>JADMNL010000024.1:212155000-214655000 GCA_016271365.2 Neoceratodus forsteri
ATTCATTTTTCATAATGGCTGCGCTCATACAGAATTTGCTAAACTAGTCATTTTTTTTAACTACTTTTCTTTTCTTAGTGAAAAGTATAAACAGACCATTTACCATATCAGTGTTCATCTCCTCCCTTAACATGAAAATTACCCTGCATAGTCTAGCCATTCAAGACACACTGGGAGGAGACTACTGCATCAAAAATGGCTAGACTGTTTCAGATGTTGGCTCAGGAAGGATGCAGGGAAAGAAAAAAAAAATGACTCAACGTAGTAATGTTTCTTCTCAGGGTCCCTCACTCTAGTTTCACACTCAATATAGTTTCACTCTATGCATCATTCTCCATAGAAATACAAAATCTCCAGAGAGACTAGTGCTCTGGAGACAACATAATATCAAGACCTGAATGTGTACTTGAAAACTCTGCTGTCACAGTCCACCCAGGCAACTGTCAGATTTGTTTCTATAGCCAGAGAAGAAGGTTTCTATTTAATTCTAACTAAAAAGCTACCAAAAAATGATGCAATTTTAAAAGGGGGTACACTAATTAAAGCAGACATGTAAATGTAAAATTTAAATGTCAGGAAAATACACAACTTACAATTGTAGTAAGTACTGCAACAGTAATGCATAAAGGGAAAGTCTCCTCAACATATTTTCTGTATACTTGCGTAGTTTGTAGGCATGAACAATAATTCCCTCTTGCATTCTCCTAATTTCAACCTAATTCAAATATAAATGATGAATCAATCTATTTTGCCCTGGTGTAAAAAACAGTTTTACTCCATTGCAAAGGTCATGACCCCACTCATACAAGGCATCATGGGAGCTGGTGATGCATACCTGCACAGGCCAGCAAAAGTTGTACTTTTGTCAGTTCTGTTACATGTTTTGTAAAGTCCCTGTATTCTCTAAAAGCATTTTTTTCTAACTCGATACACTTTAAACTACAGAAAACAGCTGGGCACTTACTATACCTTGAAAAGTGTCTTGGCCAGTACAAGACAAGAACACAGGGACTACAGAGGACAGCAACAGCACTGAATGATACAGTAGAACTACTGCAGGCTTTAGCAATAAAACATAAAATTCCAGGATGCCTTACATGAACTGGGTCATGACCTTTGCAATAAAGTCGAACAGGTTTTCAATACCAGATTTAAATAATGTATCCTCACTCAGCCCCGGAACTCACATGAGTCGAAATGCTCTATGCTTAACCTTTTTCAAAATGGCCGTCTAGGGCTGAGTGAGGCTAACTTCATTTACATTTAAATCCTGAAGAAATTAGGAGGGTACAGTAGAGGCAATCACTGTTCATGCCTACAACTGATTACAGTTAGAAGCTATTTTCAAGCACTGCAAGGGGGGCAGGGTGGAGAGAGACTTTAGTGAAGGATCCCAGAAAAGTAACAACACCACTATGGCGAATAATTTTTATTTCTAACCCCAGGAATCCCTCACTTATTGTTTCACTACATGATACAGTAGTACCTTGGGAGGCTGGGTCCATAATCTACTTTAGAAAAAGGTTCTGCAATACAACGGTTCCAAAACTGGCATCCCCTCCAGACTGCATTTCCAAACAATGATGCTTTGTGAAGGTGTGTACTGTTTTCCAGGTACCTGCTTTGCAAATTTTAATAAAGGGATGCCCCTTGAGGATGCCGCAAAGGTGACCCTTGTTGAGGTATCTTTAAGCCTCTAGGCGGCATTTTCCTTGTTTCTCCATAGCAGAACTGAATGCAAGAGACAATCCCGATAGAAACAAACAGACCTCTTGGAAGTTGGTTTACCTTTGCCAACCTTACCATAGGTAACAAAAAGTTGGGCGTTTTTGGATTGGACTTCTTTTGTCCAATCCATACAGATGCTCAGAGCTCGTTCCAAGTTAAGGTTGTGCAACTGTTGCTCACCTAGACTGCAATGTTCTGGATAAAGCACAGGAAGTGTTACGGACTGGTTCACATGCAATTCAGACACCACCTTAGGCAGGAATTTCCTACTGGTTCTAGGGACTATCTTATCACTATGGAAGATAATGAAATTTGACTCCGTGCAAAAGGCTTGCAGTTTGCTGACCCTCCAAGCAGAGATCACTGCAATCAGGAATACGGTTCAAAAGAAAATAGAACTTTAAGGTCTTCATCAACTACCCATTACTCTTACTTATGTTTTCCACCTGTATGGGCGAGCGGGCTTTTTCAATACAGGCACCCAAGTTGTGGAATACCATGCCTCAGCACTGTCTAGGTGCTAGTAATCAAGCTAATTTTTAAAACCGAATTTAAATTTTATTTGCAGCAAAAAACAATCTGCAAATCCCAATTCATTTGTTATGTATAGTATGTACGGTATCCGCTAATAATATAGGAGGAATTTCATCGCCGCAATAATATAGTGGCTCTTTTCAGCATAGGGTATTACAGCGACAGGGGTATTACATCATGACGATGTTCTGCCTACCCCTGTCGCTGTATGTGTGAGCAGGTAGGGAGCAGCTGTAGTGGGGGAGGGATAATGGAGCAGGAGTTGCGGTGCCTGGCCGAGCTGCTCCCGTGGTGGAGTGGTAAGGAATCCAGCTCCTGCAGCAGAGAAGACTCGGGGACCAGGGTTTGGTTCCCCCATCTCTCAAAACTTAGTGTTAGTTTTGTTTGGGGGGTCGGATATCCCACCGCAACTTTCTTCCCGTCCCCAAGGTCCACACCCCCCGGAGCTGATTATAATAGTTCCGGGTGGTATGGGGGGGGGGCAACGCCCCTCACAAAAAAAAATTGTGGCTTTGTTTTGGTTTATTTCAATGGTGGTGCAATATTAGTGGAGTCAGTGTTTTGCTCGACGTTAATATTGACCGCCGATGAATAGTCGCAACGTACTGTGCCGCAATATTCTTGTTGGCAATTTTAACACCTCGAACCGTATATACTTGTCTACTGTATGTATGTATTGTACTACTGTATCATCTAAGCTGCATACTAAGTGGCTCCAGGTAGTTCCTGAAAACAGGCCTCAGCCCAATGTGCTTACCCAGTGAACAAAGTGATAAAAATAAAAAATGAGACACGAAGTCAGCAGTGACCATAGGCTCATAGGTGTCTCTGGGCCAGATGGTCGTGGGTTCTAGTCCCAAACCAGGACTGGACTCATACCTAAAAACGCTGGCACCCAAGTACAGTACTGGGGGGGGTGCCATCCTTCGGATGAGATGTTAAACTGAGGTCCCTTCTACCCATCCTGGTGCTGTCCTAGTGGAAGTAAAAGAACACAAGGCAGTCTTTGCAAAAGAGTAGGGGACATTTCCGGTGTCCCGGCCAATATTCCTCTTCCCATTAAACCAGTTCATGACAAGCTGCCTCACTTGGAGTTATTGCATACATTAAGGAAGATTAAGTTAGAAAGCAACATAATTCATTGGATTTCTGACTAGCTGCAGGACAGAAGACAGAGGGTCAGTATAAGGGGGATGCTCTCAGACTGAGCTTCTATTACTAGTGGGTGCCACAGGGATCAGTTCTTGGGCCATGTTATTTTTAACATTTTATATTTCTACCCTACAATTAAAAAGCCCTAAGATATGGTTATATAAGTTTGAGGATGACTGTAGAGTTGGATCAGTGGTGGGGAATGTTATAGATGGGACCCTTTTACAAGGGGCATTAAATGAGATTGTGGAATGGACCAGGATAAATAAACTGGAGTTGAATGCTTCTAAATGCAAATTAATGTATTTAGGAAAACATAATATGGAACTAAGCTATAAATTAGGCTCCGATCCATTACTGGTGACGCAGGAGGAGAGCGACCTGGGAGTCAAAATTACGAATAATTAAACATTTGGTACACATTGCAACAATCAGATTAGGAAAGCAAACCAAAATCTGAATTGCATATTGAGACATATCTCTAGTAGAGATGGGGTAGAGCTAATGCCACTCTATAATGCCTTGGTTAGACCTCACATGGAGTACTGTGTCCAAGTGTGGTCCCCTTATAAAAAAGAAGATATTCTCAGAATTGAGGAGGGGGTCCAGAGACAAGCCACCAAAGCTATTGCTTCACTCAGAAACAAGCCTTATAAAGATAGACTAGCAGCATTAAATCCATACTCACTGCACTATAGGAAGACCAAAGGTGACATGTGTATGCTAGTCAGAGCTATGGGTGATCCAAAATTGTTGCAGGAACTGGGTTTCATACCCAAGTTCAGCAGGGGCAGCAGAAGGCACAGCAAACAGTTATTTGCACCTAGGTGGAAGCTAAATTCAAGCAAGAACTGGTTTAGCCAGAGGGTGATATCAGCATGGAATGAGCTCCCCGATATAGCAGTGGAGAGTCCAAACACGGATTCCTTTAAATCAAGGCTGGACATATATTATAAAGATAGGACTATTAATTTTTAACCTAAGAAATGGCAAGCTATAAAGACTTTTTAGTCTGTTGCTTGAAACTTCCTATGGTTTGTCCAGGCTGTGTATGTGTGTGTTGATGCGCAATATGGCTGCCAATTCACATTCAGTCACTCCACTACTCCACTACCAGTCTAGCACTGCTTGTAAATTGCGTTGGGATACACTGTGTATGAAAAGTGCTATATAAATCTTAAATGCTGATTACTATTATTCTTCTTCAAACAGAGCCTCAATGAGCTAGGCAAGGCAGACACAGAGCTCATGGTGAGAGTGGGTCCCTTACCAATGTGTACAAGTGACTGAGGCATTTAAAAAAAAAAAACTTTGAAAAAGAGTCGAGAGGTCTGCGACTATCCCATGCCTGCTGATATGTAGGTGGACACTGCTGCTAAATGCACCTTCAGTGCAGACAGCCTTAGTCCTAATGACTGCAGGTGTACCAAATATTCCAAGACTGTAGGCAAACCTGTATCTACTGGGATTATTCTTTTATGGGCACACCAGTAAGAAAATCTCTTTCATTTAGAGTACAGTATGTTTTCCTGGTTGCTGGATTCCTTGAAACTCTAAGCACCCTCAGAACTTTCTCTGAGAGATTTAAAGAGGGAGTCTGGCCAAAAATTTCTAGCATCAGTAAATTCAGAATTTGGATCAGCATATCCCTAGTCAGCCGCATGCCAAAAATGAGATCTCCGAGTTACTTTGTTTAAAAGTTACAAGTCATTTTGTAACCCTGAATTTACTGCCTGTTCAAAAAAAAGCCAGTTTCAATATAGAGCTACTGATTATGTCACAACCAGAACTCACAGCCTAGTCCTTCTTGCAAACTACCTTACAAGACTTATTTCTCCCACATTATATAAAACTGCAGTGGTATTATACATCTGGAAAAGGAAAGCTGACAATGGGCGAGTCAGAATGTGCAGACGCAAGGTACAGTGTTTAAGAATGTGATGGAGGGGAAGGTTGGAATACAGCAGCAAACATGGCTTTAGAATGACAAAAATATATGCAATTTTTATAATAGTGCAGGGATGAGATTTCGAAATGTCACCAGACTGCAACTGCGGAATGCAGCAATGACACACTCAAAAAGCAGGCGGGGCACCGTTTTGGAAAGCAGCAGGGATGCTAAAATTCTTAATGTGGCGGTATCATACAGTTTTAGAATGTGGCACAGATACACAATTTTGAAATGCGGGAGACAGTTGTGGACGATGGTAAGGATATGTAATTTCGTAACATGTCTTGATGGATTAATCTGGCATGTGGTGCAGTGACGCAAAATTTCAAAAGTGTGGTTGGTATGCTTGATTTCAAATTGTGGTGGCAACATTCAATTTCAGAATGTGGCGTGGGCACGAAATCTCAGACAGTGGCAGTGACGCAGTTTCAGAATCTGGTAGCCACATGGAATTTCAGAATGAGGCAGGGATCATAATTTTAAAATGTAACTTGAGCATGCAATTTTTGAATGTGGCAGACATCTTCAGAATGTGGTGGGAATGTACATTTTCACAATGTGACAATGACAGGCAATACTGGAGCATGGAAGTTAACGAGTGACTTCAGAATGTGACCGCGCGACTTCAGAATGTGGCCGCACCGCATAGTTTCAGAATGCAGCGGTGATGAAGTTTTGGAATGTAGCGATGATGTTCAGTTTCAGAATGTGGTGGTGACGTACAATTTTGGAACGTGGTGTGGATGTGCTATTTTGGAATATGGCCTGTACGCACAACGTTGGGATGTGATGCACGATTTTAAAATGTTGTGGAAGCATACAATTACGGAATGTATCAAGGACAAGCAGTTTCAAAATAAAATGGTGTGTCCTGCCATATTCCAACAGTGTACATCCTTACTTATATTCCAGAATTGCCAGTCCCCACTAAATTCTTCAATGTGTGTCCCTGTTGCATTTTGAGATGGAGTCTCCCAAGCACACTGCGAGATGGCACATCCTTGCCACATGCTGAGATTACATGTCTCCGCCCCCCACAAACATTCTAAAATTGTGCACCACTTTGACAGTCTATACCTCTGTTCAGCACTGCATTCCAAAACCACCTCCTGATGCATTCTAAAGTACAGTACCATGCATATGAACATTCTGGAAATGCAAGCACTGCAGGCAACCCTGTGTCAGTTTTTGTTTTTTTAAATTAATACTACAGCTACAGTTTCAATAACTTTGAAGAAATTGGTCCTATAAGGTTGCTGATAAGGAGGACTAGTTTATGAGTTCTGGTTGTGACATCATCAGTGGCTTTTCACAAACTGGCTTTTTTGATCAGGCAGTGAAATCAGGGTTACAAAATAGCTCATAACTTTAAAATGAAGTAACACAGAAACCTAATTTTTGGTATGAGATTTATTGGGGGGTAGGCCGATTCTAATTCTGGAATGTAGTACTTTTGACCGGTCTCCCTCTTTAAACCAGAACCCTGAGCCCCAGTGACTCGTGTGGGCTCCATGTGCTACCCATGGTGAGGTACTGCAGGCTGGCACCCTACCCCAAGAGTGAGGCATCTAGGGTAAGGATTCTTGTTGGGAACTGCTGAAGGAAGGAGATGCCCTCTCTGAGGCCCCCGTCAACCACTCTAATGACCATCAGGTAGAGACAGTCAGAAATGAGGATACTGGGGTCAAAAGATTACCAAAAAAATGAAATCCTAGATAGGTAACATGGAAAAAAGAACAAAAAATGGGAAAAGGGGGGACTAAGGGGTGTAAGGGAAGAGGTGAGCGAATGTGGAGAGCAATATGTACAAACGCCCGCAGCCTGCGAAACAAAATCCCAGACCTGGCAGCATTGATGGTGGAAGCGGACCTGGCCACAGTGGCAGCTACAGAAACATGGTACACAAAAAAACATTAATGGGATATAGCCATACCAGGAAACACACTTTTCAGGAAAGGACAAATGGAAGGAGGGGTGGCCATGTACGTGAAGGAGGGAATCAAAGCAGCAGAGGTTCTGGGTCTGTAGGAGGGAATGGAGGCACTGTGAGTCACCCTGGAAACAGGAAATGGAACCATCATTCGTACATGGGTGATCTAAAGACCTCCGGCGCAGGGGGAGGAGACAGACAAAACACTAGTGGAAGGAAGCCATCCACAAAATATCAACCAAAGATAAACTATTAGCAAGGGGACTTCAATCTGCCAGATGCATATTGCAACACCCAGACTGCGAGTACAGCCAAAAGCAGGAACATCCTGACTGCACTGCAGGGGGCATGCTTGAGACAGCTTGTGACTGAACCCACCTGCTAGAGAGCTATACTGGACCTGATGCTCACCAATGGGGACAGGGTCAAGGATGTCAAAGTAGGCAGCCACATAGGAACCAGTGACCACAGGGTGGTATGGTTCAATGTAACCACAGTAGAAGAGGCCAACCACACAAAAGTAAAGATCCTGGATTTTTAGAAGGGCCAACTTTGACAAAATGGCGGAATGTCTCAGGGGAGCCCTGGCGAAAAAGGGAGGACACATCGAAGCAGTGGTCTATTCTCAAGGGGGCCATAAAAGAGGCAATGAGCCTCCGTGTTAAACAGCAAAGTAAGAGAAAGAGAAAGAAACCACCACTTTGGTTCTTGAAGGAAGTGGCCAGGAAAGTGAGGGTAAAGAGAGGGGCCTTCAGGAGATGCAAAGAAACACAAAGGGAGGAGGACAGGGGAGCAGCATCTCGAGAAGCAGAGGAATGCAGGGAAAGCAGTCAGGAGCACAAAGGCGCAAACAGAGGAAAATACAGCACAGGCTATAACGAAAGGTGACAAGACCTTCTTCAGATACATTAGCGAGAGAAAGAAGACTAGGAGTGGAATTGTCAGAATAAAGAAGGGAGGAGGATGTGCAGAGGAGGACATAGAAAAAGCAGCAATCCTGAACAAATACTTTTGTTCAGTTTTCACCAAGGGAAGGTGAAGGTCCATAACTCAGCAAAAGAAGCAAGCATGGAAGCGAGGAGGACACCACCCCTTTCATGGTAGCAAGAGTCCTAAAAGGAACTCGGGGAAACTGAAAACAGATAAGGCAACGGGGCCAGATGAGATTCACCCCAGAATATTAAAAGAGCTCAGACAGGTGCTGGCGGCCCCACTGACCACCATATTCAGCAAATCACTATAGAAAGAGGCAATACCAGAGGACTGAAGGAGGGCAAATGTGGTCCCGCTCCACAAAAGTGGAAGCCGAGAAGAGACCGGCAACAACAGACCAGTCAGCCTGACCTCGGTGGTGGGGAAATTAATGTAGGCACTGTTAAAGGAGAGGATTGTGCAATTCCGTGAATCTAGTGGAGCACAGGATCCAAAGCAGGAAGGTCACATCAAACAAATCTAATAGATTTCTTTAACGGGGTAACCAGGGAGCTTAGGATCAGGGAAGGGCAGTGGATGTGGCCTACCTAGATTTCAGCAAGGCCTTTGACAGTCCCACATAGAAGGTTGGCAAACAAGTTAGACAGCATGAGGTGGCCCCATGGTGGTAAACTGGGTCAGAAACTGGTTGGGGAAGCACACAGAGGATGCTGGTAAATGGTGTTCAATCTGAGGAAAGGGAGGTGACCAGCGGGGAGCCACAGGGGGATCAGTCCTAGGGCCAGTCCTCTTCAAAGTCTTCATAAGTGACATCGCGAAGGGGCTGGAGAAGAAAGTATGTCTTTTTGCAGATGACACTAAGATTTGCAACAGGGTTGACACTCCAGAGGGAGTAGAGAAAATGATAAAAGACCTAAGCAGGTTGGAAGAGTGATCAGAAGTGTGGCAGTTAGGATTCAATGCACAAAAGTGCAAAGTCATGCACTTGGGGAACAGAAATCCAAGGGAGTACAACAAGATGGAGAGGTCGTACTGGCAGTCACAAAGCAGGAACGGGACCTGGGGTACTCATATTGGGTGACCTAAAGGCAACCAAACCATGTAAAAAGGCAATGGGGAAAGCCAGTGGGATGATGGGGTGCATAGGGAGAGGTATGACCAGCAGAAGGAAGGACGTGGTTATGCCACTGTACAGATCGCTGGTGAGACCTCAGCTAGAGTACTGTGTCCAGTTCTGGAGGCCGCATCTCCGGAAGGACATGCAGCAGAGGCAGTCCAGAGGAGGGCTACAAAGATAGTGCAGGGTCTGCATGAAAAGCCCTATGAGGAGAGGTTAGGGGAACTCGATATGTATTCCCTGGAGGGGAGGAGAGAGAGGAGGGACAGGATATAAACACAATAGAGTACCTCAGGGGTATAAACAAGGTACAAGAGCATTGTATCTTTCGAAAAAGAAGATGTGCAAGAACAAGAGGACACGAGATGAAGTTAGAGGGGGGGAGGTTCAGGGGCAACATGAGGAAGTACGTTTTCACTGAAGAGTGGTGGATGCCTGGAATGGTCTCCCTAAGGAGGTGGTGGGGGCAAAAACAGGGAATTCAAGAATGTATGGGACAAATATAAGGGTACCCTAGTGACAGGAAAGAAAGAGTGAGCTGCAGATCAACTAGGATCTGTGGTTCTGAAGTAGGTAGGCAAAATGGGCATATCACACAGTCCTTATCTGTCGTCAGCTTCTATGGGTGATTTTGTCACTGGCACATTCAGAGTGGATCCCACCGTTGTCTCAGATTGTACTGGATGTCTGTCATTTGAAACCTGGCCCATGGGACCACAACTTTAGATGAGGCCACGTGTCCTAGTAACTGCAGGCAGTCACATGCAGGTCTTGGCTGATTTTTTTTTTTTTTTTTTTTGAGGCAATACAGGATTACAATTCCAGATACTGCTAAAAAGTCAAGGTACACAGGACATAAAGTCTGAAGCACAATAGTTCTAAAGTACATTCGGTCACAAGAGTATATAACAGATTCCAACAGATTTCTTCCAGTTCCATGTCTAACCTATGCACAATTTTCAACTAAGACTTATAATTAAACTTCCTCTTTTTTTGTTTGTTTCAATGTTTCCAGAGCAGAATATACCCATGGTTCATGGAACAATAACTGAATTTATGCTCGTCATGTACATGACACAGCCTGTCCAACGGCCATTAAATAAAGACATTTGTTTCAATATTTCCAGAGCACAATACACCCATGGTTCATGGAACAAACTGAATTTATGCTCACTGTGTACATGACCCAGGCTGTCCAACGGCTATTAAATCAATCTGTTGTCAGGGTGCGTTTTTTTCCCCCCTTTTTGTAAATGGTTGCCATTATCTGACTCTATTGCAGTAACGTGTGTGTGTGTGTGTTGGGGGGGGGGCACGCTTGGGTTACAGCTATTGACTGATAATTGCTTTTTTAGACGCTGTAAGGACTATACCTACAAAGTACCATTGGTGTTCATTAAGGCGGGCCTTATGGAAACTAAGAAAAATAGCCAAGTCCAGGGTTAGCAAAGGAAAATCTGTACATATTTTAGTCAGTTCCTGTGCAATCCCCTCAGAGAAGACTGAGGTTTGGGCACTGCCAAAACACACGAGTGTGCGCTGCCTTCTGCTCCCCGCAACCTCTCCAGCAGCTGGCTGGCTGAGTACTACGATATTTTACCACAATGCGAGGCATGTGTAAACAAGCAGTTTTTCAGGCAAAGTTCTTGCACTGGTGGGAGGCAGTGACTTTCTGGTGCTGCAGATAAATCCATTCCTATTGCTGTTCTGAAAAATTAAGCTGAAACTCTCTTGCTCAGACATTTTGCACAGACTGATTTTAATTGTGGGGGCTCAATAACCTCAGGAGATAAAATAATATGCCCTAACATTTTAAGAGTTATATAACAAATTGGTTGAGGGGTGAAAGGGATGCGTTACTTTCCTGCTGTTTTTAACAATGTTAACAAAGTGTCCGACTCGAAGAAAGAGAAAATGGTCTGCGTTTGGTATGGCATATTTCTGCTGCAGCTTTGGCTGACCTGTCATGAATAACTCTGCGGCTGCTATCAGAGCTGTAACTCTGGCCTGAAGGTGAAAAGCCTTCACCTGTAAGGGGTTTAGCTCTGCTCTTGTAAGTCCAATACTTAAACAGGTTCTAGTTGGGACTTCTGCAGATTTATCAGAAATCCTAGACACCCCCCTGTACATTTTACAGCTGGTAGAGAGCACCTTGTCTCCGGTTCCATTCTCCCCGAGAAAAAAACAGTAGTCCAGGCAGAGAAAAACTATCACACTTTGTCTTCTCAGGTGTGATGCCACTGCAGCCAAGCACTCTGTGAATATTCTTGGTGCTGAAGCCAAAGGGAAGGGCAGTGAGCTCATACTGGCAGTTTACTAGCTTGAACCCGTGATATTTTCTTTGTGATGGCCTAACTGGGATATGGAAACGAGCATCTTTCAAATCCAGTGAACTCAGCCAATGTCCTGAATGCAGAGATGATATCACAGTTCTCAGAGTGACCACCTTGAATTTCTCTTTATATGCCTGTTTAGATATCCGAGACCTAAACTGAGTCGCCATTCCCGTACTTTCTAGTGGGTGAGGAGGCACCTTGAGAATAAGCCCTTGCACCACTTTTTTTTTTTTTTGGGGGTGGGGGCTTTCTGTGATATGAAGTCCATGGATATTAATGACATATGCATTGCGTGATATCAGTATAGTTTGAATCTAATGCAAATGAAGCTTGGCGGATTAAGAACCCGCCAGTTACAATATTGAAGCTGTTGCGAATGTACCCGTATATTGCTGATGCATAAGTAAAGCGGTTTAAAACTCAAACCTGCATCTTCTCATCGTTACATAGTGTTGGAAAATAGAGCACCTGTTGCCACCATCACCACTACAGTTCACAGGCAATTTGATGGAGAACTAGCGCTGCTTTAAGCAACAAGTTGAAATATTTTTTGTGTCCACAGGAATTGTGGACAAGTCCCAGAAAATCCAAGCAATAACCTTCTTACATGTGGCCGGACCGGCAGCCCTGGAAGTCTACAATACATTTGAGTGGGCCAGAGCAGAAGATAAAGAAAACCTGGCACAAGTGATGGACCAGTTCCAAAGGTACTGTAACCCACGAAAAAAAAAAAAAAAAACTTACTTTTGAAAGGCATTTATTACACCAGGAATGAGAACCCAGGAGAACAGACTGATGTTTATGTCACAGATCTGCACCTGAAAGCAAAATCCTGCGAGTTTGGTTCATTACGCGATTCCCTTATTACAGATGGAATTATCTGTGGCACTCGTATTGATAGTGTCAGAAGACATCTATTGAGAGGCTGACTTAACTTCACAAAAAGCCCTAGACATTTGCAGAGCAGCTGAGTTAAGCGAGATGCAGCTTAAAACCATGAACAAGACAATGCATGAACAATCAGCAATTTATATAGCTACTTTCAAGACAGGGGGAGAACAACAGAAAAACTTCCCTCCACAGTGTGGGGAGGCATCAAATCCCATATGGGTTGATGGAGTTCTCCAGGAGAACCCAACAGGAGCCAAGTATCTGGTCAGAAACCCGATCAGAGCAGCGAGGAAGAGTAAGGATGTTTCCAGACTACTGCTACTACTGCAACAGGCTAGGGAGGGATCACAACCGTGACCCGAATGGGCAACATCAAGAAACCCACAGGCACAGCATTATGGTGGTTTCCTGCAAAACAGGGCCATTACAGAAGACCTGTGTATCCCTCAAGAACTGATTAAAACACTATTTCTTCAGCAGCAGAGGAGTGACAAACAGAAGGCTGGAATGCCACAAGCAGATGGAGGAGGTGAAAATGCTGGAAACAGTACAATTGGTCCCTGAATCAGCGTTCTCACATTCTTCATTCACGCATGAAATTGCTGCAGAGATGACAGACCAGGAGACCCAAGAGTCTCTGCAATCCTATCAAACATGGACTGCGACATCTAAGATGGAAACCTAAAGGAGAAATTGGCAGCCTGCGAGTCCATACCAGTGCCCAGCTGAGGAACCTTTGAACCACTTGGTGTCCTCACCCTAGGTAAGGATCAAGTAAATATTCCCAGTTCAGCAGTGCCAATGTTGGTGGTTCCTGGCGGCTGGTGGGTCCACGGGGGTGCCTCTGGTCAGAAGATGACAGATCTGCCTCAGGAGGGTCCTGCTGCAGGAAATTTCAGAGCTAGAAGCAACTCCAGTGCCAGCAATGGCCACGCACCAGCTCAGAGGTCCAAAATGACAGCGGTATTTGAGTCAAGATCAGCACCAACACTCAGCATAGTCTACAGCGTTTAGTACCGATCCCCCCACTGGCAACCAGACCACGGCGTGGTGCTCTTGTGACTGCCCCAAAGAGATCAAAAGTCTTTCTCACACTACCACCTGACACTTGGTCATAACCCTTACCCCAGTATGGTGGAGGGTGCTTAGAATGTCAGCTGTCTCCGGAGAGCAGCGAGAGGAAATGGGGAAAAGGTTCTGCAACCTACCTCATAACCACCTGTGCCTTGATCTGCCCCCAAGGAAGAAGCAAGCATCACTGGAGCCGTAAAGCTTTTCAGAAAAAAAAAAAATCACCAAAAGTCATCCTGATAAAGCGTTCGAGCGAGATGAAATATTGACATTTTGTTTAGTGGGGGTGGTGTTTGTTACTCTGGTGTTTGCGTTTTTTAGCAATAAAATTGCAATTTAACCACTCCAAAGTCTTGCGGATTTGTTCAAAGCCAGGACTAAGCAGCCGAGCGCAAAGTCTTTCTTCCAGTTTTTAGCTTTTGACTCCATCCCACAGTGTTCTGAGCCACCACCACCAGCCTTCTTTGCAGACACTAAAATTCACATTACGTGACTTCAAAAGCATGAAAACCAGAGAGTTATGAGAAGCCTATTTTGTGAGACCACCATACAGTCTTGAAGAAGTGGTGTTGCTGGCCAAAAAACATCAGTACCACTATCTCTATACCTAGTACAAGACTAGAATACCCTCTTTTCTAAAGACATTTCTGATCTATAGCACTACTGGGGCACTCCAGTGCCACAAAACCATAGTTCCTCTCCATTTAGAAGGGTGGTATCCAGGATCCTACTGCCATACAGTCTCTCACCAAAACAAGGCACTTCTTACTTTCCCCTTGTGTGCCCCCCCGCCCAAAAACAAGGATAAGTCTTAACGTGCTGAAGCACAACACAGGATCTGGGAGTCCAAAGATGATGATCACAGCAGAAGCAAAGCGTGAATCTGGTGAGTACTTAGGACAGCTGAGCAGGCCTTAAAGACTGGGGTGCAAAGTAAGAATAAAGAAAGCAAGCCAAGAAGTTGCTGGAAGATAGGATCGTAGTACAGGCAGCAAACAGCATCAATGCCTTTCAGTAAGTTAATGCAAAGAGCTTGGTTAAGAGGACTGGTCCTCGGGAAAAAAGTGGACCATGCTGGCCCGGTGGTGGTAAGGGTTGAGGCGCTGGATGCCACATCGGCGACCCAGGTTCAGGAACAAGCTCGGGCCGCCAGGGGTGGGAAAGGATCAAGTGTCTGGAGGACTGCTCTCCTCTCAGGTGGAGGGAGACTTGTCCTGCTCATTGATTGCCCTTTGGCGGTGGCTAGAGGACAGTACGGGTCGGGAGGCATGTTCCATCATCATCACGTCGAAGGGAAAGGAGGGGACGGAAGAAAAGTGGAAAACTGAGTCTGGCAGGTTCCGTAATTGCTCCTGCATCCGCAGGGGTCAGCTTGGTGTATCTGGATTGGGTCTCGGGGGCAATCCACGGGGGACTGACCGGGTCAGTGATACCAGGACGCAGGGAAGCCAGAAAGTGAGTCTCTCTGCATGGAGAGACCGCAGCCACCTGCCAGGGCTCCCAGAAGGATGTGGTGCAAAAAAAAAAAAGAAAAAAAGAAGGGGGTGGACAGACAAGATGGCAGAGATGCTGAATGACTGTTTCCCTTTGATATTCACCAAAAGGGCCCTTGGGGAAGGGACACTACCCACGGCATCAGTGGTAGCCATGATGCAGCCTGCAGGCATCACATCCACCCTGGTAGCAAACTACTTTGCGAAGACTGAGCAACGCAGGTTCCAAGGGCTGGATAGGATATATCCCCCAGAACCACAATGTAGCTAACGTAACAATTGGTAGGGCAGTAAGTTTTCATTAATCTGTCTGGACAGGTGTGGTATTGAAGGACTGGAATGTGACCAATGCAGTCTCAATCTCTAAAGAGGAGAGCAAGGTCAGACTCAGGCAACTAAAGGCAGTCAATCTGACACAAGTGCTAGGCCGGGTCCTGGAAGCCTTTATCAAGGACACTTTTTTTTTAAATAACTCAAGTTTATTCAACCATCATAAACTTACAACAGTATACAGTCACCATTATGACATCTAGTGCAGTGCAACTGTTGATGCTTCATACACAGTGACATATGCATCTACAAAGTCCCTTCAAAAATTAGACATTAAAAATCAGTTCTATGATTCCAAATTATTTACAGTAAGAAACAACAGCAAGGGGGGGAACATACAATCACCATGCTATACAAGAGTCCATCATAATCAACATGTTTAAATAGTAAAATATAGAAGGAAAAAAGAAAAGGAAAGGAGAGCAGACAGAAGAGAGGAGGAGGAGGAGGAGGAGAAGACAATCCAAATAAAAGTATACCTTAACGTAAATATATAGATCCTGCCTACCTAATATACTCCAAAGCTTATTGGTTAATTAATCAAGGAAGAGCCTTCACCCAGTAATCACGTGTGCTACAGATTGATGGAGGCTCGGGGACAAGCTGCCTCCAAGGCAATCCATGGGCCCCAAATCAGGCTAAACCTTTCTCCTCTAAGGTGTAATCTGACCGAGATGGATTCCATATCCATAGTATTATAACCATCTTCCCCTTTTTCCCATAGGGAAACTGTGGCATAATTTGCTGTTATAAAGGAGTGTTTATAACGGCAAACATGCGCACGGTTTCCCTTGCTGTGCACATGCTCACGCAGCAGTGCAACTACTCAAGACCGCTGGACGCTTCCATCTTTCCCGAAACAGCACCGCCACAAGAACTCGGCGGTAAGTTTTCCCCCCCTACACAGTGAAAACCTCACAAACCAGGACAAAAACAGAATGTTTTAAAATATGCCAATTCAGATCGGCACCTGAGAAGCCACACCGAGGATGCACCAGAAGCTTTTTATTTTATATAATTGCTGAGGTGAAAAAGGGAAACCCAGCAATTATTTAAAATAAAATATGGGTCAGAATGTGTGTCAAACTCGATTTTACACACACCCTCTCTTGTGTGATGCTTTTCACAAACCCTCGGGCGGCGTAGCATCCTGACACCGGTGTGTAAAATCAAGTTACACACCCCGACCCATACTTTATTCTATATTATTAACTCTGGAGACCCATTCCCCCACATCTGGAGATTCCCTGCGCAGCCAGTGTACAGTTAGGCATTTCAAGGCTGCAGCAACAAGGGACTAGGGCCAATTTCCGTTTGGACGGGGGAAAGTGCACCATGGTTGGGAAGCCCAGTACCCAATCTGTTAAAGTGTCTGGTATTTGTTCTGACAGCACCTTTTATGCCATGCCAGAAATGGGCAATAGTCTGAGAGCCCCAGTATATATGTCAATGTGTACTTACTGAGCCACATGTCCTCCAGCAAAGGTCTGTGTTGGTATTACTGTGGTGCTAGGTCACTACTGGGACTACGAAGTAACGGACTAGGATTCTCCAAAAGAATTCCCTCCAAGTAGGGGATGAAGTCACCCTCTACGCGTTTCAACTTCTTAAACCACTGCTCATCTGGGATATGCTCCAACATCTCATTCTCCACGGCAAGTTTTATTTTCCTTGGAGGATATTTTCCCCCAGGCCCTATTAATTTATATAACTGAGAAGTCCACCTCACCTTT
Organism: Neoceratodus forsteri; assembly: GCA_016271365.2. Taxonomy (NCBI): domain Eukaryota; kingdom Metazoa; phylum Chordata; order Ceratodontiformes; family Ceratodontidae; genus Neoceratodus; species Neoceratodus forsteri. The sequence continues at coordinate 212,172,200 of JADMNL010000024.1, forward strand.
CCCTCTGACTTCTGTGCCATCAGCACAAAATTTTCCCATGAGTTCGGTTGGCGTGCAAGTTCTTTCAGATTGTCTGGGGTGTTAATAAAATGACGTATCTGCAAGTATCTATCAAGGACAGATTAATGAGGGTACTACGTTAAGGCCACAGTTCTTGTTCTTTATCAGCATGGCATTATGTGGGTCAGACTGTGTCAAACCAATTGGATTATCTTCAACGAGGAGGTGACCAGGGAGGTTGAGAGGGGCAGGGCTACAGACCAGACTATCTGGACTTCAGACAAGCCCCCCCTTCCCCAATATATCCCTCTGTATCCATCTGGCACCCATCCTGCGGGCCACCCTAGCCCAGTCACCCCAACTTTCCCCCAGGTCTTTCTTCACCACTTTGTTCACCGAGGGCTTGCTTCCCTCCCGACTTTGGCTGGGTCAGTAGGGGGTTCCCAACCTCCGCCAAGGCATGGATCAGGTTGGTTGTGGGAGCCTAAGTCGTAGGGTGCAGGGCCTGTTGGTGGCCAGAATCATCCTGCCGACTGAGGTATTTCTGACAGTTTCTTCCCCCGTTCTTGTTCCCAAAGGTCAGCAATGCATGCAATGATGTGGGTGTGCGATGTGAAGATGCCACATGTACTAGTCTCCTGTGTGCAGGCCCACCAGGAGGCAGTTGCTGCTGTACCACCCAGTCTCCGCTAGGTGGTGACCAAGCAGCAGCAAGCATTGTCCCCTCTCCCTAATGGAGAAGAGTAGTCTGTTAATTTTCATCCCTGGCTGGCACCTAAACGGCCCTGGTCTGTTCCTGAATCCAGGTCACCGGTGTGGCAACCAGCGTCTTAGCCCACCAAGCCACTGGGCCGGTTTTCAGCAGCCTTTGACACTGTGGTTCATGACAACCTTTTGTGCAAATACACCAGTGCAGTATCTACAAGGTGAACTAAGTAGCTTGGGGACACTGAACAGCATGTTGTGATGGACAGGCACTACTTCGAGTGGAAAGGGGTGCTCAGCCTAACCCCTCACTGATCAAAGCTGGGGCGACTGCCGCTCAACATTTTCATGACTGATCTGGAAGCTGCGTTCTCCAGTAGGCAGTTGTGCTGGTTTATGGCATCATACAGGTCATGGTTAGGTTTCCGTTGAGAATAAGGACAAACTTCAGAATGACCTGAACAAGCTTTCAAGCTGGTCAAACTCCTGGAGTCGCCAATTCAATAAGCCAAGTGCAAAGTATTACACTTAGGGAGGAAAACAGAGATAGGACCTACACAGTGTGCATGGCTCCTCTTGCTGAAGTAAAGGAGGAAATGGACCCCATGGTCATAACGCATGCCAGGACACACAAGTGCACACTAGTGCAGGGCCTGGGTGTGGCAGTAGGGCAGTCGGCCTACTGAACAACCAGTGCTGGACAGCTGATGTAAGTCACTTGCTGCAGCAGAGGAAAAGGACAGCACTGGAGGGTTTAACACACGGGTTGAACTGGATCCACTGGTGTAAAAATGTGGGTCTAAAGGGGAACCTACTGGGCCAAAACATAATCAGTGGCATATTTTAAATAGTTCATGTTCCCTTCCTTTAGACACTGTTATAGAATAGGTGCATCAATTTGAACCCACTGGCAAAGGAAAGAGGGGTACATTCTGGGCAGGATGCAACTTTTGCCCTTTTGGTGCATGTTAGCACTGTCACAGCCTAGGGTCATAAACAGTAGGCTGAAGCATAATGAGCAGTGTGTGGCTTCTGCCAAGTGGGCCATCAGAATGTAGGATCGCATCAAAAAGGGAGGGAAGGAGGTGTAACCAGGATGCCAGGGGAACTGATCCGGTCAGTTTACAAGACTCTGGTCGGATGGCACCTGGAGTATTGTGTGCAGGTCTCGGTTCATCTACACAAACAGAATGTTGACACTGTAAGAGGGTGCAATGCAGGGACACCATCTGCTAAAACGAGAGGCTCATGGCCGTTAACATGTTCAACTCGAAGGGAAAAAAAGAAGCTCTGATGGGACATGATGTCAGTCTTCCACATATTTAAGGGCACTGAATAATAAAAAATAAAAAAAAAAGTTTTAACAGATGTTTGATTGAGTGTCTTCTAGTAGAATTTAGGGACATGCCCTGGCCTGAAGCTCAGTCTTGGTATATGGAGGCGCCGTCCTCACCTCTTGACAAAGACACCCTGCTACCCGAAGCACTGGGGCAGGTTGGTGTTTTGCCCTCACTCTGTGCTATTTCATGTCACCATTACAGTTCCCTCTCCTGGAATGTACAGCCCTGTATTTGTCTGTGTGTCGGCTCTGCTCTCAGTGCAGCTGACAGACAGTGATGGCAGAAAAAGGCTCTTAGCCCATCAAGCCTGCTCATCCTACCCAACTATTCTGCCTTGCCCTAGTGGGAACAATTTTTTTTTTTTTAACTGCCCCCCCAACACTAAACCCACATGCCTGTCCCATCCTTGCTTGATGTTGCCTATTAACTTGGCCTGTACCACTTCTGGCGACTTATTGCACTTATCCACTACCCCATCCATGAAGTAGTACTTCAGAACATCCTTTATGAATCTCACTCTTGCCAGTTTTAGTGAATTCCCTTTCATCCGTGTTTGAATTCAAGGAGAATAGTTATCCGGTATCTGCTCCATTCCATGCAAAGTACTTGTATGACTTAATCATGTAACCCCTTTCCATTCTCTTCTCATGAGTGTACAAGTTTAAGTTCTTCAGTTTCTCCTCATATGTCAAACCTCCAAGGCAATGCATCATCTTTGCTCCCTGAGCTATATACTGCCTCCACCTTGATATTACCAATTACAATATCAATCTACCCTCTCATAATATACTGCCACAGCAGCTACAACAGACCACCATGTTAGCGTGTTAGTTTTTGCGTTTCCCCCGTAACTGTAGGAGGCCCTTCTCCCAGAGGGTGGTGAACCTAAGCAACAGTCTACCAGCCGAGACAGTGAACCTTGAAGGTAAGCCTGGAAAAATGTTCTGCTTACCAAGGGACTCGCAGGGCATCCTAGGTAGTGCTGGAGTTGCTAGGGAATCCCTAGAAATTAATTTGTTTGCCCAGCATCAGGGGAGTGCAAATCCTACTGCCCCCTTTCCGGGGCAGGTACATTTCCTTGAAGGGCAAGTACAAAAAGAGAGCTAATATCATTGTAATGAATAGAAAAAGCAAGGCAAAGTTTATTTTTATGGCACCCATTCCCAGAGCTCTGGGCACCTTACATAAGACACACAGAAGGAAGTAAAAACATGCTTAAATAGATATTAAAACAATGATAAAAGCAGATACTATAATAAAATCAGCAATGAATTTAAATCAATAATAATTACTGTATCCAATTAAATAACTATGTCTGGGAAGGCCAGAGAGAAAGGATGGATCTTAAGGCAGCTTTTAAATACTTCAACTGAAGGGGCCTCCCCGATAACTGGAGGGAGCGAATTCCACAGGACGGGGCCAGCGACATTAAACGCCCTGTCGCCGGCAGTTTTAAGTCTCATCCTGGGAATTGCCAGGAGGAACAGAGGGCGTGGACTAGGGCAGCGGGGTGTTAGGAGATCACACAGATAGCCAGGGCCTAGTCCATGTAGGGCCTTAAAGGTGAGCAAGCTCACCTTGAAGACAACCCCCCACCTGACCAGCAATCAGTGCAACTCATGCAGCACCAGAGTTGCATGAGACAACCTCAACAGGCCCGTCAGCAACCTGGCAGCTGTGTTTCTGCACTAGCTGCAGTCGGCTGAGGGTACCTCCAGAGACCCTGAAGTAAAGGGCGTTACAGTAATCAAGCCTGGATGCTACAAAGGCATGAACCAGAGTAAGAAGGTCTTCAGGCGGAACTAGGGGTCTAATCCTGGTGTATGTATGTATATACACACACACACACACACACAATACATATCTCATAGCACTATTTTTCCACCTGCAGCCACTGATCGCCTCATATTCCAGCCACTGCTCCACCTCCACCACTAACACCAGAGTTGCACGCCCAGCTGGCATATACTGCTATACCTTAGAGAGGGGTACCCCCATTGCCCCCACGCCAAGCAAGGATCCAATACCTGCACGCAACTGTCCGGGCATCATCGGTTGATAGGAATAGCGGTTATCAAGCTGCCATAGTCTGTGCTGCCATTTCCGTGTTTCATTTTGTTTTCACCCCGGGAGTACAGAGTGCAGAGTGCAATGACGTCTGGCACATAGGGAGTGCGGCAGGCATAGGCGCCTATTTGTTGCGCCATCTCTAGCAGTGCCCCCTGTCATCACCAGGGGCCACTGCAGAGCGGTGGCACCCTAGATCCCACCCTGGAATAGGACAGCAGTCCTCTGGATGCTCAATCCTATCCCCCCCCCGCCGACCCGGGCTTGTGTCCGTAACCGGGTCGCCAGCGTGGCTCGAGGTGTGGCGTCCAGTGCCTCAACCTTCAGCACCAACGGGCCCTGGTGATATTTCTCAAGTGGTAAAAAACACTTCAGACAACCAATGACACCTAAGATTCAAATGTCAGTCCGTCGTCCAGGAACACGCCACGATCTCACATCCTAGGGGAAGCCATCAACGTTGAAGACCCCAGAAAAGGACCAGTTGCCACACCAGAGGCATTCTTATCACACCTTCAGCCCGGTTCCACTACCAGAACTTCCATCTTATCAGGGTTCAGTCACAACCTGCTGGAGGACATCCAATCACAGATCTCAGACAGGCAGATGTTTAGCACTTCCACAGCGTCTGATGTTTCAGCAACAAAGGACAGATACAACTGGATATCATCTGCACAGCAGTGAAAACCCACACTATTTCCTAATGAGCTCACCCAAGGGCAGCATATATACTGCAAACAGTACTGGTGACAACATCGATCCCTGAGGCACTCCACAGGACAGGAGCTTTAGGGAGGAGAAATTCCCCATCACTACCAGTTGCTTCCTGTCCGTGAGATAGGACTCAAACCAGCAGATGACAGTGCCGGCAAGTCCACAGTACTCTCTGAGATGATCAAGCAGCACAGAGTGGTATACAGTGTTGAAGGCTGAGGAGAGACAGAGAACAAGAACTGCCCCAGGTCCTCTATCTCTTGCCCTAAGGTGGTCACTGTGCACCCGAACTAACACTGTTTCGGTGCCGTGCTTGGCTCGGAAACCAGACTGAAATGGCTCACAGATGTCAAAGGTCACAAGGTGCTCCACAATCTTCTCAGCAACCTTTCCCAAGAATGGAAGGCTGGAGACAGGCTGGCAATTCGCCAAGATGTCTGGGTCAAGAGATGGTTTTTTCAGAAGAGGCCTCACCAGAGCCTCTTTCAAGGAATCTGGCAAGACCCCCCCTCTGACAATGCGCACCGGACAATCAAGGTGAACACTGGGCCAATGGAACCAACGCATCTCATTAACAACCGCGTCGGAACCAGGTCCAGTTCGCAGTATGTGTACTTCAGCTTCGAAGCAACCTCAATGATCTTGGCCACGTCCACCAATTTAAACTCACCCCAGACAGGCGGAGTGCCTCTACTACATCTAAGGCGCTCACTACGAGTCATCATAGGGCTCACTAGTGGGATTCCCTGCCGGATGGAGGACACACTGTCAGTGAAGAACTGAGCAAACTCGTCACACAAAGTGACAGAAAAAGCTTTTTTCCGCTGCAGGCAGCCTGGATGAAGAAGCCTGTCTATGGTCCGAAAAAGCACAGATCGTCGTTTTTCCTGCAGCAATCTCCCTGGACAGGCACTCTGCCTTCTTATGATTGATTGCCCACTGATACTCACCACAGTGGGTACACCAAGGCATAAAATAAGCTGGTTCGCATCGCAATTTGCAACCCAAGATCGGGAAAAAGCGAGTCAACTTTTGGAATGATTAGCAGTCATTGCAGATCATTCTGAATCGACACTGGGTCCTTTAAAAATGCCCTTTTTGGCATTTTGGGCCACGTTTCTCATTTTCTTCTGTCGTGCTCCCCCACGCCCCTCCTGACTGGCCAGCGATCAGATTCCCCCTTCCCGCCCCGTACAAGAAACATGTCCTCTTGCAGCATGACCCCAGAATCAGAGCAAGCAGGTCCAAAAGCTCCAGCCGGAGCAAAACATTACGTAAGTTCTGAGGACTAATGTATTATGCCTGCCCTGCTTTTGGCAGAGATGAAGAGGCAACTTACTTAAACACTCACACCCAGCTTTAAAATGTGCCCAGCCCTTATTGCAGCACTGATGGGGGATAAGCAAACAAACTGTATCGACTTGCAAGTAGCAGAACATTTTTTGGAACAGAACAAGAAGAAAACAAAAACTTCTGTAACATTTAGGTAAAATGTATCCTGCTTTTGGCAAAGATGAAGGGGACGATGGGTGGTCAATCTGCCTGCCCTGCCTGCTTTTTTTGTGCCCAGCCAGCCCTTCTTTGCTGCAGTAATGATTAAGAACTGTGCCCTGGTTTTTCCAGAGTTCTCAGGGAACACCACAACAAAGCAGTAAAAAAAAAAAAAAAATGTATCTGTGCCTGCCCTGCTTTGGCAGACATGACAAGGGGACAAAAACAAAAATACACCTGCTGTGTTGCACTGGGGAAGTTGTACTCTTGTGTGCTGCCCTGCCCATTGGACCTGAGGGGACATTACAAATTAAGACACTAGCCCTGCTGCAGCAGTGAACTTTGAGGAAGTGTTCAGTTCACAGCTCTGAAACTTAAGTGTGCCCTGCCTATGGCAGAGATTGGGGACAAGTAAGACTATGCCCTGGTGCCAGCTTTCCTGCAGCAGTGAACTTCTGGGCAAGTCAAGTGTTCTGTTCACAGATGGCTCTGAAACAGTTTAAGTGTGTGCCCTGCCTATGGCAGAAATCAGGAACAAGTTAAACATAAATAATGCCCTGCTGCCAGCTTTCCTGCAGCAGTGAACTTTGGGGAAGTGTTCTGTTCACAGCTCTGAAACTTTAAGTGTGTGCCCTGCCTATTGCAGAGATGGGTACATTTTGGGGAGGGGCGCGGGGGTCACAGCAAATCTGCAGCTGCCAGCATCTTTTTCCCCCTCCCTCAGAGAGTTAGCCAGATGACAGTAACCTGATGTGTTAATTCACAGCTTGACAGACTCTTGTTTTGCTAACTTCAAACTTATTAATTGCAGTCCGACATGGCTGGAGTTAAATTAGTAACTGCAGAGGGATGGTGCCAAAAATATGATCCAGAAGAAAACTGGCTACATATTAGCAATGAGGGACACTGTGCAGTGCGTGTCAGTTGCAAACTGTGCTGTGAGTACAGAGATGAGCTACGTGGGCTGAGGAACTTCAGTGAGGCATTAATGCAGGGATTACAGGCCCCCGGCTAAAAGTTGACACCATCCGGAAACATCTTCTGACAGAGCAGCACAAGAAAGCTGTTAACATTTTCAAATTTAGTAGAACAAGGTCGCCACTTAATATGTATCAACATACCACAACTGAGTAAGCATTAATCACCGCCAGAGGAGGGCTCTGCGGTGGATTAATGCCGCTCAGGGGTTGGTGCAGTGCAGCCCAAGGGTCCAACCGCCCAGCGGGCATTAATCACGAAACCCGATACTGAGTGATCTTACTGTAACATAGGCTCGCGGCTGCCACGAGCCTGTTTCAGCGCTCACCTCCGGCGAGCTCTATGCTCCGGCGGCACCCCTATGCACAGAAGAGATGGGACACAGATCTTGCAGGTAACTGTTTATTTGACTTACAGGCACAGGAGACAGGTCAGGAATCTACATTGCTGGAGCACTGATGAATGATTGTGGTGCTCCGCTGACGCTCATTGCTTTCGGTTACGTGGCCTCCGTGCTGGCAGTCCGGGTAGTGGAGGGCTCAATGATTGCGGCCCTCTGCCAGGTCCGGGAGGCGGAACTTGTGTCTCTGTGCGTGGGGGAGTCGCACACTGCATGACGTGGGAGGTGATGGTCTACTCGGCTGCCTTGCTCGGCGAAGCATAGGAGAAGCTCACCGGGCCATGGACGACCATGTGGTGTATCTGGAAGGTCTGACAGGCAGGACCCTGCGTCGATGCCCATGCTCCGGTCCTGCCGTGTCCCTGAGGCTCGTTCGGCTGTTGCACAGGAGGACAGCTGCTCAACTTAGGCGGGGGAGAGACCTGCGTGGCGAGGCTGTGTCTGATGGTGGGCTAACCTGCAGGCGTGTCGTCGGTGGGAGGGGCCTGGCTGCCTGCCAGCTCCGCAGCGGTGTCCTGGTCTTCTGCACCCTGTTGGAGGTGGCCCTGCTCGGTGCTCAGAGGTAGGCTCTGCTGCTCTGGGTCTGTGGCGCGCCCCAACCGTCACTCCACTGACGGTGCTGGAACGCTCCGCTGTTGCCTGCGCTGGGGTTCTTTCTGGCTGTGCTAGGCGGGGCGAGCCTGCTGTCTGTTGGCTGCTGTACTCTGCTCTGGCTCTGCAGGATTGGCGTGTAAGATGGCAGGAGCTGGTGCTGGCTTCGGCAGGGGCCGCTCTGTGCAGGTGTGCCACTGGAGAGGACGGTGGACCACCTCTTGCGGTCTGCAGTGGAGGGAGACCAGTAGCTGCGGAGGCTTGTCTTGCAGCGATGCCCTGTCACTGACATAGTCTCCCTGCTCGCAAGGCCAGGCTCAGTCAGCATGGTGACAGCTGTGCTCCTGATGCTGTGGTTGGTGTAGCGCTTTGACAGCTGGGCATCATCGGAGATCTGGGGCATGAGTGTCCCAAAATAGTTCTTCCCCATTGGCTGGCATGTGTACCAGTACTCATGCTCTGCGGGGGCCAAGTGGTCTACCCTCCGTGAGTGCAGGAGCGTTGGGTGGACACCACTGGATGTACTCACGGAACAGTCCGACAACACAGTCCCTGCTGCCAGGGCTGCCATACAGCACCCCTCTCATGCTCTGCCGTGTTGGGTCGCCCACCTGTCCGTATTTCTTTGTCTGCTCATTGAAGGAGAGCGCCAGGAACTCGTTGCCCTCCTCATCGGTCTGGACGGTTAGGGAGTCCTGGCGCAGCTCTCTCTGTCCCTCTCTGCCCCTCCGAGCCAGACCTAGCTGCACCTCAAACCACACCCTGCGAACCAGCCCGTACGGCATCTCAGGGCTCAGCCGCTCACAGCTCCGAATTTTTGCTAGGTCACTAGGTGAGATGCTGGGGTGGTGGGTGGCTCTGTCCTGCCCAGCTCGCCAGTACTCCTTCAGCACCGCCACAAAGACATTGTTTGCCATGATGAACTCGGTGTCCGTGATGATATTCAGGACTCTGTAGTTCAGCGCTCCAATCAGGTACCGTTGGAGGCCTGCGCGCAGCCCTACGAATGAGCTCAGGCTGTACTGGGTTCTCTGCTCTGTGCGCACTGGGCATAAAACTGGCGCAGGAGGCCTGCCAGCTCAGATGAGGGCACAGTTTTGAGGTCCACCTGGCGGCCTGCTCCTCTCACCCAGTCTAGGAGGACGCTGGAGGCCCATGCCGTATTCTTGTGCGTGTTGACCACTACGTGTTGGCTCTCCAGCCCGTCCAGCTCCTTGTCACTGAGAGTGGCATGGCGTGGCTGTGCACTGCTGCTTGTGCTTGACATCACTGCGCCTGTCCCCGTCTGGCCACTGGAGGTGGCGGGGAGCACGCGGGTCGGCTGCTGTGCTCTATGGGTGCCAGTGCTCTACGGGTGCCAGCATGCACCTCTGGCTCTTGCACACCACGGCGACTGTCAGCGGGGATGGTGACCTCCACCTGCTCTGCACTGCCTGCTGCCCTACTGCTGCCGCTGGCAGTCTCTTTGGTCACTGCTGCTGTTGCTGGAGTGAGTGGGCAGCGCTGCCCACGGGTCTCCTCCACAGCCCGACCTTCTGTGGCCACCCTCTCTGCTCTCCCACCATCTGCTGCTGAGAACAGGAGTACTGTCTGGTGGTACGGCATGTGCCTGGGCTTGCACAGCACCTCCTGCAGTCACACGCTGGGCTCCACTGCTTACAGTTCTCGGGACTGGTGTGACAGGTGCAGCAGCTGGCCTGCTCCTGCACACGGTTGCCTCCTCGCTCACCCATCGACAGATGCCCCCGCACTCCACAGAGTGCAAACGTTGTAGTACACTGTTCCATACCTTCGCTACCGCGCTCCGGCTCTTGTCTCCGCTGACACTACCTCTGCAGTTAATCGTTTGCTGCGCTGCTCTCCCGATGTACACAGGACTGCGTACTTCGCCTCGGGCGCTTGCTGCTGACGTGGGTCGGGGGGGCCCAGGGTCTGCCGCGCCGCCACTAGCGCCGCGCAGTGGTGACTCGGCGGGCGGGTGCCCTCTGGTGCTCCATGGCCACAACTGGTACTGACGGCGGCCGTTATGTGTGGCTTAATACCCGCTCGTTTCAGTCACCTGTGGCCATTCAGCGAATCCTGGCGCTGCATTGCGGACCTGAGACCGAGCCGTGTTACAATAAGTTTTAAAATAGAGGTGGGGGGTTTGGACGAAACTTTAAACTTACTTGCGGGAGAGCTTTCAGTAATGCAGAGAACAGCATAGAACAATTCTAGGCAGGCTGATGGAGATCCTGTATATGATGGCCAAAGAGGACATCTCTATTAAAAAGTCTGAAGCAATAGAAGAACAAGACAAGCGCCACTGAGTTAATTTGGGCAATAAATACATTAACGTTGTTAGCGGGAAAGAACTTACAATGTGTATTGGAAAAGCACCTAGAAGAAAATCTGCTGGCAACTCTCAAAACTGCAAATTATTTTTCAGTGCTTATGGACGGTAGTACTGACAGTGGTGTAACTGAAAAGGAACTGGTTTATGTCATTTATGTAAATCCCATCAATGGTCAAGTGGAAACTCAGTTTTTACGAATGAAAGCTGTATTAGATGGCACAAGTCAGGGATTGAAAAATCTCCTTTTAGACATTTTTACAGAGTTTGACCTTAATGTAAAAAAACATGATTGGGGCTGTTGGGGCATCTGTCATCATGGGTGTAAGACGGGGGCTTGCTGCTCTTTGAAGGGAAGACACACAGTGGTTAGTTGGTGTTCATTGTTTCTCACACAGATTAGAACTGGTCACAAGAGACGCTCTGGATAACACCTATTTCAACGATGTTTTAAACTTTCTGACCCAACTGTTTTATCTCCATCAGAAAGGTCCTAAGAGACTCAAGAGTTATGGTCCCTTACCCAGGCCATGGAGATGTCCATTGAAAGGCCCATGGCACACGTTGGGTGCAGCATAAACTTCTTGCCACCCGTGCTGTTACCAAGTCATTCCTCGTAATGTGTGCCCATTTAGAATCTATGGCCACAAGCCCAACCCATGACCAGGCCAAAGCCAAGAAGTATTGCAAATTATGACTAAATTCCAAATGGTGGCACATCTTTTGTATTCTGATCAGCTGCTTCAGCCACTTGCCACGTTCTCACTAGCATTTCAAAAAGAAGTAGTTGAAATGCCAGAGCTATTTAGCTCTGTTGAAACTTTGAGAAACACTCTTGACCATATAAGCGGAGTGGTCCCATAGGTGGCAGATAGTGAACCTGACATTCTCTTAAAAAATGGGTCTGATGTTCTTTCAGAAGCATGTGCTCAAATTACATACAAGGGTATGAAATTAACACATTTTACATACTAACATACTAAAAGCCAGCAGAATAGGCCTCATGGTCAATCATGTCTGCTCGGTAGCCAGTCCCCTACTGGGTGCTTGCTCCTCCGCACCCCCAACCCCCAGAGAGGGTCTTCCCCAGCTTCAGTTTCCCCCTATACCTGTCCCAACCCCTCTTGAATCCCTCCACTGTGCCCTCTTCCACCAGTCTCCTGGGCAGTGTGTTCCATGGCTCCACCACCCTCTCAGTGAAGTAGTGTCTCCGGCGTGCCCCCCTGTAATTCCCCCTAAAGCTTCCCACTCGTGCCCCGGTTTGTTCCCCCCCTCCTTAAGCCTGAATACCTCCTCGGCTCCACCCTTGCTGATCCCCCTTACATACTTCAAGACCTCTATCACGTCCCTCGTCTCTCCTCTCCTCCAGTGCATACAGTTTGAGCTCCTCCACTCTCTCCTTATAGGCCTGCCCCCCATGCCTTGGATCATCCTGGTCGCCCTCCTCTGGACCCTCTCTAGCAGTGCTATGTCTCTCTTAAGGTGTGGTCTCCAGAACTGCACACAGTACTCGAGATGCGGCCCAACTAGGGCATCATACAGAGGGAGGATCACCTCCCTCTTCCTGGAGGTAATCTCCCTGGCTATGCAGCCCAGTATCCCGTTTGCTTTAGCTACTGCTCTTCAACAATTCTCAGTGTTATTCATTTCGACATCCACCACCACCCTTAGGTCCCTCTCGCCCAGCAAGGCTTGCAGAACTACCCCGGGTGTATGCATGGCCCGGGTTTCTGATCCCCAGATGCAGCACCCTACACTTCCCTGTATTAAACTTCAATCCCCACCTCCTTGACCACCCCTCCAGGGTATCCAGGTCCAACCTAGAGGGCCACTTTCCCCTCCTCCCCGTCCACCAGTGCTCCCAGCTTTGAGTAGTCCGCAAAGAGACTCAGCCTACTTCTAACACCCCTACCTATGTCCAAGACATAGGCACTGAACAGGAGTGGCCCCAGGACCGAACCCTGGGGGATCCCACTGCTGACCCTTATTGGGGAGGAGACTATCCTGCCAACCACTACTCTCTGTACTCACCCCGTAAGCCAATTTTCTACCCACCACAGCAACTGCCCCCCCCCCCCAGCTTTGTTAGCAGGCCACTGTGGGGTACTGAATCAAACACCTTGCTGAAGTCCAGACAGAGGACGTCCACTGGCCTATGTCGGTCCAGGGCACCAGTCACCCAGTTGTAAAACTCCACAAGGTTGGTCTGGCATGATCTCCCCGGAACAAAGCCATACTGCCGGTTGTCCAGGTGCCCCAACCTTTCCAGCTGCCCCCAAAGCCTCTCCTTGATAATGCCCTCCATCACCTTGCCTACCACGGACGTTAGCTAACAGGCCTGTAGTTCCCCATCTCCTCTCTAGACCCTCCTCTGTGGATAGGCACCACGTGGGTCACCATCCAGTCTTGAGGCACCCACCCTGTCTGCAGAGAGATGCTGAAGAGGGCAGCCAGTGGAGCTGCCAGCACATCTGCCAGTTCCCTCAGAACCCTCGGATGCAGCCCATCCAGCCCCGGCGCCTTCTCAGTCTTTAGCAACTGGAGGGCCTCCCTCACCCTATCCTCTGTGATTTTGTCATCCCAGCCCACCCCCCACACCCAGCCCTCACCTTCTAGTTTGGCCCACCCCCACCCCTAGCCTCTTCCAGTCCTCCAGCCTTCAAGTGACCTCCCACTTCTGTAGGCTCCCCTTCCCTCCCATCGGGATGGAAGCATCCCCCGCCTCCCCCGGTAAAGACCGAGGCAAAGTACTCATTTAGTACCTCTGCTTGCTCCCCTGCTTCCTGAGCCCATCCCTCCTCAGTCCTAATCCTGCTGATCTGTGCCCTCGCTTTTCTTTTCTCCCCTATGTATCTGAAGAACCCCCCGGATATCCCTGGCTGGGTTTTGCTCCATCCTTGCCTTGGCCACTCTCACCACTCTGGTGACCTTCCTGGCCAGCAACTCATACTCTCCCTGCTCCCCTTCCCTTCTTGAGCACTCTAAGCGCACGCAGGCGGCCTTTTTTTCCCTCACCGCCTCCTAGGTCCACCAACACAGCTTACGGGCCCTACAGTGCTTGAGACTTACCTTTGCACAGGACCTAGTAGCCTCCTGCACCCCTTAATGGTCTCCCACAAGCTTCCAGCATCCATGTCCGACCTGATCTCATCCAAGCACCTCCGAAGAATCCTTCCCATGCCCTCGAAGTCCGCTCCCCTGAATTATATTACTACCGTATTCATGCAGTTTTCTCTCTCCCTCCAAGGTACAGAAAAAACCAGACCGCGGCGTGGTCACTACATGCCAGCGGGCTGCTCACCTCTAGGCCCCTAATCTGGTCACTGTCTGCTAGGACCACATCCAATATCCGGCCCTCCCTAGCAGGATCCCCCACCTGGACTAGGAAGGCACCCTGAAAGACATCCATCAGTCTCTGCTCCCTGGCCACCGAGGACGTCACAGTGCCCAGGCATGTTAAGGTCACCCAAGACCACCACCCTGCCCTTTCCGAGGCTACAGTGGCCCCTGATGTTCTCAACCAGACTGTCCTCCAGGTCCGACACCATTTGCAGGGGGTCTGTACACCACCCCTATTTTAAATCTTTCCCCCCCCCCTCGTTTGCAGGGTTAGCCAAAATCGCCTCCATCACCCCAGCCTCCTCCACTAACTAGTATGTCATTTTGACCATCAGCGCCACCCCCCTTTCCCTCCCTATCCTTCCTGAACATTGTGTAGCACTCCAAGTTTAGGTCCCAGTCATGCCTCTGGGTGGCCCATGTCTCAGTAATTGCTGCCACATCCGCTGCTACCTCAACTAGCATTGCCTGGAGCTGACATTTTAGTGCCCATGCTCCTGGCATTGTTCAGACCGTCCTCCACCCCGCCCCCTCCCCAGTCTTCGCGGCCCTGTGCAATCCCCTGTCCTACTTCCCTGCACAGTTCCCCTTGTCTTTGCAATGCAGCCCGCACTGCGTGTCCTAGTTCTGAACTCTCGAGCAGCCCCCCTGGAGCTGTCATTTTTTCCAACCCTTCCCCTTTACAAGTTTAAACCCCACCTCTCGCCTATGAATCCAAAAAGTTTCAGTTTAAGGATCTCCCTCCCCTCCAGGTTGAGGTATAGCCTATCCCTGGCATATAGACCCTCATCCTTATGTTATCACCACAATCCCCCACCAACCCATACCCCTCCATCTTGCACCACTCGCTGAGCCACTGGTTCACCACTCTAACTTTTTTCTTGTTCTCCCCACACGCCCTTGGTACTGGCAGAATTTCAGAGTAGGAGACTGAGCACCCTACAGAGTGGAAACCCTGGCCAGCTCTCGGAATCTCACCTGCAACTCTAGTTCACTGTTCCCTTCCAAATTGTTTGTTCCCAGGTGTACTAGAAAGTCTGGGGATCCACCACATTCCCTTGCCTATGAATATGGCTGGAATTTGGCCTTGTGTACGGATAGGCCCAGAATACATTTAGCCTTGACTGGGCTGCATTTTCCCTCCCCAACCCCCTCCTACTGGATATCCCTGATCATGGAGCCACCTAACAGGAGCACCTTCACCTTGCCGCTCACACCCCCCACAGCCTGGGTGTCACAAGTCGCCCCGCCTAACTCTTCCTTGATCTCCCCATTCAAACTGGTGCCACTGGAACCCCCAGCCAGGCCTCCTTTTACTGCTCTCCTTCTCTCCTCCCCCCCTTAGGCTCTGCACTATCCAAACCTTCTGCCAGAGTGCTCCCTGCCCCCAGCCTCAAACCTGGCCTGTCTAGGCGCCCTACCACACCCCCCTTGGCATTTCTCCAGCCTCGGCCGCTGGCCTGTAAAAAGCCCTGCCCAATTCCACTCTAATTTTGCTCTGTGCTCCCATCTGCCATACCTCCCTCAAACCCAGGCTCCAGCCCCCACCCATGCCATCCGTACCCAAGTCTCATGTTCCCCATGACAACCCCTCCTTTGGATCTGGCTCCCTCTCCTGTCCCTACCCCCTCTGCTTTCCCAGCCAATCCCGCCTGTCTGCCTGCCCCCCACCCCACCAACCTCCCCACTCATCCAGGGGCGCAGCAGAGACAAGCAGTTTTGTCGTGTGATGCCTGCCCCAGGGTTGCCCCTCCTGCCCCCCTTGGGCAACCCTTCCATACAGAGTGATTTCCGTCATTGCTTTTTCATGTCTCCCCCATGTGACCCTAGTCCACCCCACCCCTATCCCCTGGGTTATACCACTGTGTCTCCCTCTAGCATCACATGGTTCCTGCCCCCTTTACCTCTCCAACCCTCCTCCTTCCCCCCATCCCCACTGCCTCCTGATCCCCTCGACCTCCTCCCTAAGACCTGCCAACTGGAAACAAACTGGGCATCCTCTGAACCTCCATGCCCAATCCAATATTATGGACGCCCCACACCCCATACACCCAACCACTGTACCAAAGATGCCCGCTCTTGCAACTTTCACTTCCATCCTCATTTTGAGTGCGAGCAAATTTGGCCCCCCACCAGCAATATCAGTTCCCACACAATCAATTTGCCCCCTCAGCAGTAGTCAGCAGTACGCAATCAATCAAGACACAAGTAACCACTTTGCACCCCCAAAAAAAAAAACTGTTAAAACCTTTAAACAGCAAACTAAGAAATACATTACAAAAATTGAGAGCTGTTGTGAACAAAGGTTCAGTTTGACTGATGAAAGTAATATCTATAACTCTGCAAAAGTGTTAGGTACCAGACTTTGACCAGCAGTTACAGACAGAAAGGAACTGGAGCGGTATGGTAATAGTGACATTACTGCAGTAGCTGACCACTTTTCAGCACTTTTGCAGCCTGAGTGTGACATCACTCTGCTACTTACAGAATGGCAAGAGTTTAAGATTTTTGCTTAAACCAATTTCATCAATCTTTCTGCCTCTGCTATCTGGTCAAAGCTGGCATGTGATTTCCAAAATTCTTATCCAAATCTGCTGAAGTTTGTCAATGTGTTGAGAGTTATTTCCTGTGTCTAATGCAATTGCAGAAAGGTGTTTTTCAATTATGAACAAGGTAAAAACTGACTGGAGAGCAAGTCTGGCGGAGGATACTGTAGAAACACTGATTTGCATTAAAAAGCAGGGCCCACCTCCATCTGAATTCAACCCAAACAGGGCTGTAGACATTTCTTTGTGCTAAACCAAGACATCCTGGTGATTTGGCAGCCGAGGATGGTGGACCTCCCCCCCCCAAAACAGGCCAGAATTATTGCTTGATGGAGAAGAGTAGCAAACAGATCACACCCAGTCCTTGTTGGTAACTGTGTGGTCAATCACGGTCCCAAGTGGAGTTTTTATGCTGGGGCAGGGGTTCGTTGTTTAATTTGTCACGACTCACGATCTCATTCACAAATTCGCGGTGTGCTTTGGCAGACATCCAATCTCGGCTCTTGAAACGTATGTGATACTGCACAATTGCTGTATTTCTTTGGAAATGGCTAAATAAAACAGATATCAGTCTCAGAAACTTGTGTAAATGTGTATTTTAGCAATATAGAGCAAGATAAGTACATTTTATGGGGTTCTGAGCAAAAATATCAATTTTTGGTAACTGCTAATCAACTTCGGCCAATTGCTAATCATTTGTTACTTTGATTAGTGAAGGCCGCCTAATCAAGTCTCCAACACCAATTATGCCTTGTATGCAAGGTCAATTTGTCCTCCTCCAGCCTGGTCTTCCACCAGCAACTCTCTAACTTCCGACCCCCAATCTTATCGCCTTGAGCGCTCCATTAAACCAGGGAGACTTCAAGTGAGAAGATCCGAGTCATACATGGACCAGTGCAAGTGCATAGAGTGCAGCGGACACCACCCTATTATAGGTGGCAACCACCTCACTCATGTCCTTCACACGAGCAGAGACTATGCTAGATAGATCAGCTACCATCAGAAAACCCTCCAGGGACATTCCCCTCAAAAGGAGGTAGCCAACCATCTCAACAGGGGGAGGGCCCAAACGAGACCCTCACCGTGCAATAAATCGGACCAAAAGACCGTATCAATCTTGAGATTAGTTACCTCAAGCCCCAGTGAGAACACCAGGTCCAACATGTGGCCACCATGGTGAGTTACAGAAGTAACTTCTTGTGTCGGACCCAGTGATGACATCATCTGGAGGAGGTTGAAACCAAGCCTGGAGGACTTGTCATTGGCCCAAGCATTAAAATCTCCCAGCACCAAACATCTGAAGGATTCCAACAACTCACCGACAACGTGATACAACACCTTCTACAGGAATTCTCCCCTCCCCCCACCGCCCTAGGAGGGTGGTAAATAAGGAGGATCCTGCAGTCTGCACCCAGACCCCCACAAACTGTCACACATTCAAAGGACCTGGTAGTTCCCACCAGGTGCACAGTGAAGCCCAGGTCGGATCTAAAAACAGAGGGCCACTTCCCTGCCCCTGCGTCCCACCTTAGGGCAGTGCACTACACAGTACCCAGGGCAGGGACGGCTGCCTCCAAAAGTGGTCCGGCATCATCACCCACCGAGGTCTCCATGATGCAAGCTAGATAGACCATAGAAATCAAGTCCGCCATAACTGCGGTCTTGTTTCTGATCGATCTGGCATTGCAAAGCACTGCCCTAAAGGGACTGGTAGGCGCCGCTGCTGCCCCTCCAGCTACCAGCTCACTCAGTCGAGTGGGATCCCTGGGGACAGGAACCAAACACATCTGGCCTCTCTCCAGGTCCTGTCTAAACCCAGGGCATCTCTTGCACCTAATCACCCCCAACCCATCCCACTCACCTCCATCAGACCTACAGTGCACCGCCACAGCCAACCATTCCAGTTCCTTCAAATCCTGACCTCACGATAGCACCTCACTGTCACTGCCGACACAGGGAGGTCAGTGAAGGGCTGGAGCTCGTGCAGCTGGGATGCCTTGTAGGCTATTTGTGCCTGCCCTAGACCCTTGCACATCCCAGTTAAACCAAATAAGGCTACCTAAAATACTCCCACAATCAAATTCCTTAAACACAGTAGCAACCTAACCACTCGCACACACTCACACTCCTAATACACAAATTATCCTACACACACCCCTACATGCATACACTATTAAAACAAATAAAAAATAACCCCCAACCTTCACACAGTTTATACTAGATACACACACACACACACACACACACACACCCCCAACCCCTCGAGGAACAGTTTATGCAGCAGGGAAGCTAAACTTCCTATTCTCTTTCAGGAGAGCAAACTCCAAGCCACAAAAGCTTTATGCAAACCCAATAAAAGTATTGTCCAACAAATAAATCAGTTCAATCCAATGAAAGATGGTCAACGATATTTAGGAACAGGTCTCCAAGGTGAAAACTGAATGCAGGGGGATACTCTCACCATACCCCCGCTTACAGTTCCAAGACCAGCTGAAGATTTAAACCCAACTGAGTAAAGTTCATCAAACGAAGCCACTTTTGTGAAAGTATTCCATAGCTTCTCTCTCCAGCTCCAAACACAGTCACAAAGTTCCACAGAAGCCACAGACTGAAGAAGTAGGGCACTCACCCAAAACCTCAGTAGAGCGACAGGAATCTTGCACCTGTCACACTGGCAAAGATGCTGTCGGATGGCAGACCAGATAGTTGAAGATTCAGGAACCCAGACAAACAAGAACAAATGCAGGATGAAATAAACACCTTGACTAGTCACTACAACCGCCGAGCAGCACTGCAAGCACCCCTAGCAAAGAGTGCTTCGGCCGAGAGAGTCACACAGGCATCAGATGACCCGGGAAGTAGTGGGGAAATGCCACAGGGCTTCCGCGTTCCCCCGGATAACAGTTCCCTTCAGTGCAGCAACAGAAGCAAAGTCAGTAAGTTTATTCCCCACTGAGCATTCCGAGATGGCCTCGCGGTGTTCTCTCAAACAGCTGAAGCCAGCACCAGTCTGTCTGTCGGTCGTCCTCATTAGTCTTTCTAGACCGCCACTGTGGAAACCTCTGGGTCCTGCCTGGAAACTCTCAGTGGTTAAGTAAACAAGACTGTGGCTTGGCACACCTTAATAAATAACAAAAAAAATCTGGCTCCAAGTGCCTCACGGCCCTCTCCCTTACTATGCTAACAATCCTACGCCTACATCTTACTACTAGATCAAACAAACTAAAATTTCAGATGGAGGCTGCAAATGTAAGTGCAGCCCCAAATCAAGCACCATAAAATTAAGCTCTCCTGGTCCGAATCTATAACCGGCCACAAAGAAGGTAGCAAGAGAAATATTTTGGCTCTCAAGTTAGAAAGCTTGTAGATAGCAGCCCAGCGTGGCCGCCATCATGAAGTCCTTAGCCTTCCACCCAAGGACTTCAATAAGGGCAAGTGAAAATTCAGCTACAGTCATAGTCGGGCAAGTCCTAAAAGTTTTGATTTGGAACACTGCTCAGCATACTTATTATGCCTGCTTATGAAGGTGGTGGTTGTGGGGGGTTGGGGTGGAGTTGATGGGCCTAAAGTGTCTTCCTTATTACTATGTCACTACAGACCACAGTTTCCTCCTGGGCTGTGCTATTCAGATGTCCGTGCAACTAAGATGGACCTAAGAGAGCAGAACAAACAAAAACATGTAAATATATTATGTACAGGATAGGAGGCACTTTCGGAAACTTTGGCTACTTGCTTTTGTTAAAGGGAAATGTCCATGTGACGCAAACAGTTGCATTTGGTCCTTAGCAGCAGCGCTAGTACAATTGCTATGCAAACGCAAAAAAACACAAATGTTTATTTAATTTTATTTGATTTTACAATTTGTCTTGTCCCTCCTCCATTCTGTAGGCTGCTTGACCCCTGACCTCTGCTGACCCTTGTTGCACCGGAAGTGAAGTTCAGTATGAGGAAGCAACTCGTGGTACTGAATGTCATTATACAGTGGCAGTGCTTGCACGTTGGAATAATCCCTGCCATTTTCATCTGCAGGTTTTTTTTTTTTTTTCTCTCTCCTTGCCCTTGTTTTTCTATTTCCCTGGGTTTTCAGCAGTCGATGCTTGGTGGTGTCATTTATTGGGGTTCCGTTGCACTTCATGGTTCAGGGTTATTGTGTGGGGTCTGGCAGCCTGTGCACCATAATGAGTGCTTCCTTTTCTGCACCTTGCTTGTCATTTTTGAAAGGGAAACGTCCACCTAGTGACTGCTTGCAATAATCAATACTACGTACTGTTGTAACATAAAACAGGAAGGAAAAAAAAATAAGGGAGGGGATTTTCTTACTTCTGCCTGTTTTCTTTTTTTGTGTGTGTGTGTGTCCCTCGCAAAGAAAAAATTACTCACCTTAGTAATTCTGTTTCTTCACAGTGATACTCAGGTATTCATAACTTTCTGCAGTAAGCCTTGCGGGTTGGACTGCCCGGAGAGAATGGAACGTATGCAAATGATGGAATCATCTGCACGTGAACTTTTCAAATGCTGCCCTATACTAACTGCCAGTGTTCTAAACCTACTCAGATTTTCTAGGAGCCTGAATAGACAAGCAGCCCAGTAAAAAACGAAAAGTATTCAAAAAGAGAAAAATAATCCAAAATGACCCCCATCTGGTTATAACAGAAAAACTCCAACTGGAGAAAACACAAACGTTACCGAAGAGTTAGTATGCCAGCAAAACATGCGAAGAAATAAGCCCATAAGCCTTGTTTACCAACTTATACCACTATGTGGCAACATATATACACATTGTGGTGTATCCTTTTGTGGTAGCGCAACATGCAGAAGAAAAAATTACTCACCTTAGTAATGTCGTTTCTTCTAATGGAGTCTTGCTATATTATGACAACTGCAGTGTGACCGCAGGTTAGAACTGCTCCGGAGGTGAAACAGTTAACTTTTCCATGCAGGCATGGAACCTAGAGCGCGAGCTCGGTTAGAAACTCTGTCTGTTGTGCTTCAAAGGTAAACTGTCAGATCTTTACGAGCTAAAACTCACTAAGGTTCTGTGTGGAAGCTGTAAACCTACACTAGCCAACTGGCTACTAACATAAACACTCATTTTTTGGCCTAAAACAAAGACTCAAGTCAGGAGACCCAAAAAATGCAAAAACACCAATTCACCAAAAAGGTAGGTGAAAACAACAAGGTGGGCATCAGAAAGTGCCAACCCTGTACTGCCCACCCACATCCCAAAAACAGAGGTGCTGAGAGGGGCAGGCAGGGAAGGAGGTCATAATATAGCAAGACTCCATTAGAAGAAACAACATTACTAAGGTGAGTAATTTTTTCTTCAAACAACATGAAGTCTTGCTATATTATGACAATTGCAGACTACACAGCAGTACCCCCATGGAGGAGGGACAGAACCTACTTAAGAAATAGGCTCTGAAGCACAGCTGTGTGTTAAACTCCAGCATCACTCCTAGCCTGGATGTCCAAGGAGTAATGCTTGGTAAAGTGTGAACTGTTTTCCAGGTAGCTGCTTGACATATTTCTAGAATAGGAATGTCTGGCAGCAGCCAGAGAAGCAGCTGTACCTCTGGTAGTGAGTCCTCAGGCCTGAGGGAGGAACTTCACCCAACTTCTCGTAGAGAATTGATACTTGAGACAATCCACCTGGCAATGGATCTTTAGTGGCTGGCTTCCCTTCCCAACTTCCGCCATAGGTAAGGAACAGTTGGAGGGAGTCAAACCTATGACCCTTAGTGCAGCCTATGTAGTAACTAAGGGCTCTCTTCACATCTAGGCTGTGCAATCTCCTCTCCCCAGAAGAGGAGTGGTCAGTGAAGTACACTGGAAGAGAAATAGATTGGTTAAGGTGGAAATCTGAAACCACCTTAGGTAGAAACTTTCTGTTAGTCCGAAGGACTACCTTATCTCTGTGAAAAGAGAAACTCCTGCTCCACTGACAACGCTTATAATTCACTTATGCATCTGGCAGAGGTGATGGCTACCAGAAACACAGTTTTCCAAGTCAAGTACTTGAGCTCAGCTGACGACAAAGGCTCGAAAGGGGGTTGCATAAGCTGAGCAATGCAAACATTAAGATCCCAGGCAGGGGCAGGATCTCTGAATGGAGGGCTGGTGTGCAACAACCCCTTAAACTTGGAAAATACGGGATGAGCTGAAAGAGAAGAGGATTTACCTGCTGAAATAAAAGCAGACACAGCTGCCAAGTGCACCTTGAGGGTAGCTGGTCTCAGCCCCAAAGAATTCAGGTGGACCATATAATCCAGGACCGTAGGAAGATCAGCAGAGCCTGGGGAAATATGCTTTTTCCAAGCACCATATGGAACACCTTTTCCATTTAGAATTGTAAGTAGCCCTGGTGGAAGGCTTCCTTGAGGCCTTCAATATATCCATTACACCCTGGGACAGGTGTAAATCAGCAAACTCTAACTCTTCAAGAACCAAGCCTTGAGATTGAGAGATTTGAGATTCGGGTACCAGACCCTTCCCTGGGCACAGGTTAACAGATTGTGATTATTAGGAAGGCACAGGGGAGGATGGACTGCTAGGGACAGCAGGAGTGGGTACCAGGGCTGCCTGGCCCAATCCGGAGCTATCAGAATGACTTTGCAGGATTGGGATCTGATTTTGACTAGCACTTTGAACAGGAGAGGAAAGGGGGGAAAGGCATAGTGAAACTTCCCCTCCCAACTGAGGGCTAAGGCATCCAGCGGGAGAGAGCCCAACACTGGGGGCCTGCAGCAAAAAAGAGGAAGTTGGTGATTGTCTGGGGCTGCAAAAAGATCTGCGGGGTGCCCCATCTGGTAAATACTACTCCCAAGACCAGGGGATCCAGTGATCATTCGTGGTGGCCCTGGGAAATCCTGCTGAGAGCATCTGCCAGGACATTGTCCTTGCCTGGGAGGTGAACTGCCATAAGGGAGGTGTTGGGAGTAGCCAGAGACCACAACTTCATCGCTTGTTGCATGGGCCGTGGGCATTTTACCGCTTGTTGATGTACCACACTGTAGTGGTGTTGTCTGTTCTGACCTGAATACTCTTGTTCTGAACAGATGTGGAAAAAGCTTGAAGTGCTAGAAAAACTGCTCTGAGCTCCAACAGGTTGATGTGGAGCAGAGATTGCTGGGGAGACCACAGACCCTGAGTGGTGAGGTCACCCATGTGAGCTCCCCAACCCAAGAGGGACGCATCTGTAGTAAGGATTAAAGAATGAGACTGCGTGACAAAAGGAACCCCTTGTCTCAGACTGCTCTGATCCTGCCACCACTGCAGGGCTTGGATCAGGGTTCGAGTTACTGGGATCAACTTGGTAGGAGGATCTGTTCTTTGAGACCAAAAAGTTCTCAAATGGAACTGAATGTCCCTCATCTGAAATCGTGCTCCTTGCACCACTGCTGTGGAAGCAGCCATGTGTCCTAGGAGCTGCAGAAAATGCCTTGCTGGCCGGGGAGACCTGCAGGGTAAATGAGGAGGCCAGGGAGACTAGGGTCTTTGCCCTGTCCAGGGGGAAGAAGGCCCTGGCTTCCTGTGTGTTCAGTTCTGCGCCTATGAAGGTAAGAAGCTGGACAGGCTCTAGAACGGACTTTGAGAGATCCAGAAGGAAACCTAGAGAGATAAGCAGTTGCTGCATTATCTGAAGGTGTAAACTGACCTGGTCTGGGGATTGGCCTACTATGAGCCAATCGTCCAGGTAAGGAAAGATGGCAATCTTTTGCCTTTTTAGGTAGGCAACTGCTACCGCCAGGCATTTGGTGAATACCCTTGGGGCAGAAGTGAGGCCGAAGGGCATTGCTCTGAACTGGTAGTGGCCTGAGGGCAGCTCGAACCTGAGGTACTTTCGATGGGAGCTTCTGATGGGAATATGGAAGTAGGCATCCTTGAGGTCCAGGGAAGCTAGCCAGTCCCCTGGCCTTAGAGAGGGTAGAATAATTCCCAGAGTCACCATTTTGAACTTTGGCTTTAAAAGGTGCTTGTTTAAATATCTGAGATCCAGGATGGGCCGCCATTCTCCTGTCTTTTTTGGGGTAAGGAAGTACCTGGAGTACAAACCTTTGCCCTGGTGTAGGGGAGGAACCCTTTCCACAGCTCTTAGAGCCAGGAGGGTAGAGACCTCTGCCTCTAGGGCAAGTGTCTCTGATGGAGTTGCAGGTGGAAAAGATCTGGTTCTCAGCTTTGGAAATTTTTTGAAGCTGAGAACCAGTCCCTGGCTTACTACTTCCAGGACCCACTTGTCTGATGTTAGAGACTTCCAGTCCTGGACAAAGTAAGCCAGCCTGCCCACTACAGGTAGAGGAGAATCAGCCCTGGCAATCCCATCAGGGTGCCTGCTTGGCAGGGGCTTTGGGCTGAGGGGTGGAAGCAGACCTGCTTGTGCTCCATCTGCAACTCCCTCTAAAAAAAACCCTCTAAGCATAGGCAGAGGAGGAAGCTTGGGTTTGGTAAAAAGGCCTATGAAAAGGCCTGCCCCTGCCTCTAGGTAGCTGCTTCTGAGGAGTGGCCTGCCTTTCCTTAGCCTGTGCACTCCTATAGGTGGTTCTATATTCATCCATTTTCTTCATGTAATTCTCCGTTTGCTCCCCAAACAGAGAATTTCCCACAACAGGAAAATCCATGGCCTTAGACTGGGTAACCTGAGACAGGGCAGTACATCTGAGCCAAGCCATCCTGCGAAATGCCACAGATGTAGCCATGACTCTTGATGAAACATCATTAGGGTCCACTGCAGCATGAAATTGCACCTTGGATGCCTCAATACCATCCATAGCCACCTGTTCCAGCTCCCTGGCAAGCTGGTCAGGGACTTGTTTTGCTAGAGCTAGCACAGTATCCCATCTGGATTTCTGGTACCTAGCAGCATAAGCCATATAATTTGCTTGTCTGAGTCCCAAAGATGCTGCCATGTACTGTTTCTTTGCCATAGCATCAATCTTCCTGGAGTCCTTCTCAGGAGGGTGTGAAGCTAGGGGAATATTGGCCTTGTCACAGGCTGCAGCCTGCACTACCCCCACATGGCTGCATTGTTGAGAGAGGAATTCAGTGTCGGAGCCTGATAAGGTATACCTCTTGTCCATCCTTTTATCCACAGGAGGTATAGTGTGAGGAGTTTTTAAAACTTTTACTGTCTGTTTCCTAAAAGATTTATGCAAGGGAACAGACAGTCTCCTAGACTCTGGAATATCCATCATTTCTACATAGTCTGGCTCCTCCTGGTCATCAACAGCTTCCTCAACAGGGAGCTGGAGAGTTTCAGCCACTTTTTTATAAAACATGAAATGAGAAGGGGACTCAAAGTCTTGGAGGAGAAACCCCTAGGGGTCTATCTGGAGAGGTGTCCGGATCAATGGGCACATCCAGATCTTCAAAACCAAATTCACTCTCCTCATATTCCTCCTCCCCCTTCCCCGGTTCATAAAAATCCTCAAAATCATAATCTTGAACCGGTGGAACCGGCCGAACCGAACGCTTACCAAAAGGTGTCGGTTCGGTCGAACGAGAGAGAGACTGAACAATTTTAATTGCCTTAGCTATTTCCTCAGCAGTTGGGGAGAGAACTTTTTCTAAACTAGCTGACTTCCTAGCCCTTTTTGATGGAACCGGCTCCTCAGAACCGGCTCTTCGTTTGCCTGAGGAAGTATCGCCCTGGTCAGAGGGCACTCCCTCCGGTTGGCACCGAACCGGGCTGGCCATCCAGGTCAGCGTACTTTTTGGCCTCCTTTTCCCTGAGCCTACCAACTCTCTTATCTATGGTGGCAGCAGGGAAATTGTGACAAATCTGGCAGTCTGAATTGAGGTGGTCAAACCCCAGACAATAGACACATGTGGTGTGTGGGTCAGATTTAGCAAAAGCTTCCCCCACAAATTACCACAGTGTTGAAACCAGTGGAGTCCGTGTTTTCTTTGGATTTCTCCAGACATAATGCCAGCCCTAACCAACTTGCCCGTTCACGGCAATCCACCAAGCAAGACACCCTTATCGGTTCCCAACCGTGTCACGGGTCGTGGAAAAAACGTAATGAAATCCGTTCTTTTTAGAACCGATAAGAACCGGGAACCGCACTCTAAAAAAGGGCTAGTAAATTTTAAAATACAACCTGATCAGTTCAGACCGAACCGATAAATTACAAGTTCCACACAGAATAAAATAAAAGTAAGCCTATCTGTTACTTACAATACCACAGACAGAGCTTGAACTGACCGGTTACGGTTTAATTTCAACTAAAAATCGAAAAATAATACTTTAAAACCGACAAAATAAACCGAGCAGAAGGAGAAATCTCTGGAGCGACTGTTCAGTGAGGCGGAGTAAAGAATCTGACAGTTTACCTTTGAAGCACAACAGACAGAGTTTCTAACCGAGCTCGTGCTCTAGGTTCCATGCCTGCATGGAAAAGTTAACTGTTTCACCTCCGGAGAAGTTCTAACCTGCGGTCATACTGCAATTGTCATAATATAGCAAGACTTCATGTTGTTTGAAGTGCACAGGCTTGAGTTCTGGAAGGGGAGGTAGGGTGGGAAGTTATGAATACCTGAGTATCACTGAGAAGAAACAGAATTACTAAGGAGAGTAATTTTTTTTTCTAACCACAGTAATACTCAGGTATTCATAACTTTCTGCAGACTACAAAGCAGTACCACTGGAGGTGGGCACAGAACATTTACTTGGGAAATAGACTCTGCAGAACTGCTGTGCCAAACCTAGCATCACTTCTGGACTGGATGTCTAGACTGTAATGCTTTGTAAAGGTGTGTACTGTCTTCCAGGGAGCTGCTTTACAGATATCCACTAGAGGAACATCCCTTGCAGCTGCGAGCATAGCAGCTGTCCCCCTGGTGGAATGTGCCCTCAACCCTGTTGGGGGCTCCCTACCAGCTTTTGTGTAGCAGAATTGAATACACTGGACTATCCAAAAAAAAAAACACTCACCTTAGTAATTGTGTTTCTTCTAATGGAGTCTTGCTGTATTCTGACTATCTGCAGTTAGCTCCAGCCTTTAAACTGCCCCGGAGAACAGAGAGTTAATTTTCTATGCAGTGCATAGAACGTTGAGCTCGAGCTCGGTTGAGGTCTCTGTCTGCAGCCCTTTGAAACCCAACCGTCAGATTCGTACGAGCAAACACTCACTAACTACACTATGCGGAAATTGTAAAATTTTACTAGCCAACTGGCAACAAAGAGTTTTGGATTCCCAAGGAAGACAAGTCAGGAAACCAAAAACCAATCCAAGTAAGGATAAATACAACAAAACACCCAAACAAAATGGGAGGGTGTGAAAAAGCACCTCTGGGGTGCAACACTGCACCTGCCCACCCACTTCCCAAAAAACAGGTTCTGAGAGGGGAGGCAGGGAGGGAGGTCAGAATACAGCAATACTCCATTAGGAGAAACACAATTACTAAGGTGAGTAATTTTTTCTTCAAACAACATGAAGTCTTGCTGTATTCTGACTATCTTCAGACTACCAGGCAGTACCTCCATGGAGGAGGGAGAGAACCTACTTTGGGAATAGGCTCTGAAGTACTGCTGTGCCAAACCGAGCATCACTCCTAGCCTGGCTATCCAGAGAGTAATGCTTGGTAAAGGTATGGACTGTTTTCCAGGTGGCTGCTTGACAAATTTCTAAGAGAGGGATATCCCTGGCAGCAGCCAGGGAAGCAGCTTTACCACTTGTAGAGTGAGCCCTCAGGCCTGAGGGTGGAATCTTTCCCAGTTTCTCATAGCAGAACTGTATACAAGACACAATCCACCTGGCAATAGTTCTCTTGGTGGCAGGTTTGCCCTTTCCCACTTCTCCATAAGTGAGGAACAACTGGAGGGAATCAAACCTGTGACCCTCTTTTAACATCTAAACTGTGTAGCCTTCTCTCTCTCTCTCCTGAGGAAGAATGATCAGTGAAGAGAGACTGATTCAAGTGGAAGTCTGAAACCACTTTGGGTAACAACCTTCTATTGGTTCTAAGGACCACTTTATCCCTATGAAAGGAGATAAAAATCAGGTTCCACTGACAGGGCTTGCAGTTCACTGATACGTCTGACAGAGGTAATGGCTACCAAAAACACAGTTTTCCGAGTCAAGTACTTAAGCTCTACTGAGGACATAGGCTCAAAAGGAGGTTGCATAAGTTGAACAATGCAAACATTTAAGTCCCAGGCAGGGGTAGGATCCCTAAAGAGGGGATTGGTATGAAGCAATCCCTTGAAAAATTTACAGGTACCTTGAGAGTAGCTGGTCCGAGGCCTAGGCCATTCAGATGGACCATATAATCCAGAACTAAAGGCAATTCAGCAGTCTCTGGAGAGAAATGCTTCTTGGAACACCAAATGCTGAATCTCTTCCATTTGGAGTTATAGCTCTTTCTGGTGGCGGGCTTTCGAGAGGCTTTGAGAATATCCAGAAAGAACTGGAAGGGGACAGGATCAGTTGTGTTCCAGGACAGTAGCTGCTGCTGTTGTTTTCACAGGGTTCTTGTGGATTTTACTTGGTAGGTTAGTTCTTTTCTTTCTTACTTCTAAGGGGCTAGCAGGGTATTGTTTTGGGAGCTGCTGGATGTTTGTAAACTGATTTGGTGGCTGTAAGTGGGGCTCATTTTGTGGATGTTTCACTGTGTAACAGGCTGCGCTGGTAGAGCCTATTTCTTCTGCTTTAAAACCTATTTGGTGGGATTTGCTTGGGCCTGGTTCTTTGGCTGCTGGGCTTGGAGGGGAGACACAGGGCTGATACACTCTCTCTCTCGAGTCAGGTGTCTGCCCAGCACCCGCAAATTTATAGGGGAACACCTGCCCTGCAATTGGAGGAAAAGGCTGCAGGTGTAGCTCATGTAGTTCTAGCCACTGGGGGTTGGATTTAAAGGCTGGGAGAGAGGAACTTAGAGAGTTGTTCATTTCCTTATAAGTTTAATGTGTTGTACTGCACCTAGTAACAGGGTTACTGGTGTACAGTGGGACTGTCTCTAAGATTAGTGGGTGACCTGATTAGGCAGTAGGGGTATCTTGGACTGGGGGACCTGGTGGCTCACCCAAGGAAACCTATTTGGAAGGGGATGGAACCACACATCATTAGGGCCAGCATCTTTGGGAGGGTGGTGGGGTGCACAGGGTGTGGAGCAGCCATGATACTGGACTGGGCTTGGAAGTTAGGTGGTTGCTCGATGTGCTACCAGCTAGCACAGCTTAGGGAGGAGGTGAGGATTAAAGCTGGGGGAGGGGTGGTATAGTTGGGGAAGGGGCTGGGAATCTCCACAGGGTTGCACCAAGCACTGGGGTGGGGCATAAGGAAAGAGTGCAGGAGAATACCAGGGTCACATAGGGACCCTGCAGAGGGGGTCCAAAAGGACACTACCAAGGAAGCAGGCAGGAATGGGGACCCTCACAAAGGGGGGACGGAGGGACAACATTCTCAGGGAAGTAGGCAGATGGCCAGGGCTGGACAGAAGGAAAAAAGCGAGGGAGGTGGATCAGACCATACACTCAGTAACCTTCAATTCTCTCTTCTGCTCAAGGATGAGGGGGTGATGCTTAGCCCACGACAGGGTGGTGGGGCGTAAAGGGAGTGGAGGCAGGGCTAGATAACAGAGAAGAACGGGGGGACCTGGAATGCAGGAGAATGGGGGAGCAGTGAATTCGAGCAGGAGGGGCAGGGGAAGAGGGAGGAAAGCGCAGGAGAAGGACCAGTTGGGAGAAAGGTAAGGAGAAGGACCAGAAGTACAAGGAGGATTCAGTAAGGGAGCTGAGGGTTTAGGCCAAGGGAGCACGATGAGCACGGAGGAACTAAACGGAGACAGGAAGGAAGGGATGATGAGCCAGGCTAGTTTAGATGGGGAGAAGGACCAGTTACGGGCAGTGAGGGGTGTAAGGTACAGAAGGATACTCAGGAGGAGGAGGCATGGGATTGGAGGGAGGGGTGGCTATGGTAAATAAGGAGGGGTGGCATGTGGCACCCAGATAGGGGAGGAAACAAGGAGCCAGCTGGGTGGAGGGGCCTGCAGAAAGGATGAGGGACATGGAAGGGGGGAAATGGAGGAAAAGGAGTGGTCAGGGAGTGCCCTGCTGGGGATTCTATGAACAGGGGTATCAAATGGGATAGGAGGAGAAGCCTGGCCAGTTAGAACAAGATGCTTCCTGGACTAACGGTGCACAGGGCTAAGTACTTCCAGGTATATCAGCTGGCAAAGGATTGGGAGTCCCCAGACATACTGGTCCACCTGGGCACAAATGACATTGAGGGAAACAGCTTAGCTAGAGACAGGCAAGATTCAGGAGTCGCCAGGGTCTGTCATGACATAGGATGCACAGTTTCTTCTCAGAACCTGCCAGTGCCAAGGGCTAGTGGGAACACAAAAGAAAAATTAGGGAGATAAACCAGGGCTCAGGGAGTGGTGTGAGGCCAGAGGGTATGGGTTGAGGGGGATTGGGGGAGAACTGGGAGGATAAGGAGCTGTATGCTAGAGATAGACTACATCTCAATTTGGAGGAGGGAATCTAGAGTTGAAAATAGAGGTTCATTGGTGAAAGTGGGGTTTAAACTTGTGAAGGGGTGGGATGGGAGAAAAAGGCTGTCAAGGGGTGCCGATAAAGGAGGGACTCTGTCTCACTCCCTCGGGACCAGGAGGATTGCACGAAAAGGCCGACTGGCAAAGTGCAGACCAGGGAAAACAGAATCCCCATGGGGAACACGAGCAGGGAAATGGAACTATAGGAAAAGGGTGGAAGGTAGTCCTGCTAAATGCAGGAGCTTGGGCAATAAAATGCCTGAGCCCAGGCGTCATGCTAACTGAGGGAGCAGTGGATGTGGCAGCGATCCACTGAGACTTGGGCCACTGCAAGACATGACTGGGACCTGAACCTGGAGGGATACACTATGTTCAGGAAGGACAGGGGAGGGAAGGGAGGAGAATTGCAATGATAGTCAAAACCGCACTTGGCATAGGGGAGTAGAGGAGGCGGAGGGAACCGTGGAGGCGACTGGATACCTTGATAACAGGGGGGCAAGAGAGTAAAATAGGAGTGGTGTATGACCCCTGCCCTGGGCGGAGGAGCTGGAGGACAGTCTGGTGGCAGATGTTAGGAGACACTGCAGACTGGGCAGAGAACGGGTGGTGGTGTTGGGGACTTAAACATGCCAAGAACAGACTGGGAG
The DNA here is from genome assembly GCA_016271365.2 of Neoceratodus forsteri. NCBI lineage: Eukaryota > Metazoa > Chordata > Ceratodontiformes > Ceratodontidae > Neoceratodus > Neoceratodus forsteri. Next base: position 212,203,840 of record JADMNL010000024.1, read on the forward strand.
ACTATGACATCCTCTGTGACCAGGGAACAGAGGTTGTTGAATGTCTTTCAAGCACGCTCCTAACTCAGCAGGTGAGGGAACCGACCAGGAGGCAAGGGTACTGGATGGGTCCTGGCAGACAGTGACCAGATTAGGGGCCTGGAGTAAAGGGACCCAATGGCTGGGAGTGACCATGCAACGGTCTGGTCTTCTGTCATGGACCTAGGAGGAGTAGACTGCACAAAGACGGGAAGTAAACTCGACTTCGGGGCAGATTTTATAGAATGGGAAGGATCCTTAAGGAGCATTTGGATGGGATTAGATTTGAACCATGGGCGCTGATAGTAGGTGGTAAATCATCAGGAGGGATGCAGAATGCTACCAGCACCTGTGCAGAGTAAGACTTAAATGCGAAAGGGCCCAAAAACTCCTGTTGGTGGACCAGGGAGGTCCAGGAGGTGGTGCGGGAAAGAAAGCAGCCTATAAGCAATTCAAGTGCTCAAGGAGTGAAAGGGATCGAGAGAGATACGAGCTGATGGCTAGAAGTGCCACTAGAGTGGTGAGGCTAAGGCAAGGAAGGAGCAGAACCTGGCCAGGGAAATTAGGAGGAGAACAAGGGGTTCTTTAGATACACTGAGGAAAAAGCAGAAGGGTGAAGGGAGCAGATTATGAGGATTAAATCAGGGGAGAGATGAGCACAAGACCCAGGCGAACAGGCTGAGGTACTAAATGAGTACTTCACCTCAGTTTTCACCAGGGAAATGGGGTGCTGCATCATACATGGGAGGAGACAGAGATACTGAGGGAGGGGGGGACCTCACTAATCGTGGCAGGTCTGGGGAGAGGGAGGCATCACTGGCAGGTGGGGAGGGCCAAGCAGGGAGAAGAGGTACTGGAAGTGAAATCACAGCAGAGAGAGGAGGGAAGCCTCAGCTCCCTTAAGACGGAAAGCACGGGGCCGGATAAATTAACATCCCAGAGTGCTGAAGGAACTTGCAGATGTCCTGGCGAAACCCCTGGCAGAGCTCTACCATCTCTTGAGGACAGGGTGGGTGCCCCCAAGACTGGAAGGTGGCACATATAATGCCTCATCCACAAGGGGGATCAAGGAGGTGGAGGAACTACAGGCCTGTCAGCCTGACATCGTGTGGTGGGCAAGGTGATTGAGGCATTGTCAAGGGAGAGGCTGGGGGACCTGGATAAGTCAGGGTGTGCCTGGACGATGAGAGCATGGATTCATCCGGGAAATAGTGTCAGACAAACCTGGTGGAGTTCATGACTGGTGACAAGTGCATTGTTACCAGGTGAACCAGTGGATGTCCTCTTCTAGACTTCAGCAAGGCATTGACTCAGTTCCTCACGTGGGCCTGTTGGATAAGCTGGAGAAAGCGGGGGTGGGGAGCCAGATGATCAGATGGATGAGCAACTGGCTCCAGGACTGGACCCAGAGGTCAGCAGTTGGTGGGATAGTCTCATCCCAAGGAGGGTATTAGTGGGGTCCCACAGGATCAGTCCTTGGCCCCTCTGAGTCAATGCCTCACGTATCTGACATAAGGACAGGAATCAGGGTGAGACGAGACTCTTTGCAGATGACTCAAACTGGGGCGGTGGTGGATGGGAGGAGGAGGGTGGCCTACAGAGGGACCTGGAGGCTCTGGAAAGATGGTCTAGAAAGTGGGAAGCTGAGGTTCAATGCAGGGAAGTACAGGTACTCTGCCAGGGGCCCAGAAACCAGGCCAAGTGTACACCCCTGGGTTGGAGAGATACTCACAAAGTCTCGATGGCTGAGAGGGACCTGGGGGTGGGTGGATGTCAAGATGAACAACTCTGATACTTGTAGGAGGCAGCAGCCAAAGTGACAGGATGCTGGGATGCATACGCTAGAGGATCATCGAAGGAGAAGTGATCCCCTCTATATAACTGCATGGTGAGGCTGCACCTTGAGTATCATGAAAGTTTTGGACACCACACAGGGACATTAACCTCCTGGAGAGGGTCACAGGGAGGCAACCAAAATGATTTGGGGCTTGGGACAGGACCCATGAGGAGAGCTCGAAGAGCCAAATATACATTGGAAGAAGAAGGACCGGGAGGACATGATAGAGGTCTCAGGTACATGAAGAGGTAAATAGGGAGGAACAGTCAGGGTGCTGAAGGAAGGGGAAGGGCCACTAGAGGGCATGGCTGGAAGCTGGAGGAAGATTCAGGGAGAAAGGAGGAGGTGCTACTTCACCGAGGGGTGGTGGAGCCATGGGATACACTGCCTAGGGGGCTGGTGGAGGCAGAGACAGTGGAGGGGTTCAGAGGGGTGGGACAGGTACAGGGGAAGGGGTTCTGGAAGCAAAATCCAATGCAGCAAGAATATCCGAACTGGGGAAGGAGAAGCCAGAGAAAGGCGGGGGACAGCAAAGGTCAGCACCAGGGTGGGGGCTGACCAAACGAGCAGACACAAAAGACCGTTAGGCCTATTCTGCTGGCATTTTAGTATGTTAGTATATCCAGAAACCCCCCCCAACCCGAGACAGATACAAATCTGCATACTCTAACTCTTCAAGAGCCATGCCTTGAGATTGAGAGACCGAAGACTGGGGTACCAAATCCTCCCGAGAGAAGGTTAACAGGTTGTAATTCCTGGAGAGGGACAAAGGAAAATGGACTGCTAGAGACAGCAATGGGGGTACCAAGGCTGTCTGACCCAGTCTGGAGCAATCAGGATCACTTTGCAAGGTTGTGACCTTATCTTGACTAAAAAACTTTGAACAGTAGACGGAAAGGAGGGAAGGCATACAGAAATTTCCCTTACCAGTTCAGAATCAGAGCATCCAGAGGGACTGAGCCCAAGACTGGGGGTCTGCAACAAAAGAGAGGAAGTTGGTGATTGCCTGGGGCTGCAAAGAGATCCATCTCTGGAGTGCCCCACCTTGGAAAAAAATCACTTTCAACACCAGATGGTCCAGGGACCATTCGTGATGGCCCTGGGAAATCTGCTCAGTGCATCTGCTAGCACATTGTCCTTCCCTAGAAGGTGGACTGCTATCAGAGAGGTCTGCAGGGAATAAGCCAGGGACCACAATTTCATGGCTTCCGTGCACAAGGCCGTGGACCGAGTGCCTCCCTGCTTTCGATGTACCACGTGGTGGTGGTGTCTGTTCTGACCTGAACCACCTTGTTCTGCACTGACAGAGAAAGCTTGCAGGGCCAGAAAAACTGTTCTGAGTTCCAGATCGATCGATATGAAGAAGGGATTCCTGAGGGGACCACAGTCCCTGGGCAGTGAGAGCCCCCAGATGGGCTCCCCAGCCCAGAAGGGAAGCATGCGTCGTAAGGACCACCGAGTGAGACTGAGTGACAAATGGGACCCCTTGTCTTAAACTGCCCTGATCCTGCCACCACTGAAGAGCTTGGATCAGAGTCCGAGTCACTGCAATCAGTTTGGCAAGAGGATCCTTCCTTTGGGACCAAAAGGCCCTCAGATGGAACTGAATGTCCCTCATGTGAAACCTTGCCCCTTGGACCACTGCTGTAGAAGCTGCCATGTGGCCCAAGAGCTGAAGGAAATGCTTTGCTGGTCGGGATACCTGAAGGCTGAAAGAAGAAGCCAGTTCTATAAGAACTCTTGCCCTTTCCAGGGGAAAAAAGGCTCTTGCTTTGACAGTGTTCAGCTGCCCCTATAAAGGTAGAGCTGCTGGTTTGAGAACTGACTTAGGAAGGTTGAGAAGAAATCCTACAGAAGTTAGCACTTGTTGGGTACTTGCAGGTCTGACCTGACTTGGTCTGAGACTGACCCACTATGACCCAATCGTCCAGATATGGAAAAATGGAAATCTTTGCCTTCTTAAAAGGCAACAACTACTCCAGGCGTTGCTTGAAAACCCTTGGCGCTGATGTTAGACCAAAGGCATTGCTTGAACTGATAATGGCCTGAGGCAACTTAAACCTGAGGTACTTTCTGTGGGAGCATCTGATGGGAATGTGAAAATAGGCATCTTTGAAATCCAGGGAGGCTAGCCAGTCCCCTAGCCTAAGAGAGAGAAGAATTATTCCCAGAGTCACCATCTTGAACTTTGGTTTTAAAAGATGTTTGTTCAGGTATCTTAGATCTAGGATGGGTCACCACTCCCCTGTCATTTTTGGGGTAAGGAAGTACCTGGAGTACAGACCTTTGCCCCAGTGTAGGGTAGGAACTCTCGCTATGGCTCTTAAGGCCAGAAGAGATGAAACCTCTGCCTCTAGGGCAAGGGTTTCGGAAAGACTTGCAGGTGGAAAAGATCTGGCTCTCATCTTTGGAAATTTTTTGAAGCTGAGAACCAGTCCATGTCTTACTACTTCCAAGACCCACTTGTCTGAGGTAATAGACATCCAGTCCTGGACAAAGTAAGCCAGTCTGCCCCCTACAGGAATAGGAGTGTCGACCCGGGCAGACCCATCAGGGTGTCTGCTTGGCAGGGGCTTTAGGCAGAGGAGTGAATGCAGCCCTGCTCATCCCTCTTCTGCCTCTCCCTCTGAAGAATCCCCCGTGAAAAGGCAGAAGAGGCCCGTGCTTGGTAAAAAGGTCTATGAAAGAGCCTGCCCCTGCCCCTAGATTGCTGCCTTTGAGGAGTTGCCTGCCTCTCCTTGGCCTAAGCACTCCTATAAGTGGTCCTGTACTCATCCATTTTCTTCATGTAATTCTCCGTTTGCTCCCCAAACAGAGAATTACCCACTACAGGAAAATCCATGGCCTTAGCCTGGGTGTCCTGTGAGAGGCTAGTACATCTGAGCCAAGCCATCCTCCGAAGAGCCACAGATATAGCCATGACTCTTGATGACACATCATTGGAGTCCACAACAGTATGAAATTGTACCTTTAATGCCTCAATCCCATCAGCAGCCACCTCCTCCAGCTCCTTGGCCAGCTGGGGGGAGGCCTGTTTAGCCAGTGCCAGTACAGTGTCCCACCTGGACTTCTGGTACCTGGCTGTATAGGCCATATAGTTCGCCTGCCTGAGTCCCAAGAAAGATGCATGCTTCTTTGCCATGGCATCCATCTTCCTGGAGTGTCTGTCTGGGGTGTGAAGCCAAGGGAATATTTGCCTCGTCACAGGCAGTAGCCTGCACTACCCCAACATGGCTGCAATGTTGGTACAAAAACTCCGTATCTGAGCCCAATAGTGTATACCTCTTGTCCATCCTTCTGTCAACAGGAGGTACAGAATTGGGAGACTTTAGGATTTTCTGTGTCTGCTTCCTAAAGGATTTGTGAAGGGGAATAGACAGTCTCCTGGCCTCTGGGATATCCATCCTTTCCACATAATCAGGCTCCTCTTGATCCTCCATTGCCTCCTCCATAGGAAGCTGGAGGGTTTCAGCCACTTTTCTGTAAAACAGATAGTGGGGAAGGGACTCAGAAAGCCTAGGAGGAAAACACCAGAAGGTCTGTCTGGGGAGATGTCCGGTTCCACAGGCACATCCAGACTTTCACCATCATCTTTGAACTCCCTCTCCTCCTCAAACTCTGGTTCATAAAAATCTTCAGGGGCATAATCTTGAACCTGGGGAACCGACCGAACCGAACCCCTGCCAAAAAGGTGCCGGATCGGGTGGAACCGGGCCAAGCGATTCCACAATCCGAATCACTCTGGCTATTTCCTCAGCAGTCAGAACATGAACCTCTGGATCCGAACCAGTCGATTTGTCTTTGCATTTCCTTTTTGTAGGAACCGACCCCTCAGGATCGGCTCTCCTCTTGCCCGAAGTAGTATCGCCCTGGTCAGAGGACACTCCTTCTGGTTCGGTCGGAACCGAACCGGGCTAGCCATCCAGGTCAGCAGACTTCTCGGCCTCCTTTTCCCCCAAAGTCTACCTAATCTCTTCTCAAGGGTAGACTTGGGAAAATTTTTTTTACAAATTTGGCAGTCTATCGAGGTGTTCAAACCCCAAACAGGTGGTGTGGGGATCGGCCTTAGCAAAGACCTCCCCAAACATTAAGGTCCCATGCTGGCACAGGTGCCCTGTGAGGAGGGTGAAAGTGGGCCAAACCCTTGAAGAACCTTCTAAAAATGAGGTCTGAAGCTAGTGATACTCAAACACCGGCAGAAATGTAAGTAGATAATGCTGCAAGGTGTACCTTGAGTGAACTGGGTTGTCGACCCAGAGAATGTAAATGAGAGAGGTAATCCCAACAGCTAGGACCCCAGCCTGTAATGGAATCAAATCCTTAGTAGAACACCAGATGGAAAACCTTTTCCACTTAGAAGAATAAGTTTTCTTAGTAGAGGGTTTCCTATAGCCCCTCAGAATGTGAAGCACCGATTCAGAGAGTTGCAAGCTAGCATATTCCAACTCCTCAAGAACCAAGCTTTGAGGTTGAGGAACTTGAGGTTCGGGTATAACAGGGTCCCCTGGTTGGAGGTCAATAGATTGTGCCTCAGAGGGAGTCTTATCAGTTTGGCCGCAGACATTGAGAGCATTGGAGAGTACCATGATTGCCTGGGCCAGTCCGAGGCTATTAGGATCAGGGATGCTGAGTGGGACCTGAGCTTGAGCAACACACTGAAGACCAGGGGAAAAGGAGGGAAAGCGTAGAGGAACCTACCTGACCAATCTAGAGGCAGGACATCCAAGGGGAAGAGTGCCCTGATCTGGTGACCTGCAGCAATACTGAGGCAAGTAATGGTTCACGTGGGATGCAAATTAGTCCACCTCTGGAGTGCCCCACCTTCGGAAAATTATGTCCACCACCCGTTTGTTCACAGTCCATTCGCGATGGTCCTGGCTGATTCGACTTAAGGTATCTGCCAAGTTACTGTCCTTTCCTGGTAGATGTATTGCCTGCAAGGAGACTCCCAGAGAATATGCCAGGGTCCAAATTCTCATGGCCTCTGTGCAAAGGGGCCCTGACCTGGTGACTCCCTGTTTGCTGATGTAGTACACTGTGGTGGTATTGTCTGTTCTGATCTGTACCACCTCTGACTGTACCAGTCCTGAAAAGGCTTTTAGAGCCAGAAAAACAGCGCTGAGTTCCAACAGGTTTATGTGCTGGAGGGACTCTGATGCTGACCAGGTACCCTGTACTGTATGATCTCCCAAGTAGGCGCCCCAGCCTAAAAGGGATGTATCTGTTGTGAGAACAACTGAGGGGTTGTCTTTCTGAAAGGGAACACCTTCCCTTAGATTGGGTACTTCCTTCCACCACTGCAAGGCTTGCAGCAGGGTTCTTGTGACCGGAATGGGTTTTGACAGAGAATCTTTTCTTTGACTCTAGTGAGCCCTGAGGTGGAACTGGATGTCCCTCATTTGAAACCTCGAACCCACCAGCACTGTGGCTGTGGATGCAGCCTTATATCCCAGAAGTTGAAAGAACTGTCTTGCAGGCTTGCTCGTGTTCAAGGTGAAGGAGTTTGCTACCTCTTGAAGATTTCTGACCCTGTCCAGAGGGAGATAGGCCCTGCCCTGCAAGGTGTCCATCTCTACCCCTATGAACTGCAACCTTTGTGCAGGAGTGAGGACTGACTTTTCGAGATTGATAATGAATCCCAGGGATTCCAGGAGGCCTTGAGTAAGGCTTAAGTACTGAATGACCTGTTGTGGTGATTTGCCCAACAGCCAGTTGTCCAAATATGGAAAAACTGTTACACCTTGCCTTCGAAGGTGTGCTACCACTGGTGCTAGGCACTTTGTAAACACCCTTGGGGCTGAAAGGCCGAAAGGCAGGATTGAAAATTGGTAATGACCTGAAGGGAGTTTGAATCTGAGGTATTTCCTGTGAGACTCCTTTATAAGAATGTGGAAATAGGCGTGTCTCATGCCCAGTGATGCCAACCAATCCCCTTTTTGGATTGTTGGCAGAATCGATGCTAAAGTTACCGTTTAGAACTTTGGCTTTCTGAGATGCCCGTTTAGGTCGCCACTCTCCACGTTTCTTTGTGGTGAGGAAGTATCTGGAGTAAAAGGCCCTTCTTCTCAAAGGGCTTGGGACAGGTTCTACTGCTTTTAAAAGTAGCAGTTTCTGGACCTCTGCCTCCAGCAGAATCTGTTCTGCCAGGGAAGGTGCACTGAAGCCCTTGGCTGTTAAAGGAGGAAGGGATTTGAAACCCAGAGACAGACCCTGACCGACTACCTCCAAGACTCGCTTGTCTGTGGTGATGGTCAGCCAAGCTTGGTGGAAGTGGGAAAGTCTGCCTCTGACCGGGAGTGAGGAGGCAGCCTGTACTTCAGGAAGTCTGCTTAGCTTGGGGTGGAGGTTGTGCTTGAGCTCCACACCTAGATCCCCTTCGACCCCTGCTGTGGGTACTGCTGGTACTGGGGTATGGCCACTGGCTGGAAAGAGGGCCTGGTGTGGAAGGACCTGCCCCAGCTTCCCCTTCCATAAGGCCTGGTGGATGGAGAAGCTCTCTCTCTCTACTAGAGTTGCTCCTATAGGTGGCCTTGTACTCATCCACCATCTTCATGTATGCCACAGCGGATTCTCCGAAAAGAGCATTTCCCTCTGAAGGAAAATCCAGGGCCTTAGACTGTGTATCAGTAGTGAGATTTGTGGCCCTCAGCCAAGCAAATCACCTCTGGGCTACCGTATTTGCCATCCATCTAGCTGTAGTATCGTTGGTATCAGCAGCCATCTTGAACTGGTACTTAGCTGTCTCTAGACCTAGCAGAAACAACTAGGTTTGGGCATCAGACATGGGTGAGGGAGCTTTCTGTGAAACTGCCAGTACTGACTGCCACAGGGACTTTTGGTACTGGGCAGCATAGCCCTGGAAGTTAGCCTGCCGCATGGCTAGGGAGGCTGACAGGTATCCTTTCCTTGCCATGCTCTCTATATTACTAGAATCCTTATCTGGTGGGTGGGATGCCAGAGGTACTCTAGCCTTATCACAGGCTGCCTGTTGGATGACCCCTTGATGATCCGGATGGGAAAAAAGGAACTCTGACCCTTTCCTCTCCAACTGATATTTCTTGTCCAACCTCTTATCCGGAGGACAGAATTTGGGGTCTGCAACAACTTTAGAGCATCTTTCTTTAAAAAAATGTATTGACTGGGAGGAGGAGGGCTTTGGTAGGAGTTAAACCCATCATCTCCAGATAGTCAGTGTCCTCCTCATCCTCCACTTCTTCCCTTGTGGAGATGTCAAGGGCATCTGCCATCTTTCTCACAAAGGTAAAGTGAGAAGAAAAATATTCAGATGTCCTGGGGAGTGATCCAAAGTCCTGTTCAGGGGAGACCTCAGGCAAGATGGGTTCCCCTTCATCCTCCTCATAATCACTGCATTCCTCCTCTTCAATAGGGGGAATAATGCCAGGCTGTCCCTGCCGTGACAGATGGCTGCTGTGCAGGAGGCACCAAACCCTGCAAAGCCTGAATAACTTTAAAAGCCTGTGCAATTTCCAGAGGAGTTGGCATGACACTAGCAGATACAGAAGTCCCCTGGTTAACATTTGGGGGTTCTGTATGCTTCAGCTTCTTTTTTTTAGAGGGAACTGGGGAGCTAGCTGGTTCAGAAGTCCTCTTAGCAATTTTATCACCTGCATCAGGGGTAGAAGTAACAGGCGTGGGGTTCAGCCACAGTAACAGAAGGTATCGGCCGGTCAGAGCCAGAGGGACCCTTGGGGAGCTTTTTCTTTAGCTGTTTAAGGCGTTTTTCAATTGGTTTTTTTTCAGGGTAAAAGTCAGGTAGATTTGACAATCCTCTAAGATGCTCATATCCCAGACAAGCGACACACATAGTATGCTTATCTGCCTTTGCAAAAACGTCCCCACATTGAGTGCAATTTTCAAAAAAAGAACCGCAAAAGGTAAAAAAATTAAACAATAATGCGGTTGTGTTCAGTTCTGGAACCGAAAGGGAACCAGAGGAACTGAACCAATAAAAATTCTGGAACCGGTACTAGCGGTTCAGTAACCGATAACTTTAGTTAAACAAAAAAAAAAAAAAAAACACCACTTTTAAACAATATTTAAGACAAAAAATAAAGTGGGTTTTGCGCTAGAAAACCCCCTAGACTATGAACTAACCCTGTTCCCTCCCAGTTAATCCGAACCGAGAGGAACCGGCCAAAATAACTAAATTACTACAAAAACAAGTTTAGTTAAATAAAACAATCAATATAAGGCAGCAATTGATAAAAATAAAGCAATACTTATGTTTTTTTATAAGTTTCTTCACGTCTGACAGATGAAGAGCGACACTCCGAGCGACCAGACTGTTCAGGCAGAGAGTAAAATCTGAGGAGGTTTAGAACACTGGCAGTTAGTAAAGGGCAGCATTTGAAAAGTTATCACGTGCAAATGATTCCATCATTTGCATACGTTCCATTCTCTCCGGGCAGTCCAACCCTCAAGGCTTATTGCAGAAAGTTATGAATACTTGAGTATTACTGGGGTTAGAAGTAATTGTTACACTGCTTTGACCCTCCGTGATCTGTTTGTGTATAAAGCTTGATGAACTCCAAGACAGCGCTAAATACCATTTAAAGATAAACTGCCAACATATTAACATTTTTGCTTTCATTATTTCTCAGGTACCAGTGCAATAAAAACTGTATAGAGATAAGTCTAGGTTTCTTGCATTTTTTTTTTTTTTTATATCATCAACTAGGCACTCAAAGTATGTTAAGTCACCCTGATTCATAAGAAAACAGACTGTCACACAAATTTCATCAGCAATTCACTACACAGATAGTGAGACTTGAGCACAAATGGAGAACGTGATTGAGCCAGATACCACACATCACTACTGTCACCACACAATGTTGGTCTGTGTGTAGTGTGTGGGTGCCACAAAGGCAAGGACCCTGCCACCAACTGCAAAAGGTTTGAGTAGTGTCAGGATACAGAAACGGATGTCCTCCAGACAGGAGGCCCCTGACTGGGCGCTCATCTCATGCCCGTGGCATGGCTCTACAATTAACAGCCACCACACGCTCAGGGGTCGAAACTGGCACTGGTCCGCTAGCCAAATGCTGGTAGATTTTGTATTGGGCTAGTAAGATGTTCATTAAACTAGCCCTGCAGGCTTGTACTGGAGAAGGCAACACTTCAGTATTTACACCAGCTGGGCCAGTGGATTTTCCCAGTCACTAGCCCTGCTGGCTAGTGGCTGCAAAACTTAATTTCGACCCCTGCATGCTCCGCTGATCTGCCCGCTGTCCAGGTAAACGAAATCAGGAACAGAACCCACTGAAGCTGATCTGTCCACTGTCCAGGTTAATGAATCAGACTGGAGGCCCCTGACCAAGTGCTCCCTTCCTGTACGCAGCGCGGCTCTACAATTAACGGACGCCACACACTCCACTAATCTGCCCACTGTCCAAGTTAACGAATCTGGTACGGAACCCGCTGAAGCAGCTTCTCGAGCTTGAAACCGAGCACCAACTTCTCCTACTTTCTGACTGGCTAGCTACATCTAAGCTCATTACCACTGGCTACCCTGCAAACCTTGTTTCTGGCCACTGTTCCCCATTTTGCAGTGTCTGTTCTAACTTTAAACTAGTGAGAAATGTATTTTATTTTTACTTTTCTGCAAAGTTTGTACCATTGCGAGTTTAATCCCGTGTGCGGCTGCTGACCAAATACTGTAATTCTTGTTCCTGTGTAATCTTACTGCCCTACTCCTTCCTGCCTACTATTCTACCTGCTGCTGCTAGCTTTTCTCTTTAGAACGGGGGCTGCTTGAGTAGATCTAGGAAAGGTGCTGTTTTGGAAAAACGCTCTTGGTTGCTGGTCTCCGTTCCTCTGGGCTTTCCCCCCTTCCGACTTGTACCCTGTTCATATCCCCCTTGGCTCTCCTGCTGAGACCCTCCCACCGATTAAACTTATTCCTCTGTCTCCTGCCCCTGCTGCCTCAGTGTCCCTGTGTCCTTGCCCCCCACCAATTCCAGACCCACTAAATTTGTACTTTGCTCCCCCACTTCTTTCTTCCTCCAGACAGGAAGTCCCCAATTGGGCGCTCCCCTCCTGCCCGCAGTGCGGCTCTACAATTAATGGCCACCGCACACTGTGCTGATCTGCCCGCTGCCCAGGTTAACGAATTAGGTATGGAACCCACTGAAGCTGATCTGCCTGCTGTCCAGGTTAAATCTAAATCCCACCGGCACTGTGCGCCAGCATATATCTGGGCAATTACTTACATAGTCTACCGTGGTCACATGATTAGGGTACGCTACATCAAGAAAAAAAAAAAAAGTGTTGACTTTTCCACTGGCAAGTTATATTCCTCTACCACTAAAGGCACTCTACGCAAGTCTACTGGCCAACATTGCAATTTTGCCACTGCAGAGTTCTGAACTGTATATTACAATCTAACCTAACCATTGTACAACTAGTCTCTACCCCCCTTCCTAACCACCTCTACCAACCTATTCCCCCACCAAACTACTATAAGAATACAAATCACCTTATTAATCACCTGCCCTGCCTATTATAGGATACCACCCTGATCTCTATGAAAACAGCATCCTCTTTACCTCCTCCTAACATACCTCTAGCATATCCACCCCCCATTCTTTCCTACCCCTCAGTCCATGCCCCTACTACTACTCCTCCTCCTCCCCTCCTTTTGCTGTTCTCCCTTCCTTCAGGTTCCCTTGTTCCCCCCGACTGTTAACACTCTCTCTCCCTCTCCCTCCCTGTCTCGTTTCACATGGTCTCACTTATACCTCGTGCACCTCTCATGTCAATACCCAGATCGTACGCTCTCCTGCGGCTATTAAAAATTCAGCCTCCCCCTCCCAAAACTCCTCCCTTACCACTTGAATACCCACTTCCCAGACATTATTTATTTATTGAATTTTGATGACCGGGTAAGCCCACTGGGCCCCGAAGGTCCCTTTTTCAGGGGCGACCCGGGAATAACAGTAAGACATAACAGTAGAAAACATGAGAGTACATGGGTATACAGTATTCAGCTGTTTACACATAGCAGCCATGACACAGGTTTGGTATAGCTGGTTGGTCGGTGTTGTTCATTACATCATCCACTGGCAGAGACATTGGTGAGACAGTACTCTAGATTCCTTAGGTGACAGTTTTAGGGCAAACTGCATTCGGCTATTTAAACATAGTTGTTAAACAGGATTGATATATCTGCACGGTCAGTGTTGTTCATTACATTATCCATTGACAGAGACATAATTGAGACATGGTACAAGAAATCTAAACTCCACTTCCTTATCATGACACTTCTATCTGCTGGTGACACATACCAACTCTGATCCTACCTCCTCCCATGACAGTGCAGGTTAGCCAACACCTACATTTCCCCCTCCCCACTAAACTCAGCTAACCTCTCCCAAGGCCTCAAACTTCTCCACCTTAATATACGAAGTATCCTGCCAAATACTGACCTACTTCAACCTCTCGCTACATCACTAGCGCCTGACATCCTCGTCCTCTCCGAAACATGGCTAAACAGCAAAATACCGGTCCGTACTCTTGCCATCCCCAGCTTAGAGGGGGGGATGGCTCAGGGGTAATGTGAGGAAATTCTTTTTCACGGAGAGAGTGGTGGACGCATGGAACCGCCTTCCTGGAGAGGTTGTGGGGTCTAAAACAGTGGGGGAATTCAAACATGCATGGGACAGACATAAGGCAATTATAGTGGGAGGTTGCAGGAAGTATGCTGTTGGTTAACTAGAATCTGCAGCTTATCCAATAGGTAGGGAAATGGGCAGACTGGGTGGGCCAAGTGGTCCTTATCTGCCGTCAAAGTCTGTTTCTATGTTACTCTATCTCCCGTCATGACAGAGTAAGTAGGGGAGGAGAAATGGCGATGTACATCTATCTCCTCCTCCGTTCAATCCACCACTATACTATCCACGTCTGTCCCTGCAGCCTATGGGGCCCTAGTTGTAAGGCTTTCTCTGCCTTTCTCTATACCCATCTTTATCGCTGGGGTTTACTGTTGACCTGGCCTCCCCTCCACCACTGCAACGGAGCTCATCACCACAATTGTCTCTCTCACATCCTCAGTTGAACTGTATATTTTGGGAGATTTCAACCAGACTTGGTTGGCATCCCCCCTCAGCAAAGCACGAAATGACATAACATCTCACAATCTAACCCAATTAAATCCATGAGCCAACCCATCTGAATTCCAAAACCATTCCCTGATAAGACTGTGCTATTACCTCACACCTGCACAGGGTCATCCAATCCGGCTTACTCCCCGACGCCCTCAGTGATCATCACATGATCTACTTAGTTCATAAAATTGGGCCAAGGGCTCCTCGCAAAATTCTACAATTCTGCCACTAGTCAGCAGAACTAGTGACTGATGTCAAGATGAGCAACTCTGAGAGACTTGTAGGAGGGCGGCAGCCAAGGCCAACAGGATGCTGGGATGCATCGCTAGGGGGATCACCTCCAGAAGGAGGGAAGTGATACTCCCTCTGTATAACTGCTTGGTAAGGCCGCACCTTGAATACTGCGTGCAGTTTTGGAGGCCACACTTAAAGCGGAACATTAACCTCCTGGAGAGGGTCCAGAGGAGGGCAACCAAAATGATTTGGGGCTTGGGGGACAGGACCTATGAGGAGAGGCTCGAAGAGCTAAATATGTACACATTGGAAGAGAGAAGGGACCGAGGGGACATGATAGAGGTCTTTAGGTACATGAAGAGGGTAAATAGGGGAGGAACAGTCGGGGTGCTTCGAAGGAAGGAGGAAGGGGCCACTAGAGGGCATGGCTGGAAGCTGGAGGGGGGAAGATTCAGGGGAGAAAGGAGGAGGTGCTACTTCACTGAGAGGGTGGTGGAGCCATGGAATGCACTGCCTAGGGGGCTGGTGGAGGCAGAGACAGTGGAGGGGTTCAAGAGGGGTGAGACAGGTACAGGGGAAGGGTTCTGGAAGCAAAATCCAATGCAGCAAGAATATCCGGAACTGGGAAGGGAGAAGCCAGAGAAGGCAAGGGGGACAGCAAGGTCAGCACCCAGGTTGGGGACTGACCAAACGAGCAGACACGAAAGACCGTTAGGCCTATTCTGCTGGCATTTTAGTATGTTAGTATGAAATACCACTAGCCCCACAAACATTTCCACTGGCCCAATTAGTGTGCATACTGAAATGCTGCCTTATCCAGTACAAGCCCACAGGGCTCGTTAATTGAAAATCTTACTATCCCGATACAAAATCTACCAGCATTTGGCTAGTGGGCCGGTGCCAATTTCGACCCCTACACTCATACAAATCTCTAGACCTTGCCCCCCTCCACCAAGACCTTATGCACACAGACTGAGCCCCTATTGCCTCAGCAAGGAGAGCTGACGAAGGTCTGGAATATTTTAGAACTACTTTCCTCAATATCCGAATAAGCATGCCCCTTTAAAGCACGACTGGGTGCGTGGCAATCACCTGCCATGGGTCACCCAAGAACTGCTGGCTTGCCTACGCACCAGCGAACAACCATGGAAGCCACATAAACTTTCCAAGTTACGCAGTGATTTCGCTAAATATCGTACCCTTAGGAACTCATGCACTAGAGCTATTCGATTGGCCAAGGTCCACCTTCCTTATTAATATAAACGACCACTCAAAATTTTGGAAGGTCGTTCACCCCTATTCCCCTCATACCACTCAAAGTAAATAATTCTAATAACTGACCACCTCACCATTGCTGCAAAATTTAACTCCGATTTCACATCCTGAGCCTCTGCCCGTCTTCCCTCTTCCCCACCCCCTACAACCCATACCCCAGTACTCTCCCCCTCCTTGTGAGCTTTTCTTTCTCATAAGTCTCCCTAAGCAATACCCTTAATGCTCTCCACCTCACAAAAGGTGGTTCGCCTGACTGAACTCGACCCTAAGCTACTATACCTGGCAGCCCCCGAAATCTCCGCACCCCTGTCTGATCTGCTTAACTTCTCCTTCTCTTCTGCATCCATCCTGAACGCTTGGAAACATGCCACTGTTCTAGCCCTACCAAAGGGTGGCGACCCATCATCACCGGGGAACCACTGCCCCATCTCACTCCTACCTGTCCTGGCCAAGCTACAGAACATCCGTTTCTCTCCCAACTCTCTTCCTTTCTTTCAAACATGCTTTTTCACACTTTACCAATCTGGGTTCAGGAAAAATCACTCAACCACAACCTCCCTAATCAGGCTGGGGTTTCGCCTCTGGCCGATTCAGTCTGCGAAAGGGACGGCGCTGCATTTGATGGGGATGATACACAGGGTCCACAGACTTCAGTGCAGTCCCCTTCTCCTGCAGATCGGTGATAATGTCCTTGACATCACCACCGAACAGCACCAAACCCCGGAAGGGCGCTTCCTGAATAGCGGACTGCACTTCCGGGACTAACCCTGACACACAGAGCCAGGCATGACGCCGTACGCCTACAGCAAAAGCGGAGCTCCTACCAGCAGTGTCCACTGCATCATAAGTAGCACGAAGCATGTGCTGACTGGCCGAACCTGCAGAGCGGGACAAGGTCAGCCACTTCCTGCTTGACTTGAGAGTCCGGAAGAGAGTCCAATTTGGATTCCACCCAACTAAGAATCGCCTTCTGGTAATCCCCCATGTGACAGACATAATTTAGGGCCCTAATACCCAGAGTGGAAGAAGCATAGATCTTCTTCCCGTACTGGTCCAGAAGACGGGATTCTCTGTCAGGTGGAGTCGAGCTCAGATGTTTCGGGTTAGCCGTACATGAGCGGCGCTAATCACGACCGAATCAGCTCGAGGGTGAGAATCTAAAAAGGTCAACACCCTCAGGAGCCTGATATAGCCTGTTCGACTTTCCGAGGAAGTGGGGCTAAAGCAGACGGCTGCTTCCAAATAGTGGAAACAAGATCGGCATGAGGCTCAATCCAAGGTGGCACCAACGTTGGAGCGGTCACGGGCAGATCCAGATGCTCAGTGAGTTTCTTACGCTGGGGATCCGGCCCCAAGGAATGCCACTTATGAACCTCCTGGATTTTGCACAACTCCGTAAAAGAAGGATCCTTCAGAGTGGACTTCGGAGGAGTCCTTGGCTTAGACGGACAGCGTGGCTCGTCGTCCGGCCCGGAACAACCATCAGAGTCGTCCAAGGAGGAAGGAGGTGATGATGAGGAAGACTCCCTCTCCCGGCGTGGAGGAGGAACGGACCCCTTGGGAAGCCCTCGGGGAAACATGTCCTGCCCCGCCCTGGAACCAGAGGGTTCGGCCCTGGTGTCCGGAGGTGGGGAGGGAGTCTGTTGTCGCGGACGTACCGGAACTGTCGTCGGGAGACGACGCCCCACCTCTCTGGTGAGCTGAGCCTTGGCCTCAGCCCACCAGGAGGCCAAAGTCTCCTTCAAGTCCACCGGCAGCTGAGGGGGGGGTGGAGGAGTAGGGGGGGATACGGGTATGGATTATACCCGTAAGGCGCATATCCATAACCCAATGGCAGGAAGCCCGGCATCTGGTACTGAGGCACTGGGTACTGCGGCGGATAGGCTGGCGTTGGGTACTTCGGAGCCGGGTAAGACGGCATCTGATACAATGGGGTCGGATACCCGGGAACAGAGGGGTCTGCCAGAGCTGACAGCCCGGCCGGAGGGCCCACGGGCGGGTCTGGAGTAGAAGGCCCGGTGGGCGGAGGGCCCGGTGTTGGAGTGGCATCTGGGAGCAGCAAGACCGGCGTCTGAGCCGGCATCCGGGGAGCCGACGTCAGGTCAGTCGGCCCAGCGGGCGGACGGTCTGACGGGGGCGCAGCAGGAACCTCAGCATCACCCGGGGATGGAGGGGAAAAATCCCCAGGGTCAGGTTGAGGAGACCCAGGGTTCCCGGCGGGCAGCGGAGGCTGTGGGGAGTCAGGAACGGTGGACGTGGGAGGGTCCGGCATTGGCTCAGCCGCCGTGTGGACGACGGGCAAGCCGACGTCTGACTTAGCGGACCCATCGCCCAAGGCAGGTCGTGAAGGAGGGGCGGCCTGGTCGGGCGGAAGAGGGGCCATGCGCCGCCCCAAGGGGTCGGGCGACTTATCGACCATCTCCGTGCGGGCATCCGAGAAGCTGACGTCCGGCTTACCGGAGCCACTCGAACCAGTAGGCCGCACAGTGGCCACTTTACTGGGAGCGGAGGCCTCCAATAGCCTGGAGGCGCCCAAAGGGCCCAAACGTGAGCCAGACGGGTGGGCCAACGCCGCATTGGAAACCTCCAAGGTGGTCATCACTGATCGGTCCCCCGGGGACATTACCTGAAGCACGGAGACTCTCGAAGAAGATGCGGTGGATGAGTAGCCCTTGTCCCGGTGCTTCTCCTTGCCTTTTTCTTGAGTGGCCTTTGGGGGAAGTGGACGCCTGCCGGAGCTTTTTTAACTCCTTTTCCATGGAGAACATTTTCTTCTTTAAAATATGGGCCTCCAGGGACTGCTGCCACCATCTACGGGTGGCCGCGTTGAATTTAAGGCAGTGCTGGCACCTCAGACGATCTGGGCCTAGGCAGAAGAGGCGCTGGGAATGGCCGTCCTTGTGTGGGAGTTGGGTGCCACATGAATCGCACTTGTTCTTGTGCTCAGAGGGTGAAGGGGACGACGTACACCGACGAATACCTGACAAAAATTTGAAAAATTGAAAATAACTCGGTAAAAACTACCGACGACTGAGGCTGACTAGCGGTGAACTTTACCGCGAGGCGTTGACATGAGCCAACGGCGGGAAAGAACTGGAAGGTGGGTGTGGGGGACCGCCCCTTTATACTGACGTCGCACGTCAGTCACCTGACATGGGGGCGATCCCCCGCCAGAGACTGCTAGCTAGAAATGTTTCTACGGGGTCCTGACGCCTGCTGGCGCCAGTCCCATATGTAATTAACTACTGCAAGAGCCCTCTCGAAGTAAGATCTGGATTAACCGCCAGTGGCTCCACGGACTGCTCCTCCTTGAGCTGTAAAGATCTACATGGCTCAGCTATCAAAAAAGACAAGGACTTGAGAGGGGTGGAATCTATATCCTGGTCTTGGGTTCCGTCCATTCTCCTTCCTCTAACTCCTCCTCAGAGAGAACGTTCTCTTTGACAGTAATATTTTTTAAGGTTAGGCATTTCCCCAAGATCCCCGTAATCATCATCATCATCATCATCATCATCATCATCATCATCATCATCATCATCATCATCATCATCATCATCATCGCCGCCTGCCAATGGGTCAGGATCTGCCTGCATATTTGATTTCTCAGCCTGCTCCTGCTGTGTCGCACCTGGACGTGCCTATGTGGGCCCCCTCTGACCTAAAGGGCCCAGTCTGGGGTCACATGTATTTGCTGGGATGTCAGAGCTCAAAAGCTCACCAAGGAGCAACCAGGGATTTTTTTTTTTTTGTTACACGCAATTCTGCTCTGCCACCGCCAAGTGATGGAGCAGGTGCCCCCCAAAACTTGGAGGACCGGCTTTTTGGGGAGAAGAGAGACGATGAGAAAACTATTATGCTGGACAACACAATGAGAACAATATGCACCCACAGGAGAGGGCCTCATCACCTTTCTGCAGGTCTTACATAGTTTCATAATCATGGTCTCCTGAAAGTCATTGTGCCAAAACAGAAAAAACTGACAAAAAAACCTTGATTTTAAATTGTCCTTCAGATAGTTGCTCCACAACTGTAAAACTGTGACAGGAAAAAAAGACAGATTTATAAATGTATTGTGAAAACAGGTAGCCCCAACCTGCAGAGCAGAACTGCAGCTCCAACTGAAGTCTTGAATCTTGGAACTCTTCAGAGAAAAGAAAGTAACTCTGTCCCTTTCAAACGGCACAGCACAACTGGGGAATTGCTGTTAGTGCAGGGAATCCTCAGCTGTGCAACATTCTAGATATTGGGCTGTGTCGTTCCCCTGGAAGAGGTGCACTATACCCATTTGCAATGATTACCCATTGACAATGTGGAGCACTACAGAAAACAATACGATAATGGGGAAAATTGTAAATATCGGTTTTGAACAGACCAAGCTTCACGGGATAGGTTGTAGTTTTCACATTTTTCAAAACCCCTCAAAACAGGTATGCAAATCAACTCATTATTATTCATGAGCTACAGCTGCATTGGCATTTTAAAAACATGGGGCACATAAAAAAACTGTTCTTGCAATGTTAACAGGCGAAACCAAAAATAAATTGTTGTAAACAGCGATTCGGAACAGACCAAGCTTCCCAAAGAGTAACCGCTTCGCTTCGCTTGTAGTTTTCACCAGATTTTTCTAATTCCCTCAATTAAAAAAAAAAAAAAAGGAAAAAAAGTCTACGAATAAGCTCATGATTATGAGGAGACACTAGGTGCAGAAACCATGTCCCTTCATACAGCTATTTTTGAAGTGCTTACTGAGCATGCTCAGAACCGGAATTTTTAAAAATGTTAACTTTGGAATGGAATCATATTTTTTCATCAAACCTGTGAAAGGCACATCTGTGGGCCAAGCCCTTTCTTCTCTGAAAATTTAGGATCAAAATTCTAAACCATCTGGGTGCAAAGCGATGACAAAAAAAAAAAAAGTGAATTTTATTTTCCTTTTTTTTTACTTTTCACTATCCCATCTCAGAATCTCGCGATCCGACCAGAATCTAAAACTAGGCACTTAGAGATCTATCCAATGAGACCACGATGCAAATCTGCTGAATGGCTGCAAAGATCTTAAAGTGCAAAATGTGAGGTTTAACACAGAACCAGCGGCTCAACCATAACTACAGTGGTGCTACTGCACCACTATAATACTTGTGTGTGTGTGTGTGTGTGCGCTACAGCCCCTAATATAAATATTTTTAAGAGCTTCGTCCCGTTCAATGGAATTCCACTACATTTTGCATGCACAGTCTGGAGGGCAATATGTCCTGATCTGCCAAGTTTCGTTTCAGACGGTTGTGTGGATCCCAAGATCCGGATAGAGTGTTTTTAGGAAACATTCTGGGTTTTTTATTTTTGTTTTTTGTCATCACCTACAGACCAGATGGTTTGGAATTTTGGTCTGAAATTTGCTAGATGAGAACAGAAAACAGCAAAAATGGTGATTTCACTTTTTCCGCTATCCGGCTCTCGGAATCCGCACATGTGGGCTGGAAGGAAACTTGGTAAGTCAAGAGAACCACCCTCTGATATCGCACATGCAAAATTTTGTGCAAATCTGTTAAAGGGTTCTGAAGGTTTAACATAGAAACCCTGCTCAACCCTCACTATAGTGGCGTTACCGCGACATAACATATATATGGAAACACACTATACATAAATATATTAATAGCTTTGCCCCCATTCAACAGAATTCCAAAACATTTTTCCATCACCGGGGGCCCCCCAGACATCTCGATTTGCAAAGTTTTGTTCAGTCGGATATGCATTCCAAGATCCGGATAGTGCACTTTAGGGAAAACGGGGTTGTTTTTTTTTTTTTTTTTTTTTTGTCATCGCCTATAGCACAGCGGTTTGGAATTTTGGTCTGATGTTTTCAGGGTAGAAAGGGTATGCTGCAGAATGGTGCCTTTCATTGGTTTGGTGAAAAATATGAATCCTTCCCAAGTTAAAAGCACTTGAAATTTTGGTTCTATACATGCTCAGCAGGGCATCAAACACCTATCTAAAAGACCTACTGAGTATGCTCAGAACTGAAATTTCAAATCCTTATAACGGCAGCGGATAATATTTCTTCACCAACCCGGCTCTGTGGCGCCCGGCGAAGGGGTACGCTTGCGCGCTGGTGATCAGGGTTCATGCCCCAGGAGGCGGAAGACCGGTGGGGAGGGGTTAAAAGTGTCATTGGGCGCTTCCCTCCGAGGGGGTTCCGCCTGGGCCCGTTCGGTGGATTGGCGACATACCAGGGACTTGATGCCTTGACACGCCTCGTGCGTCCACCAGGCCAAGAACTGTGTGGACAGGCGCAAACACGGAAAAATACGCCCCAACCGGCCAGATGACAAGCATCCGATTCCTACTGCCCGAAGCCCCAGAGCCAGCCCCACAGCACCTGGAATGTGTACCATAGGCTGCCAAGTCTCTTCCCCCTCGGAAGAGAGGGATCCTCCCAGCAAAGGGATACGCTGGGGCAGGGCTAGAAATACTTTTTGCAGATGGCTGTCCAAGGGACAGGTGCAATATTCATTTTGACTGTCTCACAGAATTTGTACCTGTCCTGTCAATTTTTGTTTACTTATTTTACATTTACGTTTCCAAAAATAAGCTAATAATAACTAGTGTGTCCGCCGACTGATGCAGTGCCTTGAAAAGGGCTTAGTAAACGATGATGCCCATTGAAAGGTACCCTAACAAGGGCTACTAAATATTTACCACTGGCTGGTACATGGCCCTGAAAAGAACATAACAAATGTGCCCTCAGTTCAGTGCCCTCTTCCGCTCAACAGTAGCCCTGGCAAGGGCCCTTACTTAACTCCCTTCTGCCCCGACACGTCGATCAGCTTCCTCTGCTTCTGTGTATAGCACAGACACTAAAAGTACCCCAAGTCAACAACCTTGACAAGTGCTTTTAATCGTTCTCCCCATTTCCTGTCTCTGGAGCCCTTCCTGCTCTGACTAGGGCTTTAAGTGGTTGTCTCGGGCCACTAAGTTCCTCTCCTGATCTCCAAATATTGAGTCTCCCCCTCTTTCTGCCTTGACTGTCTGCCATGAAAAGGGCCTTCAAATACAAATTTCTAGCCCTTGCAATGGCTTTTAAGTAGCTTTACCCAGGATGCTTTTAGCTAGTTGACAGCCCTAGAAAGGGTTTTTATTTTGCACACCGAAAACTCCGCTGCCAATGAACAAAAGCTGTTCTTGGGCTGCTGTTTCATGTACGGCACACAGAGAAATGCAATGCAGAAAGCAAAAGGAATATGGGCAACAGCACATGCACGATGACAGGGAACACATACGTAGCACGGCCTGCTGCTTGACAAAACTGCCACCACACACAACAGGTCATCACGGGACAGCTCTCAAGATATGACACCATGATGTTGGGACTTCCACAGCCCAATCCTACAGGATGCAGTATCTTCTGTGTCCTAGTGCCAGCTAATGCTTTTTCATTTGGTGCCTGTCCCAGGGACAGGCAGAAAAAGGAATCCAGCTGTCCCTGGAAAAAAGTGGGTGTCTGGGACAGGCAGACAGGTGGTTATTTCGACCCCTGTGCCGGGGTATCCAGGTAGGCTGCAACTGGTGGTGGCAGTGGTCGGAGGGCGGTAGGGTAGGTGCTGGCACTCCGAAGGAGTGGCCGGTCAGGCGTGAGGGAGGATCATAAAGAAATTGCACACAAAAAAAAAAAAAAAATATTTCTTCACCAAACCAGAGAAAGACATCTGTGGGCCACACCCTTTCTACCCAGAAAATTTCAGACCAAATTCCAAACCGTCTGGGCGCTAGAGGACAAAACAGCAAAACAAAATGACGATTTTTAACTTTTTCCACCATCTGGATCTCGGAATCCACACGTGCGGACGGAAGGAAACTCGGCAAGACAAGAGAGCTACCCTTCGAAACCGGGCATGCCACATTTCATGCAAATCTGTTGAATGGTTGCAAAGATATTAAAGTGCAAAGATGGCATCTCACGCAAAAGGATTTCTCTCTTTCAAAAAAGGACAGGCCTCTCTCAAAGAATCATTTTTCGTGAGACCAAATTCTTTTGCTGTTCCAGGAAGCTATCCAAAAGACTGAACTGAGCATGCTCAGAACTCAGAAATGTAAAGTGAAATAACTCTGGATCGGATTAATATTTTTTCACCAAACCAACAAAAGGCACTTATGTGAGGCAAGTCCTTTCTACCCTGAAACTGTCAGGCCAAAATTTCAAACCGTCTGGGCACAGTGAGATGACAAAGTGCAAAAAAACAGTGATTTTTAACATTTTTTGCACTATGTACAGCTCTGAATCTGCAAATCCAACCGAAACTAAACTTGGCACGTCAAGGGATCTACCACATAAGACGATACATGCAAATTTTTGTGCAAATATGTTGAACAGTTGCAAAGTTCTTAAAGTGCAAATTCTGAAGTGTAACAGAAACCCCTGCTCAACCGCCACTACCGTGCTACTATATTTTTTATAATATGCATGTATACGTACACACACACACACACACACACGTACATACGTACGTATACACACACACACACACACACAGACACATATACATACACATGAAATGCTGGTCAAATAACGTGCACGTCCAAAAGCATGAAAAATTAAAGTTTCTACTTTTGCAGCAGAACCACTTTGAAGGTAAATACAGTATTACACAGCATTAAATAAAAGAAAAAAGCAGATTAGTAGTTTTGTGTGCTGAAGTGCTGATCAGCTGTGAAAATGCATAGCGCTTTGCACAGAACAGTTAGTAAAAAATTTACAATTGTATATAGTTACAGTGTATGGTGAGGGTCTGTTCTGTACAGAAATCCCAGTCCAAAGGTCATAGAATGCAATACTGCCCTACACTTCAGCTGTTTTTACATGTGCAGGAGCCACAGTTTAACTGAGGCAACAGAAACTGCAGCATCAACCAGACAAACTCGCGGCAGCGCCACGATCCCTCGAACCCATGCCTCAAACAAATCCCGCAGATGCAGGTTCAGCCAGATATTTTCACTTGCAGAAAAAAAAAAAAAAAAATACAATACAGGATCAACCAGATATTTTTAAAGTACTCACAAAATCAAACACGACTCCTCACAATTACAGTCCTCTCGCTTTGCAAGACATACGGCCACTTTTTTGCTTTGTTTTAAAACCCTTCCCAAACGCAACTGACAACTAATGGAAGCTGGTGCTATAGACTAAGGGACGTCTGGTCCCCAATGACCACACCACTGATCCTAGTAATCAGCCTTAAATCCTGGAATAAGATGCAGCAGCAAAATTTTAATTTTTTTTTTTTTTGGGTAGACTTTGTTTGTTACCTGTGGCGGACTCTCTCAGTAGGGATTCTCGGCTCGTGCTCTGCTGCCCGTCCCAGAAGCCCCGATGCCCGCACTCTCCGGTTCGACCCCGGCTCTGAGCCCCTCGGAGTGGGGCCGCCAACTCCTCCGGCTCTCTATCTACAATCAAGTGGAGCAGCCGAAGGGGAGGAAGGTGACCGGGAGCGCGACTGAAGGCCCGGCACTGGGCATGGGGCCTGCCACTGATCCCCACCAGCGCCTACCGCCAAGGTAGGGTTTTTCCTGCGCGAGTTTCTCCCCTCTGAATGCGATGTGCAACAGCATTTTGTGTGGCTCTCGCACTGCTGGAGCCTGCCGACGCCCCGCCCCCTTCTGCGGCCCAACATCGTGCCTCCGGTCTCCACCAGAGGCCACTACTGCGCCAGACGCCCCCAAACCACCCCGGGAGAGTAGAACAGGCCTCCAGATGCTCAATCCTCTCCCTTCCCTACCGACCCCGACGGCCCAGGTCCACTCCCGAACCCGGGTCACCGGTGTGGTGACCAGCACCTCAACCTTCAGCGCCACCGAGCCAGCCCAAAAAATGTATTTTTCTATTATATATTATTTTTAGTGGCACCATACACTATAAAAAAATACTGGATGTGCAACTCTATGCACAACCAGTGCGTTCTGACACCTCAGGGTTCCAATTCCCACAGTCCTCTCAAGCTTCGCTCTCTAGGTCAGAGGGAATCAGAACCTCTCTGTGGCAGAATACACTGGTTGTGCATAGTTGCCCATCCAGTATTCTCTATTTATAATTCACACTAATTCCCATACAACACACTGTGTATGAGCAACCATACACATACAATGCCTGTGTTTGAATCTCAAGGGTTTCATTGCAACAACTTGACCTCTCAAGCTGTGCTCGAGGTCTCGTTACTACGGAAACCTCTTGATTCAAACAGAAGTCTGTTGTGTATGACTGCTCATACACAATTCTCTGTATTTTCCTTTCCTCAAACCCACTCAGTACCTAACTCAAGCAGCTCCCTTCCCACCCAAACCACGCAGCATCTCTACACTGCCGCCCCCCCAGAGTGTGCTAAAATGTGCTTTTATCCCAGACACAGTGACTAGCACAGCGCTCCCTAATATCACCTCTGCCAGCCATCATCTGCGTAATACAACTATTGTGATATACCAGAGGGTCTTACTGAAATCACACAAACTGCAATATCAATACACCGGCCTTTTATCACTATAGCAGTTTGCGCAATTTCAGTGAGACATCACGCAATAACATACACACAGACACTGAAAACAGAAAAAGTCCCTTGGCCCATCCAGTCTGCCCACCCTACTTAACAATTCTGCCTTGCCCAAGAGCAATCCTCTCCATTGTTTTCATTTTTTTTTTTTTTTTTTTTTTTTTTTAAAACCAAACCCACCTGCCTGCCCTATCCCTGCTTGAAGTTGTGTATTGACTTGGCCTGTTACCACTTATGGCAGCTTATTCCACTACTTCTGCCAGCTTACTGTACTTACTCACTACACTTTCTTTCCGTGAAGTGCTTCCAGACGACCTTACTAAATATCCCCCTTGCCAGCTTTACCAAATTACCTCTCATCCATGTCTGAACTCAAGAATAGATTTTTTGTGTATATTCTATACAGCTACTTATATGCACAATCTTGTCACCTCCTTTTCTCCAGGGTATAACATCAAGCCCCAAAGGCCATGCAGCATCTTTGATGCCCTGCGCGCCTCCACCTTGTTACTACTACCAATTACAATATCGGTCTACCCTCTGGTATACTACTACAGCAGTTGCACTAAACAGACGAACAGACGAAGGCTGGCAAAGGTGCTGTGAGGGAGGAACTGCACTGGCCACTGTGCCTGTGCATGGCAGAAATGGGCGATGGTTTCTAATGTAACTATTACCAGAAACGGGCGCAAATGCTCAAGATGGTTGGAGGAGAAAAGGTATATTTTGATAACTGAGCTGCGATGGTGGTGTTGGGAGTGCTAGGTGGGTCAGAGTAAAGTTTTTTTTTGTTTGTTTTTTTAAACTTGGGCCCTGTCCACACTGCACACGGCTGAGCGGTAACGGTTTTAAAACCGGTATGGTATGTACAGTTACCGTCCGTCCGCATTGACGATGAACCATTTCTTGAAACAGTGACCTCCCATCCACACTGCTGCTCTTTTTTGGAGCTCCATGCAAACCGAATCAAGGAGCTATCCCACAGTGCCTTGCAGGGCGTCCTCATACATACATAAAGCATCGGAATCAGGACAGTCACGCATCCGCACTGGTAAGAAAAACATTATAGATAATGAACCGTTTCCAACCTAAAGACCGCATCTTGACAAGTCTAAAGAACGGTTTTAAAAATCGCATGGTAAACAGTTACCAGTGTGGACGCGACCCGTTTTTGGAGTTCACGGTGACGGTTCAAGCACCGGTAACGGTTTATTATGTGCAGTGTGGACAGGGCCTTAGGCAGTGGGACTAGGTGGTTACTTTTTTTCTCCTCTCTCTTTCTTCAGCCACCACTACACTTCATGCAGCTGGCCAGCAAGTGCCAGTCTCTGGAGTTGGGACCCTTGTTATCTTTGAGGAGTTTTTCCCAACGGACTTTACCATTTGCTAAAGTTGAACTTCATGACATTTTTCAACTTTGCCACAAACATATACCACGTGTAGCAGACGGAATTTACCCATGTCTAGTAAATCAGAAAACTACACACATTTATCCCCAGTAGTGAATGGTAAGATCCGTAACACATGAGTGGCACAGCCACAAGTTACTTATAAAATGATGTGTCCTGTCACGTTCCGACAGTGCACATCCTTACTACTTATAAGTGAAGATAAAAATGTTATTCCACTGCATGCCATTATGTATCTCAGATACACTACACCATTTCTAATGTTTTACTAGCATTTTGCTTTAAGTTTAAACAGCTTCTCTTTCAACTGTAATTAAGCTATATTCCTATCAACTGCATGTATGCCATATAAACATGTTTTATAAAAATCAGTCTGGATTATTTTACAGATTTTTAATAATAATGGTTAAAACATGATGTCTTCGTGTGTGTTAAATGTAACATTCAGACACAGTACTACACTGAATGCATTTACAGTTAAAAGCATCCTGCTAATCGCATTTGTGCCCACAACTCTGAAACGCACACAATGTCCTATTCTATGTGCTGCGTCACACTGTTGTTGCTCATGTATTTGACTTGTATCCTCCTGGGTCGTGCCTGAAAATAGGCATCTCTATGCCTAGTGCACTCACCCGGTTACCAAAAGCAAATAAATAAGAAGGATTATTTTAAGAGTTTAACACCACTGATAATATCAGATTCAACCTGTTTTGTTTTTTTTTTAATAAAAAGATTATATTAAAAGACTACCGTGTTTGTACATTGTAGCACTCAATACAAAGATCAGAGGTGCCATTTAAAAAAAAAAAAAAACAGAAAAAAATTAAGACTGACATTTTCATATTTAGCTTAATATCCACAGCATAAAAACACTGATACAAATATATCTGTTTTATCCTTATTTTCTGAATTCTGTCCCACATGAAATGTGATTTAGTGTCCACCCAAAAGTACCGTTGGGGGGCGTGGTTAGCGTTCGTCTAAGATGGCGACTTAATCGAGTAGCTCCTGTCGCACGGAGCCTAGTACCCGGGAGTTATACCCTTTGGGGAGGATTCATCTAAAAATAACGGACCAGGCAGCCGAAACTCGGCACTACTGAAACGGGAACTTTGGATTCCGGGGACATTCGGCAAAGCGGACTGCGAGTGAGAGATTCGTATCCCAGCTATCCGTGCTGTACATGATGGCGTAGTCAGCAAATGAGCGAGAGGAGCCCTCGATACGGGAAATGTTTGTGTCGATCATGGCAAGTATAGACAACCTCACACTGGCAGCTAACAATTCCGCTTTTGCTATTCAGCAAATTAATGTACGTGTGGACACAGTGGAACAAAGGGTAAATACGCAGGAGGACTCACTTCTCAACTACTTGGCCCTAATGAGAGACCAGGCAGCTAAGATTAATCAGCTGCAAGACAAAGTGGAAGATCTGGAGAATAGGAGTAGGCGCAATAATTTGCGCCTACTGGGATTTCCGGAGGGCTGTGAGGAAGGGAAGGTTTTGCCATTTCTGCAACAGGTACTGCCAGAAATCTTGAAGCTCCTTGATGGTACTAAAATTACAATGGAGCGTGCTCACCGTGCGGCCAGCCTAGGCCTGCCCAGGGGAGGCGATCCTCGCCCATCTGGTTGAATTTTGAATTTTGCTGAAAAAGAGGCAATACAGGCTAGGCGAAGGCTCGAACAGCTACAGTGGCAAGGGAACAGGATCATGATTTTCAAGATTACTCAAAGGAATTGGCAGCTGGGCGTAAAGCTTTCACTGAAGCTCGAAGAAGGCACTGCATGTAAAAATCCCTTTCACTCTAAGGTACCCGCCACATTGCAAATTTCTATGAATGGTACAATTCAGCAATTTTCATCTTCAGAGGCAGCTCTGGACTATATTGCCAATTCCTGCCGTGGGGTTTGATTTCCAATCTTCTAGTCAGGCTGAAAATGTCAGAGTAGCCCATTTCAGCTGCTGTTACTACGGTTACCTCTTCTCCAGTCAGCACCACTGGTGGGATTAGAACCCAGGAACTTGAAAGTCTGAAGAGCCTCCATCTTCCCGCATACTAAAAGGACCATCCAGAGGAAAGGAAGAGCAGCACTGACAACCTGACTTCTCCCCCCCCAGATACACAGGGAGAAGTTCAGATAGAATATGTTAGTCCTTGCTTCGCCAAAAACCAGTTTGTGATTCTGAACGATCTCCCGGATGAAGAAGGTTGTGAAGCAATGGAAAGTGGGGGGGGGGGTCAGCCAGGTGGAAGTTTTCTGGAAGACCCTCTTAAGGACTGCCTTCAGGGCATGGACAGTGCCACAGCAAGTATATCATCGGACTTTCCAGCCCAGGTTTCCCCAGGTCAATCTACGGATCAAACGAGAAGAGGAAAGCAGCGAAAATTTCATGAGCAGCTGGACTTTTTCCTTGGATTATACTGTTTAATGTTAGATAAGTATCTGCATTGCTGTTAGTCTAATGTTGTAGTATTGCCGGAAGATAGGTATAGCTTCCTTAAGTTATACCTGGGTGTTCCCTTGAGTGTAGTGTTTTCAGAGGGTTTTATGTCAGCTACCATTGGTGGCCCATTAGAAGTACAGGCTGGGGTAGAAGGGAATGAATACATAAACATATAATGTGGTTGGTACATCTGAGGCTTAGGGATGTTTGAATATCCTCCTGCGATAGTGTAGATCCCGGGGTGTGATCTATCCCCATCTTCCTTCCCTGCTTGTTTTCTATAGGAGGAAGTTTATTATCTCTGTTAAGGACAGTACCTCACCCTTCGTAGCATTTTGCCTTGAGGGCCTAATGGGAGGGAATAAGTGACTCAATGTGTCCCTATCGGCGATAAGTAGAACTTAACATTGCCAGAGGGGTCCTATCGGTTTCGTAGTAAGTTGTAATGATCAAGATGTACCACATAGTTTTACTCAGAATATGCAGTACATGGCTTGGTATATAGGTAGGCCTTAAGGATGGTTGTTAAAGATTCATTAGTAAGAAAAATGATTAGGGATTGTTAGCTCAGTTGAGGGGGATGTCCTATAGTATCTTCTGCAGACATGAAGTTGGTACGAGGGGGTCCTGAGTTTCCCATTAGCAGCAGAGCAATAACTGGTCCTAGGTTTCAGTCACAGGACTAGTACCCCCGGCGGGGGACTATAGAACAGATCCGTAGCAGGCTCTAGTAAGTGGAATCTGTCTGTTGCTTTGTCCCGTTTTAGAAGTTTGATATATGCTCCATAGTAGATAGGGATCTTCTTCCTTTTTGAAATACCTGGTTCCCCCTAGGACCGACAGGATATACCATTGGCTAGGTCTCTAGCCGGCTTAATCCTACCGGTTCCTCTAATAGTAGTAGGTAGTTTGTTTGCTTGGTCGTTATTTAGATAGTGTAGTAGTATAGAGTAGTTGTAGTTAGGTTAGCTAATCCCCGCCTACTGTTGGGGTGCGTGTTTGCCCTGATTGGTACAAGGAGTTTTCATATCTGGCATATAGACAGATTCAAGTCTATTAATAGTTTAGACTAAGGTACATTGAGAAGGATAACAAAATGGCTGATAATGTGATGCATACCTGGAATGTCCGTGGGTTAAATTCTCCGATTAAACGTAACAAAGTTCTCGCATACCTGAAACATAAACGTTCTCAAGTGGCCTTTCTCCAGGAGACTAAGTTTACTGGGGAAGATCATACCCGTATGATGAAGGATTGGGTTGGCCAGCAAGTGTACTCTAATGCCTTGACCAGGAAACATGGGTCCAGATTTTGGTGCACAAGTCCCTTCCTTGGAAGTTAACGAACACGTGCAGATTCTGATGGCAGATGGGTTATGGCTACATATAACACTCCCACAGGTTTAATTACTGTATGCAATGTATATGCCCCCAATGAGGATGCCCCACTTTTTTTTTCATAAGCTGGCAGAAGTAACACTAGAATTTAACCCTCCGGACTGTCCGCTACTTAGTGGTGGGGATTTTAATCTGACCTTGATGCCTATGTTAGACAGAAATGATGGGGGGAAAAAGAGGCACATCCTAGAAGTGTGAAGGCTCTCCATCAAATGATGTCTGACCAGGGGTTAGTAGATCTCTGGAGATTGTTCCACCCTAGATCTAGAGACTATACATTTCATTCTGTTCCCAATGATTCATATAGTAGGCTTGATTTCTGGCTTGGCTCAGCTAATCTGACTACTAAAACTTTGGAGGTTTCAATTCTCCCTTGTTGTGTGTCTGATCATGCTTTAGTCCAGCTCCTTTTACAATGGGACCCAGTGCCCCCCGTGCCCCACCAACCAAACAGTAGAGACTGGACCCACTTCTGGTACAGGACCCAGAGTTCACCCTTGGCTCATTAAGGAGCTTCTCTTTTCCTTGCAGAAAACCCTGCTGATGACACCTCTGCCTGTACAACTTGGGAGGCTTTTAAAGCCACATTGCTGAGTAGCATTATGGGGTTTTCGGCTGCTAAACATGAACAAAGAAGCTCAGCTGCTTGATCTTGGCGGAAATTGGCTGATGCTGAGAGTAAGTTTAAGTCGCTGCCTTCTCCCAATATTCATTCGCCCATAGGGAAATCTATGTTAGCCATTCGGTTTGAAATGAATCAGATCATGAATAGGAAAGCGAAGCTGCTATTTTACGTCTTAAACATACGTTTTGGGAAGGGGGGGACAAAGGGGGCAAGGTACTTTCATACCAATTAAGGAAACAACAGGCTAGCAGATTTATCCCTGGCCTAAAAAACAATCTAGGCTCATTATGTACCTCTGCAGGGGACATTAATGAGATTACGTCTGCATTTTATACAAAGGTATATTGCTCCACTCATACTAATCATATTTTGGACACTCAGGGCTTCTTAAATTCTGTAAGCTTGCCTAAGCTGCAGAGCCAGCACACACAAGGGTTAGATCTCCCCTATTTCAAAGGAAGAACTGATGGTAGCTATTCGGGACTTAAAAAAGGGAAAATCTCCAGGTAGTGATGGGTACCCCGCGGAATTTTATCAGACTCTGGGCCATATTATCTCTCCCCTTTTGATTCAGGTCTTTTGGGAGGTTGAAATTAAAGGTGCCTTTCCACCCTCTATGCGGAAGGCAACTATAGTTGTGATTCCCAAGAAAGGTAAGGACTCCACGAATCCGGAAAATTACGCCTATTTCACTTATAAATTTGGACAGTAAACTTTATGCTAAAATCCTGGCCTACAGACTCAGTCCTTTGTTGGCTGAATTGATACACCCATCACAAGGGGGATTTATACGGGCAGACATAGTTCAGATCATCTAAGAACCTGATGAATTTGATTCCTCTGGCCAGGTCTCTTCACACCTGCTGCTGCCATTCGGTAGATTTTGAAGGCATTTGACTCAGTGGAATGGGACTATCTATATCTGACCCTTGCTCATTTTGGGATTGGAGACACCTTTCTCGCAAGAATAAAAGCTATATACGGAGCCCCTTTTGCCAGAGTTAATACTAATTCGGCCCTTTCCCAACCTTTTCCTTTGGGCAGAGGAACGAGGCAAGGTTGCCCGCTCTCTCCCTTACTTTTTACCTTGGCGATAGAACCGCTGGCCGCGGCCATTCGTAATCACCCAAAGATTAATGGTCTGACAGTGGGGAATATATCCTATGTAAGTTTTATGTATGCTGACGACCTTCTCCTTTTGCTGGAGGATGCTCATACCGCTATCCCCCTGCTTCTTGATTTGCTAGAAGAATTCTCTAAACATTCCGGCCTTGGCTGAATCAGCACAAGACAGAGATACTCCCCTGAGCAGTACTGTGTTCAGCAGGACATGGAGTGCGGGGAGCTAGTTTAGGGCTCCAGGAGGGATCACGTATTTAGGTATTTTTCTCACTCCTTCTCTAGAGGTTATATGGCAGGCCAATATACAACCCCTTCTCTCCTCACTGAAGACAGATTGATAGATGGAGGTTACTTTAACTCTTGCTGGGAAAGTGGCGGCAGTGACTATGATTGCTGCACCCAAACTATTTTATCTCCTGAGACATTTACCGGTCCCTTTACCTGCACAGTGGTTTCAGTGTATTGATAAAGTAATTGGGGATTTTTTATGGGAGGGATCCAAACCTAGGTTCAGTCGTGCTAAATTAAGATCACACTGGCGGCAGGGGGGGTGGAACCTCCCGTGGTTAGAAGGATACCACCGGGCCTTTCTTTGAGCTCAAACAATTAACTGGGCTCGACCTCTCTCCCCTCTTTCACCGCAATGGGTGCAGCTAGAGACAGATATCGCAGGGTTGTGTCATCCCTTATCTCTTCTAGTACAGAAGGATAATCCCAAAAAAGCTAAAGTTAATAAGTTTGGGATAGAGTGTACGTCCCCTACAATAGATTCCGCCAGGAGAAACTGGGTTAGCTATCATCGTAGACTTAATCTTGCACCTCTTCCTTCTTCCCTATGTGCCGCCTATTTCATAATCCAGACATTACCATATAGGTGGCAGCAAAATTATGTGGGGACATTGGGCAGCATTGGGTATCACCAAGCTAGGAGACTTGTTGACCCCCGATCATAAGAATATCCAGACATTTCAGTCTCTAAGACAGCAATGGGGAATCCCAGCAGAGGATTTCTGGAGATATCTCCAGATAAGGGATGTTATCAGGCAGCTTCTGCGTTCTCCTTTGAGCCGTGTTCAACCATCACCATTGGTTAAGTGGATGTCCTGCAAAAAGGGTCTTGCGGGTCAGTTGTATGCTACCCTGCGTGATACCCTTCCATCTCAATCTGAGACAGCGAGGCTTAGATGGGAGAAGATGTTGCAGACTCCTATATCCTCTGAGGCTTGGGATAAAGCCTGGGTAGATGTTCACTCCTGGTTTACCGATACCAAATCGAGACCAATTCAAAATAAAATTGCACACTCTTGGTATAGAACTCCAGTCGTTCTATATAGAGCTAAAGTAGTACATAGGGATAATTGCAGGAGGCGTCAACAGCCGGGGGGGAGATCTATTGCACATATTGTGGACATGCCCCAAGATCCAACCTCTCTGGCAAGAGATTCTGGTTCTGGCTTCTTGGGTTCTCCAACAGACCATTCCCATATGCCCCCTTTTTTGTATCTTGGGGTTAAGCGGGGTAATGCCTAAATTGTCACCGTTAAAATTGAGATGGCTGGCCTTGTTAGCGTTACAAACCAAAAGAGCTATATTAAGCCAGTGGAGGACCGTGGTGATCCCTGCGGTAACAGGAATAATGGGGTCTTTGGCTACTCTGGCCAAACTGGATAAGATATCCCACCTACAGAAATCCAAATTATCCTCCTTCACAGCCTGTTGGGACCCATACCCGAGATACCTGGTGCAAGTTCCTCCTCCAGCGGGAATAGGGTGATCACCCTTGGTTTCCTCTGATGGCTGTATATGTAGTTAGTTGAGGTGGGATTCGAACAAAGATAATGGTAATGGTACCCCATGTCATGGGGGATGTGATATTCCCAGAACTATAACTGCTATGATTGACTGTGTCTGGTCTGGTGGACATACCGAAGTTATTTTAGGAGTACAGATTTAAGCTTGGGATATTTTGGTATCTTTACAGGAACGGGTTGGTCCTTGCAGAACACATCTATACTCTATGTCACAGTGTTTTGAATGCCTTGAAAAGGAACACCCCTGGCGGCAAGTATAAAATTACTTCTGTAGAGTAGTATGTCCGGCATTGTGAAGGATCTGATCCAATCCAAAGCTTTGGTTAAGTACTCTTTATATGTTTGCTATTGGGAGGTTATGGGGTACCCGGGGAGTGCTCGGCTTAATTATGCGTTATGTTTTTACATAATAGAGCACGTAACCCAGTTGCAATACAGCAGTCTTTATTCTGTGAGCTGCAATGTTATGTTTATATAGTTTATTCTTATGTTATACTTTGCTGTCATCATATGACAACTAGATCGGTATACCACCCCAGCATTTGTGGGCGGGCTTGGTTGTACTTTTACAATTGATCACTGTATTTTGTAATGTGACCTTATGTTTTGTTTTATGTTTTGAAACATTAATAAAAATTACTACAACAAAAGTACCGTTTACTAAATTTAAAAAAAAAAAAAAAACACAACACCATCACACGTGTATGCCCCAGTGCTGATGTAATGAGTATACAAATATTGTGCAGAGGTAAAATGATGTGAGTTATATAATTTGACTGCAGTAAATGGAGTTGAGAGGGTGAGGGAAGCCAAAAACGAGGTGTGTTCAACTTTGCTGAGAGAGGTCACACGCGGTATAAATTAGATATAGCAGTGTGTTTCTCCTTTTCTCCTTGTGACCTGCATTTCTTTGTGTTGAATGTATTTTCTGCACATTGCTTGTCTCTACGGTATCGAACAGCTACAATGTTCCGTTCTTTGTACACCGAACATTGCCCACCATACCGCTCAACCTTTTATCACCCAAATGTGTGACAAGAGGACAAAATGTGTGACACATCAAACATGACATTGCTAGCTCGGAATACTGTGGAAATAAGTGCACTAATATTAATAATGTTTACTGATAACCTAGCATCTTGTATTATTATATATTTCTGCTTAAAATTCTCAGTGGTCAGTGTGGAATGTCACCTTCTCAATGTGGGACAGAGGGTTTCTGAGGGATAAAATGAGTGACGTACCTCGTAATGTGTGACAGTTGAGAGATATGTTGCCCACTATACGAATATATATTTTTTTTTTTTTTTTTTTTTTATTAACTTACGTAGCTATTAACACCATATAATTAAAAGAACTGCAATTCACTTTCATGTCAATATTGTTATTTATTTTGTATTTATTAAGATCTCGGCTTAACCTTTGAATACAGACTTATTACATAGGTTCCACGTCAGGGTCATTACAGTAACAAACAAAACTACGGCTTACGGGAGGCCGCAAGAGGACAACTACTATTAAGGCAAATTAGGCAAGTGGTTACATGTGTGACTGAAATAAGCAAACACTATATACAATGAGACTTGCCAACATAAAAGGGAAAAAAAAAAGGGGGGGAGCAAGTGAACAAGGGGAGAGGCTGGCTCAGGAGAAGAGGGGGAATAGTGAGAAGACAAACTGGGAAGAGAATATATATGGAAATCAGCCCAGAGGTGGGCCTCGTCACTGGTGAAGGGAAGTTTACACTAAGCATACTGGCAGTTTCAAAATAAAATGATGTGTCCTGTCACGTTCCGACAGTGCACATCCTTACTATATTCCAGAACTGCCAGTCCCTGCTAAATTCCTCGATGTGTTTCCCTGTCGCATTCTGAGACAGAGTGTCCTACCACACTGCGAGATGGTGCATCCCTACCACATGCCAAGATTGCACCCCCACCAAAACTTTCTAAAATTCTGCACCATTTTGACATTCTATACCTTGGTTCGGTGCTGCATTCCAATTCCTGATGTGCTCTAAACTACAGTACCATGCATCTGAACATTCTAGAAAACGCAAGCACTGCAGGCAACCCTATATCAGTTTGTTTTTTTAAATGATTACTACAGCAACAGTTCTATAACTTCAGAGAAATAGATCCCACAATGTTGCTGACAGGGAGGACTAGTCTGAGTTCTGGTTGTGACATCAGTGGCTCTTCACTGAAACTGCCTTTTTTGACTAGGGAGTGAGATCAGGGTTACAAAATAGCTCAGAACTTTAATTTTTGGTATGAGATTTACTGGGGATAGGCGGATTCTAATTCTGCAATGTAGTACTTCTGACCAGACTCCCTCTTTAAGGTGCTTGAATGTTTCTATCGTGGCCCTCCTCTCCTCCGTTGAGTACATACTGAGGTCCTTTAATCTTGCCTTATAAGTTTTGCAGTGCAAGCCCTGCACCATCTTAGTCACCCTTCTCTGGATTGCTTCCACCCTGTCAATGTCTTTATGAAGGTGTGGCCTCCAAAACTGCACACAGTACTCTAGGTGAGGCCTGACTAGTGTTTTATACAAAGGACACACTACTTCCAGGGGTTGAAATTAAGTTTTGCAGCCACTAGTCAGCAGGTCTAGTGACAGGGAACACCCACCAGCCCAGCTGGTGTACATGCAGAAGTGTCTTCTCCAGTACAAGCCTGCAGGGCTAGTTAAATGAAAATCCTATTAGCCCAATACAAAATCTACCAGCATTTGGCTAGCAGGCCGGTGCCAATTTCGACACCTGTACCTCCCGTCTTCTGCTAGTGATACCTCTGCATATGCACCCCAGCATGCCACTGGCCCTCCCTTCATAATCTCCCAACTCTGTACTTTCCTTGGACACCACTGCAGACTAAATTCTGAAAGAACCATGCATAGACCCATAACTGCCGCTGCTGTTAGGTGCAGGGGTCCCCAAATCATCGCAATTGAATATGCCAGTAAATGCTATCCATGCACTCCCACCCTTACCCCACCCAGAATGTCCCTTCATCTTAAAAACAAAACTTCGGTGCATGGATGGTACAAGAATAAACCTTAATAAAATGTACAGCCTGAAAGCTTGAAATAGGCATTTCTGGGGCGCACAGATCCTCCTATACAGAAATACTGCCAGCAGAGCATTATGCCTGGGTACGGTTCTCCCTACGCTGATGAAAGGGCACGTTTTAAAAAAAAAAAAAAAAAAAGGATGTTATTGTTGGGGAACAGCATGTTAAAAATCAATACTTTTGTGCATGGTACAGATAGCTAAAAATGTTGCATGGTTCTCTATTTCCCATGCCCCTAGGTTTGGTTGGTCCCATCGCCAGAAAAATCTTAGATCTGCCCCAGGCTAACCTGCCGCTGCTGGAACACTTCCATCTCGGCAGGTATCTGGAACGTCACAGGGCGGGGGCTGAGCGTGTATTTCTCTGCCCGACTCTGTTCACTGCCCTTTGGTTGGGGGTGAGCGTGTGATAACGTGCATGATGATGTTGTCAGGCTATTGTGCATGCAGGGCCAAGGCTGCTAGACTGAATATCCGCTGCTGTGGGATCATCTGGTTGGGAAAGTGCACAGAAAGAGGAAGGAAGGGGGCGATGTTACTAAACTATGGGGAGATGGTTGCAGACAGTGTGATGTGCAGACGTCTTTTTGCTGTAGAAGGAAGCAATGTAGAACGAGAATAAATGCACAATAACTGGAATATTTTTTGTCTTGCATTTTTTTCCAGATACAAAATTCTCCACTGCAACTGTGGACTAGTGTAACCATCTGCAGGCTAGGGCAACTCTGAATCGACCTGCCCTGCTGGTTAGTGCAAAAAAAGTTTAAAGGTGACTACTGATTAAAACTGCATAACTACTGTCAAAATAGTTTAAAAAAGATGAACGCATGTGACAATCATTAACACATGTGACACTGACCATTATTTGAACTCCTATTTTGCATTTTATTATTAATTTATATTATTCTAAACTATAATGCAATTTTATGTTAATGATTTTATTAATTAAAATGCAATATAAATTAAAAAGTCTAAATTATAACAAGCGTCAAAAACTTTCAACAAGACGAGTGAGCGTGTGTTACAGTACAATTACACATTTAACACTGACTTGTTGAAACAAGTTCTGGCCAGAGCAGACAGGGCTAGAGCTGAGGAATCTGGGGTAAACATATTGCAAAGTACCAAAGTTACAAGCATGCATTTGCAAAATGTAACACAGCCTCATAAATGTGTTGGTTTGTAATATTTTTAAATCAAATTTATAACATAACCTTATTAAGACCACACCTCATTAATAAGGGCAGAGAAAATTTTCAACTCTTGGCCGAAAGGTGATTTTGTGACGGGACCACGAAATCACCTTTCAGGATATAAAAAAAAAAAAAAAAAACACATACTTTGGACAGGATTTGAAAAATGACAGCTGTCACATTCACGAAGTGCTGTAAAGATATGTCTATGTTGTAAATTTCGAGAAAAAATATTGAAAATTACCAAAGTTACGAGCCTGCATTCTCAAAATTCTACGTAGGTTCATACCTTGGTTGGTCTGTAATATTTTTGCATCAAATTTCCAACATTACCTTCTTATGACCCCATCTCATGAACAAGGGCAATGAAAATGTTCACCTCCTGCCCCAAAGGTGATTTCACACAAGGATTGCAGAATCGCCTTTTGGAACAGATCTGCCAACAACAGTGACATTGTTCGTGTGGTGGGGTCCCAAAGAACGCATGCTGAAAATCTGGGCCAAAAATATATGTAAAAATGCCCCAGTTATGGCACTAAGTTCAAAACCCCACTGAAATACATTAAACTGCATATCTGTCTGTGGTCAAGAGAGGATTATGGCATAGGACCCCAATAGGTAAGTAAGGGCTTGGGGGGTGCAGGGTACTGGATGCTCAGTGATAGGTCGTTGGGGGTAAGGGAGTCAAAAAGACATCAATGGATTTTTTTTTAATATGTCAAAAAAAAAAAATATCCTCGATCGTGACACTGGGGACTGGGCACCCCAGTGTCAAAAAGAACATGGATCCTCGATCGCGACACTAGGGATTGGGCACCCCAAGTATCATTTCTATGTTTCCGGAGGAGGATTTGTATATTAAAGATCATATTAACAAATAAGCACTGGCAGTCACGGCAGAACACGGCCCACTCTGTCGTGACCAAGATGGATGTCACATGCTACTGCATATGCATAGTACAGTGCGGTGGCCATCTTGGACATGATAGAGTGTGCTGTGTTCCATTGAGACTGCCGGCACTGTGACATAGTGCAGTGCTGCGGTCTAGGGACAAAGTGGGTGGACTGCTTCACAGATGTGGTGGCGACTGTGACGCAATCCAACATGTGGTTCGTTTAGAAGGAATGCATAGTCCTTTTACTTAATCATCGTTAAAGGTCTGCAGGGCTCCTAAAATGGACTAATTTGTGTGTCTAGAAAGATATTTTCTATGAAGATTAACTCGCATCACAGGGCAAACTGAAACAACTTTTAGACAGTTTTTTTTATCATAAAGAAATGTGTTTTTTCTGTTTTACTTAAAGGAGAACTGTCATCAACAGCATTTCTTAATGTCTGAAAGCCCATAAAAGGCTAATTTGACTGAGCCATTGTATTTATGTGTAGTCTTTGCAGTCCAGAGTTATTCATATGTAAATCAACCTGTAATTAAGGGCTGGTGGCAGCCATATGTTTTGGGCTCCTGACAGGAAGTGATGTCACCGAGGGTCTAGGTTCTCCATTGACTGTATTTAATCCAACAGGCTAAATAGGAAATAGACTGTTTTAACAACTATATTTTAAGGCGTTATCACAATACTTTCTACATTTATAACAACTGTTTTGTATGTGCATTGAAACTGGTGAGTTATCACCTTTACATTTCAAACTGTTAGTAAAAAATAATCCATCTTCAGAATTGCTTTAATTTCTAGGCTATACTACCAGTGTCAGTGGATCATCAAAAAACGACATCTCATTAACTACTAACAATACATACGAAAAAATGACTCACCACAGTAATCTCCTTTCTTCCAAGGGGTCCTTTAGCATTAGAAACTTTTTTGCACTTAGCTGGCTAGGAGCAACTGCCTCGGAGGTGTGCCTTTGAGATATTTAAATGAGAGTAGGGCCAAGCCAATCAAAAGACAGGAGGGGATGTAAGCTGAGCAAGAGCTGTTGAATGCTTCAGAATTTTTTCAAGGAAAAACAAGGGCAAATGCCCCACAAAAAAAATCAACAGGATTCAAAAAAACATGCAGATGTCCACAAAAGTGGAAATAGAAACAGTAACAGGAGCTAAAAACTCATCAATAAGAAACACCAAATTTGGTAAAATGTGGCACAACAGCCCTTCTCCAACAGGTGAACCGGGGAGGAAGGGTGGGAGCTTACTGATGCTAAAGGACCCCTTGGAAGAAAGACGATTACTGCGGTGAGTAATTTTTTCTTCTTACCCCAGGGGTCCTTTAGCATCAGTAACTTTTTTTGCAGACTACCCAGCAGTTCAAAGTGGGAGAGGCAGGCAGAGAACCTACTTAGGAAAAAGACTCTGCAGGACTGCCCTGCCAAATCTGATATCAAATCTGGTCAGCACATCCCAACTGTAGTGTTTCACAAAAGGTGTGCACAGATTTCCAGGTAGCTGCCGTGCAGACATACAGTAGGGGAATGTCCCTTGCTGCTGCAAGGCTGCAGTGCCCCTGGTGGAATGCCCCCCCGCCCCGCTCCATCCCACTGGAAGTTGTTGACCAGCTTTCTCATAGCAGGATCTAATACAAGAGACCAACCAATGAGAAACAGTTCTCTTGGTAGCGGGTCTTCTTCTGCCTACATCCCCGTAGGTGAGGAACAACAGAGTGGAAGAGCCTCTGGACTGTCTAGTATGCTCTAGGTAGTGAAAGATGGCTCTTTTGACATCCAAGCTGTGGAGCTTTTGCTCGCCAGAAGTGGATGGCTCAGTAAAGAAGACAGGAAGAGTAATGGACTAGTTCAAGTGAAACTCTGAAACCACCTTTGGCAGAAATTTCCTACTTGTCCTGAGCTCAACTTTATCGTTGTGAGGGATGATGTAATGCGGCTCAGTGCACAGGGCCTGTAGCTCTGAAATTCTCCTGGCAGACGTAATGGCTTCCAGGAAGACGGTCTTCCAAGTTACAAACTTGATGTGGGTCATGGACACAGACTCAAAAGGTGGATTCATGACCGCATATATTCAAAGGCTCCAAGGAGGAACAGGTTCCCTGGTTGGAGGCTGAAGGTGCAAGAGGCCTTTGAAAAACTGTTAAAAAAAAAAAAAAAAAGACTTCTTTCCCACCGGAAGGTAGGCTGAAATTGCCGCCCGGTGTAGCTCGAGTAAAGATGGTTTCAAGCCCGACGCCTGTAGGTGTACCAGGTAGTCTAGCAGCTGAGGGTCTGAAGCTGATAGGGGTTCGACCTTTTCATTCTTGCACCAGAGGGAAAACCTTTTCCACTTGGCTGCATAAGTGTTGTTTTTAGCTATCCTCAGTATCTTAAGAACCTGTTCAGAGTACTGTGAGGATGGAAACTAACTCCTCAAGAACCAAGCCTTGAGGTGAAGAGAGTGTATGTCTGGGTACTGCACTCCCGTCTGAGGAAGGGTCAGCAGGGAGCGAGCTGGAGGCAGGCAAATGGGCCTGTTGCAGGACACTGAGAGAAGGAGAGGGTACCAGGCTTGCCTGGGACAGTCCGGAGCCACTAGATCATCGATGCAGGCTGCTGTCTGAGTTTCAGCAAAACTCTGAATATCAGGGGAAAGGGAAGAAATGCATATAGGAATCTCCCTGACCAGTCCAGGATCAGGGCATCCACAGGAAGTGTTCCTGGAACTGGGGGCCTGCAACAATACTGAAGAGGCTGAAAATTGAGAGGAGAGGCAAACAGATCCACGTCTGGTGTGCCCCACCACCTGCACACTGTGCCTAGTACTTGCTTGTTCAGTGTCAATTCACTCTGACTTTGACTGATGCGGCTTAGGGAATCTGCCAGAATATTGAGTTTGCCTGGGAGGTGAACAGCCGAGAGGATGACTCCCAGGGAGAATGCTAGAGACCAGAGCTTCAAAGCTTCCAAACAGAGTATTCCTGATCTAGTACCACCCTACTTGTTTATGTAGAACATTGCAGTGGTGTTGTCCATGTGAATTTGAACCTCCTGCCCTTCTATGCTGGGAGTGAAAGCTTTGAGAGCTTGTAAGACTGCTCTGAGTTCCAAAAGAGTTATGTACAACTGTGACTCTTCGGGAGTCCAGTTGCTGCTTATTGAGGCAGTGTCTAAATGAGCTCCCCAGCCCAAAAGGGAGGCATCTGTGGTCATCACCTTTATGGGAAGAGGAGCTTGAAAGGGAACCCCTGCCTGCAAATTAGCAGGGTTCTTCCACCACTGCAAGTTTTGGAGGAACTGCTCAGACACAGGTATAATAAACTTTGAAAACTTGTTGCTTCTCTAAGACCAGCGAGCTCAGAGGTAGGCTTACAGGAGTCTCATCCTGTACCGGACCTCTGGGACTACTGCAATCAGAGGCCATATATATCCCAGATTTTTGAGGAAATGTCTGGCTGGTCTTGGCTGTCCTTGGGCGAAAGAATCTGTCACTGAAAGGAAAGTCTGAATTTTTTTCCTGCAGGCGGAAAGCATATTCCTTCTGATTGTCCAGCTGGGTGGGTTCCGGATAAGATTTCTTTAGATTTACCAGGAAACTCAGAGACTCCACTGTGCGTTCTGTGAGGGGAAAAATTCCTTGACCTGGCAAGGAGACTTTGCTACTATGAACCAGTCATCCAGATAGGGGTAGAGAGCGACACCCAGTCTCCTGAGATGTGCTACTACTGCGAGACACTTGGTAAAGACTCTTGGGGCCGAGGACAAGCCGAAGGGCATTGCTGTGAACTGATAGTGACCCGAAGGAAGTCTGAACCTGAGAAACTTCCTGTGAGATCTCCTTATGGGTATGTGGAAGTAGGCATCCTTTAAGTTGAGGGAGGCTAGCCAGTCTCCCCGCTGTAAGGACTGTATGACCAGTGAGAGTGATCATTTTGAATTTGCTTTTTTTTTTTTCCTCTTCTTCTTCAGATGTTTGTTTAAATATCTGAGATCTAAGAAAGGTCGCCATTCCCCAGTTTTGTGTCAAAAAATACCTGGAGTAGAAATATAGAATTTGACGGCAGATAAGGACCGCTGGCCCACCCGCCCTACTCATGGGTGGGGACCCTCTCCACTGCTCGTAAAGCCAGAAGGTTTTGTACCTCCATTTCCAACAGCGGTATCTGTGTTGGGGACAGAGGTTTTGACACCTGGATATACCCGAGGTCTGGCAGCTGCTTTAACTGTAATGACAGACCCTTCTCCACTATCTCCAGCACCCACCTGTTCAACATAATCAGGGACCAATGCTTAAGATAGTGAGAGAGTCTGCCTCCAACCGGAAACAGGAAGGCAACCTGCACACTCACATCAGGACTTGGACTGAGAGGCAGATGGTTGGGTAGAGGTGGCTCTTTTTTGGTCCTTTCTGCCCCTGCCTCTGAAAGACCCCCTGTACTGGCTAAAGTCAGATTGGGGATAGGGATTGTAAGGCCTGGGAACAAAATTTCTTCCCCTACCACCCCTGGGATGGGATCTCTGAGGGGTGGCGGGTTTAGGTTTGGATGAGTGGCTCTGACACGAGGC
Source organism: Neoceratodus forsteri (assembly GCA_016271365.2). NCBI lineage: Eukaryota > Metazoa > Chordata > Ceratodontiformes > Ceratodontidae > Neoceratodus > Neoceratodus forsteri. The sequence goes on from JADMNL010000024.1 coordinate 212,248,392, forward strand.
CTTGTACTCAGACTTTTTTCATGCAGTCAGTGGTTCTGTAATCAAACAACATATTTTGATTGCAGGGAAAATCCCTGGCCTTGGTCAGAGTGTCTGTGGTCAGACTGGTTATTCTAAGCCAGGCGAAGCGTCTCAGGGAGATGGCATGGGCCTTCGCTCTAGAGGCTGCATCATTGTTGTCAATCTACCATGTGGAATTGGTACATAGTAGCTTCCAGGGCAGTTTGACGTATCCTCCAGACCCTGCACCATAGAATCTGATCCGTTGCAGGTGATAGCCTGGACAGATTTCCAAAGGGCTTTCTGATATTTGGCTGTGAATACTATGTAAGAAGAAAGCCTGAGATGCAGGGAAGCGGTGGCATACATTTTCTTTGCTATAAAGTCAATTTTCTTGGAATCCTTGTCAGTGGGAGAGGGCAACAAGGAGACTCCAGTTTTCTCACAAGCTGCCTGCTGCACTATACTTTCGTGGCTAGGGTGTGCAGACAGGAACTCTGTACCATTTTTAGACAATTTATATTTTCTCTCAAGCTGCTTATCAACCCCTTATACTGAAGCGGGGTGTTGAAGCACCTTCATGGTGTTTTTTCTAAGTGCATTATAGATAGCGTCTTTCATCCTCAAAGACCCTGGTCTTCCCTTCACCTCCGTATTAATCTTCGACATCCTGGTTGGGCTCCTGCGTAGGGAGGTCCAAGGTATCCAGCATATTTTGTATAAATGTAAAACAAAGAAGATGGATACTCGTGGTCACCCAGGGGATCCCCAAAGTGAGGTTCCGGGGGACTCCGGGGGCACAAAGCCCTCAAAATCCATGTCAGGGGTATCATAAAATTGATCATCTGCGTCATCCTCGTAGTCTACAGAAGAGAGAACTGTGGAAGAGTGCTTGCCAGCCCCAGTAAACAGAGGACCCATCTTTTGAAGAGTCTGAAACAGTTGCCATGCTTTTTCCATATCTTGCACTAATGGAAGAACCTGCGCGGTTTGTGTTTTGTTTTTTCTGTATGCTTTAAGCAGCTTGTTGTCTTGCTATTGGCTTTTCCCAGGAGCAACAGCAGCATGTGTCTTGACAGAGTTTCTTTTTAGCCACTTCATCAGAGGCTTGATCAAGCTTCTTTTTTTCGTCACTCTTATTATTTTTCAATTTGTGAAGAACATCTACGGAAGCTTTATTTTTTGGCTGGGATCTGGAGGCTCCTCAGTACCTCTACTTTTGGGATTAGTACTTTTGAATGGCCCCTCGTTAGAAGCCTTTGATTTATCCTCAGCCATAATAATCAGAGGTTTGTCTGCTCTGTCCAATTTAAGCAAACCAGTTCTGGACCTATGAACTGAGTGCAGGTTTCTGCGAAAATGCCACCAGCCAGTACTGCCCCAGTTTATAAACTCTTGTGTATTACTAGTGCCCTTTTTTTTTTTGGTTGTAGAACTGGGATCTATACCAGTGCCAATCTTAATAGAAACCCTGTAATACTCAACTGTGCACAGGTGGCTGCTGGACCCTTACGGACAGTCCTGACAGATGATACCAAGGTCCAGTAATAACACAAAAAAGGCTTCCTCGTAATTGCCAATCTAGAGAGAAACCCCCCAGGCACTATTTAAATTCAAAATCTACTGCAGGTGCCTCGCAGTAAACCCTGCGAGGTCTACTTATTTTATTTATTTATTGAATTTTGATGACAGGGGAGGCCCACTGGGCCCCGGAGGTCCCTTTTTCAGGGGCGACCCGGGAGTTACAGGACTAGTAGGATACACAAATAGTACAGATGTAGGTTATAGCATGTACAGATGACATATAGCAATGACACACTACATAACAGGTTACAGTGATTAGCAAAGTGAACAATGGAGGAGAGCTAGAGCAACACCTGGGTCGCAATTACCCGAGTAGAGTATGTTAGGCAGAGAGCCAGTAGAGAAGGATTAGGGCTCCCAGCTTTAGTAGGTATGAGGTAAGTGCTCAGGCAGGAGGGTAATATGGAAGTGTCAGGTAACACAGCATTGGCATTGACTCGTGGCGAGCATGTGAGCCTTGAGTCTTGTTCGGAAGCTCGCAGGTGATTAAACTTCCCGTACCTCAGGAGGAAGGTTGTTCCATAGTGAAGGGGCAGTGTGGGAAAAGGACATGCCCCCCTGCCTTGGTCCATACCCTTGGGACTTCCAGAAGAGTTTGGCCCAAGGTCCGTAGGTTGCAAGGATTTCGCTTGGCAGTTATGAGCCCTGACAGGCTTGGGGAAGGTGCTGAGCTAATTAGCTTATGCACTAGGCAGAGCACTGGGTACCTGAGACGGGCTTCGAACAAAGGCCAGCTGATAAGTGCTAGAGTGTCACAGTGGTGGCTCCTAGAGTGGGACTCAGTGGCAAGGCGGACCACCTTGTTGTACAAGACCAGTCTGAGGTAAAAAAAAAAAAAAAAAAAGGCAACTGTCCCCAATTCGACAGTTCCCACAAGAATTTGCCTCACAAATGAAAGAAATCATCGAAAATAGGCACCCGCAATATAAGCTTTAAACTAGTCACGGTAAAATAGCACCGTCGCGCTAAAAATAAAAAATTTGCACAACGCTAATGAAAAAGTAAAACTTTCACTCAGTACACTACAGGAAATAATTTATGAGGAGAACTTTAACCAGACAAGCACTAGGAAGCGGTCAACAAGGAAAGTTGGGAAACACCTCAGAAACAATATTGCTCAGTCCAGCGGAGAAATAATTCAACAGCTCTCACCACTCCTGTCTTGATTGGCTTGACCCTACGCTCATTTAAATATCTTTTAAAGGCGCATTTCCGGGGCAGTTGCACATAGCCAGCTAAGTGCCAAAAAGTTACTGATGCTAAAGGACTCCTGGGGTAAGAAATCAATACTCTAAATTTAGGATCTAGGTTTTTTTTTTTTGTTTTGTTTTTTGTTTTTTAGCAGAATGCCACACAAACTGCCCCACATTAGCCAAGAATGACCCACTGGTCCGAAAACAACATGATTTGCCCGATTTAGTCACTAATGGCAGGCTATTTGTACTGTGTACACTATACGAATATACTAACAATAGATACATTCTCCGATTCATTTACGTGGATTGTTTTATCTGCATCCGTTTATAGGAAAACTAAAATGCATGCAAATGGTGTAATTATACCAAAACTTGTTTTGTATCAAATCACTGATCTACTCCTATTGCATACTTCATAAACATTAGGACACCTCCAAGTTATGCAGCTACTCATGATGCAATAGTCTCTCCTCCCACTGCATCTTGAATAGCTAAACTGTACTGAAGGCATGTCCAAGTCCAAAGGTGCAGTATGAGAGTTTAGTGAGGAATATAAACATTTTTTGTATGGTAACACCAGTATGGTGATCAGTCTGTTTTTCAGGTTTGGGGAAAAAAAGGGGGAGATAAGAACTCAATCTACCAGCTACATTGGCACATTCTCCGGAATGTGAGCAATGATAAATTGGGTTTTATTAGACTAGGGACAGTTTGAGGCCTTAAAAACATTTTCAGATTTTAGTTTCAAATTCAAGCAAAATAAAGTGTAATGAAATGACTGCGGATATGAAGATGCTTTTCTGAAGGGGCCTTAAGTCACACAGCACCTTCATTTCTAGTCTAGTAACCCCCAAGTCCCTTGTTGCCTTCATGGGTTATTATTACTGTGACAGCATAACAAGACATTTGCCTTACCATTTTCCTTAGAACGGTGTACGTAAACACAAGCACAGAATCATGCCCCCCCCAGACTTCATCTTCTCTTGCTGTCAATCTACATCCAATTCTGGTTAGAACATAAATGTTTCCACGGCAACAGACCAACATCACAAGATTGTAATGTCAGATGCAGAAATGCAGCAGGAGGAAATGAGCAACAGTGGACTACAGTGACTATGGAACAGCATACAACTAGCAAACCATAATGTTATATGTCGTCAGTTGAGCAACTTACGGTTACCTGGTATGGTTGTGCTGTTTCTGACATCAAACTGTTTGTGTTGGAGGCTTTGCTCCCACACCCCCTCATTTAAAAAAAAAAAAACACATAACACACACGCTCAGAGGGTGTAGGATGGACCCCCCCCAAAACTCACACAAAATGTTAAACCATACCAGCTAATCCCAAGTAGTGTAACCAGTGTAGCCCGTTACACCAAGCCTTAGTCCCCCACCTCTACCAGCATATGAAGTACAGGGAACAGTGATCCTGGTTTTATGTTAGTAAAAGTGTCAAAACTAAAAAGCTAACAGCAGGAAATGTGAAACAGCAGCTGGCATTTTTTTAAAAGCATGTTTTTCCAAAGTCTGCCCTGTGATGTCTGGCATACAGATTTAGCCTTTGCCATACTGGTCCTTGTAAGAAGAGATTCGAAGCAAATTATTTGATACAACTATGTTGGTCCAATAAAAGGTAACAAAAATAACTAACTTTTGGACCAACCCAGACCTTCTTTGGATGCTCCGAAAGCTAAAACACTGTTCTTTTTGTTACATCTATGTTGATCCAATAAAAGATAGCAAATCATTTGCTTCTGGATCTGTGATGTCAGGGGCTCTTTCAGTAGTAATGAAACCTTTAATATGTTTTTCCAAGTACGGTTTTATTAACTGTAAAAAGGAGCAAACTAATTGAACAAGGCATCTTTAAAACTTGCACACAATTAAGCTACACAGAAACTTTATCTTTAAAACTGGGCATGCTAATAGCCAACACACTGGGACCCAACCCAAATCTAGTATTATCTCGACAAATGTTAGTGTTTACATATACCAATCTATTTGTGATAGGAGGCAGATAAACGAACATTTGCAAGCCAATTAAGTTTTAAAATAAAAATACTATTTTATTCCAAAGATCAAAAGCATAAGCCTCTGCACAAACTGCACAGGGCATGCAGAGTGTTGCACCGTCCAATGCTGTCATTTTCAGGCTGAAAACTGCATTCAACGTATTTCTCAGCATCGTGTATTATCGTGTAGCAGCCAACATGGGTGTTAAGAGTTTAGTTGAGGGGAATGCCTGGACACAAACTGCAACCGGGCCCAGATGGGTAACAGCATATATCCCATCAGATCAGCCTTTGATCAATGGCCTCAGTAACACTTTGGTACAAAACACACATCTCATGGTTCCGTTAGCAATGCAATTAACAGAGCAGCACAGTTACTCTACCTTCAGACACACGGAGCAAAAACTCAGTCTGACAGGACGGAATAATAATGGTGCGTGTGTTCTGTGGGCAAACAATGACAAACACAGAATTAACTGCATGTGATGGCATGCACACTCTGGTACAGGCCTCGGTCAAAGCTCCCATTTTAGATCCCGCTCAAGTAACCGAACGGAACTCACAGTCTCATGGTCCCAGCGGACGTTGCTCCGTTTCTCATCGGGGGCTAGGTTCCGATCCCTGCCCATTAACTCGTCTAGAAGCTGGGCTGCAGACATCATTTTCCCGGCTTGCTGATGTTTCTCCTCACTCCGTTGTCCACTTTTTCAGCACTATGTGAAACAAAATGGCGAAGCAGCAAATTGTTATCACCCAGCATGCACCCGCACTCTTGGCGTAAAACATAGAAATAAGCGCGCCGTGCACGGAGCTCGTAACGCGGACTAGACCGGCAACACCCGCAGCTCTTCAAGGAAAGGCTTGTTCTGTCACAGCGCCTCTCGGCGGCGCCTAGCGCGAATACGTCGAGCGCAGCTCCCTGCCGTAGATGACAAAACATACCGAAGAATCACGCCCAGCAGTCTCGTGCCGAAGCATTTCTAGTACTGAGCGATTACTTAAAGGAGCGTTTCACTGGTAAAAAAAAGGCTTGTATGCATTTTATTGATTAAGGCTGCACGCGATTGCAACGAACATTGCTATGGCAAGGTTGCACTTCATACCTTCCAAGGTAATGCTGAAGTGTTGCTGGGTCATTTGAGTAGTTTTGCTGGCGATTTAATGATTTTGCTGGAAATAGTTTGTACAAATGCAGTGGGTCGTCCCCCAGAAGCTCTGGGGTGTTATGTGCTCAATTGTGCATTTTGGAGCTTATTTTGAACATGCTAAGTACACACTTCTGTTTAGCACCCCCATCACACCTGGCTCCATCATGTAATATTTTTGGGGGTTGTTCTTTGAAGACTCATTTTATTATCCAGTTCACGTACGTTGCTATTTATTTCTTTGTTACAAATTCTACCTTGTGAGATTTCTTATTTTACGCTGCTTTCCCTGAGCAGAGCCAATCGTTCCATCAGCTACTGCTACACCCAGGACAGCTCTAAACTTGCCAACCATCCCCCCATTCTCTTTACTGGCAAGATTGATAGTATATATTTTTTTTCTGCCCTGCACTACTGCCTTGCCAAGGAAGGGGGGTGGGTAGATTTCCACCTAGAGGGGGGCCACAGACTCTGTCATCCTATACCCTGGGACCACTTTCACCGTCGCACACCCACGACTGGCGGGGGGTAATCCTTTTGTGGCACCACTGTAGAGCGCCAACTTTAGGGCACTGCACTGTGTAACAATTCAGCTGCTGTTGGGCCCTCCAAGACCCACTTGAACAGAGATGCACCAAAAAGAAGCAAGCATGGTGAGCAAAAACCTTAAAGGAAATGTGTGCCATACCTTATTTAGCATCATAGCCTATTTCCCTGTGGGGGCGATAGTCAGTCTGTGCCAGAATTACAAAAGTCACTGGTGTCCAGTGAGGGAGGGAAGGGATCGTAACTGTGGCCAAACTGCCGGCCAGACTATCCCTGTCTGCCTGCTCCGCCCTATTAGTTGAGCAGTGGCTTTCATTTTTTATCAAAGGTTGCTTATGGAAGCAATAACACAGGACGAGCTGTGGGTTATCTCCTGATGAGAGCACACCCAGGTGCGTTGTAAGGCACGAGGTGCTTTCGCCGACTGCCTTATGCACCTGGGCATGCTCTTATCAGGAGATAACCCACATCTCGGAATGTGTCATTGCACTTATAAAATATAAGTAATTATAGAAAAAAAGTGAGAAATATTAAATGTAGGTTTCACTAGGTCACATACTGTAGTAAGAAAATATTCCCCAGCAGAGGTCTTTCTATGTATTCATAAGGTACAAAGTATAAAAATACTATTCCCCTTCCCCACAAGCCTTATACAATTTAAAATTTTCTTTTTTTATTTGAACATTTATTACTTTGTCTCTACATCTGAGGAGTGACTGACTGCCGACTCAGTTTTACTTGTGCTGAGCGTTTCAGAGTTCAGTTGTTCTGTTAAGTTTCTTCTGTCACCCCAGCCCCTCCATTCAATAAATGTTTTTTGTGTGTTTTGTTTTATTTTTATTTCACATTGGAATTTGAATACATAGAATTTGACGCAGATAAGGACCGCTTGGCCCACCCAGTCTGCCCATTTCCCTACCTAATGGATAAGCTGCAGATCCTAGTTAACCAGCAGCCTACTTCTTTGTACCCCCAACCCCTAGAATTGCCTTTTGACCGTCCCATGCATGCTTGAATTCATCCACTGTTTTTGACTCCACAACCTCCTCCGGAAGGCCATTCCGTGCATCCACAACCCTCTCTGTGAAAAAATACTTCCTTACATTACCTTTGAGCTGCCCCCCATCTTCAAATTGTGCCCCTTTGTTCTTGCACACCTCTTTTTTTGAAAGATGCTACCCTCTTGGACTTTGTTGATTCCCTTGAGGTACTTGAAAGTTTATATCATGCCCCCCCTCTCCCTCCTTCATATGTCTTCAGGTGCAGACCCTGCACCATTTTAGTTGCCCTCCTCTGGACAGCTTCCATCTTGTCTATGTCCTTGCGGAGATTGGGTCTCCAGAACTGCACACAGTACTCCAGATGGGGTCTCACCAGCTGTCTGTAAAGAGGAACAACAACTTCCTGTTTTCTAGTGGTGATTCCTCTCCCTATGCATCCCAGTATCCCCCCCCCCGCCCTCCTTACTGCCCTCTCACATTGCTTGCCCACCTTTAAGTCATCTGATATGACTACCCCCAGGTCCCTTTCCATTTTTGTTGTTGTTAGTATCTCACCCCCCATTGTGTACTCTTCCCCTGGGTTTTTGTTTCCCAGGTGCATTACCTTGCACTTCTTAGCATTGAATCTAAGCTGCCATACATTTGACCATTCCTCTAACCTTGTTAAGTCCCTTCTCATCCTTTCCACCCCACCTTGTGCATCAACTCTGTTGCAGATCTTTGTGTCATCTGCAAAGAGACATACTTTTCCTTCCAGTCCCTCTGCAATGTCGCTTATAAAGACATTGATAAGAACTGGTCCTAATACTGAACCCTGCGGTACCCCACTAGTAACCACCCTTTCTTCAGAGTGGACTCCATTTATTGTTACCCTCTGTGTCCTATTCTCCAGCCAATTCTTTACCCAGGCTATCATCTTGGGACCCACTTCCAGGCTGGCTAACTTGTATATTAATCTTTTGTGTGGGACTGAGTCAAATGCCTTGCTAAAGTCTAGGTAGGCCATGTCCACAGCCCCTCCCTGATCTACTACTTTGGTCACCCAGTCAAAGAAATCTATTAGATTCGTCTGGCATGACCTTCCGCTGTGAATCCATGCTGCCTTGGGTCCTGTGCCCCTCTGGCCTCTAAAGTGCTAGACAATTCTTTCCTTCAGAGTGATTCCATCATTTTCCTTATCACTGAGGTTAAACTAACAGGTTTGTAGTTTCCTGCTTCTGCTCTGCTCCCACTTTTGTGAAGGGGAATCACATCTGCCTTCATCCAGTCCTCAGGTACCACCCCATCCTCCCATGATTTGTTAAAGAGTGTAGTCAGTGGTGTCACTAGTTCTACCCTTAGTTCTTTTAGAATTCTGGGATGAATCCCATCAGGCTCCATTGCTTTGTCCACCTTCAGTTTTAAGAGTTCTTTCAGAACCTTTTTTTCTGTAAATGGGCTGGTATCAACTTCTGTATCCAGAGTGTTTCTATTGTTTGTTTTAGGTACCTCCCCTCTTCATTTGTAAATACTGAGCAAAATATTTGTTTAGTATCTCTGCCTTTTCACGTCACCCTCTACCCACCCTCCCTTTATTAAGCCTCACTATCCTCCCTTAGTCTTCCTTGGCTCCCTGATGTACCTAAAAGGTTTTATCCGCTTCTTAACTGAGTTGGCTATCTTTTCCTCAGTTCGGGCCTTTGCTGTTCTGACTGCCTTCCCAGCTTCCTTTTGCTTTAACTGATACAATTCTCTGTCCTGCTTCTTCTGTGATTCCTTGTACTTTCTGAATGCTTTCTTTTTCTCTTGAGCCTTCACTGCCACCTCCTTTGAGAACCATAGTGGTTTCTTACATAGTTTTATTTTGTTTATTTGCTTCACACAAAGGCTTGTTACCTCTGTGATGGCAGTTTTTATTATTCCCCATTGTTCTTCCACCCCTCCTTCCTGCCCATTTGCTAGTGCATTCCTTAGGCACTCACCCATTTTGGCAAAGTCAGCCCTCCTGAATTTTTTTTTATTTTACTGTCTTTCTTTTGGGTCTGTTATTTATGGAGGAGGGGGGAGCTGCAGTTGCTAGAGAGAAAGAGTTAACAAGCGGATCTGTGAAGATAGATGTTTGGAGATCATGCTTGTGCCATGAACTGCAGGTTAGTTTCTTTTTTAAATATTTTATGCTTCTGGTATCATGTGGATTTGGTAGAAAATACTGACTTTGAGTGTGTCTGTTGGGAGTGGGGTTTCTCACATCGGGCACTTGAATTATTTAGTATTTCTGTGTCTGTCCTACCTGTGGTGATCTGCTGACCACAAAGATCGCATGTCACAGCTGCACACCCAGCATCACCTCAAGCAGGTGGACTGGCGAGACAATGCTGTGGTTCGAATAAGGTTGGGTGAAAGGAAACACCCTTTAAGGAGAGGCAGAAGACAATCTGGAAGTTTGATGCCCATCGGGCTTTATTCATATACAGGGAAGGTAGACACGGTCACAAGGTAAAGAAGGGGACCAAACCTTAGAAGCAGTAAATAACACTCTACTTACGCTACTTTCCTTACTACTTTACAGGTGCACCTTGGCTTAAGGCCACTTTATAATACTCTACAACTCTATGATATGTTGCTATAAGGTCTGCTCACCAAGGGGGTATAAACTTATATTACTTTATCACAGTATACAACAAGCATACGGTGTACAATAACCACCAGACAGTATAACACTTTCAAAGTCTATAAGATTTAGATGTTCCATCGTCTTCATGCATAGCTGAGAAGTAGGAGTAAAGGGAAAAGAAAACTCCTGCCTGGCGCCAAACTTACCAGTGGAACCTATGAGAGGTTGCAAGGGAAATGGAGAGATTTGTAAACAGACCTTAGTCATCGGCCAACCCACTATCCAGAGTTACCGGAATATCGGAGCACAGACTGACAGTTGGGTTAGGCTCTTCCCTGGCACAAACCCTTAACCTGGGCTGCTAAAGATGAAGAACACGGAATGTGGCAAAGAATCCACCTGCAGGATTGCCACAAGAGAAGAATCTGCTGCTGCCTCCCCAGCACCAACCCTCGACCAGGGCTGCCAAGGTTGAAGAAGACAAACTGCTGCAAGTTTTCTGGCACCGACCCTCGACCAGGGCTGCCAAAGACGAAACACAGGATTTGGCGAAGAATCCACTAGAAGATTGCCAAGGTTAAAGACACCAACTGCTGCGCTGCTTTGGTGATGGATCCACTTGGAGGACCACCAAACTGGAGCTGGATCCCAGAAGATTGCACTGGTTATGCAGGACGGACCAAGCAGGAAGAAAAGCTATAAGATGAAGATCTGGATTCCGCAAGGTTTAGAACAAAATAAGAAACCGGCGACTGCGAACACACCTGGACTCAACTTTCGGTGGGCATCTGTTAGTGACAGACGAGCCTTTTTCCAGTCTCACTTTCAAGCTGACCAGGTACCGGCAGCCACGACTCTCCAAAGGATGTCGATTTCAGCTTATGGTGGACGATATGGCAAGAAGATGCTGAAGTTCTCTGCTGGCTGAAGACTGCTGAGGTGAAGAGTTGATTGAGGCTGAAGATTGAGTCACAGACTTTGCACTGAACACTGGTACTTCTGTTAGCACTGTACACTGGAATTTCACTTGCAGGGGCAATTGTTCACTTGCAGGGGCAATCTGCCTGGAGCTGGGGCAATTGTTCACTTGCAGGGGCAATCTGCCTGGAGATGGGGCACATTGCAACAATCTGGGGCAATTGTTCACTTGCAGGGGCAATCTGCCTGGAGCATGGGCAAATTGCAACAATCTGGGGCAATTGTTCACATGCTGGGGCAATCTGCCTGGAAGCAGGGGCAAATTGCAACAATCTGGGGCAATTGTTCACATTAGGGGCAATTTGCCTGGAGTAGGGGTAAATTGCAACAATCCGGGGAAATTATTCATTTACAGGGGCAATCTGCCTGGAGCAGGGGCAAATTGCAACAATCTGGGGCAATTTGCCTGGAGCAAGGACACATTGCAACAATCCGGGGCAAGTGTTCACATGCAAGGGCAATCTGCCTGGAGCAGGGGCAAATTGCAACAATCCAGGGCAGTCATTCACTTGCAGGGGCAGTCTGCCTGGAGCAGGGGCAAATTGCAACAGTCCGGGGCAGTTGTTCACTTGCAGGGGCAATCTGCCTGGAGCGGGGGTAAATTGCAACAATTTGGGACAATCGTTCACATGCAGGGGCAATCTGCCTGGAGCAGGGGCGAAGTGCAACAATCCGGGGCAATTGTTCACATGCAGGGGCAATTTATCTGGAGCAGGGGCAAACTGCAACAATCCGGGGCAATTGTTCACATGCAGGGGCAATCTGCCTGGAGCAGGGGCAAATTGCAATAATCCAGGGCAGTCGTTCACTTGCAGGGGCAATCTGCCTGAAGCAGGGTCAATCTGCCTGAAACAGGGGCAAACTGCAACAGTTCAGGGCAATTGTTCACTTGCAGGGGCAATCTGCCTTGAGCGGGGCAAACTGCAACAGTCTAGAGCAATTGTTCACTTGCAGGGGCAGTCTGCCTGGAGCAGGGGCAAACTGCAACAATCAGGGGCAGTTGTTCACTTGTAGGGGCAAATAACCACAATCCTAATGTATCATGATACAATCTCAGTGCTTTATGCAATCAACACAACACTTTAGATGCTTGAGGAATGAACATTTTGTAGAACAGTACGTTAGCTGACAGTCACTTTATAGTACTTTGTGTGCTAAACACCCCTTGGTTGGACCCTTTTTCCTCTTGGGGTCTGTCTTTATTAAGATCTGGCTACCTCTGAGCACTTCAATGTGAATACCCCAGATACGGAGTCAGGATGCACTAATTACCACTGGGCCTGGATGCCCTAAATACACAGGGCCTGGCTGCCCTAATTACTACTGGGCCTGGTTGCCTTAACTCGACTGGGCCTGGCTGCCCTTCTTACACTAGGCCTCCTTTCTGGACAGGATCCCCTCAAATAGATATCTGGGCCTTTTATGGCAGAGCCCCTTTAAGGATTCTGGGCTGTTTTGTAGCTGAGCCCCTTTAAGTCCTTTGGGCTGACTCTTTAAATCTTTCAGGCTTGACTGAACCTGCTGTCACTCTGTTCCCCTTTAAAACCCACCCTCTGTACCACCTCCCAATGAATATTTATCATGTCTTTCTGTAGAGCTTTACTCACTGGCTTCTCCCCATGGGCATCGCTAGTTCAGCCCACTCTGAATATTTAATGAGGGTCCTTGTGCCCTGACCTCCCCGTGGCGTCAGTCGCCTCTGTTGCACCTAGTGCTACTTATTTATTTTAAATAGACACAGTCCTGGCTTTGCATTGGGCGGACAACACAAATAGAGTGCTGCCACCGACTAGCCACTCTTCTGGCTGCTGGAACCAAGATCGGGAGGTGGGAAGTAGTCTGGCAGTGGGAAGGCACAGACAGGCAATGCGGCGGACATCAGGGGGCCTCTAGAAGGCCGACAGTCAAACTGCGATGGGGCCTTGCTAGCCTCCGACATGGGACCGGGAAACTTTAATTTTAAATTAGAAATAAACAAAACGGGGCTCTTAGCCCAAACGGACAAACTGGATGGTTTTCTTTCTTCGTGGTGCCCCAATGGTACCACCGACCGCACCACACAGCTTCAGGGCGGATCTTCAGGCACTGGAGGCAGAGCAGGCACGCAGGCAAGTCCTCGGGGACCGTTTCAACCACTGGTAAGCCCTTTTTCCTTGTCTCCTTAACTTGCTGCATCCTCTCTCCTGAACAGCTGCCCAGGAACTCCCTAACTGGCTGAATAATTTTTAAAACATAAGCTTCTAATTCTAGAATGGCTGGAGTAGAATGCTGTACATGAGCAGCTCAGCACAACATTCCATCCAGACCATTGTTACTTGTGCAGCATATAAAATCTATTTTGCTACTGTGTAATGTGCACTGGGCATCTTTTCTATCTTTTTACCAGTGTTTTCCCACTAGAATGAGGGGGAAATTTACTCACAGAGGCCCCTTTTTATTGCTCCTTGCTGGACCACACAACAACAGGGCACCCTGAGCACCTGTAAACATTTATTCTTTTATTGCTTCTCTTTTTCTGTAGTGCTCCCAACTTTGGCGCATTACACACCGCTTTCTGGCTGCCAGTGCTTTGTTGTCACCAGTTGTTAGCTGAGTAGTTGTGGTGGAACAGCAGCGGTCTGTACTATGTCTTTGTTGGCCCAAGCAGTGCCCGTTGAGTTATCTGCTGTTCAGGACAAGGCTGGAAACGCTTTCCAGCCAATCAGCATTTAAGATTTTTTTGCCCATTTTATAAAGTGCTGTTAAACCATTTTGAAAATGAGCCCCATAGACTTGTATGAGGTGCCCCCCCCCACCGCGCTCTCCCTGGATAAATGTCACAAAACATGAGAGCGTGGGGGCAGAACAGGCAGACAGGGAAGTGGAAAAGGATTGGCTGACCGGCAGTTCAGACAGTTACGATCCCTTCCCTTCCTTACTGGACACTAGTAACTTTTCTAATTCTGGCACAGATTGACTATTGCCCCACAGGGAAATGGGCTATGAAGCCCAAAACTGGAAAAATTTTACATCACACCCTTACTTTTAAAGAGCTGCTGACACCTTATAAAAAATTGAAAAACATAATAATTAGGTACAATTCAGGTTCCAGTCCATATATATTCTAAAGATTCCTCCTTCCCAGTATTTATTACTAAGAACATTTGCAAGAATATATGCTGTTTATCTCTTAGGGTTCATCTGCCTCTATAGTTGACTCCCTACTTCAAGTCATAATCCTCTGTTGTGACATCACAGTCTTGCCATGGGAGTAAGTGTGATGTCACAAGCAGTGTATTATGACCTCCGGTAGGGAGACAGCAACAGGACTAGCTGAACTCTTCAGGAGCGAAGATCCTGTTTTCATGCAGCTGACCTCAGTAATAAATACAGTAATGGGGAGGTGGAATACAGAACTAGTGTGAAATACAAGCTGGACTGTGTCTAAATATTATGTTTTGGTAAAGTTCTCCTGAAGGTGTCAGCTGCTTTTTAAATATATAACAAAAACTATATAGCAGTAAATTAGAAAATAAATACCGTTGAATTTCAAAACTGGTATAGCTCTATACTCCTTTAAATGTAAAGGAGTTATACATCATTTGTCACAGTCTAGAAACTGTACAGCAAGTACTGTATTCTCAAATGCATAATGAGAGAACTTTTAATAGCAAGACTGACTTACAGTCCTTAATATTGCTACCTATCAGATTGGGCAAACTTGTGGAAAATCCCTTGAAAATGTAGTGATAACACACAACTGTCAGAATCGTTTTATTTAATTTTAAGAAAGTTTGCTGAGAATGGTACATGACTGCCTTAGAAATAAAGCTGGAAGGCCAAAGGTATCTTCGGGTCAAACCAACATAATCCAGCATGAGCTGTTATCATACTGTCACAAGTAACCTACTACTAAGGTAATGGTGACCCCCTTTAATAACCTGAATTCAGGCACAGTAAAAACACAGTAACAACCCGAAATTGAGTTATTACGGCGTTTCAGAACTTCATAGTCAGTGTTGCATTTTCGAGCGGTAGCCTGCGCTCAAGACAGCTCGACCGGTAACTCACTTTCTCCCGCAAAGCCCTTCAGCTTACCAGTCCGAGCTTCGGCGCAACTGTATTATTTTTTTCCCAGTCAGAAAACGCTGTACAACTGCCGAACTTCAGCATGCCCCTTTAATTTTTTTTTTTCTCTTTGATATGTCACCATGGCAACCAGAGGATCTTTGTCGGCACAGCAACACTTTTTTCTCAACGCACTGCAAACAGCGTCATTGAAACTAGTTCCTCAACATTTAAAACTCTTTCTATGACAGTTTGTTATGTTAAGAAATATTTTACTCATTCTCCACTGTTTATCTGCTAAAGATACTAGATAATCCACAGGACTTCTCAAGGACATTTGTACTTCTGGTAGTTAAACGATTTAAAGTTCTGTATTTAAACAAAAACAATCGTGCTGTTCCTCAAAGTTTTAAAACTATAGCAACATCAATTTAAAAATGTCTACTCTGTTACATAAATTAAAAATAAAACAAGTTCTGCACAAAAAAAACAGTATTTTTTTCATATAACAAAAATGCTGGCTAAGACTCTGCACCAGTAATTACAAAAAATGAAAGATAGGCAAGTGTGTGCCTATGAATATTTTTTTCACACCCTTGGTGTGCGATGATTACTTGTAACATGGGAGAAATATGAGGACTCCAGGGATAAAAAGGTGATAGGTGTAATAGGGTCAGGTGGCACAGGAGCAACATGGCATTATGGCACTATAATGCCGTGTTGCCTTAGAACGGTGAGAGCAATAATCCCCTGCTGAGAGCGTGAACGAGCTCAGAAAAGTGTCTGACCAATGTAAATTGCAGGGTAGTTCCACCAGTAGGTGGCGCGAGATCAGTAAACAAAGTGACAGGTCAAAGAGAGATAGTGTAGGAGTGTGTTCCAGAAGCGTCGGAGTCTGAAACAGCTCAGAGAGCAAAGAAGTGGCAATTGTGCTGTGTCGGAGATGGACACTCGATAGTCTAGAAGTGCGGAGAGTGTAGAAGGTGATGAATCAGGAAAGATCAGCATGAAAGACAGAACAAGTGGTGTGACCGTGCTAAAGCGCCACCTGTTGGTCAGAATCATGAGGAACAGTGGAGACGAAAGACAGTGTGCCGGCAAGTGTCTCAATTGTGAAGCAGCCGACAGAAGAATGGGGAGGAGATAACATATGTCGGTAATGAGAAAGGTGTTGTGTGTGGCAGACGACGAGTTCCTGAAGCAGGTGGTAATAGTGGGACCAGATCTGGAGTGGACCAGCACGGTGGCAGCAAACACATGAATGGCAAAAAACAAGAGAAGTGCTTTGGTCTTCGGAAAGCGCCACCTATTGGTCGGAATACTGACGGCCGCGCCGAAGATGGAGGGCAGAGAAGCGTTATCACTGTTGTGGCATACAAAGCTGTCCACGGAGGAAAAGTTTCCCAACATGCAGCAGACCATCGAACTGACATGTGAACGAGGGAACAGAAAGATAGTAGTGCAGTAGAACTAGCAAGTTTGCAGGCATGACGATAATTTGAGCTCGATGTTCATAGGTACAGCAAAGTAGAAATGTCTCAGAAAGTGATAGCCACAATCTTACTCGATGTCGGCTGAGCAACATGCACGCGCACACTTCCACTTACTCAGAACATCAGAAAGTAACAGATGTGAAGGCTAATTTCGGAACTGGAATAAGTAGTTCTCATGATTACTGTTGCATACCAAATAAAACACAATCCAACAAATACTAGCCTTGCACTTGCCATGTTACAAGCGCATTAATCACCAATGAAGGTGGCATCTAATGGGGAGTTAATGCATGGTTGGACCATTGTACGCACTCTGCCTCCGGCCTGCGTGCCTAGCGGTCCCAACCGTGCATTAACTCCCCTATTAGATGCCACCTTCATTGGTGATATTTACATAAACCTCTCGAGCTTCGCTCTCAAGGTTTATGAGTTATCACACACCTTGGGTGTGAAAAAAATATTCATAGCACACACTTGCCTATTCATTATTCTCTATATTGTTTCTTTGAATAAGAAATAGTTGGAGTTTCATGAAGATGATCTTGTAGCAGATGCGTAAATACCGTGAAAACACATTTAATATAACATCGTGGTAGACTTATTTCAGGAAGTCAAAAGTAAACAACTGGATTGCTAAGTACGAACATACAAATCTGCCAGCAGAAAAAGGCCTTGCGGTTGATCAAGTCTGCTCAATTGCGCAGCTAGCCCCCTTATAAAAAGCTGCTTCCCTCCCCCACCCTGTCCCATCCCCTTTTAAAACTACCCACTGTCTTACAGGATACCATTTCCTCGAGGCGTGTTCCATTTTGCAACCACCCTCTCCGTGAAGAAATATCTCCTCATCTCTCTCTCTCTTAACACTCACTCAAAATACCACCAACAGCTCAATTTGGTTCAAGGTCAGTTGGCATTCATCTGTATCCCCCTCCCCCGGGTCATGCCTGAAAATAGGCAGAATCTTGTCTAGTGCACTTACCCAGTCAACAAAAACGAAATAAATAAATCTCCCCACCTCCAATCTGAGTCCATGTCCCCTCGTGTCCTTCCCCTCCTCAACTTAACCCCCACCACCCCGTACTAGTCTTGTTTATCCTCTTCAAGAATTTAAAGGTCTCAGTCATATCCCCCCGATCCTTCCTCTCTTCTAGGGAGTATGTATTTAACTCCCTCAGCCTTTCCTCGTAGGGTTTGTCCTCCAATCCCTGGATCATCTTTGTTGCCCTGTGCTGTGCCCCCTCTAGTAATCTGACATCCTTTCTCAGAAACAGGCGCCAGTACAGCACACTGTACTCCAGGTGTGTCCTTACCAGTGACCTATACAGAGACAGGATCACCTCCCTACTTCTGGAGGAGAGTCCTCTCACAATACACCCCAGCATCCTGTTGGCTTTTGCTGCTGCCTTCCAGCACTGAGGTGAGTTGTTCATATTCCCCTTTATAACCACTCCTAGATTCTTTTCCTCCTCAGTGGTACCTAACTGAACCCCTCCCAAGTGGTAGCTCCTCTGTGGGTTCCTTGCTCCAAAATGTAGTACCTTGCATTTCTTGGCATTGAACCCCAACTGCCACATTTCTGACCATTCCTCCAGTTTAGTCAGGTCGTCCTGTAGCCCCTGCCACCCTACTATGTTGTCCACCACTGCTTCCATCTTTGCATCATCTGTGAACAGGGTGATCTTACTCCTGATGCCCTGTGAAATATCTGCAATGAGTACCCCAAACAGCACCGGGCCTAGTAGCGAGCCCTGTGGAACCCTGCTCATCACAGCCCTTGGGGATGAGAGTCCCCCCACCACCACCACCCTTTGCTGACTTCCCTTCAGCCAGTTCACTATCCAGGTCACCATCTTTGTTCCCACCCCCACATATTCCAGCTTCCCCCCAACCACCCATGAGGTACTGAATAAAAGGTCTTGCTGAAGTCCAAATACAGGACATCCACTGCATGGCCCTTGTCCAGTTCCCTTGTCACCCAGTCACAATACTCAACTAGGTTGGTCTGGCAGGACTTACCCGAGACAAACCTGTGTTAGAGACCATTGACTTCCAAGAAGGTCACCAGCCTCTCTTTCAGGATTGTCTCCATTAGTTTTCTTATGATGGATATGAGGCTTACTGGTCTGCAATTGCCGGGTTCATCCTTTGGGCCACTTTTGTGGATGGGCACCACGTGAGCCATCCTCTAGTCCTGTGGTACGCAGCCTGTGTCCAGGGAGGTATTGAACAGGCCTGCCAGCGACCCTGCCAAGACCTCTGCCAGCTCTTTATGCACCCTGGGATTAATGCCATCTGGCCCTGGTGCCTTGTCCACCATCAGTGCCTGCAGCACTCTGCCCTCTGTAATTCCCTTATTTGTCACCCCTCCCCCCACTGTCTCCCTTCCCCATCCCCTGAGGTATTTGCCCGCCCTTCTCCTTCGTGAACACAGAATAGAACCCCCGGGTCGTTCCTGAAAATAGGCATATAACTTGTCTAGTGTACTTACCCGGTTAACAAAAGCTAAATAAATAAATAAAGAAGTACTCATTTAGTGCTTCTGCCTGCTCCACTCCTTTCTCCACCCCTCCCCCCATCCTCCCTAATCCTCACCATCTGGTCCTTGCAGCTCCTTCTCTCCCTTATGTATCTGAAGAAGTCCTTTTCCCCTTCCTTAATGCCCTGTGCCAGCCTCAGCTGTCTGGAAACCTTGGGCACCCTGACTAGTCTGGTTACCTCTTTGGACTTCCTCACATACTCCTCCTTGTCCTCGTCCCTCCTGGATTTCTTGCACCCCTTAAATACTGTTTTTTTAGCCCTCATCCTTTCCAAGACCCCTTAATTCAACCAGCTAGGTTTCTTAGCCCTTCCCTTCTTGTTCTGTGACTTGGTACATGACCCAATAGCCTCCACCAGTCCCCATTTTATGATTTTCCATTTCTGGCTTGCATTCAAGTGTGGATGAATGTCTGCCAGATGCCTCCCCAAAATTTCCCCCATCTTGCCAGAGTCCACCCGCCTGAAGTCAAATCATCCTGAGTCCCATACTCCCAGCCTCCCTGTCCATGTTGAGCGTGAACCACACCGAGTGGTGATCACTCCCAGTCAGCGGATCCTCCACCACCAGCTCCCTTACACCCTCCCCATTCAACAGTACTAGGTCCAGAATTTTTTCCAGCTGAGTCTTTTCATTGACCAACTGAGTCAGGAAAGTGTCCTGGAATGCTTCCAGGAGGACTTGCTCCCTTGCACTCAAGGTGGCTGGGGTGCTCCAGTCCACTCCTGGTAGACTGAAGTCCCCCACTATCTCAGTGTTCCCCTTCCCGCAGACCCTCCTGCTGTGCTCTGCTAACTCAAGCATTTGCCGAAATTTGTAAATGTTACCATAGCTCCTAGTGGTCCTGTTAGTGGCTTCATTTCTAATTCTACCACACACAGCCATGAACTTAACCCCCCTATTCCCTCCCTAACCCGTTCAGTAGCCAGCTGTCTTGTTGGCCCTCGGAACCCTTGGCACTTTTTCTTTACCTGCTCCTACATGCCACCCTAATAGTTGTTCAGTTGTAAACATGGGCCCTATTTAAGCCATGGCCACCGTCCATGCTAGTGGCCACCATCCAAGCTAGAATTAGTTACTGAGGGATGAAATGGTCATAATTTGTACCCTTTGTCTGAGACCTGTATAAAGTGACACTTAACTTACATGTATAAGAAGGACTGAACATGCCACAATAATGTCTTGTGTTGTTTATCTGTTCCCACAAGTGTACTGGAATGTACATACTGTACCTCTCAATTGTAAGTCTGTTTCTTACTTAAACATTTTGTGTAGTACACAGCTAATCTATGTATATATATCTATCCTCGACAAACAGCAGGTCCACCTTGTAAATGAGCTTGCTCAACGGTGATCGCCTGGATAAATAAAGATTTTGATTGATTGATTGATTGATTGAACTCCCTGTCCAAGTCCTCCGACTGAGCTGGTGGCCTGCACACCACTCCCATCTTCAGTGTCCTATTTTTTGAATCCTGAAATTGCATCCATAAAGCTTCTGTCCTCCCCTCCTCACCCTCTTCCCTGGCATACTTTATCCCCTTCCTTCCGTAGATCGCCACTCCTCCCCTTTCCCCTGCCCCTGTCCTTCCTGTATATCCTATACCCTGGGATCATCAGGTCCCAGTCCTGGTACTGGGTGACCCAAGACTCCATGATGACTGCAATGTCCACCATTCCCACTGCCAAGAAGGCCTGTAACTCAGCTGATTTGTTCCCCAGGCTTCTTGCATTCAGGGAGACAACCCTCCAACTTGTGCCTTTGCCTTCTTTAACACGTATCTCCTCATCCTTAAACCCCACCATGACCCTTCCTTGGTACCAACCCTGTTAGCTTGGGGGCAAGCTCATTCGGCTTCCCTCTCCGGCGGCTCTGCATTCCTGCTGCACACTCGCCCCCGCCCCAACCTAGTTGAAAGCCACCTTAGTTGCTATGTATTTCTCTAGCCTGTGTTTCAATACCCCCTGTCCCACCTTACTCAAATGTAACCTGTCCCCTCTGAACAGGTCACTATTGTCCCAGATGTTTCCCCAGCCTACCACTAGCCCATACCCGTTGGTTTGACACCACACTCTCAGCCAAGTGTTGAACTCCTCTATTCTTACTTTCCTTGCCATGCTTGCCCTGGGTATTGGGAGTGCTTCCGAGAAGACTACTGATCTCCCTGCCTCCTCACACAACTTCCCCAGTTCCTTGAACCTCTCCCTTACCAACTCGACCGCATTCCCCCCCAAGTCATTTGTACCCAGTTGCCACCACATGTGATTTCTCCCTACCTCTCCTTATACCCTTGAAAATAAACTCTCTCATCCTACCCGCTGTTAATCCAGGTATGGATTCCACCCATATTCAACTATGCTGCTCCCCTTTACTTCCCCATCTGACCCCTTTTAGGATTGAGTCTCCCAGCACAAAGACTCTTCCCCCCTTCTCCTGTTTGTGCCTTTGCACCGTCCCACTTGCATTGCCCCCACTTTGAATAACCGCCCTGTCCTGCAAATCTGCAGCTCAGTCTGCCCCCTCTGCTATGCCCCTGCCCCTACCTTCCGATCTGTCCCCTCCTCTATGTCCCCAGCCTCCACCCTAGTCCTGCCCCCTTCCCTCTTGCTCCTCCCCCAAAAATTTCCCCAGCAACTTCACCCTCCTTTCCTTCGTCACTGGGCCCCTCCTTCTCCTCTAGATCCTCTGCCTTATCCCCCTTGTCTCTCCTTTTACCCCTAAGCCTTTTCTCCATACTCCCCATATCCCTGTCCCCCTCTTCTGTGTGACTGTTTCCCCCTGGGCTTTCCTACCCACTCTTCCTCCTGCCCCCTCCCACATCATCCACCATTGAAGCCAGCACAGCGAACCTATTTCCTGACCCTGAACTTCTACCGTTCGCTTCTCCCCTCATGCCATCCCGAGATTCCCCCTTACTGCTTCTATTCTCTTTTACCCTGCTCCCTATCCTTGTCATTTCCCCTGGTTCTGTACTCCTTGTTGCCTGAGGAGATGGCCATTCTGTTCCAGTCATCTCATTCCCTACCCCAGTCCTCGCTAACTGTCTTCTTAGCCACCGTACCTCTGCCTCCAGACCCCTCAGCCTGTGACAAATGGGATACCCCCCTAGCTTCCATAATGTGTCAATCCAGATAACTGCCCCACAACCATTGCAACCCACTATTCTTCCCGTCCTGGTTTGCCTGCCGGAGGTGCCAGGAGACAATCAGTTCACCGTACCCCAAACTACTACCAAATTCCCATGCATTTCTCTATCACAGGCAGCAAGAGAAATATGTCAGAACCCTCTTACCTTGCTTGCTTACTGCTCGTTGAGCCCCAGCCCTGGTTCCCTTCCCGAATTGTTTCCCCTGCCGGACGAAAGGCAATAGTAGGCCTAGCAGGCGATGTCGTCCTGTGGAGAGAAGTGAGCCAAAGCAACACCTCCCTTCCTAATCCTACATACTCCTGGACCAAAAATGAAACCCTCAAAGCAGTCAGTTTCAAATATTTACCCAAAACATCTGCCGAAAGAGAAAGTTCTTATTAAACGTTAAAAAGTTAAGTTAGAAAATAAACACTCCACAGAAATCCACTAGCCTGCCACTAAACTACAAGAAGAAAAGTAAATGTAAAATTGCGCTTAGCTGATGGCAGACACCCCGATGCCGTGGCTGGCGAGTCCCTCTGCCTGAATGCAGCGTCACTGAAAGTTGCACAGATGCGCTTGACTAGGGAATATATCATTTGGGATAGGGCACTAAAAAGCTGCATGCTTTCATTTAATAGATAGGGCCCTGTTTTGCAACATCAATTTCAATTGTGATTTCACTACTGAATACCAAAAATAAAACATTCAGTGGCCACTGTTTACTGTATCAACAAAGCAGGCATTCCATGCATGAAGAAACACATAACACACATTGGTCCACCGACGGTACAGTGAACCCTTATGCATGAAGACCATCACAGCGACAGGAATTGGCTGATATCCGCACGTCGCTGTGATGGTCTCTACTGCCGGACTGCCTGCTGGTGTATTTCCTCCCCAAGAGACAACCCTGACCTGAAGTTAGTAATCCAGAGTCAGGGGGGTGTGGAGGGCGCAGCCCCCCAATAAAACAAAAACGCATCCCCAGCAGTGCAATGCTGACACTCGGCATTGAGGCTTTCAGGGATGTCAGCACTGCGGATGTTGCAGCGCCATAGTAAAACCACACACATCACAGTGCACAACCGGCATTGTCCAGATACAAGTTAACAACTACCACCCATGTGTAGTAGTAATTGTACCATATCAGCTTCCTTTCCAGCCAATATGTAGCATTTGTGCAAGAACTTTGTGTCCCCCCCCCCATACAGGAGGACACTATAGATAGCTACTGCTGCCCATAAAACGTAAATTCTATCAGTGAGAACTCTGCATCTCTCAACATCAGACTGTGGCTCTAAAAGCATTGACAAGACAGTAGATTGTTTCTATACAAGGTGTCAGTTTTACCCCTGCTGGCTGATTCCCCATCAGTAGCACTGACAGTAAAAACACTTAGATAAGTGAAAACTCTGCTACAGTTAACTACTGGCTCTGTTGTAGTCAAACTGCTGCCGTGACACCACACACCCAGTCAAAAACTGCCACTACTGTAAATGGGTGGATCCTGGCAGTTCTAACCTTATATAACCCAAGTAACAGCTCCGTTAACGCTGCATGAGCTACTGTACCAGGGATTTCTGGCAATAGTGGAGAACACTGGACCACCATCATTTCTGTAAGGAACTGGCATAGTTCACATTTGACTGATTGTACCAGCATGCATGAGTGCATGACAGCGTCAGTGATTGTATCGGTGTTTTTAAATGTCCGCTTCAGGATTCACGCTCTGCTAGTTGTTTTTTTAGTTTGTCTGAGTTGGGGGGTTCGCCCCTACACCCCCATGTTAAAAGAGACACAGGGAGGTGTGGGGGCAGAGCCCCCAACTCAAACAGAGTGATAAACGTGATGACATGATGTGTACTCTGCAAAGGCAGTGCTCTATCAGCTACTTTTTTAATTCGTTTGATTGGGGTACTTTGCCCTCCGCACCCCCATGTTGAAAATACATGGGGGTGGGGCAAAGTCCCCCAACTCAAACTAAAAAATAACCAACAGAGCACTCCCTCAGCAGAGCAGGCATCACATAACTACCATAGGGTAACCTAAAGACATGTACTGCTACACAATTTGCGTACTGGTGTCCGATTCTGAAACACAGTTACGCAAGTGGTCCGGTGTTCTCCACTATCACCGGATTTCTTTTTAATCAATAATCTTTATTTAGAAGCTAATGCCAGTAACGTGAACATGGTAGCAAGTGCTGCAGCTTGCGAAATTTGACTTCTCACCCAGAAAAAGGTAAACGCCCATATCCATAGCCCCGCCTAGATTTTAGCAAGGCATTTGACACAAAGTTTACAGATTTGTTTAGGTATCGTTGTGATGTCAGGAGGTTGTTAACCCCTCTTCCACTTCATAACGATAACATAACAACATTGACTTTTTCGTGCATGTGCATTCCCCTTTCCTGATTTTGTTTCTGGCTAATAATCTTTTTCCCCCTTCGGCAGCTCTCAGGCCTTACAGGCAGTGACACGGAACTCTCTTCTAGTTCTATGGGCAGTAATCTCCTGCTCTCAACACAACACCGTCACATCCATTCAGGAGGTGCGATGTTTGTGGGATGTCTCATGCATGTGTGTGTCTCGGACATGAACGGCCGCGGCGGTGAGAGCTTTATCAATATGAAAGGGCGCAAAGCAAAAAAATAAAAAAAGTAAGGACACATTTCTTCTAACTGGTTTCCATACACTATAAAATATAATATATGGTTTTGGTTAACAACCTCCGTGAATTCTCTTCTCGAGGTTGCCAGGACAACAATAAACCTCTTGAGCTGTGCTCTTGAGGTTTACAGTGTTGTCCTGGCAGCCTCTCAAAGGGAATACAGTGTGGTTATTAACCGAAGACCATCCATTATTCTCTATATCCCACACAGGGAAGGTGATATTTCACATTTCCTACAGACATTCATAATAATCTGTTATGCTCAGTTATCACAAACATTACAAAGATTTGTGCACGGATAGCCATACTGTTCTGAGTTTGCATTGCCATGTTTGAGGATACTGTATGTCACACATTTTGCTCGGTTGTCACACATTTCAGTTGTAACCCCCCTACAAATAGGGGTTCCCATAATGTTTTCCTGGGCAGCCTAGTGCCCACTGTCAGGGTGGTGTCCTGTGTCTGCAGTAGCTTTTATCTGTCTGCATGAGAATGCTTCAGTACGCCTCTGTGCCTGTCTCTCTAAGAGCGCTATTATTCTGCATGAGAAAATTAGTCTGGACTGGGTCTGAGTATTTAAGGCTCACGACCAGTCAGACAGTTCATATTTCTGCTCCATTCTGCAGTCGCTATTTGCGCAGAGGGGGTTTTGTTAGGGAAAGTGATTATTTGCTGTTTATCTGCTGTAATAGTAATAATAATGTAGAAGCTTATCTAACCTGCCTTCCATTGCAGCTTGAACTTTTGCATAAGAGCTACTACCATTTTGGTTCTGGACTGCCAGTGTTGGACCAATCGAACCTTAGGGGACCTAAAATGGAGACTGTCCCCAGAGGTCTTGTGGGATTGAAATTCTTTAGGAATTGTAGTTTTTAAGGTTGGCACCTAAATGGACCTGGAGGGGGAGCCCTTTCTGTGACAGACAGTTCTCTCAATACTTGAACCTTTCGGATTCCTGGGAAATCCTCAGATCTGCCTGAAGCAGTGTGTCATTTGAGAGCTGGAGTTGGAAAGTAAACAGCTCGAGCCATCGAGTGGCCACTTCTGCTAGGAGCATGGGAGAATCGGCGGGAAGGCTCTGCTGGCCTGCCTGTCACATCTTCCAGAGTAAAACATTGCCTTGAGAGTGAAAGTTGGATTTATCTGATTAGTGGATCAAGACCTGAACCTGAAGAGAAAAAGTGTGTTATTGCTGCCTGCAAGTGGACTGAAAACTTGCTCCAGAAGCGATCGGCCAGCCAGGTACCGAAGTGAGCCTCAAATTAAAAGGTTTGTGCAGAGAACCTGTGCTTTGCAAATGGACTTTATCTGAACTGTGGCAAGTTACTTAAGTTTTATAGATGTGCTGAATGTGTTGTGTGGGTCACGATTTGGTTCCCCATGACGAGTTCTGTTACGCCAGCTGGAGGCTGTCCAGCACTCATCACGGACTTCATCCAAGCTGTCTGCTCTGCCTGGGCCCTGCCATCTCGGCCTAGGCTGCTGCCCGCAATTCAGAGACATTTCCGGTGAAAGACCCGCTCAGGGAATTGGCCCCCTGCTCAACACCACCGAACAGGTAGTGACTACAACATTGAGTCGTATAGGCCCTGCTTCCTCTGGCAATCCAGTACAACTTCCTGAGATCTTCATTTCATCTGTCCTGCATCCCAGTCTGGGTAGCGTGAGTACAAACAGGGTAGCTCCCTGCAACATAAGTTACAATCATTGTGTGTCATCTGATTTGCTTGTTTTGGGTTTTATTGCAATGGACTGATCCATCCAGCTCAAAAATATTTGGGTTGAGTGCAGGTTAATTGTTTTCCTTCCTAAGGGCCCCAACAACAGCTGCAGTGCTGGCCTGCCCCGGGGAACGCTTCAGGCTAGCCTGTTTTCCATACTGGGTACCCAGGGTTGTGAGGACTGCGTCAAAGGGACTTACTGTGCATGCTCATTCAGCCTGAATTTAATCAGATCAGCCAATCACTTGCTAGATTTACGCAACACCCTTGTTCACATCCCCCCCTGAATAAATCAGATTGTGGTTTTTCACGTTTAACCTGGCTAGTTTGTACCTTATCAGTGGGAATACAGCACTGCTATTGTATTGTTGTGTAACCCCCCTGTTCCCTGGGGTTACTAGTATCCCATCAGTGTCAGCTAGGGAAGGCAGCTAGTGATTATCTAGTTAAATGGATTTTCACTCTGTCCCCCTCTGTTAGTTTCAGCCGAGAGCTGGAGAGGTGATGTCATTTAGAACTCTCACAGCAACATAAGCCACACAGCTGTTGTTGTGAGTTGGGAGCTTTAGAATGCTGGGGTCAGTCTTGTTCCAGAGCTCAGAGAGTGAACAGTGTGAAGTCTCTGTTTTTCTCACCCTAGTGGAGGACTGCCAGTTCCTGACTAGTGAAGTGGTGGAAACTGTCTCCAGGAATTCCTGTGTCTTTATCCCGTGTGGAGTGAAGGGAACTGCTGTGGATTTTTGGGGCAATCCCCTGGTCCAACCCAGAACTGTTGTGAAGCTGCCTGTGTGTAAAACTGAGAGTAGATTTCTGTCTGAGAGTTACCCAGGAGTTTGTACCTGCCATTTTTCTGTGGGGTGACTCCCTGCCACAGGGACTATTTTCACTAATTTCTGTGAGGATTCCCTCAAGAACTTTGTGTTTTTAAAGATCTCTGACAATAGTGGATGTCCAGTATGTGGCTATGCTCTTTGTTCATGACTTTAACGTTACGCCCGAAAGGTGTTCCTGGTGTTAAATGTGATAAACATTTCTAGACAGCATCAAGTTTCTACAGTTTTCAGTATTTGTGAGGTATAACTCTGAAAGAATGGCTGGGTTTGGACATGGAAGCAAGAGGTGGGAGACTCACCATCTGGAGTGACCAGTTCAGCACTTCGGGTTCTGTAAAGGGCTCCTGTTTTCTTCTAGTGCATGTGGCCAATGCCTGAAGAAGTTTTACCCCTCGTTTGTGGGTTTTTCTCCAGTTTACCCCTTGTATGTGGGTTCCGCAAGTCTTGAGCCTTAAGTGCTCAGTTGTGGTCTGTGTGCCACATACCTATCCTATGCAATATGGGAAGTGTACCAAGTACTGGCCATGTGCCACTTTTCCAGAAGATTTGTGTTTGTTCTGTGTGGCTAGTTCCACATTCCAATTTCAAATCCTAGGCGATATGGGAGGTTCGAATACTGTTTCTACAGTTGTGTTCTGCATTGCCTTGTGTCAGTGTAAACCCTTGGGGGTCCATTTCTGCTTTTGTATTTCCAACTGTGTTTCAGAATAAAGCAACACGTTAGAATCCCAGCCTGGTATGGACAATCTAGTTATTGCTTCCTGTGTGTATTTACTGGGTACCCCTGTCCAGAAGTGCAAACCTAGCATAGCCCTTAGCAAACATTCTCTCCTCAGGACCTGGGTTTTGGTATAGGCCTGGTTATGTGTAGTATGTACATACCTTTTGTGTCTTTCTACTCCATCTGCAGATTTTAGCAAACTTCTAATTGCTTCGTGCCCCCACCCCTCTCTTTTCCCCTAGACTACAGGAGGTGTGCCTACTGGTTAAATAAGAGGCCGGTGGGGATTTACAGTTGCATCACTAGTCTTATTTTCCAGGGGGTCTCCAGGGCAGTTGCAGAAGATCCTACCTTGGTGGTAAGTGCAAGGAGTGTGAGCATATCATTGCTGTCATATGGTAAATGTGACTGTTCTGTTGTTGAACCGTTTAGGCCACTAGGAGGGTTGGTGGGTGGTTATAGTATCCCGGAGGGCTATACCAACAGCAGTTACACTACCCCAAACCCATTCCTCCAGGTGGAGACACCTGTTCACCGAGTTCAGGCCACTTAACCTGTGCATAGTCATGCAAGCAAGGGTAGTAGCCCATAGGATAGCGCCACCTGGGGGTTACACAGTGAAGAAAGGTTGAGAGGTATGCTGTGATTGTACTATGTGAGCTGCTGCAGATGTGTTATTATCAAGTTTCACAGACAGGTGTGATGACGTGTATTAAATAAATGATATATTCTCTACTTATGTGTATTTTACTGTCTGTGTAGCTTGGTGTAGTGGGCCCTGTAATGACAGGGGTGGAGGGCGTGTCGATGAATGAGACCTTGGGTGGGTGAGTGGCAGGGGGGACCGGGGGACCGTCCCTCAGTATGCTTCCCATTTCTTTGGAGGGGGCATGGTACAAAAACTAAATAACGAAACAATAAATAAACAAAACCTAAATAAAATAAATAAATAAATGGTAGCCTATGGCTATAATAGGTGGTTGGTGTTTCCCCTTAAACTGTGGGGTGGGGCTCAGGATTCCTGTATGCCATGGCTAATGTGGATCAGTATCCCGCTGCAAGTGTTGTGGTAGTTGACTGACCTCATAACTCATGTATGCTGTCGCAACTCATGACTCCATCCCCCCATACACACTGTGACACCCACCAACTCCATGCACGCTGTCACACCTCATATACCCATGCACACTGCCGTGTCTGTCAGCTTTTCCCATGCTCCCTTTCACACTGTAACGACCATCCGCCACAAATCCACATACCATATATACCTGTGGATAAGCCGATCCACGTATAAGCTGACCCCCCCCCCCAAATGACCCGTGGAAATTTGAGTAAATTTCTTGATCCGTGTATAAGCTGAGTCATGTTTTTAAAAACAAATGAGTGCCATTGCCAGACCAAATGAGTGCCAGTGCAAGGCAGAATTTATTGCTGTAAGTGTAACAAGCATAACAAAGTGCCGAAAAAAGAAACATACGGTGAAGAAGGGCAGTTCTCAGATTAATCTTAGCAGTCAGTTGTCGGTGCCACTCATGAGTGCAAGACAAAATTTATTGCTGCAGCTGTAACAAGTGATAATTTTACCGGTTATTTGCAGGTACTTGGACAGTTGCAGTCGCGGTACTCACGGCACGGCATTTGAGACAGCAGCTCACTCATCATCCTCTTCTTCCAGCAGTTCATTATCGGATATTTCCAAAGCATGTATGTTTTCTGCCAGGTACTCCTCAATCACCACATCCGATGTTAGTATATCCAGCTCTGCATCATCATCAGCTGCCCCCTCTGTTTCCTCCTCGTCCTCCTCATAGAGTGCATCATCCTCAGTCCTGTCCATGCTGTTGCTGATTCCACACTGGAGAAAGGACTTCTTAATCATTTCTTCAGGTATTGATTCCCAAGCTGCAACAATCCACTCACATATGACATCCAGGTTTGGCCTTTTCAAGTTGCCTGCTTTCGTCACTCCTCCACCCCCGGAGCACATCCACTCGCTCCATTTCTTCCTCACCCTGTCCTAACAGGGTTTATGCAGACACATCAAGTGGCTGGAGGATGGAAGTCAGACCACCAGGGATCACACACAGCTCTGTTTTTAATTTTTTTGCACATTTTTTAACAGGATCAGTGAGATGAGCACGGAACATATCCCACACCAGAAAGGAGTGCTTAGAGTGCAGGGCACCAGGACGTGTGTGCCAGGCCTTCTGTAGCCACATTTGCACAAGTGGCTCATCCATCCAAGGATGAGTATAGATGAGGATGCCAGGTGGAAATATCATTTTTGGGGGGAGGGTTTTTCCTTTAAAGATTACAAGAGGTTTTAACTTTGTCCTGTCAGCAAGACAAGACAAAACCACCGTGAAGTGTCTTTTCGTGCCCGGTGCTGTGTATCAAAACTGCCTTGCTGCCGAGGGAGCTGACAGTTCTAGTTGTGGGCAGGTTGAAAGTCATCGGAGTCTCATTCATGTTACCAATCTGGTTCAGGGCATATTCATGTTGTGTGCGAATTTTGAGCACATACCACTGAAAGCTATCCACCTTAGCCTCCAGATCGGGTGGGAGCTTTTGCGATATTTTGGTTCTCTGTCTCAGTGTCAACCCATGCCACTCCGTGAATCTGGAACACCACCCAGCTGATGCTAGGAAAGAATCTACACCAACACACTGGTACTTAGGATTCTTGGCCATATGCAGTGCCCTCATCTGTATTGCCAGCCTGGTCACAATATAGCCACTCTCCCTGCATTGTAACACCCAAGTGTTCAGGTCAGCCTCCAAATCAACAAAGGCTACCCGCAGCATGCTGTGTTGGATTTTGGTATTTTGGCTAATGACAGTTTCTGTTTTCGCCACTCTCTTACTTGCCTTTCATTGACAGTGTACTGCCGACCAACAACTGTTATTGGTTGCCTCGGCACATTCAACAACTCGCTGCTTGAATGCTACATCGTAGGAGTTTCACTTTCTTTTTAAACTCATCTCAGCATGGAAATTTTGTGCAGACAAACAGTAAGCACTGCAGAGCTAGTGGCCCTTATAGCACTGAATTTGGACATGCCAAAAGCCACCCATTACCCGATCACTAATTGATTAATTGCCTTGACCTGTATATAAGCTGAGATCCGGACCGGCCCAGTGGCGCTGAGGGTTGAGGCACTGGATGCCACACCTTGTGCCATGCCGGTGACCCAGGTTTGGGAATGAGCCCGGGCCATCGGGGGTCAGCAGGGGAGGAGAAGATTGAGCATCTGGAGGACTGCTCTCTTCTCCTGGGGTGGGATCTGGGGGATAACACGCTCAGTAGCGACACCTGGCAGAGGCTGGGGCACTCACTCCGTGTAAGGTTAAGCAGTGGGGGTCTGGTGATGGCAGGTTGTCAGTGGGGCGGTCCTGCATAGACATCCATTGCCTTGGCATGAGAGGTGGAACTAATGAAAATACCCTGCCTCCCTGATGGGAGAAGATAGTCCAGGGGTTGGCCAACCACGCCCAATGTCAGGTCTCTTCGCTCGCGCCACTGCTCTCCTCCCTGCCTGGTCACTTGGCTAGATTATAGATGGAGCACCAGGAGGAGTAATGGGGGTCCCACCTCAGGGGACTCAGAGCCGGGGGATTGGGCGACCAGGTAAGTGGTTGGAGAGCTGGGGCCCCAAGAGGAGATCGAGCGGAGGACTTCAGGTGGGCGGGATAATGGCTCACGCTGAGAAACCAACTGGAGAGAGTTCAGGTAGGCAGAGCAATAAAGAGTTTGAAAAAAAATCGGTACACTCTATCACACCCATCTTCTCTATACATGCTGTCACACTCAGTGACCCAATACCACCATGCACGCTGTCACATCTTGCGACTCCATGCCACCATATGCTGTCGCACCAACTAACCCAATATCCCATGCATGTTGTCACACCAACAAACACCGTACCACTATGCATGCTGTCACACATACTGATCCCATGCGTGCTGTAATGCCCAGTTACCTACCTCATACTGCATGCACAATGTCACTGCTTCAGACAAAATACACTTGCACTCTCACAGCCACTGACCTGATAACCATATGCAATGTGTCGCACATAATGACATCATACACCCAGTATCCCCATAGCTCCAAGCACGCTGTCATGCCTTCTGACCCATACACATATGCATGCTGTTACACCCACTTACACAATGCCCCATGCTTGCTGTCACACACACCGACTACCACATACCCTATGCATTCTGTCAAAACCACCAACTGACCCCATACCCCATGCATGCTGCCACACCCACCGACCAGATGCACTCTATCATACTCTCTGACCCCATAACCTGTCATATTCTGTCACACCAGACCCCATACCCCCTGTCACACCAACCAACCTCGTGCCCCCTCCACGCTTTTGCACTCACTGACCAAACCCAAGCTCACTGTCACATCCGCCAACCACATACACACATGGACTCTGTCACACCCACCGACATCATAGCTCATGTATGCTGTAACACTTCATGACCTCATAACCCCCCTGCATACTGTCACACCCACTAACCCTTCCTGTAGAAACTCCCCCCAAAGATGGACATCCCTCTCCTGCGGTGGATCACAGCACTTTCTCTGTGTGGCATCATCTTTTTAATTATCTATTTTTCTTGCTGCATTGTGCCCATTAATTAGATCTGTGGGGGCTGTCGGGAAATGAGACAGGGTGGGCAGCTGTCCCTCAGTATGTCTGTCATTTCTTTGGAGGAGGCATGGTTGCCTGTGGCTGTAATAACTGGAAGGTGAGGCACTGAAAGCTCTGTGTGTGTGTGTGTGTGTGTGTGTGTGTGTGTGTGTTGGGGGGGAGCGCGGTGTTCAGGATGCCTGAATGCCAGGGCTAATGTGGAGCAGTATGCAGCTAAAAGTGTTGTGACCAACCTAATAACTCATTAACACTTTCATGACCCCATACCCCCATGCATGCTGTGACATCCATTTACCCTATACCCCATGCACACTATCACACATCATCACCCCATAACCCCATGCATGCTGCCACATCCATCAATTGGCACGATGATCCCATTCACACTGTCACATCAACTGACCACATACCCGCATCAACCTCAAGCAAGTGCACTTCCTCTAGTTGGATCACCCCCAAACACCCAGACAAGCCTCTCCCACAGCAGACCACCCTCGCTGCAGCTGACTCTCCTCCTCCCCCCCCTCTCAAACCAGCTCACTCTCGCTTTCAGCACAACTGTGACAGTAGGTAGCGTATTGTTACACTTGGGCCCCTCACCCATATTGGCTACCCACTGTGCACCGTGGACTATATATATATATATATATATATACATATATAGATATACACATACACATATATAAGATATTCGGCACTAATACTTAGAGCATTGGTACTTACCGTACAAATGTAAGTAACCAGGAATATTACTGTTATAATGATTATTGCTTGTAATGCAAGTAGCAGACTAAGAGTACCTGCTGCATTCTTTGTCTTTTTCTGAGAAGTTATTGTATAGTCTGCACTGCCATCATATGGATTTACATAACACCGCACTTATACCTATATTTTGTGTGCCTTTTTTGTTATTTTTAGCTGATTTTGCACATTTTATATATCTGTAGATAACAGAGACCTCTACACACCTTGGGGTATATTGGGAAACTCTTGGCTCCCAGTGTCTATATTGGTAAGACTCTGATTTAGAACGAATGCTTATTTTCTGTATTAAACAAGTCTATTACTGCACTTGCTGCTTGTCTGTGTTTCTTCTGCTAGCTTATTACCACCAAGAATCTGAGAAGTGTGGATGTATTTTACCCAGACCTTACATTTTGTCGACCATGAGCAGGTGGTCTAAACTAGCAGAAATTCACTATTTGCTGGCACTTTCCCTTGCGGGTAGTAAGTAGGTGTACACACCCATACCACCTCGCCCATGTTTTTTGCTCCGTAGCATCATGTTCAGTCTGGCTGCTTACTAGGCAGAGTTGATGTGTCTCACCCAGTTCAACAGCAGTTTTGACTTGCAGGATTGTGAGAGTGCAGACGCCTGACCGTCTGTCTGGTTCAACCACTGTGGATCGATACACAGCAGGGTAACCACTGACGGGTCCATTTTTGGGTTTCCCAAACCTTCTTACCATGTCCAATATCTGCGCAGATCTGAAACTCAACATCTCTAACTTTCTTGCTTCCCATGGAGGTTGGAGCGACTTCGTGCTGGATGCAAGCTGTTCCGATAACCCCATACTGGGGAGCTCAACCCAGTAATCCGAGGCGAGACAGCCAAAAAGCATGATGGCAAAGGGCTGTTAGTCGCAGCTCTTTATGGTGCTTTGGAAGCCTTTGAGATGAGGTTTCAATCCCTCGAACTGCAAATCTCAGCTATTAAGAAAGAGATGGGGTTGCAGGCATCTGAAAGTCTTAGGAAAGAGCAGAGGCTGGAAGAGGAGCTTCAGTCTCTACGTAGTAAGAATGAGACTCTTTTGCACTGTTCTATACAGAGTAATGATCGAGAGTTATGTATGTTGAGAGAGGAATGTGATAGGCTGAAACAGGATAAGAAGCAGGTGTTGCAGATGAATGATTTGTTGAGTGATATGAATGAATGTTTGTGAAATGAGAATGAGGAGCTGCAGGAGGACGTGAAACGGGTAAGTCCTGAGTTGGATAGGGAGCCTAGGGACAATTGCAAATTGAGCGCCACGTATAGAGTGTTACAGAAAGAGGTTGCAAAAGGTGTTGGTCAGAACAATGTAAAAGTTAGTCATATCAGTGTGGAGCTAAGATGGTGAAGCTGCACCATCAGTAAGAGGTGCTGGCTGGTCACATCAAGGCGATGAGTAGTTTCCATTACATATCCATCGATCTCACGTCATCCAGCGAGGACAATTCTGGCGATGACAGCAGCCAAGATGGCGTCCAGACACGCCTCCACGGTGACGTTTCCCAACCTTGCAATTCACAAGATGGTGCTTCCCTACGCTTTTCCAGCGTAACCCTATGTCATCAGTGCAATGACAATAATCATGTGCGACACCAAGATGGCACCCCCCATGATGGGGGGGGATGTAGAGCCCGAACCCCTCGGATTTCCGCCCTGAATAAGGGGAACAAACAGGAGATTGATCAAATGATCGGGCGCCTCGCTAGGACAGAGATGACTGAGAAACAAAAGCAGGTCTTCAAGCAGCATTTAGATGCCATGTTGAAAGAAGCCACTACTCAGCCATCACTCATCCGCTCTGTGACCAGTGCCGCAGTGGAAGCCGCCCTTCACGGCACACACAATCAACACTCCTTCCCTGATGCGTGCCCCATGATTCAGAATAATCCCCTTCAGCTGGCCCACTGTGGGCAGCAAATCACTTATAGTATAAGCCGCATGAGCTCTATTGACAATCTCAGCTGCCATTTGGAAAAGGTTTGTTCCAAATGTAAGATGCTCAGTCTACTGACAGGACAGGCTACCAGGTACAGATCCTTCAGCAGACCTGTCGACCCTGGCCTCTAGTTGAAACTCTCAAAGAAAGTCTGCCAAGCTGCAGACATGACCTTCGATGATATTGCATTGGCACTTATCACCGTGCACACCCCAGGCATGGTTGGCATTATGTTGGCCTACCCTGTCAAACAAGCTGCCAAGGAGAGTTCTTCATCATACCACCAAAGGCTATGGCTGGCCTGCCACACTGGCAAAGCTCTTTCGCAAGAGGATGTGGACAATGATCAAATTGAATACAAGACCTTGTTTATTTGGAACATGATTCCAGCTGTCCGTGACAAGGTTGAGCCTGCGGTTTTCCCCAGAACGGACACATTTTCAGATATTCTCAGGAAGTCTATCAGCTCTACCTCCGAGATCTGAATTCTGGCTCAAAAGTCAAGGTGGCCATGGTACAATCTACCAGCGAGCCCACAACTCACTATACAGTGGAAGGCAAGGCCCAAGACACTAAGGCCGCGCCATCCGATGAGACGCAGAACTACAAGACAGAAATAGGAACAGACAGACAGAGAAATTGGAATAACCCTAATTCCAGTCAGAATGACAATCGGGGCAGTCTAAACTATCGACAAGGCCCCTCCTACCGAGATATAGTGGCAGAGAACAGCAACCTCCATACACTCCTGGGCAAGATCCAGTCAGTGGCCAAGTCCATCTTGAAGCAGACCATTGCAGTGTCAGCTCCAGTAACCCAATCCCTGCTACGCCAAGGAGATACTGGAACTTTCTTGGACCAGGCCATCCCAAGCCCAAATCCTGAGGCCTTGTCCACTGCAGCAGCTACTACTACCCAGACCTCCTTGTATCTTATGCAGTATCTGGAAGAGGCCAGATGAGACCCCGCTGGCCTACATTTTTCAGGAACTACCCAGAGAAGACAGTAGCAGTTCAGATTGACAATTACAGGCCCCAGTCCGTATTGTGAACAATATTTTTATTGACACAAAACGAAGGCCTTGTACTAAGGCCACGGCCGGGGGCTGCCACATTGTTCTATTGCTTGATACAGGTGCAGCTGTATCTGTATTACATGATGAGGATTCAACGAATTCCTCCTAGTCCACCAGATGGCAGACCAATGCACAAGGTGTGGATGGCACTTAACCGCCTACCTAACATTCCATTGTAATTTCTGTGTTGCTGGGCACCCTCGACACGAATCATACTTTCGACCTCATGGTATTACATCATCACCCTAGCATCCTGGGAATTGATTTCCTGGCACTACATGGCTGTGTAGTAGACCTAGCTAATCGACTCTTGATCCAAATCAGAGGGCCATACCATACGGTCATAATTCCTGATTCTCACGTGGTTGTCGCCATTGCAGTCAGTGTCAAGGAATATGACATCATAGCTGTATTCCAGATACACCGTTTTCAAAGAACTGTTGCCCATCCTGCAGAAGCATCTGTTGATGTCTTTGCAACAAACAAACATGATTGTGGAAGAATGCACACTATCATTAAAATCCCTGGCCCTGACCATGACGGGCAAAGACAATACCCTTTTCCTGCTGAGGCCTTGCCATCACTCAGAGAAATCATCCAGTCACTCCTTCAGCAAGATGTGATCAGGCCTTGTGTCTTGACCACCAGCTCCCCTATTTGGCCCATGAAAAAGCCCAATAACTCTTGGAGACTGACTATTGACTAAATCAAGTCACTCCTAGCTGCTCCCTCACCGTAGCCTCAGCACCAGATGTGCTTAAATTGCTAACCCCAGATCGAAAGTGGTTTAGTGCCTTTGACATCGCCAATGGATTTTGGTCTTTGCCACTGGCCCAGGAAAGCCAATACAAGTTTGCTTTCACCTTTGAAGGTCATCAGTATACTTGGACCTACCTCCCACAGGGCTTTCATAACAGCCCTTCTCTCTTCCATCTACACATGATGGACGCCTTACATGGTTTTTATGCTCCACAGTCCCTTCTGCAGTATGTGGATGACTTACTCCTGGCAACCACTACCAAGGAGCAACATTTTGACCTCCTTGATGAACTATTAACCCTCTTGTAGAGTGCAGGCCTCAAGTGTAGCTCCGCAAAAGCACAACTGTGCTAGAAAGAGGTTATCTTCCTTGGTCTGTGAATCACAGAACAAGGCAAGAGCCCGGCCTGGAAGAAGTTCCAGGGTCTACAAGATTTGCCACTTCCTACCAGTGTGGCAGCCTCAGGAGTTTCCTGGGGAAGGTCAGCTACTCAAGAGACTTTATTTGTGACTTTGCACAGAAGGCCACCCCTCTGTATGAGCTCTTGAAAAAGGACAATCCCTGGACTTGGGGTCCCATCCCACACACTGATGCTGTGACCCTACTGAAACAGGCCTTGGCCTCTGTTCCAGCACTGGTTAACTCCAATCCAGCCTTACCCTTCCATCTAGAAACAGCCACTTCAGACATAGCCATGTCTGCAGTGCTTGCCCAGAAGGTCAATGGCATCTTTTAGCCCATTGCCTATGCTTCCTTGATGTTGTCCCCAGTGGAACAGAAGTACAGTCTTTGTGAAAGGCACCTTCTGGCCACCTACTGTGCTGTGAAGCATTTACTGTACATCATTAGGTATTCACTCATTATTCTGCACCGTAATCACACCTCTACAAATGTTCTGTTGTCAGACAGAGTGCAAGATGGCTCAGTGTCTAATACCAGACTGACTCACTCGTCCATTCTTCTCCAGGACCATGGCATACAAGTCCACACTGCCAAAATGCCCTCAGTTCTGGCCCATGGCCTCCTGTACCAAGGAGAGCCACATGATTGTTCACTCCAACCTCCTGAGTTGCCTGATCCAGGACCTGTTCTTCCTGCTACCCCAATACTCCTTGCTGACACTTCTTTCTGTCAAGTTTTTACTGATGGCTCTGCCTTGTATCATCAAGGAGAACAGGTATCTGGATTTGGAATGCTCATCATCTACCCTAATGGTAACCACTGCCCATGCCTCTAAGCAGTGCAGTGTTACATCTCAGTATGCAGAACTGGCAGGTGTGGCCTGTGCTCTTGAACTGATCCACCATGGTAACACAAGATACCATCATCTTCACAGACTCGAATTGGGTCTGTTGTTCACTAACAGAATTCCTACCATTCTGGGAGAAGAACTCCTTCATATCTTCTGATGGCACACCTGTCAAATACAGGTCACTCACTGTGTACATCCATACTCTGACTCAACAGTTTAAACATAAGCTGTTCATACACAAAGTGAAGGCCCATTCCAAGTCTGATCCATACCACTGTTTCAAAGATCAAGCAGACACTCTTGCCAAAAAGGGTGCTCGGGGGCACATGGGATGTGGCTCACTCTGTAGCTTTAGCAGGCGTACAAATTGCTGCTGTGAAGAAGAAACCTGAACCCTTTGTGCCATTGGACTTGTCCTCAGCTAAAAGAAGTGTTCAGAT
This sequence comes from Neoceratodus forsteri, assembly GCA_016271365.2. NCBI lineage: Eukaryota > Metazoa > Chordata > Ceratodontiformes > Ceratodontidae > Neoceratodus > Neoceratodus forsteri. The sequence continues at coordinate 212,287,504 of JADMNL010000024.1, forward strand.
TCCTAGACAAAGGAACTGAGCAAGAACTGCCAACCAACAGCCCCTACAAGAAACATTCCAACAACTTGCACCTATCAAGTGACAACAAGTTGATATAGTACCAACCTGATAATCTTATCTACAAACTATAGGTAGTTCCCAAATCATTGCGATCGGAGTTCATCCATCAGGTCCATGACACCCCAACTGGTGGACACCAGGGGGTGGAAAATGCAGTCCAGAGACTGCAGTCTGTGGGCTGGTGGGCTGGCATTACCAGAGATGTGAAACATTACATCAACAACTGTCCAATCTATGCACAGAACAATCCAGTCCCAGCTAAAAGAAATGCAAACTTACTTCCTCAGAGACAATCAGGACCTTGGCATGCCATTCAGACTGATTTTATTGGTCCTCTACCCACAGCTAGCAGAAACAACAAGTATGCCCTTGTGGTCACCGACCTATTCTCCAAATGGGTCGAGGTCTTTTCTACTCGAAATTGTACAGCAAAGGCAACTGCAAAAGTCCTGATGGAACAGTTATTCTCCAGGTGGGATCTACTTCTTAAGGTAGATCCTAAACAAGGAACAAGTTTTACAGGTGAGTTGATGTGAGAAACACTCAAGCTTCTTGGTGTGCACCACAAGTTCCACATTCCTTACCACCCTCAATCCTCAGGTCAGGTAGAAAGAGTCAACAGATGGATAAAGCAGATGCTATCCAAATTTATTGAGGACAATCCCAAGGATTGAGATTCCCTTTTGCCAGTACTCCTTATGGCAATTAGGGGCACTCTTTTAGCCACCACCCAGTTGACACCCTTCGAGGTGATGACTGGTAGAACTATGAGGTTACCTGAGCACTTGTTAATTGATCTGAACACACCCACTGCAGATGGAGTGTCTGTGGACACATATGTCGCAAAACTCAGAAATGATATCACCAAGACCCATCTGTATGCTGCACATCACATGGGCAAGGCCCAGCAGCAATCTAAAGTTCGCTTTGACAAGCACGCACAAGAGGTGGATTGGCAAGTCAGAAATCAGATAATGGTACTTCTTCAATAAGTGGGAAGGACCCTACCTCATTATCAACAAACTCAGTCTAGCAGTCTACCAAGTTAGACTTCTCCAACAGAAGAAGCTTACTGATAAGTGGTTGCATGGTAACCAGTTGAAGTTGTATAAAGGAGAATAATTACTTTTCCTAACCCCATAGGGCTGAATAATACCCACTGACCTTTTCCTTTCTTCCTTACAGGTACCCATGCGACATGGCTATCTTGCACTTAATCCTCCTACCTGGAGTACTCCCCTCTGTCCATGGCAAGGATATGAGCACTATATCCGACTACAACAAATGTCTAAGGCAACTCCTCCCACTACTCGACCATCCTGAGGGAAGACACATGACCCCACAAAATAAACCCACCACCATCCCTGAAGGAGTCAGCATACATGTTCCCAATAAACTGATTACTGTTCAGGAAGACTGCCATGGTTGTGGCACCTGATAAATTGTCCCTTCAAATCGAATGGCAATGACAGTCATGGACAGACCCTTCCTGTTGCCCGCCTCTACAAAGGCACTTTCCAAGGTTGGCCCAGTACCAGGATTGCCCTCAAATGGTACCCTGTCCATCCACCAAGCTAATTACAGATATTCTGGTTTGTACAACTTTACTGCTTTGATTGATCCCACTTTCTGTGATAAATACCCAGAAGACTCTGCAAGAGACTTTTGTGTTCACAATTACATGGCTACAGAACATATGTTCTTGTCTGTAGTACCCCATACTGAAGCAGAACTTACTGAATGTCCCCCACAGTAGCCTGGTCCACCTAGTGGTTTGACCACCACCTCACTCCCAGGTACATTTGTGAATAATGTGCAGTTTATGCACGTTCCTATTATTTTTAATCTCACCCATTGTAATATGGCTGAATTCGGTATGTGTTCTAAAACTAATACATCTAAGTTCTTTAGCACTATGTTACTAGATAGTCTTGCTGCACACCAGTCCTGTACACAGGATTATGTGGCTGGTTCACATACCATTGAACACTTAGGTTTATTTAGGGCCAGACCTGACCCCAAAAGCAAGAAAAATTCTGCATCACACAAGAGGCATGCCACCGCTGTTGTCACTGGTGCAGCTGGCACCATATCCGGACTCTTTGGATCCAGCATGTCCATCTGGAACAGAGCAGACATTGCTGCCATCAAAAGCCAAACAGTTAAATTCCAGACCGGCATGAAGAATGATGTTTTACCACCCATATTGCATGTAGATGGGCTTAGTCAGAAAGAGAGGTACACTCTTTTCAACTTGCATGATATTGCTAAGAGTTTTAATGACACTAAGAATAAAATCAGTGCACTTGTTTTCCAGAATAACAAGAAGGCAAACAAGCAATATATTGCCAGGGAACTTTTATGCTTTGCTTATGGCTCTTACGTCATAACCACTGTCAATAATCTCTTCCGGGATCTGGAATCAGGACGTATTCCTGATATTATTTACTATAGATGCCTTGCTAAATGGTACTGTCCACATTGTACGTCTACTGCTTGTATTACAATGTGCATATTTAGGTCTGTTAATTTTCAAATGTCAGCTGCTAGAAACCTAGGTTATGTCACACGTCATCAGAACAAGGGTCCATGGTACAGTGCTAATCGCTGCTCCATCCATGACACCATGTTTGTGACCTTTACTTTTTCTTTGCCATGCTTTGATCCAGAGACTGCAATCTTTGACAGACTGGCCTCCATTCATTCCGTTGGTCCTCTCGACAAGGACATCTACCGAGAGAGGATCAACCTTCCACCTCTTCTGGTCTTCCACCCCACCCTGGATGCTTGGGTGGCGTCTCATACAGACTGTTGTGCCAAAAAGGGATACCACTACTTATGTTGCTGCGATGTGTTAGACATCATCAAGCCGGTTTGTGGCTACTCACTGGACAGCATTGACTGGTCCTTTACTTTGGACTCTGATATTGCATCCAGTGAAACTGGTACCCCAGTATAACAGCATCATCATCTACTACGTCATCACCAGTGGACAACACTGGACGTCTCTGCCAAGACTATGCAGAAGAGGTGCATCGCTTCACTACAAGACTCATGAATCAGTCTTTCACCTGCCCAATTGATCTGCAGAAATGGAGAATTACTACAGTGAGAGTGTCATATAATTCTGATGGGCAGTACTGTGTAGTCACTAATCACAAATCATTTGCTTAGGGGTCCAAGTCCTGTGACATACAGTACCCTAACTTCTGTTTTATACCTCGTCAAACTGTTATTGGTCATACAGTGATTACTCCAGTTCCCATGCTATAACCTGACATTATTGATACTGACCCTGAATATTTGCTTGCACTGTCTCAATGTTTGCCTATTTTTAACGTCCATATAGATCCCCTGACTTTGTCTCTCAGGACGCTTTTAGATAGAAAGGACACTCATCTCATCTATATCAGCAATAACATCTCCAAAGCTGGAGAAGCCCTTAATACCCTTATCCATGATGGTTATTTGAGCACTGCACTTTCTAACACATGGTTAGAGTTAACATTAAAAGGTTTTGTTATCATTCAACTGTTTTTGATTATCTTTTTGATACTCTTTGCTGTCTCCGGCGCACATTAAAACAACATCGTGAGCAACTCAATTTCCTTTACAAGGCTTGTGCGTCGGGTCTGTAAATGATGGAGCTTGTTCGCACTACTTTCCCATAGTGTTGTGGCCTTTTCAGTAAGGCAACAAGGGGGGAATGTTACACTTGGTCCCTCATCCATATTGGCTACCCACTGTGTACCACGGACTATATATATATATATATATATATATATATATATATACAATAATCAGCACTAATACTTACGGCATTGGTATTTGCCATACAGGTGTAAGTAACCAAGAACATTACTGTTATAATGATTATGGAAGGGTAGGGCAACATGGGAGAACTCTCTCAGAACTACTTCTGTCTACAATTTATTTGTTGTTTTTCTGTGATAGGTTTGTGCAACTGTGAAGCAGGTTTTGGCTGCCTGGTAACAGGGAGCACCCTCAAATTTAGAAATCATGCCTGTTAAACTGTGGCTTTCAAACTTGACTAACCTGCTATTTTTCTTTACCTCATTCTCATTGCTTCCTATGCATGAATTGGAGTCCTCGTGCCACTGCACTATTTTTGGGTGTTCTTCAGGTTTCCATTTACCTAGCCTGGTGTTGTTTCAGGTAAGTGATTTATTTTATGGGGGGGGGTCACAGTTACTTACATAGTCTAGGGATCTGTGCTAAACTGTCATTTTTTCTTTTTTCCTTCCATTGCGTTCTCTGGATGATGAACCTTCCCTTCTTCTCCTTCCTCTATGGGTTCTCTGGTAGATCTGGTAGCATAGACCTGTTATTTTCCCCTCTCTGAGCAGTGTGTAGCTGTTAGTGCTTGGGGTTGCCTGTGACATCTCTGAACTTTTGTCTGCCTCTACAGGACAATTTCTGTACTCCAGTACCTTATTTTCCTTTTTTCTCCTACTTGGAACAGACAGTTGAGCAGCATCCTTTGGGCCTAATTGTGCTTATTGGCACATTCTTTTTTGGCTTGGATGTGCTACGCTATCCTCCGCCATTACTGGCATTCTGCCAGATAGGTTTCATACCTCTTGTCTTTGGCGCTTGCTTGGGTGCAAGAATATGTGCCATTTGGGAATAGGGCACACTCATGCACCATGTACTGATGTCACGCGCTTCTGCATGATGTCGTTGACCTGATGCATGCTTGTGCACTCTCCTCTTGGCTCACCCAGCACGATTGCTGGGGTAAACCATGATTTAGGAGCAATTTTAGACATCAAGGCACATCAGTTTTCTTGCAGCAGTGGCATGTGATGGAGCCCAGAACGTTGGACAGTCCAGAGTTCCTAACTAGGGGGGCACTGCATAATCAGGCAAGCTCCCAACTTCAGTGAGTGAGTTTGTTCCCTCATACTGCTCAGTTGGGGGAAGGGGGAAGTGTTAGCATTTTTATCTGTGTTTGTTGAGGCATAGGACCCTTGCACATACCAATTTTAACTGCCTTTTTTGTGTGTTTCTTTATTTTGGGGACAAGGCGGTGGCACTGTGGCTTACTGGAGACCTGTTGTATTTAGGCGATGTAAGACCTGCAGGCAGATGATGAAACCTTCCCTGTTAGGGTCTTACTGCCCTAATTATATAACGTGATATGTGTGTGTGTGAGTATATGTGTATATATATATATATATATATACACATATATTTTTTTTTCAAACTCTTTTTGTGCACCGGTAGTACCGAGGCATCTCTCGGAGGTGCCTGCTCAACTCTGCCCTGCTACTCCCCACCATGACTGTCCCTGGTGATCTCCTCCCACCAGAGAAACTTCCCAGCCCCCTTGATCACCCCCGGGAGGGCCCACCACTCTTACCTGGCGGCGTTTTTCTGAAATTAGAGGGTCCATCTGTCTGCGGAAGGCGGACTGTGGATCGCCGAGGTGGTAGTCTGGTGTGGGGGATGTGAGGGTAGGTTCCTGAGGCCCCCATAGCCTCCTCAGCACACCGGGGTTTTTCCTGCTTCCCTCCCCAGACGCAGATCGTGCAGTGCCACCCAGCCCGCTACATGGGCGCTCTTGCTCACATCCAGAGGGCAGCCGCCCAACGTCTTCCCCATGCCTTGCATGCCTCTGCCTCTGAGCAGGTCCCCCTCCAGGAGAGGAGAGCAGTCCTCCAGACGCTCAACCCTCTCCTCCCCTGCTGACCCCCAGCGGCCCGGGCTCGTTCCCAAACCCGGGTCACCGGTGTGACATGAGGTGTGGTGTCTAGCGCCTCAGCACCACTGGGCCAGCATATAACATGATATAACATATCTATTTCAGTCCCCCCTGCTGAACCCCCGAGCTGGTGGGTGGGGGGGGGTACACCTGAGGTACCAACTATTAGTGGCAAGGCTGAGTTGGTGAGATCCTTTTTGCTGCTCTTAAATGAGCTGCTAAGTTCTGATGTTCCACAAGACATCTCCCCAACACACCCAAACCCAAGGCAGGCCCTTTGCGTCAGGGGTGGCCCATACAGGCACATTCAGGTACATCAGAGCAGAGCAGTACTGGTCACCCAGGTCTACAGGCAACCCCCAAACTTGAAAATTTGGAACATCAAGATGAGGATAAAGGGGGCCATGGGGAAAATCCTGATGAGACCATGCAATTCGATGAAGAGGAGGACCCTTCTGAGGAGGAGGAGGAGGAGGAGGAGGCAGGTGAGTGGACAGATCCTAGGAAACAGATTCTGATCCTTCCCCTCTTTGGTACAAAGTCGCTGTCCAATCTTATATCAGAAGCTTGTCGGGCATTGCAGCTGAAGGAGGTGCAAGTTGTGGAGTCTGTGGACACGAACACAGTTCTGTCTACCTCTTCCTCGGCACCAAAGTGTTTTCCAGACTTTTTGCACTGTGACCAGATTATTGAGCAGGAATGGGCCAGTACAGATAAGCGCAAGCTTCTTCCTAGGTCAAGCGAAGGGTGAGATGTTATCCATTTCTGAAGGAGAATTCCCAGAAGTGGGAGGTCCCTCCTTTGGCAGATAAGGTTATGCATAATTCAGTTAAGCACACAACCATATGAAAGGTTTGTTGGCTGTAACCAACACCTACAATAAGTGGGTGGATGCCTCCTGTAGAAGGGCTTTTACCTTGAATGGAGTAAATCTTTGCACCTCATATGCATCTTTTGTTATCTCCAGAGCCTTGAACTCATAGGACATGGCCCTGGGTAGTGTTGTTCCCATAGACTCAGAAGGGACGACCATTTTGCAGCTGGTGTCCATGGCATCCACCTTTCTGATGGTGTCTGGCTCAGGCATTGGGTCGCAGACCAGGCATTAAAGTCAAGGTTGTTTGCCAGCCCGGTGGCGCTGAGGGTTGAGGCGCCGGATGCCACACATCGTGCTGCGCCGGCAACCCGGGTTCAGGAGCGGACTCGGGTTGGCGGGGTCATTGGGGGAGGGGAGGATTGGGTGTCCCAATGGATGTCTCCTCCTTCGGAGAAGGGTTACAGCGCTGTATGTGCCCGACGCCTGAGGGAACCGTGGGTGCACCGCCTCGAGGGGTTGGCGGCCCGTTCGTTGGAGTTGGGGAGAGGGAGACACTGTTGAGTGCTTGAGAGAGACATTCGTCAGCACATCGCCTCTCTGGACTACATCCTCGTGCCGGCGTCTCAGGGTGCGGGGCAACAAGGGACACAGAAAAACGGAAACAAACTCTCGGCTGTCCTAGATGATGGCCACCCGGAGCCATTCAGACCACCACCAATTTCTCGGGACAGACCGCAATGTGCAAGGTAGGAAAGAGAAGGCACTCTAGTGGGGCAGATCCTGAGGGAAGATTAGGTGGTCTGAAGTGGTTGGATGGCCCGAAGGAGTGTACACTGGGGGTGGATAGAAGGGATAAAAAGAAAAGTAAAAAAAAAAAAACAAAGTCAAGGTTGTTTAATCTCTCCTCTGAAGGAGGGCTTTTATTCAGCTGTGGCCTGGATGACATCCTGAAGGACATCCAGGATAAGAAGGGACAGCTGGCAGTGTCCGAGCAGCAGAAGACAAACTTAGCACCAGAAGGGTGAGGGGGTATATGGCAGTTTCCCAGAGGCAGTTTTCATCCCTTTTACAATTTCGGAAACCAGAGGAATAGGGGAGCATATTCCAGTTTTAAGGACAACAGTAACCGAGGATCCTTCTCCTCAGTTGTAATGAGGGTACAACTCGAAGAGGAAGTAACTCACAATGAAGGTATGCAGGCCCATCTCTGCCCCCTTGGTGGAAGACTACAGACCTTTTACCAATGGTGTGTTCAAATAACATTAGACGCATGGGTACTGGAAGTCCTGGCTCTGGGTTACACCACAGTTCGAAACAGTACCCACAAGAGTTAGTTTCCTGCAATCCCCTGTGCCCCCAAACCCAGTGTAGGGTATTAAATATCTGATACGGCGTAGCAAAATGCTGTACAAGAAATGAAGTAATACTAACCATTTCCAGAAATGTATAGCAGTAAACTGCTATTTTTATGAGGAGACTACCTGAATAAAAAAACATTTTTGCTTTAAAGTTTGCTAGTTAATCTGTGTCATGTGCTATGCACTTTCACACTTGATTAGCAATTTTGCACGAGAAACTGCTAATCAGCTTTTCAACTTATTTAATACCCTGCAGTGAAAAGGAAGGTGGTGACCCAGAACTTTGATCACTTGATACAGATCAGAGCAATTGTCCCAGTGCCCTCCAGTGTTTAGGGTTTTCACTCAATTTATTTTGTGGTCCCCAAGAAGTTGGGGTCCATCTGATTCTGAACCTGAAGCATTTTAACAGGTTTGTGCACCACACCACCTTCAAGATGGAGTCCTTACAGTCAATCATTTGGACTGTCCAACCAGGGGATTATTTAGCATCCATAGACCTGAAGGATGCCTTTCTCCATAACCCTATTTGCAAGTCACACCAGAAGTTTCTGAGGTTCACGATTCAGTGATAGGATTTTCAGTACCAAGCGCTTCTCTTTGGTTTGGCAACAGCACCTAGGGTATTTTTGAAGGTCCTGATTGTACTAGTGGTGAAACTGAGGCAGGAGGAACATCACGTGTTTCCCTACCTAGATGAAGTGCTCATCCTAGTGCCAACTGCTCAGACAGTGGAAAGGTCAGTGTCAAAGACCCTGGAGGTGCTGGAGACACACGTTTGGGTTGTCAGTTGGGAAAAGAGCTCCCTTGTCCTGTCTTAGAGGTTGGAACACTTGGTGGCGGTGTTCTGGATGGACAAAGGGAAAGTCTTCCTCTCATCATCCAGAAAGGAGATCCGGAGGTGAGAGGTTCAGTGACTGAGAAGCCAGTCATTGGATTCTGCACACAGACTACTACGGATTTTGCAGCTGATGACTGTGGCAATAGAACTAGTGCCGTGGGCCTGATTGCATATGTGGCCCCTCCAGAATAGGATGCTGGAGGCTTGGAACCTGAAGATTACCAAGCTCTGATCTTGCTACTGTGATAGGTTGTGCAGTCACTAGCTTGGTGGGAGAGGAGAGAGCCTCAAGAACCTCGGCAAGGGTCTCTCCTGGATTAAACAGTAGAACTGATTTTGACAACCAATGTAATTTTATCAAGCTGGTTGGGGGGGGGGTCCTGCACCAAGTCCCAGTCCAGGAAGTCTGGACCCCGGACCAGCAGCTACAAATAAATATATTAATAAATAATAGTAATAATACAATTTATTTGTAAAGCGCAATTCAGCATGTATCAAAGCATTGTACAGAATTAAAAAACATAAATAGGGCAATAAAATTTCAACAATAAATCAGATGGATAAAATTACAAGTTTGAATATACTAGTAGTGATGAGGGCGGTGTTTCTTTCTTATGTTCATTTTTGCAATCGGGTGCAGTCCAGGGCTGTGAGAGGAAGGCTGGACAGTGCCATCAGCATGGTGTACATAATCAAGGAGGCACAAGAAACAAGGGGATGCTGGCAGATGCAACTGAAGTGCTTCTGTGGGCATCAAAAAACCTGATGCTCTCAGTACTTCATCTTGCAGGGGTACTGAACATCCATGCCAATCGGCTAAGTTGGGAGATGGTCCATCAGGTGGAATGCATGTTGATCCTAGAGATGTTCGAACTTCTGTGTGGAAGGTTCAGTTGACCTCAGATTGACCTTTTCACATCAAAGGAATATGCTCAGGTACCAAGGTTCTTTAGCTGATAGCGATACCCTCAGGTGGAAAAGGTGAATGCTTTGTACCAGACATGGGATTTTCTCAGGGCTTACTTGTTCCTCCCACTATACGTCTGTCTAAAGTAATTCTCAAGATAAGGCAATGGAGAGGAAGCTTCCTTCTGATAGCCTCACAGTGGTCAAGAAGGCAGGTTTTCAGATCTTTGTGAATTTAGCTCTGCAGGCCCCATTTTAACTTCCACTTCAGGAGGACCTCCTCTTGCAAGGTCCAGTTCTGCATCTAAACCCAGAGGCGGCCTGACTCCTAAGAGGAGGAGATTGTTGAGGCAGGTTTTCTCCAGGAAAGTGGTGGATACCCTAATGGCCTCAAGGAGGGTGTCTACGTCTGCATCTTATGCTTGTGTGTGAAATACCTTTTCTGCTTGGGTCAGAGAGAGAGAGAGAGAGGTATCAGACCTTTTAAAGCTACAGTCCCACACATACTGAATTTCTTGCAAGCTGGGGTAGACAAATATCTTGCATTGAGCAGCTTGAGAGGCCAGGTGTCTGTCCTTGGAGCAGCTCTGAGGTGTTCCATGGGCTTGTCCCTGGGAACCAATTTGGATGTTTCCATTTTCTGAGAGAGGTCAGCAGAAGTAGACCATTGTTTCAATCTTTGATACTCCCATGGTACTGGAATCTTGTGTTGAATGCTCTTTGCACGGCACCCTTCGAGCCCATTTCATCGGTGCTTCTGGACATCCTGTCTTACAAGGTGTTTTTTTTTAATTGCAATTTGTTCCACCAGGATGGGGAACTCCAAGCCCTATCCTATAAGGAACCTTATCAGGTCATACAGAAGGAAAAGATGGCATGGAGGACAGTTCTGTCCTTTGTGCCTGAGATTTCCACAGCTTTTCATGTAAATCAGGAAATCTGTTTACTGTCCTTCTTCCCTAAGCCAGCAAATCCAAAAGAGGGTGAGCTGCACAAGTTGGATTTGTGCAGAGCAGTCATGACTTACCTTGCTTGACAAGACAACAGAATTCAGGAAATCTGAGAGTCTGCTTGTCCTTTTCAGAGCAGCTAGAAAGGGCCAGAAAGCCTGCAAGGCCACCCTGGCGAGGTGGGTAGGGGCTTGCATTGCTCAGACATATGTGGATGAAAAGAAGAGAGCTCCTGATGTCATCAAGGTTCACTTCACTAGGGCTATTGCTACATCCTGGGCGCGGAGAGGAGAAGCATCTGTGTTGGAGAGTTGTACAAAGTGACAACATGGTCCTCTGTTCATACATTCACTAAGCACTACAGATTGGCTGTTCAGTGTTCCGCTGATGCAGCCTTTGGTCACAGAGTTTTACAGGTAGTGGTTAGCAGATAGTTATTAGAGGTTATCTGTAAGGATTATATATGGGACAATATTCTCCCCCACCCAGTTCAGTAATGGGCACTGCATTTTAGTACCCATATGTATTAACCCCATTGACAATGTGGAGAGATACAGAAAGGTGAAATTCCTTCATATTTACCATAATTTCCTTTTCTGTTAGTTGCGACGTAGTCACTTGGGCCTCTACCAGGAGCCTCTAGCTTTTATTGAAGAATTGTGTCCAGTATATCTAAGGACCATGGATTTCAGCTTAATGATTATAGCTGTTTATGCAGGATTGTCTGCTAAAGCTGAAAATATTTACATTTTCATTGGGCTACAGACTTGTATGTTAACAGGTTGTGGATTTTGAACATTGTGCGATGCTTCACTGTTACAGGTTAGTGTGTAAATTGTTTTCTTCAACTATGTCCACTGATTTGGTTGTTTAAATCACTTTATGAGTGTTATCCACAGCATACCAACCCTGTAAAAGGATCAGTGGTTGGATGATGAGACTGGACAGCAGGATTGTTCGACAGTACTCCATTAGCCAACTCTCCAGAATGGAGTAGGTCATACATATATCCTTGTATAATATCATGATTATTTTCATGTGAAGGTTGTTGATGTTTAGGAGAGAGTTCATTGCTCTGAAAGACATGACAATTATTAGTTATATAGATATACTGGGCACTGCGTGGACAAATGTGAATGGAGAATCATTGATCTGGAATGTTCATGTGCCCAAAGTTCTATGCTGATTGACAGCTTTGGGCTGTGCCACTACGCCAGCAGCGGTGTTCATTATTCATATGTATTAACTCCCCCTTGACAGTGTTGGAACTAACAGAATAGGAAATTACAGTAAGTATGAAGGAATTTCACCTATTTTTTCAGTAAGATAGAACAGTACACGGCTCATTCTGCAGAATGCAGCGTGCCTGCACTTTAAGTTAAACACATGCAGTATGGTACATGCAAAAACAGAACAAGTGGGAACAATTTTTACAAAAGAAACTGGAGATTACACAGCCGTAACATGCAAAAAAAACACACAAGGAATGCATTCAAATGAAGCTGAAGGAAACAGAATTGGCAAATGATGAGCAGTTGGGCTTGTATGGTGGAATCGGCAGCTTTATGGGAAAATAATTGATTCTGGCAAGGTTGCACATCTTGCACTTGTAAGGAGTGTGTTTGTGGGCTGAAGGTATCTGTGCCAGGTCAGCCTGTGAAGATGGTATAGTGTGGTGTCAGCAGTGCATGTGGCACAGCACAGTGGGGGCATTGCACGTGGCACAGTGCGGTTATGGCAGTGTATGTGGTGCATGTGGCAAAGTGCAATGTCTGCAGTGTATGTGGCGCACTGCAGTGTCTGCTATGCATGTGGCACCTTACAGTGTTAGCAGTACATGTGGTACAGTGTAGTGACAGCAGTACATGTGGTGCAGTGCAAGACAAACATGTTACACAGCAGTGCCAGCAATTCATGTGACACAGTACCTTGACAGCAGAACACAGGGTACAGTGACGTGTAAGTGGCAGAAAATATTTGCCAGCATAGTTCAGTTGGTAGCACATCTGATTTTGAGACAGAAGATCATGGGTTGGCCCAGGACCAGCCTCCTCCGCAGACAAATCTCCCTGCAGCTAGACCCCCCAGCCAACCATCCTTTCTGCAGCTGCACCAGCAACCCCCAAGCTAAGCACTCTCCCTGGAACTCTTTATGGCCCCAGAACCTTAGCTTGTGTGTGTGTGTGTGTCTGTGTACTTGTGAGATGAAAAAACAAACTCTGGTGATATAGGCCTGGCCTTCAATGCCACAGGTGACTCTGGTTTGGGAAAGGACTTGGGTCATTTGCGGAATTTGCCAGGGGAAGGAGGCTTCAGCAACCCTTAGACATGTTTATTCATGGTTTGAACATTGAAGCCCTGACTCTGAGCATGCGCATCAACGCGACACTAATGTATATAAACAGAGTTAGAGCACTCGTTCTCCAAAAAGAGATACTTTTGCCATCATATGTATAGTAAATGCTAGCTGTGGGTATTGTTTTCTCTTACACTTCAAAATATGCAAAACTCTCACATGAACGAGTTCCTCCACAGTTTGGTGCCTGGGACATGCAGGACCATCAGCCAGCGGCTTTTTGAGGCGGACTGCTAGAAATATAGTTTTGTATAAAAAAAAAAAAAAGATTACTGTGAAATTTTAATTATTGTCCTGTGGCATTTCAGTACTGTATTCATGCTTTAAGGCATTATAATGCAAATCAAGCTCACTAAAACGATCTATGCATACATTTTTTTTTACTCTATTTCCCTCCAGCCATGGTTTGAGGGAACTCTCTCGGGCATCCTGCCCCTGTGCCTGCCCGCCTGAGGTCCTCTACAGTCTGGTGCCCTCTCCCCCCCTGCCAGCACCCCCGGTTTAACCCACCCGGGGAGGGTAGCCCGACTCCTACTTGGGCTCCTTATTTCTAGGCAGACTCTGGCAAGCGGGCGGGGCTCGGGTGGAGGTGTATTGAGGCCTGGCCGAGTTGGATCCGGCACTGGGCATGGAAGGTAGGTGCTGTCGCCTATCCCTCCAAACCGGGTTTTTCCTTTTTCTGGTCCCCCCCCAACGTGGGACATGCAGTGCTGCCCAGACCGTGATGTAGGTGCTCCCACCCACGTCCGGAAGGCAGCTGCCCAGTGTCTTCCCTTGCTTCTATGAGCCCAAATGCGTAGCAGTTCCACCAGTCTCCACCAGGGGCCGCTGCTGCATGGGGCTACCCCTGGATCCCTCCCCGAGAGAGGAGAGCAGTCCGTCGGATGCTCGATCCTCTCTCTCTCCTCTGCTGACCACCGGTGGTCCGGGCTCATTCCCGAACCTGGGTCACCAGCATGGCACGAGGTGTGGCATTCAGCGCCTCAACTCATCGCCACCGGGCCCAATATGCATACATTTTTAAAAAAGATAACAGTATCCCTTGAAAAAATCTTTTGGAAAGGTTCGAATCTGCACACCAGACAGACTGGTCATTGTCACTTATACCCAAAAGCAAGCACTCCTGCTGTATCGGACACCATCTTTTATTTCATGCTAAAAAAATACTGTGAAAATTACAAAATAATAAAATGCTTGTAATCGGACCACCAGACTAACGAGCCATGGCGCTGTGAGGCAAAATATGCCTTCCTCAGGGGGCATGGCTATTGTGTTTCAACAGTGACTTGCCGGCCCGGTGGTGCTGAGGGCTGAGGCGCTGGATGACTTAACCTCATGCTACACCGGCGACCTGGGTTCGGGAATGGACTCAGGTTATTGGGGTGCCGGCACGTGGGGGGAGGGTCAGCACAGGATTGAGCAAGCCAGAAGGCAGCTCTCCTCTCCTGGGGGTGGTCACCGTCTCCCCATAGTCCCTCTGCCACCGGGTGGAGGTCTGGTGGTTAGCGTAAGTAGCGAGGGCGACACGAAGGGAGGGCACATTGAGACGCGGCATGCGCATGCCTCCACATGCATGCATATGTCCAAGTAGGGAGCTGGGATTGGGGAGAAAAAGACAAAATACCATAAAAATCTGTATGGAATTAAAACTGTCTTATGGTTGCCCCAATGTTTTTCTGTATGACCTGCCAGAACTCACAAGGCTGAACACAATTCATCTTTCATGTGTTGACAATTTCCATAAAATATGAAAAGTCACTGAAATTTAAAACACAATGGAAAGACTGCAGTTTGCACACCACAGACAGATTGGTCATGGTTACTTATAGCCAGCTGTGTGTTTTATCTATTGCGTTAGCCACTGGGTGCTTAAGAACTAAACACATTATAACTCTTGCTGTCAGTTCATCCCTCCAATGATGGGCAATGCTTTGTAGCCATATAAACAAACCACCAAAGCTGTGTGAAGGTAGTGTGCCTGTAGGCTTTTCGTACATGCACTTGATAGCTCTTTTTCGCACATTACTCTGTCTCCTAAGTGAGAACTGAATATGTTTGAATGTATATAGATTCTGGATGAATATATACACCCGCAGTTTTGAAGGGTTTTAATAAAGTTAAAGAGGTAGGTTTGGGGCAGCCTTCCCGGGGGGGGGGGTACGCTGGTTAGTTGGGGCCCTGAAATGCATTCCATTTTAGGCATTCTGTACAGTCAGTGGTCTCAGTATGAATCTAATTTGCCTGATCAGTCAGAGGAGAGTGGGGCAGTAGCAAGTGGCTCATCTGGGGGAGGTGTATGTGTGAGGCGGTTCCAATTAGGTCCCAAAGCAGCACAAGAAGGTACGTAAGGCTTAGGTAGAGCCAGTACCTCCATGAGGTATGAATGCCACGTAGCAGTCCCTATGAATGTGGGCATATTTTAAGCAGGGGCCCTGAACATAGATGGTTTGCAGCTCATGCCAAGCCTACTGTGGTTCCACCCCACCATCACCTAAGCCCCCAACCCCTGGCAACTTAACAGAATTACTGGCTATCTAGAATGAATACTGGCAGGTAAGTACATAATGTGGATGTGAGCTACCAGTGAAAATAGTACAGTTCTAGATTTCTCATGTTTAGTTGCTCTTTTTTGTGATCACAGCACTGATGACAAGCCCCTACTGTCAATAGTTGCACCTTGACCTGCTGGAAAAGGAATATCACACCTAGGGAAGTCTGTTAGCATTATGCTTTAGGCTGGTTGTCTAGGTGGATGTTAGCTTTGGGGTGTTTGTATGTATTTGGCTGGGTCTGCAGTAAAGCTAGTATGAGGCCTGAAGATCTCTGTTAACCTGTAGCACCTCAACTGTTGATTTGGCATGCATTATTGCTATTATACAATAGCTCTTATTTATTAATACTGTGGGGACCAACATGTACATGGCTATTAGGTACAGAACAAGTGTTGGAACATCCCTTTTATGTGTAGGGATGTCTATTTTATAGTATCAGTTGTACAGATTTTTTAATTTTTTTTTTAGGAAACACTCCCCATGTGAAAGCACTGCATCATGGGTATGCAAATAATCAATTGTCTGGTATCACTGTAGTGTGTTACGCAATACCAGGCAATTAGGTATTTGCATACCCATGATGCAGTGCATTCATATGTGGTGTGTTTCCTCATAAAAAATAAAACTGTAAAATTGATACTATAAAAGAGATGTTCCCACATTGTAAAGGTGATGTTCAGACACTTGTTCTTTTCTAACTATGAAATGTTTTAGCCGTGACAAAAATTGCGTCTCCTCCCCAACAATATAAATAAAAATTTTTTTTATATGAAACTAAGCTTTCACATTTGTATTTCAATTATAATGCATCAAACTTTCATGGTAAGAGAGGTTGTGGGTGATTATACAGTCTGCTATGCAATCATTTGTATGGTTAGACTTGATGGTGTGTGGTTGTGTTTAGATAACTGCACTGCAACAGACACACACTGATCAATCAGAGTCCAGAAAATGTTCTTGCCGTTGTATAATAGTCCTTCAATAATGCAACCAGTTTACTGTAGATGACTGCGTGAAGCACCTGTAACAGCTGGTGGTGTTCAGTATCTTTGCTATACTCCACATGTCTCTAAATGAGTTACATGCAGTCTGTAACTGCATTTTCAGAGACCTCGTCTGGCCGCTTATGGTACTGCATATTCTCTAATGACGTTGCATATAGATTGTAGTGAGAAAGAAAATGGAACCTACTACTGTAAAACTAGAAATTTTCACTGTAAAATAATATTTGCTGTTTTTGCTGGAGCAGTAATTTGCGCTAAAATAAATGTGCACTAATTAGCACTATAAGCACTTTTTTACATTATAGTGAATGTGGCACTAATGCCTTAGCGCTAAATTAAATTTGCGTAATTATAGTTGCATTTGGGTTTGCGCTAGAATTACTTTGCATGAAAATAAAGTTTTACAGTAATTGCTGTTGCATACAGCAGGTCGGTTTTGAGAGAGACCTCTGTTGGTCATTTGCATACCTCTGATACACAGCACTAAATTTAGTACTTAAAGGAAGACTGTCTTTTCTGTAAATTCCCCACCCAACAAAGTCTTACCACCGATTAGGGTTTTTGCAACTAAAGACAATTTTTTAATCAGTGCAGCTTACTTTATTTTAATTTTGTAAACAGACTGCGATCAGGGAACACGGTGCATGCTGCGTGGTGCTGTCTCAGGTTACTGTGCATCTCCACCGCCAGTGCTGGAATTACACTTTGAGCTTTGGGAGCTAGGGGCCCCATCTTTAAATTGAGACCCACTTTCCATTAGAAGTCAACGGCAGTGACATGCAAGCTATAGGGGCTAGGGGCAAGGGGGGGGCAATCCCCTCTGTAATTTGTCTCTGCACTGTTCACTTGTATGCTTTTCAGTACAAGTGAGTGGTGCAGAGCCACAACATAACCTGAGATGGCACCATGCAATACCCATCATGTTCCTTGATTAAGGTCGTTACAAAATTAAAATAAGTAAGTCGCGTTATCTAAAAAAATTTCCTTTAGTTGCAGAAACACTGATCGGTGGTGGGGGGGGTTAAGCCTTTTGGGGGGGTTGGAAGTTTAGGAAAAAGACAGTTTTCATTTATAAAATATTTTGTAAAGGCTGAATTTTGCTAACCACATATAGATTGGTCATTGCTACAGATACCCAGCAGTTTGTTTTATCTGTTGCCATAGCACACTGGGTGATTAGAACTAGCCACATCATAATGCTTGCTATCAATTCTTCCCTTTAGTGATGAGCAATGCTTTCTGGCCATGTAAACAAGCCACAGGAGCTGTATGATGATGGTGTGCATGTATGCTCTTAATATAGACACTTCACAGATCTTTTCTTAGTGGGAAGGGAGAAGCAGAGTTACCTGTAAATTGGTAATGTTAGCGATCGCACACAACTGTGCCTCCTCTATTAAAAAAAGTTAGAGGTAGGTCCTAGGGAGCCTTCTTCTGGGGGAGTGATCTAGGGACTCAGGTCCCTGAAATGGTTGCCCGATTTGGCATACTGTGCAGCGAGTGATCTTGGGTTGAATCCAGTTTGCCCGATTAGTCAAAGTAGAGTGGGAATGAAGCAGGTGGCCAAGCCATTGGTGGCGTGTTTGTGGGGGTAATTGAATTGGATCCTGAAGTATGGATGAGGAGGCATAGAGGGTGTGGGTGAGGCCAGTTCCTGGGTGAGGTATAAATACCAATTAAGCACCCCTGGGGATCTGGCCATATTGTAAACAGGGCTACAAACAGAGAAGTGCCAGAATTTGAGCCAATCTTACTATGGTCCCACCCCATCGCCTAAGCCCCTGCCACCTCTGGCAACTTAACAGCATTACTGGATAGCTAGGAAAAATACTGACAGGCAAGTACATAGTGTGGTTACCAGTGAAAGCAGTACAGTTCTGGAATCCTGATGTTTAGGTCACTTCTCTTTTTGTTGTTACCACAGTGATCACAAGTCCATGCTGCCTCCAGCTGCACCTTGAACTAGGATGATGTTTGCTTCGGGGTATTTGTATGTGATCAGCCTGGTCTGTGGCACAGCTGCTGTGAGTCATCAAAGTCCTTGTTAATGTCTAGTGCTTTCCTCTGTCAAGTCTGTGCTAGTCATTGATGCCCTCAAGTTCCTGCTGTGGCTTCTCTCACACTGTCCCAATGATCTTGAACCTCCTGTCTTGAGGCCTTTTCCTTTGTGTTCATTTCTTTTGGGACGAAGTACCTTCCATTTAGTGTTAAGGGGTCTATGTTGAGGAGCAAGAGGTGTTGACTGAATCGGCTCAGCAGTGCCCACCACCCCCGAGAGAGCTTTAGGGGAAGGTGTTCCAGATCTTAGATGAGGCTGGTCAGGGCGGTCCAACCAGGGTCTTTGTGCAAAGTCCTCAGCTTCCTCCAGGGTCCTGTAGGAATATTGTACCTCATACCTAATGAGTCATAGAGAGGCAGGGTGTTTGAACTGAAAAATACAACTTATGATTGGAGCTGTTTCCTAACATCAGTCTACTGTTTGCAGTGCACTGTTTACTGAGTGCCAGTTTAGTTGATAAATAATCAAAAATGTAAATGGGATGTTTCTGCCAAGTGGTGGGGCTCAGGTCCCTAGCCAATGAGAAAATCCCTCTCTTTTTCCAGGAAGATGAGAAACTTAGCAATCATGCGTCAAGGACATCCCATGGATTTGTGTGGTAGGGTCAGGGAGTGATGCACTCATTCCATCTCTGGAGCAGGCCACCAGTTGTATTTTAACAGATGTGTTTTTTTTTTGTGTGTGAAGAAAGGGATAGTGTCAGTTTGTTCAGCACCTTCTGGGAAACCCAAGAAATGTGTATTTTTTTCCACGGGTTACAGGTCTCAGTATCTTCAGCCCTGGATCACTGGAGCATCACCATGCATTCCAGATTCCGGATCCAGGTCGCATGGAGGGAATCATTCTCATTGATATGAGATTTGTAGGTCTCCTCATCCATGGTTCTGGTGTTATGGGATTTTATTTGTTCATCAATTCAGCCATCACTGATCATTTAGGGAATCTTTCTCAATGATGTTAGATAGGTAGGTCTCGTCCACCATTGTTCTGGTGTGCAGTTTCAGTTTTTTAACCCCAATAAAGCCACAGCTGATTTAAAAGTAGCAAACTCCATGGGAACTGCTTGCAGCATTCTTTTATGGGCTGGTTATGGTATTGCACGTGCCCTTGATGATGTTGCATGCATCATGTTACTTCTTTGAGGGATACCTCTGTTGGTCAGTCATTGTAAAGTGCATATCTCTGATACACAACACTAAGTTTAGTCCTTAAAAAAATCTTTTGCAAAGGCTACAATTTGCACACCACAGACTGGTCATTCTTAGTAAAACCCAGCACTATGTTTTGTCTATGACCTTACTTCACTGGGTGCACTAGGCACGTTATAACTCTGGCAGTCAATTCTGCTCTCTAGCGATGGGCAGTGCTTTACAATTCATGTAAGTAAGCCTTTGGAACTGTGTAAAAATGGCATACGTGCATGCTATTAGTACAGGCATTTTGCAGCTCTTTTTTGAAAAAGCAGTGTTATTTGCAAATTGCTACTGACGTTACCAGTTGCTCATAACTCTGTGTCCTCTTTTTAAAGATATAAAGAGGTAGGTCTAGGGGAGTCTTCCTTTAAGGGGGCAAGCCGGTGAGTCAGGACCCTGAAATGTTTTCACATTCAAGTATGCTGTTCAGGGAGTGGTCTCAGTATGATTGAAATTTACACTAGCAGCTCCCAAGTATTTCTTTATTTAAAAGTTTCACCAGGAAGGCATACTGAGCAGACTACTGCTCGATTCCAGATATGTCCTGGGGGAAGGGGCATGGGGGACAATACAGAACATTATTTTACAGCAGCAATGTGAAATATGGCATGAATTACATATATGGATAATACAGGAAATTAGCTACTTCGGCAATATGGAGCACAGCACATTAAATCCATAGATACAGCAGAAATTAATTACAAGTCAGCGCAATACACGCAAATCACTGCACTCCACTCCACTGTGTTTGAGATTCAGGAACTCAGGAAAAGTGAGCAGCCAGAGCTATAAATAATAAAATTGTAAATTGCCTGCCCCTGCTTTAAGCTTACGGCGACCAGCGTCCCAGACGTCAGGAGTTAAGTGCCCCTTTGACTAGGATAGGGGACACAGGGATTATGTGCATGTGCAGGCTGTGCTGAAATGGTCTTTGAGGAGAGAGTGGAGTTGGTGATCGGTGGTGATGTGACAATGGCAGAGGGGACAGTATTCCACAGTTTTGACATGCGATAGGAGAAGGCTGCCTGTCCTGCAGAAATGGACATCCGCAGGACAGACAGGGAGCAGGCGTCTGAGTTTCGGAGGGAGTGCGAAGGTGGGAAAGGCACTGACAGGAGAGTGGATAGGTACAGGGGCAAGGACTGGGTCCAGAACTTAGCTATGAGCCTGGCACAGTGTGATTGCCTCCTATCTTGCAGGGAGAGGAAGCACATAGCCTGATACAGAGCACAGTTGTGAGTGTGAGGAGGACAGTCAAGGGCAAAACAACAGAAGGAGTGGAAGAGGGTGTCCAGTCTGGTTAGAGAAGTTTTGGGAGCAGCACTATTGACTACATCTAGGATGTGACTGTATTTTAAGCAGGTGCCCGGAACAGAGATGGGTCATAATTTGAGCCAAGCTTATTGCAGTCCTACTCCATTGTGCAATCCCCCAACCCCTAGGAACTTAACAGAATTACTGGATATCTAGAAAAAATAGGCAAGTACATAATGTGGACCGAAGTTACCAGTGAATGTAGTGCAGGTCTGGAGTCCTCACTTTCAGGTTGCTTCTTTTAGTTGTAACGACAGTGATGACAAGTCCATGCTACCTGCAGCTGCACTTTGGCCTGCTGTGAGGAGTATATCACACCCAATAATGTCTACCAAGATCTTTCTTCAGGCTGGGGGTCTGGGTGGATGTTTGCATGTGATTTCTGTGTTCTGCTTGGCCTGCAGGACAGCTGCTGTGGGTCCTGGCAGTCTCTGTCAACCTCTGGTGCTCTCCTCTGTTGAGTGTTCTGGTGTCTGATGCCTTGAGCTCCTGTTGCAGCTTTTGTCTCGCTGTCCTGTTGATCTTGAACCACCCCTCTCTGGCGGCCTCTTCCATAGCATCTGCTTCTTTTGAGGCAATGTACTGGCCATTCATTGTCGATGGGGCGTTGTTTAGCAGTATAAAGTATCAGCTGAGTTTGCTCTGCGTTACATGCCCCCCCAAAGTAGCTTTAAGGGGGCATTTCCACATTATAGATTAGGGCTGATCAGGACAGTCCTGTCAATATCTTTACGCATAGTCCAGAAACAGCAATAAGAAGTCCGCACTCAAGAGCTGACCACATTTTATTGTATAAATAAACACTTACATTTTCTACATATAGGGCCCCTGAGGAAGGAGCAAGCAGTTCAAAATGTGTATGGGTAGTTGGGCGTAGGAAAGTATTTCACCATGTTTGCACTATATGTAAGTTTTTATTTATACAATAAATTATTAAAGCATGGTCAGCTCTTGAGTGCCGATTTTTTCCTGCTGTTTTTGGTGTTTTGGTCTGGAAGTCTGCTCTGCAGATGTACAGTGCATGGGGTTCTTCTGTTTTTCTTTGTGCATATTCCTGTGCTTCCTCCAGGACCCTGAACTACTGTGGTGCCCCATTTCAAATGGGATGTAGAGCAGTAGGGTGCTGGATCTAATGACGTACACTTAGGGATTGCAGCTGTTGCCTAACCTCATGCACTGTTTCCAGCAGAGGGCCAGTTATTTTGATAAATTATTAAAAATGTAGATGCAGTGCCCTGCCAAGTGATGGGCCTCAGGTTCTCAGCCAGCGAAAGATGGCCTCATGCACGATCAGTTCCAGCAGCTGCAGGGGGGTCCTACTTTCAGAGGCCTAAGCCAGAAGTAGTGAAAATTACAAGTTTTCAAAATATCGTTATCTGTATTTAACTTATTCCGTGCATTCGGGTATTAAAAAGGACATAATACCAAGTACCGTTGTTTTATACTGACTCTTCAGTACCAAATCGTCTTGCAAATAATCTTCCACAAAGGCTGCAAATAGCATACCACAAACACCCGGTTCATCCTTATTAGGCCCAGAAAAGTGTTCTGTCTCTATGCCGCCTAATCCATCTCCCTGCTGGAATAGACATTCCAGCTCACAAGTCTGTGACCCCTTCAGGAACTGCTTTCAACAATTCCACACAGATCGTATTCACTACCCCTTGTAACCCAAGGTGTGAACATTGGGGAGCCACAGTGCACAGCACAACACCTCCGTGCACTGACCTAGGCACTTGTGCTGGGAAAAGGAAACATTTGTAACCCTTTGTATATAGCAGCAAGGGATGCACGATAGAAATGTGCCACAAAGTGGTCCTTGTGACCACTTTGCAGTGCCAAATTGTAACTGGGTATAGAGCGCCCAGAATTCCAAAGATGAAACAGAGGTCTCTGTTGGTCTGTCATGGTACTGCACACATCTGTGAGTTCCGGGGCTGAGTGAGTTGATGCTTTTGCTTGTACCAGTTCATATGAATATTGCTTCCAGAGACAAGCCCATATACTGTAGTACCAGTACTGTAATGTGAGTGCTATGATTGGAATAGAGAGGGTAAAATACATAGAGGTTTGATTATAGAGCCAATACTCACCTGTGGGACTAGTTTAGAGTGTTTCAGGGGCTTAAAATGTCATTTTTCTGCCATTTCTTCACCCGTACTTTTTGATGCAGCTACCCTCATTCTCACACCATGCCTTGTATTTTTGACACAGCTTCTGTCATTCTCATACATCATATTTTTGATGCAGCAGACCTCTTGCATCATTTTAGGAGACTTTGCTGCATATTTGACACACGTAGATTTGATGCAAGCTGGATGTTTGCCACACTTTGTGTCAGTCTAAGGGCCCTTTGAAAATCCTGCCCAGTATGTCAGTGCTTTGAAAGAGAAACCTAGGTTGGTTTATTATGGTAGTGCACCTGCCCCTGATAATGTTATATACAGCATGCTACTGCTTTGAGAGACACCTCTGTTGGTCAGTCATAGTATTCTGCATACCTCTAATACACAGCACTAACTATAGTCCTTCAAAACTCTTATTTGCAAAGGCTGAAATTTGCATACCACAAACATATTGGTCATTGTTACTAATACCCAGCAGTGTGTCTTATCTGTTGCCTTAGCCCTCTGGGTGCTTAGAACTAGACACATTATAACTCTTGTTATTCACATAGTAAAGACATTTGATAATCAGAACCACCATGCAAAAGCACTGAAGAATGGATTATACAGTGAGGCCAAAACCAATAAAGGCACTTTTCAGTGAATGGCAAAATTACATATTGGTGCCTATGCACCAAGCAGTGCAAGGTACGTGTGAAAGGTGCCTACCCTGGCCACACAGCTCCATGCCCACAAACAGGTGCACAATGGCCAGCATGCACCTGCATTGCTACCTCATGGTGTCTGTCTGTCTGCAACCCCGCCCCCTAGGCATTAGGAGGTGGATTGAAGGACACAGGTGGGCATCCATTTGTATTGACCTGGTCCACTGGTGAATCCCCTTCTCTGTGCAGAGCAGGGAATTCTTGGACTGCACAGGACGGGAAAGCTGAAATTTGTTAGGTAAGCACCTGAAAGGCTTCCACTAATCCTCCCTCCCTAACCAGAGGGCTGAAGCAGCATGGTAGGGGTGGTTTGTTGTCCCGCAGCCTGCAGGGGTTCTCTAGGGGGCACACAGTGGGTCTGTGTTGCCATATCCTGCATCCCCTCACCCAGCACTGTACATCTACATGAATGGTGTAGAGCACAGGCATACCTTGAGACATGCCCCTGCACCATCCACACGTGGAGCTGCATGAACAGCCAGGGATCAAGTGAAGAAGAGGTGCATGTCCCTTCTGTGCCTGCTACTAAGGATCTGCAGGGCCCCCGATAAACAATTCTGCAATTTGGGGTGCCTACATGCCACAGGTCTGCGGTGCATAGATGCAGCACCCCTTTGTGCATGGGGCCATCACCCTCATTTAAAGCTCTTAAGCACGTCACAGATACATGTGCATGAGCAAGTCTGTATGCGGGTTTCTTTGATATCACCTAGCATTTTGAAAATACATGTTTTTAAAATGATGTACAGGAAAAGAAAACTTGAACATCAAAACATTTGTATAGAAATACTTATTATAGTTATCATGCATAATAAAGAGATTAAAACGGGCTAATTAATAAGGAAACATACTTTTCAATGAAACTATAATTATGATTTCTTGCTGGGTTATGAAAGGGGTGCAACCAGACTTGGCAAACAATGCATTTATTATGTATGTATGTACTGTATGTATATGTGTATTTCTGAAAGGTGTTACCAGGAAAGACATATTGAGCTGATAACAGCTCATTTCCAGATGTGACGTGTGTGGGGGGGGGAGAACAGATATAAAATACAGACTAAAAAAATACATTGAATGGAAATAAGTGTAACAAAATAAATAAGACAATAATGCATAAGATTAAACGGACTATCAGAAGCTACATACAGTAAATTGTGGAACTGGCAAAAGATGATTTCAATCATAATCAACATATAAAATAAGGACTAGTAGGGAATGACTGATGCTAGGGAAGTGGGAAATAACTAAAAACAATGATTGGGAGTTGCAGGTGAAAAGAGACTAAAAGCAATATTAAAAACAACTGCAGGAGTGGGTAGAGAAACCACAAAAAAGAGATATAAGACTAGGAAAGGAAGGAGCAGAGTGACTAGAAGAGAGTAAGAAGACAAAGGGGAGAGGAGACGGAGGCAGGATATGAGGGAAGAGAGCCAAACCAAAATTTAGAGATAAAGGTAACACAGTGGGTAGAGTGCCTGGCATCAAGAGAGGAGAGGGAGAGCAAACTACAGGGTACAATGATGTGTACGCAAGGGTGTGTCAAGGGCAAAGTGACAGAAGGAGTGAAAGAGAGGGTCCAGTGTAGCTATAGTAGACTTTGGAGCAACACTGTAAACTATGTCTCTGTAGTCAACAAAAGGCAAAATCATCTGAATGAGGAGTTCTCTGCGTGCAGGAGGCAGAATGCTTCTCTTATTTCTGTATAGCGCCCCAAGTTTGGGGTGGAGCTTTTTGTGGATCACATCCATATGAACAGAAAAATCCAAATGGTGATGAAGCCAAACTCCGAAGTACTTGAAGGAGGAAACATCTTCTCTAACAAGTCTCTGCCCAGTGCTGAAAATCGTAGAGACAGTTTTCTTTGCATTGAGGGCTAACCGATTATCACGAAACCAAAGTTGGACATTGTTAAAATCCAGTAGGAGTTAGTTCTTGAGGTCAGGGCAGAGGAGACAGAAGAAAAGAGAACTGTATCATCTGCATGCATATGTACTGACACAGAGGAACAGGCTTTGGAGAGATCATTTAGAAAAATGGAGAAAATAATTGGGAATAGCCCATAACTTTGGCTTATTCCTGTATTTCCACAGTTAGACAAAGATCTTTGTTGGGGTTTCATGATATTGCACATGTCTCTGATGAAATTATATATAGAATACTACTACTTTGAAAAAAAGACATCTGTTGGTCAGGCATGATACTGTACACATCTCTGAATGAACACCAACTCTAGTCCTTAAAATTCTCCTGCAAAAGCTACAATTTTCACACCACACACAGACTAGTCATTCTCACAAAGAGACAGCAGTGTGTGTTTTTTGTTTGCTTAGCTCATTGGGTGCTTAGAACTTGTCACATTACAATGTTTGTTCTTCATGTAGGGAGCAGAATGCGGTAAAGTCATTTAATGATTAGAACTGTCCTGCAAAAACACCGAAAAAAGGATTAATGTAGAAACATAGAAAAAGTTGGCAGAAAAAGACCATAGATCCATCCAGTCTGCCCAGTTTCACCCTATCCTACCCCAGGACCTCATGTCTAGTCTTGTTGATTGCCCTTGCCTCCCCACCTTGCCCCCGGCCTTACTGGTGTCCCCTTATGTAACTATTAAGTCTTTTACTCAGTACCAGCTGTGTGTGAAACCATTAATTGTTTTTGCACCCACTGCCTCTGGTGGTAGACTGTTCCACGATTCAGCCACTCTCTCTGTAAAATAAAACTTTTCACACATGCCCCCTGAATCTCCCTTGCCAACTTCCATTCATGCCTCCATCTTCCTGGTTTGATAGGCCTACTGAATATTTCCCCACAATCTGCCTTATTCATTCCTGTTAGGAACTTGAAGGTCTCTATCACATCTCTCCTCTTCCTTCTGGTCTCTGGTGAATACTTGCTCAGGGCCTTCCTTATGCCGATCCTCATAGGATCTGCCCTGCTAGCCCTGAATCAATTTGGCTACCATATGATTTGCCATCTCTAGCCCATCTTTATC
This sequence comes from Neoceratodus forsteri, assembly GCA_016271365.2. Lineage (NCBI taxonomy): Eukaryota > Metazoa > Chordata > Ceratodontiformes > Ceratodontidae > Neoceratodus > Neoceratodus forsteri. The sequence goes on from JADMNL010000024.1 coordinate 212,314,464, forward strand.
TTGTTTTAAGTGGGGGGATCCAGAACTGGGCACAGTATTCCAGATGTGGATTCACTAGTGATCTAGAGAGAGGCAGTATCACCTCCTTCCTCCTGCTATCAAATCACCTCCCAATACATCCCAACATCCTGGTTGCCTTGCTGTAGCCCTTGTTTCATTGGCTAGACTGTTTTAGGGAGCCGTTTATAATGACTCCCTGGTCCCTTTCCTTACTGGTAGTGTTCAACTTAACCCCTCCCATCCAGTATTCCTTCTGGGATTCTTGCTCCTTACGTGCATCACCTGGCACGTTTTGGCATTGTATTGCAACTGTCAAACCTTGGACCACCTCTCTGATCTTTGCAGGTCCCTCTGCAACTCCATAACCCCCTCTCACTGTCTACCCTGCCACAGAGCTTAGTGTCATCTGCAAAGAGATGCATTTTGCTTGCATTCCTTCTATGTCACTGATGAACATATTGAAAAGGACCAGCCTCATAACTGAACCCTGTGGCACCCCACCTGTGAAATCCCTTTTCTCTGATTGGACACCATTTACCACCACCCTCAGCTGTCTCCCTTTCAGCCAGTTTTTCCCCATCTAACTAGATCCTTCCCTGTTCCCAGATCCTCTAACTTCTTCAGTAACCTTCTGTGTGGCACAGATTCGAACACCTTGCTGAAGACAAAGTAGAGCAAATGCACTGCTTGTGCTTTGCCCACTATCCTTGTTACCTGCTCAAAGAATACTATCAGGTTCAAAATGATCTGCCAGCCATGAACCCATGCTGCTTACTATGCTGTAGCCCATTTCTCTGCAGGTAGTGCTTGACTTCTTGTGTTCATTTGGTATTTATTGTCAGCAGCACACTCAGCTGTGAGGTGGCTATTTTTGTGCCCGTGCTGTTTGCCTCTTCCCTTGTGGTGCGGGACTACATCCACTACCCTGCAATTATTTAGAACTGCTTCTGACTGTAGGGAGTTATTTAATAGCACTACCGGAGTTTCATCCAGTTCCGATGCCAGTTCTCTGAGCACCCTCAAGTGCATACCATCTGGCCCTGTGGAGCCTTATCTGTTTTCTGGGCTGCTAGCCCTTTTCTGACCATTTCTTTCATAATCATCACCTGCCCCATTTCTGGGATCCCTCTTGTAGCAGCCTTTATGCCACCTTCAGGCAAGTGTCCACTATCCTCCACTGTGAACACAGAGCAAAAGTAGTAATTTAGAATGGCCACCTTTGGCTTATCATCCTCTGTTACACTTCTCCCCTCTGTCAACCTGATAATTCTTTATCTCATCTCATCTTCCTTTTCTTTGTACTGTATCTAAAGGATTGTTCTTCTTTGACCCCTCTGTAATATGTACTTATGTGTCTGTTTTTGCATTGCTGTCTACTGTCTTAACTTAATTCATCCTTTACTGGTATTCATCTCATTCTTTGTCTCCCTTTTTCTCTGTTTGTTTATTTTTATTTAAACCTTTGTTAACAAGGTAAGAGTAATGAGCCAAGGCCCTTTTTCATGCACGTCCTGGGACCGTAACTATTTAACAAATCTATCTATCGTAACTTTAAAAAAAAAAAAACTTTTTCTGAAAACTTGCTTTCCTAGTTTAATTTTTAGTACTGAGACGTGCATTTATACTTGGAAGACTAGTGTGGATATATAAAGTATGTATAAAGCAGACAACTCAAGAGAGAGTGAAACTATAAAACCATTTTGAGTTTTACAAGGACACCAGTAAGGTTTTGATATGCGCTACAGCGCTTATTCAGTTAAATATGAGAACAATGTTTGGAATTGATTTAGCAGTATCCAGCATTAAAAGAAAGCTCCTTTTTAGGAAACCTAACTTTTGAATTTATTTTCTAGCGCTGAGACAAGCGTTCAAATTTAGAATAATTAATTGGCGTTGCTACATTTTATAGCGGTAAGCATATTAAGGTATATTTAAATGTAGTAAATCAATTATCTGTCTCCATAGGTAATTTAAAACTGTTTTTTCTTCTTGTAGTGAATTTGAATGAGTTCAGAAGAACCTTTTGGGATTTAGTAATACTGGCCCATTGAAATTAGAAGTAAGCAAGGCATATTCACGTTGTAAGTGATAATAAAAGCACATGCTAGCATATTAAACATAATTTTGTTTTTTAGGGTGGATTATTAACCCTTATCGATTCAATTTAGGATTTGAGGCTTTATTTGGAAAATAAGTCATACTCATTTAGGGTAAAAAAAGCTTTATTTTTGAAGGAATGGACTTGTGACCATTATGCAATAATTGGCCTGAAGTTGTTAGGTTTGTTTTAGAATGAAATAATTATTTATTTGAAATGTATAGTTTAAGTATTAGTATTTACTGAATGAAGATAGAATAATTGTCTGAGATGATAGAAGCTAATACAGCATTGCACAGCATATTGTAGTCCACCATTATAAGCACAAATGGCCTTGTTTCATCTGGTAATTAATGCCATTATACTCCAATAAAAAGGTTTTTTATGCTTTTATTTTAGCAAACAGTGAAATGATGAAGTGCCTTTACCACGAAACTGTTGCCTTTCGTTTGTGTGAAGAAATCTAAATAAACATTTTTAAAAAATTTGATATTAAAAGTGGAGATCAACCATTTATTTTTCATTTTCACAATCATCCTGGGACCATAGATAACAGCCAAGATGTTACACAAAACAATAACAAAACAAAATACAGTAACACTATTACATACAATTACAGTGTCAATTTAATTACACACATTAACATTTCAACTGGCTAAGATAATATTTCTTAAGATTCATTTTTTTAAGTTTCATGTCCTAGGCCAAGTTGTAAGGACCCTGGTAAGTTATTCCAGTGTATTGCTGCACTAGCTGAAAAAGCACACATACTCATCCTTGTGCTTGTATTTGGGACAACAAGTTTAGGTGTTCCATTAGAGTGTAGTGACCTTTCAGACTTCTTAAAATGATACATTGTGAATAAAGGAGACTCAGTCCTCAATCTTACAACATTATTTGTCAAACAATTTAGATTATATAAACAAGTTAGCTTTGGGGGTAACCAGCCTGCCAAGTAATATAAAGTGCAATGATGTGTTTGATAGGGTAATTTTAAAGCAAACCTACAAACAGCATGAAAAGTGGTAAGTAAAGACATATCTGAGTTAGTTAATGCAGTAAAAAGAAATGAATTATAATTCATCTTAGACAGCAAAACACTATTTGCAACCACCAGTCTGGCTTGTGCAGTCAGGAGATTCTACAACTAGAACAGGACACCCAGCCTCTGATTAATTTGTCTACTGATCAGCTTTACATGAAGAGAGTAAGTAAGGCATGGATCCAATAAGATCCCTAAGTATTTAAACAGGGTGACCTGTTCAAGTTGGACCTCAAAGTTATCCTGGACTACAAGTGGTTTGCTCTTAGCCAATCTTGGCTTGGATCCAGATAACATACTGTTTTTTGTTTTTTTTTACAGTTCAGGAGCAAATGATGTCTCCTAAGCCAAAGATCCAAAGGCAAGAACTCAAACGTTGAGGTTTAAATTGATAGTTTCCACTGAAGGTGAGCTACTATAAAGGATTATGTCATCAGCATACATTACAATATCTGTTTTAGTGAAGGTGGTAACTCATCAACGAATAAGGAGAATAGGGGGCCCAAGATGGATCCATGGGGCACTCCTAACTCCATAATTCTGTAGTTGGACAAAACACCCTGGTAGCTCACCATCAGGGGTTGGTCAGACAAGTACCTATCAAACCAGTTACAAGGTGAGTTTGCCAGCCCGATGCCTCTTAGTCTCCTGAGTAGCAGGCGATTACTGACCAGATTGAAGGCTTTGGACAGGTCCATGAACACAGCACCTGTGAGCTAACTTCCATCTATTGCTCCATGGTCTGTGAACCTGAACAAGGCCGTCCCAGTACCATGGTACTTATGAAAGCCATGCTGCTTGTGAAACCGAAGACCAGTGGAGCTGAGGAACTCAGACAGCTGTTCATTGACAATTTTCTCCAGAAGTTTGCCCAATGATGGTAATAAAGATACTGGTCAATAGCTATCCATGTCATTTAACATGCCAAGTAGATACCTGTGTATTTAACGAAGGCCCTATTTTTAGCCCTCACTGCCTCCTTGACCTTTTTTGAGAACCAGATTGATTTCTTGTGCCTGTTACTGTTGGTAACCATTGTTAGGCATGACTTAGTTGCCTCTAGGATGTCCAGTTTACTTACTCTCTACCTGTCTTCCACCCCCTGATTTCATCCACTCCCCTTAGCTCACCCTTGACTAGTTTCCTCAACTGGTCAAAGTCAGCTGTTCTGAAATCACAGCTTTTGATGATGTATACTGGTACTCAGGGCTAGTTTGAACCATATGGTATTATGGTCACTGGACCCTAAAGGCTCCCCGACCCTTACCCTGCCTAGCATTTCTGAGTTGGGAGCACCCTGTCGAAAGTGGCAGTTTGCCTTGTGGGTTCTCTGACCAGCTGTCCCAGCAGGCAGTCCTGCAACTTATATAGCAGGGCATGACTCCTGGCCCTCCTAACTGCTGGAATATCCCAGTCTATGACTGGCACATTGAGATCCCCCATCACCACTACCTCCCCCTTTGCTGTCACCTTCTGAATCTCTGTCTGTAGTTCCCCATCATCCCCCTGTCCTGGCAATTTGTAGACCACCCTATGCACAACTTCTTACTTGATGTGATTGTAAGCTGCACCCATAATTCTGCTCCCCTTCCCTCCATCCCTCAATTGATCCCTGCTCAGCCACCTCTATAGCATCCTTGACATAAAGGGCTACTGCAACTCATTTTCCCATACTCTTATCTCATCTATACATGGTGTATCTTGGTAATGCTAAATCCCAGTCATTATTGCCAGTGGCCCATGTTTCTGTGATGGCTATGAGGTCTAATCCCACATCTTCCACCATCACCTGGAGCTCACTAATTTTGTCCGCCAGTATCCAGACATTTAGGCAGAGCGCCTTCCAGCATGTGGCAGTACCCCTGCCCTTCTTGCAAGCACCTCTTCCCTTGTCCTCTGTTTCCCCATTTAATTTCCTGCCCTTATTCATTTTATGTGCCCCTGCCCTCTTACGCCTTTTCTTACTTTAATACGGACCCCTGTCCAGATGCCTACATAAACTCTGTTTCTACCCCCATTACTGTGAAAGTCCCAGCTACCCCTGAGGCCAAAATTTATAAAGGCATTTTTCAGAGAATGACAAAACTAGTCATATTGTCACCATTTAAAGCTCTTCTGAGCTTAAAACATGCATTTGTATAAGAAAGTTTGCATACAGTTTTGCTGATATACCTATGCATTTTGGAAATATGTGTTTTTGACATATACAATAAAATAAAACAGACATCAAGAAAATATTGTAAAATATTTCTTGTATTTAGCAAGCATAATATTGATATTTAAACAGATAATTATTGGGAGTACTTATTTTTTAGCAATGCTGTTAGTAGTTATTACTATCATTGTTTTGGGAACCTACCTGAACTTTGCCTGCAAGTAGTCTTTTTATCCACTGAAGAAAACAGACAATACACATGCAGTAAACACTCATATGTCTGGTGGATGGTGGGCGGGCAAGTGCTGTTCTATGGAGGAGAAACCCTTGAAGATAAAAAGTTAAAAGTAAGTGATACCCCTATTTTCTAACAGTCACTCTCCCCCATAGAACACTTCTTGTTCATCGAGTGGGATGAAATAAAGATCCCAGATAAGGGTTTATGGTAGGACAACAGAACTAAGAAGAAGAATAGACAGAGTAGTAACACCAACCAACCCAGAAGCTGAATATGACCTGTGCTGAACTCTAAGGGGTAGTGAAATGGCTCTGCAGGTATCTGTTACAGTACGTAAATCGCAGTAGAGTAGTTAAAGCTGTAACTACCATTTGCAAATGTGACTCTTACTGATCATGTTCAACACACTGCTGTGAGTGAGTAAAACTGCTGAATCTTGCTAACAACCCAGCTGAGCTGGCATCCTCTGGAGATAGGTGTCTCGTTGCCATGAGTATCAAGGATATAATGCATATGACTATATACTTATTTGTCCTATTGCTGTAGAAACTGAGGGCATGTGTTATATCAGTCAAGTAACTATAACCCTTTTGAGGGATTCTTGTTTAAGGAGAAATACCCTATTCTGAAGTGAGAACGTTGCATGGAGTTCTACTGAACACCCCATGGCAAAAAATGAAACACCCAACAGGTATACTTCAACCGAGAAGAACTGCAGACCAGTTGCTACCAACACTAGAAGTTACTGCAACAGTCACGTAAAATGCACAGGGAAAGACATGTGCCAGGGACACCATAAGGGAAAAAGCAGCTTGGAATTCAGCCTGCAGGCTTTCGTTGCTAATAAAACCTGGACAACACAATCCATGGAAACTGGTATCCTACAAGAAGAAGGGATCACTGGACCTTGGGGTACACTCTACTGAAGTAGTGTAACTCAAAGCTGCTTCGACCAGGATGAGGTAGTAATTATCAATATGGAGGAAAAGTTTCCATTCTAGCTAGGACATTGTCGAAATGGGGGCTGTAGAACATAGTCTACTAAAGACCAGTTGTGCAGATTTGTTGATGTGTGTGTGGGCTGAAGCTGTTAACTAATACAGTGTTCACTCCTACACAAGTGCTATGCAGTCATAGTAGAATTAACCACATTCAAATGAACAGGGCTACATCCGCAGCAGCAGTTATATAAATACAATTAATAGGGAACAGTCAGCACTAAGAGCTCCACGCCCAAATGTGGGGATGATCCCAATTTGCACTTTGTATGCAGAAACAATTTTTTTTTCACTTACTGTTTTCTGCAGTATAATAGATTATATCAGACTAATTTTGTTTACTTCCAGGCTGACATTTTCTGTAACTACAAATCACTGAATCCTCTGCAACTGACACCAGAGGAGTGCTGCATCTGTAGGAGATTCACTACCCTGCAGTATACAAACCAAATGAGTGCGCACTGGGACGTAGTGCTCCAGAAACCAACAATGGAATATTTGTAAAAAAGGCTTCGAGCACATACAACTCATAAGAGAAACACGTAGTATAAAAAACTTTATTTTACAAAACTCCTAACATGTTTCGGACTGCTCCCCCAGTCCTTTATCAAAGGAAATAAAAAACCAAATGTCAGAGAACACCATGTATAACACACAATTGATTCAGGTGTATTCCATCCAAACAATGAATACTTAGCTAAACCATCAAACTAATTATAATCCTCCAGAGAGACCTTCATTCAATTAAATTAAATATTTTAAACATCTTCATGTCTAATACAGTAAAACAAAAATGCATATAACAGTGTAGTCTTATACTACTTCTTCCAGAACTAAATTGTGGAAATGTAAAAATACAAAAAAACTAAAAACTCAGAAACTAAAAAGGAAACACTAAACGGGGGGGGGAGTTTAACAAGATAGTCAGACCATATGGTTCATGCTGATCAGACATGACCAAAATTAACTGCGATCCTTTAAATATGGATAAAGCTGTAAGGGGCCATTTAGCCCCAGACTTTTGTTAGCTTTTAAGGTTAAAATCCAGTAATTTTCTCTTCTTAGTACTAGATTATTATAATCTCCACCTCTCGGGTTCCTGTTTACCTTATCGATTGCCATAAATTTAAAGCAATGTTGTTCAGGTTCTCTAGTATTAACAACATGTGCTGCAGTAGCATAAGTCATATCTCCCCTCTGAATGGCTCTCATATGTTCTCCTACTCTGATTTTGAAACTCCTGATCGTTTTCCCCACATAAAAAGCCTCACAGTTACATATTGCCAAATAAATAACTCCCACTGTATCACAGTTCGTGAATTGTCGAATTTCAAAACTTCTATCACTGTTGTGACTCGAAAAAGTATTACCTTGTAACATATAGCTGCAATAGATACATCGTTTGCATTTAAAATTTCCCTTCCTTTTTTCTAACCATGTGCTTTTAGACTTATTTTCATAATGACTTCTCGTAAGTAAGTCTCCTATAGTGGGAACTTTTTTAAAACACATTCTGGCGGGTTGTTCTGTCACTCCTTGTAAACCTGATTCAGCTCCCAATACATGCCAATGCCTATTTATATTTTCAAGTTCTTTCGCTTTCACTGAATATCTTGTAACAAAATTAAAACGGCAATCTTCATGCTGTATTTTACACTTATTTCTCAAAAGATCATCCCTGTCAGTGTTTTTGGCTATGTTGTAAGCTTCCCTAATATAGTTCTTACCATACCAAAAAAAAAAAAAAACCTACCCTGCAGTACATGTTATCGTTGCTATAAGTTATGATCTTTTGTTTACTGGTCCCGCTGTCCTTCATGGGCTACGTACATTCACAGAGGATCATACTTAGCCCTGGGAGAACAGCAGAACTGTGAAACATTTGATCAGAGCTTATAAAAGTTCTAACATGCACTGCAGATGATTGAGTCTTCCACTGTTGTAATCCTCCTTTGATGTCAGCTGCAGGGCATTCTGGGATTTGTAGTTACAGAAAATGTTAGCATGGAAATAAGCAAAATTGGTCTGATACAATCTACTACAGTATAGTAAACAGTAAGTAAAAAAATGTTTTTTCACACTAAGTACAAATTAGGACCAGACCGACACTTGGGTGTGGGGCCCTTGGTGTTGACTGTTCTCCTTTAATACAAGTAATAAACAGTGAAAAACTGTAAAAACTAGACAGGAGCACTGTTGGGAGCATAGCAAAGTCCTGGTCCCCACAAGATCATAGCTCAACAGGAGGAAATGAACTGAGGCATCTGAGGCTGGTGCTTTTACTTATACCATCAGTGCATGTGGCATGGTATGTTGATACCATGTGTATGAACAGGGCATTTACCAGACCCAAACGTTCAGGTTCCCTTGTGGTTTTATTGTCTCCTGGTCTAGGACCATAGTGGGGCTCTATGGAGGAGACTGACTATTAAAATGTGTTATTTTTTATTTATTTAAAATTTTGGTAACCGGGATAGGCACACTGAGCCGAAGCTCATTTCCAGGTGCGACCTGGGGTAAAGGGAAAAGGGGGTAGAGACAAGTGAACAGTCAGGTTACAATATCAATATGGCATACAATAATTAAAAAAATTGACAGGAATAGCTAGACACATGGAGCACCAAAGTTAGCATAGGAAGTCACTGTAGAAGGAAATACTATAGGAGGCAGAGAAAGACTGAGGGAATGAGATGATGAATACTGCTAGCAATGAGAAGTTAGATCGGCTAGGGACAGTGGGGTACAGAAGGAGGCAGGTTAAGAATGTGTGAAGAGGGAGGACCTCACCCTGGTTGCTGGATTATGTTTCACAGTTTTCCTAGAGGAGTCAGCATATCTTTAATACTTCATTGTCAGCTAGTTATGATGTAGAAACTCGACTGTTTATAAATTTGTAAATGACAAGTTCCTATATCACTGCTGCCTTGCACACCAGTAGTGAAAATACACTGCCACAGACTGTCAGTAGCACCTCTGGCACAGGCAGACCAGCAATTGAAAAAAAAATAAAACCAAGTAAACAAAAATACTACATGTACATCATGGATATAATGAAATGTCAGGGTTCTGGTGACAAATATAAAACATATGTAAATGTGCCCATAACCCCTTAATACCATTAAGCCTTATTATGTACACTTGCATGTACTTTATCCATTTTGTAATATTATCAGTTAAAGGAGGGGTCCCAATTCTAAACTGGGACCCAATATGTCTGAGTGCTGACCTCAAACTGCCTAGTCATTAGGATGAGCAACCAGGACAGGCTTCTGTTTCTCATGTTTGCCTTTGTGCTTGTGCAAGGGTGAACATATTGGTATGATGGTGGATTTTTAGAGGTATGTCACTATCGGTCCAATGCAGGGCAATCTGCAAGGGGCTTGACAGTGTCAGAGCAATTATCAGCCAGGTTGATCATGACACTCTTCAGGACTTTCTGGGTAGAAATATCATGGAGTTCAGAGAAAAGAACCACCCAAATCTAAGGGCTGTACTTTCCTTTCATAATGCCACCCAGCAAACAGAGCTGATCTGTGTACAACACTGGGGAGCCCACCGTCAGTGCCACCAAACATAACATCAACACTAGGGTGCCCAATAGACTCCCAACAGAGGTGGGGGAGGCAAACACAGTTGGAGAATTCAAAAATGCATGGTACAGGCATAGGGGAACCCTAGTGATAGGAACGAGAAGGTAAAGCTGGAAATCAAGTAGGGTCTGCGGCTTTTGCAGTAGGTAGGTAAATGGGCAGACTGGATGAGCCTAACGGTCCTTATCTGCTGTCAGTTTCTGTGTTTCTATCAGTGTCTTGATCAGCCTGCTGTGGTCCTCCCCACCAATGTAAAAACAATCCCTCCCTCCTCCCCTTCCTTCATAATTTTCCAACACCAGGGTGTTCAATCCCTAGTGCCAGCTAGTACCCCCCCATTTTCACTGTTCAACACCGTGGCACCCACCCACCACTGATGCTGCCAAACATAACACCAGCACTGGGTTGTCAGATCCCCAGTGTCAGTAGCTGAAATAAAAACATCCCTCAATCCCTCCAACCCCTTCCTTCTTAATTTTCCAATAGTGGAGTGACCAATTTCCAGTGTTGGCTAGTGCCCACGCACTGTCCATTTTCACTGTATGACACCAGGGAGCCCACCCCTGGTGCTGAGAAACATAACACTGACACTGGGGTGCCCAATCCCCAGTGTCAGTGCCTGAAATAAAGACAACCATCCCTCAATCCCTCCTACCCATTTACTCTTAATTTTCCAACACCGAGGTGCCCAGTTCCTGGTGCCGAGTACCCACACCTCCCACGTTTTCACTGTCTGACACTGGGTAGCCCACCATCGGTGTCACCAAACATAACACCAACACTGGGGTGCCCAATCCCCAGTGTCAGTAGCTGAAAGAAAGAAAACCATCTCTTAGTCCCTCCCACCCCTTTTTTCTAAATTTTCTGATGGTAGGGTGCCCAGTCCTCAGTGCTGGCTACTACCCCCTACTCCAACTGTTTTCACTATGCAACACTGGGGAGCCTATCTTTAGTGCCGCTAAACATAACACCGACATTGGGGTGCCCAATCTCCAGTGTCAGTACCTGAAATAATGGAAACTGTCACTCAATCCCTCCCACCCCTTCCATCTTAATTTCCAGCACCAGGGTGCCCAATTCCCAGTGCTGGCTAGTGCCCCCAACAAGCCCCCCCCCCTCGTGTTCACTATGCAACACCAGGAAGCTCATCCTCAGTGCCATGAAATACAACATCGACACTAGGGTGCCCAGTTTCCAGTGTTGGTGCCTGAAATAAAGAAAACCATCCCTCACAGTCTTTTTTATTTTTATACACCCTGTAAAAAAATGTCCACAATGTCTTTATCTGCCACCAGCCCACTGCCAGCATTACTCTCCCCCCTTCCTGACCCTCCCACTAAGTGGCCACCATCCCACACCCTCCTGCCCCTTACTTACCTACTGGGGGTCCAATGCTGTAATCCATTTTAGACCGGAGACACATCTTCACTCTTCAACACTGGACTGAGAACTGAGGCAATCAGGTGTGTGGTTCAATGCATTTCATTGAACTTGTCCTCATAACTTGGTCATTTTTTAAATGTTTTCCCCCATATTTTCAACATATCTTTTTTGTGACCCCACCTCATAAACAAGGGTGCTGAGATTATGCAAATCTGTCCCAATAGATGCTTTTGCCGTTGCTGCATGAAATCACCTTTTGGCAGGATTTGAACATTTTCTCCACTCTTGTTCATTAGGTGGGATCATAAGAAGGCCATGTTGAAAATTTGGGGTAAAAATATTTAAAAACAAGAAATTTATAAGCATACATTGAAATTGTTCAAAGCATGCTCATAACTTTGGTAATTTTCAATATTTTGACACTAATTTTTTTAACATAGCCATTTTGTTCACACCACCTCATGAATGTGACAGCTGCCATTTTTCAAATCCTGGCCAAAATGTGTTTTCACATTTGTAATGCAAAATCACCTTTCAGGCAGGATTTGAAACTTGTGTCTGCCCTTGTTCAGGAGGTGGGGTCATAAGAAGGCTATGTTGAAAATCTGGGGTAAAAATATTACAAAAAAAAAAGGTTATGAGCATACATTGAAAATGTTCATGGCATGCTCATAACTTTGATAATTTTCAATATTTTGACCCTAAATTTTCAGCATTTCCATTTGTTCACACCACCGCATGAACATGACAGCTGTCATTTTTCAAATCCTGGCCAAAATATGTTTTCACACTTGTGGCGTGAAATGATGCTTTAGCCACTATTTTATGACTGACACCTGTCATGTTCAGAAGGAGTGGTCATAAAAAGATTATGTTAAAAATGTGGGGTTAAAATGTGAAAAAGTCTTTGGGCAAGTCTTCTCTCCCAGTTCCCCTGCCCCGGGGAGGCCCCCCCCAACAAAGGGATACGTCGGGTTAACTGGGCCCCGAACAAAGGGATACATTGGGTTAACCGGGTTGCAGCAGTACTGAGGGTAGTAGAATGGTGACAGGGACTAGTGAGGGGGTGGGCTTGGGGAAGCATAAAGAAATAACACACAAAAAAAAGAGGAAAAAACAAAGTTATGAAGAAACAATGAATTGCTCCAATGTTTATTCATGACTTTATTTTTGCAGATTTTGACCTCAGTGTTCAACATATCCCTTGTGTTACCCTACCTCCTGAAAATGACAAGTGACATTTTTCAGATACCCTCTGACACTTGTTTTCTCAGTCGCTATGCGAAATCACTTTTCAGATGGGATTTAAAAAATTCCCCTGTCTTGATCATAGTGTCAGGTCATAAAAATTCTGTTGGAAATTTGGAGTCAAAATGTGGGGCCATTGAAAATTTGATATTGCCTCTCAGCTGGCCTATCCTGGGTAAATACATTCTAAAAATGTGTGAAAGCAGGACACCACTGAAAATGCAATATTGCATCTCATATGGTCTGTCCTGGATGAATATGTAGTAAAAATGTGTGCAAACAAGACCTGGTACAACAACAATGCAAGTGCCGAACATTCAGCACTGACAAATGCTCGTTATAAACTGAGCCCAAAACTGAGCTCCACATTCTCATTCCAGCATGCCAATGTTTGTGTTCATGTGTGCATTGTATGGCTCTAAGGGGGCTGCTCTGCATCATGACATGATACTGGGCAATTCCTGGGTCCCACTGAAGTTGATGGACTACAGAAATAACCCTACATCCTCCTGTTCTGCAGCACAGGCCCCGGGAGCTGCTGAATGCACAGTGCATACAGTATACACCAAAACATAGCATTCTGGTACAGAAATATGGGAATGGAAAACTGTTCTAGTCACTTATAGGAATTAGGCTGTTCAGTGTCAGAACTTGGCAAAGTTGGGTCCAGAATGAGAATCAGAACCCTCCCTTTTACAGTATTGCCTTAGTATGAAAAGCTTTGCTTGACAGTACTCCGTCTCTAAATACTAGGCTAGGGGCAGTCATGACACAGTTAAAGGCCTGAGATTAAAGTATTGAGGATGGGGAAGACTTGCAAAAATTAAACCTTTTTGCATACGCTCAAATTCCAATGGGTTCCCAAACTGAGTTCCTCCTCAGTCATAGGTACTGAGCTTTGGTTGGCTGGGTGTGTAGTGTCAAATTGTTCCACCCAATGGCTTGACGCCCAAACCTGGGAATGAATCACTGAGCCAGACACAGTATAAAGTACCTTAATGAGGAGAGGCACTGTTCCCCCAGTGGTTCTACTGCTACCAACCTGAGAGACAGACCTTAGCAAACACACTCTAGCAAGATCCAATATGGCTACAAAAGAATGGTATTGTGGGGAGTGAGAAATATGTAAACTAGCAATTTTTGCACTAACCACTGAGCCACCTAAATGCAATTTCTAATTATTGTGCTACATGCCACTAATACATATAAACATATATACATATATATTCCAGTGTAACATAGCAGTACACTGTCTACACACATTTTTACAGATTAAAAAAATACATTGCAGGACTGTTTTCTTCTTTTCAGGCTCCGAGGGACATTGGAGGGTGGGGGGTTGCCACTAGACACCTCATTTAAATCAGCAATAACATGCGTAAGGCTAAAACTGATTTAGATTGTGGGGGAATGTGGACTAGCAATTTTTGCACTAATCACTGAGCCGCCTAACTCCATTTTCTAATTGTTGTGATACACACTGACTAATATGTATATACATATTTGCATATATATTCCAGTATAGTAAAGCAGTGCACTGTCTACACACACAGAGTATTGCCCCCCCCACACACACTAAAACACATATACTGCCTTATATGGCATTCGTTTACTTATACATCTAACCTTAACTTTTACTGTATTTATGATAAACACTGTGTTTTGCACTAACTCATTGTACTAATCTATGGCATAACTGGGTAACTAAGGTTGAGGACCAGGGATGTGCGGTGGATGTGGCCTACCTGGACTTTATTGGGGACATTGCAGAGGGACTGGAAGGGAACGTATGCCTCTTCACAGACAATACAAAGGTATGCAATAGGGTGGACATAGCAGGGGATTGAAAGAATGAAGGAAGACCATAAAAAACTGGAGAAATTGTCTGAAGAATGGCAGCTGGGATTTAATGCAAAGAAGTGCAGGATGAGTGCAGGTGTGATAAAATAAGTTTTGTGTAGAATGTGTCTTGATGGTAATATGAAAGAAATACATAGAGTTGCAATTAGATGGTATATTAATGGGAGAGAGAAAACCATATAGATAAGATATTAAGTTGTTAGTACAACACACAGTTATAGACAGAACATGTTTAAATAATGCAAGCTTGAATAGTCACAAATAATAGTAACAAATGAACACATAGTTACAGTCAGAAACATGTTTACATAGTGCCAGCATTAAAATGCAATCGCAGTGTGTTTTCTGTTTCTCTAGTCTTTAAAGTAAGACTTCAACATTGGATGTTTTATGACCTTATATACCTGCATAATTTCTTTGAAACTTGGCTTCCCGGCCAAATGCCCTTTGGGGTAACCATTGCCTCAGTGTTTGCACACAGAGGTTCTTTGTCTTTAAATTTTTTTTTTTTTTAATTGGGTTCACCACAACATAACCCAGATATACAATTTAGGGTAGCTGGTTCATTCCACTGGGGTGTCAAGCAGACAAGGTGTACTGATGAGTCCTGGTAGGATGAAACAAGTGTCTATGTCTTCTGTTGGCACTCTTTGCAAACTGTGTGATAGGTCTTTCAGCACCATGCATTTCTACTTAAAGTTGAACCAGCAGAATATTCTGTGGTGATTTGCATATGCAGTCCATGATGCTTTGCATTGTGGGGGCATGTGTGATTTTGTATTACCTGCATAGTATTCCTTTTGTGGCTTTTGACCTTAACACTGCTACATCTTATCTATAGTGCTGTCTCCAGCTAATTATTTCTCTAAAACTGGAATTCATGAATAGAATGAAACTGTTTTTTTAGAAGGCCTGCTATGAAATCACATATTGTGTGCATCTCAGTGCAACACGGGTAAGAGGAAAAAGTTAGAGAGGGAGATATCAATCTCAATTACACTTGAAAGCCTAACTAAGTTGACATGTTTATGAGCTATGAATCTTTCTTGAAAGAGAATTGTACCCACACTGGACAAAATAGTGCTTTCAAGACTGCTCAGCTTAAATGAACACAGCAGACTGCTTGCTTCAATTAGCACAGTGATTCTACAAAACCTCTAATTTTACCTAGTCCGTTGGGTATCTGGAGAGCTCCTTTTCTCTACTGTCATAGCAAGATGTCTGCAGGGCTACACTCACTGCAGCTTTAAAAAGGGCCCCGAAATTGTGGTAAGAGGAACCATATAGGCATAGATTCTTCAGAATAAGATTTAGGCTTTACTGTGTTAATAACCCCCAATGTACAGTTTCATGTGTTCTTGCTGAAATAGTCCTATTTTGCTCCTTACTAGGACCTCCTGTTAAAGCTGTCATTCTCTCAGCTTACAGTATGCTCAATTATTTATCAGTTCCAGAATCTGGTGACTTCAGAGTAGAAGCCTAGAAGAAAACACCTTCCATAGGTTTCCGTTCAACTAGTGTCTCAGGATTTCAGAACTCATGAGTAATTAAAAAATTAATATTAGATGCAGAAAGATGAAGCATTAACAAAAAAAACCTACATAAGGAACAAATAGGACTATTTCAAAATGAACACATGAAAACAGTACACTGGGGATATTAAACAGACTTCAAACATGGCCAGATTTCCAGTCATATTAAAAAATATAAAACTAGGTCTATGCTAGAGAACCATACAGACATTGCCTTTCTTTGACATCTCACTGACTTGCACTGATGTATTCTGAGGACTAGTAGTGTTTAAAATACAAAACCTAGGAAGATTAAAAAAAAAAACTGTGAGAGTATATCCTGTTTCCAAGTCTGTGTCCTGAGCTTGGAACAAAAAACGCTGACAGGAGGGAGACTGAGCCACCCACTGGATGCATTCCCTATTGAGTGGGTAGAAGTCTTAGTGCACCACAACCAGTGGTGTAGCTAGGAAAGTAAAACTTGTGAGCCAGAACCTTTTAGTGCCTCTTTGCACCCCTCTCATTGTAGATACGCCCATATTTGTTACTCAAAACCTCTTGTATACCCCCATTATACTTCAAGATCTGCATAATGAGACCAAATAATATAACAGGAATTAGCTTTATGCATTTAAAATTATGTTTAATTCAAAGAGATCATAACATTTATTTTATAACACCAATAAAAGTGCATGTCAGACAGTACAGGTAATCAAAATCAATGGTCAGGGCCCAGAATTTCACCCCCCTCCCCAATCAGTTTGTAAGCCATGGTTTACTTGGCATATGCATTTCTACACCCATGAGTACTACTCCTGGTGCTCCAGGGATGTGTGGCCATAGTAGACAGCCAAGTATTGTTTTTGTAGAAGGCTATGGTGTGGGCCTAAGCAAATAAAGTTAAGAGGAGAGTGATAAAATTGGTGAAGAAAAGACTGGGAGTGGCCTGGGTGATAATGAAGCCTTATCCCCCCAAGTCCTTCAGAGATCTCTAGCAAGCAAGGAAGCTGTGTCCTGCCTGCTCCCTCACCAGATCTGCTTCTACAGCAGTGATGTTTGGGTGAACCTGTGGAGGTTTAGATTATGGTTAGCAGTCATTATCCCTGGGTAGCACAGTAGTTACCTAGGATGGTAGTGGGTTTCTGATGAGCTGAATCAGTTCTCAGCTACCCCGAAAGAGGTTTGAAAAATTGTTACAAGATTTAATGTGAGGCAGTTAAGCCAGTCCTTGGTCTAGTTCAGTGTATTTGCATCGATTAATCTTTTTTTTTTCTTCTTCTTTTGAATGTGTACTTAAAAGCCTTGGCTTTCAGCAACATTACAGTATTATATCTGAAGCAACCAGTTTTGCATGTCTCCAAACTTGAGGAGCATCTTCCGGTAGGACAGTACAACAAAAAGAGGTGCTGTATGACATCTTCTCGTAAAAAAAATAAATAAATTGGAGAACATTATAAAGCAAACTGATATTATAATTTCACTGACTGGTATTTCCATGGTTTGCAGCCTTTCTTCTTGGCAACGTCAGTGCTGGTATCTTATTCTATATTTATCCCAAGGGGAGGGAGACATGTTGCAACTGGCTTTCTAGAATCAAAGTCTTTAGATGTCTTATGAAGCTATCTTAAAAAAAACACAAACAGGATCTTCATGATTTGTATGTTAATATTTTTTTCTTCCTGATGAAAGCTTTCTCCGTGACTTTGTCTAATGTATGGTAGTCAGAATACAGTGGGCTATTTGTTCCTGTAAATCTTTCTCGAGATTGGTGAAGCCAAAGCAGAAAACATCCAATGTTTGAAATGATAGAGCTAGAAACTTAATTAGTTTTACAGGAAAACTAGGAGACAGATTGACATGCTTACATATATTGATTCACTTTCAATGTACTGATATACTGAACTTGAAAAACATTTCCAATATAATGACAGAATCCAGTAATATCAGTATACTGATGTATAGGGGATATATAATGCCCTGGACCAGAATATGCCTGAGTGATGGGGCAGAACCATAGCTCAGGAGTGTCAGAGTCACAAGTGAGTTATGTAAGTCCTGCCCCTTACAAGTTATAAGTGGCATATTCTGATCCAGGCAATTGTGTGTCCACTTTATGCAATCAGGATTAAATTAATTATTTTTATGAAGATTTGACTGATTTCACTGCTCTGTTTTGAGTGCAGTGGAAGCCATTGTGATGTCATCATGCATTGTATGAGCTGCTCTCCCATAGGTTAAGGGTTCCTTTGTGAACTGTGTAAAGTGGAGATAAATGGCTAATCTGAAGATAAATTATTTATTTCCATGTATAATACTTCAGTGACTAAAATAAATTATCTGTGAGGCTTGACACTGATCTGCCTTGTTTTAAGTGGAAATATATTGATACACTAATAACACACTTCCACTAAATCCACAGAAAGACATTTTGAATGACAAATTCAAGACTTTTTAAACATTTTCAGATTTTTGTTAGACTAATTACTGAAACAAAATACTTTTTTTTACAAATATGTACACATATTGACATAAAAATCACAAGAATGTTATTTCAAAGAGAGAAAGAAAGTTTGTTAATATATTACACATCAGAAGATATTAGTCTGTCAAGGGCCTCAACCTTTTTTCTAGTCATGTAAGGGTTTTACCTTTTTAGATGAACCTCACATATTAGAATATAGTAACCTCAGATAAAGCAATTCCAAATATGAAGACTTGATATTATAATGCATGAACCTAAGCTGAATTTCCTACTCTGTGCCTGACTAAAGGTTTTCTTTTTTATACACGGAAACCCCATAGCAGGGGAGGTAACTTTATGGAGTCTGGTGTAATTAACACATTGTTTTTTGGAGAATACAGTTATAATCTGATGGTATGGGAAGTTCTGTCCCTCCTACTATGCATGTGGCACTGATTGATATTCAGAAGTTTATTTACACTGTATTACATTTTATTAATTATCTGCAGGATCAGCAGTTCAGAAGAATGAATTACCTGCAGGATTTGCAATCCAGAAGTGGCACATTATGGCCACAAAACATAGTTTGTAACTAAAGAGATTTTTTTGTTTTATTTAAAAAAAAATCACATTTGGTATCAGTGCAACACAGTTACACAACATTCCCCAAATATCTGAATTTTAGGACTTTTAATTTTTCATTCCTGAAGACATTTTCATTAAAACATAAGGAATAATGTATCAGTGACCATCCATAATGAGGCTGTGTTTGCATTGACGGGTTGAGATAACAGCATGTGGTCCTCGAGAGTGAACCTTGAAAGGTCTGTGCTGTTAACTCAACCCAAAGATGGAAACACAAGGCAAATTGTGTATGGTCACCCATAATTTATTTTTTATAGCATATAGTTTTTGTGAAAAATAGTACTGTAGTTTTTTTCTTGCCTCTGTGTGGCACTCTGATAAAGCAGGTCATATTCATTTTTAATAATAATCAGTTGGGCATAAATATGCCTTTATTACCTTATTTTGTTTCTGCTTGTTTTTGCTGTATTATTGGTGTTGTTGCTGACAATGCCAAAGAGAATAAGTGAGAGGAAACAGAGAGAGAGAGAGAGAGAGAGAGAAGTGCTTGCGAGAAGGAGCACTGTTTTCCTCATGGTTACCTTGAGTGGGGCTTGTGATAGAGTGGGTCCCCCCCCCGGACAAACCTCTTTTGTTTCTCTTGTTGTTATTTTAAAATCTGCTGCAGTAGTACTCTTCTAAATCTCAGTTATTTTACTTTACTGTATCCTGTATTTCTACTATAATAGGGTTGGCCTCCTATTATGGTAATCTTCTCCATCTCTCCTCTCTGTTAATTTTCTGTCCAGGAGGTGAGGCATTCCCATGTATTAAAAAGCGAGAGTGTCATAATCCTATGTAGCATCCAGACACTCTTTAACTAATCATAAACTCCCCTAAGAATAATATTTCTCCATTTGTACAAGTAGTGCTTGAAGGGAGAAGAAAGAACCCCCTCCCCTTCGTTATGGTTGTCCCTCGGTTTGTGTTCAGTACACAGGATAGGAGGCCCACGGGAAGGCAGGGGTGAAGTTGAAAGCAGCTGGAAAGCTGTAGTCACAGTGCCAAAACGCATTGTGGGATGTGACAATTCACTGGCAGAGCATCTACTTGCGAGTGGAGTTGCACAGAAACTGGACGTTAGGGCAAGGTGAACGAGTGGAGTGCTAGCTGTCTCGTCCTGATGTTCCCCTGCTGTCTCGCTGTTAAGAAATGACAGCTTCGGGTAGCTACAGGAAAAAGGGTCAGTACCTGTGGTAAAAATTAGCACAGCTATGGGAAGGAGACGCACTTGTGTTGATAGAAGCGCTCTTCCTGTCTACTTCCCCCTTCAAAAGGAACCTGCCCCACAACAATGGTTGTTTCCTCCTCTAGTGCTACTACACCCAGAAGCAGCAGATAGGCTGGGTCTCTTTAACGTTTAGCGTTAGTCAGATACAGGAACTAAAGCAGCGGCGCTAGTTGAATGAATGTCAGTGTGTTTGCACTGAGTGTACAGCCTTCCCCCCTCCCTTTACCCTTCGGTATCGCAGAAGTTTGCCTGCTTGTTAAAAATGCAAGGTTAAACACAGCAATGTAGTAACGAAGGGTAAAATAATAAGATAAACCTACAAGCTGAAGTTACCTGGAGGCATTGCTCAGGAAGGGACCTTACAACTAGTTTCCAAGGCAGCAAAACAAAGCTGTACATTAAAGCAACAGTAGTACTTTTGTCTTGTATGATTTGCTCACATTTCATGATTGGTTTTGCTTTTCATATCAGGCATTTTTTTTAAGGTAAAAACAAAGAATGCCTCCTTAGTAGTCCACACATAGCCCCCACTTATACAGTAGGTAGGCATTTTTAGGGACTAAACGCCTCTCACTGCCCTGCTTTTATAGTATTCTTCAAAATGAGGCATTACATAAGAGGGAGAGGAGTCAGGATGTTAAGTGACCCTTTCACATGCACTTAGGAGTTTATGTCTTTTCTAAAACTACTAGATCTAGTTAAAATAAATAGATAATGGATGTAAATAAAATGAATCTAATGGACTCAGATTCTGCCCAAAAGCATGTATTAGCATAGATTATTTCATTGTATTAGTGTTAGGGGCTGAACAAATGTATGATGATGTCATCAAGTAGGCAGTATATAAGGACTGAAAATGAACCATGATTCAGATAGGTGTTGGACACAGAGGATGGTGGTCCTGTTGGTCAGATGGGATCACTCTGTGTGGAATTTGTTCGACCAGAACTGTGCAAGTTATTTGTCTTTTCGTTGCTTCGGTGAATAATTTTGATTTGATTTGCACTTTAAATAAATCATCACAGCACACTAAGCCACTGTGTTTCTACATTTAAAGCGTGTCTTGTATTGTCACTTTACCCACTCTTCTACAGGGCTGGGTGTCAGCACCATGTGCTAGTTCCGGGTTTGGAAAGGAATCAATTTTAAAACTTTGAGACATTATTTTTACACAAAAAGGGTGCAGTTCACCTAATAGGACCATGTATTAATGAATAAATGAGGTAAGAGAGAAAACCTGGCTAATCATTGTAAAGTGAGTGACAGAGTGACGAAAAGAAAATGAAAGTGGGTGGGTGGCAGACAGCATGAGTGGGACACAGGTAGATGCTGTGATTATGGAACACGTACAACAACTTCAGAATGTGCACAATACATTTTATTCATTTTTTTCATTGATGATGGCCACTAGGCCTCTTTCCTCAAAGGTCATGCCCAGATTTGCCCACCCATCCAGTACTCTGTCCTGTCTTGGGGTTCTTCTTTTTCCTTTTGTGCATTGCCTTGCACTTTTTAGCATTGAATTTCAACTGCCAAGCCTTTGACCACCTCTGTAGCCTTTGCAAGTCTCTCTGCATCTCCCTAACCCCCTGCTAACTGTCTACCTTGCCATAGAGCTGGTACCATCTGTGAAGAGACACATCTTGACATTGATTCCTTCTCCCATGTTGCTGATGAACATATTGAAATGGACTGGACCCAGGACTGATCCTTGTGACACCCCCCTGGTGACCTGCCTCTGTTCTGATTTTGATTCTGTTAAACAAAACTCTCTGTTGTCTTCCTTCCATCCAGTTGCTCACCAATCTGTGTCTTTCACTGCATCTTGGTCCTCTAGCTTCTTCTGGAGGGACCGAGTCCAAAATGTCTTGTCAAATTTGAAGTAGAATAAATCTGTAGCATAACCTTTATCAACTACCCTCATTACCTAGTCAGAGAATACTATCTGACAAGACCTACTTGCCATGAGCCATACTGTTCTGGAGTCCATTGCTGTCCAGGTAGTCCATGAAGTCCTCTTTAGTAAGTGCCTCCATCACTTTACTCACAATAGAGGTAGGCTGACAGATCTGCAGTTACCTGGTTGCTTCTTGTCCCCCACCGTTGTGGAGTAGGACTTCTGCTACCCTCCAGTCTTTTGGAACTACCCCTGTCTGAATTTAGCTATCGAAAAGTCCTACCAGGGGTTCAGTTAGTTCTGTTGCCAATTCCTTGAGCACACTTGGATGCATCCCCTCTGGCCTATGGCCCTGGATTTACACTAACACCAAAGACGCCTGTGTAGGACTTTTGCATTCTGGAGGGGCCTTCAATCTCAGCTCTTTTATGTAACTGAAGTACCAACAAGAACTATACACCATGGCAGGCCCTGGCTTATGTATGCTGCTTCACCTGTGCTGTTGCTGCTCTGCCCTCCAGCTGTCTTGCTACTCCTGTGCCCCATGTGCTGAGTGAAAGTATCTGGCAATAAGCAGTGCAGCAAGCAGAGTAAGTGAGCCAATGAAAGTTTGGTGCTGGCAGCTGCACAGAGTGGCTATTGTTGGGTTTGGTGCCATTCATCTGAGAATTCATCTGAGTAAGTTGTCTTGTCTTCCAGGCTCTCTGGTGGCCATTAAGTGCAAGTGTTGATGGGGTCAGCTTGGCCTGGTGATAGTGGGACTTGCAGATAGTGAAGTGGCTCAGGAGTCACAGAGACTGAGCAATGGTTGTGGATGGGAATGCCCTGCCAGCACCAGCAGTACTGATGTGCTGTGCACTAGTGCCAGAATTGGTCATAGAGGAGACAGATGGCAATGATACCAGTGGGGCTCAGCTCATTGGGGAAGGGTTTGGTCATCTCCTCAGAGGCAGAAGTTATGCTGTGTGCCAAGGGCCTCGGGGAGATGATGGGGATTCATTTCAGTGGGGTTGGGTGAGGATGCAAAGATCAATGCATAGAGTAAGCTGCAGCAGCAGCTAGAAGGAGCAGGCCTCAGGTCTAGTAGTCAGAGTCAAGAGATCAGGCAGAGGAGGACGATGGGTGTAGAGCAGGCTCAGCCGTGAGGAAGCCAGCAGTGCAGTGAAAGCAACAAAAAGGTATAGAATGGATACTCAACCCCCCCCCCCAAGTTTTAGCTCTGTAACAGTCTTTCTGAAGGTTAGATCATTATTGTGTTATATCAGAAGGCATTGGTACTAGATTTAATGTTTTTTTTAATTTACTCCAGCAAAAGAAGACCACCCAAAACCTCTCCTCATCCAATTTCAGTTTATGTTTTACTTTTGATACGTCTGCACACCAAACGTTTTGTCAGGAGTGAAAAGGGATTTCGGGGGGTGTCACTGCAGAGCCCATTGCAGTTCAAAATAGCAGGTGTTCGGCAGTCTACACCAGTGACCAGCAGTGTGGTTAGTGACACCACTAGCTTTTTGCTGGGTGGAAACTTCTTGTACTTTAAAGGACCGAGATGCTCTAGTGAAAGATGGCCTTGGTCATTTGATTTACATGTAGCGATCAGCAAACAGCTGAGTGAGTTTCCACATCAGGAGCCTGTCAGTCTGTCAAACATAAAAAGAAAACTATCCATCAATGTCTGTTGCAGCCTCCTCGATGTCTTTTGCAGACACCACCATAACTGCTCCCCCACAGCCCAACCCACCTCATTATAATGGCACAGGGTGCCCAGTCCCCCGTGCCAGTTGCTACCTCAACACTTCCCATTTTAGTTACACAGCACCGGGGAGCCCACCTCCAGTACTGCCAAATATAACACTGACACAGGGGGTACACGATCCCCCAGTGTTGCCACCTGTAATAAAGAAAACTGTCTATGTTTTTTTTAACCTGTAAAAAAGAAAACTATCTATCGATGTCTGTTGCAGCCCCTGCTGTAACCACCCCCCCAAGCCCAACCCACATTATTATTTTGGCATGGGGTGCACATTTCCCTGTGCCAGCTGCTATTCCCCACCCTGACCCTTTTAGTAATGCAGCACCAGGGAGATCACCCCTGGTACTGTCAAATATAACAGTGACACACTGGGGTGCCCAATCCCCCCGTGTCGCTACCTGTAATAGAGAAAACCATCTCTCATAATTTTTTTTATTTTGTAAACCTGTAAAAAAGAAAATCATCCATTGATGTCTATTGTGCCATTATTCCCCCCACCCGACCTTCCCACTCAACCACAACTCCATCCCCGCCCAAGCCCTTACTTACCCAATGGAGGTCCAACACTGCAGTCCTCTATAAACTGCAGACACATTTTCACTCTTCAATGCTGAACTGCGAACTGAGAAAATCAGGTATGTGGTTTAGTGTATTTCAATGGGCTTTTGAACTTAGTGGCATAACTTGGCCATTTTTGAATATTTTGGCCCCAAATTTTCAACATGTATTTTTTGGGACCCCACCTCGTGAACAATGCAAGTGAAGTTAAGCAAATCTGTCCCGAAAGGTGATTCCATGGTTGCTGCACGAAATTACCTTTCAGGCAGGAGTTGAAAAGTTTCTCCACCGCTGTTCATGAGGTGGGGTCATAAGAAAGCAATGCTGAAAATTTGGTGTACAAATATTAAAAAACAACAATGTTATGAGCCTACGTTGAAGTTTGTGATCGCATGCTCGTAACTTTGGTAATTTTCAATATTTTGACCCCAAATTTTCAAAATAGCCATTTAGTCACAGCACCTCATGAATGTGATAGCTCTCATTTTTCAAATCCTGGCCAAAATGTGTTTTTGCATCCCAAAAGGTGATTTCGCAGTCGCTGCACAAAATCACCTTTTGGGTAGGAGTTGAACATTTTCTCTGGACTTGTTCATGAGGTGTAGTCATAAGAAGGCTATGTTGAAAATCTGGGCCAGAAATGTTAAAAAAACAAAGTTATGAGCCTGTTTTGAAATGTGTGAACACAGGCTCATAACTTCGGTAATTTTCAATGTTTTGACCCCACACTTTCAACATAGCTATTTCTTTTTTTTTTTTTTGTAATTGACAATTTTATTGAAAGTTTGAAAGACAAAGAACCAACAAAACATGCAATACAGTAATCATAGCATACAGTCATATTATCCTAAATTTAAAATAAAGCATTATAAATCCTTAAATAGTCCAACTAATACAAACTAAAAATTCCTGACCAGTATTATTACTATATTCTTAGGTAGCATTTTTATAGAAGATAGAGTTTAAAAATGGGTTCCAGATATCTAGGAATTTCTCTGTTATATCACTACAAATAAAAGCTAGCCCCTCATACCAGGCTGTGGTGGGCATATCCTCAAGCCTTTCAGACAGGGTTGGGGATGAGGCTTGTTTCCATCTTCTAAGAACTATATTCTTGGCTGAGATCAGCGCAGCCAGTAACCATAAGGTATTAGGATTAGACTATAAATCTAGGTCAGAAGTTATGCCCAAGATTTCTAGTTTATCAGTTGGGACCACTGTTTTATTTAGAATTTTTTCGCATGCCCCAAAAACTGCATCCCAGAATTTCTGAATTAGTGGACAAGCCCAAATAATGTGTGTAATAGTACTGATGTCATTTAAACATCTCCAATAAATACTGGTGTTGGAAATTCCCAGTTGAAACATTTTCTCTGGTGTGTGGTGCCATTGATGAACAATTTTATAATGTACCAACTTGCCTTTTGCTTCTTTACAGGCCTTGAGAATATTTATCCAGCTCTTTTCCCAGTCGTTTAATGAATTATTAGTACCTAATTCAGTTTCCCATTTTTGGATTAGTGATTCCACCAAATTCTCTTTAGAGTCTATAACCATATTGTATATATTTTTATAACCCTCTTAGGTAGTAAAGATTTTATCTAGGTGGTGCAAAGGAGGTAACTTGATTGAGTTGTTAATCCTTTCACTCAAAATTTGTCTAAGTTGTAAGTATCTGAAAATCTGAAAAATTCAGTTCTGGGCAATTTGTACCTGCTGGCAATATCGACGAAAGGCAACAACGTTGATGTGCTGTGGTCTAATAGGTCCCCTAGATAATGAATGCCCTTAACTATCCAGCTCTTCCAATTCAGGGTTTTAAACTTCGCTTTGAGACAGTTTATTGTTCCAAAGCGGACAGTGTGGAGAGTATGCTGGGCTCCAATCTAGAGCTCTAATAATCTATGACCAGGCTGGATAGTTGAAGGTATGACCAGCCAACTTGCCACACATGGATGATGGGTGTCTGACATCCGCAGTGGTCTGGACTTGACATACCAGTTACAGCATCATGGATGTGTACAGTGGAGGAGTGCACATGTAATGGCTGTGCTATGCTGCACCAGAGTAAGCCTGGTAGTGGGATGTACACATGCCGTTGGTGGATATGCCACAGGTATGAATGCAGCACATGCAACAGCAGCACCAACTCAGAGTCTGACATGAAGTGTTATGTTCTGAGTGGCAAGGAGGTGCACCCACACACCCCGCAGTCACTGACCAGGCAGCCAGCACATGGACCAACCCTGGTGTGCAGGACACAGGCATCCAGGTGCCTCCCTGGCTTGCAGCCAGGATGGGGCACAGGCACACACATGTGGTGCACACAGCACAGCAGTACATGGTTGGGACCATCAGGTGGCACTGTGTGCAGCAGGCATGGTAACAAACAACTGCAGCGGTGGTGTATGTGGAAGAGCACATGAGACACTTGCCCCAGTCATCACAACACTGGTGTATGATGCAGTGCAGCCTGGAGGCAGCTACTGTCACAGCAGTCACAGGTGCAACCTTACGTACAGTGTGACCAGAGTTGAACTGTCCCACCAGAATACCTGGAAATGTCCAGGTGGGTCTCCTCTGTTGGGTACCTGGCCACCCTCTAAACCCTGACACTGTCTACAGTATATGTATAATCTGTCTTCTACTTGAATGAAGTATAAGGGCCACTGTAGGTAATTGTAAGGTTCAAACACAGAACTATGGTATCGCACTGATGTGGAATACTGATACTAGTGTGTCACACTGGGCCCTCCCCAATTGATTGCCCAGATTAGCCCCAGTTTAACCTGTCCAGGTGGTCCACCTGTACCTCATCTGACCCTGAGTGAGTCTCCCAGTACAGGGCCTGCACAGGTATCTGGTCCTGCACAGCCCCATTGTGTCCGACTGTATGACTGCCCTGCCCATGTATAGTGGAATCATCATATCCTAGTCATCACTGTGTCGGTTAGTCACCGCTGCAGTTCTAGCACAATGTCACTCGCATATGGTACCCTACATGCACCATCCACCAGTGACACCACCATTTGCAGACCCCATGCCACAACTGCAGGTGACCGTTGAGCTGCTGAGATGTGTGTCACAATACATGTGGCACAGATTATGGCAGCAGCATAGGTGGACTACCACAGCAGCTGTCTGATGAACATGGCTAGATGCTGTGGTGTATCGCAACTACAGTGGCCCATGCCAACCACCTGCTGACAGTCAGGCATACACAGTTCCGAGCACATGGTAGTACAGGCCTGATCAACTATGAGGGGGCACACCCGGGGCTGTGTGCACTGCCACTACCCCTTGTGACATCTGTCTGGTGGCACAGTGTGCTCATGACTGCATGGTGGACACCATGGCATGGTAGACAGACACAGGGCTGAATGCTGACAGTACCTAGATGCACTGTGGTAGAATGCACAGACCATGCATGACACACTGCAGTGGCACTGGTGGGCCAACACCCCATGTCCAGGGTGAATGTCCCCCACCACAGCTCCTGATATGATGCCCCACAGGCACGCATTGTGCATGGCAGCCTACACAAAGACATCCATCGCCGACCACAGAGACATGCAGCATAGTGTAGATGGGTGGCAGATGGGTCTTGCACAGTGGTGGGCCAGGGGTGTAAGGGGTGAATACCTCCCTCCCTTCCTGGGGTCACCAACACCCATACAGCCATCTCCAGCAGTTGTACAATATTGGTGTATCTCACTGTACCCCCAAAGGCCTGGCATGTCATTTACACTGGTAACATCTGCCCACTGTGCCATGACCCAACAGGACAATACCCCTGCCCACACCCATCTGCAAAACCAGGAGTGTTGCTGTTCCCCAATGGTGCTGACACCCATCATGCCACACAGACAGTGCTGTATACGTAACCCTCTGGACAGCACATGCAGCAGTGTCAAGGTACACTCCATCAGTGTCAGATAGAGCCATAAGTACAGCAACAGATAGGACCAGTCCCTAACACCTATGACAGTGGTAGGGCACTGGCCACAGCAGTGCCACATGTTCTGGCACCTATATGTGTACACATGCAACCTGGGTGAGACAGACAACACAGGGTACTGATCTGGATGCCCCTCCTGTGCAGCGCTGCCATGGGCCCTGTTACAGCCTGGCAACCCTGTGCAAGCTTCTCTCTGATATTGCTTCTTTTATTGTTTTTGGCCCCTGAGACCTGTAGAAGAGGAAAAGGGAGGTGTGATCAGTATCCCACAGTGGTACACTGTGCACTGCTTACTAAACACTACTCAGTATACATACCCATTCGCCTGTGCTATGCACCAACCTCCACATATGCATGATGCAGATAGACAGACCAAGCAGGGCTGTAAGGTACCCATAGCACCACCTGTGGCACCACACACATACATGCCCTGGCATGCATGCAGAAGGTATGGTACTTCCCCCTGTGTTAGGGAGGGCCTAGCACAGTGTACACCGGCCCATGTAGTGCTTGCATCCTGCCAGCTCCCGGCCCTATACTACTGACCATACATGTCAGCCCCACACCATGTCCAGGCATAGTATGCATAGGTATGCATGGTGTACCAGGTAACACACAGCAAGGGCAGGCACAGGATACTGGCACAACAGCTGGGGGGGCCTCACACAGTAGGTGTGGGCCTGCACAATGGCCAGTACAGGACCGGATCCCAGTGCAGTACTGTAGGACCCCATGCTGTACCCAGCAGATGCATACTTGTGGCCATGCAGCATAGTATGAACAGTGTGCATGACACTGATGGGGTCCATATCCACATCCTGCTTGAGTTCCCTCCCAGGACAGCTACACATAGGACACATGGGACTCCATCCCTGATGATAGGTGGCAATGGACACTGACATGTTTAGGTTACTGTACCTGGTACGTAGTCCCTGCTTACCATGCCATGTCAGTATACATGGGCCTGATATGCCCATGACACTGCCACTGTGTCACTGTGGTGGCCCACAATTGTGCAGCCATGGCAGGTGCAGGCCACCATGGCAGTTCCAGTCATTTGCAGGACACATGGACATCCCATGGGACAGGAGGCCCAGACAGCTGCATATGGCCTGGCAGACCATGCAGTGGGCATGTCTCACTGCACACTGGGAACCCTGAGGGCACAGAGGTGATGTGTACAGTGCCTGGGGGGGGGTCTAGCCATATTGCAGACTACCATGTCACTGGTCTGCACGCAGGCCAGTACACACACCATACATACAACCATTTGTACTTGCCTGGCCTGGACACAGTGGCATCACCCTCAGTGACCCACAGTTCCTGCAGGCAGCACATCTTCCTCCTTTGTAGGTCACTATATTGATGTCTGCACTGGTTCCTGATGTGCGTGACCCCTGTCCAGTGTGTGAGGCACGGCCCCACTGATGCCCCCACCTCACTGCAGGGTCTGTCCACTTCTGCTGCCTCCCCCAGCAGCTGGTCCTCCCTGGCCATTACGAGGTCGACCAGGCTGGCTAGCTCCTTGCTGGACCATCTATGGTCATGCTGCCAGACAGCCCTGCTTCATCACTGAGCCATTGTTTTTCCTCTTTGCAGAGCAGTCTGAAGTTATGCTGCTTCCTGTTCAGGCCTGTCTGGCTATTGTGCAGCATGTTGCCACATTCGCACATCTGTACATCACATTGTGCTGCACAACATGCATGGCCGTCGGTAAGTGCAGGCCTGTGGGTACGTGGCCAGCATGGGGCAGCACATGTGTGGGATGCAAGTACATTGATGTTGCACCCTGTTGCATCACATGTCATCTGGCAACTGATGGAGCGGTACCCCTTCCTATTGAGATAGGCCTCTACTCCATCACCGGTAGATGGGTGCAGTCAGTGGAACTGAGTACAGATGGTAGGCACACAATTCGATGGAACCGCACCATGGTTGCTGTTCACTCAGCTGTTGTGATGGGGAATACTATGAACTCACCAGCATGGTCCAGCAGAGTGTCTAGGAACTGGCCCAATAAGCGTGAGGTGGCCAACTGTGAGATACTGGTGGTTGGTGTCTGGAATGTTCCAGTGGTCAGGAAACACATTGCAGCTGTCACCTCTGCTTTAGAGACAATGCATAGCTGTGCTGGGTGTCTGCCTGCAGCTGATATTGCAGCAGCTCACACAGCTACCTGAGCATGTGCCTACTGAGCCCACACTGGCCCACAAGCTGGTCATCACTGAGGACTTTGTATGTGACTCATGGATGGTACTGTCTGTGTGCAGCATAGCACCTTCGTATGTATGGGCCCATGGTGGGCATTGACCCCCCCCTCATCCTCTACAGCCTGCAGTGGGTACAATATGTGTGCTCACCCGAGTGCCATCTTGAACTGCGGCCTGCAGTGTCTCCACCCACCTCTGAGGTTTGCCCCAGTTTAAATCAGCCTTTTTATAGGTGGTAATTGTGTGGCAGTAAGTGGCCTGCGCTAACCCCTTTGTGCAGTGCCAACACGCTGAATATCATGCTGTGCTGATATGCATGGTCCTGTCCCCACCTTTGTGTACTGTATATATTATCTCTACACAGGGATGGAAATGGGTGTAGCACGTGCAGCTAACCCCTTTGAATATGGGAGTTTGGTGCAAACCATGCATAAAGTGGTTTGCACCTGGTGCAGACTTTTGAATATCTCAGTCCAGATATTTAAGGGTATTGGCAACAAATTAGATATTTGAGAACGTGCCATGTGCAGACAAACTATTTCAAGTTGCCAGTGGGAGTACAGTTTTTAGTATGTGTGCCCTTTTGTGCCTTTTGCATTTTAAGAAACTGCAGCTGCTTGAAGGATTTAAATAGTCCTGTTGTATGTATTAATCAGTCTCTTATCTTTATTTTGTTTTTTCATTCATTATTTATTCTCCTTGGCCAGGACAGTCTAGGCTTCCCTTGGCATTGCCCTGCCAATCTCTCACCATCCTGTACCTCTTTGGGACTTCGCTTGAAAACCTGGTACTGCCATGGATTGCCTCCTTCTCCACCGTGGTGGGGTCTGGAGGGGGAGGGCAGTCCTTTCCCCCAAAGTCACACATCCAGTCGTCGGTCCCCAGAGGTTTGGTGGTACAGTGGGTGGGGATTGGCAGGCAGGCATCATTTACACCTGTCCTGCCATCATTTTCCGCCAGAATTTTAGGCCCTTTCCCCATGCTAGGGCATGCTCGTAAGCATGCGCGCATGGACGCATGCACGCACTGTGGAGTCCAGCAGCCCTCCCTTCTACTGCTCTCCTCAACCCACACTGCCACTTAGCCTCCACCAGATGGCAGTCATTCAACAAAGCATGCAGGTCCTCCCCCTAGGAGAAGAGAGCAGCCATCGGGCGCTCAATCCTCTCCCACCCCGGCCAACCCCCTGTAACCCTTGCTCATTGTCGAACAAGGGTCGCTGATGTGGTAGAGGTAAGGCACTTGTGGCACCTCAGTCCTCCATGCCACTGGGCCGGCTCATTTCATATCTTTCTGATGGGAGTGTGAGTGCTATGCTTTCTTGTCCCTTGGGCTGTTTTGCACTGAGAACCCGTACTGAATCCTGAGCAGCTATGTGTTGTTTCTGAGTCCCACTGGTTTATAGCTCTTGTTTGCAGCTGCTGAACTGTGGGGATGGGGGTATGCAGTAAAGATAAATAGTTCAGCAGCTGCAAACAAGAACTGTAAGCACAAGGACCACCACCACCACCATTACTTTCACTACAGAAAGTGAGACCTGTAATAAAGTAAAAGGGGCTACTTGGCATTAAGTCTTCAGTGTTTTTGCGAAATGGTTCAGATGTGCTGATGTACCACCTTTATGGGTGGGGTTACGTGGGAAGGGGCCCTTGGTTACTGCTGTGCATAGGGCTCACGAGTAATGTAAATACGGCCCTGCTTGGAGCCTTATCTGTCTTTAGGGCTACTAGCCCTTTTCGAACCCTTTCACTGGTAAATAATTGCTGCCTCATCTCAGGGATCAGCCACCTTAAGCCTCTCTGTGTCAGGAACCCTCTTATCGTTCCTTATGAACACAGTGTAGAAGTAGCCATTAAGAATGGCTGCTTTCTGACCATGCTACCCAATTACCCTACCTCCCTCCCTCTGTTAGCCTAACAAGTCCTCCTCCATTCTTTTTTTTCGCTAATATATGTAAAGAACTATTTTTCATCTCGTTTGACCCCCTCTGCAATACACAGCTCTGTGTCTGCCTTTGCTTCTCTGAGTGCTGTCTTGGTTTCCCTCGTTCCCATTGGCTACTCTCCCCCTTCTTCCTTCCCTTGTTCTTCCTTGTGCCTGATGAAGGCCTTCTTTTTATCTCTCACTGCTTCCCTGACCTTTCAAGACAAACATATTGGTTTCTTGTACTGGTTTCTTCTAATTGCCATTTTTGCTACCTCGAGAATGGCCCCCTTGATTACCCCCCATCTTTCCTCCACATCCCTAATGCTGTCCACAGGTGCAATTGGAACAACTCTGAAAACACCCTGTTCCTAAAAATGCTGTCAGTACTCACAACTAGATCCTCAAAGTAAGAAAATTAATCCTGGGGTGGTCTATGCATGAGGTTGTAGCTAATGCTAAGAAGCTAGTATGTGTGAAACAGAACTCGCTTTATGCAAGCTAAACAAAACGCTGCTTTAGAATTACAACCATACAACATTTATTTATTTATTTAGTTTTTGTTGACTGGGTAAGTGCACTAGACAAATCCTGCCTATTTTCAGGCACGACCCGGGGGAGGGGGATACAGATGAATGCCAACTGACCTTGAACCAGATTAAGCTGTTGGTGGTATTTTTAGTGAATGAGGGAAATTTGGCCAGGACACCGGGGAATTCCCCTGCTCTTTTCGATAAGTGCCATGGGATCTTTAACATCCACCTGAACTACCACCAATCCAGGCAGATGGGACCTCGGTTTAACGTCTCATCCGAAAGACGAGACATGCTGCGACCTCACCAGCTTCGTGGGCGTGGAAATTAGGGATGCTAATGTTTCAACTTAGTGTCATCATCAGAGTGTCATGCTAGCTTCTTAGCGTTGACTACAACCTCATGCAGGATGTTTTCATAGTTGTTCTGAGTGCACCTGTGGTCCTCTTTGGAGTAATGAAGTAAGAAGCTGGTTGCTTTTTGGATTGTATGTCCCTGCAGTTAAGTAAGTTACTGCTGCATATTATACTACCTGGGAGATCCTATATCCTGGATTTTTTAACAACCTATAAGCTGCAGTAGGCCTCAGCATGAGATTTGACATTGGACTCTGATACAGACTGGAACTCCTATTTGGTTATAAGCTCAGAATCTAACAGTGGCATTTCCAGCGCTTTAATTGTTAACTGCATTTGGCACTTTATTCTGCTTTGCACAGCTGCGGTTTTACACATCTTTTTGCGTTTTCTATGATGGTAATAAAGATATTCATGTTTCCTAGTCTTTTGAAGTGGTGCTTACTTGCTCACATTTGTGTGTTTTGTTTTGGATACAAAAATATATATTATAAATTTCCATTTCACATCAAATCTTACTATAATCCAAATGTTAAGAGCAAATCTCAATATTCTGTAACTCAGTGGGCTGCTACTTTCGATGCTTTATTAGAACCAGAACACTGTGCCAGGAAAGCTGTTTCTTAAAAAGCAACTGATGCCTTCAGGAGAACTTCAACAAAACATAGTATTTAGACACAGTTCTGCTTGTATTTCACATTAGTTCTGTATTCCTCCTCCCCAATATTTATTACTGAGGCCATTTGCATGAGAAAAGGATCTATGTTCTTGAAGAGTTCATCTATTTCTGTTGCTGTCTCCCTACTTGAGGTCATAAATGCCCTGCTTGTGACATCACAGTTGCTCCCATGACAGCAGATTGTGATGTCACAATAGAGGATTATAATTTGAAGTAGGGACTAAGCTGCAGAGGCAGATCAACTCTAAGGGATAAGGATCGGGTATTCAAGCACATTTTCTCAGTAATAAATAATGGGGATGAGAAATCTACTTAATATGTATGGAATGCATGCTGAATTGTACCTAAATATTATGTTTTTCAAAATGTTCTTCAAGTCATCAGGAGCTTTTTAACAACAGCAAGATTCTGAATAAAGTGCCTTTCTAATTTTTTTTTTAAACAAGAAATCAGCAGTCCAGAAATCCCACCAAACAATGAAAATCACTGTATCACATAATCAACAGGCCACCACAGCAACAAGCCAGGAAAGCCTGGTCACAAAGACAATCCCACGAAAGGCACATGCAAACTGCCAAACTATATAAATAAAATGAAACTTACACCAGAAGTGATTCACCACAGAATAAATGTGACTATCCTGCTCCCAGCCAATATCAAACACACAAATCCCACACTTTCCTGTAGGCAACAATCGCCTCATACTCAATCCACCAACTGTACAAAAGAAAAAAAATAATGGAAAAATATGGAAAATGTTCAGTTAGCTATTGGAGTTCCACACCAGCACAACCACTCTGCTGCCAGCATTCTAGAATCTGCATTCTAGAAACTATGTTGAAAATGTGGCATCTAACTCTAAAAAAAAAAAGTAATGTAGAAATATTGAAATTCTTCAGTGTTTGCTCATAACTTTATTTTCCCAGATTTTGACCCCACATTTACAACATAGTCTTTTTTTAACCCACCTAATGAACCAGGTGGGTTGGCAGTTTTCAAATCCCCCCAAATCTGATTTCGTAGTCACTCTGCAAAATCACGTTTTGAACAGGGTTTAAAAAGGCCCACCTGTTTTGATCGTAAGGTGGGGTAATGAAAAGACTATGGTGAAAATTTGGGGTCAGAATCTCAGAAAAACAACACAATTATGAAGAAACATTGAAATTCTTCAATGTTTTGCTCATAACCTTTGTATTTTTTTCCAGATTTTGACCCCAGATTTCCAACATAGCCTTGTGTTTACCCAGCCTCATGAACAAAGTAGGTGTACTTGTTTAAATCCATTCCAAAACATGTCTTCACAGCTGCTCCATGAAATGACCTTTCAGATAGGATCTAAAATGTTTCACATGTGTTGATCATAAGGCAGGGTAATAAAAAGACACTGTTGACAATTTAGGGTCAAATTCTCAAAAAAGACGAAGTTATGAAGAAACAATAAAATTCTTCAATGTTTACTCCTAGCTTTGCTATTTTGCCAGATATTGACCCCACATATTCAACATAGTAATTTTTCTAGCCCATCTCATGAACATGACGTGTCATTTCTCAAATCCTACCCAAACGTATTTTCATACTTGTGCTGCAAAATTATATTTTGGACAGTATTTCATAAATAGGAGACCTGTCATGTTCATAAGGTAGTGTTCAAAAAGGACTATGCTGAACATTTGGAGTCAAAATAGAAAAAAAACCCAACAAAGTTATGAACAAACGTTGACAGTTTCATCATTTACTCATAATGTTGCAATATTTTTACTTTCTGAACACACATTTTCAACATACTCATGTTTTTACCACCTTCAAATGAACAAGGCAGGTGTCATTATCAAATCCCCATCCAAAACCTGTTTTTTGCGGTCATTGCACAAAACAGTGTTTTGGGTCACATTTCATAAATGACACCTGTCATGTTCATACAGTATGCTGGGGCAATAAAAGCTAGTATTTTAAAATTTCAGAGTCACAATCTAAAAAAACAAGAACATCATGTGTGAACCTCTTCATTTCACAATCATGACAATTTCACTAGTACATCTCGTATTATTAATTTTTGCCACTGCACTATCAATGCCAAATGCCTACACAGCAAATACAAGCAAGAAAACATTCAACATTGACAAATGCCTGTTTCTTATTTGTACTTCTGGTAACAGCCTACAAAATCAGACACTTTCATTCCTCACAAACACATTTGTTATGGAAACAAGCTAGTTTCCTTTGGGCACATTGTGGATGCATACAGACTCATATGACCATATTTACATGTGACTGTATTTCTTTAAACAGTTTGATGGGTGTACTAGTTTGGAGCATCAGTAAATTATATACTCTTCTCAGAATCTCAGAAGGTCGTTCATCTTAAGTGCAGCGATGTTGTGGCCAAATGACGTGTTTATTCCTTTTCAACAGATCCACTTGTATTTGTTGCATTGGTTCTTGGCTATTCTATTTTTTTTAAAAGAGTGAAATGCTCAGTTACTTCATATACAGTATGATTTTGCTCAAGAGATTTACAGGTGATCCATCTGAGATTTGATACATCTAAGGTTCAGTGGTAAAAGATTTGCACAGTCTCGGTTTACTTTATATCCTGTGAAGGACCCAAAGCCTTCTATTTTATCCATAAAAAGAATTACAGGTGTTTGTGGATTTGTGACTGACATGAGACTGTCATCTGCATAAGTTGAGATTTTATAGCTTTCTCGTTCACCTCTAGTCCACTAATCCTTGGTTCAGATCTTCCTTTTAAGTCTGTCTAAGGCTATATTAATGCCAGTTACAGGGGGCAACACTTTATTTTCCCCCTGTGTACAGTAAATTGGGAGAACTACAGATTATTAGGGAACACCATAGCAAATTAATTGGTATAAAAATTGTATTGCTCTTATGCAGACTAGATGAAGGCCATACTTCCTAAAGCATGGAATAGGTATGGTTATTTAACCCCATAAAATGCTTTCTTTATGTCTAGTGCCAGCAACACAATAGGTTGTTGTTCTGATCATGCTACAGGAATCACGAATCACATTCTTGGCATTGTCCACTGTAGAATAGCCCTTCATAAAGTTCATAAAGACTGCCTGGCTGCTTCCTATTAGAGTTTACAGTACTTTATTTAACTGGCTTGCTAGGATGCCTGATGAGGCCTTGCAGTTGAAGTGCTGAGGCTTTGGGTTGGTTGTCCTTGAATTGTTACGTTTATTCTGTCACACCATTAAATATTTGAAACTCTAAGAACTCTGGTCTCAGCAAGTGTCTCTCAAGTGCTACAGTGTTGCTGTGTTTGCTAGGATCTTAGCGAGGATCTTAGACTTGCTATTT
Source organism: Neoceratodus forsteri (assembly GCA_016271365.2). Taxonomy (NCBI): domain Eukaryota; kingdom Metazoa; phylum Chordata; order Ceratodontiformes; family Ceratodontidae; genus Neoceratodus; species Neoceratodus forsteri. The sequence goes on from JADMNL010000024.1 coordinate 212,352,094, forward strand.
ATCAATGTGACGTGTCTATAGTTTCTGACTTGTGTGGTATGTCTGTGGTATCTTTTTAGTGAAGGTAATCAAAAAGGAGGTAGTGGTGCAGTTTGGAGTGTCACCTGAAACAATATGACATCTTTGAGCATCTCCAGTCTGGTTTCAGGCCTCATCACAGTGCTAAGACCACCCTTGTGTTTTATAGCTGACCTGGTAGCATGGAGGGCTGAGCTGCTGAGCACCTTACCTCCTGCCTTGCTGGTGACCCAGGTTCGGGAATGGACCTGGGTTGCTTGGGGCAGGCCAAGGAGAGAGGATTGAGCATCCATAGGACAGCTTTCCTTCTCTCAGGGAGGGGAACTGCAGGTCTTGCAGCATGCCTGCCACCTAGGAAAATCTAGGTGGCAGCACAGGGACAGGGATCCCATGTCCAGACTCTGGGGGTGTCTGTCCTGCCTGAGCATGCACAATGTGTCATTACTCATGATTGGACCCCATGGGGAGAAAAATCAGAGGAAAACACTTCTGACCAAAAGTTTAGTAATGGTCCAGTATTTCACAGGCCCCACACCAACTGGGCCCATCTGGTCATGGTCCCATCAGAGACAGAGCTTCCTGTTGTAAAAATTGATGGTAAAAACACATAACTTGGAATCTTTTGCCATCTTGTTAATTTGTAACTTGTTTTTACGATTTATTACTGGTTAGAAAACAGGTAGTGCTCTGTTTAAGAAAGTTATCAAGGACACACAAAGTATAAGACACATCTTTCATTTTATGCATACTTATTAGAATTCCAAACAAACTGCAGACCTTAAAAGGAAGCAATGTGGTACAGGTATGCCAGCTATACATATGCATGAATATTTATACATGAAAGTATTTTTTTTATACATTTCTTTGGGATACAAGAAAGTAAGACATTATAACAATATGATAATTGCAAGGAAAAAATATTAGGCATTCCAATTTATCTAAAGGCTGGTCTTTTAACACTGCTGTTTGAACATATACCAGAAACGGCATTCCATAGAGATAGCTATTTTGTGATGTTCACCCTTAACTATATCATAAGTAAGATTGTAGCTGAAAAGCAATAAGTTATAATATTACTAGAAAATTTGTGTTTCATATACTGTATGTATTTTTCATAAAATATATTAACCATGTATATGTATTTTTAACCTTACCAGTAACTGTTTTGCCCTGAAGAAGAGGATAATAAATCCTCAAAACACTGGTGTAGTTGCAGTTGGGCAGTACTGACATTGTGTGGAAATTTAAATAAAGATATCAGGAAAATGAGATTAGCGGTGAGTGAGTCATCTCCCCAAATTAGTTGCATATTAAAGAAAAAAACTAGTCACCCCCAAAATTATGTACAGTACTTCATGTGTTAATGATAAATTTTCCCAATTTTAGCTTCCTTTAAAATGAAGTAGTCCCTCCCCTGTTAAAAACTTTCCATGTGATCCTATGTTCTGTCACAGTGAGAAGACATGCTGCATGTTCATGTGATTCAGACTTCTGTGATAAACAGTGAAAGTATGCTCCCGTTACTGTTTCCTCTGTTTTGGGTGTTCCATGGCTACTCACTCTCACAGTTCTCTCTACCACAGCATACAGGTTGCAGCCTTTCTCATAGCATTCTCATAGCAATCATTATGGAGATAGCACCTTTTACATCACCTTATTGTCTCATGAGAGATGTGTGTTCATGTATAAGGGTTAAAGCATGGGAGACAATTTACGTTTGCTAAAAAGCGTGCCCGTGGGGGACAGTTTGCATTTCCTGTTGGCACTGTGTATAATACAGAATACTTAAGTTGGTGTCCGTGGTCACAATTTTTTCATTTAATTGGTTTGAGCTACTGATTAGCAAACATGGCATAGAGAGCAGGAGAATGACAGAGACAGTGAGCAGGTAAGCAGCTCACTGACTTGGAGGCAGGGCTCACACACAGAAACTTTCTTTCTGAGTCAGCTCAGAGAGAGAGAAAGATTATGATATCGCAATTTACTAGGGCAGTGAAGACTGCCCACATCCTACAATTTTTTTAAATTTAGGAGGTACTGGGTCTAGAGGTAATTTTAATGGCACTCATGAGTTCTAGAACTGGAATCCAGAAATGTGTTGGTTCATGTAAATAAACAACCAGGAAATCAGGCTCTACAAGTGTATTAATTAGGAGTTTAAGGTAGATCTGTCAGAACAGTGACAACCAATTAGATTACAGCATTTCTGAGACCTCTTTTATAATATGTATAAAATAACTGGCCATCGATTTTTTCAGTGTGGTTGGAGACAGTTATTATTTTCTGTTATAATAAACTGGGTATAAGGGGAGTCATGTGCATAGTCATTCTGATCAGCTGTCTTGAGATACCGCGGTTGTTTCAAACTCCCTGGTACTACACTTACAGAAATGTTTAGACACCTCATGCCTCTGACAGCTAGAAAATATCACAATACTGAACTCTTTTTGCTCACTCCAGTTAGTTTTGTTGTCAGGTTAAAAGCAGCTGACCTAAAGAATTGAGTATGCGGTTTATGATTTCCTTGACATGATGTTATTAATGGTATTTGCAATATTTGGCATGCTGTTTTCATTTATATTTGCAATATTCAAAAAATTCCTCAACTGGCTGTATTTTAAAGATTAAATAAATACATAAATAATGTTATTGACTCTCTTTTCTCACAATTTCTACATTACGAATAATACAGTGTAAGAAAACAAGAAGCATGGGAAATGAGCATGAGAGGAAGACTGGGGAGGTGAGAAAAAAATGATAGTTAGAAATTATATAAATTTTAGACACACCCTCAGTGTGTGATGCTTGAATAAACCCCTTGAGCTTTTCTTTCAAGGTTTATGTCGTATGAATGTTGTGGTATCAAATTTTGAGGCTCCATGTCAATTCATCGAGTGTAAAGCCAGCGCGGCACACATAGCACAGACATACCCGTGAAACCTGAATCCAGAATAGCGACGCGGATCTCGGGGACAGTAAGATGTACTATTCCAACTCCATGCTGCCATGGACCAACAGTCAAGTGAAATACTGTACCTTACATGTTTTTCCTTCCCTGGCTGTATTCTGGATGCATGACATTTGATTTCACTGCTTTCTTGGTGCTGTTTCTGACCTCACCGGCTTTATACTCAAGGACTTAACGTGATATGAAATTTTGATAGCATGATAATTATAACACATACTGTGGTTATTGTGAATACAGTGATATTACAGAATTAGTCATTTTTGTATAAAACATGTCTTCTTGGACTTTTATATTAAGGAGAGGTAGTACAGAAGGGGCAGTTGTTCCCCAAAACACCCCCATAACTTTGTTGAAAGGTCTGAAAACCATGGCATACCATGAACAATGGTTATTACAGTATCAGAAATTGGCTATGCTATCAACACTGTGACTTCTGATACCGCAGTATACCATGAAACCTTCATACCGTGACATCCCTCTAATATTACTCATGATGTGTGTGTGTGTGTGTGTGTGTGTGTATAAAATTCTCATTATACATGCCACCTCATATATTATTCTATACATTATATATGAATTAGTTGTCCTAATGATGTTTGAAAGCATTTTTGAAACTTCTCCAGTTCAAATGTGAAATGATTTACACCCAAACTGAAAAATGTTTGCTAGTCCCTAAGTGAAAGTAAATCCTGGAACAACACATTACTCTAGATACTTGTCCTGGACTTTTTATGAGTCTCACAACTCATAGCAGCTTACTATGTTCCAGGCAACAACAGCTCAGTATTTAGAGGTGACTAAGTAAACGTGTAGAAAGTATGAGTTATTTTAAACTGTGTCAAATGAGTCTAAGGTTCCCAATAAACAGATGGTTCTTCCATCTGAACTACAGTAAATGCTACCCTACGTAAAGTAGCATATTGACCTTCAAGCCTATGGGCAACTGTAGTATTACATTTCTGTTATTGAGAACAGCATTCTCGTTGGTGTTCACCCAAGACAGATGTATCATGCCTTGCAATAGATCTTATTCTTTCATTTTTGAAAAACAAAGTTGTACTGTAGACTCCACAATCCCTCTTCAGGGAAATATTAACATTTCACAGAACACTGATCCTGAAATTGGTTTATTTCCAGTATCTGCATTCCACATCTCACTAATTGATGACTTGGATGGTTATTTTTATTGCAAGTTTTGTGAGATAGGAAAGGCACCATACACAAACCTGCATACCAATAAATCTATTTAGATGGTTTTAACTGGAAAAATACATCATTAGTAACCTTTGCATTTGGGTATTGGTATTAAAGGTCAGAGGTGCATTTTCAAATCCGTTTATAAACATTCTGGCCTCATTTTCAAAAGGTTAGCATAGCATTATCCCTGTTAGTGCCATGCTAACCAGAAACAGTGCAGTCAGATGGGGCCGGGACCATATTCAGAGACCCCTAGTGTACAGCACTAACCCAGTAGTACAGCAACACAGAATATATTACTGTGACCATGCAAACGAGGGATTGTCCTTGCATACAGGGAGTATCAGTATATTCAAAGGTTTTAAACGTGCTCAACAACCTCCATCACAACGCTTTTTTAAAGTATATTTTTATTGAAGTTATAAAATAACTTACAGACATCTCATAAATTGATATACAAAAGTGCAAGCACATAAATTATCATATATTTGAATAAAAAGATTGTGCCCATAATCCCATAATCTGTGTCCTTGTACATTTGTCTGCTTTTGTCCATCATGTTTTTGAGTTGCAACAAACAAAACTATAACGCAACAAACAGTAACTAATTAGCTAGCATATCATGACAATACACAGGTTATGTGAGCAGATATAATAATTCATTTTACATACATAGAAACATAGAAGTTGACGGCAGATAAGGACCGTAAGGCCCATCCAGTCTGCCCATTTTCTCCCAAGAAAAGGTAAATCACAATTTGTGACAAGGTCAGTTTATGTTAATCCAGTGCAAACTAGTGCTCCCATCTCATTAGGTAGAGTCCAGGTAACTTCTCCATGTTCTCTCAAGCATACCCTCCCTTCCCCTTAGTTTCCGTGTCATCCTGTTTAGTGGCAGAATTTTTATGATATACGCTTCCCACATCTGTAGAGTGGAAACGAGGTGAAAGACCCACATGCACTGTATACAGTGTCTAGCCACTATGAACAGGAGCCACATTTTTCTGTCAAAGAGAAGCCATTCATCCTCATCCTGCTCTTCTACCCTCAGGCAGGTGTCAGCAGTCTTCCTTTTACCATCTTAGGAACATTGCCAGAATTAAGCACTTTGTTCCATCCGATGACTTGCCCACATTGATCCATGCTTTTGTGACCTTGCGCCTCGACTACTGCAACTACCTATACCTAGGGCTTCCGGGGGTTGATGTCCACCGCTTGCAGCTGGTGCAGAATGATGTGGCATGATTATTGACTGGAACTTCATCGCTCCAGTCATATTACTCCCATGTTGCGTGATCTGCATTGGCTGCCTATACAGTGGCAGACCACCTTAAAGGTCGGTCTTCTGACCTACAAGGCCCTACATGGATTGGGACTGGATTACCTGCAAGAGCTCCTGGTTCCTTACAGCCCAGGCTGACCTCTCTGCTCAACTGACGAGGGGTTGTTAGAGGTTCCCAGGGTGTGGTTAAAGATATCTGGTGCCAGGGCTTTTATGTTCATGGTGCCATCCCTGTGGAACTCTCTACCTCATCAGATTAGAGAGTGCGGGACTGTGGAGGGCTTCAAGACCCGTTTAAAGACCTATTTATTCAAACAGGCATTTAATATTTAAACTTTAAGGTATTCTGCTGATTTTAATTAAATCTGTTATTTTATGTGATTTTAATGAATTGTCTGTTGATGTTTTGTATGTAAAGCACTTTGATATTGGAATTTATTTATTTATTTATTTAGTTAAACATCAGTTTAGAAACCTTTGAGCCAGAGGCTCATTTACAAAGGTACCTCGTCACAAAGAGAACATCAGAACAGTAGTACAAGGGACACAGTACTTACAAACAAAAAAGTTACAGTTCAATTACAATTTTGTTTCAATAGAATACAATCTCCAACGAAGCAAAAGATAACAAAAGGTGCAAAACTTATGGTCGGGGGAGAGCTGGTGGGAGTAGAAGGGAGGGAGATAGGGGAGGAGGAATTAGTAGGGAAAGGAAGGGGGGGAGCCGCTCAGTGAGCATTGTCAGAGTGTATATATATATATATATATTTTTTTACACTAGGCTAGGGGCAGTTCCATTTGCGAGAGCTAAGCAGGAAGTTTCTGAGCCTGAGCTTAAAGCAAGCTAAGGTTAGTGAGTTTGAGACACTGGCAGGGAGGGAGTTATACCAGTGGGGCGCACGGTAGAGGAATGCCCTCTGACCTTGAGAGGTCCTGGCTCTCGGAATAACTAGGGGTAGTCTGGCCAGGCTGCGCATGATCAGGGTCAGTGCAGTACGGTAATGGAGTTGGATAGGCCTATGGGGGATAGGCCATGCAGGGCTTTAAAGGTGAGCTGGCATGTCTGATACATGAGTCGCTCTTCCAGGTTGAGTAGGGTAGTAGGGTGTACAGCTCACATGTGTGAGTGAGTCTGGGAGCACCAGTGATAAGTCTGCAGGCCTTATTAACTGTGAGGCGAACCTTGGTGAGGGCAGTCTGATCTGCTGGAGCCATAGTCGAGGAAGGCCATAGTCAATGAGAGCATGACAGAGGAGGTGACAGCCAGGTGGAGGGCATCAGGAGGGAGGCATTTCTGTGCGGTAAAGAATGCCTAGCCGTGAGTTGGCTGATAGAATTTAGGGCAGATATATGTCCATGGAATGAAAGTGCAGGGTCAAAGGTTATACCAAGATATTTATAGGACTGCACCTGGTCAATGGCGAGATTGGGTGTGGGTGGACAGCTAAGGAAACTTGCTGTACTTATTTTGGGGGTGGGAGAAGAGCATCGTTTTGTTTTCTTAAGGTTGATAACAAGTCGGTGCTCAGTGAACCAGTAGCTGCAGAGTCAAAGACTATTTGGAGGGAGTTCTGTAGCAGCATGGGGTCATTGTGGGAGGCAACGAGAACAGCATCATCAGCATAGAGAAGCATCTTACCGTACAGCTGCTGGGTAGGAGTTAAGAAAGTGAGAATAGTAGGGTCAGAATTGAGCCCTACGGCACCCCAAGCGAATGGGCATGTTTCAGAGAGGTACCGTTGACTTTCACACATTGGGAGCGGGCGGAGATAGTTGGTGCACCAGGAAACAGGTCCTGAGGCAAAGTCTATTAGAATGAGGGTGGAGAGCAAAAGAGGATGCGAACGGTATCAATGCTTTTAGGCAGGTCAATGAATATAGCACCAGCCAGGGCACCAGAGTCCATGGAGGCATGGAGGAAGTTGGAAAATTCCAGGAGTGCTGTATTGGTACTATGACCTGCTCTGAACCCGTGTTGTTCAGGGCAGAGAACATTGTACTTACAGAGGTAGTCAGAGACTTGGGACGCCACAATTTTCTCTAACGCCTTGGAGAGGGGGGAGAGGATTGAGATGGGTCGGTAGTTACCCAGAAGAGTCCTGTCACCACCTTTATGGACAGGGGTAACTGTGGCAATCTTCCAGGCAGAGGGGAATTGTCCGAGACAGAGTGATTTGTTGAAAATGCACGTAATAGGTAAGAGGACCTGATCCAGGACCTGACGTAAAAGGCAGGGATCAAGTGAGTCATTACCGATGGTGTTACCTTTTAGGGCTTTTAGCAAGTAAGGCCTAGCTTCTTGCATGGTGACACGACGCAGGTGGAAAGAGGGGCGGGCTATGGGTGGTGGTACAGATGGAGGAGATGGACTGAAAAAGTTACTAGGAAGTACTGAGCTAAGGTCGGTAAAGGAGTTATTGAGGTGGGTGGCAATGAGGGCAGGGTCAGAGGAGACAGGTACCATTGATGTTGAGAAGAGAAGGAGAGGGGACTGGGAGTGACCATTCAGTTGCTTGATGTTGTCCCAGAAGCACCTGGGGTTCCCCAGGAGGAGGAGTAAGAGGCTTGGTAGTATTCCGCCTTTAGCTGCGGATGGCCCAGGTGCACTGGTTGCGGGCTGCAGCATGAGACTGCCTGTCAGCTGAGCGAGCCAGTAGCAACAACAAGGTGCAAAGATTGTCGCGTTGCTTAAGTTGCCACAGTAGGGCAGGGGTGATCCAAGGGGCATGCTTCACTTTGGACCTCCTAGCAGTTAGAAGAACAAAGATATCACAGGCAAAGTTGAAAGTGCTTACAAGAAGGCCAGGGCCAAGTCAATGTTGGTTGCCCTCGTCAGAGGACCAATTAGTGTGGGCAAGGAAGCGCTTAAGGCCTATGAGTCCCCCAGGCCTAAGCCGCCTTCAAGAGATGGTTTTGACCGGGGATGAGGGCTGAGGGGTTTCCCAGTTGAAAAGCACAGGGGAGTGGTCACTGAGGCAGTCAGGGAGGATTTGGATGTTGTGGATGCAGATTGGCCTGTTGGTGAGGTGAGGACCACATCCAGGAGGGTGCTTGTTCCCCCCTAGGGTTTTTTCTAGTAGGCTGTGTGACCAGTTGAGTTAGGTCAATTGAATCGAAAGCCTCACGGTGGGAGGAGGATGAGGGCAGAGCCAGTTTATATTCAAGTCGCCCACCAAGATTTGGTCCGACGAGTTGGGTGGGAGGTGAGGTAGTCAATTAGTGAGCCCCAGGGCCTGGGATTGGTTCTTGGGGGGTATGTAGGCTATGGTTAGGAATAATGGAGCCTCTAGCTGGGTCAGGGACAGCTTTAGAGTAGTGCCTGGGCCTCATGGTGGGAGGTCAGGCGGGGAGTGGTAGCCCCATGAGAGAATCCCTTCAAATAGAAGACACAGCCCCCACCTCTCCTGCCGACCACGGTCCAACCAGTGGAGAGTGTAGCGGAGAGAGAGAGACATGAGAGTTAGGAGTGGAGGGAGACAGCCAGGTTTCAACCAGGGCAACAACATCAGGTTTATGAAGCGTCACCCAGCAGTGTAGAGAGTCCAGTTTTTCAGGAGGCTACAGATGTTCATAGAAGCAATCACAGCCCAGGAGATTTCAGGGGAGGACCAGTGCTGCCAGGCCGGGATTGGGGTGGACATTGCCTGACAGGAGCAGGAGGAGGAGGCTGATCTGAGGAGTGCACAATGGCGGATAGCTTTGACGATTGGAGAGGGGGTGATGAGGTGATCACCAAGTGAAAACAGCTACTGAGAGCAGTAAAATGTGACAAGTGAGGTATTGGGAGCAAATTGTTCAAACTTAATCAGGCTCCCTCTAGTGGCAAAACAATATAGAAGCTAATGGAGAAGTTGGGTGTTTTAAAAAAAAAAAAAAAAGATCAAGCACAGGCAAAAGATTAACTTGCTGGGGGCGGGCTGGTAGTGGGTGTGGGGAGAAGAGCAAATGGGCTGTGGGCTATCAGGTACTATTGTGATTCAAAAAAGAAGGTGATTACTAGCAGGGCAAACTGAAATTCTGCACACAGGAAAAGCACTTAGAAGTTAAACAGTCCCCAAATGAGTTTTTCACAGGGGGGTAATTCAGTTACAACTGGAAATGCACTTTACAAATTAACAAACAGTCCCAGTGAGATTTGCACAGAGGTTTCAGACAGAACACAGGTCCTGGGCTTGCAGTGACTCTAAGCTTTTAAATACAGTTACAGGCAAATGCAATATAGTTTTAGCTGGTTTGTTTTAAAGTTTCAAAATCAGCACAAAAGTAACAGTTCTGCTCGTTTGAGCCTGGGCAGCAACTCGATGTGCTACTCTGGCCGGGATTCATGAGCTGAGCAGGGGAGCTTGTGGCCGTTTCAGAAAAGGCGCCAGATGGCCAACGATAGTGGTAGCAGCCTGGATCAAGGTAGAAATTACCTGGTGTGTCTCGGGTTCGGGACTTCTGCGGGCAGGGAGGGCTTCAGAGCAGGCCCTCGCGACCTCCGGTCTCCTCAGGGGAGGGGGGTGGTCTCTTGTGTGTCTCGGGTTCGGGGCTTCTGCAGGCAGGAGGGCTTGAGCAGGCCCTCGCGACCTCAGTCTCCTCAGGGGGGTGGTCTCTGGTGTGTCTCGGGTTCGGGGCTTCTGCGGGCAGGGAGGGCTTCAGAGCAGGCCCTCGCGACCTCCGGTCTCCTCAGGGGAGGGGGGTGGTCTCTGGTGTGTCTCGGGTTAAGGGCTTCTGGGCAGGGAGGGCTTCAGAGCAGGCCCTCGCGACCTCCGGTCTCCTCAGGGGAGGGGGGTGGTCTCTGGTGTGTCTCAAGTTGAGGCTTCTCTTGGGCAGGGAGGGCTTCAGAGCAGGCCCTCATGACCTACGGTCTCCTCAGGGGAGGGGGGTGGTCTCTGCAGCTATTGAATTGCACTATACAAATAAAAATATTATTATAACATTGTTGTTGGTGCGATTGGAATGCTTGTACAGAGTATGTGTTCTAGTCTACCAGCCATGTCTTTCCAGAAAGGTTTTAACTGTTCACAGATCCCAAAATAATGAACCTACATATCTAACTCCTTATTGCATCACTCACAGATGGGTAAGATTCCTGTATTATATGTACTCGGTTGAGTCTATTAATAAATTTAAATTGGGCTTCTTGTATTTATTGCAGCCCTGAATGCTCATATGTGTGTTACATATTGTTTCCTATGCTTTCTCTAGGATATGACAGTTCAGATCCTGCTCCAATCTTCCCTTCACCTTAAGAGTTAGGTTCACTCCTTTCTCTCTGCTTCATGATAACTATGGCCAAAATCATTTTAGTATGATCATTTATTTTATTTTATTTAGTATTTATTTATTTTATTTAAACATATTTTACCAGGTAAGCACACAGAGTTCAGAGGACGCGCTTCCAGTTGTGAGGGGGTGGGGGTGGGGCATGGGAATCATAGGAACTTGTACCATCTACCACATTTGTTCTAAAATACAACACAGTGCAAATCTAGCATACTGGATGAAAACATCACAATTACACATTGCAATACAATACAACATGCTAACATTGAAGGTTCAGGTTGAAGACAACATTGTAATTCTAATGCACAGGCATAACAATGTATGTTCAAGGTGAAGACAATGCCTGAAGTAAACAATGAAGATCCAGTGTACAGAAGGTCACATCAGGAACCCCTGGGGTTCAAAGTCTGGGGTAGAAGTGGCCAAGCTGTCTATGTAATGGCAGACCCACCCTTGGTTTATTATAATCACTGGAGGTGTGACTGGGGCAGCTAGGACATGAGGACAAGGAGGAGTGATAATCCATGATGTGTCTCTTACACAAAAGATAGGTATTGGATGTGGTGACTTTGGCAGGAAGACTGTTTCAGACAGAGGGAAGCCTGTATGAGATTGAGGCTTGCCCCGGATTTCTCGTATAGTATGGGATTCGGAAACAGCAGCCTTTCTCAGATCTAAGGGAGTATGAGCAATCTGTTGCTGGTGTGAAAAGGTCCACTAAGCAGCTTGCTAATTTACCTAACCAGAAACTAACCCCCACTAGAGCAGTATGCAGCAAGTGCTTCTCCGAGCAGGATCCAGCCAAGGGCATTTACATGGTGCAGTGGTGAGTTTTGGAGGGACATGTCAATACAAACCTACATAAAGCAACCTTTTGGGCTGTCAAACACTTTGTGTACATAATAGGGTTTTGTCCAATTATGTTACACATCAACCACACCCCTACCAACTTCATGTTGAATGATAGGATCAAATATGGCAATGTGTCAAACACCAGACTCATACATTGGTCTCTATTACTTCAAGATAGAGACATCAATATTCTTCCCACCAAAATGCCATCTGTCTTGGCACATGGTCTCCTATACCAAGGAGAACCATATAACTGTGGCCTAGAGTCAGCAGTTCTACCTGATCCAGGCCCATTTCTCCCAGCAACAGAAAACACATTAAATGACACTACAGTGCATCGTGTCTTCCTAGATGGTTCTTCCTCATTTGATGAGGGGATTCAAATTGCAGAATTTGGGGCCTTGGTCCTGGCCCCCACAAGTGACACCTCTGAGGTGTCAAGTGCAGTGCTAAGTCATCACAGTATGCAGAACTTGCAGCTGTCGCCTGTGCCTTAGAGATCATAGATGGGAAAGGAAATGAGGATACCGTCATCTTTTCTGACTCATCTTGGGTGTGCAACTCCTTGACAGAAGTCCTTCCCTTTTGGAAGGGCTATGATTTTACCTCCTCTGAAGGTGCCCCAATCAAAAGATTTGTTCATATACATTGTCAGCCTGGCTGTACAATGTGTATTCAAACTGTTTATCTACAAAGTGAAGGCCCCCTCCAAAGCTAAACCCTTCCACCACTACAATGACAGAGTGGACTCTTTAGGCAAAGAGGGAGCTTGGAGGGGGGGATATGGCAAATGCCTCCTCCCACTGCAACACCCATGGTAGCTGCAAACAAGAAAACCAAATAAGTCCCTCTGGATTTGACTGAGCTACAGCTAGCTGATCCAGAAATAAAAGAGGTATATCAATACCTCTCCAAAGACACAGAAAAAGAAATGTCTATGAATAATTAATTAAAAAGACATGTAGACAAACTCTGTCCCAGGATGACAAACTGATTTTCTATCACTCAAGTAATTAGAAATTCTGGGTAATTCCCAAATCACTTCGCTCTGAAGTCATCCATCAGGTTCAAGACACCCCTTAGTCTAGAGAATGAAAACCATAGGCTGGTAGAGAGGTATAACACCTGATGTCCAGTATTATGTGGACAACTGTCTCACCTGTGCACAGAATAACCCAACTCCAGGCAAGAAAAACACCAAACTTCTGCCTCAGAGACACTCTGGCCCTTGGAATGATATCCTGATTGATTTTATTGGACCACTGCCTTGTACCCCCAGAAACAACAAATTTGTACTCATGATCATTGACCTATTTTCCAAATGGGTTGAAGCCTTCCCATGCAAGGCCCAAACTGAAAAAGCCACTGCCAAAATCTTTGTAGAACTAGTATTTACCAGATGGGGCCTGCCTCTTAAAGTAGATTCAGATAAAGGGACAACTTTCACAGGTGAACTTATGCAGGAAACTATGAAGTTATTGGGAGTTAGAAATTTCACATAGCTTACCATCCTCAGTCATCAGGAGAAGCAGAGCAAACAGCCACATAAAAGCAATGTTATGTGAATTTGTTACTGATGCTGGAAAAACTTGGGATACTTTGTTGCCCTTACTCCTAATAGCAATTAGAACTACCCCTTCAGCAGCTACCTGATGTACACCCTTTGAAGTAATGACTGGTAGACAAATGAGATTATCAGAACATTTGATGATCAACCTGAATGCCCTACTGCAGACAGAGTGTCAACAGACACCTTTGTAACTCAATTGAGAGACAGCCTTGCAAAAACCCACTTGTTTGCTGCAAGTAATTTGAGTCAAGCCCAATTACAATCCAAAAAGTACTTTGATCAAACAGTCAAAGAAGTCGATTAGCAAGTCAGTGACAGAGTCATGATTCCAAAACTTGCATCTCCAGCACATGCATTTGTGAACAAATGGTCAGGCCAATTTGACATCATCAACAAACTCAGCCCAGCTGTGTACCATGTACATCTCACTGATGGCAGGAGAAAGGCACTAGACAAATGGTACCACGCAAACCAGCTGAAGCTGTACAAAGGAGCCTAAACCCTCCAACCCACTGCAGTGTGAATGTTCCTTCCTCCACCCCTACGGGGAAGAAAACCTTTGTAAATTTAACTGATTCCTTCTGCTTTCTGTTCTCAGCTGCTGTAAAAGCCAAGTAATTTGAAGATTGTTGATTCCTACCGGGCAACCATTGATGAAGGTGGAGAGAAACTGATGTGAAGACTCCATCTTCTGCCCACGGAGGAAGAAGCACCATTTTACTAACAATACATTTTGTCTCCATTTCTTTCCTTTTCTGAGCTCCAGTATACCCAAACACTGAAGAGTTTGGTGATCAAGAATGGGACCCTCCAGATGTTGCTTACTCTTGCTTCTGATATTGGGTGTTTACACACCTGGTAAAGGTGATTGTGTTGATTGATATCCATGGCACTCCAGACATTACCTCATGGGTTTTAGCCCACCTGATAAGCTAGTGATGCACATGACTCTAAGATCAAATTTCTAGTATATCCAGGTCCCAGAAACCCCTGCTCTCCAGTTCGAATCTTCCAAAGCTGAAAGTAAGGTTATTAACACAGCCACTAGTGGCAAAGAAAAGAGAGAAACACAGAAAACATCCTGTAAATAATGCAGAGTGAGTCGACATGTGGAAAAAATTGGCCATAGGCCCATGTTTTATTTTCCTAGTAATACAATGTAAAACTCAGCCCTTAGGGGGTCGACGGTCGTCATCCTGGGTGTCCTGTTTTGAGAAAATGGAATCAGTCATTCCCAGACAGTCTATATTCTCTAATCCTGATCACTTCTGAGCATTGTGTTGGGTGGGTCTTGGAGTGCCATGGATGTCAACCAACACAATCACCTTTACCAGGTGAGTAAACACCCATTGTGATTGGTTGACCATTCATGGCACTCCAGACATTACCTCATGGGTAGATAAGAAGCAGTACTGTACCCGCAGGAGGGAGACAGAGTGGTCTAGGATGAGAGGAAGTGCTGGTGGCGGAAAGGATCTGAGTTGCAAAGGTTGGCTGCAGCCGGTATAGGTGCTCTAATCTATAGTGCCTGGCAAATGTATGGATGGAAGTCCAAGTTGCCGCCTTGCAGATGTCTTCTATCGAGACATTAGCCCTCTCCGCCCAGGAAGTAGCTACTGCCCTGGTGGAATGGGCCTTGATACCTTGGGAGGCATCATTTGTTTTGCTTTGTAAGCCTCCTGAATGGTTCTTTTGAGCCAGCCAGCAATGGTAGTCTTGGATGCGGCCTTTCCTTGTCTTTGTCCCCTTGTGACGATGAACAACCTCTCGGTCTTGCGTAGAGGTAGAGTCCTAGATATGTACATGGATAGGGTGATCCCTACGTCTAGGTGGTGAGGGATGGTGTTGTCTCCCTGTTGAGTGTCTCCAGTAAAGGTGGTTAACTCAATGGGTTGTTCCCTGTGTAAGGTGGAGGAGACTTTTGGTTGGAAGGCTGGAACTGTGCGTAGGCATACCCCTTGAGGGGTGAACACTGTGTATGGTTCCCTGCAGGACAGCGCTCCTAATTCCCTGATCCTGCGGGTTGAACATATCGCGACAAGGAAGCAGGTCTTCAGACCAACCCAAAACAGGTCTACTTCCTGTAGTGGCTCAAAGATGGCTGAACTGAGGGAGTCTAGTACCAGTGGGAGGTCACAGGGAGCGATGGATGGTCTGACTCTGGGTCGCAGTATTTCAACTGCTCTCAGAAAACGCAATGCGTCTGGGTGAGCACCTGGGCTGTATCCCCCAGTGGGACCAATGGCTGCCCCGATGGCCAATAGCTGCACTCTAAGGGAGGAGTGGGCCAATCCCTTCTCTACTCCTTGTTGAAGGAATAAGAGTATCGTGGACATGTCTGCTAGCTCCAGATCCTTGCCCTGACCCCGGCACCACTTTCCAAACACCGACCATTGTCTACCATAGGTAGAAGTGGTCGAGGACCGTCTGGATTGTAGTATTGTGGAGACGACTGAGTCATGATATCCTGCGTTCATTAGTCTCTTCCTCTCAGGAGCCAGGCTGTGAGCTTTAGCGTCCATGGGGCCAGGTGTAGTACCAGTCCCTGGGTCAACATGTCGGGTTGGTATGGTAACCGGAGACTGGACAATGTCATTGCCAACACTGTGGCAAACCATGCTCTCCCTGGCCAGTAAGGGGCCACTAGAATGATGGTCAATCCTGAAGATCGGATCTTGGCTAGAACTTGTGGTAGCATGGGTATGGGTGGGAAGACATACGACTGGTCCCGGAGCCATGATTGTGACAGGGCATCGGTCCCCTGGGACTGAGTCTCCCTGTATTGTGAGTAATATCTCCTGACCTGCTAATTTTCTGCTATGGCCATGAGGTCCATGGAAATTGGTCCCCAGGTCTCCTGGATCAGATCAAAGAGGCTGGGGTGTAGATGCCACTCCCCTGAGTGGACTTGTTGTCGACTGAGCCAGTCTACATGAATGTTGAGCTTGCTGGTGAGATGAACAGCGCCGAGATGGGTAAGGTGGTTCTGTGCCCAGTTGAGGACCGTTGCCACCTCTTTCAGCATAGCTCTGCTTCTGGTGCCTCCCTGTTTGGCGATGTATGCCACAGTGACTTGATTGTCGGAATGTATCAGGACTGACTGACCTGCGATGGAGGTCTTGAAGGCTCTGAGAGTGTGGTATACTGCCCGCATCTCCAGGACGTTGATGGACAACTGGGCCTCTGATGGTGTCCATTGGCCCTGTGCTGTCCTGTCGCCTAGGAAAGCATCCCATCCCAGCAGACTCGCGTCTGTCTCTATGGAGACGTGGTAAGATGCCTCCAGTGGCACCCCTCGAGTGAGATTGGTGCACACTGACCACCATGTTAGTGATCGTCTCACTGATGGTGGTAACGGGATTGTGACATGCAGGTTGTATTCGTTCAGAGACCCCCATGTGAGGACATAAGTCTGTAGGGGTCACATATGCCACCTGGCCCAAGGTACCAGGTTGATACATGATGCCATGTAGCCCAGAAGCTGGGCTAGACGTCCCATGGTCGCCTGATGACAGTTCTGCAGTCGGCATGACAAACCAATCAGGTTGAGCACCCTTGTGTGGAATGGTTTTTCCCAGCCCTGTAACGTGTTGATGTGTGCCCCAGGTGCTCTATCTTTTGTGTGGACACCAGATGGCTCTTGGCTAGGTTCACCACCCATCCATGCTCTTCAAGAGCCTTTTGGGCGAGCCTGGTGTGTTGGAGGGAGCACTCTCTGGAGCATGCCCGAATCAGCCAGTCGTCCAGGTATGGGATGATGTCGAGACCCTGTTCTCGGAGCCTGGCCACTAGCACTACTGACACCTTGGTGAACACTCGTGGTGCCAAGGTAAGACTGAAGGGTAGTGCCTGATATTGAAAGTGCTGGCCTAGGATGTGAAACCTGAGGTACTGTCTGTGTTTTGGTCTGATGGGGATATGGAGGTACACGTCCTTGAGACCTATGGACGTCAAGAAATCTCCTACTTGGATACTCCATAGGGTTGATCTTAGTGTGTCCGTCTTGAACCTCTGGGGAACTACATGCTGGTTGAGGTGTTTGAGGTCCAGGATGGGGCGAAGTTCGCTTGATTTCTTTGGCACGAGGAAGAAGATGGAGTATACTCCTAGCTTCTGTTCATGCAGAGGTATGAGTTGTATAGCCCAGTTGTGGAGCAGATCCCACAGGATTTGTTGTACCTGATGGGCTGTGGCCTTCCTTTTGGCAATGGGGGAGGTGATGAACCTGTGTGTGACTGGGGACTCTGATAACTCTATCGAGTATCCTCTGGACACCACCTCTTGAACCCACTTGTCCAAGGTGCTGTAGAACCACTGGTGGCTGAAGAGTGATAGTCTTTGTCCCACGGGGGGGACCCCGGTCCCGCCCACAAGCGGGTTTGTGCGAGTAGTCATTGCTGTTTGCCTCTCTGACTTCTACCTCTTCCTCCGAACCTTGACCCATGGGATCTGAAGGAGGAGGGCTGGTAGGAGTGGGTGAACGAGGTACGTTGTGTGATGTGTGTGCCTCAGCCTTGAAAAGTACTGGTTGGGTATGAGGTATCTCTGTGTGTGGTAATACTTGTTCCCCCCAAAACCTCCGCCTAGCGGAGGGTAGATAGGAGTGCCAACCTTTGTTCTTGAGGAGTTCTTTGCCCTCCTCCTTTTGCTTTAGGAACTCCTGCAGGCCCTCTCCAAATACATGTTTCCCCCTTCATGGGCAAATTTTGTAGTAAAGTTTTGGATTCATTGTCAGCCTCCCATAGTCTGAGCCACAATGCCCTTCTTGCCCGGTTAGTGATGGCTGTGGCCCTTGCGTTTAGTCTGAGTGAGTCCACAGCCATGTCAGCTAGGTATTTTGCTGCTTTGAGGGTGCATTCCAGCAGTTCTGCCTCTCTTGATTTGGGGTTGGCCTGTTCAAGAAGCTCCTCTAGCCAGCGTATTTGGGCCCGTGCTGTGTAATTGGCCGTAGTGGATGCCTTTGCCACCATTCCCTCTGTCTCAAAGGCCTTCTTTAATAGATCTTCCACTTTTTTGTCTGTGGGGTCCTTCAAAGATATGGTCCCGCATGGCAAGATAGTCTTTCTACTAAGTGCAGCCACCTGAGGATCAATGGTCGGGGCTGTGCACCAGTTGCTGGCCTTGTCCTCTTGGACCGGGTACATGCGGTCCAAGTTTCTCTTGTTTGACATCCTGCTAGGCTCTGCGGATTGCCACTCCTTGGTGACGATGTCCTCGATCGCTGGACATATGGGAATGTTTCCTTAACGGCTGCTGTCTGCTGAATCATGGGGTCCAACTTTGATTCTGCCTTATTCTCCTCAACTTCGAACCCCATAGTGGCCTTGACAATCTTCATGAGGCCTGGAACCATGTCGAATGAGCATAGTTTGGAGGTGAGGGATGGAATGGATTGAGGTTCCATGTCCTCGTCATCAGTGTCAGCCCAGCCTTCTTCATCTGGCATGTCCTTGTCCTCTCCAGAGTCTGGCTTGTGGCTGTCTGGTAGTGGCTCTGCATGATCCAGGTGATCCTCATTGGCCCCCCCCCCAGCAATGTCTGGCTCCGGGAGTGGTGTGGTCGGTGTCCTGTGCTGCGTGAGGGATTCTAGTTTCTCCATCACCTTCAGCATGAAGTTTTGTTGACTCTCCATCATCACAACGGTGGCCTATTGGTTCTGGAGTAAGAAGGCGCCCGGATCCATCCATGTGGAACCGCTGGGCCCCGGGTTATTGGGGCCCAAGCCAGCAGGTTGTTCCATCGATAGGTCATCGTCATCGTGGAGGCAGGCGGCGCATAGGGGGCCTGGGGCATGGGGCAGAAGGTTAGCGCTGCAGGCAGTGCATTTCTTGGCCTTGACCATCTGGGGATGACAAAAAAATGTATGCGTAATTTGTTAGGGTTGCGTAACCATGGGCCTCCAATCTGTGGTTGCCCCAAATGTGTTTATGCTGCTGATAGGCCTTTCTGATGTGATGTGAGAGACAGGCTATCTTCCTCATGGGGTCGCTATAGAGAGGGACCCACATGGAAACAGGCAAACTGGAGGTTGCTATGGAGAGGGACCACCAGTACATCTGCATGTAAGGCTCCGGACCTATGGGTTGCTGTAGAAAGGAACCCATATGGACCTGTGTGTGGAGGGGGGTATCTCAGTATAGGTTAGCTGACTGAAAAGGGGAACCCTTATGGAGGTAAGATGCCAGGCTGCAAAAAATCTACATGAGCCCCTTGTAAGCTGCCTAGAAGTATGTTATTAGGCAGCGGTTGAACAACAGGGTATGTATTCTCATCCTTAGTGCCTTGGTAGTCTCAGGATCATGGTGGCCGTGCATGCGCGGTCAGCAGAAAATGAATATGGGCCCCTTCCTTTCCTGAATGCCTAATAGTAGGCCCTGGACCCTGCTTGTAGTGATAATTTTGGGTTTTATGAGAAACCCCTCAGAAGCCAGAAGGCAGTGTCTCTGGGCGTTGCATCGCTGTCCTGGATGCAGTCGTGCCCGTGTTTTTTTCATCTGCAGGTCAGCCCAGCTTGCAGGAGCCTTCTGTAACAGTAAGATGCTGGAGGACCAGGCCATGTGGCCGGGGGGGAGGGGAGGAGCGCCACGTAGGTGGAGGCCTTAATTCCCTCCTGGTGCACTTTTCCATTTTAATCAGTAATCTCCACGAAATGTGTAGGGGGTAGATGTAGGTGCTTGCGAGTAGGTGAGCGCTGGAGGAGGAGAAGGATCTTGCTGCATTTGTTGCTCGCGGGAGGTGAGCGAGGGGAAAGGCCAAGAGCCTGTGGCATGTGGCCTGTGCTGCACCACATGGAGGAGGTGCAGCAGGCTGACGGAACCCCAGTCATGCTAGTGAGGAGAGGGGAAAAAGAGCGCCAGGCTGTAGAAAGGTGCCAGGGCATCCACGCCATCCCTCTGTAGGCTGGGAAGTCAAGGAATGCAACCCTAGTGCAGTTGCAATGGTGTGAGCAAGGGGCCAGCGTGGAGAAGCCACCAGCATGGGGAGACTGAGCCTTGTGCCTAAGCGCTTTATGGAGGGATTTTGTGAGGGAATCAGAGCAAACAAAAACTCGACGTTGCAATAACAGCTAGTACTGTATTTCAACATAGCAATAAACAGGAAAAAACATTCACTTAAGGTCTATATACAGTACAAATATATCGGAAACAATCCATGTAAGCTTGAAAGCAATAACAGCTAGCACTGTATTTCACCACAGCAATAAGCAGGAAAAACATTCACTTAAGGTCTATAAACAGTACAAATATATTGGAAATGAGCAGTGTAAACTTGAGCTAACTATGAAAAGTCTTCCTAGCTCATTAAAGCAAATTGTACCTTATAACTTTGTGTCAGCGCTAGCTACACAGGAGAAACTAGGCAACAGAAACAGTGCAAGGAACTAATAGCCAACAAAAAAAGGCCTTGCAGAGTTACATATCCAATGGGAATAATTAATATTATTGTAAAAACAACTGTATATATGTGGTAGGCTGCATTTTCTTGAAAGGTGAACCAAAATGCTAAGTATAAGGAAGCCTACCTTGAAGTTGGTACAGCAGGGATCCTGGTGTGCTTGTAGCCTGATCAGATGCATGATTTGAACTGGAGAGCAGGGGTTTCTGGGATCTGGATATACTAGAAATTTGATCCTAGAGTTATGTGCATCACTAGCCTATCAGGTAGGCTAAAACCCATGAGGTAATGTCTGGAGTGCCATGGATGGTCAACCAATCACAATCTTAGATTTATGGCGGAGAGACATGGTATCAATCCAGTGGACCCCTCACCAGAAGCTTCTGCAGAGTGAGGCCTTCCATAAGAAGCTCCGGCACACAAAGGCATACCAGATATGCCTTCATGATTTTCTTCATGCAATGAACCCCAGTGACCCTGCATATGCCCCTTTACCTGAATTTACCCTTCCCCCTGGTGTTGGAATTACCATTGATTTACCTTCTACACATGTTATTGTTCAAGCAGGACAAGACGCATATTTAAAGCAGGACAAGACGCATATTTAAGTACACTTATAACTGCACCACCTTTGTCTACTTTACAAATTGAATGGGAAACCGATAACCTTGATAGACAGCAATTGCCAGTTGCCAGCCTTGCAAAAGGAACATTTAAAGGCTGGGCCAATACCCATATTTGCCCTAATGGAACTTTGTGCATTCAGCAAGTTACACCACAACACACAGGACTTTACAATCTCACAGCAAAGGTTAATAAAGACTTTTGCACATGTTTTCATAATATAACTGTATGAAAGATATGATATAATCACACAATTGCTTCCATCACCCTTTTTCTCACAATGACTCCAGTTAATAAAAACTCTCCTCCTCAGTGTCTCTCCTTGGAACCTGGCTCAGAGAGTGGCCTGGCAGCAACATTGATGCCTGGAACTTTAATTAACAACATGCAATACATGCACATGCCACTGGTACTGAACTTTACCCACTGGAATATGGCAGAGTTTGGACAATGTGCTTCTATAAATGTTTCTAAATTTCATTCTGTAATGTTGTTAGATTTAATGGCAGCCTATCAAGTTAGGGCACAAGACCCTGTAGCAGGGCACCACACAACGGAATACCGGGGAGTGTTCCAGCCTCAATGCCATAAGCGGTTGTTGAGTACAGTGACTGGAATCGCTGGCACTGTTACTGGCTCATTTGGCTCAGGAATGTCAATTTGGAACCATGCCAATTTGGGCCAAAATTCAGAGCCATAACAATCTCTTCAATTCTAAATTAATAGATAATGTGGTAACACTAATGCTACATGGTATAGATGGTGTCTCCCAAGAAGAAAGGTTTACAGTTTACAATATGCATGATATAGTATGTTTGTTCAATGGAACGCGTAATAAAATGAGCCAGTTGATTGCTTTGAATAATTAAAAAATTGTATGAGCAGCACATAGGCAGGGAGATAATATGTTCAGCCTATGATAATTTTGCACTTAACACTGTCACTAATCTCTTCTGGGATCTGGAATAAGGGAGGATCCCAGATTTGATCCAAGAAAAGCGTATGGCTCAATGGTATTGCCCTCATTGCACTTCCCAATCTTGCACCGTGAAGTGTATGGACAAGACTGTATCATTTTCCCTGGCCACTGCATGAAATTTGGGTTATGTTAAACCACACCCAAATCAAGAACCTCGCTACACCACAAACCAGAATTAAAAAGACAATGTATGTCACCTTCACAGTTTCTCTTCCAGTTTTCAACAAGGATTCTTCAGTCTTTGATACGCTTGCCATCATCCACTCCATGGGACATCTTGAGGGCAGCATCTACAGAGAATGGATCAACTTGCCTCCACTGCTGGTGTTTCATCCTTGACTCAACTCCTGGGTTGCTCTGCATACAGACTGCTATGCTAAAAGAGGATATCACTACCTTTGCAGGTGTGACATCGTTGACATAACTGTGCCAGTTTGTGGTTACTCTTCTGATACAATGGACTGGTCACTAGAGTTTACTAATGACCTAAATAACACTTCAAATGATTTTGTAAAGCCTTCATCAGAGCCAGAGACTGTTTCTTCGAGTCAAGTGCAACCCAGCTCTAACACCTCCAGCACTGCTTCCAGAGATGCCTCTTCAGATGACGTCCACACCAGCTGCATCACTAACACTTCCATCACCTGCCCTGTCCGCTCACAAAGTGGTGCCTTCCTCAAGTTTGAGTGACCTACAATTGATGGACAATACTGTGTTGTTACCAATCATTAGGCTTTCTCCTATGGAACTTTAACTTGTGACATACCCTTCCCGAACTTCTGCTTCATGTCCCAGGAATGCTCTGTCATAGGCCATAAGGTTATAACCCCATTTCCCACCTTGGAACCTGATTATATCGATAGTGACCCTGACTATCTGTATGCTGTAGCCCAGTATTTACCCGTGTTTAACATGCATATTGATCCACTCACCCTGAACCTCAAATCTCTACTGGAGAGAAAGGATACACATTTAGTTCATGTTAGTAACAATGTTACAAATGCAGGCAATAAATTAAATGCTTTTTGCCCTGATGGTGACCTCAGCACCATGTTGACAAATAGTTGGTTAGAACTGCCATTCAAAGGTTTTGTTATTCAATTGTTTCTTATTATTTTCCTTGTTCTTACATTGATCTGTTTACGTAAAACCTTGATACAACATTGTAATCAATTGTAGTTTCTGTATGAATCACACTCAGAAACAAAGTAACTTACCTATCATCCTAGTTAGTGTTGTTTTTGTATCCAGGAAATGGGGGAGTATGTTAGATCAGCCTGCCCTGCTGTCTCAAATGAGAAAACTCACTACTACCATGACAGATAAGGGAGAATGTATTATCATGTATTATGCACTAATGATCACTAATGTACTGATATGTTGTTATATATTATACAATGGCAAGAAAATTTCCTGGACTCTGATTGGTCAGTGTGTGCCTGAGACAGTGATGTTATTACACAATAACATCACTACATTGATTTTATGGATCTTTGTTATGAGCACCGTTTTTTTTTCAGAAACAAAGATACACTGCCTCACTAAAAATCTACTAAAAACATTTTTATTTTTATTTTTTGTTTTCTATAACATCGAGCCATTGTATAATTGCAATAAGGCACTCCAAGGTGTGTGTTATCATGTAATAACGTCACTCCTGGGGTGGTGGAAGCACTCGGCTTCGCCTCGTGCTTCAACCCACCCCAGGAGTGACGTTATTACACGATAACACACACCTTGTCGTGCCTTATTGCTTAATTAGGGCTTAGTCAGGAATCTCCTGTTCAGCCAACTGCCTAATGAGTTAGCCAGAAATGTGTATTATAGTCCTAGAAGGACATCTAACAATAGCTGTGAGATTAGCAGCCTAATATAACATGTTTATATAATTATATAATATTCTGTGGTCTGTAGTGCCACCTATGTTACAAAGTCAATATGCTTAGCCTAGCAAAATTTATGAGAAAAACCCTATTGTTCTTCTAAGTAGTTACTCAGCAAATACCTATAACTGATACAAAAGGTAGCGGTCCTGGGTGTAGATGCCCAAGTCTTGACTGATATTCTTAATGCAAGTGATGCTGGTCTTCTAACCGGTGGAGTATTCATCGACTTGACTAAGACCTTTGATCTAGTCAGCCACCACCTTCACCTTGGTAAATTGCATCAATTAGGTCTAGATCGCTTAGCACTCACATGGTTCCATGACTACTTCACTGGAAGATCGCAAAGGGTAAAATGGTCTGGTTCAGTGTCCTCTCCTCTTTAAGGCCTATCTCACATGGAGTACCCCAAGGTTCTATTCTTGGCCTGATACTATTCTCGCTTTTTATCAACGAGCTCCCCAACTTCCATGGTGGTGCGTCCGCGCAATTATATGCCGATGATGCAATCTTAAACTGCTCATCTAACAATATAGACTGGCTTAACCAAAGCCTTAACTTTGCTTTCATTGCACTTGAGACCTGGTTCTCTGACAATCACCTAATTCTAAATACAAAAAACAAAAGTTATACTTTTCCATAACCCGTCCCCCAAACCTACCAAACAGCTCCAGATCAGTACACAGGAGACCCCATAGAGGTGGTTAGTACTTTTAAATACCTTGGGGTTCACTTAGATGCCTCCTCCTCAATGGAGCATCATGCAACGCAGCTTACCAGAATGGTAAACCAGAAGCTCAGGTCATTATACCACCTCTGCCATCTTTTATCCAACGCCACCTGTAAAAAGATTGCGTCAACATCCCTTCTTCCTATTTTGTTATATGGTACCCCTCTACTATTCTCTGCCCAATCCTCTTCCCTTGCACAGGTGCGTCAACTCTATCATAGGATTGGACATTTTGCCCTTGGAGCGGACTCTAGAAAATACCACTGTGAGGCCCTGTATTCTGTTCAATGGCCTACCTATGACTCAAGGTTACAGTTTCACACCTTTTGCCTTGTATTCAAACTCACCAAGCTTTTTAATCCCCCTTGCCTAAGGGGAATTGTTTACAAAAAAGCATCCACATGCATGCTTAGATCTACTTCCTTACCCTTATTAGCAATTCAGAAGATGCAACGCCTATCGGGTAAGCGCTCATTCACTTTCTCAGCTCCCTCCGCTTGGAATTCCTTCCCCCCAACTTACTCTCCTGCCCCACCCTATCCTTCTTCAAAAAAGAGCTTACCTCTTTCCTACTAACCTCCTCCTCTGCAATTGTTTTAAATAACCCTTATAGCATCTTTAATGTCTAGTCTATGTTACTCTGATAGATGTATCTTGTAATCCACCTGCTCTCATGTTCCTGCTATGTATAAATTGTATAATATTAGTTATTCTGTTTATTTATATATGCTTAATGCCTGATCTGTTTTAAGTTACTTACCTGGCTTTCCACTGTAATAATTTTTGCAGCATTGTTTAAGTCTCTCTGTATCCTGTATATTATTGTTGTATTTGTCTACTGTACTGTGTTCATCATTGTCACCCAGGTCATCACTGAAAAAGGGACTGCACATGATCTCAGTGGACTTACCTGGTTACCAAAATTCTAATAATAAATAAATATTTTGACCAATGGTACACCGAGTACAGAGACACACTGACGTCTGTAGGCTTGTTACTCCGGTAATCGAACATCTCTTATCTGCAGTATATAATCTTAGTACACAGCCAAGCCCTTTTGGGATCCTTGGAAGCACTCATCTTCCACACCGGTGTATGACTGTCTCTGCATACCAATTAGTAAGATTTATCTTATTGCGTCTCTCTTTGAACTATTACAAGGGAGGAATAAAACTAATTTTCTACCCATCTGTGTTAGTTGAGTTTAACCTTCAGGCTTATCTCCTGCTTAAATCTACAGAACTGTGCCAAACGCAGAGTCATTACTTGACAACTTCAAAAGTGCGGCACTTAGGAACCATGCTGTGAACAAGCAAAAAGACTGACAACTTGACAACTTGAACTGTGTTGCACTTTGGAGCTATGCTACCATTAGTACAGATGATGGAACTGTAGAAAGGGTGTTTTCTGTTGGTCACTTGTTACCACGGTTAGTGTGCATGGTAGTGGAAATGGGCAGGGCCATAGATCTTGATTTTTTTCATGTTGAATCCCAGGATATCATGTGCATGTCGGGCTCTGTATGTTGCAACTTGTGCTGGCTGCTGAATCACCCTGCTCCCTCTTGCATGATTGGGGCTCTATAGTCTTGCGAGTTTGTTCAGTGTGGCTTGCCAGCTGGCTATTCAGAACGTGCTTTCTCTCGATGTCTGTATTCCTCTGACCTGTGGATGCCTCTGACTTGCTTGACTCTGGCTGTGCTATCTCAGACTGTTGGGGGGGGGCCTTCTGATGTTCCCACACCACTGAGGAGGCTACTCCATTTCTGCCAGACAGCTGGAGCTGCACTCCAGTAGTTGCAAAGACTGGTTTCACACTGGTGTCCTGTGACAGTCATTATTTCACAGGAAGCCAGCCCAGTGTTAGACAAGATTTGCACAGTGGTACTCCTGATGGAGTGGTTGGTGTACCACTGTGACATCTGGGCTGCCTCCAATATGTTTGGCATCGTATTCCCCAGATAATTAACATCCATAGGTGACAGGGTGTACCACTGCTTGTCGTGGGTATGCATGACTCTCTTTGGGTGGAGATACAGGACAGGAGCATTAGGGGGGTACCAACTGATGTACTCCTTGAAGAACTCCACAGGGCAATTCAGGTTCTGGTGATCAGTGAAGAGAAATCCTCTTTGGCTCTCCCTATTGCTCTCATGTACATTGTTGTGATTTTTTTGTGTACAGATTAAATGAGAGGGTTAGATATTTGGTGCTGTCAGGGTCCTTTCTCAGAATAAAGGAATCTTGTTTTAGTTTTCACACCCCTTCTCTGTCCTGATGTGCAAGCCCAGCTGGAGCTCAAACCATATCCATCAGACCAGTCCAGCTGGGTTCGCACAGGACAGTGCCTCCGACCCTCTGAGTTTTGTCAAGTCTACAGGAGTGATTGGTGGGTGGTGAGAGGCATTATCTTGCCCCTCCTTTGGGAGCTGCTTCAGGACAGCAATGAATACGTTATTGGCATGCTGAAAAGGGGGGTCAGTAGTGATGTTTATTTGTCTGTTATTTTCAACGTTGTTCAGAAACCAGTTGATGCCAGCTCTGAAGCATATGAGGGTGCTCACCATGTACACTTTCCCCTCTAAGCCTCTAAAACTGGCATTGAAATCTCTTAACAGACTGCTTAGACTGGCAACAGGAATCTTTTTAAAACTGACCCCTGTGTTGCGAGTGCTGGGCCAGTCCTTCAGCATGTTTATTGCCCAGGTCATGCTCTTCCATGTGTTTGGCTTATCCTTGACTTTTTCAAGGGCATCAATGTATGTGGGGCATAGGCCTGTGTGTCTACTGCTGGGCTGCAGCTGAGGTTCACTGATAGGGCTTTCCCCTTTGCTGTCTGAGGGTTTGGCTGTGGCCACATCTGTAGTGTGCCTCTCACAGTCACAATCTCTGTTTTGCCTTTTACAGCTTTTTTTTGGCAGGTCTATATTTGGAAATGTAACATTCAGTCATTGAGTCACAGTTATGTGGCCCAGGATCGAGAAACTGACCTCCATTCTGCTGCTGCCATTCCTGTTTTGGTTGCACTGTGGTACAATGGCTGCTGCTCTGGAATGCTGAATGAAGTTGTGAAGAGGGATCCAGGTTGTGACTGCAGAACAGTAGCTGTTTATATATCCGCCATTAATGCATGGTCACCTGCTGCATTTCATCCAGTTGGGTAAGTTATCTTGCCAACCTCATGGTATAATACCCAAAGACTTATGCCCCCTATGAATATCAACCCCAAAGAGACTACTATAGGGGCAGGGGAAGGAAAGATACTAGGTATGCAGTTGCAGAACCAGCCCCTAAGCCACACCCAAAACAAGACCTCTGACAATTCTATGCAGGTCACCCAATCATTGCCAGTGTGGTGAAAGACTGGCTTACTACTTCCAGGAATGGACAAAATTCACCACAGGAGAGTGGGTCTTGGAAGTAGCAAGTCAAGGTTTGTCCTGCAGTTTAAAGAATTCCTAAAACTGCAGAAACCAAAATTGTTCTCATTTCACTCTCAAATGTAAAAGATACCACTTAAGTTAGAGGTAAAGAAACTGCTGCTAGCAAAAGCAGCGGAGGAGGTCCTGCTTCACAATGAGACAAATTACTGTTTTGCAGATACTTCCTAACCTACAAGAAAAATGGAGAATGACAAGCCATTTTAGATCTGAGATATCTGAACAAACACATAAAAAAGAAAATATTCAAGATGCTTACACTGGGTTCTGTGATACCATCCATGGGTGCTATGTGACAAGGGCGACTGCAGGACAGTGACCCGCGGAAGGGCACAAAACCACCAGGGTGACTGAAAAACAGTTTGTTGTTTAATGCAGGGGGCTTCACCACCTGCAACCCCCACACCCCCCTTACTTAGGATTCCTACTCTGGGGGGCACAACTCAGGGAAAGAGGGGAAATCCCTGGTTGCTCACATTGTTGGCACCATTGTGCAGTCGCCCTTACAACAAGTTGCTGACATACAGTCACCCACATCACAGGCTATCCCATCCATGCAGTCAGGAGACTGGTTGGGGTCTCTGAATCTGAAAGATGCCTATTTTCATATTCCAGTCACATATAACCACAGAATATACCTCAGGTTCAGACTAGGGAACTATTGATACCAGTTCACAACCCTTCCTTTTTACCTCACCTCAGCACCAAGGGTTTTCAAAAAGTGCCTAGCTATGGTGGCAGCACATCTAAGGCAAGGTACAATGGTTTTTCCCTATCTTGAAGACTGGTTAGTCTTAGGAAAACACAGCAGAAAGCAATGTGTTCCATACAGGTGGTTAAAGGCATCTTAGGGGGCCTAGGCTTCCTGATAAACCTACAGAAGTCACAAACAGAACCAGCTCAAGTATGGGACTTCGTTGGGGCAGAGCTGGATACCCTGCTGGGGAAACCTTTTCTTCCTCCCTCTGGAAAGGGTATCAAGTCTGATCACCACAGCAAAATCCTTCACACTAGGCCAGCCAAGGCCTGCAAGGGATTTTCTGCAACTCCTGAGACACATGGCCTCTTCCACTGCAGTGGTACCAGGGGACAGTTTCCAGATGATGGACATTCAGTACCACTTAAGAGACCACTGGTCCCAAAGGTGGGACCCTCTGCCCAAACTAGTGCCAGTCACAAAAACTATGGCAAATGCACTACAGTGGTAGAAGGAAGAGGGAAGCCTTAGAGAGGGCATTCCCTTCTACCAGCAATCCAAAACAAGTATTCTTACAACAGATGCCTCACTCCTAGGGTGGGGCACCCACCTGGAGGATATCACTGTGAGTGGCACCTGGAGCACACAGGAACATAGGAGGCTCAGGAACATGTCAACCTTCTGGAGCTCAGGGCAGTGTTCTTTGCAATGAAAGCTTTTTCTTCCTAAATACAGGGTCAGTTTATTCAGAGCCAAACAGACAATACCAGAACCGTATATTATATAAACAAGCTGGGAGGAGCAAGATCTTCAAGGCTATGCACAGATGCCATGAAGATCTGGAATCTAGCCTATTTCCTTGACATAGAGCTATCTGCAATACATCTATCAGGAAAAGACAATGCCCTGGCAAATTCACTAAACAGAATCAGCCAAATAAACCACAAGTGGACCCTGGAACAGCAACAGCTGGCACCAGTGTTCAGAAGGTGGCATGCACCAGAAATAGACCTGTTTGTTTCCTGGGAGAACAACCAGCCCACACAATTCTGTTGCAGGCCCCCAGCAATAGGGACAGTCCCAGAGGATTCCCTGATCCTGAATTGGACAGGAAGGTTCCTGTATGCCTTCCCTCCATTCCCACTCTTGCAGAGGGTACTCATATAGCCAAGGCCCCTAGAATTCTGCGGCCGCAGAATTTTGCGCAGAACTTGTAATCTACCGCAGAACTTCTGCGGTGCCGCAGAATTCACGCTTCTTGGTGATTTTTTATTACTATTTCTGTTTATCCATAGAATCTGGTTCCCTTCCCCTCTTTTTATATCCAAAACCCCCTCTATGCTCAGAATGTGATGTTATCATTGCTATAACATCATACATTAGCTAACGAAATGGCTGCATTCTGCAACAGAAATGAACAGTCACTTATCTACCACAGCTCCCACTGCCAGAGATGGTGGCACAGCACATCATGCATGGTGATATTTGCTCAACCTGCACTACAGCCTAATACAGTTTTCAGTCTTGCATTATTGCGCTAGAGCCAACCTTAAACAAAACCTTGTCAATAGCATAGACTTGTTAAGTCCATACCGCACTTTGTACAAACCTATTTGTGCCTTTAAGGTATAGAGATGTCATCTGAAATGAATAACTGGTAAAATGAATTTATTTTTCTTAAAAATGACAGTCAAAGTAATTATGCCCAGAAAAGTGGAATATAATAATGTGTAGACCTGTTGAAAGAATAGACATGTTAAATAAATAATTGCGCTGTACACATTTTTGCCAGGGTTATTGATTACATATTGTCATTGGTTGATAGAATCACCTAAAAGTAATGGAGAAATGTTGTATGCAGGGACAGCTGTTGGGCCAGAGGGTAGCATGCTGTGTTTCCATGCTGGCAACTCAGGTGCAGAGATGAGCTCTGGGAGCTGGCTGGACAGCACAAGGACTGGTGAAACACATCACAGCTCAGAGCCTGGGAAGGTATGGTGCAGTGTTCTGTCACATGGTGGACACATTGTGATGGGCTGGAGAGCTCTGTCTCACAATCTGTTCATATGCATGTCATGGCCTGATGGTGTTACGCAGTGTGTCAGGGTAAGCAGGGTGACATGAAAAATGAGTTTTGCAATAACTCCTCTATTCCATTTCCAATGGGACCTGTATGAATGAGGATGCAAGTTCATGGATAAAAAAAATATATATACACACACACACACACACACACACATACAATATCTCTGTCTCTCTCACACACACACACACACACACACACACATTTGTATGTATGTTACAGATTGCATATAAATATATAAGCGATACACAGTGGGAACCTTGTGAGTGGTGTAGAAAGCACATACAAATATATAAGTGATAGACAGTGGAAACCTCATTAATGGGATAGATAGCATGCATATAGGAATACCTTATTTATCACATAAGATCCCCTCTGTATATGTCATTTATGCAACAGTCTAGGACCTTAAGGGAGAGACATTTGTTTTGCTTTTTTAGGCATAAAATTATTTTTATAAATCTTTTATTTTTTGAACTAGTGTTACTGTGCTTTCCACCATCCTGATTGCTGTAACCATTGCCATGAAAGTGAAGTCAGGATGACAAGCTGACACTGTGAGGTGGTAGTTTGTTTTATGCCGCAGAACTTCCACAGAAATTACAAACCACTGCCGAAGAAGTTCTGCGGCAAATGATAGTCTTGCCGCAGAACTTGGTCCCACTGTGCCGCAGAAAAGTAGGGGCCCTGCATATAGCTTAGGAGGGAGCCAGCAACAATGATTTTGCTAGCACCAAACTGAGCCAGACAGGTATGTTACTCCATGCTCCAGAGTCTACCAAGAAGGTCTCCAATCAATCTGTCACTGAGGCATAACTTGCTGACCCTATCCCTGGGCAGGACAACATTTCCAGACCTCAAAATCCTATACCTGAGGGCATGGTTCTTGAGGAGCTAGAGATCTGTAGCCTAAATTTATCAGAGGATGAGATTGTTGAATGTTTCCAGAAAACCAGCAACAAGGAAAGCACATGCCTCAAAATAGAAGACATTTTCATTCTGGTGTCCTCCCAGAAAGATAATCCCTATGCAGGTAGGCCTGCCTATAGTCTTGGATTGCTTAGTACACCTACAGTCCCTAGGTCTGAGACCCTCAACCCTGAAGGTGCATTTGGCAGCAGTTTCAACTTACACATCAGCTGGCAAAAGTAAGCCTCTGGCCTCACAACCTTTTTTCAAAAGGTTCTTTAAATGCCTCAGCCATTTATACCCTCCTGTGAGGGACCCTGTTTCTCCATGGGATCTACAGTAACATATGTGGCATACCCCACTGATGGATGCAGCGTTTGAGCCTATGGCCACTGCTGACCTAAAGTATGTTACATGAAAAGCACTATTCCTAGTTGCTGTTGCATCTGCTAGGTGGGTGAGTGAGCTGCAAGCCTTCTGTACAGATACAAATGACACTCTTCCATAAGGATAAGGTAGACATCAGAACTGATAAGAAATTCCTCTATAAGGTGGTGTCAGAATTGTACCTGAACCAGTCAGTTGCCCTCCTGTGCCTTTTTATTGAACATTCCAGTACAGGTGAACAAAAATGTTAGTGCCTGGATGTAGAGAGGGCACTAAGCTACTACCTGGTCCACACAAAAGATATCAGACACAAGATCACTCAGCTTTTTATCACCTGTGGTGAAGTGGAAAAGGGTAAAACAGCAACTAGGAGAACTATCCCACATTGGATAGTCTCCTGCATACAGTTCTGTTATGAAAAAGCTGGTAGAATACCCCTAGAGGTCTATGGCACACTCCACAAGGGGCACCCTCTGCCTCTGTGACAGCAGCAATGGACATCCCCCTTCAAGAAATCTGTAAAGCAGCTACCTAGAAGACAGTACACACTTTCACAAAACCCTGTTGTCTGAACATACAGTCCAGAAGGTATGTGAGTTTTGGCACTGCTGTCTTGCAGAACCTTGTTCCTGAATAGGTTCTGGACCCAGTCTCCCAAGGTACTGCTATGGAGTCTGCTATTGTAAAGTTATACAGATGGATTTCTGGGGTTAGAAGAAAAAACTTACTCACCATAGTAATATTGTTTCTTCTTACGGAATCTATCAGTAAGCTGTACAGTCATTTACCCTTCCTCTTCTTCCAGAACCTGAAAATCAGTTCATACAAGAATTAGTTATATTTTCAGTATGCTTGAGCAGTACTTGTTGCAGTTCCTTCACAGTTGTTGATAGGGTTTCTCCAAAATGTAATTAATTGTTTAAATAAATGTTGATAGCCATTTAGCTAGTTTAATGTTCACAGATTCCCCTAGCTTTAGAGACTGATTTGTCTGTCGGTGGGAGTGTCACCGCAGTGCAGAGTCTGAATTTAGTTCTAATTCTAAGATTCCAAAATTAGCATAAGTTATATCTCCAGTGCAGTTCAGTCCAGTGGGCTGATTGCTATTGTAAAGCCTACTGATGGATCCCTTAAGAAGAAGCAACATTACTTTGGTGAGTAATTTTTTTCTTCCCCTTCCTCCCTCATTTCTAACAGTGCCAACTATACCAGGTTGCGCCTCCACTGCTGTGCTGGGGCAGTCTAAGTGTCTTTCTATGCTCTTGAAATTGCCTTTCACACCACTAATAAAGCTCTGAGAACCCATGCTTTTCTGAAGTCTGCAGCTGTTTCTTTCAGTGGAATGCCTAAAATACTGATTGACAGAGTGAGTTCATAATGATATCCCAAATTTGCACTTATTTCACCTTCAACCTCTGCATCCTTCAGAAATGGTTGAACTACATGACAGTCCCACAGAAAATGTAGGAGGGCACACCTTTGCTTCTTGCACCTTCATTATAAATCAGTATTCTTAATGCCCACTCTGTGTATTCAGTATACGTAATGTAGTATCTTAAATTGAATACATTGAGCTCACTTTCTAAGATGAGCATTTCTTAGCCTTAATCATTACCCCTCATTGTTTTTCTGTGAGATCATGAACCCCTCATGTCAGAGTCTGACATTTTCAGTACGACCCTAGGTACAGGCTTAGTATCTCGTAGGTACTGGTACGTCACAGACACAATATGCAATACACCCCTGAAATCAATTATTCCCTTCAGTGGGGAATGGTTTGTAGATTTACTACCTACCACAGTCAAAGACACTCTGTAAGTGCCCCTCTTATTTGGAAATACCTCCACAACTGTCTGGGTAGCAATCTTTTCTCCCTTACTGACATCTGGGATGACTTAAAAATTCCCCCTTCAAGCAGCTGTCTAATATTGTTAATCCCCTTTCTCTTCATATTTTCCCAAAAATCAACATATGCTAATTTTGGGATTCTCTACAATTGTCAAAGTGGGAAAGGGTAATCAGGATGGTGTGGTTTTGAAATGGGAAGAAAACTACTGCTGCCAAGCCTCAGGTTGTTCTCAAGTGCCAGATTAGGGGATTGAGGGCTGGAAGCAAGGAGTAGCACTCCTATTAGGCCTCAGAGAGCTGTGTAATGGGTTTATGAACTATGTTTGGTTAAATGTTTATTCTGGAAGACACAATGCTCAGCATCATTCTGCCATAATAGAGGGGCAACCTCATGTGATGTGGGGTTCAAGTCTGTATCAGGAAGTACTCCTTTCAATGAGTACTTGCATGCCAAAGCTATGAGTAAACTCAATATTTTTAACTGGAATATCCAATGGTTTTCCTCTCCACCAAAAAGGAAATAAAATGCTGTCCTCTCTAAAGCAGCACAATATGCAAACGGCACTCCTCCAGGAGATCCAGTTATCTTCATCTGTGCATCAAAAACTGGTCAGGGATTGGGTAGCTTAAAGCCATGTGACATTATATACAGTAACTCCTATAGATGAGGGGTGATGATCTAGGTAAGTAGACATTTGCCTTTTGTAACTACACAGGTAATACTAGACCCAAGGGAAGGCAGGTATGTTTTTATATAAAGAACAGTAAATGAAGAGGTGATGATCATTGGTAATATTCAGGACCCAACTGTGTTTGACCCAGTTTTCATCAGGCAGATGCTTGTTCTGCTGCAAAAGGAACAGTTCCCAAATCTTCTTTCAGGTTGTGATTTCAACTGCGCACTTGACACAACCCTGGACAGATTTGGGGGTTGGGGTGAAGCATAAGGCAGATATTATGATATACTGATGGGGGCTAGCAGAGCTTGATCTTATTGAGACATAGAAGCAAACCATGGACCAAGTGAGTACACTTTTCAAACCCCCATAAGACATGGTGAAGGATTTACTATCTGTTCATGCTCTGTAGCTCTTACTATAGAGTGATGTCTGTCACAAACTCGCTCAGTCGGTCAGCCCTCTACTCCCAAAGTGCCAACCTCTGAGTGTATGATTTGTGTACAGTGAACAGACAAGGTAACCCTCTTGTCTGTTTTGTGGGTTCAAGTCACCTTAGTCTCAAGCTCTGAAGAGATTCAAACTGATAACTTCTTGTTAGCGTACCCAATTCTCAGGCTCAGATAATTCTGTCTTTGGGGGGCCAGATATCTTTGCCTACATGCACCCAACTGGGTCTTTCAAATGAACCCGTAGAACTCAATGCAAGACTTTTAGAGAACCCTATCCATTTCCCAGTTTGGTATACAATAAGCCCATACACAGTGTACTTATAACCTTTAAAAGCTCCACTTAAAATAAAAAGAATTGTCAAGGCACTCCAGCAGTTTTGTTTGTAAAAAATATATCTTTAAAAATATCAAAACAGAACAATAATTACAGAACAAAATATATATATCCCAACACATACCACCTTAAAACAAACAGGAAAAAGTACAGTTCCTACAATACATACATTTAGACTGGTCTAATCTTACTCTTTTTCACTGCTGTGATGATTCTCCCTCAGTCAGATAATATTCGCTTATGTCAGTCAGAAATATTTTCTTGTGTCCCTCTGTCAGGTTCTTTCAGCACTTAAACATGCTTCTGAGCTGGCTTTCTCATGAGGTCACTAACTCTGCCTTGGTGAATCAAACTCTATATTTTACAATACAGGGTCTCCAAATAAAATATTTAAAAAAACATATGAGATGACCTCACTGACTTTCCTCGCCACAGGTTAACTGGTCAGAACTGGCTTGTACTCTTCTGACATACATAAACAGTCTTTTAATGTAAATCACTGTATTCAAATCAGAAGTGTATTTGACTCCTAAACCTCATCTGGGCCCTGGGTATCTACACATCAAAGGGCATTCATGTAATTCAAGGGTTCCCTGGAAATGTATTTTGGACCTTCCAGAATCGTCTGGGTCCTCCCTGGCTCAGACATCAAACCTCTTCAATGTCCATTCTGGCCTCTCTTGTGACACCCCTCCCCACAAGTCCTTCCCTGGCAACTGTGCAAGTCAAATGATCTCCCTGAGGGCATTCTGAATGGCTAATCTTGTTTCCTGGAATGAAAGCAAATTGACAAGGAAATTGCACCCCAGATCTCTGCAGTTTAAAATACCTGCTGTCCTTTGAACTTATCCCTGGGGGGTCTTGATGTGCCAGTTCCAGTAAGACAGCCTTTTCCTTGAACTGACTCTTCCCTTCACATATTTTATATGTAATAACAAAAATTAATACAGCATTGAGCACTCAGAGCTGGCTGCCTACATCACAGTGTCCACATCTATAACTTCAAAGAACAATCTCCAGTCATGCCGAGGTGTGTTGTACTGTTGTCCTACCATGCTACTTCTCAAAAGATTAGCCTTGGAGATTCCCAGTATACTTGCTTGCCCATGTTGAGTTCTGCATATACAGCAGAGCCATGCCAGGATGCAATGCAGTCCTTTTTTCATGCAATAGTTTGTGATATGTCATTTACTGCAAGGTAGTGCACTGCATCGTGTATTGATGCCAGTGTATGCAGTGGAGTGATGAAAGCAATATCTAAAATTTAATGCTCCAAAATTCCCTTCCCAAACATTATGGGAGGCTGGGAAGGCGTATATGGGGATGTTCCTGTCATTCAGGGCCTCAAGGGTCAGGAGCAGAAGGAAAAGCTGACAGAGCCTGAACTAGCAGTTAAGAATCTGGAGAAACTGTCATACACTGGTCAATTGGTTGAATGCCTTGGTAACCTGAGGATGGCAAGGGAGGTAGTTAATTTACATTTTTGGACAATGCACATGCATCACTATTTTTTCCTCATCAATGATTCTATGAATGGGGTAAAAAACTGAGTCACATGCTTATGTGTCTTGCCAAGGGGCAGAGGGAGTCCAGTACTATACCCACAATCAGGAGTTCCACAACACAGCTATCAGTTTGCAGTATGTTAGGGTGTCATTTGCCCAATTTTATGCGCAGTTGTATAGTGAAGAATGTGCCCAATATGCACATGCAACCACCTCCTTTATAGATCATGTCCTCCTTCCACAGGCTATGGCAGCACAGCAAGAAATATGGAATGCTCCAATTGCAACATTAGAAGTACAGCAGGTGATCAGTAAGTTAAAAAGCAGTAAGGCAGGGAGCCCTGATGTGTTACCAGCAGAATATTACAAGGTACAGTACCTCAAGCTTCAGTAAGTGAGAGCACGGCACAAATATGCACGGAAGTGCTGGGACAGGGGTACTTCCAAGGTCAGATCTCAATTACTGTTTTGCACAAAGTAAATGAGGATACAACTTTATGCTGCTCGTACCACCCACATTCCCTTTTACACTGCAGTTTGAAAGTATTAGCTAAGGTGCTGACTGCTGTGCTAGAAGGCATTCTTTCCACATTGGCGCAACCAGACCAGGCCAACTTTGTGCAAGGTTGCTACTCATATTGTAATATGCAACGTCTTTGACTGTGTTCCCATGGGGCACTTAGTGTCCAGGGGTGGCATACATCCTGTCCATGGATGCCAAGAAAGCATTTGATAGAGTGAAATTGAGCTAACTGTTTGAGGTGATGCTCTGTTTTTTTCTGGGTGACACATATGTGCAATGGGTAAAACTAGTAAAATACATGGATGGCACTCCCACCCCCCCCATAGAAGTAGTTAGTAGTCATTTCCCTGTATACTCATTCCTTATATACACAATTGTGATAAAAACTAATATCAGCCATCCAAATGTGTTATATAAAGTAAGCAATAGACAACTGTAATATACTCACAGAATATACCATTGAGGGGAGCTCATGAGGTAGTTATTGCCACTCTCCTCCAGGTTCATGGCTTCTTACCTCATGAGTTCTCTCAATGGGCATGTCCTTATACACCACAGCTGCCTATCATTTATTCTACATGTATAATTCTCCAAGAGTGTGGGTGTTGAACACTGGTCTCTCATAAATTTGTCTTGACTAAGGGTACATGGCAGAGGTGTCCCTTCTCCCTGATTGTTTTGCCATTTGCCATTGAGCCACTTGTGTTTACAAGAAGCTGTAATCAAATGTCTGGCATGGATGGGAAGAAACATTATGCTCCTTGTACCACCCAATTTCTCTTTTAAACTGAAATTTGAAAGCACTAGGTAAGTTGCTGGCTGATAAGCTTGAAGGCATTCATACCACATTGGATGGCTAGGGGAGAAAAGACTACTACCTATAACAAATTTGCAGATGACATACTCATGTTTATCACCAATCCCATGGGGACTGTTTTGGTGATCACAGATGTGATCACCAGATTCTCCAGATTCACCAGATAGAAAGTCAATCTGTTCATGCCAATACTGGGGAAGGGATCAAGGAAGAAGGCAAGGCAAATTTTAATTTTGGGCACCCCATCCCAGAGGCTCTGGGCACCATACACATACAAAATACAAAAGGCAATAAAAAACATGTATACGAAACATAGATAGAATAGCTAAATAAATATAATAAAACAGCAGGCTTGTAACAGGATGACGCAGATGCCTGCAAAACAGATTGCCATAACATAAGATTGTACTTTAAAAAACTAAGTCTGGGAATGCTTGATTAAATAAATGGATCTGGAGGTGGGTTTTGAATGCCTCAACTGAAGGGGCCCTGGAGGGAACAAATTCCACAGGACAGGGCCAGTGACACTTAGAGCTCTGTCTCCGGCTGTTTTTAGCCTTGTCCTTGGAATTGCAAGGAGGCCCCTAGAGGAGGAGTGAAGGGAGCAGACAGGTGCAGCAGGTATTAGAAGGTCAGTCAGGGAGCCAGAGCCAAGTCCATGTAGGGCCTTAAGGGTAAGCAAGCCCACCTTGAAGAGAACCTTCCACCTTACTGGTAGCCAGTGCAATTCACACAAAACTAGGGTGATATGGCTGTATTTAGACTGTTCCATCAACAGCCTAGTGGCAGCATTCTGCACTAGCTGTAGCCGGTGCAGGGCACCCCCAGAGACCTTGAAGTAGAGTGTGTGATGTAGACAGCCAGCTCTGAGTGCTCGAATGCTATATTCATTTTTGTTATTACATATAAAATATGTGAAGAGAAGGGTCAGTTCAAGGAAAAGGCTGTCTTACTGGAACTGACACATCAAGACCCCCCAAGGATAAGTTCAAAGGACAGGAGGTATTTTAAACTGCAGAGATCTGGGGTGCAATTACCTTGTCAATTTGCTTTCATCCCAGGAAATAAGATTAGTCATTCAGAATGCCCTCAGGGAGATCATTTGACTTGCATAGTTGCCAGGGAAGGACTTGTGGGGATGGGTGTCGAAGAGAGGCCAGAATGGACATTGAAGAGGTTTGATGTCTGAGCCAAGGAGGACCCAGACGATTCTGGAAGGTCCAATATACATTTCCAGGGAACCCTTGAATTACATGAATACCCTTTGATGTGTAGATACCCAGGGCCCAGACGAGGTTTAGGAGTCAAATACACTTCTGATTTGAATACAGTGACTTACAACAAAAGACTGCTTGTGTGTGTGTGTAGCAGAGCACAAGCCAGTTCTGACCAGTTAACCTGTGGAGAGGAAAGTCAGTGAGGTCATCTCATATGTTTTTTTAAATCTTTTATTTGGAGACCCTGTATTGTAAAATATAGAGTTAGATTCACCAAGGCGGAGTTAGTGACCTAATGAGAAGGCCGGCTCAGCTGTGTGTTTAAGTGCTGAAAGAACCTGACAGAGGGACACAAGAAAATATTTCTGACTGATACAAGCGAATATTATCTGACTGAGGGAGAATCATCACAGCAGAGAAAAAGAGTAAGATTAGACCTGTCTAAATGTATGAATTGTAGGAAGTGTACTTTTTCCTGCTTGTTTTAAGGCTGTATGTGTTGGGATATATATATTTTGTTCTGTAATTATTGTTCTGTTTTGATATTTTTAAAGTAAAGATATTTTTTTTACAAACGAAACTGCTGGAGTGCCTTGACAATTCTTTTTATTTTAAGTGGAGCTTTTAAAGGTTATAGTACACTTGTGTATGGGCTTATTGTATACCAAACTGGGAGATGGATAGAGTTCTCTAAAAGTCTTGCATTGAGTTCTAAGGGTTCATTTGAAAGCCCTGGTTGGGTCCCTGTAGGCAAAGATATCTGGCCCCCCAAAGACAGAATTATCTGAGCCTGAGAATTGGGTATGCTAACAAGAGGTTATCAGTTTGAATCCCTTCAGAGCTTGAGACTAAGGTGACTTGAACCCACAAAACAGACAAGAGGGTTACCTTGTCTGTTCATTGTACACAAATTATACGCTCAGATGTTGGCACTTTGGGAGTAGAGGGCTCACCGGCTGAGCGAGTTTGTGACAGAGTGCATTACAGTAATCCAGTCTGAGCATCACAAAGGCATGTATTAAGGTGGAGAGGTCCTCAGTCGGAACTAGGGGTTGGATCCTAGCGATATTCCTCAGATGGTAAATGCTGGTTTGGACAATGGACAACACCTGAGATTCAAGTGTCAGTCCACTGTTGAGAATAATACCCAGATTGCACACTGGCCCTAGGAATAACCCTGTTGCTGCACCAGAGGCCAACCTATCATGCTTTCTGTTCGACTCCACTACCAGTACCTCCATCTTATTGGGGTTCAGTTGTAACCAGCTGGAGGCCATCCAGTCATTGATCTCAGTGAGGCAATTATTTATCACTTCTACTGCATTAGATGTCCCGGGGCAAAGGACAGATACAACTGGGTATCATCTGCATAGCAATGAAAACCCACATTATACTTCCTAATGAGCTCACCCAAGGGCAGCATGTACATGGCAGACAACATTGGTGACAGGATTGAACCCTGAGGTACCCCACAAGACAGGAGGCTTGAGGAGGAGGAGAAATTCCCCATCACCACCTGTTGCCTCCTGTTTGTGAGGTAGGACTCAAACCAGCAGATGACAGTGCCGGAAAGACCACAGTACTTTCTCAGGCAGTCGAGTAACACACAATGGTCCACCGTGTCAAATGCTAAGATGAGATCGAGGAGAATAACTGACCCCTCTCCTTGATCCCTAGCCCTGAGGCGGTTATTAGGGGAGGTCTCATTCAAAACAGAAAATGGCAGCTCACTTGTTTGGGAATCAAAGTGGGCACCACAATACAGATTATGTATAACAACAAATATAAACTGATGCTGGCCTAGCTCTACAATAATTTATTTACTTTTTGGTTAACAGGTAAGTGCACGTGACAAAGAATTGCCCATTTTCAGGCACAGCCTTGGACGTTACAGTCATACAATTATTACTATACAGCAGCATAACAATTATTTGTAAAGACAGTAAATTATAAGCAAATATTGATGGTATAATACAGGTACAAAACACAGATTTACAGAAAATACAAAATTTTGCAACAGGGCACAGGATAAACATAAGTCCA
This sequence comes from Neoceratodus forsteri, assembly GCA_016271365.2. Classification (NCBI taxonomy): domain Eukaryota; kingdom Metazoa; phylum Chordata; order Ceratodontiformes; family Ceratodontidae; genus Neoceratodus; species Neoceratodus forsteri. Next base: position 212,393,791 of record JADMNL010000024.1, read on the forward strand.
AAGGTCAGTTTAAACACAAGACCGGCACAGACAGGCAGTGTGTACATCAGTGGAGGCATCACAGCGCGTATGGTAGGCAGCGCAAAACTCTGCACTCTTTGACAGTTGTGTACTTCAAAAAGAATGGTGTTCCAAAGCTTAGGGGCAAGATTTGAGAGAGCAGAGTTCCCAACTATTATTCTCATTCTCAGAGCTGAGAGAAAAGCCAGGCCAGAAGACCTTAAGGGATATATGCTGTGATTTAGAAGGAGAAGAGAGCCAAGGGACCTAGAAACCTGATAATGAATCACACTATACACAATACCACCACCCTGATTACGATTCCAAAGGGATTTAGGGGGAGCCAGTTGAGTCTATAGTAGAGGGTGCAGTTATGTACAAGGCAGTTCATGACTAATGCAAAGAAACATATGCTGTTGTAGCTCACATTCCAATTCTTTAGTATGGACTTCACAGCAGATGAGTATATCGCTATCCCATACAGGAGTCTGGTGAAGAGAATATCACAAGCTATAGCTAGTTGTGCTTTAGGAATGAGACTATGTAGGACTTTATATGGTAGACCAATTCTAGCATTGGCAAGATTTACTTATGCTTGCCACATGCATGGAGAAGTCGAGGTATGTGTCCAGGGTCACCCCAAGGTAATTGAATGAAGGTGCCATGACAAGATAATTTTCACTTCCGTATGAGATCTGAAGGGGAGAGAGCAATTTCTTAATCTGGATGCCATGTAAAAGAGTACGGTTTGGGTTTCAGATCCATTCAGAAGCAATTTGTTTGATACCAGCCAGTTCTGGACCACGTGTATAGCAGAGGAGAGATAACTGTCAGTGGTATCAATATTATTAGAACAAAGGAACTGCACAAGGTCATCCACATAGCAAATCAGAGAACTGTCTGTCAGACAACGGTAGATATTGTTTTTGTGTAATGAAAAAAGAAGGAGGCTAAGAATTGTTCCTTGTGATACTCCGACAGAGACTGCAACAGAATCAGGGATGGAGGACCTAAATGTCACCCTCTGCCTCCTATTGCTCAGATGGTTTTTAAACAATGGGAGGGAAGTTGTAGTGATATTAATGTTACAGAGCTTGTTGTAGATCAGAGTGTGATTAAAGTACATTTTTAAGATTTTTTTATATTTGGGCTTCATATCCCATTAACCTATGTCAGTGTTAATCCATTTCCATAAAAAGTAGAATTTTTAAGCTTTTTCTTTTCTGGAGGGAAGAGATCATAACTGGAGCTGAACCCACAGCCAGATGATCCCTTCTACTTCTTGGTCCACTGACCCTGCCCCCACACTCAGATGTTTTGTAACATCTAAGCAGGGAAAGTGCATGGCATGCCCCATGCAAGTCTGTGAGGATATTTTTCAAGGCATATTTATGTATGTTTAAGCAATCTTGGAGAAAAATGAAAGTCACCACTATTAGAGGTCCTATTAATTGAGTGGTGGCTTTCATTTTTCTCCAAGAGTCCTTAAACATACATAAATATGCCTTAGAAAATGTCCCCATAGACTTGTATGAGGCATGCTCCTGTGCTCTTCCTGCTTAGATGTCACAAAATCTCTTGGCATGGGGGCTGGGCCAGTGGACCAGGAAGTGGAAGAGATTGGCTGGCCATGGTTTCAGCTCCAGTTATGATCCCTTCCTTCCTCAAAAGGACAAGCTTAAAAATTTGACTCTTTATAGAAATGTGCTAATGCTGACATAAGGTAAAGGACTATGAAGTCCAGCTACATATTTTAGAAAATCCCTTTAACAAGATCAAATGCTTTAGTGAGATAGATGGAAACTGCACCAGTATAGTCACTGCTATCTATAGCAGTGGCAACATTATTTGTAAAGGTAAGCAAGGTAGTGGAGGTGCTGTGGCCACTCCGAAAGCCATGTTGGTATGAGGATAGAAGATTGTTTTGTTTGAGGTGACCTGTCAGTTGTGTGGAGACCAATTTCTTAAGTACCTTATTTATCACTGGTAAAATTGCCACAGGCCTCTAGTTGCCTATGATCTTGTGGTCATCTTTCTTAAACAGATGGATAATATGGGACAATTTCCAGGTGTTATGGACAATTCCCAATATCAAAGACAGATGAATGATTCTGGTGAATGCCAGTGCTGTTTCCTTACCAGCAAAGAGGAGACACCTAGGCTTGACCTTATCAGATCTTGCTGATTTTGACTCAGGGATCTGTTTACGTAGCTTATACATTTCTAACACCCTCCCAACTTTGAGTTAGAAGGGGGAATGCAAGAGTGGACCACTGGGGATGTACCTGACCCATTTTTGTGCCCTTCTGACCATCTATGCCCCGGCAGGTGTGTGCCCTTCATTAGGGCACCAACTTTGGGAGTTTGCCACCGCCTCCCCGAAGTCCACCCCCCCCAAGTTAGTATATATAGAAAGGGGGGTGAGGCACAGCCCTCCCACAAAAAGAGGTACCAGTGACCTCAAAACATGGCACCCTAATGCACTGCTGCTGGTGCCCTAAATGGGTGGAACCTTTTTTGTGTCAGACAGGTGAGGTAGGAGGTAGGGAATTAGCTTGTATAGGAGGAGGAAAGATCACCAAAATGAAGGTTGAATGTATTAGTAATGGTGTTAGGGTTATTACAGTGGACACCATTTATGACTATGTCAACAATACAGGATTTGCCACTGTAACCTAAGAATTGTTTACTGGCATTTCTAGAATTGGCGTGGGTTACCAGCTGAGGCATCAAAGAGATTCTTGCAATAAACACTTTTGTAATAAACACTTTTGTTAGCCTGGACAGCTTTTTTTTTTTACACTCGGCTCTTAGTTTTCTCTATTTAACCTAGTCTGAAGTACTTGAGAAGCTTTAATATGCACCCAACATTTATCCCTGTCTTTAAGCAAGGCTAGAAGGGTGCTATTTAGCCACTTTGATACAAGGACCAAACTATTCTACTGGTATTAGGAACAAATTTGTCTTGTAGGCCACTAAACATGGTATTAAAATTTGAAACGGCACCAATGACATTGTTGGTACCACACAGGGGAGCCCAATTGATAGTTAAAAGTTTGTTCCTAAAGGTGATGAAGTAAATAGATCTTCATAGGTGGAAAGCCCAACTGATATTTGGGCTGGCAAGAACTAAATTAAAATGAGTATTCTCCATGGGTGTTACATCCCATTCAGATGATTGCTTCCAATGGGCTTAACTAATTTGATTTGGCATACCCTAGATAGAAACATAGACTTTGGCTGCTGTAAGGACTGTTGGCCCACCTAGTCTGCCCATTCCCCTACAGGATAAGCTGCAGATCCTAGTTAACCAACAGCCTATTTCTTCCTACCCCCCACAAGAATTGCCTTATGTCTGTCCCATGCATTCTTGAATGCTCCCACAGTTTTAGACCCCACATCCTCCTCAGAAAGGCTGTTCCATGTGTCCACCACCCTCTCTGTGGAAAAATACTTCCTCACATTGCCCTGAGCTGTCCCCCTCTATCTTCAAATTGTGTCCCCTTGTTCTTGCACATCTCTTTTTCTGAAAGATGCTACCCTATTGGACTTTGTTGACTCCACTGAGGTACTCAAAAGTTTCTATCATGTCCCCCCTCTCCCTCCTTTCCTCGAGGGTATACATATTAAGCTTCTTTAGTCTCTCCTCATATGGCTTCTCTTGCAGACCCTGCACCATTTTAGTTGCCCTCCTCTGGACTGTCTCCATCCTGTCTATGTCCTTGCAGAGATGGGGTCTCCAGAACTGGATGCAGTACTCCAGATGGGGTCTCACCAACTGTCTGTACAAAGGGATAACAACTTCCTGTTTTCTGCATGTGATGCCTCTCCCTATACATCCCAGTATCCCCCCAGCCCTCCCTACTGCCTTCTCACATTGCTTGCTAACCTTAAGGTAATCAGATATGATTACCCCCAGGTCCCTTTCCATTTTTGTTGTTGTTACTACCTCCCCCTCACATTATTTAATCTTCCCCTGGGCTCTGGCCATTCCTCTAACCTTGCCAAGTCCCTTCTCATCCTTTCCACACCTACTTGTGTATCAACCCTGTTGCAGATCTTTGTGTCATCACCAGGCTACCACCCTGGGACCCACTCCCAGGATGGTTAATTTGATTATTAATCTTTTGTGTGGGACTGTGTCAAATGCCTTGCTAAAAACTAGGTAGGCCATGTCCACAGCCCCGCCTTGGTCTACTACTTTGGTCACCCAGTCAAATAAATCAATTAGATTTGTCTGACATGACCTTCCCACTGTGAACCCATGCTGCCTTGGGTCCTGTGCCCCACTGGCCTCTAGGAACTCAACAATTCTTTCCTTCAGAAGTGATTACATCACTTTTCCTACCACAGAGGTCAAACTGACAGGTCTGTAGTTTCCTGCCTCTGTCTAGCTCCCACTTTTGTGAAAGAGAATCACATCAGCCTTCCTCCAGTCCTCAGTGACCACACCATCCTCCCGTGATGTGTTAAACAGGGTAGAAGAAGAAGAAGAAGAATCAGCATTTATATAGAGCTTTTCATACACAATATCCCAAAGCGCTTTACAAGCAATGCTAGACTGGTAGTGAAGTGACTGAATGTGTGGTGGTGGTGGCCATAACGCACATCATTACCCACACACAGCCTGGATAATTACATGAACCAGTTTTATGGGAAGGGGAATGTTGGCCAGGACACCGGGAATGTTCCCTGCTCTTTGCGAAGAGTGCCCTGGGTTCTTTTACTTCCACCTGGACACCCACCAGGACAACACCAGGATGGGCAGAAGGGACCTTAGTTTAACGTCTCATCTGAAGGGTGGCACACCCCAGCAGTACAGCACCCCCCCAATACTGCACTCAGATGCCAGTGATTTTTAGGTGCAAGTCCAGTCCCGGTGTGGGATGAGAACCCATGACCTTCTGGTCCAGAGGCGGATGTGCTACCAACTGAGCCACGCTAGTCAGTGATGTCACTAGTTCTCCCCTTAATTATTTTAGAATTCTGGGGAGAATTCTGTTAGGCCCCATTGCTTTGTCCACCTTCAGTTTTAGGAGTTCTTTCAGAAGCCTTTCTTTTGTGAAAGGACCGGGATCGACCCCTCCCAATTCAGAGTGCTTCTGTTAATTGGATTAGGCACCTCCTCCTCCTCCTCCTCTTTTGTGAATACTGAGCAGAAGTATTCATTCAATGTCCCTGCTTTTTCACGGTCTCTCTCTGCTCACCCACCTTTCATTCTATTCAGTCTCACTATCCCTCCCTTTGTCTTTCTATGCTCTCTGATGTACCTATAAAAGGTTTTATCCCCCTTCTTAACCGAGTTGGCTATCTTTTTCTCAGTTTGGGCCTTTGCTATTCTAACTTCCCTCACTGCTTCCTTCTGCCTTAACTGGTACAGTTCTCTGTCCTGCTACTTCTGTGTTTCCTTATACTTCCTAAATGCTATTTTTTTCTCCCTAACCTTCCCCGCCACCTCTTTTGAGAACCGTAGTAGCTTTTTCTTTCATTTTGGTTTATTTGCATGACACAAAGGCTTGTTGCCTTTGTGATGGCAGTTTTGATGTTTCCCCATTGTTGCTCCACTCCTCCTTCTAGTCTGTTTGCTAGTGATTTTCTAAGGCACTCTCCCATATTGCCAAAGTCACCCCTCCTGAAGTCCAATACCCTCACTTTTGTATGGCTTGACTCTGTAGCTGAGTTTATCGTGAATCACACTGTTTCATGGTCACTTGTTGCCAGATGGCTACCCATTTCTAGATCTGAGATCCTGTCACTGTCCCCATTTGAGAGTTTGAGGTCTAAGATTGCTCCCTCATGAGTGGGTTCCAAAACTAACTGTCTGAGTCATGCCACCTGTAGGACATCAAGAATGGCCCTGCTCATAGATGTGACTGCAGCAAAGGTGCTCCAGTTAACATCTGGCATATTCAGGTCCCCCATTAATAGTATCTCTCCTTTCTCTGCGATGCTAAGGATGCCCTCTAGCATATCCTTGTCCATTCGCTCCCCCTGACATGGGGGTCTGTATACAACCCCTGTGCAGAGTATGGTGCCATCTCCAGTCTCTAAGGTGACCCACAGTAACTCCTCTCCTCCCTGTCTACTCTTTTGTTCCATTGCTTTTATCCCTTCCCTTATATAGAGAGCTATGCCTCCCCCTCTTCTACCCTCCCTGTCTCTCCTGTAGGTTGTGTACCCTGGTATGTTAACATCCCAGTCATGGTTCTCTGTGTTCCATGTTTCTGTGACTGCTGCAATATCGAGGCATCCCTCTTCCATCAAGGCCACCAGTTCAGGGAGCTTGTTGCCCAGACTATGGGCATTGGTACTCATTACCCTCCATTTCTTGATGGCCTTACCCCTTTTTTCCCCATCCCTGTCCTTATTCCCTTTGTCATTTTCTCCATTTACCCCTGCCCTTCTCCCTATCGACATCTCTATCTTGGTGTTTACTTCACTTTCTACTCTGATTTTTTTTTGGGGGGGGCTAATATTTCCCTGCTTCTTTCCAGTGCCTTCCCCCTTGGCTAGTTTAAATGCTTGCCAATGAAGCATTTAACTCTGTCACCCAGGATCCTGGTTCCCCTCCTGGACAGATGCAGACCATCACACCAGTATAGGCCTGCATCCCTCCAGGTGGACCCCCAGTCCCCAATGAAGCCAAATCCCTGAGCTCTGCACCAGTTTTTCAACCACTTATTGAACTCCATGGTGTGGAGCACCCTAGCCTTACCCTTGCCATAGACAGGCAGCACCTCCAAGAAGGTTACCGTGCATGCTACTTGTCTGAGGCCCCCTCCCTAACTCCACAAACTCTTCCTGCATTGCTTTGATCCCTGTCTCAGAAGTTATATGGGTGGGAAAAAGGCTGACAGCAAACTTAGCTAGATTGAAAGGCTCAGCTGGAGAGGGAGGTCTCAACTATTCAGGACAAATTATCTAGCAGCTCAGTTGAGATATGGAAAGAAGTAGGTACAGAGGACTGCAGGAGCGAGGTGGGTTCAGTTGGAAAATGACCAAAGACACTTCCATTACAATTGCAGCTGGGAAGGGTTGGCTATGAACATTTTAGACAATACAGGAGGGGAATAATTTGCCACAATACACACCGGAACATGAGAGAGTGTGAATAAGGTTAGTCTGGATAGGAGCACTCTCTTTCTACCCATATATGAGAACTCAGAATTCCTCACAGGGCTAGGGGATCTAGACTTCCTAGAGTGGAAGAAGAAGGACACACAACATTTGGTGGAGCTATATACTGATAAAGGGTTAAAGTATTTCTGAGTTATTTACAAAACAAGTGGTGCATACACAGCAAAATTATAAATACTTACAAGTCAGGGACAGTATTTGTAAATCAAACCTTTTGATAGCTACAGAATCCTCTCTGTTTCCATTTGAGTCTCTAGTCTTTTGGCCAGAACTCATCCCAAAGGAATGATAACCAAGGCTTACAAAGGTTCACAGAATATAGTGGTGGCCCTTTCCAGCAAGGTCAGACACCAGATTAAGGTTGGGCCACAGTGTTTGAGAGCTATATGGGCTTGCATAGATGCAGTAACTATAAAGAAACTCATTATAAATAGAATAATAGATATGAGGACTGTGTTATACAAGCTGTAACATCATTGAGAGGTTTTGGTGACACGTGAACCTTGAGAACAAAGCTCGAGAGGTCCCAACATGTCACCAAAATGTTGAGATGATATAATAACCAAAAAATACACAGTTCCTTATTTGTTATTTTTTATAATATATGGATGCAAGAAAGTTTCACTTTTTTACTTTATTGTAAAACTTACTGTATCACCAGTATGTTAGCCAATGATTCAGGGCTGAAAATGAGATTCTAAATATTGCTGAAATAGACCCCCATGAGCTTGTTTTCATATAATTTGAAATGTTTATTTTTTTATGCAGAGGTTGGGAGAGAGAGAAGGAGGAAGAGGAAAGAACCAGTGAGATGTGAACAGTGGGGTCTAAGAGAGAAAACCATCCTCCATGAGCTTCTCTCTTTTTTAATTTAAAAATGTGTATACTTTTTTTCTGCAGGGGTTGGGGAGACAGAAACAGAGAAGTGCAAGCAAGATGGAGGTTGAAGAATTGCTTTTTTTTTTATTTAGTATGCTTTTTGTCCCAGCCTAGCGCTGGAACTCAGCCCTGGTCATGGCCCCTGCTGCCCCCTGCTCCCACATGAGCCGTGCTCCCCCCATGCCCCCTGGCTTACCCCCCAGGGTGGGGTTGTGACACTTACTGGTGTTGTGAACACCAATTCGGGTCAGGGAGCCAGCCTGGGAGGACATCAGAGGTGGCGAGGAGGGTGTCATGGAGGCACTGGCTGGGATTTTTCTGTCCCTGAAAGGATGTTTTTTTCCTCAGGGGTGGGGACATGCAGTGATGTCCAAAGTCCGCCCCACCCTCCCGATGTCCAGATGCTGGCTATGGCAGAACCCCTGGCCTCCGCCAGGGGTCTGTAGTGCACCAGACGTTCATTCCCCCTCCCCCCGGAGAAAGAGAGCAGTCCAGAGGATGCTCCATCCATTTCTCTCTGGCCGGCCCTCCAGTGACCCAGGTCCATTCTCAAACTTGGGTTGCTGGTGTCACGAGTGGAAATCCAACCACTGCACTGATGAGCTGGCTTAGGTTGAAGAATTTCTGAGTCAGTGGTGAGCTGTCTTTTAATATAGGCGAGGGTTACAGTGAAAGTCAGCTTGTGCTGACAGACTGCGTGCAGCATGAGGAAGTGCTCCTTCTAATAATACCATCGTTCAGAGCTCAGAATGATAGTATTATGAGAGGAACTATAGTATTACGAGATCTCATAATACTATCATTGAACTCTAACGACGGTATTATGGCAACATTTTTGTATGGGTTTTGATGCTATTATTAGCATCATCCATACATTACAAATTCATTGAAAGAATGTGCTTGCCTCCCAGTACCATAAGCAAGTTTAATGTAGGCATCTCACTAATGTGTGGGAGGTGTAAGGTGGCAAGAGGAATATATAATCACTATCTCTTGGCGTGCCAGTGCTCACGTCAGTGATGGTCCAGGGTGGCTAGTGAACATCATTTCATTTTTATTAGGGTTGTAACCATTGAGCATAGCTGATTTATAATTTGTGACCCCTAGAAAGCATAAAACAAACCCACAGTTACATTACATTATACAATGGCAAGAAAAAATCCTGGACTCTGGTCAGTCTTGGGCTGGACCCATGATGTTATCCCAGTACAACATCACGGGTCTAGTCTCAGCCTCACTGTGGACCTGGAGATGATTGATTGCTTGATTTGTTTCTGCTTGATTGTTTCATCTTCTCTTAAAAAACAAAAATATTTTTCCACACAAAAACATCTTTAAAATTATTTTTTTATTCTGTATAACAATGAGCCATTGTGTAATAGCAATAATGCCCTCTAGGGTGTGTGTCGTTTGGGATAACATCATGCCTCAGTCATTGTACGCACTCGGCCAGAGGCCTCGTGCCCAACCACCTGAGGTGTGACGTTATCCCAGCACGACACACACCCTGTCGGGCATTATTGCTTAATTCATAAATAGTGACACCTAATAATAAAATTACTCAGTCTCTCTTACAGTCACGTAAAAAATGGTGGTGCACTACAGTGACTACCCCCCTCACTGAAATTGAATCTAAAAAACAGTGCTTCAAACTTTAACTGTTGGAGTTTTTCACCCTTGCTGTGCCACGGACTGCTATATCAGTCCAGAATTCCTATACGTTCTAATTCTGTCAGCAGCCTAAGGGTTAAATCCTTCACCAGGTATTCAACACTTGGATTGGAGACACAGTGGCATCTCTTCTGCTAAGGGCAGAGGATATATGGGGAATGGATGCCTTATCCCTGTCATGCTGGTATTATTACAAAAAACGTTGACAAATACTGTAAAACTAGTTATTTTTTCATACAAAGTAATTTTAGCACAGACACAAATGCAACCATAATTGCATACATTTAATTTAGTGCTGAGTCATTAGCACCACATTCACTGTAATGGCAAAAAATGCCTGTAGCCCCGATCAATGCAAATTTATGTTTATACAGATTAGTGCTTTACAGAAAATAACAAAAATGATTTGACTGTGAACATTTTAAGTTTTCCAGTATGTTAGTTTTCTTGCTACAACTGTAGAAATGTGGAAAAGAACATTACTGTTAGAAAGACTAATGAATTGTGGGGAAATAAAAGAGTTCTGAAGCACAGTGGTTGCCTTTCATTAACTCTCTCCTCCTATACTAATTCGAAAGGGCAAACTGTGACTAGGGCTTTAAAATAGAAAGAACGCTAAATGGATTTTGAAATGATACACTGCCTCTTCCTTACATGCTTGATATGCTCACCTCGTCCCTAAAACCTCTGGTACCTTTTACTCCCACCTAGACATCCCCTGTGTTCCTTTGTTTTGGCACTTAATTCCTTGTCTCTGAATTTGTATATTCTCTATTCTTGTGCTACCTACTCTGACTTTTCTATTAGCTACCCAGCACTTGGTATGTATTCATTGTTGTGAAATATTGCCCCATCACATTGCTTCCCTTATGTTCTACTCACTGCAACTTATGTTGTCAAAGTCTGATTTTATATTCTTATTTACTGTACTATGTAACTCTCACAGGTCATGCCTGAAAATAATCATTCACTTGGCTAGTGCACCCACATGGGAAAAAAAAACTAAATAAATATTTTGTAAAATTGCAACGCAGTCATGACATGCCCATTTGAACATCCCCTCTCAAGTCTTTAGAGCCAGCACATGGAGAAATGAATGTGTTAATTACCTTTCACTGCTTTCACAGGTGTCACCTGATTACGGAAGATATTAGTATCATAGAACATGAATGAAGAATTCTGCAATTCTCCAGATGTAATTGCAGTACTTTCCTAATAACTGATTATAAAAAATGATTAAGAATGTATTTATTTGCTCTAAATGTGAACCACAAACCTGAAAATTTTGAAAAAGGTTTTTCTGACAATTTAAAAATCATGTTAAAGTATTGATAATTTTAATTATTTATAATTGAAAACTGTATTGAAACATAGAAACATAGAAGTTGATGGTAGATAAGGACCGCAAGGCCCATCCAGTCTGCCCATTTCTTTTTCTATCTTATGAATGTGCCATTGTCTTTGCTCTGTCAATGGCATTTCTATTCATACTCATCTGTATTGCTCCTTTATGCCTATCCCATGCCTGTTTGAAGCCCTGCACTGTATTCATATCCACCACTTCCTGAGGTAGGCTGTTCCATACATCCACTACCCTTTCGGTGAAAAAGAACTTCCTCACATTACCTCTTAATTGGCCTCCCTCCAATCTCATGCTGTGTCCTCTTGTCCTGATATTTTTCTTCTGTTGAAACATGTTGGAATCTTTCACCTTGTTAATGCCCTTAAGGTGTTTGAATGTTTCGATCATATCACCTCTCTTCCTTCTTTGCTCTAGGGTATACATATTGAGCTCCGTTAATCTGTCCTCATATGTTTTCTGAAGCAGTCCTTGTACCATTTTGGTTGCCCTTCTCTGGACTGCCTCAATTTGGTTAATGTCCTTGTGAAGGTGTGGCCTCCAGTACATCATGCAGTACTCCATCTGGGGCCTAAACAGGATCTTGTAAAGAGGGATTATTACCTCCCTCTTCTGACTTGTGATACCCCTACTAATACACCCCAATATCCCCCAGCCTTATCTACTGCTTTAGTGGTCTGCTTGCATGAATTTAGGTCATCGGTGATGATGATGCCCAAGTCTCTTTCTTCCCTTGTGACTGCCAGCAACTCCCCTTCCAGCCTATAGGTGGCTTCAGGGTTTTCTCTTCCCTATGTGCATGATCTTGCACTTCTTTGCATTAAACCCCAGTTGACACTCTTCTGACCTTTTTGCTAGTTTATCTAGATCTCTTCTCATTCTGCCCACCCCATCTGGATCATCTACTCTGTTGCAGAGCTTGGTGTCATCTGCAAACAAAGAAACCTTACCCTCCAGTCCATCTGCAATGTCACTGATGAAGAAATTGAAAAGGACTGGCTCCAGGACTGATCCCTGAGGTACCCCACTTGTGACTTGCATCTCTTCTGACTGTATACCATTTACCACCACTCTCTGTTTTCTGCCCGTCAACCAGTTTGCCACCCAGTTGACCAACTTCTGACCCACCCAGAGCCTACCCAGCTTATTAATCAGTCTTCTATGTGGAACAGTATCGAAAACTTTGCTGAAGTCAAGGCAGGCGACATCAACTGCTCCCACTTGGTCCACCACTTTCATGTAAAAAATGATGTTTCCAACCCTAGTCATTCCATAATTAGACTTTTTGTAAAATAATTACTTTAAAAAAGATTAACTTTGGAAACATCAGGATTAGAAATACATATTGATGAACATAAAATGATTGATAACTTAGATAATTAGTAACTGAAAAGCATATCAGCACGGTTGTTTTGTGATGTTGTCCAGACTCCAAATTTTCATATTTTTAAAAAGTTAAATTTCTATTCCGAACAGTTCCAAAGCAATAACTTGATAAAGATGATTTCTTTGCACAAGGCTAACATTGTACTTGTAACCTTTAAGGAAAGAAACTGAAATAAAAAAAAAAAGTTTGAAGTAATTTTGACTTACATTATGCTGACACAGTGTATGATTATTGATTTTTTTAAATAATTGATTCTTCTCATCCTGCTTACCTCTGCCTCAGTCTGTCTGGTGACTTGCTGCTCCTGCTTCCCCTTGCACATGCGGGGCCTAATTCATAAAGCCATTAGAAACATAGAAACATAGACTTTGACTGCAGAAAAGGACCACTTGGCCCACCCAGTCTGCCCATTTCCCTACCTACTGGATAAGCTGCAGATTCTAGTTAACCAACAGCCTGCTTCCTGCAACCCCGCACTATAATTGCTTTGTGTCTGTCCCAAGCATGTTTGAATTCCCCCACTGTTTTAGACCAACGACCTCCTCAGGAAGGCTGTTCCATGTATCCACCACTCTCTCCGTGAAAAGAATTTTCACATTACCCTGAGCCGTCCCCCTCTATCTTTAAACTGTGCCCCTTGTTCTTACATCTCTTTTTCTGAAAGATGCTACCCTCCTGGACTTTGTTGATTCCTTGAGGTACTTGAACATTTCTATCATGTCCCCCTGTCCCTCCTTTCATCAAGGGTATACATATTAAGCTCTCTCAGTCTCTCTTCATATGGTTTCTGATGTAGACCCTGCACCATTTAGTTGCCCTCCTCTGGACTGCTTCCATCCTGTCTATGTCCTTGCGTAGATGAGGTCTCCAAAACTGCACACAGTACTCCAGATGGGGTCTCACCAACTGTCTGTATAGAGGGATAATCACTTTCCTTTTTCTACTTGTGATGCCCCTTCCTATGCATCCCAGTATCCCCCTGGCTCTCCTTACTGACTTCTCACATTGCTTACCCACCTTTAGGTCATCTGATATGACTACTCCCAGGTCCCTTTCCATTTTTGTTGTTGTTAGTACCTCCCCTGCTATTGTGTACTCTTCTCCTGGGTTTTTGTTTCCCAGGTGCATTACTTTGCACTTCTTTGCATTGAATCTAAGTTGCCATATGTCTGACCATTCCTCCAACCTTGCCAAGTCCCTTCTCATCTTTTCTACCCCTCTTGTGTATCAACTCTGTTACAGATCTTTGTGTCATCTGCAAAGAGGCATACCTTTCCCTTCAGACCCTCTGCAATGTCACTTATAAAGATGTTAAAGAGGATTGGACCCAGTACTGAGCCCTGAGGTACTCCACTAGTAACCCCCCTTTCTTCGGAATGTGTTCCATTCACTATTACCTTCTGTGTCCTGTTGTGCAGCCAGTTCGCTACCCAGGCTACCACCCTGGGACCCACTCCCAGGCTGGCTAACTTGATTATTAATCTTTTGTGCGGGACTGTGTCAAATGCCTTGCTAAAGTCTAGGTAGGCCATATCCACAGCCCCTCCCTGGTCTATTACTTTGGTCACCCAGTCAAAGAAATCAATTAGATTAGTCTGACATGACCTTCCTGCTGTAAATCCATGTTGCTTTGGGTCCTGTGCCCGCTTTAGCCTCTAGGTGCTCAACAGTTCTTTCTTTCGGAAGTGATTCCATCATTTTCCCTACCACTGAGGTCAAACTTACAGGTCTGTAGTTTCCTGCTTCTGCCTTGCTCCCACTTTTGTAAAGGGGAATCACATCTGCCCTCCTCCAGTCCTCAGGTACCACCCCATCCTGCCATGATTTGTTAAAAGTGTGGTCAGTGGTGTCACTAGGTCCCCTTAGTTCTTTTTAGGATTCTGGGGTGAATCCCATCAGGCCCCATTGCTTTGTCCACCTTGAGTTTTAGGGTTCTTTCAGGACTCTTTCTTCTGTGAATGGACTGGTATCAACCCCCACCCAGAGTGCTTCTATTGTCTGATTTAGGTAACTGCTCCTCATCTTCTTTTGTGAATACTGAGCAAAGTATTCATTCAGTATCTCTGCCTTTTCACTGTCTTCCTCTGCCCACCTCCCTCTCCTTTATTAATCTTCACTATCCTCCTTAACCTTTCTATGCTCCCTAATGTACCTATAAAGGTTTTAGCCCCCTTTTGACCGAGTTGGCTTTTTTCCTCAGTTTGTGCCTTTGCCATTCTGACTGCCTTTCCTACTTCTTTCTGCTTTAATTGATACAGTTCCTGTCGTGCTCCTCTGTGATTCCTTATACTTTTTGAATGCAGCCTTTTTCTCCTTAACCTTCCCTGCCACCTCTTTTGAGAACCATAGTGGTTTTTACTCCACTTTGTTTTCTTTATTTGTTTTATACAAAGACTTGTTGCCTCTATGATGGCAGTTTTGATTTTCTCCATTGTTCTTCCACCCTCCTATTTGGCCATTTGCTAGTGCATTCTTCAGGTGTTCATCCATTTTGCAAAAGTCAGCCCTTCTAAAGTCCAGTATCCTTGTTTTTGTATGGCTTATCTCCATGGTTGTGCTCATTGTGAAGCACACTGTGCAGTGGTCGCTTGTTCCCAGATGTCGACTGACTTCTAAATTTGTGATCCTCTCTCCATTTGAGAGTACCAGGTCTAGTATTGCTCCCTCCCGAGTGGGTTCCAGCACTAGCTGTCTAAGGTCTGCCCCCTGCAGGGCATCGAGAATGACCCTGCTCTTGGATGTGGCTGCAGTACATGTCCTCCAGTTAACATCTGGCATAGTCAGGTCCCCATCAACAGTATCTCCCTTTTTCAGCCATTTGAGAATGCCCTCTATCATTTTCTTGTCCATTTCTCCCTTGAGAGTGGGGTCTGTATACAACCCCTGTGCGGATTGCGATGCCATTCCCCATCTCCAAGGTAACCCAGAGTGCCTCTTGTCCTCCCCCTTTACTTTTTAGTTCTGTAGCTTTGATCCCTTCCCTTATGTATAGAGCTACTCCACCTCCTCTTTTGCCTTCCCTGTCCCTTCTGTAGATTGTGTACCCTGGTATGCTGACATCCCATTCATGGTTCTCGTGTACCATGTTTCTGTGACTGCCACAATATCCAATTGTTCATCTTCCATCAAAGCTACTAGCTCAGAAAGCTTGTTTCCCAGACTACGGGCATTAGTAGTCATTGCCCTCCATTTAATGTTGGCTTGATCCTTTTTTCCCCCATCCCTGCTCTTATTGCTCTTATCTATTTTACCATTTACCCCCATCCTGCCCTATGTTGAGCTCTGTACCTCAGTGTTTACCCTACTACCTGCCCTGTTTTGTGGGCCTGCATCAAACATGAATGACGCAAGTGGAACCTTACACCAAAAGATGCCCCAGGAGCTATTCAGAAAGGCAGCCAGCGTCAAACTCAGGCAGCATGCACCAAAGGGGACTTGTGCTGGCCTTGGCCCCCCAAAATTGGCTGCAGCATATGCTAGGGGGCTTGAGGCAGATGCAGGCTGCCATATCCCCTGTTTCAGTATTCACAAAACCCCCTCAGAGGGCAGCATTCGAACTCTTAGACCAGCCAGGGCTGGTCTAAGAGTAATTAGACGTGTCCTCTGGGAGGGTTTTGACATTTGCAGCAATGTGCCTTGGCCCCCCCAGCCCCCATCCCAGTCATTAAATATAATAAAAATCCCTGGTGGTCTAGCAGACCCTCGATCAGCCCTGATCCCAGTTAGTTATTATTTTAAAAAATCCTTGGTGGTCTAGCAGCCCTCCAATCAGCCCCAATCCCTGTTAGAAATTATTTAGAAATCCCTGGTGGTCTTGTGGACCCCCGATCAGCCCCAATCCCTGTTAGGAAATTACAGAAAAAAAATAACCTGGTGGTCTAGCATTCCCCCAAGCCCCGATTTGTATTATTAAACACCCCTAGTGATCTAGTGGTCCCCCCCAGCATGCAGTGTCCTACCACCCCACTCCCCCAACCCAAAACAGAGCTGGTGACTGGCACATTCCTCCTCATACCACATCTGACCATTGACTGAGCTGCCAATAAGGAGTGCATACTGTATACAGTATGCACTCCTTATTGACAGCTCAGTTGGCGGACGGACATGGTGGTGTGACGAGGAATGTGCTGGTCACTGGCTTTGTTTTGGGTTGTGAAGGGAGCAGGGTGGTAGGACACTGCATGCTGGGGGGACCACTAGATCACTAGGGGTGTTTAATAATACATAATGGGGACTTGGGGCTTGGGGGGGGGGACTGCTAGATCACCAAGGTGTTTTTTTCTGTACTTCCTAACAGGGATTGAGGCTGATCAGAGGTCTGCTACATCACCAGGTTTTTTTTGTTTATTATCTAACTGGGATCAGGAAAGGGGGAGATATAGCCAACAGGGACTGATGTCCATGGTGCTATTGCCACACGGCTGCCCACAGCTTGTGGTACACCTTCAAGATGTGCCATCTGTTTGGCACAGTGCCAGGGTTGGCGTAAGCCATGGGACTTTGCTGCTGGGACTCTACCCAATAGTGAATAGGGCGCAGCTTCAACGTAGCTTGCACCAACCTTTGTGAATCAGGCCTGCTTACTCACTGGGAGACTCCCCAAGTCAGATCTGTTTCCCCCTATTGGTTCCTCAATGACTTTCCCCTCATAGTGGTTCCCTAGCAATTGATCTACGTGCATGTGTTCATCAAAGAGCAGCAATAGTCAGCAGAGGTGAAGTAGGGGACATTGGTATTTAACGGCTTTGAGATGGGTGGGAAATGGCCATCATTCTCATGGGGCAAACTTTTTTACCCGTTGCAAGGCCCTTCTGCTCCAGCATCTGCCTATGGGTGCACATTGCACCATCCTGTGTGCAGGGGTTGGGATGGGGTGGTGGACAGTGTCATGTGGTCACCATAACAGCAGTCTCACCTACCTCACTAGGCCTGGTGAATTATCAATAATTTAAAGGGAACATAAACTATGTTGTTTTCATATTTTAATTGCAATTTGGGCATGTGTGAAAGCTGTTTTATTCCCACTGTGTATTGTTTTGTGTCATTGTTATGAAATAGACCTATTTTTTCCTTATTTAGGGCCCCGTATTAACACAGTGTTTTCCCAATATTATTCTTTTTTTTAAATTACTTAGCAGTTCTGGAACTCAGTGACAAAAGTTGAACAGAAGACAACAATGAAATGGAACACAGTGACATCAACTGAGCTTATGTCACTGTGCTCTACTTCACTGTAGTCTTCAGCTCGACTGATGTCTCTGGGTATCAGAACTGCAAAGTAATTAAAAAACTGAATATTGGGCAGGAAAAAGGCTACATTAATATGGGGCCCTAAATAAGGAAAAAATAGGACTATTTAAAAACAAAAGCATAAAACAATACACTGGTGTGATAAACCCGACTTCACGCATACCCACATTTACAATTAAATAAAAAAATGAAAACAACATAGTTTATGTTCTCTTTAAAACACTATAAATACATTTTTAAAATATCAATAACTTGTCGATATTTCCCAGACTAAATATTCATTTAAAAAATCTAGCACTTTAAACCATTCTAAAGATAATTTATTTGAACAAGGCTAACTTTTTAACCATTGGAGCTAGATACTTAACTGTTTTAAAAATAAAAGGTTGGAGCAATCAGCATGGTTTCTCCTGTCAATACAGTATGATACATGTCATTATGAAAAGGGCTTAAGATTTTGAGCCCTGTGATTGGTTGATAGCCATGCGCTAGAAGTTTCTAATGCATGGCTACAACTAGTCCTGGCAAACAGGATGCAGTACCCATTTTTTTAAATCCTTGTGCCTGCCCGCTCGCTCGCTCGCTTGCTTGCTCTCTCTGTCAACCAAATCTGTGCCTGCCACGATCTCTCCCTGCAGCCCGCTCACTATCCACTTGAAAGGCTGTTCACTTGCTAGTTCCCTTCCTTGCCCCTCACATTTCCCATCTTTTGTAATGTTTCCACTAAATAACAATGTACACACAACACATATAAATAAGAAACCCATGCCAGCCACGATCTCTCCTGGCAGCCTGCTTGCTCTCTTACTTTCCTTATTAATGATCTGCTGGCCGCTCCCTACTTCCCTCCCTTGGCCACTCACCTTCTCTCAGTGTTCTCATGTTTTAAGTTAAATATTCTTGAATGTCATTCTTTCAACTGTGCTGCCCCTATTCTTACCTAAAATACTGCTGAACTCTTCCCCCTGCACTTCCGCAGCAGTTTCCACCACATTGCTACAGAAACAGTACTGTTGTGTCCTCTCTGGCGCTGCATGCTGCAGTGACACAAACATATAAAAAAAAAGAAAACAAATAAAAAAAGTTCTATCTCTACTATAATCTCCACATACTAGACTTTCACTGCTTTGGGCCATGAGAACCACATTAATAACTATGGAAGCCTTACTAGGACAGAAGTACTTAAGAAAAAAAACAGTAAACTGAATGCTGAACCTAACTCCTTACCTTAGTAAGCTTCCTGCTCACCCTCTCCAGCTGGCCAGAACAGTAGTGCCCACTGCCCCCACCCTCCAAATGCTGCCACCTCTGCCCCCCCTTTTTATTTTAGGGTCATTAGTCCTAGGGACACCATAAAATTCCTGAAAACTATCCCAACCAGGGTCAGCCCTGAAAGTGATGGGCTCTACCCTGCATTTCTAAAAATCATAGCCCCAACTCTTGTCAGACCATTAACCCATATTGTTAATTTTGCACTATCAATGTCCATTGTGCCTAACACCTGGAAACATGCTAATGTGATTCCCATTTTTAAAGCAGGTGACCCCTTTGCCCCGGAGAACTACAGGCCAATTTCCCTACTCCTCCACCTAAGTAGATTGCTTGACAAAATTGTGCATTTCCAGCTATCAGAACACCTAGATAAGTACAACCTTCTGTGCCCCCTCCAGCATGGCTTCTGCAAGCACCACAGTACCTCATCAGCCCTGGCACTTTTCTCCAACCATATCCTCAGGAACATGAACAAAGGTAAGGCCACAGGCATGGTTTTCATCTACTTGTCGAAGACCTTCGACCTTGTTGACCACCGCCTTCTCCACTCCACCCTCCAATAATTTAGCTGTTCTCCTGGACCTGCTGCCTGGTTCCATAGCTACCTTACCAATAGGTCCCAATCTGTGCTCATAGGCAAAATTGCCTCTGCTTCCCTTCCTACTCACACTGGAGTTCCACAGGGCTCTATTCTTGGCCCCCTCCTCTTCTCCATGTTTATCAATGCCCTCCCTGCTGACTGTCTAAACTGCAATGCACTCCTTTATGCTGATGACCTAGTCCTGTACCATAGTGACAAATCCCTTGAATCCATCTCCTCCACCCTCACTCTCAACTACCATGCTGCTCAAAACTGGTTCCTCTCTCAAAAACTCCTTGTCAATGAAAAAAAGACAAAGGCCATGTTTTTTGGATCCAAGCCATTCTTCAACAAGGTTGCCAAATAAAACTCCTCCCTCTCTGTACATACACCTGCAGCCCCCCCCTTAAGACAGTCACCTCTTTTAAGTACCTAGGTGTTACTCTTGATCCCTCCCTCACTTACAAGGAACATATAACTCTGACTGTTAGCAAAATACACCAAAAGCTAGGTGTGGCTTACCAGGTTCACCAACTGCTAACACCCGATGCTCACCTAGCTGTTTCCCCAAGGCAACCTCCTGCCACTCCTAGACTACTGCGCCCCCATTTAGTTCTTTGTATCTGTAACGCTACGCTCCCGCCTTAACACTACATATAATGCCATATGTTGTTTAGTTCTCAAAGCCTCACCCACCACTGCACTCTTTATCAAACACTGGTGTGGCCACCTCTACAGGCCCGTTTTGACTATGCCTTGGGCTGCCCCATAGACAGAGCACTTAGGAGCAATCAGTTGTCCCCTTATGCTCCACTACTTACTAGTAGGGCATTTCCTAGGATCCTTAGGGCCTCCACCACCCCTCCCCTGGAGGTCCCTCGTGTCACTTCAGTGATGGGTAGTAAGGCCTCCTCTGTCACTGCCCCCTTCCTTTGGAACAGGATCCCTCTGTCCATTCACCAATCCACATCCCACATGTCCTTCAAAGCTAACCTGAAGGCCTGGTTTCTGGAATAATCTACTTGCAACTGCTTCCTAGATCTTGCTAGCATACGAGCTCTGCCCTAGCATTTTCATGGGTGGTAACCAAGGTTTATGACTACACACCCTCACTGACCTCCCCTGCTCTCACTCTGTCTAGCTTATATGCATCCATGCATATATCTCCCGACTTTGTTAACAAATTTTAATCCAGCCTGTCTGACTCTCAGACCACTAACTTTAGGTACCACAGTCCCATAGCTGCCACTATATGTTAGACCTGGGCCCCAACATGCCTTGGCATACTGATACTAGTACCTGAACCACTAAACCTCAGAGGGTGTGGACACTCTGTTTCCTGTGCACCTTGTCTACATGATGCATATATGATGAATGTCTATGCTATGTAACAACTTGACACTGTCGCCCTTATATCATATGCAATGTTTACTTTTGTCTGCCCTGCCTGTACGATGCTATGTAACTTTCTTTTGTCACTGATGCCTGTAAACCTGTTGCTATGTTTGCTTTGTTTGTTGCCACCATATTGTGGCCTGGGTCGATACTGAAAACGGTCCTTGGATCAGTTCACTTATCCGGTTACCAAAGACATAAATAAAAAAAAAAAAAATTTTACTGAAAATTAAGACAAAGATTTAAGTTTTGCATTACTTAATATTATGAATTTCACTTATCATATGCATCTACACTTTACGTGGCCATTTCATAAGCACAATAAGCCATTCCGGGGTGTGTGTTAGACAGTTCTAATGCATGGCTAGGGGGTTGGATGTGCCCAGCCTGCAGCCTCATGCCTTACTACGCCCTCTAACTGTGTATTGGAACTGTCACTATTACCCTCATGCTCTTTATTAGCTATATATACGCAATCACATTTTTAACCAGTACTTTATAGTTAGAAATATGTGAGACATATATTGACACATGTATCCTTATAAAGTTGATCCTGTAACTATGATGCCGCAAACATTTCGTGATCTTTAGCCCAAATGGGAAAAATGGCAATTCCCTAAATAGTTTGGATCATGTATGCAGAAGATTTGAGAGCTATTCTGCTAGTGAGAATCCCAATCTTTTTCTAGACTATTTTTTTTAGCTGGCATTATTATACTTTATTATTTTTTTAAATCTGTGATTTCTAGCATGTCTTGCCACAGCTATTGGCTTTGTGCATGATTGGGTTGCTCTTTTCCCTGATGTTCCTGCGCATCCACTGAATATTCCAAAAGTCCTCCTATCCAGACCCCCAGCTGCCGGACTAGACCTGCAGCTTGACCCCTCTGGGGGGGCAAGCTATGTGGTGGCAGGACCTGTCCCAAGAAACATTAGCCTGCAGAAGTGTTGGTGCTCAGGAAGGAGGAAGGGGGTTGGAATGGTGCCAAGGACTTGTATGTGGGGAAGGGGGCTAGCCATCACTGGTGGTCTGGGCAGGGATTTTAATCATTATGCCCTCCCATCTTTGTTGCTGCTATGCATGCTCCACACTTTGCATGCAGTTCATGCTGAGGCACGGCTGACTTTGCATGGTTACCTATACTGTCCAGCCAGCTCACAACCCACAAGAGGCAGTATTGTAACAGACAGCTGCTTCCTTCACTCCCAGATTCGGAGAACACTGCCTCTGCTGTGCTCTGAAGGCTACACTGGTAATTTCACCATTAATGTTTTAGGAAAGGCCTGCCCTTTAAATTAAAACTGAAATGTGATATTGTTTTAGTCTCCAGTCGAGAAAATTAATTTCCTGTGAATGCCTTTATCATCTGAACACATCATTCCAATTCTGCTTAAAAACATCTAGGGGCCAGATTTTCAAAGCCCAACAAATGATGCAAGGTGCTTGCACTAAAGATTTCTGACACAACTTGCACCTTATGTCAAACGATGCGGCAGTTACAATTCAGAAACATAGTCTGCATCTGAATCAGGACACGCTCTGACAAACAGCCACTGCACCCCCCTTGGGACCCAACTGAGGGTATGCCACTTTGCAAGGGGGCTTGGGACATGGCAGGGCTGCAACATTCCCTTTTCTGGGATTCAGGAAGTCCCATCATGGCTGCAGCAAGGGGCTCGAGATAGACCAGCAATGAGCTGGTCTACGCCCCTTGAGCCACTGCTAGATGCTGTGGTGACTTGCTTTGGGGGACCCTGGTAGATATATATGAGGGTGACATGGGCACGGGGTGCCATAGTGGCAGTTGGGCAGGGGGTAGACAGCATACAAATTGTAAAAAAACAAAGACAAGGCGATGCGTCAGCATGTGGTCTAAAAGCAAAACAAAATGGTTATATTAAATGCACGCTGAAAATAGAAAATAGAGTTAAAAATCTACGTTTCGACCTTAGGTCTTCTTCAGGAAATATCTAAAAGAGAAAAAAAACAAGTTAGTGTAGAGGAGAGGTAAAATGAGAGAGATATATATGTGGAGAAAGAAGAAGGGGGAGGCAAAGGGAGAAGAAGTGATAAATGATAAGATTAAGAGAGAATCTGTGAAACAAAAGGTGATGATGGGAAAGATAAAACATAATGGGAGAGAAAGAGCTGGGGAAGTTCCCAGGTAGAGACTGATTAACAGGGCCTTGTAAGAAGGCTGAAAGGTGACAAATGTGTGAGAAGGAAACAGAAATGGAGACATATGGTGAAAATGAAAATAAATCAGTACAAAACAAATTGACTTTAGGGAAAAAGGAGGCTGAAAGATGTTAGTGGAAAATAAGTCTATCATTTAAACCAGAGGGCTGCTGGGAGCCAAGGCGGATGATCAGCTTGGCTTCCATGTTTTTCTATGGTTAGGATCCCGGAAGCCCTGCTGAAGGACACAAACAGAAAGGTCATTGACATTGTGGTCCCTGGAGATAAAGTGGGATACAATGGGTTTAGCAGTTTCACCATTCCTGACCGCTCTGTAATGTTCCCTGAAATGGTCAGCAAGACGCCTACCAGTTTCTCCGATGTAAATAGCTGAACACCTCCTGCAAAGAATACAGTACACTACATTAGTGGAGGTGCATGAGAACTCCTTGGTGATATGAAAAACACCTGTAGGCCCCCGAATCTCAGTTACACAGGAAATAAATTTGCAGGTGTAGCAGCGAGCCCTGTTGCAAGGTTTGGTACCTGGGGGGGAGGAACTGTTAGGAGTGGGTAGGCTGCTTTTACCAGGAGATTACGCAGGTTAGGTGGCCGTGTAGGAGGCAATAGGTGGTTCTGTAAAGGAAGCACCAATGTTAGGGTTTGCAAAATGGGAAAGTTACTAGTGATGATCCTGTGAAGAGAAGGTGTGCTCTGATGGAAAGGAAGAACTAGTGGAATTCGCCATTGTTCTTGTGTGACAGTATCCCTCCCATGCGGGGTCAAGGTTACGGGCATGTTACTGACCCGGAGAGTGCTCTGTCCACTGTGCTTTAGGGTATCCCCTGTTGATAAAAACTATGCATTATTTGGGTCTGTTCAGCAAAATCATCCTCTTCACTGCATAACCTCAGTAAGTCTAAGAAACTGTGAATAAGGCAGGCCATTCTTGACATGTTTAGGATGGAAGGAGCTATGGAGGAGGAAACTGTGAGAGTCAGTGGGTTTGTAATAGACTGATGTCTTCAGACCAGTGTTCTGGACTGAGAGCTGGATATCCAGGAAAGGCAGTGTAGAGGAGGATACTTCAACCGTGTACTGAAGGGAAGGATGAGCCGTGGTGAACTTGTCAAGGAAGACTTGGAGGGTCTCCCTGGAGCAGGAGGTGGCCCCCCCACAGTCATGGGGTAGACAGGCATATTAGTGATGTTGCACCTGGTGGGGGTGCCAATTATTGAACAATACTGTCAGTGATAGAGAACAGCGATGGGATGGGGTACAGAGACACACAGTGCCATGACCCCATGTGGGCATGGCCCTGGGGGCTTCTGCCAGGGCTGTGCCCATGTGGAGCCATAGCACTGTGTGTCTTTGTCCCCCCATCCCCATTCCATGTCACTGACAGTATTGCTTACTAATCAGCACCCCTGCCAGGGCATCATCACTAATATGCCTGCCTACCCCCTCCCCAACCGCCATTATGGCACCCCATGCCCATGCCACCCCTACCCTGCATGCCTGCCAAGTGTGTGCCCCCCAACCCCAACTATCCCGGCACATCTGTTGTTGCACCAGGTGGGGGGGCAGCTGGATTCCTGTGGCATTTCACACCAGTGCGCCCGTTGCTTTGGCGCATGTCTGCATATGCAGCAACTCCCTGATTTGTGGCGCAGGGACCCTGTTCTTTCTGAATATGGTACAGGGTCCCTGATGTAGCTGAGGTGCATCACAGCCCTAGATCACTGCAAATTTGCATCAATCCAGGGGCTCTTTGAAAATCCGGCCCCTAGTATTTATTCAGTTAAAGATATCTTCCCACTGGTGCTGCAGCAGCTCCAGTTTCATGTCCAGAAATCACATGTATCCACTGCAGGTCACAGAGCATCCAGTGTTAGTAAAACACTGTTTGGACCTGTC
This sequence comes from Neoceratodus forsteri, assembly GCA_016271365.2. Classification (NCBI taxonomy): domain Eukaryota; kingdom Metazoa; phylum Chordata; order Ceratodontiformes; family Ceratodontidae; genus Neoceratodus; species Neoceratodus forsteri. Next base: position 212,418,818 of record JADMNL010000024.1, read on the forward strand.
TTTAGAGACACCATCATTATACACTAATAAGGGGGACAGGGGACTTGCAAATAATGAACCCAGTTTAATTAACTGGGAGTCAGATGTGTAAGAGTTCCTAATAGGAAACTGTTTTCAGTAGTAATTGTTTCTGTTGTTCCTTTTGGCTTAATTCACTCCTGTTTTTTTTAAGCATCTGTATGATCTACAGTAGGTACAGGGTAAAACATTGCTGAATGTACGTCACCGTATGTCAAGCTATGACAGACCAAGTTGACGTTTTATTAAAAGTAAAATAGGGATTAAGTCATTTTCAAACACAGAACTGAATTGCATGTTACTCTATAAATAAATTTATAAATAATTTCTGTTTATATGGCACCTTTCTGCCAGGCACTCAGGATACCACCTAATGTGCAACAATAAAGGCCAGTTAACATACAAACATATGTAAATAAATGAAAGTTAATGGCTTGAATCTTCAAACTATTAGCATGGTGCTCACAGGAGTAGCTCTGCACTAATTGGATATAGCATGGGCGGCAGCCTAGTAGACCGACCGCTGCTATATTCAAAGAGACAGTGAGCATGATGCTGAGTGGTTAGTTCATTCACACTACATCAATGCAAAGGAGCGAAAACGCTTGCCTACAGCATGCAGTGGTATATTGAAAAGATTTTTTATGTACTGAAAGACTGCTTAGACTTTGCTATTCACCGTTTCCAAAACCTTTCCTGTAACAATGTGCACAGATGTGCCAAACACCCCCCTCAGCACTTGTGCCATATAGGAATTGACCAAACACCTGTACACCCTCATTCCCCCAATCTCCATTGCAGTGTGGCAGTACGCCCTGTTGCCCAATAGTCACCCCCCTTTCTCCCAATACCTGATCTATAATGCAATGCTTTTCTGGTGCTAGTGGTACCCCTCCTCCCCCAACATCCAAACTATACTGTATTGCACAGTCTGCCCCACAGGTTACTGAACTGATATACAGAGCTGTATATCAATACAGGACATGCATGGGGCAGATGGTGGCAAACAGGAGGTGATTGAAGAGTAAGAGCTGGCTGCTGTCCAAGGGCTGGGTGGGGCTGGCATCAGAGTAGGGGTCAGGAGGGAGGGAGGAGTCCACTGGCCTGCAGGGGTAAAAGCATTATAGATTGAGCATTGGGGAGGGGTTACCACTAGCACTAGGGAAGGATTACATTATAGATTGGGCAACAGGAAGGGGGTACCACTAGTACCAGGGACAGAGTATGTCTTACAGTGGGCATTGGGGAATGGAGGGGGCATCACTGTCATGGCTGTGTGGATGCAGGGCCATCAGTCAGGCTGCACCATGCATCACCATTATTCGTGGCACAGTGTCATGATGCAGCCTGCATAATGGCTACATATGACATGCAAATGTGTCATTTGTGACCTGCATTCATTGTAAGGCTATTAACATGTTTCTTTTTCAATGTAGCAGTGTAGCGCACAAGTGCTATCCCATTTGGGATGCACTATTGATCTCACATTGTCATGTTCAGGTTGCAGATCACTTGTCACTTTGTAGTCAGCAGGTGTCTCTGTTTTGTGCACTGACACCTGTTAGTGCCTTGCGCTAATGCAGCTATAATGGAAGAGCAATTGTGCACTTGCTATATGCATAGTTTGTGTTCCCATATAGCAGTATTAGGGCATTGCACAATTTAATGCTACATGTTACCTATTAGCACCAGACACTATCTATGTACGAATATCTGGCCCAGTGATTATTGCAAATCTTGGTTAAAATGGAGATCGTAAAATGTTTTTTTAGTAGTTGGGAAAACTTCAAAATATGATATTCATCTACAAGTCAGCTTATATCTCATTAATGTTCTGTATTTATCTCCCCTGATTCTTCATTATAGATGAAATATTCATGAAAATAGGAACGTTGTCCCCGGTCCTCCAGCTTTAACCTCCAAAAAAAAAATCACAGTACTTTCTGACTTCATAACCCTTTCCACATCAACAGATTGTAATGTCACAAAGAGGGGATAGTGTCTTCATGAGAAGTTAAAGAAGAAGAACATGACATTTGGGTGACGGTAATCTTGGTTTCATACAAATGCCTTAGGTAATAAGAAATGAGGTGACATAAAAACAGAAAATTAATCAAATATGAACTAGATTGTGTCTGAATGTTATCTTTCAAACCATATTCCTGGATATTTGGAAAATTGCTTTAAGTAGACTTTTAAGAATAGACCAGAATGGATTAGGGAGGTAGCACATACAAAACACCATGAACTACTTGTAAAAAACTCACAGTAGCTGCGCTAAATGGCAAACATACAGGGAAAGCAAGTAAGTGCAGTGCTACACGATGTGGCTCACTGTTATTAAACCTTTTATTCAAACATCCACAGAAAATTCCCTGGTGCTTCGAGAGTACAGTCCCTGATGAAGAGGGACTGTACCCTCGAAGTGCCTGTGGATGTTTGAATAAAAGTTTGATAATACTGAGCCACATTGTGTAGCGTTGCACTTTTTTGCTTTACCAGATAGTTAAAATGTATTTGTGGAGATATGACAAAAGCCCTAACATCTGATCAGCTATGATGATGGAATGATATATTCTCAGACCAACACTGAAAATCTTATGGACTTGAATGTTAGCATTATCCCCGAGCGTAAACACATTTTTGTTTTAGGGGACTCTATAGTCAACCATCTTGACTGAGCGGTCTGTAATCAGGACAAGGCTAATGGATCCATGTCCTGTGTCAGGGGTGCTAAGATATCAGACATTACCAGGATGTCCAAACAAATATTGCAGGGAGGTGGTAAGTGTCCCCTAGTCATAATACATGCTGGGGTTAATAATATTATGAACCAAAACATACAGAGCATAAAAGAAGAAATTGTTGGTCTTACTAATACACTCATTGAGATAGGAAGTGAAATAGCCTTCTCAGAAATCCTCCCAGTTGCTAGAACTACCAAATACCAAACAGACAAAATTGAGCATTTTAATAATTGGCTGAGAATATGGTGTTATAAACAAAACATAGGATGTATCATCCACTGGGAGGAATTTGTTGACAATAGACACTTAATATGTATAGCTGGTCTCCACCCAGTAAGCAGGGCTCTACTCTGCTTGCACATCACATAAATGCCTTTATCAACAAAAATTTTAACTGATACCTGGCGGGGGGGCATTACTACACCCCTCTCATCCAGTCCCTATTGGACATGTGTAACACCTACTGAGCATGCTCAAGTACCTGCAACTGTATATAGTAGTACTAAAAATGTTAGGGTTACGGCCACCTTACTGTATAAAGTTAAAACTTCTACTTACCCCTCAGAATTAAGAACTCTACTTGTCAATGCAAGAAGCTTAACAAATAAACTTGATGAATTAACATATATATTACATAATGACAAAATAGACATATGTGGAGTCACTGAGACTTGGTTCTCTGATTCTGATTGGGGTACTGACATAGCAGGATATAACAAGATTTCTAAAAACCGTAAGAAGACAAAAGGTGGCTGAGCTGCCCTTTACATAAGAAACAAACTAAGCAGTCATGAGCTGATAAATAACGCTAAATATACAGTAGATAGTGAGATTATATGAGCTAAAATTAAATGTACTGAAGGACCACTAACAGTTGGTCTTGCTTACTGCTCCCCCAGTCTTGATCCCATAAGTAATGAGGCCTTCATGAAATGTTTAGGTGATATGGAAGTATCTGAAGATTGTCTTCTCAAGGGTGACTTCAACCTGCCTAATATAAACTGGGAAACACTTGTAGACAATGGTAGACTTGAAGCCAAATTTGTTGAAATTACTTTACAACATGACTTGAAGCAACTTGTAATGGTACCAACTAGGAAAAATAATATTTTGGACTTAATTCACTAATATTAAAGACACAGGAATACCCCCAAGAATTTTAGAACCACTTGGTGACAGTGACCATGGACACTTAGGGCTGCAGGTCTGAAATAGCTGGAGTAACTAGATTCAGAAATTTCAATAGAGCTGACTACTGCAGTATAAGAAACTTCCTTAATACTTGGAACTGGTAAAAAGAACTTAAACAACTGGATGCTATAAACATGTGGCAAGCTACACAACAAAAATTAACTGGTGTATTAATAAGTGGGTACCAGAACGTATCAGATACAGCAATAATAAAGAGTTCCTTTGTGGTGGAATAACAACATTAGAAGAGCTATTACAAACAATAAAAAGGCATTTAACAAATATAAAAAAAAACTACGTAACTCAACTCGCAAAAGTTTAAAGCCAGGGCAAATAAAACTAAAAAGATGATACAATCTGCAAAACAAAACTTAGAGTGCAACCTAACAACCAAAACAAAGGACAACAAGAAAAATGTTTTCAATTATATAGGATCTATAAAAGGTAAGCCTGGTGGTGTAGGCCCATTACTTAAAGACCAGCAGCTCATCACTGATGAAAGCATGGTGGCAGAATAACTAAACAATTACTTTTTAAGTGTTTATAAAACAAAAGAAGAAATTTGTCTGGACCTTTTAGGCAACTTGGAAGAACCCCTATTATTTAATCAAAAAAAAAAAAAAGAAGGCTATTGAAATCATTAAATCCGACTCATCAGCTGGGCCAGATGGTATACCACCTAGTTTCATCAAGAACCTATCTAGTGAAATGTCTGGAATTCTATCTCTTTTATTTAACACATCTGTTACTGAGGGAATAGCTATACCTGAGTGGAAGGTAGCTACTATCATACCTATACACAAAGGGGGAACTAAGCAAAATGTTGCTAATTACAGACCTATAAGTCTCACTTCATGTTCTGCAACATAAAATCCTTGAACATCTAAAGGACACTGGTACACTTGATATAACCCAATATGGTTTCACACAGGGTAGATCATGGTAGAGTAACTAAATTAACTTCTTCAAACCTGTAAGCAAGGCCCTTGATATGCGATTTCCAGTAGACATAATGTTCCTGGATTATGAGAAAGCATCTGAGTCAGTTTCCCATAAAACCCTAATCGATCAGTTAATCAAGATTAAACTCCACCCAAATGTAATCTCGTGGATCTAATCATGGCTTAAAAATAGAGAACCACAGGTTATCATTAGAGGGCAGAAACCAGCCTGGGGTAAAGTCACCAGGGCTCTGTTCTGGGCCCAATTCTATTTAATATCCTGTTGGCTACCATGCAGACCACTAACAGGGTCTGGCTTAATAAATACGCTGATGAGAGCAAACTCGGTTGCATGGTGAATGATCATCAAACTATTACATCACTACAGAACAATCTGGATGGGCTAGCCATTTGGGCACACGAGAATAAAATGACATTTAACATTGCAAAATGCAAAGTGATGCATCTGGGTAAGAATAACATCTTAGCTAATTACACACTAAATGAAACCCAGTTTCAAATTGTGGCTTCAGAAAAAGATTTGGGAATTACTATTTCAAATGACCTAAAATTCAGTACATGCATCAATGAGACGGTCAGAAAATGCCATGGTATAATATGTTGTATCCTTAAACATATCAAAAGTCATGAACCAGAGGTCATTATTCCCTTATATACAAGTCTGGTTAGATCACAACTAGAATATTGTTCCTCCTTCTGTGCACCCACCACCCTTGGTGGAAAGATATTGGTAGAGAAGATTCAGAGAAAAATTAACCGAAATATAAGCAATCTGACCAATACTGAGTATGCAGCCAGATTAAAATCTTTGGGACTATACTCTCAAGAATACAGATCACTTAGAGGAGATTTTATTTATTTATTTATTTAAAATTGGTGACTGGGAAAGGCACACTGAGCCGAGGCTCATTTCCAGGTGCGACCCAGGTACAAGTAGTACAAGGTGGGAGACAGAGATATACAGCAAATATCAAGTAACAGATGAATAATACAGTATAGTACATTACATAGAGTTAAGCTGTGAGGTTATACTTTTTGTTTGAACAACAGAGTGGAAAAAAAATCATCCCATTACATTTCTAGACCATTTTACTGTAAATTACAAGTGCGTGTCTTGACATATTTACAGTAGTGGTTTAACAAAAAAGTGAACTGTCAGGGAGAGGATACCGGTGGGGGTTGGGGGTGGTTTAGCAGTAAGAGCTGGCATGTGGAATTATTATTTATGTTTGGCATACGGGGCCTTCCATGACCCTGCACTGCTGGAAGCTATATGCCTAGAGAGACAAGGATCAGTTAATAATACAAGATCAGATAAACTTAAATGTTTTGCCAGTCTTAATAACACAGTAAAAAGAAATAATTTTATTACGCAAAGGCTCCCACCAGTATGGAATGCTCTCCCTTCATCCGTAATTTCCAGTGTCAATATTGAGCAATTTAAACTCAGACTTGAACTGCATATGGGGACAAAAAATTCTCATTCCACCATTAGGATAAATGGTGGTGAGTTCAATATAGGCTTGCCCTCGAACTTGTACTCACCTATGAACCTATGATTACAAACTCTCCCCCAGCTGCTGTCCTAAGAGGACAAATTTTAGCCTTTAAACATTTTAGGTGGCTAGCGATAATTGTAATTTCTACCTATTGTTATCATGCATTCTTTCTGTTCAAATTTTAAAGATTATTGTTATATTTAGTGTGTGTAAGTTGGCTGTAGTGAGGTCTGACTAGTGAGAGGGCAATCAGAATGTAGTACCAAACTTTTCTTTGTCATTGTACCCCCTACTTCCACACATGGATTTGTATACCTATGATGCTTTTGACGCACCTTGCGTTACTGTAGTGCTGCTTCGAAAATCGGGCCCTGTATTTATGTTTACAGAAACCAGACACGTAGGAAAGTATCTGTCTTCTTGTATCATTTATACATACCACATATTGTTACTGTTCTTTTTGATCAGCATTTAAATTACTTTGGCTCATTCCACTTACTATGACAATAAAAGGGCTTTAATAATACATATATACAGCCAGGAAGTTCAAACAACTAGCTTCAGGTGATTCTAGAGTCCCAGCTGTTGATTTTAATTAGAGATCACTTTACTGTTGCCAGATCTTAATCCTTTCTTGAAGCTGATGATGTGAAAACAGTGATGCAGTTCTATGCTGTCCACAAACACTTGGGGATTTTAGTAGGAAAAAAATATCAGACTTTTTGCTAGTCAGCTTACCTCCCTCCTACATACATTTGCAGACTCTTTATGTTCATTATGCTTTTTGAGACTTTTGATTTTATCTGTATTTACAGAAACCACACAAACTGATACAATGTCTTTTGTTTTGTGCAGTTTTTAGGTGGCAAACTGTTTTGTCACTTCATGTCCTGTACTCTTTGTGCTGGTTTAGAGATGATTGTTACATTTAGTGTGTCTGAGTCAGCTGTGACGATGCCTTGTCTGAGTAGTGTGATGGCAGTCAGATTGCAGTACCAAGCTTTTCTTAGTCAGTTTAGACCCACACACGTGGATTTGCATACCCATGATGCTTGGTGGTACATTTGAGGATTCTGTGTATGTTCACAGAAACCCCACAAATTGGAAAGTATCTGCCTTCATGCACTATTTATGCATTGATCACTTCATTACATTCACTATAATAACATAAGAAAAGTGACGGCAACACGGGCAACGTGAGGAAGTATTTTTTCACAGAGAGGGTGGTGGATGCATGGAATGGCCTTCCTAGGAGGTTGTGGGGTCAAAAACAGTGGGGGGATTCAAGAATGCAAGGGACAGACATATAGCAGTTCTAGCGGGGGGTAGGAGGAAGTAGGCTGTTGGTTAACTAGGATCAGCAGCTTATCCTGTAGGTAGGGAAATGGGCAGACTGGGTGGGCCAAGTGGTCCTTATCTACCGTGCAAAGTCTATGTGTCTATGTGTTACTCCACCTCCTGAAAATGACAGGTGTCATTTTTCAAATTCCCTCTGAAACTTGTTTTAACAGCCACACTGCAAAATCACCTTTTGGATGGGATTTAAAAAATTCCACAGGTCTTGATCACAACACCATGTCATAAAAGAGGAAGGCATGGTCCAAAACATCAGCTGCATGCCTGCATGAGACATCATCACATACAGGTAGTTCCCCTCGGAACAAGAAGTTCTTACTTTTCACAGGAATATTCCAACATTTTCCAACAGATATTCCTCACTATTTTACCCCATCCCTCGCTCTATGTTCCCCCTTCCTCGGCTGGATCTCATTCGCTGTAAATCCCCGTTAGTATATACTGCTCTGTTCTTTACACTCCCTGATTGTCCCACTGTTTATTTGGCTGCCTACTACCATTACCAAAGATTGTTATGCTTAACCTGTACCATTCCCTAATGAGTTGTGTATTATGCTTTTAAACAATTGTACATCTTCTAAACTTTGTACTCTTTTGACGTGGAACCTTTGTAAATGAGCTTCTAGCTCAAAGGTATTGTAATTTGAGAAATAATAAATAAACATGTTCTTTTTAAGCTTTTTTCCAGTATACCTGTAAACAGTGTGGCTACTGACACTTGGATGGCCAGTGGAAGCTGATATATTCCCAAGAACAAGACTGGAACAAATGGCATCTCTCGGGTAAATGTTACAAGCTCTAAATGTTAAGTGCACTCTCGTTTGCTGGCCCAGTGGCATGGAAGGCTGAGGCACTAGCGCATTAATTCCTGCCACATGGGTGACCTGTGTTCGGTGATGAGCACGGGTTGCTGGGGGTCAGCTCGGGACCTAGGGCTGGGTGAGGATTGAGCGGCCACTAAGAAGTGCTCTCTTCTCTCCTGGATCAGGGCAGTTTGCTCTCCTGGCCTTCGACCACCACCAAGTGGAGGCATGGTGGTGGTGTGGGCAACAGAGGGGAGCTAGGCATTAGGCCAGAGGTGGAAGAAGTGGAGTCATTTCAGGTCAAGGCATGCATGCATACCTCTACACTCGTGCCCAACCTTGTCTGGGGCTACAGGGAATAAGGGGAGAAAATAGGTGGAAAAACTGAGGGTTGGGGCTTAATGAAGCCCCCCCAGCTAGTGCTGATGGACCACCTGGGAAAAAAGTAGAGGAGTTTGGAGACTTGAGTCAGCAGCATTGCCGGAAGGGACGGGCTAATATAGCCATCCAGCCTGCCAGAGGAGTATAAAGGAAAATATAGCAAAAAAAAAGGTGCATGCTCCTTTGTTCTGCTTTTGCGGTTTGGCTGCTTGACAAAGTGGTGCATTCGCAGTTATAACCAGCTGGTTATAATTGTGAATCAGAACTGGTTTTGTTAACTGGAAAAAAATGCTCCCTAGTTATTATATAGACATTTACTTAGCTGAACAGACAATAACTCACTTATCATAGAAACATAGACTTTGACGGCAGATAAGGACTGCTTGGCCCACCTAGTCTGCCCATTTCCCTACCTAGAGGATAAACTGCAGATCCTATTTAATCAACAGCCTATTTCTTCCTATCCCCCACAAAAATTGCCTTATGTCTGTCCCATGCATTCTTGAATTCTCCTACAGTTTTAGACCCCACAACCTCCTCAAGAAGGCTGTTCCATGCGTCCACCACCCTGTCTGTGGAAAAATACTTCCTCACATTGCCCCTGAACCGTCCCCCCTCTATCTTCAAATTGTGTCCCCTTGTTCTTGCACATCTCTTTTTATGAAAGATGATACCCTCTTGGACTTTGTTGATTCCACTGAGGTACTTAAATGTTTCTATCATGTCCCCCCTCTCCCTACTTTCCTCAAGGCTATACATGTTAAGCTCCTTTAGTCTGTCCTCGTATGGCTTCTCTTACAGACCCTGCACCATTTTAGTTGCCCTTTTCTGAACTGCCTCCATCCTGTCTATGTCCTTGCGGAGATGGGGTCTCCAGAACTGGACGCAGTACTCCAGATGGGGGTCTCATCAACTGTTTGTACAGGAGGATAACAACTTCCTGTTTTCTGCTGGTGATGCCTCTCCCTATACATCCCAGTATCCCCCAGCCCTCCCTACTGCCTTCTCACATTGCTTGCCAACCTTAAGGTCATCTGATATGATTACCCCCAGGTCCCTTTCCATTTTTGTTGTTGTTACTACCTCCCCCCCATTGTGTAATCTTCATCAGGGTTTTTGTTTCCCAGGTGCATTAGTTTGTACTTTTTTGTATTGAATCCAAGCTGCCATACTTCTGACCATTCCTTCAACCTTGCCAAGTCCCTTCTCAACCTTTCCACGCCTCCTTGTGTATCAACCCTGTTGCAGATCTTTGTGTCATCTGCAAAGAGGCATACTTTTCCTTCCAGTCCCTCTGCAATGTCACTTATAAAGACATTAAAAAGGACTGGACCTAGTACTGAACCCTGCAGTACCCCACTAGTAACCCCTCTTTCTTCAGAGTGGACTCCATTTACAATTACCTTCTGTGTCCTGTTGTTCAGCCAATGTTTTACCCAGGCTACCACCCTGGGACCCACTCCCAGGCTGGTTAATTTGACTACTAATCTTTTGTGTGGGACTGTGTCAAATGCCTTGCTAAAGTCTAGGTAGGCCATGTTTACACCCCCTCCCTGGTCTACTACTTTGGTCACCCAGTCAAAGAAATCAATTAGATTCATCTGACATGACCTTCCTGCTGTGAACCCATGCTGCCTTGGGTCCTGTGCCTCACTGGCCTCTAGGTACTCAACAATTCTTTCCTTCAGAAGTGATTCCATCACTTTCCCTACCACAGAGGTCAAATTGACAGGTCTGTAGTTTCCTGCCTCTGTCTTGGTCCCACTTTTGTGAAGGGGAATCACATCAGCCTTCTTCCAGTCCTCAGGTACCACACCATCCTCCCATGATTTGTTAAAAAGGGTAGTCAGTGGTGTCACTAGTTCTCTGCTTAATTATTTTAGAATTCTGGGGTGAATTCCATCTGGCCCCATTGCTTTCTCCATCTTCAGTTTTAGGAGTTCTTTCAGAACTCTTTCTTCTGTGAAAGGACTGGGATTGACCCCCCTCTCCAGAGTGCTTCTGTTAATTGGATTAGGCACCTCCCCCACTTCCTCTTTTGTGAATACTGAACAGAAGTATTCATTCAGTATCCCTGCTTTTTCACTGTCACTCTCTGCCCACCCACCGTCCATTCTATTCAGCCTCACTATCCCTCCCTTTGTCTTTCTACGCACCCTGATATACCTATAAAAGGTTTTATCCCCCTTCTTAACTGAGTTGGCTATCTTTTCTTCAGTTTGTGCCTTTGCTTTTCTGACTACCCTCCCTACTTCCTCCTGCCTTAACTGGTACAGTTCTCTGTCCTGCTCCTTCTGTGTTTCCTTATACTTCCTAAATGCTATCTTTTTCTCCCTAACCTTCACCGCCACCTCTTTTGAGAACCATAGTGGCTTTTTCTTTCATTTTGATTTGTTTATTTGCTTCACACAAAGGCTTGTTGCCTCTGTGATGGCAGTTTTGATATTTCCCCATTGTTGCTCCACCCCTGCTTCTAGCCTGTTTGCTAATGCTTTTCTAAGGCACTCACCCATGAACCACATTGTTTGGTGGTCACTTGTTCCCAAATGGCTACCCACTTCTAGATCTGAGATCCTGTCACTGTCCCCATTTGAGAGTATGAGGTCTAAGATTGCTCCCTCACAAGTAGGTTCCAAAACTAGCTGTCTGAGGCTTGCCACCTGAAGGGCATCAAGAATGGCCCTGCTTTTGGATGTGGCTGCAACAAAGGTGCTCCAGTTAACATCTGGCATATTAAGGTCCCCCATCAACAGTATCTCCCCTTTCTCTGCCATCCTAAGTATGCCTTCTATCATATTCTTGCTCATTCCCTCCCCCTGACATGGGGGTCTGTATACAACCCCTGTGCGGATTGTGGTGCCATTTCCAGTCTCTAAGGTGACCCACAGTGCCTCCTCTCCTCCCTGTTTACTCTTTTTTTCAGTTTCTTTTATCCCTTCCTTTATATAGAGAGCTACTCCCCCCCCTCTTCTGCCCTTCCTGTCTCTCCTGTAGGTTGTGTACCCTGGTATGTTGACATCCCAGTCATGGTTCTCTGTGTATCATGTTTAAGTGACTGCCACAATATCCAGGCAACCCTCTTCCATCAAGGCCACTAGTTCAGGGAGCTTGTTACACAGACTACGGGCATTGGTACTCATCACGCCACCACTTTTTGATAGCCTTACCCCTTTTAGCCCCATTCCTGTCCTTACTGTCTTTTGCCTTTTTTTACATTTACCTCTGTCCTGCTCCATAATAACTTCTCTACCTTGGTGTTTACCTCACTAATTACCATGTTTTGTGGGGGGAAGCTGGGATTTCCCTGCTCCTTTTCAGTGCCTCCCTCTTGGCTAGTTTAAATGCTTGCCAATGAAGCATTTAAACCTCTCACCTAGGATCCTGGTTCCCCTCTGGACAGATGCAGACCATCGCACTAGTATAGGTCTGCATCCCTCCAGGTGGCTCCCCAGTCCCCAATGAAGCCAAAACCCTGAGCTCCACACCAGTTTTTCAACCACTCATTGAATTCCCTGGTGAGGAGTGCCCTAGCATCACCCTTGCCATAGACAGGCAGCTCCTCTGAGAAGGTTACCATATGCGCTACTTGTCTAAGGCCCCTCCCCAACTCTACAAACTCCTCTTGCACTGCTCTGATCCCATTCCTAGCCAGGTCATTTGTTCCTAGGTGGACAATGACATCCAGTTCCCTCCCTCCCTCATGCAGCTCCTCCCATGATCCTGAGGATTAGCTTCCTGTCCCTCCAAGCTGTGGTGCCAGGAAGGCACCTTACTTCCCTCTCCCCTTCCTCCCCCATTTCTTCCCCCCTAATGATTGAGTCAACCACCAGGAGTTGTCTCCTTCCCCTGTGGGATCTCATGCCACCCTCCTGTGGGTCTCCTTTGTAAAAGTTCCCAGCATCGTCCTTGGTCTCCACTGCAGGTGCCTCCATAGAGGAACCACTATCCACCAGAAGAGCGAATGAATTGTGGAGAGGTACAGCTGGAGGGATGCAACTCTGTTCCACCACCCTCTCCCTACCTGAGCCCACTCTGGTCCAGCCTCTCCTCTTTCTTGGCAACCTCTGAGGTAGTGGCATTGGCCCTGGTGGTCCCTGGGGGGGAGGAGGTTTCACGAATCCTAGGTCAGCCTGGAGACGGGCAACCTCCTCTCTCAGACCAGAGAGGTGCCTGCAAATAGGGCAGCATCGCAGCCTCCAGAATGTCTCCTGGAACACTGCCGCCCCACAGCCATTGCACTGCACCACTCCTATCATGTCTTATTTTGTGTTCCCTCTCCTGTTTCTCTGTATGCTTACTCTCTCCTCTCCTTATAACTCTCACCCTTCTTGTTCTGGGACAGCAACTTCCTATCTTCTTCAGTAGCCTCCTTCCTCCTTGCTCAATGTCAGACCACCAGCAGCTGGGGGAGAGTGAGCTACTTTTTCCTTTAGGGTTGACAAAACCAATGTTTCTCTATGATCCTTCCTTCCTACTGCCAAACAGGAAGTCTTGTTGACAGTCAAATCCAGTGGCTATAAAAGTAGAACTGGCTTAGGTGGTGGGTGGTGGGTGGGATAGAGGGCAATTAGTAAGAAAAAAGGCTAGCAACAGAAAGTTGTAATTTGAGCCATCTACTTTTATAGTGTCTAAGCCACACCTCCAATTAAGCTCTCTCTCTCCTCCTATTGGTTTAGCAAAGTCAGCTGATACACTACCCTTCCCAGCACTGAACACACACTGACTTTCTTTCTTTTCTTTCTTTTTTAACCCTAAATAAGACCCCTTCTACTTCTAATAAAGTATCTGTCTACTTAATCTCAACAGACACTGACTCCTGCTGAGATATAAATGTTAAATTAATAAGAAAATGTAGTTTCTTTTAGTTAGCTGCTTTCTGCTCTACAAGCAAGGCTAGCAACAGTACACAATAACAATAATAGCACACAGTAAATCTGTCTAGCCAAAAGAAGCCTTATTTTTTTTCCTTGCTCTGATAATGTTGTTCCTTGCTCTGCCTTACAAGCAAACCTAGAAGAAAAGAGCTCAGGTGAAGCTATGTGCCTTTGCCAGCAAACCTAGTCTTCTACCTCAGTCAGTCACTTCTGTGAAAAAAGGCCATTGAGCCAGTGCCCAGGTGGCAGAAGAACAGGGGTTTCTTCTCCAGATTTTTCCTGGTCCCCAAAATAACTGGAGATCTGAGGCCTATTCTGGATCTCAAGGACATCAATCTTATATCCAGTACAAAAAATTCTGCATGGTCACTCTGCCCGGCCTGCTGCTCCTACTTAAGTAGGGTGATTAGCTGTGCTGTCTGGATATGCTGGATACTTACTTGCATATCTTGGCTTGTCCTCTGCACAGGCAGTTTCTTGAGTTTCTTTTTCATGGCAAACATTACCAGTTCTAGGTGCTGCCCTTTGACTTATCCTCTGCACCATGGGTCTTTACAAAATGTTTAGCAGCAGTAGTTGCTGCCCATCCAGAGAGAAGGCCTGTACCTCTTCCCCTACCTGGACGAGTGGCTCCTCAAAGCTCCATCCAGAGATCAGCTCCTCTGGACCCTGGACAGGACCCTCCAGCTGTTCTACTCCCCGGGTCTAACTATCAATCTACCCAAGTCCATCTTGATTCTGTCCCAGAGACTGCAGTATATATAGGGGCAGTCCTGGACTTGCACAAGGCAGGGCCTTCCTGCCCCAAAACAGGGCAGAGTGCCTCATTTCACAGGCTCAGGTAGTTGCCCAGAGCTGCTATGTCCCCACAAGGGTGTACTTGATGCTATTAGGCCTCATGGCTGCAGCATTTCCATGATTCCCCTGGCCAGACTGCACATGCTTGTACTCCAGTGGACCCTCTGGGTGCAGTGTGACCAATGCATGGATAACCTGGAGCACACAGTGCTGGTCTCCTCTCCAGTCTGCAAGGTGCTCCAGTGGTGGATGGATCTCTAGAAACTGTTGCAGGGAGTCCCATTCCTGATCTCCTCTCCCGAGCAGATTCTCACTATGGATGCCTCCGGTTCAGGTTGGGGTGTGCACCTGGGTCATTTTCAGACTCAGGGAACATGATCCTAGATCGAGACATCTCTGCATATCAATGTCCTTGAAATTAAGGCAGTCCTGTATGCCATGCAGACTTTTCAGAATCATCTCCTTCCAGGTCAATTGTTTGTCCAGTCAGACAAGCTCAGTATTGTCTACTACATCAACAAGCAGAGGAGAACACATTTGTACCCCCTGTGCAGGGAGGCCATGAGAGTCTGGTACTGGGCACTGGACCATGGACTGGTCCTCTTGGCAGTCTATGTTCCAGGCATGCTGAACACCCTGGTGGACAGTCTCAGCTGGACTCAGTCCAGAATTCATGAATGGGAACTTCTCTCATCCATCGCTGAAGATCTGTTTGACAGATGGGGTTGTCCAGAGTTGGACCTTTTTGCATCCCCTCACCCCAAAACTGCTAAGTTTCTGTTCGCTAGATCCAGGACCTGGAGTTTTCTGGTGAGACACATTATTCCTCTCTTGGAGTGGGAGGTTCCTTTATGCCTTCCCTCCATTTCCTCAGATTCATAGAGTGCTAATCAAGCTGCAGATGGAGGGGTCAGGACAATCCTAGTAGCACCCTACTGGCCATGGCAGATATGGTTTCCATTACTGCAACAGTTAGTGGAGGAACCTCTGGTTCCTCTGTCCCTTTGCAGGGATCTACCAATGTAGGATCAGGGAACTCTGGTCCATCCGAACCTCAAGTCCCTTTGTCTGCATGCCTGGCTCCTGAGGACATAGCAATCACCTGGTTTGGAGTATCTCAGAGGGTGGCGGGTGTCCTTGTGGCAGCTCAAAAGGCCTCCACTAGGGCCAGTTATGCCCTGAAGTGGAAGAGGTTTGCCTTCTAGGCTGACAAACATCTGGACCCTTTTACCTTTCCAGTGAGCTGGTTCTGGACTACCTGATATTCCTGTCAGACTCAGGTCTCCAGTACTCCTCCGTCAAGGTGCACCTTTTGGCTATTTTGACCTTTCACGAGCCCAAGGGCGGTTGCACCATGGCTCAGTAAGATGTGTCCTGTACCTTTCATAGGAGCATCTTGCACCTGAAACCTGCAATCTGTTTCCCTATCCTGGCTTGGGATTTAAATTTTGTTTTGGAGAAATTGACCCTGTCTCCATTGGAGCCAGCCATGACTTGTGAGCTACGCTTTCTTTCTTGGAAAGCATTATTTTTGGTTGCTATTTCTTCTGCTCAAAGGATTTCCGAGCTTCAGGCTCTCTGGTGTGAGGAGACTTATTTAATTTTCCACAAAGACAGGGCGCCTTTGTGCACAAATCCTCAGTTTCTCCCTAAGGTGGTGTCCGAGTTTTCCTTGAACTTGGATCACTTTAAGGTTTTTCCATTTACAGGAGCATTCAAGTGGACTGACAAATTTCAAGTTACAAGAAAAAAATATTTAAATACTTAAAATGCATAAAATTCATATGTTAGACTTAACATAAATATACATGCATCAATACAGATTCCAAAATCTTAACTGTGCAAGTTGGCAGTTTTCCTTATGTGCCCCAGGAGTTTGTTCTTCTCAGTCCCTCCTCCCCCCATCTTCTCCCCTACTGCAGCTACAGTTACCCTCTCAACTCTGTTAGTAGTCAACCCCACCATGTGCAACAGTCCCAATGGCCCAAAGTTAGCTGTCTCTCAGTTCCCACTGTGGCTTCTGCCATATCTGCTCTCCTTAACTTCTCCTTCCTCAGTGGTACAGTTCATGGTGTTTGGAATGAGGTTAAAGTGATCCCCCATCATAAAGATGGTGACCCATCTGCTCCAGGTAACTAACACCCTATCTATCTTATCCTTGTTTGTGCTAAACTCCAGAAAAACCTGGTACTCTCCTGACTCTCCCATTTCCTTGACTCCTCTTTCTGAAGCCCCTTTGTTGTTTTAGGAAGTTTCACTCTATTGTAATGCCCTTACTCATTGACATCATTCTGATGAGAGTGGATCAGGGCATAATCACATCTGCCATCTGTGTTGACCTGTCCAAAGTCTTCAGCACTTTTGCTCCCTCCTCCTACTGGATAGACTTGCAGAGGTTGGTCTTTCAGACCTCATGATCAAATGGTTTGGTTTCAACCTGTCAAACTGGTCCCAAGCAGCCCTAGTAGGCACTGCTATCTCCCTCTACTCTCAATCAGTTCACGTGTACCCCAAGGCTATGTACTAGGTCCTATTCTGTTCTTGTTTTTTCAAAATGACCTCCCCAAAGCACATGTGCATGGAAAACACTGTGCTTTATGCCTAAGGTCCCCTACCACTGAACTGGCTTTACAGGTCCAAGGTGACTTCACTAATGTTCTTTGCTGGTTCAGTGCCAAGCAGCTTACCCCCAATGCCAAGGAAATCATTTTCATCCACTAGACAGCCACTGATCAAAATCCAGTCCCCCAACAATCTTCAGAACCCCAGATGGCTCCCAACTGGTAGAAGTTTCCCTCTGTGGCTGGTTGAGCAATCATCATGAATCCTCTTTCTAGTTTGACACCATTTACAAGAAATTCCTTTCAAATCTTGGTGAATTTTACAGGAACAAAACCAGTATCCCACTTCCTGTTCATCAGGAAACTGTTGTGAAAATGATTCCCATCCCTGGCTTTCTTCTACGGGGATGTGCTATATAATGTTGCCCCAAACCTATCGTTGCTGAACTGGACCTCCTTTTCCACTCTTTCTGTCACTTTCCCCTAGACATAAAGAGTAGGATTTTCAAACAGATCCATTCAGAATTTGTCTGGCTATATTTGGAAAAGCAGACATGCTTTTGTATCTGTCTGGACATTTTATTTATTTATTCGATAACTGGGTAGGTACACCAATCCGAGGGATCATTTTCAGGTATGACCTGGGCTGTTGAGATGGCACATAATAGTACAGTCAAAGCAACATACAGAACAAGACATGGATAAAGTACAGGCAGAGCATGATACATAACAGTTTGTACAAGTAAAGGCCATATGTACTAGTCCATCTTTAAAATAGACCAACATTTCTGTACATCTGTTCAGTATGTGACTGAATTTGAACCAAAGAATGGTTGCCAGTTGAATCTGCATCATTTTTTAATACAAATTGTGACTTTTTGTTGTGAATGGCAAATTTGTTTTTAAAATAGGATGGGCAGCTATAGATACATGTAGGCAGATGCAGATGTAGCACACAATTGTGTCAGTCTCCACCTTTTTGAAAATCTGTCCTTGTGTGTAAAAGGTGATAAAGCTGAACCCCTCACCTGTCCTTTTCCTCTGTTCACAGTGAACTGTTTCACCAAAATGTGGTTAATATTTTGTTTTAAAATGTTTTAGAAATCTGAATCCATTACATTTAGATGGGTAGTTTTAGATGTAATCTAAAACAAAATTTTCTTATGTTATGAATCTACTTATTGTGGTATCTTCCTCATACTGTAAAAGTGTCTACTACCTGAAGGAAGCATAGACACATTTCAGACACAAACATTTGCACTAGATATGAAACCTAGAAGTAACATTAAAAGTATATAAAAGTTAATTGGATATTTTTCTGTGAAGTACTAATTTTTCTGTGGTGAAACTGATCTTTGTCAGCATTGTAATCTGATGCTTCTAAAGGATTTGAAAAGGTTCAATCCCCTTATCTATAATTAATAAAATCTGAGGTAAGAATTGTACTTAAACCAAGCTGTTCTCTAAATCCTCATGCTGTTTCACCTCTGACTGATTTCATTGCAAAATCCTTAAGGTTTTGTACACCTTTTCATTATATTGCAGTAATTGCTTTACCACATTAATCTTCAAACACCATAAACCCATTTTTATTTCATTTCTAGTATGCAACCTTCTATGTCACATATCCTGAACAGTGTTAATGATCAGAAGGATGTTTTGCCAGCTACTGTAAGTTAAAATCCACCATTCATTTAATAAGGCTGTTTTCTCAAAAGATTTTTGCTATCAGTACAACATGGGAGAAACTCTTTTGAGAACAGGAGACTGGATTTACAGTCACACATGGTGGTGGTGCTAAGTGGTCACTATGGCCTCTGAGCACCACTGGCAACTTTGCAACCCAACCAATTTATGCTCACTGAGGGATGCAACCCCCTTCCTGCACTGTCACAAATGGCATTGATGTACCTCATTCAAGGGCACTCACCTCCTGAATCTTCTATGCACTGGTAACCTTTCACAGCCAGGTTCACTTGTGAAGTGCCCGCCACATTGAGGTCCACCTCCTGGTATTCTTGGACCCCTCATCACAAAGTAGAGTTGTGTCATGATTGTTGGGGGTTTGGAGATTGCTGGTAGCACTGATGGGGCAGCCATGTGAATAAAATCTTGTTACAAAAATACCGATTTAAGGTCCTTGCTGAGATGGAAGGAATGAGGAGCATGGATAGTTGGTGACACAGTGCTTCTTGAGAAGGGGCATAATCATCATGATAGTGACTATTTTAAGAATATATGAGCAAAGTCTGCTGGCAGAGGAATGGTTTGTGATGGTAGTGATATGGGAAACAAGGGTAGTGAGGCAAAAAGAATAAAGCTGTGGACGGAAATGGAATTAGATGCTTTCGTTCATGGTTTAATGAGCTACTGACACCCCGGGAAAAGTTTTAAAAACATAATACTGAAACCTAATTCAGCTAGTATTTTATATATCCTCTATGGATTTCTCCTCACCATTATTCATTACTGGGGAAATTCGTATGAAAACAGGATCTGAATCCTGTAGAGTTCATCTGCTACTGCAGCTTGTTCCCCACTTGAAGTCATAATCCTTAGTTGTGACATCACAATCAGTTGCTATGGGAATGACTGTGATATCACACACAGAGTATTTAGGACCTCAGATAGTGACTAAGCAACAGCAGCTGAAGAACCCCTAAAGTACAACATCCTTTGTCAAGCAAATGACTTTAGTAGTAATAAATAAGGGGGTAGAGTAATACAGAACTAATGTGAAATACAAGCTGAATTATCTCTAAACATTATATTTGTCAACATTCTTCCAGCAGCATAGACTGTTTTTTAAAAAGTGTTGAAAAGATCATTGGAGAAAATAAAAATAAGGAGAGGGTAAAAATAGTGGGGAAGGGTGCTGGCAGGGTTGGATACAGTTATATTGTTAGAAATGTAGCCAACATTTTAAAAAATTATTTTTCCACCTCCATTTGAACCATCCAGTACTCTGGTGGTCCACCATACAGTTTTCTTTAGCCTCTTTGGAGAGCCCACACATGATCTAAGCAACTGTGTTATGCCCAGTTCCCCTTTGAGACCCTAGGAGTTTAATCTCTCTAGTAAGGTCCCCTTGGCTGGCTCAAGGGGATACATATCCAGTAAGCAAACACAAAGAGTTGCAGAGGCCAAATGTTCCCACTGGCTTTAACTGAGGGGGGGCAATCATGACAAAAGTCATAAGCTGGCTGGGCCTGTCCTATTGTCCTTGTTTTCCCTGACCAGTCCCTCCTTCTGGGGGTTTAGATCCTGGCCCATGAAGATCTGGGTGCACAGTTGCAGAGCAAGGTTCATCTGCCCCAACTGAAGGAGATAAATGTCTGGTGAGATGCACAATCCATTTCCTCCTCATGAGAATTGATATTATGGGTTTGAAAGGCAAGCATGTGTAAAACTGGACATGTGAGGACAATATGGTGGGTTCCTGAGGCATGGTTTTGATGTGAAAAGGTGTCTTTTATCTACTGTAGTAATTAAAGGCTGGAAGTTCTGTGTGCTGGGGGAACCCTATGCGGTACACTAATGTACAGCTTTTTGGTTGCTCGTGCCTTCTTTCATTGGGTGCAGTAGGATGTCCGTCTTTAATAGAAAGATGCAAGCAGAGATGTACATATGTAAAAAAAGTATTTTCAGCCGCAGCATTTGCTAACATGCAATGCAGCACCCTCAAGCAGACCTGACAGTTAATAATGGTATAGTAATCACTATGGGATTAAACAGACACAGGGCCAGATATTCAAAACCCTGCCTCAGGCAAAGTTAGCACAGCCCAGTGGGCAAACTTAGCCCAGAGGAGAATACAAGCAATATTAAAAAGGAATAGCCCAGTGCAAAACCAGCTGAATATAGCAAGCAAAGGAAGCCGGGCAAGCAGGGCCAGGAGTGCAGGGCAAACATTGCCTGGGAATAGGACAGCACTGAATATAGCAAACAAGACAGCACTGAATATAGCACCCAGGCAGGCAGTGCAAACACCCAGTGGAACAAAGTGCATAGGTGAGTCAGCCTTCCCTGGGACACATGCAATGAAACACAGCCCAGAACAAGGTCCCAGGTGCAGACCACAGTGCAGAACCCAGGAAATGACACACAGGCATGCGAATGCCAAGCAACTACCAGGTTCCATGTGTGAAAACCAAGGAGCAGTACATGAGAAGCGAAATCCCCAGCACCCAAGAATGACACAGGACATAGTAAACTGTAGGAACATGAATGTAATTTGCAACAGAAGAATGGCAACATAACAGGACACACAACAAAGCAAAGGCTAAGCGAAAACAATAAACAATAAACATAAACAATCTGTGAACAACAACTGGATGGACCAACACTAAAACTAACAAGGCCAACCATACAAACCCAACAAAAACAACCCCCCCAACACAGAACACTACTACTAAGAGGGCTAGCATGGAAAGAACTAGAACTATGATAAGAAAGACTAACAATACAGTGGCATGAATAACATATGGGGGTAAAGGAGAGGTGGACACAAACAGAGGGAATGTAACAGAGGCCAGGGATAAACAGCAGTCCATGGGGGGGATAGACATCAGAAATGGGGTGAAGTTCATGGCTGACTGAGGGGCGGATCTGCCATATGCACCATCAGGACAGCTGCCACCCTCCTGGTCTCTGAAATTAGGACTGCCTGCTATTCAATGAGTGTCCATTGCTGCTGGACAATGCGCCACAGGAGATCCTCCAAGTCCTCTGACTCCTCCGGTCTGGTCTCCCACAGAGACGATTGGAGTGGACCTACAAGAGGAAGGAGTAGCTGGTGAGGATGGAGGCCAGCTAGGAGGCATACTGCAGCCACAGGTGGCTATGCAAAAATGGACAGCAAGTCCTGACAGCCATGCCCAAGTGGTGGTGAGGGATGCAATGCAATGGCAGGCACAGCCGGCAGGTGTCCACAGGGCAGGCCTGGTAGACAAAGGCCCCATCCCAATACCCACTAGACATGGATATGTCAGGCCCCGATAGCACCATGGCACAGTTGACACCACCCACCCCAGCGCTGCACACAGTGAGACAGTGCAGGCACACAGGTGGTCCCCAGGATGGCAGTGGGTGAGGGCCACGCAACAACACACACATGGGTGACCACACATTGGGACAGGCTGCCCATAGACAGATAGCAATGTACCAGAAAGCAGAGCGCAACAGCAAACAACAGGGGCGCAGGAGCAGCACACTGCAGGCACGGTGGGTGGCTATTGGATAACCCAAGCCAGGGCGAAACCAACCTGCGGGAGATGTATTCCCACAGGGTGCACACACCTGCAGGGGTGCACCGACAGATATTGCCACTCATGGCCCATGGACAGCAATGTGTGTGGCGGTCTGCAGCCTGAACACCCACACGGCAGATGACCAGCTGAACATGGTCAGTGCTGAATGTGGACAGCATGGCAATGCCAGCCATGCATGCCAACACTGCCACATACCACCCCCCCACCACAGGGCATGGCATCCAGACCACCACACAATGGCAGAACCATGGGACAGTGTTCCCCAACACAGCACAATGCCGCAGCAGCAATGGCATGAAGCTCATGGTGGCCAAACGCCCAGCAAAGTCAAAGGCAGCCCAGTGAAGGTACAACACAATACAGAGGCACAGCATAAATGAAGAAAGAGATGTATTCACGCAACAGGTCCCTGTCCTTGGGGCTACTTTCCTGCACCCACTGCTGCATGGCCGGCACCCTTGGGCTGCCTCTGGATGTGGCCTTGGACAGCTCCTGGCCCCCTCTCCCTGCGCTGGGCTGCACGGTCTGCTCTACAGTGGACAGAGGAAACAGCAGCATTAGTGCAATGCACAGCATGAACCACGAGTGCCACAGCAAGATATACGCCCACCACCATGACACCGTACATGCAGGGCAGCCCAGGGACAGTGGTAGCATGCAGAAGACACCCACACACTGGACCCCATGACCCATGGAGAGTGCATCAGACACACAGAGCATGTAGGCATGTAGGCACAGTGGTGCAACTGTGCCAGACCCATGTGCACTGCGACTGGAGGCACATATAGCTGTGTAGGCTGTCCGGTACCCATGCAACAGCACCCCCGCACCACACTGGTGATGGCTGCAGGATAGTCCTGTAGCATGTCCCACAGCCCACAATGACCACACCCACCACATACACACCATGGTCTTGTGTTAGAGCTGCACATGGCATGACTGCAGTGTCCCCCCCCCAGACACAGCATACACCACATGCACACCGCCACTGCTGTGTTAACCACCTGGCAATAATGGCAGCCATGCTTCCCCAGACCACAGTGCCCCCCCCAAGGTGCACATACTGGGTGCCCCACAACCAGCACCACATACAACCCACCACCCTGCACACCAGCACACCTGTGCACACACACACACACACACACCCTGCACGCGAACACACACACACACAGGCACACACATGCACACTCAGGCAGACTACGACACACGTAGCGGATGTGAGCGTCATGCACAGGCACTTACCTGGCACTGGCACAGTGCCCTCATGCACAATGCATCTGTGCACCTCCAGCTGGCTCCTCTGGTGGTGGCGCAGGTCTGTGTACCTGTGACAGCACTTCTCTGCATCCCTCTAGATGTCCATCCACTCCATCAGCCACCTGGCAATGGATGCCCACACCTGCTTTCATGGCAGGTCACCCTCTCTGACCTCCCCAAAGAGCAGTCTGTGCCTCTGCTGCACAAGCTGCACCAGGTTGGCTGACTCCACCCCCCCAGTGCCTGTCCCTGTGCACCACAGCACATTGCCTCTGCCTCCCTGACATTGCACATGCACCACTGGTACCCTGCCACCTGTTGCGCTGCACAGCCTGTGCCACACCGTGGTCCCTCTAGCAAGCCAGTGCAGCCTCTAGCCATGCTATCACATGACATAACACATCGCTACCGGGAAGTGGGCACGCTGCACATGCATGACCTCATCACGACCCTGGAGCAACATTGCCATGCATGCGCGGAGTACCGCGCTGTGCGGGCTAGAGTGGCGCTATGCCACGCTACACTGGGGTGCTAGCATGGCACAGAGGACACACGTGCATGCATGGAGGTCGCTGTATGCCACATAGCGCTGCGCTAATGGGACAGCGTGGCGCTGGACACCACATAGCCCAGCACTAACATTTGCACGGCGCTAATCAGATTGCCTGGCACTATTCAGGCCCATATTCAACCAGCACATGCAAATGAGGGCACTTGTGTATGTAGGGTGCAAACACTGCAGTTAGCATATCATTATCCGATCGTTAGCATGCTTAACAGGCTGGATTGCCCTGCTGGGCTATATAAGGGCAAGCGGTGGTCCACCGATGTTGTGTTGTGGGATTGCAGCACTCATCAGATGCTACAGACAAACAGGCACATTGGACAGAGCCATGTCACAGGAGGCAGAGCAGTGAGAGGCAGGTCTGTATTGCAACTGGAGGCCTGGTGGTATTCCACTGGTGTGTCACCAGTCTGCAACTATACAGGTCAGGGACAGGGCTGCTAAATGCAGGCCCACAGGCCATCATGGTGCTGCATAATAGTGCACAAGGCCATTGGGCTGGCTGTCCAGCCAACTGGTCCATGTGCTGGGCCCGTGCGTGCACTGCCTGTGGGTGCCAGTCACCGGGCCAGGGGGGTGCCACCGTGACCCACAGGTATGCCTCGCAACAGTGTCACACCAACATGGGGTTCATGGACCCTCGTTTGACACCCAGGATGAGGGACGTGGATGGTCGCAGACCCTCTGACGGTGGTACACAGCCACAGCCCAGGGGTCACAGGGTCAGGACTGTGCAGATCCCATTGTGACATTGACAGCACCATGTGGTCTGTGCCTGGTAGCTTGCTATTGTATGCATACCATCCGTAATTTCCACACCCTGTGTGAGGTGCACATGTCCCCTAGGGGGCCGATGGGGTATGGTGCAATGCCAGGTGGCGAGCGTTGGGACGCCCCTTGTACTGGGGAACACATGAATGGTATGGGTGCTGGCAGTGCACATGTGGGTCCAGTGTGTGCAGTCTGTCCACAGTGTATGCCATCAGTTGTGCAGTGGCACGGTGCACACAGGGGTGGCCACAGTACACAGTGGCTGTGTGCGCTGTTCACACACATGCTGGTCTGTGCCGTCACATGCCACTACTGGTTGGGCAGTGCAGGCGTTGGGGGTGGCATACACATACTGATCCATGTGTGTCATGCATCACAGGCCCGCCACAGCTGGTGACACATATCCCTCTACATCTCTCCCATAGGTACTGCAGCATGACCTGAATGCATATGGGCACATCGCTTCTCCCAGGATGGGCTGAAGACACTGGTGTATGGTGTCAAAGAGAGGGAGCAGGTACTGTGGTAGCACTAAGTGATGGACGTGATGGTGTGGCAGATGTGGGATGAGGTGATGGCAGGGGTGAACGCCGTCGGCGGGCGTGGAAGGATGACTGATGCAATGTGCAAGTGCTGGAGTGACCTGTTGCACTGGGCCAAGGAGGAGGAGGAGGAGGAGGCACAGCAGCTCTGTGATAGAGTGCGGACTGGAGGTGGCCCACAATCTACACAGCAGTGGCAGGAGAACTCACCATGGCTGTGGTGGCATCCACCCTTTGCCCAGTGGCTGTTGCTGGTGTGTCTGGCGGAGGGTGTGAGACGCCACTTACACCACCTAGGACAGGTCGGTATCCACGTGTGTACACCCTGCATGGAGTCACTGCACAGGTGCTGGGTGTTGGTATTGCCGTCATGCCTGGGGTGCACTGTGGGGGTGCTCTGTTGTGCACATTGTACACATGGGGTGGGTTTGCATGTAACACTGCCTGGCAAGGCTGCCACCACAGCTGACAGGCTGGGGCATGTGCACTGTGGTGTGGGAGTGTGCATGTGGCCACGGTCTATGTCTGTGGGGCTGCTGTGTGTGGTGTGCATGTCTGTGGTGAGTGGCATGTATCCTAGGGTGTGCATGTATTGGTGGTGGTTGAGGCACACTGTGCACGTACCAGTCAGTGACTCTGTTCTGTCTTCTTCCACGGCGGTGTGTGCAGGGCCTGCAGCACACCAGGACCAGGCTGGGATAGCTGCCATGGAACCGTAAGCAGAGGAGGAGGAGGAGATCCTGCCGTCGACCTCTGGACTAGGTGCCAGTCATGGACCCTCGGCCATGCACCATGGATGGCACTCACTTGGACATGGGGTACACCTGCTGGAGGGGGACTTCAGGGGTGGTGAGGACCTGGACTACAGTGCAGCCCTGGAGGATGCCCAGGTGGAGGATCTCAGTGGTGGGCAAGTGATCCTGCTGACGGTCACCAGCGACACGGAGTTGGATGTGTCAGAGGGGGGTTACATCCTGCCCGTGGAGGGGTCCATGGAGGCGGGCACAGGGGTGCGGCAGGGTGTAGTCTGCATCATGGGTGCCAGGGGGGTGGATAGCCATGCCAGCATTGGTGTACCTGTGCAGCCGGTGGTTGACCTTATGGGGGCTGTGTGTTCCCCCACTGGACATGCGGTGCCCTCCACGGGTAGGGGTGCAGGTCTCACAGGGGTCACAGCTCATCACTGGTGCCTGCAGCAGCAGCAGGACATTCCACTGGTGCAACAGCATCCCCACCATGGTGAGCTGCAGGCAACAGCATCAGCTGCCATTGAGGGTGCCACAGCCATGGACCCGGATGCCCCGGATGCCCGCCCTCTGCTCCAGGCCACCCTCACATCCCAGCAGGAGGCCCAGATGGAGCTGCATAGCCTGCAGCAGGAGCTCAGACATGAACTCTCACAGATGCAGGAGTCGGTGTCCCTAGGATTTGCATGGGTGGAACAGCGGGTTGAGGACAGTTTGGGCTGCATGGTTGCCACACTGGACCGTGGCTTTGCTGGGCTCATGGCCGTGGTGGTCAACCTCACCACAGTGCTGCACAGGGTTCATGGAGGGCAGCAGGCAGTGCAAGGGGGTCAGCACGCCTGTGGTACAGGGGCCCACAGGTGGGCCACATGCGGCCGCAGGACTGACGCTGGCATGAGCACCACTGCATCATGTGCAATGGCAGGTGCCCAGCAAAGCCGTGGGCATCCGGCCACCCTGTCTGGCTCTGCTGGTCAGTGAGGGCACAGCCAGTCTGCCCTCCCAGCCTCACCGTGGTCCTCCCCTACTGTGTCCTCAGCTCAGAGCACCCCTGGTTCTGTGTTCCGCATGTGTAGTGTGTACCGTATGTGTGGTGGTAGAGATAGGCATGGCTGCCATGAACATGTGCACTGTTGACACACACTTGTGCACAGTAGCACTCCCACACACACCTGCACACACTTGCACTCACGCTGTCACATGCACACACACACACCATCATGCACAGCGATGGTGTCCCTTCCTACACTACCACCACATATCAGACATCGCCCACATCACAATACCATGGCTGTGTGTCCTCATCACATGTGTGTCCTGCACAACCCCCCCATCACACTGATGTCACACTTGCATTCAGTACCACTGTGTTGTGTACATGCTTTGTTGGTTGTCAGCACTGTTGTGGTTGTCTGTACATAATAAACTGTTTACCATTGTACTGTGTCCTGTTGCTATGCTGTGTGTACTCACCCTGTGGCCCGTGACAGTGTCCTGATGGTGGCGGCCCTGTGCTCCAGGGCCCTGTGGACCATACGAGGATCTCTCCTCTAGAGTTTCTCCACTATCCCCCTGACCGCTGGCTCTGGGTCACTGTTGGCCTGTCCCTCAGGTTCAGGTGCCTGTATCTCATGGTTCATTGCCATGTTGTGCAGCATACAACAGGCTAGAAAGATACGGCATACCTTCTGAGGCTTATACTGTAGGGCACTGCCTGACGTGTGTAGGCATCGGAAGCGCATCTTCAGTATGTCAAACACCCTTTCTATGATGTTTCTGGTGGCAGCATGTACCTCATTGTACATCTCATCAGCCACTGTGGCGGCTGGGGTACTGGTGTCAGCAGCCAGGGTCATAGGGGATAGGCGCTGTCCCCTGTTGAGAGATGTGCACCTGTCAGTGTTGTTCTGCTGTCTGCCCATTACTGTATTGCACCACCTGTGTTGCTATCCCAGGCCCCTTCCTTGCCTTCCCCTGTTTATCCCCACCCCTGCTGTGGTGTGTGTGTGTGTGTGCCTTGTTTGCTGCTACTCACTGACTAGGTACCCACAGGGTATCCTGCCCTCCTCATATGCCTGGCACAGCCAGGACTGGTGCCAGATGAAGGCTTTGTGGGCAATGTCAGGGTACTGCACATAGACATTGCTTGCTGATGCTCCCAGTTGCATCACACACCACCTGGCAATTGATGGAGTGGTAACCCTTCCTGTTGACATACACCTCACTGCTATCACCAGGTGGTGCACAGATGGGGACATGGGTGCAGTCATTGGCACCAAGTACCACTGGTAGGTGTGCAACTCGATGGAATTGCTGCATGGTTTCTCTGCACTCTGCTGCCATGCTGGGGAATACTATGAACTCACCAGTGTGTGGCAGGAAAGCTTCAAGGAACTGGGTCAGGAGGCATGAAGTGGCAGACTGCGATACCCTGATGGTGTCCCCTGTTGGTCATTGGAATGTCCCTGTGGCTAGGAAGCCCAATGCTGCTGTCACCTTCTCCTCAACTGTCATGGCATGGCATGGCTGTGTCTGGTGTTGGGGTGCAGCTGCTCATGCAGGAGTTCACATAGCTGCCTCAACATACCCCTGTTCATCCTGTACCAGCCAGTGATGTGCTCATCTGGTAAGGTCTCGAAGGAGATCCTGAGCCAGTACCACGTGTTTGTAGCATACCGTCTCCTTGGCCTGCGTTGCGGCCCGTGTTGGCCTTGCTGCCTCTCTTCCTCTGCTACTGCTGCCATCAGTGGCAGCATCACTGCTGTCAGATGCAGCCATTTTCACTTCCTGATGTGGTCCCTCCCTCTCAGTGGTTTACCCTGGGTTAAGACCAGCCTTTTATAGGTGGTAGCTAGCGCCATGCTACATGTCACGTTATGTGTCCTAGCGTGGCACTATGGCTTTGAATATCTCGTAGCGCTTGTATGCTGGTTCCCAACCCCTCACTTTGCCCCTTGCATACACGTTATCTGTTTGCCCCACGCTATTGCCATTAGCACATGCTAACTGGTCCTTTGAATATCATGGCTCCATGCTGTTCCTGCGCTAATGCTGTGCTATTGGTTTGCACGCTGCACTATGTTTTGAATATCTGGCCCACAGAGAGGTGTCAAAGCTGAGATGGAAACAATCATAAGTTTATAACGAAGGCCAGACATTGATCTTCAAAACTCCTTCTCATACAGGCTGAATTCAAACAAATTCCCAACAGATCAGATAGTAACACAAAGCATGTACTTATCTTTGTAAAATTCTGTTTATTAAAAGTTTTCATAAAATGTATAGTCATCATCTACACATATATGTTTGCTACACAGACATATTTTAGTTAGTTCATTGTGAGTTGATATATGATCTCAATCAGTACACATGTTCATTACCTTCGAACAAAGCATACATAGAACATGTACCCAAACGTTAAACATAAAATATGACACATCTCTATGTATGTATTTCATAGCTATTTAGAAGTCAGAATCAGCATAGAATATTTGAGACCTGTACCATCTCTATATTGTATATATTAAACTATACTTGTTTCATCTATCCTGTTTCCATGCCTTACTGTACATCTATAATCTTATTAGGGTGGTTTCAACAGGGGTCAATGTTGCATGAAAGGGGTCTCATTGCCAATTGAATTTATCTTCTCATTCTTTATTTTCATATGTCAAATGCTCCATAGGTAATACTTTTAAGAGGAGCTCTTTCCACATGTTCAGGGTAGGTGTAAGACATGAAACCCAGGTGTTTTATATACACTTTCTAGCTGTCAGTAGTATAATATGCATAACCCTAGTGTATAGGTCCAATCCCCCCTTATTTTCAATCACGAACAACAAGGCAGGTTAATCTTTTACCTTCGCCTGCATAACTTGGCTTATCTTGTGTGCTATGTCTTCCAGAATGGGTGTGGTTTTGAGCAAGATGAAAAATAATGCATGTAGGTGCCACTTTCTGCCTGGCATCTCCCTCATATAGGTGCCACACTCACTTGGAATGGACCAACAGTGGCCAGGGGCATGTATAATCTGAGGAGAAACTTGTACTGTGCTTCTTTATACAAATTGCAGATCAGCTGCCCAGTATGGGACTCACATATCTCCTCCGACACCCTATCTGGAATCTGGCATTGCAGGTCTTACTCCTGCTGCAGCTTCATCTTTCATGAGAGATCAGGAATTCTATCCATAAGGACCTAATAAGTCCTAGCCAAGGAACCCTTAGGTCTAACCCTTGCTTGCAGAATACAGTGCTCCGTGTTATGGATCTGGGATTCCCACTGGTTTAATCACCCTAGTCTTTGCATCCAATTTCAGGCATGCAAATATCTAAATCTGCGTGTTTGAGGCAGGTCTAGTTCCTCTGTCACTTGAAAGCTTTTAAACAGGGTAAATAGATCCCATCTCACACCTTCCCCCTCCCATACATAAATGCATGATCCTTTAATCATGGTAGAAATTCAAGGTTGACATATGAAAGGGCTAAAATGGTATTCCATTTTACATCTCCATGTGTTGCTTAATCTTCCCCTACTCTTCCACTACCATACTAGCTAGGTCATTATTTGACCCAGTGGCTCTAAATGCTGTGAGGCCCCTCAGATTCAGGTATGCAATCGTAGGATGGGGTCACTTCCTCTTTCCAATGACATCCAGCTATCCCCATGTTACCCCCTTTATCCATTTGGGTATCAGCCTAACCTGTGCTGCCAGACAGTATAAGGTGAAGTTCAGAAACCTGAGCTCTTCTTTTGTGACTTGGCACTTCGATCTGGCATGGCTCACCCTTGCTCTTCTCCCAGCCCATATGTAGTCTGAGCAGCTTTTATTTAGTGCCTGCACATTCTGTCTCTTCGTCCTCATTGGCAGCATCTAAATGGGGTAGAGGATCTGAGGGATAACATTCATCTTAATAAGATTAATTCTTCCCATCCAGTATATATGGAGGGATCCATGATGCCGCATTGACAATTTCTTGTTGACACAACGTTTCCCCAACACCACTACATTGACCACAATTTGTGGTTGGGATGCTGCCGCCGTCATTTAACTTCTTGTTTTGCAGAGGGCTGTGCGCCCTGCACCCTCATGTAGGGGGCTGTGCCCCCTGTACCCCTCTACTAAAGATTTTCAACTCCAAGATGGAGCTGAGTCAGGGATGGGGTGCAGAACCTTGGGGAAGGGTGCCAAGGTCCCAGGCAGACTTTTCAGTGACATGGTGATGTTGTTGTTATTGACCGTGTCACTGTAAAGTTGTTGCTGTAGCAACGGTATACCTATAGAGAGTCCCGACCACCTTTGGAAAACTGCCCTGATGGTAGTCAGCAGTGGTCTATAGTTAAGACCATACAGGGAAGAAAGTGAGGGTCCAACCTTCATACCCAGATAAGTGTTGTGACCGTCTTATACCTCTGCCCTTCTGTTTCCCTCGGATGCACTCCTCCCACTTTGTTAAGTTCTGATTTCTTGAAGTTTATTTTATAACCTGAAAGCCTAGTGATGGTCTCTGTGCTTTCTGTTACTGCTTGGATGGATGTCCTGGGCTGGGTTAAGAGTAGCTGGACATTGTCAGCATAAAGTGAGATCTTATTCTGCTTGACCCAGACTCCCTCTATGTCCAACACCCTCTGGTTTAACCTGATACTTTTTGCGAAGGCTTCTATCACCAGAATGAATAGATGTGGCAAAAGGGGGCATCCCTAATGTGTCCTCCACTCTAGGGTAAATGCCCCTCTATTTACCAGGATGATTGCCCTTGGATTTTTGTACAGGACCTTGACTGTCTCGATGAACTGTTCTCCAAGGCCAGATCTGTTAAGAACTCTGAACAGATAGCCCTACTCCACTCTGTCAGGTGCTTTCTTGGTGTCCAGAGAGAGCATGCCATGGGTGTTGAGCCCTCCCCCTCTGAATTACATTGAGCAGGCATCTAACATTGTGGTATGAGTACTGGTGTCACATAAAACCCATCTGAAGGCTGACTATCAGTGAGGGCAGGATGCCCTCCAGTTATCTAGCTAATACTGTACGTATGCTAGTATCTTTACATCACAATTTAGGAAAGAAATTGACCTGTAGGCCATACATTTGATGGGAATTTTTCTTTCCTTGTGAATTACAGTTATGGTGACAGTGTTGCAAGTCACTGGATGCTCCCTCAACTTCTTAGCCTGCATGATCATCTTGTGCATGTGTTTCCATATTGATTCCCCAACTATTCTACAGCATTCTATTTGGAGCCCATCTGGGACAACAGCCTTTCTTTTCACAAAGCTGACTGCTGTCTCTAATATCTCCCCCTGAGTAAGTGGTTTACCAAAATCCTACAGCTGATCTGGGGCTGCTTGGGGCAAGTTTAGTTTCTGCAGAAAAGGGACTGTCTCCTGTTCCACTCCCTCTCATTCAGGCCTGTAGAGGTTCCTGTAGAATTCCACAAAGCATCTCTGGATATCCTCTGTGTGGTTAATCAGTGCTCCCCCCTCCTCAAATTTGGCATAATATTGGGCTTTCTCCTTCCTTTCACTAGCCTCACCAGAATTGGGCTGGGTTTATTCCCCAACTCATAGAAATGCTGTTGAGTACTGAAAAAGGGCTGCAGTTGCTCCCTTCATAAGGACTCTGTTAATGGCTTATTTGGATGTTTTAAGGATCATGTGAGTATCCTCCTGAGGATCATTGTTGGCTCTGTGTTCAAGCTCTTTTACTTTACCCTCAAGTTCTTCAAGCTGTTCCAGCCTCTTTTTTTTCTTTGTTTGGCTGCCATGAATGCCACTACCACTCCCTTATAAAAGCCTTGCCTGCTTCCCAAAAAGTAGCCTTGGAGGGGGCTGTGGCTGCATTGGTTTCTACAAATAGTTTCCACTGATCCTTCAGGTGTTACTTAATTGCTCTTTAGTGAGCATATATGTGGGGAAATACCAGCTCCTACTCTTCAGGTGTTCCTGCCCAGTTTTAAGGTAATTTTCACTCTAGCATGATCTGAGATTGCAATTGGGTTAATTTGTATGTTCTCTACTCTTTGGTACAAGGCTTGTGGGATCACAAAGTAGTCAATATGTATCCACATTCTGTGGGGATATGAGAAAAAGGTGTGCTGCTTGGCCCCAGGCTGGCCTCCCACAACATATCTAATAAGTCTTTCTCTAGCAGCCTTGCCCCCATCTTGCTACTGCCAGCTCGGGTCCCCTAGTCCCTGTCAACCTATCTATGCTGGGGTCTAATGAACAGTTAAAGTTGCCCCCTAGGATTAAATTGAGGAACATCTCCTTTTGTAGGAGGGAGAGCATCTTGTCATAAAACACAAGGTCATGCACTGCCAGAGCAGATATATATTCCACAGGGTAACTTTCTCTACAGATTGTGCTTTGCACAAAGAAATATCTACCTTCTCTGGGGTTCTCTACCATCCCTTCCATAACAAAGGGGAGGTTCTTGTGTATTAGGATTGACATGCCTCTCTTGTGTCCATTAAATTAGGCCACATAGCACTGACCAACCTACAGTACTGTTTCACCAGCCTGTGGTCCTCCTTGGTAATGTGTTTCCTGGAGCATGGCTATGTATATTCTCCCTTTTGAGTACCATGAAAATATTTTTCCTTTTCCCAAGGGAGGAAGTGCTCTGGACATTCCAGGCAAACACCGATAATTTATACACATCAGTAATTAATTTCTGCAGCTCCAGGGGAGGGCATCCCCTACCAAATGCAGACCCAGGGCCACAGGAGTCTTAATGTTCCTCCCCTTACCTTTTCAGGATTTTGACTTCTACCACTCTAGTTCAGTATCATTTTGTCTGTTTCATGTGTCTTATACATTAGAACAATTAACATGAACTTTAACATAGAACAAGAATGCAAAACACATTTTCCAACATGCTGAGGGAAGGGCACCTCCACCTTGCTACACCTTTGCCCACCCCAGAATCTCTGTAAATACATGACAGTTAATGTTATTGCAGACCTCACTCATGCAGGTCTGTACCACCTCCCCTCTAAATGCAAACACAACTCTCCATTCCCCAGTCCCCCCTGGCACACAGCAGATGCAGAACATGTAATTCTGATTAAGTTCAGTATCCCTTTCTTTCTCCCTCCAGCACATATCTTAGTTACAGTGTATGTAAGTCCCCTGCTTTGACCCTCCCTACTTTAGCAAGACATATCCCAGTGATATTCCCCTTTCATGAGAGGTCTTTCCAGGAAATTCAGTTGGTCTCTCTCTGCAATAACCTGACTCTTGTTACTGTGTGATGATTCTTCTTTCATGAGCTAAAAATTCTTCTTTTGTATCAAACAAATAAATGAAAAAGCCTACTGAGCATGCTCAGAACCAAAATTTCAAATCTTTATAACTTGAGAACAGATTAATATTTTTCACCAAACTGAAAAAGGCACTTGTCAAATGCAAGCCCCTTCTATCCTGAATATTTTAGAACAAACTTTTAAACCATCTGAGCTGTAGGTGAGAGACAAAAATACAAAGAAACAACTAGCCAACACCCCCAATTTGTCCACATTTTTCATTATCTGGATCTTGGAATCTGTACATTTGACCATCATAAAAGTTGCCAAATCAAGAGACCTTGCCCACCAGACCACACATGCAACATTTGGTGTAATTCCATTGAACAGGAATAAAGTTATTAAGGTGCAAAGTTAGGGGTTTAACATTAAACACCCTCCTTAACCCTAACTATAGGGGCACTACTATATATATATATATATATATATATATATATTAGAGGCAAAAACTCCATTTAATGCATCAGTTAGGGTTGTTCCACAGTGACAAAAGTGAGAAATTGGGTGTTAGGGTTGAAAGCCCCTTGGACCCCAGCCCACCCCAGCGGCCGGGGTGCACATTGAGTGGGTCAGCTCTAACTCTCACCCCATCACATGTGTAAGAAACAGAGGTATAGGAGAATGGGGTGAGAGTTAGACTGATGACCTCAACGCGCACCCGATGCCAGTTGGGGTGGGCCGGGGGTCCAAGGGGGTTTTAACCCTAACACCGAATTTACTCACTTTGTTGCTGTGGAACAATCCTAACTGATGCATTAAACAGAGTTTTTTGCCTCTAGTTTCCCTTCTTTTTGAGAAAGATGACGACAAATAGTGAAAGTAATGCAGCAGCGGAGCGCAGGGCCCTTTGGGCTCACACCACGTGATGTCTTGTGACATAGTAACAGGAACAGCAACACAAACAGAAGTGCCAATGGTGGTGCACATGGTAACAGAAATGTAAATGGTAAAGGAAACGTTAATAGAAATGCAAGCGCAAAGAGACGCGAAAGCGAACAGTGATGCAAACGGACATTGAATGCATACGAAAACACTACTGGTACCACGAACAGTGATAGCAGCGTTATTTTAAATGGAAATGTTAAATGTCACAACAAAAAGAATGCGAAAGGGAACAGAAACGAAAACGCAAATGCGAGCGCACATGTAAACGCAAACCGTAACACGCACAGCCACGGTACCGCAATAGTAAATGCAAATGGTAAAGTTAACATGAAGAATAATGCCAAAGGAAACAGAAACAGAAATGGGAACAGAGGCGCATATGGAAACGCAACCCGTAATGTGCATAGTCATGGAACTGCAATTAACGCAAATGGTAATGGTAACAGCAACAATAACGCCAAAGGAAAGAGAAATGCAAATGCAAGTGAGTGAGTGAAACGCAAACCGTTATGCGCATGTTCATGATACTGCAATTGTAAATGCAAATGTTAACAGTAACAGCAAA
This sequence comes from Neoceratodus forsteri, assembly GCA_016271365.2. Taxonomy (NCBI): domain Eukaryota; kingdom Metazoa; phylum Chordata; order Ceratodontiformes; family Ceratodontidae; genus Neoceratodus; species Neoceratodus forsteri. The sequence continues at coordinate 212,454,913 of JADMNL010000024.1, forward strand.
AATAACACCAAAGGAAACAGAAATGCAAGCGCGTATGAAAACGCAAACCATAACGCACGTGGATGGTAGCACAATTGCAAATTAAACTGGTAATGGTAACAGCAACAATAACACCAAACGACATAGAAACACAAGGGAAAACACAAACCGTAATGCACATGTGGCGTAGACGGTAATGGTGCCACAAATGGTAATGGAAACGCAACTGGAAACGTTAAGTGGCACAGTAACGAAAGGGTACACCCTTCTTTTCCCCCAAAAAATGCATTGGAAAACACAGTGAAAACAAAGAATGTATACATAACAATGGGCCTTGGAGCAGAAAATGAGGACTTGGAATATTAAATTGCTTATATCTCAGGAACCGTACGACGTAGAAAAAAAATATAAATTTCATATGAATTATGACTTTCCTGGCTAGTTTTGTGCTTAAGCATGTTTGCAATGAAAAGTCTGTATCTCACACCGTTTCCAAGATACGGGGCCTGAAGGGCATGGTGAATGCCGTAATGTTATCCAATGGGAAAAAGCATTAACTTCAGAGTGCCGTCACTGTGCTGCCCTGTAATATTTTTTTCACCAAACCACCAAAAGGCACATCAGTGGGATGTTGGCTTTCTTCCCTCCAAATTTCAGCCCAAAAGACCAAACCGTTATTTTGCAGCCGAGCGGCAAACGATTCCTGTAATGCGGCGGATGCTGTAATGTTATCCTATGGGAAAAAGTGTCAATTTTGGAGTGCCATAACTTTGCCACCCTGTAATATTTTTTCACCAAAATACTGAAATGCACATCTGCGAGATGTTGGCTGTGATCCCTTCAAATTGCAGCCCCAAAGACCAAACCGTTCTTTTGCAATAGGGTGGCAAAGAATAGCTGTCATTTTTCCATAGCCTGGAAAAGTAGTGTCGCAATTTGTGAAAGCTTTCGAAAAAATTTGCGACACTTTCATGAGTGCGACACTAGTTTGTAAAAGTACTTTTTCCAGAAACTTGAAAAACATATTTCTAGGGTGTTTAACCTCAATATAAAGACATGCCTAACATCCTCAGGGTCTGACTAGGTAAACACAAAAAGAATTGTGTTGCTAGAGGGTCCCAAATTTAAATACCAAGCATTTTTCTGATCACCAACTGAAAATAAAATGGTGGATTTGCGAAAGTAAAAGGGCCATTTGCGAAAGTAAAAACTGCATTTGCGAAAGTGTTGAACTTTTTGTTAACTTTTCCCATTGACTTATAATGGGAAATTGTTTTTTGAATAACTTTTGAACTGTTCAATATTGTTTCATGAAATCTTCAAAAGGCACATCAGGGACCCCGGCTGCACATTTCCTGAAGTTTTTGGACTGGTCAGGCAAACCGTGCAACCTGTAGGGATGAGCAAAGAATTCAAAAAGCATAAAGGCGCATGCAGATCATGCTTAATAACTCCATAGCTGTATATCTGAACAGTATGAAAGTTGGCAGATCCCAAGATGTATGGTTCTTGATTGTGTATTCCAAATTTCAGGCAAATCCATTAACAGTTGCAAAGTTATTAAGGTGCAAAATTTTAGGTTTAACATGTAAATGGCTCCCCAACCCTAACTATGGTAGCACTACCATGCTACCATAATATATACAGTATATATATATATATATATTAATATTATAATGGTGTAGTAGCACCACTATAGTTAGGGCTGAGTAGGCTGTTTAATGTTAAACCTGTAACTTTGCACTTTAATAGCATCGCTAATGTTCAACAGATTTGCATAAAATTTTGCATGCACAATCCCGAGGCCAAGGTCTCTTGACTTGTCAAGTTTCATTGTGGTCAGATGAGCAGACCCAGATAGCAAAATAAGTGAAAAATTGTTTTTTTTTGTTTTGTTTTGTTTTTGTCATCATCTAGGGTCCAGATGGTTTGGAATTTTGCTGTGAAATTGTCAGGGTAGAAAGAGCTTGGGCCACAGTAATGCCTTTTGCTGGTTTGGTGAACAAATATTAATCTGTTCCAGAGTTATAAGGATTTGAAATTTCAGCTCTGCACATGCTCAGAATGGTCTTTTAGATAGCTGTTTCATAAAAAAAAGGAACCTGGTCCATACAAAAAAAAATTCTGTTTTATATGGGGGGGGGGGTAATCTTTTTTCATGAGGAAAAAACATTTTTTTTGTATGTCCGCCATTTTGTTTCTGTTTTTCTCCCAAATTCTTTGAAAAGCCATAAAAATGATACCAACACATGGGAACCCCTTAGGTGGGTTCTACAGTTAGGTTTTGGAAAGATCACCAGAAATGTGTTTTTAACTCATTTTAAAATCATTTTTCTGTGACCCAAATTTCTTTTTTTTGTATGGCCATACGAAAGGATTCCCTTCATATGAAAAAAGAATATGAGCTTTTTTTCCACATTCTTTTTTCTTATGAAGCAATCTTTTTTTTTTGTGTGAATGACACAACCTCATGAAAAAAGATCCCTTCATACGTAAAAAGAATCTGGGCTTATTTTTTCACATTCTATTTTCATATGAAGCAATCTTTTTTGTATGAATGACACAACCTCATGAAAAAAGATCCCTTCTTACAAAAAAAAGAATTTGGACTTGGTGTTTTGTTTCCCCACATTTCAACTTTAATATGCCATAACTCTGTCAATATATACAGTTAAAGGACAATCGGTATATTACAATAAAGGTCTTAATTCATAGTACAACACTAACACATAACACCTCTAAAAAAAATTAGGGGCCTTATAAAAAAACATAAACATTTAAAAATTGCAATTCCAATCGGATAACAATACAACTTAAACAAGCTGCAACTTTGTCAGTCTTTGGAGTTAATGAACAATGTATATGTCAATAGAAAGGTCTCAATGACTAGTACAACACTAATCCCCGAAGAAATAAGAACTGAAAATGGCCTATCCCTACAAAAAAAAAAAAAATTACAAGAAAGCACATAAATTGTTTTTCTGGAGGAATGGAAGCAAAGGGCCATCTGGGCCCTGTGCTTCCACATCCATATAAGCATGTGGATAAATGGAGGCATGGAAGCACAGGGCCCAGAGGGTCCTGTGCTTCAATAATCACATGGATGTGTTTGGGACCTGTATGAATAATGATACATTCTGCTATCTCAAAAAGTAAGGAAATTCATTGCAAAAAACTTTGTTAATGCACTAGTTAGGGTTAAACTGACAAAAGTAGGGAAATATGGTGTTAGGGTTTCAAACTCTAATACACCATCCCCACTCTGCAAGCAACAAAAAGAAAATAACTTTACAGTTTTGGCTGTCCTGAGTCTTGGAAAATCAGGCCTGAGGTCTTCCTTGTGGTTTTCAACCCTAATGCTCATCCTATTCTGATATGGTCTGCACATCTGAGCTTATTTGCTGATGAAATGAGGAGAGTGTAAGGGTTGATAACCCCACAGAAGACCCCAGACCTGATTTGCCAAGACTCAGGACAAACCAAAACTGTAAAGTTTTTTCTTTTTGCTGCTTGCAGGGTGGGGCTGGGGCTGGGGTATTAGGGTTAGAAGCCCTAACACCACATTTCCCTACTTTTGGTGGTTTATCACTAACTGGTGCATTAACAAAGTTTTTGCAATAAATATATACATATATATATATATATATATATATATATATATATATATATATATATGTATATATTATGGTAGCACAGTAGTGCTACCATAGTTAGGGTTGAGGAGCCATTTACATGTTAAACCTAAAACTTTGCACCTTAATAACTTTGCAACTGTTCAATGGATTTGCCTGAAACATGGAATACATGATCAAGAACCATACATCTTGGGATCTGCCAACTTTTGTACTGTTCGGATATACAGCTGCAGAGTTATTAAGCGTGATCTGCCCGTGCGTTTACGCTTTTTTGGAATTCTTTGCTCGTCCCTAAAGGTTGCATGGTTAGTGTGACCAGTCTGAAAACTTCAGGGAACATGCAGCCGGGGTCCCCAATGTACCTTTTTAAGATTTCGTGAAAAAATATTAAACGGTTCAAAAGTTATTCAAAAAACAATTTCCCATTATAAGTCAATGGGAAAAGTTAACAAAAAGTTCAACAGTGTCACAAATGCACTTTTTAGTGTCGCAAATGACCCTTTTAGTGTTGCAAATCTACCATTTTGTTTTCAGTTAGTGATCAGAAAAATGCTTGGCATTTAAATTTGGGACCCTCTAGCAACACAATTCTTTTTGTGTTTACCTAGTCAGACCACTGAGGATGCTAGGCATGTCTTTATTTTGAGGTTAAACACCCTAGAATGTGTTTTTTCAATTTCTGGAAATAGTACTTTCGCAAAGTAGTGCCTCACTCATGAAAGTGTCGCAAATTTTTGCAAAAGCGTTCGCAAATTGCGACACTACTTTTCCAGATTATGGCCAAAATGACAGCAGTTCTTTGCCACCCTGCTGCAAATTAACGGTTTACTCTTATGGGCAGAAATTTGGAGGGAAGGCAGCCAACATCTCTCAGATGAGCCTTTTGGTGGTTTGGTGGCAAAATATTGCATGGATGCAAAATTATGATACTCCAAAGTTGACACGTTTTCCCATAGACTAACATTGCGGCGTCCACAGCATGACAGGAATTCTTTGCCACCCTGCTAAAAAATAATGGTTTGGTCTTTCACACTGAAATTTGGAGGGAAGAAAGCCAACATCCCACAGATGTGCCTTTTAGTGAAAAAATATTACAGGGTGGCAAAGTTATGGCACTCCGAACTTCTCTTTTTTTCCCATAGGATAACATTACGGCATTCACCGCACCTTTCAGGACCCGTGTCTCAGAAACGGTGCAAGGTACGGACTTTTCATCAGAAAAATGCTTAGCCCCCTAGTCGGCGGCTTTGTTCTGTTACTTAAATGTAAGAAAAGATAACATGAGGGACACAGTTTTGTTTATTTTTAAGCAGAGGGGGGCTTACTCTGAGCTTGTAGCAGGTTGTGACTTTCTGCTTTAGACATCGCTCGGTCGCGGAACATTTTGGCCATGAAAGTGAAAGTGCTCCACGGTCGCTCCCCTCTCCCTGCAAAAGGAGGGAACTTTCTTTTACAGAAATTAAATAAGCTCAAAGCAACTAACTTCTCTTATTATTTTGTACACAGACAAACTTTTCTTAAACCTCTACCACCATATTATTTATCAACTGCTACATTTTGACAAGTAAAGTGAACGTGATCCCCAATCATGCTCCCTGTCCTCTCCCTACAAACAGCACCTTCTTTTACAGAAATAAAGTAAACTATTTATTTTTCCAACACAACCTTATCTTAAACCTCTGCCAGCATATTATTTAGCAGCCAGAGACAGGAACTACCTTTTTTCACCCTCATCCAAAAAAACTTTGTGGCCATTTTATAAGATAGATAACCCACTATGGGGTGTGCGGTCGCGCTCTGATATACGCAAGCCTTGGGTGGTTGAACGCACTCGGCCTGCGGCCTTGTATGTCACAACTCACACCAAGGCGCATGGAGAATCAGAGCATGACCGCACACTCTAGAGTGGGTTATCTATTACATATATATATATATATATATATATATATATATGTGTGTATATATATATATATATATATATATATATATATATATTAGAGCAAAAACTCCATTTAATGCATCAGTTGAGTTGTTCCACAGCAACAAAAGTGAGAAACTCAGTATTGGGTTGAAGTCGCGTTGACCCCCCAGCCCACCCTCAACCGGTGGTGTGCACTGTTGTTGGCCCTAACTCTCACCCCATCACTTGTGTAAAGAAGAAGAGGTATAGGAGAATGGGGTGAGAGTTAGGACCGACGACCCCAATGTGCACCCTGATGCTGGTTGGGGGGTGGGCTGGAAGGGGTGCAAGGGGGGCTTTCAACCCTAACACTGAATTTCCTCACTTTTGCCACTATGGAACAACCCTAACTGATGCATTAAACAGAGTTTTTTGCCTCTAAAATATATATATATATATATACATATACATACATATATATATATATATATATATATACACACACACATATATATATATATATATATATATATATATATATATATATATATTGGTAGCACGGTAGTGCTACCATAGGGTTGAGTGGCACTTTTAAGGTTAAAAGGTGAAACTTTGCACCTTAATAACGATGCCACTGTTTAACAGATTTGCATAACATTTGGTATGCATGATTGGGCATGGTAGATCTTGGGATTTGCCAACTTTCATACTAGTCAGATATACGGCTGTGGAGTTATTAAGCAACATCCGAATGTGCAATTAAGCATTTTTTGCGCATTCTTTGGTCACACCTACAGGTCACATGGCTTGTGCGACCAGTCTGAAAACTTCAGGAAAAGTGCGGCTGGGGTCCCTAATGTGCCTTTTGAAGATTTCATGAAAAAATATTGAACGGTTCAAAAGTTATGCAAAAAACAAGTTCCCATTATAAGTCAATGGGAAAAGTTAACAAAAAGTTCAACACTGTTGCAAATGCACTTTTTAGTGTCGCAAATGGCCTTAGTAGTGTCACAAATCTGCCATTTTTTTCTTCAGTTACTGATCAGAAAAATGCTTGGCATTTAAAATTGAGACCCTTTAGGAACACAATTTTTTGTGTTGACCTAGTCAGACCCTCAGGATGCTAGCCATGTCTTTATTTTGTGGGTTAAGCACCCAGAAATGTTTTTCAAATTTCTGGAAAAAGTATTGTCACAAAGAAGTGTCGCACCTGTGACACTTTCGTAAAATTTTGTGAAAGCTTTTGCAAATTGTGACCCTACTTTTCCAGACTATGGCCAAAATGACAGGAGTTCTTTGACACCCTGCTGCAAAAGAACAGTTTGGTCTTTTCAGCTGAAATTTGGAGGGAAGGCAGCCAACATCTCTCAGATGTGCCTTTTGGTAGTTTGGTGACAAAATATTACACAGATGCCAAGTTACGGTACTCTGAAGTTGAAGTTTTTTCACATAGACTAACATGGTGGCATTCGCTTCTCATTTCAGGGCTCGTATCTTGGAAACGGTGCGAGATATGGAATTTTTGTCATGACAAGCAAAAACCTAGCCAGGAAACTCATGAATCATGTGAAATGTAATTTTTTTTTCTACATCGCACGGTTCCTGATATATAAGCAATTTAGTATTCCAACAGTTCATTTTCTGCTCTGAGGCCCATTATTATGCATACATTCTTTATACACACTGTGTTTCTCTATGCAGCTGTTGGGCAAAAACAGGATGTGCACTTCTGTTACTGTAACAGTTAGTGTTTCCACTTGCGTTTCTGTACCCGTTTGCATTACCATTCCCTTGTACGCCTCCATGTGCGTTACCCTCTGCGTTCTTGTTTGCGCATGCAGTTGCGTTACTGTTACCATTTGCGTTTCCACTACTGTTTCTGTTTGCATTTCAGTTTGCGTTTCCGGCACCCCTTTCATTTGCGTTTGCGTTTCTCTTTCAGTTTGCATCTTCGTTGCTGTTACTGTTACCATTTGCATTTCCAATTGCGTTACTGTGCCCATGCGCATTATGGTTTACATTTCTGTACGTGCTTTCATTTGCTTTTGCATTTCTGTTTCCTTTGGTGTTATTGTTGCTGTTATCATTACTCATTTGTGTTTACAACCTGCGATAGCGTTACTGTGTGCATTTACGGTTTATGCCTCCGATGCACTTCCATTCCTGTTTCGTTTCTGTTTTCATGCGTTATTGTTCATGTTAACTTTACCATTTGCGCCATAAATTACAGTACCGTGACTGAACATGTTACGGTTTGTGTTTCCGTATGCACTTGCATTCACATTTCTGTTTTGGTTCCCTTTGGCGTTATTTATGCTGTTAATGTTACTGTTTGTGTTTCCAATTGCTGTACCATGACTGTGCACATCACGATTTGCATTTTCTTACACGGTTGCGTCTCCCTTTTGTGTCACTGTTCGGCTGGACGTCACTTTGCGCTTGTGTTTCTATTAATGTTTGCTTTACCATTTATGTTTCTGTCACCATGTGCACAACCATTAGCGCTTGCATTTCCCTTGCACTTACCATTACTATGTCAGAAAACATCACGTGTTGGGAGTGCTGGGCCCTTCACCACCACCTTCCATTCAATACTTTTACTGCAGATTCTCAAAAAGAAGGGAAATTAGAGGCAAAAAACTCCATTTAATGCATCACTTAGGGTTGTTCCACAGTGACAAAAGCAAAGAAATTTGATGTTACTGTTGAAAGCCCCCCTTGCACCCCCCAACTGGCATCGGGGTGTGCATTGGGGTTGTCAGTTCTAACTCCCACCCCATTCTCCTATAGTTCACCACCTCAGCTTCTTTGCACATGTGATGGGGTGAGAGTTAGGGCTGATGACCCTAACACACACCCGGATGCCGGCTGGGGGGGCAGGGTGGGGTGGGTGCAAGGGGGATTTCAACCCTAACATCGAATTTCCTCATTTTTGTCTCTGTGGAACAACCTTAACTGATGCATTAAACAGAGTTTTTTTCCTCTAATATATATGTGTGTATATATATATATATATATATATATATATATATATCATGGTAGCACGGTAGTGCTACTATAGTTAGGGTTGAGGAGCCATTTACGTGTTAAACCTACAATTTTGCACCTTAATAACTTTTCAACCATTTAATGGATTTGCCTGAAATTTGGAATACATGATCAAGGTCCATGCATCTTGGGATCCACCAACTTTTGTACTGTTCAGATATACGGCTGCAGAGTTATTAAGCATGATCTGCGCATGCATTTACGTATTTTTGGAATTCTTTGCTCGTCTCTACAGGTCACACGGTTTGTGTGACCAGTCTGAAATCTTCAGGGAACATGTGGCCAGGGTCCCTGATGTGCCTTTTGAAGATTTCGTGAAAAAATATTAAACCGTTCAAAAGTTATTCAAAAAACAATTTCTTATTATAAGTCAATGGGAAAGTTAAAAAGTTTGACAGTGTTGCAAATGCAGTTTTTACTTTCGCAAATGGCCTTTTTACTGTCACAAATCTATCTGCCATTTTGTTTTCAGTTGGTCATCATAAAATGCTTGGCATTTAAATTTGGGACCCTCTAGCAACCTAATTCCTTTTGTATTCACCTAGTCGGACCCTGAGCATGCTAGGCATGTCTTTATTTTGGGGTAAAACACCCCAGAAATATGATTTTCAAATTTCTAGAAAAAGTACTTTTACAAAGTACTTTCGCACTTCAGACAGTGTCGAATGAATTTGGCGAAAGCTTTCACAAAGTTCGGACGGCATTTCTTCCAGGCTGTGGGAAAATGACAGCAATTCTTTGCCACCCTGCTGCAAAAGAATGGTTTGGTCTTTTGGGCTGAAACTTGGAGGGAATGCAGCCAACATCTCACAGATGTGCCTTTCAGTGTTTGGGTGACAAAATATTACAGGGCGGCAAAGTTACGGTACTTCAAAGTTTACCTTTTTCCCATAGGATAACATTATGGCATCCGCCGCATTACAGGAATCCTTTGCTGCCCTGCTGCAAGGTAACGGTTTGGTCTTTTCAGCTGAAATTTGGAGAGGAGAAAGCCAACATCCCACAGATGTGCCTTTTAGTAGTTTGGTGAAAAAATATTACAGGGAGCCAAAGTTATGGCACTCTGAATTTCTGTTTTTTTTCCCATGGGATAACATTACGGCATTCACCATGCCTTTCAGGACCCGTATCTCGAAACAGTGCTAGATACAGACTTTAATAGAATATGCTTTAGCCTCTAACAGGGCTAAGTACAAAACTAGCCAGGAAAGTCATAAATCATGTAACTTTTACATTTGTTTCACGCCGCACTGCTCATGAGATATAAGCAATTTAGTATTCCAACTCCTCATTTTCTGCTCCAAGACCCATTGTTATGCATACATTCTTTGTACTCACTGTCTTTCTCTATGCAGCTTTTGGGAAAACCAGCCTGGCGCTTACATTACTGTTACTCCTTACTGCTTCTGCTTATGTTCCTTAACTGCTTTCACTTACTGTTCCTGCTTCACGCCACCATGTGCGCACCCTTCACATTTTCATTTGCACTTGTGTTTGTGCTATTTAACCATTTGTGTCTACAGTACTGTTTATCTTTCTGTTTCGCTTTGCGTCGCCATGCACATTACCATTTGCGTCTGCGGGCACCATGTTACTATGTGACAAGACATCACATGGCCCCCGCGCTCATGCCGCTGCATTACATTCACTATTTCTCATTATCCTTCTCAAAAAGAAGGAAAATTAGAGGCAATGAAACTCCATTTAAATTAGTTAGGTTGTTCCACAGCAACAAAAGAGAAGTAGGTGGGGTTGAGCTCCCCTGATTCCTCACCCACACCCCCAACTGGCATCAGGGTGCACGTTGGAGTTGTCGGTCCTAACTCTCACCCCATTTTCCTGTACCTCTGCTTCTTCACACATCTGATGGGATGAAAGTTAGGGTCGGCAACCCCAATGCACACCCCAATGCTGGTTGGGGGTGTGGGCGTGGTGTCCAAGGGGGACTTTCAACCCTAACACCAAATTTCCTTGCTTTTGTTGCTGTGGAACAACCCTAACTAATGCATTTAATGGAGTTTTTTGCCTCTAATATATATATATATATATATATATATATATATATATATACATACACACACACATATACACACACACACAATAGGGGTGAGTGATAAATGAGTGAGTTAAAACAGTGTATCATCCACTGCAATGTGATATTTTTACCCTCTGCTCTACTGTGATGATATCAGCCATTTACACACACAAGTCACACAAAGGTCACTGATATCATCACTCTAGGCAGCTTTCCCCTCAGCATACAAAAAACACCTGTGCTGTTACCATAGACACAAATGCAGAACTACATGAGAGGTCTCACTGTTGCCTGCAGCTAACTCAGCTATTACAAAACACTGTCACCTATTCCCCACACTCTAACTTCCAGCTCATTACTGTGATACTCTCAGTTTGACTGCAGCCAGAATTCTAAAGAGCACAGCTTCACAAAACACTCTGTTATTCACTGCTGCCTGCAGCTAACTCAGTTACCACTAAAAACACTCACCCGTTCCTCAAACTATACCTCTCATCCCATTACAATTACTGTGATATGCTCAGCTTGACTGTAGCCAGAATTCTAAAGAGCACAGCTTCACAGAACAGGCTGTTCCTCACTGCTGCCTGCAGCTAACTCAGTTAGCACTAAAAACACTCACCTGCTCCTCAAACTCTGCCTCTCAGCCCATTACAATTACTGTGATACTCTCAGCTTGACTACAGCCAGACTTCTAAAGAGTACAGCTTCACAAAATAGTCTGATTCTCACTCTTAACTAAAACTAACTCATTTAGAATTGCAAAACACACTAATCTGTTTCCCAGAGTTTGTAACACCACCAGCCCATTCAGAAACACTCACACACAAAATGAGCAAACACATAAACAGGAACAGAACACAAGACAACATAACAATACTTCTGAAACTCCTGGCCCTATTGTATAAATTGAATACATGATGTGCAGATCGTGTGCTATGGCAAATATTATCACTCCTCCATCGTGAGTTCTGGATATCTCACTCATGCCTTTGGCACTTGTGAGATATCCAGAGCTCACTCTGTGGGAGTGACAATATTTACCATCTCACACTCATGCCCATCATATATCCCTATATATTGCCATTTCATACTCATGCCCATCATATATCCATATATATATATATATATATATATAATGGGGTGGCAGCTTCTAGAGTGTGATAAATGGAGATATCTTCACTGGAGTGTGATAAATGAGGATGATATCTGCACAGTGATGATAAATGCTGTTTATCCATACTGTGCTGATGTCACTACTCACTCACTACAATCTGCATTCTAAATGAAACTGCTTTACAAAACAGTTTATCTTTATCACTGAGGTCTGCAAGTTACTCAATTAGCATTGCAAAGTACAGTCACCAGTGTGCTCTAGTGGTTCTGAGACTCCCAGCCCACTAATGTGCTGATATCATCTTCACTACAGCCTACATTCTAAATGAAACTGCTTCACAAATCAATTTCTCTTTCCCACTGAGACCTACATGTAACTCAATCACCATTGCAAAGGAAACTCACCTGTGTGTCATGAGTGCTTCTACGACTTTCAGCTCATGCTGAAAGACTCACACACACACACACACACACACACACACACCACAGAAAGAGCAGAAAGCACACAGAAACAGAAAAAGGACACAGAAAGAATATTTCTAAAGCTCCCACCCCTATTGTATACATAGCACACATGATGTGCAGATCGTGTGCTGTAGAAAATATTCTCACTCCTGCAGAGTGAGCTCTGGATACTCTCACTCATGCTTTCAGCACTCATGAGTATCCAGAGCTCACTCTGGAGGAGTGAGAATATTTCCCATATCACACTCCTGCCTCCTGCCCATCATGTAATATATCTACTTATAAAATGGGTAAAGAAAATGCTTCACTTTCATTGGCTGGAAGGACCTTCCACCCTTGTCCTTATCAGCAAGTATTTGTGCCAGCCAGCACTTTTCTCATCGTGGCAACCTCACAACTGAAAAAATTCACTCACCTATTGAACCGGGAATCTGCTTCTCAGAAGCAGGCACATGACCCACAGCTGCAGCATGAAACACCAAATGATTTTAGCAGCAAACATAAACTCACACAGACTAACTTGCAAGAGCAAAAGGGGTCCTTAACCATCCAGTACTGTCCTCTCTCTGTATGTGCCCCAAAATTGCAATACATTTTATCATTAAAAAAAGAAGCTCAACTACCAAGACCACTGAAAGGGAAAGCGCTCGTGCCGGTTTCCATCTCTCATCATGTTGCCTCTAGTGTCATTCCCTCAGCCCCATGCAGTCCTTTTCTGTATTTATGTACTCTCAGACACACTTTTAAATGAAGGAAATTTTTTAAAAAATGGCACCAACCCAGAAACGGCTGTATACAACGGCCGGCATGGACACGCTTGCTGCCATTAACCGCAGTTGGCAATGGCAATGCTCTATACAAATGCTGAATATGGTACCTCTTTAATGATATGTCGAGAGGGCAGCAAAATGGAAACTAAAAGTAAAACACAGACTCAACAACCTGACCAAGATCCCTGTGTCTCTGTGTGTGTGTGTCTTGGGGGAGGGAGTCTACTCAATGTCACACAATAGAAAAATAACCTAAATAAATGGACTATTTTACTACTTCATTTATAAAAAACACCCCTAAAACTATAAAAATGTTTTCCCTCTTTTTTTCTTCTTCTTCTTACATATTTACTTTGAAACCTATTTTATAAGCACAATAAGACACTCCGAGGTGCGGGTTATCTCCTGATAAGAGCATGCCCAAGTGCATAAGGCACTCAGTGCAAGTGCCTCATGCCTAACAATGCACCTGGGCGTACTCTTATCAGAAGATAACCCACACCTCATTGTGTCTTATTGCTTGCATATATATATATATATATATATATATATATATATATATATATATATCTATCTCCACACTTGTGGATATTTTGGGGCAGATACCACTGATATTTATCTCCACATGATCTACAGTGAGAATATCAAAATATTCTCACTCTAGGTGATATTCTCACTGTAGTTCCTAATATTCTCACTGTGGCTACAGCTCTCGGGCTGACCCCCAAAAACATGCAGCTGCACACACAAAACAATCAACACGAGACAGTGCAGCTGCTCCCCAGCTCAACCAAAAACCACAAACATTCCATAGAGCATCATTTCAGCTGTAGAGCTCACACAAAACACAAGTAACACAAGACAACTGACAGCCTTGGAAAACAAAAAAATAGAACAGGAAAACATGAGCTTTGAAGTAGAGTACAATGACCTACTCATAACATTAAAGTATGACACTCCATTGTAGAACAGGACACATCAGAAGAACCACAAAATACCACACTTCAACAGGAATCCACCCACAAACAAGGACACATCCACCAAGAAACAGAAATGAACAACTCCAATAAGGAACAACCAGAAACCAGCAGAGACAAAGCAGAAATACAGACATTCATAAATGCCAGTAGAAATAAGAATACATTCAAGAAAACACTAACAGATGTGGGCATGATCCAAAGATATGTGGCTGAACACTACAAAGAGACCAGAGAACTACATACAATCCCACCCAAGGAACTAGACCTTTTTCTAAGTAAATACTTTATGGAAGCAACAAAAAAATAAACAGTCTGCATACGAACCGCTCACTCTCAGGTCACAGTTTCAGTCAATAGAAAGATGGCTAAAAGGCAACCAATATGGACATTCTCTGTCCACAGACATCCTATTTCACACTTGCTGGTAAGTCCTATCAGCCAAACAAAAAAAACTTAAAGAGCAAGGCAAAGGCTGCAAAGAAAATGCTGCAGACAAACTGACAGACCGAACAGTGGACACTCTGTATGAAAAGTAGCTATTAGGACCCTTCAATCCCACTGCACTCCTGAACACAATGTACTTACTTTGCACAGTATTTTTTGGCATACGAGGCAACACAGAAGTCCGAGACATTAAATAAGGAGATATCCAGTTAAAAACAGACAGCAATGGCAAAAAATATATGGAGTACTGCAGAGAATGCCAAACTAAAACCTGGACAGGCCTCAACCCCAAAGAAGTCTGCAAAGTAAAGACCAGAGCCTACACCAACAACCTGAATCCAATAAAGTGCCCAGTTACCAGCTACAAAAAATACAAATCACAGAGACCAGCAACTACATTAAAAGAAGACAATCAATCCTCTTCTGCTAGCAAAAAATACAAACCACCAAGTACATAAATCTGTACTGTATTGATACAAGAACCAATCCTTAGGCATTAACAAAATAGGAGCAGTAGTAAAAAAACACATGATTGCTGACCGCAGAATATCTACAGAAAAAAACTAACAAACCGCTCTGCAAGAAAACATCTTGTTCAAAAATTAAACAATGCAGGAGTACCACCTAACCAAATAGTACAAATCACAGGACACAAGAACTTGGCAAGCATAAATGACTACTTCAAACTACAGTAAATGACCAGCAGCAACAACAGATTTCTAACATATTGAACAACACAGCCAGCACCTCTGGAAAGACCTATGACACTGTCTTCACACCAAGCTCAGTAATGCACAGCAGGATGAAGAATACCTTAGAATCCTACTTTACCAATCCTGTCTTTAAGGCCAAAAACATCACCATTCAAATCAACCAAGGTGAACTATCTATAGAAATGCAACTGTTACATAAAAGCACCCCCCTGAACACACACACACACACACTCACACACTCACACTCACACACACTCTTTCTTTGTCCTCTCAGAGTAAAACAGAAACTAAAACACATTTCATTTCTTTTTAAAAAATAGAGAACCCTCTACCAGAGGAAAAAAAGAATCTACATAATTGAAGACAATGACTCTGACTAAAACATCTGCAAGCAAGAAAAAGTTTAAAAATGGAACCAAGGAACTTCAAAACAAAAGTCCCTATTCATTACAACACAGAAGAAAGACTAACATTACAGCAAATCAGAACATAAATAAAGGTTTCTGCTCACTGCTATCAAAAGGACTAAAACTATTGCTCTATAATAATAATAGTAATTTTTATTCACAGGGCACCTTTCGAATGTCAAGGCACCATACATAATAACAGATAAAACAATTAGCATCATAAAAAATACAACCAGACCAAACAATTAAAATGGTCAATATTCAGGAAAAGCAATTTCCCACAGAAAGGTCTTCAGACCCCCTCTTAAAACCCTCCACAGAAGTGCACTTCCATAACCGACAGGGTAGAGAGTTCCAAAAGGTGGGGGCAACATACGAGAAAGCCTGAGCACCACAAGATTTCAAATTCACCCTTGGAACCTCTAATAACCCCTCCTCGGCCAAGCAGAGGGATCGATCAGGGTGATAGGGAACCAGAAGTTCTTTCAGATAGACTGGGCCCAGATCATGTAGGGCTTTGAAAGTCAGCAAGCTGACTTAAAGGTGATCTGTCACCGAATTGGCAGCCAGTGCAGTTCATGTAGCGCCGGAATAATATGACAGGATCTTCTAGAACCCATCAAAAGCCAGGCTACAGCATTCTGCACTAGCTGCAGGCAACAGATTTCAACCCCAGAAAGCCCTAGATAAAGGGAGTTGCAATAATCGAGGCACAAGGACTCGAAGGCATGGACTAAAGTAGGCAGGTCGGCAGACAGAACAAGATGCCAAACCCTGGCGATGTTCCTAAGATGATAAAAGGAAGTCTTGATGAGTGCTGACAACTGTGAATGCAGTGTCAACCTATCGTCAAGAACTACTCCCAGGTTCCACACCCGTTCAGAGGTCAGGAGAGAAACGCCACCAAGAAAAATTCTGGAAGACGCAACACTACCCAACCCCCCTATCTGTCGGCCCGGGTCCACAACCAGTACTTCAGTCTTATCTGAGTTCAACCTCAGCCAACTGGAATTCATCCACTGCTGGATTTCTCTTAGACAGCTATTAAAGACTGAGAGAGCTCCCTCCTGGTTGTGGGGGGCAAATGAAAGATAGAGCTGGATATCATCTGCATAACAGTGAAACCTCAGCCCATACTTCCTTAAAATGTCTCCGATGGGTAGCATATACACCGCAAATAACATGTGTGACAATACTGAACCATGAGGCACCCCACACAACAAAACCGTTGAATCTGAGGAAAAAACCCCGGACACAATCCTTTGTGATCTCTCAGTGAGGAATGAAGTGAACAATCTTAAGATGGTTCCAGATATTCCACAAAGCAGCCTCAGGTGTTCAATCAACACCATGTGATCTACGGTGTCAAACGCTGAAGAAAGGTCGAGGAGAACCAAGATGGAATGGCTCTTCCGATCTCTAGCCATCAAGAGATCATTGAGCACCCGAACCAGCTCTGGCTCGGTACTATGTCTTTTACGAAATCTGGACTAGAGGGGTTCATAGATGTCATGGATGGTCAAGTGGTCCTCCAGTTGTGCGACCACTACTTTCTCAATCACCTTCCCAACAAAGGGAAGGTTAGAGATAGGTCTGTAGTTTTCAAGACAGTCAGGGTCCAAGGTAGCTTTCTTCAAGAGGGGTGTCACCACCGCCTCTTTCAGGGAGCTAGGAAACTCACCAGATTCCAAGGAACACCTGACTACCTGCGCAAGGACAGGACCGATGATATTAATACAACCCAAAATTAGGGAGGGAGGTCCAGGATCCAAGCTACAGCATGTAGGCGCATATGCTGGATGATCCTCATGACATCCATGAACTCCAGCTTGCTGAAGGAGCTCCAAGAAAACTGAGGCACCGTGATCTCACATCGGTCCATGGCTGCTCCCCTAGAGTGTGATGGCAGCAGTTCTGTCCTAATGTCGGCCACCCTGTTTGCAAAGAACTGAGCAAGCTCATTGCACTCCAATTGCGAAAAAGCTTTCCGAACTTGCAGACAGTTTGAAACAGCTGAGCTGGTCGATTCTGAGTAACTGCATTTCTCCCTGGACAGGAATTCTGCCTTCTTGCAGGTGATAGCGGATTGATAGACCGAATAATGATCCATCAATCTAAGGTGGCCAGCATCAAGGGTGGACTTTCACCAGCAATGCTCTAACCTTCACCCCTGTCTCTGCATCTCCCTCAATGTCCCATCAAACCAAGAGGACTTGGAGCGAAGGGAAAGGGGGCGAACATGAACTGGAGCAATAGAATCCAGAGCCCCTGCCACGGCTATATTATAAGCCGACATGTGGGTCTCTGGATCACTGCTTGCCAATGTGGAGGACGAGAGGTCAAGCACTGCTGCAAGGCCTTGGGAATCTATATCCTGCAAAGAGTGGTGTCTAATCAACTCCACAGGGGCAGGCCTTCTAGATGGGGTGCAAAAACTAAGCCCCACGGTGTAATGGTCTGACCACCCGACAGGTTTCACCCCCCATCGGATGCCTCGACCCCAAGGAGGAAGATCAGGTCCAAAGAGTGTCTAAATGTGTGTGTAGCAGAGGAAACCACCTGTGTAAGACCCAGCATTGTCATTAGCTGGAGGAAGTGTTGACCAAATTGTGAGAGTTTGTCATTGATCCAGGCATTAAAGTCACCCAGAACCATCAATCTGGGTGACTCAAATGCCATATCGATGACGAAGTCTGCCACATCCTGAAGGAATCGCTTCTCTCATCACTGGGTGGACGGTAAATGAGAGTGATTCAAAAGCCTACACCTGCTACTACTATACACTCAAAGGACTCGACCCCCACCAACTAGGACCTCCGTGAGGCCAAGTTCGGTCTTGAAACAGAACGCAACCCCCCGTGATCCAATCTTGGGCGGTGTAACACCGAGTACCTGGCTGGAGTCATAGCCTCCAAAATGGGGTCAGTGAAGTATGGGGCCAATTAAGTATTTTAAACAAAGAGAACAGATTGAATTTACTGCATAAATTTAATCTTTATGAAGCAAAGTTCTACTGTTGCAAGCATAGAAATGACTAACAGAAAGTTCTTTTTTTTTTACCGGGGGAGAGACACACTAAGCTAAAAGCTTGTTTACAGGTGTGACCTGGGAGCACAAGTAAGTTAAGTGACTTGCTCAGAGTCACACAGTATGTAAGTGGGGCTGTGGTATTCAAACCCAGGTCGCCAGGTTTACAGCTCAGAGCTTTAAACCACTGTGCTATACTGCCTCCTTATCTTTGTAAGCAGTTTTTGTTGTTGAACTTAAAAGAAAAGAAAAAAAACAGTTCTACTACTTTAAACAAAACAGCATTACAGTTATCTATTTTTGCTCTACGCTGCTTGACATTTTCAGTTTTCTTACATTTTCTTGTATTAAAGGTCCCTTCTCCTCTTCAACTTCCTGTATACCAACTGGTAAAATAAAGTGTTTAAACTATAACAGGTGTCTCCATTGCAATAAAATAATTCCAAAGGTAAAATAATCCACAAAACAGGCAGCCCATAAAAACAAATGGTCAAAAAGAGCCTTGTAATCTGGAAATAGAGGGGAAAAATATGAAAAAAGCAGCCCAAAAATAATCCAAACAAAAAAATGTAGCAAATCCATCATCCAAGAGAAAACCAGAAACAAATCCACTCCTCCAGGATGATCCACTGAGAGATGCGATCCAATGATCCAAGAGGCCAGAAGATGCCACCAAAAAACAGGTCCAGCCTACGAAAAACAAGGAAAATCCACTTCTTGAAAATAAATCCACTCCACAAAAATAATCCTCTAGTGAATGTGAAGCAGAGATCTCAGAAACCAAATTTTGATTGCAAGAGAAAGAAATCCAGCTGACACCTCAGCCGAAGACCAGCCGACAATGAATATCCATCAACTGCAAATCCTCCAAGAAATCTTGCTGCTCCTCCAGTCCCAGGTCTCAATCCAGGCCACACCAAATGATGTCTTAAAAAAAAAGAAAGAAACAGCATGTACAGCCACTTCCTGGCATGAGGTCCTCTAGCCATCAAATGGCTCCCACTACTGCACATGCTGCCACTTATTCCCCATGAACTCTATGGCATCCAACTGCAGAACAGCAGGAGTGAAAAAATTACCAATAAAAACACAGAACCGTACCAACCAATTAGAAAAGAGAGGCTACATAGCCCACCCAATCAGGACACACTGATGTTACTATATGAGAACCCAAGGAACTACCTAAAGCACACTAGAGTGCACCAGAAAAATTACCAATCACAAACCACCAACTAAACAGCCAATAAACAAAAAGTTCCCACACTTTCTAACCAATCACAACTCACCAACGTTAGTCTATGGTGCTAAGCAAAAAGCTGGCAAACTTAAACAACCCCCAAAAAACCCTAAAAACACAAAATACATAAACCAGTACAATGCCTACTGCCCCAAAATATCCACACAAGAGCTGGATAAATTGAATATGCTATGGGTGCCTTGGAAATGTCAGTCATCTTTTTTTCTCATGCTGAGTGACCTTTGGACATCACTCATGGCTTCGCCACTGTGATGTCATAGGTCACTCAGCTTCAAAAAAATATCACTGATATTTCCGAGTCCCCATGGCATACCATCTCTCTCTCTCTCTCTCTCTCTCTGTATATATATATATAGTATATATATATATATATATATATATATATATATATATATATATATTTAATACATGGATCATCAATTTAATAGTATAGTAAAGCATACAATGTTTTTCCAGTAATGCTATCACTCCCGAAGTGATAATACCACACTTTGAGAGTGATAATACTATCATTCAGGTCCCGTAACAGTATAGTTTGGGACCTGAATGATAGTATTATCAGTGCAGCTCAAGAGCACAAGCGCACAAGTCAGAAAAGTGGTAAAGCTGGCAAACATCAATCAAGAGTGGAAATTTACAGCGTGGCTCATGATTGGATGGTTTCTCTCTGTGGGCGCCCAAAACAGTTTTAAAAACATGGCGTCAGTCTCTCACTTAGCGAGAGCATAAACCGTCTGTACTGATTCCTCAGTTGTTTTTTTAATTCGTACTACACCGAGGATTTAGCTGTCTGATCTTGTGCCCCCCCCAAAGAAACCAAAAGGTAGGAGTGAGACAAAACTTTCCGGTACCGTAGGTGTGTGTGTGTACGACGGTGGGGCGGCAGTAGCTTGCCAGAAGTACAGGGTCTCACAGAAAGTATGGCAGTTGCCTAAGACTTGACAATTTGTTTGTGAAAAGCAAGAAAAATAGTTGCATCCAATATTAAAAAAATAATGGATACTTCACAGGGTATTACCGGTGGATATTATCTCGAGGTTCTGGACACTGGAACCCTCTCGAAGCTTCACTCTTGAGGTTCCTACATGCCCAGAACCTCTCGGATGGTATTACTCACTGTAATACCCTGTGAGCTATCCATTATTCTATATATATATATATATATATCTGTGTGTGTGTGTGTGTGTATATATATATATATATATATATATATATATATATATATATATATTATATATCTATATATATTATGGTAGCAAGGTAGTGCTACCATAGTTAGGGTTGAGTTGCACTTTTAAGGTTAATGGGTGAAACTTTGCACCTTAATAACTCTGCCACTGTTAAACAGATTTGCCTGGAATTTGGTATGCACAGTTGGGCATGGTAGATCTTGGGATCTGCCAACTTTGTACTGGTCAGATATACAGCTGTGGAGTTATTAAGTGACATCCGAATGCGCAATTATGCTTTTTTGCACATTCCTTGCTCACGCCTAC
Organism: Neoceratodus forsteri; assembly: GCA_016271365.2. NCBI lineage: Eukaryota > Metazoa > Chordata > Ceratodontiformes > Ceratodontidae > Neoceratodus > Neoceratodus forsteri. The sequence goes on from JADMNL010000024.1 coordinate 212,476,186, forward strand.
AGGTTGCATGGCTTGTGCGACCAGTTCAAAAACTTCAGAGAATGTGCGGCTGAGGTCCCCGATGTGCCTTTTGAAGATTTCATGAAAAAATATTGAACAGTTCAAAAGTTATTCAAAAAACAAGTTCCCATTATAAGTCAATGGGAAAAGTTAACAAAAAGTTCAACACTTTCACAAATGCACTTTTTAGTGCTGAAAATGGCCCTAGCAGTGTCCCAAATCCACCATTTTTTTCAGTTACTGATCAGAAAAATGTTTGCCATTTAAAATTGGGACCCTCTAGGAACTCAATTCATTTTGTATTCACCTAGTCGGACCCTCAGGATGCTAGCCGTGTCTTTATTTTGGGGTTAAACACCCCAGAAATATGTTTTTCAAATTTCTGGAAAAAGTAGTGTTACAAAGCAGTGTCGCACCTGTGACACTTTCACAAAATTTTGCGAAAACTTTCGCAAATTGCGACATTACTTTTCCAGACTATGGCCAAAATGACAGGAGTTCTTTGCCACTCTGCTGCAAAAGAACAGTTTGGTCTTTTCAGCTGAAATTTGGAGGGAAGGCAGCCAACATCTCCCAGATGTGCCTTTTGGTGGTTTGGTGTCAAAATGTTACATGGATGCCAAGTTATGGTGCTCCAAAGTTGACTTTTTTCCCCATAGACTAACATGGTGGTGTTCGCCGCGCATTTCGGGGCCCGTATCTCAGAAACAGTGTGAGGTATCAGTGAAAACCTAGCCAGGAAACTCATGAATCATGTGAAATTAAAAAAAATGTTTCTACGTCCCACGGTTCCTGAGATATAAGCAATTTAGTATTCTGACAGCCCATTATTATGCATACACTCTTTGTACACACTGGGTGGGATATTCAGAAGGGTTGCCATGCGCACTGATGCACCCTAGTGCGATATTCACAAAGAGCGCGCGGCACAAATCTCGATCGCCAGGGCGCATCAGTAATGTATGCACCACAAGTGGGGGGGGGCATGCCCATGCATACACCTGCACATCCTGATATTCAGCCCAGGATGTGCAGAGTCCATGCAGGCACAACCCCTACATGTGCCACATACAGTTGTTCCAAAAAATAAAGGAGCAACAGCTGGCCATCCATAGATGAGCTGCTGTATTGCAGGGCACAACATGGCAGCTGCCAGTTGTGGGTGGCCACCCGAGCTCCGGTGGCACCCTCCATCGGGTGGCACCCCCCATGCCTGGTTGCAGGCAGAAGTAGGAAATCAAACAGTCCCATATCCCTAGTGGTCCAGTGGACTGCTCACAGCCCAATCATGGACATAAGTATAAATATAATAATCTCCTATATCCCTACTGGTCCAGTGAACCGCTCGCAGCCTGATTGCAGGCATAAGTATAAATATAATAATCCCCTATATCCCTTGTGGTCCAGTGGGCCACACGTAGCCTGATTCCGGGCATAAGTGTAAATATAATAATCCCTTATATCCCTGGTAGTCCAGTGGACTGCTTGCAGCCCGATCACAGGCAGAAGTCTAAAAAAAGATTAGATCCCATCCCTGGTGGTCAAGTGTGCCCCCCTCCCCACCATCCCACTGAGCCCCGTCACCCTGCTCCCCCCTGGCCAGCAGTGCATGGCAGCTCCCCACCCGCAAGATGCCTGGCCACCTGCCAACTGACTGCATACAGTACAGTACTGTACTGTACTGCAAACAGTACAGCTGTACACCCATTGGTCCACAGCATGGGCCAGTGGGCATGCAGACCGTACTGTACTACACAGTCCAGATATGTGAATGGATTCTAATCTTTTTTTAGACTTCTGCCCATGATCAGGCTGCAAGTGGTCCACTGGACCACCAGGGATATAGGGGAATTTTATATTTATACTTATGCCCGCGATCGGGCTGCGAGCAGTCCACTGGACCACCAGGGTTATAGTAGTTTATTATCTTTATACTTCTGCCTGTGATTGGGCTGGGAGCAGTCCACTGGACCACCAGGGATATAAGAGATTATTATTTATATACTTATGCCCGCGATTGGGCTGTGGGGCACTTTGCCACTTGTGCAGGGGGCGTCGTTCCCTGATGGCTACAGCCTGGCAGGGCACCAGGTGCAAGTCACTGGGGATGGGTGCACCTGCATGCAAATGGAACCATAATGACATGCATATGGCCCCATTTGCACCTTGCATGCATTATGGCCCCATTTGCATGTGCACCTTTGAATATCATGGTTGATGCACCTAGTACAATGGCACTTGTGCTAGCGCATCCCCCTGCCCCTCTCTGGCCACTTGCGTTGAAAGAGAATTCTACTCACACAGAACAAAATAGTGGTTTCAAGACTGCACATCTCCAATGAACACAACAGGCTGCTTGATTCAATTAGTGCTCTGATTCTACAAAAATTGTAATTTCATCTAGTCCATTGGATAACTGGAGAGCTCCTTTTCTCTACTGTCATAGCAAGATATCTGTAGGGCTACGTCCTCTGCAGCCATAAAAATGAAGTGGTGTAAGACTCTCCCAATCCATGAACTAATAAACTTTATACATACTGCTCCCTGATGTTATCTCATGTGTTATACAGGTGTGGCAGTGCCTGTATATTTGGGTTGAGTAAGCACTTTAATCTTAAACTCCAAATCTGCACCTTAATAACTTTTCTCCTTTCAACTGATTTGCATGAAATTTGGAATGTGCTGAGATGGTGCCAGGATCTCTAGATCCTGAACATTTTGTGGCAATTTCTTCACTGGGGCAAGGTTACAGAGGGGCAACCCCTTCCCCATCACCAAAATTAAAACGTTTTTGTTTGCTCAATTAAAAACTAGGAGGATGTGAAACCTGAAACTTACTGATTTCATAGAGTTTGGCTGAAGGTGTGTGTTTTTGTATTTTTTATCTCCCAAATTTAAGTACTTTTTAAAATATTTAAGAAAACGCATTCTGTTTGTGAGCATGCACAGTTTAAAATACCAGCCTTCCAAAAATAACTGCATTTTTGTGATATCAAGTCATGTCATTTTACACAGCTACTGTTGTTTATCAGCTAACAGGGCTGAGTCCCTGTCTGTATATGCTCTTCTGCTATTTTTGTTCATCAGTGATGGGCTCCCTGTCAGTATATAGCCCCATTACTGCTGAACATGCTTTGCCTGTGTCTGTGTTTTATCTTATAATACTGTATCCACCATTAGCTGCATGAGTGGCTTTATTAATGGATTTGATCTGGACACTAGGGTGCTCAATTCCCAGTGCCAGTTTAATTATTAAGATACTTTGACACTGGGGTGCCCACCTCTCCTCTGTAAGGTCTCCCCCCTCAAACCCCATAAATTCAAGTTGCCAATGCCAGGGTGCCATATCCCCAGTGTTGACATACACATCCTCCATTTCCCTGGACCCAGCTGTTTGGGACACCGGAGTGCCCACCCCTGGTGCCCCCAAGTATGCCCAATCTCCAGTGTCTGAAGCAGTGTTAGTGTACATGAAATAAAGAAAACCATCCTGCGATGTCTTTTTCCTTTTTTTGTTAAAGTTTAACCCTGAAATAAAGAAAATGGTTCCTCATTGTCCACCCTCATACACACTCCCCACCTCAACCCCCACTCAGCACCCACCCCACACCCTCCTTACCCTATACTTACCAAGCCGAGGTCCAATGTCATAATCCTCTCTGGACTGGAGACACATCTCATTCTTCAATGCTGGATCGGGAACTGAGGAAAATGGATAAGTGTTTAATAATGCATTTCAAGGCATTTTGAACTTTTCTTCATAACTTGGTCATTTTTATGTAATTTTTCTCCAAATTTTCAAAATGGCCTTTTTAGGACCCTACCTCATGAACAAATGCTATGAAATTATGTAAATCCAGACAAAGGTGATTTTGCAGTCACTGTGAAGAATCACCTTTTGGGTTGTCTTTGAATAATTTCACCTCTCTTGTTCATGAGGTGGGGTCCCAAAAAGGCCATGTTGACAATTTGGCAAAAGATACATAAAAATGACCAAGTTATGAGCGTACATTGACATTTTTCTATGCTTACTCAAATCCTGACTGAAACATGTTTCAGCGGGGATTTGAAAATTGGTGTCTTTCGGGTTCATGAGGTGGGGTCATATCAATACTGTGTTAAAAATGTTGGGTCAAAATATTAAAAAACAATGAAAGTATGAAGGTGTGTTGTAATTTTTCTATGCACTCTCTTAAGTTTTGTAATTTTTAATGTTTAACCCCCAAATTTTCAACATAGCTATTTTGTCTCACCATCGCATGAATGTGACAACTGTTGGTTTTCAGATCCTGGCCAGCATGTGATTGTGCACTGCTTATTATTAAATGATGCCTGTCATGTTTATAAGGAGTGGTCATAAAAAGACTATTGAAATTTTGGTTTCAAAATGTCACAAAAATATTAAGTAACGTTGTTTGCAAGGATGTCCATTGGTTCAGTGGGGATCACATTTACTTCCCATGCCAGTGACCTGAGTTTGGGTGTGAGCTCAGTGAGCTAGTTTAAGTGGCTGAGGCTGGTGGGGAAGGTGCTGCACCATACAACATGAACTCCAGCCTGGGGAGGGATGGAGCAATGTTTTGGTGCTCACACGACACCTTGTGGTAGGCTGGGGAGCCATCCCTCACATGGCATTGACATGCGTGTCAAGGCCTGATGGCCCCATGTACTGGGTCAGGATGGTCTCCAGTTTTATGTTTATCTCATTTTGTGCAGGTTCCTTAGGGACCTGTGAAAATCAGAATGCAATTCCACTATAGAAAAAGGAGGAAAATAAATAGCAAAAAACTACATTAATGCAGATATTAGGGTTGAAGAATGCAAAGCGCACGAAGTAGGGAAATGAAAAAATATTAGGGTTTTGGGTCTCTAGAGTATTGGCGAATTAGTAATGGGGTCTTCCGTGGGGTTGGCAACCCTAATGCCCACCCCCTGTCTTGAGCAAACAAGGTCAGATATGATCTCTTTTCTTCACACAGGGTCTGCAGGGTGCTGCATGAAGAAAGCTATGACATATTCTATTGACATGTGTTGAGCCATACTTCTCTACCTTTGAAGACTGTATCACTATGAGGCACTGGTGTGGAGATGTACCTTGTGCTTTGGACAGGAGGATATGGGCTGGGGGGATGGGCATTATAGTTGACAACCACAAGAAAGACCCCACCACTGATTTGCCAATACTCTGGAGACACAAAACCCTAATATTTTTCATTTCTCTACTTTGTGTGCTTTGCATTCTTCAACCCTAATGTCTGCATTAATGTAGTTTTTTACAATTAATGATTTTATATACAGAAACCACTACATGTTTATGGGTATTTTCTATATTTAGATGTCTTGCTGATTCCAGACAACAGATATGATCAGTTGCTAAAGTGCAATCAAAGTAAAAATAAAACATAAAAAAATACATTATACCTGAACCTATCATATTAAAGACTTCACCTTCATGCCAGTCCCCCTCCCAATCAGCCAAGAAGAAATCATTGCAAACACACTGACACCAGGGCGATCATGATGAGCTGAGGCTCACAGCTGAACAAGTGTGTAGTGCTACATATAAGCAACTACAACTAGCTATAATTTAAATCAGGAATTAAACATGTTTCTTAACCCCTCCAAATCAAGGTGCTCCCCCCACCCTGGCATAAGACATAAACTCTGCCCCAATGCAATAGAGAACCCTCCCACCCAGCACACCCACTAGCCCCCCCCACACTTCTAAAATTGTTTAAGATCTGAGTCAGGTGCTGGGATCAATCAGTTAAGTTTCAGGTCTCAGGGCACAGCTGCTTTCACTAGTTTTTTTTCATGCCAGTACAGAATATGAATGAATAACAGCATTCTATAGCAACACCTGATGGGTTGTCTGCTTGTACCAGGCTTGGGGGAGTACCTTGATTTGGAGGAGGAGTTACAGCAAATTGCAAAGAATCTAAACAATTTTATGAGCTACAGTATGGGAGGAGAAGGAATTCAAGATTTTTCTTTTGCAGGGTAAATACATTATGTGGTTTTAATCAGCGCATATCTCTATGATACAGCATGCCATATTTTGATGCATGAGAGAGTAAATGGAAGTGCTTGCAGTATGACAGTTACGACTGCAGTTTCAGAAAGGAAAAAATGCTACATCACGAATTGAACGTCCTGTCTGACAGCACTACCGTTAATCCAGTGCACTAGTTCAGATATTTATAGCTTAAAGAAAAAAGTGACTGATCATGTAGTAGGTTAGTCAATAAGGGATTATTGTTGCACATGGATGTGACAGGCTGAGAATGTAGCTTGTATTTTTGTTCAAACTGAAAATTCTTTGGTTGCAGCATTTTATGTGTGATGAAGGAATTCTCTGCTCATAATCCAGAAATCAGACTTCTCACTAAACTTGGCATGTAAGATTTTTGGGGTGCCCTAAAAAGGTATTTCTGGTCTGTTTTTCAAAAAACCAAAAAGGAGTATCTAGTTAAACATGTCGGCCCAGATATTCAAACTGTGCCATTTTGTGGCACAAGCCCCTGCGCTGCTCAAAATAGTTGCGCAGGGGTGTGGCCAGGGTGATATTCAACAGAGTTGCGCTAGCGCAACTTTTTGAATATCACCCCTGTACACACTGTCATATGGCACAGTGGAAACTGTGCCAGCGCAGTGGTCAGAGTGGAGCATTGAGATGCAGTGGTGCAAGTTCCATTGCGCGCATGCACAGCACCTGCAATATTCAAAGGGTGACATGCAAATTGGGCCATAATTTATGCAAGATGCACGGGGGCCATTTGCATCTGATTACGGCCCCATTTGCATGACATTAGCATGCAGGTGCGCCGATCCCCGACGACTTGTGCCTGGCGCCCTGCCAGGCAGCAGCCGTCAGACCGACGCCCTGCAGCCCGATCGGGGCAGAACAGTATCTTCTCCTCCCAGCAGCCCGATCGCAGGCAGAACAGTATTCTTCCTCCATTAGCCCGATCGCGGCATAACTGAAATGTCCCCTCACCCCGAGTAGCCCGATCAGGACATAATGGTATTCACCCCCCATTAGCCTGATCACGGGCATCAGACCTCCCAAAGTCCAATATCTCTGGTGGTTCAGTGGACCATGAGTAGCTCAATCGCTGGCAGCATCCTCACCCCCCAAGTCCAAAATCCCTGGTGATCTAGTGGCCCCAACCCACCCGCCCACGGAGCCCCACCACCCCGCCTCCGTCAGCCAGCGGGCAGCAGCACCCCACCCGCCTGCCTCCCCGTTATTCCTCCACCGACTGACAGCTCAGTAGGCTGCATGCCCATTGGTTCAGAGTAGAGCCAATGGCGCGCAGCCCATACTGTACAAGTCAGTCCAGATATGTGAATGTATGAGGCAGGCGGGGTGCTGCCACCTGCCAGCTGACGGGGAGCAGGGTGGTGGGGCATCGCGCATGGGTGGGTGGGGCCACTAGATCACCAGGGATTTTGGACGGGGGGTGAGGATGCTGCCCACGATCAGGCTACTCATGGTCCACTGACTACCAGGGATATTGGACTTGGGGAGGTCTGATGGCCACAATCGGGCTGCTCGGGGTGGGGGATGTTTCTGCTATGCCCACGATCTGGCTAATGGGGCACGAATACTTATGCCTGCCATCGGGCTGCTCGGGGCAAAGAATGCTGTTCTGCCCGGATCGGGCTACTCGGGGTGACACTTCAGCCTGTGATCGGGCATGGGGGGCACAGCTGGCAGGGAATAAGTTCAGGGCCACCCACAGGGGCAGCTGCTGTGTTGCACCCCTGCAATGCACCAGCTCACCTGTGGAGGCCCTCGACTTGTTCCTTTTTTTCAGCGTAATCTCAGGTAGAGCGCAGGTAGGGGTTGCCTGCATAACTCCTGCATGGTCCGGCTGAATATCAGGCTGTGCAGTTTGGTGCATGGGCACGCCTTCCCCACCTGTGCTCGTATTACATTACTGATGCACCACATCGGGATTTGTTCAGGCACACTTTTTCCTTTTAAATATTGCACTGGGCATATCAGTGGGGTTGTATGGCATATTACTGTTAAGCTTATGCGCTAACTCCTTTGAATATCTGGGTCATCCTGCTACTCTAGGATCAAGTGTTTATTTTTTTGTTATAATTCATCATTTTAACATATTTTCAACTGTTTTAAAACAAACAAACAAACAAAAAAAAAAACCACGATAGCAGCCCTTACAACCTAAACTGTTTCCTTAGAGCACATAATCATATTTAGTTGCTACCTAAAAATAGCTGGTGAAATAAGAATTATTTGGTCATATCAGAGGATTAACTCTAAAATCCCACTAAGCATGCTGAGAAGCCAAATTTCAAAACATTATAACTCTAGAACCAATTAATATTCTTTTCATGAAACCTTTGAAGGCACACCTTGGGACAAACCTCATCTGCAATTGAATGTTTTGACACAAAATTCCAAATCATCTTTGTTGTGGGTGAGAGCAAAAGAACAACTAAAAAGTGTTTTTTTCCTCCATATTTTTAACTTCCTCATCTTGGAATCTGAAGGAGTGCCTATCATGAAATTTCTAACATCGTGAGAACTTGCCACCCAGATCATGAATGACAAATTTGAACAATTGTGTTATATGGTGCCAAAGTTATAGTGTGCACAGATCTGGGTTTACATTAAACATTTGCTCAACCCCAAATATACTTTTGCTACTACACAAATATATATATATAGCCTCCTGGCTGAAGCACAAGGTACAGCTCCAAGCCACTGCCTCATAGTGATACATTTCTTCAAAAGTAGAGATGTATGTCTCACCACATGTTGCCAACACAGTCTGTTGTAGATTGTCCTGCAGGCCCTATGTGAAGAAAAAGAGATCATGTCTGATGTTGTTTGCTCAGTGAATGTGGTGGCATGACGGTTTACAACCCCAAGGAAGATCCCACCACTGATTTGCCAAGACTCCAGATACCCCAAACCCTAATGTTTTTTCCTCTTGTTGCTCGTGGGTGGGGGGGGAGTTAGGGATGGAAACCCTAATGCTACATTTCCCTACTTTTGTGGTGTTAATCTGAACCCAAACTGGTGCATTAAAGCAGGTTTTTGCAAATAATTTCCTTTCTTTTTGAGATATTGGAACCATATTCTCATTCACACTCCCTTTGGGGCCTACATGAACACATGTAGATGCACATAGCCCTCTGGGCCCTGTGCCAAGGGAAGACTCTGTCCACCTACAGAAGTGCAAGGCCCTTGTGGCCCCTGCAGTTTTAAACAGCAACAGATGTTAAGAATTCATGAGGCTATCTGGTGGGCTGTGGAAATGGGTTCTGCGCTTCCATGTGGCAGCACTTGCAAATGCACAAGGCACAGAGTCCATCTCTCAGCCATTGTACAAGGCCCACTGTGACCCATGGGGAAGAGGTGCAGGGCCCAATGCCAAGAGAAGAGGTGTGTTCAGTATATAGTACCTGGGCCTGTGGGGGAAACCCTGTACTTTCATTGCCTGGCTTGTGGGGTCACATAACAGTGCCGTCCTCCCACCCTCACCCCATCCAGCTGGGTCACTAAGCTTATCTCTGAACTCAGCTCATCAGCAAGGGATCAAAAACACTACCTGCTGGGGTCAAGACTGGCACTAAACACAAAGTGCTGGATATTCAAAAGGGTTGCGCCATGCGCAATGGGGTTGCGCCTGCGCAAGTCCGAAATTGTGCCATTATGCGATATTCAGCAGGAGGCAGTTGCACCCCCCAAGTCATGCTGAGCAACAGCGCAATGCTAATGAAGGCATGCTCAACCAGAGGGGGAAGAACCATGCATAAACTGCACAGCCCGATATTCAGCCCGGCTGTGCAGAGTTGTGCAGGCACAACCCCCTACCTGCGCCTGCACAACTTTGAGCCCCCAAAAAATGAGTAAGTCGAGGACCACCCACAGGTGAGCTGCCACATTGCAGGGCACAACACAGCAGCTGCCACCTGTGGGTGACCCTCCACTTGCTCTCTGTGCCTCCCCGCAGCCCAATCACGGGCATAACAGTAATGAAACCTCAACTGGGCCCGATCGCGGGCATAATAGTACTGAACCCTCGACTTGCTCATCGCGTTGGCATAACAGTACGAATTTCCCCTTACCGGCCTGGATCGGCATAAAATCAACTCCCAAATATTATTTGGGTTCAGTGACCAGGCCGGAGCGCAAGGTCATCTCTTCGTTCTTTCGCAACGCCACCCTGCCCACCCATGGGAGTTCACCACCCGCCTCGTTGGTGGTGCATCTCCTGCTTGCCGCCCGCCGCCATCGACCGACAGCTCACGATGGCATTTGCGTCCAGGAGAGCGTTCCGGGCGGCGGCTGATATATCGTAGGTAAAGTTCAGATATGTGAATGAATGAATCTATCTGCCAAATCTTGACCGCCTTAGAGGAGCGGGCTGCACGCCCATTGGCTCTTGCCTGGAACCAATGGGCATGCAACCGCATCGAGCTGTCAGTTGGTGGGGCGAGTAGGGCGGTGGTGGTGCCACCCCGGCTGATGGGGAGCGGGCGTGGGGCTCTGTGGGTGGGTGGGTGGGGCCACTAGATCACCAGGGAAATTGGACTTTGAGGGGTTGACCTTATGCCTGTGGATTGGCTTCGCGTCCACTGGACCACCAGGGATATTGGTCTTGGGGGTTGATCTTATGCCCGCCATCGGGCCAGTCGGGGGTCATACTGTTATGCCTGCAATCGGGCCAGTGGGGATTTGTTTCATGCCCATGATTGGGCTGCAGGTGTCGGTCCTCGACGGCTGCCGCCTGGCAGGGTGCCAGCGTAGTTGTCGGGGATCCACGCACCTGGCATGCTAACGGCATGCAAATGGGGCTATAAGTAGATGCAAATGGCCCTTCGCTACCTTGCATAACTTATGGCCCCATTTGCATGTCACCTTTTGAATTTTGGAAATTTGCGCATGGCGCAATGGAACTTGCCCCACCACATCTTGAATGCTCCATTCTGACCATTTGTGGTGGCACAAGTTCCACTGCACCATGCACAGTGGCTGTGGCCGGGGGCGATATTCAAAGGAGTTGCTCAATAGTGCAACCTTTGAATATTGCCCCAGCCACACCCCAGCGCAACTTTTTTGAGCAGCACAAGGGCTTGCGCCATGGAATGGTGCAGTTTGAATATCCAGCCCAAAATGTCTTAATAATGATATTTATTTCTTTAATTTTGACCCCAAATTTTCAAGATAGGTATCTTATGGCTCCCCTTACAAACATGACATGTGACATTTATAGTATATTGGCCAAAATGTCATTTTGTACCAGGAATGAAAAAACACATCTGGTCCAGGATTTAAAAAACGGCACCTGTCATGTTTATGAGGTGATGTGAAAAAATTATGTATAAAGTTTTGAGTCAAAATATTGAAAGTTAGCAAAGTGATGAGTGAATGTTTAAATATTGCAACATTCTCTCATAACTTGGCCATTTTATCATATTTGTACAGCAAGGGTGGGATGTTCAGAGCGGATGCACCATGCGCGACAGGGATGCACCAGCACAAGTACGGAAATGTGCCATTGTGCAATATTCAGTGGGAGGTGGCTGCGAAGTGCAACAAGCAATGCACCAGAGTGCAACAGTAATGAATGCATGCACAACCGTAGGGGGCGGAACCATGAATAACATGCACAGTGCGATATTCAACAGCAAGCGACATGTGCAATAGCGGAGCAAGCAGAAGTTGCGCGACAGCGGAAATGAGCCAAAATAAAAGGGAGCAAGAGGGGGGAGGAAGAATGTGCCACAGGGAAGCCACAGGTGGGAACGTGGAGACAGAGCCAGGGAGGAAAAACACGAAGCAGGGCGCAGGACTGGGCAGAATCAGGATAGGGCCCACCAGAACTATGCCAGAGTGAGAGTAGGAGTGGGTGTGCCCATACCAGTGCACAGAAAAGGGCATGAGAGTACCACAGTGGACTGAGGGCAGTGGCAAGAGGCAGGACAGTCACAGGCAAACAGCCGGAGGTGAACCCGGTGCAGGGGGGAGCACCAGGAACAGACATCAGGGGGAACAGGACAACAGCCACTTGGGGAAACACCAGCCAGGGACATGGCCAGCTCCACCTTCCAGATGGAGGAGGTAGTGAGGGGTGTGAGAAGGCAGGCAGTAGGGAGGTGTGGCCGTGGAAGTGCCCGTTGGCGGTACACCCAGAACAGGCAGTACCGAACCTGCACCAGCTTTGAGCAGTACTCTGACACAGAGATTGTGGGCTGGTACCACCTGAACTCGGGTGATACTGAGGCAGCTCTGTGAGCTATGCAGTGATGAGATGCAGGCACCCACACGACGGAGCCATGCTCTGTCAATGGAGACAAAGAAGACAGCCATTATGTGCCTGCTCACCACGGGCACCTTCCAGAGATCAACAGGGGACAGGACAGGCATAACCCAGTCGGGGCATCATGCCTACTCACACAATTCCTCAGCACACTGCTGCCACATGCTGTGGAGTACATCCATTTCCTCAGCACACAGGCAGAGCGCACAGCACACATACAGGAGTTCCACAGGGTAGCACGGTTGCCTGGTGTGCTCAGGGCCATTGACTGCACCCATGTAGGCATCTGCATGCCACCTGGCCTGGAGGGTGTGGCATACATAAATTGCAAGGGATACCTGAGCATAAACTGCCAGGTGATGTGTGTTGCCAGGGGGCGCATAACCAATGTCTGTGCCACGCACCCGTGGGAGCACACAATGCCTTCATCTAGCACCAGTCTGCACTGTGCCACATGTTTGAGAGTGGGGACTTCCCCACTGGCCATCTAGTAGGTGAGTATGCATATCATGCAGGACGACATGGGCAGACGTGGGGGGGTGCACAGTCAGAGGTGCCATGGGTACTGGTCATGTTGACCCATGGCATAGCGATGCAGATTACCATTCTAATGTCCCCCCTCTACACACAGGAGACAGTGGTTACCTGCTACATCCCTGGCTGCTCATACCATACCGGCGCCCCACGACCCCATCACAGTTACATTACAGTGAGGCACACACCACAACACAGAATGTCATTGAGTGGGTGTTCGGGCTGCTAAAGGCACAGTTCAGGTGCCTGGACACATCAGGCGGTGCCCTACAGTACAGCCTCTCAAAGTCCTGCGGTCTATTCCTGGTCTGCTGTATCCTGCATGACATGGCCACCAACTGTGGGATAGCCGCAGAGGTCAAAGAGGGGGACAGCAGTAGGATGATGAGGATGCCAATCCAGCTGGCAAAGGGCAGCCACCCCCTGGGTGATGAGACCCCCGGCTGATCCGGATGGCACAGCAACACTGGGACACCATTACAGAGGAGCACTTTGGACAGCACAGGTAGGTCATGGGGCCATGCACAACCACCAAGGGCAAGGGCACAGCCCGCAGACAGGCAGGGCAGAACACCAGGGGCAGACAGTGGTAAGGGAATGGGTCTGAGCGGGGCACTGCACATGGAAGCAGGGTGGGTAGGGCTGAACACAACACGTGCACACACATGCACATGCACCACAATACATGCACAAAGGGAAAATGGCACACCAACCCCAACAGCCACCCCCACCCCCAAACAGGACCACACATGACCATGCCTAGTGGCCATCACTGTGTGTGCCTCAGATGCTGGGCACCATTGCACACTGGCAGACAGTGCAATGCAGGCATTATCATGCACATGCCACAGTGGCCAGCAGCTAGGAGGATGTGCACAGGGACTGTGTGTGTGCAGGGCCGGGTACCCCACCCATGCATCACACAATGCACACCACAGTGCACATAGGGCAGTGGCAGACAGTGGCCATTGTGGGAGACAGGTCAGTCACGTGGCACAGTACCACGGTCACCACAGATGCGTGGGCGGCCCTGCCGAGACCTGCCGCCATGCCAGGCTGACTAGTGGCTTCTTGGGGCAGCACTGATGGTCCCCCAAGGGTGATGCTGCGTGAACACAACCATGTTCATGCAGGGGTCTGCAGTGCACTGAACATACCCGTGCCAGGTGTGCTCGGTATGCCCACAGCTGAACCCGGTGTCGACATAGCAGGTGTCGCATGGTGCTGGGAATGGGGGATGGACATGACACTGTGCAGTGTCTGCGGTGGCTGGGCACCGAACTGCCCAGTGTAGCCATGACAGTTGTCAATGCAGTGGTCTGCCTGTCAATGGCAGCAGTCACATCTGCCTGCTGCTGGGCCATCTCTGCCAGGAGCAATCCATGGTCCCTGCTGCGCCACACGTCTGCCTGGTGCAGAACTGCACTGAGTGCATCCACCACTGTCACAAGCTGCATCTGCCGATCTACTGAAGCCTGGAGAAGATGGCTGTGTTCGTTCAAGGGATTGTCCTCTGGTCTGGTATGCTGTCCCTTGTGGTGTTCCTGGCCCTTCTGGCCAGCACCCCTTGATGTTGGGCACTGCACACCAGAGCCATGCCAGGGCACCTCCACATGTGATGCACTGCCACTGCCCCTGACACTGTCCCCCATTGCCATTGGCTGACTGCTGGCTCTGCCCCTCCGGCTGCCGATTGCCAGGGCTTACTGGCACTGCTGCAGCAGCTGCAACAGCCCCACTGCCCTGGACACACACCAGTGCTGCCCCACTGGGCATACAGGCACAGGCTGGGACTGGGTTGTTATGCAGGCAGCCACGGTGGCATCACCCACGGTAATGCCCATGCAGTTGCCTGCTGTGGGACCATCCTGTGTCCCACATGTATCACTGTCTGGATGTGGTCCATCATCATCGGTGCTGGATCTGGCCCCAAGCTGTGTCCCAGCACACTGGAGACCATGGGCGATGTCATGCTGGGACACAGGCAGGGCCTTGCCCGCACCCTCACCACCCACATCAATCTGGACAGACATGCAGGTATGCACTTGGCCAGTCCCTCGGACACCTGTGGAGGTGGATGGGTGATCCTCCGTGTCCAGGGCCTCCCCCTCGGTGGACACACCCACCACCGCTGCCCCATGTAGATGCTCAGGAGCTGTAAGGGAACACATTAGCGTTAGTGGCTCTGCCTTGCCCTATGGCATGCCCTCCACCACCCATACACCGACAGGACAGGAAGGACCTACCATGCAGTGATGGGCTGCAACCCATCTGGAAGCCACCACCAGGAACATCCTCAATGGAACTATGCCACATGCAGCTGGTCACCTGCTCCTCCTGTGGCATCAGGTGGGGTACATCTGGCTGGCCCACACCACTGGCAGCACATGCAGCCCTGATGGCAGACACCTTGTCCTTGATCTGCCTCCTGTCCTTGCCAACCTTCTTCTTGCATTCCTGCATGGACTGCTGGTGGCTGCCATGCTGGTTCGTGGCATGCACCACCTCACCCCATGCAACAGCACGGGCCTGTGGCATTCCCCGCTGTCCACTAAGCAGTGGTTCCTTGTCCAGATATCCCTCGAACAGGGCATCAGATTCAGCCCTGGTGAAGTTGGGCCTCTTTCTTCTCTCCCTTGCCTTTTCCTCCTCTTCCTCATGCTTGGTCATGTTCGCGCCTGTGGGAATGACAGGTGTTACCTTGGACTGCAGTCCCATACAGCCCTCCCAAACCACAGAACCCCACATCCCAACAGCATGCAACCCACCACAATGGACTGCAATACCTAACCATGGCCTCTGCAGCCCCATGTCGCATTTATATAGCGCAACGCATGCAAATGAGGGCAGGAACAACTGTAAGTGGATGCTAATGCAGTGGATGCACCGTGAAATGGCTAATGAGCTGATTTGCATATGCTGGCTGAATATCACACTGTTGCACCTTGCACAATGTAGGTGAGTGTGATGTGCGCAATCAGCACCGTACGGCACATGCCTGGGGTGCTGATGCCAACGCGTGTGCCACTGCTGACTTGCTGTGTGTGGGAGGCAGTGCAGAACATGGCCACCACTGTGTCTGTGGCACTGGTGTGCTGTTTGCCTATGTGGCACTCATGCCTTGGTGTGCCATAGGTGCCACGGTGCCACTGTAGGGCATCACACTCAAGCACCCTACCATGCTACATACAGGGAATCCCCCAATAGCACTGTGGTGCACTGTGCATGGACAGACCCCTGACCCTGCGGTCGACCTTTGCCCTAGGCACCATGCATCTGCATGGTTGCATCCGTATTGCACAATCCGGTGACAGCGCGATAGGGACTGGCAGCGCAGTACCACGCTGTCTCCACACATGGGGCACGTGTGCTACAGAGCGCCATTTTTTTTGTGGTTTGAACAGCAAAATGCCGAGAACCAGAGCGCAGGTCTGGAGTGCCATTGAATTGGCAAACTTGGTGGCACTGGTGGAGCCACATGCTGGTGCCCTCTTTGGGCAGGAACCCCTCCACAGACCACGGACTGCTGTGTGGCAGGAGATCTCAGAGGGCCTGGAGGAGGTGACTGGGGTCAGCCGGTCAGTGGAGCAGTGTCACCACCCTATGGAGAGCTCCAGTGGTGGGACCCTGACTGCCTGGGGTATCTGCAGTCATGCGCCCGGTGAGGTGCCGTGCCACGACCAGGTAGGTACTGCATCCCATCACTGGTAGTGTCCATCTGTCTGGGTATCATGGTGTGCATAAGGCAATGCTGCAGGGGGTGGAGGCCATCTAGTGGGGGGTGGTGGTGGGGTGCATCATGGCTGGGCTGTGTGGGCATGCATGCACACACTGGGGGGGCTTTGTTACTGACTTGTACTGATGCTTCCCTCTCCATGTTTGCACCCTAGGCCCAGAGGAGTGCCGTAGGGCATGTTTGGCTCAGCAACTGGGAGAGCAGGCCAGAGTGGGTGCAGTGCACATGCAGCTGGGCCACGTTGGTTGGGCCATGGGCCACCAGTGCACTGCTGGCCAGGATGCAGGTGAGTCCATGTTTCCCCTTACATCTGTGTATGCTGGGTTGCAGGGGTGGTGGTGAGGCATGGCCATCCGCACTTGGCACCACTGCCGTGTATGCCACACAGTGTACTCAGCACTGTCCTGTGGCACTGCATGTGTGGGTGGGTCGCACAGGTGGGTTGTGCATGCACTGGGTCCATGGCTGTGCCACTGCCTTCACACCACATAGCCATGTCACTGTATGGCCACGGTGCTGTGTGGGACATGGGCAGTTGGTGTGTGCAGCATTCCTCATGGAAATGGGTGCCGGGGTAGGTGGGTATTGTGGGCGTGGACACTGTGGGTGGTCACATGCCATCACAGGGGTGTGGCCCATGGCTGAATGCTGTGCACATTGGGTGGGCTGCAGGGGTCTGGCCAGTCATGCATACTGACTCTGCTCCCTTGTCCTAGGTGGACAACGCTGGACTGCCCTTGAGCGGAATGTACAGTAGCTTCTGCAGCTGTCAAGGGCTACTCTAGAGCTGCTCCAAAGAATTGATTGGGGTGGCAGAAGGAGGCACAGGAGGTGCCACAGGGACTGAAGTGGGAAGAGGGGTCACCATTAGGCCCTACATCGCACGTGATGTGCATTCCCCCTGGACTTACCCTCACATCCCTTCATCCCACTCCCTGATGTACACCTTTGCCCCATGCCCACGCCCACCTGGTATGTGGCCCTCCCCCCAGCTTTGTACATAATTTTGTTTGTTGTGTTGTTTATACAGTTCACCCCTTTATTACAAACTTGTTTGTTATGACAACTGTGGTGGTCTCTGATTTGCAGCAGGCATATGGTGCTTGGCTGCAGTGGTGTGCATGGCATCGGGGTGGTGCAGGCCTGGGCATGTGTGTGTCCAGCAGGGATCCGCTTATGGTGTGGGTGGGGGACTCGGTCCCTGTCTGTGGTATGTGTGTTGTTCCCTGTGCACTGGAGGCCTGTGTGCAGTGGTCCCTGGTGCATGCACTGTGTCCCTGGTGCCCCTGTCAGTATGTCCATGGCCCGTGCAGCTGGCTCCCTTGCATGTCTGTGGTACACATGGTCTGCTGGCATGTCATTGGTGGCTATCCATGCCAGCCACCCTCTGGGCATGGTGCAGTGGTGGCTTGCCTCCTGTCACTGGTTTGTTGCATGTCTGCCTTGGGTGACACTGTGGGCTATGCTGTTGTTGTCCCCTTCTGCTGTCACTGGTGTCTGTTGCAGTGTCTGTGTTCTGATGTCTGTCACATTATCCGGCCGCATGCTGGTGGCGGGCAGCTTCATGGTGTATCGCCAGGATGGCTGGGCGCACCTGGTGCCATGGTGGGAGTGCAGGCTGTGGGTACACAGCATCAGTGGACTGCACCAGAGTGGCATTTGTTACCCCACTATTGTGGCCCTGTGTCAGGCCCTTGGGCCAGAGGGTGTTTTCCATGCCCTGTGTCACATCCTGTGTGGTGCATGCCTCCATTCACCACAGTGGGTGGCTGTGCTGTCTGTTGGGGCCAGTGCTGGGACAGGGTGTGCGCATAGATGGGTGTGTGGGGTGCTGTCCTGGTGGTGGTGGGGTCCAGGGCAGGCCTTGTCACATGCAGGGTCCCTCGGGTACTGATGCAGGGTTGACCTCTCTGCTGTGCCATGGGGGGCTGTGTAGGGCGGCACTGTCTCTGCAGTTGCATCAGTGACTGGTGCCACCCACTGCAGGGTGCTCACAGTGGGGCTGCCATGCATGGCTCCATGGTGCACAGGGTTGCATTTCCACAGTGGGGGTGGTGGCATGCATTTGGTGCCAGGCACTGTTGGGCACTGCTCCTGGGCTGGGTGTCTGGGGATCACTGTACAGGGTGTGCTCTGCATTGGTGGGATGGGGTGGCACTGGGTGGCTGGCCCTTCTTGTGTTGTGGTCATTGCTTTCCAGGGGTGTGTGCTGGGGCGCCGTATCCTGGCTGTGGATTCAATGCTGGTGTTCATGGGCTGGTGGTCCATCCAGCTCACCACAGGTTGTGCAGTTCATGGGGTGTGGGGGGCACTGTCTGGCCTGCTGTGAGCTCCTCCACCCATGGCTTCTGTGGGTGGTGCACCCCTGCATCCTGTCCCTGTCCCTGCGCATCCCTCATTGTACTACTGTGCATCTACCCTACTCCACTGTGCATCCCTGGTTGTGCTACTGTGCATCGGCCCTGCTCCACTGCACATCCCTGGTTGTGCCATGGTGTAGTTGGCATGATATTCAGCTGTGTTGTGCAAGTGCACCTTGGCCTGCACTGTGTTTGAATATTGCACGTGTTGTGCAGGGGCACACTGCACTTGCACCTGCTCCTGCTATTGCGCTTCTTTGTGGTGCAGTCTGAATATCCCTTCCCCAATATTCAGAATAGCCTTCCTATGATCCTGCCTCACAAACCCAGTAGACGAAAATGTTCAAATCCCATCCAAAACACCATTCTGTGCCATAGGTGCAAAACACATTTTGGCCAGGATTTGAAAATGGCAGGTGTCACCTTCATGAGGTGGTGTGAAAAAATTGCTATGTTTAAAATTTGGGGCCAAAATATTGAATGTTACCAGAGATATGAGTGAGTGTAGACAAATGTCAACTTATGCTCATAACTTTTTTTTTAAATATTTTGACCCCAAATCTTTAACAAAGCCTTCTTATGACCCCCACTTTATGAACAAGGGTGATGAAAATTTTCAAATCCTGCCTGAAAGGTGATTTCATAAAGTGACTGCAAAATTGCCTTTTGGGACACATTTGAATAATTCCACTGCCATTGGTCATGAGGTGGTGTTCCAAAAAGACCATGTTGAAAGTTTGGTGTAAAAAATATTAAAATATGACAAAGTTATGAATAAAAGCTTAAGCCCCATTGAAATATAATAAACTAGACTTATCTTATTTTCTCATATTGCAGATGCCGGTTACAGCAGCAAGACATGGCTTCAATCAGAGAGTGTATCTACATCTTGTGGTGTGTTCAGGTGCATGAGGGTGTGTGGTGGGTGAGGTGGCTGGTCTTGGGTGGAAGGTCAGGTGTGGGCTGTGTGGGGTGTGTGTGTGGGGATCAGATCTTTTTTACAGGTTTAAAAAATCAACAAGGAATGTTTTTCTCTATTTTGGGGGACTTTCTGACACTGGGGATTGGGCACCCACATGTTGGGCTACTATTCAGCAGCACTGGGCATGGGCACCCCAACACTGCCATGTATATAATGAGAAGGGGGTGGGCAACCTGGAGAAGAGAGGATGACAAGTGGTAGTACTGGGGGTGGACACCCACATCTACTTATAAAACTAAAATTAAACATGGAGGGGAGGCTAGCAATCTGGAGGTAATGGGGGGGTAGAAGCTGTACCAGGGGTGGGAATCCCAGTCCATTATTTGTTACACTAGATAGAGAGATAGATAGAGGGATGGCTAGATAGATAGATAGATAGATGGATGGACAGACAGACAGACAGACAGATAGATAATAGATCGATGACAGCTAGACAGACAGATATATATAGAGAGAGAGAGAGAGGGGGATTGCTGGCTCACTGCTGTAACTAAAGGCAGCTGCATGACTCAGCTGTGGCTTCCCATTTCAAGAAATTACTGAGAATGCAGGTGAATGGCTCCTCTCTGTACAGCAAGATCTGTCTTCAACTGGAGAGTGGATCAATGTCATCGGACATGTTAAGGTGAGTGAAGGTGCGAGTGATGGTGTATACAGTGGTGGGTGCTGAGTGGGAGGTCAGGGTAGTATGGGTGTGGATGTGTAGGGGGGGTCACATCATTGAGGAACCATTTTCTTTTTTACTGTTTCACAGAGGAATTTGCTTGCTACTCCTGGTTACTTCTGATTATTTGACTCTTAATTGACAAGAATATCATTTAAACTGAATTCTGCAATACTAGAACAAGGCTTGGAAAACAATTTGTGAACCCAAGATCAAGAACTGCTTGAAATATTTGGTTACTTAATTACATTTTACTTGCCTTGTGTATAGCTGTTCTGTTTTTTGGTTTTATTCTGATTATTTGGCCATTAAATTAATATGGCATTATTAAAAGCTTATGATGATATGAAGCTTAGAAATGAACAAGTTATTATGGCTGGGAAGTAAAAGAAAACTAAAGCAAAACAAATGACTGACTACGTTAATGTGTCAGAGAATGTGCCTACAACTTCTTCTCCTAAACAGAAAAAATCTGAATTTAAAGAAGGCCATGCTGGAGATTATCTGATAGAAACCATTAGGGAACTAGAATCTCAGAAAGTTAGTTTAACTGGAAATTTGGTTTCTGCAAACTTAATAAGAGAAGTTTATGCTATTGACCTGAAGAAAAGGACCTTATAATTTCTAATAATATTAGGGATGACTATTTAGCAGATTACAAAAATTTTAACCTGATTTTTAAATAAAGGAGGTAATGGGCAGGAGGAAAAATTTACCATTCAGACTAATGTACAGGCTAGTATTCATGCAACTGAAGGAAGTAAAGCCAGGAATAGTTATAACTGCCCTAATCGTTTTAACTGTGACCCTCATGCAAATTATAACACACAGACCATTATGCTGCTAAGTAAACAGCTTTCAGAAATTAAAACTGTTCTGGTCTGTACTAATTTAACCCTAGGTTCAGTAATGAAGCAATATGAAGAACAAAAAGAACAATAAAAAGAAACTGAAGATGTAATCAAAACCATGATTAGGGGATGGATGAGGGACATTTGTATGGAAAAAACAAACAAAAAACCATACAAGAAATTACAGAGGAGATTGCAGAAAGAGAACATATGGAGATTCATGTATTACAGGAGCAAAGACAAAAAAATAGTTTTTTTTACAACAACTCTAGTAATAAACAAGGGAGAAGGAAAAGTCAGAAAAAAATATAAAGAAAAGGGAGTTCAAACACTGGCCCAGAAGGACATAAATGAGAGACTCTTTAACAGAAAAGACAATACAGAAATGGCGATGAATCAATTGAATAAATCACAGAGTAGAAACATAGAATTTGATGGCAGAGAAGGATCGCTTGTCCCACCCAGTCTGCCCGTTTCCTTACCTAATGGATAAGCTGCAGATCATAGTTAACCAGCAGCCTATTTCTTCCTACCCTCACCTCCTAGAATTGCCTTATGACTGTCCCATGCATGCTTGAATTCCACCACTGTTTTGACTCCACAACCTCCTCTGGAAGGCTGTTCCATGCATCCACAACCTCTCTGTGAAAAAATGCTTCCTTAAATTACCTCTGAGCCACCATTCTATCTTCAAATTGTGCCCCTTGTTCTTGCACTAACTCCTTTTTGAAAGATGCTACCCTCTTGGACTTTGTTGATTCCTTCAGGTACTTGAAAGTTTCTATCATGTCCCTCCCTCCTTTCCTCGAGGCTATACATATTAAGCTCCTTAAGTCTCTCTTCATATGTCTTCCGCAGACCCTTCACCATTTTAGTTGCCTCCTCTGGACAGCTTCCATCCTGTCTATGTCTTTATGGAGATTGGGTCTCCAGAACTGCACACAGTACTCCAGATGGGTCTCACCAGCTGTCTGTACAGAGGATAATAACTTCCTGTTTTCTACTGGTGATGCTCTCCTATGCATCCCAGTATCCCCCAGCCCCTCCTTGCTGCCCTGTCACATTGCTTGCCCACCTTAGATAATCTGATATGACTATCCCCAGGTCCCTTTCCATTTTTGTTGTTGTTAGTATCTCACCCCCATTGTGTACTCTTCCCTGGGTTTTGTTTCCATGTGCATTACCTTGCACTCTTAGCATTGAATCTAAGCTGCCATATATTTGACCATTCCTCTAACCTTACCAAGTCCCTTCTCATCCTTTCCACCCCACCTTGTGCATCAACTCTGTTGCAGATCTTTGTGTCATCTGCAAAGAGACATACTTTTCCTTCCAGTCCCTCTGCAATGTTGCTTATAAAGACATCCTAGTTAACCAGCAGCCTATTTCTTCCTACCCCCACCCCCTAGAATTACAGAGAAAAGAAAAGGGAGTTCAAACAGAGTGAGAAATTACCGACAATTTATCTTAAATGGGTCCCAAAATCTAGACAGCAATCCCCATTCTCACTCAAGGTAGCAGCATATGATATTATTAAGAGTGTTCTGAGGTCCAAATTCATTTGGGAAGATCTTTCCTCTGTATGTAGATATAAAACTCTCTCTGATAGAGGCATAGTTTGCCAAGTATTGAGGAACTATGCAACTAGGGAACAGGTGCTAAAGTTGCAAAATGATATACAGAAATAGGGTGTGAATATGGATATTACTTCCAGGAATTTGGCAATGAACATGAATTTGAAACAAATAGATGGCAAAGGCCAAAAAGATGAAAAGAGTACAGTAAAGGGAAGGAATCTACTACAACAACCAACTATAATACAATATTTGGGGAAACTGCAGGTCATGGAATATGAACTAAAGACCTCACCAGGGTACAATACTATTATTAGAGAGAAGAAACAATGGGGACAAAGAAAACATACTAGTATTGTACTAGAGGATACTACTGAGTATAAAGAGGAAGGGTCACTATTGGGAAATATGCATTACACTACTGCGATGAGTTGTAAAGAGGTGAATTCCCTATCTTCAGTTTCTGATGATACAACATCAGCTCTTTCAGACTGAGTTGGAGATAGCATCAGGCCATCTAATAAAGGGACCATACTACATACCCCATCTATTAAATTCTTATCCTGGAATATTGCAGGTGTGAATATGAAAACTGATGATGGGACTTGGTTAGATATAATTAAAAAGTATGATATTATATTGCTCCAGGAAACCTGGCTAGAAGCTGATAAAGCAGTACTAATTACAGGTTTTAATACAATTCTGATTCATAGAATTAAGAATAATGTGAAGGGTAGATGTATAGGTGGTGTGATGGTTCTTATTAATACACAAAAGAAAATACATATTGTGAAATCCAAAATTTCTCCCTATCATAATTGGATTGTACGGGAAGTAATTGTTGGAGAGCCTGAGACCTATGTCTTGTTTAATGTCTATTTTTCTCCCTCATTATCTATTTTAGAATATAAGTGGAACTTAGAAGTATTATCTAAATGCTTAAATGAATATTGTTTTAGTATGCTTAAAAAGCACTTTATTCTATTAGGAGATTGGAATGCAAATATTGGAATTTGTAATGAACTAGATTTTTTTTGCGCATTTACAAGATATAGGCTATTATGGGGACTTACCAGTAGGGCAGTCTAAGACTGGAAGGGTTGACATTAAGGGTAAATTATTATTAGAATTTATTGTGGAAAATAATTTATGTATTTTAAATGCACACTCAAAGGCTGACTATCTGGGTGAAATCACTTTTCCAACCAAGAGCGGTGGTTCCATTCTGGACCTTGCATTGGTTGATGTTGCTTCTTATTTTTTTTAAATTGTTGATTTTGAGGTCCTTATTGAACATTTTTCTGACCGTTTTCCCATACTAGTTACAGTAGCATATGGAGATATAAAAGAAATAAGTTATGATAAATCAAATGAGATAGAATTAGATAATCATATGCAACTTTTTAAAAAGAGAATAAAATGGGATCCTCTGATAAAAAATAATATTGATATTTTACAAAGGGATATGGTGACTTTAAAATTAAAAGAAGCAATTATATGTGCCACAGGTGATTGGATTATTAAGCACTTTGAAAAATTAAATGCCTACTTTAGTAATAATATAAAAACCAAAATCAGATTTATAGGGCAGAAGATAGGGCAGTGAGAAATAATTCTTGATATAATTATGAATGTAGGAAATATAAAAGGCTATTAAATAGAGTGGCAAGGCTATTTAGGAAGAATACAGAGCTAATTTATAATAATGCATTATATTTTTTGAGAGGGGAGTATAGGACACTTATTAGACAAAGGAAAGTTAATTATAATGCTAAATTATGGACCCTATTACAATCTGCAATTGATGGAAAAAATTCACAAGATTTTTTGAAGGTAATTACACATGCTGAACGTTGCCCTTTTAGGACTATATAGGCTGTTATCCCTGAAGATGAGTGGATTATGTATTTTACCAACCTATATAGTAATAATAGTATTGATACTAGTATTAGCAAGTACTTTAAGCCAAGGTCAGAGGAAAATGAAGGATATGAATTGTATAGTTTTACTGAGCTTGAAATTAATAATGCCATCCTTGCACAAAATAGAAATAAGGCATCAGGCTTGGATGGCATTCCAGCAGAGTTATATCAGAATGATGTAATATGATGGTCAAGTATTTTTAAACATTTATTTGATTATGTAAAAAATTCAGAAATAATCCCAAAGTCCTGTAAAGAAGCTAAAATAGTTCCAATCCATAAAAATGGTGATAAGCGTTCCCAAAAAAACTACCATCCTATTGCTCTCCAGAATATTTCAGTAAAACATTTCTGCTGAATTTTACTGTATGAGCTTAATCAATAGATAAAAGAAAATAATATTTTAAGTAATTAACAGTTTGGATTTAGAGAAGGTCTATCAACTACTGACTGCATTTATATCTTGGACCACCTGATCAGGAAATGTAGGAAAAGCAATCAACCCCTCTTTTTGGCATTCCTTGATTTGACTGCTGCATTTGAAAATAGAGGGTTCCTATGGGAAATCATCTTAAGCTTGGGTATGAATAAGAAGCTTTTGGTGCTGATTAAGCAATTATATACAAATACAACTATACAGGTTAGGTATTCTACAGATGGTAAATTATCATCTCACATTCTAATAGGTGAGTAAAACAGGGGTGCTTATTGGCCCCTGTTTTGTTTAATTTATATATATTTTTTTAGCTTTTTGTTGACTGGGTAAGTACACTAGACAAATCCTGCCTATTTTCAGGCATGACCTGGGAGGGGATACAGATGAATGCCAACTGACCTTGAGCCAGATTGCTGTTGCTATATATTGATCAGGTGGTACAGGATCTTGATATGCATGATACAGATGCTCCAAAGATCTTAAATTCTAAGGTTAATGTTATCCTTTATGCAGATGACATTCTTCTCCTTTTTCAGTCCATTGTAGGACTGCAAAAACCTTGTCCTGTTTGGCCATTATTCTTGAAGTCTAGATTTAAATATAAATATAGAATAATCAAAGATACTGATTATAAATAAACCTAAGAAGTTGAATTATAAATGGTCTACAAATAACATGATGATGGAAGAAGTAAATAGCTATCTTTACTTGAGTGCTTATTACATTCTAGTGATATCTGGAAAATGCATATTAAAGAAAATAAAAGACGAGGTAGACAGATTATTTGGGGTATTAATAAATTTAGTAATCAATACATAAATCTTTCTGGTATTGCATTGCTTGACATCTATAGAGCTAAAGTTGATTCTTCTATTTTATATTGATCTGAAGTTTGGGGGAAAGATTATAGGGTTTCCATCTTAGAACCAATACAAAATCTATACATTAGACTGATATCAAATTTACCACAGTTTGTTCCAGCTGAGTTTATAAGGCTTGAAACTGGTCTTATTTCTATGACATCAAAAATCTTAGTAAGACAGGTGAAATATCTTGTGAAGTTAAATAACAATAACAATTTAAATTTACTCCTGAACTTATGCTGGATGGAGAGTGGTATGTCTAATGAATGTACAGAAAGATAGACACTGATAAGTAAACTTGATAGGGACTTGAGAGAAATTGGATTGGTTAGTTTAATAAATATGGATAATTATCAAGGATCAAACTTAAGTAGGAGCTATAGTGAAGCTATAGAAATAATTTATGACAACTCCAAGCAAAATGATTTAGAAAGCATCTCACTTTCTCAAAACTTTAAGAATTATAAGATGTTGAAAGATACACATAAAAGAGAAGAATATATATATATATATATATATATATATATATATACATTTGCCAAACAAACTCTCATTATACATTATAGTGCCAATTTAAGATTTGATATAAATGCTGGATATTCTTCAGGTTTTGTCAAATGGGAATCCTATATAATGTATAGGATTAAAATAAAATATAAAAATGGTTTAGAGTGTAAGGGCAATTGCCCAGGTAAGTGGGATTTGGAATTGGTACACATTTTATTGGCTTGTCCAAATTTAAAATGTTTACGCAAAAAGTGGTTAGATAATTACCTTGAAGAATTATATAATGAAAGTAAGGACAGAAAATTAAAGTTCCTTTTAAATTCAAATAATGCTGCTATTCTGTATAGTGTTGCACAATTTACAATAGCCCCTATTAGATTAAAGAACTTATAACTTATATGATGGACCATATGAATTATGTTTGATGTATTGTTCAATTAGAACTGATGTAGTGTGATCTATGCATTGTATTTAATGTTCTCTGAACTCTCTTGTCATTTTATGATGTGGGGTTCATATTTTATGTGTTATACTTTATTGTCATACACTTTTAAACAAATAAACTGAAACTGAAATTGATTAAAAAATCAATGAGGGACAGTTTTTTTTATTTCAGGTGACTTTCTGACACAGTGGACTGGACATCCAGTGTCAGGCTACTGTTTGGTGGGGTGGACAATCTGGAGGGAGGGGTTAAGAGAGAAGATACTGGGGCTGGGCACCTGGTCTGTTTATGAAACTTTAAATTAGACATGGGAAGGAGTGGAAACCTGGTGGGGAGGGGGAGAAAAAAGTGGCACTGGGCGTGGGCATCCTGGTCCACTACTTATCATAGTAGAATGATAGACAAGTAGACAGATATAAAGATAGACAGACTTAAGTTTCAGTGTTTTTTTAAATACATAATTTTTATATATTTTCAAAGTTTTTGTTTTAGTAAAAACAAGATAGCAGCTGCGACAGTATTTTTTTTCTTCCAACAGTAAATCATTTCTCACAACAAGCAAATCATGAAAATAAAACCTCAGGACTGGTGTTTCTTAATCATTCAAGATTGATGGTTATCTCAGAAAAAATCCTTATAACTCTGGAATCATAATTTTCTTTTCATGAAACCTTCAAATGCACTACCTCAGTACAGACTGCTTCTACCCTGAATGTTTCATGAAAGAGTTCTGCACAATCTAGGCTGTGAGAGCCCTCAAAAAACATGTTAGTACATGAAAGCAAAACACCATTGTTTTGCATTTTGTGGCTAGTCCTGCAAACAACATTACTTCATAATTTGTTTTGTGACATTTTGACCCCAGATTTTCAACATAGTCTTTTTATGACCCCTCTTTCTGTACATGACAGATGTTGGTGTCATTTATGAAACACTGGCTAAATGTTATTTTGTGCCACAAGAGTGAAAATCCATACTGGCAAAGATTTGAACAATGACACCTGTCATGTTGAAGAAGTGGTGTGAAAAAATGGCTACACTAAAAATTTAGGGTCAGAATATTGTAAATTACCAAAGTTATGAATGAGTGTTGAAAAATGACAAAGTGCCTTGTTTTCTTAATATTTGACCCAAATTTTCAACATAGTTTCTTGTGACTCCATTCATGAACCTGGTTTGTGAACATTTTAAATCCTGCCCATGATTTTGCAGAATGATTGCAAAATTTCCTTTCAGAGCTAATTTGAAAATTTTACCGACCCTGTTCATGAGGTGGGATCCCAAAAAGGCCATGTTTCAATCTGTTGTAAAATATTAGAAAAATGTCCAAGTTATAGATACTAACATACTAAAAAGCCAGCAGAGTAGGCCTAATGGTCTTTCATGTCTGCTCGTTTAGTCATCCCTGAACCTAGGAGCTGACCCTGCAGTCCCCCCTTGGGATTTTCCATTTCCAGCCCAGGATATTCCCCTTGTAAGGGCTTTGTCAGCACAACCCTTCTGCTATACCTGTCCCAAACCCTCTTGAACCCCTCCAAAGTCTCTGCCTTCACTAGTCCTCTGGAAATACAGTATCAGTGGCTCAGTAGGTAGCACACTCACCTCTGAGGCTGGGAGAATCAGAGGGCTGTGGATTCAGTTCCCACATCTGGCACTTGGGTTAATATCCCAGTACTGACACTGTAGTGCAGCATGAGAGGGGTGCTGCACTTCTGAGGTGCCATCTTTGAATGAGACGTTAAACTGAGATCCCATCTGCCTGGATTGGTGGTAGTTCAGGTGGATGTTAAAGGTCCCATGGCACTTATCGAAAAGAGTAGGGGAATTTCCCCAGTGTCCTGGCCAAATTTCCCTCATTCACTAAAAATACCACCAACAGCTTAATCTGGTTCAAGGTCAGTTGGCATTCATCTGTATCCCCCTTCCCCGGGTCGTGCCTGAAAATAGGCAGAATTTGTCTAGTGCACTTACCCGGTCAACAAAAACTAAATAAAATAAAATAAATGCATTCCATGGTTCCACCAACCTCTCAGTAAAGTAGCACTGCCTCCTTTCCCCTTAGTCTCCCTCTCCAGCTTCCATCCATGCCCTCTAGCTACCCCTCCTCCTTCTTTTGGAACATCCTGACTGAGCCTCCCTATTTATCCCTTCACTTGAAGGCAGCTATCATGTCCCCTGTCCCTTCTCTCCTTCAATGTGTACATAGTGAGTTCCTTGAGCCTGTCCCCATGGGTCCTTTTCCCCAGTCCCGTGATCATTTTGGTTGCCCTCCTCTGGACCCTTTCCAGAGTGCTATGTCCCTTTTAAGTGTGGCCTCCAAAACTGCACACAGTATTCGAGGTGTGGCCTAACCAAGCAGTTATACAGAGGGAGTATCACCTCCCTGCTTCTGGAAGTAATCCCCTAGCAATGCATCCCAGCATCCTGTTGGCTTTGGCCACTGCTCTCCTACAAGTCTCAGAGCTGTTCATCTTGACATCCACCACCACCCCCAGGTCCCTTTCAGCTGTTGACTTGTATAATTCCCACCCAGTGTATATGCCTGGCCCGGGTTTCTGGTGCCCAGGTGCAGGATGCTACATTTTTCTGCATTGAACCTCAGTCCCCACTTCATTGACCACCTCTCCAGAGCATCTAGGTCCCCCTGCAGGGCCACCCACCCCTCCTCTCCATCCACCATGACTCCCAGCTTTGAGTCATCCGCAAAGAGGCTCATTTTACTCCTGATGCCCTCCCTTATGTCTGAACAGGAGGGGTCCTAGGACCAATCTCTGAGGGACCCCACTAATGACCCTCCTTGGAGATGAGACTACCCCCCCAACCACTACCCTCTGGGTACATTCTGAGAGCCAATTACCTATCCATCTGATCATTTGTTTCTCTGCCCCCATTTCCCCCAGCTTATCCAGCAGGCCCCCTTGAGGAACTGAATCAAATGCTTTGCTGAAGTCAAGAAAGAGGACATCCACTGGCTTAGATAAAAGTTCAAAACACATAGA
Organism: Neoceratodus forsteri; assembly: GCA_016271365.2. Lineage (NCBI taxonomy): Eukaryota > Metazoa > Chordata > Ceratodontiformes > Ceratodontidae > Neoceratodus > Neoceratodus forsteri. Next base: position 212,506,361 of record JADMNL010000024.1, read on the forward strand.
AATACATTAACTGCACTTACGTTGTTTCCTCAGTCTGGCTTAAGGAAGAGGACATGGACAGGATTTTCAACACTCCGAGAATGCCTCAAGCTCCTGATCTGCCAAACATATGGTGCATGGGTTTGTGGCAGTCTCCTGGCCAGTGTTAGGAGTTTCTATCCCGTGTACCAATTGCCTCAAGTCAGACTAACTTTTTGTGGTCTCGCTTCTGGCAATCCCGAGGGCCATTTGTATGGAGCTTGTGCCAGATATGTGTTGCAAGCTGCTGTAAATCATGGAAACTGTTGCAACTGCACCAGAGATTGTAGAATCAGGTGCAGTTGTGGTGAAGGGGTTTGGTGCACCTCTGGAACCTAAGTGTTGTGGTGCAGGGATTGATGCAAGTCCTGCACCATGCTTTGAAAATCCAGTCTATGTCTCCATTCCCACAGGATTATGGTGTTGGACCCTGGTGGGTAAATAAGGGTACCATGGGGTATGGAGTGGTGGGTGCTGAGTGGGGGTCAAGTGGGTAGGGAAGGGGAATGGCAGTTGCACAACAGACATGAATGGACAGTTTTCTTTACTAAAGGTTAAACAAAATAATATAGACATTGAGGGACTGTTTTTAATTTGCAGGTACTGACACTGGGCATTCAGCACCCCAGTGTGAGCTTGATCTTTCACAGCACCAAGGTTGGGTACCCTGCTGTCACACACTGTTGGTTTGTGGGAGGGTGGTGGTTTAAGCTGGCACCAGGGATTTGGCACATCAGTGTCAGGATCTTGGTGTGGCGGGCAGGTGGGCCAGTAGGTAAGTCATGAAAATGGAGGGAAGGGACTTAATTAGCACTGGGGGTGAGCACCTCATTTTCAGACTCATGAATTATTTAGCTAGTACTGGGGTTTGGGTACCCCAGTGTCTGTTTAAAGGAAGTAGGCCACTGGTGTGGCTAGTGGCTGCCAAAAGGGCCATTTAAAACATAAACACACATGGCTCTGTTCAGTAGGGGCAGGGCTATGCACTGACACATACTCCTACCCCCACTGAATGAACACTTTTGGAAATGAAATGGATGCTGCATACACTATCAAGCTAGCCCTGCACCCACAGACATGCATGCATTTTCACCAAATTATGGCATTTAGAAATGTGGTCATAACAAATCAGTTATCCTAGAGCTGTACTGAGCATGCATAAATTGTTTCCTTAAATTTCTCAAAAACAGCACAAGTTAAGGACATAAAAAGCACAAAAGTGTACACCTTGGGCAAAGTCTATCAAACCTGAAAGTTTCAGGTTTGAAATCCTAGTATTTTAGTTGTAGGTGAGCAAAAGAAGTCTTAAGTTTTGCCAGTTTTATATATTTTGGGGGATTACCCACTTCTGTGCAACAAACAATTGACCAACATCCATTAAGGTGACAGCACAATGCCGATGGTAATTGCAATGCCAGACAATTGTGCCACCCGACCCCCATTGTGCCAAATACCTCATGGCAAATTCTATTTTTTTGTTCCAAGATTTCATGGTAGAAGCAGCTCAGAAGTGGGTGTGTATGTCTTGCACTATGCATGGCTATCTTTGGCTGCAGAAGCACAGGCCCTGCTTCAGAGGGATGAAGACATTGTATGTGACATCGAAATCTTAAGACGTGACCTGGTGTTGCATGAGATGCAGTAAGAGAAATTGTTCAGTAATTTTTTTCAGCTATTTAGCTTAAAGGAAAACTACACCCTCATGTCTTTTACATTGTATTTTTTTCCATGTCAACAGAAAACTCTTTTTGTGTGACTGTTAAGGAAATATGTGATTGCTTTAGTTTATTTTCACTGGTTGTACTAGCCGCTGTAACTATTCTGGGGATCTCCATTTTCTGGTTGATGAAGTGACATTGTCCCTGACAGCTGCATTAACATATGAGAGCATGACATGCCAGCACCCTTTAGACTCTACAGTATGCCAGTCTGCTTAGAGTTCAACAAAGCTACTTGCAGCAAAGTGTGAAACACCACATTTACCTTCAGTTAGCTTTGAAAACTGTCTGAGTTGTAATGGAGGGGTTTTCCCTTTGAATTGCATTGAATGCGTGTATCCAGAGACATTTACTTTCAGCATAGAGATACATGATATAAATGGTCGCTGTGAAATCGAGTTCTCATATATTAATGCAGTTCTCATAGACAATGATATTTCAACAATCATAAAATGGAGACCCCTAGGATAATTACAGGAAACTTGTATGAACAGTGACAGCAAACTAAAGCAAACACATATATCCCCTACAGTTACAGGAAAAGAGTTGTTTGTTGACAAGGAAATAAATAAACTTTACACGATATAACGGGCAGTTTTCCTCTAAAAAGCTTTGAACAATGTGTATTTAATGTGGCCTATGTGCAAATCACACTGCAGAATAGTTCTACACCCACAAAGCAAAGTCATTAACTGATGCAGCATATGGCTTGATGCTTTGGAGATGCACTTTCTGGGATGTGGTGTGTGATATTCTTCTAAAGCACTTGTGTGTTTGAAAATAAATTGATGCCATGTTTAGTGAATGAAATAAGAGTAAGACAATGTGGTGCTGACCCTGTTCACTTTGCCACTGAGCAGACTGTGTTTGTTTCGCTAGTGATACAACAGTGCTTGCACAGACAACGCTGATATGAGTATAAGGCCAACACATTCCATTCATTTCCCTACTTTTTACATTTTGTGTTTCAACTCAATAGATGCATTAATGTACTGCAGTTTCTAGCAATATGTGTCTATATATAAACTACATTAATGCACTAGTTATGAATCAACTTAACACCATAAAAGTAGGGAAATGTGGTGTTAAGGTTTCCAACCCTAACTCCCTCCCAAGCAGCAAAAGGAGATCACACAAGCAACCAGACAGCTATCATGAGGAAAGACAAACAACATACAACAAACAGCTGTTTCCTCACCAGATACCATCTCAGACAAACAAAAAATAGCTGTTTTAACCTAATCTGAGCTTTCAAAGGTAAGATTTTGCTTTTTTTAAGGAAAGTGCTAGCCCAGCTTTCAATGTAAAATTTTACTTTTTTAAGGAAAGTGCAACCACTAAACAAAACTGCTACCCCTTTGGAAACATTCTAAGCATTTGTTGAAATGATGATGCCCACATTGCAATTGTACTTCTGTCTGCAGAAGCACAGGTACTCATGCACACTGTATGACATACACACACAGGTGTGGCTGCAAAATCATAATGTGGTGCTGACCCTGTTCAGTTTGCCACTGAGCAGACTGTGTTTGTTTCTCTAGAAATCAAGAATGTCACACTGTTTTCGTACAGAGAATGCATGTGAACAGCTCCTCTCACTTAGCTAGGTACCCAGGATTTTGAGGTGCCCAGAAACCTTATTTCCAGAACCATATTCAGAAAAAATAGAATTTAGCTGAACAGGTCCCGCTTACCTAGGCTCAGGTGTCTGTTTTGAAAATACATAATTTTTAAGGTGTTCTGTTGTAAAGAAAATAAGATAGTGACCATCACAAACCAAAAAAAATAAAATTTTGGTTTATGAGAGCTGGTTTTGGTTCAAGACAACTTACTGATGCAAACTGGAAATGCTTCCACAAATTAAAAATGTGCAGTTTGTATCAAAGTGTTATCCAAAAATCCTACTGAGCGTGCTCAGAAAAAAACTTTAAATCCTTAAAACTCTGGAAAGATTAACATTTTTTTTCATAGAACATTTGAAAGGCACTACCTTGGTACAGGTTGCTTCTACTCTAAATGCTTAGAAAAATTCTGTACCATCTAGGCTGCACATGACAGACAAAAAATATTAAGTATAGGAAAAAACACTGCACTTCATTAAAATTCAGTGTTCTGTATCTTGGAAACCAAACAAAGTGCCATCACAAAACCTTTCACATCCTGAGACCCTGCCATTCAGACCACATATGTAACATTTTGGGCCATTTCATCAAATCGTGCTAAAGTTATTAAGGTGTAAAATTGGGGGTTAACATTAATGTACAAAAGAACTGCATTAATGCACCAGTTAGGGTTTAAGGTAACACCAGACAAGTAGGGAAATGTCACATTAGGGTTTCCAACCCTAACTCCCCAGCCCCACCCCTCCAAGTAGCCAAAGAAAAAAATAACTAGGATTTTGGGTCTCCAGAGTCTTGGCAAATCAGTGGTGGGGTCTTCCTTGGGGTTGTCAACCCTAATGCTCACCCCTCCCCCCAGTACATAGCCTCCTGTCTGAAGCACAAGGTACAACTCCAAGCCAGTGTCTCATAGTGATACACTCTTTGAAGGTAGAGAAGTATGTCTCGCCACATGTTGCCAACACAGTGGGCCAGATTTTCAAAGCTTTGTGCCGGGCCAAAAACGTTTATGCGGGTTTAGCGTGGATCTGCTATATTCAAAAGGCCAAATAGCGTGTGCAAACTGCATTAGGGCTAAGCAAACCATAATTTTTGCAAGGGCAAAGTGAACATGAATACAGGTGCAATGAGATATTCAGTGACTAGCACAGCTTAAGGTGTTTAGCAAGACTTGGCGTGACCCATAGGCAGTCCAAATTACCAGAAAAGCTAGTCTTAACCCAGGGCAAACAGCTTTGTGTGACATTTTGCTTTGCATGGTGATTGCACGACATTAACATAGCTTGTGTGGCCCTAACATATGTGTATGACACTTAGAAACTGCAGACATGAAGGACACATGCCGGTCACTGATGGAACCACCATGATGTCAATAGTTGCCACAGATCTCAACCATACACAGGCAGAAAGGGGTGATTGGTCCCACAGAGGTCATCATGGTAGTGTGGCAATACAGCACACACCTGCAGACCATACATCTGTAGTGCCCAGCAGATGCCAGCACACACAGGCAGCACTGTGGGCATAGTGGCCATTGAGGGGAGAGTGTATGGGTGGCCAGACCTCACCACAGCCCACATGTGGCCACAAGACTGGGACATAGCACACAATGCACAATGGGCCAGTAGGGCAATACCCACCACCTGTGTGTCTGTTGGATCCTACATGCCCCCTGCCACATACAGCACAACTGTACAGATGCCACAGCACACACAGCTGGCTATGTATGTATCACTGTGTGCATCCCATGCCACAGGTGCAGCATCTGTGGATCACACAACAGTGTAACAGTAATGCCCACAGTCAGTAAACACCTGCACATTGGGCCTGTCTCTGTACAGTGCAGTCAGCATCACAGCCCTACACACCATAGGCAGTGCTGTGTCCCTCACACTACTGGCCCCCTTGCTACTGCAGTGTCTGCTGTGCACTGTAGCATGCCCTACAGTGTGACAGTTGCATGCAGCACCACCACCACCTGTACCTTTGCTGTCTTGTCCCGTGGGGTGCAATATGCTACGTAATGCTGTACTGATTATATGTAACCTGCAGCTATCATTGTGCACTGTCAGACTGACCTACAAGTGGAGCTGCAGTCAGACCTGGCCAGCCCTGTACTTCCAGACTGACCTACAGGTGGCTCTGTGGGACCCTGCAGTAACGTTGGGCAAACTGCATGCAAATCATGGCATAATGAGTTGCTAATCTGGATGTTTGCCCAGAGACTACCTAAGTAGGCTTATTTGCATGTCCCTTTTAAATATGTCAAAGTTCAGTGAGGGGCAAATGTGTTTACACCAGGCAAACAACTTAGCTCCGCGCTAATCCCGCACAAATGCATTAGCTCTGCACTAATGGCTCGGGGAATATTATACTGTTTTGCACCCTGTACTTTCCCATAGGCAGCCCCCTGCAGCTGTACTGGGTCCACACATTTGCTGGAATACAAATGGTCCACACAGGTCTCCTCTAGCTACCTTCACATCGCTGTGCTCTGTGTTGCTATTGTGATCTGCACTTTCTGGTTGCTATATTCAGAGCTGTCTTATTCAGGGCTAAGTTTGCCTGCACTCCAGCCAGTTGCCTGGCCTCATTCCCATGCTATATTCAGAAGCTGTTTGCCCCAGGCTATTCCTTTTGAATATAGCTTGCTGTGCTCTGGGCTAAGTTTTCCCATTGGGCAGTGCTAATTTAGCCCAGGGGCAAGTTTTGAATATCTGGCCAAATATGTTGTAGCTTTCTTCATGCATGGCCTTGCATGAAGAAAGGAGATCACATCTGTTGTTGTTTGTTTAGGGAATGGGGTGAATATTAGGTTGACAATTCCAAGGAAGACCACACCACTGATTCACCAAGACTTTGGAGACCCAAATCCCTAATATTTTTCATTTTGCTGTTTAGGGGTTGGGACTGGGGAGTCAGGGTTGGAAACCCTAATGACACATTTCCCTACTTATATTGTGAGAACTTGAACCCTAACTGGTGCACTAATGCAGTCTTTTGCAAATAATTTATTTTCCTTTGAGATAGTGGAATCATATCCTCATTTACGCAGGTCCCTTTGTGACCTGCATGAACACATGCAGATACACCAAGGGAAGACTTTGTCTACCTGTGTGGATGCAGTGCCCTTGTGGGTCCTGCACTTCTGTGCAGCAGTGGATGTCACGAATTCATGGGTCTGTCTTTGGCTGTGGAAGTGCAGGACCCCTCTGGCACTGCACTTGTGGCCACAGACACAGATACACAGGGCAAAGAGTCCATCTCCAGCCAATGCATAGGGCTCTCTGCAACCCATGGGTGCAGATGTACAGGGCCGATGCCAAGAGAAGAGTTGTCTTCACTACATGGTACCTATGCCAATGCAGGCAAACCAGCACCTTTCATTCCTGGCTGGGGGTGCTATGTATCCATGAACCTCGCCCCATGCAGTTGGGTCAAAGCTTGTCCTCAACTCAGCTGATCAGCATGGGATCACAAAGCACTACCCACTGGGGCAAGCTTGGCACTACACACAAAGTTTCTCAATAATTGTAATGAAATTTAGCTTTATGACTCCTCTTATAAACATGACATGTGACATTTATAGAATATTGGCCAACATGTCATTTCACACAGAAGTGTGAAAACACATCTTGTTCAGGATTTAGAAAATGACACCTATCACATTTATGAGGTAGTGAAAAAATGGGAATGTTGAAAGTTTGGAGTCAAAATATTGACAATTACTGAAGTAATGAGTGAATGTTAAAATATTGCAATGTTCGTTCATAACTTGGTCATTTTACCATATTTGTACACCTGATTTTCAGTATAGACTTCTTATGACCCCACCTCATGAACCCGGTAGGTGAAAATTTTCAAATCCCCACCAAAAGCGTCATTCAGTACCACAGATGTGAAAAAAACAAAAAAACATGTTGACCAGGATTTGACAGTGACAGCTGTCACATTCATAAGGTGGTGTGAAAAATGGTTATGTGTAAAATTTGGCATAAAAATATTGAAAATTACCAAAGTTTTCAGTGAGCATAGAAAAATGTCAATGTACCTCATAATTTTGTTGTTTTTAGTATCTGACCCCAAAATTGTCAAGGTAGCCTTCCTATGACCCCACTACATGAACAAGGGTGGTGAACATTTTCAATCCTGCCCAGGTGATTTTGCAAATCAACCGCAAATTACCTTTTGAACCAGAGTTGAATAATTTCACTGTCCCTAGTTATAAGGGTGGGTCTTAAAGGGGAATGTTGAAAATGGTGTAACAATATTAAAAAACAAAACAGTTATGAATAAAAGTTCAAACTGCATTGAAATACATGAGACCGACTTACCTTATTTTCTCATATCGCAGTTGCCGATTCCAGCAGCAAGATGTGTCTTTGATCAGAGAGTGGATATACATCATGGGACATGTTCTGGTGACTGAGGGTGTGTGTGGGTTAGTGGGTGCTGTGGGGAGGTTGAGGTGGTGTGGATGGGGTCAGATCGGTGAAGGACTTGTTTCTTTTTCATAGGTTAAAAATCAGTGATGGATGGTTTTCTTTATTTCAGGGGACTTTGCAGCATTAGGATTGGGCACCACACTGTCACACTACTTTTGGCAGGAGATTACTAGCTCACCACTGTAATGGAACCTGGCGGCAAGTCTCCAGCTGCAGCATCATGTTACAAGAAAGTCCCACTGTTCTCATCCTGAGAATGTGGGTGAATGGCTTTTTCACTAAACTGGGCACCCAGGATTGTTGGTGCTCAGAAAGATTATTTTCAGGGCAATTTAAAAACAAACAAACAAACACCAAAATCTGCCTGAACAGGTCCTGTTTATCTAGGTTAAGCTGTTTGTTTTTGAAAATACATCACTGTTATGTATTTGTAATGTTTTTGAGTAAAGAAAGATGGCAGCTGCCATAATCATATTTTTATTTCACAATTACAGTTGCAACCATAGATATGTTCAGATATTTTCAGATATTTTGCAATATATCCAAAGAGATTCTCTGGTGGCCCATAGTGGTACTGCAGGCATGCATGGAATCTCTCCAAAGATATCACAGAACTTTCAGGAAATATCTGATCATCTCTATCACTGCAACTGCAAATCATTTCTCACGACAAGTAAATATGAAAGAAGCATTCATGATCAATGTTGTTTTTACTGGTCAAGCTTGATGGTTATCAAAAAAATCCTTATGAGTCTGGAAATGTATAATATTTTTTCACAAAACCTTTGAAAGGCACTAACTCAGTACAGGCTTCTTCTACCCTGAATGGTTCATGAAAAAATTCCACACCATCTAGGATGTACATGGGAGAAAATAAACCAAACCAAAACAAAACAAAAAAAATGTGTTAAGTATAGGAAAACCAAACACTTTTTTTTTCCAGTTTTTGCCATTCTGGGCCCAATTCCAGAATGTATGGCACAACCCGTGGGCGGATGCAAGTTGCGACATATGCTGCTATGCTGGGGACCCTGTGCCAGATTCCAGAACAGGCAGGGTCCCCGGCACCTATGCCCTGTGATTGGCAGCAGCTCCAGGGTTGCGCCACAGGAAGGGCACACCTGACCTGGTTGCTGCAAGCCGCAGTGATGAACACCCACAGGGCATAAGCTGTGCATGGCATGGCTCCAATGCCCTGCACCAGGGCACTATGGCAATGCCCCACAGGGCTGGGGAGGGAGTGAGGGGTGCCACTGGTCAACCCTGGGGTGCATGGCAGGTGGGGGGACATGTACTGCCCCAGGGGCACTGCTCAGGGATGGGGGCACAGAGATGACAACTGCCCACAGAGGGCAGCCCTGCCACCCAGAGTGGGTGGGGTCTCATATGGGACCATGGGGGTCATCTGTAGGGGTGCCAGGCACAGAGGTGTGACCCTGGTAGATGTAGAGTACCAGTTAGACTAGCTAATAGCTGGTCTAACTGTACTTATGCCACTTGTCTGCTGGTGACCCTCATGGAATATTGCTTTTGCCATTCTATCAGCCAAGGACCAGGAATAGGGCTGTAGAGCTTCCAGAAACACCCATGCACCATGTCGCAGGGGGTTTCTGCCATAGAGGGTGGCTTAGCCAGCCTTGGTGCAGACAGCCTGTGCCATGTCATTAGGCCACCTTTGAATTGCAGGTGGCGAATGCATGTCACAAGGTGTGACTTGCTCCATTGGGTTTGGTGCAATCACCTTGTGACATGCGAACTCCATCTTGGAATCAGGCCCCTGTGTCTTAAAAATGAAACAAGCTGTCATAGTGAAATGTTTACATCTTGAGACTCTGGCAACCTGACTGCATATATTCCAAACTTTGGGTTATTTCATCTAACACTGCCAAAGTCATTAAGGTGCAAAACTGGGGTTTAACGTCAAACAGTCAACTCAAACCTAACTGTATCTGCACCCATATAGTTAGGGTTCAATAGGGTGTTTAATATTGAACCTCTAAGTTTGTGCCTTAAAGGCTTCACCCTCATACAGTGGAATTACACAATGTTTTGCATACACAGTTTGGGGGTCCAGTCTCTTGATTCGGCAATTTTCATAATGGTTGGATGTCCAGATTCCGAGATCCAGATAGTGCAAAAAGTAGAAAAATTAGGGCTTTTTCATCACCTACAACTCAGAAGGATTTGGAATTTTGTTCTGAGATCTTCAGGGTAGAAGGGCTTGCACTAGAAAGGTGCCTTTGTTTTCTTTTGTGAAAAATATGAATCCATTCCACTGATAAGGATTTGAAATGTTGGTCCTGAGCATTCTTAGTAGGGCATTTCATTTCGTATGATACAAAAATCTTCTTTTGTGAGAAAAAATTATTCTTTCATGTGAGCTATCTTGTGTTTTTTAAAAAAATTTGAAAACCCATATAAATTATGCCCTGAGGAAAAATAATATATGAATCTAGCTAAACTGGACCCATTTAGCTAGATTCTGGTGATATATTTTTTTAAAAAGACCCTGTAATGTAGTTTTGAGACATCCTAAAATCCTAGGTGGACGGCTTTGTGAGGGGGGTTTCGATTCTTCTTTTGTAAATCAAGCCTCTTCTTTCATGAGTCTCATGAAAGAAACTGTTGGCTCACAAAAGAGGAATCTTGGCTCACGAAAGAAGAGGGTGGGACTTAAGTTGCTTTTCATAGTTCTTCATGAGCCAAACATCTTCTTTCATGAGTCACAAGACTGTTGGCTCATGAAAGAAGAGTGTGGGTCTTCATTTTTTTCTTTCATGAGCTGAATGAACCTCTTCTTTCCTGAGCTTCACAAAAGATGAATGTCAGCTTATGAATGAGGAATCTCAGCTCTCAAAAGAAGAGGGTGGGCTTAATTTTTTCACCATTCTTTGTGAGGTCATACAAAACTATTGTTCTTTTGTGATATCTCATGAAAGAACTATCCATGAGTGTGACTTTCTTGAATTGTGAAGCCGCAGCTGGAGTCATGCAGCTGGCTTCAGTTGAAGCAGTGAGGTGACATGCTTAGCGAGGGCTCATACAAAAGAAAAATATGCAAGAACTATAGTTCCTTTGTATTATTCTTTTATGGAACAGTAAGACTTTCTTGAATATTGAAACTGCAACTAGAGTTGTGCTGCTGGTTTCAGTTGGAGCAGTGAGCCATTGATCCCCTGATCTCTCTCTCTCTCTCTCACTGTATCTATCTATCTATCTATCTATCTATCTATCTATCTATCTATCTATCTATCTATCTATCTGTCTGTCTGTCTGTCTATCTACATATCTATCTATCCTACTTCTTTTTTCCACCCCTACAGGTTGCTCACCCCTTCCCAATATTTATTTCATATTTTAATTTATGTGTTCAGTAATAAGCAGAACAAAGTGCCAATCCACCAGTACAGCTTCTCTTACCACCCCCTTCCCTCCAGATCTCCCACCCCTTCTCATAATTTATGAGGTGGAATCTGGGTGCCTAGTGCTGTGAAGATCATCCTGACACTGGGGTGCCCAATCCTTAGTGGTGGCTTGAGTCCCTAAAATTAAGAAAACCTTCCCCATATATTGTTTTTCTTTGGGTTTACCTAAAAGGAAGACAATCCATTGGTGATCTGATCCTCCCAGACCCCACCCATCCCCACCCCAAGCCCTCACACACACTCTCGCTCACCTGGACATGTCCCACTACATAGATCCACCCTCCAAGTGATGACACATCTTTCTGCTGGAACTGGTGACTGTAACAAGAGAAAATAAGGTAAGAACAGCGGTCAATTTGTACTGCCTGCATCTGCATTCCCATGCTGCACCATAACAAAAGGAAATTAAACACTTGAACTGCACAAAGAAGTGGAAGACCATTTTTTTCTGGTGTTTACCATAATACTTGGTGTTCCTAAGCAGGGGTGAGTACTATCTATGATTTACTAACAGAATCCTGAATAAATATTTTTGTTCAGTTTTCACAGAAGAAGGCAAAACGGACCACTATTAGGTGATAGGAGCATCAATGGGAGACAGGTGGACACCAGCCTGTTTACGGAGGAAAGAATCCTAAAGGAACTCAAGAATCTGAATGGGGACAAGGCTATGAGGAATGATTGGATACATCCCAGAATATTAAAATATCCTAGAGAGGTGCTGGCAGCACCACTAACAGCCCTATTTAACAAATCAGTAGAGACAAGGGTGGTTCCAGAGGACTGGAGGAGGGCGAATGTAGTCTCTCTCCACCAAAGTGGGAACAGGGAGGAGGCTGACAACTACAGGCCAGTCAGCCTGACCTCAGTATTGGGGAAATTAATGGAGTCACTGCTAAAGGAAAGGATTGTGATATTTCTTGCATCCAGCAGAGCACAGGATCTGAGGCAGCATGGATTCACACAGGGAAGATCTTGTTAAACAAATCTGATACATTTCCTTGACTGGTGACTAGGGAAGTAGATCAGGGAGGGTTGATGGATGTGGCATGCCTATATTTCAGTAAAGCCTTTGACACTGTCCCAATTAGGAGGTTGGTAAATACATTGGGCAGCCTGGGAGTGGGCCACAAGGTGGTAAACTGAGTCAGAAACTAGTTGAGTGACAGGACACAGAGGGTGGTGGTAAATGGCATTCAAACTGAGGAGAGGGGTGACTAGCTGGGTGCCACAGGGATCCATGAGGGCCAGTCCTCTTTAATGTCTTCATAAGCAACATTGCAGAGTCTTGAGGGAAAGTATGCCTCTTTGCAGATGACACCAAGATCTGCAACAGGGTTGACACCTGAGGGCATGGGGAAAATGCTTGAGGATTGGTTGATAATGTGGCAGCTAAGATTCAATGCAAAGAAGTGCAAAATCATGCATTTGGGCACAGAAATCAAGAGTAGAGTACATGATGGGGGAGAGGTACTGATGGACACCAATTAAGAAAGGGACCTGGGGTAATTATATCTGATTAACTAAAGGTAACCAAGCAATGTGAGAAGGCTGTGGGGAGAACAAGTAGGATGATATGGTGCATAGGGCAGAAAAAGGAGGTGGTTATGCTACTGTACAGCTCACTAGTGAGACCTCATCTGGAGTACTGTGTCCAGTTCTGGATGCTGCATCTCAGAAGGACATAGATAAAATAGAGGCAGTCCAGAGAAGGGCAAAACAAATGGTGCAAGGACTGCACCAAAAGTCATATGAGGAAAGACAAGAGGACCTCAATATGTATTTCCTGGAGGAGAGGAGAGAGAGAGGGGGGGATATGATAAAGACATTCAAGTACATCAGAGGGGTAAACAAGATACAGGAGGGTAGCATCTTTCAGAAAAGAAAGTGCACGAGAACAAAGGGGCATGATATGAGGCTATAGGGGTAGGCTCAGGGGCAATGTGAGGAAGTATTTTTTCACAGAAAGAGTAGTGGACACTTGGAACAGCCTCTCTATGGAGGCAGTGGGGGCAAAAATGGTAAGAGAATTCAAGAATGCATGGGATAGACATGAGTACTCTCACAATAGGGAAGAGAGGGTAAGCCGTAGATCAACTAGGGTCTGTATTGTTGCATTAGGTAGGGAAAAGGGGCAGACTAGGTGGGCCACACAGTCCTCATAAGCCATAACCTTCAATGTTTCTATGTAAAGCATTAGGGGTAAAAATACTAAAAGACAACAAAGTTATGAGCATGCATTGATTTAGTAGTTTTGACCCTAAATTTTCAACATAGCCATTTTTTTCACACTCCATCATGAACGTGACAGCTGTCATGTTTCAAATCCTGGCTGAAACATGTTTTTGCAGTTCTGGCACAAAATTATATTTTGACTAGGATTTTAAACTTTTCAAGTATGGAGCCATGAGGTGGGTTCATAAGAAGGCTATGTTGAAAATGTGGGGTCAAAATATTAAAAAACAAAGTTATGAAGGTATGTTAATATTTTTCTATGCATTTTTCATAACTTTAGTATCTTTGATATCTGTCACTGTAAGGAAGCGTGAGGGCCAGCAAGGCCCTGCACTTCCATATGTGGACAGAATTTTCTCCTGGCACAGGCCCAGAGGGCCCTGCATGTTTGTATCTGTTTATGCAGTTCCCGAAGAGTTGCATGAATTAGGATACAGTTCCACTGTCCCAAAAAGGTAGGAAATGTTTTGCAAAAAGCTGCATTAATTCACCAATTAATGTTTGAAGAGTTAGAAAGACCCCAAGATTAATTCACCAAGACTCTGGAGACCCAAAACCCTGTTTTTTTTTTCCTTTGCTATTTGGGAGTGGGGTTGTGGAGTTAGGGTTGGAAGCCCTAACACCCCATTTCCCTACTTTTGTTACATTAAGTTGAACCCTAACTGGTGCAGCTGTGCTGCCGCTCTGCTCCACTCTGATATCCTGCTTCATTTGCAAGTTTTGCATTTGACCATTTAATCTATTTTCTGTTTAAAATTCAAATAGCTTTTTTCCTTTTTCAAGGATAGCTGCAAATCCCTAACTGAAAGTTTTTTGAGTTTTTAAACATTAGTATGTTTTGGCTATCAGGACAGCATGGTCTGAAACCAGTTAGACTGCTTGGAGGCTCTTGTTCCCTAATTGTTCAGCGGTCTGGTTAATTTTGTTTAAAAGGCTCTAATCTAACAAAATCTTGGATGGAACCTTGAAGTGGAGCTCCTTTTAATAAGATTGAGAAATACTATTGTTGACAGAACACTGCATATTGTGGTCAGACTTTATTTGTGTTGAACCTTGTTTGGGTCGGCTTTTGAGTCCATTCAGAGTTGGTGTGTATTTTTATGAAAATGAACTGTTGTTTGGTGTTAGACACTTTTGTCTAGGGTGGCTGAAGTGGGCTTAATTATGCACCAGAAGTTATTACGCTCAGAAGAGCATTCTTTTTGTCCTTTTGTTCTTTCCAGGTAATGCTGCATGGGGGTAACATAATCTGCTTGGACCAACAGATCACTGCACCTGATTCAGAGGAGAAGTTTGGCAGATTCAAAATTAATTTATTCACTTACTGCTGCCGTCCTGCTACAACATAAGTTCCAACAGATTGCTAAACTTTGACCAAAAGGCTTAGCAAGGTAAAAGGGCATTGTGATTGGTTGGGCATCCATGGCACTCCAGACATTACCTCATGGGTTTTAGCCCACCTGATAGGCTAGTGATGCACATGAGCCTAGATCAAATTTCTGGTATATCCAGGTCCCAGGAGCCCCTGCTCTCCAGTTTTGAATCGTGCATCTCATCAGGCAACAAGCACACCAGGAATCCCTGTCTGCTCCATACAAGGTAGGACTTGATCTTATAAGTAGAGACCATTAATCTAGAGAAAAGAAATGCAAGCAAACTGTTGAGTTCGCGTTGTTTTTAATTGTTGGTGCTGTACTGCCCATCTGGGGGCCATATAGAGAGTAATTTGTAGAGGCTTTGAGATAGGAACAGTTTCTTTCTAGTTCTCTTCACTATCTTATCTGATTCCTTAACCTTCTGCAGAGTCAGAAGCAAAGCTTTGTCTGTTAGCCTTTTCTACTCCTATTCACTTATTCAATCGTTAAGCTATGTGTTTTGGTAATTGTTTGTATCGAGTGCCTGTTATAGAAAAGCATAGAAATATATCTCTAGTGCAGCTATAGCATTTTAATTAAAAAGATAAAAGAAGTGTGCACAGATCCAGGGTTTGCTCACCCCTAAGCTTGTTTATTTGGTTGTGTTTTTTTCAGGCGATTACTGTATGGATTGAATGTTAAAATGCCGCATATCGCCTCATGGGCTACTCCAGGAGTGACTCTCTCTCTCTCCCTGAGTCAGAAAAGTAATCACCTGTCCCCCAGGGTTAATTCTGGTCAAAACCCACTGTTTTTTTTTGCATGGGCTGCGAGAAGATGCTCTGGCATTGGCCTTCAGGCCTACAGCAGCCGCCCCGACCTCCCACTCCCACGTGGCCTCCGCCCATTGATTCTCTCTTCTCCCCTGCTGCACGCATGCGGGCATTAGAATCATGGCTTCCGCTCCCTTGGAGGCCTTTTTCTGTTACCTGGACCCCCCCTCTGCCTGGTACGCACCGCGATAGTGCATGGCTCCAGTGCCCTCACCACTGCAGGCCCACATGCTGGCTCCGTGAGTTGCACGCAGTAGGCCTCTGGTTCACCATCCCCATGTGGTTTCTTCGGCCCTCCCCTAAGCCTCCAGCTATTCTCCTTGCCACTGCCTCACCCAGGCTGAGGCTCTTGGGTGCAGGATAAGGGGGAACTGGGCAAGTGGGGGGGAAGGACCCCGAGAGGCTCCATCAGTAACATGAGCGAGCGCCTACTGGGAGTATATTGCCCCCGCGGGGACCCTGGTTCCACTGTCACCATATTCCCTCCCCCCACAGAAGGGGGGAAGCCTTGCACTCCCCAGTCTTCTGGGTGGTACTGCCATACCCAAGGCCTGTCCACACAACTTTACACTTCCCTTGTCCGCTGGAGGCAGGGGATGTTCCAAATGTTTTTGTTAGCAGCCAGCCACATCTGGGACAGTCCATGTGACTGCCTGGAGGGTCCCTCCCACAGTGACCCCCCAGACCACAGTCACAAAGCACTCTGTGCCATCCTTCTCCACCTGGGTCCCTCCACAGTGACCCAGGTGTACGGGATGACGCTACCCGGATCCCTGTTACTGCCATGGGTCCCTCCCTACAGCGACCCATGTGCATCATCAATCACAGCAGAACCTATAACAGAGAGTTCCCCCCAGCATTCCACGTGCTCTGTCTAGTCTCTCAGAGGATTCATACAGATGCCAGGTGATTGCCTGCCGTCGGTGCTGGGTCACGGGACAAAACAAAGAGGACAACGTGGGGCTTGTACAGATCTAACCTAAGGCCGTTTTTCTCTTCTTCTCTTCCTCAGATGGTTAAAGCAAAGAAGTGTTCCACTTGCAATGCCACCCTCCTACCCCAAACCCCGGGCCCCCTCTGCGCCGCCTGCCTACTCGACAATGACGACTCGTCCATGGAACAAATGCCCCCCATGGGGCCCAGCAACCTGGGTCCCAGCGGTCCCAAATGGATGGACCCTGGTTCTCTCCTGATTCAGAATCAGCAGGCTGCGGTCGCCATGATGGAAAGCCAACAAAACGTTATGTTAAAAATAATGGACAAACTCAAATCCCTCACCCAGCACAGAGCCATTCCAGTGATTCCAGAACCAGGCAAGGCAAGGGGCCAACCAGAGGAGCTTCCAGATCATGACGAACCTTTACCTGAGAATCCTCGCGAGGACGCCGAGGAGGATAAGGACACCCCAGAGGAGGAGGAGGGATAGAATCGGACGAAGATGAAGCGGAACTTCCCACCACTCCGTCCCTCATGTCAAAGTTGTGCTCTTTTGACACAGTTCCAGGGTTCATGAGGATTATCAAAACCACCATGGGGTTCGACGTCAAAGAGAGTAAGCCCGAGTCGAAACTCGATCCCATGATACAACTGAAAGTGTTGAACCCTGAGACCTTCCCAGTATGCCTAGCTATTGAGGAGGTCTTCAATAAGGAATGGTGATCCCAGGATCCAGGCAGAATGCCCAACAAAAGGAACCTGGACAGAATGTATCCAGTACAGGAGGAAACATCCGGTGCTTGTGTAGAGCCCCACCATCGACCCTCAGGTAGCAGCCCTCAGCAAAAGGACAGTTCTACCATGTGGAACAATAGCCCTAAAAGATCCTACAGACAAAAGAGTGGAAGATATGCTAAAGAAGGCATTCAAAGTTGAAGGCACAGCAGCAAAGGCGGCCACGACTGCCATCTATACAGCTCGAGCACAGATCCGTTGGCTCGAAGAACTGCAGGAACAAGCCAACCCAAAATCCAGGGAGGCAGAACTTTTAGAGTGCACCTTGGATGCAGCAAAGTACTTGGCCAATATGGCCTTGGATAACCTGTGCCTGCACGCCAGGGCCACAGCTATTACCAATCATGCCCGGAGAGCATTATGGCTAAAATTGTGGGACGCTGACAATGAATCTAAGAACTTGTTGCAGAATTTGCCTCTGGGAGAAAAGTATGTTTTTGGGGAGGGGTTGCAGGATTACCTGAAATGAAAGGAGGAAGGTAGAGACCTTCTCAAGAGTAAAGCTAGGTACAATTACCTCCCTTCATTGAGGCAGAGATTTGGAGTGGTAATAGGTCATTCCAACCCTGCAGGGACTCAACACAACACAATGGTCCTTCGAGGCAGGGGACATCCCACAGTCCCGTAACCCCTACCACGGCCTATTATCCATCCTCCTCTCAGAGCCCAGTGGGCAAAAGCTCAGAGTAGGAGGCAGAGGTTACAGGGGGAAGCAGCAGTGACTATGCCCCTCCAACCATTTGCAATCAGAGACCCTACCCACCAGTGGGTCAAAGACTGTTGTTGTTTTCACATCTGTGGCTCAACATGACCTCGGACAGGTGGGTCCGGGAGGTGGTCACACGGGGGTACTCCATAGAGTTATCTCACCCAAACATTCCCCACAGATTTTTTCCTCACCTATAGCCAAAAGAAAGGTCACCCCTCACCAGGTTCAATGCATCTTGTTGGACCTGGTCCAGAACAGGACCATCCAGCCCGTGCCCCGACACAAACAAAACCTAGAGGTCTACTCAATATTCTTCCTCGTTCCCAAGAAGTCAGGAGAACTCAGACCCATTCTAGACCTAAAGCATCTAAACCAACATGTGGTGTGTCACAGATTCAAAATGGAGACAATACGTTCAACCCTACGCAGTCTCCAGGTAGGCAACTTCCTGACATCCATAGACCTCAAGGACGCATACCTCCACATCTCTATCATTCGGAGACATAGACAGTTCCTCCATTTCCACATCCTGGGCCATCACTTTCAGTACCAAGCCTTGCCATTCGGCCTCACATCAGCCCCGAGAGTCTTCACCAAGGTCTCCATAGTCCTGGTGGCCAGGCTCAGGGAACAGGGGCTGGATATCATACCTTACCTGGATGACTGGCTTATTTGAGCACGTTCCAGGGAACAGGCCCTACAGGACACCATGACCACCTTACAGGTGCTCGAGGAGCATGGTTGAGTGGTCAATCGGGAAAAGAGCCATCTCATCCCCAAGCAGCAGATCAAACATCTGGTACACTGATCAACCTCGCCCATGGTTGGACGGTTGCCCTCTTGAGGGTCATCAACCTGATGACCCTGGCCTGACAGATGAAGGGCCACCACCAGATGACCATGGGTCGATAGCCAGTTGTTAGGATGCATGGCATCATGCATAGACCTGACACCCTGGGCCAGATGGCATATGCGTCCACTCCAGACATATGTCCTTACGCGTGGAGCACCGAATGAACACAACCTGCAGGTCACTGTCCCACTACCACCATCAGTGAGACTCTCGCTAGCATGGTGGACAGTGGAGTCAAACCTCATCAGGGGGGTTCCCCTGGAGGCCTCCTACACAGCCACGATCGAGACGGATGCGAGTCTATCCGGTTGGGGGGCCTGCCTGGGGGTCTCAATGGCCCAGGACCTATGGTCCCCAAGGGAATCCAAGCTCTCCATCAACATTCTGGAGATGAGGGCAGTGTACCATGCACTCAAGGCTTTCAAACCCCTTGTACGTGGACAGTCGGTTCTGACACGCTCCGACAATCAGGTCACAGTGGCCTACATTGTAAAGCAGGGCAGAACCAGGAGCAGAGCCATGTTGAGAGAAGCAACATCAGTCCTCAACTGGGCTCAATCAAACCTCAGCCATCTAGGTGCAGTACACCTGGCAGGAAAACTCAACGTATGCGCGGATTGGATCAGCAGACAACAGGTGCATGCAGGAGAATGGCGATTGCACCCCGACCTATTTCGGATGATCCAAAGAGCTTGGGGACCCGTAATCATGGATCTCATGACAACACGGGAGAACTCCCAGGTCAAGGATTACTACTCACGATTCCAGGAGAGCCAATCCCAGGGAACCGACACCCTATCCCAGCCTTGGGGTCGGGATCATGCATATGTGTTCCCGCCTCTCCCCCTAATCCCCCAGGTCCTAGCCAAAATAAGGACATCCCATCTCACAATCATCCTGGTAGCCCTGTATTGGCCATGAAGGACATGGTTCACCTCCATTCACGAGATGGCCATGGCCAGCCTCAAACTCCCTTACCGAGCAGACATGCTCTCCCAGGGCCCAGTAGTCCACCCAGCTCCATGGACACTGAAGCTCACGGCTTGGCTCCTGAAAGGAGGAGATTGATGGAGGCAGGCTACCATGATTCCATCATCAGTACCATGTTACAGTCCAGGTGGACATCCACCACCTCCACCTACAGTAGACAATGGTCTATATTCTCGAGGTGATGCCAAGAAAGAGATAAGGTACCCTAGCAGGTGGACATGGCCACCATATTGCTATTTCTGCAGCAGGGAGTGGACAAGGGCCTGGCCCACTCCTCCCTCAGGGTACAACTGTCAGCGATAGGAGCGGCTATCGGACCCATCGGGGAGCACAGCCTGGGAGCTCACCCCGATGCTCTGCGTTTTCTAAAGGCAGTGGAGATACTTCAACCTAGGACGCGACCTTCAATCGCACCCTGGGATCTCCCAATGGTACTCGACTCCCTCAGCGCGGCTCCCTATGAACCGCTCCGGGAGGCAGACCTGTTCTGGGTTGGCCTCAAGACTTGTTTCCTAGTGGCCATCTGCTCAGCCAGGCAGATCAGAGAGCTGGGGGCTCTCTCGTGCACTGAACCCTATACGATCTTCACCCTGCAAGGAGGCCGGTTTAGAACGGTACCAACCTTCCAGCCTAAGGTGTCCATGGCATTCCACAGGGAACAGCCCATTGAGCTGCCCACCTTCCCTGTGGACACACAGCAGGGCACTCCCCCGATCCCACATCACCTGGATGTCGGATCCACCCTCTCCATATACATAGCCAGAACGCAGCCGCTACGTAAGACAGAAAGGCTATTCATAGTCGCGAAGGGCCAGAGACAAGGCAGGGCAGCGTCCAAGTCGCTGGTTAACTAAGGAGGACTATTCAGAACGCTTACCTAGTGAGGCAGTTAATGCCTCCTCAGGGTATCAGGGCCCACTCCACCAGGGCAGTCGCCACATCTTGGGCAGAAAGGGCCAACGTGTCCTCCGAAGACATCTGCAGGGCAGCTACATGGAGTTCCCTGCACACGTTCGCTAGACACCACAGACTCGAACACCTGCATGCCATCCAGCCCACTTTTGCCACGCAGATACTCCTAGCAGCAACTTCGTCCTCTCACTCCTAGACCACTCTGATCCTCCCTCGGGGTTTCACTGCTTCTTATCTACCCATGAGGTAATGTCTGGAGTGCCATGGATGCCCAACCAATCACAATGGGTGTTTACTCACCTGGTAAAGGTAATTGTGTTGGTTGGCATCCATGGCACTCCAAGGCCCTCCCGTCAGAGTGCTCAGGAGTAACCAGAACCCCAAAAAAATCTGTTTTAACCAAGTGGCAGCATTAAGGAGGGGGCAGAAGGAAGTTGCAGTAAAAGTTCTACAGTCTTTATACTGTAAATAATAGGTATAATAAATGCGGCCTCTGGCCTCTGAGACTACATCGTAGCCAGCCTGTTTTTTCTTTCTGGCCATCATCTTGGTCTACATTGCATTGTTGTTTTTCTTCTTTACTAACCTTGATTTCAGCTATGGAAGATTCAAACTGGAGAGGGGCTCCTGGGACCTGGATATACCAGAAATTTGATCTAGGGTCATGTGCATCACTAGCCTATCAGGTGGGCTAAAACCCATGAGGTAATGTCTGGAGTGCCATGGATGCCAACCAACACAATCACCTTTACCAGGTGAGTAAACACCCATTTAAAGGGCTTTTTGGTTTTCAAGTAGAACAGGTGGGACAGGTAGGAGATTGGTGGTTTTCTTTATGTATATTGCGTACTCTAAGAAGAGCATGGTAGAGTAGTAAAATGGACCTTCTTACTTCTATCCTGAACTGAATTCATCTCCGTTTGGTATGAAGGGGGTATGAAAGGGCAGTTTTTCTCATGGAAGGTAGATTTAAGGAGTTGTGTTTCACTGGCCCTTGTAAATGGTATTTCAGTGGGTCTTTCTTTACTTCCCACCTAATGGACTGAGGTGATTATTTTTCTAGAGGCACTGTTCTATAAATAAATGGTCTTACTCAAAAAAAAAACCTATTCATAGGCCATGGATTGTGGCTAGTCAAAGAGAAATAATAGGATTTTTTTTATTAAAGAAAAATGTTTGTAAGGATTATGAACATATGTTTAAGCCTAAAAAAATTAGTTTGCCTTTGTGAGGTTTGGAAAAATTGTTGGAATTTCAAAACCATCTTATTTTTACCAAAACTTGAAAGATGGCTTAAGTGGTCAAAAACTGTTTACACATGAGTACTAAAACTGTGCTACACATGAACATTGTGAGAATGTCATTCAAATGTATTATTTTTTTTCCTGCAATGAACAGGTTTTGAATTTCTTATAAAACTAAATAAGGGAGTGCTATATTTTCATAATGTATGTTTGTGCTTCTCTGTGTTTATATTATAAGATAGCTATTGCTTAGGCTGCTGATAGTTTTATGTTAAAAAAGCTGTTCAACCTGTGTGTTTAATGTGTGTGATTTAAACCTGTGTGATTGAAATGGTTGATATACAAACCCATGTCCACCCTGGAGTTGTCGATATTGTAACTAGGAGTCAGTATATTACTGAATCCTTTTATTTTCATCATTTAGCAACCTTCCCTTTTGGGAGTTTTATAACCCAATGACAGAAAATGGTTAAAAAATCATAAGATGATATGTCACAGCCTCTGGAGGTTTTGTACAGACATTTAGTGCTGCAAGGCCTCAGGGTTTTGCTTTGGCCCTAAAGACTCAGCCTGCTTAGGTGGATTTAAGTGTGTTATTAGGAAACATTCAAAGATGAGAGACATTACTTTAGAACATCAGTCTTGATTAGCTCATTATAGTATAAATAATGGGACACTCATGTAGTGTCAAATTTTTATATTGAATTTAATATGGTGTTTTTTTTTTAAATATATTCTTGCAAAACTATTCTAATTTATGACAAACCCAGCTGTTTGTATAGTACAATTTTCTGGTCCACACTCACTAATCCATTTAGGGATCAAGGATTTTTATTATGTTTGATTTTAAAACTGGGATATAGGAGCTCATGGTTAGAAGAAAGCAAATTCATGTCATAATAGCATGAAACCCAACTGAAGTTTATTTGAGATGAATAAATGCATTATAAATGAATCTGCCTAGCCAGTCCAGTGGTGCTGAGGGTTGAGGCGCTGGACACCACACCTCGCTCCACGCCGGCGGCCCGGGTTCGGGAACAGACTTGGGTCACGGGGGGGTTGGCAGGGGAGGAGAGGGATTGAGTGTCCGTGGACTGCTGTCCCTCTCCTGGGGAGGGGGGCCTCAGGTGTTGGTGTGCTTGACCCTGGCGGAGGTTGGAGGATGGTGCACTGGCACTGCAGGAGGGGTGAGTCTGGGGCATAGGCGCCAGAGGGCATGTATGTGGACATGTGCTGCCCCTTGGCATCATTGCATACCCCATTCATGTAGGCTAGGAAGAAAATGGGAAAAATGTCACATAGTTGCAGCAGCTTGATGGCCATCTATGGGACTCCCTGCCTCAGAGGCAGCACCGGATACTGGATCCAGACTCAGTGGGGAGTGAGGGAGACTCTCTGCCGCCCCACTGCAGGAGGCAAGCCGCGGGTGTAATTGGTGGGGGTCTCACTGGTGGCTAGGGCAGAACCTGATGGTGGCCGGAGACAGACAGATGCCAGAATGTGGGGGTGCAGACTGCAGTGCCAGCCAGGTAAAAAGGATTAAGAAGAAAAAAAAAATGAATCTGCCTGTTAATTTAACATGACTACTATCATTATGGATAATCATGAGCTGGACTGGCTTGCTTGGGCCCTATATTTGTGACGCAGTGTAGCTGCTGTGGGGTGGGCCTGAGGATTGCCTGGAGGAGTAGGGAATAGTGTGGCCACATGGCATCTAGGATGGCACCCGGTGGTGACCACATTGGAGTATGGAGTAGGATGTTGCAGATTTGGCCTGGTTGTGGGCATCTGGGCATCACAGTGTAGGATAAAATGACCCATAGTGATGAGACTAGCCTGCAGTGCAGGGTCCTATGTCATGTGTCTTCAGTGTAGCTTGTGGGGTGGTTGGTTCTGAGGTTAACCAGTGGGGCACGTGCAGAATGCACTGCATGATGCCCCTAGTGGTTTTCCTAGAGCTGACGTGTCTGAGCAGGTGACACAGGCTGGCACAGGTTGGACCTATCATAAGCAGGCAAGGTTAACCTATGGCACAAAGTAATCTGGCATGGAGTCTCAGAGACCATGTGTGGGCTTAATGTCTATGTGCTTATTCTGATTTCTGTGAGTTGGCCTGTTATTGGTCTGTCATGGGGATGTGAAGTGGCTAACACAACATGATACAATATAGGAAAATCCTAGATGGTTTGCCCTTGATTGACAACATGAGCTATCATATTCTGGGCCTTATTTTGCTGGTGGCTGATTGTTTCCTTTTGGGGTATCAATCCTCTTTGATTCTATATTCCAGATGTTGTTGCACTATGTATTGGAAATATATTTGAGATTGGATATTATGTACAGACTCTTAATTTTTTTTTTTTGGAAAATAACTGTATTTTTGTAAAATGTTTGTGGACAGATTTATTTTAATTCTCCTTGTCTTGTAATGAGCTTTTAATTATGATTGATCAATAAAACTTAAAACTATACTATACACACAGTGAGTGAGAGAGAGAGAGAGAGAGAGAGAATAAATGATGACAAAGTGTGGTACCGATATGGAAATAATACCATTGAGGAGTTGAGCAAACCATAAAACCATGGGGAAGTGGCCTTTATGTGCTTGTTCAACCTCGAGATGGTATTATTTCATGACTATTTAGGACATTGGCATCTTTTATCTTACATAATGTGTTACAATGGACACTTTTTGCTGTGTCCTATGTTTTACCATAGTGTTGGGTGAGGGCGGCTGTTACATGTGTTATTAAGGGGCCTGTTACATGTGCTGTTCAGGGGCTTGTTACTTGTGTTATTAAGGGGCTTGCATGTATTATTGGTGTGGTTTATTGTGTGTTAGGTAGTAATGTGTTATTAAGGTGTTAATATCACATTAAAATAGTGGTTTATATATATATATATATATATATATATATATATATATCTATTATAGTGGCGCGGTCGCACCACTATATTTAGGGTTGCGATGTCACATCTATGTTAAAGTCAACATTTTGTGCATTAATAACTTTGGACTCGTTCAATGGATTTTCCTGAAATTTGGTATGCATGATGGAACATGGTAGATCTCTTGATCTGCTAAATTTGGTTTTGGTCAGACTTACGGTCTTTGCGCACGAAAACACTGAAAAATTCTAAATTATCCAGTTTTAGAGGCAGTTTTGGGGATATTTTCCATGGTGTTGTGCAGCCGTTGTGTAGTGTACCACTCTGCAACCTGACTTGTTTGAAAGAGCTTACTGGCTGAACATGTCGCTTTTTGTTTGTGAAAAATATTGAGGCATTCAAAAGTTATATGACTTTTAAGTTCCCATTATAAGTCAATGGGAAAATTTATACAGTTATTTTGTGAACAAAGAATGTTTTGGCCATCTGGTCCCTCCTCACGATCAAAGAATTTGCAAACTCACAATCAAAGATTCTTTCATCCTTAGGGAGGGCTAGATGGCCAGATTTGAGGGACCAGATAGCCCAAATTTAACAACTTTTAAAATTAAATATCTCAGAATCGGTTTGGTCTTTTAACTTGAAATTTGAGGGTGTTGATGGATGTCCTGTAGATGTAAATTATGGTGCTTATGTGTCAGAACATACATTCATTATGGAGATATGGCATGGTGCAGTTTATGTTTTGTGGACAGCGTTATGCATTGTAGTAGTGGCTTGAAATTTATAGGGTAGCTAGCCTTACTGCCATGGATGTTCTTTTCAGTCATTACATGTGTAAAATGTAAACAGTGCAGAATTCTGCCACTCTGACCCATGAAAATCTCAAACGTTAAAACGTTATATCTCGGACACGGTTTGGTCTTTTAAACTGAAATTTGCAGGGTGTTGAGGGAATGTCCTGTACATGTGAATTATAGTATTTAGATGTTGGAAAATTAGGTTGCCGCAGAGATATTGCTTGACACACTTTACATTTTGCGTATAGCGTTTTGCATTGTGGTAGGCACGTTTAATGTTAAACCTCACATTTTGCACGTTAATATCTTTGCAACCATTCAACGGATTTGCACAGAATTTGGAATGCACAGCCTGGTGTGGTAGATCTCTTGATTTGCTAAATTTTGTTTCAGGCAGACATATGGTTTTTGTGCAGCGAAGTGCCAAAAAATACACTTTTCACCACTTTTGCACATTTTTTGTCCATGGTGCTGCATGGACACTGTATAGGCTATTGGTCCAAAACTTGGGACATAGAAAGAGCTTGGGCCAAGGAACATGCTGCTATTTATTTGGTGAAAAAATATAAATCTGTTCAAAAGTTATTACAATTTGAAATTCCATTATATCCTATGGGAAAATGTGTAAGTATTTTTGAATGTTAATGAGAAAGACCAGATGGCCCAAATTGAGATGACCATATCTCAATAACACTTTGCTCTTTTTACTTGAAATTTGCAGGACATTGAGGAGATGTCATAGAGATGTGAATTATGCTGTTTAGGTGTTGGAGAAATAATTTGTTGCAAAGATATTCAATGATGTAATTGACATTTTTCCCATAGGATTACATTGCAGTCTGTGTCATGACTTTCAGCACCGTTATCTCGGAAATGAAGTAAGATACAGACTTTTCACTTCAGATGGCTAGATCACCTCCTGGTGATCTAGCCATTGGAAAAAGATTTGGCATTGTAGAGTAAGCCTGCAGTGGAATTTTGTTTGTATGTTGCACGGTTCATGAGATATTGTGAAAGTACTGTCACAAGGGTTGAAAGAGTGCCTGTCCAGTGTTTCTTGGTGCCCATAGCTCGGAATGATGTGAGATATGAGTATGATCAGTGATAGTGGCACGATCTGCTCGCTATCATGGTTACAGTGATGCTTGAATTGTTTTTCCAGCTGCTACAGTTCCCAAGATATGGACAAAGTACTGTTACAAGCATTTGGTGGCCAATAGGAATACTGCATGGCTCTGCAGCTATGGATAAGTGGCAGCGCAGGCCCAGGGGGCCCGCGCTCACTCAGATGCATATTGTTATGCAGAAATGGGCAAGTTGGTGGGAGCACGGGACCCTCTTCCACCAGAGTGGCTATTATTATGTTATTATAGTGATGCTGTCGCACTACTATATTTAGGGCTGAGATGTCACTTCTATGTTAAAGTCAAAATGTTGTGCTAATAACTTTGGACCCATTCAACTGATTTGTCTGCAATTTGGTATGTGGTGGGGCATGGTAGATCTTTGATTTGCCAAATTTCATTTGGTCAGACTTATGGTCTTTGCGATGAAAATGCTGAAAATGCAAAATTATCCAGTTTTGGAGGCAGTTTTGGGATATTGTCCATGGCACTGCATGGCTATTGTATATGCACACTCTGTGACATGGCTTGTTTGGAAGAGCTTCACTGGTCAACATGAGCTTTTCATTTGGTGAAAAATATTGAGACATTCAAAAGTTATAGCACTTTTAATTTCCGATTATAAGTCAATGGAGAAATTTATATGGTTATTTTGTGAAAGAAGAGTGGGGTTTTGGCCATCTAGTCCCACCTCATGATCAAAGAATTTGCAGACTCATGATCAAAGAATCTTAGATCTTGAGGAATTCTTTGATCGCGATGGCCGCCATCTTGTTTTTAGTTTGCGGTCGGTAAAATTCAAATATCTCTGCCCTGGGGGGACTTCTGAGGTGAAACTATGGTGGGTTTTGTACAGGAGTCTTGCCTCTATTGAGCCATGCCTGTGATTTCTTTCAAAATGGTCAAAAAATAGAATTTTTAACTTTTTTATTCTTTGATTGTGGCTCGCTAACGATCTTTAATCGCTAGCCTGCAAATTCTTTGATCACAAGATTCTTTGACCGTGATCTTTGATCGCAAGGTTATGACTAGATGGGCACTTGAAAAAAATAAATTTTTCAGGTCAGGAGTGGCTTATTAAGCCAAATGAGTGTGGGTTTTGCTCAGGAGGCTTCGTTCTATCGAGGCATGGCTGTGAGTTCTTGTATTTCTGCCTAAAAATTGACTTTTAAAATTTTTTGTTGTTTGATCATGGCCTGCAAATTCTTTGATTGCAAGCCTGCAAAATCTTTGATACCAAGATTCTTTGACCGCAATCTTTGATTACGAGTGTGTGACTAGATGGCCACTTGAAAAAATCAATTTTCTCAGATCAGGGTTGGCTTATTAAGTCAAATGAGGGTGGGTTTTGCTCAGGGGGCTTCGTTCTATCGAGGCATGGCTGTGGTTTCATGCATTTCTGCCTAAGAATTGACTTTTAACATTTTTTATTGTTTGATCGTGACCCTGCAAATTCTTTGATCTCGAGATTCTTTGATCACGAGGGCGTGACTAGATGGCCACATGGAAAATTAAATTTTATCAGCACGGGGGTCACTTCTAAAGGCAAACTAGGATGGAATCTGCTCAGGGGCCTTTGTTCTGTTGAGTCATGGCTGTGGTTTCATGTATTTTTCTCTAAAAAGTGTTTTAACATTTTTTATTCTTTGATCATGAGCCTGCAAATTCTTTGATCATGAGATTCTTTGATCACGATCTTTGATTACGTAGGAGGGACTAGATGGCCAGATTGGGAGAGACCAGATAGCACAATTTAACAATTTTTCAAATATCATGGAAACGGTTTGGTCTTTTAACTTGAAATTTGGAGGGTGTTGATGGCATGTCCTGTAGATGTGAATTATAGTATTTAGGTGTCAGACAATATGTTTTTTGTGGAAATATTGTGTGAGGCAGTTTACATTTTGCAGAGAGCGTTTTCCATGGTGGTAGTGGCTTTAAATTAGTAGGGTAGCTAGCCTTACTGCCATAGATGTACTTTTCAGTCGTTAGGTGTGTAAAATGTTAATAGGTGTAGAATTCTGCCAGTGTGATGAATGAAAACCTGAAACTTTCACATTTTATATCTCGGAAACAGTTTGGTCTTTTACATTGAAATTTGGAGTGTGTTGAGGGGATGTGCTGTCCATGTGAATTATGGTGTTTAGGTGTTGGAAAATTCATTTGCTGCACCCATGTTGTGTGACACACTTTACGTTTTGCATATGGCGTTTTGCATTGTGGTACTAGATTCACATTTATAGGGTGCCTAGCATTACTGCCATGGAGGTAATTTGTAGTGGTTAGGTGTCTGACATGTAAACAGGTGTTGAATTATGCCACTCTGATGATTGACACTTTGCTTTCTTTCAAGGTGGTGGGCCCCACACTCCCAACCATATGCGTTGCCAGCAATACATATAATATTCAGTACTTGAACTCTTATTCTAGGCAGGAATTTGCAAGTTTGTGGGAGCACAGGGCCCAAAGGGCTGTGTTCCCACTATCTTGTGCAACTTTCTACTTTTCTATTCTTTCTCAAAGAAGTGATTATATGCAAAAACTTTGTTAATGCATCATTTAGTTAAACAAAAGTCAGAATGAGACCTTAGGCTGCCCCATCCTCGGGGTGTGTCAGCTGTCAATCGTGGGATGATGGGTGGTCCACGAGGGGGATGGGGCAAACCCTAAAGGTCTCATTTTCTGACTTTTTGTGTTTTAACTCTAAATGATGCATTAACAAAGTTTTTTGCATATAATATACATCTTTCTCTCTCTCTATATATATATATGTATAGGGGATACATGATGGGCACAAGTGTGATATGGAAAATATCTTCACTCC
The DNA here is from genome assembly GCA_016271365.2 of Neoceratodus forsteri. Taxonomy (NCBI): domain Eukaryota; kingdom Metazoa; phylum Chordata; order Ceratodontiformes; family Ceratodontidae; genus Neoceratodus; species Neoceratodus forsteri. The sequence continues at coordinate 212,536,085 of JADMNL010000024.1, forward strand.
TCTAGAGTGACCTCTGAATAGTCACGAGTGGCAAAGCCACGAGTGAGGTTTCAGAGGTCACTGTACAGGACTGAACATATTTCCCATATCACATGAGTGCTCATCATGTATCTGATTTATACAATGGGGGCCTCATTGTTGCAAAATGTACCATTTGTGCAACTGCACAGCTTTGCGTGACTTTGCATGGGTTTAGCGCGCGTTTCAGGGTGTGATAAATGTCAGTTCTTACATTTATCACACCCTGGTGAAAATAACATGATTTATCACACTCATTTATCACTCATCCCCATTGTATAAATATATATATTATGGAAGCACGGTAGTGCTACCATAGTTAGGGTTGACTAGCCTTTTTAAGGTTAAATGGTGAAACTGTGCACCTTAATAACTTTGCCACTGTTTAATGGATTTGTCTGAAATTTGGCAGGCACAGGGCATTACTGTAGATCTTGGGATCTGGCAACTTTTGTACCAGTCGGGTATACGGCTGCAGAGTTATTAAGCAACATCCATGCACGCAATTATGTTTTTTTGCGCATTCTTTGCTCGTGCCCACAGGTTGCACGGTTTGAGTGACCGGTCTGAAAACTTCAGAGAACATGAGGCCCAGGTCCCCAATGTGCCTTTTGAAAATTTCATGAAAAAATATTGAACAGTTCAAAAGTTATTCAGAAAACAAGTTCCCATCATAAGTCAATGGGAAAAGTTAACAAAAGTTCGACACTTTCACAAATGCACTTTTTAGTGTCGCAAATCCACCATTTTGTTTTCAGTTACTGATCAGAAAAATGCTTAGCATTTAAAATTGGGACCCCTAGGAACACAATTCTTTTGTGTTCACCTGGGTGGACCCTCAGGGTGCTAGCCATGTCTTTATTTTACAAACACCCCCAACATATGTTTTTCAAATTTGTGGGAAAAGTAGTGTCACAAAGTAGTGTTGCACTTGTGACACTTTCGCAAATTTTTGTGAAAGGTGTCGCAGATCACGACACTACTTTTCTAGGCTATGGCAAAATGACAGGAATTCTTTGCCACCCTGCTGCAAAAGAATGGTTTGGTCTTTTGGGCTGAAATTTGGAAGGAAGGCAGCCAACATCGCACAGATGTGCCTTTTGATGGTTTGGTGAAAAATATTGCACAGATGCAAAGTTACACTACTCCAAAGTTGACTTTTTTCCCATAGACTAACATGGTGGCGTCCGCCACGCTTTTCTGGGCTCGTATCTCGGAAATGGTGCAAGATACAGAATTGTCATCAGGAAACTCATGAATGATGTGAAATTTTAATTTTGTTTCTACATCATACGATTACTGAGATATTAGCATTTTAGTATTACAACTGCTCGTTTTCTGCTCTGAGGCCCATTATTATGCATACCTTCTTTGTTTTCACAGTCTTTCTCCGTGGAGCTTTTGGGGAAAAATAGTGTGTGCTCCACTTACTGTTACACATAGGCTTTACAAAGAAACATAGAATTTGACAGCAGATAAGGACCGCTTGGCCCACCCAGTCTGCCCATTTCCCTACCTACTGGATAAGCTGCAGATCCTAGCTAACCAGCAGCCTACTTCTTCCTACCCCCACCCCCTAGAATGGCCTTATGACTGTCCCATGCATGCTTGAATTCCACCACTGATTTTGACTCTACGACCTCCTCCGAAGGCCGTTCCGGCGCATCCACAACCCTCTCTGTGAAAAAAATACTTCTCTTAAATTACCTCTGAGCCGCCTCTCATCTTCAAATTGTGCCCTCTTGTTCTTGCACACCTCTTTTGAAAGATGCTACCCTCTTGGACTTTGTTGATTCCCTTGAGGTACTTGAACGTTTCTATCATGTCTCCCCTCCTTTCCTTGAGGCTATACATATTAAGCTCCTTTCATCTCTCTTCATATGTCTTCTGGTGCAGACCCTGCACCATTTTAGTTGCCTCCTCTGGGCAGCTTCCATCCTGTCTATGTCTTTGCAGAGATTGGGTCTCCAGAACTGCACAATACTCAGATGGGGTCTCACCAGCTGTCTGTACAGAGGATAATAACTCCTGTTTTCTACTGGTGATGCCTCTCCCTATGCATCCCAGTATGCCCCCAGCCCTCCTTGCTGCCCTCTCACATTGCTTGCCCACCTTTAGGTCATCTGATATGACTACCCCAGGTCCTTTCCATTTTGTTGTTGTTAGTATCTCACCCCCATTGTGTACTCTTCCCTGGGTTTTGTTTTGCAGGTGCATTACCTTGCACTTCTTAGCATTAAATCTAGTTGCCATACATTTGACCATTCCTCTAACCTTGCACGTCCATTCTCATCCTTTTCACCCCACCCTGTGCATCAACTTTGTTGCAGATCTTTGTGTCATCTGCAAAGAGACATACTTTTCCTTCCAGTCCTCTGCAATGTCGCTATAAAGACATTGAAGAGGACCGTCCTAATATGAACCCTGGTGTACCCCACTAGTAACCCCTTTCTTCAGAGTGGACTCCATTTACTATTACTCTCTGTGTCCTATTCTCCAGCCAATTCTTTACCCAGGCTGTCATCTTGGGACCCACTCCCAGGCTGGCTAACTTGTATATTAATCTTTTGTGTGGGACTGTGTCAAATGCCTTGCTAAAGTCTAGGTGGGCCATGTCCACAGCCCCTCCCTGATCTACTACTTTGGTCACCCAGTCAAAGAAATCTATCAGATTTGTCTGGCATGACCTTCCCACTGTGAATCCATGCTGCCTAGGGTCCTGTGCCCCTCTGGCCTCTAGATACTCAACAATTCTTTCCTTCAGAAGTGATTCCATCATTTTCCCTATCACTGAGGTTAAACTAACAGGTCTGTAGTTTCCTGCTTCTGCCTTGCTCCCACTTTTGTGAAGGGGAATCACATCTGCCCTCCTGCAGTCCTCAAGTACCACCCCATCCTCCCATGATTTGTTAAAAGGGTAGTCAGTGGTGTCACTAGTTCTACCCTTAGTTCTTTTAGAATTCTGGGATGAATCCCATCAGGCCCCATTGCTTTGTCCACCTTCAGTTTTAAGAGTTCTTTCAGAACCCTTTCTTCTGTAAATGGGCTGGTATCAACTTCTGTATCCAGAGTGTTTCTACTGTTTGTTTTAGGTACCTCCCCTCTTCATTTGTAAATACTGAGCAAAAATATTTGTTTAGTATCTCTGCCTTTTCACAGTCTCCTCTGCCCACCCTCCCTCCCTTTATTAAGCCTCACTATCCCTCCTTGGTCTTCCTTCACTCCTGATGTACCTATAAAGGTTTTATCCCCTTCTTAACTGAGTTGGCTATCTTTTCCTCGGTTTGGGCCTTTGCTGTTCTGACTGCCTTCCCAACCTCCTTTGCTTTAACTGATACAGTTCTCTGTCCTGCTCCTTCTGCGATTCCTTGTACTTCCTGAATGCTTTCTTTTTCTCTTGAACCTTCACTGCCACTTCCTTTGAGAACCATAGTGGTTTCTTACATCATTTGTTTTGTTTATTTGCTTCACACAAAGGCTTGTTACCTCTGTGATGGCAGTTTTTATTATTCCCCATTGTTCTTCCACCCCTCCTTCCTGCCCATTTGCTAGTGCATTCCTTAGGCACTCACCCATTTTGAGAAAGTCAGCCCTCCTAAAGTCCAGTACTTTTGCCTTTGTATGGCTTGACTCTATTGCTGTGTTTATTGTGAACCATTCTGTTTGATGGTCACTAGTTCCCAGATGGCAACCCACTTCTACATCTGTGATCCTCTCTCCATCTCCATTTGAGAGAATCAGGTCTAAGATTGCTCCCTCTCGAGTGGACTCCAATACTAGTTGTCTCAAGGCATGCCCCCTGTAGGGCATCTAGAATAACCCCACTCTTCTCAAGTGGCTGCTGTAACTGCACCAGTTAACATCTGGCATATTCAGATCACCCATCAGCATTATCTCCCTTTTCTGCCATTCTAAGTATACTTTCTATCATTTCCTTGTCCATTTCTCCCTGAGAAGGGTCTTCTCTACAACCCCTGTGCGGATTGAGTGCTATTGCCTGTCTCCAAATCTACCCACAGTGCTTCTTCTCCTGCCTGTTTACCCTTTGTTCTGTTGCTTTATTCCTTCCCTTATGTAAAGAGCTACTCCTCCTCTTCTTTTACCCTCCCTGTCCCTCCTGTAGATAGTGTATCCTGGTATGTTTACATCCCAGTCATGTTTTTTTGTGTACCATGTTTCTGTGACTGCCACAGTATTCAGATGTTCCTCTTCCATCAAGGTCACTAATTCAGGAAGCTTGTTACCCAGACTACGGGCATTGGTACTCATTGCTCTCCATTTTTTGATGGCTTTACCTTCTGTTGCAGCATCCCCCACTGACCTTTCTACCTCTGTTTTTTTCTCATTTAGTACCCTGTTTTGTAGGGAGAGGCTGGGATTTTCCTGCTGCTTATCAGTGCCTCCCCCTTTGACTAGTTTAAAAGCTTGCCAATGAATCATTTAAACCAATTGCTGAAAAAGACTTGTTCCTTCCTGGACAGATGCAGACCATCCTGCCAGTATAGGCTGGTGTCCCTCCAGGTGGAACCCCAGTCCCCAATGAAGCCAAACCCCTGTGCTCACACCATTTTTCAACCATTCATTAAATTGCATGGTGCATTACCCTCTGCCCCCCATGCCATTGACAGGCAGCACCTCTGAGAAGGATACTGTGTGTGCTACTTGTTTTAGGCCCTCCCAACTCTACAATGTCCTCCTGACTGCTCAAATCTCATGATGAGCCAAGTCATTTGTCCCTAGGTGGACAATTACTGCCAGCTCAGACTCCTTGCAGCTGTTCTCATGATCCTGAGGATGCGCTTCTTGTCCCTCAAGCCATGGCACCAGGCAGGCACCTTACTTCAGTTTTCCCAGCTCCCCCCAGTTCTATCCCCCTAATAAATGAGTCCTCCACCAGGAGCAGCTTCCTTTCCCTGTGGTGTCCTCTGCCTCTTTCCTATGGGCCTCCCTTATGACAGTTGTCATCAGTCTTCTCTGTGGGTGCATCCATAGGGGAGCTATGCTCCCTCAGAATGATGTATGAATTGTGGAGTGGAACAATTGACTGGGTGTGCCTCTGTTCCACCATCCTCACCCTCCCTGAGCCCACTGTGGTCCAACTGCTGTGCTTTCTTCACAACCTCTGAGGGTAGTGGTGGTGGTGCTGGTGCTCCTGGATGGGGAGGTTCCTTCCTACTGTCCAATGTGGCCTGGGGAAGGTTTCCTTACTACTGTCCAGTGCAGCCTGAAGATGGGCAACTTCTTCCCTCAGGACAGAGTTGTCTACAATAGGGCAGCATCTCAGCCTCCAGAAAGACTCCTGGAAGACTGCTGCCCTAGAGCCATTACATTGCACTACTCCCACATGTTTATCTACTTTTTGTTTGTTTTGTGTGTGTGTGTGTGTGTGTGTTGTGTAGCGTCATTGTGTGATTGGTTTGTTATATAGAAATATATATATTATACAATGTGTATGCTTATATTGTCAGTGCAGTGTGCTAGAGAGGATATGGCAGTGATATGCACCTTGCACTCTTGAGAATAATGAGAACCTCAGGCATAAAGGAACTATTTCCAGGGGTGGGTGGGGTGAGGGTGGGAAGGGGTTGGGTATAAACTGTGCCCTCACAAACAATCAGCTAAAACTCTGACCCACCGTTAGATGAGTGCCTTCCTGTCAGCAAGATTCCCTATACAACAATTTGACAGAGAAAATACCCTGCTAATCAAACAGAGAAAATCCAGACATCCAAGTCAGACACAGGTAAACCTCTCCAGCCCCAAAACAGCCTGGTGGTTTGTTAGCACAAAGGAAAATGAAATATGCAGTTATTTCAGCCCTTCTGAAGATGCTGACAAGATAAGCAGTTTTGAAAACCCCTTCCTGAATTAAAACTAAAATAATTAAACACAAAGCAATACCAATGTAAAGGTAAGGAAAACTTCTCTCAGATGTAAGCAAGAGAGAGATTAGTAACAGATATCTAGTCCAATATGGTATATCCCATGCAGCTTCTCAGTTGTTTCAAAGCACACCCAGTACACAACTTGGAAGAAGATGGACTTCTGTCTGAAACAGGATCACACCAGTAGTTTATAGTAGTTGATCAATGCTGAAATGGTCAAGCTAGAACAATTGGCTGTGATGCAGGTCTCCCTGACTTGTGAAGACAATTTCCCCCACCTCAGGCTATGTCTGGCATCCAATTACAAACTGCAGCCTTTGCTATTTTAAATCACACAACCACCACCAGCAAATATTGCAAAATATATTGATGCAGATTGTCACATAATTCTAGTAATCAGTCCAGTTAGCCACAAAGGAAAATCAAATATGCAGTTATTTCAGCCCTTCTGAAGATGCTGACAAGATAAGCAGTTTTGAAAACCCGCTTCCTGAATTAAAAACTAAAATAATTAAACACAAAGCAATACCAATGTAAAGGTAAGGAAAACTTCTCTCAGATGTAAGCAAGAGAGAGAGATTAGTAACAGATATCTAGTCCAATATAGATATATCCCATGCAGCTTCTCAGTTTTGCTGCTACACTTTTGTTTCCGTGCCAGTTTGTGATAGCATTCCCGTGTACGCCACCGTGTGCATTACCCTTTCCGTTTGCATTACTGTCACCATTTATGTCTCCACTACCGTTTGTGGTTGTCTTTCGCTTAGCGTCACCATGTGCATTACCATTTCTGTTGGTGGCCACCCTTCCATTTCCATTTGCATTTCTCTTTCATTTTGCATCACCCATTTGCATTTCTAATTGCATTCGTGCCTGTGTGCATTACGGTTTGCATTCTCATACGCGCTTCCATTTGTGTTTCTGTTTTCTTTGGCGTTATTGTTGCTGTTACCATTACCATTGCGTTTACAATTGCAGTACCATCACCGTGCGCATCACAGGTTTGTGTTTCTGTATGCGCTTGCGTTTGCATTTCTGTTTCCTTTCCTGTTAGTGTTGCTGTTATAGTTATTATTTGCATTTACAATAGTGGTACCATGACCGTGCGCGTTACCAGTTGCGCTTCCGTATGCACTTGTGTCTCCATTTGCATCACTGTTCCCTTTGGCATCACTTTGCGCTTGCGTTTCTATTAACACTTGCTTTACAATTTACATTTCTGTTACCATGTGCGAACTGCTACGCTTGCATTTGCGTTGCTGTCACTGTAACTCTTCACAAACAATCACCTGGTGGGAGCATTCCATTCACTATTTATAGTTCTCATTCTCAAAAAGAAGGGAAATTAGAGGCAAAAAACTCAATTTATTGCATCAGTTAGGGTTGTTCCACAGTGACAAAAGTGAGGAAATTCAATATTAGGGTTGAAACCCCCCCTTGGACCCACCCCCACCCTGCCCCAGCCAGCATCAGGGTGTGCGTTGGGGTCATCAGTCCACTCACCCCATTCTCCTATGCTTCACCACCTCAGCTTATCTACACATGTGATGGGGTGAGAGTTAGAGCCGATGACTCCGCGCACGCCCTGATGCCGGCTGGGGAGGTGGGTGGGTGTGATCCAAGGGGGTTTCAAACCTAACATCAAATTTCTCACTTTTGTCACTGATGCATTAAACTGAGTTTTTGCTCTATATATATATATATATATATATATATATATATATATATATATATATATATATATATACACACACACACATGTATGTGTGTGTGTGTATACTATATATCTATAATATATGTAATAGATAAAGCACTCTGAGGTGTGTAGTCATGCTCTAATATATGCACAAGGCCGCAAGCCGAGTGTGTCAACTACCCAAGGTGTGCGTATATCAGAGCTCGACCGCACACCTCAGAGTGGTTTATCTATCTTAGAAAATGTCAAAATTGTTTTGGAGAGGGGTTAAAGTGCAGGTGTGCAGTCATGCTCTGATACACACACGGTCATGTGATGCTGTTCAGCTAATGATAGTGCTGCAATTTCCCTACCCATTTTATAAATATATATATATATTCATGCCAAAACACTCTATTTAATGTGACAGTTAGGGTTGTTCCACAGTGACAAAAGCGAGGAAATTTGGTGTTAGGGTTGAAAGCCCCCCCTTGCACCCCCCAGCCTGCCCCAACCAGCATCAGGGTGTGCGTTGGGGTCATCGGCCCTAACTCTCACCCTATCACATGTGTAAGCAAGCTGAGGTATAGGAGAAGGGTGAGAGTTAGAACCGACTACCCCAACACACAACCTGATGCCAGTTGTGGGGGCAGGCTGGGAGGTGCAAGGGAGGCTTTCAACCCTAACACAGAATTTCCTCACTTTTGTTGCTGTGGAACAACCCTAATTGATGCATTAAACTGAGTTTTTTGCCATGAATTTCCCTTCTTTTTGAGAATGAGGACCATAAATAATGAATAAAATGCAGTGGTGGGAGTGCAGACCCTTCGGGCCCCACGCTTCCACCACGTGATGTCTTGTGACATAGTAACAGTAACTGCAATGCAAATGCAATCACTAACAGTTACGCACATGGTGATGCAAACAGAAATGGTAACGCAAACGTTAATAGAAATGCAAGCACAAAGTGATGCCAAAGCGAACAGTGATGCAAACGGAGATGCAAGCGCACATGGAAATGCAAGTGTTAATGCTCATGGTCCACAGTACTGCTATTGTAAATGCAAATGTTAACTGTTACAGCAACAATAATGCCAAAGGGAACAGAAGTGGAAAGGCAAATGAAAGCACGTACGGAAATGCAAATCGTAATGCGCACGGTCACGGTACTGCAATTGCAAATGTAAATGGTAATGGTAACAGCAAAAATAATGCCAAAGGAAACAGAAAGACAAATGCAACGGCGTACAGAAACACAAACCATAACATGCACGGTCATGGTACTGCAATTGGAAATGCAAATGGTAACAGTAACAGCTAAAATAACACCAAAGGAAACAGAAACGGAAATGCGAATGCAAGCACATACAGAAACGCAAACCATTACTTGCACAATTATGGTACCGCAATTGTAAACGCAAATGGTAATGGTAACAGCAACAATAATGCCAAAGGAAACAGAAACTCAAGCGCAAGCGTGTACAGAAATGCAAACCGTAACGTGCACGGTCATGGTGCCGCAATTGTAAACACTAATGGTAATGGTAACAGCAACAATAACGCCAAAGAAAACAGAAACTCAAATGCAAACGCAAGCGTGTATGGAAATGCAAACCGTAACACGCATGGGGATGGGAATCCAATTGGAAATGCAAATGTTAACGGTAACAACAACGATGATGCAAAACGAAAGACAAATGCAAATGCAAATGGAAGGGCTGCCACAAATGCAAATGGTAATGCGCACGGTGACGCAAAATGAAATACAACAGATGCGGTACTGTAGACACAAATGGTAACAGTAACGCAAATGTAAGCGCAAATGAAAACGCAAAGGGTAATGCACATGGTGGCTTACACGGAACAATGTAAAGCGGGTACTGGAACATAGCGGAAATGGTAAGGGTAACAGTAATGTAAGCGCACACCCTGGTTTTCCCCAACAGCTGCATAGAGAAACACAGTGAGTACAAAGAATGTACGCATAATGATGGGGCTCGGAGCAGAAAATGAGGAGTTGGAATACTAAATTGCTTATATCTCAGGAACCGTACGACGTAGGAAAAAAATTAAAATTTCGTATGAATTATGACTTTCCTGGCTAGTTTTTTGCTTAGCCTCCATTTGGGGGGGGGCTAAGCACTTTTCATGAAAAGTCCATATCTCGTTTCCGATATCGGGCCCTGAAAGCGCGATGGATGCTGTAATGTTATCCTATGGGGAAAATGTGAAGTTCGAGTGCCATAACTTTGCCACCCTGTAATATTTTTTCACCAAACCACCAAAAGGCACATCTGTGGGATGTTGGCTTTCTTCTCTTCAAATTTCAGCCCAAAAGACCAAATCGTTATTTTGCAGCAGGGTGGCAAAGAATTCCTGTCATGCGGCGGACGCCGCAATGTTAATCTATGGGAAAAAGCATCAACTTCGGAGTGCCGTAACTTTGCATCCCTGCAATATTTTTTTCACCAAACAGCCAAAAGGCACATCTATGAGATGTTGGCTTTCTTCCCTCAAAATTTCAGCCCAAAAGACCAGCCGTTCCTTTGCAGCAGGGTGGCAAACAATTCCTGTCATTTTGGCCATAGTGTTGAAAAGTAGTGTCGTGATTTGCGGCACCTTTTGCAAAAATTTGCGATAGTGTTGCAAGTGCGACACTACTTTGTGACACTACTTTTCCCAAAAATTTGAAAAACATTTCTGGGGTGTTTCACCCCAAAATAAAGACATGACTAGCATCCTCAGGGCTCGACTAGGTAAACACAAAAATAATTATGTCCCTAGATGGTCCCAATTTTAAATGCCATGCATTTCTGTGATCAGTAACTGAAAACAAAATGGTGGATTTGTGACACTACTAGGGCCATTTGCGACACTAAAAAGTGCATTTGTGACACTTTCAAACTTTTTGTTAACTTTTCCGATTGACTATAATGGGAAACGTGTTTTTTGAATAACTTTTGAACCGTTTAATATTTTTTCACGAAATCTTCAAAAGACACATCGGGGACCCTGGCTGCATATTCCCTGAAGTTTTTGGACCAGTCGCATAAACTGTGCAACCTGTAGGTATGAGCAAAGAATGCACAAAAAAACATAATTGCATGCCGGAATGTCACTTAATAACTCCGCAGCCGTATTTCCAACTGGTACAAAAGTTGGCAGACCCCAAGATCTTTGGTTACACTCTGTGCTTGCAAAATTTCAGGCAAATCCATCAAACAGTGGCAAAGTTATTAAGGTGAAAAGTTTCACCATTTAACCTTAAATAGGGTACTCAACCCTAACTATGGTAGGACTACGTATACCATGATATATATATATATATATATATATATATATATATATATATATATATATATATATATATATACACATATATATATATATATATATACATATAGATATATATATATATATGGATATGTTCCTTCAAGTGGTAATATCAGTAATATTTTTTGTTCTAGTACTGATTGGCTTGATGAGATCATGAGTGGCAAAGCCATGCGTGATGTCATCAGTCAATCAGCACAAGAACAAAATATAGCGACAATATTTTCACTGGGGGAGGTATCATGTTCTTTTTATGCCATAGCTCCCCTCTGTTTTATTTTTTTATTTTGGCGGGTCTTTATTTTTTATTTTTTTGTTTATTTTCAGGATGGCCAAGCATGAATTGCGGATGACCAAGTGGTTCTGCCTCCTTTCTGATGCATACAATGCTTGCGTCCATGCGTCATCGCACAGTTTCAGTTTGGGGAGTTAGTGGTCAGGCCCAGAGGAGGGAGTGGTTGTTTTTGTAGAGAGATGCTAGGAAAGGAGCATTTGTTACTGGCATGCAGGCTGGAGGACTGCTGATTGGAGACAGAAGGTGTGTTTGCTGGGTAATGGGAAGGAGGTTGGGAGGTAGAATGTGATTAGGTATTGCCGTGCGAGGGCAGGGGACAGTACTGACATAAAAGGGGTTTGTGCTCAGTTAAATTTTTTTTAAATGGGATTATGTGGGCATTGTCATCGGGGAGAAAGTGAAAGTGCTTGATACAGTGCGGCGAGGAAATGAAAGTGACAGTGTGAGCCAGCATGGAAGCAAGCAGCTGCATTCTTGACTGTGCTACTTGTGCTGTTGGCTCCAGTCAGTGGGGACCTACTAGAGGTATATTTGGACCTGCAGTAAAAATATTTTCTAATATTTTCGCTGTAGGTTCTAGCAAGTAAAAATAACACTGTTATTTGGGGAAAGTTATGCCCACAGGTATGGCATAAATCTATCTATCTATCTATCTATCTATCTATCTATCTATCTATCTGTCTGTCTGTCTGTCTGTCTGTCTGTCTATCTATCTATCTATCTATCTATCTATCTATCTATCTGTGTGTGTGTATATACGTGTGTGTGTATATATATATATATATATATATATATATAAAATTAATGGTCTTCCTTTTTACCATAGGAAAACTGTGCCATAATTTGCCATAATAAAGGAGTGTTTATTACAGTAAAAACACGCACATAGTTTTCCTTAGTATGCGCTTGCCCTCGCAGCTTTTCCTCCCAGACTGCTGACTGCCTCGTCCTTGCACAGGAGATGGAACTGCCACTTGGACTCAGTGGTAAGTCCCCAGAAACAAAATCAAAATATTAAAATGAACCTTAAACCTGTTGGCACAGAAAAATGAAAACTGTGAATAAATAAATGAAAACGACCTTGCACTCGACCCAAAGCAGACTGTGGCCGTACAGGATGGAGTCAAGAATGCCTTTTTTATTTCATATAATTGCTGTGACCAAAAAGGAAGACCCAGCAATTATATAAAATAAAATCTGGGGTGGTGTGTGTAAACTCGAAGTTTACACACACCCTTGGGGTTAGATGCTTTACACAAACCCCTCAAGCTTTGCTCTTGGGGCTTATGTAGCATCTAACCCCTCGGGTGTGTGTAAACTTCTCATTATGTACACCACCCCATACTTTACCGTGCCGCTATAGTTAGGGTTGAGTGCAAACTTCTATGTTAAACCCAATATTTTGTGCCTTAATAACTCTGAAACCGTTCAATGAATTTACACAAAATTTGGCATACATAATCAACAGGGGTAGTTCTCTTGACTTACTGAATCTTGTGAGAATCGGTTTTGCAGAGTGTCACAAAATCTTTAATTTACCACTTTTTTAACATTTCTTTGTCCACGTGTGTCTCAAACATGGTTTTAGGTTTGAGTCTGAAATTTTTAGGGTAGAAAGTCTTTGTGTCACAGATCTGCCCTTTGAAGGTGTGGTGAAAAAATATTAATCCATTCAAAAGTTATTAAAGTTTAAAGTTTCCCATTATTTTCTATGGAAAAATGTATATGCCAGGCACGAAAGTTAGAACTTTCGCACAATAACAGTACTTTGTGCAAAGTACCAGCTTCTTTTGGCAAAGAAGATAGGTAATTTGTGCAACGTTGCCTTTAGTGCGAAAGGTTGTGCAGCTTTGTGTCCATCATCTTGTTTGTTGCTTAGCGAGGATCTTGAAACAGAATAAAAAAAATATCAGAACATAGCTAAAGAGGACCCGTTCAGCTGTATTCTGATATTTTTTTTAAGTAACCACAAAGAGGTTTTTACGTACCCAAAACTTCGGGAGTGAGCTGAGCAAGAAAATGGCTTCTACCCCATTCTATGTATGAGGAAAGCTGTGTTTTATTGACTTCTGCAGCTGGAACTCATGCTGCCAGCTGCAGAGTCAAGGTTGACCTGCTCTGTTTTGCTGCTCTGTAATTGCAGTTCCTAGTGTATTTGTAGCCCTGGTGTCTATAGGCATCCCCCACCCTTGTTAGTGCCCCTGCTAATCATTAGTTAGTTAGTAAGTTTCTCAGTTACTTATCTTTATTAAAAGTGATACTGGGATACCCAATCCCAGTGTCAGATGTGCCACCCTGACCCACTCTGGCTTATGAATCATTTACTGATATCTGGGAGCCCAATCCCCATGATAGCAGTCAACCCCTGCCCCTTCAAGGTGGGACACCGGGTAGCCCACACCCAGTGTCCCCAGTTATATTAACCCCCACAGCCACCAGCAATAAGTAACACTAGGGAGCCCACCACCAGTGTTACAAAATGTATCCTTTTTGAGGCTGTATACCTGCAAGACAAAAAACAGTCCCCGCCTTTTTTTTAAGCCTGTGAAAAAGGAAATGGTTCCTCGTCATCACCCTCATCCTCATCCCCCATCCCCACCATCCCTCTGCGCACCCACCTCCCCGTACCCCCCTCTTACCCCATACTTACCTCTGAAGGTCAGGTGCTGTTATCTTCTGTGGACGGGACACATCTGCACTCTTCAAAGATGAACTGCAACCTGAAAAATCAAAGGTAAGTGCTGTATAATGCTGTCTATGGCATTTTAACTTATATTGATATCTCTGACATTTTACAACATTTTTTCCACAAATTTTCAAGATGGGCTTTGTGGCACCCACCTCATGAACACTGTCACTGTCATCTCATTACTCGGTCCTGAAAGGTGATTTCATGGTCACTGCACAGAATCACCTTTTGGGACCAATCAATGAAAATGACAGTGTCAGTCGATACGAGGAAGGTCCTAAAAGCCCATGTTGAAATGGTACAAAAATAAAAAATGGCTTTGTTATTGCATGTGTGTTGTGCAGTTTCTATGCAGGCTTGTAATTTCACCAATTTTTATATTTTCACACCATATTTTCAACATTGCCATTTTTTTGACTGTCCCATGAACAGTACAGATGTCATTTTCACATCCTTCCTGAATCCTGTTTTGCACCTCTGGTGCAGAATTTGCAGTTGCTGTGCAAAATTACCTTTTGAGACTGAATAATGAAATGACAGTGCCACTGACCATGAGTAGGGTCCCAAAAGCACATGTGAAAATGTGGTACAAAAAGTGAAAAAAAAACGGCTGCATTATGGCGTGTGTTGTGCAGTTTCTCACGAGGCTTGTAACTTTGCCAATTTTTTATACTTTCACTCCAAATTTTCAACACTGACATTTTTTCACACCAACTCATGAACAGTACTGCTGCCATTTCTTACATCCTGCCCAAAACATGTTTTCACACCTGTGGCATAGAATGGTGTGGTCATTGCATGAAGTCTACTTTTGGGATTAATCCATGAAATGACAGTGCTACTGTTCATTAGACAGTGTGCCAAAAAGCCCATGTTCAAAATTTGGTAAGAAAATTCCTAACAGTGGCTGAGTTATGTGCTTTTGTTGAAACCGAGCATGGGAGAGCATGGACCGAAGGTTCCTGTGCTCCCACTGTGACATAAGGGCAGTATGGTGGGTGATCAGAAAACATGCCCATGATGTGCAGACTGGATTCCACATCACCTCCAACAATCAGAGCCCAACAATCAGATCCCAGAGATTTATGACCTTCAGGGTAAGAAAATAATGCACTATCGTTTCCCATGCAAACTCCTTCCAGCAATATGAGGAGAAGACTTTGTGCTGTTGTTAATATGTTTTGCACCAGGGTTCTGGGGGAGTTATGGTTGTTTAGTTCCTGATCCCACTTCATTTTGAGAACACCAAGGGTTACTTTTGGTTGGGTAGTAAGAGCTTTGTAGGCTATAGAAACAAAGTGAAGAGGAAGTCCTTGGGTGTGAGAAGCCTGTAGTAATGAAATGAGTGGGTGCAGCTCTTTATACTCTGAAAGAGGGCCAAGTCTGGCTCTCAGGATGTACCAGATTTGTAAGTAGCAGAAATGATCCACCCTTGTCAAAGCATATTTTTGTTGTAAAAAATTAAATGGGAGAAATTGTCCTTTACCAAATAGTTGATAATAAAAGTGAAGACCCAGTCTTGCCCATTGAGCAAATTGATGGTCCATCTGGTTTGTTTGGAATGTGGCATCATGAGCTATGGCACTCAGAGGGGCCAATCATGTAAGTAGATGTCTATTTGTGTGGATTGTGTTACACACTAAGAGAACATTTTTAGTAAACTCATTGTCCGGTAATTGCTCCAGAGGTAATGGAGGAGTAGGAAATAGTGTTTTTTGAATTGAATAATCGAAATCATCAACCTCCAGACTTTTCCAATGGGAGTCATAGGATTAATCAAACCATGCTCCTACATGTCTAATGGCCAGAAAGTATTGTTTTAAATTTGATAAGGTCATGCCTCCCTGTTGTTTTGACAATTGTAGTTTTTTATATGCTATCTGGGAGGTTTTGTGACCCCATATGAATTGGGAAATATGCTTATCCCATTTTTGAAATGAGGGGTATGGTGAACATACAGTAAGGGCTTGAAATAAGTAGAGTAATCTTGGAAGATATTCATACAGATAATCTCAATTTTATTATGCGATGTTAAGGGTAAGACACTTCATCTAGCAAGATCAGAACAGACTGTTTGTATTAATGGAGGATAATTAAGCTGGTACAGTAGGGCAAGGTTATTCTGAATATATACTCCTAAATATTTTATAGATGGCTGGTTCCATTTAAAGGGGTAAGCAGCACAAATATTGGGGGGCGGGGAGTATAAGAGAAATGAAGAGCTGCTGTTTTATTTGCATTCAATTTATAATTGGACAGAGAGCTGTATTCATTTAATATGGACCAGAGGAAGGGCAATGAAGTTGTAGATTGTGTTAACTATATTACTAAATTGTCTGCATAGAATGCTAGCTTATACTCTTCCATGAGGTGAGTAATACCCAAAATATCTTTATTTTGGCATATAGCTTGTGTCAAGGATTCCACAGAGAGGCAAACCATAAAGGAGACATGGGGCATCCCTGCCTTGTTACCTCACCCCCCTTTTCATGTTTAAATTTGACTTTAATAAAAGGACCAAGGTGCTCCTACCTGTACCGTTTCTCTTCACCCCGTCCTCCAGTTTGCCCACCCCCTTCCAATTGTATACTTGGTGGCACTGGGGTACTCACCCCAGTGCTGTTGAACAGTAGCCTGACAGTGGGTTGCCCAATCCCCAGTGTTGTAAAGTCCCCTGAAATAAAGAAAAAGTCCCTCATTTTTTAAAACATGTAAAAAAGAAAACAGTCCCTTGCTGATCTGACCCCCCGCACCCCACACCCAACCCACACCAACATCTGATTTAGCACCCATGACTTCAAACCCACCCACACACCCTCACTCACCTGCACATGTCCCATGGCATAGATCCACTCTCCTTTTAAAGACATATCTTGCTGCTGGAACAGGAGACTGTGATATGAGAAATAAGGTAAGTCCAGTTTATATTTCATTAGGGTTTGAACTTTTATTCATAACACTGTCATTCTTTTTATATTTTTGCAACAAATTTTTAACATGGCCTTTTTGGGAACCTGACTCATGACCAAGGGTAGTGGAATTATTCAATTCTGGCCCAAAAGGTGATTCCATGGTCGCTTTACCAAACTCACCTTTTGGTGTGGAATTTGAAATTTTCACCACCTGTGTTCATGAGGTGAGGTCACAAGATGGCTATATTTAAAAATTTGGGGTCAAAATATTAAAAAATACAACAAAGTTATGTGTGCACGTTGACATTTTTCTGTGCTTGTTCATAATTGTGGTAATTTTCAGTATTTTGACACCCAAATTTTAAACATAGCCATCTTTTCACACCACCTCATGAATGTGATGGCTGCCGTTTTTCAAATCCTGGCCAAAATGTGGTATGGAATGACATTTTATGGGGGATTTGAACATTTTCACCTACTGGGTTTATGAGGTGGGGTCATAAATAGGCTATGCTGAAAATTTGGTGTACATTACCAAGTTAAGAGTGAATGTTGCAGTATTTCAATGTTAACTCATTACTTTGCTGATTTTCAACATTTTGACTCCAAACTTTCAACATAGCCATTTTTCCAACCACCTCATAAACGTGACAGGTGTTGTTTTTTTTAATCCTGGACAAGACATGTTTTCACACTTCTAGTGCAAAATGGATCTATGACAGTTGGTCGACAATTTTGTTGTACGACTGACATTTAGCGACTTCTTTATGTTGACCGCATTTGTGGTCAGCATAAAGAGAGTGACTGCAGAACTATGTTTTCATTGGGAGGCTTCACCAACCCCCATGAGGGGGTTGCCCCTGCACCCCTGCTACTATATTAATCAACTCTGATTCAGAGTTGCTTCAAGGGAGGAGGTGCAATACCACCAGACAGCAGTGCCACGGTCCCGCACTGACACTATAATGATCTGGCACTGTTGTGCTATAGTGTCCATCATGGTAAAGTTGTTTCCATAGCAATGATATACCATGCAAAATGTTTTGGCCAAGATACTATATATGCCACATGTCATGTTTATAAGGAGTCATGAAATGACCATCTTGAAAATTTGGAGTCAAAGTTCTAAAAACATTATAATTATCAAGAAATGTTGTGTGTAGTGCCAGTCTTGACCTCAACAGGCAGTGCTTTGTGATCCCTTGCAGGTGAGCTGAGTTCGGGGGTGAGCTCAGTGACCCAGCTGAATGGGGGGGTGGCGCTTTTATGCTACACTCCCCCAGCCAGGGAATGAAAGGTACAAGGTCTCCTGCACAGGCCCAGGTACCATATAGTGAAGACAACTCTTCTTGTGATCTAGGGCCTGCACATCTGCAACCGTGGATGGCAGAGGGTCCTGTACATTGGCTGAGAGATGGCCTCTTTGTTCTGTGTGTGTGTATATCTGTGATCACATGGATGCACAGTGCCCAGAGGAAACTGTGCACAGCTCACCAGACACCCCACAAATTCTTGACATCTGTTGCTGCATGGAGTGTAGGGCCCACAAGTGTCCTACACTTTGATAGGTGGACGGAGTCAGAATGAGGGTACAATTCAAGAATCTGAAAAAGAAAGGAAATAAAAAGAATTGCATTAAAGCACCAGTTAGGGTTCAAGTTAATGCCTCTAAAGTAGGAAATGTGGTGTTAGGCTTTGCAGCCCTAGCCTCCCCAAAGCAGCAAAAGGAAAACATTTTAGGGGTTTGGTCTCTGGAGTCTTGGCAAATCCTTGGAGTTGTCAACCTTAATGCCCATCCCATTCCCAAGCAAACAATGTCAGATGTGATCTCTTTCTTAATGCAGGGCTTGCAGGTTGTGTTGGCAACATGTGGCGAGACATACTTCTCCACCTTTGAAGAGTGTATCACTATGAGTCACTGGCTTGGAGCTGTACCTTGTGTGTCAGAGAGGGGCTATTGGCCGGGAAGAGAGTGAGCATTAGGGTTGACAACCCCAAGGAAGACCCACCACTGATTCAACAAGACTCTGGAGACTCAAAACCCTAATATTTTTTCCTTTTGCTGCTTGTGGAAGGGTGTAGGAAGTTAGGGTTGGAAACCTCAATGCCACATTTTCTACCTTTGTTGCATCATTACACTTTATTTTAAGTGTCACTTAACTACACTGTAACTGCATTGCAATTGAATGTAGTTGCATGCAACAAACATGTAATGAGACAGTGTAATTACCCTGTTACATGCAATTACTGATTAGCTACATTGAAATGAACACTTTTATAAGTGTAACCTGGAATTAACTTGAACTCTAACTGGTGTGTTAACACAGTTTTTTTAAGAAGATCTATCTCTCTGTCTATCTAGTTGTCTGTCTGCCTGTCTGTCTATCTATCTATGTAGATAGATATATTATAGTTGCATAAAAATTGTAAAAAAACAAAGACAAGGCGCTGCGTCAGCATGTGGTCTAAAAGCAAAACAAAATGGTTATATAATAGTACCTTTGAAAATAGAAAATAGAGTTAAAAATTGCGTTTAGACCTTAGAGTCTTCTTCAGGAAATATCTAAAGAAAAAAACACTATCTTGTTTTTCTCTTGAATATTTACTGAAAATCAGCAACAGATCCCTAACTCTATTATTCAACGTACATATCTCTTACTATTTTTCTTTCTATATAACATAGCACCGCTATAGTTAGAATTGAGTGCTCATTTCTATCATAAAGCCAAATTTGTGCATCTTAATAACTTTGCAACTCTTCAATGAATGTGCATGAAATTTTGCATGCATAATCTCATGGGGTCAGTCTGTTGATGTGGTGAATTTTGTTTGAATAGCTTGTGTGGTTGCGGAGATACAGAGTCTCAAAAATCCTTAAATTTACATTTGTTTTGCTGTTTTTTTGTCCACCTGTATCTCAGGAAACGTTTCAGGTTGTGGTCAAGGCCCCTAGAATTCTGTGGCTGCAGAAGTTTGCACAGAACTTGCAACTTATCGCAGAATATCTGCAATGCTGCATAATTCACTGTTCTTAGTGATTCTTTACTATAATTTCCGGTATATCCATATCACCTGGTTCCCTTCTCCTCCTTTTATATCCAAACCCCTCTATGCTCAGTATGGGATGTTATCAGTGCTATCATATCATACATTAGCTAGTGACAGGGCTGCATTCTGCCACAGAAATGAATAGTCACTTATCTACCACAGCTCCACACCCAGAGAAAGTGGTACAGCAAATCAGGTACTGTGATATTTTCTCAACCTGTACTACAGCTTGATAACATTTTAGTCTTAAGTTATTACACTAGGTTAACTTAAACAAATACTTGACAATAGCATTGACCTGTTAATGGAATACCTTACTTTGTACAGATTTATTTGTGCCTTTAAAGTACAGGGATGTAGTCTGAAATGAATAACTGGCAAAATTAATTAACCTATTGTTTTAAGAAAAATAAAGTAATTATGCCTAGAAAGGTGGAATACTATAATGTGTAGACCTGTTAAAAGAACAGATCTACTAAATGAATAATTGCACTGTACACATTTTTGTCAGGGTTATTGATTAAATGTTATCATGGGTTGACAGAATTACCTAAAAGTTATGAAGAAATGTTGCGTGCAGGCCAGCCATTGAGCCAGCAGGTTGCATGTTGTGTTCCCATGAGGTTCAGGTTCAGGGACGAACTATTGGAGCTGGCTGGACAGCACAAGGATGGGGGGGCAGCCCTGTTACACACCACTGCTCTGAGCCTGAGAAAGTATGATGCAGTGTTCTATCACATGGATGACACCTTGTGACAGCCTGGGGAGACCTCTCTCACAAGGGGTTCACGTGCATGTCATGGCCTGTTGGGGTTATGCAGATTGTCAAGAGAAGTGGGTTGGTATGAAAATGAGTCTTGCAATATCTCCTCTATTCTGTTTATTCCACTTCAAGGGGACCTGTATGAATGAGGATACAATTTCATGGTCACAAAAGGAAATTTATTTAAAAAAAATAAGCTATTTATAGATTGCATATAAATAAATAAGTGATACACAGTGGGGACCTCACAGTGGTGTAAACAGCATGAGTATATAGATAACTCATTTGTCACATTAGGTTCCCTCTCCATATTTCCTATACGCAATAATAGGACCTTAAGTGATAGATTTTTTAGCTTTTAAAAGTAAAATTAGTTTTAAAAGTCTGTGTTTTGTTTTTCAACTAGTGTCATTGTACATTCCCCCATCCCAATTGCATAGCCATTGCCATGGATGTGAAGTCTGGATGACAAGTTGACACTGTGTTGTGGCAGTTCATTGGTGCCACAGAACTTCTGCAGAAATTACAAACCACCACTGCAGATGTTCTGCAGCAAATGGTAATCCTGCTGCAGAACTTGGTTCCAAAGTGTCGCAGAAAAGTAGGGGCTTTGGTTGTGGTCTGTAATTTTCCGGGTAGAAAGCCTTTGCCTTGCAGATGTGCCTTTTGATGGTTGGCTGAAAATATATTAATCAGCTCAAAAGTTATTACATTTTGAATTTCCTATTATTTTCAATGGGAAAAAATAGATGTTCAGCTCAAAAATGGATCCTGTGTCACAGGAGCTAATCCATTTTCGCAAACAGGTCATCCTGTTTTGCATATTTTGCACCTTAATAACTTTGCAACCATTCAAAGGGTTTGCCTGAAATTTTGCATGCATAATATCGTGGATAGGTCTGTTGTGGCTATTTTCATTTGAATCACTTATGGGTTTTCTGAGATACAGGGCATGATTTCAAAAGGGGTTATGCATGTTGCAGGGTGACTTGCGCCAAACCCTTTGGTGCAAATTGCATCTTGCAACATGCGTAATGCCTTTTGCTGTTTCCAGACATGGCCTGCACCATGACACTTACAGCCTGTGTCCAAAGGGCCTTCTGCCAGCTGCAGCCCCTATGGCATGGTGGAGGGGGGGTTACAGCAGCAACTGCACCCTATTCTGAAAGGTTGGCTGCCGTAACCTGCATACACCATTACAGGTCCTAATACAGCACTGCGGGGTTAGACCAGTACTTAGCCGGTCTAAGGGGCATCAATCCTGGCAAAACAATGGATGCCCCACCACAATACCATGAAATGCACATTGCCATGCCCCATGGACCCCCCCAGCACAGTGATGCCCCCACCCTCCGCAATTCGGGGTGCCACCCGGGTCCATATTGCACTGTTCCCCCCTTGCACCTGTGCCACCCAGCCTACCCCCAAGGCCTCCAGGGGACTGCAGGCTTGTTATTGGGTGGAGGGGCTCTGGGGAGCTGTTAATTGTGGTCTGCAGCTTGCGGCACCCAGGTCCATTACGCCATTCCCATGGTGCAACCCAGCGGCTGCTGCAAGTTGCAGAACGTACGTGCCAGGGACCCAGCCTGTTCTGGAATAGGCGAGTGTCCCTGTGGTATAGCATAGATGGTGCAACCCGTGATATGCCCATGGGTTGCACCATGTGTCTTGGAATCGGGCCCACAGAGTCTCAAAAATCCTTAAATTTATGTGTTTTTTCCATTTTCGCAAACAGGTCATCCTGTTTTGCATATTTTGTACCTTAATAACTTTGCAACCGTTCAATGGCTTTGCATGACATTTTGCATGCATAATCATGTGAGGGTAGATTTGTTGATGTGACAAATGTAATTTAAATCGCTTGTATGGTTTCTGAGATACAGAGTGTTAAAAATCCTTACATTTACATGTTTTTTGCTGTTTCTTTGTCCACCTATATCTCAGAAACTGTTTTAGGTTGTGGTCTGAAATTTTCATGGTAGAAAGTATTTATTTCACAGATATGCCTTTTAAGGGTCTGTTGGAAAAATATTAATCTGTTCAAAAGTAATTACATTTGAATTTCACATTATTTGCAATTGGAAAAATAGATGTTCAGCATTAAAATGTATCTTGTGTCATGAGAAGCTAATCCATTTTCACAAACAGGTCATCCTGTTTTGCATATGGGAAATTCTTTTTGATCTACCGCCATTTGTTTTCTAGTTAGCGAGGCAAAGAAAACATTTAGGCCCCAGTTTCAAAAACAGGGGATGTGTGTAACTAGATGTGCCACCCAAATAAATAAGCCAGCGCAAACAAAATGCAATATTCAAACAAGGTGCGTGATCCCAACAGATTGCATCTCATCTGAATATAGCAATCCTAGTGGGAAGCACAAATGGGGTGGCTGACAGTGCACCAGTACATCCGGGGATGGTCTGAATACTAGGAATGGGTCTGCATGGCACATCCCCAGATGCGCTGGTCCCAAATTCCCGATATTCAGCCAAAATATGCAAATGCAGTCATTAGGCATCCAAGGCACAAATGGTCCATTTGCATGCTCATTATGGCTGCATTTGCATACATTTTGCAGGGATGTGCCTAGCAGGATGCACCATGTGGCCTGCTTTCTCTGCCCAGTCTCGTGTCGGGAGTCTCCACAGCCCATCCTTTTTCCATAGTGTAGGGACCCCCCTCCTGGTCCTGAACCCTGTGTGAATAATAAAATAATGACATCCCCCTTCCCTTTTCCATAGTGTAGGGATCCCCCTCCCCAACCCAAACTCTATTCTAATAAGAAAACAATAACATCTCCATTCCCTTTTCCATAGTATAGGGTCCCCCCTTCCAATCCCAAACCCCATTTGAAATAAAATGAACACATATGCCCCATCCATTTTTCCAAAGTGTAGGGCCCCCCTCCCTGTCCCGAACCCCATTCAAATAAGAAAAAATAACATCCCCCATCAAGGTCAGACTGAGTAGCAAAGGGCCCACCTGGAAATGGGGCCATAGGGGCCCTGGTACCAATCACGGTATGCCCTACTGCACAAACTGTAGCCCAAATTTTACCAACAACAGTATTCCCTGGTATACAAACTGTAGACCAGATTTCAACCATAAAATAAGTAGCATGCATTCCATTTGGAAGAAAGCTATTCAGTTACTGGTATTAGAGTTATAATACCTAACCATTTTTGGAGGCTTTAGCCCCCTGGAATAAAGGTGAACCCTCAGCTATCCTGCAGAAATGCTGCAAGCCATGAAGTCTTGGCTTCCCTCCCTTTCAGCAATGCTGCAGGATTGTGCAGTCCCACTTTGGTGGCAAAGCACTGATAGGAGGCTACAGGTTGTGTTTGAGGGAAGGAATACTTTTGGAAATAAAATGTGTGCAGCCTGCCAGGGCAAATTGGTATCATCATGCCACAGCTAAACAAAGTGGGTACCCCAAGCAGCAGACATGTTCCTGCCCCCTCCCTCCTCACAGCAATTTAAGGTAAGGGGAGTCTGGGGAAGCCAGGGTGGGGGAAGGGATTCATTCACTAGGGAGGCCTGTGTGGTCATTTTACCAGGTAGGTGGAGGTCTAAATTTTAGTCCAATGTGGACTTGGGAACTCTGATTCTCATGCCTTAATCACCATCTGTATCAGAATTTCTGCTAATCTGATGGATGTAGATGGAATAATTTGAAAGAATCTGATCAACCCTACTATAGGGTGCCTTCAGTCAGTCAACGTCTTTTCAGCGTTATAGGCATAAATGAAGTAAAGTGAATAAGGTGCCATCTAGTTAGCAATCACATCAAAGGAGGTTTCATGTTTAGTAGTCTTCATTTTAATTTTGAACAGAACATAAATCCATGTACAAGATGTACCACTCTAGTTACCTTTGTTCTCAGAAATGTAATATACCACATGTACAGTACCAGTCAAATATCATCAACCCCAACATAAAGCAACGCACATTACCGATTATCCTCAAGAACTGTTTGGGAACTGTATCATGCACAAAGGAGTCTGTGTGGCAATTTTCAATAGTTACAAAATGTTCATTTTCCAAAAATGTTCAAATATTAACCTTCCTTTAACTAGGATGCTTTTGTAGTTGTATTGCTACTACCAAGTGGCACCTCAACACAGTTTCTACATGAACCAAAACCAGAGGCATTCAAAGAAAAAAAAAGCAAACAAGGAAAAAAGTTCAATAGTGAGATTCAGCAGTAGTGCATGCACACAATTGTTAGTATTAGCAATACATGTTTTTTACATCAGTATTGCCCTGCAATGACATATAAATATTAAAAATATTTAAAATGTGAACATCTGCAATTCTGCAGTCTCAGTGTGATTATTTCTCTTCTCTTTTTTCTTTCTCTTGTTTTCCTCTGTTTTTTTTTTCTTGTACCCTTGTTTAGTTTCCACAGTTGGCATACGCTAAGGTGAGAGCATGGTACCTTCACAGCATTCTCAACACCTACAAAGCTCAGGGCAGGGAAGCCAGGACCAGACAGTGTCAGCCTTCCTCAAGTAGCACATCTGCCTCTAGACCAGGAGATTGTGTATTCTAGTCCACACCAGGATTAGGCTGTATCATAGCGTTGGCACATGAATGCAGTACTAAGGGAAAGCTGTACTGTAGAGGTGTGCAGTCCTTCTGATGAGACATGAAACCAATAAATTGTCTGCCTTTTCTGGTGGCTGGAAAATATCACATGGAACTTAATGAAAAGAGTAGGAGAATTTTCCCAGGACAAATCTCCCCCTTTCACTAAAATGCCAGCAACATCTTAATCTGGTTCAATTTCAGTTGGTTTTCATCCCCCCACCCTGGGTGAAGCTGAAAATAGGTAGTATAGTCTAGTTTATAATAAGTCCAGCACTGCTTGACATTCCAGATCCTTCCATCACATCTTGACCTAAATGCCGACATTCTCGCCCCAGTAGTGCAATGTGGGGTGCATTGTTGTGCAAGAATGCTCAATGCCAACATTTGGGCCTAGGGTGCTAGGAGGATCAGGATCATCATGCAGCACTGGACCTATTGATAGTTACCAATGGTAACTGCCTACTGAGAGTTGGATTGACTCAAGGGGTGTCTACAGTCCAGCCGGGGCAAAGTGGTAGAAAAGCTTGGTGTCCCCAAATCTAGAGCACATTCATTGCAGGGCAGACAGCAGATGGCACTAGGAGGAGGGGACCAGGATGGATTGACAGGAAGTGAAGGCAAGACAGTCAGGACAATTAAACTCTGGGGATAGGTGACAGTCCAAGGAAACTGCCCGTAACAAACATTCAGCCAAAAAACTGCAACCCAATTGCACCACTGCAGCTTTCCAGCCCTTACCCTAATAATCAGTCTGGTGGCTGCCACTACCGACTCATCTCTGGAGGTCATATACCTGTCAATGTTTGTTATCAGGCACTCTTCGGGTAGCCATGAGCAGAACCCAGGCAGGGTCAGTAATGTAGCATTTAGCTACTGAAATGAATGGATACCAATTCGCTTCCACAGGCTATTTTCATGCAGCAGCATTCAGCAGTGCAAGCCCCACAGTATTAAAACAGTCACTGGGACCAGCACCTACCCAGTGTCTGTTCATTAATACTGCTCTCCAAACTACAAAAATTGTGGACAACAATAGCAGCAATCTTCTTTATTTATAAGTTAGAGTTCTTGCAAACATTTCTCTTAACATCCATGCACCATGATAATGAATCATACACCTGACATCATCCCGGAGGTGACTTGGAGCCTTCACATCAGACAACATTTTGGGACCTTTGGTACTGTATGGACTATGCAGTATTTTATGTTAATAACCTCCGTGTATGATTCATTATGATAGTGCATGGATTTTAATAGAAATATTTGCAAGAACCTGCTAACTTATAAATAAAGAAGATTGCTGCTTATTTTCATCTGTAGTCTCCGTGTTTGATAGTAATGTTGCTGAACGGATCATGGGTAGGTGCTGGACCCAGGGGCTCTTTTAATTTATGTTTAAATTGACCGCATCCAAGGCTCAATGGACTCCCCGGTTGTGGTCTGACTTCTATACTGCAAAATCCTCACAGTATCCCTAAAATTCCTTTTCTTCCTTTTTACATATTTTTTGATATGACATGGATTCTGGGAGATGGAGGCCTGGAAAACTATGGGGATGGGGTGGGAGTGGCTGCACTTGCTGAGTTGAACCTTTCACAAGGAAATAGCAGGGTTAGAGCTGGTAATGAACTGGGCTTACCAAAAGTATCAGGCAGGCAGTCACGCACCACAAAGTGTACCAGCAGCTTTATTCCGGGCTCAGTTGCAGCTCGCTCAGTGGCAACCTCGATGCTGGTTACTCTTCTGGCTCCGCTTGGGTTGGTTATCACTGGACTCATGCATAGGACAAAATCATTTGCTCAGGGAGTCAGATTAGGTATCTGTCAGCCACAGTGCACACCGCACCTCTCGATCTCACTGCACAGCACGCCACAGAAAGTTCACAGAATTGGATAAACAAAGGAAGGATTAAACTCTTGAAACAGAATCAGGTAAAAGTAAAACCTGTTTTTTAGAAAAGCCCGCCAGCAGTTCTCACCACTCCTCCCGACCACCGGTGACCAATTAGCTTAGGGTCAACAGTCACATAGGGAAGGCGTGATGTGCCAGTTGTGCTGGTGTCTTATTTTAATTTTGCATTTAATTCTTCTTTTGTTGTTTTATGTATTAGGATAAGAGCAGTTGTCTGGCAGTGTGGAGAACAATAAAGACAGAGGGCCCAGTAGCACTAACTCACTTGTTGCATTCCTCCCCCAGCCTCCACTCATCTTGCTTGTTGGATGACTGACAGCTTTGCTGTATAAGAACCAGGTGCCAGCACAGTCTTTTATCTAACACTGTTGCTCCTCTCCACAGATGCACTACAGGATGTCAAATATGCATGGCAGGGAAGGCCCACCCGGACATTTCTGGGTATCCGGTCAGGCCAGTCCAACTCTGTCTCCCAACCCTTTTCCATATTGCAGTGGCTCCCCCTCTCCATTCCAAGCCCCAATCACTGTTTGATCTATAATTATGAAGCAAACATTTTTCATAGTGTAGTGACCACCAAACTAGCAGGCATGAACCCCTCCCCGCACCCGCTATCTTGACCTGTGCTGGTGACTAGCACAGCCCTCCTCACCCTGCCACAGCCAGCTGCTGACTGATCAGTCCTGATCCTGTACTGTACAAAGTACAGACTCATTGGTTGTCCAATGAGCTTGTACTTTGTACAGTACGGTATCGGGACTGATCAGTTAACGATTAGCTGTGACATGGTAATGGAGGACTGTGACAGTCGCTGGCATGGGTCGGATGGGGGTTGGGAAGGGGGTCATGCCTGCTGGGGTGGAGGGGTCCCATTACACAATGGAAAATATTTGCTTCATAATTATAGATCTAACAGTGATCAGGGCTCAGGATGGGGTGGGGAGCCACTACAATATGGAAAAGGGATGAGGGATTTTTTTTCTCATTTGAATGAGGTTCGGGATGGGGATGGAGTCCCTAAACTATGGAAAAAGGTATAGGGCATATGTGTTGATTTTATTTTGAAAGGGGTTCAGGATGGGGAGGGGGGTCCATATACTATGGAAAAGGAAGGGGATGTTATTGTTTTCTTATTGGAATGGGGTTCAGGATGGGGTGGGGGGGCCCCCTACAGTATGGATCAGGGATGGATGAATGCATTTTATTTTTTGAATGGGGTATGGGACGTGGAGAGGGGACCACTCTACTTTGTGTGCAGGGTTGCCCCTGACCTTGGTAGGATGGGGTATGGTGGGTGGGTGGGCACTACATATTTGGGGGGATGTTGATGCCATGTTGGGGCACAGAGCAATGGGGCTGGGGGGGTTGCCACCAGGCTGCAGGGGCTGGGGGCTGCTGTACTGCTATATGCAGTACAACAGCCTGCCTGTGGGTGGCTACCAGTTTGGCATGGTTTTTTCATGCCTAACTTTGAGTGGCACATCTCTGAGATGCGCGGGCAGCTGCGCTGGACATCTTTACTGAATAAGGGGATGTGCCGCATATTTATGGGCATGCCCCCTTGAGATGCACTGCATAGATTATTGCTGCTCTTGGGCACAGCCAGAGATGCGTGACGCATCTTGACCCTTTCAATATCATGCTGTGGTGCATTTCTTGAGATGCGCCAGCTCATCTCAGATGCACTGGTGCATCTCCTTTGAAAATGTCCCCCTTAAAATGTATGGATTTTAAAAAACAAACATCATAACTTAGGTAAACCGGATCTGTTTAGCTACATTGTGATGTTTGTTTTTCAAAATTATTATGGCAAGAAACACCTTTTTTGGACTCCAAAAATCCTAGGTGCTGAAGTTGGTGGGAGGAGCGTTTTCTCCATGTTCTCTGTATGAGAACAGCAAGAATTTCTTTAGTTCTGCAGCTGCAGTTGAAGTTGTGCTGCTGGCTGCAGTGTTAGTTGTGAGCCTTTTCCCTGGTGTCTGGTGGCACCTACCTGAATTGCTGTTGCTGACTCCTTAATAATATATATATATATATATATATATATATATATATATATATATATATAAAATATATGAAATACAAAATCACACATGCCCCCATAATGCAAAGCATCATTGGCTGCATATGCAAATCACCACACAATATTATGCTGGTTCAACTTTAAGCGGAACTTCATGGTGCCAAAAAGCCTCTCACACAGTATGCAAAGGGTGTCATACAGACTAGGCACACTGATGAGTCCTGGTAGGACAATACACATGTCTGTGTCTTCTGTTGGCACCCTTTGCATGCTGTGTGAGAGAGGCCTTTCGGCACCATGCAGTTCTGCTTAAAGTTGAACCAGCATATTATTTTGTGGTGATTTGCATATGCAGCCCATGATGCTTTGCATGTAGGGCAATGTGATTTTGTATTTCTTGAAACATGCTTCCCAGCCAATGCCCTTTGGGTAACTCTTGCCTTAGTGCTTGCACACTAAGGTTCTTTGTCTTTATACACACACACAGCATATATATATATATATATATATATATATATATATATATATATTCATTTATTTGTTATAGTAGGCAGTCAGCGCCACTATGAATTAAAGTTCAGCGGTCACTTACATACTAAAGAGAAAAGTTTGGGTGTTAATAACTTTGGACCCGTTCAATGGATTTGCCTGAAATGTGGTACACACAGTGGGGTATAGCAGATCTCTTCATGTGCCAAATTGTGTTTCAGTCAGATTTACGGTCTTTGCGTATGAAAGCACTGAAAAATGCAAAATTATCCATTTTTGGAGGCAGCTTTTGGGATTTTGGATGTGGCTCTGCACAGCCGTTGTGTGGCAAGCCACTCTGCAAGATGGCATGTTTGAAAGAGCTTTGGTGGCTGAACATGCCGCTTTTTGTTTGGTGAAAAAATATAAAGGCATTCAAAAGTTATGCCAGTTTTAAGTTCCCATTATAAGTGAATGGGAAAATTTATATGTCTGTTCTGCAAACAAAGAATGGGGTTCTGGCCATCTCGTACCGCCTGGCGATCAAAGAATTTGCAGCCTCGCAGTACAAGAATCTTTGTCCCCAAGGATTTTTCAAATTCTTTGATCGCGAGGTCTGCCATCTTGTTTTCAATTTTCGATCAGAAAAACACAAATATCTCGGCTCAGGGTCACTTCTGAAGTAAAACTTGGATGTGTTTTACTCAGGGGACTCCGATCTATCGAAACCATGGCTTTGGTTTGAACAAATCGGTCAAAAATAGAGTTCAGAGATTTTAAAATCTTAATTTGTGGCTTACTAACAATCTTTGATCGCTAGCCTGCAAATTCTTTGATCGCAAAGATTCTTTGATCACGATCGCGTACTTAGCAAGGGATGATATGGCTGCATTTAAAATTGATTTTCTCAGCCTAGGGGTGCCTACAAAGTTAAATGAGGGTGTATTTTGCTCAGGGGCTTCGTTCCTGCCCCATCTGAATACAAAAATAGTGTTTTCAATATCCCTGGTAGTCTAGTGCCCCCTATCATGATTAAATACACTATCTGTAATTCCCTGATAGTCTAGTGGCCCCCAATGTATATTTCATAAATAGTGTTTTTATATCCCTGGTAGTCTAGTGGCCCCAATCTGTATTTAAGTATTATGCTTGTTCATATCCCTATATATATATATATTGTGTGTGTGTGTGTGTGTGTTCTGTGGTGTCTAGTGGCATCAATATAATGGATAAAAGAAGAAAAAAAAGGAATGGGTGGTTTCAAGGCTGGGACTCTTGGCTCTTCTGGTGCTGTCCTTGTGCTCTACAACACTGGGAATGTATGGGTAGTAGGGTATTTTTTGCACATTTCTGAAATGTGGAATGATGTGCACAGCTGGATCAAAAGTGGATGTCTGATGTGCGAAAAATGTTACATCTGTGAAATGGATAAAGCCTGATCAAAAAAGAAAATAATGGGAGATAAAACACTGAGTAGGGGCTAAGTTCAAGCCTGGTACCCTTGGCCCATGGGGTGCTGTGCCCTGTCCTCTGCACCACAGAGAAAGTATGGGCAGCAGGGTGTTGTTTTGCAGATGTATGAACTGTGGAATGATGTGCATAGCTTGTTCCAAAGTGGATGTCCTTTGTGCAAAAATGTTCCATGTGCAAAAATGGATAAAGCCCCTGATCGGGAAAAAGAAAAAGATAAGGGTAGAAAAACACTGAGTAAAGGGTAGCTTCAAGCCTGGGACCCTCGGGCCATGAGTTCTTGTGCTTTGCCCTTTGCACCACAGAGAAAGTAGGGGCAGCAGGGTGTTTTTTTTTGGATACTTATGAAATGTGGAATGATGTGCATAGCTTGATCAAAAGTGGATGTCCTTTGTGCGAAAATGTTCCATGTGCAAAAATGGATGAAGTCTGATTGGAAAAACAAAAAAAATAAGGGGGGGAAGATCACTGGGTAGAAGGTAAGTTCAAGCCTGGGATCCTTGTCTCTGGCATCCTGTGCCTTATCCTCTGCCACAGAGGAGGCAGGGGCAGCAGGGTGTTTTTGCATACTTATGAAATATGGAATAATGTGCATAGCTGGATCAAAAGTGGATGTCCTATGTGCAAAAATGTTCCATATATGAAAATGGATAAAGCCTGATCGAAAAAAAAGAAAAGGGGAGAAAAACACTGGGTAGAGGGTGGGTTCGAGCCTGGGAGCCTTGGGCCCTGGCCTTGTCCTCGGCACCACTGAGGAAGTAGGGTCAGCAGGGTGGTTTTGCATATTTATGAAATGTGGAGTAATGTGCATAGCTTGATTGAAAGTGGATGTCCCTTGTGTGAAAAGTTTGTCACAGTTGTCATTTTTCAAATCCTGGCCAAAATGTGTTTTTGGACCTGTGGAGCGGAATGGCATTGCAGTTGAGCAGAATTATGTTTTGGCAGGGATTTGACAATTTTCTGTACTGGGAACATGAGATGGGGTAATAAGATAGCTATGCTGAAATTTTGGTCACTGTTGTCCTATAAATGAAGCATAGGATCCTCTGGCCCTCTTCCACAGCTACATATATACAGTATACTATATGGCAGCTCAGATTCAATGCAAAGAAGTGCAAGGTAATGCATCTGGGAAACAAAAACCCAGGAGAAGAGTACACAATGGGAGGTGAGTTAATAACAATAACAAAAATCAAAAGAGACCTAGGAGTAATTATATCAGATGACCTAAAGGTGGACAAGCAATGTGAGAAGGCAGTAAGGAGGCCTGGGGGAATACTGGGATGCATAGGGAGAGGCATCAACAGTAGAAAACAGGAAGTTGTTATCCCTCTGTACAGACAGTTGGTAAGACCCTATCTGGAGTACTGCATGTGTAACCCCCTTGTTACCTGCGATTACTAGAATCCCAGTCAGACCTAGTGGTAGGCAGGAAGGCAGCTTGTGAAACTCCAGTTAAATGGGTTTCACACTGTCTCACTCTGTTCTCAGTCTCAGCTGAGACTGAGGATGACATCACCAATAGAACTATCGAGCTGCATGAGCCACATTGGAATCTGCAGCAAGGAGTTGTTAGAAGTTGGGAGGTTTTGAAGTCAGTCTTCAGTGAGTGAAGTGTGAAGTTGGGAGCTTGCTGAGAAAGCAGCTCAGTGAAGGCTCTAGGAGCGTCAGCCCTGACAGAGGGCTACTTTTAGTTTAAAAGGGTGTGTGTCTCCACCTTAAAGAGAGACACAGAAGATAATTGAAGTGGTGGAGACCGCTGTTTTCGGGTCTCAGTGCCCCTCCCTTTGGGGGGGCAGGAAAGGGTTCCCTGCAGATTCCTGGGGCAACCCGCTAATTCTGCTTGTGAAGGAAAAGCTGCCTATGTGTTCCAGAGTTTATTTGGGAGAATAAGAAGATTTGTGAGTCGCCTGTGGGGCACCTGCAACGTGAGGGTGAGTGTCTGCTCTTGCTAAAAGGGCCTATGTTTTTCACCCTGGGACTTGTGTGACAATGTGGGGATTGAACTACTAAATATTGGGAAGCCTAGAGTAATGGGCTAAGCAAATTACAAGTAGGTACAAGTCCAGAGCTTGTTGGGATGCAAATGATATGTAGAGGAGATGTGACAGACATCTACCCAGAATCTACATTTGAAAGTTCAGTAAAGGAATTGTTCAGTTGCCAGAGAAATGGCCGGGTATGGGCTGTGGGAGCTGGAGGTGGGTGGCCCCCCATCTTTAGTGACCAAGTCCACCTCTACGGATTTCTTCTGTGGATTTCTACTTTACCTCAGGCACTTGGCCAGTGATGAGGGAAGTACCAGACGTGGGATTGTGAGAAGAATTCCCTCTAGGAGTCAAAGACTCTAGTGTGGTTTGGGGAGCCACAACAGGATAATTGGTTCATTCCTCAAATGGACCGTGGATCAAGTGGCCGGCGGGGAAGCTGGGCCAGTGGGGAAAACTCAAGTAGTGTACAAGTCAGGCTGTGTACCCAAAGCAGTGTGCAAGTCCGGGCTGTGTGTCTGGTGGGTTTAGAGCCTGAGGGCTTGAAACAGTGATAAAGTGTTCTGTAGTCTCTAATCTGCATTACCAGGAAATGTAGCCCCGTGGGGGTCCGTCTATGCTTTGTTTGTTCAGCTTGGATGTGAATAAAAGCCACACTGAAGAATCCTATTCCTGGTTCTGGACATTACAGTTATTGCTTCCTGTGTTCGGATTTATTTGGGTGCCCCTGTTCAGAGTAGCCAAACCTAGGTCTCCTGTGCTGAGTAACCTCATCCTCCCAGAACCCACTCCCCACCAGGTACTGCTGTCAGCTTCAACAGCATGCCACCTGTCGTTTTGCTAGAAAGGCAGGGGTGAGGGGTTACACATGCAATTCTGGAGACCCCATCTCCAAAAGTCATAGACAGAGTGGAGGCTGTTCAGAGGAGGGCAACCAAAATGGTGCAGGGTCTGCACCAGAAGACATACGAGGAGAGACTAAAGCAGCTTAATATGTATACTCTTGAAGAAAGGAGGGAGGGGACATGATAGAAACTTTCAAGTATCTCAAGGAATTAACAAAGTACAAGAGGTAGCATCTTTCAGAAGAAGAGATGGGCAAGAATGAGGGCACAATTTGAAGATAGAGGGGGGATGGCTCAGAGGTAATGTTAGAAAGTATTTTTTCACAGAGAGGGTTGTGGATGCATGGAACAGCCTTCCTGAGGAGGTTGTGGAGTCAGGAACAGTGGGAGAATTCAAGAATGCATGGGACAGACAAAAGGCAATTCTAGTGGGGGAGGTAGGAGGAAGTAAGCTGTTAATTAACTCGAATCTGCAGCTTATCCATCAGGTAGGGAAATGAGCAGACTAGGTGGGCCAAGCGATCATTATCTGCCATCAGATTCTATGTTTCTATGTTTCTATACACATCTATGGAGGGATGAAAGTACACGGCCTTCCATAGACAAATAAGGATATGATTATACTATCTGAAAAAGTAAGGAAATTAATTGCAAAAAACTTCATTAATGCATCAGTTAGTGGTGTGATTAAAGCAACAAAAGCAGGAAATGTGGTATTAGTGTTTCCAACCCTAACACTCACCCCCACCCTGCAGACACTGATAGGCATCTATCTGGACCCTTTTGCTCGTAAATATTGACTACCTCATCTCTGGGACCCCTTAGTGGCCACTTTGATGTCACTCTCTGTCAAGGAACCACCACCCTCCCCAGTGAAAACTGAGCAAATGTAATCCTTAAGGACAGTGGCCTTTTGCCTGTCCTCATCTATCACCCTACACCCCTCAGCAAGCCTTACGATTCCCCCTCCTTTCCTTTTTTCCCCCAATATATCAGGAGTTGTGTTTTTCTCCACGTTTGACCCCCTCTGCAATATGCAGCTCTGTGTCTGCTTTTGCCTCCCTGACTGCCCTCTTTGCCTGTCTGTTTTTCAGTAAGTATTCTTCCTATTCTTCCTACCTCTGCTTTTCCTTATACTTGTAGAAGACCTTTTTCTTGGCCCTCATTGCTTCCCTGACTCTTGCCAAGAACCATAATGGTCTCTTAAACCTGTTCTTTTTGGTTACCAGTCTCATGCATAACTTCAGTGCCTTGGGATGGCTTCTTTTATTGCTCTATTCCCTCTTCCACCTCACATGTTGTCCAACCTGACTAACTTTTCTCTGACCAGCTTCTTCAGCCTGTTGATGTGAACCCTTCTAAAATCAAGGACTTCAACTCTCGATTGTGGTTTTCTGGACCCAAGAGCCAGTTCAAACCAGATAGAGTTATGGTAACTGTTATCTAGCTGTTCCCCTATTCTCATAGCTCCTACCACCTACGAGTTGGTGAGGACCACATCAAGAACTGCAGTCTTCCTGCTGCGTTCCTTAACTAGCTGTACCAGTAGACAGTCCTGGAAGGCATCCAGCAAGGCCTGACTTCTGGTGCTGCTGGCTACTAGAACATCCCAGTTGATGTCTGGCAGGTTCAGATTACCCACCACCACTACTTTCCCCTTTGCTACCCCTCTTTCAAGTTCTTCCTGAGTTCTCTGTCCCTCTCCTCCTTTTGCACTGGAGGTCTCAGATCCTCCCAGTAACAAAGAAAAAGATTTGCACCCACCACTAAAAACACATCAGGAGCCACTCTGATGAAGCAGGGGTTCTCCCTTGCGAAACGTTAGTCTTTTTGCTCTTGATGTTTTTTAATGTGGTTGCATTGCCTCTGATTTTAAATTAGATGTACTGCAAGATTGATGGATAATAAAATGGTTGTATAAGTTACACCAGTTTTGTGGTTCTTGCCTTGTGGTGGGTGCAAATCTTTTTCTATATTATTTTGATTCACTGTTGTATTTTTTGGACCACCACTTTATCTGGTGCTGTTTGTTTTCTTGCCAGATCACTCCCAGCATAGTTTCTTGCCTGAGGCTACCATGAGGCTGGCAGTATGGCCTAGAGGTTAGAGGAACGAGGTGTGAGCGAGCTTGGTACATCCAGCAGACCAGACCTGAGTTTGATTCTCACAACCTCCACTTGCATACTGTGTGACTCTGAGCAAGTTACTTAACCACCCAGTGCTCCCAGGTTGCCCCTGAAAACAGACACTTGTGCCTAGTGGGCCTTACCCAGTTACCAAAGATGAAAATAAAAAAAAAAAATTAAAAAATGAGTTGCACCCACAGAAACTCTGTCTCCTAATTACTACCCTTATGTGACCATTTTCTATCACCGCAATGTCATCCTTCACAAAAAGGGATACTCCTCCCCCTCTGCCTCTTCTTCTATCCCTCTTGAACACTGAATACCCAGTGATGATGAGGTCCCATTCATTATGTTTCAAAGCCCACATTTCTGTGATGGCCACGAGGTGCACCTCAGTGTCCACCATTGGTGTCTGAGCTTGGAGCTTATCCAGGATCCCACTCATGCCTGAAAATAGGCAGGATTTGTCTAATGCACTTACCCGGTCAACTAAAACAAAATAAAAATAAATAAAAAATATCCCCTTCCATCTGACTCCTGCTCATATTTTGCTACTATTCTCATGCTTTTCCTGTCACCTCATTCTATTACTTTTCTTGGTGTTTGCACACTTTGCATTCCTCTTTGCTGGGGTCCCCTTACCTAGTCCAGTTAGGGTCACAACTCTCTTTGTACCTGCTGTGCTGCTATGTGCCACAGATGTGGGGGAGTACCAACTAGGGCCCCCTTCCTCTCACCTGCCACCATGGTTTTCCCAGTACCAGTCTCCCCCGCAGACAGTTTAAATATCTGATATAGACATCAAACTTCTGCCCCAGCACAAAGGCCACCCTCTCTTGTTAGGTGAAGTTCATCAACTGTGACAGTATCTTGTCCCAGAAATCCCACAATCCCCACAAAGTGGTACCCTTCTCTTGGCACCATATCTTAATCCACCAGTTAAACTCCTCTATTACATCACTTCTTATCCTATCCTGCTTCCCTCCTGCCCCACACAGAGGACTTTGGAAAAGGCCAGGAGGCTGAGTATACCATCAGTCTGTCCCTGGTCTATGAAAGTTCATTTCACCATCTCCAGTGACTGGTTTGCCAGATTATTGGTACCCAGGTGTACCAGCACCCTTAGCTCCCCTGCTCCTCTTTGCCATCCTCCCTGTCCTGTGTAAATCCAGATGGCTGATGCACTCAGAAGGCACTGGACCATCTCCTCCCATCTGTCCTCCTCCCAACACCCTCTCTAACCCCAAATCACTTATTCCCAACCAGTAAGACTCTCGGGCAGACTTGCTCCCTTAGGTGCCATCACATTGTCTTGCCCTTTCCTATCGACTGACTTGGAGTCAGATACCTGAGCCTCCTCTAAGGGGCATGAAATGATTCACTGTCTGGATGGTGCTGGCCTGGACAACCTCCTTATGGCTACTCCTGCCTTCTTCCCTCCCCACCACTGTCCACCCCCAGACCAGTGGGTCTCTTGGGGAGGAGGATGTGTGGAAGCTCGCCCAGATGAGCTGATGATGCAGCTGAGATATTTCTACCCTTGTTGTCACCAGCTGGTCCTGGAGCTCTGCCATGGTTCTGCAGATGGGGCAGTGCCCCCTCCTTCAGAGCACATCCATAGAGAAGATCACCCAACAACTACCACACCTTACTGTCTCTCCTCTGAACCACCATCTCTATACGAGCCTATGAATTAAGCCTAACCTAGCTGATGTGGATTTCCAACAACAGATTCACAGTTTACAACATTAATAACATATTAATAGAGTGTAATTAGCTAATTTACATCATAATTTGCTAATTGGCCACAATCATATATGGAGAAAGAAACAATGGCTTTTTCTACGTGGATGGGAGCCCAACCATGCAATAAAATATTTGTACTGGCAGTTTAGCCTAGTGGTAAGAGTAATGAGCTTTGAGTCCCACAACCTCCACTTGCATACTGTGTGACTCTAAGCAAGTCACTTAATCTCTCCAGTGCTCTCCAGTCGCCCTGAAAACAGGCACATGTGCCTAGTGGGCCTTCCTTGGTAACAAAATAATGAAACAAAATAAACAATATATCTAGTGCTGATGTAGCGTGCCCTAATGAAAATATCACTGAAATGCTTCCTTGAGTACAGTTTCACCTTATGGCATCAGTGATATAAAAAAGAAACTGCACAAGGAAATGAATATGGAGAAAGAGTCCACGCAGTTTTAAATATTGACTTCTTTATATTACGCTGAACATATGGGAACATATGAACACTGAACATAGGGTTAAACACGAAAATAGTGTCTTGGATAAATTCATGGCTCACTGATAGAAAACAAGTGAATTTACAGGGGAACACATGAGTATGGGCTAATGTCACGGTGGAGAACCTCAGGGATCTGTATTGGGACCCTGTTTATTTAATATTTATGTGACATCAATGTCTTGTGATGAAGGGATGCGGCTCTTCAAGTTTGCAGATGACACAAAGATAGGTTCAGCAGCGTGTAATTCTATAGAGACTGAAAAACTGCAAAATGAATGAACAAACTTGGAACAATGGGCCATAAAATACAAATTAGATTTTAATGTAGAAAAAAGCTCTGTAATGCATTTGAGAAGAACTAATAGTAAAGCTAGGTACATATTTAAAGGGCATACTTTAAGAGAAACAACAGAGGAAAGGGACCTAGGGGTAACAATAACAAATGACCTAAGGTTAAAATAAATTGCCTAGCATTAGGAAAGAGGCAAATAGAGTACTGGGCAGCATGAGCAGGAACATTCAAAGCAGGTATAGGAGGGTAATAGTTCTGTTGTGTATCTCCCTGGTTAGGCTGCACCTGGAGTACTGTGCACAAATCTGGTCATCAAGCACAAAAGGTGAAACTGAGATCCTGAAGAGAGTGCAGTGCAGAGCCACCAAGATGGCATCAGCCATTAAAAAAATTAAGTATAAGGAAAGGTTAGGTACATACGGTTTATATTCTCTTGAATATAGACAGAT
The DNA here is from genome assembly GCA_016271365.2 of Neoceratodus forsteri. Taxonomy (NCBI): domain Eukaryota; kingdom Metazoa; phylum Chordata; order Ceratodontiformes; family Ceratodontidae; genus Neoceratodus; species Neoceratodus forsteri. The sequence continues at coordinate 212,575,111 of JADMNL010000024.1, forward strand.
GCAAGAGGATCTATGCCTAGTTCATAGTGCTTTCGTCAATCATGAGCTATGGGACTCTCTGGGACTGGCAATAAAAAAACAATACCATAACACTAGATCTCATATATTGCAGCTTAAGGGGGATATTAACTATTCCAAGAGAAGGGCTTCCTGGTTCAAAGAATGGTGGCTACGTGGAATAATCTTCCACTAGAGGTAGTAGGAAATAGAAGTATGACAGAGTTTAAAACAAAACTGGATGATTACCGTATGATGAACTATATAATTGGATATTCCCTTTAAGTTAAAGGGCGAGCTGTAAATAAGCATTCATCTTACTTAGCTTGTAAATCACCTATGAAGTGAAGCAACCACTTGGCTGGCCACACTTTGTAGAGCAAAAAATTGATTTTGAGTCTGTGCTCCATTTTGTTGTTTTGACATTAACAGAAAATCTGCTGTTCAGATTTCCTATCATCACTGCCGATGCAGTGATTGTTGTAGATTTTACACTTTGTACAAAGCTGATAAGTCAGACTTTAAGACTAATACCTGGGCTTAAGCTAACCTTTAACACTTATGTTATAAAAATGATGTCTGCGAAACAGAACCAAGTAGTAGTACACAACAAATCCAGTCGGCAGTATAGATGAAGTAGCCTAGGGGCCTATAGCCTAATGAACTCTGAAGCTAAGGTTTGAATGTTACCATTGCCACTTGCTGACTGTTGATTTTAGCCATTCTCTCAGATAACCTGCCTGTGCTCAGCTAAAGGCTTCTGTGGTTATTATAAAACACTTTAGGATACAGTGTGTAGGAAATGTGTCATACAAGACTTAATGTATTCCATTTTTGTTTCCAACATGGGTGCTCAAATCAAGTAAAATTTAACAAAATAGGCACAAGAGGGAGCTGCATCCTTTTTTCTCTACTATGCAGCCATTGTGTTGATACAGTACCTCAGCTGCTTCTTATTTGAAAAAGTTACTTTCTTGTGTAGAATATCACGAACGATTTGAGGACTTGAATTTCCTCAGTTTAAATATATGATACGTTTGTTAAGGCTGTTTCTATTTCTTTTCTCTTGGTTGCTATCCAGTACAGGAAGAAGAGTGAAGTATCTTTAAGAGTTTAACATTTAAAATTATTCTTACATTTTTTAAAGCCAAAGTTGGCCAACTGTTTATTTCACTCTATCATGGGGAAATATTGTATTGATTATTTGTGAGAGGTTTAAATGGACAAGTTATGTATGTAGTGTTACATTGCCATGTCAATTACACATTTATGATAGACATGAATCACCCAGTTTTGTTACTTTTTACAACGGAACCCTTTTTTAATGTTATGAATTTGTTGTGCTTGTGAATGGGCTTGTTGTAAAATGAGGTTCTAATTCTTTGTAGTATGATGAAAGCAGTCTGGAGTTTTGGTTTGTTTTCAAAACATCTATAGCTGTGCTATATTATGTTCTATGCTGCTTTCATTATACAGGGGTTTTATGCAATAAAGCTTGCTGTGTTTAGGTTCTGGAAATTATTATGATTTGTAAAACTGGAAATGAGTAATGATTGCCCTCAGGATGTGACACTTCTGATGAAAGGTTTTTTTTAGTGTTTATTATGTGTGCTGAGAATTCACAGACTGTAGAACACAGTAACATAGGAGAAGAAGGGGTAGCAGGGGGTACACCAGAGCTTCTATTAAGAAACCCTGAAAGACACATGGGTGAGGACATGCACTTAAAGAACTGGCTATAAATGTTTACAGTGAGTATCTTTGCTTGCACCCCTGGTGTAAATACCTGAACCAGTACCTTTGCTTGACATTAGCTATATTTGACAGCATACACTGTAGTATACTATACTATACTATACTATACTATACTATACTATACTATACTATACTATGCCAACTGGAGTGTTTTGTAGAATTCACTCCAGAAGCACCTCTTTACACCTCTAAGTGAAGTGCAAAGGCAATCAGCCTTTTCACCCCATTGAGAGCAGGGGTTGTAGATGACCCTTTGCCTGTCTGACACTTGTGTGCATTGATGTCAACAGGCATCTTCTTGAGGTCCCAGTACCTTTTATTGGCCTACACTACCTTTCCACTGTAACCTGTTATCCAGTGGTGGGTATAAGTGAGTGGTGGTGGTGGGGGAGTAAGGTGCTGAAGCCCTGACTTAGGAAATTAACTTGCAAAGTTCAGTCAGGTATGGCAGTAGCAGGGAATTCTGAGTACCCTCCCCCATCTCAGCCCGACAAGCTAACTGCCTTACTTTTACATTCACAGCCAGTTTCATTGTCTAGTGGTGCTGCTGTGGTGCAGTTTGTGCATTCATTCATGCACAGCACTTACCTATGGAACTGGCTCCCTGAGGAGGCTATGGATGAAGCATTCTAGTTTATAATGACTACAGTAATTGGATATATTTCAAATAATAACAGTAATAATAATAGTAAGATACCATGGGGTGGTAGAAGATGATATGTGATAAAATTACAGATGGCAATACACTGTCAGGGAGAGACTTATTTTTATTTATTTAGAATTTTGGCAACCAAGTAAATGCACTGGCCATAGGCCCTTTTACAAGCTGACCTGGGCAGTAAAACAAAGTATACAAAAATTATTACAACAGTCAGTTATACTAGGCATGCATAATTTAAAGTAAGTTACATACGACACAAATTCAGACATTAAAACATTGGCAGCCTGCTATATCAGGCAAGTATTTTTTCTAAAGTGATTTGAACTGACAAAGGGTTCTTGACTGCCAAATCACTGGTATAGCATCCCAGATCTTTGGTGCAATATATGAAAATGATTTTTGACCCATCAAAGTTTTAAATAATGGAGGAGTCACTGTGGGGGCATCTGCTGACCTTTCCTCAGCATAGTTTAATTTAGCTGTGTCAGAAATTGGCCTTTCCTGACTTTATTAATTTTGTAGATCATACTCCCTACAGTTAATACATCTCCTTCCCCAACTGATGGCCACATTATCTTTCTGCACATATTATAATGGTGCTCCAATCTCTTTGCCCTCAGGGCAATGCTACAGATCGCATTAACAAAATAATTACTTTAGATTGTATTTTGTTTGAATCCCCTTCCCAGATGGCACTTCCATAATCTATGAAGAGTGGGCAGCTTTTGGCAATAACCCTACTTGTGTCATTTATAAGGATGTCTTTTACTGCATACAATGCCCTAACATTTTATTCAACTATTTGGTGACATGTTTTGTATGATAATCATAAGACACATGGGAGTTCAGGGCTCAATTCAAAATGCATGGTGCAACTCATGGGTGTATACGAGGTTGCACCATGCAGCCTCTCTTCAGGGACCCTGCCTATTCTAAGACAGGCAGGGTCCCCAGCACCCTATGCCCATGACTTGTGGCAGCCACAGGCTAGTGCCAACAGAATGGAGCACTGGACCTGGGTGCCACAAGTCACGGCATGCAATCACACTGCCCCTGAGCCTTCTGCCCCATAATGCACCCAAACACACCTGGGGGCATTGGGGGCTAGCTGGTTGGCACTGGTGATCAGGGGCATGTCAGAAAATGGACCTAGGGGTCCCCGAATTCCAGGGTGGGGGCATGACTGTGCAGGAGGGCACATTGGGTACAGATATGTCATTTCTGTGGTGCTGTGGGGGGGCATCCATTGATATGCCAGGACGGATGTCCCTTAGATCACCTCTGAGTTGGTCTAACCCCGCTACTGCATTGCCTCTTCTGGAATGGCGTAAGTGGGTTACAGCAGCCACCCTTAAAGAACAAGGCACAGTTGCTGCTGTAACCCACCCTTGCACCATGCTGCTGTGGATTGCAGGCATAGTGGGTGGCGTAGCCCACCTTTGGCACAACCAGCATATGGCAAGGTGCAAGGCACCTTCTGGAATAGCAGTTTGTGTTATGCCTGGTGTGTGGTGCGATTTGCACCATGGGGTTCGGCGAAATCACTCTGTGCCAGGTGTAACCTATCTTGGAATTGGGCCCCAGGCATACACCCAAATGTCTGAACTCACTCATCACCTCCAGATCATCTTTTTCATTTATCAAAACTTAAATGTCTTTTGTAGCACCTCTTTTCTTTTGCACAGAGCTGAAGAGCATCACCTTTGTTTTTAAAAATTAGCCTGCTGTCCCTAAAACAAGTTGCCATCCTACTAAATTCTAATTCCATTTTTATGTTTGCTTGCATGCATGTGCAAGAAACATAGTGCCATCATCTGAGTTTTCATAGGTGTGGCACCCTGTCTTTCAATGCAGTCAGTGTGTTTGCAGGCATGGCCACAGTTCGCCAATGAATGCTGCAGCTGTCTATGACAGCAGTTGAAAATGCAGTGCTGTACAGTTGAAAGTGAGCAGTGATAAGACATGTGCTCATGCGCTACACACACACACACACACACACACACACACACGCATATTGCATGCTCATGCATCCCCCCACGCACACACTGTATGGCCGACGGGGGTGCCCAATCCCCCTTTGGCTCTGCTGCACTCCCTCCCTCCCCCCAATACAGTTCCAGGTGCCACACTGGGAGTCCACCCCAGTGTGGCAATAGTCTGTATGGCTGATGGGGGTGGCCAATCACCCATCGGCTCCACTGTTTCCCCCCCAACAGACTACCGGGTGCCACACTGGGAGCCCACCCCAGCATGGCAACAGTCCCTATGGCCGACGGGGGTGCCCAGTCCCCTGTCAGCTCCACTGCCCCCCCAAACAGCCTTCCAGCTGCCACACTGGGAGCCCACCCCAGCGTGGCACAAGTCCCATGTCGTCAAAGGAAAAAAAAACCCTGCAAGACAAAAATCTTCCCTCGCTGACTGTCCTGAATCCTGTCCCCCCACCTGCACCCACCCTCTGTGCACCCTGCCTCCCCACCCCCCACTCCATACTTACCTCCAGAGTCTGGCACGACGATCTTCGGTGGACTGGGAACACGTCTGTTCTCTTCAAAGCCGACCGCGAACTGAGAAAATACCGGTAAGCTGTATAATGGAATAAATAGGGGGTTTTCAACTTTGCTGCATATCTCAGCCATTTTTGGGAATTCTTTTTTTCAACATTGGGGTTTTGGGACCCCACCTCATGAAGTCTGTCACTGTCATTTTGTTAATCGGCCCTGAAAGATGATTTTGTGGCCATTGCGCTGAACCACCTTTCAAGACGGTATGAAATGACAATGTCTGATTTCATGGTGTAGCCCCAAAACCCTATGTTGAAAATTTGATGAAAAAATTCCCCAAAATGACTGTTTCATGAGCATGCATTACGCTGTTCCTACACATGCCCGTAAGTTCGTGTATTTTCAATATTTTGACTCCAGATTTTCAACATTGCCATTTTACCACACCTTCTTATGAGAAGTACAGCTGTCATTTTCCACATCTTGCCCAAAATGTGTTTCCGTGCATGTAGCACACAGTGGCACAGTCGATGTGCGAAATCAATGTTTAGGACAGAGTAAGAAAATCACAATGTCACAGTTCATGAGGTAGGCCCCCAAAAACCCTATGTTGAAAATTTGGTGAAAAAAATTCCCCAAAATGACTGTTTTATGAGCATGCATTGCGCTGCTCCTGCGCATGCTCATAACTTCATGAATTTTCAATATTTTCACTCCAGATTTTCAACATTGCCATTTTACCACACTTCCTTGTGAGCAGTACAGCTGTCATTTTTCACATCTCGCCCAAAATGTGTTTCCACACATGTAGCACACAATGGCACAGTCGGTGTGCGAAATCAATGTTTGGGACAGAGTAAGAAAATCACAGTGACACTGTTCATGAGCAGAGGTGTTAAAATGGCTATGTTAAAAATTTGGTGAAAAAAGTCCATATGACTGTGTTACGAGCGACAATTGCGCAGTTTCCACGCACCCTCGTAAGTTCATTGATTTCTAATATTTTCAGTCCAGATTTTCACCACTGGCATTTTTCCACACTTCCTTATGAACAGTACAGCTGTCATTTTTCACACCATGGCCAAAATGTGTTTTCACACTTCCAGCACAGAAATGCGTGGTCGCTGTGGGAAATCACTGTTTGGGGCAGATTAAGAAAATCACAGTGACACTGTTCATGAGCAGAGGTGTTAAAATGGCTATGTTAAAATTTGGTGAAAAAGTCCATATGACTGTGTTATTTAGCGACAATTGCGCAGTTTCCACGCACCCTCGTAAGTTCATGGATTTCTAATATTTTCAGTCCAGATTTTCACCACTGGCATTTTTCCACACTTCCTTATGAACAGTACAGCTGTCATTTTTCACACCATGGCCGAAATGTGTTTTCGCACTTCCAGCGCAGAAATGCGTGGTCGCTGTGGGAAATCACTGTTTGGGGCAGATTAAGAAAATCACAGTGACACTGTTCATGAGTGGAGGTTCCAAAATCCCTGTGTTGACAATCTGCTGTAAATCCCAAACTAATTGCATTACAGGTGTGCATTGTGCAGTTTCTATGCATGCTCATGTACTCACCAGTTTTTTAATATTTTCACTGCAGATTTTCAACATTGCCATTGTTTGCACCTCCCCATGAACAGTACAGCTGTCATTTTCACATCCTGTTTGAAATGTGTTTTGCACCTGTGGTGCCAAATGGCGTAGTCGCGGTGCAAAATCAACTGTCGACTAATGCACTGATATTGCCACTATTCATAAGGTGAGGGTCACAAAAAATCCATGTTGAAAATTTGGAGTGAAAATGCCAATGAACGCCTCAGGAGTTAAGGTTTCCGACCATAACACACCACCCTGTAGAGATTGACAGGCATCAGGGGTGTGACTTTGGATTCTCGCCTGTAGTGCTCATACCATTCCACACCCTGCAGCCAGTGAGAGGCATCGAGAGGTGCCTTGGACTTTCAGCCCACAGTTCACCCATTCTCCTATACAGCACCCATCTCACCATATTTCCTGATGGAATGGGGTGAGCATAAGGCCAAAGACCCCAAAGGCACATTTGTCGGTGTCTGCAGGGAGGGTGTGGTGAAATGGTGGCCGCTCTGCCTGATGACCCAAAGGTCGCCCCAATGCCTGTCAGTTCTCTGCAAGGTGGTGGTGAGGTTGGTTTTAGTTCAATACTTCACTGCTATTCCTATTTATGCAGTTCTCTAACTCCTACACTACCAATGCTAGTGCCAGCAAACAAACATTTGGCATTGACAAATGCTTGTTTTGTTAAGTTCACTGTGGCCTTTTTGTCGACTAAAGAACTGCATTATCTGTATGCAGAATGATTTTTAATCTTTACAGATGAGTGGGAGATCATTAATTAATAGAAGAGCAGCAGGGGTCCCAATATGAACCCCTGTAGAACTATATATGATACTAGGCATGTAGTGGATATAGCACTATTTAATTTTATAAATGTTTTGGTCCATTAAATAGCTTGAAATCCAATTTACTGCAGGCAAACCAAGCTCCAGCTGAGTAGCCTTGTCATCAGGAGGGAGTAATCGACCAAGCTGAATATCTTGGTCAGGTTCACGGGCAGCGTACCACTTAATAGACCCTTCTCTGCATTCAGGTGCAAGCTGTTTGTGAATGTGACCAAGGCTGTCACCATGCTACAGTCATATTACTTCTGAAACCATGCTGTGCCGAGGTTAAGACTTCGTATTTTTCCAGCTATTCCATTAGCTGCACATATAGTAATTTCTCTTCTGTTTTTCCATTTAAGGACAGTAAACGTATTGGTCTATAGTTCCCTGCCGAATCAAAATGGACCAACACCTTGAGCGCTGAATTCCCTGAAAGACTAACTATTTTTTCCCTGTTCTGAGTGCCAAGGTCTAGACAAATAAATAAATATAGCCACCTAGTATTATAAAACTGGTTTTATATAATGTATGATGCAACTACAGTGATGGCAGAAGATGAACTGGATGGACCACTAGTCTTTTTTCATCTTGCCTTTACCATGTTTGTATATGTCCCTGGTTAAATTTTATTGGACACAAGGGGTATTGAAAAGCAAATTTTTCTGCTTGGAGTCATGAGGGATGATTTTCTGTGGGTGTTGAAAGGAAATGTTTGTTTTTTGTGGTGTAGGAAGGAATTGTTTGTATCTGGGGTGAGGGTGGTAAATGTTTGATTTGGTGGGTTTGTGAAGGAGAATGCAGTTGTGTATGGGAAGGGGGGCCGTTTGGGGTATAGAATGTTTATAAGTCAGTGCTTGTTTTCTTATGAGCATTTCTGTACTTTTTCACTTATTTGATTTAACATTTGCTGTAAAGAGCTTAATAGTTATTAGGGGTAGCAATAAGGCAGGGAGTGAAGGGGGAGGTGAGGGTGAAAACCCCATTTAAACAATAGATCACAGGGTAGAGTAGGATAAAATTGGACAGACTGAATGGAACAAGGGTCTTTTTCTTCTGACGCTGTCTATACTTCTAGGCTTAAAACATATTTTTTGTGCCTTACTCAGCCACTCTGCTACCTTTCCTTTGTGTTCTGCTATGCTGCTGAGTACTGCTGTGGACATTCATGTCAGGTTTTGGGTTCCTGAGAGGCTCTGCATTTCTGTCTCTGAGTCTCTCTGTCTCCAATGGGTGGGGGAGGAGCCATCCCACCTGGCAAGCAAAGGGATGTGAGCCCATAATCTAAGGTGGGTGCGAAAGAGGAACATTGAAAAAGGTGGGCCGCCCATGCAGTGGCATATGAGAACAGGTGGCCATAATTTAATAAGGGACTGGGGATTTTTTGTGTTCAGCCCTAAGCACTATCCAGGAAGCATGCTCCTCTGAGTATCAGACACCCAGCATTACTCCTTTTGATTCAAGAGAGTCCTGTGCATTTTAAAGCATTTTTCACTCAAACACATTGAAAATAGTTACAGTTATTCAGGAACTGTGATCAGCATGTCTGTTACAGCTTAATAGTTCTTCATTCTTAGATAGACTTACCCAGCTCATTATATTATGTGATGGTTGAGTATGGGGACTAGTTAAAAGGCCTGCATTCCATGTATGTCCTTTTTTTTTTATGTACTGTGTTAAGATGTGGAGACAAACCCACCTATGCAGTTTTCATGCCACAAAGTTTAATTTGATGTGATGGGCATAGGATGGTGCAGGCAGACATTTAATAGGCAGGGATCAGACATTATATTTGTGGCCCAACAATACCAGAGCCACCAATATTGCTCCAGATTAACTGGAATATAATTTTTTTCTTCACAATAGCTGCAAACGCTGCTCTGAACATCAGATTATTTGCTTTTCCTGCCTCAGAACCCTACACAGATTTGGACTCAACAAACTTGCTTTTCCCTGTAACAATTTGGTATGCATACCTTTCAATGCATTTTCTAGGTATACCTGTCACAGTTTTTTTTATTTTTCATTCAGTTCTTTCTGCATGAGTATCATTTAAAATGTAATAGCTAAAAGAACAATGCTGGCATTTCCGGGTTCATGGGGGCAAGATTCTTATCAGAACAGACCCTCTGGCTCTGGAGGAAATTTACTACCTTTGTTGTTCATTCTCATGGCAGAATCCCTGGATGATTTATGGTTGACCTTAGAAAGTGTACTTTGATGCCAGGAAGTTACTAGCTAAACCAAACATTCCAGTTGGGCTCATGTCTTGTGACAGAAAACAGCTGTATTCATCCAAAAGGCCAGACCAAACCAGTTTTCCAACCCAACTCAAGACAAAGTATTTTGAATCTATGATGTTAGAGTGACATACTGGATGATGTGTCCTGGGGGGACAGCTGGAGGGTCTTGAGATCTGACAGAGCCTGAAAGAGACTGTCAGGTTTGGGACTATGAACAGTTGCCACCTAAGGGTTCGAGTCTGCCCTGATTCATCTTAGTGTCCTGTGTGAGTAAGCCTCTATATTTTTGGTACTTTAGAAAGTCTAGTAAGATTTTGTCTTTGTGATTTCTGTTTGCTGTGTGCAAACATTTTCATTTCTGTTCCCTATAGTCTTGCTGTAATATCCTGTATTATATGTGTAGATATCTAGAAGTATAAAATACTATAATTCTATGTACTTCATGTTTCTGTGGCTGAATCTTTTAAGGTAGAGCTAACTGATTTATAATTAACAAAACCATATTTCCACCTCTAAAGAGAAGGCTATTGTTACGGTAATTTATTTCTAAAATAAGGTGTTCTCAGCTGTAACAGAGAGGGGTGGGTCATGTGTCCATGAGCAGGGTGTGCTGTACTATGTGAGCAGTGGTTCTGGAGGGACTCGGATGTGGAGCTACCCCAAGACAGTGTTTGGGCTGAGTGGTGGCAGCTACTGATTACCCTTACAGGCATCTGAAGGGTTTGAGAAAGCTGGTAGCAGTCTCAGGCTAATCTGGGAGAGACTAGTTTGCCACAGTCCCCATAAGGAAGAACTCATAGAAGTTTGAAGCATTTGGGCTGTCTGTGCTAGTCTGTGTTTTTTGTCACAATAAATATCTCACCTTTGCATACCTTTATCATTTGTCTACTTATTGGTTTGTGCACCTCTTCCTGTGGTCTTGCTTTCTGCATTTTGTTTAGAGAGTTCTGCACCTGCAGTTTTGAACTGTAACCTCTCCACTCTCCCAGCAGGAGTTCTGCTTCAGCTGCACAATATTCTTAATGTTGCATCATTTCAAGGCTTTGTTTCAAGCAGGCCTTTTTGCTGTCAGAATTGGCCCCAAATAAACAAGAATTACAATGCAGTATGTTTATCACAAAACATTTGGAAATTCCATTTTTTTACAAAACACATTTGTTTCTTATTAACTCACTATTATTTTGCTTGACTGTGGGAAACAGATGCAAGCATTTGACTTATAAGAACAACCTTTAATTTGGACTTGCTCATTAAAACTGTTCATGATACACTTTCTTTTAACATCTATATTAGCTACAGTACAATGACCATATTAAGGGACACATTCATGCCCAGTGGCCATCCTAGTTTGAAGTCCCATGAGAAGCTCTTTCAAACAAGGTGAACCATCTCATCTGTAGCTGGAAGCACTTCACAAATGAAGATGACCAAGTCTGTGCAACATTAATATTACATTGCAGCCATTTTAGAACATTGTGATGTGGATTGAGGAATAAGTTTTGCCTAACTACATTGAGTAAAGCACAGCTCCTCGATGACATCACAATGTTCTACAAATGACTGCAGTGTAGTATTAATATTAAACAGACTCAGTCATCTATATCTTAGATACTTCCAACTACAGGTGAACCAATACTTCAATTAAAAGAGCTTTTTGGGCTTTCAAACTATGTCAGCCACTGTACATGAATGGTTCTTTTTCAGAAAAGACTTACACAGTGTGTAGCAATGTAAATAGGTATGCTGTTTTCTAAACTTATCTACCAAGTGCCAAGTTTTTAAACTTTGGCATACTGAACATACAGTTGTGCTGCTCATGCAATATGGAGGCAGAGTAGACCACATTTTGTCCAGATGTACTTTCACAAGTGATAGTGCACTTACTTCTGAGGAATCTGGGTCATGCACATGCCTTGTATGGCTCAACAGTGGACAGAAAAACTGAGATAAAAGTATCTAGGAGTAATAGTTTTCTGTAAGAGGAAGCCAGACAGTATGCTGCAACAGTCAACAGACAGCAAAGACAATACTGAGGTGCTTGGGGGAGGGATATGGAGGAGCAGATTAAGGAAAGTTATCCATTTCCCCATACACAGCCATGTTTAGACCACATCTGGGTATTTGTGTCCTGTTCTGGTATCTGCAGTGTTACAGCTCTGGACAGCAACCTTCCTTCAAAATATTTTCTTTTGCTTGGAGGTACATGATTATTATGGCTTATATGTACATGTTCACAGCCAAAGTTTAATAATGTTCTTTGATATGTATGATATCACACATTCATCACCCAGAAGACATTAAACATGTTTTTGATATAAATATGTTATATTTATTAACTAAGCTACACACTACAAAAGATCCATGATTTCACTAGGTTTTATACGTACATACATACACACATACATGCATACATACATACATAGGGCCCGATTCTAGAAGCTTGGTGCAAGTCACCGCCAAAGATGACTTGCACCAAATGCCGATGCAACATGGACCCTGCACCCTATTCTAGAAGGGCAGGGTCACCGCAGCTAAGTCCTGTGACATGCGACATGCAGAAAGGTACACCAACCTATGGGCATACCCGAGGGGTATCTTGCAAGTTGCAGCTCCCTCAGCAAGTGTAAGGACCCCCCACAGCCCTGCAGGGTAGTTGTGTCCCCCCTGATCCAGTCCCTGACCCGATATTCTGCCACAAAAGGATAATTGTTAAAAAAAAACAAGATCCTTGGTAGTCTAGTATCCACCCACCCACCCAGCATTGCCAATCCTCCCCACCATCCCAGCCAGCGGACTGGCACAGCCCACCTCTCATCTCCACAGCCAGCCGCCAGCTGAGCACTGCATGGCTTACTGTATAGACATACTCAGAAATGAATATTCATTCATTTCTGAGTGCGTCTTCTGATAGCGCTCATCTTGATGCTAACCGACAACTAGCCATGGAGGTGAGAGGTAGGCTGCACCAGTCGCCAGCTGGGGGATGGGTGGGAGGACTGGGCACCGCTGGGTGAAGGGTGGGGGCACTAGACTACCACAGGGATCTCGTAAGTACATGTTTTCAACATTTGCTGCAAATATCAGGTCGGGAATAGATCGGAGGGACACAGCTACACTCTGCAGGGCTGCTAGCAGTGGGGTTTGGGGCATAATGTGTGGCTGCCCTGCAGGACATTTAGGTCTGGGGGTTCTGGGGGCTGGGGTTGCAAGATGTCCAGCTGGGCAATGCTGCTATGGAGGATTGGGGTCTGGGCGGTTGTGGGCTGCCCTGCGGGGTGCCAATGGGGGTGTTCTAGGCATGGAGGGGCACATCCTGGAGTGGGTGCAGTGGGTCTATGGAACCCCTGGAGGACATATGTACAGTTACACCAGCTAAATGCTGGTGTAACATACATTGCTGGTTCTCCTCTGGGGGTTCTTGTAGAATCCCGACATTGTGGACTTTGTTGCTGCCCTATTAGAATAGGGTGCAACTACTGCCGTATAACCCCTAGCGCCATGTCACAAGGGGTTTATGGCACAACTGCTGGCGTAACTGCTCTTTGGTGCACATGGCCTGTGACATGTCACAGGCCACATAGTAGAATCCCGCAAGTCACAACTGCTGGAGTAAGTTACTACTTGCGCCATTCTACTTGGCACAAGTGCTGTTACACCATGTGTATCTCTTTTAGAATTGTGCCCGTACAGTGGAGCCAGCCAGAATGCAATACAGTAACTTGCAGTAAGTACCATGTCAAAAAATGCTGCATGACAAAAGAGCTTAATTGCCACTGAATTACACTGTTCCCTGCAGTATACTGAAGCATTTTGCGATATACCACAGCATTACTGCATTACATCATGGCTGGCACCACTGTACATCGCATATCGACCACATGATACTTCAGGAAGAGTCATTAGGGTCATTTTGCAAACAAAGTTACTTCTTTCAATGTAATACCATGGTTTATCTCTTGACAGACTTGATTAAACATGTTAAGTGACAGTGTATATGCATTTGATTGCATTGAAAATCGTGCTTGACCTCCACTGCCAATAATGCTGATCTCAGAACATTCCTTTTTAGCAAAATTATTATTAAATGAATACTTAAATGCGTCAACTGCCATGAAACATCTTTATCTGCAGTCTTGGATGGGAGGCTTAAAGTCTTGTTGGTAAAGTTCTAGTCCACAAGTTCAGTTGTTTTGGTCTCTCAGGAAGCTCAGTCTGTTAACTAAGATCAGGTACCAGTCCAAATTATTTTAGGATTTTAGTAGAAGTTCAAAATTCCATGACTAATTGTTTCGTTTGTATTTTTCAAAGCAGTGTCTCAAAATTCTTTTCTGTTCCTCCAGAGGATTCTCAAGCTGCCCTTGGGAGATTTCAGACACATTTGTAAGTCCATGTTTAAGTCTAAATGTGAAGAGATCTTTCTTTCTGTGTCCTAAGCAAGAAGTGATGTGGGTCAGGACAGGAAGCAAAAGACAAGAGTTCTTCAGACCTCTTTGTCTTGTGTTGAAGCAGAAACCCAACCCATTTATGCATTATTCATGATTCCTTTGATTAAAAATTCAAACCTCTTTGCTGGAATTTTGCCTAGATTTTTATAGCAGCCTGATTGACCTTTGTGCCTTTTAGTCACAAACACATCCTAAGATGTCAATGTGGCCTATTTAAGTTACGGAGGTCATCCGACCTTTGAGGCACATACCTCCATGAAATGTCCTTTGCCCAACAGCTAGTCTAGAAACATCTCTAAGTAGCACAGTTCCATGGAATCCATGTTTTTTGTGAGGTTATTTTCCTTTTTATATTAACCCCTTCCTTCCTCACACTGGCATGCTTCTGCACATCATACTGTGTATTTTTTTTTCCAAGCCTCTGTATACAATAGCCAGACTAAAGCTACTAGATCCTTGGCATGTTTGCACAGGACTTCCTTCATCAGAATACTTTTGCTAAGGCATGATAAGTAATAATAAAATAATAAACTCAAAGTGTTAACTCTGATTAAATTAATAATGTGTTTGCAGGCAGAGAATATGGGCAGACTAGGTGGGCCTAGTGGTCCTTATCTGCTGTCAACTACTATGTTACTAATAATATTAAATATGTTTTGTAACGTATCCTAATTTTTCCTACATCATCTTCATTTTAAAGTGAAAGTATATCTCACAGCTCACTTTCAGTTCAAAATCCAATTAAAGATACTACCAATAGATGTTACACTTCCCTAGCACTTTAATCCTACCCCAACTTGCGAGCCTTGGTCCCCCACCCCCCTCCACATGTTTTATCCCTCTGTTCCCTCTCACGCTACTCTTATCCCCCCTCTCCACTCTGTTCCACCCCTCCTCCTCCTCCCTCCCCTTTATCCCCTGTTCATTCTCATGCTACTCTTATCCTGCCTCCCTACCCCTTCTCCCTGCCCTCCCTCCCTCCTTCCCTTTCCTCTCCTCTCTCTTCTACCTACCTAGCATCCCCATTATCTACTCTTTCAGTCTCTACAAGGCCTTCTAGGCTGCCCCCCCTACTGGATTTCTTCTGTCCCTTCTCCCTGTACTGTTACATTGAGTGCCTACCAGTGTTTATAAATTCGATTTACAATGTACTAGTTCAATGTATAATGTTGCTGTTCCCTTTAGCTCATTTACCTGTTGTTTACCATTGTATGTCTATGCCCTATTCCTACTGAGGTGGAACCTTTGTAAAAAGAGTTTTGTTGCTGAAAAGGTATTTGTAATTGAGATTTAATAAATAAAAATAAATTAATAAAATACAGTATCTGAAGTATTCATTTAAAATTCACTTCAATACCTTGAGGTAGGATTTAGCATTAAGTATGCATAACAATAAATATTACGTATAGGAAGGTAATGGGGCTTCATATAAAAATATACATTTCACAAGTCCTTGTTTCACACATTGACATCTATTGTTTAGGCATACATTGCTGACCTTTTACATATGAACATATGAAAATGGCAGCAGATACAGGCCGTAGCAGTCTATCAAATCTGCTCAAATACGCAGCTCCCAGTCTACTCTACTGCAGCTGCCCCCTCAAACACCAGTGTTATCCCCCCATACTGCCTCATCCCCTTCCCTGTTTCCCCTCAGTTATGACCTTACCTCTGACCCCGTTCCACCCCTCTTAAAACTGCCCACAGTTGCCAGAGAAATCACCTCCTCTGACAGTTGGTTCCACTTTGCCACCCACCTTTCTGTGAAATATAGCCTCCTCATTTCTCTCTTGAATCTACCCCCTTCCTATTTCAGACTGTGCCCTCTTGTATGGCTCCTACCTTAGTCTGAACATGTCTTCAGAACTTACCCTATTTATGCCTTTAAATATTTATAGATCTCAATCATATCACCTCTCTCCTTCCTATCCTCCAGGGACTACATATTGAGCTCCCTAAATCTTTCCTCATATGGCATGTCCCCCAGGCCTAGGATTATTTTTGTCACCCTATGCTGTACCCCTCCAGTAGATTGATGTCTTTCTGTAAGTATGGGCACCAGAACTGCACACTGTACCCTAAGTGTGGTCTCACCAGTGACCTGTATAATGGCAGGATGACTGACTTCCTTCCTTGTAGAGGGTGATCCCTCTGGCAATGCACCACAGCATTTTATTAGCTTTAGCTGTTGCCTTTCTGCACTCATGTAGAATGATTCATGTCCCCTGTAATTAGTACCCCTAGATCTTTCTCCTCCACTGAGGTGGATAACTGCACCGCCCCAAGCCAGTAGCCATACCTAGGGTTTCTGACTCCCAAGTACATGACCTTGTACTTCTTAGCATTAAATCTCATCTGTCAACTGTAGACCAGTGCTCAAGCTTTGCCAGATTATCTTGCAGATCCTGCCTCCCCTCCTCACTGTCCACCACCCCACAAATCTTAGTGTCATCAGCGAACAGACTAATTTTACCCTTTTTTTCTTTTTCTGGTTTACATCAATAATTAAAACCAGTGTTTCATCCAAGGTTACTTTCAGATATCTGGTCATATTTATCATCATAACCAGGGGTCCAGGAAACTATTTCTATCCTAAATTTCCTTCTGGCTGGGTAAATCCTTAAATCTGGCCCTGCTGTATTACAGCGCAAAATGGTGCCCATATTTTTTCAAATATATCTTTTTGGTAATTTTTTTATATAGTTTATTTGTTCTAGTTTTAAAATGTCTATCATCAAGTTCAGCTATAATTCGTACACCGGTGACATATTGTCCTTCCATTGGAGGAGAATGCATTTTTTAGCTATTATTGAGGATATGGTTATGAATCTTGTTGATGTTCATACAAATAATTACTTAGCAGAATTATATAAAAAAATGTTAATGATGAAGTTAAAACTATTGCTTTATTTAGGATTTTAGTTAGCATTTTTCTAATTTTACTCCAGAAATTCATGAGGTATGGGCAAAAGTGAATCAAATGAATCAATGTTCCTGAAGTATTGGTATATCCATGGCATTTAACTGAGATACTATAGTATTAGTAAAATAATGACATTTGATGGGGTATAGTATGTGCGATGCACAGTATTCATTTGTATCTATTGTCATTTTGATGATTTCACCTTTGTTGTAAAGGAATTAACTATGTGTTGTCACAGTTCATCTGTGATGTTTACCCCTATATCTTTTCCTCATTTAGCTCTAAGTTTATTCATATCAGTTTTTTTATTCATAATTGTTTGATAGATTATAGATACAAATTTGTCCCTATCTTTTTGTCCTGCAGCAGTTTTATCAAAGTTGAATCATCAGTTATTTTAGCTGTGATTTTTTTACTGTTGATGTAATTCTTAATTTGAATACATTGAAATAGTTGTTTTTGTGGTACTCCATATTGTTGTAAGTTTTCAAATGTTTTTAAGTTGCATTTATCAAACATCATACTCATTTTGGTGATGTCCCTGTCCTACCATATTTTGAAATTGTTGGCATGTATCAAGGGTGTAAAGTTGAAGTTTTTATAGCTAGGCATGAATTTTGTAATTTTGGATTGTTCCTTCATTATGTGATGTGCCTTGATCCAACAGTTAATAGTAGTCTTGGTAGTGGTGCAATATTGGATACTGTTTGCTTTTTGAAAATAGGCTGAATATAGTAGAGTTCTTAATGTAGGATATGGCTGTGCATCCAGTTCTAACTGAGTGGAGGTGGGGATAAAGTTATTGTTATTTATTCAATACCAGATATTCATTATTTTAAGCTCTGTATTAGAGGCAAAATGCTTAGCATAGAAATAGCCGAGAAAAAAATTAGAAACAAAACATTGGCTGAACTGGAAAAGGAAATACTAAATTTATCCAAAATGCATAGCACCTAATTTGATACTACGATATATAATAGAGTGATACAAAAAAGGGAACAATATGATCAAATAGTTACAGAAAAAACAGAAAAATAAATTCTAAATACCAGATCAAACTGCTACGTAATTGCTGATAAGTCATTAAAGTTACTGGCCTGGCAAACCCAAAAAACTGCAAAAAGAGGGCACAATATTAGGAATAAATGATCAAAATAATAAAGCCTTAAATAAACCAGAAGAAATCAACAACCGTTTCACATTTTACCAGGAATTATATACATCCCAACTGGATAATGAAACACAGGAACCAGAAAAATTTCTAGAACAGGTAAAGATTCTAGGAATAACCAGAGAAATGAGAGAACAAACTTGTTCAACCTATTACTCAATTCAAAATTGAAGAAGCTAAACAGGCCTTTCCAAGTGGAAAAGCTGTAGGCCCAGATGGAATAAGAATAGAACTATATAAAAAATTCAGATCTATACTATTACCTAAATTGGAACTAATGTTTAACTCATTTTCTAAACTCCATAAAATTCTGGATTGCTTTAGACAGGCCACTATTCAGGTTTTCCTAAAAAAAAAAATGCAAAAAAAAAACCAAAACAAAGATCCACTGAATTATGCATCCTACAGACCGATTTCCCTTCTCGATACAGTCTACAAAATATTCAGTAAAATACTAGCTAAAAAATTAGACTCAGTTCTACCCTTCCTTATTAATCAAGATCAAAATTGTTTCTTTAAAGGCAGAATACTTACTGAAAATATCAGACACACACTAGACATAATTACGCTAAACAAATCAACAGATGCCACATTATTTGCAATAGATGCCAAAAAGGCATTTGATCATATTGAATGGCAATATGTATTTTTAACTTTGCACAAAACAGGGTTTGATGCACAGTTCAGTGGATGGATAAAACTGCTATATGATAATCCAGAAGCTATTATCTGAATTAATTATAATTTATCAGAAAAAAATTAAGCTTCAGAGGGGAACCAGACAGTGTTGCCCCCTTTTCTCCCTGATCTTTGTATTAATTATGGAACAATTTGCATCTGCAATTAGGGATAATGCTCTTATACAGGACATTAGTACACATAATAAAGTACACAAGCTAAGCATATACGCAGATGATGTGCTACTATACTTAACGGATCCAGTAAATTCAATACAATAATTCATCAGATTAACAGACAGTTTTGGAAAAGCTTCTGGATACAAAATAAATTGGTCAAAATCCATACTATTAAAACTACATAAGAATACTCTGATAAACATCACAGAACAATATCTCTGTCAACAAACTGCATCTCAGATACATTATTTAGGGGTCAATATAACTGTAAATATTCAAAATACCATGAGACAAACTTAAAATACAACAATAGAAATTTAGAATGAACTAAAAAGATGGGAACAATTACCACTAACGTTATTAGGAAGAATTAATACAATAAAAATGAAAATACTTACCAAAATTCTCTTTCTTTTCCAAAGCTTAGCTATGCCGATACCTCAGACATACTTTAATACAATAAAAGTCATTATAACAAAATTTCTCTGGAAACAGAAGAAACAAAGGATATCATATACAATTCTTACACTACCCAAAGATAAAGGTGGACAGGCATTACCAGACTTCAAAACATATTATATAGCTACATAAATAATGCATATCTGGCTAATTTTACTCTTGATCCCATCTGCTATGTCTCAAATGAAGACGTTGAATAACACTGGCCCAAGTACTGAACCTTGTGGGACCCCACTGGTGACAGCTTGGGGGAATGAGAGCACCCCCAACACTTACCCTCTGTTGCTTATCCTGCAGCCAGCTCCTAACCCATCCTATCAATGTCTCCCTCTCTCCCAGGGTCCTCAGTTTATAGATCAGCCTCCCATAAGGCACCTAGTCAAAGTCCTTGCTAAAGTCCAAATGCAAGACATCCACCGCATGGCCCTTAAATGCCCTTGTCACCCAATAATAAAAGTTGATCAGGTTGGTCTGGCAGAATCTACCTGTGACCAATTCATGTTGCCTATCATCCTCCATAAAGATCACCAATCTCTCCTTGAGAATAGACTCCATTAGCTTCCTACAATGGAGATAAGGCTGACTGGCCTGAAGTTACCTGGCTTGTCCCTGGGCCCAGTCTTATGGAGGGGCACCAGATGTGGCATCCTCCAATCCTGAGGCACACATCCTATCTCTAGAGAGGTGTTGAACAGGACTGCCAGGGGCTCCACCAGGACCACTGCTAACTCTCTCAGGACTCTTGGATGCACACCATCTGGTCCTGGAGTTTTATAAACCCTCAGGTAGTTAAGGCCCTCCAGTACCCTAACCACCAGGATTACCCCATCCGTAAGCCCCACCACTCCCGTGCCCACCCTACCCTTCCTTTGTGGCATAGGCCTGTCTTTCACCCTGGTAAATACTGAACAGCAGTACTCATTGAGGGTCTCTACCTGATCTCCCCTCTTCTACCCACCCTCTATCTCTTTTGATCCTGACTATTTCATCCTTGCAGCATCTTTTCTTCCTTATCTACCCGAAGAAATCCTTTTTCCCTTCTATGATTCCCTCTGCCAGCCTTAGCTCCCTTGAAGGCTTGGCTGCCCTGACTACTCCACTCACCTCCCTGGATTTCCTGGAGTACTCCTCCCTGTTCACCTCCCAAGCAGATTTTTTATATCTAATGCATGCGGCCCTCTTTTCTCTCACTTTCTCCTTTACCTCCTTGTTTAACCAGCTTGGCTTTTTGGTCCTTGACTTCTTATTTTTGGTCTTAGTACATGTGTCAGTGGCCTTCATCAGATCCAGCTTGATGATGGACTATTTCTGGTATTTCTGGTTAGCATCCATGTCTGGGTAGATTTTTGCGAGATGCCCCACAAGTATTTTCCTCATCCTACAAGTCTGCATTTCTGAAGTCCACCACCTTTGTCTTGGTCCTGGCTGCATCCTTTCCTAGACTGAGGGAAGAACCACACTGTGTAGTGGTTGCTTCCTGTGAGGGTCCTCCACCCATATATTTTGGACCTACCCCCCATTCGTCAACACTAGGTTCAGTGTATTACCCTCCTTGGTTGGTTCTGTTACCATCTGCATCAGGAAGCTTTCCTAGAAGACCCCCAGAAGGACCTGCTCCCTAGCACTAGAGGTAGCAGTGGTGCTTCAATCAACCCCCTGGCACTGGGTCAGTCTCACATTTTCAAGGTCTTTCAATTAAGACATCTTCTATTACAGTGGATTCCACTTAAATGCACTTCAGATAAGTGCACATTTCATTTTAATGCATAACATTTTGGTTTCCCATTTATTTTTCTATACCTGCAATGTTAATTAAGCCACATAAATGCACGTCGGATAAGCACACATTTCGGCTAAGTACACAGAAACTCACTTCATTCACACATTTCTTTCTATGTATTTAGCACCTGTTAAGTGCACAACTATTTCAAGGATGGGTTAATGAGCTTAATTAAGTGTTGTGGCTGTAGTTAACACCTTGACCCATAGCAGCAGCTGCATACCTCTCAATGTTTTAGTCACATTTTTCTTTCATTGTTCCCACAGCTCTGTAAAGTTGACTATGCCCCTGCACTCTGGATCATCTCTCTCTCTCTCTCTTTTTCTACCCAACCCAACTCCACTGTTGCGGTCTCACACTGCTCTGAACAGCAGCACACAAATCTTGTTCGATACTTGCTCTCTTGCTGTGTGGGTTCTCAGTTTACTTATGGTAACCATCTCCCAGTTTCAGAAAAGATCCCTCATTTTATGGGTCAGTGTACCTTGTTGTCACTTACTTCAGTCACAAAAGGTTGATAAAGTCAGCATCAGTAATGGGAAATAAAAGTTAATACGTTACACGTGTCCAGTGTCTTTAATGAAGTGCAGCACAGTCAAAACATCAATTTCAGGTAAATGCACATTCTGCTTAAATACACATTTTCTCTGAGCAAAATTGGTGTGCATTTAAGTGGATTCCACTGTACAACGCTTTGGTCACATTCCAGGGGCTTCTGGTTTAGACAGTCTGCTGGCTCAGATACAAGATCTGGCAATTTGACCCCATGGGACTTCCATGCTTTATTCACTTCTCCTAACTAAACTCTACCCCCCACTGGCTCTAAGGTCTGGGAGGTCCTGATGCTGGATGTCACACTCAATTGGGTATGCATTTGGAAGGATCTATAGTTATACCACTCAAGAGAGGTTAAGGCTCACCCAATACCATATTTTAAATAACATGTACTTTACACCTGTTAAATTGGCCAAGATGGTTCTTGCCACTTCTTCTGCCTGCACTAGATATGGCAAGGCAGAGGGCACAATTTTACACATGCTTTGGTCTTGTGAGAAGGTCTCACCACTATGGGGCTCACTTGAAGCTCGTGTAGACCCCCTTCTGGGCTTGGAAGTTCTCTTCACTCCAGAAATTTGCATCATAGGGGACTATACTTAGATTCTGTTAAAGAGAGGAGATACCATATGTCACTTATTTCCCTGGCAGTTAAAAAATTGGTCCTTAAACATTTGCTGGACCAAGCACTCATTTCTTACCATGAATGGTTACATGAGCTCTCTTTCTGTCTTTGGAGAGAGCACCTGATTGCCAGCACTTGCCACAGGTTACATCCTTTTAACAAAAAATGGGGCAAGCTTTATGCTTTATACTATGAGTTAATTTTCTCTAAGGCTCCTCTGGCTTCCCTTATGCAGAAATTCTGCTGGACCCATTGCTCTCTTAGTACTCTATCACTTGGTTTATTGGTGCACTCCATGGGTGGGAGGGAGGGCTCTTATGGGGAGGGATGGGTGGGGTGGTGTTGATATGTCTAGTTAATTACCATGTTCTATTCACTGTGTTGGTGTTTGTATTTCTGAAAAATCAATAAAGTTGATTTAATTTAATGAAAAAAATCAACCCCCGCGAATTGAAATCCCTACAAAACAGTATTGCTCTGCCACAGATCCTCTGATTTGCTCCCCCAACTCCCTGTCAGTTCCCTCATTTTGAGAAGGCAGCCTGTACACTACTCCAGTAACCTTTCTTGCCCTCAAGTATTGGAGCAGTACCATAGGCTTTAGCCCCACCCTCCTCCTTCCTCCTGCTGCATAGAATCCCTCTCTAGCAAATAGCCACCCACCCTTCCCTTTGCTTATGCTCATTTTCAGAGACAAAGTCAAAAAGCCTTTCAAAGCATTAGTCCTTGATGTGGGCATCAATATTCGATTGTTGTGGTGATCCTGAGGTAGATATCTCATGAGCTTCTTCTGTATCTCATCTGTCATATCAAACCACTGAGGTCTGTGGGCATGATGCCATTTCAACTGATTGATAGCTACTCCACACACCTACAGGTTCACCAGTGCCCTTCTTGTCAATCTCAGTTTGGTAGGCTACATGGGACATGTTGTGCTATGACACAAGTTCCATTCAAGATCGTATACATTTTCTTATGCTTGGCCTTATTTCTGCTGTAATTCAAATGGAATTCCTTATCTCAAGCTGGTATTCCTTGGGAATTGTTTTCTGTCATGATAGGCCTTATACCCTTAAATGTGTCTCCTATGTTTCTCTATGTAGATGCAGATGCAAAGGCTTCTTGAAAGTGGTGTCTTATATGGGTTCATTTTCATGTGCTGTAGCAGCACCAGCTAATGCTTCATCCCTTGTTATATACAAGAGAGAATAAGGAAGTGCCATCTGCCTACCAGTTACCACTTCAAAAGATGATATTCCTGTAGATTTATTAGGAGTTGCCCTTATTGCCAATAAAACAAGTGAAAGTTTTAGATTCCACTCCTTTCCTGAAGTACTAACATACTTGTGTAGGGTGATCACTATGGTTTGGTTTACACATGCTATGTGTCCAGTGGATTCTAGATAGTAGGCCACATGCAGTTTACCTTGTATGCCTAAGATTTTCCACATATTTTTTATTAGCTTTGCTGTAAAATGGGAACCTCTGTTAGATTCCACTCTCAATGATAAGCCTGCAGTGACTAAGTACATTGCTAATTTACAGTACAGCTGTAATTTTGGCTGTATCATTTGGAGGTAGTATACTTTCAACCCACTTTGTAAACAGACAGGTAACAGTGAGTAGGAACTTGTTACCTCTTAATGACCCTGCAACTGGAGCTATACAATCTATCTAAATATCTGACCAGGTCATAGTGATGCCTTTTACATATAAGGTGCCCTATGTCTCGATGATAGTGGCTGGAATTCACAACAGGTTCTACATCTCTTATTGTATTCTGTTATGTCTTTGTTCATGTATGGACAGTAGGCCACCTTCTTCAATGTTTCTACTGTTCTCCGGTTTCCCTGATAAGCTCAGATGGTTCATCATGAGCATGTGCGTCATTAAATCTCTGTAACCTAGAGGAACCACCCACTTTTGCTTTGGTGGTGTTTGCCAGATTTTACCAGGAGACCTTTCCATACATGGAATTATACTTCTTACTATACAGAAGATTTAATCAATCAATCATTCAATCAATCTTTATTTTACCAGGTGAAGTGCCACTGAGCAAGATCATTTGCAAGGTGGACCTGGACAAATACACATAGACAGTAGAACAATATAATACAATTTATAAGGTAACTGAACAATCTAGGATTACAAATGTAGAGGACACAAACATAGTACAATATTAGGCAAGGGCTATACAGAAAAAAAACATCATAAATGAAAAGAAAAAAGGCAATATATGGAAAAAGCTCCAAAAAATAGTCAACACAATACTATACAGTATATACATGAATGATTCAGGAGAAGGGGTAGAAGGGTTGCTAGGGAGAATGGAGTGATAAATCAGGGAGCCACAAGGCCTAGAGATGGATGTTCAGCACTTATTTCACCAGCTGCCAGGGGAGGCTGTTACAGGATTCATTGAAGGAGTGTGAGAATAGCTTTTTGAAGGAGAAAAATGTTGTCGGGGCAGCCAATTTTGTGTTTTTGCAATTTGTTCCACAGGTGAGAAAGTACATAGCTTATAGATGGTTTACCAAATGTGAGTTAACTTTAGGAATGGACAGGGCAATGTAGGAGGCTGCACAAGGGTAATTGCCTACAGCGCATAGGGGAAAGCAGTCGGAGGTATACTGAGGAAGCTTATGGATGATGGCTCTAAAAAGTCCAGGAGGCAGCATTCCTTTGCCTTCTGAACTTGAGAGATGTCCAACCTACTATGAAATACAGGGAGCAGTGGTGGGTGAGGTAAGGTGAGTCAGAGATATATCTCAAAGCTCGGTGATAAAGCAAATCTAGTTTAGAAAGTGTGGAAGCAGGGCCTTGGCCATAAGAAGTCTGCATTTTATTTTATTTTTTATTTTATTTTATTGAAATCTAGGATTACAAATACCTTTGAGCAGGAACTGCTCATTTACAAAATTCACGTCGAAGGAATGAGGTATACATATATACAAGGTCAACATAATAATACATAGTTACACAATAAAAAGTAAGAGACTGAGGACTAGGAAATTCCAGTAATTCAAAATGTGCCAAATGTTAGGTAGCATGACATACCAGCCAAGGGCAATCTTGGAAATAAGCACTGCAGGTGAGAGGAAGAAGTGCGTGGCAAGAAGGCCATTGTCGGTAGAGTAGAGGTGAGGTAAGAGCTCTAAAGGGAGGGAGGAGGTTAAAAGTCAGAAAATGCCTGGGGAGGAGGAAGGAGAGGGGCAGGGGTAGGCAGGTGGGAGGGTAAGGCGGGAGAGGTAGCTGTCAAGACTGAAGTGGAGGCAGTGGTGGGCCCCTGATTAGGCGAGGCAGTCTAGCGACTAGTTGAAATGAGATGAAGTCAGAGTTGTCCCTTAAAAAGGGCCAAGAGCAGCAGCAGTTAGAGTTTCTTTGTTGAGAGTATTGTACCACTGTGGTGCTCTGTGGGCAAAGGCCCTCTGGCCCATTGTAATCTGGCATCTGGAGACAAGGAAGGTTAGTTGTTGTGAATTTCTAGTTCGCTGGGTGCTGTGGTGGTCAATGAGGAGCTTTTCTATGCCTGGGGTCATGACCCCGAGGAGGACTTTTTTGGCTAAGAGGAAGGTTTGATGCTGTATCCAGCTGATGAGAGGAAGCCATCCTGCCCGAGTGTACAGGTCACAAGTGTGTGTAAGTCAGTCAGCCCCAGTTAGCAACCTGCATGCTTTGTTGAGTGCAACTGTAATTCTGCATAGGGCAGAGGCGGAGGCAGAGCCATAAATTGCTAGCCCGTAATCGATGATGGAGGTGACAGGCTGTTGATAGCCAACCGGAGAGTGTCAGGAGTCATGCAGTGTTTGTGCCTGTAGAGGAGGCCTATACGGATGTTGGTGGCTTTGGCGACATAATCTATGTGCCGATGGTAGGAGAGTGAGCTGTCCAATGTGACACCTAGGTATTTAAAATCAGGAATGTGTTCAAGTAAGGTCCCTGTTTGGTTTAAGATGGTGAGGTCATGGGATTTGTACTTGCTCCTGGCATTGTAGAAGGTCATAACCTTTGTTTTGCTGTAGTTCATGACCAGTTTGTGTGACTTGAACCATTCTTCAATGCGCATGAATTCAAGCTGTAATTGTTTCTCAAGGAGCTCTGCATTTTGGTGGTTGGTGAACATGACTGCGTCATCGGCATAGGCAGTAATTTCTGGTGGCAGACACTGGGAAGGTCATTGAGGAAGAGGCTGAAGAGTAGTGGCCCCAGGATGGACCCCTGTGGGACCCCTGAAAGGAATGGCTTTTCTTCTGAGGTGACACCGGCAATCCTAACCTGCTGGACCCTCTCCCCAAGGTAGCTTGAAAACCAGAGCAGCGCTTCATTGGAGAGCCCAATGTTTGATAATTGCTTGAGTAGGAGTGGGTGGTTCACAGTATCAAAGGCTTTTGTAAGGTCAATGAATACTGCCCCTACACAGTTTCCTTGATTGAGCGTGGTATGGATGAAGCCTGTGAATTCTAATAGTGCAGTGGTGGTACTGTGCCCTTTTTGGAAACCATGTTGCTCAGGACACTGGATGTTGTATTTTTCCAGGTACTTGACTAGTTGGTCTGAGGCGATGCGCTCCAGGGCCTTAGGCAATGGAGGGAGGATGGAGATAGGTCTGCAGTTGGAGTGCAGTGATTTGTCTCCACTTTTGTGTACCGGTGTGATGGTTGCCTGTTTCCAGCAAGATGGGAACTGGGACATCCTTAGTGATAGATTGAGGACCTTTGTCAGGGGTTCAAGGACTTCTTCAAGGACAAGTGCTAGCAACTTCAGGTCAAGGGAGTTACCGCTGTAGCCTGCATTGTGAATGGCCTTCCAAATATAGGTTCTGGCTTCATGCACTGGGATCTCCTTGAAGTAGAATTGTGGGGCAGGGTGTAGGAGAGGAGTAGTTGCAGGAGGGTTACTACTTGAGGGGGCATCAAATAAATTAGAAGGGAGGACACTATCCAAGTTGGAGAATGCATTGTTAAAGGTGGTGGTGATTGTGTACAGGTCAGATGTTGGTGTTCCATTTATGTTGAGCATGGTGGGTGGTGACTTAGGGTCCTTGCCTTTAAAGTCTTTCAAGTTACTCCAAAATATTTTCCATCACCCCAGGAGTTGGAGAGAGCTTCCTTGAAGTATTTGCTTTTGGCACTCCTAACTGCCCGTGTGCACTCATTTCTGGCAGCTTTATACTTTTGAATATCCCCAGATTTGGATGTTGCATGGGCACAGTGCCAGAGATGATCCCTATGTTTGAGTAAAGTGATTAGATCGGGGTTATCAGGGTTAGCTCTACCCTGACCAGCTTTTGAGGGTGCAAAGATATTGCAGGCCGCGAGTGAGCGGCTGATGAAAAGTTTAAGGCTTGGTTTACATCAATGGCAGAGTCGATTGGTGTCCAGTCCAGGTGGCTTAGGTGTATCTTTAGTGGCTCAAGTACCCTACTTTAACCTCTGGTGTAGATTATTTTAGGAGGGGCTTAATGAATTTGTTTGTCCAGGTACATGTGACCGGTGAGTGGTCACTGATCCCATCAGGGAGCACTGAGACTTTTGAGATTCGTTCAGGGTGATTAGTAAGGATCCAGTCCAGAAGTGTGTGCGACCCTGTCCTATAGTTGCAACTGGTGGGGGTGGTAACAAGCTGGGTGAGGTTCTGTGATGTGACAGCATCCTTGTAGTTTCTGGCCTCCAGCGATAGCCAATTTATGTTGAAGTCGCCTAGTACTATGAGTTCAGAGTTATGGTGTAATCCCTGTAGACTTTCCAGTATGCTCATAAATCCATTGGGCTGATCTTTAGGGGGTAGGTACACAGAGGCAATGGTGAGCTCCTTGTTGTGTGCCCCGAGTAGAACTTTAATAGCGAGAACCTGTGAGGGTGGTTTAGGGTTTGAGAACGGGAAGACTTGACCCAGATAGGAATTCCTCAGGTAGATGGCGCAGCCTCCACCTCGTTTGGAAACCCTGTCCTGCCTTAATATAGTCCAGTAAAGATAGAAAAGTGGTTTGGACCAGCCTTTTTTTGGCATCATAAGTTAGGAGATGCTTAATCTTGAAGAACAGGCCCAGTCTCTGCCTTAGCTTCTTTGAAAGTTCCTCAGTGTGATCAGAAAATGTGAGCTTTTAGAATGCCATGCAAAGCTCATTAAAGCTTTCCTCACTTACAGGTCTATTCACATTCAAAGCTCTGATAACCGAATATCTGAAGAAAACATGCAGCTGTTTTAGGTGACTATGAGCCCTTAGCTTCTGGTTCCTCCCATGAATCCTATGTTCAGAATCTCGCTCAACTCACATCCCTAGTAAGGGATACCCAGCACTTACTGGCCTATTTCCTCCACTCCTGGTCCTTTTCATCCTATCCCCTCCCCCTAGCACACCTACACTCTCTTCTTTCCCCTCCATACTTATTATCAAGAAGGTACTAGCTTCTATTTAGTGGAGACAGTCTAGGATTGTTGTCTCTTCTGTCTCCTGTGAACTTATTATGAATTGTAATTGTGTGTACCTATGTCAGACCTGTATGTATAGGCCTATATCGACCTTCACCTGTACAATGTTTTTGTATTTTTGGCTACACGTATTGTGATTATGTATTGTATTGATGTCCAGGACCACTTTGAAAATGAGCTTGCTAAATGGTGTTTAAGCCTGGTTAAATAAAGTTTGATCGATTGATTGATATCCTTAATGGTTTTCTAGAACTTAGAGGTGCACTTGGAGGATAAATCTAGCTCATTTTGAAAATAGCTGGCTTTTTCGGTTCTGACAAGTTTAGTAGAGACATTCCTAGCGTTCTGAAAGCCAACCAGTCAGAGGGAAGCTTGTTTTTCATGCTGTTTTCCAAAGAATGTCCCTATTAAGTAAGGTGGCCTTCAGGCTGGCCATGAACCGTGGATTTGATTTGTTCTTTGAGCGAACTTTAAAGTGAATTTCTGATGTGGTTGCTATAAGGTATTGGGCTTCTTAGCCCAATATCTTATTGTAGCATGAGCTCACCGGTATACAAATTTTAATTTTAAACATAGTAGTTTTACCAGGGGAAGGGGTTGTAACTGGCCCCGAACCCTCAGCCAGTCAGTCCTTCCAGCTTCACAGTGCCGTGCTCCACCCCAACTCCCTTACGCTCTCAGAATTTGTGTTGTGTGGCCAGGGAAGTCTGAGGGCGAGCCTCATACAGAGTCTATGGGGCTATTTTAAAGCTGTTTTTAGTAATTTTAAACAGTCTTGAGAAAAATTAAAGCAGTCACTTAACTAGTAGGGTCCCTACTGGTTAGCGACTGCTATTTCTCTAACACTGTTAAAACAAGCTTATGAAAAGCCCATGACTGTTGATCCTGCACTCTCCTGGCCACCGTCTGGAGTGAGGTGCAGAGTTGGGGTGGACTGAGGCACCAGGAAGCTGGAAGGATTGGCTGACTGAGGGTTCGGCACAAGTTATGATCCCTTCCCCTTGTAAAACAACTATGTTTAAAATAAAATTTTTTGTAGAAGTGAGCTCCCAACAATATAAGGTATTGGGCTATGAAGCCCAATACCTTATATCAGAAACTTCCTTTAACCAATGGTGCATGTCTGTCTATAGCAGCAAGTACAATACTTTGAAAAGACTCATAAGCTTCACACACTGACTTGGCTAGATAGAAGTCTTGCCAATTTGAATTTTGTAGGTCAGTAAGGAACACAAGAGGATCAAAGTTACATTTGCTTCTCTTGTATATGTATCTTGAAGAGGAGACTGGTTTG
The DNA here is from genome assembly GCA_016271365.2 of Neoceratodus forsteri. Classification (NCBI taxonomy): domain Eukaryota; kingdom Metazoa; phylum Chordata; order Ceratodontiformes; family Ceratodontidae; genus Neoceratodus; species Neoceratodus forsteri. The sequence continues at coordinate 212,605,232 of JADMNL010000024.1, forward strand.
AAGCAGACCTCACACAGGCAATGGAACAATGGTCACTAAGGTCAGTGAAAAAATGCCTGAATGGGTGAAGAGGTGGGGTTTATTAACTAGGATAAGATCAATTAAGATGCTGTTGGCAGGGTTTTTCTTATTGGGACATGTGACTTCAGAAATTAGTTGTGTAAGCCCAAAGGTGTCACATATTTCTTAAACGAGGTCAGAGCTCGCCGAGAGCCAGTCAAAGTTGAGGTCATCCAGAATGATGACCTCCAAATTCAACATGTTCAGTTTGCTACACAGATTATCTAGCACCTTTAGACCCACTGAGGGGGGTTGGTAGCATCCAATGATGCAAAGAGATAGGGAGGAAGAAAGCTGAACCTTTAGGGTCAAACTTTCAAACTCCTTCGGCAGAGAGGTCAAGCAAGTAACGGTTGCTGAAAATTTATGTAGAATATATACAGCTACTCCACCCCCTCTGGTAGGTCTGTCAGTTTGGAAAACGTTATAGGAAGGAATGTTTATGGCAAGATCCAGAATAGAAGGTCTGAGCCAAGTTTCAGTTATTACCAGTACGTCAGGTTTGGCATGAAAGATCCAGGACTGTATGGAGTCAAACTTCTTCAGGAGACTGCAAGCATTAATATGTAGGAGTTTTACAGCCTTAAGGTGAGATAATTCTAAAGGAGCTGTGATCGAAGCGATTGGGCCAGGTTCAATTTGACATTGCCTGAACAGAGTAATAATATCAACAGTATTTTACTAAAGGTGCTTAAGAGCACCGGCCGGTGTACCCTGAGGACTGAGGTGCTGGTCACCTTACCTCGTGCTGGCCAGGACCCGTGTTCAGGAATGCAGCACTGGCCTCGGGTCGGCAGGGATGGAGAGATTGAACGCCTGACGGACTGCTCTCCTTCTCCAGGAAGGGGGATCCCAGCAGTCGGTGCATGACTAGCTCCCTAGTGGAGGCTGGGGCTGGTGCACCGATGCTCAGACATCAAGTGATGAGGCAGGCGCTGGGGTAGGCGTACAGATGCATCGCACTGTCCCCTGAGGTGTCATTGCATGCCTCGTCTCAGAGGAGAGGTACCAGGAAAAAGTGGAAAAGGGTCAGGTGCAGCAGAGTGAGCCAGTCCCCACAGGCTCTCCCCCATGAATGGCAGCCACCTCCAGCACCGGTTTGTGCATTTGGTGGGTCAAGGAGATCCCCGCCACCCTAACATCAGGGTATAGCCATGGGGCAGATGGTAAGGTAAGTTGCTAGTGGGGGACAGGGCTGGGGAGCGCAAGTGCATAGCCACCGACCAGGAGGAGAATAAACAAATTAACTAAATAAAAAATGCTTAAGAGCAATCTAAGGGTATGAGTAAATTCCCTTTTGCGATGTGGAGAATGAGTAGATGAAATGTAACTGCCTTGGTAACTAAGTGGTCCCAATACTGCTAAAAGCAGCACCCTAGCCTCACAAAAAAATGAAGTGAGGAGGGGCAGATGTGGCAAGATTGGAAGGTTAAAGTACAGCAAAGGACAGACAGAGATTACAGGATTCCATGGCAGCTGAAAGAAAGGTTCCAATATAGAGAGGAAGCCTGATAATGAATAGCCGTGAATGTTCTCCTCAAATAGAGATAAAGTGTGAGCCACCTGTAAGCAGTGCAGCATAGCGCCTGGATCAGGGGTGAGCCTGGCAAGGCTCAAGGGGCAGCAGGCAGGAGATTGAGGGACAGCTGGCTGGCTTCTCCAGCCATGCTGCACAGCAGGGCAGCATAGCACCTGGATCTGGGGTGAGCCTGATTTAATTCCTTGTTAGTTTGTATGTCATTACCTGGTATCTTGTTTGTACTAGGATCCACTAGGTATTGGTACAATTTTCCTAATGTTTGTTCCTCCTGTTGTTTTTAGTTAAATCTGGATATGTTTTTACGCTATACATTTGTACTACTCAGTCAGTCTTGCCTTTCCTTCTCTGTGGTCGGGTGACCACTTCTATTCTAACTAGTGTTATAGGAGTAATATCCAGTTTCTTCATTCAGGACATCTTTTCTGCTAAACTGTCTACAAAGTCATTCCTCTATTTATCCAGTCCAAGGATTCTGGAATGGCCCTTTATCTTTCCAGTAAACAGTCAATCCATGTTCCTGTACTAACCATTCTGCAGTCAGTATAACATCTCCTGTACAACACTTCTACTGCTGGGTTTGTCATACCGCTGGCTTTCTAGTGTGGTAGGTAGTAAAGCTGTGTCTATCATAATCAGAATCTGTACAGATCACAGAGTCCTGTAAATGGTTCTTTACTACACTTTGTATGACTGTTCATATAGCTGCCAGTTACGTGAAACTTAGGAGCTAGGTGGTACTTGAGAGAAGAACAAGGAATGTCCTCATGCCACACCATTCCTATATCTGACTGTAACTTCCTATCTTTTTGGAAGGCACAGCAATTTACATACACTTTGGTTAAGTTGTGGCATGCACTTTCATCATAGTTGTGATACCTGTGAGCCTTCAATATAGCTTCCATACCTGGGACTAGCCAGGTTCCTGCACTGAATATTCCTTAGCAGTACAAGAATGTACTGTAAGTCAGCTATTCCTTGGGCCACATCATTCTTTTTGTTCTTGGCATATTAATAGAGTGTATTTATAACACAGAAAAGATAGGAAAATGGTTCCGACAGAAGGTGGTACAAGTTTGGAACAAATTGCCTGAGACAGTCACGAGTGGCAGTTTACAATTGTTCAAACATCGATTAGATAAGTATCTCTTGGCAGGAGGGATCTGTGGATACAACTGTTGAAATATACGGTGGACAAGCTAGAGGGGCATATGTTCTGTCTACTTCAAAGAGTCTAGTTCCTAAGTTCCTATCATATTTTAAGGGTAGGCCTTGGAGTGTTATATTCCAAGTCACAATTCTGCTAATTGGACACATTACCAGCTTTGAGTTTCTGACTCCTGAGAAATGCAGTAGGTTGGTAACAAGTTTTAACAACAATCTTTTCATCACAGATATAGTTTCTAAAGTGTTGTACTACCCAAACAGTAGAGAAGAGTGGTTTCTCATAATCTGACAATTTCTTTTTCACACCACTCAGTGTTTTACTAGCATAGACTAGTAGATTACCTTGTATCTGGTGGGTTACAGGAGCTGAGGCATCATGGATTCATGGGAAAGAGATCAAGTCAGTCAAACCCATTCGATTTCTTTGGGTGCTCAGTGAACTAGATCAGGGGGAGTAGCGGACGTAGCCTACTTAGACTTCAGCAAGGCCTTTGACACCATGCCACATAGGCTCATAACATAGAAACATAGAAACATAGAAGTTGACGGCAGATAAGGACCGTAAGGCCCATCCAGTCTGCCCATTTCTTTTTCTACCTTATAAATGTGCCATCGGCCTTTGCTATGTCAGTGACCTATCTATTCATAGTCATTTGTATTGCTCCCTTATGCCTATCCCATGCCTGTTTGAAGCCCTGCACTGTATTCATAGCCACTACTTCTTGTGGTAAGCCATTCCATGCATCTACCACCCTTTCTGTGAAAAGAATTTCACATTCCCCCTTAACCCGCCTCCCTCTAATCTCTCATGCTGTGTCCTCTTGTCCTGCTATTTTCTTATATTTAAACATGTTAGACTCTTTTCACCTTGTTTATGCCCTTAAGGTGTTTAAATGTCTTGATCATATCACCTCTCTCCTCCTTTGCTCAAGGGTATACATATTGAGCTCCGTTAATCTGTCTCTCATATGTCTTCTGATGCAGTCCCTGCACCATTTTGTTGCCCTTCTCTGGACTGCCTCAATTTGGTTAATGTCCTTGTGAAGGTGTGGCCTCCAATACTGCACAGTACTCCAGATGGGGCTAACCAATGTCTTGTACAGAGGGATTATTACCTCCTCTTACGACTTGTGATACCTCTACTAATACACCTAACACCCCCTAGCCTTACTCTACTGCTTTAGAGGTCTGCTTGGATGATTTCAGGTCATCAGTGATGATGATGCCCAAGTCTCTTTCTTCCTTTGTGACTGCTAGCAACTCCTCCCAGCCTATAAGTGGCTTCAGGGTTTCTCTTCCCATGTGCATGATTTTGCTTCTTTGCATTAAATCCCAGTTGCCACTCTTCTGACCATTCTGCTAGTTTATCCAGATCTCTTCTCATTCTGCCCACTCATCTGATCATCTACTCTGTTGCAGATCTTGGTGTCATCTGCAAACAGACAAGCCTTACCCTCTAGTCCATCTGCTAGGTCACTAATGAAGATGTTGAATAGGACTGCCTCAGGACTGATCCCTGAGGTACCCACTTGTGACTTGCATCTCTTCTGACTGTATACCATTTACCACCACTCTCTGTTTTCTGCCAGTCAACCAGTTTGCCACCCAGTTGACCAACTTCTGACCCACCCGAGCCTACCTAGCTTATTTATCAATCTTCTATGTGAACAGTGTCAAAGCTTTGCTGAAGTCAAGGTAGCGACATCAACTGCTCCCCTTGGTCCACACCACTCTGGTTACCCAGTCAAAGAAATCTATGAGATTAGTTTGACAGGACCTTCCTTTGTAAACCCATGCTGTCTTGGATCCTGTGCCCTATGGATTCCAGGTGTTGCACTATCCTTTCCTTAAGGAGCTTCATAATCTTGCCCACTACTGAGGTAAGACTGACCGGTCTGTAGTTCCCCGCCTCCTTCCTGCTACCACTCTTGTGGAGTGGATCACATGAGCCCTTCTCCAGTCTTCTGGGACCTCTCCTGTGCTCAGAGACTCACTAAACAATTCTGCTAATGGCTCTGCTAGTTCCTCCTTTAGCTCCTTAAGTACCCTGGGATGTATGCCATCAGGTCCCATTGCCTTATCCACCCTGAGCTTAGCAAGCTCTTGTAGGACCTTTCTTTTGTGAAGGGAGTAGTGCTCACCTCCCTCCCCTGTGTCCATGATGCTGAGCTGTGTGCCCTGCCCTACCTTCTCTTCAGTGAATACTGAGCAAAAGTATCTATTTAGGATAGATGCCTTTACAGGGTCCTCCTCCTCCTCACATGCTCCCTTTTCTCCATTAAGCAGCAATACCCCCTCTGGACTTTCTCTTTTCACTAATGTATCTATAGAAAGTCTTGTCACCTTCTTTTACTGTTTGTGCTAGTGTTTCCTCAGTTTGGGACTTTGCCTGCCTTACTGCCTTACCTGCTTCCCTTAGGGCAGTTTGTATGCCCCTATCTTCATCCCGCTGTGTTTCCTTATATTTTCTGAAGGCCAGCCTTTTGCTCTGACCTTTTCTGCTACTGTATTTGAGAACCAAAGTGGTTTCCTTCTTTTTGCACTTCCTTTTCTGTCTAACACAATGGGATGTTGCTTCAAGTATTGTATCATAATGCTTGCCCACTTTGCCTGTACCTCCTCACCTGTGTTTCTTTTGCCAGGGCTAGCTTAACTCTGTTGACACATCTTATCAAAGTCAGCTCCTCTGAAGTCCCATATTTTGCCTTGGAATGGGATGATTTAGATGTAGTAGCCAAATTGAACCATACCATGTGATGGTCACTGGCCCCAGGTGACCTTCTACCTGGAGATCTGTGATCCTTCTTTGTTAGTCAGTACTAGATCTAGGATAGCCCTGTCTCTTGTGGGTTGCTGTACCAGTTGTTTGAGGCCCTCCTGCAGGGAATCCACTATGAGTCTAGTTCTGGCAGATGTTCCTGCTGGTATTGACCAATCTGTATCTGGCATGTTGAAGTCTCCCATTATCAGAACCTCCCCTTTAGCTGTCATGTTTTGTATATCTTCTAACAGTAATGTGTCTATGTCCTCCCTCTGGTCTGGGGGCCTGTAGACAACCCCAGTTCTTATGGCAATAAGGGTATAAAAATATAAAGGGTATAAAAAACCTGAGAAGCTTGGGTGTGAGAACCAAGGTGTTGCACTGGCTAAACAATTGGTTGATGGATAGGTGACCGAGGGTGGTGGTTAATGACACTCACTTGGGGGAAGGTGGAATGACCTGTGGTGTTCCTAAGGGCTCAATACTGGGTTCAGTCCTCTTTGCTGTCTTTTGTAAGTCACAGCAGAAGAACTGGAAGGAAAGTGTATCTCTTTGCAGATGACTCAGGATCTGCAATGGGTGGACACTCTGGAGGGTGGAGAGAATGAATTGAGATCTGAAAAGCTTGAGGAATTGTCAAGGATATAGCAGCTGGGTTTCAATGCTAAAATTGCAAAATCATGCATCTTGGGTACAAAAACCCAGAGGCAGAGTATATAATAGGGGAGTATTGTCAGTCACTAAACAGGAAGGGGACCTAGAGGTGATCATAACAGATAACCTTAAGGTGACAAGGCAATGTGACAAAGCAGTATGGAAAGCCAGTGGGATGCTGGGATGCATAGGAAGGGGCATCACCAGAAGAAGGAGAGAGGTGGTGTTGCCACTGTGAGTCATTGGTGAGGCCAGACCTGCAGTATTGTGTTCATTTCTGGAGATCACACCTCAGAAAAGACATAGACCGGGGAGCAGCCATCCAAATAAGTGCAACAAAAAGGGTGCAGTACTGCACCAAATGTCCTATGAGGAGAGACTGAGGGGTCTAAATATGTATACCCTGGAAAAGAGGAGGGAGAGCGATGCCATGATAGAGATACCTCACAGGGGTTAATAAGGTGTGGGAAGGGAGCATTCTTCAGAAATAAGGTATACAAGAATTAGGTGACATGCAATTTAGCTGGAGGGGGGAAGTTTAGGAGGGATATGAGGAAGTATTTCTTCACTGAGAGGGTGGTGGATGCCTGGAACAATCTTCCAGCGGGTATTGTGGGGTAAAAACAGTGGTGAGCTTCATGAACGCATAGGATAGTTATAAAAAAAACTGGTATAAAAGCAAGGGGAGAAGAGGTGGCCAGAGACAAGGTATGATCTTTGGTGGCAGAATAGACAGGGAAAAGAGGTGCAGACTAGGTGGACCAAGTGGTCCTTATCTGAGTGAAAAAATTCTCTGTTGATATCAAGCTATAACACGGTTGTGTAAATCATGTTTCTGATACAGTACTGCACTGATACTTTGCTTATGCACCCTGCTTCAAGGTAAACCTCCTTATCTTTTTGAAGGTAAGCAAGGCATAAAACTTTACTCAGACTATCTTTGAGTGCCTACATAGCTTCTTCTTCTTCTTGCTTTTCTCCCCTCACCCACTGTTCTTCTTTCCTCAACATCCTTGTAAGTGGGTGTTCAATTTCAGCATAGTTCTGTATCTGGCATGAGTAGGAAACGATGAAACTCCTTCAGATTTTTGGGTGGCCAGTTTGTTTGGCTTGCTTGTGTCTGGCTGTGCTGAGGGCATAACCCATCAGGTTCAGTCTCACACCCTAAGTAATTTACTTTATCCTTGAACTGTTGTCCTTTGTTTAGAGACAGTTTGGCACCAGCAATTTTCAGCTGGCTCAAAACATACTTGACTTCCTCCAGTTGTTCCTCGAATGTGTTGCTTTTAATGAGTATGTCATCCACATATACAAGATTTCCCCGGGTTTTGACATCAAGCATGGCCTTATGCAGAAAGATGTTGAAATCTGCTGGAGAGTTCAAGTACCCAAATGAACACCTGTTCCAGGTGTACTGTCTCTTACCAAATGTTAAAGAAATTTTACGTTGGTCTTTGGAATCCACCTTAAGGACCCTTAGTATAGGCCAAATGGGTGAATTATAAACAGAATTTAGTTCCCTTAGAATTGCACACTCCTTTAAAGTAACCAGTGTCTCTTGTGTGGCCTTTTAAGATGCCAGTGGTGTTCTTTATTAATGTATGTACACTGGACCTTTGGTCAGGTCAGTTGGTATGTTAGCAAAAAGGAAGTCTGTTACCCTACAGTCATAAGTGTCTTTTGAGAACATTACATAGACACCATAGAACATTCCATGCATGTGTTTCTTCTCTGTTTCAGTTTCAGCTTTGCTATTCTGAACAGCTTGTTCAATTTGCTCCTTAAACTCAAGGTGCATTAAATTTTCTCCTATTTCTACCAGTTGTTCAATTGTATCACAGGCATTGTCATTTTGAATCATCATTATCTCTTTGGGTATTTATTTTGCTTTAACAGTTCTAGACAATACAAGATCATTCTTTTCGATATTGCATGTATACAGATCTTTTTTATCAAATGGCCAGATAACTTGGAGGCTAATTAATTCACTAGGTAAGGACCTCATGTTTTCCTGCCCCCCCAGATGCTTTCTTGGTAGTTTATCAACAACAGGAATGGCAAGTTCTAGATCATAGATCTAGATCAGACTGAGCAATCATAGTTCACAACCTTATTTTGGGCTACTATAGTAATGTCTTCTGGTCTGGGATTGGACACCAAAAGATGTGTTATTTTGTTGGTCGTGTCAAGCAAGGTGTGGAATGGATCCTCAAACCCATTTACCAAAGTGCTGGTTTGGCTGAAAAAATGCACAAGTGTCAGGCATTTCTTTGACTTTATGGATATTAATCATAGGAGAACTCTTTCACACTACCAGAAATAGCGGTTGTGAACTCATTTTACTAGCATATTGAGGAATGGTCTTCACCTGACCTCAGGGCCTGCAGTTTTAGCTTTGCTGGCTATGGGTTTCTGCCTAGTCATTACCAAAGAACATTATTGATCATCTGTGCATGCATTTAGTCCTACAAGGATATCCAACACAGTGTACATGGGAGACTTTAGACCTTGTGCTACATATGTGTGGTGCAGTATAGTCATTTGCTTATCTGGAGGTTTAAAACACAGACTCCTATATATTTTAGGCTACCTTCATGATTTGGAACATCCTTCAACCACTAGTTCTAAGCCACAAAAGTAAAGTCTGGCTTCTGCCTTTTTAATATCTTGTAGAGCAGTTCACTGATAAGACAGTGTTTGTACCACAGGCATAGAACAAGACTAATGGAAAACAAGCTCTCTGCTTTGACAGATGTCCCATAATCGCTCTCCTTGTTTTGACTTTACAGAGAAAGGATGTGTCATACGGTGATATCTTAGTACCACAGTTCTCTGTATTTACTGTGTATTCAGAGAGCAAGGCTTCTGCCTCATAAACAGCATGGGACTCTGAGAGTGTGGAGTTGAAACTTCTTTGAGTAGAAAGTCAAACCCTTGGTGCCAGTTTCAGATTTAACCATATCTTGTTCTGACATGCAACCCACATGGGCCTTTTTTTGCCACCTGGCCAAATTTTCTTAATTACCTAATACAGAGAGGTTGGGTGCACCTGAGGGTACAAGATTCAACATGGACATTAAATCATCTTTCTAAGTATAGCAGGACTCTGCTTGTTTAGGTCTCATACAACATTTCCCAAATATGATAAGTCATTTGACTTGTGACCACAGAACTTTGTTAAAGTGGTCAATTATTGGTCTGAACCTTTTCAGAAGATCATTTCCAATCAATAACTCATTGCCTGTCTTACTGGTGCGGTACACTGGGTGTTTAACATCCACTTTACCAAACCTTAGCCTCATCCAACCTTAACCCACATGTTTTTGTTCATTTTCTCCATAACCTACACATTGTTAAGTCACATGGAAGGACCTTTAGTAGCTTTATGTCACCTAAAGCTTTGGTAAGTTTGTCAAACAAGCTTTTAGACATCAGGGTCACTTCTGCCCCAGAGTCTAGTAAAGGTTCATACTCTAGATTTTCTTCCAACTTTACCTCAAAGTAAAATTTGTTGACTTCTTTTGTAGTCAGGGTGCCTATGTAGAACTTGTGGTTCTTTGAACTTGGCAGTTGAGAGGTTAGACTCTGTGAATGTGGAATACTGGTTCTTGCCTCCTCCTGTGATGAAGATAGGAGGGCTGACTTTGCCAAAATGGGTGAGTGCCTAAGGAATGCACTAGCAAAGAGGCGGGAAGGGAGGTGGAAGAACAATGGGAATAATAAAACTGCCATCACAGAAGTACTTGACCTTTGTGTGAAGCAAATAAACAAAACAAGGGCTGACTTTTGCCAAAATGGGTGAGTGCCTAAGGAATGCACTAGCAAATGGGTGGGGAAGGAGGTGGAAGAACAATGGGAATAATAAAACTGCCATCACAGAGGTAACGAGCCTTTGTGTGAAGCAAATAAACAAAACAAGACGATGTAAGAAACCACTATGGTTCTCAAAGGAAGTGGCAGTGAAGGTTCAAGAGAAAAGAAAGCATTCAGGAAGTACAAGGAACGCAGCAGGAGCAGGACAGAGAACTGTATCAGTTAAAGCAAAGGAGGCTGGGAAGGCAGTCAGAACAGCAAAGGCCCAAACAGGAAAAGATAGCCAACTCAGTTAAGAAGGGGATAAAACCTTTATAGGTACATCAGGGAGCAAAAGGAAGACCAAGGAGGGATAGGAGGCTAATAAGGGGAGGGAGGGTGGGCAGAGGGAGACTGTGAAAGGCAGAGATACTAAACAAATATTTTTGCTCAGTATTTACAAAGGAAGAGGGGAGGTACATAAAACAAACAGTAGTAACACTCTGGATACAGAAGTTGATACCAGCCCATTTACAGAAGAAAGGGTTCTGAAAGAACTCTTAAAACTGAAGGTGGACAAAGCAATGGGGCCTGATAAGTTCATCCCAGAATTCTAAAAGAATTAAGGGTAGAACTAGTGACACCACTGACTACCCTCTTTAACAAATCATGGGAGGATGGGTGGTACCCGAGGACTGGAGGAAGGCAGATGTGATTCCTTCACAAAGTGGGAGCAAGGCAGAAGCAGGAAACTATAGACCTGTTAGTTTAACCTCAGTGATAGGAAAATGATGGAATCACTTCTAAAGGAAAGAATTGTCGAGTATCTAGCTGCCAGAGGGCACAGGACCCTAGGCAGCATGGATTCAGATGGGAAGGTCATGCCAGACGATCTGATAGATTTCTTTGACTGGGTGACCAAAGTAGTAGATCAGGGAGGGCTGTGGACATGGCCTACCTAGACTTTAACAAGGCATTTGACACAGTCCCACACAAAGATTAATATATAAGTTAGCCAGCCTGGGAGTGGGTCCCAAGATGATAGCCTGGGTAAAGAATTGGCTGGAGAATAGGACACAGAGAGAATAGTAAATGGATTCCACTCAGAAGAAAGGGCGTTACTAGCGGGGTACCGCAGGGTTCAGTATTAGGACCAGTCCTCTTCAATGTCTTTATAAGTGACATTGCAGAAGGACTGGAAGGAAAAGTATGTCTCTTTGCAGATGACACTAAGATCTGCAACAGAGTTGATGCACAGGGTGGGGTGGAAAGGATGAGAAAGGACTTGGCAAGGTTAGAGGAATGGTCAACTGTATGGCAGCTTAGATTCAATGCTAAGAAGTGCAAGGTAATGCACCTGGGAAACAAAAATCCAGGGGAAGAGTACACAATGGGGGGTGAGATACTAACAACAACAAAAATGGAAAGGGACCTGGGGTAGTCATATCAGATGACCTAAAGGTGGGCAAGCAATGTGAGAAGGCAGCAAGGAGGGCTGGAGGGATACTGGGATGCATAGGGAGAGGCATCACCAGTAGAAAACAGGAAGTTATTATCCCTCTGTACAGACAGCTGGTGAGGCCCCATCTGGAGTACTGTGTGCAGTTCTGGAGACCCAATCTCCGCAAAGACATAGACAGGATGGAAGCTGTCCAGAGGAGGGCAACTAAAATGGTGCAGGGTCTGCACCGGAGGACATATGAAGAGAGACTTAAGGAGCTTAATATGTATAGCCTCGAGGAAAGGAGGGAGAGGGGGGACATGATAGAAACTTTCAAGTACCTCAAGGGAATCAACAAAGTCCAAGAGGGTAGCATCTTTCAAAAAGAGGTGTGCAAGAACAAGAGGGCACAATTTGAAGATAGAGGGGACTCAGAGGTAATTTAAGGAAGTATTTTTCACAGAGAGGGTTGTGGATGCATGGAATGGCCTTCGGAGGAAGGTTGTGGAGTCAAAATCAGTGGTGGAATTCAAGCATGCATGGGATAGTCATAAGGCAATTCTGGGGGTGGGGTGGGAAGAAGTGAGCTGCTGGTAAACTAGGATCTGCAGCTTATCCAGTAGGTAGGGAAATGGGCAGACTGGGTGGGCCAAGCGGTCCTTATCTGCCATCAAATTCTATGTTTCTATGTTTCTATGTCACAGAAGTAGTATTTTCATTAGCCACTCTTTCAGTTTCATTTACTGACTCATATTCTCTGGCATTGTCCAGAATAACTATATAATTGACCTGGAGAGCATCAGAGGAACCAGAAGCTGTTAGCGTGGTGTTGGGCCCTGCCCAGTAACAGGAACAGGTAGGAAGGATGAGTTGAATTGTTCTCAGAAAACAGCTCTTAATGCTCCCATATGATTCCCATCTGCTTCTCTGTTTCATGTTTTACTTCTAAACTCAGGGAGTTAGACTGCTGGCTACCCCCTTGTTCCCTAGGAAAGCTTTACTGGCCTTTGTTATAGTATCCATGCCCCCTGTTGTTACCCTATATCCTCTACCATTCCTTCCTCTTTTGAATCCACCACTAGCATGGTACCCTCCAGAATGAAAATTGCAGTCCTGGTAGTTTTGCTGGAGTATCTCAGAGACTGTCAAGGATCTGGAGTGACCGGTCTTGGGGAGGATTGTTTTATTTCTTTCCTCTGTTTGTGTGATTCTTGAGGATTGTGAATTCTCTACCTTCCATGATCAAATCATCTGAAGTGGTAACTTCTGACACTTTAACTTGGATCATAAGATCATGGGATGATACGAGTCTGTAAGTAGAGGCAAATATGACTCGTCCAATTGGTTTATTCCAGATAGACAAATTTCCTATTTCACATATACCTGTCTAGTGCAGTTTTAAAGCAAGACCACTTACTGTGGACAATTCTGCTTAAAGTTGGACCAGCATAACATTTTGTGGTGATTTGCATATGTAGCCCATGATGCTTTGCATTGTGGGGGCATGTGTGATTTTGTATTTTCTTGAAACTTGGCTTCCCAGCCAAATGCCCTTTGGGGTAACCCTTGCCTCAGTGTTTGTGCACAGAGGTTCTTTGTCTTTTAAATAGTTTTTATTTTAATGGGTTCACCACAATATATCCAAGGCACACTGCCTTAAGGGTATGGTCCATTCCACTGGAATATCTAACAGATAGAGGCATACTGATGATTCCTGGTAGGATGACAACGTGTCTATGTCTTCTGTTGGCACCCTTGCAAACTGTGTGAGAGGCCTTTGGCACCATGCAATTCTACTTAAAGTTAGACCAGCATAACATTCTGTGGTGATTTGCATATGCAGCCCATGATGCTTTGCATTGTGGGGGCATGTGTGATTTTGTATTTTCTTGAAACTTGGCTTCCCAGCCAAATGCCTTTTGGGGTAACCCTTGCCTCAGTGTTTGCGAACAGAGGTTCTTTGTCTTTTACTGTGGACTACTTCATTAGGCAGTTCATTCCAGACTGAGGCCACACTCTCTGGTTCAGCCATGTTCCTCTTTTAGATGTCTTGAAAAATTACCCTTTTAGTTGCAGGGTATGATACCTGCTCTGCCTTTCACTGGATGGGGTTTCCTTTTAAATTGTGGGGCTGTCCTCACAAGTTGGATATCCTCCCACAGTACCTCTGCTTGGCCTACTAGCCACTATTTTCCCTTAGTTTCTTTTTTACTGGCTAGAAGTGTTATGATGCTTTTTGGTAGGAACCCATAATGTAACTCATTAAAGTCAGTGGTCTTAGCATTGTGATCCTCATCTGCCCCAAAACAGACATCCTTTATCTCATGGAAGAAGTTCCTGGGATTCTAATCTGGCCTGCACTTCATTTAGTATTCTGCTTTCCTGGCCTCCCATGTATTGTAATATTTGCCAGACTTGTTATTTAGGTGTTTATATACACTGTTTACTGAGCATGTCACATTCCTAGGCAGGTCAGTGAACCAGGTTACATATTTGGGGAAGTGCACGCTTAGTCAGGTCCACTTGACCATCCTCAGTGAGCCAAGTTACACATTTGGGGAAGTATGCATCCAATCAAGTTTACTTTATCTCCTCATTTTAATCTCCAGGTTTGAAGTCTTTTGTAAAGCTCATATATACTGGGTGATGGTACAGGTAGATCTCTAAGGATCATATTTTCCTTCAGCCACATTTAAGAAGGTTTTCATTATGCTTTGCCACTGCTTCTTTTGGACCATTCTCTTAGTTCTAGGTCAAATAGAGCATTCCTCCTCAGATTTAGATTCATCTTCACCCGAGGATGAGTCACCTGAGGATTTAGATTTCTTATTCTTTTCCTTTACTAGTTTGGGGATCCCTTCTTTTTTCTAAGATATTCTCCCTCAGAACTACTCTTCTCAGAGGATGGCAGGTGATCTATTAGAGTCCATAGACCTTTTTATCTGGTCTTGCTCCCAGCTCCTGTATCTTTTTATCAAGCTCTTTCAGTGTAACCAGTAACCTGTCCTCTAATGTACCACTTCCAATTATGTGTTTCTCTTTCCAGTTTTGCTATCCTTCTGGGTCAGGGGGAACAGGATCAGGAACTATAGTTATTTAGTACATTTGAGGAGCTGGCCTTGGAGAGGGGAAACCTGCCAAATCTGAGTATGTATCACTCTTTTTGGTGACTGTAATCCCCTGCAGGTTGGGTAGGTTATCCCTGCCAGTGGTGATGCACATTTTCTTTGTTGCGTTTGAGACTCTAGCACATTTCCCTAGTTTTCTGAAGACTCTGTTGGGGGCAGGTTATTTTAGCTCTTCTTTCTTTATTTTTAGCATTTGGTACCTAGGTACTAGGTGGTCTATCTGAGGCCAGATATTTAAAACTTTGCACAAGCGCAAAACCAATTACAGCATGACTTTAAAGTCGGATTGCTGACTTATAAAGCCCTACAGGTTGGGTCCGGACTACCTGAAAGAGCTTCTGGTACCTTACCTACCGTGCGATCACTCCAGCTCTGCCAGCGAGGGTTGCTAGGGATCCTGAGGGTTTCCTTAAAATCGTCCGGTGCCCGAGCTTTTATGTTTGTGGCACCGACCCTCTGGAATTCTCTACCACGTTGGATTAGAGAGTGCATGACGGTGGAGGGTTTTAAAAGGGGCTTAAAGTCCTTTTTATGGAGCAAGGCTTTTACTGATAACCTATAAGTTGATTAATTGGTGTGTTGCCAACTTAGTTTTTTAATATGTTTTAAGATGTTTTACTCTGCATTTTATTGTACTGCGCCTTGATATTGAGAAAGGCGCAGATAAATAAATATTATTATTATTATTGATTGCCCGACATTTATGCTGGGCTGCCATATTCAAAAGTCCAAATAGGCGCTGGTGCAACGGACAGCGCTGGCACTAAAAGATAATGTATGCAAGGGGCAAAGTGAGGGGTGGGGCCATGAATATGGGCACAATGATACATTCAACACCACAGTGTTGTGCAAAGTATGTTAAGCGCAACACAGTGCAGTGCAATTACTACTATGAAAAGGTGGTCTTAACCCAGGGCAAACTACAGAGGGGGTGGACACAGCAACAGGCAACATGGTGGTTGGAAACAACCCTGTGATGATCTACCTGATGGCAGCCATGATGGAGGAGGAAGAGAGGACCAAGGCACCCTGGGTCACTCCGTGAGGCCAAGGAGGAGATATGCTGCAAACAAAATGTACCGGCTCCTAGTGTCTTTTGAGACACTCTCAGATGACCACCTTGTGGGCTGGTACAGACTGAGCAGGGTCCTGCTTAGGCAACTCTGTGAGCTCCTGCATAAGCAGCTGCAGTCTACCACCCAGTGCAGCCATGCCATGTCATGACAGTTGAGCAAAGGTGACAGCTGCGATGTGCTTTCTATCCATTGGGTTCTTCCAGACACTGGTTGGGGATACCATTGGTGTGTCACAGTCTGCCACTTCACTCCTCCTGACCCAGATCCTAGACACCCTGCTGCCACATTCTGGTGAATTCATTGTATTCCCCAGCACGGCAGAGGTGCAGAGAAACAATGCAGCAATTCTATCGGCTGCGCACCTACCAGCAGTACTCTGTGCCATTGCCTGTACTCACATTGCCATCCGTGCACCACCTGGTAAAGTAGAGACAACTTCCTCAACAGGAAGGGTTACCATTCCATTAATTGCCAGGTGGTGTGTGATGTAACTAGTGCATCAGCAATGTCTTTGCATGGTTCCCAGCACTGCCCATGATGCCTTCATCTGGCACCAGTCCCATGTTACCAAGCATTTGAGGAAGGCCCAATACCCAGTGGACATCTTGTCAATGAGTACCTGCAGCAGGCACAACCACATTCCCCAACGGTGGGACAGTGCCACAATACAGCAGACAGGGAAGGCAGGGGGTGGGTGTACAGGTACATAAGATGACCTAAACAGTACAGTCTGCAAACTGGTCAGGGTGAGTGACACAGCAGACACCAGCTAACAAGTGTTAATGTTTCCACAGGGGACAGTGCCTATTCCTTTGAGACCCTGGCTCCTAGCTCCAGTCCTCTGGCCAGCAAATGTGGCAGAGGAGAGATATAATGAGGCACACATCACAACAAGGAATATAACTGAGCATGTGTCTGGCATGCTCAAAATGAGATTTAGATACCTGGACCATTCCATTGGTGCCTACAATATACCCCTCAGAAGGTATGCTGCATATTCACAACTTGTTGTATGTGCACAACATGGTGCTAAACTGTGGAATATGGCTGCCTGAACCTGACGTACATGCTGACAGTGACCCAGAGCCAAAGGTCCAGGGCATAGTGGAGCAGCTCGATAGGTGTGACCCACACATGGCCAGGAGGTCCCAGGAGCACAGAATGAATATCATCGGAACCCTGACATGGATGAGCAGGTGAGCGAAAACAACATGGACAACATACGTGAGTCAAATAGTGTATTTACATTCTGTACAGTACAGTGACAAAAACACAATGGTGATAAGATGCACAAAACAAAAAGAAAAGATGGCACACAGGTGAGGCAGGGAGTATGGTGGGATGTGTGACTCTACAATAAAGTGCTTGTGATGGGTGCAGATGGAGAAGGGTGCAAAACGGTGGGGCACATGCACAGCATCAACACTGTCTCCCGTCACGGATCCTCACAGATGCCCTACTGTGAGCATGTGGTGGGGGGAGTACTGTGGACTGGGGAGCTGGCAGGCGAAGAATGCATGGATGGGGAACCCTGGGATGACCCTGGACACACCTTGGGCTGGGTGTAGCCAAGGACATGTATCACCCAATGGTCTGTGGAGTACCCACAGATGATGGCATTGCAGTAGTGCTTGTTGACCCTGATCTGCCACTATGTAAGGAAACATGCAGGGAGACACTATCAGCATGCCGATGGCATGTGCCAGTGATGCGACGCTGCCTAGCAATCCCTATCTCTCTCACTGTGGTTGTGAGCTCTCTCACAGCCCCAGTGAGGTCATCAAAGACCTGGTGGAGGGCATTCAGGAACTGTGCCTGATGCTCCGCCACACGCTGGTCTGCATGCATGAGATCTGCATGCACTGCCTCCCAGGGGTGGGCACTTTCCTGTTGAACCTCCCTCAGGAAGGCATACAGCTCCCACTGTGTGGTGGACTGTGAATCCACTGCAGACCGGAGGAGCTTCTGGGCTTCAGAGCCATCCTATCCTTGGGGTGCATGGACACCCGGGACAGTGGGTGTGGGTGGGTGGTGGCGATCAGTGGGGCTGGAGCAGTCTACACCCTGTGTGGCTCTGTGCTGCACAGCCTCACTGTCTGTGGTGCCCCGCAAGTCACTTGTGCAACTGGCTGGGGCAACAGGATGGCTGCCAACAGAAACGTGTTGCATTGGCTGGGTGGTGTGTGAGCCTGTGGACCACCTATGGCAGTTGTTCCGAGGGTAGCAATGGGGGTGGTGGCAGTGATGATACTGGAGTCATGGCCCTCAGGGGACCCTGACAGCACCAAAGGGGATGTGTGCCTGGTGGGTGACTGTGAGGAGGCTGCAATGAGCCCATAGTTTTCGGTCCCTGTCTGGCCTGCCATGCCGAGGCACAGTTCTGATAGGGAGAAACCCCCCAGAACAGCAAGGGTGGAAAGGTAATCCCTGGCGAGAATTAACATGTCCTCATCATCCTCATTGTCAGAGATGTCGCCAAATAATGTGGCCAGGGACACCCCCTCTGCAGCTTGTGCTGGCGGTTTCTGGATCTCGGATGCTGACAGGTGATTGTCCTCTGACGACCGTTCCTCTGCTGTGGGGCCATCACCTTGTGCTGTGGACAGAGAAGAACACTGTAAGTGTGATGCACAGTACACAATGGTCCTGTACCAGTGTGCTACATGCAAACCACACCATTGATGCTTATGATGCCCAGTGCAAGCCAAAAAGGTGACCACAGCCTACACACTTATGCAGCCAGGGTACAGCACACTTATGGTTGGAATGTTGATCCCACAGGTATGCACACAACCAGCCCCAAATATACTCAACATACACACACACGTGAAGACCACAACCCAAAGGGAGGTAATAGGTGTAGCACCCAGTGACACAAAAGGCAGCATGCAATACTGCATGCAGAAGGCACACCTTCTGCCAAGCAACACACTATGTACAGAGGCACAGAGACACTGTTTGCAGGGTACAACATGACTGTGGTAACATGTCACATGCTGCAGGTCTGGTACTGCATAGAACACACCACCAGACAGTGCCATACTGCACACAGGCCATCACAATGCACACTTGTGCACAGGCCATGGCACAATGTGCAACAACACAGGCAGATCAACCTGTATACCCGTGGAGGACATGCATGCCATGGTGGTTCACAGAAATGAACTCACCGTCCTGTGTAATGACAGCTGCATCTCACAGCCACTGCCATCCACACCTGCCCGGCCACAGATCTGGTGGTGGATGCCACCACCTCCAAAATAGGGTCCATTGGTGTCACAAGCTCAGCCAGCCTGGTGGCATGCTGCCTATTCCTCCTTTGCCTAATGCTGCAGCTCATGCCATTGCTTGTGTACTGCATCCATCGTGCAGCCCCGTCCACTTACAGCATTCACCTCAGCTGTTATCTGGTCCCACATGTTGTCCCTCGCAGTGGCATTGGTGTTCTTGTACTGCTGCATTGTTTGCTCCCTGGCCTTGTAACCATCTACCAGTGCCTTCAACTCCTCCCTTGAGAACTTGTGGTATCGAATCATCTCCTTTTCATCAGAGGCACCTGTGGGGGGATGTAAGTTGCCATTAGTCAGTGGCTGTCCTGTAAGATGTGTATGTGTGTGTGTGTGGTGTGTGTGTGTGTGTGTGTGTGTGTGTGCGCATGTGTGTGTGTGTGTGTATGAAGAGCAGCACTACACACAACTGAAGGAATCACAATGTGGCATTGGCTGTGGGCATGCGTCACAGGGATGTAGGGTCACCCACCCACACCACATGCTGTGCATGCCCAACAATGTCCTCCACATGTCCATCTGGTGTTGGTGGTCACATGACGGTGTTTATGTGCAATATAGATACAAGCAGCAACCTCCATTGTGAGTGCAGCACCAGGACCCTTGTGTACTCTGCACACCAACTGATGTGTGATGTGCAGTGGCTGCACAGACTGGTAGGGATGGCAGAGTGAACATTGTGTCCTGGTTGATGCACAGCATGGCATGGGGTACATATACACACGATGGTGGCACAGAACCAGCCCTGTAAATACTATTGCTACGTTATGTGCTGTGATTCTCCTCCAGGAACATCATGCTTGCCTGTGGATGCACATGGGCATCCGTATGTGTGTCACAATGTGTGCATCCATAGCCACTGTCACAGCATATACATGTGGTAAGACACAACAACAGTGCAGCACTATGAATTTACACACCTGCATGCTGGGCCTGCTGCAAGTGTGACTGCAACATTCTGCAATACCTGACACATTACATCCGATTTATGTTCCCACACATAAACTGTGGTCCCATGTCAGTGTAACAGACCTCACATAATGATGCAGAGCACAATAGCAGGGTATTGACTGAGGGACACCTACCTGTACCTGTGGAAGTCATGTCCTGGGACAGGTTGAGGCCTAGTGTTGTCAGCACAATATTCAACCTTCTGCCTGCAGTTCCAGACAGCTGTGCAGGTGGTGCTGATTCACCACTGAAATAGCCTGGGCAATCCACACATGGTAATGCATGCAAATGAGGCCATAATGAGATGCTATTGTGGTGGATTGCACTCTGATTGCCTAAGTAGGCTCATTTGCATACCATCTTTGAATACAGCAATTTTTTGCACCAGGCAATCGCGATTGTACCAGGAAATGGTTTGTGCTGCAGTGCAGTGCTAACTGGATTGTGCTGGGCAAAATGATTTAGCGCTGCTCCTAGGATGCATGGGTGATGATGTCAGCACAGTGAAGGTCACACAAGGGTCACACATGCTCACTGGTGCACATCTGAAATAGCACAGCGCTAAACTATTTTGTGCGGTGCCATCCACAGCTAGCGTGACGCTAATGTACACTCACTTCATTTTGTGGCTTGCCCAGCTGAGAGCAGCATAGGTGACAGGGTGGTGCCACAAGACTTGAAATTTTAAAGTATGGCATCCAGAAGGCATGTCAGGGCAGTGGTCCTGAGGGACCAGTGGTTGGGGAGACCGAGATGGCCAACCTTGTGCAGCTGGTCATGGCCAGGAGTGCCAGCTCTTCAGTGAAGTTCATGAGGGGACAGGCCTCTGCAACAGGTTTGGGAGTCCATCGCGTGCCACTGTCACAGAACAGAGGGGTGGCATGCACTGGTGAACAGTGCAGACACAGATATGTAGATCTGCAGTGCCAGGAGAGGCAGCGGCTGGACCAGTTCAGGTGCATGGTGTGAGCTAGCACTGTGTCTGCACCAGATAAGTAGACACCATTCTCATAGTGGAGCCTTTTGCATGTCAGTGGGTGTGGGAAATCATGTACACCCTACACATGTGGATAGATATGTATAGGTAGGGTCACTGCATGCATACCTGCCATGCTGCTGGGTATGTCCCATGCAGTGCACTGTGTGCACCACTATGGGTACAGTGGTGCCCATGTGTGGGTCAACAGTGCCTGTGTCTATGGTCGTACATGTGATGTGCATTGATGGAATCACATGTCAGGTATCGTTGTCCATCACTGGTTGTGTAGCACATGCACATTGTACCTAAAGTGCACATGTGTCCCATGCAACAAATACTTGTTGGGGAGTGCTCATTACACTGTTTGATAGTTGCACAGTGAGTAGCTGGCACAGTTGGGAGGGGTTATTGATGTCCATGATGGTACTTTCCCTTTACTCTGCAGATTGCAATGCCAGGGGACTGCAGTGTGGGCGCAACTGGAGGCTCCATGATCCAACACAGCAGGACAGGGGCAGCAGTGATGGGCAGCAGGATGCTGCACAGGAGTATGCTCCTATGTTGTCTACTTGTGTGATACACCTTTCTGGGTGGGGCATGTTTGTTACCCTATTTGGCACTGGGTTGCTAACATAAGTGCGTTTGCCCTGTGTCATGTTACTGGTCTCGGGGGCATGTGGCCATGGGTTGCCCATGGTCCTATGTTGTTGGTGAGGTCAACACACACACACCTACTGCTGCCTGTGGTACGTTGCACCCGGACACTGCCCAGCCTGCCCACACATACTGTGGGTCTGTGTTGTGGCAGCACATGGCTGCTCACAGTCCTGCCTTGCTGCGTCATGGTGTGTCCTGCATGCCCGCGCAATGTGGGGGGTTGTACTCTGCACGTCGCACTCGCCTACATGGGCACATGCCCTCCTTGTTGCTGCTGTCCTGCTGTGCTGCATCTGCACCATGGGTATTGCATGCCAGTGATTCAGTGGCCCTGTGTCACATCTGTTTCTGTGACATGGTAGCATGAGCATGACTGCCTCCTTGCACCCTGTGCATTGGACTGCACATGGTGGCCTACATTCCACTGTGGGCACATCAGTCAACACCGAGGGGCTCTGTAGGGGGTGCTGTTCTCCCACTGTGTTCTCCATGTATTCTGTGCATAGTGTATCAGCTACCATTCCACGGTTGTATTGTATCATTGCCTGTGGCCAGCTCATGTGTACTGTGGTGTATGACACCCATACATGTGCCATGGCCATGTTTGCACTGTATACATTGTATGGTGGCCATGTGGTGTGTGGTACTCATGACTGTGTGATGCTGGGTGGGTGTAGTGTCAGGTTCCTGTGGTTGCGTGTCTGCCCACAGCATGCATACATTGCATGGCATGCCTATTGCCTGGACATGCCATGTGGCACTGTGTTCACACAGTGGTGTGGGCATGTGTGTGCCATCTGTGTCAAGCATGCATACCGGCACTGTACTGTTCTGGTGTGCCACCATGTCAGGGCTGTGCTGCACACTGTAACCACTGACCTGTTGTCTTCCCAGGGGAGGGTTGTTGCTACTGCTGTATGGCTCAGTGGTGCATCATAGCCCTTTGGTACTGTGTCCATTGCATGTTCACATGATATACTTGTGTCGGATGGTCTCTGTGGCTGTGCAGGGGTGTGTGGGGACAACTGCACACTGTCTGCTATACAACCCACTACAGTCCACAGTCTGTTGACATGTGGATGTTTGTTGTGAGGTTTATGTTTGTGATGTTGCAATGTCCCCTGGCTCTACCTTCTGTTCCATTGGAAAGCATGTCCCAGTCATTCTTTTGCTACAGTTTGTTTATTGATGCTTGATGATTGTGGTTTACCTCAGGGGGGCCTGTGTAGCTGTAACAAACACAGACTTACGCGTAAACACTTGGCTAAGGATCTGTGTTTAAATGGCATGAAATAGCAGGAGAACAGAAATAAACATGATCACTTCAGGAAGCTCCAGTATAAAAAGTTTATTTAGCGGACATCAGTGTTGTTGCTCTGGGGCAAACTGTGATTTACCTCACGGGGCTGTGTAGCTGTGCTGTGAGAGGGGATACAGTGGGTATGCATGGGGCATCATCCCATCTGTGGTTATGTTGCCATTGGCCTTATGGGCCTTCATGTCTGCATGGGATGGGCGTGTGTACCATGGGGTTTAGTGCTGCATACAGTCACAGATCAGGTGGCATGTGCACTGTTTCCATTGTTGGGTACATGGGCATGGTGGTTGGAACATGCTGTCTTTCTCTGGGGCCGCATTCTGAGTTGTGCATTACTCCACAGTGTCAGTGTACCAATCTTACATGGGCATCATTCCCCCCATAGGTCAATGTCAGAGCTCATTGTAGGTCAGGTGTTCCAAGGAAGGAGAAGACCGGGACGAACTCCTACAGAGGATTGTGTGCCAGCAGTGTGTGTTATTGGAGCAACAGGCAGTGCTCATTCAAGAGACCCAGAGGATAGTGGACATCCTGGATCAGCAGCTCCCTGTGCAGAATCAGGCTGCAAACCCTTTATTCCCCCCTTCCCTTGTTTTTTACCCTTCCCTGTCCCCCCATTTTGATTATTGTTTCTAGTGTAAATATTTGTACATAGTTTGATTTGTTGTTTCTCTAATACATATTTTTTTCTTGTTGTATTCCTGTGTCCTGTGTCCTGTCTCTTTCTTGAGTAACTGTAGTCGGTTTTGCTATAGTGCTGTGACAGCACTCATAAACATCCCCACAGTGATGGACACAATGCCAAGTGTCAGCACTGTGCTGTCAGGGATGCTGGTGTGTCTATGGGGGGGGGCTGCACAAAGTCCCTATGTGGGTGACTCCATCCCACCCCAGCATCATCACTATTTGCTTTAAAAGCCAGACATAGTTCGACCCTCAATTTTCTATACTCCATACTGTATAGGTTTAAATGTTTTAATCTGTTTTGGTAGTCCAGATGTTTTATGGGCCTAATATATTTGGTCATTCTTCTTTGAACTTTTCAAATTTATTTTTCCCTTGGATTGAGTATGGAGCACAGAAGGAAAACAATATTCAATGTGGGGATACTAGTGCTTTATACAATGGAATGATAACTCAGGATCCTACTTCTTATACATCTTAGTATGTATCTGGATATTTGATTACATTTCTTTATGGTCATGCTGGTATGATGGTCAAATTTTAGATTGTTAGAGATCCAAACGCCCAGATCTTTTTCATGTGTGCATTCCTTTAACAGTATATTATTTAGTTTATACTGAAATCTAAGATTGCTTGACCCAAAGTGCATGACTTTGCACTTTTGCTCATTGAATGTTAGTTTATGTTCTCTTGCCCAATTCTCAAGGTGCTCCAGGCTGTCTTGAAAGGATCTGGCAGAATTTATGTTATGAACAATGCCACCGATTTTACAATTATCTGCGTACTTACATGACCAAGCACCAGGCAGAGTTTGCATGGTTGATAGTAAGATATTAAATAAGATTGGGCCCAGGACTGTGCCCTGTGGCCTCCACTGGTCACTGTTCCCCAAGTAGATTCATAACCCCTTATAGCTACACTGAGTTCTGTTTGTCAATGAGAACAGATCCATCTAATTATATTAATTGGAAATGAAGTTTGATTAATTCCTGAATCAGGATTTTATGTGAAACTGAATCAAACACTTTAGAAAAGTTGAGAAAAACCACATCAACTGGCATACCTTTGTCAAGGCAGCACTTATAGGCTCAAAGAAACTCATGAGTTGGTCATGCTTGACTTCAGACACAAATCCATGTTGTGTTAGATCATTATGTGAAATCTACTTTAAATGATCCATAATATGTTTTGTAACAACCATTCGAGGTTTACCCAAAACAGATGTTAGGCTTATTGGCCTGTAATTTTTACATCTGTTTTTCCCACCTTTGTGTACCGGGGTTACCTGGGCCTTATTCCATGTTTCACCTGACTTTAATGATGCACTAAAGAGAATGGACAGTGAGCCAGCAAGTTGATAGACCAGTGCTTTCAAAAATATTGAAGGTATGCAATCAGAAGGGCTAAAAACCGGATGATTGGATTGAAGAGTAATAGTTCTTCAGATAACACTCTTTTTCCTTGTGAGCGCTGAGGAAATATTGATTAAAGGCTATTACCATTTCCTTTTCCAAACTTATTAAACACTTTTCTGTTAATATAGGACCTGTTATCTTAGTATTATTCTTTTTAGGGAACCAATATAGTTGTAAAATTTCTTTTTATTATCTGCAACTGCTGTGGCTAACCTTCTTTCAACATCTTTTTGCATTTTTAATGGGGAGAATGCTTTCTCTAGCTGGGCCCCTAAACTATGGAACTCCCTTCCACTGAGTCTAAGAATGTCCCCTTCTCACACAGCTTCAAACAGGAGCTTTGTATGGCTCTTCTAAGCTCTGAACCCTGCTCCTGTTCTCTATCCACCACTCCTGTACTGGTTCCTCCTAGTTGTCTACCGGCTCCAACCTCTACTACTCTCAAACCTGCCTGAAAATCTTGCTATTTCCTCTCTTCTAGCACTTACTCACTAGTTGTATAACTGATGACTGATAGTTATTTGCACTTATATTTCTGTTTTGTTACTATATATAGATTCCTGCAAATGTACTGTCATTGCTGAAAATTTTGTGTAAGTGTACTATGTCTGACTTCTACTTGTTCCCATGATGGTTTCTTGTATCTACTATTGTCTACATACCCTTTGTTGTAATCTCCTGGGTAATACCTGAAAATAGGCAGCTATGCTGTCTAGTGTACCTACCAGTTAACAAAAACTAAATAAGTTTTAATTCTTAGTTTCCTTGGTGATTTTTTATAGGCTGTTAAATTAACATTGGTGGGAGACTTCTTTAATCTTTTATAAAATCTCTTTTTTTCCTGATGACTTGTTTTATTTTCCTGGACCACCAGATAGGTACCCTGTGGCGCTGATTTCACCACAGCTCTCCCTACACTGTATGTGACTGTATATCTGCCAGTGGGTTGTTGTGGGCAAGGTAGGTTTATCCTCCAGTTGGCTGACACAGTCTGTTCTCCATTTGTACCCTGCATGGCCTGTGTGTGGCAGATGACATCTGTCTTGTGTCTTCCCATGGACATGGTCTGTTCCCTGTTCTTTGGGTGCAACCCTATGGCATTGTCTGGTGGTTGGGGGGGGTCTTGGTCTGCGGGCCTGTGTGTGGCTTTGTTCAAGTGACCATGGCTAACGTTCATCCCTGTGTCTTCCCGCTGTGTATTCTGTGGTGTGCTGTTCCCTGATCTGTGTCAGAGACCTTGTCCCTCTCCCTGTTTACAGTGGGCACTGGTTGGGTCCGTACTGCCACACAGACATGGTTGGCCCTTCCTGTGGGTCACATCACCACTGTCCCATTTCTGCACCTTTTTCACAGTTCACATCCATCCATACAGTGTTGCTACATTTTGGGGTTCCTCACTTGGCATTCCCTTTGGTGTTTCTTTTGCTGTTGTTTGTGTTGTACACTGCTGTATGTTCAGGTTTTCGCATTTTAGGCACTACGCCTTTGCATGCACCCCCAGTGGACACATAGTTCACCTGTGCCTGACTCATCTTCTGTGCGCGCTGTGCTGCTGTTGCAGTTTGCACTGCCTGGTTGCCATTTTCAGAGCTGTCTTCTTTGCTATTTTCAGAGCTATCTTCTTTGTTATATCCAGTGCTGTCTTCTTGGCTAGGCTATTTTGCACTGCACTCTCAGCCCTGTTTGCCCCTTAGTTTCCATGTTATATTCAACTGTTTTTAGCCCTGGGCTATTCTTTGAATATTGTGTGCAATTGACTGTGGGGCCAATTTTGCCTGCTGGGCAGTGTTAATTTTGTTCGGGCTAAGTTTTGAATATTGAGCCCTGTTATTTTCTAGTTGCTAGCTCATCATCTAACTTGCTTAATTGGTCAGAAAAGGTAGCTTTTCTATAACAACTTTTTGCCTGTTCATAGACTTTATTTTATTGATGTGCCATAGTGTTTTCTGTAACCAAATTGTTCACCTGTTCTTCATTCTTACCAGTTGATCTACTACATTAGTTTTCCATATGAGGCTATTCTTTACCTGTGACCACATTTATATATGTGGGGCTGAGTTGATGACAGGGTGGTACCTCCTATAACAACACAGCAGGGGGGAAAATTCTGTACAAGATAGATCATCAAGCATAGAAGCTGACCTTCCTTCCAGTATGGCAGTGTAACTTTTCAAGGTAAGCAGCAACCTTCATATAACACAATACAAATACAAATACAATGTTTTCCTATCTCACTAGAGGGCTGAATTAATACAGATTATTTTCTCTCACAAGTGGCATTTTCAACTAGAGATGCCTTTGTCTTCCTTTCAACTCCTCAAAGAAAAAAAAAGAAAATTATGATTATTTCTTTTTCACAGCAAATCAAGCATTCTAGAACTGGTAGTTTTAGCACTTATTTTAATCAAGTTCAAGGTATATGCATCAGTCATTTGAGAAATATAATTGTAGTATAACATCCCAAATTAACAAAAATTCAGAAATTAAGATTTTTGAAACATTTTTGAAATTTCAAAATTAGTAACAATTAATATTTATTGTACCCATATCAGTCTGTGATAAAGTACCCCAATGATGTCACAACTCGGGAATGGAACCTTCCATCAACATATTTTCCTTTGATTGGAAGTAAATTATTATTATGGCTCATGTATATATATATCTTCACAGCAAAAGTTTAAAAAGGTTTATTGATACATATGACGTTGCACATTCATCATCCAAAAAAGATTAAAACTTTTTTTGATATAAATATGTTATATTTATTAAATAAGCAACTGTACACACTACAAAAGATTTAAGAATTCACTAGGGTTTAAACATACATTTATTGTATATAGACCACTTAATAATTCAGGAAGAGTCATTAGGTTCAGTTTGCAAGCAAAACATTTCTTTTAGAATGATACCATGGTTTATCTCTTGGCAGCCCTGATTGAACGTGTTAAGCAACAGTGTATACTCGTTAGAATGCATTGAAAATCGTACTTGACCTCCACCCCCAATTATGCTGCTCTGGAACATGCCTTTTTAGCAAAAATATTACTTACTGAAACTTAAGTTGGTCAGCTGACATGAAACATTTTTATCCACAGTCTTTGATGTGAAGCTGGAGATCTTTGTTGGTAAAGCGCTGATCCACAAGTTCAGTTGCTTTGGTCTCCCAGGAAGCTTAGTTGATTAACTAGCATCAGGTATTAGTCCAGATTCTATCAGGATTTTATTAGAAGCTCAGAATTCCATGACTACAGACTTCCGCTGGTATTGTTCAAAGCAGTGTCTCAAAATTCTTTACTATCTCTCTGTAGCAGTCTTATTTTGCCCAAGAGAGATTTCAGAGACCTTTGCGAGTACATGTTTAAGTACAAAAGTGAACAGATCTTTCTTTCTCTGTATCCAGGGCAAGAAGAGGCATGTGTCCAGGGCAGAAAGCAAAAGAAAATGTTGTTCAGACCTCTTTGTCATGTGTTAATGTGGGGAATCCATCCCACTTTATGCATTATTCACGAGTTTTTTGAGTAAAAGTTCAAATCTCTTTACCAGAATTCTGTCTATATTTTTATAACAGTCTCCTTGACCTTTGTGGCTTTCAGTCACAAAAACACTCCAATATGTCAATGTGGCCCATTTAAGATATGGAGGTCATCTGACTTTTGAGGTACATCCCTCTGTGAAATGTCCTTTGCCCATCAGCTGGTCTAGAAACATCTATAAGTAGTAAAGTTCCATGGAATCCAGTGTTTTTGTGAAGATACTGTATTTTCCTTTTGATGTTAACACCTTCCTTCCTCATGCTGGCATGTGTCTACATGTCATATTGTTCCTTTTTTCCCAAGCCTCAATTCACAATAGCTAGCCAAAAGCTACTAGTCCCTTAGCATGTCGGCACAGGATTTCCTTCATCAGAATACTTTTGCTAAGATATGATAAGTAATTATAAACTCAGAGTGTTAACTCTGATTAAATGAAAAATAATACCAAATGTTTTGTATCTTTACCTGATTTTTCCTACATTGGTACAAACGTGAGATTAAAGAGTATGAAATGGTCACCAAGGTGATTAGTGACTTAGGCAGGGCCAGCAGCTAAGAGAAGAGATTGGACATATTGAAATTATTTAGTCTAGGGAAGCCAAGGATGAAATGGGACATTATCATGTTTTTTTATACTAAAGAAGGTAGACAGGGTGATGCACAGTATTCATAGATGTTTGCACTGGTGAATACAAGCAGAAATATGACATCTACTCAAACTGGGAGAGGGCAGAGAAAAAAAGGAGAAATATGAGAAAGCATTATGTGATATGAAGGGTGCTTAGCATTTGTAATAGCCTACCCAGTGAGACTGTAGAAGCTAGCAATGTTTAGGCTTTCAAACCTTAGGGTAGTGCAGGTTAATTTCAGGGAGCTGGGGATGGGCCTGATGCAGGTAGCACACACTGTGGTGTTTGCTGAGGTGATATCTGTGTATGGCCAAGGGCAGGATAGGGTACTCCAACCTAGGACCTTCAACAATTGGTTGAAGGCATGGTGCACAGAGTAGGGTTTTAGCTACATTGAGGATTGGGGACCAGCCTAGGAGGGTATGGGTATCTATAAGGGAACAATATGCATCCTTTCAGGAAATATACCACAGTCCTTAGTGAACAGTTTAAATGTTACATGGATAAGCATTTAAACTAGTGTGGTGGGGAGACTGTATTGCAGAGGGAGGCAAAAACTGTCCCCCCACATGATCATGAAACAAGGAAGGAGGGCCTGAGGGGAGGAAGTTTCCCAGAGCAGGGGCACAGGAAAAAAGGGGTGCAGACAAGACAGAGAACAAGGGGGTATAAATCAAGGATGCAATAAGAGAGCAGTGAAAGAGACAAGGAATTTATTTATTTATTTAAAAAGTTTAATCAGGAAAGACATACTGAGCCAAGTAACAGCTCATTTCTAGATGCATTCTGGTGGAAGGGAAAGAGGGGTAAGTTTACATACATTTATAGCATTTACAGTATATTTGCATTATATAGACAGCATTTACAAGGAATGACAGAACATTAACAATGAGAATTAATTTTCACAGGGTACAGCAGTTAATCAATATTTGTTTTGCACCTTGGTGCAGTGAATACAACAAACGAATGAGACTGGAATGAGAGGGTGATGAGGAAGGGGGGAGTCAGGGGAGCTTCAGGCAGCAGCTTAGGAAGAAAGGGATGGGAAAAAAGGAGCTACAGACAGGGAAGGAGCAAGGTATGTAAAGCCATGTGTGCCAATGCAAAAAGTCTGGGAAATAAAATTCTGGACCTGGAGGTCATTATGGAGCAGGCTAGCCTGGATTTGGTAGCTATAGCTGAGTCATGGTGCACTGACAATCATTTTTTGTTTGAATAAATATATTTTATTGGAAATTTTGAGAGTAAATGCATCACAGAACCAGTTAATAAATAACAAAGAGAAAATAAAGTAAAAGAACACGGATAATCATGACTGGGACATTGCCATAGCAGCCTACTCTCTGTTCAGGAGGGGAGGAGGAAAGGTTGTTCTAGATGTGAGGGAGGGAACAAAGGTTATGGAAATGCTGGGAAACCTGGAGGAGAAGGAAGGGCTAGAGGAGATGTGGGTGACTCTAGAGCAGGAGCCAAGGCCACTATCCATACAGGGGTTGTATACAGACCTTCTGCACAAGAGGAGGACTTAGATAAAGCACAGGGAAGCCATCATTAGGATGGCTAGGAGAGGCATTTCTAGTCATGGACTCCCATCTTCCAGATGTGGATTGGAGCCTTCCAGATGCAGCAGGACCATCTTTGACCTCCCTACAGGGGGTGTTTCTCAAGCAGCTAGTTACTAAACCCACCAGGGACAGGGCAGTGCTGGACCTGGTGCTTCCAAACAGAGAAAGCATTACAGACATCATAGTGGGCAGTCTCCTGGGTACCATTGGTCACCGTACAGTATGGTTCAACATTAAGATGGGTGCAGAGGCAAACCACATGAGGATGAGGGTCCTGGACTTTAGGTGTGAGGATTTTAAAGGAATGGGGGACTGCCTCAGAAACTGTCTAGTTGGAGAAGATTGCTAGGGAGGGGGTAGAGGAACAGTAGGGAAGAATAAGGGAGGGTGTAATTAAGATAACCAGGGCAGGATTCATGGATGTTGGGGAAAGTCCTGCAGCTGTCGGAAAAACTCAGCACTAGTGTGGGCAGGATTCATGAACATTGGGGAAAGTCCTGCAGCTATGGGAAAACCTCAGCGCTAGTGGGTTTCCACTTGTGAAGCTGCAGGTTGCCTGCAGCTGCGTGTATTCACTAAGGTGGAGCTGGAGTATGACCGGCTCCACAGATTATGGCAGCTTGCAGGTGCTGTTGCTAGGGACAGCACCACAGCTGCAGGAGGCTGCTACGGGCAGTGGGACCCACTGTAGCACCCTCTGCAACTGCTGCAGCTGTAGATTGCTGTTCCACAGCTGCTGTGATTTTGAAGCACAACTGGGGTTGCAGAGAGGGACTTGGTCCCAAATCACTTTGTGAATCCTGCCCCAGCCTTTGCAATAAGGATGTGAGCAAAAGCAAAAGGAAAAAAAAGCTGCTATGGTACTCCAGGAAATGACCAAGGTGGTAAAGGAAAAAAAGGGTGGCATTTGGGAAGTACAGAGAAATGCAGAGGGAGGAAGGAAGACAGAGATATGTACTAGTATAGCAGAGAGAAGCAGGTAAGGCAGTGAGGGGAGCAAAGGCCCAGACAGAGGAGAAGATAGCCAATGTGGTTGCTAAAGGGGATAAGACCACTACCCTGTTCAACTACTGCCAGCCCACCTCCTTGCACCCCTTAACCTGATGCCTGGCACTCCTACCAGCTACATATGGTGACAGGCACAGCCATCCTTTTACCTCATGGTCATAATAGGGGTTAAGGGGGAGCACACTAGACCACCAAGGAATAATACACAGGAATCAAATGGGTGATTGGGGGTGAGGGGACACACTGGACCACCAGGGAATAATTAATAGGAATTGGATGGGTGCTCACTGGACCTCCAGGGAACAATTCATAGGGATTGAATGGGCAATTGAAGGGAGAACACAGTTGACCACCAGAGGAAAAATTCACAGGTAACAAACAGGTGCTTGGGGAGAGGGGGGACTCACTGCACTATGAGGGCATACATTCTGGGGTTGAAAGTGGCACTAAGAAACTGATGCACCCCATGCAAATGAGTCCATAATGGGCAGGCAAATGGACCCTTAGCACCTTGCATGCCCAATGGGCTCACTTGAATGCTTAAGCTGAATGTAGCCCACAGGGTCTTGGCACTATCCGGTTTTGGGCAGAGCTATTTCCTGTGGGCTATATACAGTCCTGGTCCATGTTGGGGCAGTGCAGATTTGCTTAGCCATAAGGTAGTAAAACGTTAATGGTATTGTGTGGTGGGATTTTGAATTGGTGGTTGTATAATTAGTTGTATATAATTTAATTTTTATTTAATTTTATTTTTTTAGCAACCTGTCTAATAAAATAGGCTGTTATACAGTCTTCCATACAGTTCCTATTACTTTTTTGAAGTTTGAGTTTTTAGAATATTCCATTAGGTGGATTTTATGAAAAACCCATACAGTATTTGAAAAAAACTAGAATTTCTAAGCTGTATATTTAAATGACTAAATAAGACAACCTACTGATTATTGTATTAACCTGGTTGTAGGGATTTTAATATAGGAAGATTGCACTGCCTACACAAGGGCTGGAAGCAGATCCTCTGGTACAGATCCTGTATCACCCTCAACAGGGAGCACCAAGGAGGATCTTGTTCAATAGTGTTGGAAAAGAACAAAAGAAAGAAAAGATACATACACGTATTTTAAATTAAGTGCATTTTTATTGATTTTTAAGTATTGATTGAACAGATTTTTTACTTTTATGGTGTATGTCCTGGTAATTAATTTATACAGTGAGAAATTTGGTAAGTATCAGCTTCATTGTAAGAGTGGCAGGAAGGAAACAAACAAACAAACAAAAAAATGCAGACAGCAACCGAGTAACAAAGGTAAAGAAAGGCGGGGGGGGGGGAGTGGAAATGGAAACAAATTTAGATAAAAAATTACAGACTACTTTATCGTTCCATGGAGTCAGTTGGAGATAATTGGTAAAAATAAAATAATCAGAGTTCAAGGGTCTTTAGTACCAAGGGATTCTTCCTCACCTATTAGGGAAAGGATATCTGTTACCAGTTATAACAGACCACCTGCTTCTCATGCAAATTAGGGGTCTGTAATCATCTCAAATTGCAATAACACCTGATGTTGTAGATAAATGGGAGTCTAGTATACTCCAGTATACAATGATGCAGGTTCATCTCAGGATTGTTTTCCAGGCTGCTTAAAGGATACCTAAACCATCTTTTTTACACATTTTGTTTTTTTGAAAAAAGAGTCCATAGTCTTGTAAACGAGAGGCTGTTGTTTACATTTATACTGAAAATGCATTTATTAAAGTGGGTTAAATGCAGTTTCATGGCATTTGAAAATTGTAAACACAGACTCTCCTGATTCAAATATCCTGCTCTAAGAATACTAAAATGACTGCCTTGATGATGTCATTGAAGAGAGAGATGCCCAGTTGTGCAGATGTATTCTAGTTGTGCTAACCATATTCAAATGCAAATAACTTTAAAATGAAAATGATAGCATGGTACTGTGAGCACAAAAGTTGTTCAGCACAAAAATATCTACAAAATGATTGCTGTGTCATTTACAGATACCGTTTTTTTTAAATGAGTAAAAAAAAGCAGCAAAAAATTCAATTGTTTTTTACTTTTCAGCAACCAAATGCAAATAATATAAAAAAATGGGTTTATGTGATACAACGACAATATTTCGGCGATGCAGTCCCCGGTGCACAGCAAAAGGGTGCCAGGGACTTAACTTTTACATGTAAATGCAGGGAATGCACCCCCTGTGCCACCCTACTTAAGGATTCTCAACTCCAGGGGGGTGCATGTGGCGGGTTGCAGAACCCCAGCAAAAAATGTTTGGGCCAGGCACAACAAAAGGCACCCCGTGCCTGGACCCGAACCCAGCACCATACACTTCTGAGCCCTGAACCCTCCCACCACACTATGGGAGCAGCTCAGCAGCTCACTACAGCACCACCCCTCACAATCCCTCCCTCCCATCCCACCCTACACACAGCTTGCTCGCTCCCCCCACACACGTATACATGTTGTGACAGGATGTTGCTATATTCATGCACTCCCCCATCTAGTCACCCTCCCTCCCTCATTGCTATGGTACTGGTGCTGTGATTGAGTCACCATTTCGGTAGGTGCCCAGTCGTGGTCACCAAACTCATAGGCTATCCAAAAAATGATAGCATGGTACTGTGAGAATGACATTTGTTCAGCACAAAAATATCTACAAAATGATTAGTGTTTCATTTATATGTGCCTTTTAGTTTTTTTTATGATTAGCCAAAAACTGCAGAAAGTTCAATTATTTTTCACTTTTTGCAACAAACTACAAATAGCTTTAAACTGAAAAATGATAACACAGTACTTTGCGCACAAAAGTTATTCAGCACAAAAATATCTATCACATGAGTGGTGTTTCATTTATAGATACCTTTTAGATTTTTTATAATCAGCAAAAAATGGCAGGAAATTCAATTTTTTTCTCTTTTATTTAAGGTATGGCATAAATGGAATAAGCTACTTCTCTACTGAAAATATTGTTAAAATATTATGTTCTCATGCCCTCCTCCAATTAACCACACTGCAATTTGCTTTTCAAATAGCTCCCACTTCCTGCCTTCCAAATAAGGGGAGGGGTGCAAAACTGTTGTACACTTAATGTTTCCATTTCTATTTTCCCCTCCTCTGTCAGCCTCACTGTGAGAGGTTGAGCCACTGATTCTCATATTCCCACTTTACATTATCAGGCAAACTGATCTAGGGCATGCTGCATTTCTTATGCAGCCACCCATCGACACTTCCCTGTCTTCCTTGCATTTAATCAGTGCACATGAAAACTGCCTTTGCCATACTACCCAGAGCTACATTTCACTCTGATGCCATTTCCCATTTTTTGGTTTCATTTTATGTCATTCAGCTGTGTGCCATTTAAGTTGGAATGTTACCCATTTTTTCAGTCAGAGAAGCCAAGGGCTTGGTCCTCCTCAGAGCAGCCACCTGCTTACTCTCCCACATTCTTAGCATGTGCTTCAATGGAAGCATAGGTGCCTTTGGCACCTGAGTGAAGATATTTACACTTCTCAGGTGGTTGATGACATTCAGCTGCACCTCATGCTCAGAACCCACCTCACAACCCACATGGTGCCTGTGGTAATTTAGCATTACCAGACACCCTGTTGTGTGTTATTACCTACTTACAATTTATAATGTGATTATGGGAATTTTATATTGTACTTCCAAGGTGGTTGAAGACACTTGGCTGTGCCTTGTGCCTCACCACCTACCTGGGGCATGCAGCAATTTAGCCTTGCTGCACACCCTGACGTGTGGTACTTATCTCTTAAAATTTATAATGTAATCTTATTCAAATTATATACTGCACTTTCCAGGTGGTTGAAGGCACCCAGCTGTGACTCATGCCTTATAACCCATCTGGGGCATGCTGCAATTTAGGCTTGCCACACACCCTGCCATGTGTTATTGCTTGCTTAGAGTTTACAATGTGATCCTATGGGAATCATATACTGCATTTCCCAGGAGGTCGAAGGCATTTGGCTGTGCCTCTTGCCTCACAACCCATCTTGGGGGTGCAGTAATGTGGAACTGCCACACATCCTGCCATGTGTTATTACTTACATGTCGTACCTCCAAAAAAGCGAAAAAATTGAATTTCACGCCATATTTCACTGATTGTAAAATATCTAAAAGGTATCTATAAATGAAACACTACTCATTTGGTAGATATTTTTGTGTTGAACAACTTTTGTGCTCAAAGTAATATGTTATCATTTTTCAGTTTAAAGCTATTTACATTTGTTTATTGCTAAAAGTGAAAAAAAAATGAATTTCCTGCCATTTTTTGCTGATTATAAAAAATCTGAAAGGTTTCTATAAATGAAACACCACACATTTGATAGATATTTTTGTGCTAAACAACCTTTGTGCTCAAAGTACCATGCTATCATTTTTCAGTTTAACACTGTTTGCATTTGTTTGTTGCAAAAAGTGAAACATAATTGAACTTTCTGATGTTTTTTGCTAATTATAAAAAACTAAAAGGCACATATAAATGAAACACTACTCATTTTGTAGATATTTTTGTGCTGAACAAATGTCGTGCTCACAGTACAATGCTATAATTTTTTGTTTTAATATTATTTGCATTTGCTTGTTGAAAAAGTGAAAAATAATTGAATTTTCTGCTTCTTTTTTTTACTAATTTAAAAAAAACTAAACAGTATCTATCAATGAAACACCAATTATTTTGTATATATTTTTGTGCTGAACAACTTTTGTGCTCACAGTACCATGATATCATTTTTCATTTTACAGTTATTCACATTTGAATAAGGTTAGCACAGATTGAATACATCTGCACAGCTGGGCATCTCTCTCATCAATGATATCATCAAGACAGCCATTTTTGGATTCTTAGAGCAGAATTTTTGAATCAGGAGAAGCTGTGTTTACAATTTTCAAATGCTATGAAACTGTATTTATCCAGCTTTAATAAATGCAGTTTCAGTATAAATGCAAACAACAGCCTCTCCTTTACCAGACCATAGAGTCATTTTTTAAAAACAAAATGTGTAAAAAAGATGCTTTAGGTAGCCTTTAAAATAAGGTTTGCTAGCCCTTAATAATGACAGTGGACATGAGTTGAAGCCTTCCAGGTTATAAAATGTGATAAACTCTGACTTTCTGCAAAAACAATGCCTTTATTAAAGCATTCTAGACATCAAAGGCATTCATCTAGCTGGAGGCACAGTTCCCCAGTGCTTCAACCCAACAGTTTGGCCTTCATCAGGTAGGTAAAAGGGACAATAAAAAATACTAATAAAGTAAGGCCTAAAGCAGGAGGGAAAGAAGCATAAGGATATTACAAGGGATACTCAAATTCAAAAAAGATCTCAGTAAATGAAATTATAACCAACTCTAAGACTGTGAAAAAATATCCCAGAAGAAAAAAGTAAATTACAGATGGTAGGGAAAAAAAATGTTGTCTTAAGAATTTCAAGCAATTTCTTTCACCTTATGTTGAACAGCTAAGTTTGGACCCTCCTACAAAATTTCCTCAAGATATTCCTCATCTCTAGTCTCAACAAAAAGGACAGAAAGATCAGAAAAGCAATACTGAAAACCAGTGTATGCAGAAATTGGGTTAGGACAAACAAATTATGATGTAGATTTAAAACTGTTACAGATGGGGCTACATCAAATTCAAGTAGAAATTATAGAAAAATAATGATTATTTGGTACTGTTTTTATCTGTATTATAATTAATGTTGGAAAATAAAACCACGGATCTCAACAGAGACTAGAAAAATTAATGAAAATAGTCATAAAGCAGAAAACAATAGTAATAAATCAGACATAAGAAAAACAACAGAAAAAATGGTGAAAGAGAGGCAGAGGAAATTAGAAATGCAGTTAAGGAAATTAATATGATGAAAATAAATATAAAAATAAAAACAAGAAAGGCCAAGATGAAAAAGGGATCAACCGAAATATGACAGCAGAATGAGAAAAAAGAGCAATAACAACAAAGTGCCTGAAGTTAAATAATCATTGAGGGATCCAGAGATGAAAATAAAAAAAGTTGAATTTTCAGATAATGGAAATAAAATACTACAGAATCACAAACACAAATATAAGGGGAAAGAACATCACGAGTATGAAACATCTGTAGAATATGAAGAGGGTAGAAAAAAGAAATAGACAAAGGCAAATTTTTTACCAACAATCTACATACAAGGTGCTACCAAAACTAAAACAGAAACTCCAGAGTCAATCAAGATTATGGTTTACAATATATGCAAAGGTATAGTGGGAAACAAAATTAAATGACCAGATATTAGTTCAGAAGACTGGAGAAATGGTAGGTCTGGTTTTCATGGTATTTAATACACCACAAACAAACAAATAATTCTAGGAGCAAAGGAGAATTTTTGTTCTTTAGAACTTATATTGGATAGTAATCTGTGACAATTAATAAGAAAAGAAAAGAAGGGGAGTGGAGGAGCTAATAACAAGTAAAAAGAAGTTGGCCTGAATTGTAAAATCTTTAAATATAATCCCCCAAACCTCTTATGTGTAGGGAACAAAAAAATCAGAAGAAAGTCGTGGATTACATAAAACCCTTCTGATTTTTCAGTTGTCAGTTATGAAAGATGATGAATTTGCTTTCTGGAGGGAAAGGAAATAAATCAGAGGGCCATAAACAAAAGGCTCAGAGAATAAACAACAGTATTATACTATAGGAGACATGAGACTCAAAATAAGTTTTCTCCACCTTTTCTGAGGAAATATCCCTTTTATCTTCACCTACCACCACAAGCTGCAATTCAACAAAATTTGGTTTAACTTAACAACAATATAACTCTTAGTAATAGTATTCAAATAATGAGCTGGAATATTGCTGAGCTGAGAAAGAAATTTGATGATAAAGATTGGATTAGTCATAATGCAAAAGATCTTGGTATCTTGGTATTGTTAAGATAAAAGAAGGCCATTGGCTCATCTAGAGTGTCTCCCACCATATGGTGGGTTATTGCACCATCCTTAGGTAAAGGATGTATTTATCAAGTTCTCTCCTGAACCTGTCAACTGTCTTTTGGTTTACTACAAAAACAGGAAATTAATTCCAACTATGGGCTGATCTGATGATATAATTCTTGTTCAAGTAATCTGGCTTAAAAACAAAGACTTAAAATTAGAAGGGTGTATATATGCCCAGTATCCAGTCCTTTCAATAAGTAAATTTGAAAGAGTTTGGCATGGTTTTGTGCCCTTATTTTTAACTGTTTTATTTGAGAAAATCCAGGTTTTAAATATGGAATATCCTTTTTCTCTCTCTCTGTACCTCTGTATTAAATAAAGACAGGACTGTCCTAAGTGTCATAAATGCTTAAATACCACTCACTGTTGGTCTAGTCTTAAAAAATCTTACACTAACCCTTAATAGAATATTGTCTGATATCAATCTGAGTTATCCAGGGATTACAGTGATTGTGATATGGGACCTTAATGCCCAAACTGGGCATTTACAAGAACTTAAGTCCCACAAGTGGACCATAGATGATGCTTTACAAATCCCATTAAGAAACTTGAATGATGGGATGGTAAATGTAAGGGAGAAGTTGATAACAGCTGCAAAAAATGTCTTGAGGATTCCTAATGGAAGGACAAGTGGTGATAGGGTAGGTCATATCACTTACCACACAGCACATGGGGGTAGTGTTATTGACTTGTCCTTGATTGATATATAAACTTTCTCTAAAGTTGAAAAACTGACTATTACAGAAACTTCAGAAAGTAATCATTTTCTGATAACAGTGGTATTACATTAGTCCTGTGGTAAAACTAAGGAGAAATGTCACGTTGGAGTTAGAAGCCACAAATCATGTGATTGTCAAGAACAGTAGGAAAATTCAATGGAATATGTTTAGACAGGAGAAAGTATATAATCTGGTAGAATCTGCATTGTTGAAAATGGTAGAATCTAACACAACTAATTTGAGCATTGAAGTTAATTCAATACAAGGGCTGTTTATGTAACATGAACAAGTAATATAGTTATAAATAATTTAAAGCCTGATGACAGACAAAGAACCAACAGTCTGACTGGAAGAAACCCGTGGTATGATAGAGAATGTGTGTGGTTCAAGAAAACTATACACAAAATTAGCAGGGAGTCAAGAAAGATAGGCAGTGTGGATAACTGATGTGCAATATATAGCTTGAAAAAAACAATATAAAAAACTATTACAGATTAAAAGACAAAAATATCAGGAGAAACTACAGTATGGGGAAATATGAAAGAAGCAATTAGGGAAAAGATGCTAGTACATTTTGGAATCTGGTAGACTTAGGTACTGAAAATAGGGATTCCTACATTTTAGGAGTAATACTGGAAACAGAATGGGAGAATCATTTTAGCTCTGTATATTGCAGATTTAGCTCAAAAGTGGAGCAGAGCACCTGGAATTGATAGTGTCCCAGCTGAAATATTTCTTGTGTACCCTTATAGTGGGGAAACATTTTAACCAAAGTATTTAATTCTGTTATCATGTATTTAGTTGTTACACCTGCATAGAAGGAAGGAATTATAGCTCCCCTCCATAAAAGGGAAATACTGTATATACTGGCCCAGATATTCAAAAGGGTTGTGCATGGCACAACAGTGCTGTACCATGCACAACCCACTGATGCACCCTGGTGCGATATTCAAAAGGGAAAAGTGCGCCTGACAACCCGGATGTGCCAGAGCGCGCATTAGTGTATGCAGGCACAGGTGGGGGTGCTCATGCACAACCTGCACAGCCTGATATTCACCTCAGATGCAGAGAGTCATGCATGCACAACCCCTACTCCAGCCTGCACAAAACTACACCCCCCAAAAAAGAAACAAGTGATGGCCACCCACAGGTGAGCTGCCGCATTGCAGGGCACAACACAGCAGCTGCCACTTGTGGGTGGCCACCCGAGTTCCTGCTGCACCTGATGGCACCCCCATGCCCCATCACAGGCATCACTATAGCCCCCCCAAGTCCAATATCCCTGGTGGTCCAGTGGACCGCACTGAGCCCGATCATGGGTATCATTAATAGAAACCCCCCCAAGTCCAATATCCCTGGTGGTCCAGTGGACCGATCGCTGCCCGATCACGGGCATCAGTACCTCATCAAATATGACTACTGCCCTGGTGGTCTAGTGTACCTCCACCCCAACCACCCACTGAGCCCCACGCCCGCTCCCCCTCATCAGCCGACAGGCGACCGCTACCCCTACCCCCCACCACCCACCGACTGACAGCTCAGTAGGGCTGCATGCCATTGGTTCATACATGAGCCAATGGGCGATAGCTCCATATCTGCTTTTTGAGTCAGATATGTGAATTAATTCATTTCACATATCTGGACTTAAAAGTAGTAGTCGTGTATTGCATGCCCATTGGCTTATGCTGTGAACCAATGGGCATGCAGCCCTACTGAGCTGTCAGTTGGTGGGCAGCGGGCGGCAGGTGGGTGGGTGCTACCGCCGCCAGCTGACAGGGGGAGCGGGGTGGTGGGGCTCAGTGGGCGGGTGGAGTGGGGGTACACTAGACCACCAGGGTAGTAGGCGTATTCGATGAGGTACTGATGCCCGCAATCGGGCAGTGATCAGTCCACTGGACCACCAGGGATATTGGACTTGGGGGGTTCTATTAATGATGCCCATGATCTGGCTCAGTGCGGTCCAAAGGACCACCAGGGATATTGGACGGGGGGACTATAGTGATGCCCGCAATCGGGCACATAGTGGTCCACTGAACCACCAGGGATATTGGACAGATTTTTTTATATTACAGGAATGCCCGCGATCGGGCTGCAGGGGGCGTCGGTCCCCGACGGCTGCTGCCTGGCAGGGCGCCAGGCGCAAGTCATCAGGGATCGGCGCACCTGCATGCTAATGGCATGCAAATAGGGCTGTAATGAGATGCAAATGGCCCCCTGTGCACCTTGCATAAATTATGGCCCCATTTGCATGTCCTCTTTTGAATATCGCAGGTGCTGTGCATGGCGCAATGGCACTTGTGCCAGCGTATCTCCATACTCCACTCTGGCCACTTGCGCTGGCACAGTGCCACTGCACCATGCACAGTGGGGGTGGCCAGGGTGCGATATTCAAAGCTGCTGTGCCATAGCGCAGCTCTGTTGAATATCACCAAGGCCACACCCCTGTGCAACAAAGTTGAGCTGTGCCCAGGCTTGCGCCACAGCCTCGCGCAGTTTGAATATCCCAGCCACTGTATATGAAGCATGCAATTACAGACCAATAACATTCTTGTGTATTGGTCTCAAAGTGTACACCAGACTGATTTTAAACTACTTGGAATTATGGGTGCAGGAAAACAATATGTTCTTTGAAGCACAAGCAGGTTTTAGATCTAAGAAAAGCACAATAGATCATATTCCATACTAAATGCTATCATTAAAAAGTTTACCTTTTGCAAGAAGATGACAATCTACACTTGTTTAACAGATATTTTAGGTGCATTTGACAATGTGAATAGGAATTTGCTATTTATATAAAAGCAAAAAAAAAAAAAATAGCTAGAAAGACAATGTATTACTGGATCTTACTATTTTGATCCATTCTGATAATTCATCTAGAGTGAGAATAGCAAGAAATGTGACTACCTCAGATAAAAATTTCATCAGGAAAGGTGTTAAGCAAAGCTGCCTTTTAGCCCCAATTTTATTTTACTTTTACATGGAGACTGTAATAAATGCTTTAAAAGAAACTGATACCCATATCCTGAAACTAGAGGGAGAGGTTAAACATGCAATCAGGGCAATTAAACATGAGCTATTAGAGTTGGATTTAAGATTAAACACCACAAAGACAAAAATAACAGTCTTCGGAAATGTTAATATAAATGAGTAGGACTAGAACTTAGATGGTGATTTAATAGAGCTGGTCAACAAGTACAGATATCTGGCAGTTTATTTCTCTAAAAGGAACAAGTAGAAATGTAACAACACAAATCAGAGAAAATGCTACAAGTACAGCTAAAGGGATTCTTAAATTCGCACATACAATAGCTAATAATTATTTTATAGCTGAAAAAAAGAACATTTGAGGATAAGGTTTCAGCCCAGATATTATATGCCAGTGTAGTTTGGAGTAGGGGTAAACTAATGTTATTATTAAAAGCAGTCGAGACTTCTTTTATTGACAGATCCTGGCCCTTCATTCAGATACTACCCCCTCCCAGGATTTATTTATTTAGAAACTAACACTGTTCCATTGCAGTTAAGAGGCTTTAAGAGAACACTGCAGTACTAGGGAAAAAAATAATTAAAAAGAATAGTGTCTGTTTCATATTGAAAGCATGGCAAAGCCAGCCACTGGCACAGTGGTAGTGCTACTGCCTGCGGAGCTGACAACCTGTGTTTGGGAACAAGCTTGGTGTGTCAGAGGGTAGACTGGGGGGAGGTAGGATGAGCATCAGGGGAAGGGAAGGTTGTGGTTCCCAAGAGTATCAGCGACACCCAGTGGAGAGTAGGTGTGCAACTGCTGGGGCCACTCTGCTGTGGAGAGGTGATGGTTGATGTCTGTAGTTCGGGAGCAGAAGTATGCCCAACCCACACTGATGTCATTGCACATCCACACCTCAGGGGAAACACAGGAAGAAAACTCTTGGGCCAGTTGCACCATGAAGCCCCTGACCTCTGGCTGAATGACGTCACAGGTGTCAGCCTTGGCTTGGACTTCAGGTGAACCTCGGTCCCTCCTCTTGGGGAACCCCACCACAGGGGGCAAGCTGCAGGCCTCCCAGTTGGACAGCCTGGGGGGAATGCTGGGTGAAAAGTCTGGGCAGTGAAATGGGAGGGTACATCTTCTGCACCAAAGTCAAGGAGACAAAAAGAGATAAAAAAAAGCATGGCAAGAGTTTCTAATGTTCAATTATGATCAAACATGGTTTTATGAGCTTACTACAAAGATTAGACCATTAGGAATGCTGGACTTGAGAGATCCCGATGTACAGGCTAATACCAGATCCTTTACAACTGAATGCTGCCAAAAGGATAAAGATAAACACATTCAAAAACAGTTGGCAAAATTATCAGACATTCCTGGCACAAGAATGTATAGGAGTAACACTGAGCTTGGTAAAAGTAGTATGTATCATATTTGGTGAAAATGCCAAACATAGAAATGCATTATGTAGATTTCAGCTGGGTGTGCATATAAATACTAAATTTATATTACAAATCGGCTAATACATCGGAATGAAAGTAACCATATGATGAATGAAGAACTAACAGTAAGACATTTGATTTTTGATTGTAAACTGTTTATTGAAGAAAAAGATTTTATGTTGGGCTGTCATTAGAAAATATAATTGTAACAGAGAGAGGCATTTGAAAGCTCTCCCCCCCAAAGCAGATTAAACTCAGTAGCCTTTTAACATCATATGTGCATGTTTCAGGCATATTTAAACTGAATTCTGTCATCATAAGCATAGGAGGGGTGGGAGCCACAAGATTTTTCCTCTAATCCTATCCTATATCCTAAGTAATAATTCCTATATAATACATCAGTTAAGTTTTTACATCATTAATTGCCCTATTGCCTGTTGGAATGGGAGCCACATTGATTCATACTGTTCCTTCTCATCCAGCTTAATATACCATGCTTTCTCCAATTTAGAGATATCTACCATAGCATTTAGCCAAAGTTTGAGGGTTGGGATTTTTCCAATTCTGAAGAATACATTTTTTTGGCCACTGCTGACATTAGAGATATTAACTTTTTTTGATTTACCCCCAAAGACTGATCAAAAAGATTGGCACCCATCATAGTCATAAATGGATTACTAGATATGTGCTTATTGACTACCACTGAGATAAATTGAAAACGTTTTCCCCAGTGGTTAGACAGTGAGAGACACGAATGGATCATATGGATCAGAGTTCCTGATGTTACAGCACAACATGGACACTTATCAGATATACCCACATTAAATTAATGGAGTTTATAAGGAGTGTAATATGTCTGATGTATTGTATTTGTTGAAGCCTCACAGTTTTTAAATTAATATTATAGGCATCCAAAATTGTTTGAAAATTTTGAGATGTTAAACAAATCCCCAAGTCCCTTTGCCACTTTGATTTAAGATCGTCCAGAGATGTCTCCAATTTTTCCCTCACTTTTTGAT
Organism: Neoceratodus forsteri; assembly: GCA_016271365.2. Taxonomy (NCBI): domain Eukaryota; kingdom Metazoa; phylum Chordata; order Ceratodontiformes; family Ceratodontidae; genus Neoceratodus; species Neoceratodus forsteri. The sequence goes on from JADMNL010000024.1 coordinate 212,650,025, forward strand.
AAATCAAAGATATAAGTTTCCTATCCTCCCTATTTTCTTGAAGAGTAGCCAACAAGGAAGGTGGATCTGTCACACTAATAACATTTTTATATTTCTTTAACCAATGTTTAAGCTGCTGTATAACTGTTTTTACTTTATCTTGTTGTAGTATGTCTCCCATCTGAATCACACCTTTATCAATCCAGCTCTGAAAAGAGTTGTCCATATATGAAGGTAGAAATCTATAGTTCTTATAAATCGAGGTAAATTCTGTTATTAAATCTTTTTCTCCCATTTTTTTATGGACTTCTTCCCAACATTTATAGAGGGTCTTAGTAGCTGCTGGTACAGAACTTGATATTTTTTTCCCACAGGATAGATGAAAAAAGAAAATTCAATACATTTGGGTAAGGCTGACACCCTGCCTCCATCAATGCTGACGGTTTTCTCATGTCTTCCGGTTGCAGCCAATCCCAAATATGTGTCACTTTGTGTAACCCAATAATAAACTTTAAAGTTTGCCAGTGCCAAGCCCCCAGCTGTTGTGGAATTTTCCAATTTTTTCATAGCAATCCTAACCCTGTTCTGTTTCCAAAGAAATCTGTTTATTATTACATCCAAACTTAAAAAAAAAATCTGGTAGCTGAATAACCAAGGCCTGGAAAAGGAACAACACCCTTGGGAGTACCAACATTTTAACAAGATTCACCCTTCTTATTAGGGTCAAAAATAAGGTATTCCACTTATTTAGATTTTCCCTGTATTTTTTTAGAAGTCCTGAAAATTTGCCTGTAGCAAATCCGATGTTCTGGGGATAAGATTTATTCCCAAATATTTTGTATGTTTCACTACTTGGACCTTCTTCCCAATTATCTGTAGATGCCCCGGTCCTGATAATCATTTAATCTCATAAATTCTGTCTTCGCCCAGTTTATTTTATACCCAGAGAAATATCCAAATCTGTCTGTGATTTGAATAATAGCAGAGATAGAAATGTTAATATTAGTAATATATAACAAAATGTCATTGGCAAACAAACTAATTGTTTCACACTTCTGGGCTATGGTTATCCTAGAAATATCCGGATGGCTTCTTATTGCAACTGCTAGAGGTTCTATTCCCATTGCAAAAATAAGCGGCGACAGGGGGCATCCTTGCCTGGTTCCTCTTGCCAAAGTGAAATAGTCCGATGTAAGCCCATTCACTCTTATTGATGCTGTGGGTGGTGAATATAATAATTTTATCTACCCTCTAAGTTGTGCGCCCCCCCATCCTCTGGACTATTGCAAATATATAAGGCCGTTGTACTCTGTTGAAGGCTTTCTCAGCATCTATAGCTAACAGTGCAGCATCTTGTTCCCTATTTAATTCTATAATATTCAAAGTTCTTCTTATACTTTCCATCTTTTATCTATTTTTGATTAATCCGTTCTGGTCCTGATGTATAATTTCCAGCATTAGATTTTCAATTCTATTTGCTATAATCTTAACAAAGATCTTATAATCCATATTAAATAGGGATATTGGTCAGTAGGATGCACAGCTCAGCGGGTCTTTCTCTTTCTTAAGGAATACTTGCACACATGCTTGAGTAAAGGGACCAGTCTAAAGAATTAAACAGCTGTAGTAATACCGGGGTTAATATTTCCCTGTATTTCTTATTTATTTATTTTATTTATTTATTGAATTTTGTTGACCTGGTAAGCCCACTGGGCCTAGAAGTCCCTTTTTCAGGGGCGACCGGGGGAGGGGGGATACAGATGGTAAGCAACTGAAATTGAACCAGATTAAGCTGTTGGTGGTATTTTTAGTGAATGGGAGAAATTTGGCCAGAACACCGGGGAAATTCCCCTACTCTTTTTTGATAAGTGCCATGGGATCTTTAACATCCACCTGAACTACCACCAATCCAGACAGATGGGACCTCGGTTTAACGTCTCATCTGAAAGACAGATGAATTTATGGACTACTATTGAAGGCTTTATACTACTCAATATCAAAATAATTTTGAGGAAATGGAGGCCTTTCTGGACTCTGTTCAGATTCTGAAGGTATCAGAATTCATTGTCCAGGTCATCTGGTCCTGGGGCTTTATTAGCTGCCAATATTGTATGGTCCTCTCTATTTCCTCTTCCAGAATTGGTTTGTCCAGCTGTTTTCTTACATTATCTGATACCTTCAGAATCTGAACAGAGTTCAGAAAGGCCTCCATTTCTTCAAAATTATTTTGATATTGAGTAATATAAAGCCTTCGATAGTAGTCCATAAATTCATCCAAAATCTCCTTTGGCTTATTAATCAACCTCCCATTATTATTTTTCAGCTGCATAATAGTATTTTCAGATTGTTTTTTTTTTTTTTGCCATGACAATAGTTTTAAAGGTTTGTCTGTAGTAAAGTAATAATTGGATCTTGTATTAATTTTCTGTTTCTCAGCTTTTTCCAATGTTATTTGGTTATAAAAATCGCTTTTTTTGAATTAAAGACATAAATTTGTGGATCCCTTGTTGAATTATGTAAGTTACTTAAACTTTGAAGTTCTAATTCTGTTTGTTTAATAATTTTATCCCTCTGCCTTCTATTATGCAAAGTTAAGCTCATTATAGTTCCTCTTATAGTTACTTTGAGGGATTCCCACACTATATCCAGGTCTACATTATCCCTAAGATTATGAGAACAGTATTACTCACATGCTTTTTTAATTTTATCCCCAAAATATTTGTTACTCAAAAGTGTATTATCCATTCTCCAGGCCTTGGCCTGTCTCGGCTCTATAACCAGGGCCATTTCTAGAATGCACGGGGAATGATCCGAGATACAAATTCCAGGATAGTTCACCCCTTGTACTCCATGGAACAAATTCTCTGAGATTAAAAGATAGTCTATTCTTGAATAGGACCGATGTATTGCGGAGAAATATGAATACGTTATTTTCTCCCCACTCATCTTCCTCCATGGATCGATCAGAGCCAAATCTGCCATGAAGCTTTGGACTTTATTCCTCGAGTTACTATAAGATCTATTTAACCTCAATGTCTTATCCACCTGATTTAAGGGTAAATAAAAATCACCCCCAATTATAAAGTGCACCTCAAATGTTGCTAACTCAAAAAAAAAATCAGAGAAGAATTTGGGGTTATTTTCATTTGGTGCATAAAGCGATCCTAAGGTAAACTTCACCTCATAAATTCTTGATTGCACCAAAACATATCTACCCACCATGTCCATCACAATTCCATTCACCGCCTGAGTTATTTTTTTACTATTAAAAGCAATAAAGACTCCTCTGGATTTAGAGGATAGATTGGAGGAATAAACCTTACCCCATCTCTCCTCTATCCATTTTACAGCCTTCTGAGTCAGGTGAGTCTCTTGAAAAGCATGGCATTTACATTTTTCCTTTCTAGATAAGTCATTATCCTTAATGTTTTAATTTTATCCTGCAGCCCCTTTACATTCCAAGTGGCACATCTAAACACATTAGACATTATTAATTTAAAAGTGTACTACTGTTTTCACTAAGTTACCTTTTTGGGCTCCCCACCTTAAATCCAATTTTTCCTTTTTTATTCTTTTTATATACTTTCACCCTATTCCACATTTCATTATTTTCCCATAAATATTTGCCCTTTCACCATTATTTAAATCTGCATAGCCTTATTTCCCATATACAACCTTTAAATCACTGTCCTTACAATAAGTTAAAAAGCATACCTCCCCTTGACCCCTCATTTCCCCCCTCGCTCCAAAACCTCTAAAATATACCCCCCTCCCTTAGCCAAAATGAACACTGGTTCATCTCTGTACACTGCGGCACAGTAAGATATGGAGAGGAGAAAAAACAAAATCAACAAACAAAAAACAAAAGAAACATTTTAAATATAAAATAGAGAAAGCCATTCACTGGACTGCTTAGCTTCTAAGAGCTTACCCCCCCCTTCTTTTCAACAGTGCCTGTTTTCCCTCAAATAATGATCCTCCTCTTTACCCCTCTTCCCCCCAATAGTACAGCACAATACCTTCTCATTCTTCCCCTCTGCCTTTTTACTTTCTAATTCCATCTGTTACTTCATGTGGGCTCATAAGTTTTTTTGTAAGCTGCCTTTGCATCTTCAGGGATGTCAAAAGTTTGTAAATGACCATTTACCACAAAGCAAATTTTAGCTGGATATAGCAAAGAGAAGTGTATTCCTTTGTTATACAATTCTTTCTTTACTGGATTAAATAATTTTCTTCTTTCTGTTGTACTGCTGGAAAGATCTTAGAATACATTGAATTGTAGGCCCTCCACCCGAAGGCCTTTTGCCACTCGTGCTCTCTGCAATATCACTTCCCTATCTTGGTACTTCAATGGTTTCACAAAAACAGTTCTTGGATAGTCTGAATTGGGCATTCATGGACCTGCTCTATGTGCTGTATACAAAATAATTTTTTTCTCAGGTTATCTTCTTTCTAATACTAACATAAGAATTTTCTCAAAATACGGTATAGGATTTCCCTGGTCTTCCAGCCCCTCTGGGATTTTACACAGAGGCAGGTTTACTCATCTGGCTCTGTCTTCTTGTTCGCTAATTTTTTGCTGCATTGCTTGTAGCTATCTTTCCAGCTGAATAATATTTTGTGGTACCTTAAGTGTGCTGTCTTCTAAGGTCAACACCCTTGTTTCTAGCTCTTCTGTTCTTACTGCTAGTGACTGTAATTTTACAGATACTTCTTGAATTGTGCCAGAAATGCTGCTAATTGAGCCTTTAATTTCAGTTAAGGCATTCATCATATCCTGCCTCAGACTCCCCACTACTTGCAGAATTTCACCATTGCTAGAGGATGTAAAATTAGAAATCAGATTGGGGCCTTCTTTTGTTCCCACTAAAGTTTCATTCATAGTCTGATTCCCCTTCCTTTCCCCCTCCTGTATGGTCGCAGCTTGATCCTTTTGCTTCCTTTCTGGTGCTCTAGCTTCATTCCCATAATGTCTCCATTTTGTTCTCCATTTTGTGATAGTAGCTGGGTCCCCTCCCTGTCTTGTGAGTTCATAATTACTTGCTTTGTATTTCTATCTTCTGCCCCATGGTCCTCCATTATACCTTCCATATTCCCCCCCTCAAGCTCTGTATTTTTTACTGCAGCCTTTTCAGGTGCTTCTAATACATCAGCTTTATTCCCCAAATCCTCTGGGAGCAGTTTTTTTTTCAGCTACGTTCTTCAACGTTTGGTTTTTGGAGAAAATTGAAAACATACCTGGGCGTTTTGAATCTGGGCTTACCGGGGGGGGGGGATAGGAGTGCACAGGGAAGCTCCGTTAGGTCCTGTAAATCTGTTACCTCCTCTGTTTTCTGACTATGGGTATTACGGGGTCTCTTTTTCAGTGGTCACCCTGCTTTCACTTCCTTATAGATCGAGTTAGCATTGTCAGGCATGCTAGCTGTCAGCATTCATTTAGGGGGCTATGAAACCAACCACACTTCCTTTCTTCCAATGCCAGGAAAGACCAATTAAGTTATACCATATATTGGAGATGGGGAACCTATATCAGAGGAGAAAGAGAGAAGGGAGAGGGGAGAAAAACTGGTACACATACAAAACCGCACATACAAAAGCCACACAATATTTATTCTGACTCGAGGGGAAGGCTCTTCCTCATTCCTCATTTCCAACTAACAAATGCAGCCCACATTTAAAAAGTCCAGCAAAGAAAGACTTATCTTCTACAGCTTGTCACAGTTTTTAAAACAGTTCTGTACTTGTAGAGTTTTTTCAATTCTTCCATCGCTGTGCTCTGTGCTACTTCATCTGGCCTTCTCGGAAGCTCAGCGTCGCAGCTTGTGACGTCAGAGTCTCCTCCCGGGCACCGACCTTTGTTCATCAGGCCATGGCCCCTGAGAGGCAATTGAAAGCTTTGGAGTTGGTCTTGTTTGGTGGTAGCAGTCCACACTTTTATACAATTACTTAATTTGCACTAAAAGTCACGTATAAATTAAAGTAACTAAATTATATGGAGAATGAACAATATGGTGACTGTATATATTTTAACTAGATGAAAAGTCTGTTCCATCAAATATTTATGTTTTAATTGTATGTGACAAACTATTTTTTATACATACATTTTTGAACCTTCAAACCTTTTACACCGTAGGAAATGCAAGTCACTTACCTGCAGCTCAGTAGCACACTGAATGTGTATTTGCTTAGCAGGCAAAGGATCAGTGATTTAAATTCAGGATATACAAAGTTTGAATCCTGGCAGGATGTTAAACAATTTTTTCAACTTTTTGTAGGATGTAAACTCAGCTGAGTAGCTATTCATGGTGGTGTGAAACTAGAATAGTAAATTATATAAGTACATTTAGCTAAGAACAACAGCTTTTGAAGGTACATCACCTGCTGGGATTAGCTATCCAGCTGTCTGTTTTCCAGGATGTGACATAACCTCTACACCATAGGAAATGCAATTCACTTACTTGCAGCTTAGTGGCACATCCATTCAGTGTGTCACTTACCTGCAGCTCAGTGGCACACTGAATCTGTGTTCCCTTAGCAGGCAAAGGATCAGTGATTTAATTCCTGGCAGGGACTTATACATTAATTTTTTTGTAAGATGGAAACTCACTTGAGTGGGAATTAATGGTGGTGTGGAGCTGGAATAGTAAATTATATGAGAAGCAAATTTAGATAAGAACAACAATGTGTGAAGGTAAATCATATTCTGGGATTAAATCCCTAGTTGCATGTTTTGCAGGTTTTGACATAACCGCTACATGATAGGAACTGCAGCTCACTGACCTGCAGCTCAGTGGTATTCTGTGTGTTCTTTCTTAGCAGGCAAAGTATTAGCAATTCAAATCCTGGCAGAGACTTAATTTTTTTTTTATTTGTTTTGGAAGATGGAAACTCACTTGAGTGGCAATTCATGGTGGTGTGAAGTTGGAATAGTAAATTACATGAGATGTAGGGCTGTGCAGGAGCTGAATATTATTTTCCAAATACCACAAATAGTAGAGCTTCTGAATATTTGGCAGTCCCTCCCGAATGGGGGACTATTCGTATTTGGGGGAAATTATTCAGCCCTCGACAACAACAAGAAAAAATAAACAGCCCCCTCCCTCCTCTCTCAGCCCAAGCAGTGAAAATGTAACCCCCATCTCCACACCTTCTGTCACAAAGCACAGTCCCATCCTCCTCCTCCCCAACAGCACCCACAAGTTGATTTTTTATCAATACTTTAAAAGCACTATAGATCCCCTAATGATAAGTGACCAGCTCAACCAACCCGCCTCCACAGCTGGACACCATCTTCATGTAAAGTGCTATCTGTGCTTAAAAAATAGTATAAATTATAGCATGTTCTCCCCCCAACAGCACACAACCCTGGCACCCACCCACCAGCACCTAGTTCTCTCAGCTATAAAGTGAGAAGGTGACTGGCACAACCCTCCCTCCTCCATGGCCGGCTGCCTTCTCATGAATGAAAGCACTTTCATGCTTGCTATAGTACCAGCTGATCACATGATCAGCTGATTTTACTCTAGCCAGCACTTGGGCACTTTCATTCATGAGAAGGCATCTGACTGTGGAAGAGGGATGGTTGCGCTGATCACCTTTTCACTTTATATCTGAGAGAACTGGGTGCTGGTGGCTGGGTGCCAGGGTCATGTGCTGTGTGGGGAGGGAACATAATTTATACTTTTTTTTAAGCACAGATAGCACTTTACATTAAGACGGCGGCTGGCCATGGAGGTGGGCAGGTTGAGCTGGTCACCCATCATCAGGGAATCTATAGTAGTTTTAAAGTATTAGAAATAAAAAAACTTATGGGTGCTGGGGGAAGGATGGTGGGACTGTGCTTTTTGACAGAGGGTGGGGGGGATGGAGGTTACATTATCACTGTTTGGGCTAATAGAGGAGGGAGGGGTCTGTTTCTTTTTTTATTTAAGTGCCAAATAATTTCCTGAATACTGAATACCTGAATATTTGGCTGCTGAATACCAAATATTTGGGAAAAGGTATTCTCACAGCCCTAATCAGAAGTAAATTTAGTTAAGAACAACCATTTATGAAGATAAGTCACCTGCTGGGATTCAGATCCCCAGGGCAGGATTCATGAACATCGGGGAAGGTCCTACAGCTATGGGAAAATGTTGGTGCTAGTGGGTTACCACTTGCAAATCCGCAGATCACCCACAGCTGCAGGTAGTCACTAAGGTGGAGCCAGAGTACGACCAGCTCCATGGATTATGGCAGCTTGCAGGTGCTGTTGCCAGGGACAGCACTGCAGCTGCGGGAGGCTGCTATGGCCAGGGAGGAGTTGTCAACCCAGGCAGGCATCCAATTGGATGCCCAGCATGGGTCCCATAGTGGATCCCCTGCATGGTACAGCATGGGTCTGGGTGTGTGAATCCCAAGTGCAAGCACCTGGGCTCCATATACAGACCCCAGCTGACAGCATACCCCATTGGCTGAGCCCATGCCACATGGTGCCACCCTGTGCATGGTCAGACCCCCAGCTGTATGCCCCATCCCATCCTGTGTGGCACCCCCGCCACCACACCGTGGTGGCCCATCTCCACTGTAGGTTCCCCCTCAAGCAGAACATAACACCACCAGGGGCACAGCATGATGTTGCAGGCAACCCCTCTCCCCCAACCACCGAAGTGGGCAACCCCCCTCCCATGCACACCTCATCTGCCACATTCTTAGCAATGGGAAAACCCCTCTTACTGCACATCCCTGTCCCATCTCTTGACCTCATGCCAATGTCCTTACCCCAATCCCAGTACCCCTGCTGGCACATAGGTGGACAAAGCCCCCCATGGCACTGACAACACCCCTCCCACCCCATACCTGGCTGTCGGTGCTGCATCTATGGACAGCCAGTGGCACATCCCTTCTCAAACCTCCATCGCTGCTGCCTGTCCAAGTGATGGTGGGATCACAACACTTATTTATGTGGGCATGATCCCAGCAGCACTCAGATGGCCAGTGGCCATGGAAGTGTGAGGAGGAATGTGCTGCTGGATGTCCACAGACGCAATACCAACATCCCGGTATGGGGTGGTGGGTTGTCAGTGCTGTGGGGGGGCTGTTGCCACTGACCACCAAAGTATCTGTGGGGGTACCTGGATCGGAGGTTGGGTAACAGCTGCATGGGGCAGCACCATGAGTGTTTGTTACTGGGAGGGTTCAGGTAGGGTACTGGGATCAGGAGTGCCATGTTGTTGGGGGGTTGGCATATCCAGGGTGAATGTGGTCTAGCCAACACTTGGAGGGGAAGGTGCCTGACACCTTTGGGGTCAGGGTGGTCCTGTGTCAGGGGAGGGTACATATGGGGACAGGGAAGGTGTGTGTGGGGAGGGTGTGTGTTCATGCTGACAGGGATTGTGCAGCTGGGCGCACATTGTGGTTGTGTATCCATGTCCCCCAGGGCACATGTACCTATGGACAGCCACCCAAACTTCCGACCATGCCCCCTGTCTGCCTAGTGATCTGGGGTGGCACAGTTTGTCACTTCCTGGGGCCACCGTGACCAGCATGTGTAGTCTGTGGTGACATGCAGTCCATTATGACAAGATCCTCCCTGATGTAACTGGCGCCCTCTATGCACCATGGTGCACAACACTAAGTGCCATAGTGCATGGCACATAGTGTTGTCATGCCCCTTCCCAGCCCCAGCATGTTGCTGTCCATACAGCTAGGGATTGGGTGCATACGTGTTGTGTATCCTGTGAGGGGTGTGCAATGGGTACAGAGTAGCTACATGCTGTGGATCCACAGCATGTAGCCACTCTGCACTTTCATATATAGGCCCCATTTAAAGCAAGGGAGTTTAAATTTACTCAAAAAATTGATGAAGAAGCACAAACAAATGTTCACATAAGCACTACACAGAACTCAAGTGATATAAACATAAGCACACACACTGCACAAATTCAGCTACATAATACTGATGTTGACCCACAAGGGGTAATGTTAAAAAAGAAGCAGATGGAGGATGAACAGGATACTGAGGAAGACTGGACATTAGTAAATTATTGCTGAAGAATTAAGAGGGGTAGGAGGACTATGTCCTTCAATACTGGACTACAAAATACCTTTGAGGCTTTAGAATGAAAATTCTGCTGTCATTGAAGGGGACAACAAATCACAATTAACTCAACATAATAGTCCAGCAAAAATTGCTAATGCACACCAAGTATTTATCTTAGGTGACTCTATAATTAATTAAATATACAGACAAGTTTATTTGTGGGCCTGATAAAATAAATCAGACAACTAGCAGTTTTTCAGTGGCACACATCTCTGATGTTGATAGGATGCCAGACAGAATACTGCAAAATGCAGGGGAGAACCCACTAGTGTTCTCTGTTGGCAGAGAATAGCAAGAGGAAGGAGGTGCTGTTAGAACTTTACTACTCTACTGAGACTTAAGAACTAGAACTGTACTACTGGGACCTTCAATTTACTGTAAAAACAAAACAAAAAAAAACAAGAGTTAGTGTGTTTGTCTGAGTTGGGTGAAGGGAACTGTTATCTGCACAGTTAGCTAGGTGAAGAATGGAACTGTGAATTAGGGGGAGTGGCTTAGGCATCAGGAAGCCAGGTGTTTGGATTTAAAACTGCCCTCGATAGCTTTTGGCAGAGAACAGCAAGAGGAAGAAGGTGCTGTAAGAACTTTACTACTCTACTGGGACTTAAGAACTAGAACTCTACTACTGGGACCTTCAATTTAGGGTAAAAACAAACAAACAAAAAAAACAACAGTTAGTGTGTTTGTCAGAATTGGGTGAAGAGAACGGTTATATGTCCAGTTAGCTAGGTGAAGAAGGGAACTGTGAATTAGGGGGAGTGGCTTAGGCAGCAGGAAGCCATGTGTTTGGATGTAAAACTGCCCTAGACAGCTTTTGGTAGAGAACAGCAAGAGGAAGGAGGTGCTGTTAAAACTTTACTACTCTACTGGGACTATATAGCCCTCCCTCTCCTCCACCCTTTGCCAGTGTCACTTTTATAGGCACATGATTTGACTGACAACAGGACCATCCTGTTTGGGAGTAGGAAGGGAGTGATCACAGTGACACAAAAGACTCAGCATCCTAGAAGGAAAAGAGTAGCTCTCCACCCCCCAACTACTGGAGGTCTGACTCTGAGCAAGTAAGAAGGAGACTACTAAGGAATATAGGAACTTCCTGTCCCAGAACAGGAAGAGCATGAGCTTTAAGGGCATGAAGGCTGTAGGAAGGTAGGGAGAAAAAAATAAAATAAATAAAAAAATAAACAGAGAGAGGAAAGAGTACGTATAAAAAACAACAGTTATGGGGCCACAAATAAGACATGATGGGGGTTGTGCAGTGCAGTGGCTCTGGAGCAGCAGTTTTCCAGGAGACATTCTGGTGGATGCAGTGTTGTCCCATCTGCAGGTACCTCTCTGGGCTGAGGGAGGAGGTTGCTAATCTCCAGGCTAAGTAAGCCAGGATTCAGGGGATCTCCTCTCCTCTCCCACCCAGGGAAGGGATCAAAGCAATGGAACTAAAGGGTAAATGGAGGAGGAGAGGAAGCACTGTGGGTCACCCTGGAGACTGGAAATGGCACCACAATCTGCACAGGGTGTTGTATATAGACCCCCATCTCAGGTGGAGGAATGGACAAGGAAATGATAGAAGGCATCCTTAGGATGGCAGAAAAGGAGAGATATTGTTGATGGGGTCCTGAATGTGCCAGATGTTAACTGGAACATCTTTGCTGCAGCCACATCCAAGAGCAGGGTCATTCTCAATGCACTACAGGGGGCATGCCTCAGATAGCTAGTGTTGGAACCCACTTGTGAGGGAGCAATCTTAGACCTGGTACTCTCAAATGGAGATGGGGAGAGGATCTCAGCTCTAGAAGTGGGTAGTCATCTGGGAACAAGTGACCAACAAACTGTGTGATTCATGATAAACACAGCTGCAGAGTCAAGCCATACAAAAGTGAGCGTTACAAAAGGTAGGAACCAGGTACTGTATCTACTCAATTTTCCATCCTCCCTGCTGCTGTCAAGGCACTGGGTACAGCAGGAGTGTCAACATGCATGAAATGGCTGTGTTTTATCTACAGGCATTGACTTGAAGCTGATGATTTATGTATAAGCTCTGCAAGGCTGCCCCACAGCTTCCCACTGGTGTTCACCATAACAAGCCCACTGTAACTATCCCTCCATGGAGGTCCAGCCTAGTGATTCTCCTCAGGGCTCGCACATTTTCAACACACCACCACTGCAGACAGAGTCATGGAAAGTTCAATCTAAAAAAAATGGAAGTGAGGTCCGATGGGAAGTCACATTCTACCCAGCAGCAGGTGGTTCCTGAGAAACAGATCTAAGAGCAGAAACAGGGGGAGTAGACTGGGTCTGACCACTCCATGTTCTCATCATCTCCTAAGCACCACATAGCCCCAAAGACAGCTGCAAAAACTCTGTTGTTAAATAAACTGCACCCAGCATGCCTAAAGTGCCTGGGAAGTAAACAAATCTTGGGCTGAAGTGGTATCACCAGCAGACAACATCAATATGAAAATGCAAACGAAGGGGAGGCATCGCACAACCCTCAATGCAAAAGTATTACTGCTGATCCATACCATTGACTGCTGCTATGGGACTTATCAGAGGGCTGAATTTGTTTTAGTGCAAACTATTGTGCTTCCTAAATTTAGCAATCCCTGTTTGTGTAGCTTGCTGTATCACCCCTACACTCCCACTGCTACCACTGAATATTCTGACATTTATTCTCTCTGTATTAGTACCAGTGTCACTGAATAGCTAGTTCATACTTCTCTCCTTTCACAAAAATATCTTCCTAGCATAACTTCTGCATCTTATCTCCCGGTAGATCTCAGATCAGACTAATTGGATAAGCCCTATTGAACTTTACCTTCTCCTTCTTATACCCACCCTTGATATGACTCCAACCAGTCTTCTCAGCAGGTGGTAAAGAACTGTCCAAGAAGGATTCCTTTTCACCCTTTCTTCTTCCTACTTCAATCCCCCCCCCACCAGTTTTCAGAATAGCACCCACTGTGTCCAAAACAAGCAGTGGATGCAGAAGGCACATTCTGTACACATGCCTGCATCAAGGCTTTGGAGAATATGTCCCTCTGATCCTATGTGCTTTGAGTCAGATATGGTTGAAGAATCACAGTGAGAATCTGCGGACCCAGGAATGACAGTAAGAGGTTATCCTCATGACAAAAGGAAATGTAAGAGGCGAGAATGCTAGAGCTGTTTCCCTCAAGATGGAGTATGTGTCTCTTTTCTAGTTCTATGCAACAGGTATGGGATCACTAGCAAAATGAAAACAATTCAAAACCATCAGTCTCAGCTACCACAGAGGTCTTGATTAGCATTCTGCAACAAGATGACAACCTCAAAATTCACTTGAGCGCAAACAGAAAGTTGGCACTGTCCAAGAAGAGGGTGTGGCCCCATACTAAATGGGGTGCACATTCCTGGAAGGTGATGGTTGCAAATGCTAGAAGCCTTATAATCAAACTACCCAAACTCACAGCCATCATGGTAGTAGAAAGATTGGACTGGGTCGCTGTGACAGAAACGTGGTTCAGGGGAAAACCACAGATGGGACTCGACTATACCCGGATACATCTGTTCAGAAAGGATAGGCAGGGCAAAGAGGGGGAAGGGTAGCCATTTACATTCGAGAAGACATAAAAGCCACAGAGGTGCAGAGTCACCCTGGGGACACTGAGTCACTGTGGCTTACTATAGATATAAGAAATGAAAAAACCTTCAGGATCAGCGCATATACAGATCTCCAAATCACGGACAGAAAGGGGACAAAGACTTGATAGAAGAAATACACAAAATGACTCAGAGAGGTGAGGTGATACTGGTGGGGGACTTCAACCTTCCAGATATAAACTGGAGTACACCAGTGGCGGCAACAACAAGAAGCAAAGATTTCTTATTGGCACTACAGGGAGCAGGACTAAGTCAACTGATCAAAACACCAAGAAGAGGAGATGCCATACTTGACCTGGTCCTCACAAACACTGAGAGGGTCAAGGAACTTGACGTGGGATGCCATATGGATAACAGTGACCATCGCATGGTTAGCTTCAAGGTCAACATTACTGAGGACATGTGCCACTCAAAATTAAAAGTACTAGATTTTAAAAAGGTGGACTTCAACCAAATGAGGACCAACATAAGAAACGACTTAATTGATCTACAAGTGGACGAGGTGAATGTCATGTGGGTGGGGGGGAAACTTAAGAAAGCAATCCAGACAGTGACTGACTAACGTGCCAGAAGGGCTAGCAAAACAAAAAGAAAATGAAACCCCTTATGGTTTTCAAAGGAAGTGGCTAAAATAGTGGAAAAAAAAAACAGAAGGTGTTCAAGCTATACCACTGAACAAACAAGGAAGAAGACTGGGTGTTGTACAAGGAGAAAATGAAAGAAGCCAGCAAAAAAATAAGGCAGGCAAAAGTGCAGACAGAAGCAAGTATAGCAGAGAGAGCAAAGAGAGGAGACAAATCCTTCTTTAGATACATCCGGGAAAGAAGGAAGGCAAAAGGGGGTATAGTCAAGATTACCACTCAGGAAGGGAAAACAACAGAAGATGACCCAGAAGAAGCAGAAATCCTAAACAAGTACTTCTGCTCGGTATTTACTGAGGAGGACCCAGGAGATGGTTCGAAATGGCAAAATGCAACACCCCTGGACAGGGGGTTGGTACTAGCCCCTTCACAGAAACTGAAGTACTGGATGCACTAAATAAACTGCAAGTTGACAAGGTCATGGGACCAGATGAAATGCATCACAGAATCTTAAAAGAACTGAGATCAGAGCTGGCTGCCCCACTGGCTAAACTATTCACCAAATCCCTAAAGAGTGGGGAGGTACCTGAAGACTTGAAAAGGGCAATCGTGGTCCTGCTCCACAAATCGGGCAGCAGGGAGGACTCTGGAAATTACAAGCCCATAAGCCTCACATCCATAGTGGGGAAGTTAGTGGAGACACTACTCAAACAGAGGATCATGGCATTCCTGGAGGCTAGTGGTCATCAGGACCCCAAGCAGCACGGTTTCAAAGCAGGAAGGTCATGCCATACAAACCTGATTGAGTTTTTTGACTGTGTTACAAAGAATATTGATGATGGTGGGGTGGTAGATGTGGTCTACTTAGACTTTAACAAGGCCTTCGACCTGGTTCCACACAGAAGGCTGGTAAAGAAGCTAGACCACACAGGAGTTGGATCAGAAGTAGTTAGATGGGTTGAAAACTGGTTACAGGGCAGAACCCAGAAAGTGCAGGTAAATGGAGCACTGCCATCAGAAGGTAGAGTAACCAGTGGTGTGCCCCAGGGTTCGGTACTGGGGCCCCTGCTCTTCAGTATTTTCATATCGGACTTAGCTAATGGACTACAGGGAAAGGTATGTCTGTTCACAGATTACACCAAAATATGCAACAGGGTCGACACCCAGCAGGGAGTGGACAAGATGGAAGCTGACCTCAAGAAACTGGAAGAATGGTCTGGAGCATGGCAGTTGAGATTCAATGCCAAAAACTGCAAAGTCATGCACATAGGAAAAAGGAATCCAAATAAGGCATATTACCTTGAAAGGGAAAGACTAGCTGCCTCCACCCAAGAGTGCAATTTGGGAATCATTATCTCAGACAACTTGAAGGTAGGTAAACAGTGTGAGAAGGCAGCATTAAAGGCCGGCGGTATGCTGGGATGCATTGGGAGGGGAATCACAAGCAGGAAGAAGGAAGTGATCCTGCTGCTGTACAGATCACTGGTTAGGCCTCACCTGGAGTACAGCGTCCAGTTCTGGAGGCCTCACCTCAAAAGGGACATTGACCAAGTGGAGAAGGTGTAGAGAGGGGCAACAAAAATGATTCAGTGACTGCATGAGATGTCCTACCGGGATAGACTGAAAGAACTGAACATGTATTCCCTGGAACGGAGAAGAGAGAGGGGTGACATGATCGAAACATTCAAGAACATAAAAGGCATAAACCAGTTGCAGATAGATGATCTCTTCCAATTTAAGAAAGGCAGGAGAATCAGGGGACATGATGTAAAGCTGCAAGGAGGGCAGTTCTCCACCAACACCAGGAAGTTTTTCTTCACAGAAAGAGTGGTGAATGCCAGAAACAGCCTGCTTGCAGACCTGGTGGGGGCAATCACAATGGTAGGTTTCAAGAATGCTTGGGACAGATACAAGGGAGCCCTCAAACCCAAGGGCAGTTAGAAGGCTAGGCTAAAAGACAATGGGCAGACTAGATGGACCTGGTGGTCTCCTTCTGACATCAACTTCTGTTTCTATGTTTCTATTTGTTCTCTATTAGAGCAAAGACTAATCAGAGGGTAGGTCCCAATCACTCCATAATGGCGACTCCCTTTTCCCTCTTCTCCCTATCACCACTGGGATACCTTAGGGCTCTGTCCTAGATCCTATTTTATTCTCAATCTTTCTAAATGACCTTCCTGCTGCCTGTACCTCAGCATTCATACACATATATGTTGATGACACAGTACTATTTGCCTTGGGCCATTCCCCTGCTGACTTGATGACCAGGCTTCAGAGGAACTTTGACAGTGTCAGGCACTGGTTTCACTCAAATAAGCTGGCCCTTAACACCAAAAAAAAAATGGTCTCAATGATCTTTAGCACTCAGCAAAAGCTCTCTAGGATTGGTAGTCCCCCCCCCTTCTGTACCCTAGATTGGTCCACCATTGAGAGTGTACTATCCTTCAAGTACCTTGGGGTCTGGCTTGACAGTCAACTCAATTTCTCTGAACACATTAATGCCATATGTAAAAAACTCCACCCTAAATTGGGAGCATTGTACCGTCACCGCAGCTGCATCCAGCTACCGGCCTGTAGAGCTATTTTACAGAAAATGATCCTCCCCATTTTTATGTTGACTCACGCTTGAGCAGCCAACATCTTGCGGTAGTAGCAGATTTGGAGGCGCAGTCACTGTTCTGCGAATGCAGGGAATGCATCAGAAGGTGTGTCCCACATTCCCCAATCAGCCAGCAGCAGGCACTGACCTCATGCATCCCTAGTGTGGCCACGAGAACAAGGAAAAGGTCCGCTGCAATGAGAGCGAAGCTCTCATGCAGCGTGACCATAACATGCCTCCCGACGTGCAGGCAAACCGCCTGTCACAATGCCAATGGGGGAGCCTTCCCGTCGGCCCCATGTGGCCTCCAACAGTTTTTTTCTGCTGACTGGGGAGTCACTCCCCATCGGCATAATGTCTCTCCCGCTTTTGTTGCATGCCAAGGGAGTGCCCAACCCCCTCGGTTCGTGCTCTCGCCCTCAGTATGTGCGATGGGGTGCCCAATCCCCGGCTACAGAATCCCCAAAACACTTGGGTGGCATGCTGGGGCCCATCCCAGTGTGTGAAATCCTCGCAAAAAAAAAGTCCCATGATGGTTTTTTTGTAAGCCTGTGAAAAAACTGGCCCCTCGTGGTCTCCCTGCCCCTCCCACAACCCGCCCCACCCTCTGAGCACCCTGCCTCCCCACATCCCCCTTCCCCCATACTTACCCTGGAGTCCAGCACGATGATCTTCGGTGGACCGGGAACACGTCTGCACGCTTCAAAGCTGACCGCGAACTGAAGAAATGCCGGTAAGCTGTATAATGGAATAAATATGTTTTTTTCAACTTTGATGCATATCTCAGGCATTTTTTGGAATTTTGGCACCAAATTTTCAACATGGGGTTTTTGGGACCCCTCCTCATGAATTCTGGCACAGTCATGGTGTTAATTGGCCCCGGAAGGTGATTTTGCAGTCACTGCGCGGAATCACCTTTTGGTACTGATTAATGAAACGACAGTGCCACTGTTCATGCGGGGGACTCTCAAAAAGCCTATGTTACAAATTTGGTGAGAAAAATTCCCAAAATGGCTGTTTTATGAGAGTACATTGCGCAGTTTCCATGCACGCATGTAACTTCATGAATTTGTAATATTTTCATTCCAGATTTTCAAACTTGGCATTTTTCCACACCTCCTTATGAACAGTACAGCTGCCATTTTACATATCTTGACCAAAATGTGTTTTTGCGCGTCCGATGCAGAATAGCACGGTCGCTGTGCGAAATCAGTTTTTGGGACTGTTTGAGGAAATGACAGTGACACTGTTCATGAGCAGAGGTCCTAAAATGCCTATGTTGAAAATTTGGTGCTGAACGTCCATAAAATTACTATGTTACAAGCATTCATTGTGCAGTTTCCCCGCACCCTTGTAACTTCGCAAATTTACAATATTTTCATGCCAAATTTTCAACACTGGCATTTGTTCACACCTCATTATGAACAGTACAGCTGTCATTTTTCACATCCTGCCCAAAATGTGTTTCCGCACTTGTGGCGCACAATGGCGTGGACGCTGTGGGAAATCAACTTTTGGGACACATTAACAAAATCACAGCGCCACTGTTCATGAGGGGACATCCCAAAATGCCTATATTGAAACTGTGGCTAACAAACTCCCCAAAATAATTGGGTTACGGACGTGTGTTGTGCAGTTCCTATGCATGCTCATGACTTCACCAATTTTTCATATTTTCACTCCAGATTTTCAACATTGCCATTTTTTTATGCCTCCTCATGAACAATACAGTTGTCATTTTCCACATCTTGCCCAAAATGTGTTTTCATCCCTGTGTCACCAAATGGCATAGCCACTGTGCAAAACCATCTTTCAGCTAACAAACTGATTGTGCCGCTATTCATGAGGTGGCCTCACAAACAGCCCATGTTGAAAATTTGGAGTGAAAATACCACCACATGCCTATGGTGTTAGGGTTTCCAACTGTAGCACCCCATCCTGTACAGAATGATAGGCATCAGGGCTGTGACTTGGGATCATCGGCTGTAATGCTCACGCTATTCCACCCCCACCTCCACCCTGCATCTAATGAAAGGCATCGTGGTGTGCCTCGCACTGTTTGGTCACAAAGATCACCCCATTCTCCTATACTGCACCCACCTCAGTGTATTTCCTCATGGAATGGGGTAAATATAATGCCCAAAGACCCCAAAAGCACACCACGACACTTGTCAGTGTCTACAGGGTAGGGTCAGGTACAATGGCATGAGCATTATAGCTGACGACTGAAAAGCACACCCTATGCCTGTCGCTCTCTACAGGGTGGGAGTGGGGTTGGTGTCACTTCAATACTTCACTGCCATTCCTATTATGTGTCTCTAGATCCAGTACTACCAATGCCAATGCCAGCGAGACAACATTCGGCATTGACAAATGCTTGTTGACTATGACATAGTCTACAGCTCTGCCCGATAAATCTGCCCACTCCAGACTAGACTCTCTCTTTAACTCATTCTGTCATTTTGCCTTAGACTGCCCTACATGTACTCATCACTGTACTCTTTACACCTCCCTCTCCTTTCCCTCCCTTGAAACAAAACACACTGTTACTCATTTATTGCCAAGTATTGATTTGGCTCCCTCCCTCCCTTCC
Source organism: Neoceratodus forsteri (assembly GCA_016271365.2). Classification (NCBI taxonomy): domain Eukaryota; kingdom Metazoa; phylum Chordata; order Ceratodontiformes; family Ceratodontidae; genus Neoceratodus; species Neoceratodus forsteri. The sequence goes on from JADMNL010000024.1 coordinate 212,669,497, forward strand.
TACCTGTTCTCTTCCCTCTCCCAGCCTCCCCAGCTCCTATCACCTTCTCAGATCCCACTCCCGCTCCCTTGCACTCACCCCCAGGTCCTCCACAGCTGGCCAGTCTGCCTTCTCCTACTGCTTCCCTAAGCTCTGGTACTCCCTTCCTCTCCCAATCTGCTCCACCCTCCTCCCTACTCTCTATCCTCCCTTCTGCATAGTCACACCTCCAACAGCTGCAACTGTAACCTGTAACCGCACCTAGTCTCTTCCCTATTTTCTTTCCTACTAGCCCTTCACCCCCCACCTCTCTACCCCCCTTCCCTACACCACCCCTTCTCCTGTCTGTTCCTCCTCCCCCTCCTCTCATGGCCCTTCCCTACTCCTTATCCCTTTCACTCTCCTACTTCACCCTGCTCTCTACCTCTTCCCCCCTCTATCTGATATAAATATTAACTGCAGCAGTGTATGGTATATGAGTTCATACTGGTTATTTATTTATTCATTTTGCATGGGTTGAATCCATGTATTCAATTTACTGTACTTAGTTGTTTACATATTTATTTATCTGCTGTACATAGTTACTACTTGATGTTTTCTAACTCTGTGTATTCTCATATGTCCCCCACGGATGCATCTGAAACAAGCTTTACTGTTAGCTCAGTATGCCTTTCCTGGTGAAATTTTAAATAAATAAATAAAAGAAGTGAAGTAAGAGTGTGTGTGTTTGTGTTGGGGGAGGTGATGACTCAGACCACCATCAGAGTTGCATGGTGCTGTTATACTATAGAAAAATGAAGTTTGGCAGACTGGTAAATGAAAATCCTGAATAGCTCATACAGCTGCTCTGGGATCTCTTAATGACTGTCTACATTAGGGCAGAATGAGATTGAGAACAATACAGTGTTCATAAATGACCTGAAATTTAATTAACATAGACGATGAGTGGCAGGAAGAAAATTAGTGCATGAGCAGTTTGCAGTAAAGGTACTCGTATGATATTACCAGTCCTCAGACTAATATGACATGCTAATAATGATATCAATTAATGTTTACAATGCATTTTTACAAGGATCAACACATGTTACTGGACTAGGCTAACAAGGAGTATTTTTTAAAAGTCTATAAATTATGTCCAGACTTTGTAGGTCTTTGGTACAATCAAACTAAGATAATGAGGTAAAAAAAATGAATCGAGTCAGATTGGGACCAGATGACTGAACTGGGGCTGGGAAAGAAATAGTCTGAATCATAGAGTAAAAATTTTCTTCAAAGCTGTTTTAAAGTATTTCTGGGAAAAAAACCTTAATATCCCTAATATTATAGACTGGGATCCAAACTTGCTTGGAGCAAATGGAATTGGCAGTGCTCACGTTAGGAAAGCTGCCATCATTAAAATACAGAACTAATAATAACTGAAAAGATAAGTTCAACCACGATTGCTAATTTAAAGAAAGAATAAGTAATGCCTAAGCAGCTATTACTTCGGTGTGCAGGATTTCATTTGGAGAGATTTTATTTGGGTCACCTCTGACAATTTTACTTCAGATAAGTTTGACATATGTAAGTTTTGATAGAGCAGATTTTGACATATAACAAATAAAGAAGCACTGTGGGTAAATTTGGAGACAGGCAATGGCACCACAATCTGCACAGGGGTTGTATACAGACCCCCTTCTCAGGGGGAGGAAATGGACAAGGAAATGATAGAAAGAATACTTAGAATGGCAGAAAAAGGGGAGATATTGCTGATGGGTGATCTGAATATGCCAGATGTTAACTGGAGTGCAGTTGCAGCTGCCACTTCGAAGAGTGGAGTTATTCTTGATGCCCTACAGGGCATGCCTTAGACAACTAGTATTGGAGCCCACTCGAGAGGAGCAATATTAGACTTGATTCTCTCAAATGGAGATGGAGAGAGATCACAGATGTAAAGTGGGTAGCCATCTGGGAACTAGCGACCATCGAACAGTATGGTTCACAATAAACACAGCAATAGAGAGTCAAGCCATACAAAGACAAAAGTACTGGACTTTAGGAGGGCTGACTTTGCCAAAATGGGTGAGTGCCTAAGGAATGTACTAGCAAATGGGCACGAAGGAGGGGTGGAAGAACAATGAGGAATAATAAAAACTGCCATCACAGAGGTAACGAGCCTTTGTGTGAAGCAAATAAACAAAACAAAACGATATAAGAAACCACTATGGTTCTCAAAGGAAGTGGCAGTGAAGGTTCAAGAGAAAAAGAAAGCATTCAGGAAGTACAAGGAATCGCAGAAGGAGCAGGACAGAGAACTGTATCAATTAAAGCAAAAGGAGGCTGGGAAGGCTGTCAGAACAGCAAAGGCCCAAACCAAGGAAAAGATAGCCAACTCAGTTAAGAAGGGGAATAAAACCTTTTATAGGTACATCAGGGAGCGAAGGAAGACCAAGGGAGGGATAGTGAGGCTTAATAAAGGGGAGGGAGGGTGGGCAGAGGGAGACTGTGAAAAGGCAGAGATACTAAACAAATATTTTGCTCAGTATTTACAAATGAGGGGGAGGTACATAAAACAAACAGTAGAAACACTCTGGATACAGAAGTTGATACCAGCCCATTTACAGAAGAAAGGGTTCTGAAAGAACTCTTAAAACTGAAGGTGGACAAAGCAATGGGGCCTGATGGGATTCATCCCAGAATTCTAAAAGAACTAAGGGTAGAACTAGTGACACCACTGACTACCCTTTTTAACAAATCATGGGAGGATGGGGTGGTACCCAAGGACTGGAGGAGGGCAGATGTGATTCCCCTTCACAAAAGTGGGAGCAAGGCAGAAGCAGGAAACTACAGACCTGTTAGTTTAACCTCAGTGATAGGGAAAATGATGGAATCACTTCTGAAGGAAAGAATTGTCGAGTATCTAGAGGCCAGAGGGGCACAGGACCCTAGGCAGCATGGATTCACAGCGGGAAGGTCATGCCAGATGAATCTGATAGATTTCTTTGACTGGGTGACCAAAGTAGTAGATCAGGGAGGGGCTGTGGACATGGCCTACCTAGACTTTAGCAAGGCATTTGACACAGTCCCACACAAAAGATTAATATACAAGTTAGCCAGCCTGGGAATGGGTCCCAAGATGACAGGCTGGGTAAAGAATTGGCTGGAGAATAGGACACAGAGAGTAATAGTAAATGGAGTCCACTCAGAAGAAAGGAGGGTTACTAGTGGGGTACCGCAGGGTTCAGTATTAGGACCGGTCCTCTTCAATGTCTTTATAAGCGACATTGCAGAAGGACTGGAAGGAAAAGTATGTCTCTTTGCAGATGACACAAAGATCTGCAACAGAGTTGATGCACAGGGTGGGGTGGAAAGGATGAGAAGGGACTTGGCAAGGTTAGAGGAATGGTCAAATGTATGGCATCTTAGATTCAATGCTAGAAGTGCAAGGTAACGCACCTGGGAAACAAAATCCAAGGGAAGAGTACACAATGGGGGTGAGATACTAACAACAACAAAATGGAAAGGGACCTGGGGTAGTCATATCAGATGACCTAAAGGTGGGCAAGCAATGTGAGAGGGCAGCAAGGAGGGCTGGGGATACTGGGATGCATAGGAGAGGCATCACCAGTAGAAAACAGGAAGTTATTATCCTCTGTACAGACAGCTGGTGAGACCCCATCTGGAGTACTGTGTGCAGTTCTGGAGACCCAATCTCTGCAAAGACATAGACAGGATGGAAGCTGTCCAGAGGAGGGCAACTAAAATGGTGCAGGGTCTGCACTGGAAGACATATGAAGAGGCGAAAGGAGCTTAATATGTATATTCCTCGAGGAAAAGGAGGGAGAGAGACATGATAGAAACATTCAAGTACCTCAAGGAATCAACAAAGTCCAAGAGGGTAGCATCTTTCAAAAAAGAGTGTGCAAGAACAAGAGGGCACAATTTGAAGATGGGGGGCAGCTCAGAGGTAATTTAAGGAAGTATTTTTTCACAGAGAGGTTGTGGATGCATGGAACGGCCTTCCGGAGGAAGTTGTGGAGTCAAAATCAGTGGTGGAATTCAAGCATGCATGGGACAGTCATAAGGCAATTCTAGGGGATGGGGGTAGGAAAAAGTAGGCTGCTGGTTAACTAGGATCTGCAGCTTATCCAGTAGGTAGGGAAATGGGCAGACTGGGTGGGCTAAGCGGTCCTTATCTGCCATCAAATTCTATGTTTCTATGTTTCTATGTAAGTCAAAGAAGCCATTTCCAGTTTGGCCCCAGCACCACAACAAAGTGAGAACTGTTTTTCTATTTAAAGTAACTGAATAAGATGACTTGAAGCAGGGACTTGTTTATAGTGATGACAGTAGAAATAAGCATTTGTCAATGCCAAACATTCAGTCGCATGTATTTGCAAAGACAAATGTCTCGATAACACATGGATCTATCTATCTATCTATCTATCTATCTATCTATCTGTCTGTCTGTCTGTCTGTCTGTCTGTCTGTCTATCTAATATATCTCTGTCTAGCTCTCTATCTGTCTATCTCTCTGTCTATCTATCTGTCTGTCTACACCCTCCTGTATTTCTGTGTATTTCTTTCCCTCGAACTGGAAGTAGCTCCAGTTTTCACTGTGGCCAGTAGAGAGGGAGCCAGAACTGTGTTTTTTTATTTATGTGTAAATACAACAGTAAAGACAGTAGAAGACACTGTGGAGGGGAGGCACTGGTGTGAGCATAGAGCTGGGCAAGGTAGAGCAGGCTGGAGCCTGGCTAAAGCTTAGCACCTGGCTCAGCTCAGCTTGACTGCAATGGGTGCGGCCACCCCATTACAGTCAACCCACAAAAAGAATGTAAAATAGAGGGACTTATCTGCCCTAGGGAGCCAAAGGTAGGAGCCCGAATGGGTGATGTACATTGTACCTGCAAAATAAAATAATAAAAGGGGTCACAAAGGATTTGCAGCTCTAAGGGGGGGTCCAATAGGGCAGAAGGGACAGGATAGATGTAAAAGTATACTTATCTGATAAGGTGATAAGGTAGGAGCCCTAGTCCTGTCAGACCTGTAGAAATAAAAGGAAAATAGGTTACTTAGAAGAAAGCATAAAAGAGCAGAAACAGAGGAAAGTGAGTGAAATTTGGGGAAGGGGGAGCTCAGCTATAATCCCTTTGTCCATTAATGGGGGCCGAGTGACCAGTAATTTATTTGTTAGGCCAGGTGCCTAGTGGAGGCTCTGGGAGGGCTACTGGGCCCTGTGGATAAATAAAGGTGCATTGGTGGTTTTGTGGGCTAGGAAATGATCTGGGGGGTCACAATGTAATAGACCTGGTGGACTAGTGGACTAGCTACATGTATGCCTGAGGCTAATGCTTTGTTCATAATAAAATTGAACTCTTCCCTGGGGTCTAATGGGAGCTCCCTGAGCCCTTGTATTGTGTGGGCAGTGTTGGAAGGCTTGTTTGCAGCAGTGGCAGGAAGATGAGAGCCAGTTCAGGCTGCAGTGGTAGCCAGCTACCAGCGCAATCGTGCTACAAGGAGAGTGCCTGTGGGTGCTCTAAACTCCCAGCCTGTGTGGAGCTCAGGCTGTGGCCTACTCCACTTGGGTGGGGGAGAGAGAGGACAGGAGAAGTCAGTGGGAGGAAGCATGTAAAGAAAGTGCCTCACCCCACCTTCCCAAATCGCCACTCTGGCAGTGTAGTTTATGCCTTAACGGGCTCTTGTTTTAAAAGGAGGCAGCCAGGGGTGAAATGGCCAGAGCAAAATCAGCAGGGAAGCTGCTGTTTAATACAGCCACTCTCTCCACCATTGCGATCTGCGCCCATGATGGTCCGTGACTCTGTGGGATGGGCACTGGCTCTCTGATATCAGTGGTGACCCGTGGATGACATGCATGCAGCCTGCATCCCTTTCCCTGGTTGTCATGCCTTCCAAATATACAGGAAGTCCTGGTTACTACCTTTGTTTGTTGCCACGAGTCCGCACGGAATTCCACAGCTAGTGCCAGCCTGCCACAAGCACTGTCGCATAAATTCGCCTGTCAGAGCAAACTGTTTCATCTGATTTCTCAAACTGCCTAATCCTTCTGCCTGCTGCCCATGGTGACACCGTGGTGCAATTTTTGTTGTGGAGTAGGCATTTGGTTCCTTTTGATTAGTGATGTCCATTTGTTGATGTGCATTAGTTGATACAATGGCTAAAAAGGGGCAATCTAATAGAAATGCCACTTATAGTGACAAACGTTTCATGGTGCCATGCACTGTGGCCTTAATAATCTATTACTGTCATGTTAGGAGCTGCACATAGTTGAGTGAACCACTTTTGTTTTTGTTTGTTTGCTGATATTGAATGAGAGAGAAACGTCAAGAGGGCTGGGAGAGAATGGAAAAGCAGAGGGGCTGCTGCTGCTGCCTATTCTAATGTGGCCGGGTTGCAGAGGGAGGCAGCAGGATGCAGCTGGGAGATAAAGCGACTCAGAGACTGAGCGCAGAGGCAGCCCCAGAGAGTGAGAGAGAGAGAGAGACAGAGACAGTGAGAATGAATGAACAAGAGGGTGTGTGTGTGTGCGTGTGTGTGAAAGAGGGAAGGAACTCGACTGTGTCGCGTTCCTTCCTCCACTGGTAACTGGAGAGTTTGATGTTTCTAAGAGTGGAAGCAGCAAGCTGAGCTGAGGCCCCCACACCACAAGATTCACTTTAAGATGCCACCAAAGGAAACAGGAAGATAGGAGTGTCACATGCATGCAAATGAAAGCACTGAAGTGCCCTCTCATTGGAGCAGTTCAGTTCTTACAATTACACAAAGTGCCATGTCAGCAAGTATAACTAGTGTTATGACCACAGTGCCTGTTCATTGGTTTACACTGCCAAGCCTATTGCAGTTTCAGCTGTAATTGGCTTGGCAGTGACATACCTCTAAAATGCCGTTCATAGCAAAACTTTCCTTGTGCAAGTGCAAGTGAACATAAAAATGGTCTCCTGAGGCTAGCAGCAAAAGAAGGGACTGATGTTCTACTGAAATCAGTGGGTCTTGTTGAGCTTGTTTTGTTTTTTGGGATTTTGCAGGTACAGTATTTTATTCTGTGTAGCCAAAACATGTCAGTGAGCCATCTTAGTAAAAACTGGAGTCATGTGACCAGTGGGAGTCAGTCAGAAAGCAGCAGCACAGGCAGGAAGTTGGGTTTCCAGGGTATGTAGGCCCAGCTGTCTCAACTGTCCCTTCATATAAGTGTTCCTGGGTGCCACAGAGTGGGAGTGTGGCACCAGCATCTGCAGGGAAGTTCACAGAACCAGAGGAGCCACTTTCCCTGCATCTATTCAGCAGCAGGAATAGAATGTAAGCAGCACTACTTAGGCTCAGGGGGACAATGGACCACAATAGAGAAGTCCATACCTGTGCTAACCCTCTATCTATTGTAGGACAACAAAGTAGCAGTAAGACCACTCCAGTAGACAAACCCATTCAGGTAACACTGTGGCTAAGATATCTCACGACACGACATGTGGATAGTCAGGAGGATTGGGGTGACAGTGACTTGCAGGGGATGTGGCACAACCATTTTCCAGGAGATGGAGGGGATGCCTAGTTTACAGTACGCTGGGATTCCTGGTAGTGGAAGTGAACCAGCTCAGGGCTGAGTTGACCGGACTGAGTGGTACTACTCTAACAGGGGCCCAGGAACCTGGAATCCTCTCCCCAAGAAGCCCAGAGTGCTTTGGGAGTGGGATGGTGTACAGTGAGGAGGCAGGGAAGGGTAACCTGGAATGATCAAGCCCAGATCCAAGGGGTGGTGACTGCTACCGATTTCTGACCTTTGAATCATCAGAGTCACAACCCATAGACTCCAGGTTGAAGGCACAGAACAGGCACCAACCCCCACTGTTAGGATATGAATTATACTGAAAGAGCTAAGTGCTGTGGCTCAGTTTACAGAAGGGGAGCCTGCTGGGGGTGGGGGGTGGGGGTAGTCAATAAGGGGGGGAAGGTGGAAAAAGAGTTGTAGTGGTGGAGAACTCAGTTGCAAGGGGGATGGGGAAGCTGGTTGAGGGCCCAAAGCTTGAAAGATGGAAGGTGGTGTGCCTTCCAGGCATGACAGTGGAGAAGATCCTACCTAGCTTCCAGCCAATGACAACTTAATAATTTTATATTGGGTTTCTGGTGCCAAATATAAACTGCTCAGTCTTCACTGTTGTGATTTATAATTTCACAAGAACCCCTCACTATAGTTTCACCCTTACTACCCATGTACATCTTATTCCTTATAGTGTATATTGTTTCTGCTCTAGTTATGATTGCTTTACTTCAAGAAGCACTCCATCAAGTAATGCACAGGTGACCCTCCTGTTAATTGATATGTTTGATAACAAGCACCCTTTTTTAGTACTGTAAATGTCTTGTCTTGTATTGTATTATATTCAGTTAGTAATACAGTAAATGGGTAAGGCATATAAATGATAAAAATCCCAAACAGCCCTATAAGACTGCACTGCTTTTCTTGTAGTACTATCATTGCAATTTTGAAATTCCATCATTGCAAGGTTCCAGCGATAGACTTATGAGAGACAGTGTGTTACTCATTCTGCAAAATCCTTCTACCAAGCACAGGATGGCTTTTACTGTAACTGTCGTGCAGTAAAAGTCGGATGGTAGCTGAGGTGAAAATGGCTGTATTGCAAGTGCTAACAAGAAAATAAAAACAACCAGAAAAAGACCAAATTCGACCCACACAAGTAAGATTCTTGGGTGTTATCCCCCAAGTAACACTGTTGCATAATTGGCTATATTTCAAGAAAATAAGGTGGACCAAAGAAAGAAGATGGGCTGGCATGGCAGACATGAATGGCAGTTTTAGGAAAATGGAACTGGAAAGGGCTTTGGCTGTTGGAGCCATGACTTCTCCCTTGGATAGGCAGTGAGTTATCTTCCTCTATCCAGTTCACATTCCTGGCCAGTGGGTCAGGTATCAGAAGGCCTTGGATGGGGGGGGGGAAGGGAGCTAGCTATAGCCAGTCCAAGGAGGGGGAGGCAACAGCTGGGAGATTTATAGAGCAGATAGACCAAATGGGAAGGGAGTTGGGTGCAGGAAAGTGTGGGAAGGGAAGGGCTAATAAAGGAGTAGAAAAGTTCTGGCTCCTTGGGAATCCAGTCTTTCTGCCTGTACTGGAGGTCACCCATTCATCTCTGGGGGGGGGGTCAGTAGGGGGATGCATCTCTGGGATCTCCAGAGGCAACACCGCCTGTCGTGACATGTTGGGCACTTGAAGTGACTGAGTCATCTGGGGAGATGCAGGGGAGGTCTTGATTGTGGGAGGTTCCCCACCCCCCGGCCTCAACCTCATGGGACCATCAGCTTGACTTCCTGGTCAAGGTCATCAAAAGCTGTACAAGCAGTTGGTTACCATCACCTGGCCCTCTGCCTTACATGTGTGGGTGTTCTCCTGTGGCTGAAAAAGGGGACAGGCTGGTGCTGAAACAAGCATACACTAGCCTGGTTGCCCTGCTGGATGCAAACTTGATGGATAAGGTCCAGAAACATATTAAAAACAGGGAATTTGTTAAGTTGTTCTCCTGCTTCACTGGGATCTGGAGAAGGAGGAGCAGGACAAGAAGGGTGACAAGGGGGAAGCGAAGAAATGGCCCAAAGCATATCACTCCTTTTTAAACTGGACCTCAGCTTTCATAATCTTAACCATTGTACTATAGTGGTGGACCATGATCCCAAACAATGCAGGGGCCTTTTTCAGTACTAAAGCAGAGGTCCAAAGGCCTAGTTAGGGGTGGGGGTAATGTAGGGCTTTGCTATGATGAGGTCTTCCACCACCATCAACAGACAGAGCCTTACAGGGACTGGGGGAGCTTGACATGCCACTTTGGCTGGAGACACATATGTAGAGGCCTCAGGTACAACACACTGACATCGGGCTGCCAGTGAACGCGGCCCCTTCAGATGAGAAGCAGGGCCAGGTAAGGGAAAAGCAGATTGGCTTGTGTTATAGATATAACAAGGGCTCATACACATGGGTCAACTACTTGTACAAGCATGAATGCTTGTGCAACAAGACACACAGACTTGTTAACTGCACAGGAGGAGGAAGAGGCCTTGCTCTGGCAGATGTTAGTAGGGGTGAGAAAGGGAAACAATACTAATGCCTATAAGGGTCGATAGTACAGTATGAACCCATGGCTGCAGCATTATGGGGATAAGAGGGCAGTAGGGTAGCAGGGACCATTTGGTAGGGTTTCAAAAAAGGGTTTAGAATTCCATACATGGTCCGTGGAGGACAAGAGAGGTGGACATTCTTAGGTCAGCCAAAGCAGCATCAGACGTGGTGTACCATAAGCTACATAAGGAATTGGCCATGGGGTGGGCCCATTTCTGGTCCACCCCTTGACCTGGCAACAAATATCCCTGACTGGCTTGGTGCCCAAGAAGTCACTGGGCCAGTTTAGGCAGACCAACCACCAGTTGTACCCGACGGGGAAGGGTGGTAAATGACTTCATACAGCCTGAGATGGCCTCAGTGCAGTATGCCATATTCAACAATACCATCAAGATAATTGTGCCCAAGGGTCTGGTATGGCCAAAGTAGACATTAAATCCACCTTCTGGCTGCTCCAAGTGCATCTGGATGATTACTAGTTCCTGGGAATAAAATGCCTATGGGATGCATTTGAGCAATTCAGTTCCTTCCTTCACTGGGTAATGGCACACAAAGCAAGGTGCAACATGTTGGTGCACTGCCTTGATGACTTCTTAGTCATTAGCCTAGCTAACAACCCACAATGCCCTTCAGCTTCTCAGTAACTTTAGCAGCCTGTATGCTCAGTCTGGGATCCCAGTGGCTCACAAGGAGATGGAGGGCCCAGGTACCACCATCATATTCTCAAGGGATTAAGATTGACTTGACCCTTATCGAATGTAGGCTCCCACGAGACAAGCTCAACAAGCTGTGGGCAGAAATAACAGCTGCCATAGGGAACAACATGGTCACACTCAAGAAAGTGCAGAGCCTCTTGTGTTCACTAAATTTCATATGCATGGTACTGCCCATAGGCCTCACTTTCACTAGGCACCTAGTGAGAGCCATGCATGGCATCTCAAAGGCATGTCACTAAATCAGAGTGATGACTAAGATCAGGGAGGATTTGAGGCTGATATCAGAAGTGGGCTACTTTCTTGGAATATTGCAGGAATATCTAACAGGTTTGCCGACACTGAATGGTGTAGCTTTCTAGGCAAATTTTACATTATTTGTTTACAAGAAACCTGGCATACTCTAGACACAGAAGTTTTTTTTTAATGGATACAGCAGTTTTCATATTATGGGTAAAAAGATAAATAAAACTGGCAGACTATCGAGAGGTCTTATTGCATGGTTTAAGGTAGACGAAAATTTACTAGTCACCCCACTGTTTTCTACAACATCATCCCAGTTTTTGGTTCAGTTTAAAAATTTGAGGTTTAGTTTAATTAATGCTTACATTCCTCCATCTAACTCAAAATATTATAACACATCTCTCTGGGAGGATCTAGAGCAAATGATTCAGAAATTACAAGCTCACAGTCCAAGTTCCAGTATATTATTATGTGGTGATTTTAATGCTGGAATTGGACTCTTTGATAGTTATACAGACAACGAAATACATAACTGGTTACATACTGATATCGCTCAGTATCCAAGGTCTTCTTTGGATATTAAGGTTAATACAATGGGTACTAAACTAATAGAGATTTTGCTGGCATATAAATTTGCACCCCTCAATGGTAGACATGAAGGTGACCCAAAAGGCAGTTTTACATACTATAATCAAAGGGGTTCATCAGTAATTGATTTTGCCTTTTGAAATGGGCAAATGTCCTGTTGGAGTCCCTGTCAAATTATGCACAGGGCAGAAAGTGATCACTTCCCGCTAGTCCTAAAATGGCCAGGTTGTGCTGAAATGGAAAAAACAACAGCAACTGTTAAAAGTATTCAAAATTTAGAGCTTAGAAATTTAACAAACATTAAATGGTGAGTGGGCTGTGACATTATTATAATAAAGTTCCTACAGGATATATTAAACTCAGTTAGTCTCTGAACCCCTGGGAATGTAATAAAGGTATATATGATTTACTTACAGACCACTATGAGCAGATTAGGAAATCTCTTTACAAACCTGTACAAGTAAAATTACAAAATAATTCAGCTATTTCATGGTTTGACAAAGACTGCTGTAGAGCTAAAAAAGCTCTCTCCCAATTGGTAAGACATACCAAGAATTCAGGGAACAGAAATAAATTTAGAGAACTAAATAAGGCAAGAGACACATGCAAGAAATTTCTAAAGGGCAAGCAGAGAAGTTATCAGTTAAGCCAATGGCAAAGGATATTAAAAATTACTGAAGGCAATGACCAACAGTCTTATTGGTTCATGGTAGCTTGGGGGCACTAAAAATAGTAATTTTTTTCTAGATACCTATATTCCTATTGATCAGTGGATAACACACTACACTAATATTTTTTATGATCCAGAAATTAGTGAGCTGCCACCAGTCTGGGAAAACACTATCAATAGATCTGAATTTAACATCTTTACATCACAAGAAGTTTATTTCGCTATTGTGTCATTAAAAAAGGAAAAAAAAAACACTGGGACCAGATTTGATACCCCCAGAAGTCTTCTTACTTGCCCCGTCTCTAGGGCCTAAGATACTCATGCCATATTGTAACATCAATATAATGGATAGCTCTATCCCTAATTCTTGGAAAGGGTCCATTACTGTTTCTATCTGTCAAAAGGGTGACAAAATGGATCCTAGGATGTATAGACCCATATCACTCTTGGATATAGCAGATAAAATATTTTCTAAAATATTACTTTTAAGATTAACAGAACAAGTTGAGAAACTAGGCGTGTTAAATTTCAAACATGATTTTGCCCTGGTTGTAGCACTACTGACAATACATTCATTTTAATCGACTCCGGGAGTGCAGGACAGTGGGGAGTTTCAAGCAGGCGCTTAAGACTCTTTTTATGGGGGAAGGCATTTTTGGTATTATTTTGAGTTTATATTGCCTGTATCTGCACTTGTGCTTTGTTTTTATGTATATTGTACAGCGCTTTGAAAACTGCAAGGAGCTTAATCAAATAAATGTTATTATTATTATTATTAATGTATCTTTTCGAAAAATACGTTGTCTTGAGAAAGCAAAAACTGTTTCTGGCCTTCATAGATTTTAGCTCCACCTTCGATACTGTTTCATGAGCTATTCTTTGGGAAAGCATGCTTACATGGGGGATGGAACCTGAACTAGTCAGTATTATTAGGGAACTCTATACACATACTTGGGCCCAAATAAGGATGGGGAAAAATGGACAGCTTTCTACTTCTTTGGTGACAAATAAAGGTGTAAGGTAGGGGTGTGTGCTTGCACCACTGCTAGTTTGTATCTATATTAAGAACTTTATGGTACAACTGGTACATTCTGCCACAGACTCACCCAGAATTGCCGGCGAATGCTGCCCAGCACTCGCTTACACCAATGACTTGGTACTAATAGCATTATCTTATTCTGGTTTACAAAAGAAGCTGAACTCATTATAGGTATATGCAGAAAGTCATAAACTAAAGATAAATGAGGCCAAGATGTAAAATTCTGGTCTTTGTGTCCAAGCAGCCGTTCCTGAACTGGAAAATTGGTGAACTGACACTCAATGCAGTGTGAACTCACGTGACTATCTGGGGCTTACATTTTCAAATAATGGAACCTGGAATGAAGATAACAAATGCTTACATTTAAAATTAAAACAAACTGTGGGTTCACTAATGAAATTCAACCATAAATATGGGGCAATTTGATAAAGCCTCTTTTAACAGCCTTTAGAGCTAAATATTTTTCTCAGTTAATATATCAGGCTGAAATACGGGACTCAGATAAAATGGACTTCTTAGAAATCCCACTCAATAAACTATACAAGTCAGCACTGGGTCTCAGTACATCCACCCCAGCTGCTCTGATTAGAGAAGAACTGGGTATAAGTAGTCCAAAAACACTGGTTGGTGTTGCAAAAATCAATTACTGGATTAAAGTAACCAGAATGAATAATCATAAGACTACCATAGTTATGACTTTCAGAAAAAACAGCCTGGCAAACACTTGGCTGTGCTCAATCCAAATGGTTGAACATTTTTGAGAAAATATGCAGTTTGTACAATCTACAGTTTTTAATAAAAAAAATACATGGATGGGGGATATCAATCAGTTTAAAATATAGGAAGTATGTTACAAACAACATTATTAATCATCATAGACTCAAGGATCTGGAAAAGATATCTAATTTGAAAATTTCACCCTGGATCATGGCAAATGATAATAGGCATACTTTTAGATATTATCTAGACATTTTGACTGATCATACAAAGTGTAAATTATACACCAAATATCAGTTGGAACTTTTCACTCCAATATTTTAAAGGCCAGGTATCAGACATCAATGGAGCCACTATATAGGTTATGTGATTGCTCAAAAACTGAACCTGAAGATGTTTATCATGTGATGTTTTCTTGTAGGTGGTATAACACAGTTAGGAATTATTGGTTATAGCCTTTGTGGAACTCAGTACAAACATGTGATAAGAATACCATGCTGCTGATAATGTTCACAGCACAGGATGAACAAATTGTAAATAGCATGGCATGGTACGTAAAATGTATTTCTTGTATAAGATTGCGCTATGACAAATGAGTTTCTTTACTCTATTATGGGAATAAATGCTGTTAATCTAGTAAAGTAAGGAGTTTACATTTTGCATGTCCTTATATATTTATCTCATGGAATGCAATCAAAGATACATACTGAATGCTGCACAGTTCAGATCCTCATATGTTTTGTCTGTTCTGTGCAATATTGATTTGTAGAAATTAAGTGATTTTAATGGGTGAATTTTGTACCATATGTTATATGTGTTTGTGTATGTGTTTACAGTTGTATTATTATATGTAAGTGCTTTTGAAAAGGTCTTTGACTGAACAAATAAAGCTTATGATGATGATGATGATTTGAGGCTATGGGAGGTGTTCCTTGCACATTACAATGGTGTGTCTGAATGGCAAAGTTCAAAGGTCAGTAATGCTGACACTGAGCTGCTCATTGACTACTCTGTAGGCCATGGTTTTTGTGCTTATCTGGCTGGCTCTTGGTATATGGTGGCTTGGCTAGACATCAGGAGGGAGCTGGACATAAGCAAGAAAGTCTCACTCTTAGAGTTTCTCCCTTGTTGTGGTGGCATTGGTCATCTGGGGTGAAAGATTCCAGGGCAGGTGTATTGTGTTCAGAACAGACAACACGGGGTGGTGGAAATCATAAATAGGCAGGCAGGTTCAGCAGGACAGAGTGACCTTATGAGGGTGTTCATTGCTCAAATGTTTGCTTCTCAACATTTCCTTTATAGCAAAACATGTTCCAGGTTGGCTAGTAGGATAGCTGATGCTCATCTTGATTTTAGTGGCAATAATAACATAAGGCAAACATAAGGCAGGGCCCTCGGTGCCCAATAACCAGTCCTCTCCTCAGGATCCCCCAAACCTTGACCGCCCATTGTTTCACATGAGGCTGGCAAAGGTGAAAGAGGTCCTGGCCATCCTAAAAACCCTGAAAACAAGAGGTTCAGGAGGCCCGGATGGAATCAAAACTGGATTGCTTAAAGACGGTGCTACGGCACTTGCACGGCCACTCACCTGGCTCATTAACAGGTCCTTACTAGAAGGATCTGTCCCTGAGCTGTGGAAGCAGGCTCATGTGGTCCCTATTCACAAGGGTGGGCCCGTAGAGCCAATAGAGAACTACAGACCTATCTCCCTGCTGTGTACCCTGGCAAAAATCCAGGAGAAACTAGTCTATACCCAACTTAGGGAATACCTGGAGACACACATGCTTTTGTCCCCATTGCAACATGGCTTTAGAGCCAAACATGGGACTGATACTGCCTTAACTAAATTCTCTACTGATGTACTTAGAAAAATTGACTCTGGATCCAACATAGGTGCAGTTTTCATAGACCTTTCCAAGGCCTTCGACCTGGTGGATCACAGACTACTACTCTATAAACTCTTCCACATAGGTCTTGACACTCATGCCCTCAAATGGGTTGAAAGCTACCTCTCTGGTCGCACACAGAGGGTCAGGTGGCAGGATAAACTCTCCAACCCACAGTCCCTAAAGGAGGGTGTACCCCAAGGGTCTATACTTGGGCCCCTATTGTTCTCACTGTTTGTAAATGAACTGCACAACCACTGTGGGAGCAGCAATGCTACCCAATATGTGGATGATGCTGTGATTTACAAAGCCTCAGACAATCTGGATGACCTAGGCCCATCCCTCCAAGAGGATATCCTCATTATGGAGGAATGGCTCATCAAGAACAAAATGGTCCTTAATACCAACAAAACCAAAGTCATGTTTTTCAGACCTAGAGCCCTTGGACAAGACAGATCACAACTACTCCAACTTACGTCCCTGGTGGGCAACAAACTGGAAGTGGTCTCCTCGACAAAGTACCTTGGCCTTATCCTTGATCAAGGTCTCACCTTCAAACATGTAGACCAAGTCACCAAAGTAATCCATAGCAAACTTGGATTACTATATAGGCTCAAGAAACAGCTGACTCCCGAAGCTAGGACTTCAATAGCCTCTAGTGTTCTGCTCCCAATACTAATATACGCTGCCCCGGTCCTTCAGGGTATCGCAAAGCTGGAGTACGGTAAATTACAGACTTTATACAATAAGGTGGTCTGTTTTGCCTCCTTATCCCACTCAAGGAGCCACCACTGTGAGTTGTTAATGAGACTCAACTTGCCATCTTTTGAAGCTCGCCTCAAGTACCCTGTACTCTACCTGGCAAAGAAGCTAATTGGCCCCATGCCTCCCCCGAGTCTCGATGGACTCCTAACAGTAAAGAGTAACCAGCGCAACCTCAGATCCTCAGGCCAAACATTACTAGAGGTCCCTAAGGTCAGGACTAAGGCAGGTTATAAGTCCTTCTCACATGCTGCCCCTTCCCTTTGGAACAACCTCCCACTGGTGGTGTGAGAAACCCCATCAGTACCGTGCTTCCACACTAGACTCAAAACTCATCTGCTGTCAATGAGCAAATGCCAATGCTATGGTACCTGACACTTCAACAATGACCCTGGGTCAGCTCACTCTACCACATTTAAATCTCCAACCCCTGAACAGGTAGCACTAACTCCTCCTCCCCACACAGAACTTCTCTGATGGCTCTTAGATGTATGTTACCTATAGAATTTACAGTTCTGCCTCACTCCTTTGTATGACTGGTGCACGGTCATATGAACAACAGCTTACTAGTTAGATATATGAAACCCATAGAAAAGACTACTCTGTCTCACTTATTTGTAAGACTGCCCTATGCCCATAACCTGTGTATGTATCATTGTCTATTATTTCATGTACTGTTATTCCTGTGTCACCCCTGAAAAAGGGACCTCTGGGGCCCAGTGGGCCTACCCGGTCATCAAAATTCAATAAATAAATAAATAATTCAGAACACTTGTCCCAGACACAGAATAACAGCTGCATCAGGTGCTGACTAACTTGTGGCAGCTGGTGAGTGGGAACAATTGGCATTGATAGCTGCTCCCTGGTGCTCAGTATGAGGCAGGCATATGATAAGGAGGTGGAAAAGTTAATACAGGTGCAATCTGAACAGGGCTGGCCAGCACAGTTGTAAGTCCCAAAGGATAAACTCATGGTATATGTACTTTTCACTTGTGTAAATGGTTAATCACATCAGATGATCAGTTGGCACTTGGTGGGGTTGTCCTGGGTGTTAAAGGCCTTGGGCATCAAAGACCATACCCAAGCTCTCACCATTAGTAAGATTATAGAAGGGTGGGCTAGTGGAGAGACTGGACTGCCAGACACCAGGTGCCTCTTGTCACCGAGAGTCATTGCTGCCATGGACGTTTCACTGGTTCATGTCTGTATCACCCCATATTAAGCTCAGATTTTTTACATCATTTTTGTGGTAGCCTTTTGAAGGGTGCTCAGGGTTTCCAAGATAGTGGGATGGAATAAGCGGATGAGCAGTGTGGCCTGTTACAGGAGGTTGTGGTGATTCATACTGATCAGGTGATGCTGTGGAGTTGCAGATCCAAGACTGACCAAAGGGGCATTAGAGTCTGGGTTTGAATCCCCTTGCTAGCAGGTATCTACTGGGACTTTGTCCAGGTCATGACAGGATATTCCTTGTGTCCCCTCAAGTGGGTAGGCACTTCACCAGGCACATGGATGCTTCCCCAGTCACAAAGTTCCTGTTCCTAAGGGCACTGAAGCTCACACTGACTGGGGCTGGGCTTGAGCCAGTGGGCTTCAGCACTCATTCTTTTCAGATAGGGGCTGCTACATAGGATGCAGAGCAGATAGCACAAGAAGGAGAAGTTCATGCATTGTGTAGGTGGCACTCTAAGACATAAAGAGGTATATTGGACCCCATCTACTATGACTAATGATCTTTTCTTTCTCCCCCTGGCTAGCTCCACTGAGAACTGGTCAAACCTGTGCCACACCAGTGCTGGATGAATGTGAACAGTGACCAGGCAAATGGGAGCACCCACAGGAAAGCCTATGCTGAGACAGGGGTTGGTGTTGGAGCAAGAGGGGGATAGGTATAGAGACATGGAAGTCTCACACAGGGGGCCCAGAGAATCTTCCTGTCTGCTGGAACACACTTGGCAACTGAAGGGGTTAAAGTACTAGAGGGTCAGATAGCAGGTCATGCTGGGAAGTTAGGCTTGGTATAGGGGCCTGCATAGTGGTAGATGAGGAGTCTGGATCATGAGGATATTACACATTGAGTGGGACAGCTTGAAATGGCACTGGATGGGAAGGGGGCATCACTGTCATGGCATCCACCTGATCCATGGCAGAGCAGGGAGGGGAGGTTGCAAGGCTGCACCTGGCATGGTGTGCAGTGACTCCTCCCTTCTCCCTGAGGACTCTGGGTGGTTTCTCCTACTCTAATGGTGGTAGGAGGTGAAACAGATGGGAAAATTCCTGTTCAAGGGTCCTTACTGGACTGTGCACCTATGGTGGCATTCCTTGAACAGACCCATTACACATGAAGCTTGCATATATACTCTTTGAAATCTTCAATAGACATATGGCTACAGCTAGTTTTGTTCATAAGCCAGTGTGATTATTGTTCCTTGACAGAAGTGGGACTGGTTCTTAACCAGTTAATGGCTCTTCCAGGAAAACTGAACTGGAAGGGGCTGTGGCTGTTAGAGCCCTTGTTTCTCCCTTGAATGGGCATGGACTTACCTTACCCTCCCCCACACTACATTCCTGGCCAGTGGGTCAGATGTCTGTACTGGCTTTGGAAGGGAGAGGTAAAGGGAGTGGTTTATAGCTGGTCTGGGGCTGGGGAAGCAGGGCCAAAAGATTTATGGGGCAGGTAGGTCAATCGGGAAGTCAGCTGGGTGCAGAAGAGTATAGGAATGGGAGGGCTTGTAATAGGGTAGAAAAGTTCTGGATTCTTGGAAATCAGGCCTTTCTGCCTGGGATCCCAAGGAAATAGAGACACTCACTCTCTCACCTGGGGGAGAGAGAGAGAGAGGGCATGGAGGGTCAGGGGGTTGGGGAAGGGAGAAGGAGAGCACCATGAATATAGCCGAGTTCATGAAAGATCAATGCAGAGCCATGAGGGAATTTTTCTCAGTTTTTTTCCTGTAAATTTTTTTATGGGTTTTGCCACATTGGCATTTGGCTCAAGGCACTCAGGTCAGATTGGAATGGGCAGGAACTTGTCATAGCCATTGAAAACAGATAAGGAGTCTAAGTCTGGAAAGGTGTCATGCATTGAGTGGAACTGCCTGAGCTGGTAACAAATGGGGAGGGGACATCACCCAGCACAGCATGCACCCAATCCATGGTGAAGGAGGGTGGGGAGATCTCAAGACCACACCCAGCATGGTGGGCAGTGACTCCTTCCTTCTTTCTCAGGAGGCCTCCGGGGTGACTCATAGTTTCTATCTATCTATCTCCCCCTCACTCTCTGCCTGTTTGTCTGTCTATCTATCTATCTATCTATCTATCTATCTATCTATCTATCTATCTATTGTATCTATCTATCTATCTATCTCTCTGTCTCTGTCTCTGTCTGTCTGTCTGTCTCTCTCAATCTATCACATCTATCTGCTTTCTTTATTTTTTAATTCCCTCTTCCTCCAAGCTCTGTCAATCCTCCCTTGTCCTTCCCTTAAGTATATGTTATAAGAAAAGTGAATGAGGGTGCCCACCCATGTACTGCTTGCCCAACTTTCTCCTCTCCAGTTTGCTAGCATCTCTACAGTGTATAGGTGGTGGCACCAGGGTGCCCACACCGTGTGCCACCTTAGAATAGAAGCTGACACTGGGGTGCCCAATCCCCAGTATGGGATCCACTAGAATAGTATAGCTGAGAAAAGAAAACAATCCCTCAGTGCCTTTTTGTTTTATTAAATAACCCTGTAAATAAGAAAACTGCCCATCACAGGTCTGATCTACCCTACCCTGACTTCCTACTCAGTACTCACCACCCCACACCCCTGAATACCCTCACTCACCTAAAACTATCCCACAGCATACTGTAGGTCTGTACTCTAGTCAAAAAGATGTCTTGTTGCTGGAAACAGTGACTGCGATATGAGGAAATAAGGTAAGTCTGGTTTAATGTATTTCTATTTTTATTCACTTTCAAGTAAAATAAACATGTCAAAGACTTTACAATTGATGGGTAACACATAATTTCAGTGCAAGCAGATCAGCAGCGTTTTCAGCACTTCTGCAAGCACATAAGTAATGCAAGCGCATAAGCAGCAACAGCACGTAAACAATGTAAGCGTAACTCACTAAAACAGCAGGATGCCAAAAGCAGATCAGCAGAAAATCCAAACTCTAAAATGCCTTTTACCTGTTCAGTTCAGCAGATCAGCAGATAATCCAAACTCTAAAATGCCTCTTACCTGTTCGGCTCAGCAGATCTGCAGATAATAATAATAATCCAAATAATAATCCAAATTATTATTTAAGTCAAAGTTAAAATCAGTAGATCTCTAGTTCAAAGTTAAAAGCAATAGCAATAGCTCCATAGCTCCATAGCATTGTGCGTGATGACATCAGTGCGCCCCAGTTCTTTCATCAATCTTTATTGACAAAAGTCACAGTGCCACAGAGGTGAAAGTCAAAATGAGCAACTGAATGCTTTTCTAAACTTGAAGCTGGAAATTATAAATTACACCACGGAGACAGTCAAAGTCAGAAACAGTACTATAACCTTCGATGGCAACTGTCAATCTTTTAACTGTATCTCGATACTTCCTTTGTTGTACCGGTGGTTCAAGACCAGACAGGTACTGTTCCATCTTTATTTCATTAACACTCTGCTCAACTTTCAGAGCTGTTATCAGCTTCCAGATCATAGGGTGGCTTGCCCCCAACATGCTATTGAAGCTTCTGTGCCACCCTTCGACAGAATTGTTTGTCTGTGGAATGCCTTCTTTTACTGCATCATAACAATTCTAAAATTCAACCACGAAGTGCGGTCTGCGATGGCCACGATGACCAGCAGGTCTTCCAATCCATGTGTCCTCGAAATAATCGAGCAATGGAACCAGTTGGTCATCGTGTGCAATATAAAATTCAGTTGACCTCAAATTATCAAACACAGAAAGAACATCTTGTGGGGGCACATACGTTAGGGCAGCCAACATTCTGACTTGCAGGGTGTACTCCTCGTCAACTGTATATTGCTTAAGTATATCCAAGTGCTCCTGTATCTTTCTCCAGATAGACTGACATAAGTGAAAGAAACATCCCCCTGTTCTTGTCATGGGAAACTGTATTAAATGCTTTCACAGCGGCAAGTTCAAAATCAGTCATCAGGGATGTGGGCGCTAAGTTGGGGCACAGGTTTTTTATTTCAGTAAGCACTCTGACATAGCTAGCATAATTTCTTGAAGACATGAGAACAAACACAATAGGCATAACAGCCGAGTAACATACACCATGAATACTGTACAATTGAGCGAATAGAGGTGGAGTGGCTTTAAAAGTCCCATTGGTGAACCAATGCTTTGTTGACCACATGTACTGCAGATTTTTCTCAGTAGTAAATATTAAGAACCTTTCTGAATCTTCTTTACCACTGTCATACAACATGGATTGATCACTGTGGTCTGTCACTGTTTATTCTGGTGGGAGTTGTAGTTCTGATAATGTAGAGGGCTGAATTGGAGCTATAGAAGATATCTGTCTAGCACACTGAGTGGTACGCTTAAGATTGTGAAAGGAAGGTAGTTTACCTCCTGTGGCTTGACAAATGTTTTTAGTGGCACCTGCCATTTCAAGATGAGTAGACTCTTGCAAGCTCACATCCCTTTCTTTTATTTTGTTTATCCCTTTCCTGACTTCAGTAGCACCAACGTCAGGAACATGACTGTGCTCACCAAGAAACTTCACAATTTCATCGGCTTCAGTGTGACACCGTGCCTTGCATTTGAACGTGTCGTACTGTAGGCATTTCCAGTACGTTTGAGAAGCATATACTCTTTCTCTCCTATACAGACAACCACGGTGTGAAAGCAGTTGCTGCCCTTTGGTGCTCAGTACAAACTGAAGAGGCATTACTGCAATCCGAATTCACAACAGACATAGTGTACTTAAGTTAATTGGATATAGTTAATTGAAGCATGTTATTACAGTAACCAGACTCAATTACCTATTACAAGACATACATGATTAAGGTAAACAGAATTTAAATTTTCTGGGTGAGGAATGAACACAGTGTTTTGTGCTATTAGACACCATGCTGTAAAGTTAATACACGTAGAATGAATACGCAGAATTAAGCACAATATTATTTACCGTGCTGATTTTGTATGTGCAGAAAAGACACGGAACCCAATTGATGGTACCAGGAAGTATCAGTCACTACATACAGTAAAATGACAGTAGACATTTACAAGCAAAAGGATATACAAGTCCGACAATTTTTGATACACCATATAGGGTACTGTACAATTATTTGTATAGGCAGGCTGCACTAGGTGCTGTCTATCCAGGTAGGATATTCTAAAAGCCAGCAACACTAAAACCTGTGGGACACAGTAATGTAAGGTATAGAAAAGGATAATTATAAAACCATGGCATGTACAGCCATTATTCCCACAGTCCTGTCTGTATTTTAATAGATATAGTAGGGCTTCTGTCAGATGCCTGGTAGCTCCACACTAACAGTACAAGAACAGCATTACACAATCATTTCTAAATGCTTATAAAATGATAATTGCCAGGTAAGCACAACTTGAGAAAATTTAGTATATTGAGACTGAATGGTAAAGCATTCTGATTGTAACATTAAACATTGAACTAGTGCTATGGTAGAGGTAATTAAATCCCAGTAATCTTTTGGGGCCTACTCCCCTTGTCTGAATTCATGTGGCTTCCAGTACACAATTTTAAGTGCGCAATTGGGGCCATTTTTAAATTTTAGAAAATAAGGAGCCCCGCTGTAAATAAAGTCATATCAGCTTCATAGGATGATGACATTATAGGGCATACAACCAGGGTAAGATGGCATTAAAAGAAAGTTCTCCTGATGGACCGAATTCTCACAGATTTGAGTAGATGGAAAGTACTGACATTGACTTTCTCGATGAGGACTGACACTATTAAAATGAACGTTCTGCCAAGAATGCTGTTTCTGTTCTCTACTCTCCCAGTGCTGATACCTGAAAGAGACCTTCAAAATTTACACAAAAGAAATCACCAGCTTCATATGGGCAGGCCAAAAACATAGAATTCGGTTAATAAAACTACAAGAGGGCAAAAGACAGGGCGGTTGGGGCCTACTGAATTTAATTAGGTACTATTGGGCAGCTCAAATAATCCCATTAGTTAAACTGTTAAATAAAACCCACCCGATAGATTGGTGCAAGATGGAGCGAGATGCTTATTCAGGGATACCAGTTTGGGTACTACCATGGATTATTCTACCAAAGACTCTCCACAGGGTGGAGAACAGATGGACAAGGCATACTATGGCAATATAGTTAAAGATTAGAGCAATATGGGAGAAACCTGAGTGTGTATGGCGGTTTGTTCCTTTATAGTACCTTCCAAAGTTATTAAGTATGAGAAGGGATAAAATCATTAAGGAATGGTCTGAACGAGGTTTAGTCACGTTGGAACAATTCATTGATGGTGAAACTGTAAAAGAGTTTAGTAAGTTACAAGGGGAGTTTGGCCTTCAGTATTCTAATTTTTATAAATACCTTCAGCTTAGGCTCTACATTTTCTGGAGGGTAGGAAGTAACAATCTGACAGAGCAGTTAGAAGAAGGAGTGGTTCTGGTTAAACATAAAGCAGATCTGGGTGACACGGCACACCTAACCTCACAATTCTATAAATTACTGGAAGATAAGGCACATCTCCTAGTAACTCAAAAAATTCAAAGGAAGTGGGAGGAGGAATTAGGGAGGGAAATTTTGGGGGAACACTGGGATAAGATATGGACCAATATTCACAATACCACAAATTCCATGATATGGAGGGAGTATAAATGGAAGGTGGTGGTGAGATTTTTTATAACCCCTGTGGTATCCCAGCATTATGCTGGACATCCATCTGATAGATGTTGGAGAGGATGTGGCGGTATGGGATCTCACTACCATACGTTCTGGGCCTGCCCGAAGATCAGAAAATTCTGGAACCTAATCAATAGTGGGATTAAGAGAATAGTGGGACTGGATCAGGACCTGGATTTTGAGCATTTGATTTTGGGAGGGCAACCGCCTGAAATTAGAACAAAAGGTAAGAGGTACCTATTCTTAATTCTCTCGGTGGCAGCGGTCAAGGTCTTAACACAAAATTGGCTAACACAGAAACAACCCACAACTAATCAGTGGTGGAACAATATTAATAATATTCAACAAATAGAGGCCATTACGGCTAGGCTTGGAATCCAGGTCTCAAGATTCAGTACCAATTGGCATCCAATTTTTAATTATTTTGAGGAACAGAGAGGAATTCCTATCCTCGAGCAACAGTTGAGGGCTTGAGGGAGAGGGACTTGGTTGGAAGGGGAGTTTAGTGGAGGACTAATGGAATTAAATATTAGTTTTCCTAATTGCCTGGTTCATGAAAGCAGACAGGCAGTTTTAAGCTAGTGGTTACCTAAGAGAAAATGAAAACAAGGGATACAAAACAAAATCCACAATGAAACGGTGAAGGCAGTTTGGAATGGACTGTTGTATTAAGTTAATAATAGAGAGATAAGACAGGAGGTGATTAATTTAACACAATGAACAATTAAGTATAAACAGAGAATGTCTTCAGTCTGGAATTTATTTTTTATATCCTTTTAATTGTGGCATAGGTCAATGATGTATAAACTGGATGTTGGTATCCCTAATAAACTTGAACAAGTTCAGAAAAAAAAAAGAAAGTTCTCCACTGAAGCCATAGTACCTAAGCAAAGTTCAAATGAATGTGTCTCTCTCAATCATTATAGCTCACAAACACTGGCACTGTGTTTAGGGGATAAACAGTACATACAAGAGTCATGCCTCTTAAAAAGGTAAGGTAAATTTTATTTTGCTAGGTGCCCAATCCCGGAGGCTCTGGGTGCCGTACAAAATTCAACAACACAATTAATACATATATAAAATCCAATTATAAAATGAAACATATACACCCCTCTATTATTAAACCCTTTACAGTCACACAAGACAGGGATTACAGTGACAGCAATCTCGTACCGAATCACAAAAGCTTGCTGAAATAAATATGCCTTAAGGCAAATCTTAAAAACTTCCACTGATGGGGCCTCCCTCACCAAGGTGGGCAATTCCCTGAGGACAGGGCAGGCGATGCTAAAAGCTCAGTCACTGGCCATTTTAAGTCTTGTCCTTGGAATCACCAAGAGGCCCCTAGAGGAAGACCGGAGGGAATGAACTGAGGCAGCTGGTGTCAGAAGATCAGTCAGGTAGCGAGGGCCCAGACTGTGTAGGGTCTTATAGGTGAGCAAGCCCACCTTGAAAAGTACCCTCCATCGAACTGGCAACCAGTGCAATTCCTGCAGTACCAGGGAGACATGGCAAAATTTTGACAAGCCTGTCAACAACCTGGCAGCTGCATTCTGCACCAGCTGCAGCGAATGGAGGGTACCTCCAGAGACCCCAAGGTAGAGCACATTACAGTAGTCTAGCCTGGATGTCACAAAAGCATGTACCAAAGTGGGGAGGTCCAGGGGCGGAATCAGGTGCTTAATCCTGGTGATATTTCTCAGATAGAAAAAAACTCACCTTGACAACGGCAGACATTTGATGTTCCATCGTCAAACCACTGTCAAAAATCACACCAAGATTTTGTACCTTCGGGGAAGCCATCAATGGGACAGAGCCAAGAACCAGTCCAGAATCTACCCCAGAGAGCAATCCCTCATGCCTCCTGTTTGACTCCACCACCAGTATCTCTGTCTTATCAGGGTTCAGCCGCAACCAGCTAGAGGCCATCCAATCATTGATCTCTGCAAGACAGTTGTTTAAAACATCCACCGTGTTAGATGTTCCAGGGGCAAAGGATAAGTACAGCTGTGTGTCATTGGCATAACAATGAAACCCCAGACTATACTTCCTAATGATCTCTCTCAGGGGCAGCATATACACGGTGAATAACATCGGTGATAATACCGAACCCTGAGGAACTCCACAAGACAGCAGGGTCGGAGGTGAGGAAAACTTCCCCATCACCACCCTCTGTCTTCTGTTCATCAAAAAGGACTCAAACCAGCGAATAACAGAGCCAGTGAGTCCACAGAAGTCCCTCAGGCATTTCAGTAATATCTGATGATCCACCGTGTCAAAAGCAGATGAGAGATCAAGTAGAATGAGAATTGTCCCCTCCCCGCGATCCCTCGCCCTGAGCAGATCATTATGCACCTGAATTAACGTGGTTTCTGTTGAATGTCCTGCATGAAATCCTGACTGGAGTGGTTGATAGATATCATGTGCCATGAGGTGATCCCCCAGCTGATGCGCCACAATGTTCTCTATAACCTTATCCAAAAATGGAAAGTTAGAGACCGGTCTATAATTCGCCTTGATGTCAGGGTCCAGAGATGGTTTCTACAGTAGGAGTCTCACCAATGCCTCCTTCAAAGCATCAGGAATGACCCCCTCAGACAAGATGCACCGGACTATAAAGGCGAACCGGACTGACAACATCGACACATCCCATTAAGAACCATGTCGGCGTGGGTCCAATTTGCAATATGTGTGCCTCAGCTTCGAGATCACCCCAATGACATTGGCCACCTCCACTGGTTTAAACTCCCCCCAATCAGAGAGAGTGCTTTGTTGGCAATCCAGGTGACCACTGTTGCCCATGACACAGCTCACTGGCAGAACACCCTGCCTGATGGTGGACATCCTGTCTGAAAAAAAATGAGCAAACTCATTGCACAAAGCCTCAGAAATTGCTTTTTTCAGCTGTAGACAGGCAGGATGTAAAAGCCTGTCCACAGTTCAAAAAAGCATTGTTGGTCGGTTTCTCCCAGCAGCAATCTCCCTGGACAGGAACACTGCCTTCTTACGGTTGATTGCCCCCTGGTACACACCATAGTGTGCACGCAGGGCCAGTTTGTCCACCTCCAGACCGGACCTCTGCCAGCAGCGCTCCAACCTCCGACCCTTGATCTTCAACGCCTTGAGCTCCCCATCAAACCATGGGGACCTCAAGTGAGAAGAACTGGGTTGTACACAGACCGGTGCAAGGGAGTCAAGTGCCCCAGTTACCACCCTATTATAGGCAACAACTGCCTCACTCACCCCTCCCCTGCATGCACCATCTACATCAGATAGGTTTACTACCGCCATAAAACCCTCAGGGGTCATTCCCCTCAATGGGCGGTAGCTCACCATCTCTACAGGGGGAGGGATCTCGGAGGGGGCCCTGAGCAAAAACTCCACTGTGCAATGATCGGACCAAATGACCCAGTCAGTCTTGAGATTCTCAATCTCAAGCCACAGCGAGAAGAGCAGGTCCAACATGTGGCCACCCTGGTGGGTCGAGGTAGTAACAACCTGCACTAGGCCCAGTGATGTCATCAACTGGAGGAAGTGATAACCCAACCTAGATGACTCGTCGTCGGCCCAAACATTGAAATCCCCCACCAATAAACATCTGGAGGATTCCAATGTTTCGCCGGACACAAAGTCACCTACTTCCTGCAGGAACTCTCCACCCACCCTGGGAGGGTGTTAAATCAGGAGAATCTTGCATCCTGTGCCTGGGCCTCCACGGATGGCCACACATTCAAATGAACCCAGTGTTCTCACTGGGTGCACGGTGAAGCCTAACCCAGCTTTAAAACAAATGACCACTCCTCCGCCTCTGCATTCCACTCGGAGGCAGTACACCATGGAGTAACCTGGGGGGACGGCGGCCTCTAATACTGGCCCAGCATCATCCCTCAACCAGGTCTCTGAAATACAACCCAGGTCAACAGACAAAATCAGATCTGCAATAATTGCAGTCTTATTGTTGATCGACCTGGCATTGCACAGCACCACCCTCAGGGGATTAGCAGACAGTGCAGCCCTATTCACTACCTGCCCACTTGATTTCATGGGAACCCTGGGAACAGAAATTAACTCTGCCTGGCCTCTCTCTAAACCCTGGCGCTTCCCAGGGCGTCTTCTGCACCCTATTACCTTGATTGTATTCCCCTCCCCTGTGTACGGGGTCCCCCTCCAGCTTCTATCCACATGCCTCCTTTTGATACCTACTTCCTGGCAATGGCAAACTGTAATATCTGAAACCAGGAGGGAAACAAAGGGGCGTAGATCACAAAGCTGGGAAGCCCCGTACACTATTCTAGTTTGCCAACCTTAGCAACCACCCCTTGACACGACTGCCACACAAATATTCCCCCTCTATCCCTGACTTACAATCTACCCCCTCTTCATCTGACTTAGATGGCAAACCATGTCCCTGTGGTCTTTGAGTGGTAAACTCTGCAGCAGTGGCATTCACTCTCTTGTGTGCCTCTGCTGGGTCATTAAATGGGTAATTGCACCCTCCATATGTGACTCGAAGACAGGCCAGTGCCAACAAGGAATGGGCTACCTCTAGCCCTCTCAATACTTTCCAAAGTGGGTCAAACAACTTGCATCTGATACACATGGTGTATGATCAGTCTGGGAAGATTTTAAACTCCTGGCCATCCATAGTTAATGAAGAGTTTACTCTTGCCCAGCGAAGAATGGAATCCTGGACCTCTGATCCCACCATGACTAATAGAATCATTCTGGCTGTGTCCTGGTTGTCCTATGCTCTCTGAAAGTTTACTTGGTAAGCAGTCTTAAATAGTATTGGGTCAGGTTGCAGCTCAGGTGGCAGAGTGTTCAGAAACCACTGTCTCAAATAGGTGAGTAGGTCCTCTCCTTCAACTGCTTCAGGGACCCCAACAAGATGCAAATTCATTGCCAGATTTGTATTCTCCTGAGTTTCAAGTTGGGCTCTGAGATGGTTATTTCCTATTGTCATTTTTGAGAAAGCAGCCTGCACAGTCTGAGACTGGTCCTCCACACATTTGGCCATTTGCACTGCTTGTTCAGTCTTTGTATCCTGAGTGCTGAGTCGGGATAGGACCTGTTCTACTTTATGGTCCATGTCCCGAACTGCTTGCAGTGCTGTGTACCAGGGTGGGGGATCTTCTGCCCCACTTGAACCTGTGGTTTGGTTGGACATTCTCTGCTGGGCCTGTGGCATCTGCTGCACATTTTTCTGTCCTGGATCTCCTGCAGTTCCTTTCTGGCAATCCATTTCTTATTTAGTTTCATCAGACTCCGGAGTTGTAAAAGTATCATTCTGTGCTGATAAAATCCCCAAAATAATACTTAATATTTAAGAATTTTAAGTTAAATGTGAAGTTCATTGCAGAGACAATCAGAAGCTCAACCAGTCAACAGCATGGCTCTCTAGCATCCCTGGTTTAATGTATTTCAATTGGTTTTGAGCTTCTACTCATAAATTTGTCATTTTACCATATTTCAACAACAAATTTTCAACATGGTCTTTCTGGGACTCCACCACATGGACAAGGTAAGAGGAATTTTTCAAATATGTGCTGAAAGGTGATTTCGTGATTACTGTGCAAAATAACCTCTTGGGTGGGATTTTACAATTTTCACCTACCGAGTTCATGAGATGGGGCTCATAAGAAGGCTAACTTGGAAATTTGGTATACAAGTATGGTACACAACCAAGTTATAAGTGAACATTGAAATATTTCAATGTTTACTCATGACCATTCATTTTCAATATTTTCCCAACAAACTTCCAACGGGGCCTTTTTGGGATTCCACCTCATGAATAAGGCAGTTGAATTTTTTCAAATACAGCTGAAAGGTGATTTTAAAGTCGCTGTACAAAATCACATTTCTGGCAGGATTTGAAAATGTTCCCCTACTAAGTTCATGAGGTAGAGTCATAAGATGTCTATGTTGAAAATTTGAATAAAAAATGGGGCTGGATATTCAAACTTGCACCTGCACAACTCTGCACAGCCCGCTGAATATCGGGCTGTGCAGTTTATGCATGGTTCCTCCCCCTCCGGTTCAGCATGCCTTCATTAGCATTGCACTGTTGCTCAGCTTGACTTGGAGGGCGCAACTGCCTCCTGCTGAATATGACAGAATGGCACAATTTTGGACTTGCACAGGTGCAACCCTATTGCGCATGGTGTAACCCTTTTGAATATCCAGCCAATGGTAAAATAACCAATTTATGAGTGAACATTGAAATATTTCAATGTTCACTCATAACTTCACTAATTTCCAATATTTTTCTACCAAACTTTCAAAATGGCCTTTTTGGGACTCCACCTCATGAACAAGGCAGTTGAAGTTTTTTTTTTTAATTTGGCTTGAAAGGTGATTTTGCAGTCACTGCATGAAATCATGTTTCAGGCAAGATTGAAAATGTGCACTTACCCGGTTCATGACATGGAGACATAAGAAGACTATGTTGAAAACTTGGTGTAAAAATACGGTAAAATGACCAAGTTATGAGTGAACATTGAAATGTTTCAACATTCACTCATACTTCACTAATGTTCAGTATTGTGACTCCAAACTTTCAGCATAGCCACTCTTTCACACCACCTCATAAATGTGACAGGTGTAATTTTTCAAATCCAGGATGAGATGTGTTTTCACACTTGTGGTATGAAATGACATTTCAGACAGTATTCTATAAATGACACATGTCATGTTGATAAAGGTGAGCCATGAAATGACCATCTTGAAAATTTGGGGTCAAAATTTAAGAAAACAAATGACTAAGAAATGTTGTATATAGTGCCAGCCTTTATCCCAAGGGTAGTGCTTACCGATTCTGTGCTGATTACCTGAGTTCAGGGGCAAGCTTAGTGAGCCAGCTGCTTGGGATGAGGCTGGGGGGATGGTGCTGTCATATAACACCACCCCCAGCCTGTGATGGGAAGGTGCAGCATTGCCTGCATGGGCCCAAATATCATATAGTGAAGAGAACTGTTAGTTTGACATAGAGCCCTACACCTCTGCAACCATGGGTGCCAGAGGGCTCTGTGCTTTGACTGATAGATGGAGTCTTTTCCCTCTGCATCTTTATCTGCTGTATTGCTGCACAGAAGTGCAAAGCCCGTAGGGTCTTGCTCTTCCATAGGCAGACAGTCTCCCAGAGGGCCCTGTTCATCTGTATCTGTTCACACAGGTCTTGAAGAGACCTGTATGAATGAGGACAAAAATATGCAAACTGGTAAGCACCCAATTAGGACTCCAATATAAGAAGGTTTATTGTCATGAAAGTGCAGAAGTGCAAAATGTGGCTCCACATCAAGATGATATGGGCTGGTGAAAAACATCTTACGTTTCACCTGTTGGTCACCAGGCTTCTTCTGAAGAGCCACATTTTGCACTTCTGCACTTTTATGACAATAAAGCTTTTTATATTGGAGTCCAGACTGGGTGCTTATTTGCTTGCATATTTTTAAACTTAATTAGTATAGCACCAGTCCTTGTCTCGGTGCTGTTTTTGTTTTTCACTTTTTTCATGAATGAGGATATGATTTAACTATCTCAAAAAGAAAGGAAATTTCTTGCAAAAACTGCATTAATGCACCAGTTAGGGTTCAACTTAGTGCAAAAAAAGTAGAGAAATGTGGCATTATTGTTTCCAACCCCAGCTCTCCAACACCAGGCATCAAAAGGACAAGATCACACAAGCAACCACAGACAACCATCATCAGGTAAGGCAAGCAACATACAACTGTTTCCAGATTATACAAATTTAGTAGCACTGCTGTTCCACCTTCATGGATTTTTTTCCATAGCTGCATATGCACAGGCCCCATATGGGCCTGTGCTTATGCGACCATATCTGAGTGTGTGTGTGTGTGTGTGTGTGGTACACCATGCATGAGTGACTGTGGCTGCAGAAGTGTAGGCTCCATGTGGCTTGTGCTTCTGCAAACAGAGGTACTCACGCATGCTGTATGAGGTACCTTGCTAGATAGCATGATTCACTAGTACATGGTATTCTATATGCAGCGGCATAATTGAAAAACTGCTATGTCTTGAAAAATGTCTAGATCTGCTGCTGAAACTATGACACCCACATTGCAACAGTACTTCCATTTGTGAAACTGCAGGCCTCACAGGGACCTGCCCTTCTGGGGCCAGAAGTCAGTGTGTATGTCTTACATCTGTGACTGAAAAGGCACAGGACCATCAGGGGCTGCAGTTCTACAGACATAAGTACTGTTGCAATTTTGTTATCATGGATTTTGTCATGCCTATGCTTCTGCAGCCAGAGGTTGGTGTGTACAGTATGTCTTACACATGCGGCTGCAGAAGCGCAGGCCCATTAAGTGTGTGTATATTGTACCATGTGCATAATTACCTGAGGCTACCTTCTGTAGACAAAAGAACTTCTGTAATTTGGGTATCATGCATTTGTATCTGTGGCTGCATGGGCCTGTGCTTCTGCATACAGAAGCAGTGTTGCAATCTGAGTATCATGGATTTCTATCTGCAGCCAGAAGTGAGCGTGTATATCTTGCACTGTGCATATTGCAGATACAAATCCATGAAGGTAGCACATCAGCGCTACTGCATTTGTGTCATCTGGAAACAGATGTATGTTCATCTTACCTGATGATGGCTGTCTGTGGTTGCTTGTGTGGTCCTCTTCTTTTGCTGCTTGGCTTCCCTACTTTTGTGGTGTTAAGTTGAACCCTAACTGATGCATTAATGTAGTTTTTTTTGCAAAGAATATATAATAGATAGATAGATAGATAGATAGATAGATAGATAGATAGATAGATAGATAGACAGATATTCTTTGCAAAAAACTGTGTTAATGCACCAGTTGGGGTTAAAGTTAATACAACAAAAGTTAGGAAGTGTGTCTTGGGGTTTCTAATCCTAACCCCCCCACCTAACTCCACCCCAAACAGCAAAAAGAAAAAGCATACAGGTTTTGTGTCTCTGGTGTCTTGGTGAATCAGTGATGGGGTCTTACTTGGAGCTGTCAATCGAAATGCTCACCCTCGCACCCAGCCCTTAGCCTTCTGTCCAAAGTACAAGGTACAGTGGCGTGAAAAAGTATTTGCCCCCTTCCTGATTTTCTCTATTATTGCATATTTGTCACACTGGGGCCCAGATATTCAAAAGGGTTGCGCATGCGCAAGTCCAAAAATGTGCCATTCTGTGATATTCAGCAGGAGGCAGTTACGCCACTGACAACAGGTTGCGCAAAAGAGCAATGCAAATGAATGCATGCTCAACAGGAGGGGGAGGAACCATGCATAACCTGCGCAACCCGATATTCAGTCGGGTTGTGCAGAGTTGTGCATGCGCAACCCCCAACCTGTGCCTGCACAACCTTGAGCCAAAAAAAAAAGGATCAAGTTGAGGGCCACCCACAGGTGAGCTGCTGTATTGCAGGGTGCAACACAGCAGCTGCCACCACTGGCTGGCCCCCAACTCGGTCCCTGTGCCCCCCCACCAGCCCGATCGCGGGCAGAACGTAAAAACAACCCCCCACCCACACATCTCCCGAAGCCCAATCGTGGGCATCACAGTTACAGAAACCCCCACACATATCCGAAGCCTGATCGCGGGCATCACAGTTACATTAACCCCCACACATCCCACAGCCTGATCGTGGGCAGAAGCGTGTATGAACCCCCAGTGCCCGATCACGGGCAGAATGTAACCCTCCCCAACCCGAATATCTCCTGGTGGTCCAGTGGATTAGAAGCCCTATCGCGGGCAGAATGTCACATCACAACCCCCAAACATCTCCCTGGTGCTAGTGTCCCCCCACCCACGAGCCCCTCCACCCCCCCCCGCAGCCGGCGGGCGACAGCATCCCACCGCCTGCCGCTTGCCGCCCGCTTGACGTCGGTGGGGTTGCATGCCTTGTGCAGAGCTACAGCCACCGGGCGTGCAGCCCATAACAGACATGATAGTCCAGATTTGTGAATGATTCATTCACAAATCTGACTGTCATGGGCGGTATGGGGCTGCAAGCCCATTGGCTGTAGCTCTGCACCACTGGGCGGCAGCCCTACCGACAGCAGTCGGGCGGGCGCGGGCGGCAGGCGGTGGATGCTGTCCGCCGCCGCCGCGGGGAGCGGGTGGAGGGGCTTGGGGTGGGGGGACACCAGACACCAGGGAGATGTTTGGGGGTTGTGATGTGATATTCTGCCCGCGATCAGGCTTTACGGTCCACTGACCACCACAGGAGATATTCGCTGGGGGAGGGTTACATTCTGCCCCGTGATCGGGCACGGGGGTTCACATCGCTCTGCCCGCGATCGGGCTGTGGATGTGTGGGGGGTTCATGTAACTGTGATGCCCGCGATCGGGCTGCATTAGGCGCTCGGTCCTCGACGGCTGCTGCCTGGCAGGGTGGCCAGAAGCAAGTCTCGGATCGCACACCTACATGCAAATGGCATGCAAATGAGCCATAACAGATGCAAATGGCCCCCTGCACCTTGCATAAATTATGGCCCCATTTGCATGTCGCTTCGAATATCGGAAATTTGAGCATGGCGCAATGGTACTTGCGCCACCGCAGTTTAATGCTCAACTCTGGCAACTTGTGTGGCGCAAGTTCCACTGCGCCATGCGCAGTGTTTGGTTGGGTGATATTCAGCGAGTCGCTCAGCGTAACTCCTTGAATATCACCTCGTCACACCCGCGCAACTATTTTGAGCAGCTTAGGGCTTGCGCCTCAGAATGGCGGCGGTTTGAAAACCTGGGCCTGGATGTTTTCTAGGTCTTTAGAGAAATGTAATATTAGATAAAGGGTACCTGAGTGAACAAATAACACTTGTTTTTTTTTTATTTCACTTATTTAATGAAAAAAGTTAACCAACACCAACTGGCACTGTGTGAAAAGTAATTGCCCCTTACACTTAATAACTGGTTATGCCACATTTAGCTGCAATGACTGCAGCCAAACACTTCCTATAATTCAATATCAGTCTTTCACATTGCTGTGGAGGAATTTTACCACTCTTCTCGCAGAACTGCTTTAATTCAGTAACATTTGGTAGGTTTTCGAGCATGAACTGCTCGTTTCAGGTCCTGCCACAGCATCTCTATTGGGTTTAAGTCTGGACTTTGACTAGGCCACTCCAAAACTTTAATTTTACTTCTTTTTAGCCATTCTGATGTGGACTTGCTTTTGTGTTTTGGATCATTGTCTTGCTGCATGACCCAACTACGCTTCAGCTTCAGCTGACGGAAGGATGACTGGACATTCTCCTTAAAATTTTCTGGTACAGAGCAGAATTCATGGTTCCTTTAATTATGGCAAGTCATCCAGGTCCTTAGGCAGCAAAGCATCCCACACCATCACACTACCACCACCATGTTTAACTGTTGGTATGGTGTTCTTACTGTGGAATGCTGTGTTTGCTTTACGCGAGACATTATGGGATCCATGTTGTTCAAAAAGTTCCACTTTGGACTCATCTGTCCATAGAACATTTTCCCAAAAGGATTGTGGATCATCCAGGTGCTTCTTGGCAAATGAGAGATGAGCATTTATGTTCTTCTTGGTTAGCAGTGGTTTCCGCCTTGCTACTCTCACATGAAGCCCATTTTTGCCCAGTCTCTTTCTGATTGTGGAGTCATGAACACTGACCTTAGCTGAGGCAAGAGAAGCCTGCAGTTCTTTGGATGTTGTTTTAGGATCCTTTGAGACTTCTTGGATGATTTTACACTGCGCCCTTGGAGTAATTTTGGCAGGCCGCCCACTCCTGGGAAGGTTCACTACTGTTCCAAATGTTCTCCATTTGGAGATTATAGCTCTCACTGTGGTTCGATGGAGTCCCAGAGCCTTAGAAATAGCTTTGTAACCCTTTCCAGACTGATAGAGGGCAACAAATTTTTTCTGATCTTTTCAGGAACTTCCTTTGATCATGGCATAATGTGCTTGTTGAATCTTTGTGCTGGCAATGTGACTCTGATGGTAAGGGCCAAAATAAGTGAGATTTATATTGAGCAGGGCTGGCTGTAATCAAGCCTGGCTGTGTTCAATCAGCTGACTCTAATTATCCCTTTAATTGGGTTGATTTAACTAGGGGCAATTACTTTTCACACAGTGCCAGTTGGTGTTGGTTAACTTTTTTCATTAAATAAATGAAATAAGTAAAAAAAAAAAAAGTGTTATTTGTTCACTCAGGTTCCCTTTATCTAATATTATATTTTGTCTAAAGACCTGAAAACATCCAGTGTGACAAATATGCAATAATAGAGAAAATCAGGAAGGGGGCAAATACTTTTTCACGCCACTGTACAACTCCAAGCAAGTGTATCATAGTGATCTACTCTTCGAAGGTAGAGAAGTATGTCTTGCCACATGTTGTCAACAGAATCTGTTGTAGGTTTCTTTGTGCAGGTCCCCAATGAGATCATGCCTGACCTTGCTTGCTCAGGAAAGGGGGTGGGTGTTAGGGCTGGCAACCCCAAGGAAGACTCCATGACTGATTAGCCAAGACACCAGAGACCCCAAACCCTAATGTTTTTTCCTTTTGCTGCTTGTGGGCTGGGGGTGTGGAGTTAGGGTTGGAAACTCTAATACCACATTTCCCTGCTTTTGTGGCATTAACATGAACCCTAACTGCTGCATTAACATTTTATTGCAAAGACTTTTCTTTTGTTGAGATAGTGAATTGTATCCTCATTCATGCAGGTGCATTTGGGACTTGTGTGAACAGTTGAAAATCCCAGGGCCCTCTAGGCCCTGTGCCAAGGGAAGACTCCATCCTCCTACTGAAGTGGAGGGCCCTGCAGGTCCTGCACTTCCATGCAGCAACTGATTTCAAGAATTCATGGGACTGTCTGGTGGGCTGTGTAGACACAGGACCCTCTGATTCCTGTGCTGCCATGCGGCCACAGACACAGCCACACAGGGCAAAGAATCCATCTCTCAGACAAATCACAGGGCCCTCTGATACCCATGGGTGCAGAGGTGCAGGACCCTATGCCAAGAGAACAGTTTTCTTCACTATATGATACTTGGGCCCATGCTGGCAAACCTGCACCTACCCTTCCCTTGCTGGGGCGTGGTGTTGCATCAAAGTGCCATCCTGCCCAACCTTGGTGCATCTAGTTGGGACAATGAGCTTGCCCCTGAACTCAGCTCACCAGCACAGAATCACAAATTACTACCTGCTGGGGTAAAGGCTGGCACTACACACAACGTTTCTTAATAATTATAATTTTTTTAAACTTTTGAATGCTAGGCTGGCCTGGTGGTGCTGAGGGCTGAGGCACTGGATGCCTTACCTCACACTACACTGATGACCCATGTTCGGGAATGAGCACAGGCTGCTGAGGGTCAGCAGGGGAGGAGAAGGATTGAGCATCCGAGGACTGCTCTCCTTCTCTGGGAGGGGGGACATCAGCTCTTGGTGCATGACTGGCCCCTAATGGAGACTAGGGGCTGGTATGCTGATGCTCAGAAGGAGGAGAGATAAGGCAGACACTCGGAGGAGCATGTGTGGTAGTGTGCACGCTCTCTCTTTGTGGCGACATTGCATGCCACATCTTGGGGAAAGTAACTGGAGGAGAAAATTGGTACTGGTGATGCAGAATTACTCAATCCCCACAGACACCACCTCCGTGATGGGCAGAAACCTTTGGCACCGGATCCGTGTGTTACGGTGGGTTGGGGATCCTGCTGCCCTGTCACTGGGGGAATAGCCATGGGGCAGCCATGAGGTAAGCTGCAAGTGGAGGACAAAGCTGGGGGATCAAGTGAGAATAGCTGCCAGTACTAGGAGGATAAACATGATTAACTGCAAAAAAACAGCAACTTTTGAACCTACATTTTTAATAGTTATTTTATGACTCCCAGTTATAACATGACATGTGGCAGTTATAGAACACTTGCTGAAACATCATTTCATATTATATGTACAAACACACGTCTCATCCAGGATTTGAAAAAATATATCTGTCATGTTTATGAGATTATGTGAAAAATGGCTATGTTGAAAATTTGAAGTCAAAAAACTGAAAATTATCTACATTTATTATCACTGAAGATTGAAATATTTCAACGTTCACCTATAACTTGGTCACTTTGAAATATTTTTACACCAATTTTTCAACAAAATCTCCTTATGATCCCAACGTATGAACCTGGTAGGTGAAAGTTTTTGAATCCCACCTGAAACGTGATTTTTGTGGCACAACAGTGAAAGCACCCTTTGGGATGGATTTGAAAAATGGCACTTGCTTTATACAGGAGGTGACGCCCCAAAAAGGCAATGTTGAAAGTGTGGTGGAAAAATGTTAACAATTAGCAAAGTTATGAACACTGAAATATGAGCACTGAAATATTTCAATGTTTACTGATAACTTGGTCATTTTAACATATTTTTACACCAATTTTTCAACATAGCCTTCTTATGACAAATCCAGTAGGTGAAAATTTTCAAAATCCACCCAAAAATTGATTTTGTGCAGTGACCATGAAATCACCATTCAGGCCAGATATAAAAATTCCACCTCCCCTTTTCTTAAGGTGGGGGTACCAAAAAGGGCATGTTGAAAATTTGGTGTAAAAATATTCAAAAATGTCAATGTTATGAATAACATTTCAAACTCCATTGGAATACATTAAACTGGACTTTATTTTCTCACATCACGGACATCAATTCAGGCAGCAAGCTATATATTTGATTGGAGAGTGGATATATGTCATGGGACATATTCAGATGAGTGAGGGTGTGTGTGGGGGTGTGGAGTGGTGGTTGCTGAGTGGGAAGTAGGGATGGAGTGGGCAGGGCATGTGTGGGGGGCAGATCAACAATGGACTGTTTTCTTGATAACAGGTTGTTTAAAAGAAAGAAAAACATTCGGGGACTGTTTTCGTTTTTGCAGCTTGTTTTGTTTTTTGTTGTATTGGATCTGACACTGGAGATTGGGCACCCCAGTATCAGCTTTTAGTCTACAGTGGTACCAAGGATGGCACCACGGTATTGCCACTTATAAATGAGGGCAGTGACCTAGGGTGGAGGGCATTGGACAAGTGATACTGGGGTGAGCACATTGATCCATTTTAAGCATGAACTAGCCAATATTGGGGAAGGACCAGGGAGGGGTGGCTAAGCTGAGAGGGGGAGAGAAATCAACTAGAAGAAAGATAAATATATAGATTAGATAGCTAACTAGATAGATAGACAGACAGACAGAGAGATGAGCAATCACTGTAGTTCGCAGCATGGCTCTATCTGTGGTTGCAGATGTCAAGAGTCTTCTGTTGTTCTCATACAGAGAACATTGGTGAATGGCTCCTCTTGCTAAGCTGAGCACCCTGGATTTCAGGGTGCCCAGAAAAGGTATTTCTGGTTATAGTTTAAAAAAAAAAACACCTGAACCTAGCTAAACAGGACCCATTTAGCTTGGTTCAGGTGTTTCTTTTTTAAAAATAAATAATTTTTGTGTATCTTTTATGTTTTTTAGTTCGGGGAGAAAAATATAAGATGGTGTCTGTCATGACCCAAAAATATTTTTTGGGTTGTTAGAAGTAAGTAGTGGGAAAGCAAAAAGCTCTCACAACCCCAAAGTTTTCATGTCATATCAGAGGGTTATCCAAAACCCTACTGAGCTTGCTCAGAAAAAAACATTTACATATTTATAACTCTGGAGAACCATTTAATGTTTTTTTCACAAAACATTTGAAAGGCACTATCTTGACACTGTCTGCTTCTACCCTGAAAATTTCAGAAAATAATTTCTTTCCATCTAGGTTGTAGGTGACAGCTAAAAAAAGTGTGTTAAGTATACGAAAAAAGTTAAACATTAATGTAAAAATTACATATGTGGGTTTCAGAAACCATACATGCTGTCCTCACAAACAATTCCACATATTGAGACCTTGCCTCTGGGAAAACATGTGCACAATTTGGGGCAGTTTTGCCCAATGCCATCAAAGCTATTAATGTGCAAATTAAGGGGTTTGATACAGAAACTGTCAGCCAACCCTAAGTATACTGGTGCTACCATGTCAGTATAATATATATGTATATAACTCCTTTAAGGATATTAAATGGCACTTATCAGTGGTATGTTTACCGCCTTCAGCCCTAGAGTGGGAATATTGCAATAGTCTCACTTTAGGTGACCAGGTGCAAAAGTAATGTCACTGCAGGTTGCCATTGGTTGTAGCTGGCAGTGCAAGCAGCCCAATCAGAATGCAGCTGCTCACTTGCACCCGCTCCCACCCTCGACTTTCATTTCATCAATGGCCCGCACAAGGTACTTTCACTTTCCTTTAACATCACAAATTGTAATATAAACTACAGCTCTTGTAGTTAAATTCTACTCCCCTGCACTGCTCTGATTTCCCCTGCCTGCTGCAAAATTTTTATAGCCTCATACCTCTCTCCCTGTTCTGAGAATACTGGTGTCTCTCTCCAACCGGCACTGCACCACACTTCACACCAGGGATCATAATCACTTCCCTGATTGTCTCTTCGTCTTGCACCCACTCCCTCCATGAAATGGAATGCCTGATTCTTGACATCAAATCAACACAGCATTAAGATGTGCTGACACACAGATGCACACACTAGTGCTGTGTGCATCAAACTGAAAGTAAACCCACTTGGTCATCCTAAATAACACTCAATCATCCTAAAAAGTTGTAAAAAAATCTAAAAACAGTAACATGCACAAACAGGAAAGGGCTCTGCATAAACCAAATATGCCAGTGCCCTACCTGAAATGCTCCATTTGATGAAGGAAGGGACCAGTGCACTAGAGGCAGAAGTTTGTTATCTATATCAGATGTTTAAACTGATCAAGGGGGAGGCTGGTACTAGGGGGATCCAAACAGATAAGTGAAAGGAAGGGGATCTTAGCTCGTTCTCCCCAATGCCTGGGGCTTGTAATAGCCCAATGGGTAAAAACTGGATTCAGGCCCAAAACTAGGTAGGTGCTAGACTAACAGTAGGTGTCCACAAAATGGGGGGTGTGAACAACAGGAAAGCAAAAAGGCCAGGGAAGAAAACAAATAATGTATGAACATATAACAACAAGCAGTCAGGAGGTAGTTGGAAAGGAATCTACCTCAGTGCAGAAGTCTGGGTAATAAAATCAGCGAGCTCCAGACAATGATGACAGGCACTGAGATAGACCTTGTAGCCATCACTGAAACATGGGCCATGGATTAACATGACTTGGACCTCACAGTTCCTGAATACTTATTGCTAGGGAAGGACAAAGGAACTGGTAGAGAGGGCAGAGTAGCCTTCTATGTCAGGGATGGAACTGAGGCCATGGAAGATGGGAATCTCAAGGATGGTATGGAAGGGACCAAGTCTCTGTGGATTCAGCTTACGGTGGCAGCAGGTAAAAAACTACAGTTAATTGTGTTCTACGGACTGCCAGGGCAAGGAGAAGCAGAAGACAGGGAGCTCAGTGAAGAAATTAGAAGGAAAGTGACTAATGGAGATGTTGTTGCTGGTAGGGAATTTTAATTTACCCGACATAGACTGGGATGTTCCAGTGGCTAGGAGCACTAGAAGGCAGACTATGCTGGATACCTTTCAGGACTGTCTACTGGTGCAGCTGGTATGGAAGCCCACCAGACAGGGATCCATCCTGGATGTGGTGTTCACTAACTCTGAAGTAGTAAATGCAGTAAGAGTTGAGGAGTCACTCATGAACAGTGACCACAGCAGTTTTGTTAAAATTAGCCCTTGGGACTGAAAAAAATGCACACAAGGACAGAAGTCTTGGACTTCAGAAGCAGGGGGTGCAGAGAGAAATTTCTAGGCCCTGGACACACCTTTAGGTCTGGGGCCCCCCTCCCATCGCCCAGACATACAAATGTGTAAATTTTGGCCCCCCGAGCCACCTGGGCCCGGGACAATTGTCCTGGCTGTCCCCTCCTGTTGGCACTCCTGTTCAGAAGGGCAGAGTTCAGCAAACTCAGAGGGGTGGTTCAGGACAAGTTAGACAGGGTAGGCAGTACAGAAGGTGTGGAAGAGAAATGGGGTAATAAAAGGGGTCATCCTTGAAACATTGTAGCGATGCTTATCTAAAGTGACTAAAAGAAATAAACTAATTTATACATATATCTGCTCAGATATCAAGATTTATCACATGGCTTCTGTGTTTACGCCTATTGCATAAATATATTTATACAGCAAGTGTGAGAGTTTTTACAGAAAGATAAATCTATTTATCTCACTACCTTAGATTCAGATACATGTTTATCTGCATCTAAGGGATGTCACAATAGAAATGCAGTAATCTGCACTTTGCAGAACACAGGGGGCCCTCAACATACTGCTGGCACTAGTTTCCTTTGAACACCACATTCCAATACAGTTTCATAATCCCTGAAAATGCTGCAAGGTGAGGATGTATGCACCTCTTGTTATTGTGCATACTGTTAATGAAGTGACTGAAAACATAAACATAGTCTATCATTTACAACCACTGAAAAGGCAATGTAAATTAGGAAAAAAAATCTCCTTAGTGTTAAATGGGTACCTGTCAAAAGGTATGTCCTGTCATCCTCCATGCTGCCACGGTTGGACGCTGACTCCAGTAGTCTGAACAATTAAAGAGACACTGTGTGAGTGAATCTGTAAAACAACCCCCCAAAA
This sequence comes from Neoceratodus forsteri, assembly GCA_016271365.2. Classification (NCBI taxonomy): domain Eukaryota; kingdom Metazoa; phylum Chordata; order Ceratodontiformes; family Ceratodontidae; genus Neoceratodus; species Neoceratodus forsteri. The sequence continues at coordinate 212,712,664 of JADMNL010000024.1, forward strand.
AAGTTTAATAACAGCCCTATGATAAAATAAGTTTTTCTCAAAGTACATAGATGACCTGTACTCTTAAAACAGCAATATGGAACGTCCTCTCAAAAAGCAAAGTAGACGAGCATGAGAGAATAGTACTGCAAGTAATGTTCCCCCACCCAAAAACACATGAAATAATGGCCATGAGATTTCAGCAAACTATATTTTTATAATAAAAGTGTACACCCTGAATGGCGTTCATTGTAGCCAAAGACATATTCATCATAAAATAATGTGCAACTAAGTCATAATCAGGAGCACGCGCATACATCGTGCAGACAAACGGACTCTGAATAGAAGAAAAAATAAATAATTTGAACCAGAAATCCTGGCAATGAGCACCCAAAGAGTAACAGACTTTCCTAAAAGGAAAGCACAGTGGCTAAACACACTTATTTAAATAGCATACATTAAATAAAGCTCCAGATCCTGAACAACGATATCATAAATATTCACCTTAGAAAGCTATATTAGGATCAGCATCACCAGCTTGGCAACAAGCAATGCTGTCAAATGAGTGCCGACCTGAACTTAAAAGTGAAAGAAATGGGGATTCAAGCGTGAAATAATGCAAATAATGGCCATAGATGCAAACCAAACTGAAGTCTTGAATTTGGCCGAGTAAAATTGCTGTATTGAAATGACAAACATGCAGCTATCAACCCGATTGGTTGCTCCTCCCTTCACCACATCTATCACCAGAGGAAGAAAATCTATTTGAGGAGTGCCGTTAGCACACTGACAGCCTGTCCACCTTCCACAATAAAGAATTAATGAAGATGGTCAGTATAAAATGAATGAGAATTATTTTGAGTAATTTATTAATGAATCAGGAATTAAATGTTGCTTTCCGTGTAATGCTATGCTCCTTGTCACTGAGTTGCTGCATTTGCACAAGCCAAGGGTTTTGGCAAATGACTGTTTTTTTCTTTAACAAACCCATTTTGCCATTCAGCCATGCCCAGGTTGGCAGCAGTGAACAGCAGTCCTCAGGTTAAAACCAGATAGTATCTGAAAGGAAAAGCCTTACTCACGTCTTAGATGGCAGTATTAGATTTATAGTTTTACAGTAGATTTTGCAGATCTGCTGACTCAGTTTGAAGCAGATACAGAAGCATTAACTGACCTCAACCAAAATGACATTTTGCCAGCTGAGGAGATATTGCCACCTGTAACACAAGAACTAGTGGGCGCTGTTCAAGATGTCAATATTCCGAGTGACGTGAGAGCAGTTTTGGAATCAGCTGTGGATGAAAATGTATCCAAAGATGTGCCAGCCAGAACTGTGGAAGGTGTACCCAGACAGTAAGTTAGACACAATAAATAAATAAATATTGAATTTCATACAAGTTAATAAGAATAAAAACACAAAAAGAAAGACGACTGTTGATGCAAGCACCATAAAGACCTACATAGAAAATTAATTTAAAGATGAAATGGAATTACAGGCTAACCACCAAAAGATCTAAACAAAATGTTATGCATGTTTTTTATATCGGCTGAGAAAAAAAAAAGGTGGTCATTATGAGCCTTTAACGTTACGGAGTATATTCCAGTCAAATGGTATTTAAAAAGCAAGAAATACTGCAGTTCACTATCATGTTTAACAAAAATTGAAGAGACAAGGAATGTGCTAGTGGCAAAGCAAACAAATTTAAAGAGTCTGGGTAAAGGATCAAAAAGCAATGCTGCAGAGGAAATCGGTGACAAGATAATCGAAGAACTATTTGAAAAATAGCAGCTAGGTCCACACTCTCCACATTCCCTTTTACATACAGTATGGTTGTACTGCAGCCTGTACTTCAGAATATGTGGGAACACAGAAATGCATGATAAGAGATGGGGATATGTACAAGTCAGAAGAGATGAAAGTGGTTGCAGGTTTATCAAATACTCCACAGAAAGACAGACAAAGACCCCAAGTAGAACCAGTCCAAAAGAGATATGCAAAATAAGGCCAAAAGCACATGAAACACTGAGTGTTCCAGAAAGATGCCCAGCATTGATCTACGTGAAATATAACAGTCAACGGCCAGATGTGGCAGAGCACGATGACAGTCCCCTTTCCCTTGCCACAAACCAAAACTGCACCCCTAACAATATGTCATAAAATGGTACAAGAACCAACCAACTGGCATAAACCAATTATTCAAAGTAATGAAAACAAAGATAATGGAAGCTAGCATAGATACAGACAAGAAGCTAAGTAATCACAGCATTAGAAAGCTCCTAGTACAAAAACTGAGCAAGGAAGGTGTCAGTGTGATTGAAATTATTCAAGTCAAAGGACATACAAATGTACAAAGCCTAAGTGATTATGTTAAACTGAACAAGGTTCAACACAAGAAAATAAGTGGCATCCTGAGTGGAGTACAAGAATCTGGATCCAGCACAAGTCACACAAGATTGTATAAAACTGAGGTGCCAAAAGGGAAACTTGTCCACCAATATGGGATGACTATTTCTACTGTACTAACATCCAGGGACAAAATATTACAATAAATATCAATGGAGGTAATTTTGTTTCATTCAGCTTTTCAGCATTACTAAAATTAGTTCAATAAAATCAAATTTATTAATGTTTTTGTCATGTTTCTTTTCTTTCCATACAGGAAAGAGATGAACACAGAAAAGCCAAAAAAAAAAAAAAACATGTATCATTTACAATGACTGTGAAAGCGACTAAGGTAAGATGGTGTTTTTTTTTTTTTTGATATTTTTTTTACATTACCAAAGCACAATATAAAATATGTAATACATTGCAAGGTGCACACTGAAATAGTATCTCAAAACATGTTACCATATTTGCGTAGGTGAGTACATGGAGGAGACAATTAGTGATACAGATAAGAGGTAATTTTGTTAAAATATCATAACACAAACCACTTGACAATGGTAACAACATAGAACCATGCATATACACAGTCTGAATAGTGATCCTAGCACACCTCAGTAAAGAACAGTAAACATAGTCACTTGACACGCTGTATGGCATCACTCCCAAGCAATAAATCTACAGTAGCTTCATTGTGCATTGTGAGACATCTCATAAACATCAACACAGTGATATTTTGTCATAGTGACACTTCGGGGTTCAAATGTACAAGACATTCTGCATATAGCTGACTACAATACATTCATGCATCCCAGTGTTACCTCCAATACTAACCATGGTTAAATGGCACCAAAACTGGGATGTCATACTGTCACTGTGTTAAAAGTATCTGTAATTAAAAACTGTACAGAATGTGTCAATGAATGTAAACTAGAAAAAAAAGCAAAATTGATTGTATTGCTGCACTGGACTTAATTTTATTATGATACAAAACCTATGGACCCTTTCTTTTTTTATTCATATGTGCCTTTTTGTTTTTATTGACAGGATAATGTTTGGAATAAGAATCACATATACATTGTAGAAAGACCTGTTCGATGGGAACCCAGCAACATGACAACAAGTAACAGTATCGTAACACTTATGTAAAATAATAAAAATATGCCTGCATCAATACAAGAGACACCACTAGATATTTTGTACAGATATATTGTAATGTAAAAATGTGTTTTTAAATGCATAGATAACAGTAATCATACAGTGTTTAGTTTGGCAAAAACCATACAAACTAAAAGTAAATGCACTTCATAAGAATGGTCAGTCTCTACACTGCAAAATAGCACATGTTCACAGTTTGACCCTTGCATACATTATGATTTTGCCTGGCGCTAATGCAGTTTGCCCATGCTATTAGGCCTTTTGAATATACCAGACCCACGCTAATCCCACGCTAAACCTGCGCAAACGGTTTTGCGCGGCGCAAAGTTTTGAATATCTGGCCCCTAGTTGTTACAGATTATCTGTATGTAACTAACATCAGAAATACAAACATAAAAATCAATCTGTTGCTTTTCTGATGATATGCCAATTTGTTTGATGCTCTTGAACATTTTGTTGACAAAAAAAAACAGTAGAGATTTGAAACCTTAAAACCCGATCACAGCTTCTTTACTACATCACATTGGCAATGTCTGCTTGGACAATTCAGTTGCTGAGTATAGAGGGGTGCAGGGGGAGTCTTTAGCTGTGAACTGTAAAAGATTAAGCAGTTGTACCCCCCAAACAAAATACCACTCAGCAATACCATGACCCAACTGTTTTTACTTTTACACTGTGGTTGAGAAGCCAAACAGAGAGTGAGCATGGGAGAGCAAGCTAGTCACCAGTCTCCACCCTACTGCAGACTGGGTTTTACAGAGATGCATAAAAAATCAGAACAATGAGACAAAAAGAGAGAAACCATCAGGGCAGTAATCAATTTCATTACAATATGTATTACAGAGTCCTGAACTTTGCAATTAGTTCTCTGATTAGTTGTTTTCACTGTTTCCCTGACTCCAATTTCATTTGAGAATTACACAGATCTGGAAACTCAAAATGTGTTCCTGTACATCTCACTGTTAAGTGACAGAGCGATCGCACCTCCCTTATATTGTCTGTGAGGCCATAAACCCTGTACGAAGGGAGTGTTCTTTATTTCATAAAAGACAATGGAAACTGCATGCACAAATGGAAAATGCAAACTACAGAACACAGACTGTATGAAACTAAGCGGTCAGTAAAAGGAATCATAAATGCTAACAAAATAAGTTCTTGTAAGCAAATTACACACCGATAAATTGACTTCCTTGGACTTAGTGTCATGCATTAAACAATGGTAAACATGTCAACAAGCCAATCAAATTGAAGGGGATTAATTGTGCTCTTAAATGAAAAGAAAAAATACCACAGAGTCGTCAGCTTCATGTCAGCTTATTGATTAATATCATACGTAAAAAAGAAACAATACCATTTCTCAATACAACCCTGAAAACCAATCCACATAATGCAGCTCTTCTCCTTGTCACCATGGCTATGTCATCTGGGTAATTGACTCCTACACAAACACTGCAGAGGGTGTGAGAACCTATTAAGCAAACAGCATTCTGTGTGGCTGTTTGCAGCAAACAGGGGTGGAGAAGAGGGAGCGCGGTTGAGATCTCTATAGCAATGCTCAGGACACCTGCATCTCACAGCACCCAGGGGACTGAAAACTGTCACGAGCTAGCCAGTGGATAAATAAAAAAAAGTGCTGAGAAGGTAAGATGTTTCTTTAAACCACACAGGAATGACGATAAAACTTAAATATCTGGAGGTGTCAGTGTGGAAAAACTCTCACGCTTGTTGTATAAACCAGACATGTGATGTCCTTACCTTGAATACAGTATGTATCTACAGAAGCTGTGTTTGACCTCAGTACCCTCACTCGTAGCTGCACCACTCATGAGGTCACTGAGGTCAAATACAGCTTGTGTAGATAAATACTGTATTCAAGGTAAGGACATCACATATCCCCTATATATTAATTGCAAAAAACTTTTGTACAGTTGTAGCCATTGCCATAGTCAGGTATTTCCAGAAATTTCTGTGATATCGCTAGAGAAATTCCTGCCTACCTGCCTGCAGTACTGCTTAGGGCCACCAGAGAGAATCTCTTTAGAAATGTTGCAAAATATGTGAAATTATCTGACACAGCAATGGCTGCAGCTGTATGTTAATGTAGATATTAGGGTTGAAGAATGTGATAATCCCACCCAACAGTGACTTTTTGACAGCGAGTTCCCATACAGTGACTACAGTGTCACGTTGCTGTAGGGAACCTGCTGGAACCCAGCACAGTCTGTCGGGAGTCCTGCACACACCCCAAATCAGCTCCAACTTAGAGTTGATAATTCTAAGTGGAGGGGTGCAAGAGACGCAGCCCCCCACATGGGGGGTTCAGGGGCGAAGCCCCCCAAAGAAAACACTTAGTGCAAGTGGAAACCAGCAGCTGACTGCAAAATGTGGTCGACCTGCCGGTTTTGATGTCAGGGCATTCGACAAATATTTTGTCGAACACCCGTCTTGGATCCAAAGAATGCAAAGTGCACAAAGTACGGAAATGAAGAACATTAAGTTTTTGTGTCTCTGGAGTATTAGTGAATAAGAGGTGGAGTCTTCCTTGGGGTTGTCAATCCTAATGTCCACCCCCTACCCCCAGTCCATAGCCTCCTGTCTGAAGCACAAGGGACCGCACCAACCCAGTGACTGATGGTGATAAACTCTTCAAAGATAAAGTATGGCTCACCATATGTTGCCAACAGAATCTATCATGACTTTCTTCACACAGGGTCCTGCATGAAGAAAAGAGATCCTATCTGACCTTATTTGCTCAGGAGCGGGAGTAGGTATTAAAGTTGACAACCCCAAGGAAGACCCCACCACCGATTCCCCAGTACTCCTGAGATCCAAAACCCTAATGTTTTTCATTTCCCTATGTTGTGCACTTTGCCTTCTTCAACCCTAATGACTGCATTAACATAGTTTTTTGCGATTAATTTCCCCTCTTTTTCTGACAGTGGAATCATATCTTCATTCACCCAGGTCACGGAGGGACCTGAACGAAATTAAATAAACTGATTATTGGAGTTATTGTTAGCCCTGCTTCACCAACGAACTAACATGTGAAAGACAACAGCATCTTAAAAGTTGTAGTTACACCATTGCACTGTACAATGGTATGGTATAATGGTGCAGCTACACATATCATAACTACTGGCTGAGATGCAGTATTGATAATAAAGATTTCTTACCTAGTTACTATGGATTGTGGGATACTTGAGGGAACAATCAGTTGTACTGTAAAATAAGAATAGCAACAGAGGTCAAAAAGGATCTGCAGCTCTTTAGTAACTAACTGGGACAAACAAGGTACCCTAAACTAAAACAACACTTATTAGATACACATGGTCGGTGTCCTCCAAAGCCAGTGCAGACTTCAATTGGACCTGTAGATATCAAACAGAAAATGGATTACAATAAGCAATAAAAATACCGACCAGCTGTGTTGGGTGAAAAGGGGTTGTAGTTTTATTTTGGGGTTTAAAATGGGCTGGTCAGTAGTGTAGATAATGGTACCATGGTATGTGTTTGTGAATGGACTTGGGTCACTCATGGAGGCCAGCGTGGGGGGGATATGGACAGGAATCAGTATTCCTGAGCCCACTCTTCTCTTGGGGTGGTGGGGCATCAAGTTGCTTCACTCATTGACCACCACCAGGGCAGGATAAAGCCACTTCCTTTTGCACATACCCTGCAACACCAACAAGGTGGCAGACTGGCAGTCAAGGGGGGTGGACATCCATCCTCTTCCTATCCCACTAATGTGGAAATCTGTGTGGGGGTATCAAAGTTACTATGTAAGTTTCTTAGATGGAGGGTGACAGGGCTGGGTGAATGATAGCAATAGGGGGCCTGTTGTTGGTGTGGGGTCTTCAGTGACCCAACCTTTATCCTGCCAGGTACACTTATGACCATTATTCTTGCCACCCTACTTGTCCACACACAGTGCTTGGGACCATCATGCTTTGACATACGTGTCAGCCCCTTGTGATGAAAGTCTCTCCAGCTTGCCACAAGGTGTTGTGTGTGTACCAGAACACTGCTCTGCTCTGTCCCTTCCCAGCCTGGGGCCAGTGCTGAACCCTGCAGTGCCTTCCCCAGCCTTGGCCAATTCAGCTGGCTCACTGAGCTCACACTTGAACTCGGGTCACTGGCAGGGGAAAGCAGCATGGTCTTCACTGGGCCAATGGCCATTCCTGCAAACAAAGTTACTTAATAAATGTTTTTGTGATGTCTTGACCCAAAAATTTCAGCATAATCTGTTTGTGAACCCCCCCCCCACCTCCACCCCAAACAAGACAGGTGTCATTTTATAAAATACTGGACAAAATGTAATTTCTTGACACAAGTGTGAAATCACATTTGGGACAGGATCTTAAAAACAACTGCTGGGTTCATTAGGTGGTGTGAAAAAATGCCTATGTTGAAAATTTGGAGTCAAAATTCAAAATATTGAAAATTACTGATGTTATGAGTGAGTGTTGAAAAATGTCAGTGTACCTGGACAACTTTGTTGTTGTTTAATATTTTGACCCCACATTTTCAACATAGTCTTCCAATTACCCCATCTCATGAACCTGGTATGTGGAAATTTTAACATCCCCCGAAACATTATTTCATGCCACAGGTGAGAAAACACTTTTTAGCCAAGATCTGATAAATGAAAGCTATCACTTTCATGATGTGGTGAGAGAAAATGACTATGCTGAAATTTCTGGAGAAAATATTGAAAATTACCAGACTTATGAGCGAGCATAGAAACTTTTTAATGTACACTCATAACTTTATTGGGTTTTAATATTTTGACCCCAAATTTTCAGCATAGCCTTCTTGTGACCGCACCTCATGAACCTGATAGGTGAAAATTTTAAAATCCCATCCAAAAGGTTATTTTGCACAGTGACTGTGAAGTCACCTTTTGGGATGGATTTTTAAAAATTCCACAGCCCTAGTTCATGAGGTGAGGTCCCAAAAAGGCCATGTTGAAAATTTAGGAGCAAAATGTTTAAATACAATCATGTTATGAGCAAATGTTCAAAATGCATTAACATACATTATACAGCACTTATATCACAGTCACTGGTTCCAGAAGCAAGACAAGTTTTAGACTAGAGAGCAGATTTATGCTATGGGACACTTTTAAGTGAGTGAGGGTGTGGGGTGGAGAGTGCTGAGTGGGAGGTTGGAGTGGGATGGGTGTGGGTGTGGCGGGTAGATTGCCAAGGGACCATTTTCTAATTTACTCAGTATTATACAGCAAAGAAAAAAGATGAGTGACTGTTTTCTTTATTTCAGGTTTAGAGACTAAAAAGCAAAGCACAGAAAGGACATCCAGGCCCTCCTACACTGGGGAATTGGGCACCCAAGTGCTGGCTTCATATTTGAGGGCAGTGGGGGTGGGCACTCCATGTCCCAGACTGCTGGGTTAAGGGAGCTGAGTATGTCAACACCAGGGATTGGGCACCCCGGCTTTGGCAGAATTACATGGCTGTGGGGTGGGGAAACAAAACCATGGGACTGGAGACAAACTGAAACTGAGGGATGGACACCTTGGTGTCAGTATATTGTAATATTAAATAAATTTAACTGGCACTGGGGAATGGGCACACTGATGTCCAGGTTAAAGCAAGCAGGCTGATGTGGCTTGCTAATGCCTGCAGTTGGGGAGGGGAAAAGAAAAACTCATACAGAGTACATTCAGCAGGGGTGGGGCTATGTACTGACACGTAGGACCATCCCTGCTGAATGAAATGGTATACGCAGACAGGAAGCAGGCCCTGCCACCTGATAAATGAATGCATTTTCATAATACTATGCATTATGCATAATACTATACATAATGAATGCATTTTCATAATATGACTTCATGTGGTCATAAAAATTCAGTTATCATTAGAATGTTGACTTTTTAAAACTGCGCATGCTCAAAATACAACAGTTTTTTTAAAAACTGCTTAGGCTTGGGAGACAAAAAATACAAAATCCAACATCTTGGGCCAAACTCTATCAGACTTGCAAGTTTCAGGTTTCAAATCTTCATAGTTGTTTAGTAGTAAGTGAGCAACACAAAGATCTTAATTTTTGTGATTTTGTGTTTTTTGGCCCCCTGTAACTTTGCCCCTGTGAACCAATTGTCACAAGATTTTCAGGATCCAGAGATCCTGGAACCACCTTTCTGCTTCCCAAATGTCAAGTAAATTGGTTTAACAGGGGCAAAAGTAGTAAGGTGCACAAATTTGGGTTTAATCATTATAACCTGGGAGGCCGTTTTGTGTCAGGTAAACAATGGATAGTTCAGACTTCATATGACGCTATTGAAAGTAATGATTTAACATTAAAACACTTACTCAACCATAATAAACACATGGTACCACATCTGTATGATTATATTGGCCTCTATTTACTAAAGGGGTGGCAGGTACACGCCAAAGATATGCACCCCACCTGCTTAGCTCCTCGGCCCCAGACAGATACAGGGTGAGAAGTATTCATGACCACATCCACCCATGGGGCACCTGTCTGTTCACCAACCAGGAAGTTGGACAAGATGTGGCCGGCATGACAGCAAGAAGGCTCATTTCCAACAAAAGGGCAGGCCCCAGCAGATACAACAACATTAGAGTTACCACAAGAAACCATGAGGCAATAACAACCAGTGGGGGATTTGAATGTAATAAATCTGACGAGCTACTAGTTGTCTAATCTGGAACCGTCAGTTTTTATTATAGGGCTAAAGTTTGTCCCGAGTGCCAGCTTTGATAATTTTGGAACCTATATGGATCTCCTGAAGTTTGATAGATTGCTAAATCTTAGGTGTTTCTATTCTGAGATGTGCCATTCTCAAGCTGGAAACCTGAGCAGCACATCAGTGCTATCTGAGGGACATGACGGTTCTGCTGGGGCTATGTGAACTCAGGAATTGAATTGTGTCCAAGTGGCAACAAAACACTTATGGGGCCAGTCCCAGTTCATCCCACCAGGTAATGCCATTGTTGGGAGTTTATTAAAGCTTCCAAGAGGGATTTGGATAAGCTTGCTAACACCCCTTTTCTCCATCAAATGTCAATATGAACACTGTCGTTTCTAGCACTTAAACGGTTGGAATCTAACTTAAAGAGCTAGTGTACTGCCTAAAACTACTATTATATTTTTAAAGCAGCTAACCATTACCTTTCATATCTGAGGTACTTTTCCTTCTCCCTTTGTTTAATTAGAAGATTGTTTACCTGATGTTAATAGGTGTGATGCGTGGAACAGCTCTTAGACTGGCAGCTGACATAGCTTACTCTACTGCCCCACGCTACATCATTAGCATTATGACCTAACTGACCGTGACATCACTGCTACTTAGTGGGTGAGTGACTGCCATGTCATTCACCTGTGATGTCACTATCAGTGAGATCATAATGGTGATAATGCAGTGTGGGACAGTAGAGTTAGATATGTCAGCTGCCAGGCTAAGAGCTGGTCCACACATTCAGCACAACATTATCACATAGAACATTTTCTGATGAGCAAAAGGAAAAAGAAAATACTTCAGAAATAAAAGGTTACAACTGACTACTACTTAAAATTTGTATTATTTTCCTGTCTGCCTGTGTTGGCTCCACTAGCTCTTTAATGATTACCATCAAGTCAGCCAATAAAGGTGGCACTGTCATGGTAGCTGACATGGATGATTACAATAAAGGTGGCACTGTCGTGGTAGCTGACATGGATGATTACAATAAAGGTGGCACTGTCGTGGTAGCTGACATGGATGATTACAATAAAGAACTCATCAGACAACTGGAAAATAAACAGTTTTACAAACCCATGTCCAGTGGCCCCACATGGATCTTTAAAAAGGTAATTTATCAATATCTGAATGAAGCCTTTAGGGACAATATCATCGACTTGGATGCCTTAGCTTTTTTGACAGTTTCCCACCGCACCAGGCTGACTATATATGCACCACATGAGGTGCATAAAACCTTGTCCTCTCCTCCAGGCAGGCCTATCAAGGCAGGGATTGGCTCTGTGACTGAGCCATTCTCTCATTTTGTGGATTGGCATATCTGGCCTTCTGTACAAGTCTTCATTCTTATGTCAGAGACTCCACAAAGATCCACATCCAGGGTGAATACTTTTTGCTCACCCTCAATGTGGAATCACTCTACACCAATATCTTCCATGACGGTGCAGTATATCTGCTATAATGTATATTCTGTATCAGAGGGAATTGAAAACTACACCCCCAACAGATTTTCTCATTGAATTATCTAGATTTGTGTTGCAGTGCAATAGTTCTTTTTTCCTGGGGGACTCTTTCATACAGGTTAGTGGTACTGCTATGAGGACCACATTTGCCCCTAGCTACACTAACCTGTACTTGGGTTTGTGGGAGCATAATGTGGTATACAATGCTGAGATGAACAGATTTCTACCATACATCTCACTATGGCATGGTTATATAAATGTCATATTGATGGTGTGGCAGGGGTTGGTCGAGGAAGTTAAGAAGTTTGTCCAGTTCTTTAAGGAGAGACATTAAAATCTACAATTTGCTCCTTTAAGGCGAGACATTAAAATCTACAATTTGCTCTCACATACAATAAAAGTAGCACATCATTCTTGGATGTCAAAATCATCAAGAATGAGGAGTAGGGTATGGACATGGTCTTGTTTTGCAAGTCCACAGATAGAAGTATCCTTCTCCTGGTTAGCTCCTGCCACCCATGCCACACCATCAAGAACAACGCCACCAACCAGTTCCTGTGTGTCCACAGGAATTGTAGCTCTTTGGAAAGATATCAGAGGAATGCTATGGATCTTGAAGAAAGATTCATTAGCAGGGCATACAATAGAGGTGACACTGCCAGGGCAAATGAAAGTACTGATAGGTAATCTTTTTTACAACCTCATGCGACCACCTATGATGGTTTATAGTGGGGCCTTGAATATTGGAGACAGACTAACATACAGCTTGTAGCCGTACCAACAATGTACAACGTAGCTGTCTCCTCCACTGAAGAGGTGCCACAGATGCAGCCACTGTAAAAACTGTACAGCTGCAAAAGAGGGCAGTACTTTCCTGAACCCTTCCACTGGCAAACTGGTGGACATACACTGTGACACAACCTACATGGTTTACTTCACCAGTTGTGCCTGCAAGGCATTTTACTTTGGCTGCACTAAAAGGAGATTGAAGGATCGAGCTAGGGGACCACATGAGGGTGATCAACAATGACAACAAGGAGTATATTGTCCTTGCTTGCAATGTTTTGGAAACATCAGATCCTATGGCACACAACCTATCCTTCATGGGGTAGAAAAAAAGTGCTTCAGGGTGGTATCACGTTGCAACAGTGACAGGAATACAGCAAACACCATCACAGTGACATTTTCAGCAGTTCGCTGTGGTTGTCCGCTAGGTTCCCAACGTTGCTGCCTCTAGTGTTTTTACCCCTCTCCTCGAACCAACTCCATCTTGGAGTTGATAATCCTAAGTGCAGGGGATGCGGGGGGAAGAGCCCCCTGCATGGGAGGTGTGGGGGGAAAAGCCCCCAACAGAAACCACACTTTTCTCCAGCAATGGCACAACACCAATTGGCGGTGTTGTGCCATCACTGTACTGATGGTCACTGTTCCCTGTGTCACCGTGGCATGGTGGAACCCTCCAGGGTAAGAGAGGTGGGGGTGTAGATTTACTTTTGGCCAAAAGAGAAAATGTTTGGACTTCTAAACTCCAGGCCAAGCATTCCCAGGACTAAATGACAGGACTGAGCTCTTGCCATTTCTGTATTGTGTTTACTGTACTAACTGTAACTAACCAGGCTACTATATGAACACTAATCTTGTGTTTTCTATCTTTCAGACCCCTGTGGATATATAACCATCTTTTTCTGGTTACTGGATTGAGTGATCATCACAAACCAAGGGTGTGCAAAAAGCAGAACAAAACTCTTTTTTTAAGTTTATTTTACTTTTTGTTGACTGGGAAAGGAGGAATGGGCAATGCTGCTTACTTTCAGCCTTATCCTGGGGTGGGGTGTGGGGGATGTGGGGATATTGATGTAAACCAACTATAATTGAACCAGATTAAACTGCTGGTGGTATTTTTAGCCAATGGGGAAATTTGGCCAGGACAACAGAGAAATTTCCCTACTCTCCAGGAGGGGGTACTGCTGGTCATCTGCAGTGATGGCCAGGCTGGCAAGGAGCCGGTGGGGATGGACATGGAGGAGGCTGGGGAGCAGGTCTCAACTCCGGCCTCAACTACCGTGGAGACTGACATATTTTTCAATGCAAATGGATCTATGGATCAGACAGTCTTGGCAGGATTACATACGGAATTCAATGAACACCAGACAATGGACACAACTGCACCTGAGGTACAGACTTTAAATAAACCTACAGTAGTCGCAGCTTTGACATTACAAGAACGTATACTTACAGAGGAAAAATGATTTAAAGCTGGGCAAAGTGAATAAGGTGCCTCTCTGAATAAGATTCAAACACCCGAGAATGGAGCCCATAAGGGCCTCCTTAAAAACGAAGCCAGCTCTATGAGTATTCCCCTAGCAACCACTGTTCGGACTGATGTTCATAATCTTACTCAAACAGCTGCTACCGCGGACAAAATAATTTTTCAAACTTCTGCCCATGACCAAAGCAAAGCTACAGTCTTTACATTCTCGGCTGCAGTAAAAACAAGTATAGAGATTAAAAAATTAGATGGCAAGCACCAGCTGACAGTACAACCCGGGGTGTAGTTTCATCAACAAACCTGGATACCAGCTGCAGTCTCAGTACAGTCAGGAGAGGAAAAATCACAGGAGGCTTCTATACACCTAAGTACTAGAGGGTTACCAGCTGTTTTTAACCACGATTCAATGCACATGGTATCGATGACCCACAATGCAGGGACTGGTCAAAAAGCTAATGGTGGCCATGAAACTGTAGTCCCAATGGTACAAGCCTTGAAATCAGTAAAAAAGGATTTACCTCAGGAATCAGTCCCACTGCAGACATCAGGGGTTAAGTCGGGAATGGCATATACAGGGGCTTGCACTCCTGGCCTACGATTCACCCAGGACATTGATAAAATTGCTAAGCCTGGTTCATTAGCACAAGGACAACATCCGGTGGTGACCGAAGAACCTCTGGAGAAAGAACTCTGTAACAGAAAGTGTCACTTTTGAAAATGTTGTCAGAAGATTAGTCACAGAGCAAATATAAAAAAAAATGATTTATGGAGGAAACGGGACATGCTGATGCTATCACACCAGCATATTCCTCCCAACTCAGAGATTTTTGGTGATTTTGTCTTGGAATCAAACCACCCCACAGCACCAACTGAATACCCGGATCAAAGTAAGATGCTATCAGTGGCTGCGGCAGTTCAAATTGCTTTCGGTATTCAACCCCCTTCACAATACAATGACTCCTGGTCTCCTAGATCTTCATTACGAGCAGCTGGCTGGTTGCAAACTGCAGAAGGAAACTGGATCCCTGACCCAGCATGGGATCCAAGCAGATCTTCTCAGTCGACTAATTCTCCAGAATGGCACCCTATTGTGGATGTACCATCCCAAATGCCCACCCCCAACTCCTGCAGTTCTTACTAAGGCACACCCTGAGAGTTCTCCAACTGAGAATGTATTAGCAAGTCCCTTAGAAGGGGAAAACTCTGTGGAAACTGAAAATAAGGTACATAAAAGTGTTGTTGTAAATGGTGACACACCAGAAGCCTCCATACATAAAAGTGTTGTTGTAAATGGTGACACACCAGAAGCCTCCATACATAAAAGTGATGTTGTAAATGGTGACACACCAGAAGCCTCCATACATAAAAGTGTTGTTGTAAATGGTGACACACCAGAAGCCTCCATACATAAAAGTGATGTTGTAAATGGTGACACACCAGAAGCCTCCATACATAAAAGTGTTGTTGTAAATGGTGACACACCAGAAGCCTCCATACATAAAAGTGATGTTGTAAATGGGGGTTCCCCAGGGTTCTGTCCTGGGCCCCCTTCTCTTTTCTGTATTTCTAAATGACCTCCCACTGTCATGCCGAAACTCAGCTATACAAATGTACACTGATGATACTGTTCTATACGCCTCCGGCCCCTTCAGTGAGGCACTAAACTCTGCCTTACAGCAGGATTTCAATGCCGTTCAATCATGGCTTAGCTCAAACCAACTTGTCTTAAATGCTAAGAAAACCATATCCATAACTTTCGGCATGCAGTCTAGACTCTCTCGACTAGCTGCTCCCCCCACTTTCCATACACTGGACGGAACCACCTTGGATTCCTGCACCTCCTTTCGGTACCTGGGTGTGTGGCTTGATCGCCACTTAGATTTCTCCGTCCACGTTGACTCCCTCCAGAAAAAACTACACCCAAAACTAGGCGCACTATACCGCAACAAAGGTTGCCTACCCACCTCGGTCAGGAGGGAACTAGTGCACAAAATGATTCTCCCAATCTTTGACTATGGAGATGTGGTCTACTGTGGAGCCCCACCATCCACCCTGGCCAGCTTGGACCCCCTTTTTCATTCCTTCTGCCGGCTCATCCTAGAATGCCCCACCACCACCCACCATTGCAACCTGTATAGCGCCCTAGCTCTCCCATCACTGCACTCCAGGTGCCAGCTACATTGCGCAAATCTTGCAGCTAAGCACTGGTCAAACTCCCTCCCTACTTATCTCAGCTCTGTCCTTTCAACTCAACCCCACCGGCCTACTTCTTGAGAGGCACTGACTCAAAACTTCTACAAATCCCTTTCATGCACACCTCAAAGGACCAATCAGCTTTCAAATACAGACTGCCCAAACTCTGGAATGACCTCCCGGCAGAAATCAGACAGTCCTCTACCCCAAGGACCTTGAAAACTCTCCTTCAGGTTCACTTCTCTGACATATGTAATTGCAACCTGCAGTCCAGATCGGCTATCACAAAGCATCGCAATGTGCCATAAACTGCACAATTGTCCAACAACTGATTGTTATTGAATTCTCCCTATGTGTCACTGCCTGCTATGCACTGGGTTATAGCCCCAACTATGTTATAAAGCACTCATGCACTCTGCACTAACTATAAGCAATCTAAGAAATGCCTAGTCCAGCCTGTAACCTTTCTGGACCTGATGTTCCTCACCCTTATGTACAGAGGTTATTCCTGTAAATTGCACCATTGCATATGCATCATTTGTATTGTATGTATGTATGTATGTAACTCCCAGGTCACATCTGGAAACGAGTGGATTCCCGCTCAGTATGCTTATCTGGTAAATCTCGTAAATAAATAAATAAATAAAAAAAATGGTGACACACCAGCATACCTCTCAACTGTCCCTGATTTTCAGGGACGTCCCTGATTTTGCCTCAAAATTTTACTCTGTCCCGCCTTAAAATTGTGTTGCTGTGACCAAATGGTGGAGGTTGGAAGCGCAAAATAATGTCAAACATTAAAGCTAAAGAGTTGTTCTTCCTTAGAAAATGCATTTTGCACTAAGCCTCATATTGTACCAGCTTCCTGAGTGGATATCACAAAGTTTTAAGAAGTGTTCCTGATTTTGGTCCTTTGTCCCTGATTTTTTTAAGCCTTGTCCCTGATTTATGAGACAGGAGGTTGAGAGGTATGCACACCAGAACCCTCCATACATAAAAGTGATGTTGTAAATGGTGACACACCAGAAGCCTCCATACGTAAAAGTGTTGTTGTAAATGGTGACACACCAGAAGCCTCCATACGTAAAAGTGTTGTTGTAAATGGTGACACACCAGAAGCCTCCATACGTAAAAGTGTTGTTGTAAATGGTGACACACCAGAAGCCTCCATACGTAAAAGTGTTGTTGTAAATGGTGACACACCAGAAGCCCATACGTAAAAAGTGTTGTTGTAAATGGCGACACACCAGAAGCCTCCATACGTAAAAGTGTTGTTGTAAATGGTGACACACCAGAAGCCTCCATACGTAAAAGCGTTGTTGTAAATGGTGACACACCAGAAGCCTCCATACATAAAAGTGTTGTTGTAAATGGTGACACACCAGAAGCCTCCATACATAAAAGTGTTGTTGTAAATGGTGACACACCAGAAACCTCCATACATAAAAGTGTTGTTGTAAATGGTGACACACCAGAAGCCTCCTCTAATCTGGCATCAGAATTTAAGGAGTCTAAAAAGACTGGCTCTTCTAAAGCCCCCAAACACTGTGCCCATCCTGGATTCTAATCAAAGACAGTCTTCTTCACAGTCAGACAGTTCTGGAAACCCAGGACCTGAAGGTCCCACCCGTTCTGACACCCCTCCCTCCAAACCCTTGCTGTCTGAGCTATTTAAAAATAATAAATCAGAATCCTTGCCCAGAAGACACGCAGTCCGATTGAGGTACAAAGGATGCCTGGAATCTCAACCTGGCAGGCAATATGTTGGGAGAAATCTGATTAAGGATTTTCTTAATTTCTCCCCTGCAGATGAGTTTGCATTCATTCACATCTCAGGGGAAGACAACTTCGACATCAGTATTTGCACTCCGCAGTTACTTGAGTCATTTTGGTACAAATACAATCAGCTAAAATGTTCTCCTTTATGGACCCCATTTATCATGATCCCATTGACCAAACCTCTGATTAAAATGGTAACTATCGTGTTTTGGGATGAGAGTGTACCAGTGGGAGACATTTACCACTGGCTTCAACGAAAATGTGAGGTTTTAAGTGCCCCAGAAGCTATTCTGGATGAGGAACATTTCTGAATTTGGGAATGGAAATTTAACATGAAGCTCAGGCAAAAGGAGGAGGGCATCAGTTACCTTCCAAAGTGCATTTTTCTCGGACGAGATTGAGGAGTATGTTTCTATGCAGGGCAGCCGAAGGCATGTTATCAGTGTGGGGCTTGCTCACATCTCTCCAGTGTATGTGATAAATTGCGATGCATTCTCTGTAATGAGGTGGGACACAATAGCTTCCAATGCGCTAATCATACTAAGTACAATTTATGTGAAGAATATGGGCATCTATATCATGAATGCCCATGGGCCTCCTCAAACAAAACTGAAGTCCCAAATCCAGATGACCTAATAAACCAGCCTCAAGCAGATGCTGTCACACCCCTTGATATTATCCTACCTCCACTTCCACAGGTATCGAAACCCTCAGAGGTAATGTGAGAAAGTATTTTTTCACAGAGAGGGTTGTGGATGCATGGAACAGCCTCCCTGAGGAGGTCGTGGAGACAAGAACAGTGGAGGAATTCAAGAATGCATGGGACAGACATAAGGCAGTCCTAGTGGGGGGTTGGAGGAAGTAAGCTGTTGGTTAACTAGGATCTGCAGCTTATCTGTTAGGTAGGAAAATGGGCAGACTAGGTGGGCCAAGCGGTCCTTATCTGCTGTCAAATTCTATGTTTCTATGTTTCTATAACCCCAAGAGCCAGAACTACAAGAATCTATATCAGTTAATACTGGGCTCCCTCCTACAGAGACACCTGATACTGCAAACTCTATAGACCTTTTACAGCCAGTATTCTATTCTGACCTTCAGGACTAGGACCCAATGAAAGAACATACGGAAATGCCACCACCCCTACCATATGTAGCACCCCAGCCAAATAGAAGATCCACAAGGCTGACAAAAAAAGAAGAATTATCACAGGACTTTAACACTGAAAACCCCTTTGTAGTTTTAGCAAACTTGGCTTGGGGGGGAATCTGAAATGGAAGAGAGAAGACAGATACGTCAGCTATAGAGTTATATGTTGCCCAGCCTGTTGGCAAACTGTATGTGGGGAAAAATAAAAGGAGGAAAAAGCATTAGGATTCATGAACTAACTAATGCACTGCACTGTCCTAGCCTCTATAAATTGCCATAGCTTAAGGAATAGCAAGAACAGACAGACAGCGTACCAGCTAGCTCGTGACATGGCTATTGACATCCTGCTATTACAGGAAACTTGGATAGACTCAATCTCCCATATGTCTTGTTTCAAATCCGAGTGGCCCTGGGGATCATCATATTGGTCCTTTGGTGCCAATAAAGGAGATGGCACAGGGATTCTTTTTTCAGGAGATAGATTTTCTTTCTTTAGACTTATGGATCTTATTCCAGGGAGAGCTCTGGTGATAGATGGTTACTGGAACAATGAACCCTACAGAATATTTAACATTTATGCCCCTCAACTTAAAGTGGATAGAGTTAAATTATTTGACTGTATCCAACCATTTTTAGCTATGGCAAAACTAATTATAATGAGTGGGGATTTTAACTGTAGTATTACAGTACCTAGAGGACAAAATGTTATGAAAAAAGTATACTGTGAATCCCTAGCCTTTAAAAATTGCATTTCTACGGCTGAACTCATTAACTGCGCAAACTTTCTAAACAGAGGGTCAACATTTACATATAAAAGGGCTCAATTTACTACTTTAATTGATTACATTTTTATTTCTCAGAGTTTAATAGTTCAATCCGCTGAATTCTCCTCAGCTGAATTTTCTGAGCATTTAATGGTCAAAACCTGCTTGGGAAGGAACTGTGAGAAACCCATCAGCAGTTCACAATGCAAACTGAACACAGCAAGGCTAGCTGATCCTATCATGCAGCATCATATCAAACAGGTATTAGCAGCTCGAGCATCGGTGTTGGATTTATATGATAATATAGGTGATTGCTGGCAGGACACAAAATTGGATGTTTAAAAATGCTCCCAGTCCTTTGGTAAAAACTGGTCTCAGCTACAGTTCTTCCAATATTTAAAATTGTGTTCCCAGTTGCAACACTTTATCCCTCACTCCCTTATCCTGACAGTGACTTATCATCCCAGATAAAAGTCATTAAAGCTGAGATGAAGGCCCTTCAATATGACTGGGCAAGTTCAATCTGAGAGGAACTTACTTATGGCACTCAGAGAACCTCAGTTCTGGACCCATGTGCTGCATGCAAAGTAAAGAGAAACACAGCCACTTTTTCATCTGTACAGAATGATAAAGAGGAACTAGTGACTTCCCCAAAAGGAAATAACTGAAATTGTTGTGAAATATTTACAATCATCAAATATACCCAGCATTACCTCAGACACTGTTTTATCAGGTTATCTGTCAAATCTACCACACCACCACTTATTAAAAGAGGAGTTGGACCAGTTAACGGCACCAATTTCTAGGCAGGAAATAACTGATGTGATTGGCTCTCAGAAAGGAGGAGCAGCCCCAGGGGTGGATGGCTTACCCTATAAATTTTACAAAACATTTATTTTTGAGCTAACTTTATGTTTAGAAAGGGTGTTTGATTATTTTTTAAATAGACAGAAAGCAGTACCAAGTTATTTTTCCAAAAGCTTAGTTATTTTCTTATTTAAATCTGGTGATGGACTCCTCATACATAACTGGAGGCCTATAAGCCTGTTGAATGCAGACTTTAAAATTCGGTTTCAGATTCTGCATTTAAGGCTGAGAAAGATAGCAGCATCTATTATACATCTGGCACAGTTCTGCAGTCTACCAGACAGATCAATTCACCACCCTTTAATTATTCTTAGAGAAATATGGGAATGTTTTACAAAAACACAAGATAAAGGGTTCATTATATCTCTAAACCAAAGAAAGGAGTTTGACAGGGTCAATCACGTGTTCCTGTTCAGAGTTTTGCAAACATACAGTATTCCGGATGCCTTTATATCCTGGTTAAAATTGCTGTATAACAACGCACATTTCAGTCCAGTTATTTTAGGTCACACTGGCCCTGAAAATAAGGTATGGGAAGAGGAATGACAGGGGTGCCCATTGAATCCTTTGCTGTACATTTTCTCTCTCAACTCACTTTTAGAAAAGGTTTCTCTAAGCACATCAATTTTAGGACTATAAGCCAGATTACTCAACAATGAAGTCAAAATATTGGCATATGCTGATGATGCATGCCTTTTATTGAAAAATATAGCCAGCATTTATGAAGCCCAGAAGGAACTAAACCTATATTCTATTGTATCACATGCAAAACTTCACTTAGGGAAATGTAAGGTCATGCCTGTACAGCCATGGGGGGGCCATCAAACCTATATTGCAGGTTTTCCTATAGTTGTCAGACCTGTGAACATTTTGGGACTAACATTTGGAACTCCGAATATAGCCCAAACTAACTGGAAAAATGCCCTAAAAACATATGAAATAAAGGTAAATTCATGGAAAGGGTTGAGGCTTTCCAAACTAAAGAGTCTTTATTATCAAACAATTTTTACTTCCTTGTTTGCTGTATGTAGGATTGATCCTCCCACTACCATTGGTACTAGAAACAAAAGTGTACAGCATTTTCTCTCGAATGCTTTGGGGAAGCCACCTGAACCCCATTAAACAAGGATTTACTTACTGTATCTGAATAGGAAAAATGGTGGCTTAGGCATGATTGATCTGGTTGTTTTTCTCCGCTCATTATTTTGGGCTCACTCATTAAAACTATTCCTTCATGTACAGAACTCTCCTACTTATTTATGGATACTAAATAATATACAGCCTTGTTTAGATAGAGGGATAGACGCCCCCACCGCAGAGCCAAATTGCCTCCTATCACACGTCTGCTCCATCCCTGAATGTCTGTAAGCACCCCTGCCCTGACACATTGCAGCCCCATCCCTGAATGACTGTAAGCACCTTCTATCCCAACTCATGGCAGCCACAAGCCTGGTGTACAACAAGACCATCCCACCCCCCCACAGACACTGTGTACCCAGTCCACCCCAAGCCCCGATCCTGGTGCCCCCACAGTACCAGTGATGGACAGTGGACCCCCACCCACCTACAACACTGACAACCCCCCCAACCTAATACCTGTTAGTTGGTGCTGCAGCCCCGAACAGCCAGCGGCACAGCCCTATGCACACCTCCTTGGCTGCTGGCCATCCAACTGATGGGAGCATGCTGTGTATGTATAGAAGCATGGTTCCAGCATCAGCTGGACAGCTGGCGGCTGAGGAGGTGTGCGGAGGGCTGTGCTGCTGGCCGTCCGGGGCAGTGACACTGACTAACAGGTATGGGGTTGGGGGGGGGGGTGTCGGTGCTGTGGGTGGATGGGAGGGTTCACTGTCCATCACTGGTACTGCAGGGACATGGGAATCAGGGTTCAGGGTGGGTGAACTGGGGCATGCAGTGTATGCGGGGGACAGTCTTGTTGTGCACCTGATTCGGGGCTGCCATGTGTTGGGGTGGGGGGATGATTTACAGAACCTGGCTCAGGGCTGCCATGTGTCAAGGCAGGGGGTGCTTACAGTCATTTGGGGATGGGGCTGCAATGTGTCAGGGCGGGGGGTGCTTATAGTCATTCAGGGATGGGGCTGCACTGTGTCGGGGCTGGGGCTGCTTACAGTTGTTTGGGGCTGGAGATGACATGTGTTGGGGCTTTTTTTTTATAGAGAAATGGCACCAAGGTGGCCATGTGCGTGGGACTGGGCATGTACAGTGGTAATGGCAGTGTCCCCCCTGGCATAACCGGCGCCCTTCTATGCCCCCCGGTGCACAGTACTATGCACCTTAGTGAATAGTACATAGTGCAGGCACACCCCTGGCATGCCCCCATTCACCCCCAGCTCATTGTTGTCCACATGGCCAGTGGATCCAGCGTATAACTTCCTTGCATGCCTTTCGTGACTACCATGGGTCCCCTCGCCCATCATTCACGCGTATCCATGCATACGTGCCCAGTTTCCATGGAGCATAGGCATTCTGCATAGAGCCATAGTTTGTTATTAATAAGAACTCCCCTTCTCTCCCCTCCCCTCCCCTCCCTCATTTGTAAAGCGTTCTATGGAGTACATACCTAATATAGGGTGCTATGCACTATTGGGTGGAAAGGATGTGCCAAAGACACATACCCCACCCATGTAGCTCTTCAGCCCTGGACTGGTGCAGGGTGCACGGTATTCACTACCGCATGCACCTGTGGGGCACTTGTCTATGGTCCCACCCCCATGGCATGCAGGACTACACAGGGTGGCCGGGAGTGGAGCAGTGGTCCTAGGTCCCACAGTGGATCACCTATGGGCAAAGGCGCAGGTCCAGGTGCATGAATGGCCATCGCAGGCATCCGGATCCATGTGGCCATGCCCTGTCTACTGGAGGACCCCCTTTGGCTAAGCCTCTGGGGCACCACTGCTGAACCACCCCCCTAACACACAGCAGCCCCCTCCCCGTATTGCCAGAGCAGACCCCCCCTTCCCACACATCAACCCTTTCCCCATATTGCCAGCGCAGACTCCCTCCCTACACATGTCAATCCCTTCCCCGTACTGCCAGTGCTAACTCCCCATTCCCACACATATCAACCCCTTCCCCATATTGTAAGAGCTGACTCACCTCCCCACACATGTCAGTCCCTTCCCCATATTGCTGTAGGCTTCCTGCAAGAAATGTTTACCACTGCATGGCCTGGAGATGTGGTTCCTTCCTGACCTGGAATTTCATGGGGTCTACTCTGCCCTCCTAGCATGCTGAACCTGTATCTCTGACATAGCCCTCAAAGTCCTGGAACTGGTGTAGATAAGTTCTAGCTGCAATAATTAGCTGCATTTGAGTTGTTCAACAGAGAACTCAGTTCTTCGCACTTACTTCTCCACAAATATGCTGGCAGCTCCCTTCTCCATGAGCTTCTTCTTTGACTCACTGACCGATTTCCTCCCTTCATCAGCTCTCCTTCCTCTTCTCCTTTGGCAGCTCTGATTGGGTGCTTTAATGCAGGCTGATATGTCCTGGCCATCTGTTTGGCTGAAGTTCATATCATAAGTATTGGTCACCCATCCTCCCTGAATCCCTGGGAAAGTGACATAATTCCCTCAAGCTCCACGTATAACTCTATCTGTAGTCCAATCAACTGAGGGCTGTAAACAGACATGGCCGCACCAAGGCCAGTCCTCCCATAAGAACACATGACATGATAAATGTTGTAAATACTGGGTATCCACCTTTCCACTGATGTGGCTGTGAGGGGGGAGGCAGTAAACATATGTACTAGGTTTGGGGTCCCTTTGGCCCTTGGTGTGTTCATGAGGGCCAGAGGAAGGGAACGCCAGTTACTACCTACAAAGAGTGCAATCATGGTTCTGTCTTCTGACCATACACCTAAACGTTTTATCACTCAAATGTGTGACAAGATGTGTGACAATTGTGCAAAATGTGTGCGATATCATCAAACAGGACATGGCAAGCTCAGAACACTGTGGAAATAAGTGCACTAATGTTAATAATGTTTGCTGATAACTAAGCATTATAGATTACTATAAATTTATGCTTTAAAGTCTCAGTGGGAATGTAGAATATCCCCATGTCTATGTGAGACAGAGGGCTTCTGAAACATAAAATTAGTGACACACCTCATAATGTGTGACAGTTGAGAGGTATGCTTGTGTCACATGTGGCTAACCGAATTCACTCACTCAACTGGGTTTCAGCAGGAGTGGTGTGCATGTCTTCAGCCCCAGCTCGAAGAGCTACCGAACAAGGCAGGGGCAGTTGACCGACCCCAGTGTCAAAGGCAAGCTTTGTAAGCAGCTGCACAATTATGGATCTGGTGATGTCCAAACAGGACATAACAAGAGCATAGAAACAGATATTATTTGTTGATAAAGGCCTTGCAGTCCCTGCAGACTACACAAAAAACATGCCTAGTATTAAGAATTATCAAGAATATCTCAAATTAAGGACCTGGTTAGACAGAGTGACCACAAAAGCATTACATTCAACATTGTCCTAGGATCTTAGAAACTGAAATCCAGCACTGTGGTCCCAGACTTTAGGAAGACTGACTTTAGCAAAATAGTAATTGAAAGGCTTGCCTGTAATTCAGTGGCCAAGTAGCCAGCCACTCCCACTTCCTGAGCTATTTAAGCAGTTCCTCTCAGCCTCACTGTAAAGCATTTTGTCTTTGCAGCCAGAGGCTATGGTGGTTTGTCTTCTGAGCTGGCTGGGGCCTAACCCCCAAAGCCTGCTGTTTCTGTGTGTCTCTGTTGGACTTTAGTGTTTGTTTTCCTGCTTCTGGTTTGTATCTTTCCTCCAGCTGTATGCTTCCTTGTGTTTTGTTTCTTGTTTTTTTGTTTTTGTTTGTTTTTTGGGCCTTCCTCTTTTGCGGGGGCTTTTATTTTTACAACTACTAGCATACTGCTATTACAGAACACATTCTGCTTGCTTTCAGTTACAACTCTCAGTTTACTGCACTTTAACTACAAACCTACTCAGAACTCATGCTACTGCTTTCAGTTACCTACAACTTCAGCCTGCTGCTGACTGTTTACTTCAATTACTATTGTACCCAGTGCCTGTGTTTTAACACTGTACTCATTTAACTACTGCTGTAGAGGCACACTTGCTTCCTGCTGCTGCATTGTTTACACCCATTCCTATTCTACCATGTTTACTCTGAGGTTAGCTGAAGCTCCTGCTGAGGCTATTAAACTAGCTTTTAT
Organism: Neoceratodus forsteri; assembly: GCA_016271365.2. Lineage (NCBI taxonomy): Eukaryota > Metazoa > Chordata > Ceratodontiformes > Ceratodontidae > Neoceratodus > Neoceratodus forsteri. The sequence goes on from JADMNL010000024.1 coordinate 212,738,602, forward strand.
ATCTGCATGTGTTTCTCGGCCTTTCATCGCTTCCTTGTTTGTCCTATGGTGGGGACTGGGAGGTGTTTGGGGGGTCGTGGCCTATGTGGTTAATTAATTTTGTTCTAAATCATGTCTTCACTGCCGAAAATCCTCAGTTTGTCACCTTGATTTGGCTATTCATGTCTGGCTGGCTTGCCCCTAACTCAGTGCTGTTTACTTGCTATACAGTTGTTATGCAGGTCCATCTATTACTACTACTACTACCACTACTGCTTGCTGACCTATCAGGTCCCCACTTGCTAATGCAACCGTTGCACCTTGCTTATGCAAACCATTGCTTGATGCCTAGTGCCATCCCCTCGGCTTCGCCTGGGATTCTACTGCTCTCAATCTGCATCCGACCTTGCAAAGTCTCAGCACTCAATGCTCCTTACGATCTCAGCACGCTGTGCTCATTCAGCTCACCAGTTTTACAGCTCTCAATCAATTCTGGGGCATGCCAGCCATTCTAATCTGGCACAGGTTCCTGCAGCCGACAGTCTCGCTCTGCATTTAGTCTGCATCATCGAACGTGTCCAACTTGGGGCGGGATCCTTCTCACCTGGCCCATAGCTGGGAATGTCCTCACCCCAGACTTGGCTTTAGCTGCCTGCTACACAACAGCAGCTCTTGGTGTAGAATTTAAGACTAGCAGTGAAGGGTGGTTACGATGATCTCCTTTGACTCTAGTGTTCCACTATAACGGTTGGCCATTGACTTTAGTGGTTTCCCTAGCAAGGCACCTTCACCGCATTCTCCCCACGACTGCCTCTGGTTCATCTGGTTTGATTTGGGGCGGGTAGGCCAGGTGAGTGCCTCAGCAGTTGTTGCTTTCCTCCTGCGCCTTGGATGCTCATATTGTTAGAGTTTTCTTGCAACCTTCCAAGACGTTCCCGCTAGAGGGTTTGAGTGAGAGCCTTCCTCTAAATTGGAATATTTTCCACCTCCCTTTAATTGGGTTTTCCAAATTGCAGCTGCAGAGCCGTCACTAAATACATTTTCCCAAGCCTGGAGGGAAGGTGACTTAGGCCTTGGATCCCCAGAGATTTCCTCCTCATAGGGTTTTTTTTGTAGCATGGCAACATATATTTTAGATACTCCTGATATAATAAACAATTGTTCCTCAGGGAATATGTGCTGCACACTGCCGTCTCCCACAGGCATCAGGAGCATGTTGTATGTTACAAGGCAGAGGGCACCCCTGCTGAGCAAGGGCATATATATATGACCCCAGAGGGGTCAAAAATGTAAAAATCAGGCAAAACTAATAATGCAGAGAAATGAATAATTAAGAGGCAACACAGCTTTGGGTCTGATGAAGTAGCATTGGCTACAAAACATCACCCAGACATCCTACGTGTTTTGTGGAGAATTAATAAACTGGGGAAAAAGCCACAAATGGAACGGAGTTTGTCCAATCTTTTTTGGTTTATGTTTACAGTTGGAACAATTTGCCCAGTAATATGGTCAATGTTGGGAGTATCTCAGGGTTCAAAACCTAACTGAACTTCTTCAAGGGGTTGATTCAGAACAAAAGGGAGGCAGTGGGTGGGGGAGAGCTCTGTAAGGGCAGAGTAAAACAACATAGGCAGATTGGGGCAGATTCTATGTGCTCATACGGCCGGATTTTCAAAGTGGAAAATTGTATACAAGTGACAAAAATGAGGCACAAGGCAGAGTGCCCTTGCACAACGACAATTTTGTCCACATGTATGCAATTTGTGAAAAAGTTGTTTTTTTGCAATGATTGCCGCACTTCACAGTAGCGTGATCAGATTTTTTGCCCAGATGTGCGAAAAAAGGAAAATGAAACCTGCTGATGCAAAATGTATCTTCATCTGTGCCAGCAAGTTGCCCATGGGAACTTAATTGGCTTTAGTGAATATGAGCCTTGTCCACTTAATGCTTCAAATTTTTAAACTTATGAAATGATCACTGTGGGCATATGGGAGAAATAACGTAGTAGAAATAAATACAACGCATTAATTATTTTAATATGTTTTACTATAATAGTAGTAAAGGGTGACTTTACATTTACTTTTAAATGAAATGCACTAAGAATATCTCTTAAAAATGATGGGCTTGAGTCTCAAAACTCTGAAGTTGATGCAAGGTGCCTGTGTCACACAGCAGTGACTCAAGGGGCAACTTGCATCAAAACTTGCAGAGTTCCTGATTCTGGAAGGCTCCTGCACCAAACCAGGACCCAGTGTGCCAGACCAGCCCTGTGCCAGGTCTGTGTTAAGCTGCTGGGTGCGCCAGGGTGCTAGGGGGTTTATGGCAGATGCAAGTCGCCATATCCCCAAAACTGGGATTCAGGAAACCCTTACAAAGGGCACATGTTCAGGTACCATTAGACCAGCCAGGGCTGGTCTAACGATTCATGTGTCACCCCCTGTAGCCTTCCCTGGGTGGAATGGAGCATGTGCCACTGTCCTCCTGCAGTCTCCCATGCTCCAACAATGGCATGGTATGTGAGCTGACATTGTATTTGCCTAGTGCACCAACCCAGAAAACAAAACTGAATGAAAGAAATACATCTGGAGTCCTTTGTGGTGCAGTGCCTTAGTAGTGTAGGGATTTGTTGCACCTATGAGGCAGGTGCCAGGGCTGTGCCCACCTAGGCCAAGGTCACTGTCCATCCCTGCCAACCCCCCATGAAGTGGTCTGATCTAATCGGCTGTCTGTCATTGCAAATCACACCCCCGCTAGGTGCCACATCACCACCCTGTCATTGCCACCATATCTCCAATGATCCTAAGTCACCCATGCTCCTCCTACCCCCAACCCCCTACTTGCAGGCATCATCACCCCACACCTTTGTGGCCCCTCTAGTGTTGCACAGGGAGGGGGGGGGACGGATCCCTAAGTCAAACCCTGCAGGTGAGCCAAATGTTTGGCGCAAGCCTGCAGCTGCAGCTGCAGCAAGTCCTGGGTCTTTGGTGCAAGACCCCCAGTTTTGTAAAATTGGGCACAGAGTCCCCGATGCACACAGAGTTTGCCAAAGTCCTGGAGCAACACACCTTGCATTGCTCTAAGGGCACTTTTAAAATAGGACCCCTTGTATTTGTCTAAATTTTATCTACAACATATTGTGAACTTATGGTGGCTACAGTGGGGAACTGTCCACTACCATCTTGCAGGCAACAGCGAGCTTCTGCTGCGTGCTCTATACAAATGTGTGCTGTGGACCTCTGTCATTCGTTGGCAGCACACATTAACATAGAGAAAATGGAGTAAGAGCACCACTGCCTGCAAGATGGTGACAGGCAGCACTGTACATCAGTGTCAGTGGCTCAGTAGGTTGCATATTTGCCTCTGAGTCCAGAAAATCAGAAGATTGTGAGTTCCAGCCCCACACCAGGTACTAGGTGATGATAATAACTGACACTGTAGTGCATTATGAGAGGATATTACATTGTTGAGGTGCCATCTTTCAACTGAAACATAAAACCAAGGTCCCTTCTGCCTGTCTCTAGTCACTGCCCAGCTGGAATTAAAAGATTGCATAGCACTTAACAATGAAGAGCAGAGAATTATATTGCAGAAACAAAATCATATGCAAAAATACTGGCCCACCATGCAATCATGCTCACCAAAACCCATCACCTTGGTTTAATACTAAGGGTATTAAGGTGGTCTACCTCAGTATTAGAACCCTTATGGCCAATCTTCCTGAACTTGAAGCCTGAGTTTCTCACTACAATCCTAAAATAAACATTAATGGGAAGAATTAAATGATTCTAATGGGTGATCACCTGTGAGCCTCTTATGGGCTGCAACACACAAATGCAAGAAATTAAGCCAGAGAGTAGTTTTCCCATAAGAAAGAGAGAAAGCAGGGTGACCTCAGCTTATATTGGCTTGGTAAGATGTAAAAGTAAAATATGAAGAAAAATGAATCTTCCAAAACAAACTGGTTTAAAACTAAAAACAAACAACAGCAACAACAAAAAAAAAACCCTGGAACGATGCTCTTCACAAGCCCACAAATGAAGAAAAAGGCACCCCTCTTGTCATCTGCAATGACCTGGGACATATACTTGAACACGTGGAAACCTTTAAATATCTTGGGGTGATCCTTCACAATACCTTACCTTTTGCTCCCCACATTGACCACCTTTTGTCCACAGTAAACAGAAGATTTGGAGCCTTGTACTATAACTGGGTCACCCTCACTGCTGATGCTAGATGCCTCACAGTGGCAAGCTCAGTACTGTCACTAGTTGACTATGGCCTCCCTGTCTGTGCAACTGCCTGCAAGTCATTTCTCAGCAGAATTCATTTGATCTGTAATAAGGCTTGTCACTTTGTGCTTGTGGCTGACAAGTGCACTCATAGCTGCACTCTCTACACTCAAACAAACTGGTTGCCCCTACCTAGCAGAATTAAGTTCCAGACACGTCTGCTAGCCAAGAAGGTGCTACTGGTCCTAATCCCCACTGGCCTTAATTCTCTGCTTCTGCCCCTCTTGACAATCTCTACAACACCAGGATCATGGCTTAGAATGCCCTTGAACTGCCTTTTTCGTAATACTCAACTGAGCTAGTAGTCATTTACTGTTAGGTTCGCTGTCTGGTAAAATGAGCTGCCTGATGTCTTGTTTAATCTGCTTAAGTTTGACCAGTTTAAGAGCGCACTATGGGCAACCCTAACAGTTCAATGCAACTGTAAGTGCTAATTATCCTAAATCCCTCCCACTGTACACTTTAAACTGTGTCAGACTCTGGCTCTGCGGCAATTGCCATTACTATACTTGTTTTACACTATTTCTGTTTACCTGCCTTACTGTAAAATTCTATGCAACTGATCTAGCCTGTTTATTTGTATTTGTTCAACTACACTGAAGTTGTTTGACTTCATTCCACTGGAACTCACTTATTGTATTTGTTATGTTGCCATGTAATTCATCTCTTGTTATTGATGGGGAACCTTTGGGAAAGAGCACTTGTGCTCAAGCCAGAGAATGATTTCCACACAAGAAAGGAATAGCAGTGGGACCTCAGCTCGTATTTTCATGTTAAAATTGAAAGTGTAGTTTCCTGACCAGTGAGTGGGTCACCTTGCTGTTGGTGAGCAGGCTGATTATAATTTGGATGAATGATGAGACTAGAAACCCCTCTAAATGTTGAAATGAAACCCAAGTAAAAAAACTGAATTGATTTGAATGCATTTCAGGCTTTTCAGCAGCTTTGGGGGGGGGGGGCACTATTACTATAACTATTTGCTTTTGATTTTGACCACAGACACCAGATGCACCCCTGTAAACATTTAAAACAATTTAAGAAACATGCATGAGAAATGTGATAAAATCCTTTCATATTGACCATGGTTGACACTACTAAACCTTTAACATTGCATTGCAAATAGGAGAGATGTGGCCTTCTCCTAATTGGTGAGCTCTCTAATGATCACCTGTGAGCCTCTTCTGGGCCAGAGCACACTACGTAAGAAATGAAGCCAGACAGTGGTTTCCCCAGAGGAAGCAGAGAACTCAGAGAAGCCTGAGTTCATATTGGCACAGTAAAATGTAATGGTGTTTCCTGACCGATGAGTGGGTCACCTTGCCATCAGTGGTGAGGCTGATCAATGATTCGACTGAATTATGAGACCAAGAACCCCTTTAAATGTTAAAATGATGGAATGAAAACCAAGCAAGAAAACTGAATTGATCTGGATGAAATACAGGCTTTTAAGCAGCTTTGGGTGGGGTTGGGGTGGGGTGGGGGCCTAGTACTATAACTGTTTGCTTTTGATTTTAGCCACACACCAGGTGCACCTTTGTAAGCATCTAAAAACATTTAGCAAAGATACATAAGAAATGTGATAAAATCTTATATATTGGCCAGGGTTAAGCTTGCTAAACCTCTAACATTAAAAGGCACAGTGAGTCATACCTCTTAACCTTTCTTCGCCCAAATATGTGACAAGATGTGTGACAACAGGAAAATGTGTGACAAATTATCAAACATGACACTGCAGGCTCAGAACACTGTGCAAATAAGTGTACTAATGTTTATAATGCTTGCTGATAATGTAGCATCTTATATTGTTATAAATTTCTGCTTAAAAAGTCTCAGTGGTCAATGGTTGGTTACCTTCTCAGTATGGGACAGTGGGTTTCTGAGAAATAAAATGAGTAACATACCTCGTAATGTGTGACAGTTGAGAAGTATGCAGTGAGCCTGCCACAATTTATATTTGCACACTACAAATTTGACCCACAGTGTACTACCATGGAATTTCCTCCACCTATAGTAGAAAATTCCTAGTACCATGCTCTGATCAGCTTCCAGGTTTTGGCCAGAGTAGGAGTTTCCTGTTGTCATGGGCAACATTCCACTTGTCTATAAAACAGGTCCATATAACCCCCAACCCTCCTCCGGATGCATCTGGAAACAAGCTGTCATAACTGAGTGGCTCTTTACTGGTCAAAAATTACAGATAAATAAAAAAATACATTGGGAGTCACAGAGGCATATTAGAAGATAACAGTAGGGCACAAAATTGCTCAAAATGGGATGTCTCCATCTTGCCTATCTCTCCCTGTGCTATCTTCCTTTGTTCATTTATACTTGTTGTGACTGCTTATGTTTTAATAATTTGTACTTTATTGCATGCCTAACAGTCATGCCATCTTGCTGTTCTACGGTAGTTAGTGTATGCTAAGGAGCACTTTGTGTATGCAGATCCATGTCTCGCTGTACTCAGTCTGTGGGCACATGAGTGCATCTAAAACTAAATGGTGTGCTGGCATGCTATTAGACCAGAGCCTGAGCACAACAACTCCGATTCTTCACATGGGGGCCGAAGAACGAGTCACATCTTTCTGCAGGCCCTGTGCAAAGGAGGAGATCATTCATAACATTCTTCACATGGGGCCATGGTAGCCCTTCATAAAGTAAAAGATTATTCGTTATTTTCTTCTTACTGGGCCCTGCAGACCTTGTGCAAAGCAAGAGATCATTCATAACTTTTCTTTGTGCGGTGCTCAGAAATCAAGATAATCAATAACTTCCACTGCAGTGGATTCATGGCCTGGATCTGTAGCTTGTCCTTGGGATATGGGACCAGAGGCGTGGCATTAAAGTTGAAAACCCCAAGAAACACTACTCAGTCAATTTCTTCAAGATTTATGAAAATTTGACTCTCAATTTTTCATTTCCTTACGTTGTCTGTTCTGTATTTCTGTAACCATAATGTATGTATTAAAGTAATTTTTTTGCAATAAATGTCCTTAATTTTTGAGAATGTAAGGTTTCCACTTTGCGTTTTTGCAACCCTAATATACTGTATGCATAACACAGTTTTTTGCAATTAATTTCCTTACTTTGGGGCATGCATAAATCATGAGCTAAGTCCTTGCTTGTTTCCTGCAGGACCATACTGGCCCTGTGTGAATCCACAAAACAGGAGGTATGTCCTAACTGGCTTTGCACAGGACCATTTGAAGGCCCACTTTTTCAGTCTGGCCTTTGTAGACTGCCAAATTCTATTAGTCTTGTCCAGTCTACTTATTGGCAAACCGAAGCTTTCAAAGTTGTTGAATTATTATTATATTGTTCATTTATGGGAATTTTTATTGTATTTTAATGTGTTTTTCTTTTGTATTTAATATTGTTAAGGCACTCAGAGCCTCTGGGAATGAGTGCCCTACAAATAAAATTGCCTTGCCTTGCCTTTGGGTCCTGCAGAAATCAGGAGCTACATCTTACCTTACTTCCTAAAGGGCCTGAAGCCAAACACCCACTACCTTTTATGCCCTGTATCAAACATAAAGTCAGTACTAACTAGTACGTTGGGCCCTGTGCCATCCACAGGCTTTGTCTGGCTTCACATTGAGCCCTTTGGACCCTGCACAAACCCAGACACCTACTACCCTTTAGACCCTGCACCAAACATGCTAAATTAACTTTATGCCAGGCTATTCAGGGTTCAAAAGGCCCAGCACCATCAAGAAGCTCTGTTTGGCTTAGTTCAATGCCAGACACCAAGTACCCTTCTGAAACAGTAAGTGGAACCCACTTATAATGGACTACTCCATGCATGCCCCAGGTGTCCAGCATAGCTAAAAGTCCATTTTTGTGTAGTACTACACTGTAACAAGTTTGAATCTCTGCTCTGCCCTCACTTGCAGTCATATCCACCACACTAATACAGAACTAACGTTTGAACTTACTGCAGAGGTAACTTTCTAGCAGCATTTAATACAGTAATCCATGTTCTTTTTTTTTGCAATTTTCTATTTGTTTTGTAACAAGTTTGAATCCCTGTTCTGCCTGCACTCACAGTCATACCTGCCCACACTCATCCAACACAGTTCAGTACTCAGTATTTTATGTTTTAATCAGGTCTTCTCAGTTTTTTATTTTGATCAGCTTTTTATCAGAGCTTCACTCTTGTATGCTTGCTGTCTGCCTGCTTACAGTGCAGATCCCTCCCAGCAATCTTACCATGAAGCAGGGAGCTGTTAAAATCAGGAATAGGACAACACATCAATTGGCCATAAAGCAACCACCAAAAGTTGTCATGCTGGGTAATGCTTAGGGCCAAGACCACACACAAGACAGACATCAAACTCGTCTTTGCTTCCACTTTTGTACCTCATGTGTCAGTAAGCCAGGACCAGGAACCATGAAGTGGGGAGCGATTAGCATCAGAACCAGGACCACACACCAAACTGACTGTGAAACAACCATTGAAAATTGCTATGCTGGGTAAGGATCAGGACTGGGACCACACACATGACAGAAGCCAGTCTTGTCATCTCTTTCACTCTGTTGCGGGTTGGAGGGGTTGTTGTTAGCATTTAGGGAATCACCTCATTACTTAGTTATTAGCACCTTGTTAGTGTGTTTTGATGGCATTTTAGAGCACAGAGAGGTCTTGATCACCTTTTCTATATACCCAGTAACACCTCTGGCGTCCATTATAGATGGATGCCATAACCCTCTATAAGCAGCAGTTTTTACATTACTAGTCAAGGGGGATGGTTTTGACAAATGAAATCTGACCCCTTAAAAGTGAATGTCTGGCTTAAGTGTGTCCGGTTTAAATGGGTTGCACTGCAATAAGTTTGTAAACAAAACAAATTTTTCCCTCAGCTTTTTCTGATATACTTATGAAACCACAAAAGCTCACAAAACCATTTCCATAATTCACAAAGCCTATATTATGAAACTTCCCCAAAATTTCTGGTTTCATTAGTTACACCTTACAAAATTATCATTTTGTAGTCAGTTATTCAACATTTTGCAATATAAAAAGACAAAAAATGATCACCCTCTTAATCTGAACTGTGGAACGCACAAGATTCGATAGCGAAATCCATCTCATTTTCAAATTCTAAATGTGCAATTGACTTTTAGTATTTTAAACAGTCATGAACCCAGAAAATAAGGTGATACAATGAGGTGCGTGCACTACAAATCTAATTCACAAAACCACAAAATTTATTTCTGGATTTGTCAGTCATACATCTTTCAAATCTTTATTTCTACCCAAAAGTACAGTACAAACTGTCTTGATAAAACTTGTGACCATACATGCCTGAAAAATCTTGTCCACTTTGAGTCCCCATTTTCCAGTGCAAAAATATTTTTTTCTTTCGTGACCACTGACTCTCTCAAACCTAAAATATTATCCCATGAAACCAGTTTCAAATGATGAAATCATGTAAAAATGAAAAATGAAAATGTTATCTTTAAACTGTTTGCTAAAACAGAAACAATTTTTGTTACCTCAAAAATTATAAATCTAAAAATTATAAGTCTAAAAAAAACAACAAATTAGCTTAGAATCATCTCAGGGTCAAACTCCATCAAACCTGACAGTTTCACATTTACATTCACAACCATTTTTGTGCTATTGATGAGCACAAAGGGGTCTTAATTTGGGGGGCTTCTGTGTTTTCAGCCTTCTTAAACTTTGCAACTACTGAGCTGATCAATTTCAAATTTGCAGGATTCAATGATCGTGGTAATACCTGAGCATGTCAAATGTCTGATGAATCAGTTGAATGATGGCTGAGTTATCAGTGTGAAAGTATCAGGGTTTAACATTAAACTGCCCACTAACTCCCACAAAACATAAAACGTTATCTTACAAAATGCATTTCAAATGATGAAACCATGTAAATTAGAAAATTGCTGAGCCTTAGAATGTTTGCAAAAATAGAAAACATTTTTGTTAGCAACTCTAAAACCAAAAATATTTACAAAAAAAAAACAACTCATAGGATAAGAATCATTCTTGGGCCAAAGTCTATCAAACCAGACAGTTTCCCATTTCAAATTCCAACCATTTTGTGCTTGATGAGCAAAATGACAGTCTTTTTTTTAACTCGCTTTATGTCACTCGAGCTTGGGCAGGGATGTACCCCCTCTAGCTGTGCCTGGACCTACAACCTGGCATCTCCCAGGTTGCTCAGTCTGGGAGGCCTGCAGCTTGCACCCTGTGGTGGGACTCCCTCAAGGGTGAGTCCATGATTCACCTGAGGCCCCAGCTGGGGCGACATTCAGGTGGAGGTCCAGGGCTGTCATTATGCTACCAGCCCTAGGGATTTTTACTTTAGTTTCCCCCTGGAAGTACAGACACGCAATGACATCAGTGCAGGTTTTGCGCACTCCTGCACACATTCCGCAGATGTCTACTGTCACCACCATATGCTTGCATGGGGTCCCAGCCAGTGTACACCCAGTCTCCACTGGGAGATACTCACATGCTAGGAAACCACAACTCTCCACCAAGCAGAGGAGAACTATCTGTGGGATGCTCATCCCACCTCTCCCGGCTGACATTCTGATGCTATGTGCTTGTTCCTGAACCCAGGTTGTCAGCATTGCAAGCAGTAACTCTACCACTGCACCGGTGAGCTGGCTCAAAAAGATAGTCTTAATTTGGGGGGTTTATGTGCTGTATATTCAGCCATCTAGAACATTGCAACTCATTAACAGATCATTTCCAAATTTACAGGATCCAGAGATCCTGGCACTGCCACCAAGTCTGCCCATGCAAATTTCAGGCAAATCAATCAAACAATGGCTGTGTTGTCAATGTGCAAAAAATGGTGGCTTAATATTAAACTGTGTACTCATCCCTAATATGCAGGCATCACCGCACCTGTATTATATATTATAGGGGCATGGAAGTGCCCCTATAATAGGATTGCATTGGGGTTTTCTATTTAAGTCCTGGTTTGCAAATGCTTATAACTCAGCTGTTGTAGACCCTAGGACTGTGAAACACGGCATGCATAATCTCAGTCCTAGGGCATAACTAGGAGGTTGTGAAAGCTAGCGCTGTCCAGGTATTCAAACATGAGTAAACAGATTTCTTAAGGGGGGTTGTACTGAGAGCAACATATAAAAGGGGCAAGGAAATCCCTGTGTCCTGATTGGCTGAGACTTGGTTCCAGCCATGGAAGTCAGAAAGTACCACCAGTGGCTAAAAACAAGGCCCTGCCAACCAGGGCAAGTCACAGAATTCATATGCCACTTAATTCCTAATTCCCAAAACAAACATGGCTGCAGCCTTTACTCCTATATAAAAAAAAAACTCAACTAGGCCCTAAAAATAAGTCAATTAAATTAAAGTATGTAAATAATTTAATGTCATTTATACTCATGAGCCCCCCTTACACACATACACACATTTTAACAACCATTTGTCAATGCCGAACGTTCACTTGCAGGTATTTGCTGTGCCAATGTTTGTCCCCGTCCATGTTGGGGACTCGATTCATACATTGCATTTTGTTCTCTTCTTGTTTCTATATTATTATATTCTTTTATACATTGCATTTTGTTCTCTTCTTTTTTCTTCCACCTCCCCCCAGGACGCACCTGGAAACAGAGCTGATACCAGCTCGGCATGTCTTTCTGGTAAAATCTTTGAAATAAATAAATGAATGAATGAATGATGTGCCCCCTCAAATAAATAGATGAAGTGCCTCCCTGAAATAAATGAAGTAGTCCCCTTGGATAAATAATGTCCCCCTTTCAAATAAATTAACAGATAAGTACATAAACAAAACAGTAAATAACTAAATATATAAATACATAAAATGATGTGCCCCTCTTCAGGAGCTGCTGTTGCCACTGCTGCTGCTGTGTGTGTGGGGGGAAGGGTGCTGTTTGACTGTGTGCTGCCTCTCTCTGCTGCTCCGAGGGTGAAGGTGGTGCAGCACTCACCAAACTCCAAAGTGTGCATGATGTGACTATACTTTGTGTGCATGGGGACCTGTGTGTGATGGGGAGGGGGAGGTGTCAGCACTGTGACTCTCGACACTCGCTGCAGCCTGTTTCCCTGTCTGCCTGAGTCTCTGGGGACTCGACTAGTTTCTGTGTCTCCCATGTCACAAGCATGGATCAAATCCATCTCCTGGATGTGGAGAAAAGCAGCAAAGTCTCAAAGTCCCAGTTCAAAGTAAGTAGCAACCGGGGTGGGGGGTGGCAGCATCACATCCTTTACATACGATAATGATCAAATGCATGTAAGATGCCAGCAGAAATAGGCATGCATTATGACAAAAATAGACTACATTCCAGAATGTGGGGAATGAAAGCGAGCACCCAGATGCAATCAATTGCAGGGCAAAAGTCAAACAAACCCACAGAGCAAGTTTGTGGAAATGGGATTTCTTTACAAGCCCATTTATAGAGGCAAAGATGTACAACAGAACTAGAGAGTAGGCAAAATGTTAAATAGGTTAATCAAGTGTAGTATAAATGCAAAAACAGTGTTAATAATAAACTAGGAGTGTTCAGTGAGACATTTTAAAAACTGTATACCACTGCACAAGAAGCGATTTCGGTGGCATTACAAACAGCACTAGTTCGGTGTTAAAAAAAGGCGCACCAGCTGAAAGTATAAGGTTCTGCCAAAATTTCAATGAGAAATGTATTTTATGAACTTTTTGGGGGGCATACATGGTTTAATAATGGGGCAGAATCATGAGTTCTGTGATTATAAGCATGAAAATGCTCACTTATGTAGCCTACCGTATGCAACCCAAACCACGAAATTCTGCAGCCACCATTCTGTTGTTCAATGTGACCGCAGTTGTAACTGGCGGTACAGTTTCTGCAGCAGCTCAGCTATTGCTATAACCCATTAGGTCTGCAGCAGGATAGTAATAAAACAGAAAAGGGATACTGCAGAAGCCATGCGGGGGGTGTGTGTGTGTGTGTGTGTGTGTTGCCCCCTGGTTCCGTTCCTTGCAGCATTTAATTAATATACCTTTTAGATTTATTGCAGAATTGGATGTGTTGAAGTTCTCCGTTTTTTTGTACAATCCTTTAAACCTGCTGATTCCATTCAGCTGTTTGCTGGGCGGCATTATATAAATAAAAAGAAGACAGCCGCTCTCTGATAGGAGAGGCTTATTTCTTTCAAGTACACAAAGTTTCCACTCAACAAGCAGTAACTAGTGTCACGACCAGTGTGGCTGTTCACTGTTCTGCAGTGCTAAACCCCTTTGAGCTTCAGTTACAATTGACTCCATAGTGACACACCTCTGAAATGCCGTTTGTAGCAAGACGTTCCTTGCACAAGCACAAGTGAATGTAAAAATCAAGTACTATTCAGTTTCCATTACTGGTGTTTTCTTTGATGACCATGAAAAATCCCCCTCCTATCCCTACCACTTTGCCAAAGAACTCCCTGCTCCTTACCTGACAACAGACAAAATTGAGGTTCTGGTTCCACTTGAGGCCTTTGTGTGTATGCTATTGGAACTCTGTAGAATTTTGAAATACATATGTGCCAAATTAAATGGACACACTTGTAGTGGACGTCCGTTTCTAACGAACAATTCCCCATTGCCAAAAGCCATTTACTATATGGCTCATGGTAGAATTACTTGATTAAGCGGACCTGTTAGTCCTCATTTAGTGGCCGCCAAGCAGCTAATTACATCTCCCTTGACACCTCATACAGGTGCTAATTGTCAGTGTGTCAGTGTTCAGTTGGTGTTAACTCAAAGGTGTCACACTATTTTTAATCACTTCAGCCCACTAAGAGCATTCATAGCCCAGGAAACTGAAGAAGACAACAAGGAAGGTGATCAAACAGAAGCTGAAGAGTTTTATTGTTCCTCGGCAGTCACACCTGCTATCATCAGGAATGCACTGCTGACACTTCGCAGAACTCAGGGGGTTTTATCCTTCCTTGGTAGGATAAGGGTATGGTCAGCTCACACTAACAAAGTCTGCCTAAAATAACTACACATACATACTAGCTCCGAAGAAGAAACAAACATCGCATGTGGGATCTTTAGACAAGGCGGGTGCAGATGACATAAATATACAAGGACACGGTACAGATCTTTATTTATTTTTCTTGTTGGTACAAAGATCCCCTATTGTGGCTTCATTGATGTACCGGATGCAGCTTGTAACTGACGAAATGCCATATGTTGAACTAGTCCGATACAAGCAGTGCATACTGTAGTGTATTCCATGTTACTATTCTGTGTGAGTGTGCGTGTGTGTGGGGGGGAGCATTCTACTCCTGGAATAATGCAGAGCTTTGCATTTTTCTATTCCACAATAAACAATCACAAAATGTATTGAGTGTGAAGAAAGAGAGATGACTGACAGGTGAAAAACATCTGTGGAGGAACTATTTTATATTATTTAGCAACATTTTAGTATATTTTTGTAGCTTTGAAAACATTTAGAATGTTCTTTTTTTTTTAAGTTGCCTATGGGCCCATATTATATAAGCAATAAGACATGGTTGGGTGTTGGTAGTACTGAGATACCTGCATACCCACAGGCAGAAGGCACTCAGCCTGAGACCTCATGCCTCACTACGCCTCTGGGTGTGCGGGTATCTCAGTACTACCAACATTCAGCCATGTCTTGTTGTTTACGCATAAATCCAGCTGATAAGATTGGATGTTTATCCACAGTAAATTTGGTACAATCACTGCTGTGCTGAAGGAGGCATGGACCAGATGGACTCTAAGTCCCTTTTGCTATCATACTGCTGTGCTACTAGGTTATAGTCATACATGATTATATATTTACTTTTCTGTTTAGAATTTTATGCACTGAAATATTGCCATTTAGGCTCATGCCTGGATTTCAAGGGGGTCCCAGTGGGACAGGTACAGCAGCAGGCATTCCTAACAATTACAACACAAGCTTAGCATAAAGCCAGTAACCAGAAGGTAAGTGGTTACAGCTGTTGCAGTATCTGCAGTTAATAACCAGAAGGGAAATAGTTACAACTGTTACAATAGTTACATATTTACGATTGTATATGTCTGTCAAGGGAGAGTATGTAGAGGCCAATGATAGATGGCTATGTGACTGGAGGAGCAGAAGAATGGGGGAGGGAGCAGCTGCATGGGGAACTGAGGTATGCAAAGACAGCTTGTTTGAAAGCAGCAGAACTGGTGACTTCTTTAACACATCAGCAGATTATGTTCCAGGTGGTAGGTGTGGCTACCACAAAGCCTCCATTCCAGTGACATGTCATACTTTGGGTATATGAAGCAGGTTCATTTTGTGACCCAAGGACATAGGATTGTGAAGGCCAGGTCATGAGGTTACTGAGGCGAGCTGGGTACTGGCCATGGAGGCCTTTGTATATTGTGGTTGTCCACATGAGGTCACATCTCTTTTCTTGAGACAGGATGCTGAGATTGTTATGCAGGAAACAATGATGTGTTTTTTTGTCACAAAAGTCAGAAAAGGGTTAACATCCCTCTATGTAAATGAGGCCCCGAGGCCAGATGGGATGCATCTGAGGTACAAAGAAAACTGGCATCGGTGTTAGTCGAACTTCTGGTGGGGCTAGTCAGTATCTCTTTGCAGCAAATGGTGGATCTCAAAGACTAAAGAATGGTGGCTGTAGTTCCGCTGCTCAAGGTAGAGGACAAGGAGCCGCCAGGAAACTGTAGACCTGTGTGCTGTATGTCTGTGATAGAGAAACTGTTGGAGACACTAGTCGAAGTGGATCTAGTGGAATCCCTGGAGAGAAATGGCTTCAGGATGGTAAGCAGCCCATGTTCATGGCAGGGAGTGCTTGTCAAACCAACTCAATAGTATTCTTTGGCTGGGTAACCAGGGAAGTTGACAAGAGGCAGGCAGTATGTTAGCCGAGTGGTGGCTTTCATTAATCTCTAACTTGCCATCATAATGTAGAAAATGCTGCTAAAAAAATGCCCCCATTCATTTCAATGGGACTTGCCCCCATGCTCTCCCTTGCTGGATGTCATACTGTGCTTGGGCGTTGGGGCATGGAAATTAATTGGGAAGTGGAGGGATTGGTTGGCCATCTTGTCGGGGCCAAACTACAATCCCTTCCCATTTTATAGCAATTGCATAAAAATATTAACATGTATCCAGGGGTACTGTTGTGAGCACAAGCTACAGTTTAAAGTAAGTTACCCCCTAATTTTAGAATGTGACAAAATCACTTTAATGGTAGTGAGGTTTAAAAAGGATATAAGGATGTATTATTTTACAAGAAAGTGGTTGAGCCATGGAATGGTCTGCCAACAGAGGTAGTGGGTGCCAAAACCATAAATGGCTTCAAACATGGCTGGAAAAGAGTCAAGGGTATAGTAACTATGCAGAGAGATTGGGAAGGTGGAAACACAGAGAACAACAGGGAGAATAGGATAAACGAAGACCCCACAGGGACAACAGGTCCTGGGGTATAATGGTATAACATGGGCAAACTACAGTGGCGTTCCCCAGGATGAAACCCACTTTTAAAGCACTCTGCAGTATGCTTCAGCAGACCTACTGAATAAAGCAATGTAATTCCAATGGCAATTAGTCTCTTTTGTCATGCAGGAAACTGTGGCATTCACTTCATCCTGGCAGTGTCACATTTTCCAGAATGACAAAAGGGACTAATTGTCATTGAAATTCTATTGCTTTATTCAATAGGTCTGCTGCAGCATTCTGCAGAGTGCTGCAAAATGCTGCAGAATTGGGTTTCATCCTGGGGGATGCCACTGTAGATGGACCATCAGCCTTTTTATGACATCATTATCTATGTTTCTATGCAGCCCAGTGAAAATCTTCAAATGGTGTGATTTTGTTCAATGAGAAGGCTACAGGTAACAAGTGAATTTCCCTGCCGTAGTCCAGGGCCAGCAATAATGATTTCCCTGCCATAGTCCAGGGCCAGCAGTAGGGATTTCTTAATTATAAGCTTCTTGGCGGATGGAGAAGGACAGTGATGGATACTACTGACTGCATCAAGTTTTTGGTGTGTCAGTTGGGCTGTTTTTACAATGTGTTCCAACTCCTGAGTCATTCAGTTTCTGGTCCAGCTTTAGTTCAACTAGAGAGGTAGTAGGCAAGCAGGCAACTACAGTAGCACTGAAACATATCCTGCTAAGTTTATCAAGAAAAACTTTATGGTTGACAATGTCAAATGCCTTTGAGAGCCAATGAAGACAGCTCCAGCTATTGGGCCCCTATCTATAGAATGAGAATGTCACATGTTACCTGCTATAGTACAGTGGTGGTAGTGTGCATAGATCTGCAGCCAGGCTGAAAGGGTGAGAGTACTTTATGTTAGTTTAGTAAGTCAGAAACTACTGGCTGGCAGTATACCCTAGAGGTTAGAGTAACAAGCTGTGAATGAGCTTGTTACATCCAGCAGACCTGGGTTTGATTCCCACAACCTCCACTTATATATTGTGTCACTCTGAACAAGTCACTTAACCACCCCAGTGATCCTGGGTCACCCCTGAAAACAGGCACTTATGTCTTGTGGGCCTTACCCAGTTACAATAAAAAATAAACTACTGTAGGGAATGAAAACATTTTTGAGCCATTTGGGGAAGGCAGAGAGTCACAAGGTAGGCCTGTAATTGTTCAGGTTAGAGCTTCATTTACCTTTTAATACTGGAATCACTCTGGCATGGTTACAGATGATAGGAAGCTTACCATGAAAAAGAGAGTGATTAAATGGTAGGATGAAAGGAGCAGCAATTGATGGTGATGCTGACCTCAGACACATGGACCCAAGACCACTGACGCCAGCGTTTTTGTCTGGATTGATGTGCAGCAGCTCTTCACGTACCTCAGCACAGTGCAATGGTTGGAGATGGAATGCTGAGGAGCCAGAATCAGAGGGGACAGTGGCCAATGAAGAAGCCTTGATAACAGCACAAAGCAAGCCTCACTGTACCGTATAGTACTATGTGGCTTTAAAATAAACACTGAAAAATGTAAGGGAGTTAAACAGTGAAGGCTGAATTTTCACAAGCGATGACACAGATGCAATTCCCAATTTTGGACTGTACCAGCATAATTTGAAATGCACCAAAATATTTCTAGTTCAAATATTTTGATGCACTTGTGACACTTTCCCTTCTTAACAGCAGTTTGCATGAAAAAAGTATGCATAGGTCATTTTACTGACACATGGGTCATTTTATTTGCACAAATTGTGAGAATTGTCTATAGTTCGGTATAAAATGTGAGACTACATAGGCAGTGAGACAGTAGGTGCCTGAACCACTTGTAGTTGAAGTTTCTTATATTTTATTAGTAATTAGCACATGGCTACACATATTATCCCTCTGCGCAAGCCGACAGGAAGACCCCTGGGTAGTGTAGTTTTTTCAGGCAGAGCACCAAAAACTACAAATCGTTTCTATGAAACATTTTTTGCACCTGTATGAGAGGTGCAGATCCTTTGTCACGCTAAAGTTTATCCTGTCACACAAAGTGTTTTTTCTGGTGGCATACTAATTTTAATATTATTTTTGTTGCTGCTGCGTGACCCGGAACACATTTTCGGGTCATACCCTTGATAAACTGAGCGCCGAGCGAGTGGGGCAGAGACACGCATGTTTCTGTGTGCATGTCTAACGTGTCCAGCAGGTTAAGTGGGTCAGAGGGGAAGAATATTACACTGCTCAGGTAAAAGCTTACACTCTTATTGCTTTGTTCTTTCTCTTCACATATTAATACGTTTTGAGCTTTGTTCATAATGAGTAGCCCTGATAGTAACTTCATGTCTTTGCCCCTTACAAACGGACATGTGCTGACAGTTTGTTGTACCTGTAACCACATCCTTTTAAATCTACCATCTACTGGCCAAATTCTCCCTAACATTTCTTGCAAGTACTGTAGCGAAGTAAACTCCTTAGAGCAAGAAATTAAGAAACTAAATGATGATATAAAAAAAGCTAAAGAACTAAGAGATTTAGAAGACTTTGTAGACAATGTGGTTAGGAGTCTTCCTGTCAACACATATCAGGTTGGTTTACCTAATGTTTCTGATGGTACTCCTCTGGAAGGAAGTAAGTAAGTAAAAATGTATTTATATAAGGCGACCTTCCCAAGCTCAGGGCGCCTTTACAAAATTACATAAGCAACATTAAAACCACAATAATAAATAACATTTTGTATATAACAACTTCAATATAATTTACATTAATGAAATGCTTCATTAAAAAGGAAGGTTTTTAGGGCTTTTTTAAAGCCCTCCACAGTCAGGTTATTATGCATCTGGCAAGGTAGAGAATTTCACAGGGTAGGAGCCATAAAGGCAAACGTTCTTCCACCAGATGTTTTTAAAGTTACCCTGGGAATCTCTAGCAATCCCTCGCCAGAGGATCGGAGGGAGCGGGAGGGGCAGTAAGAAGTCAGGAGTTCTTCCACTTAGTGGGATCCCAACCTATGTAGGGCTTTATAGGTCATCAGCGTGACCTTGAAAGTGATCCGCCACTGTACCGGCAGCCAGTGCAACTCGCCAAGCACAGATGTTATATGGTTGGACCTTGGGCTTCCAGTCAACAACCTAGCTGCCACATTTTGCACCATCTGCAAGCGGCAAATATCCACTCCCGGCAGCCCTAGATAAAGGGCGTTGCAGTAATCAAGACGACTGGCAACAAAGGCGTGGACCAGGGTAGGAAGGTCCTCTGATGGAACCAGGTGTTTCACCCATGCTATATTCCTTAGATGGAAAAAGGATGATTTGACCACGGCCAACACCTGCGTCCTTAGGGTCAAGCACTCATCAAATGTAACACCAAGGTTATGTACCTGACCAGATGCCATAAGCGGGGTCACCCCAGAAATAAACCTAAGGGTTTTCCCGCCTATGAACCTGACATCCTCACCCCCGGTTCCACCACCAATACCTCTGTTTTTCCCGGATTCAACCTCAGCCAATTTGTACTCATCCAATTCTGTATCTCCAGGAGGCAGTTGTTAAATAATGTACTTGACTCAGACTCCTGTTCAGGCACAGAAGACATATAGAGTTGAGAATCATCGGCATAGCAATGAAACTTCAACCCATATTGTCTTATAATGTCCCCCAATGGAAGCATGTACACCACAAATAACATGGGGGACAGCACTGAACCTTGTGGCACCCCACAGTGTAGACACTGAGAGGCCAAAGAATGAATTCCCGACACTACTCTCTGACTCCTATCCTGCAGGAAAGATTTAAACCAACTGTGGACCACCCCCCTTAGTCCACAGAAAAACTGCAGGCGATCGAGCAGCACCCCATGATCCACGGTGTCAAACGCTGCTGAGAGAGCAAGGAAAACCAAGATAGAATGAGTTCTCCGATCTCTTGCCATCAGGAGATCATTTAGTACCCGAACAAGAGCCGTCTCAGTACCATGCCTTTTCCTGAAGCCAGATTGGAGAGGGTCACAGATACTGTGGATAGTTAAATGGTCTTCCAGCTGCAATGCAACCACCTTCTCGACAATCTTCCCCAAGAAGGGAAGATTCAAGACCGGTCTGTAATTTTCTGGGCAGTCGGGATCAAGGGAGGATTTTTTTCAAAAGGGGGAGTACTATTGCCTCCTTCAAGGGATCAGGAAAGATCCCTTTCTCCAGTGACACCGCAACTATCCCAGTAAGGATCGGGCCAATAACCTCTACACACCCCACAAGTAGGTGAGTAGGGCCCAGATCCAATCTACAGCAGGTAGGCCGCAAAGTCTGGATGATCCTCACTATATCCATGACTGCCAGTTGACTGAGGGTGAACCAAATCAATTGGGTATTTGTGCCCCTTGGTTGATCACTGCAAGATCCTATGGGAAGGCGTTGGCTGATCTCATCCCTGATAGTGGACACCTTATCAGCGAAGAACATTGCAAATTCCTCACACTGTAATTGTGACAACGCTCGACCAGATTGAAGACAGACTGGATTGCACAATCTGTCCACAGTCCGGAAGAGCTGGGCCGGTCTATTCCTCGCTGTAGCAATTTCCCTGGACAGGAACCCTGCCTTCCTATGGGAAATTGATAACTGATAGGTCTTATAATGATCTAACAGTCTAAGCCTGTCCACTTCCATGTGAGTTTTCTGCCAGCGTCTCTCCAATCTTTGGTCCTGTCTCTTCAACCCACAGATCTGCATGGTAAACCATGGGGCCCCTAGGTGGAGAGTACAGGGACGAACACGGATTGGAGCAATGACATCCAGGGCCCTCACAACTGCCCTGTTATAGGCTAGCACTAAGGACCCTGGATCAGTGCTATCCACTGGAAATCCCAAGAAGTCCAGCTCTGTCGTTAGGCCTTCTGAGGTAACTCCTCCCAAAGGACGGAACTGTACAATCTCCTTTGGGCTAGGCCTCTTTCAGGGGGCTGCGAAACTGAACCTCAGGGCATGATAGTCAGACCAACTGATGGGCTCCACTTCCACATCAGAGACTTCCATCCCGAGATGGAATATAAAATCCAATGAGTGTCCTCCCGATGGGTTGCAGAGGTAATAACCCGTGTCAGGCCCAATGAGTTCATCAATTGGAGGAGGAAGGCAACCATGATGTTCATGCTAATGCATCTATCATGGCAGGCCCCAGCTTTAGCATCCAAACTGATATTGCTCAGTCTATAAATTTGGCTTCACTGAATAAAAGAATTATAGAACATGATGCAGACCCCAGCACTGATGACGGCTGGGAAAATGTTTCCAAAACAAGAATCGTCTCTCCATTACATAATGAAGGGCTAAGCTCCGATAACCATCCTAATCAAAATATTCTCTCTAGGAACAGATTTCCCCCTTTAGCATCTTTACAGACGGAGTCAGAATCACATGCAAATAATCTTAATGTCTCTACCTTGCCCACTGTCATAACTGGGGACTCGATTGTTTGCTATGTAGATTCTACTGTTTGTGATGAGACAAATAACACTAACTCTGTTAGCTGTTTTCCTGGTGCCATGACTAAAGACATTAAAAAGAGGATTGATAGAATAATCATTCAGCAATCTAATGTTATTCTTCATGTTGGCACAATGTAGGTCATTCTCACGAAAAAGACGTATGGTATGAGCTTATTGACCTCGGTAATCATCTTAAATCTAAAAATTGTCAGGTAGCTATATCTAGCATTCTTCCGATACCTCAAGCTAGGCCTGAGAAAAACCAAATGATTGCTCAAATTAATGATAGGATGCAAAACTGGTGTTCCGGAGAAAACCTTATTATTATTAATCATTGGCCTGCACTAACTAATAATTATAACTTGTTTGCAAGAGGTGGTCTACACTTGAACAAAAAGGGGATGAGAATACTTGGTCTCCAGTTTCGCAAAGCAGTACCTGCATTAAATTTAGACTGTTAGCTGAGGGGGTAAACAATAGTGACTCCTATGACAATTCGTATAATATATACCAACCTACTCCTAATCAGCATAACACTTGTGATAAATTAAACTTTCTACTTCTAAATGCTCGAAGGTTGTGTAATAAGTTTGAAGAATTAGTAATTCTATTCAAAACTGATAAGCCAGATATTATAAGTATAACAGAAACATGGTGGCCCAATAACAACTTACGAAACAGTTCCATCTCAGGTTATGATCGCTTCTCTTTGAGTGGAGATAATAGAAAGGGTGGTGGTATAGCATTATATATTAATACATCTTTAAATCCTGTTGATATTTCCCACAAGATTAAAGCCTCTTCATTCCAGGTTGAAGCCATCTGGATTAGTCTAAATAAATTATACAACTATATTCTTGTTTTGGGATTCTGCTACAGGCCTCCTGATAGCCCAAATACAATGTCTAATGAAATTTTTATGGAGATGGAATCTGTAGCTGATTATTGTAACATCTTATTTATGGGTGATTTAAATTTTAGAGATATTAATTGGACTAATAAAACAGCTTCTTCAATCTCATCTAAGGACTTTCTGTCAACATGAGAGGAATTGAGTTTAGTTAAGTATGTTACCTCCCCCACAAGAGGCAATAATATTTTAGATATTGTGTTAGGTAGTAAACCTATTAACATACAAAACTGCCAAGTCACTGCTCCCTTAGGTAACAGTGACCATTGTGCAATTCAATTTGAACTGCGTACTGTTTGGGAACAAACAAACAAAATGATGGAGGTTTTTGTTTACAGCAAAGCCAATAAAGCTGCTATTTACGAATGCCTTGCAAATATTGATTGGGTAGCATTACTTAATGGCTCTAATGTTGGTTCTATGTAGACCTCATTTGAAAATATTATACTTGACACTGCTTATTAATTTATCCCACGAGTCAAAAAAAGGAGACTCAGTAACAATCTGAAACACCTATCATACAAACTTAACAAACTTATTATCAGAAAAAATACATTTTTTAAAACATATTTAGCTAATAAATGTTCTAGAACTTGGGATGTAATTAAGCAGATTCAAAGGTAATGCAAGTTGGAAATCAGAAAAGCTAAATACAACACTGAAAAGTTATTGCATCACACGCTCAGAAAGGTAGTCAAAAAATCCTTTTCAGTTCCATAAATTCTTTAAAGCAACAAGAATGTAAAGTAGGCCCACTTAGAAATGATGACATTATTATTTCATCACCAGGAGAAATGGCGCAGCTTTTACATTTCCATTTTTGTAAAGCTTATCAAAGCTCTCCTGTTGTGGTTGATCTCACAAATGACAGTCATGCTGATAAAATGTCCGTGTCGGTCGAGGACGTAAAAGCTGAATTAGATACTATCAATAGAGGCTTCTCACCAGACCCTGATGGTATCTCTGGTGATATAATTCATTTAATGAAGGACAATTTGATCTTTCCCTTACAGATTATTTACTAAACTAGTTTAAATACAGGTGAAGTACCATCTGACTGGAAAAAAGCTAACGTTATTCCCCTTTTCAAAAAGGGAGACAAAGGTAATCTCGACAATTACCGGCCTATTAGTCTCACACCAATCTTTTGTAAAGTGTTAGAGAAAATTATTTAAGACATGTTGGGCCAGATATTCAAAGCTTTGCATGGTCTGCAAACAGTTTGCATGGGATTAGCGCAGGATTAGCGTGGGTCTGCCATATTCAAAAGGCCAACTAGCGCGTGCAAACAGTAGTAGCACCGGGAAAAGCATAATGATATGCAAGGATCATAGTGAACATGAATAAAGCTGCTATGAGATATTCAGTGGCTAGTGTCGCGCTAAGGTGTTTAGCGCGACATAGCGCGATCCTTAGCGCAGTACAATTTACCACCCAGGAAAAGCTGGTCTTAACCCTGGGCAAACAGCTTTTCATGTCATTGGTGCATTGTGTGGTGTTTGTGCGTGGCTTGCGAGACCCTAACAGAGGAGTATGACACTTAGAAAATGCCAGACATAGAGGACACATGCTGCTCACTGCTGGCCCCACCATGATGCCAGCAGCTGCCACCAGTCCCAGCCAAGCACAGACAGTAAGGGGTGATCTGACCCATGGGGGACATCATGGTAGTGTGGCCATATAGCACACACCTGCAGACCATATGTCTGTGGTGCCTAACAGATGCCAGCATGCACATGAAGCACTGTGGGCATGGTGGCCAGTGAGGGAAGAGTGTATGGGTGGCCAGACCGCACCACAGCCCAGGTGTGGCCACAGGGCTGGGATACATCATGCAGTGTACATGGGTCAGTAGTGGGAATATGTCACCTCCTGTGTGCCTGTCGGATCTTACATGCCCCCCAGCCACCTATCGCACAACTGTACAGATGCCACAGCACACACAGCCAGCCATGTACATGACACTGTGTGCATCCCATGCCACAGGTGCAGCATCTGTGGATCACAAAACAGCGTAATAGTACTGTCCACTGTCAGTAATTACCTGCAAGCTGGGCCTGTCACTGTGTACAGTGCAGTGGTCATCACTGCCCTACATACCATAGGCATTGCTATGTCCCTCACACTACCAGCCCCCTTGCTACTGTAGTGTCTGCTGTGCACAGCAGCATGACCAACAGTGTGACGGTGGCATGCAGCACCACCACCACCACCATCTGTGCCTATGTTGTGTTGTCCCCTGGGGTATGATATGCTATGGTATGCTGTACTGTTCACATGTAGCCTGCAGCTATCATCATGCACTGTCTGACTGACCTACAGGTGGGGCTGCAGCTGGACCTGGCCAGCCCCTGTACTTCCAGACTGACCTACAGGTGGAGCTGTGGGACCCTGCAGTAACGCTGGGCAAACCGTATGCAAATCCAGGCATGATGAGATGCTAATGTGGCTGTTTGCCCAGAGACTATCTAAGTAGGCTCATCTGCATGTCACTTTTGAATATGGCAAAGTTTAGTGCCGCGCTAACGTGTTTGCACAGGGCAAACCGATTAGCTCCGCGCTAAAGCTGCACTAACGTGTTAGCGCAGCGCTAATGGTTCGGGGAATATTTTACAGTTCTGATTACTGTTCTTTCACATCTGCTGCTGCCTACAGCTGTACTGGGTCCACGCATTTGCTGGCACACACATTGGCCACATAGTATCTCTCTACCTACCCTCATGCTGCTGTGCACTGTGTTGTTGTTGTGGTTTGCACTTTCTGGTTGCTATATTCAGAGCTGTCTTATTCCCAGGGCTAAGTTTGCCCTGCACTCCCAGCCCAGTTTGCCCGGCCTCATTTCCATGCTATATTCAGAAGCTGTTTGCCCCGGGCTATTCCTTTTGAATATAGCTTGCTTTGTGCTCTGGGCGATGTTTGCCCACCAGGCAGTGTTATCTAAGCCCAGGGGCAAAGTTTTGAATATCTGGCCAGTTAACTCTTAAGCTTGCCAATACTGATAACGTTCAACATGGCTTCATTAAAGGACAGTCTTGTATGACCAATTTAGTTAGTTTTTATAACACTATGGGCCAGATATTCAAAACTTTGCCCAGGGGCAAAATTAGCACTGCCCAGCGGGCAAACTGAGCCCGGGAGCACAAAGCAAGCCATATTCAAACGGAATAGCCCAGGGCAAACAGCTTCTGAATATAGCATGGTAATGAGGCCATGCAAACTGGGCTGGGAGTGCAGGGCAAACATTGCCCTGGAATAAGACAGCACTGAATAAAGCAACCAGGAAGTGCAACCCACAACAACAACACAGTACACAGCAACGTGAGGGCAGGTACAGACGAACTACGTGGCCAATGTGTGTGCCAGCAAATGCATGGACTCAGTACAGTTGCAGGAAGCAGCAGATGAGAAAGAACAGTGATCAAAACTTTACAATATTCCCCGTGCCATTAGCGCGGCTAACACATTAGCGGAGCTACAGTTAGCCTGGAGCAAACACGCTTGCCCGAGCTAAAATGTGCCATATTCAAAGTGTCCATGCAAATGAGCCTACTTAGGTAGTCTCTGGGCAAACAACCGGATTAGCATCTCATTATACCCTGATTTGCACACAGTTTGCCTAGCGCTACTGCAGGGTCCCATAGAGCCACCTGTAGGTCAGTCTGGAAGTACAGGAAGATAAGGTCCAACCGCAGCTCCATCTGTAGGTCAGTCTGGCAGTGCACGGCGATAGCTACAGGCTACAGGTAAACAGTACAGCATAGAGCATAGCATAGCATATTGTACCCCGGGGAAGGACAGCATAGACACAGGTGGTGGTGGTGCTGCATGCAACTGTCACACTGTAGGGCATGCTACAGTGCACAGCAGACACTACAGTAGCAAGGAAGACAGTAGTGTGGAGGGACGTGAGCACTGCCTATGGTGTGTAGGCAAGTGATGCTGATTGTAACTGTACATAGTGGAGAGGCCCAACCTGCAGGTGTTTACTGACAGTCGACATTACTGTTACACTGTTGTGTGACCCACAGATGCTGTACCTGTGGCATGTGATGCTCACAGTGACATGTACATATCTGGCTTTTGTGTGTTGTGGCAGTTGTACAGCTGTGTGGTATGTGGCTGGGGGGCATATATTATCCAAAGGCACACTAGTGTTGGGGGTATTCCTAATACTGGCCCATGTGCACTGCATGCTGAGTCCCAGCCTTGTGGCCACACCTGGTCTGTGGCACAGCCTGGCCACCCATACATTCCCCTCAACATCCTCCATGCCCACAGTGCTGCATGTGTGTGCTGGCATCTGTTTTGTCCACAGATATGTGTGGTCAGCAGGTGTGTGCTGTATGGCTACACTGCCATGCTGTCCACTGGTGGGGGTCACCACTTACTGCCTGGCATGGCTGGGACTGGTGGCAGATGATGGCATCATTGTGATGCCATTGGTTAGCAGCAAGCTTCCACTATGTTTGGCTTTATCTATGTGTTATGTTTATGTATAAGAATTAAGCGCCAAGACCAGCGCTAAACAACAAATCCAGCGCATAGCCATTTATGTTGCGCCAAAGCTGATTGCCCAGGATTAAGACCAGCTTTTTCTGGGCGGTAATCTACACCAGCGCTAACTGTCGCTGGGTTCGCTAAACCACTTAGCGCGGCGCTAGCCACTGAATATAGCATTGCGCTTGTATTCATGTCAGTTTGCCCCTTGCATACATTATACTTTTGCCTGGCGCTAATGCAGTTTGCCGGCGCTATTTGGCCTTTTGAATATGGCAGACCCGCGCTAATCCCGCGCTAAACCTGCACAAATGATTTTTGCCCAGCGCAAAGTTTTGAATATCTGGCCCTATAAGCTCTAATTTGGAAAGTAAAACCCCTTGTGATGTCATTTTTCTTGACTTTAAAAAAGCGTTCAACTCAGTCCCTCGTTGGGCCCTTATACATAAATTACAGTTATGTGGAGTACAATCTCCCTGATATGTTGGATAACTAATGGTTAATAAATAGATCCCAAAGAGTGGTTATTGATGGACATGCATCTAGCTGGTCATCAGTAAATAGTGGTGTAGTGCAGAGACCTGTTCTAGCTCCTTTTATCTTTCAAATATTTATTTCTGATTTATCAAATAACTTAAACTGTAAAATAATTAAGTATGTTGATGACTGTAAAATCAGCAATGTATGTAGCAGTACTGAGGAAGTCGATGAATTACAAAAAGACTTAGTGCCTGGTCATTGAAATGGGGGCTACATTTCAACATATCCAAATGCTGTGTTTTACATTTTGGGAAAAGCAACCCTGGAAACAAATATTTACTATATAACAAAATACTGAACAGTAGAAAAAGACCTTGGGGTCATTATTGACTTTAATCTTGATTTTGATCCTCATATTACTAACATACTCAGTAAAGTTAATAAAATATGGTGGGCCATTAGGTACAATATTAAATCAAAAGACAGAAATATACTGCTTCCTCCTCATTGTGCTTATGGTAGACCCCATTTTGATTATGCGTCCCAGCTTTGGTGTCCTTAGAAGCACAAAGATATAAAGAGACTTGAGAAACTTCAAAGAAAGGCTACAAAATTCATTAGTACACGTACAAATTTACCTTATGAGCTTAGACTATCTAAATATAACTTAATGGGCCAGATATTAAAAACTTTGTGCTGGGCTGGGTTAGCGCCGGGTTTGTGCTGGTTCACTATATTTGAAAGGTCAAATAGCACAGGCAAACTGCATTAGCACCGGGCAAAATTATAATGTATGCGAAGGGCAAACTGAGGGGGCACGTGCATGAATACAGGCGCAATGCTATATTCAGTAAACAGCACCATGCAAAATGTTTTTGCGTGACTTAGCACAACACTTTGCATGGTGCAAATTACTGCCCAGGAAAAGGTAGTCTTAACTCTGGACAAACGAGCTTTGCATGACTTTGTGGCTTTGTGCAGCTTTGCATGAATTTTGTGCGGCTTTGCACAACCCTAACCAGTAAGTATGACACATGGAAATAAGCCAGACATAGAAGAAACATGCTGCTCATGGATGGCATCCCTATGATGCCATCATCTGCCACCATTCCCAGCCATGCCAGGCAGTACATGGTGACCCATCTCCCAGTGGACACCATGGCAGTGCAGCCATACAGCACACACCTGCAAACCACCCTTCGGTGGACACCAACAGATGTCAGCACACACATGCAGCACTGTGGGCATGGAGGGTGTTGAGGGGAAGGTGTACAAGTGGCCAGGCTGCACCACAGACTGGATGTGGCCACAAGGCTGGGACAAGTCATGCAGTGCAAATGGGCCAGTGTTGGGAATACCCCAACACCAGTGTACCTGTCTGATGGTGTGTGCCCCCCAGCCACATACCACGCATGTGTATAGACACTGCAGCACACACAGCCAGCTGTGTATATGTCACTGTGATTATCCCATGCCAGTGGTGCAGCATCTGTGGGTTGCACAACAGCATAACAGTAATGTCCACTGTCAGTAAACACCTGCAAGTTGGGCCTGTCACTGTGTACAGTGCAGTGGTCATCACTGCCCTACACACTATAGGCATTGCTGTATCCCTCACACTACTGGTCCCCTTGCTACTATAGTGTCTGCTGTGCACTGTAGCACAAACTACAGTTTGACAATTGCATGCAGCACCACCACCTGTGCCTGTGCTGTGTAGCCCCCTGGGGCACAATATTCTATGCTGTACTGTACAAATGTAGCCTGCAGCTACCACCATGCACTGCCAGACTGACCTACAGGTGGAGCTGTGGGAAAATCCAGTCAACCCCTGTACTTCCAGACTGACCTACAGGTGGAGCTGTGGGACCCTGCAATAGCGCTGGGCAAACTGCGTGCGAATCAGGTTATAATGAGATGCTAATCTGGATGTTTGCCCATGGACTACCTAAGTAGGCTCATTTGCATGTCACTTCTGAATATAGCAAATTTTTGGCCCGGGTAAACGTGATAGAGCTGGGCAAATGGCTTAGCTCTGCGCTAAACCTGCACAAATGTATTTGCACCATGCAAACGTTTCAGAAACATTGTACATTTCTGCACAATGTAATTTCACATGCGCTGATGCTTGCAGCTTTACTGACTCCACTCCCTTGCTAGCACACACATTGGTCACATAGTTCACCTCTATCTTCCTTCACGTCTCTGTGAACTGGGATGCTGTTGTGGTTTGTACTTCCTGGTTGCTATATTCAGAGCTGTCTTATTCCTGGGTTATTTTTGTACTGCACTCCCAGCCCAGTTTCATTAGCATGCTGTATTCAGCAAGTTTAGTACCAGGGCTATCCCTTTTGAATATAGTGGGCTATTGATTCCAAGCTAATTTAGCATGCTGGATAGTGCTAATTTAGCCCCGGGGCAAAGTTTTGAATATCTGGCCCAATGTCTCTAGAACAATGTTGTATAAGAGATGATCTTTTGTTCATCTGGGACGTTATTAAGGATCAGTCTTTCATGCTTGACTGTGGGCTAGAATTTTAACAGGTTACCATTAACACAAGTGGACATCCTCTTCAACTGGCTAGATATAAATTCAAATCCAAAAAAAGAGCATACTATTTTTCACAAAGAATCATTAACCCTTGGAATTCATTACCTACTTCTGTAATCATTAGTGAAGCCAAAAATACATTCAAACAACAGATTAGACAGGTTTTTACTACCAAATAACAATTTGTTATATTATAAGTAACCATAGGAGCTATTTATGGCCTTTTTGCTTTTTGTGCTCCTTAAATTTCCTTAGTATGATCCTTAGCAGGGACACTGGTTTACCGGGATTGAGAAAGGGCATATTCCGTTTTGCACATTGTAAAAAATGGTATTGTCACCGGTGTCTGCTAAGCCAAAATCCGGTTTTACCGGTGTTTGGTTTTGTGTACTTTATTTAACAATTTTTAACTCTGCTAACATGCATTTTAGCAATTTTGACCTCCACTATTACACATCCTTCCATCCTTGTACCAATTTAAAGTTATTTTAGGTACAAGATGTGATGGCAGCAGCGGCACTACGGCCCCATCCCTCAGGTGCGATGGCAGCACCAACAGCAGTAAGACCCCCATCCCTCTGGTGTGATGGCAGCAGAACTACGTTCACCATTCCTCAGGTGTGATGGCAGTATCAGCACTATGGCCCCCATCCCTCAGGTGAGGCGGCAGCAGTACTTCATTCCCCATCCACCTGTGGTGATGGCAGAAGCACTACAGCCTCCACCCCTTCGGTGTGATGGCAGTAGCAACAATGGAGTCCACATCCCTCTGGGGTGATGGCAGTAGTGACAGCACTATAATCCCCTTTCTTCAACACCCACACCCCACATGCACAAGTTACAAATGACTTAGTCTCTTTGTTTGTTAGAACTCAGATGTGAATTAATCTGAACCATCATTGCTAAGGTGGATGACCTTTGTTTTTTCCTATCTATAATTTAGCTGCCTGAATTGGATTTCTGCCTGTGACACCACTGACCAGGATTAGGGAACAGACTTGGGTGCTGGAGGGCCAGCTAGTGGGTGAAGGCTTGAGTATCCAACGACCACTCACCTTCTCCTGGGAGGGAGAGTGGGTTCATGGCTCAGCATTTGCTGGCCCCTGGTGGAGGAAAGAGGCATGACAACATGTCAGCCCTCACTGCAGGAGGGAGTGTGACGGACGTCGGCTTGTGCCTTGACATCATGTGGCCTGTCACGCTCCCAAGAAAATGGGAAAACACCCGCTGACCAACCAAAGGATGGCTGTTGGCCCCTCCATAAGCTGGAAGCCCCAGACATGTGTCCAGTCTGACCCCTACCATGCCCAGGATACTCAGGAAGCTCTTTGGGGTAATTCTCCTCCCCTGGTAGCCTCCCACAGGAGTAGGAGCCCACTCAGTGAAGGGTTACTTTGGGTTACCTGGTAGCACAGCAGTAAGGGGCAGTGGATGGTGGTTGGGATTCAGCAGCAGTGGTAGGGGGCCTTTGGCAGGCCTGAAGGAGTGGATGGCCAGGGGGTAGGAGGAGCAAAAAAAAAAACAACTGCTTGAATTTGCTTCTTTGAAATAAAGTGTCTTTACTTAAAAAGTCCAAAAGTGATTAGTGGAGAACTTTCAAATGGATTCATGCATCTCCCAGACATGTGGATGCTTTTTTTCACTTGGTGTCCATGAAAATGTTGTCTCCCAGTTTTCATGTCTTTGTTCAGATGTGAATTGAGCACCACTCTGCCCACCAGCATCATACAGTCCCTGGGGTCTTACATTCTGTGTGTCACTGAACATGCTTTCAAAATCCACTGGGCAAACATAAGTACACTTAAACACTTAACATTTGCTTTTTGTTGAAGCAGTCTATCAGAAATTTTTTTGTTGTCACAGAAACTGAAACAGCAGGTGGGAGAAAAGGTGTAAATGATCCCATTCACCTAAATAGGGTGCTGGCTGTGAAGTCTTTTCATAATTAGTAAGGCAGTTTCTTCTTTGTGAACATACTTTCATTCAGACTAGTTTTCATTCAAACAGCTGAGGATTTTGGTTGGCCCTACTGATTATAAACTTAAATACGCTAGTTGGTAACAGTGATCCTGCATTTAGCAATCTACAACCTAGTTGCTTATATGCAAAGAATACAATAAAAACCTGACTAAAATCTAAAAACAAGCATTTAAAACACATAAAATGTATCTGAACATAAATCTTTACCTATAAAAAATTATTGCAGCCCAAATAAAACTCAGGTAAATTACATGGTACCCTGACTACTATTCTATGATGTAGTAAACATATATTGGTATTTTTTCTATATTCGTTGTAAAGCAGGTAAGGCCCACTAGGCAGAACTGTCTGTTTTCAGGAGTGACCTAGAAGCACTGGGGAGGTTAAGTGACTTACTTGGAGTCACACAGTATACAAGTGGAGGTTGTGGGAATCAAACCAAGTCTGCTGGATGTACCCAGTTCAATCACTGTTTGTTGCTCTAACCACTAGGCATGGGTGGTTAAAATGAATGGCTGATTACAACAAAGCAGTGTGGGTGATTTCCTTACTGACTCTATATGCAGCAAAGCAGAAAGAATGCAAAGCACAGCAGCATTCATTTTAAGATGCTGAAATCTGGGTCGGCCCGCTGGAGCTGTGGTAGCACTGTTGCTTGCAATGCCAGTGACCCAGAGTCAGAAGCGAACTCGGGTTGCTGGAGGTCTGGCCAGGGGAGTAGGATTGAGCACCCGGGGGACTATTCTCCTCCTCCAGGGAGGGTGGGCTGCAGATTCTGCAGCTTTACCACCACCTGTGTGACCATGGGTGGTGGTGAAATGGTGCTGCAGAGTGATTAGGAGGGGAGGACGCTAGCCAGGATCTGGAGCAGTGGCATGTCTCTATGTGACCTACCTCCTTGGATCTCCTCTAGTGCAGGTGCCCTCAGGGACAGAGACCAGAAAACCAGGAACAATCACCCCACATCGGCCACTGGCAGAAGGGACCCAGGTGCCCCAGACTTCATAACCAGGCTCCATGAGGGACCCGCTAAGCTGCCCCACACACACACACTAAGGGAGTGTGGAGGGGTGACCTGGGGTCCCCTCTTTCCCACCTGGGGGGGTACAACCCAGGCAGGATGGGGCAGGCCCACAGGAGCTCCTGAGCATTACCTGAGGTGAAGCTAGGGGATACCCAGCCTAGGGATCTCTGAAAAGTGGAGACTGATGCTGTGAGAAGGGGACATAGAAAGAGAAAATAAAAAAAATGTAAAAAGATGCTGAAATCTTAGAGATTCTGTGTAGTGACATGCAATTTCCATAATGCACTGGTACAAGAATTCAAAATCCGCAAACCAAGCAGGATTCCATGATTGTTACTGGTGTTACCAGTAAAAATTGAAAACCAGGGTTCCTGGTCCTTAGTGTGAGGAACCTAGCTCAGGAAATTAATCTTTGGTGGTGGTGGTGGTGGGAGGGGGGTAGAATAAGAAAGCCCTGTGGATCAGGTGTGTGATTATGGGTGGTAGAGCTGGCTGAGACTTAGGCCCTTTTAACAAGAGACAGCAGATTTAAAGGTCAGTTGGGGTCCTCTGCTGGAACTGCAGGAATTACTGACAGAGAGGAGAGTAAGCACCCAGCTACAACCTAAAGGTATACAGATAGATAGATAGATAGATTAGATAGATAGATAGATAGATAGATAGATTTCTATTTTCCCTCCATACTTAAAGTAGCAGTGTAAGTGGGGAGGAAAGAGATTTGTAGTCAGTGTTTGGGGCACTTTTGAGACTTGTTTTAAAATTTTTAACAGGTAGTGTGGGGAACTTAGCTCAGGAAATTGCTCTTGGGGGTGAGTAGATTAAGAAAGCCCTGTGAATCAGGTGTGTGATTGGGGTGGAGCTGCCAAAGGCTTAGTACAGTCTAACAACAGCATTATAAAAGACACCCTTGCCAAGCGTGTCCCATCATGCTTGTGTCCCAGTACATGAGTGGGACAGTGCAGGAGTGAAACGTCTATCTTAAAGCCTCTGCAGTCATCCACAGATAGTCTGAAGTCTGCAGGAGATGCTGCAGGAGGAATAGCTGAGCAAGGTAGGAGATAACACAGTATTATGTATGGATATACTGGAATAGACAGCCTAAGGTTAAGCAGGTACAGGTAACAGGGAAACAAGCAGGGGGGGTAGGAAGTAGACATCAAGAAGGCAACAACTACTAAAAGGGCTGAAAAGGGAAAGTAGAAGGCACCCTATCTAGGGTAGGGTAACAAATACATTTCAAATACATAAAAGAAGAGGTTGGAAGTCAAAGGACATAGAAAAGAGGCAGGAAGGTGCAGAAAAGTTCAAAAGACAAAACAGACAACAGACAGAAAGGTTAAGAAAAAGAGCATGACAGCTGTGCAAAGCAATGGGTGTGGAGCCGCAGTCTTTTGGAACACATTCTGGAGACTAAGGTGATGCCTTATTTGCACTCATCTGTGTGGGTTAAGGGCAGAGGATGTGGGACTCTGAGTCAAACTGGCAAGGGTGCAGAGAACCTTCTGCCCCACCCGGGGGCCATCAAGTCTGCCACCACTCCCTCAGAGGATGCCTAGGCAGAGGCAGAGCAATTGGACCTTGGTGGGTTCCAGGAGACTGGGGTGGGCAAGAATGGAACACACTCCTCAGCCTGTACCACAGCTCAGTTCCTTCACCATACTGGTGGTATGGGGCAGCCAGGAGGAGGTACATGCAACAGTGGGAAGGGAGGAAGTAGGGGTCCTCAAAAGGGGATGGCCCTAAGGAGGAAAGATGAGGTCCCCAGTCAGGAAGGAAGCAGCTATTGGTGGGGGACTCTATTGTTAAGTGGACAGACTTGGGAGTGGGGGGAGGAAGGGTGAGGGAGGTGAAGTGCTTCTCTTGTACTTTGACTTGGAAGAATGGAGAGCAGATCCAGAGGATTGCTGAGGCAGTAGGAGAGGGGAAGGAGCTAGATGTCATTGTTCACTTAGAGACAGATGACCTGACAAGAGATAAGGTAGTGGTAGTGCAGGGTAATTTCAAGGAGCTATGGAGTGACCTGAAGCAGGTAGCACACACAGTGACATTTGCTGAGGTGTTACCTGTGCACAGCCAAGGAGAGGAAAGGGCACTTCACAACATGGCTTTTAACAATTGGTTGAAGGCATGGTGCATGGTGGAGGTTCTGGCTACATTGGGGACTGGGGACCAGCCTGGGAGAATATGGGTCTCTATAGGGGAGATGGCCTGCATCCTTCCAGGAGGGGGACCACAGTCCTTAGTGTGAGATTTAAATGCTATTTGGATAAGCATTTAAACTAGTTGAGGTGAGGGAGGCTGTAATACCAAATGAGGAAAAGATTGCCTCACCAGACGCTGAAGCAACATGGAAGAAAGACCCAAGGAGAAAAAGCTCTCCAAGGGCAGAGGGTGCAGGAAGATAGGGGTGGGGACAAGGTGGATGACAAGGGGGTATAAATCAGGATAACAAGAAGAGAGGAATAAAGGATACAGGTAATGGAGAAGGCAACAAGGGAAGAAGGGGGTCAGAGGGAGCTCTAAGAAATGGCACAGGCAGGAGGGGAGGAGAAAGCAAGGAGGCAAGCAAGAAGGGAGTAAGGCATGGAGAGCCATGTGCACCATGCAAAGAGTCTGGGAAATAAAATTCCAGCCCTGAATGCCATCATGGAGGAGGCTAGCCTGGGTTTGGTGGCCATAATGCAGTCATGGTGCATATGACAGAAATGGGAACTAAGTGGTTAATTGTTAGAATTTGCTAAAAAATAATTTTCTGGTCTTCTAAATCCCACCAGAAGATTTTCCTAGGTTTGCTAAACAAAAAAAGACACTGGGATTCCACTGCACTAATAGTCTCTGGTCAAGGTAATAAATCTCAGGGAGTGAACATGCACACTCACATACGCACTCACATACACACTCACATATGCACTCACATACGTACTCACATACACACAGAGTTTGAAAGGATTGGACCACTCAAATATAAACTGGTTGTTAAAGGAACCTGATTGGGCACCTATAGGTTTGTAAATTGACTGGGACAAGGGAATTCAAACTTGTACAGAATCTAAAATGGATGGTCAATTCAAAGGGATGACCCATCACAGAGTTGCAAATGTAAGATATAAATTGAGAGGATTTCTCTTGAGGGAAGCTTTTGCCTGGGGAACCACTGTGTGGGATTAAAGTATTGAGCCTACTTCTTTAGCTGCTTGTGGAGCCAAACCAGACAGGATAGGAATGCAGTCTCTCTGTAGGAATAGCTAGGAGGTACGATAAGGCTAGAATAACACAGTGTGTAGCATTTTTCTCTCTGTTATCTGTATGCAAACCATTTATTTATTATTCCTGTAAAAGTGTTTTCCTCTGTTGTATACTGTTGATATCCTGGAGTTGCACCTTGACTCCTAAAGAAAAATCTTTTCTTTATCTAACAGTCATGACTATGTTTTAATTGCTGGGTAGTGATTTATTTTCTCTGGCTAAGAAAGAACTCTGTTGGCATCTGCCATCAGAAGAACATACTACCCAAGTTAACCTGTGGTGACCTTCCTATCCTTGTGCAGGAAGCAATACGTGTCTTGGGGAAAACTCCAGGTGGTGGCAGCTGAGAAACAAGGTAACAGATGACTCTCTAAAGGCAGTTACAGCCAAGAGAGAGAGAGAGAGAGAGAGAGGGGGCTATCACAGTGCACTGAGAGCCATGCCTGGGATGTGGTCATACCATGCTACTCTGTTTAAGAGAGGCAGGGAAGGGAGGAGGGGGTTGTACTATATGTGAGAGAAGAATCCAGGCAAGAGAAGTTCAAGGGCACATGGAGGAAAGGGAAGGACTGAAGTTGCTGTGGGTCATGCTGGAGACAGGCACTGGGGCTACTGTCTATACAGGGGTGGTATACAGACCTCCAGCACATAGAGAAGAGTTAGGTAAGGCTCTTGGGGAGTACAATATCAGGAAGGCAAATAAAGGGAAGGTATTGCTAGTTGGTGACTTCAGTCTGCCATATGTGGATTGGAGCCTTCCAGTTGCAGCTTTGGCAAGAAAAAGGGCTGTCACTGATTCCCTACAAGTGGCTGTTTTCTGGCAGCTGGTCAACAAACTTACTAGGGATGGAGCAATGCTGGACCTGGTGCTTACAAACAGGGTCAGCATTGCAGATATCACAGAGGGCAGTCCCCTAGGTACCAGTGATCACTGTACAGTGTGGTTTAACATTAAGATGGGAGCAGAGGCAAACCACAGGAGGACAAGGGTCCTGGAGTATAAGAGGGTGGATTTTAAGGAACTGGAAGACTGCCTCAGAGATTGCCTAGTAGGGAGGAATGCCAGGTAGGGGAAGAGGAACAGCTGGGAAAAATAAGGAAGGGCATAATT
Source organism: Neoceratodus forsteri (assembly GCA_016271365.2). NCBI lineage: Eukaryota > Metazoa > Chordata > Ceratodontiformes > Ceratodontidae > Neoceratodus > Neoceratodus forsteri. The sequence continues at coordinate 212,776,554 of JADMNL010000024.1, forward strand.
AAGGCAACCAGCCTTTGCATGAAGAAAGTTAGTCAAAGCAAACTGAAAAAGAGACTGCTACGGGGAAATGGCCACAGTGGTGAAGGAAAGAAGGGAGGTATACAGGAAATATAAGGAAACTCAGAAGGAGGAAGACAAGGAGGTGTACTGGGTTACAACAGAGTGAAGCAGGTAAGGCAGTAAGAGGAGCTAAGGCGCAGGAGGAAAGGATAGCCAAAAAGGGTAACAAATGGGGATAAGATTTCCTTCAGGTACATTAGTGAGAAGAGGGCAGCAAGAGGAGGGATAGTGAGGATAAGGAGGGCAGTAGAGGGAGATTGCAGAAGAGAACCAAGAAAAAACAGACATCCTGAGCAGGTGCTTCTGCTCAGTCTTCACAGTAGAGGGAAGGGATGGACCACCAGTGATCAACAGGAACAAAGGGAGAGGGGAGGCAGACTCAAGTTCATTTTAGAGGAAAGAGTCCTGAAGGGGCTTATAGCTGTGAAAGTGGGCAAGACTATGGGACCAGACTGAATACAACAAAGGGTACTAATCAAATTTTGGAAGGTGCTGGCTGCTCTGCTGGTGGCTTTATTCAACAGCTCACTGGAATCTGGCATTGTTTCAGAGGACTGCAGGAGAACAAGCATGGCCCCCCCCTCCATAAGGATAGCAGCAGGGATAAGGCTAGTAGATACAGGCTAGTGAACATCACCTTAGTGGTGTGGAAATTATTGGAAACACTGTCAAAGGAAAGGTTGGTAGAGTATCTTGAATCCAATGGACTACAAGACCAAAGGCAGAATAGATTCATGGGGAGAGGTCATGCCAGACAAATCTGACTGAGTTCTTGGACTGGTGAGTAGGAAAATACTGTAGATTAGGGGAAGGTAGTGAACATTGTCTTTCTGGACTTTAGTAAGGTCTTAGACACTGTGCTGCACTGGACACTGATTAAGAAACAGAAGAACCTAAGGGTGGGGTTCTAAGTGGTGAATTGGGTTTCAAACTGGTTACCGGATAGGCGACAGAGGGTGGTGATTAACAGCACTCACTCTAATGATGAGAGAGTGACCAGTGGGGTGCCACAGGGCTCAGTACTGAGACTGGTCCTCTTCATTATCTTCATAAGTGACATTACAGATGAACTGGAAGGGAATGCGTGTTTTTTAAAAAATTATACCAAAATCTGTAATAGGGTGGACAATAGGGATGGGGTGCAATAATGTGTAGGGATCTTGTGAAACTTAAGGAGTGATCAAGAGTATGGCACTTGTGGTTCAGTACCAAAGAGTGCAAAATCATGCACCTAGGCCATAGGAACCCAAGAACTGAGTATAGGATATGAGGTGCTGTCAGTCAATAAGCAGGAAAGGGCTCTTGGGGTTATCATTTCTAATTACCTTAAAGTAGCAGGGCAGTGTGACAATGAGGTAGGTAGTGCCAGTGGGATGCATAAGGAGAGGTATCTCTAGCAGGAGGAGGGAGGTGTTGTTGCCACTATATCACTCACTAGGTGAGAATTCACCTGAAATATTGTGTCCAGTGTGTCCAGTTCTGGATGCCAAACTTCAGAAAGGACAGTCCAAAGAAGGGCAACTAAAATGGTGCAGGGGTTGCAACAAAAGCCCCATGAGCAGAACCTGAAGGATTTTAAAATGTGCACCATGGAAGGCAGGAGAGCAAGAGGGGACATGCTAGAGACCTACAGGTACTTAAGGGGTGTGAATAGGATGCAGGAAGGGAGTCTCAAATGAGGAAGAACATCAGAACCAGAGGGCATGTGATAAAGCTGGAGAGGGTGCGAGTTAAGGAGGGATATGAGGAAGTACTACTTCACCGGAAGAGTGGTGGATGCCTGGAATAGACTACCAGAGGAATTGGTGGAGGTGAAAACAGTAGGTGCTTCAGGCATGTGTGGGACAGGCATAGGATAATATTAGGAAATGTGCAGAGAGGAGGGAGGGCTGCAGGAGACCAGCTAGGGTCTGTGGAGAAAGACTAGGCAGGGACCATCTGGGCAGACTGGGTGGGCCAAGCGTTCCTTTCTGCTAACAGATTCTATGTTTCCTATGTCTCTAATTGTGGCATGATGTAAGACCACAGTTCATGTTGTCCAACTTTTTGTTGCAAGTTGTGCAATTGCACTAAAATGGTGCCACTAATTCTCAATGCCCCTTTTAAAATGCAGCCCTGAGTCTGTGTTATATAATATATTATTGCATGAATTGAGTTTTGTGCTTAAAACTTGTGAGTTTACACTGTTAGTTTCTTTCTGACTTTATAGCTGACTACTATATGAAGAACTACAAATAAATGACACCACCATTTAGCAGTCATCCTATTGGAGCTGTAGTAGTGTGTCCTGTTCTGCTAACTTGGAAACACAGGTTTTACAGAGGTCTAGATTTTCAACTAGTATAAGCTGAGAACACATCTGCAATTGTGTTGGATCCTAAGATGTGGAAGGAGTTCACAGGAGGATACAATATGACCTTTTGTACAATAATTAAGAAAGTAAGCACTTTGTTGGTTTTATAACAGTAATAGAAATTTACCGAATGCACACTGTTACGTTTGAATTTTTTCCCTTTTTTTTGTAAAGTAAACCACATGAAATGGAAATACTTTGGCAGACTTTAACATGGCCATTTGATGCACTAGGGTGCCACTTAAAAGCCTTCAATACCATATTTACTATTTAATCTTCTTGCCAAAAAGTCTTTACATCCTACTAGTTTCAGTTAGCTTTCTGGAAGGAACTTTTAGTTATTAAAACATTACGACATATATGAATAGTGTTTAATGTGTCTCATGGCAGTAAAAGAGGCCAACATTTGCTGCCTCCTTACCTAACTCAAACTCTAAAAAGACATATTTTAAACAGTATCATATTTTATATCACATAAAAAATATGAAATGCTGTCATGTTTCTGCAGTCAGTGTTATCCACATGAACTAACAAGAAATAGTTTTATTTTGCTGCAGAGAGATCCTCTACATTACCATATTTAGATGCTAATCTGAATAAATAAGACTTTTGTTTGCCTCTTTCCTGCCCCTCCCTCTTTTCATCTCTGTAAACCCAGTTGTCTGTCAGACATACCTTTTAATGCTAGAGGTTACCTGCAGGCAACCCAGTTCTCCAATGCTACATTTCCTGGAGTATCCCTTCAAGTGAATCTACCCTCTTGTCATCATGGTAAGAAGGTACCATGTAGCTGCAACATTGGTTTGGGGATGACCAGCATGTGCCAAAGGGTCAAGTGGCATGATGGGATGTAAAGGCCAGCATCTGACATGCCAGGCTCCACAATTTCTGTTTTTCTCCCTCCTCCTCCCTCACAAGCATGCATGCCATAGGGGTGCATGATAGTGGATGATCAACCCCACTGTTTATTGCACCACTACCAAGCTACAGCCAGGAACTGCTATTAAAGTAGAGCACCACTTTCCTTCACCTAGGGATAGTGCTCTCTCAGAGGCCCCTTCACTGCCCTGCTTGCCTCTATTCCTGATGGCCCAACGTTGATGCATGAACTCGGGTTCCATGCAGCTTCATAATGCCCAGAGCCATGTAGCCATCCATACAAATGGCCTTTAAAAAACTGTGATTTGAAATGCAGAAGCAGTCTAATAGTCTAATGTCTTCAGCAATTGAATCCCAATGTCACTGACACCTAAGGAAGTTGCAGTTGTTATGTAGTGTAAGTGTTAGAAACCACAGAGTAATTTGTAAAGTCAAGTGTCCACTAGGGATGGGTATAAAGACCATATTTATTTTAATGTTTCTGAATGCCCTTTTGAGGTCTTCTAGATTCAGCCAGTACAAACAATTAACATCATCTATCGACTACAGTAAAATAGTAAGGGTCTTTTTAATGATGACTGTTAAAGTTAGAGAACTATATAGCAGTGTGTGTGAGCTGCATTATCCATGCCTACATTACATTAAATTATATTACAAGAGATGCAACTGTTACAGGGAAATGAGGGCACATAAAGAGGCAACTATCTTCACTTACATGTAGACCAATAGGAGAAGTGCCTCCAACCACATGGGTGACCTTGGGAGTCTGATGCACTTCCAAGGCCAGGACTACCTGGTGGGGAAAGAAATGACAGGGATACCAGGATAGACAGGAAGTGACAATTCCAAAGGGATAGTCCTCACAAGAAAGGATATGGTAGCTCTCTCTATAAAGGAGGGTGTCACTGTGGAGGACAAGGGGGTACATCGGTGGGGGGATCAGTGTCACAGAGTCTTTCCTGGGCCAGGTTAGGTGAAAAAGAGAGAAAATGAGTCATCCAGGGGTGGGGGTATGCTACAGGCCCCCAAACAGCTCATCATAGCATGATGCCCGGCTGGTTAGGGAATTACAAGATTAGCAAAATCAGCTGGTGTGATGATCCTGTAGGACTTTAACCACCTGGTTTCAGATTGGCATTTTGAAATGGCTAATAGAAGGATCTAAGGTTTGAGCAGACTCGATAGACCGTAAGGCCTAATCTGCTGGCAAATAGTATGTTAGTATGTTAGAAGACCTGAGGCTGAATTTTTTTCAGCTTTCAAGAACTGCCTCCTAGTGGAGTATGGTCAACAGGGGATTAAGATCGAAAAAGCCCTTGACCTTGTTTTGAGCAGAGGGGATAGAGCTATTTCCAGTGTGAATGTCAGCAAACATATGGAAGGCAATGATAACAACCAGGTAACCTTCTTCCTGTTGACAGAGAACACTAGCCTGGTTCCAGCCACCAAACTTCAGAACTTCAGAAAGTTGAACTTTGACAAGATGAAGAACCTGGTGACCAAGCATTTAGAGCTGCTGTGTCAGGCTGGCAATGGGGTACACATGTGGGGTTTGCTGACAAATGTGCTATAGGCATCATGGAGGTCTGCAGCTCTGTAAATAGTGAAGGAAAAAGGCCAAGAAGTGGTTGGCCTGGCTCAACAGGGGGTTCTGTGTGATTACAGTGAGACAAAAACAGTGCTGACAAAAAGAGTAAGTGCACATCACCGAAAATCAAAATGGCAATGTGCACTAGAGAGCCCACCAGAAACAGTGATGGGCATTTACTTTCTCTGTGGGGGGGTGATCTGCAGTTACTTTTTACGTGGGGTGGGGCTATGCCCTTCATGTCCCCCTTTATGGGGGGCTTCGCCCACTGCACCCCCATAAATCAAATATTCAGCACTGAGGTGGGATGACAATGGGGGACAGGGGACAACTTGGGAGGTGGGCTACTCCACAGGGGATACAAGTGTGCAGGGGGAGAACATTGGTGGGGGGCAACCTGCGGGTGAGGGGGAGACAAAGTCAGGGGAACAGGCATTCATCAGCAAACAAACAAATTAAACAACAACAACAAAAAACACCCCATAGCCAGTCCCAAACCTGGGTCTGCCAGCTTCAGAGGCAGTGACTGTAGCCACCATGCCAGACGATCAGCTGGGAACTGGCTTGCTAAACAAAGCCCAATAACCTCATGTAGCTGGCTCTGCCTCACTCTTTACTCACTCGCTATTTCTCACACTCGCTATTCAGTGACGCGCGCGATTTTGTCAAGGTTGTTATTTCCACAGGTGGTCAAATTGAGTCGCTCAATTTGCATCACTCAGTTTGACACGCCCATATCACGGGATACCCAACAGGGACATAAGGCAATGGATACTGACCAAAAGAGGGTCCATAACTGTTGGAAAGAGATTGGTTGCCAAAATGCAGGAGAGGAGTAACAACACTGAGAGACAGCAAGACTAGGACCAAGGAAACCAAGGACTGGCTGGAAGCCACGATAACACAAGAAGCTTCAGATAAGAATAGTGCCTTCTTCCAGCACATACATTTCTATATTTGTGATTTTTTTATTAGGAATTGCAAACTAGACTGTGATAGATTATTGCCAGCTGCATTCTGTGGGTGGATTATAGGGCCCTGTTTTATTGACAGGGACGTGTTGGCTATGACACTGGGGGAACTACCCCTACTCTTCTTAGATAAGTGCCCTGGGATCTTTAACTTTCACCTGGAAGGGGACCTGAGATGTTCAGAAGGGACTTTGGTTTAATGTATCATCTGAAGGATGGTTCCTCAGTAGTGCAGCACCCCCTTCATACTGCACTACATCATATGTTGCAGCCCCAGAAATCTTACTGACATGAACACAGACAGGATTTAGAAATCCTGATAATGGGGCTCCAATACCTGTTGGCACCACAGAGCCAGCCTTGAGATGTGTAGTTTTTGATGATCAGCTGGCAGTATAGCCTAGAGGTTAAAACAACCCTAAAGATGGATTACTTTTATTTAACAGTTTGAAATGTAAAGGTGATAACACACTAGTTTCAATGCACGTACAAAACAAGTATTATAAATGTAGAAAATGTAACAACACCTTAAAACACACCTAATGAAACAGACAATTTCCTATTTAACCTACAGTCAATGGAGGCCAAGATCCTCGGTGACATTCTTTCCTGTCAGAGGCCTAAAACATATGGCTGCCCCAGCCCTTAATTACAGGCTGATTTACATATGAATAACTCTGGACTGTAAAGACTCACAGATAAACACAATGGCTCACTCAAATTAGCTGTTAATGGTCTTTCAGATATTAAGAAACCCTGTTGACGACAGTTCCCCTTTAAGGTTTAAAAAGATTATGGTTCTTGTACTTCTACCAAGTGGGATACACAATGGTGACTGGAAGGCTGCTGCCTGTTAGAGCTCCTGAGCTAAGAATTGTTAAAAGCATTAAAATATGCAAAAATCTTCATTGCATCTGCAAAAAAAGACAAAACAGTTAAAGTGAAAACACAGCCTCGGTAGCTGAAGGAAAGAATGAAGTCTGATAAGGTAACAGGTCCCATGGGTCACTTTGTGCCCTGACTGAGCCCTAACTTGGGGAAAAATGTCAGAAACAAAGATGGTTGTCTACTGCTTTTCTTGATCCATTAGTCACAGATCCATCCATGAGGCCCAAACAGAAAATGCTGACCCTTTTCCTCCACTGAATTAGATTTTGGAGCTGGATGAGGCAATTCAGAAACTGCATGAGTTTTGTTCTCAGTCAGACTGCAAGCCAGACAAATTGGTTTCCTGTACAGAAATAGAGTACAAACTGGAATCCACTAAGGAAGAGGTAAAACTTTAAAAACATTTTGTGAACAAATCACTTTGAAAATTGTGGTGGACAATGCAATAGCTACAACTAATACTTGAGGCCATGTTGCAGTTCAGCACAAGACTATGGAAAATGTGCTTAGATATAAAAATCTACATTTTGTGGGTGTCCCTGCTCGCTTTGGCATTTAAAAATTGATATTATAGGTATCTGACCTATGAAGAAGTCACCTTGTCATTGGTGGTCAGGTTTATGATACTTGAGCCATTTTATGAGACCAAGAACACCTTTTAAAATCAGAGACTGGAGAAAGAAAGTAAGAAAATAGAGTAATTTTTAAAATTATTTTCAGGCTCCTTTGGGCAGTACTGGGTATGTGTGTGTGCAATAGATACTGTTTGTTGAGAACTTACATGGGGAAAATACAATTTCATTATGAATTGACTGCTGTAGGAAAGAAAGTATACATTTCTGAACCCTTCCAATTATTGGTCTCATTGAGATGGGTTACAGTTATCTGATACGGGGATAGCTAGTCTATAATTAAATTGATCATTCTTTTTTTAATAAACATTTTCTCCCCTTGGATCCAGCAATCACATGACTGCAATTCACCCCTAACTTTCATCAGCATCCCCCAGGACTCAATAGCAGGACTATCTCCCATGGATTCTGCTCATGGTGGGGGCAGGGGGAGGTCCATCCTGCTGCCTTGGAGACCACATCCAGATGCACCAAGCCTGGGAGGCACTGCGATTCCTGGAGCGAGCCCGGCATCACTCGCTGGCACCATTTTCTATTTTATGTCCTCATTCTGGTGACATGCACTGATGCAAGTGAGCATGTGTGTGGAGGCACATACGTACCATGCATCTGCCATTGGATGTCCCCAGCTGAGTTGTACCAACTGCCCTGACACTTCACCACCACACAGCGGCAGTCTAAGAGTGATGTAGCATATCTCTCTCTCCCTGGGAGAGGAGAACAGTCATCTGAATGCTCAATCCTCTTCCTCTGGCTGACTCCCCATGTGACCCAAGTCTGCTCCCAAACGCTGGTCGTATGCATGGTGTATGGTAGTGTTACTATTGAGCAACTGGGCTGGCTAGACTGATCATTCTCTTTTTTTAATTATGTTTATTTTAAGTAGACTGATCACTCTAACAATGATATGTTATTGTGTAATATCTTTATGGAATAAATAATTTTCTGGAACATTTTATCTTTATTTGGTAATATCAATTTTGTATGTTCCTGCTTGTTAAAAAAGAATATTTTGGACCTTTTTTTTGATAACTAGTTTGATAAAAGTGGAGGTAACCCTCCCTGTAGAAATAAATGTTTCATCATATAACTGAACTTTTTAGAACTTCAGTCTGTTGCAAGCATAGTGTTACAGAGTGAGGACCACACTATTGATTTACCCTCATTTTGTTCTCCCACTGCCGGCAGGGTGCTTGGTGGTGGCTATGCCAACCATCCGGGGCTCCATCCACCTTCTGGGGATCATGCTGCATGGTGGCGGGGGCTAAATTTTATTCTTTAAGTTGCTGTCATGGTCCCCTGAAACCTTGCCCCCCTAAGGATGACAGCATGAGGACTGAAGTCCAGACTGTGGACGTGCGAATGCATGTTTCAGCCAAGCACTGAATGGATTCCTCCCTTCCCCACACCAGGAGTCTGATGCCACCCGGTGCATCAGCCTTCCCATCCATGGAGGAGGAGTGTGTCCTATGAGATGCTCAAGCCTACTCCCCTGGCTGGCCCCAAACGACCCAGGCTCATTCCCGAACCCAAGTCACTGACATCAGAGGCAGTAGTGCTACTGCTGCACTGATGGGCTGGCAATTTACTCTTATTTTTGAAGGTGTTTAATATCAGATATATTGGAGACTGCTGGTCTGTGGATATGTAGAGGATTAGCGGGGAACATCTTTTATGATTTTTACAGTTGCCACCAAATTCAAAAATATGAGGCTGGCCAATGATTTGTCTAATTTATGAGACAAATTGCTGGGAATGGTATGAACTTGTGTATTTTGTGTACAGTGCTTCTCTAAGATTGCTAGGTACACTTGTAAGTTCCATATTTATTGCACTCTCCTTCTTTTGATATTTTCTGTTCACTCTTTTGAGGGGTCTTGTTTTGTTGTAATGTTTTGTGCTGTTGAGTTGTCTCCCTACCATTATTGTCAGTAGTAAATTTCTGCTATTACATTTGGCTGTCTGGGGTCATGTGTAATCTCCCATGTCAACTATGGTATTACTGTTTGCTGTCCCCCAGGTCACACCTGGAAATGAGCCTTATCTCAGTGTACCTTTCCCAGGCACCCATCTTCAACTAACTAACTAACTAGCTAACTAACTAACTAACTAACTAACTAATCAACCAACTCAGTGAATGAATGAATGAATGACTACATACATATATTTTAGAGTTGGTGACAGCAGGCAGCATGCACTATAATTCAGCGTTTACCCCCCTCACAGCAACATTTCACCAGTGAGGTCCCCCACAGTGACTACAGTGCCTAGCCACGGTGGGAGACCCGCTGGAACTCGGCGCTCCTGTCGGGGGTCCTGCACCCCCCCAAATCAGCTCCGACTGAAGTTGAGAATCTTTAAGTAGGGGGGCGAGCCCCACGCGGGGGGTCTAGGGTGAAGCCCCCAAGAAAAACAAAGAAAATGATAGTGAACCAGCAGCCAACTGCAGAATGTGGTCAACCTGCTGGTGTCGCTGACAGGATGTTTGACTGAAATACTGTCGAACTCCTGTCGTGGATCCATAATTCAGAACTAGGAAAACCTGATAAAAATATGTTGTTTAGGCAGAACAGGAAGTCATAGATATGTCCAGGTAAGAGATCATTTGATAAGACATCAACATGAATAGAAAAAGAAATCAATAATTCTTTTGTGCTACAATTTGTACGTTTGTATCTCTAACATACTATTTGCCAGCAGATTAGGCCTTACAGTCTATTGAGTCTGCTCGAACCTTAGATCCTTAGTTGGGTGCCGAGGCCCTCCCATCCCTTGTGCTCCAGAAACCCCTATCATCCATTCCCACCCCCCGGGACAGGCCATCATCTGATACATCCACTTTCTGTGTCTGTCCCACCCTCTCTTGAAGCCCTCCACTGTGGATCTCTGAACCAGCTCGCCAGGAAGTGCATTCCAAGGGTCCACCACCCTCTCAGTGAAAAACCTCCTCCTCTTTCCCCCTCACTCTTCCACCTTCCAACTTCAAACCATGCCCTCTAGTGATACCTCCCTGCTTTGGTCTAAAGATCCCCTCCATGTTTACCCTATTTATTCCCTTGAGGTATTTGAAGACCTTAATCATGTCCCCCCATCTCTCCTCTCCTCCAGTGAAAACAGGCAGAGCTCCTCAAGTCTGTCCTCATACGTCAAATCCCCTAGCCCTCGTATCATCTTAGTTGCCCTCCTCTGTACCCTCTCCAGGAGCTGTATGTCCCTCTTCAAGTGTGGTCTCCAGTACTGTACACAGTGCTCAAGGTGTGGTCTAATCAGTCCATTGTACAGCAGCAGAATCACTTCCTTGCTCCTAGAGGTGATCCCCCTTACGATGCATCCCAACATCCTGTTTGCCTTGCTAGCCGCTCTCCTGCACTGCTCAGAGTTATTCATACATGCATCCACCATGACCCCTAGGTCTTTTTCCCCTATTGAGGCCTCCAGTGCCTCCCCTCCCAGGGTGTACCTGTGTTTAGGGTTTCCCCAACCAAGATGCAACACCTTGCACTTGGTGATATTGAAATTTAATTTCCATGTGTGAGCCCAGCTTTCCAGGGTGTCCAGGTCCCCTTGCAGGGCCAACCTCCCTCTTCTCCTCCACTACTGCTCCCATCTTGGAGTCATCTGTGAAGAGACTTATTTCACACCTATACCCTCCTGATGTCCGATATGTATGCATTAAACAGGATGGACCCAGGACGAACCCTCTGGTGCCCCACTACCAACCTCTCTGGGGTTCGGGAGAGCTCCCACAGACCACTACTCTCTGGGTGCGCCCAGCTAGCCAGTTCTCAATCCATTTGACTATCAAAGGGCCTACTCCTAACCCCATCAGTTTCTCCACCAGACCATTGTGGGGGACAGAGTCAAACGCCCTGCTGAAGTCCAAGAATAATACATCCACAGGCTTTCCCCTGTCCAATTCTGATGTTACCCATTCATAGAACTCCACATGGTTGGTTTGACACGACCTACCTGGCACAAACCCATGTTGCCAACTATCCAGACCTCCCACCTCCTCCAAGTACACCCCAATCGTTCCTTTAGTATACTCTCCATTAATTTTCCCACCGAGGTCAAACTGATGGGTCTATAGTTACCTGGTACTTCCTCGACCCCTTAGGATTGGCACCACATGTGCCTCTCGCCAATCCCTAGGTACCCTCCCTGTCTCAAGTGACATGTTGAAGGGCTCCACCAGGGGTGCAGCCAGTATGTCCTCCAATTCCCATAGTACTCTCAGATGAATGCCATCCGGCCCAGGAGATTTGTCTTTCTTTAGGGCCTTGAGGGCTAACCACACCCTTTTGGCAGAGATAGCATCATCCGTCCCCTCCACCTTACTGGCCTTTTTATCCTTATCCAGATGTGACACCCCTGGGGTACCTCTCCTTCCTCTTGCTCCATTTCTGTTGCTCCCTGATCCCACTTACTGCCGCTTCTATCCCTTAGTGCCTTGCTTTGTAGATATCCCATCCTCCCTAGTGAACACAGAGGCAAAGTACTCATTAAATACCTCTGCCTGGTCCTCGCCTCTTCCACCCACCCTCCTTCTGATCTCAATCTGCTGAGATGGCCCTTAGTTTTCTCCACTCCCCAATGTACGGAAGAACCCTTTCCCCTCCATGTATCCCCTCGCCAGCTGCTGCTCTTTACTGGACTTTGCTCCCCTCACCATACGGGTGACTTTTCTAGATGCAAGATGGTACACTTCCTTATCCTATCCCTCTTGTTGTTTTTTTTTTTGTAGGCCGCCTTCTTTTCTCTGACTGCTACCTGTACCTCACTGGACCACCAGCATGGTTTATGTGACCTTGCTCCCTTACGTTTCAACTTAGTGCAGATCCTGACTGCCTCATGAAGTCCCCGTTTTATGACCTCCCATCTCCTTTCCACACTTGTCATTGATGTAATCCCCTTCAAGTGATCCTTGAGAATATTTCCCATGCCCACAAAGTCTGCCCCCCTGAAGTCCACTGCCAGTGTCCTAGATCTCCCTCCCCCATGCTTATTTGAAACCAGACAGTATTGTGGTCGCTCCCAGTCAGGGGGTCCTGTACAACCAGGTCCCTTACCAGATCCCCATCTGCCAGAACCATGTCCAGGACATGCCCCTCCCTTGTGGGCTCCATCACATGCTGTGTTAAGAACACATCCTGGAAGCTGTCCAGCAGCCTCTGCTCCTTGGCCACCTTAGAGGACATGGTTCCCCAGTTTGTACCTGGCATATTAAGGTCCCCCATCAACACCACTCCTTCCCTTTTGGTCCACACTGGGCAATGATGTTGTCCAGCAAACCATCCTCTAGAACATCACTCATCCGGGGACCTATATATCACCCAGCTTGACCTTATCTCCTGCTGGGGATCGTAAGGTGACCCATAAGGCCTCCACGTTTCCCTCTGCCTCTTCTACCCTAGCAATTTCTATGTCATCTCTAATGAACATAGCCACTCCACCCCCTCTGCCCTCCTTTCTATCCTTCCTAAGCATAGTGTACCCCCATACGTTTAGGTCCCAGTCATGGTTTTTGTTGGCCCACGTCTCCGTGACTGCCGACACATCCACCCCCTCGAACAGCATGGCCTGGAACTCTGGCAACTTGTTTCCCAAGCTCCTGGCATTTACTAACACCAACCCCCACCCCTTATCCCTGATCTTCTTTGTGAACCCACCCAGATTCCTTATACTTTCTTCCTCCCTCTGCTCCTCCTGAAACCTCCACCCCCAGTCTGTTTCCCCCCTCCTCCCCTTGGGCTTGAAAGCTACTCCCCTCATCTGGAGGAGAAGGCTTCTGGTCAGCCCCTCCCTTATCCCTTCCTCTCCTCACAAGTTTAAACTCCACCTTTCTTGAATGTAGTCAGCCATCCCCTGTTTAAGGACTTCCTTCCCTAATGGGGCAAGATGAAACCTGTCCTTGGCATATAGTCCCTTATCCTCCCAAACTCCATTCCAGTTCCCTAACACCCCAACCCTCTCTTCACCCCACTTCCTGAGCCAGTCATTAACCTCTGTGAGCTTCATTTTTTTCTCCACTGAGGCCTTTGGTACTGGCAATATCTCTGAAAAGGAAATGTTGCATCCATTATCCCGACAGACTCTGGCAAGTTCTTGGAACCTTGCTTGGATTTCCAAAACGCTATTTCCCTCTAGATCGTTGGTTCCCAAATGCACCAAGAAATCCGGTTTCCCTACAATCCCTAACCATTTCATACACCATGAACTTTGCTCTGTGCACTGTCAGCCCAGAGATACTCACTACCTTCACCTGGCTATGGCATCCACTCCCCTGTCCCTCCCATTGGATACCCCTAATCATCGAGCCTCCCAATAACAGAACCTTAACACCGCCATCATCCTTATGGTTACCTCCACTATGCCCTCTCAGCCCCCCTTCCCCCCCTTATTCATTATCTCAATTCCATGGGAGTCTTCCTGCCTTATTAAAGACCCCCTTGTCACCCTCCCCTTTCTGCCTCCCTTGTTATTTTGCCCACTTAAATCAACCCCTCTGAATAAGTGTCCCTTTAACCCTCTCTTATCCGAACCATTTATCCTGGCCCTGATGGTTTCCCCTTCCCCCACACCGCCATCCTCCCCCCTTGTAATAGACCCCTGCCTCCAGAGGCTCTCTGTGGGTCCCCTTTAGCTAGGGTCCCATCCTTGGTACTGACCCCGCTGCTGAAGTGGGGCTCCTCTCCCACCTCCTTGTCTCCCAGTTTCTCTCCAATCATGCTCTCCTCCCTCATGTCTGCAATATGTTGCATCTCCCCCAATTGCTTAACATTTATGTTTCCCTTCTCCTCTGGAGATATTTCCACCCTTTCCATTGCGGTCTGTGATGCCCTATGGGTATCCGACTCCCTCCCCCCGGCCTCTGTATAGGTTTCCTCATTTCACCAACCCCTTCCTCCCCCTCTAGGTTGCTTAGTAGTTCAAATTTATTGTGACACTGTATGTCAGCCTCCATCAAGTAACCCGAGTTTCCCCTGACTGCACCTCTAAACTGCCCCTCTTCTTCCCCTCTTGCTCTGTTCACCTTTGGAGCTCCCTTCCCACAGTCTGCTGTTTTAGGCTTCCACACAACAGCCCCTCCTGACTCTTCCCCCTCCACTCTCTTTGTATTCAGAATGTTCCCCCATACTCTTTCCCCTTAGCGTCAACATCCCTATCTAAGGGTCCTCTGTCCCTAATATCCCCCCTCCTGCTTGCTGTAACATAACATCCTGTAATTTCAGAGCGTTGCCCCAGCCTCCCCTCAGCCCCAACCTTCTGCTGCCCATATCCACACCCCTTATCCTTGGACACCCCCCAGCTTACTCCTTAACCAATATACCTCACTCCTGATACAAGATAGCTGTCTACAGAGTGGGCAGCCTCCCTCTCTCCAGGCCCAATTGAGAATTATTGCCATCCCACAGCCTGTGCAGCCTACAACCCTTCCGAAGATGCCTGCCATGGTGGAATATGGCCACCCTGTTTATCCTCCTCTGTTTATAATGGCACACCTCCTTTTCTCAGTCCCCTGGAAAACAGTTTCTCTCTATACTGACTGCGGTTATTTACAAACCCAATTTCAACCCCACCAATAAAGTTCCCAAGTCTCACAAACACATATAGTTCAGTGTGTGTTCAGTCCCACTAACAGTGTGTGTATGCAGATATCAGGCACCGTATGATGTCACAGGCCCACCAGCTCCTGTTGATTTGAATTTCAGTCCCAAACAGAAATACTCAGCCCTTCAATCCCAACCCCCAGTGGCTTTTCAGTACACCAGGCAAACAACACATTTAAATTTCACTTTAATTATCACTGCCAAGCAACTGTTCCCAAGCCTCCAAAGTTACAATATCACAGCCCAAGTAACAGTTCTAACTCAAGGTAATAATTTTTAACACAAAGAACTAATTTCACTTACAAAACTATTTAAATATTTCAGTTAAAACAGAATATAACCCCAGACCTCTGTCCTGACCAGCCTGCTGCTTATGTTCCCAAGTGAACAAACTTAATCTCTGTTTAATGCCCTTGCTCCATTCCTAAACAACCTTGCGTGACATTTTCTTTCCCCTCTGTATGAATGCCTAATATCTACTGCCAACTGCTCCTGGGTTGTAAAGTGCTTTAAGGTACAATGAGGGGAATTTTAATGAACCACGTCCATTTTTCAGATGCAGCTGCCGAAGCTTATCCCAGGAGTTGGGCCATGAAAAGGTGGTCTAACTCCCAGAATGGAATTCTCTAGCAGTGCCTGAAAAACAGATGCAATTCCTGCAGCCGCAGCAAAAATTGCCGTAAGCAGCTTGTTGAAAATGTATCAGAAAGTTGGTAAACACACTGCAAGCATCCCAATGCATTTTTCTACATGCAGCATATGTCCAAAATACGGATGAGAGTGCTGCATCCAAGGCTTAGAAAATCCTGCCCATAAAAGGTGCAATATTTAAACCCAGTTCCTTCCTTCCTTTTTTAATAAATGTAGCCATGGGGTAACCCCCAAGGCATCTGATCATCTTCTCTGAAGGAATAGCTATGCAACTGCACTATTAAAGAGAACAGAACAAACTATTTTCTTGTGAACAGAGGAAGCAGATTTGCATTCATGTTCATCATGTGACAAACTCAGGGGTCTGGAGGATGTTTGTTGGGAAAATTGCTACTAAGTTTTCAAAAATGAGTATTCAGTATACAGGAAAACTTTTTAAAATCAGGAGTCATAGTAGTAGTTCCATCTATGTTTAAAAAAGGTGCAAGAGGCACTATAACTGTGACTGTCTACACAGGACCAAATATTTTGAAAAACTAGTGTGCAGCCAAGACAGTGCCAGCTGCTTGAATTTAATTCCTTTTGGGTTTCTGTGAAGACCTGCTGTACTTTTTGTTGCATTTTTTTATTTTACAATTTTTTTTGCCTGGAAAGGCACACTAAGCCAAATCTCATTTCCTGGTGTGATCTGGGAACACTGAGGTTACGTGACTTGTTCAGGGGCACACAGTATGGAAGTAGTGGTCATGGGATTCAAACCCAGGTCAAGTGGGTCTCCAGCTTCACAGCTTCGGTGCTCTAACCTCTAGGCTATACTGTTAGAATATCATATACTAAAAATCATTCTTAAACGTTTGTTATTTTCCAAAAAAGTTATAGCAAAAAAGTGGCTACAAAATTGTTCTCATTCTCGCTCTTTGTTGAAGAAGCAAAACATATTTTTGTTTGTTTTTCTATTTATTTATTAATTTGCTTATTTTTGACAAGTAGATGAGCTGGGTCACATGGGGCCATTTTCAGCCATGCCTGGGTTTCAGAATTTACAGAATTACAAGGAGCATACTGAGTTACATAATCTTATGTTTCACTTTCACAGACTGTTATTTGCTATGAAGTAAGGGGTTCAGCCAGTTTTACCAAATATGTTTAACCCTTTAACTGCTGGTCATTGGTATTAATTTAGACCCCCCCCCACTGCTGGCGATTTTGCTTGAATTTGGACCCGTATGTAAACCATTATATATTTTTTTTCTATTTGAGATATCATGATGACATTTCCAGAATATGATATTAAGGCCACTAGCTACAATCAGATGTAAAATTGTTGTCTTCCTGTTAAAGGAAAGCAAACAGCCTAATCTTGTATATGTACCTAAAAAAGGTTATTTCCAATTATGTTTTTTTTTCTGTCCAGTCCAGATGTTATGCACTGTATGTTGAGAAAACAAGATTACTGTAACTCAGGCTAAGCTTTTTTTAATAGACTGGCAACTAATTTAAGAAATTAAAGCCTTTCATGTTATTTCTTGTTTGTACATCTCACTACATGAAGGCATTGTGTGCATCTGTTACAAAAAAATCAGATCAATTTCGACCAATTGTCATAAACTGCAATGCAAATCTTTTTATTAGGAGGAGAATATTGTAAGTGCAATAAAAGCATTGAAAACCATAGTACTTTCAAGAAAATTTCCTTTTTTCATTCCTAATATGAAGTTTTATGATTATATATCTTATAACTTGCTATATAAAATGCGTTTATAACCGTAAACTTGGTGTAGAACTTCTGACCTGGACCAACACCCAAACTGAACAATATTTATTGTACAACTTTTGTGATGTTTTTTACCCTTGACTTATTTGTGACAAATAACATCTGTATTAGATGAAGTTTATTTAGACAAATCAGAAGCATCTTAGATGAATGAGAACATCTTTGCAAAAATACTCCTGTGGCTTTCAGTGAAGTGTAAATTTAGCCACAGTGAATATGGCCAATACAATTAGAAAAAATATATTGGTAACTGACACGAGTACTTGGATAACTTTGGTTAATATTTACAAAGCAAGATTCCTGAAAATACATTCACATCATGTATTCACAGTAATGTGCCTGAGCCAGAGACAGAACCAGTGGGGAAAACATTTGAAACCTCTCTAGCATCTGTTAGTGCAGATTTAGACACAGTGAATATGGTCAAAGCACTGTACCAAGTATAACACTGGACTACACTGGTTAACCCAAGCACCAGGAAAACAGAGTTTGCAGTTTATGAAACAAGTTTCTTTAGTCTGAAGATGAAGATGATGGTCTGTCTGGTTGTCCATAATCCTTTACTGTGTAATGTATTCTGAAGCATTTTCCCAGACAAAGTGGAACATTGCAGTCAAGACTGTGTTTCAGAAGCTCCTCCACATGTTCCTCTCTTACGTTTTGAGCCACTGGCTGTCAGGGAATGTGAGGCATTAGCAGAGCAGACCCTGCAAAATCTGTCAGGGCTCTTCTTTTTTGGTGTAAGATGGATTTTTGCAGGAAAGTGCCTTTCAATTAGGTGTACTTCTGTGTCTGCACTTGAGACATATCTATAGTTTTCAGTAGCATTGCAAAGGTAAGCTTCCACAAGCTCTTCCATGACATTAGCAACATAATGGTAGTGAGTGCCTTTACAACTCTTTCTCTTGTAAATAACAAAATAATTGAACACAGCAATGTCAATTAGGTGGAAGAACAATTTCTTGTACAGTGGATTCCACTTAAGTGCACTTCAAATCAATGCGCATTCTGGTTTAATGCTTAACTTTCTTGCTTACCATTTTTTTTTCTATATTAATAATGTTAAATATGCCACTTCAATTAATGCATGCCAGATAAGAACACATTTCGGCTAAGTACACAGCTACTCAATTCATTAATACATCTCGGCTAATGCAATTAACACCTGTTAAGTACACAATTTTTTTAACAAGGCTAGGTGTTGCAACAGTATTTAACACCCTTCCTACCTCACACATTCATTCAACCCATTCAACACATGGCCATAGTCATTTTTATGGGCTAGAGAAAAACAGGACCTGACTAAATTATTCAAATTTGAGCACTATGTGACACAGGTTACTCTTAAATCAGAAAACAAAGCAAAATAACCTCATTCTTTGGTACCACAAATACAGGGGAAGGGGTGGGGGACTCAGAACTGTAATGAATGTATGAAACATTTTTAAAACCTGCCTGTGCTGTATTACAGTATTTAATTTAATTAGTGTTGTAGTACACGCTGATTAACTTTACTTAAGCAACACAATGCCTTTTAACTCTATTGTTTCTAGGAAGTTTGAAGTTTGTATTAAACTGTTTTTATGGAAATTAAATGTGTATGCTCTAAACGTGTCCCCAGCTCTTTAATACAGCCACAGAGGTAGAAGACTTGGTTTGCTGGCCAAGGCACCTAGCTTCACCTGAGCTCTTTCCTTCTAAGACTGCTTGAAAGGCAGAGTAGAGAAACTTACCAGAGCAAGGGAGAAGGATTAAGACTTAATTTGGCTAAGCAGATTTACTGTGTGGTGGTGTTTTTATTTTTTACTCACAGGGATTGCTACTGTTTGTTGCTAACATTTCATTGCTTTAATTTTTCTCTGATTCAAATTGTTGTTGCTGGTATACCTTCTTCTGCATTATTACAAGGTGTGCCTACAGGTGTGTGCTAACAGATTACTGCTGTAATCTTCTGATTCAAATTGTCTTTTGCAAGGTATATCTTCTGTTACTGCTTTATTTTTCTCTGGAGCAAAGTGTTTCTTACAGGGTATATCTTCTCTGAAATTATTACAGGTGGTGCTTTACAGGTTTTATAGTTTTATCTAACATTAGGATAAGCTTTCAGGGTTACTGCATTAGTTGTTGACTGATTGTTTCTGCTCTTACCTCCTTGTTCTTTCGTCCGTGGTTCTTCTTTTTAGGCAGCGGAAGGGCCCAGCCACCCACCCCCATCCCCAACCACCCCACGCTACACTCCTTTTATAGGGTACCACAGTTGTGACATTTCCTGTGGCAGAGCAGGAAGGGGCGGATCAGTGGGGCCTCCACCAGGTGATCTCATTTACAGGGCACTAGTAATTTAACTTGTTATAACAAGTTAAACAAAGCACAATTAAACCATTACTTGCATTTTTTTCCTTCTAATTACTCTGACTAGGTTACAAACCCAGCAACTTATTTGGAATGGATTTCATTAACTGCAGGTACTGTGGAACAATTTTCAGAAGGACAGTCTTACAGGATTTAGGACACTGTCCTACATGCTGGGCCTTTGGAGATCTTAGGTCTCAGCTCCGGGCAGCATGGGCAGAGATTGCACGCCTCAAATTTCATATTGAAAAGAAATACATATAAGAACCACCGCCATTTCCCCAGCATCCAACAGAAAAACCTCGACCGCAGAGGGTAGTTGGTCCAGGAGGTTGGCAGGTGGTTAGGAGGAGCAAATCAGGTGCCCCATCACTCTCTGCTCTCCAACACATTACCTCCAAAACCATATAAACACTACAAACAGGTATCTGCCTCTATCTCTGAAATCAAATAAAGAGGCAGAAGACACTGCAGAGCAGGACATCATGTCACAGGAGCTAGCACAACAATACTCACCCAAATCAGGAACCAAAACTAAACAAGCACAAAGGAAATCCAAAAACTTCTGATCATAGGAGACTGCATGATTCGGGAGTTGATACCCATCTCAGCAGGGTGATGGTCAGATGTCTCCCAGGTACATCAGCATGGAGAGACACTGACCGCATTGACTAAAATTGTTCACAAAGCAGGAGAAAACATTGATGTCCTAGTACATAGGGACTAATGATCTCGCCAGCCGGTCAGTTGTGAGACCAAGGAACACCTGACTAGGCTGGGTGACAAACTATCATCTATTTTGTCCGCATCTCCTTCTTTGAGATCCTGCCAGTCTGGGAGAAGGGAGCAGATGGACGGAAGGTCAGAGAAGGGGAGATAGGGAGCTAAACATGTGGCTCAAGGACTGGTGCCAGAAAAAGGACACAGATTTGTAGGGAACTGGCAACAGTTCTGGGAGGCAAAGTTCTTTAAATTTGATGGACTGCATCTGACTAAAGAGGAGTCAGTGCATTGGGGCAGAAGTTTGACATCTTTGCAGAATATTTAACTAGCAAATGGGAGAGGGGCAACACCCACACGTCGAATGGGAAGAACACCCCTCCCCTCAGCTAGTGGTCAAACAGGAATTCAGCGTGTTTGCCGCTCATTTGCATCACCAGGTAAGAAAAGGTTTGTCTCCCATACGATGCACAGGGGTAATGCCAAACTTCACCCAACAACTAACACACCAAAATCTGGCCAATGGAAAATCATGTACACAATGCTCACAGCCTGGGAAATAAGATCCCAGACCTGCAGGCAATAATGTCAGAGGCTAAGCTGGACATAGTAGCAATTAGTGAGATGTGGTTTACCAGTAACCACACTTGGGAGACTTCAGTACCTGGCTATGTATTGTTCAGAAGAGACTGAGGTGCAAAAAGTGGGGGAGGAGTGGCCCTGTATGTTAATGAAAATATCAAAGCTACAGAAATTCAGAATACACATAAGGAGCCAGAAGAACTGTGGGTCACCCTGGAAACAGGAAATGGGACAGCCATAAGAACTGGGGTTGTCTACAGGCCCCAGACCAGGGGAGGACATAGACACATTACTGTTAGAAGATATACAAAACATGACAGCTAAAGGGAGGTTCTGATAATGGGAGACTTCAACATGCCAGATACAGATTGGTCAATACCAGCAGGAACATCTGCCAGAACTAGACTCATAGTGGATTCCCTGCAGGAAGGGCCTCAAACAACTGGTACAGCAACCCACAAGAGACAGGGCTATCCTAGATCTAGTACTGACTAACAAAGAAGGGATCACAGATCTCCAGGTAGAAGGTCACCTGGGGGCCAGTGACCATCACATGGTATGGTTCAATTTGGCTACTACATCTAAATCATCCCATTCCAAGGCAAAATATGGGACTTCAGAGGAGCTGACTTTGATAAGATGGCCAACAGAGTTAAGCTAGCCCTGGCAAAAAGAAACACAGGTGAGGAGCAGGCAAAGTGGGCAAGCATTAAGGATACAATACTTGAAGCAACATCCCATTGTGTTAGACAGAA
Source organism: Neoceratodus forsteri (assembly GCA_016271365.2). NCBI lineage: Eukaryota > Metazoa > Chordata > Ceratodontiformes > Ceratodontidae > Neoceratodus > Neoceratodus forsteri. The sequence goes on from JADMNL010000024.1 coordinate 212,798,369, forward strand.
AAGGAAGTGCAAAAGAAGAAGGAAACCACTTTGGTTCTCAAATACAGTAGCAGAAAAGGTCAGAGCCAAAAGGCTGGCCTTCAGAAAATATAAGGGAACACAGCGGGATGAAGATAGGGAGGCATACCAAACTGCCCTAAGGGAAGCAGGTAAGGCAGTAAGGCAGGCAAAGTCCCAAACTGAGGAAACACTAGCACGAACAGTAAAAGAAGGTGACAAGACTTTCTATAGATACATTAGTGAAAGGAGAAAGTCCAGAGGGGGTATTGCTAAGCTTAATGGAGAAAAGGGAGCATGTGAGGAGGAGGACCCTGTAAAGGCATCTATCCTAAATAGATACTTTTGCTCAGTATTTACTGAAGAGAAGGTAGGGCAGGGCCCACAGCTCAGCATCATGGACACAGGGGGGAGGGAGGTGAGCGCTACTCCCTTCACAAAAGAAAGGGTCCTACAAGAGCTTGCTAAGCTCAGGGTGGATAAGGCAATGGGACCTGATGGCATACATCCCAGGGTACTTAAGGAGCTAAAGGAGGAACTAGCAGAGCCATTAGCAGAATTGTTTAGTGAGTCTCTGAGCACAGGAGAGGTCCCAGAAGACTGGAGAAGGGCTCATGTGATCCCACTCCACAAGAGTGGTAGCAGGGAGGAGGCGGGGAACTACAGACCGTCAGTCTTACCTCAGTAGTGGGCAAGATTATGGAGGCACTCCTTAAGGAAAGGATAGTGCAACACCTGGAATCCATAGGGGCACAGTATCCAAGACAGCATGGGTTTAAAGGAAGGTCCTGTCAAACTAATCTCATAGATTTCTTTGACTGGGTAACCAGAGTGGTGGGACCAAGGGGAGCAGTTGATGTCGCCTACCTTGACTTCAGCAAAGTTTTGACACTGTTCCACATAGAAGATTGATAAATAAGCTAGGTAGGCTCGGGTGGTCGATGTTGGTCAACTGGGTGGCAAACTGGTTGACTGGCAGAAAACATAGAGTGGTGGTAAATGGTATACAGTCAGAAGAGATGCAAGTCACAAGTGGGGTACCTCAGGGATCAGTCCTGGGGCCAGTCCTATTCAACATCTTCATTAGTGACCTCGCAGATGGACTAGAGGGTAAGGCTTTTCTGTTTGCAGATGACACCAAGATCTGCAACAGAGTAGATGATCCAGATGGGGTGGGCAGAATGAGAAGAGATCTGGATAAACTAGCAGAATGGTCAGAAGAGTGGCAACTGGGATTTAATGCAAAGAAGTGCAAAATCATGCACATAGGGACAAGAAACCCTGAAGCCACTTATAGGCTGGGAGGGGAGTTGCTAGCAGTCACAAAGGAAGAAAGAGACTTGGGCATCATCATCACTGATGACCTAAAATCATCCAAGCAGACCTCTAAAGCAGTAGGTAAGGCTAGGGGGTGTTAGGGTGTATTAGTAGGGTATCACAAGTCGTAAGAGGAGGTAATAATCCCTCTGTACAAGACATTGGTTAGGCCCCATCTGGAGTACTCGTGCAGTATTGGAGGCCACACCTTCACAAGGACATTAACCAAATTGAGGCAGTCCAGAGAAGGGCAACCAAAATGGTGCAGGGACTGCATCAGAAGACATATGAGGACAGATTAACGGAGCTCAATATGTATACCTTGAGCAAGGAGGGAGAGAGGTGATATGATCGAGACATTTAAACACTTTAAGGCATAAACAAGGTGAAAGAGTCTAACATGTTTAAATATAAGAAAAATAGCAGGACAAGAGGACACAGCATGAGATTAGAGGGAGGCGATTAAGGGGAATGTGAGAAATTCTCACAGAAAGGGTGGTAGATGCATGGAATGGCTTACCACAAGAAGTGGTGGCTATGAATACAGTGCAGGGCTTCAAACAGGCATGGGATAGGCATAAGGGAGCAATACAAATGACTATGAATAGATAGGTCACTGACAGAGCAAAGGCCGATGGCACATTTATAAGGTAGAAAAAGAAATGGGCAGACTGGATGGGCCTTGCGGTCCTTATCTGCCGTCAACTTCTATGTTTCTAATTCGGCAATATTGGGTAATGCACATTCTGCTTTAATGCACATTTTCTCTGCGCAAAACAGGTGTGCATTTAAACGGATTACACTATACCACTTTTTGGTTTTCCGAATGAATTGGTAGCTCTGCAGCATTTGATCATTGACATCTACTCCTCTCATCTTGCTATTGTACTGTAGTACCACATACAAGTTTGATCTTAGGAGTTCCATCATGTTTGTTACCACATGATACCATGTCACCCTTACGTGCAGTAGTCAGCATGTATACAGTCTGTGTTTTCTTGGGCCTTGCTCACCACATGATTGCTCTCATTTTTGGACAATCCTCCGCAACAACAGAAATACTCTCTCCAACATCCAGCTGGGCATCGCAAAACTGTAGTGGTAGTCCTAATTGTGCTTTATTGATGGTGCCACAGAATTATGTTTTCATCTCCTGCAACTGCTGAACAAGTTTGGGGATGGAGTAAAAGCGATCAGTAAAAAGAATGCACACCTGTCCTGCAAGTGCACCTAACAACTGAATTACAATGTCATGAGTTGTTTGTCCTGTCTTTGGTGCTGAGGCATTGTTCACAACCTCTACTGTTACTTTAAGATTATCTCCTCTCTCTAGATGAGCATTCTGTTCCATATTGTCCTCCCTTAGAGTCCCGTGACAATCTGGTCCAGTGTTATATTTGGTACATTGTTTTTACCTGCATACACATAATAATTCCACATGTAGCCTCCCATCCCACCATTTTCTGAATAGCTTTTACATAGCTCATAGGTTTTGATGCCAAATCTGGAACATTTCAAAGGCATGCACTGTTTAAATCTTAGACAACCTTTGAAAAGTTAAAGAGATTCATCTATACTAATGTGTCTGGCAGGGGTATATGCTGTCATAAACTTGTTCCACAGAAAATCTAGGACAGTTCTGATTTTCCTACATTTGTTAGGGGATACTGCAACACTGCCACTCATCCACAACATGTAGGAATTTCAGAATATTCATGAACCTATCCCTACTCAAAAGTGAGTGCACAATAGGTTTGAAGAAGAATGGGTTTATGGAACAGTAATCTGAAACATAGAAACATAGACTTTGACGGCAGATAAGGACCACTTGGCCCACCCAGTCTGCCCATTTCCCTACCTACTGGATAAGCTGCAGATTCTAGTTAACCAACAGCCTATTTCCTGCAACCCCCCACTATAATTGCCTTATGTCTGTCCCATGCATGTTTGAATTCCTCCACTGTTTTAGACCCCACAACCTCTCTAGGAAGGCGGTTCCATGTGTCCACCACTCTCCTGTGAAAAAGAATTTCCTGCATTACCCTGAGTCGCCCCCTCTAACTTTAAATTGTGCCCCTTGTTCTTACACATCTCTTTTCTGAAGATGCTACCCTCCTGGACTTTGTTGATTCCTTGAGGTACTTAAAGGTTTCTATCATGTCCCCCTGTCCCTCGTTTCATCAAGGGTATACATATTAAGCTCCCTCAGTCTCTCTTCATATGGTTTCTGATGTAGACCCTGCACCATTTAGTTGCCCTCCTCTGGACTGCTTCCATCCTGTCTATGTCCTTGCGTAGATGAGGTCTCCAAAACTGCACGCAGTACTCCAGATGGGGTCTCACCAACTGTCTGTATAGAGGGATAACCACTTCCCTTTTTCTACTTGTGATGCCCCTCCCTATGCATCCCAGTATCCCCTGGCTTTCCCTACTGACTTCTCACATTGCATACCCACCTTTAGGTCATCTGATATGACTACACCCAGATCCTTTCCATTATTGTTGTTGTTAGTACCTCCCCTGCTATTGTGTACTCTTCTCCTGGATTTTTATTTCCCAGGTGCATTACTTTGCACTTCTTTGCATTGAATCTAAGTTGCCATATGTCTGACCATTCCTCCAACCTTGCCAAGTCCCTTCTCATCCTTTCTACCCCCTTGTGTATCAACTCTGTTACAGATCTTTGTGTCATCCGCAAAGAGGCATACCTTTCCTTCCAGACCCTCTGCAATGTCACCTATAAAGATGTTAAAGAGGACTGGACCCAGTACTGAGCCCTGAGGTACTCCACTAGTAACCCCCCTTTCTTCAGAATGTGTTCCGTTCACTATTACCTTCTGTGTCCTGTTGTGCAGCCAGTTTTCTACCCAGGCTACCACCCTGGGACCCACTCCCAGGCTGGCTAACTTGATTATTAATCTTTTGTGCGAGACTGTGTCAAATGCCTTGCTAAAGTCTAGGTAGGCCATATCCACAGCCCCTCCCTGGTCTATTACTTTGGTCACCCAGTCAAAGAAATCGATTAGATTTGTCTGACATGACCTTCCTGCTGTGAATCCATGCTGCTTTGGGTCCAGTGCCCCGCTGGCCTCTAGGTACTCAACAATTCTTTCTTTCAGAAGTGATTCCATCATTTTCCCCACCACTGAGGTCAAACTAACAGGTCTGTAGTTTCCTGCTTCTGCCTTGCTCCCACTTTTGTGACGGGGAATCACATCTGCCCTCCTCCAGTCCACAGGTACCACCCCATCTTCCCATGATTTGTTAAAAAGTGTGGTTAGTGGTGTCACTAGGTCCTCCCTTAGCTCTTTTAGGATTCTAGGGTGAATCCCGTCAGGCCCCATTGCTTTGTCCACCTTGAGTTTTAGAAGTTCTTTCAGTACTCTTTCTTCTTTAAATGGACTGGTATCAACCCCACTATCCAGAGTGCTTCTACTGTTTGGTTTAGGTAACTCCTCCTCTTCTTCTTTTGTGAATACTGAGCAAAAGTATTCATTCGTTATCTCTGCCTTTTCACTGTCTCCCTCTGCCCACCTCCCCTCTCCTTTATTAATCTTGCCTATCCCTCCCTTAACCTTTCTATGTTCCCTAATGTACCTAGAAAAGGTTTTATCCCCCTTCTTAACTGAGTTGGCTATCCTTTCCTCGGTTTGGGCCTTTGCTTTTCTGACTGCCTTCCCTACTTCTTTCTGCTTTAATTGATACAGTTCCCTGTCGTGCTCTGTCTGTGATTCCTTATACTTTTTGAATGCAGCCTTTTTCTCCTTAACCTTCCCTGTCACTTCTTTTGAGAGCCATAGTGTGTTTTTTATTCGCTTTGTTTTCTTTATTTGTTTCACACAAAGGCTTGTTGCCTCCATGATGGCAGTTTTGATTTTTCTCCATTGTTCTTCCACCCCTCCTTTCTGGCCATTTGCTAGTGCATTCCTCAGGTATTCACCCATTTTGCCAAAGTCAGCCCTTCTAAAGTCCAGTATCCTTGTATTTGTATGGCTTGTCTCCATGGTTGTGTTTATTGTGAAGCACACTGTGCACTGTGAAAGTTGTGTTTTTTTTTTTACCAACCCAATCAACAAGAAAATACTAAGGAAGATATATATTTCCGAGGAACACATTGGTTTCCATGAAGAATTACGTGAACATTTGGGTTGAGTACTGCCAGAGGAAAATAGTTTGGCATATCAGTTAGTTTCCATGCAAATAATTGTTATAATGTTGTCACTGCCATCCAGCTCTGTCTCCTAAAAGAATATTTGGAAACACTGACATGGTGTTGGGTTGTCAGGCAAAGGAACATTAATACCAGGAGTTCCTGTGAGCTCAAATGGTTCTACCTGCTGCTCATTTTCATGCCACAGATTTTCAGACACACTTTTCTGGTTTGTACCAGTTCTGTCTGTTGAGTGATTTTGAGGGATTTGTCCACTTATGCTGCCTCCTCCAAGGGCTCTGTCTTTCCCTTGTGGACTTGATATCCCCCTGGATTTTTCTGTATCCTTTGCCTCAACTCGTTTTCTCTACTGAGACTGATTCTCTGTCACTTGAGGAGTCCTCTACCCATTCACTTGCTGAGCTTTGTTCCTTTCCACTGTCTGTGCTTTCTTCCCTTTCAATTTGTCAGTCAAGATCTGTATCTGTTATTTGCTCTGTTTCACTTGGGCTGATTTGCCTACCTCTGTACAGTAGTAGCCACAGACATTGCCAGCTATTTCCAGATATTTCATGAACTTTCTGAAGAGTTTCTCTCTGCTGCCCCTACTGTGGAGATGCAGAAAGCAGGAGATATTTCTGGAAATATCACAGAAATTTCGGGAAATAGCTGACAGTGTCTGTGGCAACTACTGTAGATGTGGATGGCCCATTTTCACTTGCTATTCCCTGACCCTTTTTGAATACTGTGCCTTGTCCTCTTTTATTGTTTTGCCTGCCTTGTCCCATGCCACTTCCAGTGCCATTGTAATTTTTATTTGTTCTGCCTTGGCACATGCCCCTTCTGGTGCTTTTATCATTTTTATTTGCCCTGCCTAGCATCATGCCGCGTTTGGTGCTATTGTCAGTATTATTTGTCCTGGCTCATCCTGTGCCATTTCCAGTGCTGCTATCATTTTTATTTGCCCTGCCTTGCCCCATGCCACTTTTGATGCCTTCATCATTATTATTTGCCCTGCCTAGCATTATGCCACTTTTGGTACTGTTGTCAGTATTATTTGCCCTGTCTTGCCCTCTGCAACTTTCTGTGCCTTTCTCATTTTTATTTGCACTGCCTTGTCCCTCTACATTTGTGGTGACTTTATTATTTTTATTTTCCCTGCCCTGTTACACTTGTGGTGCCATCATTTTTTTTTTATTTGGCTGGTCTCATCCAGTTTTCATTTCATCTGCTCTTGTATTCATCTGCACTGTGCTTGTATTATATTCTTCAAATAGGCTGTGCTCAGGTAATACATCCCCCATGTCTGATTCTGATGAGTAGGAGTCTGAATCAGAACTTGTGTCCCCAGCTGACTCACTGTCTGCAAATATTTCATCAAAAGCATGATTCATTGGGGTCAATTTTACAAGGTGGAAGCAGGGCTGCATCCACTGCAATGTTCAACGCAGCTGTGCCAAAGCCCCTTGGATACAGTGTGGTCTGATTTTAGAAGGGCTGGTGTAGTTGTGACATTTTCTCCACTTTACGGCACCTTGCGTCACCAGTTTGGCACAAGTACCATGATCCTGGATGCAAAGTTAGGCCAAGGAGTACCTGGTCTAACTCCCTGCATCCCAGGATCTGGACTTGCAGCAGGCATTTGTGGCACACTTCTTTTAAAATTGCACTTGCCGCAATGTTTGGCACAAGTTGCAACTTGCATCAAACACACCACTGCAAGTCCGCTGTGCTCCCGCAACCATTTCTAAAATATAGCCCAGAGAAACTTTTTTTGGGGCATGGCAAAATCAGTTTCACTATGCCAGTATCAAAATCAGCAGTGCTCAAAACACCCAGGGAAATTACACGCGCTAAATATCAAGCAACAAACTTTACTGAAAATTACTGCCTAATTAATAATTATAACACTGACTGCTTACACCTGTTAAACAATCCCTGTTGCTATTTCAGTCTCCTGCACCCCCCAAGCAGTTCCTGCTTTGCAAGCTAAAACTTTTTTTCTTTATTTTTTAAATGAGGCTTATAATGAAACTGCCTCTATATTTCTGTGTTATTACACACAGTACAGTGTTTGTCCAGAAAACACAGTGTTTTTGAACTCAGAATAAGAGCTCCAACACTTGCACACCTGTTGAACAATCCCTGTTGTTCTTTCAGTCTCCTGCCTACCCCCCAAGCAGTTCCTGCATTGCAGGATAAAACTTTTTTTCCTTTTTTTTTAAAATAAGGCTTATGATGAAGCTGCCTCTATATTTCTTACATAATACAATCTTCCTCCAGAAAACAAGCGTTTTTGAGCTCAGACTAAGAGCTCCAACAGAAAGCTACTTTCTACTTGCAGCACTGCCGCCAAGTGAAAAAAGCTACATCAGACCAATGCCTTTCACAGACATCTCTACAAAGACTAGGTCACATGACAACACATCACATGTTGTCAGTCCAACTCAAAACATATCCCCCTGTGCAACAGTATAGCTGTCCATGTGGAAACACACTCTGTTTCCACACAACAGAACAGTTACTTTCAAAACCGAGTGTGCTCGGCACCCACAGTAGAGCTACTGTGACAATGAAACGAGTATATTCGGCACCCACAGTTAAGGGGATACTACAGTTTTACCAAGTACAGTATGTTTAACACAGACAAAACCACACATTAGCATCTGGATATATCATTTAGATATACTTATAGATTTTCCTTGAAGGTATAGTTCTTGTCAAAGAATGATTCATTTGTCAGCAAAGAATTCAGGATTTTGAGACCAGAGGTTAATCTGGGGCTCTCACCCACTTTTGTTCTTGTGTGAATCTCTTGAAATCTTTTTTGGCTAGTCTCTCAGCAAGTAAGATGACTGGCTTGGGGTTAGCTTTTGGTATAAATCTAGGGGTAATTTTGAAGAAGTCACACTACACAGTAGTATTAATGTGGAATAGAGAATTCTGCACCAAGAGGGGGTTATCGAAAGATCTTGGTAAAGTTTGCCATGATGATTTCTAGGGTGAGCTGAGAGACCAAAGTGACAGACACTGTTAAATGTAAAATCATATTTCTTCTGATTAACAACAGAACTATTGTGGTGTAGGACCCTGTATTCTAACATGGAAAGTAGGATTTGATTAGAACTAGCCTGTTTAGCCACTGTCATTAGCAGATCTTTACCGCAATACAAGAAAATAATAGTTCTTGATTGATTTACTTAGAGACCAGTTTGACGTGAGTGGATAAATCTATGTTCTGATCCAGTATTATACCTTGGTACTTAAAACTGTGCATTTCTTCAAGGACATCATCATCCATTTCAACCATTTTTCAGGGACTCTAATAAACTAGCCAGTTTCTGTGGGTTACCAAAGACCATCAGTTTTGTTTTCTTCAAGTTGAGCAGCAGTTTCTGGTTAAGTAACAAGCTTTGAAGGGAGTTATAACCACTCTGCAGTAAGTTTTACAGGTCTGTAATGTTTGTACTAACGTTATACAGTACAGTATTGTCCATGTACATAACTATTCTCGAGTCAGGGCATAGAAGATGACAAATAATTAATAAATAATGAGAATGGCAATGGTCCAAGAACTAAGCCGCAGGGGACACTGGTTTTAATATGGATAATACCTGCTGTTGCTGTGCCAGTTTTCTCTTGTTGTTTGCTACTGGAAAGTTAACTACCAAACCAGTTCAATGCTTTGTTTGCCACTTTGATTTGATGTAGATTGTTAAAAGCAGGGAATGATCCACCAAGTTGAAGGCATTAGTTAGAGCTCTGAACACTGGCTCTATGACAAGACTGCTATCTAAGGTATCAGATAGGTCTGCAGTAAATGTAACTAAGGTCATACATTTATGGTGGTTTCTGTAGAACCAATGTTAATCAGGGGTGAGCAAACTGTATTTATCTAGGTATGAGGATAACTCGGAAAAGACACATTTTTCCAACAATTTAGCAAGCAGTGGGAGAACTTAAATTGGTCTGTAACTTGAGGAGTTTAGTTTATCACCATGTTTATACACAGGGGTTACAGCAGTATATTTCCTTGAGGACAGGACAGTATCAGATAGGAGACAGGTGCTATTATTAGGGGAGCAGCAAGTCTCAATAATCTCAGGGATAGGCAATCAATACTAGTTCCTTTGTTCACATTTAGTGAGATCAGCTGCTTCTCTGTATAGGGGCAGCACCATCTCCCTCTTCCTGCTGGCGATACCCCTTCCTGTGCAACCCAGCATCCCACTATCCCTTGACTGCCTTATCACACTGCCTGACCACCTTTAGGTCATCCAGTATAATTGCCCCTAGGTAACTTTCTTGCTTGTTTTTTGTCAGTATCACTCTACCCATTTTATACTCTGCTCCTGGGTTTCTATGGTCCAAGTGCATTATTTTGTACTTTTTTGCATTAAAACCTAGCTTCCATACCCTTGACCACTCGTCTAGTCTTTTCAGATCCCTGCTCATCCTTTACACCCTCCTGGATACAATATACACATGCTACACCCTGGCCAACTACAGGTGACATGCAACACATATACGTACATTGCTGGGACAGGCTGACACCTGTCTTAAATCCACCAACAGGTACACCATGGATGGCATCCCATCAGAGGGTGATGGCCATCAGCTCCTCTGTGTGCATCAGTTGTGTAACCTTGGATGAGTCTCCACCTGTCATCTGCATTTCAGACTGTGCACTGACCAGCAACTCCTTGGTCCAGACACACAGGCCACTTGCCTCTTGCAGCACTCTTGTGATGTGTGGCACATCTGTCCCTGAGCATTCACTGCTTCAGCCACCTCTCTCCAGGCCTGTTCCTGCTCCTGGGACATGCTCCTATGCCTGGTCAAAAGTTCCTTCCTGGCCACATATGCCTTGGTCAGGCCGTAGCTCCTCAGAGCTGAATTTTGGTTGTCTGTGACATGCAGAGGACATATCTGGCACTGTTGGGAATGATATGGGGTGACTACACCATGAACATGGCCAGAAACAGTAAAAAACAGGCAAACACAAAGATAAACAAACACACAGGACACCTACCTTGAAGGCTGCAGTACCTGTCAGTCACCTCTGAGGTATGGTGGTGGTGCTGGTGGGCCTTTTGTAGTCCTAACATGCAAATGAACTGAATACATTCCAGTAATGAAATGCAAATGGTCAGTTATGGCTCAGACTGTGCAATGAGGACATTTACATAGGTAGGGTGAATATTGCAAAATTGCATGATGTGCTGCAGCCATCACATCGCATATTTTCTACAGCTCCATGGAATGCTACAGCACACCTGTGTTGACATTTGCATGATTGATGGCCTATGTCATAGTGTTACGCTGTACTCAGCACCATAACATCATGGAGTGGACAACAGTGCGCCATTGCGTGTGCACCATACACATCCACCATAATAGACTGGTGCATGTCCATTGACTAGCGGGATGTGGTAGGCATGTTTGTGGCCATACATGACCATCCCAATATGATGCAATATATGTGCCACACATGCGTTGTGCCATGGCGTGACTGGGTGCATGTTGCTGCATTGTTCCACACTGTAGCACATGCTCAGTGTCACACCTTTAATTCTGTATCATGCATGGGCATGGCACTAACACCAGTAATGTGAAGCTAACAAATTATGCCTAATCACGCAATGTACATGGGTTTCAGGCCTGCTAAAACATGGTATGGGGGGTGTATGTATGTGTGTATGCACTGCATCAGCTTCAAAATGTCTAGGCCAAGGAGACCCATGGCATTCTCCCAGCAGGACCAGGGATGGTCTGACCTAGAACTAACAAACCTTGTTGACCTAGTGGTTGTCAGGGAGAGGCAGCTATATGGCACCGAGGACCTGGATAGGCCCAGGTACCAGGTGTAGGCCACCATAGCAACCATGTTGAGCAGGAGGACAGGAGTCCAGTGAATGGGAGAACAGTGCCACCACAGGTATGGCAACCTGTGAAGGAGGGACAGAGATCACCTGCAATGGTTCAGCACTATGGTAGAGGAGGGCATTTGCCACACCCAGGTATGTACAACTTAATAATGTGTGACTTGTAGGATATCTTTCTCTGGCATGGGTACATCTGTGTCTGACAGTGACTTGTGTGGAATGTGGCATGGTACTATTACTGATCTACAGTTGTGGAACGCCATGCTGTATACCATTCTGATGTGTCTGGCACAAACATGCCCTCCCTCTCTATAGTGCAGATGTCAAGTGGGACATGTTATATTATGTTCTACAAAGGGCTACACTTGCCTAGAGAACCTGCTAACATGCCATGCATTACCATTGTAGTGAAAGGAGAAAGTCCAGAGGGGGTATTGCTAAGCTTAATGGAGAAAAGGGAGCATGTGAAGAGGAGGACCCTGTAAAGGCATCTATCCTAAATAGATACTTTTGCTCAGTATTTACTGAAGAGAAGGTAGGGCAGGGCCCACAGCTCAGCATCATGGACACAGGGGAGGGAGGTGGGCACTACTCCCTTCAAAAAGAAGGGTCCTACAAGAGCTTGCTAAGCTCAGGGTGGATAAGGCAATGGGACCTGATGGCATACATCCCAGGGCACTTAAGGAGCTAAAGGAGGAACTAGCAGAGCCATTAGCGGAATTGTTTAGTGAGTCTCTGAGCACAGGAGAGGTCCCAGAAGACTGGAGAAGGGCTCATGTGATCCCACTCCACAAGAGTGGTAGCAGAGAGGAGGCGGGGAACTACAGACCGGTCAGTCTTACCTCAGTAGTGGGCAAGATTATGGAGGCACTCCTTAAGGAAAGGATAGTGCAAGACCTGGAATCCATGGGGCACAGGATCCAAGACAGCATGGGTTTACAAAGGAAGGTCCTGTCAAACTAATCTCATAGATTTCTTTGACTGGGTAACCAGAGTGGTGGACCAAGGGGAGCAGTTGATGCTCTACCTTGACTTCAGCAAAGCTTGCGACACTGTTCCACATAGAAGATTGATAAATAAGCTAGGTGAGGCTCCGGGGTGGGTCAGGCGTTGGTCAACTGGGTGGCAAACTGGTTGACTGGCAGAAAACATAGAGTGGTGGTAAATGGTATACAGTCAGAAGAGATGCAAGTCACAAGTGGTACCTCAGGATCAGTCCTGGGGCCAGTCCTATTCAACATCTTCATTAGTGACCTTGCAGATGGACTAGAGGGTAAGGCTTGTCTGTTTGCAGATGACACCAAGATCTGCAACAGAGTAGATGAGCCAGATGGGGTGGGCGGAATGAGAAGAGATCTGGATAAACTAGCAGAATGGTCAGAAGAGTGGCAACTGGGATTTAATGCAAAGAAGTGCAAAATCATGCACATAGGGAAGAGAAACCCTGAAGTCACTTATAGGCTGGGAGGGGTGTTGCTAGCAGTCACAAAGGAAGAAAGAGACTTGGGCATCATCATCACTGATGACCTAAAATCATCCAAGCAGACCTCTAAAGCAGTAGGTAAGGCTAGGGGGTGTTAGGGTGTATTAGTAAGGTATCACAAGTCATAAGAGGAGGTAATAATCCCTCTGTACAAGACATTAGTTAAGCCCCATCTGGAGTACTGCAGTGCAGTATTGGAGCCACACCTTCACAAGGACATTAACCAAATTGAGGCAGTCCAGAGAAGGGCAACCAAAATGGTGCAGGGACTGCATCAGAAGACATATGAGGACAGATTAACGGAGCTCAATATGTATACCCTTGAGCAAAGGAGGGAGAGAGGTGATATGATCGCGGCATTCAAACACCTTAAGGGCATAAACAAGGTGAAAGAGTCTAACATGTTTAAATATAAGAAAAATAGCAGGACAAGAGGACACAGCATGAGATTAGAGGGAGGCCAATTAAGGGGGAATGTGAGGAAATTCTTTTCACAGAAAGGTGGTGGATGCATGGAATGGCTTACCACAAGAAGTGGTGGCTATGAATACAGTGCAGGGCTTCAAACAGGCATGGGATAGGCATAAGGGAGCAATACAAATGACTATGAATAGATAGGTCACCGACAGAGCAAAGGCAGATGGCACATTTATAAGGTAGAAAAAGAAATGGGCAGACTGGATGGGCCTTGCGGTCCTTATCTGCCGTCAACTTCTATGTTTCTATGTTTCTATCCTGCTGACCAAGAAATGGTGCTGTCAAATGCCAAGCACACAATGTGCGACAGTGGGATGGCCACAGGACCACTGCATTGCACCTGTGTCTCTCCTGGACAGAGCCACATATGTTAACTGGCACATACATGCTCAACACTGACATAGGTTACCTATATGTTAAGTACAACCCCACATGCACCGTGATACTGTGCTGGCACACATACTATGGCTACCTGTCTCAATATGCAGATATAGGTGCACACACATCACTGAACAGTGCTTTACAGTATGGTGTGTTGCAGATATCAGTCCGCTATGTACCACCAGCTTTGCAGCTGGTAGCCATCCCATATCATCCACAGCCATTGGCAGTCAGTGTCATGTACTCACATACTTGTCCTGCATCCCCATGATTCCTGTACATATGGGCCATGGCCTGCACCATTCCATATCAATGTACCAGTAGCACTGTGGCACATAATTATTCACTACAGTGCCATACCATTTGACATGGGTGTATCAAGGCCCCTGTGACTGTATAGCACACAGAAATACCCTGTCATCATTGTGGGAAGGTGGTGCATGTATCCTCTACCATACACCTGGGATGGGTCTCCTGGTGTACATGTCCCTCTGGTGTAGCTTGCGCACATGACCAATGCATGCTCAGAGTTCCTTAGGTTCTGACTAACCACTCTGCCCTCATAATGTACACACACGTCAGTGTTAGGGCTTTACAGTTCCAACACCATACCCCGTATCTGTGCAATAGACATGTGTTTATCACTAATGTGTATATCTACACTATGCAGGTACAGCCACATGTGGTGTGTGTCTACTGTGGGTGATGTGCATAGCTGTGCATGTGTCTGAGCAAGTCTGTACAGTATGCAGGGCTGGCCACTTGCAGTCCTTGCATCAGGCACTTTTGGCCCCTGTGGTGGGCCACTGGGCTTTCCCTTTCTCTTGGGCCATCTTGTTTTGCACCATCTGCATTCTTTCATGCACAAGTGCAGTGCACAACAGCCACAGTTTGTGCATCTGTCCCCCGGTCCTATGTGCATGGTTGTCCCATATTCAGAACTGGCCATGTGCACTGCACATGTTCCACTGCACCACTGTGCACTATTGTGATATTCAGTGTGCATTGCGCAGTCACTGTGGTACGAGCTATGTCAGAATATCTCCACTTTCTGTGCTCATGCTATTCTTTGCACAGCACTATCACTTACACAGCGCTGCCTCCCACCTCTGAATATGAGGCCTATAGGACATTAGTCAAATTGTTGTTGTCAAAGAATGCATTTGTGCAAGAATCCAACATAACAAGTGCAATTCATATTCCATAATAATAAATATAATAAAATATAAGTCAACATAGCAACCATAATCATAACACATAACACCCTATCGCAGTAGTTTTATCATTTATATTCAGTATTTTTCTAAGATCTATTTCTCAATTGATATAGAGATAAAATGCAGATATAACATTTAGAATCAAACAAAGAGGATGGGTAAAGCAGGGGGAAGGTAAACTAGAGGCAATGGGGAAAAAGGGGGGTGATGAAAATAGAAGATCCTTAAGTGATGCCTTGAAAATAATTATCAGTGTAAAAACAGAAAAACACAGTGTGCATACATGAACGCACCACACGTCTGTCTGACATATAATTTACAATATGCACATATTGAACATTTTTATTCATAAGGCATCAATAGCAATCCAAAAAAACATTTTGGTATCAACTTAGTCAATACCTTACCACAGGCTGGAGTCAAAAACTAAATTTTAAATGTTAAACAATCTTCAATTATATAGTTTTTAATATGTCCCCTAGTGTAGCCAAGCCATTGACTTATTCAAGATAATTTAATGTACCTCTGTAACTTCACCATAACTTCACCTGAGGAAGTGCCACTTCACCAGAAAAACTCACTGTGAAGTTGCAAAGCTGGAACTTCACAAAGAGTTTTGTCAAGGCAAATTCCACAACTTTGCTGGAACTTCACCGGCTCCGCTGCCAATATAAAGTCAATGTCTGATTTCCCTGCATGACTGAAAGAAATGGCTAACAACAGTTCCCTCTAGTTTTAGAAAAAAAATATCAGCTTACAAAATATGAATGTAAACAACCAATTTAAACAAGAGGCAACTGGGGATAACTTGGATCTGCCTGAGTGTGAGTTTTAGAAAGACTAGGAGGCATGTTTTTGTCAATTGATGTAAAATAGCTTTTTATACTCATTTGGAGAACTGGAATTAATCTTTATTGAAATATACTGGGTATTAAGTAATTTTATTTTACTTTAGAAAGTTGGTCACAACAAAAGAAACAACCTCTAGCAAGAGCCAATATGGCTGCAAAATAATGATATTGTGGGCAGTGAGAAATGTATAAACTAGCAAATTTTGCACTAACCCCTGAGCCACCTAACTGTACTTTCTAATTGTTGTGATACACACACACCGACTAATACATATACATATATATATATATATTCTAGTGTAACATAGCAGTGCACTGTCTACACACAGCTTTACAGATTAAAAAGAAAGACACTAAGGGACTGTTTTCTTCTTTCAGGCTGAGAGGGACATTGGAGGGTGGGGGGTTGTCACAAGACACCTCATTTAAATCAGCAATGACATTCATAAGGCTGAAACTGATCTAGATAGTGGGGGAGTGTAGACTAGCAATTTCTGCACTGACCACTGAGCCACCTAACTGCACTTTCTAACTGTTGTGATATACACACACCCTGACTAATACCTATACATATATATGCATTTGTATTGCAGTATAACATTAGCAGTGCACTATCCATACACATTTTTACTATTAAAATAATACATTGAGGGACTGTTTTCTTCTTTTCAGGCTCCAAGGGACATCAGAGGGTGGGGGGTTGCCACTAGACACCTCATTTAAATCAGTAATGACATGCATAAGGCTGAAACTGATCTAGATAGTGGGGGAATGTAGACTAGCAATTTTTATGCTAAGCACTGCCCCACCTAACTGTGCTTTCTAATTGTTCTGCTACACACATTGACTAATACATATACACATATATATGCACATATGTTCCAGTATAACATAGCAGTGTACTGTCTACACACATTTTTACAGATTAAAAAAAGACATTGCAGGACTGTTTTCTTCTTTTCAGGCTCCAAGGGACATGGAAGGGTGGGAGGTTGCCATTGGACACCTCATTTAAATCAGCAATGACATGCATAAGGCTAAAACTGATCTAGATAGCAGAGAAATGTAGACTAGCACATTTTGTACTAACCACACTGAGCCACCTAATTGCACTTTCTAATTGTTGATACACACACACTGACTAACACCTATACACATATATGCATATATATCCCAGTATAACACAGCATTGCTCTGTCTTCACATATTTTTACTGATTAAAAAAAGACATTGAGGGAATGTTTTCTTCTTTTCAGCCTCTGAGGGACATCAGAGGGTAGGTTTTTTTCACTAGACACCTCATTTAAATTAACAATCACATGCATAAGGCTGAAACTGATCTAGATAGTGGGGGAATGTAGACTAGCAATTTTTGCACTAACCACTGAGCCACCTAAGTGCACTTTCTATTTGTTGTGATGCACACACACTGACAAATACATATACACATAGATGCATATATAGTCCAGTATAATATAGCAGTGCACTGTCTACACACACAGAGCATTGCCACACACATACTAACACACATACACTGCCTTATATGGTATTTATTTACTTATACAGCTAACCCTAACTTTTACTATATTTAGGATAAGCACTGTGTTTTGCATGAACTCATTGTACTAATCTATATCATGATTGGGTAACTAAGGTAGAGAACCAAGGAGGTGCTATGGATGTGGCCTATCTGGACTTCAGAAAGGCCTTCAACACCATCCCCCATAGAAGGCTGATTAACAAACTGCACAGCCTAGCGGTGGATCCTAAAATAATTCTGTGGGCAGAGAACTTGCTGAATGACAGGAGTCAGTGAGTTGTGGTAAACAGGGAGTACTCTGGAGAGGGAGAGGTGAAGAGCAAGGTGCCATAGGGATCAGTGTTGGGGCTGGTCCTCTTCAATGTCTTTATTGGGGACATTGCAGAGGGACTGGAAGGGAAGATATGCTTCTTTGCAGATGATACAAAGGTATACAATAGGGTGGACATTCAAGTGGGTGTTGAAAGAAAGATGGACGACCTTAAAAACTGGAAAAATGGTCTGAAGAGTGGCAGCTGGGATTCAGTGCAAAGAAGTGCATGATCATGCACATAGGGCTCAAGAACCCAGGGGCAAAGTACAAAGTAGGTGGGAAGGTACTGACAGTCACAAAGCGGGAAAGGGACCTGGGAGTTATCATCTTGTAGGATCTAAGAGAAATTAGGCAGTGCAATAAGGTGGCTGGAAAGGCTAGCCAGATGCTTGGATGCATAGAGAGGGGCATCACGTGTAGAAAGAGGGATGTCATCTTGCCCCTGTATAAGACACTCATGAGACCACACCTGGAATACTGCATCCAGTTCTGGAGGCCCCGTCTGAGAAAGAACATAGACAGGGTGGAGGCGGTGCAGTGGAGTGCAACTAAAATATTGCAGGGCCTGTGGGATAAGAGCTATGAGGAAAGACTAAAGGAGTTTAATATGTATTCCCTGGAGGAAAGGAAGGGGGCCATGAATGAGACATTCAAATACATCATCGGTATAAACAGAGTACAGGATGGAAGCTTCTTCCAAAGTAAGAGATACTCCAAGTCAAGGGGGCACAAGATGAAGTTAGAGGGGGAAGGCTCAGGGGACACATGAGAAAATATTTTTCACAGAGGGTGGTGGATGCCTGGAATAGAAATACAGAAATATATGTTTCTATTCCGGGTGTCCCTACCCTCTCTGTGAAAATATATTTCTCATGTGTCTCTGAGCTCCCTTTCATTAGTGCCCACTTGGGTATGGCTTACCAGGGGGGTGGTTGGGGCTAAAATTGTCACAGAATTTAAGAAAGAGTGGGACAGACAAAAGGGTATCTTGGAGGCAACTAGAACAATGTGCCATACACACATACACACACACACTAACACACATGCACTGCTTCATACTCTGAACTGTGCACTGCTAGCTTTTAGCATTACAGCCATTTGCAAGCTGACTATGAAAAGGCTAATGTATCAGGAAAGGGTCAACAGAGTGGCACAGGCACACACACACACACACACACACACACACACACACACACACTTTTGTAGATCTCCCTCCTGAACTGATAACAAAACACAGCTGTTAATACACTGAGCACATCCACTGACTGTAATTTAAGCTGGCATGAGTATGCACCATGTAGAAGAGATTTACAAATTAATCAAACAATTTCAGCCAAAATAGAGGGCTGCCACCTTTGGATTAGGTGAAAACAGGACAATAAGCCACACCCAAACCCCGCCCCTAGCTCCACCCCTTTTATAACCAATAATAATTAAAATTCTCAGGTTTCATATCTTTCAAATGGCTATATTTGTCCTCTGTCTAGAGTTCCCAGTGTCATTATTTTATCATGCACCTTTGGATGCCTCCCATTATGGCTATAACAAATTGTTCTGCACAGATGGGGGTATTTGTTTATGATTTATTTATCCAATGGGGTCTTGATTCTACTCATTTACTGCATGGACTGGAGCATGGAGAGGTTAAGAGATTTGCCCATGGTCACACAGTGAATATTTTGCTCTAGCAAGGTTTGAGCCTGCAATTTCCTGGTCCCCAAGGCAGTGCTCTAACCACTATACCACAGAGCACAAGCTTTGAGACCACAAAGATCCTTGCGTCAGGTGCCTGGGATTATTGTTCTGAAAGCTTGAATGTTATATACAGTGTCTATTATGTTGGTCCAATAAACTGTTATCACACTTCTTGTGTACAGTATATCTACAGCAGTTAATCAAAGATCACTACTGCTACACACATTCTAACACTATTTCACTACATATGAGGTTTATTCAATAGTTCCTCAAATGTAATGACTATCTGTACCCACCAACATGATTTCAAATCAGGAATTTAAGGCAGCTTCTATATGCACTAAAAGTTATGTTTGCCATTTGAAGGGAAGACCATTCCTTCGCCATGAACAGTCTAGACATTTCACTTGACTGCTATACATACAGTCAAAAAGAAAGTCCAGTTCAACAGTTTTGATAACATGTTCTTAAAACTCTGGAGGTATTTGTATCATATTTTGGTAGCCTTGTTGTATAGTCCACTATCCTATTGCCGGGACCCTATTAACAAACTCTGGTCAGAGCCTATATGGCTTGTCAGTGCAACGAGAGTGCAGTGAGAGTGAGTGAAAGAATACTCGGAGCTCTTGCTGTGGTCTCGCTGCACAAGAATCTGCCATGTCCAAGATGGTAGTGCCAACAGAACTGTGCATGTGCGAGTATTGTGCATGCACAGTTTGAGTCGGCATCACCATCTCAGACACGGCAGTCGTTGCTTTCATAGTTGTGGAAGAAAAAGTAGTGCATCACAAAGGGGGTGTGTTTACGCAGCCTGCGGAGGGGAAGAGCTGCATAAGTGTTCCAGTCACATGCTTCCATTGTGCTCTTCTAAAGGTATTGTGATGGCATAATGTCTGCAGATCTCCACCCACACAGCCATAAAAATGAGCTGGTAGGCAGCTCACTAGTTGTTTTTCCCATTCAAATGCTTTTATGCTTTGAATAAATATATTTTTAAATATACCTCCAGATTGTCTCAAAAGCACAATAGATTGCAGCATACTGTAGATCTTTGGCATTCCAAACTGTGTAGAGAGGTCCCCCTTTTTATATACACCCCCATTCCCTGCCACACACATTAAAAGCTCCACTATCATCTGAGCTCTTCAATTCCACTGCTGCTGTTGATATATGTACGTACAGGTCTTCATTCATTGGGCAGGGGGATGTCTCTACTTTAGATAATTGAAACACCTTTAGGTAATAAAACAGACAATAAACTCTTCTCTCAGACTTGGAAGGCCACAATGTGTGTGTGTGTGGTGGGGGGTAGTGGATCTGGTATCAGTTTACTTGGTTTACTTGGTATGTTTAGGAAAAAAGAAGGCCGAAGCCCATCTAGATTTTCCTCCCACACTAAGTGGGAACATTTGACATAACATATTTCTCGGTCAACCAAATATCAATACCCTTTTTAAATGATTCAATGTTAGATGAATCAACCAGTTCCTGCAGAAGTCTGTTCCACAGTTTTGGTGCCTTTATTGAGAAAACGTTTAATCTTGAATTGTTTTTTGCCTTGGGAACCATAAATTGTTTTGTATGACATCTTGGAACAATACGTCTTGTGACATAGGATAGTCCACATTTATTCATCAGGTCAGGGTTTTTTTGAAGCTTGTATATTAGGAGTAAATCCCCCCTAACGCTTCTACTCTGAAGAGAATGTAGACCAGTAATAGATAGTCTGGATTTATAGGGCAATTTAGCTAGCCTAGGAATCATCTCTGTTGCACGTTTTTGCACTCTTTCTAAGCAATTAATATCAGCCTTTAGATAGGGGTTCCAAAAAGGAGACCAGTAGTCAATAAGGGGTTGGACACATGATCCATAGAGGGCCATTATGCACTGTTCAGTTTTATTTATGAATGATCGTTGGATTTGTCTTAATAGACCGTAGGTAGTATTAGCCACTTTGGTACAGTAATCAACTGATGAAAGTTTAGAATTAACTAGAACACCCAAATCCCTTTCCACATATGAAGAATTTAGTAATGAGTTAGAAAGATAATGTTTATTTTTGGGATTTTGAGATCCAAAATGCAGAACTACACACTTATCAACATTAAACTCCATCAAATTATCAATAGCCCATTTTTTGATCAATTTTAGGTCAGAGTTCAGAGAATTAAAGTCTCATAGATTATTCACTAGGCTCCCAAGCTTTGAATCATCAGCAAATTTAGACAGCCAGTTAGTATTTGATACCTGCATATCGCTTATAAAAATAATGAACAAAATTGGGCCCAGCACTGAGCCCTGGGGGACTCCACTAGTAACTGCACCCAAACCAGAGAGTTGATTATTTAATACTACTCTTTGGGTTCTGTTTGTCAGCCATGCAGAAACCCAATTAATTAATTGGTCTGAAAAACCTAAATGATACATTTTATTTATAAGAATAGTGTGAGGAACTTTATCAAAGGCCTTGCTATAATGTAATAGTATAACATCTATTTGATTTTTGTTATCCAGGCCCTGACTAATATTATTATAGAATGATATTAAATTAGTTGTACAGGAATGATTGGTTCTAAATCCGTGTTGAGTAGGATCAACAATATTTAGTTCAGTCATTTCTTTTTCAAGAAATGATTTTATCAGTTTTTCCATTGTTTTACAGATAATTGAAGTGAGGCTTATTGGACAATAGTTCTGAACTATAGACCTGCTACCTTTTTTATAAATCAGAGTAACAAATGCAGCTAACCAGTCTAGGGGAATTTCCGCTTTATGAAGAGATTTATTAAATATTAGTTGTAAAGAAAGGGCTAAAGCCTTGGCAGTATTACTTAAGAATCTAGCATTAATCATATCAGGGCCTGGGCTTGTAGTTTTCTTTAGATTTTTGAGGAGTAGACATATGTCAGAAGCCTTAATACTATATGAGTGAATTAATTTAGGATGAGATCCAGTATTTGTTTTAGGCAAATGAGAACTTTTTTTTAGCAAAAACTGAGCAAAAATAAGAATTAAAAAGATTAACTATGTCCGTATCTGACTGTATGGGAATACCATCTTGAGTTAATGGCCCTACCTTATGAAAATTGCCTTTTTTTTAATTTAAATATGAAAACAGCGCTTTATATCCATCTTTGGTATGTGCCAATTTAAATTCAATTTTCATTTTAGCCTGCTTAATCATATGTTTGAGTTTTTGTAATTTTTTTTATACTCAATGAAAATTGCACTATTACTTTTACAATGACTACTTTTGAGTTTCCTGAACAGTTTTTCTTTTTTCTTTATTTGCAGCCTAATTGATTTATTCAACCATTTTGGTATCATGCCCTTTTTGTTATATTTGTTTCTAGTTGGAACATATTTCTTTTCAAGTGAATAAATGAAATCTTTTAATAAGGTCCAAGCCTCATTTGTAGAAAGACACTGGAAAACCCTATCCCACTGGATACTGTTAATTTCTCTAGTAATGCTATTATAGTCTGCACTATCATAATTTTTATATGTTGACTTATTAGGTAAACTACATTGGGCTCCTATCAGATCAAACAGTATTGAATGATGATCACTATTGCCTAAGGGATCCAGAATTTGAATATTGGTTATTTTATGACTAATATTAGAAATGAGAAAATCCAAAATATTAGTTCCTCTGGTAGCAGAGGAAATAAGTTGCACTAAGCCATTATCTGTCAGTACTGATATAAATTCACAATTGTGATTATTTCCTGAGTGGGAGGACCAGTTTATGTGAGGCATATTAAAATTACCCAGTATTATTGCATCCTTATGACTAGTAAAGTGGGCAAGATCTTTAATCAAAGCTTCCCAGGTATCTAAATCACATGAAGGGGGATTATAGCAATTCCCAATAATTATTTGTTGAAGTCCTTTGGGTAGAACTGCTACCCAGATGCTTTCAGAATTATTTGGGGTTACAAGTTCAAAAGATGAAATGTCATCTCTAATGTAGAGACAAACCCTCCTCCCTTTTTATTGACTCTGTTTTTGTGATAAAGTTTATAACCCATTATTTGTTGACTCCACTGGGAATGTAAATCCCACCAGGTTTCTGTTATTGCAATTATGGCCATGTTTAGTAGTTTACTTTTTGCTTCTAATTCTGATAGTTTAGGCATATTTAAGGAGTGAGCATTTAACGATAGAATTTCAAATGTTCCAGGTAACTGGGTCTTAGACTTAGTTAGAGACGTGGGCTGATTCCCATTCTCCCCCCTTTTTTGTTAGTTTAAATGATTATTTATAAAGTTTAAAAAGGATTTTCCCAACACAGTGCTACCTCTCCTACTCAAATGCAGACCATCCCAGCAATATAGAGGAGAAATTATCAACAAAGTTTTCCCAATGAGTTAGACAGGGAATGTTCTGGCTAATACAGCATGTCCTAAGCCAGTTGTTTATGGATTTAATTTTTGAAACCAAATCCTGAGTTGCTCTGGGAACTGGCAGAATTTCTGAAAAACAAACAGTGCATCCTTTGTCCACAAGCAAATTGTTAAGGACTACAAAATCCTGTTTCAGTTTATTAAGAGTAGTATTCTGTATGTTGTTTATGCCTGCATGAATTATGACAAAAGGATTTGGACCTGCGTTGTGTAAAATGTTAGGGATTCTGGTTGTGATGTCACTTATTTTTGGCCCCCTAAAGCTAGAACAGGTACAATTGATCTTATCTGGGTTACAAATAGCCCTGTCCAAATGCTTAATGAGGGAATCACCAAGAACAAATATCTGCTTAGGAACATCTGCAAAGGAGGGAGCCCCAACTGAATTAGGAAAAGGCACTAGAGGTGGTGTTAAATTGAGGGTTGTTTTAATAAATGATAAATGAGGAAATAAAGTATTCTGAGTATAAGGTATAATAGGAACTAAATCATTTTGGCTTTTCTGAGCATCATTGTCTGACAAATAATGGGGGCTTTGAGATTTCTCTGTTGATGTATTTCCCAGAGATATAGGTTTTAAAGTTGTACTGATGTTCAGTGTAGGATAAACTGCCAAGTTATTTGAAGAAATGCTTGTTTCCTGGGGTACTATATTATTTAATGGTGAAAATCTATTTTGTAATGGTATTTGAAAAGACTGGTGTATTTGTACCCCCCCCAAGTTTAGTTTTACATCTAGGAACCATAGCCCAATCATCCACAACAGACTGAGTGTGTGAATTTACAGATTCCAAGGCTATTGGTTCAGACAAGGAAACAGCAGGAGTAGGATTACCAAAAATAAAGTGTTCTGCTGCCTGGTCAATAAAGGATTCCAAGCTAGTGATATCACTGTGTACAGTTACTGAACTAAGAAGACCATAAAATTTGGTCTTGCAAAGATTTTATCAGCAAACAGTTATTACAGATAGATTCTGGATCAAGAATACCTAGGCCAAACATAGAACAGCGATTACACTGTCTATATAAATCATCCATTTTGTCTATTGGCTGGGTGCTTTTAAGCTTAGTTTTACATGAAACACTGATCTTACCCCAATAAACAAACACAGCAGAGCTTTTCTAGGAGACCAACTGATTCCCATGCCACTCACTAAACACACGAAACACTCACGAGAATGCGCATGCCTTTGCGCGCGTCTTCGCACTCATCAAGCGCTCGCTCAACTCTAGTTCGCCCTGCTCGCTATAGGGCAGAGTTTTATAGCAGCCCCAAGCCGGAATTACTGGGAATGCTGCTGGTTTCTCAGGCTGAGCTGTGTGAGCTGACATCCTGAGTTGAAAAGAGTTAAGTAGTGCAGCTCCAACCCTGTTTATCTGCCTCTGCAAAAGCAGGACATTTGATGTCCCACTGAAACTTGATACTGGTGATGGGATAGGAGTGCAAAAAATGGGACTGTCCCACATGAAATGGGACAGGTGGTAACCCTACAAAATAGTGTGGAGCAGGGAGACAGACTGCTCTAGCATAGTAATTCTAAGAAAACTCCAATTTTATCAAGTCCATTAGGAATTCTGAGAGCTCTCTCTCTACTGTGATAGCTAAACATCTGCAGGGCTCTGCCTGCTGCAGCTGTAAAATGGAAGACACTCACCACAACCTCCTGTAGGTTCAGTTGGCTATAACTACATCAATAATCCCTGTAACAGAGCTAAAAAATGCTACACTTTAAGTTAGAAAATCCTTTATTAAATATTACCTGCAAGTGAGTCTACAAACATTGGAAACAGACACAGACTGGCAAAACTAGCCACACCTAAAATTTCACTCTAGGAGGTGCTTCAGCAGGGGTCAGAGAGGCCTAATTTAATGTCATTCCAAGTTTAAATGGCACAGAAGATGAGGAGGCTGTCCCTAAAATGACAATCTGTTGAGCACATGCTTTTAGCCGTGCCTACCTACCCTTTTAACCATCCTTTAAAAAAAGGAGCTTAAACTGTGTTTTATGTGTTTTTCATTTGGCATGTTAAGTTGTTTTAAACAGTTTTGTATTAGAACTGGAATTGCAACTCACTAGATGTGCTATCCAAACCTGAAGTGGCATTTAAATTGAAAAACAGTTTATCAGCAACTGAGGAAAGCATTTTTGTTTTTCTCCTCCTGAGCACCACCGACCAGCCACTCCTTCAGGCCTCCTAGGACACCCCACTGCCCCATCACCCCTGTCATCATCCACTGCCCCCATATTGGCCCCCCAGGAAACCCAATGTATCCCTTCATTGGATGGGTCTTCCCCTTCTGAGGGAGAAGTGCTGGTAGGTGCAACTCTATTGACCTGGGTGCTGTGGGGCTTTGTGGCAATGGGGACTAGAGGCCATCATCTGGTCAACTGGGGTGATTTTTCCATTTTCTGGCTCTTCCACTCACCTCTGATTGGGCCTATGTGGGGATAGCAACCTGAGGTGAGATGTGCGTGGGGGGTGTCAATTTACACTTCTTGCATGTCGCTCAAGCCACCTCCAGGTGCCAAGGCCCTCTCCACCCCCCTGGGAGGAAGCATCCAATGGATGCTCTGAATCCCCTCCCTGACAGTCTCCACTCCTGACACCCGGGCTCAGTACATGAACCAGGGTCACCAGTGTGCCAAGCAAACCCCTTTGCTTGGTGCCACAGAGCCAGCTGAAGGCATTTTTTTAGGTACTGTGCCTGCAGTTATCTAGGGGAGTGAAACTGTAACTTGACCATGGAGGTACTTGCACATCTACCTGCTCCATATAATTTCCTTCTAAGCTGAGAATCCAAATAACTAGTGTTGTGTGCCACAATTCAGTGTCCTGGAGCTCAGAACCTATGTGATTTGACATCACAGTGCCTTTTTTTGACACCACAATATTCACTATAACAACAGACTGTAATGTCACAAACAGGAATTGTGGCCATTTGGAGATAATTAGATCAGTTTTGAAAGACTCAATGAAATATTCACTGCATTATCTAAAATATTTAGTATACCAACAAAAGAAGAATATAAAAAAATAGAAAACACTAAAGTTAAATAAATCTGCTGTAACTCTAATAGTACTACGAGTTTCATTTTAGTAGAGAGTTGCTTTTTAGCATTATGTTTTTGTAAAGGTCTGTTGGATACTCAATATAAGAAATGTGCATTAGAATTTCTGATTCTATTCTAACCTAAAATGTGAGAAAAAATGTTTCCGGTAAATCATTTCAGTAATTTTCAAGTTTACCCTAAATACCACTGCTGTATCTTCTATAGGTTTTTTAGATTTAAATTGTTGTTCAATATAGGATCTGAAATGTACAAACATAATTTAAAAGTTATCTAACAGAGTTTATATAACTTTAGAAAAGCAAAAAGAGGTCACACATAGGCAGCAGCTCTGTAAGGCTAAGTTCAAAACATCAGGATTTATTTGTTTTATATATATGCTCGCTTCCAAATGTAGTGAAAATAGATACACAGAACCACCCCTGCTGTTTTTTGCAGGGGTGGTTCTGTGTATCTATTTTCACTACTTTTGGAAGTGAGCACATAAGTAAAACAAATAAATCCTGATGTTTTGCTTTGCACTTCCATGTCTAATAGCTTCCTTTGTTTTTTAAGTCCTGGGGGAGGGTTGTGAGGCTTTCTTGTTGTATTTATATAACTTTCCATGTTTTGAATCAATAAAGTTCCCAGAGAAAGTTTGGTCCATTATTCACAAAAATAGATTGCCTGTTTGAAGGCAAATTCTGTTGTCAGGGGACACCTGATCTGAAAGTGTTTAGACCATGGAAAGGAGAGGGATGGAGAGGGAAAAGGAAAGGAGGAGTGGGGGGTGGGGAATTGTGGGATGAAGCAGAGCGTGCTGGAAAGTGAGTCAACACAGAAAGGGATGGAGTTAAAAGCAAGGAACAGGACTGGTTGAGAAGTAAGCTTGGGAGAAGAAAGGGAGCTTAAAAGAAGGAGCAAGAAGAGACTCACCCTTCTTCTTGTTAGTCAGTTGGCAACTAGTACACTGGTCAGCAGAGAGAGTGTATGCACTCAGCGCTGGTGTAGTCCAGAAGTCCAGCAAGTTTTGTGATTTCAACAAGGAAGAGTAAGGTCAATTACAGAGGTTGGGGTGAAGAGACAGGATTGGGGAAGTTTGGGCTCTGGTTCAGCCAAGGATCAGAGGTAGAGAGAAGGGTATATGTTTCTATATGTAAAAAAAAGAGAAGGTAAAGGGGGCAGAAGCAGAGGAGCAGGAGCCACAGAGCACTTGAGCATGGGGCCAGGTGCAGCTCCTTGTTTGAATTTGTGGATGTGGAGGAAGGAGCCAGAGGATGAGTTGGAGGCAGCTATGGGAAGCCCTCTGTGGGCACTGGTGGGAGGGATCATGGAGATGCCACAGAGAGGCTGAGTCTTGGTGGGTTCCAGAGCTGCACAATTATGATCAAAAAGAAAAAAGAGAGAGAGAAAACATTTTGCGGCTTAGCCCAGAGTGGTGCAGTTAAGGTGGATGGAGCTGAGGCAGATTTGCATGGGAGTGCAGCCTGCATTAGGCCTCTGGACTGTGGGAGTGGTTTTGCTGCAAATGTTGGGCTACAATGAATGAGAGAGCAGGAGCTCATATATCCAACCCTATTACGGGCCCTGGGATGAATGGGGAGGCCACTTTGGAGTGAGCACAGGGCTTGGGAAGACTGAAATCAAAGATTATGGGCCTTGCTTGTGAGGGTTGGGGTTATTTGGTGACATCAAGGTGGTCGCCAGGGAGCACAGGAACTGAGGGTGCAGACAATGGAACAAGAGCATGCATGGTGATGCAGGCGACTTGTGGAAGTTGAGTAGTACACCATGCTGCAAAAGGGGCAGGTAGCTTGTGGGAAATGTTGTACCACAGGGCACAAAGGAGAGAGGAAGCCTTGCCATGTGGTCGGGGGTGGAAAGAGGCCACATGGAGGGTGCGATTTTGGGATAGATGGGGATCAGGCAACCAAATGGAGGCCAGGCCTAGGCAGACAGAGAGCCATAATGAGGGCTAAGCTGAGTTCAGCATCCTACAGCTGGTCACTGGGCCATTTATACATATGATTGTGGGAAGTTACAAGGGAGGAGCAAGCATGCAGCTGGGGTTTGGGGGGGCAGACATCATCCAGCACTACAATAAAAAAAAAAAAAGAGAAGGGGCATTGGAAAGCCAATATCAGACCATGACGATAGGTGTTGAAAAGGGATGGGTTGGATGGAAGAAAGACTTAGCCACAAAATAAAACAAAACAAAAAAACTCTTAACACAACACCCTGAGCTGGCATGTGTGTGGTTGTTGTGCGACAAGACACGTACATTCAGCATGTGTCAGGCATGTCCGATGAGAACGGCAGAACAAGGATAGGAAACCTTACTTAGAAGTAAGTTATCGATCCCCTTCTTCAATTGTATCATGGATAGTAATACAGTTAAATTAGCAAGTGGAGAGATTGGAATAAAATGTTCCATATGTAACCTATTCAGCACAGTACCTAATACAAGATTTGAAGTGTTTACCTGCAATTGATGCACCGAAGTTGCTGAACTCAGGGCTTCACTAGAAATTGAGGCACTTAAATCAAAACTAGAAACATATGGAGACACTATAAATAAAACTGTTGTAAGTAAAGGGGCAAATGTAAAGAGAAATAGAGTACCTAGTGATAGCAAGGAAGAGGTACAGGATGACTGAATATTGATTGAAAGTAATTCAAAGTTAAAGAAACACAGACATAGAGCTTTTGGATCTATACCAGTAGAAGAAAATAATTTTGCACCCTTATTAAATTTTATTGGACAGCATTGAGGTACAATCAAATGAACTATTGGATAACACTGATGCACTTGAAGGAGCAAGCGAGGACAGTTCAGGGCCCACAGTAGTTGCACTAGCTCCTATTGAGGACAGGGGGAATCCAATAACCACAATTTGCCAAAGGAGGAATTTTATATCTTGGGAGACTCCATGATCAAATACATTGATAGGTATTCAATGAAAGGGAAGAAAGAGGATGTTGCAAGCTGCTGCTCGGGGGGGCAAAACTTCAGGACATTACCACTGTGATACCAATTATTCTTCAAGGTACAGAGACAACAACAACAGTGATCCTGCATGTAGACACTAATAATCTCAGGAACAGCATTGTGGATGACACTATAAAAGAAACAAAGAACCTGTATGAAGCCATCAGTGCAAGTAACTCTAAGATAATTTTTTCAAAGGTATTCCCAGTACCAAGAGCAGGTTTTATAAGGGCAAAGAAAATTAAAGTCTATAATAATTGTCTCCACAGGTGGTGTTTGGAGACAGGTATCAAATGTATCACCACATATGAAGAATTTACTGATAATTGGGGATTATACAGTTATGATGGACTTCATTTGAATAAGAAAAGAACAAGAAAATTAGGACTGAAATTTTATGATGTAATTAATCACACTTTAGAAAATGGGTAAATGAAAACTTGATTCCTGATTGGCTGAAACAACCTGGCACCCGGACTGTTATTTCTCAACAACGCCCGATAAAAAAAAGGTGCCAAGGGGGGCACTGTGGAGCCTGAGCAAGATGGAAGCCTGAAGACAGAGCTCCTCATATATAGCTCCTTGAAACACCTGAAAACAACGTTATTTGTACAGTAAACTAGTGTATCTTTATAGCTCAGTGTGTTAGAAAGGCTGGTGATAAGGATGGGGAACCCTAGTAAGGATAAATCAATGGGAGACAGAACCAAAGTTAAAAATCCTCCAGGACCTCAGACCACGCGGTCCACCCTAGGCCACGTCTCCGGAGCTGCAGAGGAAGAAACGGAGGAAACATTGCAGATGCTCGGTTTTAAACTTAACCGGTTGATTAAATCAGTGGCAGAACTGTCAGACAAGTTCGACAATCTAACTAATAGAGTTGTGGCCATCGAAGCTAGTGTGGAAGCCAATATGATGGCAACAGCTGATGTTACGAAATGGGCAGACGCAGCAATGGGAGCTGTTTCGGCGGTCATGAAAGAAAACTCACACCTGAAGTCCAGAATTGAAACTCTGGAGAATCAAGCTCGAGCTCACAACTTAAGACTGCTCGGACTAACGGAGGGGAGTGAGGGGGATCATTTGCTGCTGTACCTACAGAAATGGCCAGTTCAGCAATTGGGCAAGGAAGCTAGCCCTGTAGTGCAAAGATTTCAGAAGGCATACCAGATCACGTCAAGAGGACGGCCTAATAATCCAGAAACACCACAGGCTGTTGTAGTGGAAACTGATGGGGTAGGCTCCAGAGATCACCTGTTGGCGCTTGCATGGTGCAAGAAAACGTTACTGCAGGATGGCCAGGCTGTTAACATGTTCCCTGATTTAAGCTACGTCACGCGTAAAAAACGGAAACAGTTTGATGGTGCTAAGTGCAATTCTGGGAGAAGCAGGCATCTCCCATGGGTTGGTTTTCCCAGCCAGGTTACGTATAGTGTCTCAGGGCAGAGTATATGTCTTTTTGGATCCCACAGAGGCACTCAAATGGTGTCAAAGAAATGTTGCAGCTCGCCCTCGAGATGTGGCCAGAGAGGACTTTTCAACTGATGAAGAGGAAACCTGAATTTGAGGATAAGTAAATGGGACAATGAAAGCTCTGTTTTTGATGGGGAAGGAAGAGGTCATTTTTATCTAGGTTGTTTATTTAGGAGGACTTGTTGTCGTCAGTTTTAATTAGTCCTTTTCATAACCTTGGGTTAGAAATGTTCCTTCTCCCCGAATTCCTGTATCTTAAAAGTTTAATGTTTATAGGGAACAGGTATGATTTGTTAAAGCTGATGTTCCTGTATTAAATTTTAAATGCACCATTACAATTTTTTCTTAGTTGACACACTGTTTAATTAGTCGCATTTCTAGCTTGTTAGCGGGTTATAACACTAATATGAGAGGCCACGTATTGTGCAACGTTGTGGTGCCTTTCTCTTTAAATAAGTACACGGAGCAAAGTTTTCTTTTTGGTCTATGTTATGCTCTGTCTAAATGAGGTGTGCACATATTAGTGCATTAATTTAGGAAAGGCATGGTGGTATTACTCCCCCATCTCAGGGGTCTGAATATCTACAACTCTGGACTTTGGACATACGCACTAAACACCATGTAACTCATGGGTTCGTTTGCAGCCTATAACATGTGGACAATTTATTAAATTCTCTATTTGTAACACCCTCCAATGATGTATCTTTTAGCATTTGCAGACTATTTGAATGTATTAAGAGGAGTGGCACCCTCATGGTTTTATTTTACTATCATGAGTATCAAATGCTAGTGAAATGTAACTGAATGTTTGATGAATAATCAATAAACGTAAAGTTCAAAAAAAAAAGGTGCCAATCCAGGGTGCCCTGTTACTGAGACGATCCTTGGGCACCCCAAATTTTGAAAGTCACTAGCACCATTTTTTTCATGCAAACTGTAACCTGATGACTGGTCCAGTCTCTCTCCATTTCTTTATTCCCGCTGCGACATCTTCCCAAAGTAAGTAACCAAACAGCATTACTTCTAAAAAGCAGGTCGGCTGTAAAACTACAAAATGTAGCTTCACACTGAAAGATGTAACTGCGGTGCCAATACTGTACATCAGAGGAGCGGGACTTTCCTGATTCTCTGTACTGCAGATGGACGTCGATCTCCGGTATGGAAAGCCAAGAAAGTCCCCCTCCTCTCATGTACGCTACCGGTACCGCAGTTACCGATGACTCTCCTCCAAGCAGTTTTCTCATAAACCGGCTCCTCAGTGAAATATTATGTCCTATAATATATAAAAAAAAACTGTCTGACTATCACAACTTCCCAAGTTTACATGCTGACAAAACATAAATCCTGCCTCGAGTCCTACCATGCTCACTCTCCTAAACCACACACAGCAGCTGCAGTATTAAAGTAAACACTTGCAGTGTTAAAACACAGGGCACACAAGAAATGTATTTCTAACATAAACCAACATTGAGAAGGTGGGGGGGAGAAAACATCACATGAAGATGGTAGTGGGAGAGGGGAATAGAAAAACACTAACTGTCTTGAAAGCAGATGGAAGAACTATTTTATCACAATACTTATTTTAAAGTGATTTTTCATTAAAAAGTTTTGTATTAACCTATTTATTTTTTAATAGTGCCCATTTTCTAAGTGTAATAATAGCCTCCAGGGTGGACGTTATGGGCTATAATGGACCTTCCAGGGGCTATAAGGCCCTCCGCCTGTGGCATCGGGATTAGGCCCCATTACGCCTATGGTCCACACCAATAATTCTGCACCCTGTCAGGTATTATTACTTACATAACAGACTCAAAAAAACTAAATTACAAGGGGCATAGGGATACAAGAACTAGAACTCCTTCAAGAAATTAATACTGTCTAAGCAACCACATTTGGGGAAAAAACATCTTACGTTGGTACTAGTGAATGCCAGGAGCTTAAATACAATCAAAAGGCATGAGCTAGAAATCATTATGATAGAACAAGACTTTAATGTTGTAGCCATTGTGGAAACTTGGTGGAAAGATAACATCCTACATAATAATATTAATGAGTACACATTATGCTATAAAAACGGGAAAAACGGAGATGGTGTTGCACTTTATGTCAAAACTGATATAACCTGCATGGAAACCAAAGTAGACACCAACACAACCACAGCAGATGATAGCCTGTGGATTGAACTTATGCTACATGGCAGTAAGAAACTGCTAATAGGCGCTGTATACAGACCACCAGATATAAATGTTAGGGATCATATGATGTTATTGGACAGAATGAATACCATCATACCAAACAATGATGTTATTTTAATGAGTGACTTTAATCTCCCTGGAATCAACTGGAGTCAGCATACTGCATAAAATAACCAGGGGAGATTATTTTTGGAGTTCTGCATAACAAATGGCTTGAATCAATTGGTCAAAGAATCAACAAGAAATGATAATATGCTGGACTTGATTCTAATAAACAGAGTTGAGCATTCGAGTAAACCCAAGATACAGGAACTCCTTCTAGGCTGTGACAATAATGTAGTTGTTTATGAACACCATTTCGAGCCTATAATAATTTGTGGTCTAACAATTACAAAAAACTCTGGTAATGTGGATTTTGATATAATACGCAGAACATTGCATGAATGGAATTGATTGGACACCAAAGTAACTGTGGGGGAATTATGGTCTAAGATAAAGGCTAAACTACAAGAACTAGAGGCCCTATATGTACCAGATAAAATTAATTATAACAAGAAGGATAAAATACCACTTTGGTACATCAATAAAATCAGGATGCAAATAGTAAGAAAGAAATGAGCATACCAGTCTATGAAAAGGGATAACACTTACTACAATGTATATAAATATAGGCAAGAATTAAGGAATACCAAACAAGTAATAAGAATGGCAAAAAAAATAAAAAAATACAGAGTTTAGACTGGCACACCGAAACAATGCATACATTAATAATAAATGTATCGATGGAAATATGGGCCCAATAATGGATAACGGTACGGATGTTACAGACCCCACGAACATGGTAGAAGCTTTCAATAAATATTTTTGTTCTGTTTTTGCTGATAAAATTGAGCCACCTAGTACTGATATACCCAATGATACTAATTCCATGGAAATTATAAGTCAGGAAGAAATATTAAATACATTAGAGCAGATAGACACCTCAAAATCAGGCGGCCTGGATTATTTACATTCCAGACTTCTTTACGAGGTCAGATCTTGGTTGGTTGAACCACTTTATCTGTTATATAATCTATCATTTGCAACTGGGGAAGTACCCCATGACTGGAAAACAGGAGTGGTTGTGCCTATATACAAAAAGGGTTGTAAGTCTGACATGGGTAATTATAGACCCATACGTCTGACTTTGATTCTGGGAAAAATATTCTAGGCTTTTATCAAACATATTCTAGAAAAAGAACTAAAGGATAAGAATATCCTAGATAATGCACAACATGGCTTTAGGAAACACAGGTCATGCCTTACCAATATGCTGTCATTTTATAATAGAATTAGTAAAACCCTGGAAAACAGTAAACCGACTGATGTTGTCTTTCTTGATTACTGTAAAGCATTTGACAAGGTACCTCATAATATCTTGATTCAAAAGAGGGTACATTTACAAATAAATCCGAAAGTAACAAATTGGGTTAAAATTGGCTAACTCTAAGAACCCAAATAGATTGAATTAGGGGACACCAGTCCAATGAGAGTAGGGTGACAAGTGGTGTCCCACAGGGTTCAGTGTTGGGACCAGCCCTATTTTCCTTATTTATTTCAGATATGTGTTCCCTAGTCATGGCACACTGTATTAAGTTTGCAGACGATTCTAAAACTAGTACTTAGGTCTCTCTGCTTGCAACATCAGCACAGTCCACTACCCCCAGCTATCCTTCCCAAAAAATGTCTAAAAATTCCCCATTCTACTTCAAGGCAATCTCAAGGACTGAGGTCTTAAAACTATTATGGACTGTCTCTGACAACACTAGCTCTGGCTCAGATACACTTAACTCTTGGCTCCTGAAACTAGCAGCACCATACATAGCCTCCCCTCTGGCTAGAATTTTCACCTTGCCTCTCTCTAATAGCCAAGTTCCTGACCTCTGGAAGATTGCTCGTGTAATGCCGGTCCTTAAAAAAGGCGATACCAAGGAGATTACTAACTACAGGCCTATAGCCATCCTAAGTAAAATTCTGGAAAAAACTTGTTGCAAGTCAAACCATTGACTACCTCACAAAGTACAGCCTTCACTCTGACACACATCATGGCTTCCGTAAAGGTCACAGTACCTCTACAGCACTTCTCAAATTCACTATCGATGTGCTTATCAGTATGGACACTGGCCAGCTGACAGGGGCAGTTTTTATAGACCTTACAAAGGCCTTTGATCTTGTTGATCACCCCCTGCTCCTCTCCACTCTTTGCAATCTGAGCTTTTCACCCCAGTTGTCATCTGGTATGGAAGCTATCAAACAGAACTCAAACTGTGAAATTCAACTCCTCTTTATCTGATGGTGCTACCTTCAATATTGGGGTTCCCCAGGGCTCTATTCTAGGACCTCTTCTTTTCTCACTTTTTATCAATAACATAGATGAGGTTTTTCTTTCATGCTCATCTATTCTCTATGCAAATGATCTTGTACTCTATTCAAGCTCTGATAAGGTCACCAGCATAAATGCATCCCTTTCTTCAGATTTCACAAATGTCCAAAACTGGCTTTCTGCAGATAAGCTTGTAGTTAATGCTAAGGAAACCCAAGCAATGTTACATGGATCTGCCCCTAAACTTAGGACATGTCAAACTCCCCTATCAGTGCAAGACCACAATGGCACACAAATAGAATGCGTTACATCTTTTAAGTACCTTGGAATTCTTCTGGACCAATCCCTGGACTCCAGCCTGCATATACAATCTGCCTGCAAGGCAGTGAATGCTAAACTGGGGGTTGCTTACAAGTCCAGTTTCATGCTGACTCCCTCTGCTAAACTTGCTATTGCCAGAGGCATATTACTCCCTGCCCTCACCTATGGCATGCCGACCTTTGCTGCCACACACTAAACCATCCTTCATAAGTGGGATGTCACTTATAATAATATGTGTTGATACACCTCCTCGTCACCACGGCTTAAGCACCACTGCCAACTGTACAGGGACCTGGGGTGGTTATCCCCCTCAGCTTGCTTTCAATGCTCTCTTGGCTCCCTGATTGACTCTATACTCAGAAACCAGACCCCTTCAGCGCTCGCAACATTGCTGGTACCTCAGACCTCCTCCTATAGACTGTGATCGGTAGACAAATCCCAGTTGAATGTACCTAGATGTAAAACATCCAAAGGCTCTGTTGCCTTCAATCACTCTGCTTCTAAGCTTTGGAACTCTCTCCCCCAAGCACTTCGAATATCTGGATCCCATGACAGCTTCAAAAAGGAGCTATGCTTACATATATCTCTTGCTGATCTCTGCCCTTGTTTTAATCCTCCCTAATCCACTCACCTGCCAGATGCTGCCTGGCCTAACATTAACCTTCCTGCCTCATAGCACTTCTTACCCTTACTATCTCCTTGAGAGCTAATGTACCCCAACCCCCCCAAACACCTGAGTCTTGTTTCACAGGCCGTGATAATGCATCCTGCCCAGTCAGAAATTTGCCCTTGCCTTATTTCACTGCCTATTTGAATCTTCATTGCTGTGACCAATTTGAACAATATTTCTTTGCTGCTATGTTGTAATATCTCTTCCTAGACAGTGTAGGTTTTCTCTGCCTAAAAATTCTATGTGAAGTGCATTGATTGTTATTGTTCTGGCTGCATGTATTCATTACTACTAACTGTTTTGACTTATGCTATTGTAATTTCATTGTACTCGTGCTATGTACCTGTCTTTGATTGTTGTACTCTCCTGGGTCGTGCCTGAAAATAGTCATTTCATGGCTAGTGCACCTACCCGGTTAACAAAAACTAAATAAAAATAAAATAAATAAATGAACAACAGGGAAAGATACTACTAGCCGATTTATATAAAATACAATACTGGGCAGTTAGCAATAGTATGGAGTTTAATTTAAGCAAATGTGCAGTTATGCACTTTGGTACTAACAACTTAGGATTTGAGTGTACATTATATGGGGTAAAAGTGAAGACAGTGACAAATGAGAAAGATTTAGGTATCCTAATAAGTAATGATTTATCTTTTAGCAGCCACTGTAAAGCAACAGTAAACAAAGCAAACAGTATCTTAGCAGTAATTAGAAGATCGTTCACATCTAGACACAGGGCATGTATACTTTCCCTCTATAGGACTTTTGTGAGGCCACATCTGGACTATTGTAGTCCACTATGGAGTCCATTCCTTAGGAGATATGTGGATCTCTTGGAGAGGGTACAGAGGAGGTGTACCAAGATGATCTCTGGATTAAAAAATCTGAGTTATGAAGAAGGACTTTCAAGATTAGGCCTGTACAAATTAGAACAAAGGAGAATCAGGGGAGATCTTCTACTTATGTATAGGATATTCGAGGATGAAGACCTAAGGGAAAGTTTGGATTTAACATTGGCTAACAGAGCTCTAAATCTTAGATCTCATAATAAACAGTTGAAGCTGACTTACACTAAAAAAAAAAAAAAAAGATACTTCCTCACTGAAAAGATTATTCCCCTATGGAATGTGCTTCCTTCTGATATTGTCAATTCAAACAGTTTGGGGATTTTCAAAAACAGACTTAATAAATTCATTCTATATTCCTAATAGTACCATATGCCCCTTTTGGGGAGACAGGTTCTTATGGACATATGCCTTCTGTCTGTCTGATAGACTGAGTATAGATAATAATAAATGGAGGGAAAGAGAATATTCCAAGCCTTCTTAAGGCATGAAAGGATGGTGAAAACCACCCAAAGAAAATCAAGTTGGTGGGAGCAGATATATATGTATATATATATATATATATGTATATATATATATACAGCATATAGGGGTGAAACAAAATGCACATTGTGGAAAGTCCAGCACACAAAGAGAGAGTGGCAGAGCGGATGAGGGCACAAAAAATTAGAGAAAAAGTGGGCAGTGAAGTAACAAAAAAGCAAAGGTGCTAATGACTTTTATGTGATTTGTCTCAATTAGTAGGTATGGTCCTACACATGCAGAAGGCAGTTCCTAAGGAGGATACAGTGGAGCAGGCAATGTTATAGACAGCCAAGGAAAAGAAGGAGCTGAAAAACAAAAGGGGGAAAATAAAGGCCACAGGAGCAGACAAAGAAAGACCAAGGAAGAAGACACTGCAGGAAAAGGGCAAGACAGGAGAGAAACCCCGGAGTAAGATAGATACTATCAATCTTACATTGCAAAGTAATCTGAGGGATTATGTTGAGAAACTCTTGGGGGCAACAGCTGAGGAAGGTTTGAAGGAGTTGCAGAAGATGCTGCAGGAGTTCAGGGAGTGAGAGTTTGAAGGAAAGAGAAAGGAGCAAGGAAAAGGACCCCAGGGGGAAGGGGGATTGAAAGGGGGGGAGGCGGGAACACCGGGGTGACACTTGGAGATCATGTGCCCCTAGCATTAAAAGAAAGAATTTGGAAAGGGGGGTACGTGGATATATTTGCCCTTGTAGATAAGGAGGTGGCAAAGAAATATGAGAGTGTAGGAAAAATGGAAATGGCAGCATTTTTAGCTACACTGGGTAAGGCACATGAAGATAAGAATTTGAAGGGGAATATTGTGAAGGCATGGATGATGGGGTTTACGTACTTTAGCATGATTGTGCTGCAGAGACAGCCTGTACTGGCCACCCCGCTGCTAGCATATTATTTAATAGTACGTAACACGTACAAGCTGCAGGAAGGATATGGATGGCTGCAATATAATGAAAGTTTCAGCAATGGATGGCATCACATGGTGATGTCCAGTGAGACACCAGTCATCTGGATATATCATTTGAGATCATGATGGTCCAGATGGGGGTAGGGGGTAGGGGGAAAGTTGGAGGGCACTAGCCAGCAGAAGTATTGGTGGTGCTTCAACAGGATGCAGTGCAACTGGGCTACCTATAGGATCAAGCATGCCTGCTTTAAAGGTGCAGGCCCACATCCATTGACTAAGTGCAGGGGAGATGGCAGGTTTGGAGGGCAACCATTGGGGGAACAGTCCTTTTGGGGTGGTTTTGGGAACACAAGGAGGGAGAGTGGAATCAGTGGGGGTGGGGCAGGGGTTTGGGGTTTAAAGGGGCAGGGGGATGGGATTGGGAGGTAAATGAGCAGCATGTGGGAAAGATGGTGAAAAGGGGAGTTGAGACGGCAAGGATTCCGATTAAAGTAGAGGTGCTGAAAGGATGGTTAAAGAGGTATCCTGAGGCAAATGCAGCCAGGCTGTTGAGTGAAGGTTTTTATGAAGAGTTTTAGTTTGCAGTACACAGGGCAGAGAGTAAGAATGAGGGCCAAGAATCTAGGGTCCATAAAAGGGAAGGAGGAGTTGTTAGCAAGGAAGATCCAGAAAAAGATGGAGGCAGGCAGGGTGGAGGGCCTTTTCGAGGTGCCACCCTTCCCTAACCTTTGGGTATTCCCACTGGGCTTGGTGCCAAAGAAATAGTCAGGGAAATATTGGGTGAGATATCACTTGTCCTGTCCAGAGGGGATCTCAGTTAATGGTATCATCACTGAGGAACAGAGCTTGGAATCATGCACCACGTTGGACCATGTAGTCCCAGATGATCAGGACAGCAGAGGGAGCATGGCTGGTCAAGACAGACATTGAGTCAGCATTTAGGCTGCTCACACTGTGACCTGAGGATTGGGAGCTGCTGGGGTTTAACCTGGAAGGAGTGTTTTATTTTGATAAAGCAATGCTGATGGGCTGTTTGGTGGCATGCACCACATTTGAAACATTTAGCATGTGTTTACAATGGGCATTTGGTAAGCAGTATGGGTACAGGATGGTAGTGCACTACCTGGATGATTTCTTACTCATTGGCCAAGGTGAGGAGGGGACAGCAAAAATGTTAAGCAAATTTCAGGAGGTGTGTGCCAGGCTTGGGGTCCCTTTGGCTGAAAAGAAGACAGAGGGCCCGTATCATAAACTAGAGTTTCTGGGCATAGAAGGGAACACAGAAACTGAGGTTTTTAGGCTACCAGAAGGTTAAGTCCAGAAGATGTGGGAACTGCTGGTGTGGGTGAAAGTGAAATTCAGGTTACCTTTGGTGGTGATGCAGCAGCTATTAGGGCACTTGAATTTTGCATGCAGGGCAGTGGTGCTGGGGAAGGCATTTACATGGAGATTGGTAAAAACAACAAAAGGGGGCAGGAGGCCCTTCCATTGAGTAGACATAACAAGGGGCATGAGGGAGGATCTGACAATATTGGAGGAATTGTGGGAGCAGTACAACAGGGTTAGCATATGGCAGGAGGATTAGTTATTTAATGCGGACCTGGAATTGTACACGAAGTATCAGTTAGCCATGGGATGGGATTATATTTTGGGTGCAGTGGATATCTGAATCGTGGCCCGAGAAGTGGAAGAGAGACAGGTTAACTCAGAATATTACCCATTAGAAATTTTCCTGATATGGGTGGCAACACTGGCATGGGGGGGGACACTTAAGGAACCAGTAAGGAGTGTTTTGGTGTGACAATAAGGCAGTAGTAGATGTGTTGACTTGGTACATGGTGTCAACAGAGTCAGTGACGAGGGTGCTGAGGCAATTCTTACTGTAGGGACTTCTTTGAAATTGTCATTCAGAGCGAGACATATAGAGGGGGCCAGGAATGCCATAGCTGATAGCCTTTCCCGTCTTCAGTTGGACATGTTCTGGGCCACTGCACCTGGGACAGAAGGCAAGAGAATGATGGTCCCTTGACAAATGTGCGAAACTGGTTGGAAGGAGCCCAGCTATTATTCCGGAGCTCTTGGTTGGAAGGCACACTGAGGACTTATAAGGGCTCTTGGTGGACCTTTCAGACTTTCAGAGAGCAGGCTGGAATGGAGATAAGTGGGCTAGTGACAGAAGGGCAGGTAATGTGATTTGTTGTACAGAAGTGGGAAGAGGGGTAGCCCATTCAACCTTGGGGAGCCACGTGGCAATGACAGGACCAGTGTGCAGCCTGAGGGGTGGGGTGAGCCTTGTAATGCGCTGGTAATCTGGAGGATGTTGCAGGGTTGGTAGAGGTTAAAGGAAAGGAGCTGGGATGATAGGCACTCAATTTTGGAGTGACTCCTTGGGAGGTTAGTAGGGGTACTGGAGAATATATGCATTTCACAGTATGAGGCATACCTTTTTTTTGGCAGTTTTCCTGGTCATGTTTCACAGGGCTTTTTGGGTGAGTAAGGTAGTAGCACAAGGTGAAAAAAGGGGTTGGGGGGTGTCTACTGTGGAGGTTTGGAGGAGAGACAGATGGGTAGCAGGTGGCCACAGGGAGGCTGCTGAAGGTGGACAGCAGTAGTGGCTGGTTATGGACAGATGATCTAGGTCAAGAAAGGGAGAGAAGAGAACGAAGGGGGGAGCACAATAAAGAAAGAAGGGGCTCAGTGGGTACTGGGCCAGGATAAAAGAATGAGCACAGACTAGGTGTGCACCTAGGTGTGTTGACACCTTGGGGGTTTGCACCCAGATGACCGAGGCATAGACCAGGTGTGCACCCAACTACTGTGGAGAGGTGATATAAAAAATGGAAGAATGGTATGTAAATATAATGTATATTGATGAACAGTGAATTAAAGATGGAACTTGTGAAATGTGTATAAATCTGAGTGGAGGATTAAAAATGGAATTTATGATGAATACACCTGCCGATGGAGCACCCAATACAGTTCTGAGTGTGGATTATTTCAGGGGAAGGGATCCCATGACAAGATGGCTGAGGTATGTTTGTACAAAACTGGGGTTTATACAGAAACTCTAAAGTACAACTGTAGCA
Organism: Neoceratodus forsteri; assembly: GCA_016271365.2. NCBI lineage: Eukaryota > Metazoa > Chordata > Ceratodontiformes > Ceratodontidae > Neoceratodus > Neoceratodus forsteri. Next base: position 212,840,511 of record JADMNL010000024.1, read on the forward strand.
GAGCTGCCATGCTACTGTTATGTTATTCTTAATTCTGCCCAAAACATACAAAACTGAGCTGGAGACACACTCATAATTTTTTTTTTATACATATTTTCATAATTTCCAGAAACATCTAACAAATATATCACAAAGTAGAGAGGCCCCATCACTTTTAAAGACTGCTACGATCTTCAGAATTCTTGGAACTGGCAAGCAGAGAGCACAGTATATGCATGCATTAGGGCATTGGAGGGGCTGTCAGGTAGACAGCCAACCTTTTATGTTACGCTGCGGGAGATAGCTGCCATTAATCAGACACATGCTACCTTTAATGTCAGAAAACACACATGCTATGGCTTGAAAGTGGAAATCACAGTTTGTTGTAAAAACATTAGGTATGAAGAGGTTTAGCTAAACCTGAAACCATTCTGTCTTGAACTTGAACTTTGGGACATAACAGTTTGAGATTGTAGTAGTAGTGTTTTATTGGCTTTACTGCTTTCTGATCCCTACAGGGGCTATGAGCTAAGTAGTTTATATCGTCTACAAATCTCCAGGTTTTATGATAGATGATCATCAAAGTACAGCTGCTACTTATTTGAAATACGTCTATTCAAACACAGTGACCTAATGCAAGTATTCAATGAAAACAAGTTTTCCCCTTTTGCATGCGTACATCTTGGTTCAAACATCTCTTTCTTTACATTTGCAGCACCAGTTCATGCAGGCTTTTTTTACCTCAGAAAATGAGGTCCAGTTGTTGTGAACTCTTGCTCTCAAAAACCTTGAAAAGCTTGCTTCTTTAGCTTAAAATGTCTCATTATTACTTTTTATAAATGTTGTTACTCAGAGTTAGCACTTACTGTAGCTGTCCTTAATGATTACAAGCTTTTGCAGTGTTTACAGTAGCACATTTCTGATTGAAGGGCAGCATACTGTAAATGATACCAAGAAAATGGTGAGTGCTTTTGTCTGGCTGTCTCTTGTACCAAATTACAGTAGCTTTTGTCAACAATACCACACTTCTCGTATTAATTTACAAGTATAATAATGGCTATGATGTATCACTAGTATATTTTAGGGCAACAACTATACTTGTTATTGCTAGTCCCACGTAGACAGACTTTACAAGGTTGTTTCTTGCTACATATAATCAGATATGAACACTTACCCCCAAAAGGTGCTCTTACTAGTTTGATACAAGCTTTGCTTTTGTAACGTTTATAATACGGATTTTGTTTTCATAGCAAAACATATTTTTTGTGATTTGAATCTGACAGATTTCAGAGAACATTTCTGTTTTCTAGCATAGGAATCTGTAGTTTGCAACATGGAGCACCCTGCCAAACCAGTAAAAAAATGCCCTAAGCTTATCCCAGAAATCATATGATGTCTAAGACGATGGTTGTAAACAAGAGGTTCAAACTCACAAAGCGTGGGAACTTTCAAAATCAATATGGCCATACACTAAGCACAAAAGTAGACATTTTCAGACTTGTACAGAAATAAGCAATTGGTGTGATGGTACAGAGAGCACTGGCTGCTCATGCTAATCAGCTCATACAATAAATAATATACTTATTATGTTCAGCGTAATGGCATAAATACAAGCAATTTTTATTTTTCAGATTTTTGATGCCAGAATTAAAGATTATGTTTCACAAATGGTATTTGCTTAATGAATTCCAAAGGAGTTCATTCCTTCATTTTACTGCAGTATGTTGAACATTGTTTAGTGCTAGAGTATGAAAATACTACAATATTGTAAGCATACCTCAACCTTTTTGTCACTGGAATATGTGACACTGACACTCAAAATGAGGGAAAATGTTGGACAGAGTTCTTCAAAATGTGGGGTGTTCTGGCTCCATTGTGTCAAGTGGTGAGGCACCTATTCGGCACACTGGTGATTTGTGCTCATGCCCCTCACCAGGGCACCTGGAGCAGAAACTGGTAGGGAGGGTGAACAGCATCTTTGCAGACACCCTCTCCTGGGGGGGATATTGGTTTGCACCGCTCCTATAGTGGCTTCTGGTTGTAGGCTGGAAGAGACGCACTTGATGGCATGGGTGACCACACACTACTGTGCATCTCTCCAGGATGACATGATGTGCAACCATGATGTGGTGAGGCAGGGCAGAGGGAAGGGAGAAAACAAGAAACCAGCTCATCTCTGGTGCAATGAATGATGACCCTCAGTGTGTTCTCCTCATGCCAGCCTACCACCCAGAGTACAGTCCTTGCCCCCCCAACCACATCCCTGATTTCTGAGGTGCTTCATCCTTAGGTGAGAGTAGGAGGCTCCCTGGCAGGGATAAGCTGGAACCTATGGGATGTCAGAAGAACTCAGGGAGCCTAGAGCCAAGGGCCAGTAGCAAAGGCTGAGTCTGGCGGGTAGGGGGAGTGCATGTTGGGCCCAAAGAAGAATGGCACCGGGGATTCAGAAAGGAGCAAAAAAAAACTGGGGCACAGCATAAAACATAAAGGGCTGGGGGATACTGGGATGCATAGGGAGATGCATCACCAGTAGAAAACAAGAAGTTGTTATCCCTCGGTAGAGACAGTTAGTGAGACCCCATCTGGAGTATTGCATGCAGTTCTGGAAACCCCATCTCTGTAAGGACATAGATAGGATGGAGGCAGTCCAGAGGAGGGCAACTAAAATGGTGCAGGGTCTGCACCAGAAGCCATGTGAAGAGAAACTGAAGGACCTTAACATGTATACCCTCGAGGAAAGGAGGGAAAGGGGGACATGATAGGAACGTTCAAGTACCTCAAGGGAATCAACAAAGTCCAAGGGGGTAGCATCTTTCAGAAAAAGAGATGTGCAAGAACAAGTGGGCACAATTTAAAGATAGAAGGGGGGTGACTCAAGGGCAATGTGAGGAAGTATTTTTTCACAGAGAGGGTTGTGAACGCATGGAACAGCCTTCCATAGGATGTTGTAGGGTCAAAAACAGTGGGGGAATTCAAGAATGCATAGGACACACATAAGGTAATTTTAGTGGGGGTAGGAGGAAGTAGGCTGTTGGCAAATTAAGTCTGCAGCTTATCCAACAGGTAGGGAAATGGGCAGATTAGGTGGGCCAAGCGGTCCTTATCTGCCATCAAAATCTATGTTTCTATGTTGAAGCTTAAAGCCCAGAACCCTGTGGAAACTAATGCCTTTGTTTGTGCTAAGGTAATTTAAATGTAGCACCACACGTGTCACCTTCCAAGTACTTCTTCCATGTGGAGCAGAACTAATTTTAAGGGTAAAATGAGAGATATCCCTTGTAACGTTGGACAATTGAGAGGTATAATTGTGGTTTATCTAGGCTAATATGCATAATGTAGAAATCTGTAATATCAGGAAAGCTCACATAACTAAAGACAGTATGTCATCGTGCCACAAGGCTAGCATATGCAACCATTGTAAGGTATATATTATTATGTATATATACTATTGGAATATTATTTGATGACCACAAAGCAATGATGTTTGTTAATTTATCTGTTTTCATAGTCAGTAATATGCTTCTTGTATACTGTTATATGTAACCAGGATAAAATTATGTATGAATACACTTTCAGAATATAATTTAGTAACCATAAAGTAACGATGCAAGCTAATGTATCTGGCTTCATGTTTAGAAAATATGACGTTTGTGTATTTTAATGCACAACCATGATAAAAGGATATATAAATATAACTTCAGTGTTACTTATTAGCTTCAAGAACATGATTTTGTATTCATAAAACATGCACATTCTGCTTTGAAAATGTAATTATTCTTGCATATTTTACATTGCAATCTTCTAGACAAATATGTCAAAGGTTGAATTTATTTGACAGCTCAGCATTGTTGAACTGTCAGCATGCAAGGAAAGCTTCTTTGCTGTGTATCCTTATTTTTAAGGAACAGAATATTATCTATTTGAAAAGATGTTGTCACTGCCCTGCTGATGAAGCTAAGTGAATTGTGTTTAAACATTGGCTCAGCATATCCTTTTTCTGTCTGGGAATCAGATTATTTGTGGACTCAAGCGATTAGAGTCTTTCTCCTTAGTATGAAAGTCAGACAGTGTAATAAGGTTAAAATGAAAAATGCATTGTTTATTTTTGCTATCCTTCTGCAAGAATGATGACCATAAATACCCTTTTCTTCAACAAAGCTTTGACCCTCTACTAGGTTAACCATGTCATCAGATAATATAGTATGTTATGCAATCATGTTAATACAATGAGATAGAGTGCTTAGGAGGGTATGTACTCTATTAAAGGAAAAACATTACTTTGTCAGTTCTGAATCTTATTTTAATATAAACTATTACACCTTTTAATATATTAAAGTAACTTTGAAACAACATTGAACAAACTTATTGCCTTAACAGTTTGATAAGAATTCCATCTTCCTATCTTGTTGGTAGCCTATGTTGTACTCTATCTGTTACAGTGGTCTTCTTTCAAATTGCTACCTTTGAGGTATACAAAAAAGCATGATTTAAATGAAACAGTGAATGCAAATATGTCAGAATTATGGCTACGCACACTTGTTTGCAGTACCTGAAATATCACAAGTGAAGAAGCATTGTAAACAGGTGTGGAAAGAGCAGCAACAGTTGCTCTACAGTCCATATAGTAGATAGGGAATGATGCAGGTTCCTCCTTGTGCATACAGTTAAGTTCTTAGTGCCACTTTAAAAATAAATGATTTAGTGCTTGTGAAGGGTCCCTGATTGACTGAACTGGAGACTATAGCCCTCTATTTATCAACATGATAGGTACAGCACAGCGCATCACAGTGTAGCCTTCCATACACCAGCCAAGCAATGTTCCTCAACACTGTCCTGAAGGGACTGCCAAGTAGCTGAGAGGACAGTTACAGACAAATATAGATGCTGTCAACAGAAAAAAGCCCTGTGATCCATCAAGTGTGCTCAACCCAATGTGTCTAATGTTAATCATGAGGGCTTCAGGGGCCCTTCACTCCTCCTTTCCCCCTTACCTTTTGCCAGTGTCTTCACCAGCCACACGTCTGTCCCAACCATGTTTTCACCTCCCAATGACTTCACACAGACTATCTCCCTTGGTAGTCTAGTTCACCTCTCCGCCACACCCTCTTGAGGAGCACCCCTTTGCCACCCTCTCCTGGTGTGCTGAAAACCATAACTGGAACATGGCCATACCAGGCTATACACTGTTCAGGAAGGACAGTGTAGGAAGGAAAGAAGATGGTGTTGTGCTTTATGTGAGGGAAAGCATAAAAGTGATGGAAATACAGGGAATATGGGGGAATGAGGTACTGTGGGTAACCCTGAAGATATGGAATGGAGCCACCATTCACACTGGCATTATCTGCAAACCTCCAGGATAGAGGGAGGAGTTATATACGGTACTGGTGGAAGCCACTGGCAAGATGGCAGAAAAGGGAGAGGTGTTGTTGGTGGGGAGCTTCAGTCTGCTGGATGTAGATTGGAGCCTCCCAACTACAGCTTCAGCTAGAAGCAGGGACATCCTGGGATCCCTGCAGGGGGCATTCCTCAGGCAACTAGTCAGTGATCCCACTGTTGATGGGGCAATACTGGACCTGGTACTCACTAACAGAGACACTGTTGCAGATGTTAAGGTGGGAGGCCACCTGGGGATCAGTGATCACTGTACAGTGTGGTTCTCTATAAGGATGGCTGCAGAATAAAGTCACATAATGGCAAGGGTCCTGGACTTCAGGAGGGCAGATTTTATAAAAATGGCTGAATACCTCAGGGATGACCTGGGGGGGGATGACCCGAGTAAAGGGGACATACTGAAGGCAAAAAAAACCTGTGTCACGCAAGTGAGCAAAAGCAAGAGGAAAAAGAGACCGTTATGGTTCTTAAAAGAGGTGGCAGAAAAGGTAAAGGTTGATAGGATAGCATTCAGAAGGTATAAGGAGACGCAGAGGGAGGAGGATAAGGAGATGCATTTGGGGATATACAGGGAAGCAGTGAGAGCAGTAAGAAGTACAAAGACACAAACTGAAGTAAGAATAGCCCAGGTCATAAAAAAAGGGGTAAAGACTTTTGTAGGTACAGTATGTAAGTGAAAAGAGTAAGACCAGAAGAAGGATTGTAAGGTTAAAAAGGGAAAGGGGGACTGTGCAGAGGGAGACCAGAAAAAGGCAGGCATCCTGAACAAACACTTTCGTTTGGTGTCTTCAGAGGAAGGAGAAGAGGAAGGACCACAAAAAAGAAACAGGAGTATTGGAGGGAGGGAAGTGGACACCAGTCTATTTTTGGAGGAGATAGTCCTGAAGGGACTAGCTAATCTGAAAGTGGACAAAGCAATGGGGCCAAATGGGGTATATCAAGGGTATTGAGGGAACCCAGGGAGGTACTGGCTGCACCTCTGATATTCCTATTTAACCACTAATTGGAAACAGGAGTTGTTCCAGAGGAGAAGTATAGTCCCACTTCACAAAAGTGGTAGCAGGGAGGAGGATGGCAATAGGCCAGTCAGCCTGACATCAATGGTGGAAAAGTTAATGGAGTCACTGATGAAGGAAAGGATTGTGGAATATCTTGAATCCAATGGGTTTCAAGACCAAAGGCAGCATGGATTCATGGGGGTGGGGGGGGGGATTATGTCAAACAAGTCTGATAGATTTTTGTTGACTGGGAGACAAAAGAACTAGATCAGGGTGGAGCAGTGGACGTGATCTACCTAGATTTTAGTAAGGCTTTCAACACTGTTCCACATAGGAGGCTAGTAAGCAATCAGGGTAGCTTAGAAGTGAGTTCAAAAGTTGTAAACCAGGTAAGAAATTGGTTAGGGGATAGGTAACAGTGGGTGGTGGTGAACGGAGTTCACTCTGAGTAAGGGAGAGTGACTAGCAGGGTACCTCAGGGATTAGTGCTGGGACTGGTCCTCTTTAATGTCTTTATAGGTGAGATTATAGAGGAGCTGGAAGGGAAGGTTTGCTGCTTTGCAGATGACACCAAACTCTGCAATAGGGTGGACAGTCTGGTGGGTGGGAGGTAGAAAGGATGAGCAGCGATCTGAGAAAACTCAGAGTGGTCAAGGGTATGACAGCTGGATTTCAGTGCAAAAACTTTCAAAATAATGCAAAATAATGTCTTTTCAAGTGTGGTCTCCATAACTACACACAATACTGCAAGTGAGGATGCACCCGGGGGATGCACCATGAACTTGTGCAGTGGCAGAATCCTCGCACTCCTCCTGCTACTGATCCCCCTTCCTATGCATTCCAGCATTTTATTTCCCCTTCCCACTGCCATGTTGCACTGCCCTGATTTTTTTTTTAAATTGTCTGCTATTACTAACCCTAGGTCCCTTTACTCAGTCATACTTTCTACTGCCATCCTTCTGTATTCTGTTTTCAGAACTTTTGCCCCATGTATATTATCTTTTACCTCTTAGCATTAAATTTTAACTGCCATACCCTTGACCACAACTCTAGTCTCTTCAAGTTCTTCCTCATACTCCTTAATCCTTCCTCACAATCCATTCTCACACAGATCTTTGTATCATTCATAAAAAAGCAGCTCTTCCCCATGATCCCTACTCCAGTATCACAGATGAAGATATTGAAGAGGACTGGATCCAAGACCGGTCCCTGGGGCACACCACTGATGACCCCTGATCTCTGAGTGTTTTCCATTAAGGACAACGCTCTGCATTCTGTCACTTGTGACAACTTCTTGGGTTACCCAATGTTTTGAACACACACGTGCGGAACAGAGCTGAAGGCTATGCTGAAATCAAGGCAGAGTAGGTCCACAGCCTGTCACTTGTCCACCACCTTTGTGACCCAATCAAAGAAGTCGATCAGGCTTGTTGGACATGACCTTCCTACCTTGAACCAGTGCTGTCTGATGTACCGAATTTCTGTTTGCCTCCAGAAACCCACTAGCCTCTCCTTTAAGGTCTGTGGTAACTTCCCCAGTATGGACATCACAGGGCTTCCAGATCTACAGGGATCCCTGTATGTTACTGCAAATGGTATCGTCTACAGGGAACTTGTTCCCACTAGCTTGCATCAGCTATATAAGAAACTGGAGAATTTTGGCTTATATAGGAAATAATGTACAGGAGAACACAAGAAACTTGTTCTGGTTTAACAGGGAAATGCCAAATCAGTCTGGGGACACTGACATCAGACTGACAGGTCTAGTTATGATTAAAGGAAGGGATACAGGCAGCTCAAAAAGAGAATATACAGAGTGGTGCAGTGCACTGGGTGTGGAGCAGCAGTCTTCTGGAGGATGTTCTGGGTACTGCACTGCTACCCAAAATACAGGCACCACTCTGGGCTGAGGGCAGAGATAGCCAGTCTCCAGGCTGAGCTGGCAAGAGTACTGGAGACCTTCATCCCCACCCAGAGGACACAAAGTCACCAGCCACTGCCACAACTACTCCCCAGGCAGATGGCAGAATGGACTATGGTAGGCTCAAGGAGGTTCAGGGAGGGGAGAGCAGAGACACAGCCCCCATCTGGTCAAGCTTAAGAACTCCTACTTGGTCTTGGAGGAGCGGGAGAGTCCTGCAAGAGAACCCAAGGCTGAGACCAGGGAGGATGTGATGGTCCTCCAGAAGGGAGACCCAGTTGGGGGGGGAAGAGAACCCCATGGGAAAAAGATGTTACTCCTGATTGGGGATTTGATTGTCCAGGGAATAGATCTGGGAAAAGACAGCAGAGAGGAAAGAGAGATTAAGTGCCTGTGACAAAGACGGATGAGGTGGAGGTCATTGTCCACCTTGGAATGAGTGACCTATCTAAAGACAGAACAAGCATGGAGCAGGTGCAGGAGGATTTCAGAGAGTTCGGAGGGCAGATGGGGAGGGTAGAAAGCTTCATGACATTTTCGGAGGTACTGCCGGTCCACAGCAAGGGGGAAGATAGGATACATAGATACACAGACAGTGTCGGCAGAGAAGGGCCTATGGCCCACCCAATCTGCCCATTTGAGCTTGTAAGTTGACTTTATGTTTTCCTAGACGTCTGTTGCCCCTTAACCCTGACCTCCAGAAGTCCTTTATGTCTATCCCATGCATTCTTAAATCCCATGATTGTTTCAGCCCCCACCACTTTCTCTGGCAGGGTGTTCCACTTGTCCACCACCTGTTCTGTGTAGAAATTCTTCCTCACGTTTCCTCTGAATCTTCCTCCCTCCAACTTCATCCCATGCCCTCTAGTTCTGGAACATCTTTTTCGCTTAAACATAGTGTCTTCCGGCACCCTGTTCCTCCCTGTAAGATACTTGTATGTCTCTATCATATCCCCTCTCTCCCTCCTCTCCTCCAGGGAGTACATATTCAATTCCTTCAACCTGTCTTCATAGGACTTGTGATGCAATCCATGTACCATCTTTGTTGCCCTCCTCTGAACCTTCTCTACCCTGTCTATGTCCTTACGTAGTAAAGTCTCCAGAACTGTACACCATACTCCAGGTGGGGCCTCACTAGTGTCTTGTATAGTGGAATTATGACCTCCCTTTCCTGCTGGTGATGCCCCTGCCTATGCATCCCAGCATCCTATTTGCCTTACCTGCTGCCTTGTCACACTGTTTCTACCTTGAGGCCATCAGGATGATAACCCCAAGATCCCTTTCCTGCTTGGTGCATGCTATATCCTCACCCCCACAACTAATATATTGTGCCAGGGTTTTTGTGCCCCATATGCATTATCTTGCACTTCTTTGCATTGAATTTCAACTGCCAACCCCCTGGCTATTCTTCAAGTTTCTGCAGGTCCCTTCTCATTCTGTCTACACCCTCTGGTGTGTCTACTCTATTACAGAGCTTTGTGTCATCAGCAAACAGGGAAATTCTGCCTTCTAGGTCCTGCTCAATGTCACTGATGAAGATGTTGAATAGAACCGGTCCCAGCACTGATCCCTGTGGTATCCCACTGGTCACTCTTCCCTCTGTGGAGTGACAGCCATTTACCACCATGCTCTGTGTCCTGCCACCCAGCCAGTTACTTACCCACTACACTACTGTCCTGCCCACACCCATATTCCCCAGTTTGTGTAATAGTCTTCTATGTGGCACAATGTCAAAGACCTTGCTGAAGTCCAGATAGGCCATGTCCACTGCCCTCCCCTGATCCCCCTCCCTAGTCACCCAGTCAAAAAATTCAATGAGGTTGGTCTGACATGACCTCCCCCTGGTGAAACCATGCTGCATTGGGTCCTGTAGTCCATTGACAACCAGATGTTCCACCAATCTCTCCTTCAGTAGTGCTTCCATGATTTTCCCCACTACCGAGGTGAGGCTGACTGGTCTGTAGTTCCCCACTTCCTCTTTGTTCCCACTTTTGTATAAGGGGACTACATCTGCTGTCCTCCAGTATTTGGGTACCTCCCTTGCTTCCAGTGATCGGCTAAACAGGATTTTCAGAGGTTCAGCCACCACCTCTCTTGGTTCTTTAAGGACCCTGGGGTGCACCCCATCTGGCCCCATTGCTTTATCAACTCTTATTACTTCCAGTTCCTTCAGGACCCTTTCTCGTGTAAAGAGACTTGTGTCCATTTCTGTACCATTCCCACCCCTTGTACTCCCTTTAGACCCATTACCCTCCTCGTCCTCAGTAAAGACTGAGCAGAAATACCTGTTCAATATGTCAGCTTTACTGTTGTCATCCTCCATGTTCCCATCCTCCCCTTCAGTCTCACTATCCTCCCTTTGCCTTTCTTTTTTCACTTATGTTCCTGTAAAAGGTTTTGTCCCCTCTACCCACTGATTTTGTAATGTGCTCTTCTGTCTGAGCTTTGACTTCCCTTACTGACCTCCCTGCCTCCCTTTGCTTCTCCTGGTACTTCTTCCTATCCTCTTTTGCCTGTGTCTTTTTGTATTGCCTGAATGCAATATTTTTGGCTTTCGCTTTCTCCGCTACCTCCTTCGAAAACCATAATGGTCTCCTCTTCCTTTTCCCCTTGCTAACCTGCTTAATGCATAATTCTCTTGTTCTTGTAATCCTCATTTTTAATACTACCCACTGTTCCTCAGCCCCTGATTCCTGCCCCATTCCCATTAATACTTCTTTCAAGCATCTCCCCATTTTCCCAAAGTCTGTCCCCCTAAAATCCAGGATACATGTTTTTGTGTGGTTTGGTTCTGCTCCTTCCGTGATTTCAAACCACAATGACTGGTGGTCACTGTTCCCCAGGTGCTCCCCCACTGTTACCCCCCATCACACTGTCCCTGTTTGTGAGCACAAGGTCCAGTATTGCCTTCTGCCGCGTTGGTTCCATGACCAGTTGCTTGAGGAAGGCACCCTGAAGGGAGTCCAGAATAAATCTGCTCCTAGTTGATGCTGCTGTTGGGATGCTCCAGTCCACTTCTGGAATATTGAGGTCTCCAACCAGCACTACCTCACCCTTGTCTGCCATCCATATCATAGGAATATAGAAACTGCTGGCAGATAAGGACATGCTAGGCCCATCTAGTCTGCCTGTAAGCCTCATACTTGATTATGGCTTCAGTCCCTCCCTCTGCTTTACCTCAGTGGTCCCCCTATGCCTGTCCCATGCATGTTTAAATCCAGCCATAATGCTTGCTCCCACCACCTCTTGTGGCAAACCATTCAATGTGTCTATCAACCTCTCTGTGAAGAAAAACTTCCTCACATTCATTCTTAAGCTGCCATCTTCCAAATTCATACCATGCCCCCTTGTTCTTGTACCCCTCCTGTATTGGAAGAGGCCTCCCCCTGTGCCTTGTTTACACCCTTGAGGTACTTGAATGTCCCCTCTCTCCCTCCACTCCTCCAGTGAGTACATATTGAGGTCCTTTAATGTCTCCTCATAAGTTTTGTGATGCAGGCCCTGTACCATCTTAGTCACCCTTCTCTGGACCGTCTCCAGCCTGTTAATGTCCTTTAGAAAGTGAGGCCTCCAGAACTGCACACAGTACTCTGTGTGAGGCCTGACCAGGGTTTTATATAACTTCATCACTACCTCCCATCTTCTGCTCGTGTTACCCCTGTCTATGCACCCCAGCATGCCACTGGCCTTCCCTGCTGCCCTTGTACTCCACTTTGACATTTTCAGGTTATCTGAAATAATAACTTCCAGGTCCCTTTCTTCCTTGGTGACCATCAGCAACTCTCCCCCCCCCTCCATCGTGTCGCCCTCTCGAAGATTTCTATGCCACAGGTGCAAAATTTTGTACTTGTTTAAAGTAAACCTCAGTTCAATGTGCTTACGCAACTAGATGAGATGAAATGATGCTTGTGTGACTTGACTTACTTTTGTGGCTTTCCACCTCTCTATCCATGGGATATACCGCCCTGTAGGGGTATGATGCAAGGAACCCTAGAGGAGGGTTCCCCCCTACAGATGCCGAAGGAGTGATTGCATTGGCTAAAGGTAGCTTAGGAAGAAGCCCGTGGGTAAGAGAGATGAGCCGCTGGAGGAGGAAGGGTGGATGGTGGGCAACAAGAAACGAATCCTGGAGAACCCCAGGATGATTGACCTTTTAATCCTGATGGGGTTGTGACGTAGTTGCTCCACCTATCAAATCTCGGGCTTAAAGCTCTCCCATTCAATGTGCTTACACAACTAGATGAGATGAGATGATGCTTGTGTGACTTGATTTACTTTTGTGGCTTTTCACCTCTCTATCCGTGGGATATACCACCCTATAGGGGTACGATGCAAGGAACCCTAGAGGAGGGTCCCCCCCACAGGTGCCGTGGGAATGATTGCATCGGCTAAAGGTAGCTTAGGAAGAAGCCCAAAAAGAATACATAATCAGGTGTCGAGCACTGAAGAGGCAAGGATGATGAATGAATGAATTCTGAGAAGATGATACAGGTGGAATTCCTAAGGAGAGAGGGGAAAGCCAGGGCCACCATCCGCCTCCATCCAGCAGCAGAACCTAACTAATAACCTAAGAAAGTACTAACTCTAACTAATATTATGACCATTGCCACGGAGGAGAGGAAAAACCCCCTTTGAGGAGGAAACATCTTGGAATTCAAGGCCTATGTCGCCTTCCCTCCAAGCTGATGATGTTTGATTTAAGGACATATATCTTTAAAGAGAAGGATTCATTAAAGAGAAGGAGATGAGTAGGAAGGATGATGACAGGACAGGGGAAAACCACAAAAGAGAGCACAGATCGAAGAAGGAACATGAAGCAGCAGGGACCCAAGAGGGGTATGCTCGAGTAGATGATGGGAAGGTGTAGATCCATGTAGAAGTCAGAGGAGCAAGGGGTATCCAGATGCGCTCATGAGAAGACTGAGGATGATGCAGACTGATGATTATGATCACTGCAGGAGTGCAACTGTCCAATACGAGAAGACTGAGGAAGAGGAGACAGGAAGGAACTCAAAAATGAACTTGAATGATGGTAGAGAGCAGCCAGCCAGCCGTTAGTAAAGGCGACAGACTGGAAGGCATGGCCTTGAGTGGAGATAGAGTCAAAGCGAGGTAGCAGAGACCCGAGAGGGTATGCCTGAGTGTTCGATGTAAAGACAAGACCTATGTAAAGGTCAAAATAGATGACCCATGAGGTAAGGATGAGGGAATGATGACCGGAGTCAGGAACTTGAAGAATGCGGCAGAAGGGCCGCAGTTCAATGAGGTGGCATATGATTCATGATAGGTATGCCCAACAGAAGTATTGATTTCAGGCCTTCGATGAGATGGCATGTGATTCATGATAGGGATTCCCAAATGATGACTGGAGTCAGGAACGTGAGGAATATGATGCCCAATCGAATGTAGGCCTGGACTGGAATGAATCCTTGATGGCCCGGTACAGGATGAGAACTGCAGTATGTCGAATCGGATGAGGCATCGTTAAAGAAATATCAAGTGCAGACCTGGCATAGGAGTCATGATAGGCATGCCCAAAAGAAATATAGACTGCAGGCCATGAGTGGAGTGAATCCTTGAAGGCCGGTATGAGATAACTGCAGGACAGCAGTGGCGAGAGCGAGAGGGAATTGACAGAGAAGGACGAGTTCAGTGCTATAAGAGGCCAGAGATGAGCAGTGGCAGCCCAGGAGCAGAAGACATAGGAATGGCAAAATTGAGAAATCGCTACATGGTCACTTCTTGAGCGACGACAGCGCCCTGAGCGATGACATGGGAGGTGAGATAGGAAGCTAGACGAGGTATGCTGAAGGAGTGAAGCCAGAAGGGGAGCGAATCCGAGATGGCAAGGACAAAGAAGGTAAAATGAGGAAACGGATGAGGTATGATGAGGGCTTGAAGCCTTGGAGGCTGGGCACGGAAAAATCGAGGTAGGAAAGGATGAAGAACAATGACGGAGGGAATTCCATGAGCAGAGGGCCTGGGTAGTAAAATTTATTATTTTTTGAAAACCGTAGGCACACCAACAGAGAGGCATGCATGCAGATCTCATAAACCAGGATTTCTAAGATACTGTAGTGGTTTGAAAATCCTAATGAATCATAGCACAAACTGTGTGGCAAGCTTGACCACCCTTGAGACTTGTAAGCCTGACAACACAACCAAAATTGCGATTCCAGAAACCAATAGATATTTAAATAAGCAATTTGAGTTATAATGAAGATTACTTTGAAGCAGATAATAAAATTCCACACATGGAACTCAACAGCTCACAATGTTGGGGAAGGGTAGTGTATGGAACTGTTCAAGCTGCAAGCAACTGCAACTTGAGTTGAAACTGATGCAAGGGAGGCTCAGAAATCCAGTAAAGGAACATGCAAACCTTTATATTGTTAAGAGAATCTGAAATAGGGTTAGACCATGGTCTGGTGCTCTAAGCCCTGAATCAGGACAATTTGCTGTGGGGTTGTGAAAGTGGTGCTACTAGGCATGATCATTGCTTTGTTTTAGTGTTCATTTCTATGTCGAATGTTTTACCTCTCTGTTAATTTGCACTGTTACTGTATGCAATCCATACCCGGGTCACCCTTGAGAAAGGGGCCGTATTGTCTCAGTGGACTTACCCGGTCACCAAACCTCAAATAAATAAATAAATGATATCAAACTGAGGGTGTATATTAAACCTACAGCTTTATTTAAACAAAATAGTGTACTCCATTCATCACTTTGACCCATGGTCTCTGCAGCCGAAAGCGGTACCCTAAGTGTATGCTAAGAATTGGCAGTCCTGCACCACAACCGCCCTCTCTCTGAAGCAGAGGGACACATGCTAACTAAACAGTGGAACTGTGTGGTAATAATGTGACCCTCAGAAATGTCCACCCAATTAGTGCCTGTTAACCCTGTCAATCCTCTTATTCAATGCTTACCAGCAGTCAACGAACCCACGTACCAATGCCAAATGCAGACAGAAGGGTTGCGGCGGTGCAGCAGTGGTGGAGGGTGACAAGATGAGGAAGAAGGATGCCGAGAAAGGGCGGGCAAACAAAAGTCCTGTGATAGATGGAAGGGGCCCAGGACAAAGCAGATGCAGTGGAGCAAAATGACGAGGAAAGGACGAGCCGAGAAATAAGCAAGGTCCGGGGTGTTCGAGTAAACAGAGGGAAAGGAGCATTCAAAATCACCGACAGAGAATGGGAAAGGAGCATTCAAACGTGCTGATAGAAAAGGGGCCAACAGATAAAGCAGCAGTAGCTGTGGGAAGGGAGAGAAGGCACGGTGAAACAAGCCGAATAATTAGAGGAGGAACAAATGGACAGCCAGAGGCAGCCACAGAGACAAGGGAAAACCAAGTGGAATTCCAGACAGGGAAATGAGTGCAGTGCCTCTGGCTGCAACAAGAAATGAATCCTGAAGAGCCCCAGGATGAGTGACCTTTTAATCCTGATGGGGGAGTGACGTAGTTGCTCCGCCGATTGAACCTCGGGCTTAAAGCCCTCCCATTGTTACTCCTCAGACCATTTCTCAAGTTTCCCAAGTCTTTCCTCATTTTCTCCACCCCTTCTGGAGTATCCACCCTATTACAGATCTTGGTGTCATCTGTAAACAGGCAGACCTTTCTTTCCAGTCCCTTTACAATGTCACCGATGAAGACATTAAACAGGACTGGCACAAGAGCTGATCCCTGAAGTACCCTGCTAGTCACCCCCCCTTTCCCCGGATTGTACCCCATTTACCACCACCCTCTGCATTCTGTCCATTAGCCAGTTCCTTACCCAGTTTACCTCCTCGTCTCCCATGCCCAGACTACCCGTCTTGTTTACCAGCCTCTTATGTGAGATGGTATCGAAGGCTTTGCTGAAATCAAGGTAGGCGATGTCCACCGCCCTCCCCGATTTACTTCCTTCATCACCCAGTCAAAGAAATCTATCAGATTAGTCTGACATGATCTACCTGTTGTGAAACCATGCTGCCTAGGGTCCTGAGCACCAATGGCTTCTAGGTGCCCCACTATCCTTTCTTTAAGCAGTGCCTCCATGATCTTTCCCACTACTGAGGTGAGGCTGACCAACCTATAGTTCCCTGCCTCCTTCCTATTGCCATATTTGTGTAGAGGGACCACATGTGCCCTCCTCCAATCCTCTGGTACAACTCCTATGTTGAGTGACTTTGTGTACAATGCTGCTAGAGGTTCTGCTAGCTCTCTTCATAGCTCCATTAATATCCTTGGATGTATGCCATCTGGCCCAATTGCTTTTTCCACCTTCAGTTTAGTGAACTCCTGCAGGACTCTGTCTCCTGTGAATGGATTGTTGTCCACCCCCACCGGCATCTGTTGCTCAGCTGTGGTCCCTGTCCCTCCCCTCCTCCATGAATACTGAACAGAAGTATTTTTTCAGTATTTCTGTCTTAACCATGTCTCCCTCTTTATACTCCTCTTCCTCCCCTTTGAGCCTAACAATCCCCCTCTTGTTTTTCTTCTTTCACTGATGTACCTGTAGAACGTCTTGTCCCCTTTCTCTACTGTCTGCACCAGCCCTTCCTCAGTCCATACCTTTGCTCTTCTTACCGCCCTCCCCGCTTCCCTTAGTCACTCTAGGTACACCTCTCTGTCCTCCTCTCTTTGGGTCTCCCAATATTTCCTGAACCCTGCCTTTTTTGCCCTTACCTTGTCTGCCACCTCTTTCGAGAACCATAGTGGCTTACTTTTTTTCTTGCCTTTGGATACCAGTCTGATGCATTAATTTATCACTTCCACTATGGCTCCTTTTAGGTGCTCCCACTGCTCTTCCACCTCCCTCCCTCCCCTTTTCTCCAGGGCTTCTTTGACAGCTTTCCTCATTTCACGAAGCCTGCCTTTTTGAAATCCAAAACCTTTGCCCTAGTGTGACTTGTCTGGATCCCTGTCCCCATGCTGCACCATACTATGTGGTGATCATTGGATTCCAGTTGCCCTTCTACCAGGACATCTACAATTCTATCCCTGTTGGTCATCAATAGATCCAGAATCACCATGTCCCTGGTGGTATCCAGCACAAGCTGCCTAAGCCCTGCCTCCTGTAAGGAATCTAGGATTCCTCTACTTCTGGCTGAAGCAGCTGACTGGGTGGTCCAACCCATGTCCAGTATATTGAAATCCCCCATCAGCAGAATTTCACCTTTCATTGCCATCTCATGTATTCCATTTACTAGCTCCCTGTCCACTTCCTCCCCTGTCCTGCAGGCCTGTATATCAACCCATGTGAATTGCTGTGTCATTACCAGGTTCAAGAGTGACCCACAGTGTCACTGCCTCTCCCTGCTTACCCTGTATCTGTGCTGCCTTTATACATTCTCTGACATACATGATGACCCCCCCCATTTCTATTTCTCTCCCTATCCCTCCTGAACAGAGCATAACCAGGTACATTGATTTCCCACCCATGATTTGCAGTGCACCAGTTTTCAGTTATTGCTACTAGGTCCAGGTCTGCCTCTGCTATCAACGCCTCCAGGTCTG
This sequence comes from Neoceratodus forsteri, assembly GCA_016271365.2. Taxonomy (NCBI): domain Eukaryota; kingdom Metazoa; phylum Chordata; order Ceratodontiformes; family Ceratodontidae; genus Neoceratodus; species Neoceratodus forsteri. The sequence goes on from JADMNL010000024.1 coordinate 212,858,299, forward strand.
GGAGTTTATTTCCCAGGCTGCGGGCATTAGTTACCATGGCCTTCCATGTTGTGCATTTTAGATGACTCCCTCCGCCCCTGTTACTGTTCTCCTGTTTCCTTTCCTGACCGCAGTTACCTTTCATGTGTGTTCCTAATCTCAGCAGTTTGGCCCCCCTCTGACATCTTCAATTATGCTTGCCAACAATTTATTTTCTTATATGTCCTGGGTGGGGGGTATTTCTAAGCCTCCTGACTCTCCTGGCTCCACCCCCTTGGCCAGTTTAAATGTTCGCTGCTTAAGCATTCAAACTTATCCCTCAGGATCGTGGGTTCCCTTCCCAGATGGATGCAGGCCATCGTCCTTATACAGGCTAGCATCCATACAGATGGGGCCTCAGTCCCCCAAGAAGCCAAACCCCTCTCTTCCACACCATTCTTTCGACCAGGGGTTGAATTTCTGGATGTGGAGCATCCTAGTCTCCCCCTTGCCGTGGATAGGTAGAACCTCTGAGAAGGAGAAGGAATGTGCTACCTGCTTCAGGTACCCACCCCAGCTTCTTGAAGTCCTCCTGTACTCTAACTAACTCCATGCTGTCTCCTACCACGTCATTCATCCCCAGGTGGACAATGACATCCAGTTCCTCCCTTCTAGCTATTGCCCTTGCAATCCTATTGATCCACTTTGCATCTCTCCATGCCATGCTTCCTGGGATGCACTTGACCTCCCTGTCCTTCCTGCTAGGTTCCCCTAAAGTAACTCCCCAGACAACTGAGTCCCCCACCAGTAGAAGCTTCCTCCTCCTCCTCTGGGGTACTCTACCCCCCTTCCCTTGGGCTCCATCATGGAGGACCCACTCATCCTACCTGGTTTCAGCTGTGGGTGCACCTGTGGGGCTCTCTGGCTCCTCCAAAACAGTGTAGGAGCTAGTTAGCTGGACCAGTGGGGGATGTGCATTTGACTGCCCCTGGTCTGAGGTGTGGCAACTGAGTTTCAATTCCAAGAAGTGCAAAACAATGCACCTGGGAAGAGGAAACCCTGGAGAGAGAGCTACAGGATGTGGGGAGGGGAGTTGCTGTCAATCACTAAGATAGAAAGGGACCTGAGGGTTATCATTTCTGATGCTCTAAGGGTGTCAGAGCAGAGTACGAAGGCTGCAGGGAGGGGTAGTGACATGTTGGGGTGCATAGGCAGAGGTATTACCAGCAGAAGGCAGGAGGTAGTGATGCCATTGTATAAAACGCTAGTGAGGCCTCACCTAGAGTACTGTGTGTAATTCTGGAGACTGCACCTTCGAAAGGACATTGACAGGGTGGAGGCAGTGCAGAGGAGAGTGACTAAGATGGTACAGGGCTTGCATCATAAGACATATGAGGAGAAACTAAAGGACCTCAATATGTACTCACTGGAGGGGAGAGGAGGGATTGGGGGACATGATAGAAACGTTCAAGTACCTTAAGGGCATAAACAAGGTGCAGGGGGGAGACATATTACAATATAAGAGTTGTACAAGAATGAGGGGGCATGATATGAAATTGGAAGGTGGCAGGTTTAGGGGAAATGTGAAGAAGTTTTTTTTCATGGAGAGGGTGGTGGGTACATGGAACAGACTGCTGCAGGAGGTGGTGGGAGTGAACACAGTAGAGGGTTTTAAACATGCCTGGGACAGGCATAGAGGAACCTTAGAGGTGGGAAGGAGGGTTGAAAAGCCATTGACCAGTTAGGATCAAGGGCCACAAACTAGTGTAGGGCTTTCAGGCAGACTAGATGGGCCTAGCGGTCCTTATCTGCCGAAAATTTCCATGTTGCAATGTAAGTTCCCCTGACATCAGACTGACAGGTCTGAAGTTCCTTGGTTCATCCTAATTGACATGGGCTGCCATGTCACTGGTGCAGGGTGTACGGTGGGGATTGGTCCATCACTCTGCCCTGAACCTGCTGCACTTTCCTCCATTTTCTTCCTCCCTGAGAAGCCAGCCTGTGGTGTTATGCAAGAACACATGGTGATGTCGTGTGCTGGTGCCTCCCACCCACTGATCCATTCCTGAGTGCACTGCCACATGTGGTCACCCAGGTGGCAGTCGTGCACCAGAGCAGACTACCCTCCCTCCCAGGAGGAGGACAGCATTCTCTGTGATGCCTGATCCTCCTCCTCCTCCTCCTGTCTGGCCCCTGATGACACAAACTGACTTCCGAACCAGAGTCGCTGACTTCGAAACAGTAGCTCTACAATTCCACTGATGGGCCAACTGTTCCTACACTATCCTATACTTTAAATTTATCTTGTTTATTCTGAGCTGAAGTATTGCCACCGTCTCCTCAGAGGCCAATACAACTCTCTTGGAGCTTATTTTCTTGCAGTATATAGCTTACTTGCTAACAGGGATCATTTGACTTACTATTTATGGAACAGGTTACTAGGAGAAGGCCACACCTCCCCTTCATTCATTTATTCAAGTTTTAAGGTGACATGTTCAACCCTTCAAGTACTATACTACACAGGGATGCTGCCGGTAGGCGTTCATATTTGCCTTTTATTTGTCCCTTTCTGCCATTGGGGTTTTTTGGGTGGGGGTTGTTCTACACTTTATAAGGTCATATATGGCCATGTACCAGTAGCACATGTCTAAAGCATAAGAACTGGAATCAAAGCCATTTAGAACTGAATGAGCGGACCTGGATTAAACACGTTATGTTGAAATGTGCTTAAAGCAGCAGTGTGTTACAGTAAAACATTTATACTGAAACCTTTTTGTTCTATGTCAGAGTTCTCCTTCTCTCTTTTTTCCCAAGATAACCTTTTCCCCTTTTTAAGCCTGCTTTTGCATTCTTATAGATCTGAAGAATTAAAAGAGTGCTCCTTTAAATATGGCTATTACTGGGGTTTCATCACTATTCTTAGCTGTTTTGGACCACCCATTGCCCCATTAGATCAGGAGGTAGTGTCTGCTGCATGCTAGCTCACTTTTGTCATAAGCAAAGAGATGATAAACAGTGCGTTTTCAAAAATAGCTGAGGACACTGACCTGTGGACAGACACATTGAAAGGAGTGCTTCATTTACTATTTCAATTGCAAAAAACTGCTAAAGCAGATTTAAAGCAGGGGACAAGGGCATTATACAAGACAGGAGAAAAGAAGCAATCAAAAACAGAATAAATTCAAGTACCAATGGTACTGAGTGGTGCCAGAGTATGGATGTGTAATTTGTGTGTAGTAAAAGACATATGTGCATACTAAACAATGGACAGGTGTTCAGTACAGATGCACTAGACAATAAATGCCTATTTTCTAACATAACCAAGGAGAATACAAAACAAACATTAAGTCAAGGCAATTGTAACATAACATAAGTGGCGACATAATACAACATAACAAGTTGTACAACATATTACCAGCAAAATTACATATAGAGATACAGGCTGCACTTATTTGGTAACTGGTTGTTTGCATTAAATATAACCATATTACTATTGAACTATAAATATAACTATACAAATTATATAAATATATTGTAACGGTTACATTAAAATGTTTAATGTTAAAATATTTAAAGAGCACCTTTTACGCCCTGTTACAAAATGTCCCCCACCCCAAATACTCCAAAAACCCATACCTGTCTTGGAGTTCAAGGATGCCAACATTCAATTTTCAGTATGCGTCTTTTTGGAGGAAGGAATCATATCTAGGCTCCATGGAGCCTAGAGCCCTATCCCTTCCACTTCCCAGTAGTGAGTGTCACAAACCCACTCAGCAGGTCAGCCCTCTACTCCCAAAGTGCCAACCTCTGAGCGCAGTCTTGTGAACAGTTAACAGAAACAGGGTAACCCTCCTGGTCTGTTTTGTGGGTTCAAGTCAACCTTTGGTCTCAAGTTCCGGAGGGATTCAAACTGTGAACCTCTTGTTAGCATACCCACTGTACAGGCTCAGATAATTCTGTCTTCGGGGGGGCCAGATATCTTTGCCTACGGGCACCTAACCAGGTGTATAGAAATTAACCCTTAAAAACTGTAATAAAAGACCTCCGATTTAAAACGCTTACCTTTTTCCAGTTTGGTATCACCATTCAAGCTTATGTACAGTGTCTGCTTTAACCATATATACTCTACTTGTAAAGAAAAAAAATCAAAGACAGACCAAGTAAGCTCTAAAAATAGTTTTACTAAAATAGATAAAAAATATGTAACACATAAAATACAGAACTATTACATCACAAGACATACAAATCTCTTAAACAAAACAGGTTTTAACAGTGCAATTCCTGCTGCAGTACTTAGATTTGTCTCTCTCTCTAAATACCTGCTTAAAGTGCTCACAAATGTTTCTTTGTCAGAGTCTAGATAGAAGTGTCTCTGAAGGAAAACAGAGTAATGTTTAAAAGCTGGTTTTCCCCACCTGTTTGCATGAGGTCACCTAGCTCCTCCCTGTCAGAATATATATAAAAAATATACAGTATAAAAACAGGATGTCTTTTCCAAGTATTAAATTCTGCAACCTCAGCATAACTCATGTTCTTCAAATGACTCTCTTTGATCTTATGGTAAGCTTCCCCCTTCCAGAACATGAAAGCATCTTTTATGACTTTGCAGTAAAATGTCACAGCCTGCTCTTCTTCCTCTAAGCATTATCAAAGTTTATGATTTTCCCTCTTAGCAACTACAGCTATAATTAACTTAGTTAAAGTCTGCAATTAGCTTCGGGCCTTCCAGGTAACACCTTGTATCTAAAACCTGTGTGTGTGTGTGTCATACTCACATGCTGTTTCAGCATTTCTCAACATAGACAGTCCATAACCCATTTTTATATTATAAAAAATGATACAGTGATCAGAACCAGCTGTCCAAGTGTCACAATTCCTCCCCATCTAGACTGAATTTGGGAGCTCTATCCCCTGCATGGGATGAGCTTCCCAAATCAGTTCACTTCTCATAGACCCTAGACAGCCCATCTGAGTTCTGATTTTTGGCTCCAGCCCTATGTAATATTGTCATATCATACCCTTACAAAGCAAGACTCCATCTTAGCAATCTACCATTGTTCTTTCCCATCTGCGTTAGCCAAACCAGGGAGTTGTGGTCAGTCTGCACCACAAATGCTTCCCATATAAATATGGCTCTAATTTCTTTTCCTTTTCCACCGTGAAGTATGCTTGCTCCCTGGGAAGTAACTTCCTATGCAGGTATACCACTGGATGATCTGTCCCTTGGCTGGATGTCTGACTCAGTACTGCCCCAATACCCATGTCTGAGGCATCAGTCTGAACTATAAAGGTTTTGCTATAGTTAGGACTTGTCAAAACAGGAGCACTGCACAGTGCCTCCTTTAGTTTGGAAAAGGCTTCCTCACAGGCTGCGCCCCAGGTAATTTCCTTGGGCATCCTTTTCTTTGTCAGGTCAGATGGGGAGCAGCCAGGGCACTGTAATTGGGTACAAATTTTCTGTAGTACCCTGCAGTCCCTAGAAAACTCCTGACCTGCTTCTGTGTTTCTGGTCTGGGTCATGCCTGGATTACCTCTATCTTTATTTGGTTAGGACGGAGCTGTCCCTGGCCTACCACATGCCTGATATATGCCACTTCTCCCATGGCCACCTGGCACTTCTCAGCTTTGACAGTGAGTCCTGCCCTCTGTATCCTGCCCAGCACTTCCCTAAGGTGGGATTGGGGTTCCTCCCAGCTGGTACTAAAAATGGCAGTGTCATCCAGGTTTGCCATGGCATACTCCTCAACACCATTTAACACCTGGTTCACCAACCTTTGGAAAGTGGCCAGAGCATTCTTCATTCCGAAAGGCATTACTTTAAACTCAAATAAGCCTATCAGAGTGATGAAGGCTGACCTCTCCCTAGCTCTGTCTGTCAACTGTACCTGCCAATGCTCTTTTGTCAGGTCAATGGTCATAAGGTAGGTCACCTCTCCCAACTTTTCCAGGAGTTCATCCGTCTGGGATATCGGGTGGGTGTCTGACTCCATAACTGCATTCAGTCCATGACAGTCTACACAGAAATGAGAAGACCCATCTGGCTTAGGCGCAAGGACTACGGGTGAGGCCCAGGGGGCTGTGGGATCTCTGGATTACCCCTAAATTCAGCATCTCCTCCACTTCCCTCCTAATGTCCTTTTGGACTGCCTCTGACATCCAATATGCTGTCCGCCGTATGGGCATCTGTGTCTCTGTCACCACATTGTGTGTCGCTAAGGGGGTTAGTCCAGGCTTGGTGCTAAACAATGGGGCAAAGTCTGCCAAAACCTCCCTTACTTCCTGGATCTTGTCCAGGGTCAGCTGGGGAGACAATTTAACTGCCTGCACAGAGGACTCCCACTTACTTTCCTCCAGCAAGTCCAGAAGGGGGTCTCCTTCATTTGTCCCCTCACCAGGACTACACACTGCAAACACCATGTCAGCCTTATTTGCATATGGCTTCATCATGTTGACATGGTACATCCTTTCTGTCTGTCTTCAGTCAGGTAACTCCACAATGTAGTTCATGTCATTTACCTTCCTAACCACTTTGTACTGTCCTAACCACTCAGCCTGCAACTTGTCTTTCCGGACTGGAATAAGGACCATGACTTTCTGACTCACCATGTATGAGTGAGCTCTGGCTGTGCAGTCGTACCACACTTTTTGTTTCTGTTGGGCAGCTGCCAGGTTGCTCTGGGCTGTCCCCATAAGCTCCTCCAGCCTTTCCCTAAACCTAAGAACGTAATCCACACAATGGGAGTTCCCTGGGTGGCGTGCTTGCCTTCCCAGTCCTCCTGGAGCAAGTCTAAGGGCCCACATACCCGGCATTCATATAAGAGTTCAAAGGGGGAAAATCCTGTTGACTTTTGGGGCACCTCCCTGTATGCAAACAACAGGTGGGGAAGGTATTTCTCCCAGTCCCTCCCATGCTGTTCAGCAAATGCCCGGAGCATTGACTTTAGGGTACCATTGAATCTTTCCAGAAGCCATTGGCTTGTGGGTGATATGGTGTCATGCATCTCTGCATCACCCCACACCTCTCACGTAAACATTTCATCAGGTCTGACATGAAGGAACCCCTTGATCACTGATAACCTCCTGCAGAAACCCAACGTGGGAGAAAATCCCAAGTAAGGCATCTGCCACTTTGTCTGTCCTCAGTGAGGATAGAGTGACTGCCTCTGGGTACTGGGTGGCATAATCCACCACAGTCAGTATGAATCTCTTCCCTAAGGAGCTGGGGGTATTTAAAGGTCCCACAATATCCATTTCCACCTTCTGGAATGGCTCCTCCACTATGGGCAATGGAATCAGGGCAGCTTGGGCTTTCTTGCCCGCCTTCCCTATTTCTTGGCACCGGTGACAAGACCTGCAATACTCCTTCACCTGCTGGGTGAAGATAGGCCAGTAGAACTTCTGGGCTAACTGCTACGTAGTGTGCACAATTCCCAGATGACCAGACAAGGGAATATCATGTACAGTTTTGAGCAACTGCTCACGATACCCCTGGGGAATGACAAGCTGCCTGCCTAGCACCCCTCCCTCTGTCTGCACAGCCTGAGTATACATAAGTCCATTTTCCCAATAAGCCTTATGTCTGCCGTCACCTCCTTCTACTCTGTCAGAGTCTGCCCAAGCCCTCAGCTTCTCTAAACTAGGGTCACTCCTCTGAGCAGCTGCAAACCCCTCACACATTCCCAAGGCATGGGACAGGTCCCCTTCAGTTGCTCAATTAGGGTCCCTGGCACTAGCGTCAGGGCACTCAGGATCACTGTCAATCCCAACCCTCTGACAAGGGGTCACCCCTTCCTCTTCAGAGTAACCCTCTGTAGCTGTGTGGTTACTTGCTACTGGGGAAATTTCTACCCCCTTTTCATTAATCTCCATATCAGGAGACACAGGCTGGGGAACCAGCCTCTCAGCGGTTTCCACAATGGCTTCTGTGGGGTTCAGGGAACTACAATTTTCCCTTGCTGCTTTGCTACAGGTAACTGCACATACCATCCCCTGTTGGAGACTGTTGCCCAGGATCACATCCACTGCTAAGGTTTTGGCGACAGCCACCTGTTGCACAGTTCTCACTGTTTCACCCCAGTCTAAGAGAACACTAGCGAGGGGCAATGTTTTTGCCTCACCAGTGAAGTTCTGTACAGTGATGTATTTATTGAATATAAGCTGAACAGGCTGTACCAGATCCCCCTTTACCAAGGTCAGGGATGCCCCTGTGCCCCTTAACCCTTGTGTCTGTACACCAGTCACCATGACTGGGTGCATGTATTCCCTCATGTTCACTGGCATGCTTCCAGGGACACACAAACAGCCTACTTCCTTTCTAGCACCCAGTTGTGTATTATTGCTCACCTTTTTGGGACACTGTCTGGCAATATGCCCAGTTTATTTACACAACCAACATTCATTTCTTCTCTCAGAGAAATCTTTTCTCTAAAACCTGGGGCTAACTGGTTTCAGTGGAGGCCGTGAGGGTTTTAGCTGCCCTGAAGGTGTGCTTTTCCCTTTCTGCACTGCCACGCCCACCCCATTCGCTCTCAGAGCAGGTCTGCTCTTGGCATAGCTGTCCGAGAGTTCAGCAGCCTCTTGCACTGTTTTGGGATCTCGGTCCTCTAGCCAGCTTTTCAGCTGTGCTGGGCACACCCAGAAAAACTGCTTTAACAGAACCACATTTTCAATTTTATCAACAGAGTTTGCCTCAATTCCTTCCCACCAACGTTTTAAAAACTGATGTTGTTTCATGGCTAGCTCCTCATAGCTCATGTCAGGACTTCTCCTGAGCTTACGGAATTTAGCTCTGTATGATTCAGCAATTAATTCAAACTTTTTTAACAGTGCAGCTTTAAGTTTGCTGTAATCATCACTGTCTTCATTGTTTATTTGACCCAGTGCATCCTGAACTTTCTCGGTAAGTAGTGGGGATAGCTGAAAGCTCCAGGACTCTCTAGGAATTTTAGCCTGAATACAAACTTTTTTCAAAAGAATTTAAAAAGGTATCCATATCCTCCCCCTCTTTAAATTCAGCTATTAATTTGGAATTCAATTGGTAACCCAGTCCTGTAGTCCCAGTTAAACCCAAGCCACTTACCTGCTCTGGTGCCACTGGTTGGAGTCACAGCTTCTCCAGTTCGTATTGCCTCTGGCACTCCTCTCTCCTCTCTCTTCTCCTCTGCAGCTCACTGGCACTCGTGCTCCTCATGGTCTGCCTCCCTCTGTTCTTGCTCTGCCTCTCAGCATTCTCGCTTTGCCTTATGGCGTTCTCGCTCTGCCTTCTCTTCTGCAGCTCGCTGGCGCGCACACACTCCTCATGGTCTGCCTCCCACTGTTCCTGCTCTGCCTCTCATCTCTCTCATTCTCTCTCTTCTCCTGAAACTCCAGCTCCATCCTGTGCAACTCAATTTGCAGCCTAAGTACTTCTGGATCCAGGATGCTGGTGACCTTCCCCTGCTGCTGTGGCCCTTCACTGACAGTGGCCCTGTTGTCCTCCTCTTTGGATCTGGACACTGCACTGGCCACTAGCCCTGCCACACTCGAGGTTTGGTCCTTTTCAGTCACGGTCCGTGACTCGCTGCTCTGGGTATCTGCTACCATCAGGGCATCTATGAGGTTCTGCTTGCTGACTTTCACCACAAAAGGGACTCCTGTGTTCCCACACAACTGCTTTAAGTTGTCTACAGTGTGCCTGCTGTAGTTGGAAATCATCTTCCCTCACTACTGCTACTCTAACTTGCACTTTAGAGAAAAAAAAATAAAATGGGTAGGAACTTGACTGTACACCAAGTGATATAGTTCTGTTTCCTTTTTAAAAATAAATCACTGCCTTTTTCTTTCTTTGCAAGTGAGCTTACAGTCTCAGCTGACACACTGAACAATACAAGCTTGTAATACCAAAATTATCCACACTGCTACCAACCAATCTGTCACAAACCCACTCAGCAGGTCAGTCCTCTACTCCCAAAGTGCCAACCTCTGAGCACAGTCTTGTGAACAGAAACAGGGTAACCCTCCTGGTCTGTTTTGTGGGTTCAAGTCAACCTTTGGTCTCAAGTTCTGGAGTGATTCAAACTGTGAACCTCTTGTTAGCATACCCAATGTACAGGCTCAGATAATTCTATCTTTGGGAGGCCAGATATCTTTGCCTACGGGCACCTAACCAGGTGCACAGAAATGAACCCTTAAAAACTGTAATAAAAGACCTCAGATTTAAAATGCTTATCTTTTTCCAGTTTGGTGTCACCATTCAAGCTTATGCACAATGTCTGCTTTAACCATATATACTCTACTTGTAAAGGAAAGAAATCAAAGACAGACCAAGTAAGTTCTAAAAATGGAGTTTTACTAAAATAGATAAAAAATATGTAACACATAAAATACAGAACTATTATATCACAAGACATACATATCTCTTAAACAAAACAGGTTTTAACAGTGCAGTTCCTACTACAGTACTTAGATTTCTCTCTCTCTCTAAATACCTGCTTAAAGTGCTCACAAATGTTTCTTTGTCAGAGTCTAGATAGAAGTGTCTCTGAAGGAAACAGAATGTTTAAAAGCTGTTTTTCCCACCTATTTGCATGAGGTCCCCTAGCTCCTCCCTGTCAGAATATATGAAAAAATATATCTATATAAAAACAGGATGTCTTTTCTAAGTATTAAATTCTGCAACCTCAGCATAACTCATGTTCTTCAAATGACTCTCTTTGATCTTATGATAAGCTTCCTCCTTCCAGGACATGAAAGCATCTTTTATGACTTTGCACTAAAATGTCACAGCCTGCTCTTCTTCCTCTAAGCATCATCAAAGTTTATGATTTTCCCTCTTAGCAACTACAGCTATAATTTACTTAGTTAAAGTCTGTAATTAGCTTTGGACCTTCCTGGTATCACCTTGTATCTAAAACCTGTGTGTGTATGTCATACTCACATGCTGTTTCAGCATTTCTCAAGAGAGACAATCCATAACCCATTTTTATATTACAAAAAATAATACAGTGATCAGAACCAGCTGTCCAAGTGTCACAGTGAGCTCTGCCCCTTTGTGTGCATGTTTTGTGATGCAAGAATCTTGAGTGCATGGGAGAAGCTCCAAGGACTTCTGTAGGGTCGCTTATTAAAATACTTTAAAAATATTTTAAAGATGAGACTTGAAGAAAGCAAAAGCCACATCTCAACTAACAAGGCCCTTATTTTTTTTTTTTATTTAGTTGTTTAACCAGGTATAGCACACTAAGCTGAAAGCTTTTTTACAGGAGCGACCTGGGAGCATTTACATGAGTGTTGATTTTTATTTCTTCAAAACTCACCTCTAAAATATTAAAAAAAAGTATTTTAATAAATGGCCCTACAGAAGTCTATTGAGCTTGCACCTGTGTTTTCCAGACTCTTACATCACAAAAAGTGCATGCGCGGGGGTGGAGCTCACTAGTGGGAAGTGAAAAAGATCAGTCTCTTGGTTCCATGAAGCCTAAATATAGTCCGTTTCCTCCCCAAAACCCTGCACCAAACAAATTAAATGTTGGCATCCTTGAACTCCTGGGCAGGCAAGGGTCCTTGGTGTGCCATTTGTTCTTCACTAGAAAAGGTGTTCTTTAAAGTGCTTGTATGATTTTGTGTGAAGAGGGTCTAGAAAAAAACAAACCAGTGTGGTGCTGTGCATTTGTTTGTAGTAAGGACTGTGGTAAGTATTTGGAAAAACATAGCAAAAACTATCTGGAATACAGCTATGTACTAACTTAAACACAGGGATTGTTTCACTGTTATAGAGTAGTGGACAGATGGAACAGATTGCCCAACAAGGCAGTTTGTGCAAAATCAGTGGTAAGCTTCAAGTATAGGTGGGATAGACACATGGGTTTAGTTGGGGGCAATAGAGGATGACAAAAGAGGAGGGGGAGAAAGTGTCAACTAAGGGTCTCAGTCTTATAGGTTAGGCAGGGATTAGAAAAAACTGGATAGAACAATTGGCTTTCTTTTGCGGTCAGTTTCTATGTTTCTATGTTAAAGATAGGTCATGTCACAGAGTTTATTAGTGTAGGGCTTAGCTAAAACATATCAGGGAATCCTGTGGGTGTGCTTACCCAGGACAAAGGTAGCACTGAGCTGGTGCCCCCTGCCCAAGAGGGGACTAATGTGCATCCATTTTTATGTTCACTATTGTGGCTGACAGTATTTTACTGGAGTGAAGGGACTTTTAATGAAGATGGGCAAAAAGTCATTCTGTGGTGTAGTGGAGTTTAGTGGGACTAAAGTAAATGCACAACTGGGGTAGAGTGTATTCCAGGTCTTCTAGGTTTGCACTAAATTTACATCGGGGTAAGGCAGCTTTCATGTTTGAACTGGATTCATACAACCACAGGGGTTAATGGCATAGATCAGCAATGGAGCATAAGGGGGTTAGATAGAATAATGCTCAAGTATGATATGGCAGGCACAGGGGTGAAGGAATAGGCTCAAGACTAACAACATGCAGGCGGAAGACTTTTGGGAGGGGTGAACCTACTCAGCTGCAGTCCTTTGGGAGGTGCTCTAGATTCATATCACCTGCCCTCTGTGGAGAAGATTTGAGTGTTCATTTCAGAGCTACCTGAAACAATGGATGAAATATGCCTGTTGCACAGTGGATTGGAGTGTGATCTGCAGCTGTCTGCTACCACCCCTTTCCCACAGCAGCCCACAGGAGTCCACCCTGGGAGATGGTGGGTAGTGGGTAGTGGGAGCTTCAGGTAGTGGAAGGAGTCTTGGACTTGTGACTGTAAACTGCTTCACCCACCTTGGGGAGGTGGGCCAGTCAGGTACTCCCCAAAGGGAGACAACACCAGTTACTTTTCTAATGTCAGTGACAACCACTAAGGCAACACTTGGAAGAGGAGAATGGCAAAAACCATGGGAGTGGCTAGGAAAGTCATAGTAGTAAGGAACTCAGTTGTAAGAGGGACAGAGAGAGTGATTTCTACGCATAGATATGGTCATAGGGTAGTGAGCTGTCACCCAGGGGCTGCAGTTAAAAGTGATATCACTAGGATAGAGGGGATACGTGAATGCATGGGTAAGGAGACGGATGTGATTGTCCACTTGGAAAACAACGACCTGGCCAGCTATGAGTTGGAGGAGGTCAAGACTGGTTTCTGAAGGTTGTGAGACAAGCTGATGACTGTAGCTGCATCAATTACCTTCTCAGAGGTCCTACCAGTATAGGATAATGGGAAGGAGAGGCTTCTAAAGATAGATCAGTTCAACTCATAGCTGAAGAACTGGTGTAGATATGAGGGGTTTAGATATGCAGTGGACTGGGGACAATTCTGGGATAAGAGTGTCTTTGAAAGAGATGACCTGCATCTTAATGAAGAAGGGGCAAATGCTCTAGGTTAGAAATCTGATGCCTTCATAACAAGTCTTTCAAACTTGGTGCTGGGAAGGCTGAAGTTAGGGGACTGCAGGGCCAGGTATTGAGGGTAAGGGCCCTAACCTGCATGCCTTTAATTGGGGTTTTGAGGCAGAGCAGGAATACCAGTAAGGAGCAAGCAAAGAGGTGAGAGCAGAGCTCCAGATAAGGGGAGTACCAACCTGTTTTACTCACCTCATTTTAGGAAATACTCTTCAGAATTTTTTTTAAAGAGTACCAGTACTCACCCAACATTTGTAAATACTCCACACTCCAAAGAATAGTGCTTCATAACACAACTGGTGATTTAAAAGGAGCATTGTTTCCGGATTTATAGCACTCATATGCATCATAATTTTGTTTTACTCACTGTATTTTAAAACTGGTGAGTAAATTGCTCCTACGGTACCTGCCAACTTTATCTGGAGCATTGTTGGCACTTGATCAATTCTTATCTAGAAAAAACTACACTGTTTTTAAAAACGTACTCCTCATTCCACTCTATCCAGACATTTGTTCGCATCTGAATTTGGTTTTATGCACCTCACTTTCAAAATGAGGAGTACAAGTACTCCCAAAAAATCTTATCTATAGCCCTGGGTGAAAGATTTTAATGAATAGGTTGACAGGTAGGACATGGAGGGGTCAGGACATGGACAAAGAAAGGGAAGCATGGAGGGTGATCCAGCTAAATGCCAGAAGCCTTGAGAACAAGAAGGAAGACATGTAGTTGATTGCTACAGAAGGATGCATTGACACCATAGCAGTAACAGAACATGGGCTACAATCAACAATGATAGGGGCCTCTCAATCCCAGACTATGCTCTGTTCTGAAGACAGACAGTGAAATGGGGGGGGTGTTGTACATAAAGGATGGTATAAGTGCACTGGAGGAGAAATCCATAAGGAAGGCAAGAGGATAGAATCACTATGGGCGCAGCTGGTGTTGGAAGAGAGAAGAACATCAGGTTGGGGATTTCCTACAGGCCCTCAAACCAGACTGAGCCAGTAGACAAGTTGTTGGAAAGGCAAATTAGGAAGGTTGTTGAGATGGGGAATGTGGTCTGAACTGGAGATCTGAATCTGTCTGATATTGATAGTGGCATACCTGGTGCAAGCAATGCATAGAGCCAGGTCCACATCTTGCAGGATGTCTTACTAGTACAGCATGTCATAGAACCAATATAGATGGGCCACCCAAGACTTGGTACTCTCAAACCACAATTTCATCAAATGGGTATGGGTTGGGCCCCCCAAGTGACAAACACAAACAATCATGGCACCAAATGGTTTAACATAACCCTCAGGGTTCGACGTCCCATGATCAAAATGCTACTATAGGTTAAGCTAGTGTGGGTAAGGCAATTGGATGGAGTGGACAAAAAATGTGACTGTAGCAAAAGGCAGGAAGGTTAAGAAGCCTATATGGTTCTCCAAGAAGATGACAGAGGCTGTAGAGGGCAGAGCCAGCATCTTTTAGAAAATACAAAAGTGATCAGATGGCAGAGAGTATGGAAGTTTATCAGGAGAAACTGAGGGCAGTGGAAGCAGCAGCAAAAATTGCATAAACGGATGTAGAGCTCAGGATAGTAAAAGTGAATACTAAAGCCTTCTTTAGGTTTATTAGTGAGAAGAGGAAGACTAAAGAGGGCATAGAAATGCTACAGAAAGGAGGTTAATTGGTGGTCGAGTATGAGGAGAAATAAACCTGCTGAATGAAGACTTCAGTTCAGTATTCACAGTGGAGGAAGTGGACCCTCTCCTGGAAAGTTTAATGAAGCCAGGGAAGGAAAATAGGCAGAATTTAGAAATGGGGCTAGATGCAGGGGGGCAGGGAACTTAGTGGGCTGAGAAGGTTGAAGGGTAACCCATGCATGTTCTTGTGTCTAGAGCACTATTTTAGAACTGATGTTACACCTTAGTCACTAATGTTAGACTGTCCTCTGCTGCCAAGACTTGCTATGCAGAAGCTCGTTAGATTATTTATATTGTCGTGTATCATTAACAAGTAGTTGGCCTGCACCTTCAGTGACTATTAACTTTGATCTTGTTCTTGATTGTCTGTGTTGTACTTTGCTATGTAATCTGTAATATATGCTGTTGTCAATGTCACTCATTGTTGCTGTACTGTACTTGTTGTTGTTCACTGACCCTTGACCCTAAGTAACCTCCCAGGTCATGCCTGAAAATAAGCGTTTACTTGTCTAGTGTACTTACCTGGTCAACAAAAACTAACTAAACTAACTAAGATAACTAAAAGTGGGATGGGCACTGTCAGAGCCATAGGCAGTTCTGTTTAATGGCTCTCTGGCAACAGGAGAGGCCCTGGAAGGTTGGAGAATGATATATGTAGTTCCTTCTCCAAGTTCTACCAAAGAATGAAATAAAGGGCACCCAAATAACTATCGGCAGTTAGTCTGTCCTCTAGCATATAGAAGTTGCAAGAGTCTGTTATCAAGGAGCAGATAGTGGAATTCCTTGAAGAAAAAAACCTACTTGATAAATGGCTGCATGGCTTGTGTGTGTGTGTGTGTGTGTGTGTGTGTGTGTGTGTGTGATGGTGAAGGCTATGCCAGATGAATTTCCTTGAGATCTTTAGTTCAGTGTCACAGGCAGTTGGCAAGGGCCAGGCTGTGGATGTTCCTCACTTGGACTTTAAAATGACCTTCAACTTGATGCTGCTACACAGGAGGCATGTGAAAAGGTTAAGGGATCTTGGAATAGGGGACAGCTTATCAATTGGATAAGCAACTGACTGAGGAAGAGGACACAGGTGGTAAATGGGTCACACTTTGGGGTAAGAAAGGATACAAGTGGTGGGCTACAAGGGTCTGTACTGGGACATGTGCTCTTCAATATGTTCATCTGCAGAATAGGAGAATGCATACAGGGAAATATTGTCTTATTCACATTCAACACAAAATTATGTGGCAGGGTAGACAGAGTAAACATAGAGTGGGGATTAGGGCAATTCGAAGAGACCTGCAGAGGCTGGAAAAATGGTCCAAGGTCTGACAGCCTATATCCAAAAAACTGTGTGGTTATGCAGATTGGCAAAACGAACCCCCAAATGGAGTATTTTATAGGAGATGTCAGAGTGTGTAAAACAGTGGAGGAAATGGACATGGGATAATCATTAGGGATACGTTGAAGGCATCAGACCACTGCAGTAAGGCATATGCTAATTCCAACAGGATGCGGGGCTGCACTGGCAAGGGTGTCACCATTAGGAGGCTGGAGGTGATTCTACCTCTCTACTGAGCCCTGTCAGGCCAAATCTAAAGTATTGTGTGCAGTTGTAGAGACCTCATGTTAAGAAAGACAGAGAGCAACTGGAAACAGTACAGAGGAGAGCCAAAAAAATGATACATGGTATGCAGGAAAGTTGAGTAACCTGAACTTGTACTTACTTGAGGCCAAAAGGGAAAGGAGAGATATGATAGAAACATTTCAGTACTTAAATGGGATTAACAGAGTAGTTAGTCAGAAAATGCAGTGAATGGACCTGCATTTGAGGGCTTGGATACAAACTGACTGGAAGTAAGTTCAAGAGAGAGATATGATGAAGTACTTTTTTACCTTGTAGGTGGTGGACGAGTGGAATAGCTTGCCAAGGGAAATTGCCAAGGCAGAGAAGATGCAGGGATACAAGTCAGGGCAGGACAGGTATAAGGGATTAACAGTAATGGGAGCAGGAGGGATACTAAACAGACTGAGCTGCTAATAGGGACCTCAGACTAAGCCCATCCTAAAATAGACTAGAGTGGAATTTGGTTGGGCCAGAGCAGACCAGATGGACCTTTGGTCTTGTTCTACCTGTAATCATTTCTGTCTTGAGAACTGAAACAATAAGGTTTTAACAGAGCTTTCTTATAGCATTCAGAGGATTTTATTCTGACATACAGATTTTGGTGAGCAGCACTGTAACTGACTTGGTCTTCATGAATTATGAGATATTTAGTCCCAGTTAAGAATGCTTCTGATGTAAATCATGGACAGTCAAGGGATATGTCTGCCTTTCTTTTTCTTTCTCTTTCTTTCTTTCTTTCTTTCTCATTGAAAACCCATGTTGCTTTCACACCCACCAGCCATGGATATAAACAATGGGGTCGATTTTCAAACAGACGTGAATTCTGCAAGTCCCAGGTGTACTGAAGACATAGTGCACCAGGCTTGGGTATTCTTCTGGCCAGTGACTGGGATTTTCTACTCCATGCGCCAATTGTTGCAAGTTAGACCAGCATTTTGTGGGCTATCTTGTGGCAATCCTGGGGGCCTTTTTTATGGAGCTTGTGCCAGATATTTGGCTCAAGCTACCGTAAAACATGGAAACTGTCAAACTGCTCCTGAGATTGTAAAATCAGGCACAGTTGCAGAAAAGGGGTTCAGCACACTGCCAGAACCAAAGTGTCCTGATGCAGGGCTTGATCCAAGTTCTGTGCCATGCTTTGGAAATCTGTCCCTATAGGTTTTTCTGGGAGGCAGATCAGATATAAAACACTCAACCATTCTGTGGCATTGCTTTAACTTCAAATGTAAACTTATTTTAATTTTTTTTCTATTTTTTTCATTTTCTTCCCAGTCTCTCTCAGACCATAGACTGATCTGAACACCTCAAAGGCTACTGCATTAGTGAGGTAGCTCTGCAGATCATATGGTACAGCCTGGGGGGCATGCTAAGTGTCAGCATTGATACCATGAATATATATACTTCATGTCACTTTTTGCCAGTTTATTCTGGGTTTATTGTATAGATTATATTTTGAACTATTCTGAACCTTTCTAGATAAATTTTCTTCAAGTGTCTTGAAATGGTTTGAAATATCCAAACTGACCAGGTTAATGATGCCAGATATTTCCCGCACAGGTTCACTCAAACCGTATTAAAATTTTGATCAACATATTGAGAATCTCATAACACAGTAAAGCAAAAGCTGTGTGTACAGTACAGAAATTCTGGATGATGTGGGATTATCTGAAAAGCTTCCTGTGACCAACTGCAGTAATACCAGACTAGATAAAATAAAACACTAAAGAAAGTGAATCCGCTGTATAATAGGCTTTGTAGACGTTCATAAAAAGTTAGTGAAACCAGATCATCACTGAATTCTTTACTCAGAATTAAGGTTACTTCAACTTGATGGCAGAAGAGAGTATCACAGGCTTTAATGTATATTGCCTTCCTGTGTTTAAGTTGTTTAATCTCAGAGTGAGCCCAGTGGAGTGGAGGGATGAGGCACTGGGCACATCACCTTCTGTCACGCCAGTGATCTGGGCTCAGAAATGGATGTGGGTCACTTGGAGCCAGCCAGGCAAAGGAGGATGGAACATCCTAAAGATACCTCTCCTTCCTCGGGGGGGAGGGTCTTGTGTATCCTACTAGACAGTTGTCACCTGCAGGTTCTAGATGACAGCACAGCAGGATGCCAAGGAAGGTGTCCCATCCATTTGATACTGTGGGACATTTCCATGGAGGTGAAGCTTGCACAACATGTCCCTGCACGTGCCGCAGTCCCAGGGAGAAAACGAAGGAAGCCCCTCCAACTGGAAGGATGAAGGCCTGGTGCCCTGCAGGTCCCACACCGGCTACTGGTCTTCCTGGTTCTCTGGCAGAGGACAGATGGACAATTGGTAGATCCCAAAAAAGCTAGTGATGGAGCAGTGGGGAACAGTCCAGAATGGGGCTAGTCGGGATGAGAGGAGATAAAATACAAAATGAGAAAAAAAAGTTTCATCTCTAAGGAGATAACCTGGTGAAGATATTTTAAAGGACTAATTAAAAATTTGAAAGAAAGTGTTAGGAGAAAGTCCTGAGATGTGCAGGGCACACGTGGAGGACAAATGAGTTATAGATTGCCAAGAAAATGAATACAGAGAATAATGGTTATGCAACTGTGTGTTATGGAATTTTTTTACACACTCGAAGGGTGTGATGACCCATAAACCTCGAGAGTGAAGCTTGAGAGGTTTATGAGGTCATCACACCCTGAGGGTGTGTAAAAAATTCCAATAACACAACAGTTGCATAACTTTTATTTTTTATAATTGTTGGTGCGAACAGTCTCACAAACACACACACACTTTTTCTCTGTTCTCCCTCACTCTGTGATTGACCTGTTTTCTGTGAGCTCCAAGTCCTGCTAGTGTCTGTTCGGGAGCAGATTCAGCCGATTCCGAGACATGGCGGGATCAATCAGATATTTATTGTGTATTTTGGGAGGCAGGAAAACCAGATAAATAATATAAAAATTGTGAGGGAATAGATTGTTGGTAAGCGGGAAGCCGAGCCACCATTTTTTACAGACTGCTCGGCCCGCCCACATGCAGAGAATGAGCCAATAAAGAGGCAGAATACAGATTATGCACAAGGATACTGGTGCTGAATTTCGAAAATGCTGTAATAACTGGTTATTATAGCATTTCCCAGTTTTTACTGCATTTTAAAATCATAGTAAAGCCGTATATTAAAGGGAGTCACCAGTAATTATAAATTCATACCACATGAGAAAAAAAGGTTGAGAAGAAATTCTGAGGAAGGAGGTAGAGGGACAACTCTACAAAAATAGCACATATGCTTTAATAATAGTGCAGAATAAGTCTTGTGAATGTAAAATATTTAGAAGACTTGCTATAATTGACTGAAAACCCAAACCTAGAAGACATTAAAGGGGCACTGTCAGCTTTGCCCCTTCGTTCTGTGCACAGTGTGAAAATTGTGCCTCCTGGCACACACCTAGCACACATGTACTGCAAAATGCCCCTATGTGTGTAAAAGTTAAGCTTCTGTACCACTGTTTTCTTTAGGCCGATAAAAATTCAGTCACGTCCCAGAAGCACATCCTGGCTGGGAACGTGGGTCAGCCCTGAGTGCAGTCACGAAGTACGATTTTTTTTCAAGGCACCTGTAAAAACATGTTATTCTTGTCCAGGCTGTTATAAAGAAATGCTGCTGATGACTCAAACTTGAAACCAAGCACTGTGAGGAGTACAATTTAAATTTTCAGAACAGAGCTGAAATCCCATGCATGCACTCGAAAGACATAAAGAAAGATCCCGTGCATGCGCAGGAGCATGCTGTTTGTGCTAACTGCATTGATTTCAGCTCCATTCTTAACATTTAAATTGTACTCCTCGGAGTGCTCGGTTTCAAGTTTGAGTTACCAGCAGCACTTCTTTATAACAGTCTGGACAAGAATAACATGTTTTTACAGGTGCCTTGAGGAAAACAAATCATACTCTGTGACTGCGCTTGGGGTTGACCTGCGTTCCCAACCAGGATATGCTTCCAGGATGTGACTGAATTCTGATCAGCCTGAAGAAAACAGTATTTTGGGCAAAATTACAGTTTCAGGTACAAAAGCTCAACTTTTATACACATAGGGGCATTTTGCAGTACATGTGTGCTAGGTGTGTGCCAGGAGGCACACTTTTCACTTTGGGCACAAAACGAATGGGCAAAGCTGTCAGTGCCCCTTTAACGTTAAATGCCATTTCAATAAACATAACATTTTTAATCATTTTATTTTGGTAGATACCTGATCTTTAATACAACTGTTTAAAATGAGGCATTTCAAACTTCCTACTAAAGAAGATGGCAAATACAGAATATTTCTGCAAGCTAAATGCCGCAATAGGCTTTGGCTAGCTGAAACTGAATGAGGTAAGTTCCAAACTATGCACCTTTAATTCACCTTGTTTGAAGTCTGGCTTTCTACATAATCCCTTTAGAATAGTATGAGCTCCAGATGTACACCACAAGACTATAAATATAATGTGCACAAAAAAATGACAGTGCTTATACATCAGTGGATGACATAATGTTGTAGGCAAGGATGAGCTGATGTTGAATTTGCATATGGAAATGCCAACAGTCAACAGTTTCACCTTTGACCCGAGGCTGTTGAAGTTTTAGGGAACTTCAGGTCTCTTCAACCCCTCAAGGTGGTCAGGGCTAGACCCATGGTCACATCCTCCATCACCCTAGTTACTTTACCCGTCTCAATCCCTTCCCCTTTCCCCCAGACTGTTTTAGGTAACAAAAAAATATGCTGGTTCCTAGCACTGTACTAGCTCAGGAGACAGCATTTTATTTTTAAACAATAGTCTGGATGGGGGGGGTGACAGAGTGTTAGAAGTGACTGGGGTGAGGGAGGTGTGGTGATAGGATGTTGCATACCTTTACTTGCATCTGCTAGAACCCCAGACCAAGGACCTAAAGTGTTTCAGCAGATATACTGAAGCTGAACTGAAGATGGGGAGGAGGGAGCAAAGCCAGACAGAATTTTCCAATTTTTTTTTTTTTTTTTTCCAATTATTTTACCAGGTGAGACACACTAAGCTGAAAGCTTGTTTGCAGGTGCAACCTGGGAGCACAAGGAAGTTAAGTGACTTGCTCAGGGTCACACAGTATGCAAGTGGGGGCTGTGGGATTCAAACTCAGGTCTCCAGATTTGCAGCTCAGAGCCTTAAACCACTGCGCCATACTGCCTCCAATGACTGGCTTCTCTTATCCTTAGTTGCAGGGAGCTTCGAAGGAATGTGATAAACAGCATTTGATGATCTAAAAATGAAATATATTTCACCATCTCAGACACATTGCTAAATTTCATCTCTACCTTGACAAGAGCAATCTGAAAACACTAGATCACCCCCCATCTTTATTAATGCAGTGTACTCTATGATGGCCTAACTGCAGATCAAATTTACAATGTTCAGCCTGTGATGAACACAGTAGCTCTTCTCTAGACCTCCACCAGGAGGTCAGATCATATAACCCCAACACTTTCTGCACTGCAGCTGATGCAAGTTAGGTGGAGGATCAGTTTTAAGGCTTTACTGTTAGTATATAAATTATGGCCATAAGCCCTCACTACTTTTGTAGCCTGTTGGCCATGTACCCAGAAACCACGGAGTTGCATTCTGTGGGGCAGCAACTTTTAGTTGTACCAAAATCAGGGTTAAAATCTACTAGGGACTCTACAAGACAATTTCTCTTTATACCTTCTTACTTGCTTCTGTTCTATAGAACTTATCTACAGTATGTTGATTATTGCTTTTATTGTCTGTATCAATGATGGGAGAATGCAAGCCTTAAACTACTGGTAGTTCTTTCCAGTTTAAATGTTGGATGACTGAAAATGCTATACTCAGTTATTTGTGGATAATATGTTGTATGAAGGAATATCCTGCTGTATTATGTTATGTATCTGATTTACTGACTGTAGTGTTGTCTTATTGGAAAACAATAACAACTATTCTATGATAAAAAAAAATCTGCTAGGGACAGATCTTTTTCTGTGGTTGCCAATTGATTTTGGAATGCACTCTCAACTAATATTCCTACTGCTGTAACTACAAGCTGCTTAAAAATTAGTAATGAAATAGGTAGAAAGAATGCTGGCTCCTGATAAGAGTAGCTTTCAGCTGGGCCATTGTCCTAGCACAATGGCCCAGCTAAAAGTAATATGTTTAAAAAATGCATTAAATTTACTAAAAATGACCAATTTCATAACAGCAATAAGGTACTCCAGGGGGTGTGTTATAGTGGGCTAACGTCCCTTCTCAGGTGGTGGAAGCACTCGGCTACGCCTCATGCTTCAACCCACCTGAGGTGGGCTATTATCCCACCATAACACAGCCCCTGATATACCTTATTGCTTAAATGTACAACCATTTTTTTTCAGCTAGGCTTTTGGTAACTAAGGAGAGAGATGCCTTTTACTTGACTAGTTTGCTCATGGCTCAGATATGTTCCTAATGTCACAAAGTAGCACACTAGAAACAAATAGTATTTTGTGTTTCATTTGATCTAGTTATGTTTGTGTGTTGGTGGCAAATATATTTTATTTATCTGTATTACACTTTAGCCTACAGCGCCTTGAATGCTGGAAATGTGTTTTTACATAATCCATTTATTTACTTATTTATTTAAAATTTGGTAACTGGAAAAGGCACACTGAGCTGAGACTCATTTCCAGGTGTGACCCGGGGAAGGGGGAGATAAAGTAAAACAGCAGTAGACAATAGCAAAACAGCACCTGAACAGATAGACGAGCAATGTGTTACAATGATACAATAAATAAAGAAATTTGCATGTACTACAAAAAAAACAAAATGCAGTGAACTTTAACAGTGCTTAGAATAATGACCAAAAACTTATATGGGTTAAAATCAAGACTTCAAGGTAACCTGAAGAAGGGTACCAGGAGCAAGTGGAGTGTGTGTGTGAAGTTTCAGCAGGCATTTGAAGGAGTTAAAGGATGAGGAGAGATGATGGGAGATGGGGAGTTTGTTGCAGAGAGAGTGAAGACTATCTGTATCTGTCTGTCTATCTATCTATCTATTGATCTATCCATCTGCATAAATATATGTCTGCAATCTGTCTGTCTATCCATCTATCTATCTATCTATCGATCGATCGATCGATCGATCGATCTATCGATCTATCTATCTAGCTATCGATTTATCTGTCTAGCTTGCTATCGATCTCGCTATCTATCCATCTATTTGCATAAATATATATCTGCAAACTGTCTGTCTGTCTATCGATCATCTAGCTATCATCTATCTATCTATCTATCTATCTATCTATCTATCTATCTATCTCAACTGAGGGCATGAAGACAAAGACAAATTATTAATAGCTGAGATAGAGCTAAATCCTTTTTTATTGTTATGTTTTGCCCCATTTTTCCTTTCTCTGTCCCCAACCATCATTGTCAAGGACAACACTGGTGCACCCTTCCTCCAGGTGGGTGGTGGAAGAGCAGCCACTTTTACAACCCTCACTCTCACTTTAATAACCTACTTGGTCCCAAATAGATTCTAGGGATCCCATGTGTATGAGACCCCAGGACATCATGTCCAGGTTCACACTCCTGCCTGGTGACAGTACAGAGCCCACCTGTTTGAAAGGGTTTAGTTTGTTCTTTCTTCTGTGGTAAGGTGGTTCATCTCAGAAGAAATAATAAATAGCATGGTGCCTCCACCCAGAAAGAATAAGTGGGATAGATGTTGTGCGCAGTATCATCTCCTGGGATGCAGTAGCTGCTCACCTCCTTACACTGGACTGGACCACCCCCTGGGGACCAATAAGACAATTGTTGCCTTCACCAACAAACACTCTAGTCAGGTTATACAAACTTGGCCAAATGTGGAAGTAAAATTCAACAAATTAACAGTGCTTTTGTTTAAGAACACAGGCCTGAGAGCTGGAGAAGAAAAGGAGTGGATCAATAACTACAAGCCGACGACCCCAACGTACACCCCGTTGCCTCTTGGTGGGGGTGGGGTGGAGTTGCAGGGGTGGGAACCCTAAAATCGAATTTTCTCACTTTTTCACTGTAGAAGAACCCTAACTGATGCATTAATGAAGTTTGAGCACCACGCCCCACCAACTTGTAAGTGTTAGGGCACATTACACACCCAATGACTAAAAGTACATTGACAACAGCAAGGCCAGCCATCAAACAAATGTTCCTCTAGTACATATATATATATATATATATATATATATATATATCTATATATAGATATAGATATATAGATATATACAGTATATATCTATATCTATATATCTATATATAATATATATATATATATATATATATATATATATATATATATATATATATATCACTATGAAAAGTGGCAGAATGTGTGAACATTTGAATTCTGTAGACAGTTCCTGTTTTAGAATATATTGAAGCTGCCAAGAAACTCAGATAATTTGGCACCTGGGCCCAGATATTTAAACATGTATGCAAGAGCAGAGCAAATGTGTGTGCTGCTCTTGCACTAGTGTTAGCACCTGACCCAGAGCTTGCTGTATTCATTTGGATAGCAGACCAGTGCTATCCAACTGAATATCGGCCTGTGTTGGTGCAGTGCTAAGTCTGATTGCACGGCCCTGACATTAATCAATCAATCAGCCAATCAATCAATCAGTCAAGCTTTATTTATAGAGTGCTTTTCCAATGCCAGAGCGCTTACACAGGATAAAACAAAAATCAACATAAAAATACCCAAGTTAAAAAAAAGGCAGCATACTGACTAATGCATTAAGCAACATCCAAAATGCTAAGTCAAACAAATAAGTTTTTAATGTGGACTTAAAAAATTTCAGTGGACAGGCACTCTCTAATCTGGGAAGGTAGAGAATTCCACAGGGTCGGGGCCCCAAAAGAAAACACTCTGGCCCCCAAGGTCTTTAAATGTACCCTGGGAATCTCCAGCAATCTCTCATCGGTGGAGCAGATTGGGCAGAGGGGGCAGTAGGGACGAGGAAGGTCTTGCAAATAATGTGGTCCCTGTCCATGTAGGGCCTTATAGGTCAGCAAAGCGACCTTGAAGGTGATCTTCCACCTCACCGGCAGCCAGTGCAGTTCACGGAGCACAGGCATGACATGGCTAGATCTTGACAAACCCGTCAACAACCTGGCTGCAGTGTTCTGCACCAGCTGCAGGCAACGGAGGTCCACCCCCAGAAGCCCTTGGTATAGAGCGTTGCAATAGTCAAGGCGGGAGGTCACAAAGGCATGGACCAATATTGGAAGGTCATCAGGTGGAACAAGGTGCTTTATCCTGGCAATGATCCTCAGATGGTAAAAAGAGGACTTGATGACTGCCGACACCTGACACTTAACAGTCAGTTCAATATCAAGAACCACGTCCAGATTCCACACCCATTCAGAGGACCTCAACTGATTATAAGCCCAGATGGCTGCCCAGGAGATAACCCCTCTACCCCAACATCTCAGTTTTTTCTGTTTTCAATCTTAACCAGCTGGCACTCATTCAGCCTTCAATCTCAGCTAG
Organism: Neoceratodus forsteri; assembly: GCA_016271365.2. NCBI lineage: Eukaryota > Metazoa > Chordata > Ceratodontiformes > Ceratodontidae > Neoceratodus > Neoceratodus forsteri. Next base: position 212,884,445 of record JADMNL010000024.1, read on the forward strand.
GCAGTTATTAAAGACCGAGATGGCATCATCTTGTTCAGGCACAAAGGACATGTACAGCTGAGTGTCATCTGCATAGCAGTGAAAACTCAGTCCGTATCTTCTTATAATGTCTTCCAACGGCAGCATATACACCGCAAACAACATGGGAGACAAAATGGAGCCCTGAGGCACCCAACAGTCCAGGAATAAAGGGGCCAAGGAACAAATCCCCGACACACTCTCTGAGTCCTGCCTGTGAGGAAAGAATGAAACCAACTGAGAACTGTACCAGACAGTCCACAGAACAACCTCAGGTTCTCCAGTAGTACCCAATGGTCCACAGTGTCAAACGCTGCAGACAGATCAAGAAGAACCAAGATCAAATGACTCTTCTGATCTCTCGCTATCAGGAGATCATTTAGTACCTGCCCGAGGGCCATCTCGGTACTATGCCTCCTCTGAAAACCAGACTGGAGAGAATCATAGATGCAGTGGGTGGTAAGATAGTCTTCAAGTTGCAACGCAACCACATTCTCAATAACCTTACCCACAAAGGGTAGGATAGAGACTGGTCTGTAGTTTGTGAGACAGTCTGGGTTGAGGGAAGAGTTCTTCAAGAGGGGTGTCATCAATGCCTCTTTCAAGAGGCAAGGAAACATACCCTTTTCCAATGAGCACCAATCTATCTTGACATGGACCTGGGCTGTATCCAGCCCACAGGAAACAGTGCCCTGGGACACGATAGCACTGGCAGCTATGTTGGCTATATTCAGCTGCACCATGCAATGAGCCCATTGGGCATGCAAGGTGCTAAGGGACCATTTTCATGCCCATTATGGGCTCATTTGGATGTGGAGCAGTGGCCCTTTAGCACTCATCCTGTGAGCGTAGACACGTCATCCCTGGTGTCTAGCAGTGTCTGTCCCCACCCTTTCCATAGATTGAATATATATTCCTGGTGTGTAGTGGCACTCCACCTCAGATTACCTGTTCTTCATAGTGGAACACATATCTCAGGTGTCTAGTGGCACCCCTGCCTCTGATCACCCATCCCATATATTATCCACACATCCTTGGTATCTAGTGGTACCCCCAATCACCTGCCCCATATATTACACATATGTCTGGTGTCAAGTGCACCCCCAATCGTGTATTCCATATGGTGGAACACATATCCCTAGTCTAGTGGCATCTACCCAATCACCAGTCCCATATTGTACCACATATCCCTCATGTCTAGTGGCACCCCCAACCCCAAATCACCTGGTTTATGTACCCTATAATATTCCTGGTGTACAGTGATACCCCACCCAATCCCCCAAATGCTGATCAACAAACAGACCAGCAAACAGTGGCCCCCCCTCACCTGCCCTATATACACCCAGAAAACCTCCCAACCAACCCCTCCTTTCCAGTGTGTGCAGGGATGTGTATTGAATCCTGATATTGTGACCAGCACAGCCCTTCTCTCACCTCTGCAGCCGGATGCCATATGAGTCACAAGTGAGTGTGCATACAGTATACTGTACACAAGCTGACTGTCAGCTCATCCAGCAGTTGGCCATGGTACCATATCAGGAATAATGCATGTCCCCAGAGACACTGGTAAGGGGGTTGGTTGGGTGGTGTTCTGGGTGTGTACAGTGCAGGAGGGGGGCCACTGGTCTGCCACTGTTTCTTGACTGGCATTCTGGGGATAGGGCAGGAGTACCACTGGATACCAGGGATATTACAGAGTACATGGGTCAGGTGATCATGGGGTGGAATGTCACTAGACACCAGGGATATGTAAACAATATCTGGGACAGGGAATCAGGGGTGGGGTGCCACTAAACACCAGGGAGTTGTGTACTATATACAGGACAGGTGGTCTGGGTGGGAGGTGCCACTGAACACCAGGGTCTGAAACATCACTGGTGTGTTAACAGTCAAGGGTGGGCAGCTGCAGTACCACCATCCCACCATCAGTGGGGTGGGGGCATGGGCTTAATGCCTGGTTAAGATGAGGTGTTTGGCAATGATAAATAGCGCCACTTAGGGTGCTGTTTACTGCCATTGCAAACCTGTGAAAATGCCACTGTGTCTGTATACAGGAGGGGACCCCTCGTTTGCATGGACACAGTGTTGTGCTAGTACTTGGGTGCTTATGGGTTTAATATGTGCTACAAGGTCCTCTGAATATAGGCCCCCAAAAAACTGGATGCAAACCCAGATAGTGCTGGTGCAACCCCATTAGTGCCAGTGCTAACTTTCAAATGTCTGGTCCCAGGTGTTATGCTGTTCCATTTCACGCTGGCCCTAAATATAAAGGTCAATTTGTGTCTTTTTTTACTTTAAGAACTTTGTAGGGTAATGAACCTGTGGAATCTTCCAGGAAACTATGTAGAACTGAATAACAAAGGTACAAGCCTGTTGTTTCCTATGTGTTTCAGATTGCCAGACTAGAGATACTGAAGATGCAAAGTGGTTTTAAAAGGTCTATGCATGAAGGGGCAGCATAAGATTTATAATTGTCACTTAGGTCTTGAAAATGTGGAAACAAAATTATGTATGGTCTGGTACTGAATCAGAATGAATTAGGAAATCTCACTAGTAAGGCTTTTGCAAGTTTCATGAAATGTGTAAAAAAACTGCACAGTTTGTAAAGTTGGTGAAAAGGTACTGGAACTGTATTTTTCCTGCAACTCCTGATTCTGCAGTTCCCGTTAGGGAAAAAAGAGATATGGAAATAGACTTAGCCAAGCATGCAAACCCAGATAATAGCAAGCAGTTCTTCAGTTATATAAACTCACATAAAAAGATACAAAAATTGGGCCAGTCAGAAAGAAAATGGGGATGCAATTATCAATACAACAGATATGGTGAATATTTTCAGCACACATTTTTGTTCTGTTTTCTCAAAATATTATTGCTGACAAACCTGATCAAATTGAAATTATCAAGGAAGATACATATACCAAAATAAAACTATAAAAAACCTAGCTCACCAGGGCCGGACAGCATCTCATCTCAAATGCTAAAAATTATGGATGAGAACATCATCAAACCATTACCAATATTATAGGAACAATCAGCAGAAAATTAGATTTTTCCATATGATTGGAGGACAGCAGATGTTGTGCCAGTACACAAGAAGTAAGTAAAAAAGATGTTAAAAAATTACTATCCTATTAGTCTTACATCCATATTCAGAAACAATTTTGAGTCTATTATTGAAGACAAAATAACAGAGCACCTGATTAAACAAAATCAAGCAGATAATGAACAAAATGTGTTTATTACAAATAGAATAATGGCTAGGTAACTGGGTATTACTGGTGAGTAATACCATCGAGAGGTTCTGGACACATAGGAACCTCAAGAGTGAAACTCGAGAGGTTCTCGTGTCCAGAACCTTGAGATGGTATCTCACCAGTAATGCCCAGTTACCTATTATTTTTTTTAATATATGGATCCGACTTTTTTTTTTTAATCATTTTGCTGTGACCGGTCGGCTGTTAACTAAAGGAATCTCGCACTTGTAGCCGACTGCCACAGCCTGTCACACTGTGTAGTCTGGTCTGCCTGTCTTCCCCAACTAACACACATGCATAGCAAACATTTCATTTTCTTTTACCTTTTGTTTTTGGGGGTGGGTGAGCACAGGATCAGCGAGATACATTTTTGTTTGTAGATATGCAGAAAAAAACTGTGAAGTTTCATCACTGTGGACTCCGCGTAGTGTCATCTCACTAATCGAGAATCCGCCACCATGTTTTTCGAACTGTTTCAACTGGAAATGCACCAATCAGAAGGCACGCTTAAAAGACGTGACAAGATAGAACCGCGCTTGCGCTGTTCATCTTTGGTGATTATACTATCGTTCAGGTCCTGAACTATAGTATTACGGCTCCTGAACAAAAGTATAATCACTAGGAAACAGTGGTATTATCGCTCCAGGAGCCATACTATTACCAGGATTTTTTATATGCTTTATGATGGTATTAATTTGACAATCCATATATTAAAGTTAAATACTGTATGACCATCTTCTGCAAAGCATTTGACATGATGCTGCCCTGGGAAATAATAGAAAAAAATTGAAACAATTTGAAATAAACCCTATAATCATTAACTAGGCAAGAAACTTGCAAAATAACAGGACACAAAGGATTATGATAAATGGTCACTATTTATCACTGGCAAATGTGACAAGCGGAGTACCACAGAGTTTGGTACTTGGACTGATTATTTTCCAAATATTTGTTGTAGATATGAATGACATGGTACTAAACTGGAGCATTAAATATGCAGATGGCACCAAACTTGGTGGATTATGTGAAACAACTGATCAAACCCATGTCATCCAATCTGATCTAGACCAGAATATTCAGTAGGCATACATTTGGGGGATAAAAATCAACTTGGGGAAAATGTAGCATAATGCAATTAGGAAATAACAGATTTACTTCATACACCTTATGAAACACTGTACTTAATCACAGATGAATAAGATCTAGGTGTCATTGTAACTAATAAACTAGAAACAATTCAATATGGTGATTTCAAAAGCAAACAGGGTACTTTGGTCTATCAGGAAAAACAACCTGAGATGTAGAATGTGAGTTAGTCTAGCATCATATAAAGCATATGTCAGACTTCAACTGAACTGTGCAGATTAATTGTGATGCCCTAATAAGAACAGACCATTATCAAAATGGAAAATATAACATGTAGGGCTATCAAAATTATCTTAAGGCTTCAAGATGTGACATATGAAAAAAAAGCTATAACAATTAAACCATGTGCCACTTCATACACATAGAATTAGGGGAGGCATCCTATTAATGCATGACATTATAGAAGAGCCATACACGATGTGTGAAATTAACTTCAAATTTAAAATATTAAAATCTAATACTAGAGGTCATCTATTACAAGTAAAAAAGTAAAAAAATGTAATACTATCATATATTACACACAGAGTATAGTTAATCTATGAACAAGCTGCCAAATAATATCATCATAAGCAAAACTTAATTAGGGTTAAAATCTAAATTAGATGGATATATACTAAATGCAGCAGTATGTATTACTGAACGGAGCTGGAGCTATGTGCTTACACCCTTCTAAGTTCCTTTCAACCTCAGTATGACCCTTAGTATCTGCTTATGATTTTTTCTCTGCACGTTCTGTGATTGCAAGTAAAGAAGTAATCAAGTCCCATAGTTTAAAGGAAAAATGCTAGAGATTCAGTTTTGTGGCATTTGTCCCCTGCAAATCAATCCATTTGCATATATGAATGCCAAAAGTCACATTTTGAAACTCCAGTGTTTTTCTCTATTTTCTGCAGAATTGCATGACACTTTATGGGAATTTGCCAACACAATTTAAAATTTCATCCAGTCATACTCACAGGTGATGGAAGGCTACTTATCTTACTTGAAATACAAACAAGTCAGCATGCAGATGCACTGAACCCATATGTAGTATCACTCAGATTATTTATATGAGGTAGGCAAATAATTACTTAATAGTCCCTTGAAGTTCATAAATTGCATTATACCACCAGGAGTCAGAGCATCATAAACTGCGTGAAAGCTGTTTTGTAATGTGTGAATACCCTGGTGCAGTATTTAGGAATAATGCGCTAGACTCCATCAGTAAAGAGTCTCAGCAATTAAGCAACAATAACAAGCCAGACACATGGGTATTGAGTGGTGATTTATAACCAGCCAGACAGTTATTGTCCTGAGGTTAAGTAGGGGGCTATTAACCTAGCTGGTCATTAATTTGTACCAGAAATGCTCTGGACAAAGGTCAATTGTGTTATTATAAGCTCTTACAATGATTTTGAGTCAGAATATTAAGGTGTTTGAATTATTTCTAATGTATTAACACCCAGGCACCTTTTCCTGGGTATTATGGACCTGCAAAGTAGGCAGTCACTTGAATTGATAGTCAGTGTTTCATTTTCCTTACAGTTGTCTCTATAGAGCGGAACTTAACACACCTCAAATAAAAGTTTTTATTTGGAATTTAAACATCTGTAACATGCCACCACTAAGCAATTAGAACTAACACTGAGATTCTTAACACCAGTGGCATAGTTTAATGCTTGAGGCTTAGCCATGGGTTTCTAACACTACACTGGTTCATTATCTGCCAGTTAAGGACCAAAAGTAAGACCCATACTACAAATGTATTTGTCATTTTTGCCCATATATTTTCATACTTTATTTGAATCATATTTTTAAAACGTTCATTGATACTCTTTAATAAATCTGCTGGGTATGATTTTTTTGAACAAATAGGAGCCTGGTCCTTCATGTATTCCTGATTTCACTTTTGCTGCTTAATACTGTACGATAACTTATTTTGCACTGTAGATGTTATTAATTTGATAGTTGTGGGTTATTTTATTTTATTCAGATATGTGGAAATATGTAAGTGCTTGGATTATGGAAATAATGCTGTTGTTTTGGATACTTACTGTAGTTATTTCTGACCAACCTAATATTTATAACTTTTTATACACATCCTCATTTGTTGTCTATTAAGGAATGCAGTTTATACTTATATGTAGCTATTTATAATAGTAAACATGAAAAAATAACGTTTGTATCTGGGTTCATATTGCATTATGATATATGTGTGAGTTTGTATGGCATAGAAATGTGTTTTCTAAGTTATGATGTGTTGGTATTATTTAATCCTCAGAGGTTAATTAGCTAGTTACTTATATAACATGGTTGATCCTTTTCATTTCAGCAAAAGAAGGGTTGTCTTAATAAAAGACAGACACCTTTGTTCTGGGCCCTGAGACAATGAAGATGGGCTCAGTGAGGGGATATGGGGGAGAGGAGAGGCAAGGAAAGGGGTGGCCCTATGACATGAGGGAAGTAAGGATGGAGCATGGGAAAGGTGGAGGAAGGAGACTGGCTGGAAGAGAGACACAGAGAGAAAGAGAGAGAGCTAAGGGGAAGGGCTTAAGGGCTTAAAAGTGGCTGCACAGTAGCAGATCCCCTTCAATTCTGTGAGCCAGAATTTTTATTTGGTCAGCACATCAGTCAGTGATCAGGTGATTTGATTTCTTGTTTGGATTCAAGTAAGATGGAATTTTTGAATATTATAAAGGGTCAATTTATCCAAATAAATGTGAGTATAAGCTAACATTGAGGCAACAACAAAAAAAAAAGAATAAGAAGAAAGATAATAGAAATGTTTAGCACATATAGAGCTGTTTCTGGTATTGCCCTATGTTAGATGTGGGGCATAGATATAATGTTATGAACTTTCAGTGACTATTTAAGTTAGAAATTATGTATCTGTCTTAAAGTTGAACAGTAATGTTGATAAGTAGTTGCTGTAACTCAAAAATATATTCCCTTTACCAAGAAGAGTGGTAAGCTTGCCACTAGGCTGGGTAATTTGGTTGATGTGAGGATCTGGGGACAAAAGGCCTCTAAAGTGCTCCAGTAGATGGCCACTTTAATGGTGACTGACTAGAACAAGGAAGGGGCATTTTCTGTGTCCAGCAAAAGTGGAAAGAAAGAAGAGTTATTTTATGGTAGTCTGCCTCCTGAAAAGGTTTGCGGTGGATTGTGAGGCACCAACTCGGCTGGCTTCTGACTGCGGGGTCGAGTGGTCATAAGGGTGATAGTGCTACTGGGAAGGTCCATGAGACAGGTGAGCATGGCTGACTGAATTGCAGAGTACACCAGTGGAGGCCGGCCATGTACATGAAGAAGCCAAAAGGTTTTTGTATATATATAAAAATATATATATATATAAGGCAAAAAAACTCTGCTTAATGCACCAGTTAGGGTTGTTCCATAGTGACAAAAGTGAGGAAATTTGGTGTTAGGGTTGAAAAGCCTAACTCCGCATTCACCCCCCAACCCACAGCACCACACACACACAGACACACACACACACATATGCAAGTGGGGGGAGGACCAAGGCAACCTGACCAATCACAGGCAACCAGCAGCAGGCGCACAGTCATGCTCTGATATAAGCACGCCATGTGTGACTGTCCACTCAGGATGCTGTACCTGGTTGGGGGCATTGCCTGTCTGAGGCCATGCAAATCTAACTGTGCTAATTTGAGTGTCCTTGTGATCAGTGAGGTGTACCACTGATGTCCATACCCTCAGGTTTGCTGTGGGTCTCCACTCAGGATGCAGTACCTGGTCTCAGGGTTTGGGGGGACATTGCCTGGCTGAGGTCATGCAACTCATAACTGTGCTAACTGGAGTGTACCTGTAGTCATGGAGGTGTACTATTGATATCAATGGCCTTTGTTTTTCTGTGGCTGTCCACTCAGGATGCAGAAAGTGCTCTCTGGGGTGCAGTGCCTGCCTGAGACGGTGCAACTCCTAAGTGTGCTAACTTCTGTACAGCTGCAATGAGGGAGTTGCACTTTTGATGTCCATTGGCTTATTTTTGCTGTGGCCCTCCAGTCAATATGCAGTACCTGGTCTGGGGGGGTGGGGCATTGCCTGGCAGAGGTCCTTCAATTCCTAAGTGTGCTAACTTGTGTGTACCTGCAATCAAGGAGATATACCATAGATGTCCATGGCCTTAGTGTTGCTGTGGCTCTCCACTAAGTATGCAGTACCTGGTCTGGGGGGTGGGGCATTGTGTGGCGGAGGTCCTCCATTTCCTAACTGTTAACTTGTGTGTACCTTCAGTGAGGAAGATATACCATAGATGCCCATGGCATTACTGTTGTTGTTGTGGCTTTCCACTCAGGGTGCAGTACGTGGTGTTCCAGGGCATGGGCATTGCTAGCTAAGGCCATGCAAGTCCTATGTGTGGTAACTTGTGTGCACCTGCAATCAGGGATATCTACCATTGGTGTACATGGCCCCAGTTTTGCTGTGGATCTCCAATGAGCATGCAGTACCTGAGTACCTGGTGTGGGGTGGTGGGGATGTCATGTAGTACATTTAGACAGTTGTATTTTATTTCTGTCAGCTGCTGCTGGTTGTCTGTGATTGGTCGTGTTGCCTTGGTCCTCCGCCCCTACTTGCATATGTGTGTGTGTGTGTGTCTGTGTGTGTGTGGTGCTAGGGAGGTGTTGGGTGAATGTGGAGTTAGGGTTTTCAACCCTAACACCAAATTTCCTCACATTTGTCGCTGTGGAACAACTCTAACTGATGCATAAAATGGAGTTTTTTGACTCTAATTTCCCTTCTTTTTGAGAATGATGATGACAAGTAGTGAAAGTAATGCAGTGGTGCCCCACACTTCTGCCACATGATGTCTTGTGACATAGTAACAGGAACAACAACATAAACAGAAGTGCCAACAGTGGTGCATATGGTAATGGAAATGTAAATGGTAAAGGAAACATTAATAGAAATGCAAGCGCAAAGTGACGCCAAAGCGAACAGTGACACAAACGGACATTGAAGCGCATACGAAAATGAAACTGGTAATGTGAACAGTGATGACAGTGGTATTTTAAATGGAAATGTTAAGTGTCACAGCAAAAAGAATGCGAAAGAGAACAGAAACGGAAACGCAAATGCAAGCGCACACGTAAATGCAAACCATAACGTGCACAGGCATGGTACCACAATAGTAAATGTAAATGGTAAAGTTAACATGAAGAATAATGCCAAAGGAAACAGAAACAGAAATGGGGACGGAGGCGCATACAGAAACGCAAACCGTAACGTGCATGGTCACGGAATCGCAATTGTTAACGCAAATGGTAATGGTAACAGCAACAATAATGCCAAAGGAAAGAGAAATGCAAATGCAAGTGAGTACAGAAATGCAAACCATTATGCGCATGGTCATGGTATCACAATTGTAAACACAAATGGTAGCAGTAACAGCAAAAATAATGCCAAAGGAAACAGAAATGAAACATAAACGCAAGCGCGTACAGAAACACAAACCATAATGCACGTGCATGGTACCATAATTGCAAATGAAACAGGTAATGGTAACAGCAACAATAACGCCAAATGACACAGAAATGCAAATGCAAACGCAAGTGCAAGTGAAAACGCAAACCGTAACACACACAGTGACATAGATGATAACGGTGCCGCAAACGGTAACGGAAATGCAACTGGAAACGCTAACTGGCACAGTAACGAAAGGGCACACCCTTCTTTTCCCCAGAAAATGCATTGGAAAACACATTGAAAACAAAGAATGTATACATAACAATGGGCCTCGGAGCAGAAAATGAGGACTTGGAATATTAAATTGCTTATATCTCAGGAACCATACGACGTAGAAAAAATGTAAATTTCATATGAATTATGACTTTCCTGGCTAGTTTTGTACTTAGCCTCCATTTGGGGGCTAAGCATTTTGTGATGAAAAGTCCCAGATCTCGCACTATTTCCGTAGATATGGCTCAAAGGCGCAGACGGACGCCGTAATGTTATCCAATGAAAAAGCATCAAATTCAGAGCCGCTCACTGTGCTGGCTTGCAACATTTTTCACCAAACCACAAAAAGGCACATCAGTGGGAAGTTGGCTTTCTTCTCTCCAAATTTCAGCCCAAAAGACCAAACCGTTATTTTGCAGCAGGGCGGCAAAGGATTCCTGTAATGCGGCGGAAGCCGTAATGTTATCCTATGGGAAAAGGTGTCAACTTTGGAGTGCAGTAACTTTGCTGCCTTGTAATATTTTTTCACCAATACACTGAAAGGTACATCTGTGAGATGTTGGCTGTGTTCCCTCTGAATTTCAGCCCAAAAGACCAAACCATTCTTTTGCAGCAGGGTGGCAAAGAAGTGCTGTCATTTTGCCATAGCCTGGAAAAGTAGTGTCGTGATTTGCGAATGTTTTCGCAAAAATTTGCAACACTTTCATGAGTGCAACACTACTTTGCGACACTACTTTTTCCAGAAATTTGAAAAACATATTTCTAGGCTGTTTAACCTCAAAATAAAGACATGCCTAACATCCTCAGGGTCCGACTAGGTAAACACAAAAATAATTGTGTTGCTAGAGGGTCCAAAATTTAAATGCCAAGCATTTTTCTGATCACCAACTGAAAACAAAATGGCAGATTTGCAAAAGTAAAAGGGCTGATTGCAAAAGTAAAAACTGTATTTGCGACATTTTCAAACTTTTTGTTAACTTTTCCCAGTATCTTATAATGGGAACTTATTTTTTTGAATAACTTTTGAACCGTTTAATATTTTTTCAAGAAACCTTTGAAAGGCACATCAGGGACCCTGGGCACATTTTCCCTGAAGTTATTGGACTGGTCACACAAACTGTGTGACCTTTAGGCGCAAGCAAAAATTCACCAGAAAGCGTAAATGTGCGCGCAGATCATGCTTAATAACTCTGCAGCTGTATATCTGACCACTACAAACGTTGGCAGATCCCAAGATGTATGGTTCTTGATCAAGCATTCCAAATTTCAGGCAAATCCATTGAATGGTGACAAAGTTATTAAGGTGCAAAGTTTGACCCTTTAACCTTAAAAGGGATCCTCAACCCTAACTATGGTAGCACTACAATGCTACCATAATATATATATATATATATATATATATATATATATGAAAGAAACTGGCTCAAAAGAAGAAAACAAAGTGCTGTTAGAGATGTGGAAGGACACAAAGAGTGGTCTGCCGCCATGTTCCAGCTGTGTGGTTATTGGGTGGGGTTGGAAGCCAGATCAGATGGGTTGCGTTGAAGGCTGCAAGACTGGTAACATTTGCCACAGAAGGGTGGGAGACAGAAAATTAAGCAGGCAGGCTGCATGGACGACTGCCATTTTTCCTCACCTGTTTGCTTTGAAAGGGGGAAGGGATGCAAATGGAGGGGGTGGCCACCAGCATGGCTGGGTAAGCGGGAGCTGCAGACCACCCAGGAAGGCTTCCATCAAGGAGGAAGCATGCAGTGATATTTCTGGGAGGGCCACAAGGCACGGCCATCAAGGAGGACGGAGCAAGAGGTTACAGGTGGACCGCGTGGGTGGCCGTCATTTTATAATAGGCTGTAGCTAGGCTGGAACAGGCAGACCACATAGCAGCCACCATTTTGTATGGAGGGAGCTAGGGTTTTTGTTAGGCAGACCACGTGGCTGCCACAATTTTGTATGGCTGGAGTCTTGATGGTGTTGGGCGGACTGCATTGTGGCCGCCATTTTGTATGGCTGGAGCAATGGGTTTAGGTGGGCTGTGTGGTAGCCGCCATCTTGTTCAGAGCTGCGGCCTAGTTTGTGTGTACCGCAGGTGCGTCCACCATTTAGCGGGTGAAGGAGCCTGTTAATAATGTTTTTTTTTGGTTTTGTTTTTGTTTTTTTTTATAAAGGGCGATTGGAAAGAATATTAATGGAGCATATTCATGAAGAAGTTGGAACTAGGCATTTCAGGACAATGGTGAGTCAGACGGGGATATAGATAAAAGAGGACATGATACAAGGGGATATTCACTGGGAGAGAAGGCTATTACCCTAGATTGACAAATGCAAAAAAAAAAGGGGGTGCTATTAATCAGAAGAGATTAATACCAACAATGGTGTGCCTATACAGGGTCAAGATACAGTAATATGGGGAAGGCAGTTCAGTGGAATGGCTGAACTGAGGGTGATTAAGGCTGCCACAATGGCCAAATTAATCAAGGTAAAATAACAAAAGGACAGTGTGTGCATGTGGCTGCAAAGCTTTTCACATATGCAAATTTCTTTTTCAAATTAATTTACCAGGCACCATGAATACAAGGGAAAAGAGAACAATGAAGGAGGATGCCATGAAACTCATTATGGACCTCGTGAGCAGGGTGCATCAGGTGCTGGACACATTGGAGGATATGGAGCTGGATAACAGGAATCCAGATAGAAGAGGGAGGAAGAGGAAGGATGGAGCAGATACTGATAAGAAGGGCAAGAAGCAGCTGAAGGGTGGAGCCCCAAGGGCACCAACTCCGAAGATACCCAGGCCCCAATTCTCCCTGTCAGAGCCATTACCGATCCTGATGCCTGTTTCATTGCCATTACCTCTTCCTTCTCCAAACCCAGTCCTAGGACCACTGCTTCAGCCACTGCCTGGTCCTACTCCAGTCCCAGTCCCTGGACCAGTACCCGTACAGTGTTGCAGCCTATGCCAGTGCCTCCACCTGAGCCACAGCCTATCCCAGCCTCTCAGCCTTGCCCGATAATGGCACCAACTCTGCAACCACTTCCGTCTCTGCCACTGGCACTGATCCCAATGCCCCTACCACAGCCAGTGCCACAGGAGCCCGTGGGGCTGTTTCCAGAGCCAGTGCCTAATCCAGGACTACAGCTAGGGCCTTCAACCATACCCCAACCCAACACAAGTATGGGTGAGATTTTTATTGAAAGCAGTACTAAAGAGTACATAGTGCAGTTGTTAGGAGGTATGGGATCTGGAAAATGGAAAAAGTACTGACCAAATTGAAAAAAGGAAAAGAGGGGGAGAATTCGACAGAGTCAGTAAGGACTGACAAGATAGAGAAGGCAGAGTGAGAGTTAGGCACCCCAGTGGGTGATAATTAGGGATCATGTGCCGTTAGCTATGAAAGAGAAGATTTAGAAGGGTGAATACATTGACATTTTTACTTTAGTGGACAAAAAGATGTCAGAGAATTACTGTATGATGAGAAAGAGAGCTTTGGTAAAAAAGATGTGGTGTCAGCTGTGGTTTTGGTGGGGAAGGGAGAAGAACAAAAAGGCACAGGTTTAAAAGGGAAAACATGGGATGCATGGTCAGTGGGGTTTACGTACTATAGTGCCATTGTTGAAGAAAAGAAGCCAGAGTTAGCCATACCATTATTAGCCTATTCATTAATTGTTAGGACTGCATATAAGATGAAGGGAGGAACCAACTGGACTCAATATGATGAGATGTTTAGGCAGCGGATGACGACATTCAGTGGTGATGTCAGTTGGGACACCAGACATTCAGACATTTGGCTTGAAACAATGATAGAGCCGGGAGGAACGGAGTCTGAATGGGCAAAGGGAACAGACGGATATCAAAAATGCTGTTGGGGGTATAATAGGACATACTGCTCATTCCCCAGTTGCTGCTTTAAGCATGCCTGCTCCAAGTGTGGTGGTTTACACCCCGCATCAAAATGCAGTACCTACATGGTGCACACCTTGGGGGTAATTATAGAGGGCAGTCCTTTGGGCAGGCCACAACAGGCAGAGGGGGATATTGGGACAATGGGGGGAGGGGGAAGGGTTACTCGGGGGGATGGGTTTACGGACAAGGTGGAAGGTAAGAAGGAAAAGGAAGAGGGTTTCTGTCTAGTAAGAACCCCTATTAAAGAGGATGTTGTCATGGAATGGGTAAAGAGGTATCTAGATGCTCACGTGGGATAGATGCTTAGCAAGAGGTTTAAGGAAGGTTTTAGTTTACAGTTTCAAGGCAGGAGGGGGAAGAAAAGGGCCAAGAATTTGAGCTCAGTGAAAGGGAAGGAAAGGACAACGGCAGACAGGATCAACAAAGAGAAGGCAGTGGGGAGGATAGAGGGCCATTCAGGGAGCCCCTTATGGAGAACCTGTGGGTATCTCCTTTAGGTCTGGTCCCTAAGAAACAGCCAGGTGAGTACAGAGTGATCCATCTCCTGTCCTACCCCAAGGGGGATTCGCTTAATGATTACATCAGTGAGGAGGACAGCAGAGTTTCCTATGGCACATCAGAGGATGCCGCACAGATGATCAGAGTCACAAAGGATGTGTGGCTGGCAAAAACAGATATACAGCCTTCTGATTGTTGCTGGTCTGAAGGGAAGACTGGGAGCTATTGGGTTTTCAGATGAGAGGGGTGCTATATCACTTTGACAATGCCAATGGGGTGTTCAGTGGCTTGTGCAACATTTGAGACTTTTAGCACATGGCTTCAGTGGGTCTTTAAGGTTAGATATGGGCCTGGGACGGTGATTCATTATTTGGATGATTTCTTATTGATAGGCGAGGGAAGGAAGGAAGAAAGGAAGGAAGGAAGGAAGGAAGGAAGGAAGGAGTCTGTAGGATGCTCAAGGATGTTCAATCAATGTGCAAAGAGGCGGGCGTTCTACTGGTGGAAGATAAAACTGAAGGTCCCAGTCACAGTCTAGAGCTTTTGGGGATAGAGATTGTTGCAAGTGAGGGTTTGTTCAGGTTGCTGATGAGTAAAGTACATAAGTTAAATAGGCTGTTGAAGGAGGCAAAGGGTAAAAAAAAGGGTAACCCTACAGGTGGTTCAGCAAGTTCTCGGCCACCTGAATTTTACTTGTAGGGCCATTGGGCCTGGGTATGTGTTTACATGTCACCTGGCTGGTGCTACATGAGGGGCCAAACAGCCTCACCATTGGGTGGACATTACAAAGGCATTGAGGGAAGATTTTGAAATTTGGGAACAATTTTTACAGTGTTACAATGGGGTGACTTTCTGGCAAGACGAATGGCTTTTCAATACAGACATTGACTTATATACAGATGCAGCTGGGGACTGGGTTTAGGTGCCTATTTTAAGGGGCAGTGGGTTTTGGAGCCATGGCCAATGGCATGGAAGGAACAAGGGTTAACAAGGGACAACACATTATTTGAGATATTCCCAATATGAGTAGCAACAATTGCATGGGGTGACGCACTGCGCAACTAAAGGGTGACCTTTTGGTGTGACAATCAGGCAGTGTTCACTGTGTTGAATAAGAAGGGGTGGCATTGGTAATGGTGATGCAGGTCCTAAAGCAGCTAGTACTGTAGTGTTTACATTTGAATATGAGCTTTGGGCAAGGCACATAAAGGGGGTAAAAAACATCATGGCTGACAGCCTCTCCTGTCTGCAGATGGACAAATTTCAGGCCATGGCACCAAAGGCAGTCAGGACGGGGACAAGAATCCCAACGGTAATGTGGGAGATTGGTAGGAAGAAGACGAGTTTCTGTTTTGGAACTCTTGGTCTGACAGGACACTCAGAGCATGTGAAGGGTCTTGGAGAACATTCTAGGCTTTTGGAGCAAGCCAAAACATGGAGGTAAGTGGGAGAATCATGGAGGAACAGGTGATGAGATTTGTGATTTATGGTTGGCAGACGGGAATAGCGCATGTGACTATGGTGTGCACTTGGCAGCTATAGGGTGGGTTAGTACCCTGCAGGGCTGGGGGGACCCCAGATGGGGGCAAATCATAAAGCGCATAATGCAGGGATGGCAGAGAGTGTGAGGTAGGGAACCAGGCAAATGATGAGCCTTTATCAGAGAGCCTCTTAGAAAGATTGATGGCAGTTCTGGTGCAGGTCTGCTATTCCAGATATAAGACTACCCTATTTGGAGCAATATTCACAACCATGTGTCATGGGGCTTTTAGGGTAGGTGAATTGCTAGGACAGGCAAAAGGGCAGGCAAAGGCAGGTGTAAAATGGGATGAGGTTCAATGGGGCAGTGAGATGATTACCATTAGTTTACAGAGGTCAAAAACTTATCAAGTGGGCAGGGGTCATATGCCCTGTGCAGGCACTAACGGCCTATGTGGCTGTCAGACCCCAAGAGTGGGGTGCATTGTTCTTACATGAGAATGGGGCAATGGCAGCTGGGGCCCATTTGTTGGCCATATTAAAAAAAGGAATAGCGGCCATAGGGGAAGATTCTGGGAGGTACTCGTCGCACTCCTTCAGGATAGGTGCTGCTTTGGAAGCTGCGGTGAGGGTGGGGGCCCAAGGAAGGGCTGAAAAGCATAGGCAGGTGGACATTAAATTGTTACAAAACATATGTATGGAGCATAAGTAACTAATGGATGTTTGTTTTCTTTTCCAGAAAGCAGCATAATTTAAGATCAAGTTGGATGTTGGAGGTTGGGGAGGGTGGAGAGTAAGGGGGGTTAATAAGAACTCAACTCGTCTTTTGTTAATTGCATTTTCTAGGTAGCCCACAATGCTTGGAGGTTTGGATTGTGGGTCATTCATACATATATTGGGCCGAATGACAAGTGTCAATAAAAGCAGGGGGAAAACAGTTATACTAGGACCACCATGAACTGCACATCCTGTGGAAGGGCCTGAGGGGGATAAGATGGGTGAAATTACTACCCTTGCTAGAGGAGATGCAGTTGAACAACCCTGAGCTGCACTTGATTTTAATATATCTTGGTGGCAACAATCTGGGCACCGGGCCAACGGCTTGATATTTCTTTTCAAATTAAAGAGGACATTAAAACAGTTAAAGAATGGTGGCCAAATGTTGTACTAATATGGGCCAAAATGGTAATGCGGAGAGTCTGGTGATATGTCCAAGACCACAAAGTAATGTAAGGGGCCAGGAGATGTATGATCAAAAGGGTGGGGGTCTACTTTTGGAGCATTGGGGGAATGGTAGTCAGGCATGAGAATGTTGAGGAAAAAAATAACCTTCCTTTGCAGATCAGACAATATACATTTATTAGAGCTCTGCAATCATATTTTGGAATAGGAAAAGATTCTTGTAAAACAGAGTGGGGTATATAAAAAAAGGGGGGAAGGGGCTCAAAAACGGGGGGAACTGGAGAAAAGGGGAGAAGCCTGCCTTCCAATGCAAGCTGGAGGTGGTCTAGTGGAGGAAAGAAGGAAAACAGGAAAGAAAAGTCATACAAAAGGGAGGGGGAGTGTGCACCAAGGATGGGGATGGAGAATCTCCGGGGTTACACCCAGGGTAGCTGCGAAGGATGGCCACTGATGTACATCCTGGCCCAGACTAAGGAGAAAAGTGCCCACAGATATGCATCTGGGGGAAAATTAATAAAGATGTGTGATGATGAAAGTATAAATAAAAATGAGATTAAAATGTATGAAACTGAATAAAATGAGAATGAAAATGATTATTGTTTAAGAAGGGAAAAGTTATGGAAATGTAATGCGTGGAAGATTTCAAAATTGTAATTAAATAAATGTTTGCCAACTGAACAACCAACCAAAATCAGGTGTGGTGTCACTTCATTGAAAAGGGTTTCTAGTCACCCCAATGAGTTCACTGATGTAGGAAACAGATGCTTGATGTCCCAGTTAGCACTTGGTTCATGACTCAAGTGATGCAATTTCTGTTAAGAATAAATGACTGACAGCCCAATTAACACTGTCCTTAATTAAAGTAATATAAAATGCCTTGTTATCTGTCTGAAAAGTCAACAACACAATCAAAGTAACACTGCCTCTCCAAGGGATGCCACACACTCCATAACCTGCCTGCAAATCAAAATTAATGGGATCTGCCTACAACAGAACCAAAATAACACCAACCCCCTCCAACTTCACACAGCACAACTAAATGAAAAATAGAGTTCTGAAAAACAACAGTACAAAAATACAGGTAAAAAACAAGAATTGACAGGAACCTATACCACAACTCCTACAGGACAGAAAACAAACTAAAAAAATCTCTTAAAGGATACCTAAACAAGCAGTTTTTAAAACTGCAAACTCCAAAACCTGGCTTCATAGCGAGGTAAAGTAAAGGCTACTGTTTACATTTATGCTAAAACGGCATTTCTGTAAATAACACAAATGCAGTTTCATAGCTTTTGAAAAATGTAAACATCAGCCTTTCACTTACAAAAAAACAGCCTTGCCTTCTCCCTAAGATGTTTGCCAACTGTGTTAAGTGATGAGTCATGATGACATCATCGGAGCCAGAGACCACTATAGATTCCTATAGGCTAACTAGCTCTTCTTTCCCTCTTTGTTTTGAATAGTTTTACCTGATTGATCAACACCATGTGTTAACATGTGGATTATTTTGATTAGTACTCATGTTAGTCTATGATTGTGTTCATTTTATTTACTTTAACCGACTGAAAATGTTTTGCAATCTAGCTGACTTTCTCTTTGGCAAACTGCAGAACAGTACAACACTTCAAATACCTGATGATCTAGTGGCTATGTGATGCCCTGAATTTTTTTTGTTAACCAGGAGAGACATACTATGCTGAAACCTTGTTTACAGATGTGGCCTGGCAGCACAAGGAAGTTAAATGACTTGCTCAGGGTCACACAGTGAAGTACCGATCTGGTCCAATTCCAAAGCTCATGCATTCTTGTTAATCTACAAAAAAAGCTTCTCTTGTACTCTTTTTCTAAGTGAACCCCCTACACCTAGCCTGGCTTCTGTTGAACACCCCACCATCCATACCATGTCCTTAGTACTGCTTGTTGCTGCATATGAGCTTGCGGTCTCATGAAGAGAATTATCACAGCTCAGACTGTAATCGTATACCTCAGAGAGTTGTGCATACCTACACCGATACGGATCATCAGCTGGCACTGTTAAAAAATACCTCCCAAATCACACTTAAGTCCACTTTTTCAGTGTTTGACTTCTGCTCCCACAGTAAACATTGAGTAGATCACTACCCTTCTGCACAGTGAAGGCAGTATGTACAGTTCCCCTGTTGTGTTTTTGTCCCACCTCATTAACCAACAACTGGGTCTTCATGGAGGCCCAAGCAATAAGCCTCAGGAATCACCAGAAAAACTGCTGTTCATGTCCTCATAAGGGCTGTACTTACTATGGATAACAACATTGTTAGCAGGAGAGGCATACTAATGCCTTGAGTGAATCCACCAGACTTCTAGTGTCAGTCTATTCCTTTACCTGTGATCTGCAGAACCCTGCAGGACAGTTCCCAGCAAATCTTTTCCAATACTTTTTAGTGCCCTCCTCCACAATGTGAACTGGTTGGCTACCACCCTTCTAAATCTTGAATGATCTATACACAGCTCCCTCAATACTGTCCTAACAAACGTCACCACCCCCCCACCTGAGGGTAATCTCCCTATACTGAATTCAAGTAACACTTTAAGTGTAGCTCTGCCACTGATTATTTGTCATCGCTGGCTGCTCTCATTCACAGTCAGGTAGTGATCATGGTGCTGGCAGCCCTATATTTCAGATCTCACAATGATCTGCGAAACATTCCCCTTCCTGTCTTCCCCGAACCTGAATATAGCTATACCCTGCTGGAATGGCCTCTTCAGTCCCTCTCTGGCATTCATTCTTCTCTTCTGCTCCCCACACCAAAAACTGGTGAGCTCACTACTCTTCTGCATCATGAATGCAGTTAGTACAGGCGCTCGTGTCATTTTTACATATTAATATTAAATATGATCTTCTGGTACATCAAGCTGATAGCAGCAGGGCACAAGGGGAAACATAGACATTCTTACTCATATAAGATCTAATCCACCTATGATTAGGCACTATTAAATGACTTGCATAATGATGTGCACAGCTATCATTTAATAGTGCCTAATCAAAGGTAGCCTAGATCTTTTAAGGATGGGAAAGCCTATAATCTCCCTTGTTCACTGTTGCTAGCAGCCTGACTTACTGGTAAGATTTGTTTATTTTTGATATGTCAAAAAACCTGGGGACTGTACTACCTACATTCATGATGCACAAGGGTGATGAGCTCACCAGTTTTTGGTGTGGGGAGAAGTAGTGAGAATGAATACCAGAGGGAGACTGAGAAGGCCACTCCTGCATGGTACTGCTATATTCAGGGAAGGGGAAAACAGAAGGGGAGAAATATGAGCAGATCACTGTGAGAAATAAGATGTGGGGCTGCCAGCACCATGATCACTACCTGACCCTATTATCCTGGCAAACATTCCCCTTCCCATAAAACCAGTTCATGCAATTGTCCAAGGCTGTGTGTGGGTATTAATGTGTGAATTGGCTGCCACTACACATTCAGTCACTTCATGAAAGCACTATACAAATACTGATTATTCTTATTATTATTTCCCATGGATAAAGAAGAGGAGAGAAGAGAAGAGAAGACAAGCATATTTTTGATTTCCAAGAAAGTAGGAACTGTGGCTTTGGACTACAGAAGAACTTTGCTACAAACAAGTGGTGGATCTATGGGGTGTTGAAGGGTGTGGCTGTAAACTGCCCCCCCCCATTGTAAAGTACTTGCTTGCTGCTGCTGCATTTCACTTTGTTGAAGAAGTCTGGTTTATTGATTGATTTATTGATTGTACAAATGTTTACATTCAAACTGTGGATTACATTTGTAGTTTCAGTCAAAAACGTGCTAGAAAAGCATAATAGCAGAAACTATAAAAGCTTCATAAAAATGTTAAAAAGTACACATCAAGTATGCACACAATCCCAGCACCCCCCTTCCCCATTGTAGCATCCTGGATCCGCCATAACTACTAGACCACCGGGTACTGCATTGTGGTTTGCCAAAGAGAAAGTCGGTTGGATTAAAACACAATTTCAGCGTGATAAAGTAAACAAAATGAACAGAACCATAGCTTAACATACGTATTGTTCTATATACTGCACATAGTTTTGACAATTTTGGTGAAACAATTCTATACAGAGGGAAAAAAGAACTAGTTAGCACTATAGAGAGCCATATAGCTCTCTGACTTTGGCTCCGATTATGTCATCACTTAACACATTTGGCGGCCATTTTAAGAAGCAGGTAAGGCAGTTTTTTTTTTAAATTAGAAGGCTGATTTTACATTTTTCAAATGTTTTGGAACCACATTTAGGTAACATATATAAATGTAGTTTTAGCATTAATGAATTCAGCAGCCTTTACTTTAGTCCTGTTTGAGGTCAGATTTTTGAATAGTTTGTTGTCAAAATGTTGTTTAGGTGTCCTTTAAGTAAAAATGCTGCAAAGCACTCAGTGTTCACATGCTCAGCACATCAACTGAAAGCAATTAAGCAGTAACCCAGCATATAACAAGAATGTGTCAATGACGAATGTTCGCTGCTGGTATTGCTGTTCAACTGGGTCTTTCTGGTACACATTTTTACTATATATTTACCCAGGATAGAGCAGATAAGATGCAATATCTACTTTTAAGTGGGCTCCCACATTTTGACCCCAAACATCCAACAGTCATTTTATGACCTGATGTTATGATCAAGACAGGTGGAATTTTTAAAATCCCACCGAAAAGGTGATTCCGCTGTGTGATTGTGGAAGTACGTTTTGGAGGGGATTTAAAACATGTCACCTGCCACGTTCAGGAGATGGGGTAACACAAGGGATATGTTGAACATCAGGGGCCAAATCTGCAAAAAATAAAGTTATGAGTAACTGTTTGAACAATTGGTTTCCTTATAAGTTAGTTTTTCACATTTTTACTCCAAATTTTCAGCATAATCTTTTTATGACTATTCCATCTGAGCATGACAGGTGTCATGTATAAAACAATGGCTGAAATGTAATTTTGTTCCACAAGTGTTAAAACACATTTTGGGTAGGATTTGAGAAATGACAGCTGTCACATTCATGGGGTGATGTGAAAAAATGGCCATGTTGAAAAGCTGGGGTCAAAATATTGAAAATTAATACAGCTAAGAGTGTGCATTGAACAACTGCAACGTAGACTCCTAACTTTGTTGTTTTCTAATATTTTTACCCCAGATTTTCAACATAGCCTTCTTATGACCCCCACATAGCTTTCTTATGAACCTACCTCATGAACAAAGGCGGACAACATTTTAAATTCCTGCTCAAAAGGTGATTCTGCAACACAAGTGCAAAAACACATTTTGGCCAGGATTTAGAAAGTGAAATCTGTCACATTTATGAAGTGCTGTGAAGAAATGGCTATGTTGAAAACTTGGTGTCAGAATATTGAAAATTACCAAAGTTACAAGGCTGCATTCATAAATTTTAATGTAGGCTCATAACATTGTTATTTTTTTTTTTTATATTTTTACACTTAGTTTTCAACATAGCCTTCTTATGACCCCAACTCACAAACAAGGGTCCACCACTGAGAATGTATTATCCTTCAAGTACCTCGGGGTCTGGCTTTGACAACCACCTTGACTTCTCTGAACACGTTAATGCCATATGTAAAAAACTCCAACTTAAATTGGGAGCATTGTACCTCCACCGCAGATGCATCCCGCTCCCGGCTTGCAGAGCTCTCATATAGAAAATTATCCTTCCCTTAGTCAACTATGGTGACATTTACAGCTCTGCCCCAGGTCTACCCTTTCCAGACTGGACTCTCTCTTTCACTCATTCTGTCGCTTTGCTTTGGACAGCCTTACACATACCTATCACTGTACTCTTTATATGTCCCTCTCCTTTCCCTCCCTTGAAGCTAGAAACATAGAAGTTGATGGCAGATAAGGACTGCAAGGCTCATCCAGTCTGCCCATTTTTTTTCTACCTTATGAATGTGCTATAGGCCTTTGCTCTGTCTATTCATACTCATCTGTATTATCCCCTTATGCCTATCCCATGCCTGTTTGAAGCCCTACACTGTATTCATATCCACCACTTCCTGAGGTAGGCCACTCCATTCATCCACCACTCTTTCTGTGGAAAAGAACTTCCTCACATTACCCCTTAATTTGCCTCCCTCTAATCTCATGCTGTGTCCTCTTGTCCTGCTATTTTTCTTATATTGAAACATGTTAGACTCTTTCACCTTGTTAATGACCTTAAGGTGTTTGAATGTTTTGATCATATTACCAGTCTTCCTCCATTAATCTGTCCTCGTATGTTTTCTGATGCAGTCCCTGCACCATTTTGGTTTTCCTTCTCTGGACTGCCTCCATTTTGTTAATGTCCTTGTGAAGGTGCGGCCTCGAGTACTGCACGCAGTACTCCAGATGGGGCCTAACCAGTGTCTTTGTAAAGAGGGATTATTACCTCACTCTTTTGACTTGTGATACCCCTACTAATACACCCCAACATTCCCCTAGCCTTACCTACTGCTTTAGTGGTCTGCTTGGATGATTTCAGGTCATCTGTGATGATGATGCCCAAGTCTCTTTCTTCCCTTGTGATTGCCAGCAACTCCCCTCCCAATCTATAGGTGGCTTCAGGGTTTCTCTTCCCTATGTGCATGATCTTGCACTTCTTTGTGTTAAACCCTATTTGCCACTCTTCTGACCATTTTGCCAGTTTATCCAGATCTCTTCTCATTCTGACCACCCCATCTGGATCATCTATTCTGTTGCAGATCTTGGTGTCATCTGCAAACAGACAAACCTTACCCTCTAGTCCATCTGCAATGTCACTGATGAAGATATTGAAGAGGACTGGCCCAAGAACTGATCCCTGAGGTACCCCACTTGTGACTTGTATCTCTTCAGACTGTATACTGTTTACCACCACTCTCTGTTTTCTGTCCGCCATCCAGTCTGCCACCCAGTTGACCACCTTCTGGCATGTGGCACACTGCTCCTCATTTATTGGCAAGTATTGGTTTGGCTCCCTCCCTTCCTACCTGTCCTCTACCCTCTCCCTGCCTCGCCCCAACTCCTATGCCCTCCGAAGCTCCTGCTTCTGCTCCCTTGCAGTCCTCCCTAGATCCTCTGCAGCTGGCCAGTCTGCCTTCTCCTACTGCTTCCCTAAGCTCTGGAACTCCCTCTCTATCTCAATCCATTCAGCCACCTCTCCCTACCTTTATCCTCCCTCCTGCATAGCCTTGCCTCCCGTACCTGCACTGTAACCTGTAACCCTCACCTAATTTCTCCCCTATATCCAATCTGTCTCCTCCCTATCTCTTACCCTCCTTCCTTTCTCTATACCATCCCTCTCTTCCCTGTTCCTCCTCCCCTCCTCTCACAACCCTATCTATCCCCCAATCCCATTCCCTCTATCTCACCCTACCCCTCCTCTCTGCCCACCTTTCCCTACTCCACCCCATCTCCTCTCCTCTCCTTTCCTTCTCCACCTCCTCTTATAATCCTTACCTTACTCCTAATCCTTCTGCTCATCTATCGCTCCCCCCCACATCATACCCACCTTTCTTAATCCTTGACCATAACTCTGTTTCTATGTCCTCCATCAAGCCTGCTTTCTCCCTCCCTCCCTTCCCCCCTCTATTGTAACATGTATTGTTCTACTGCTAGCCAGTGCTGACAAACATTCGGCTTTAGCAACTATAATTTTCAATGCAGTGGTGCATGATTTATGAGTTCTCACACTGTTTATTTATTTATTAATTTGTATGGATTAAATCCATTTACACAATTTACTGTACATAGTTGCTTTCATATTTATTTCTCTGCTGTTTACAGTTGTAACATGTTGTTTTTGACTCTGAGGGTGGGATATTCAAAAGGGTTGCGCCATGTGCAATAGGGTTGCGCCTGCGCAAGACCAAAAGTGCGCCATTCTGCGATATTCAGCAGGATGCAGTGGCGCCTCCGAAAACATGCTGAGCAACAGCGCAATGCAAAGGAAGGCATGCAACAACAACGGGGTGGATCCATGCATAAAGAGCGCAATGCGATATTCAAAGACTTGCGCAGTGCGCAAGAGCGGAACTGCCGGAAATTGCACACTAGCGGAAATGAGTCAAAATAAAAAGGCTCAAGGAAGCGGCGCAAGAACACTACAAGGATGCCAAGTGGGGTAGAGAGAGACAGACAGACAGACAGACAGACAGTGACAGGCTAGGGCAGGCAAGGCAAGCATTGTGGGCCATAGGCTGCAGAGGCCAGCGGGGTGCCGGTGCAGTGGAAGTAGCAGTCAGGACAGCGGGGTAACACAGCAACACCAGCCAGGGGTCAGAAGCCAGGAGATGGATAGTGCCAGCTTCCACATGGAAGCTGTAATGAGGGGTGAGAATGCAAGCTGCAGGGGACGAGGCCATGGAAGGGCCCGCGGTGCGGCACGCCCAACAGGCAGTACTGCGTCTCGCATCAGCTATGAGCTGTATATAGATGTAGAGATCGGGCCGGTACCGCCTGAACAGGGCAATACTGAGGCGGCTCTGTGAGCTGTGCAGTGATGTGATGCAGGCACCCTCATGACGGAGTCACGCTCTGTCAGTGGAGACCAAGGTGACAGCCTGCATGTGCCTGCTCACCAGGGGCACCTTCCAGAGGCTGACAGGGGACACCACAGGCATCACACAGTCGGCCACGTCACGCATCCTCACCCAATTCCTCAGTGCACTGCTGCCACATGCTGTGGAGCACATCCATTTCCCCATCACCGCAGCAGAGCGTACAGCAAACATGCGGGAGTTCCACAGGGTAGCACATATGCCTGGCATGCTAGGGGCCATAGACTGCACCCATGTGGCCATTCGCACGCCACCTGGCCCCGATGGGGCAGCGTATAGGAACTGAAAGGGCTACTCCAGTGTCAACTGCCAGGTGGTGTGTGATGCCACTGGGCAATAATCAATGTCTGTGCCACACACCTGGCAGAGCACATGATGCCTTCATATGGCATCAGTCCGCACTGTGCCATCAATTTGAGAGGGGACATCCCCACAGGACATCTAGTGGGTGAGACGCATGTATGGAATGCAAACTTGGGGCAAGGGTGGAATGCACAGGTGCCATGGTAGTGGCACACAGGATATGGGCAAAATGGACCTGAACATGACACTGATCTCCACTATCTCCACACAGGTGACAGTGGTTACCCACCTCCCTGGCTGCTCACACCGTACCGGTGCCCCATGACCCCATCACAGCAATGCTATAATGAGGCACATGCCACCACATGCAACATCATAGAGCGGGTGTTTGGGATGCTCAAGGCATGCTTCCGATGCCTAGACACCTCTGGCGGTGCCCTACAGTACAGCCCCCAAAGGCCTGTGGGATATTCTTGGCCTGTTGCATCCTGCACAACATGGCCAAGGACTGTGGGATAGCCCTACAGGTCGAAGAGGGGGACAGCAATGGGGACGCCAGTGGCGCCGGTGTTGATGGTGATGAGCAGCCCCCCCTAGGATGGTGGGACCCCCGACTGATGCGGCAGGCCCAGCTGCACCGGGACACCATCACAGAGGAGCACTATGCATGACACAGGTAAGTCAAGGGGCCATGTGCAACCAACACTGTCCAGGCACAAACCACAGGCACACAGGGTAACACACCAGGGGTGCATGATGGCCAGGAGAGTGGAAGGGTCCAGGCATACAAACACACCATCAGGGAAGGGTGAACACTCATATGGACACACACACACACCAGGCAAAGAGCGTACATGGGCAGATGCACAGCACAGCAGAACCGACATTGCTAACACACAGCACCACTGACCACCTCCACCACCTGTACTGTCCAAGTACGTGTGTCAGATGCTGGGCACCCTTGCACCTTGGTGTACAGTACAATGCAGGCATTATCATGCACACGCACCTGTGGACAGCAGTTGGGAGGTGTGCAGGTGGTCCGGTGTCGGCGTGTTGAGCAGAGCACCCAGCAGTGCACTGCCCACCATGACACACATTGCACACAGGGCAGCACCAGACAGGGCCCACACTGGGAGACAGGTCAGTCATGTAGCACTGTCCCACGGCCACCACGGATGGCATGGCGGCCCCGCTGCGACCCAACAGCACTGGCAGGCTGAGCAGGGGCCACATGGGGTGGCACTGTTGGACCACCAGGGGTCCCACTGTGCGAACGCGACCTTGCCTGCACAGGGGTCGGCAGCATGCCGAACATACCTGCACCAGAGGTGCTCAGGATGCCCACAGCAGAACCCGGCATCGACAGGCCTGGTGTCACACAACGCCGGGAATGGGGAGTGGAGAGTGAACTGTGTGGGGTGTGCGGTACAGGGACACCTGACTGTGTGCCCAATGCATCCACGACAGAGACCACTGCCTGGGTCAGCCTGTCAATGGTGGTGGTCACATCCATCCGCATGTGGACCATCTCTGCACGGTCCAGAGCACACTCCCTGCTGTGCCGCTCCACAGCCACAGACAGTGCCTCCACGGACATTGCAACCCACCTCTGCTGCTGTACTGATTCCCACAGCAGGCGGGTGTGCTCGTCCAATGGGTACTGTGCCACAACGGCATCCTGTCCCCCAGGGTGTTGAAGGTCCTGATGCACAACACCCTTGAGGGTGGGCGCTGTTTGCCAGGACCAGGAATGGGCATATCAAAGGCGGCGGGCATGTGCCACCGCTGGACACTGTACCCCCAGACCTGGTGGGTGACTGCTGCTGCTGCCCTCCAACCGCTGAGCCCCAGGGTCCACCTGCTCCACCGCTGTGGCCACAACAGTGCCAGACACCTGCACAGCCACCGTGCTGCCCCACCGGTGCTGACAGGCACAGCCTGGGACTGTGCCGACATGCTGGCACACTAGTTGGAACCAGCAAGGCCCAGGGCACATGCTGGCCTGCTGTGTGTCTGTCATGGGACACACATGTCACCTGCCCATTGCAGTCCTTGCATCATCAATGGTGCAGTGCGTGCTACAGCCACAGTCACAGGCGTGCTGGCATGCTTGCATGCCAGACTGCTGAGACACAGGCTGTGCACCCCCCACACCCGAATCACCGACACCAGAGTTGGCAGCACAGCATGCATGCTGGTGCAGTGCATGCTGGCTGGTGACAGAGGTGGATGGATCCTCCTCCATGTCCAGCAGGTCATTCTCACTGCCTGGACCCACCACCACCGTCTCCTGAAGATGAACAGGATCTGTAACAGAAAGAGAGGACATGTGAGTGCATGTGAACAACCTTCCCCCCCAACACCACCACCATGTCATACCGTGCAGTGATGGGAATCCACCTGTCTGGAATCCACCTCCTGGTACGCCCTCAATAGCACTGTGCTGCATAGTTGCAGCCAGTCAGTCCTCAGCCAGGGTCAGCTCCACCACCGCTGGCTAGCCCCCGCCAGTGCCAGCACGTGCCGCCCTGAGGGCTGCCACCTTCTCCTTCACCCTCCTGCGGTCTGTCCCAATCTTCTTCTTGCATTCATGCATGGAGCGCTGGTGGCTTCCGTGCAGATTCACTGTCCGGGCTACCCTCTCCCATGCAGCCGCACGGGCCTGAGGGGTGCCCCGGCTTCCACTCAGTAGTGCCTCATCCTCCAGGTAGGCCTGGAAGAGGGCCTCAGTCTCTGCCGTGGGGAAGTTGGGCCTCCTCCTTCACCCACCATCCTCACCCTTACCTTGTCTCTGCTCGGTCATGGCGATCTGTATGGGTGGAAGTGGACACCTGTCACTGTGCAGTCTACAGCATTATCCCATGCCCATTGTCCAGAACATCCCACAGCATGCAACTCACCTCTCACCTGCAGTAACCGAATCTGTCCAGCGCAGCCCACTGTCACACTTTTATAGCGCAATGCATGCAAATTAGAGAGGAGCAACTGTAATGAGATGCAAATCGCACCACCGGCGCTTTGAATGGCTGATCAGATGATTTGCATGTGTCAGCTGAATATCGTGCCATTGCGCTTTTGCAAGACGGTTGAGCCGGCTGAGCCAATAGCGCAGATCTGTGACTGTGCAGTACACTGCATTGCGCATGCCCAGGTAGCTTACGCAGGCGTCTGCCATGCTGATGACGTGCTGTGCGTGATCGGCAATTCAGGCCATGGCCACCATTGTGCCAGTGGCGCTACAGCACTGGGCACTATATGGCGCTGTGGCACTACTGTGCAATAGTCCACTGTGGCACTGTCACGCAGGTGGTCAGTCGCGCAGGATGCGCAGATGTCAGATGGCGCTGTGCGTGGCCTTGCGTCATAGACCCCTGACCTGGTGTCCGACCTTTGCCCCCTGGCACTGTTCGGCTGCCATGTGTATGGCCCTATTGCGCTGTCTGGTGACAGTGCTATGTGGACTAACGGCGCTGTACGAACAGTGCGATTGGAACCTATGGTAGTCTATTGCGCAACATTTCTACGCGGGGTTGCCACGCTGCGGGGCGCCATATTGCCTGCTGTAAACTTGGAAGCATGGCACACAGGAGGGCAGTGCAATGGAGCCCCATGGAGGTGGCCAACCTGGTGGTTCCGGTAGAGCCCCACTATGGGGCACTGTATGGTGAGGAGCCCCTCACCATGGCTAGAACCCAGGTCTGGCTGCAAGTGGCCAATGACCTGGTGGGGGTCACTGGGCAGCGCCGGTCTGCTGAGCAGTGCTGGCACAGGTACAGTGACCTCCGCAGGAGGGAGCCTGACCTGCATGAGCGGCTACGGTCACGTGCCAGGAGGGCGTGGTGCCTAGGCCAGGTGGGTGTACCATCTATGCACCTGTATTCTCTGTAGAAGTGTGAGTGTGTTTTGGTGGCTGTGCATAGGTGATGGCTCTGACATGGTTGGCTGTGTCAGTGTGTGCAGGTGTGAGATGCATGGGTCTGGCTGTGTGGGCAGGCACTCTCACTGGGGCAGGGGGCAGTCTGCTTTGGAGTCACACTGATGTTTTTCT
This sequence comes from Neoceratodus forsteri, assembly GCA_016271365.2. Classification (NCBI taxonomy): domain Eukaryota; kingdom Metazoa; phylum Chordata; order Ceratodontiformes; family Ceratodontidae; genus Neoceratodus; species Neoceratodus forsteri. The sequence continues at coordinate 212,914,512 of JADMNL010000024.1, forward strand.
CCACGTTTGTCTCCCACAGGCCGGGCAGAGAGGATGCAGGAACGGGGTGAGGAGGGTCGTGGCAGGGCCCCGGTGCCGGTCGGTGGTGCTGCAAGGGGTGGGCCACAGCAGCAGCAGCAGCAGCAGCAGCAGCAGACACAGCTGCTTGCGGAATGTGAGTATCATTACATCATGGATGCTATTGCATGCTGGAGGGGGTGGGCATGACCACCAGCCATGCACAACACAACCATGCACGACACAGGCGACATTCATCACTGTCCAGTGTCACTGCACGTCTGTGTGTGCGTCATTGGTGGTCCATGCATGCACTGGGCACATGGCTGTGGAACTGGCATTGCACCACATTGCCACGTCACTTGACAGCCTTGTTTGTGCTGTGATGGACATGGGCAGTGTGTGTGTGCAGTGGTGCACATAGCTGGTGCCGCCTGGTTGGGCTGGCCATGTGCATGTTCACTGTGGGTGGGTGCATACCATCACAGGTGCAGGACATTGGGCTATATGGCTTGCAGGTTGGGTGGTGTTCAGGGTTGTGGTCAGTCACAGCCATTGACTGTGTTCCTGTTTTCCTGGGCCTCATTGTGCTCCGGAGGATAGAGCGGGCACTGCAGCAGCTCACCCAGGTGTCCTTGGACAACAGGACCATCCTCACCAGCATCCAGCGCCATGACCTCCAGAGGAGGCACGGCCAGACACGGCGGCACCAGGCGGAAGAGGACCAGCCTGCTAGGCCTTAGGCCGGATTCCCCTTCCCACTTCACCCATCCCTCCCACCCTGTCTTCCTCTCCAAGTTGTTCATCCTACTCTCTGCCCACCCCTACCTTGTACCCCTACCCCTCTTGTAAATAGTTATGTTGTTGTTGAGTTTGTAATTTACATTTTATAATACATTTATATTTTGATATGAATACTGTGTTGGTCTCTGATTTGCAGCTGGCTTTGGTTGCTCAGTTGCAGTGGTGTGCATGCCATCTGGGGTGGTATGGTCCTGGGTATGTGTGTGTGTGTGTGTGTGCGCACGTGTGTGTGCATGGGGAGGTGTCTCCAGCGTGGCAGTGACTTTCTGTTGGTCTTGCCATCTGCTGCCACCCACTGCTAGGTGCACAGGGTGGGTCTGGCTTGTATGGTTCTCTGCTACATGGGGTTGACGTGTGCCGGGGGGGATGCATGGTGTTTCCTGCAGTGCCAGTCACTGCACATGGGTGGTGTCTTGGGGTCACAGTGCAGGGTGTGCTGTGCGTACGGGGGGCTGATGTGCACTGTGGTTGTCAACCCCCTGTGTGTGGCAGTCTCAGCCTGCCAGTGGTTGTGCTGGGGCGCATGGCCCTGCTGTGCTTTGTTGGCTTGTCCCCATGGGCCAGTAGATCATCCGTCCCACCCCCAGTGATGCTGTGCTTGGGGTGTGCAGGTGTCTTGTTGGTTCTGCAGTGTGTTCCTGTGCCCATGTGTGGCATGGCTGGCGGTGGGCCCCTGCCTGCCTCCCTGGTTGTGCAGTTCCATTGCTCTGCTGAGGGGGGCTCTGCTTGCGCTATGGCACCTCTGGACTGCTCAGCTGGGCTGCCCTTGTTGCGCTATGGTGCAACCTTTCTGCTCAGCTTCCCCTTCCTGGTTGCGCTATGGCGCAGTTTGTGCGATATTCAGACGTTGGCTGCTTGCGCAATTTGTTCTGCTCCATGTTTGAATATCGCGTCTGTTGCGCATATGCGCAATTGATTCGTGCTTGCTCCTGCTGTTGCGCACATTTTGGGTGCAGTTTGAATATCTGGGCCTATGTATTTTCAAGTGTACTCCCCTTTCCCTTCCACCCAGGATGCATCTGGAAATGAGCTCTTGTTAGTTCAGTATGTCTTTCCTGGTAATAATTTTAAATAAATAAATAAAAGGGCAGAGAAAATGTTCTGCTCCTGCCCAAGAGATAATTCAAGCAGGGACCGCAAAATCACCTTTTGGGACATGAAAACTCACTATGGCCAGGATTTGAAAAATGACAGCTATCACATTCATGAGGTGCTGTGAAGAAATGGCTATGCTGAAAATTTGGGGTCAAAATATTGAACATTACTGAAGTTATGAGCCTGCCTTCACAAATTTCAACATAGGCTCTTAACTTTGTTGTTTTTTAATATTTCTACACCAAATTTTCAACATAGCCTTTTTATGACCCACCTCATGAACACGGATGGAGAAAATGTTCAACTCCTGCCTGAAAGGTGATTTCGTACACCAAATGCAAAATCGCCTTTTGGGACAGATTTGCCTAATTTAACTGTCATTTTTCATGAGGGTGGGGTCCCAAAAAAGGCATGTTGAAAATGTGTGGCAAAAATATTCAAAAATGTCCAAATTATGGCAATAAGTTCAAAGCCTCATTGAAATACATTGAACCGCATATCAGATTTCCTTAGTTCGTGGTCCAGCTTTGAAGAGTGAAGATGAGTCTGCGGTCCAGACAGGGTTATGGCATTGGACCCCCAGTGGGTAAGTAAGGGTTTGGGGGGGTGTGGAGTGGTGGGTGCCAAGTGGGAGGGTCAAGTGGGGGGACTAATGACACAACAGACATTGATGGACAATTTTCTTTCTTACAGGATTAAAAAAAAAGACAAGGAACAGTTTTCTTCATTTCAAGTGGTGACACTGGGGATTAGACACATCCAGTGTTAGTGTAATGTTTGTGAGAGGGGTGGGGTGGCGGATGCTGAGTGGGAGAGTTACTGTTAGGGGGGGGACAGTTATGGGGGCACCAGCAACACACATCGATGGACGGTTTTCTTTTTTACAGGGTATAGATATATAAATTATAGGCACCCTATAGTTAGGGTTAGATCGACACTTCTATGTTAAACATTAATTCGTGCATCTTAATAACTTTTGCGCACTTTGACGAACTATCCCTAAATTTAGCATGCACATTTAGGCTACCAGAGTCTCAAAATGTGAAAAGTTTCGTGATGGCATCTTGTACAGTTTTTGAGATATGGAGTGCTAAAAAATAGAACCCCCCCCCCAACTTTTTTCCCTATGCTTAACATGGGGTTTTTTGCTCTCATCTACAGCCCAGATGGTATAACATTTTTTCATAGAATTTGCAGGGAAGATGGGGTCTGTAAGTGCCTTTGGATGGTTTGGTGAAAAAATATCATACAGTTTTTGAATTATGATGATTTTTGGGATGACGGCTAGGCAGGAAGGTAAAAGAAAAATGCTGTGATCAGTACAAAAATGTTCACAAGTGTTAACAGGTTATAATTTACTATTTGAATCCAGAGAAATACCAATCGTAAAAGATAAAATAACACACTGGGAGTTGTCATTTGCCTGATTTACTTGCCATGGGGGGAAAAAAGTTTGCCATAGCTGCTTTTTTCTTTTTACAGTTTAAATTTTCCAGCATTAAAAGTACAAGCAAATTATGTATTTTTACTAAAACAAACACATGACCTTAACTAAACGGGACCGATTTGGCTAGATTCCTGTGTTTTTTTGTTTTTATTTCCCAGAAATGTTTCTGGGCACCCAAAATCCATGAAGCTCAGCTTAGTGAAAGGAGCCTTTCCTCGCGTTCTCTGTATAAGAACAGTGGGACTTTCATGACTTCTGCAGCTACAGCTGGAACTCATGCTATGGGCTGCAGTGAGCTCCCATTTTCCTGGTGTCTAGTGGTGCTCCCCATTGCCATCCCTCTATGCCTGTAATGTTGCCTGGTGTCTAGTGGCACCTTCACCCTCCAATTGCTGTTCTTGCAATAAATTCATGTTTTCCTGGCACCCCCCCGATCCTGTTTCCATATTAAATTTGGCTTTCTCCTGTGTCTAATGGTTTCCCCCAACCTCCAATCCCATTCCCATATTACATTTGGCTTTCCCTGGTGTCTATTGGCACCCCCACCCTCTGATCCCATTCCTTTATGAAATTTGTCTCTTCCTGATGTCTAGGGGCACTCCCCACCTCTGATCCTGTTCACGTAATAAAGTTGACTTTCCCTGGTGTCTAATGGCACCCCACACCCTATGATCCCACTCCCTTATTAAATTTGGCTTTCACTGGTGTCTAGTGGCACCCCCACCCTCCAGTTCCATTCCCATATTAAATTTGTCTTTGCTTGGTGCCTAGTGGCACCCCCACAAGAGAGGTGAACGGAGTTTAGATTGACTAATAGTAAGCATAATCATAAAGCATTTTATTCATACATTAATGAAAGGAGGGGAGCAGATAGAACTGTTGGCCCATTAATTATTGATAATTTTACATGTAGTGATCCTCAGGATATGGCCACTGAATTTAGTTGTTATTTTTACTCTATTTATAATTCACCTGATCAACCCAGTACTGTCCCTGAGTCCCTTAACCTAACCGATAACATGAGTAATTTAATAACTACAGTTATGGTGTACAAAAAACACTCCTAAACCTTAGTATCAACAAATCAGCTGGTCCTGATGGACCTCACCCTAGACTCCTGAAAGAATTAGCATTGGAACTTGTACCTTGGATAGCAGACATTGGAAGAAAATCACTGTCAACAGCCTGTGTGCCTGCTGACTGGCAGCATGCCATTGTAATACCAATTCATAAGAAAGGTACTAAAGACAATTCGTGCAATTATAGACCCATAAGTCTAACATCTATTGTTGGCAAAATAATTGAAAGTATAATCAAGGGATAACTAATAACGGATCTTATGAATAAAGGGCTAGCAGATAAAATGCAACTCGGATTTACTAGCAACAAGTCATGTACAACTAATCTGACAAATTTTTATGATTTTGTCAGCTATAACTTGGATCAGGGTAAAGGGGTCGACGTTCTGTTCCTGGACTTCAGGAAAGCGTTTGATACATTTTCTCATAATATTCTGATCAACAAACTCATTGAGCTAAGAACAGACCTACGACTAGTGAAACAGATCCAGAAATGGCTAACTGATAGGAAACAGGTTGTCAGAGTTAACGGTGTATTATTGGGCGAGGGGACAGTGACTAGTGGGGTGCCCTAGGGCTCTGTTGTGGGACCCCTACTTTTCAATATATTCATAAGTGATCTCAGCATCACCAGTCACAACATACTAGAAACATAGAAGTTGATGGCAGATAAGGACCGCAAGTCCCATCCAGTCTGCCCATTTCTTTTTCCACCTTATAAATGTGCCATCGGCCTTTACTCAGTCAATGGCCTATCTAGTCATACTCATCTGTATTGCTCTCTTATGCCTATCCCGTGCCTGTTTGAAGCCCTGCACTGTAGTCATATCCACCACTCCCTGAGGTAGGCCGTTCCATGCATCCACCACACTTTTTGTGAAAAAGAACTTCCTCACATTACCCCTTAATCGGCCTCCCTCTAATCTCATGCTGTGTCCTCTTGTCCTGAGATTTTTCTTATATTGAAACATGTTAGACTCTTTCACTTTGTTAATGCTCTTAAGGTGTTTGAATGTTTCGATCATATCACCTCTCTCCCTCCTTTGCACTTGGGTATACATATTGAGCTCTGTTAATCTGTCCTCATATGTTTTCTGATGCAGTCCCTGCACCATTTTTGTTGCCCTTCTCTGGACTGCCTCAATTTGGTTAATGTCCTTGTGAAGGTGTGGCCTCCAGTATTGCATGCAGTACTCCAGATGGGGCCTAACCAGTGTCTTGTAAAGAGAGATTATTACCTCCCTCTTCTGACTTGTGATACCCCTACTAATACACACTAACATCCCCCTTAGCCTACCTACTGCTTTAGTGGTCTGCTTGGATGATTTCAGGTCATTGGTGATGATGATGCCCAAGTCTCTTTTTTCCCTTGTGACTGCCAGCAACTCCCCTCCCAGCCTATTGGTGGCTTCAGGGTTTCTCTTCCCTATGTGCATGATCTTGTACTTCTTTGCATTAAACCCCAGTTGCCACTCTTCCGACCATTTTGCTAGTTTATCCAGATTTCTTCTCATTCAGCCCACCCCATCTGGATCATCTACTCTGTTGCAGATCTTGGTGTCATCTGCAAACAGACAAACCTTACCCTCCAGTCCATCTGCAATGTCACTGATGAAGATATTGAAGAGGACTGGCCCCAGGACTGATCCCTGAGGTACCCCACTTGTGACTTGCATCTCTTCTGACTGTATACCGTTTACCACCACTCTCTGTTTTCTGCCCGCCAACCAGTTTGCCACCCAGTTGACCAACTTCTAACCCACCCCGAGCCTACCCAGCTTATTAATCAATCTTCTATGTGGAACAGTATTGAAAGCTTTGCTGAAGTCAAGGTAGGCGACATCAACTGCTCCCCCTTGGTCCACCACTCTGGTTACCCAGTCAAAAAAATCTATGAGATTAATTTGACAGGACCTTCCTTTTGTAAACCCATGCTGTCTTGGGTCCTGTGCCCCTATGGATTCCAGGTGTTGCACTATCCTTTCCTTAAGGAGTGCCTCCATAATCTTGCCCACTACTGAGGTAAGACTGACTGTTCTGTAGTTCCCTGCCTCCTCCCTGCTACCACTCTTGTGGAGCAGGATCACATGAGCCCTTCTCCAGTCTTCTGGGACCTCTCCAGTGCTCAGAGACTCACTAAACAGTTCTGATAATGGCTCTGCTAGTTCCCCCCTTAGCTCCTTTAGTACCCTGGGCTGTATGGCATCAGGTTCCATTGCCTTGTTCACCCTGAGCTTATCGAGCTCTTGTAGGACCCTTTCTTTTGTGAAGGGACTAGTGCTCACCTCCCTCCTCTCTGTGTCCATGGTGCTGAGCTGTGAGCCCTGCCCTACCTTCTCTTCAGTAAATACTGAGCAGAAGTATCTATTTAGGATAGATGCTTTTACATGGTCCTCCTCCTCACATGCCCCCTTATCTCCTTTGATCTTAGCAATACCCACTCTGGACTTTCTTCTTTCACTAATGTATCTATAGAAAGTCTTGTCACCTTCTTTTACTATCCGTGCTAGTGTTTCCTTGGTTTGGGCCTTTGCCTGCCTTACTGCCTTCCCTGCTTCCCTTAGGGAAGTTTGGTATGCCTCGCTATCTTCATCCCGCTGTGTTCCCTTATATTTCCTGAAGGCCAGCCTTTTGGCTCTGACCTTTTCTGCTGCTGTTTTTGAGAACCAACGTGGTTTCCGTCTTCTTTTGCACTTCCTTTTCTCTCTAACACAATGGGATGTTGCTTCAAGTACTGCATCCTTAATACTTGCCCACTTTGCCTGTACCCCCTCACCTGTATTTCTTTTTGCTAGGGCTAGCTTAACTCTGTTGGCCATCTTATCAAAGTCAGCTCCTCTGAAGTCCCATATGTTTGCCTTGGAATGGGATGATTTCATTGTAGTGGCCAAATTGAACTGATGAAGCTTACAGATGATACTAAGCTGGGGGTACAGTAGATACGGTGGAACAAAGGAGGCAGTTGCTTATAGATCTAGTAAATATAGAGGCATGGGTTATATGCAACAAAATACAGGTTAATACTGAAAAGTGCATTGTAATGCACTTCGGAAGGAACAATAGCAGATAAGTCTATCCTATTAATGGGACTGTAATCATCCCTGAAACCTTGAGAGAGACCTAGGTGTGATAATTAGTAATGACCTCAAATCAAGAATGCACAGCAAATGTATTGCAACCAAAACTAGTTATCTGATAAGTTGCATACATAGGTCATTTGCTTCTAGGTCAAGTACAGTACTACTACTACAGTACTACTACCCATATACAAAACTTATGTAAGGCCCCACATGGACTACTGCTCACAAGTCTGGAGCCCATCTCTGAAGGTTGATATAAGTATGTTGGAAAAGGCCCAGAGAAGGTTTATGAAACTTCTGCCAGGTCTCAGAAACTTACCATATGAGCAACAGTTAGACAGCTGGGGCTCTGGGATCTAGGATTAAGAAAGTTGAGAGGGGTGACATGCTCTTCTTATATAAGATCTTGCAGGACTCAACACACAGTTCAGTACTTGGATCAAACTACAGAAACCCTAGTTACAATCTTAGAGGGCACAAGTGACAACTTGTGGAAAAATGCTTTAATACTGAACTTAGAAAATATTTGTTCTTCCCCAGAGCCATTAGACTATGGAATCAGCTCACTGAGGATTTAGTCAATGCAACTAATTTTGAGGAATTTAAGTACAAACTTGATATATTCATTAGTAACAATGATAGAGTCATTCCTACTGTGTAGTCGGGGGCCACCACATGGGCCCATGCCCTCTGTTTCCCTAATCCAAAGTATTATCTGACGTAATGTGTTTTCCTGTTGCTAAAACACACAAAAATGTCCACACTCTTCTGCTGTAGTTAGAAACAGCTTTATTTTATTTTATAAAATATAAAGGCGCACCACCATAGTGGAAATGTCTGGCTGCATCAACAAGACCCCGACCAGTTTCGTACACAGTATTTCTATTTCCTGTTGCTACCTGCTAGGTAGGGTGGCCTGTTAGGGTTGAAAACCCTAATGCCACATGTCCCTACTTTTGTTGCTTTAACCCTAACTAGTGCATTAATGAATTTTTTTTGCAATAAATTTGTATATATCATAGGGCTGCAGTAACACCCCTATAGTTAGGGTTGAGTAGGCACTTTAATGTTAGACCTTACATTTTGCACTTTAATAACTTTGCAACTGTTCAATGGATTTGCACAAACTTTTGTATGTGTAGTCTTGTGTGGTAGATCTCTTGATGTGTCAAGTTTCATTTTGGTCGGATTGGCAGATTTTGAGCTGCAGTAGCGCTAATATGTTATAAATTCACCTTTTTTGTGCTTTTTTGTCATAGCACTGCACCCAGATGGTTTGGAATTTTGGTCTGAAATTTTCAGGGTACAAAGCGCTTGCCCCACAGAAGTGCCTTTCATTGATTTCATGAAAAATATTAATCCATTGCAAAGTTATTTCATTTAAAGTTTCAGGTTCTGAGCATGCTCAGTTCAGTCTTTTGGATAACTTCCTGGAATGACAAAGGAATTTGGTCTCACAAAAAAGGATTGTTTTTCTTGAGGAGTCAATCCTTTGTCGTGATAAAAAATTCCTTTTTTGTGAGCCACCATCTTGTTTTCCATTTTGTCAAACAAAATATTTGTATAACTCAGCAAGATGATGCCTTGCACAGACACCAAAACATGTACCCTGCTCATCGGGACTTCATTAGTTGTATGATTTTTTTTTATTTTGTAGTAAAATGGCCCAGGAACTTTTTTTAAGTATTTAAATCCTTTGTCACAACTCCCTCAGTTCCTTTATCATGAATCATTTTTTGTTCTTGTGAAAAAGTAATCAGCTTACGGAAAAGGATTTAAAAAAAAACTGTGTCCGAAATCCTTTTTGCGAGAGGATTCCTTTTCCATGAGAGCTAAAAAGGATTTAAAATAAAAACTAAGTTTGAAACCTTTCTTGTGAGATGGAATCCTTTCCCACAACCACAGCAAAGGATTCACAGAAAAGGATTCCATCTCACAGAAAAGGACTGGAAAAAATCCAAGTCTGAAATCCTTTTCTGAGACAATAAATCCTTTATTGCCAAAACAAAAAACATTGGCAAAAAAGGATTTCTTATCATGGGAAAGGATTTATTAGCATTCTGTACTGAATACACTTTATTTTCCCTGGTGTCCAGTGGTACCCCTCTCTCTCCAAACATGACCCTGATCCCCATTAATTTACATTTAACAGCCCTGGTGTCTAGTGCTTCTCCCACCAACCTCCACTATCATACTTTTAAAATTATTTTTACTTACGTCCATCCCCAAACACATACCCCATATCTTAAAATTGTTGAAAATAACCCTTTCTTATTGGTGTCCAGTGCCCCCCCATGTTCATAAGATGTTGAAATAACAAAACAGTCCCTCGATGTCTTTTAATTTTTTTACCTGTAAAATAAAGTCCACCATTGATCCCATCTGCACCCCAATAGCCCTCCCACTGTGCCTGCATCAACCCCACCCCCTTGACCCCCCCACACACACCCTCACTCACCTGCACTGATCCCACAGTGAAGATGCACTCTCCAATCAAAGGCACTTTTTGCTCCTGGAACAGGTGACTACTGCATGAGAAGTAAGGTAACTGCAGTCAGAACTGAAGTTACCTTACTTCTCATATAGTCGTCACCTGTTCCAGGAGTAAGACGTGTCTTCGATCAGAGAGTGTATCTTCACTGTGGGATCAGTACAGGTGAGTGAGGGTGTGTGTGTGTGGGGGGTGATGGGTGCTGTGTGCATAGTGGGAGGTCGGTTGAGGGTGTGGGTGTCATCAATGGACTTTTTTTTACAGGTAAAAAATTAAAAGACATTGAGGGACTGTTTTGTTATTTTCAGCATTCTATGCACATGGGTGGCCACTGGACACCAATGAGAAAGGAACATTTTTATTAATTTTAAGATACAGAGGATGTGTTGTGGGAAATGAACATAAACAAAAATCATTTAAAAAAATGACAGCAGAGGCTGGTGCGGGGGGCCGGCACTAGACACCAGGGCTATTAAATATAAATTAATGGGGACCAGGATCAAGATTGGAGGGTTGGGGCTATCAGTGGACACCAATGAAATTATAAAATATTAAACACTATATACAAATCTGAGTCAGGGGGCACTAGACACTAGTGATCAGGGTCTTGAGGACCCTGCACTCTGAGAGCAAAATAAGGATCATGTCAAATTCCAGACCCTGTGCTTCCACAGTAATATAAGGATACCAAAAACTTATGTATGGATGGGCAGGGTCTGGAGCACCCTGTGTTCCCACAGCAAAATAAGGATACAGAAAAATGATGGATGGATGGGAGCGCAAGGTCTGGAGGACCCTGTGCTCTGGACCCTGCACTCCCACAGCAACCTAAGTATGCCATTATACTTAAAAACATTGTTAATGTGCTAGTTAGGGTAAAAGTGACAAAAATTGAGAAATGTGGCATTAGAGTTTCCAAGCCTAACATCCCACCTCCCCAACCAGGCAGCGCAGCAGGTGTGGGGTGTGTCTTGGGGTTCTGAAGCCTAACACTCAACCCATTCTTATCAAATCTATACAGATGACCTTATTTACAGATGGAATGGGGTGAGCGTTAGGCTCGAGAACCTCAAGGCATACCACCACTGTACTGCCTGTTGAGAAAGAAGATAATGATGCTAGGTTGGAAACCCCTAATCTGCATTCTAACTTTGTCACTTTGGACCCTAACTAGTGCATTAACAACATTTGTTTCAATTTCTAGATATATATATATATATTCATGGCAAAAAACTCCATTTAATGCATCACTTAGGGTTGTTCCACAGTGGCAAAAGTGAGGAAATTCAATGTTAGGGTTCCCACCCCTTGCACCCCACCCCCACCCTGCCCCACCAACAGGCATCAGCGTGTGCATTGGGGTCATTGGTCCTAACTCTCACACCATCCCATACGCAAACAAGCTGAGGTGGTGCAGTGTAGGAGAATGGGGTGAGAGTTCCTTTTAATATGGTCAAACTAGGTTTTCATCATTTTCTGTTGTTTTTGAACACCCCTTGTTTATGATAATTTCTTGAGAAGTACTGTAGCATGCACTGTTCTCTGACCTTATGGGACAACAAGAATACAACAACAACTGAAAATACTGATGAAAAATGGTTATATGTCCAATGAAGGTATGGTCACTAGTGGTGTCCCACGGGGACTGGTGTCAAGACCTCTGCCGTTTACTATTTTTATATATGATTTACAGATTTGTTTATAGTCAGCACAGCTTAGTGTAGGTAGAGAGGGATGAGCTCCCAGGGCTATAAAGGGCTCACTGTGGCACAACTTCAGGAGAGGTGCCAGCAAAAAGGGATACAGTGTGAGGGCAAGGACAAGAAGGACCTTAAACAGGCTCTGGATGACCATGACCTAAGGCAGAGCACCCCTACGAATGAGCCAGGAGCTGGGGTAGCAGACTCTCCACATCATTTTGAGCTTGTGAAGATGCAGATCTGTCAGCAGGAACTGGACTTTGAGGTGAGAAAGCTAAAAATGGAAGCAACGAGGCTAGACCTTGAAACAAAAAGACTGGAAGCAGAAGCAGTGATGAAAAGACTGGAAGCAGAAACAGAAATGAAGATTGGATGACAGAGAAAAAGAACATCAGCAGTAAGTTCAGAGACTACAGCACAAGAAGGGGATGATGACTCTATGCCAGTAAAACATAGGTAATGGGGTGGGGGGCTCATCTCATGAAGTCAAAATTAATTCTAAATTGTTTCCACAATATAGAACGGCAGATGATCTTGATCTATTTTTAAAGGCATTCAAAAGAGTATGTATGTATTTATGGAGCCGTGCTTAGAATATAAGACATGTAAACATGACTTAAGAGGACATAATGTTACAATTAACTGAAAAATTCTGTAAACGAGACACTAGGAATTACAGGGATTTATTTAATTCCAAAAATTGATTAGCGTTTTGCTCATAAAAGTTCTAAAACATTGTGAAAAAGCATAGCACTTGCCTCACTGTGTTTAACAAACATAACACTTCTAGAAAACCTATATAAATACTTTCTGTACAGTTAGCATTGTCCCAAGAAAAAAACTGCTAATCAATTATTTAAAACCCTGAAGTATGCTTTTGTTCCAAGGACAGTTAGACTTTGGAGTACAGTATTGTTCTAGAGGATATTTTCTATTCTTGGACTCTTCAGGGTTTTAAAAATAAACTGGATACATTTTTAAGTGATGGCGGCCTTCTTGGCTAGTTCCATTGAGAAATGGGGGACAGTTTTTTATGGGTATCAAGCCTTATACTGTCCCATAACCCTGGTATCATCCCTAGTCTTAAAACCTGGTTTGAGCCATATTAAAAGGAGCGCATATATTATTTCAAATGTGCAAAAATGCTAAAGCAGACTCCAAATAGGGAAAGAAGTGTATTATGTAAGCTGAGAGATAAGGGACAATCTAAAACAGGTTTGTAGCCTTCAACATGGCCCTCTTTAATTTTGCCCACTGTTTCTCCACTCCACATAGATCATCTCTCCCTGCCAGTTCACCCTTTAGGCATTCACTTATCTTTACAAAATCTGCACTCCTGAAGTCTATGACTCTCACCCTAGTATGGATGGAAACTGCCTGTGTTCTTTTATTGAACCACACTGTACGGTGATCACTGGTCCCCAGGTGACTTCCCACCTCGACTTCTGCCACACTGTCTCTGTTTGTAAGTACCAGATCCAGTATAGCCCCATCATGAAGGGGTTCACTGACTAGTTGTCTGAAGAATGCTCCATGTAGAGAGTCCAGGATGTCCTTCATTCTAGTTGATGCTGCAGCTGGGAGACTCCAATCCACATCTGACATACTGAAGTTCTCTCTGAGCAGCATGCTTCCTTCTTTGCTCTTTTGCCAGTGGCTTCTGCCAGTTCCTTATCTAACTCCTCCCCTTGTGGAGGTCTGTATATCATACCAGCACAAATGGTGGCACCATTTTCCTTATCCAGAATGACTCACAGTACCTCTGCCTCCTCCTGTAGTCCCTGAATCCCTATCATTTTAATGCTTTCTGTTACATGTAGGAACCCCCCTTTTTTTTACCTTCTCTGTTCTTTCTAAACAGATTGTAGCCTCCTATGGCCATGTTCCATTTGTGGTTTTTATTACACCATGACTCTTGACCTCTGTCAAAAGTGCCTCTAGGTCTGGAATCTTATTTACTGGACTTCTAGGATTTGCACATGTGGTCTTCCAGATTTTATTACCATTCTGATCATTTCCTTTTTTATTTTCTCTTTTTGCCCTCCCTCTTTACCCACTCTGTCTCTGAGGCTTCTATTCTTAGCCTTTGGGGAATGGTTGTTTTTGCCTTTCTGATGCCTTACTCCACCCACTCAGCTAGTTTAAATGTTCACTGAAGTAACATTTCAACCTTCCACTGAGGACTGTGGTCCCCCTCCTGGACAGATGTAGGCCATCACTCTTGTACAGACATTTATCCTCCTAGGTAGTTCCCCAGTCTCCAATGTAGTTGAACCCTTCCTCTCTACACCAATCCCTCAACCAAGAATTGAAGGTATTGGTATGGAGATCCCTCTCCTTCCCTCTGTCATAGACAGGTAGCACCTCTACAAAAGCCACTGAGTGTTCTGCTTGCTTGAAACAACTCCCCGGCTCCTTAAACTCCACCTGCACTATCCCAGCTCCATTACTAGCCAGGTCATTAACACCCAAATGGACAATGACATCCACATCTGTCTCTCTTCCTGCTGCCCTAGCAATCCTCACTATTCTCTTCCCATCGCTCTTGGCTGTGGTGCTTGGTAGGCTCTTAACCTTCCTCTCCCCACTTCCTGGTTCCCAGATCTATCCCCCCTCACAATTGAGTTCCCCACTACAAGTTGTTTCCTCTTCATTTGGGGTTCTCTACTACCCTCTCTATAATCTCTATTACAGAGGATCCCCACATCCTTACCAGACCTACCTATGGGTGCCTCATCCTGGCTGTCCTGTCCAGCCAAAGTGGCACTGGAATTAAATTGTGGTGCCAGTTGTAGTGTGTGCCTCTGGTCCAGCGTCTCCACCCTTCCTGAGCCCACAACATTCCAGATTATCCTCTTTCTAGGCTCCCTCTGGGGTAGCAGTGTCAGACTTGGTGGCCTCTGGGTGGGGAAAGAAGTTACCCGCATCTCAGCCAACAGGGACAGGAGTCTAGCAACCTCCTCCCTCAACCCAGAAAGGTTCATGCAGATTGGGAAACACTGCAGTCTCCAGAAGGTCTTCCTGAATACTGCTACCCCTCAACCACTACACTGCACCACTCATTGCATTTTTCATTCTTACCCTTCCTTGTACTATTTAGGAAATATTTATTTATCCTTCTTGTGTACCTTTCTCCTGATTAGGGTATTAGTAGTTTCCCCTTTTGTAATTTGTTGTATCCTTGTACTTTTACCCAAGATAGAGTGTTGACCCCTATAGCCTGTACTGGCCTTACCCATTACTATATGCCTTACCCCTAATAGTGTATTTCTTGTTAATATCCTTTTTTGTTATTTGTTACTTCTCTTGAACATGTACCCTAAATAGGTTTAACATATTTTTTGTGTTTAGGCCAACCATTTACCTTACTCCTTTCCTTTTAGTACCTTTAATCGTGATAAGGTATTGCTAATTCATTCCTTTTATTAACTATTTCTCAGATCACGTACTCTGTATAAGTGTATCACCTTTTCCCTGTTTTGGCCTATGCTTAACCTTATACCTATTCCATCAGTGAATGCAACGACAGGAGCAAACAAGTACCTTACCTTAGTCACCCGCAGAGTCCTCTGCTTCCCGGCTTCCTGTTGCTGATGCCTGCCAATGCCTAAGATGACAATCTTTCACCTGTTTCACACCTTCACTGTTAGATCTGCCACCAAGCAGGTGACACTCCTGGTTGGAGCAGAACATCAGGGTGGTCAAGTTCTTAACTAGAAATCCCCTTATAGACTGTAGAGAGCTGTAGACTGCAGGGAAAGCTCAGTCCAAGTTCCAAACTTTGTCCAGTAAGCCCAGTTGGCTCCAATGACCACCAACTGTCCAAGCAAGCTTCAGATGTTTTGTCTGAAAACTAAAATTCATCAGCCAAGTTCTGAAGCAGAGCATTTTGATGTCAGTCCCGTCCCCAAATTGCAGGCACTCCCAATAGGAGCAGCGGGTCAAGGGTGCCGACTTCTCAACTTGGAAGCCCCTCACAGACTGTAGAGACGTGCCAACTGAAGAGACAGCTCAATAAATGTCCCAAACAGCTGTCCAGTGAGCCCAGCTGGTTCCAATGACTACCAGCAGTCCAAGCCTTTATTAAGTTCTGAAGCTGAGCATTGTGCCCTACTGATACATTATTGCAGTTTTTTTGCAATAAATTTTCTTTCTTTTTTAAATAGTATATTGAATATATATGATGCTTAATTTTGTTTGTTTTTACACCACACAAGTAATGCATCTCTTCAGCAATGTTCTCCACTTGAGCTCTTCTAATCTTCAGATATCATTCAACTTCATCTTCAGCATACATTGTCCACATCAGCACTGTTGTTTTAGAGATGCCACTTTACAGAATACAGTAAGTGTTTTAACCAGAAAGGCCACCTATTTTTAGGGCTGCAGTGCTCGGAGCCCTGCAGATCCTTTGCTTTGAGGAAAGAACTCCCACATTACTTGTGAATGAACAACATGTTGGAGTGACAAAAGTCACCTCTGCGACTGTAGAACACTCCGCATTCACACTATTTTTTTTAATATTTTCAGCGGCCGTTGACCACTGAAATCCACAACTCCCCACCTGACCCTCCCTCTCTGCACCCATCACCCCACTCCCCCCAGAAACATAACATTTAGACTGGGGGTGCCTATCCCAGTGTCTGGATGGCAACTCGTCTCACTGCCCTGTCCCCCCCATCCACTATTGTGCATGCACAGTAATTTTCTGCTTTCAGCAGTCTGTCACTGCTAAAATACATAACTCCCCACCCAACCCTCCTCTCAGCACCCATTCCCCAAGAAATATAATAGTGACACTGGGGGTACCTAATCCCCAGTGTCCTGATGAGGAATCCTCCTTGCATTTTTTTTAAACCCAGCAAAAAGGAAAAGGTCCATCAATGTCTTTTGCACCCGTAACTGCCCCCCCACCTGACCTGCCCACTCAGCACCCACCACCCCACACCCCCCAAACCCTTACTTACCCAGCGGGGCTCCAATGCTGTAATCCTGTCTGGACCACAGACATGTTTTCACTCTTTAAAGCATGACCACGAACTGAAGAAACAGGTATGCCGTTTAATGTATTTCAATGGAGTTTGAACTTAATGGTATAACTTGGGCATTTTTGCATGTTTTTGGCTCAGATTTTCAATATGCCTTCTTTGGGACCCTACCTCATGAACAATTGCACTGTCATTTCATATATCTGCCCCAAAAGGTGATTTTGTGGTCCCTGCATGAAATCACCTTTTGGGCAGGAGTTGAACATTTTCTCTGCCCTTGTACATGAGGTGGGGTCGTAAGAAGGCTATGTTGAGAATTTGGTGTAAAAATATTGAAAAACAACAAAGTTATGAGCCTACGTTGAATTTTGCAAATGCAGGCTCATAACTTTGGTAATTTTCAATATTTTTCCCCAAAATTCACAGCATAGCCATATCTTTACAGCACCCCATGAGTGTGACAGCTGCCATTTTTCAAATTCTGGCCAAAATGTTTTTTTACATCCCGAAAGGCGATTTTGCAGTCCCTGCATGAAATCGCCTTTTGGGCAGGAATTGAAAATGTTTTCTGCCCTTGTTCATGAGGTAGGCTCATAAGAAGGCTATGTTGAAAATTTGGTGCACAAATCTTAAAAAATAATAATGTTATGAGCCAACATTGAACATTATGAACCCAGGTTCATAACTTTGGCAATTTTCAATACTTTCCCCCCAAATTTATGACATATCCATATCTTTACAGCACCTCATGAATGTGAGAGCTTCATTTTTCTAATCCTGGCCAAAATATTTTTATACATCCTGAAAGGTGATTTTGCAGTCCATGCGCGAAATCACCTTTCAGGCAGGAGCTGAACATTTTCTCTGCCCTTGTTCATGGGGTGGGGTCATAAGAAGGCTACATTGAAAATCTGGTATAAAAATATTTAAAAAAAATTATGAGGTGATGTTAAATTTTGCAAACGCAGGCTCATAACTTTGGTAGTGTTCAATATTTTTACCCCAACTTTTCAACATAGCCATTTCTTTACAGCATCTCATGAATGTGACTGCTGTCATTTTTAAACTTCTGCCCAAAATGTGTTTCTGCATCCTGAAAGTTGATTTCACAGTCCCTGTATAAAATCACTTTGAGGCCAGGAGTTGAACGTTTTCACTTCCCTTCTTCATGAGGCAGGGTCATAACAAGATTAAGTTGAAACTTTGGTGTAAAAATACTAAAAAATACATTTTTTATCTTTTTACCCCAGATTTCTCAGCTGCAGCCGAATTGGCTTTGGCCAGATTTTGTTTTAATAGTAAATGTGATGTTTATGTAATGTTCATTTAATACTATTACCCAGCCATGACATTTCTTGATGTCCTACTTGTAACACAACTATGACACATGATCAGGCCTTGCACTTCTGCAGCCAGATGGACTTTTTGATATGTCGCTGTTACTGATGTCGCTAGTTCAGGTATCTTTTTTTATTTTGTCTTTTTAACCCCACTCCCTGTTGTATATCTATAACTGTATCTGTTTCTGTCTGTATCTATATCTATTTCTATGTCTATATATCTATTTCTATATCTATATATCAAACAACAATCATAAAAACATTTCTGTATCTGAGACTTAAATAGATTTTTTTAGGAAAAAAGGATAGGGGTTGAGGAGTTGTTACAGATATGATCCACCCAGGTGCTCTACCAATGTGCTATCAGTTTCAAGAGGCAGCAGCTTGAGGGTCCTGCAGTCACTTTTCTTTCTGTGACTGCATATCTGCAACTAGAAACAATTTAGATGGTAATTAATTAGTGGTACAGTATTAGCCACTGCTAAGCAATTGGAAAACAAATTGTAATGAGAAAGAAATAATGCTATTTCATATTATTTCTTTCTCATTACAATTTATGACCCAAATGCTTAACAGTGGCAATGCTGTGCCACTAATTACCATCTCAATGGTTACTAGTGGAACGATATACAATCATACACAGAAAAGTGACTGTGGGAACCTCGGGCTGCTACGATGTACCTGCTAGCTCAGTGGTAGAGCACTGAAATGGTATTCCAGAGGCCTGGGTTCAATTCCTTTAGCAGTGGCAGATACTGCACCACTAACAAGCTACCTTCTAGTTTGTTCCTAGCGGCAGGATGTGCAATCAGACAAAGAAATGTGATTGTGGGAACCTCAGTCTGCTGTCGTGTACCTGATAGTTCTGAGCAAGATTACATGTCTCAGAAGGCATTCTGAGGGGCTAGGTTCAAATCCCCATTAGGACACATTATTTCTTTCCCATTACAGTTTACAGTGGTCATGTGCGAACTGCACTGGCTACCCATCTGGTGGGACATTAACTTCAAGATTCCCAGGTTACATCCAACTTCTAAAAATGATGAAGCTGCAGTATAAATTGTCATTATGCAAGTATCTTACACAAGGTGTTACACCTGATATTAATGAATGTGTATGCCAGCAAATAATTCTTCTACTAACAAACACAGTAACAGCCAGCAGTTTTGCATTGTGAAAGTTGTCAGGGCAAACATACAGGAATCGCAATCTCTAATGTCTTGCTGGAAATGTTTGAAAACTGGGACATAAGTAAATAAATATGTCATGTTGTAATCCGTAACAATACAGCAAACATGAAAAAAGTCTTCATAACTGGCATTTATAGTTTAGATTGTGCCACTCATACTCTGCAGTTGTGCCTTCATAATGCCTTGCTAACACAGCATTCTGTCTCTGACCTGATAACAAATATCAGGAAACTGGCTGAACATTTTAAACACTCTGCATTATCAAAACATCACAGCATACAAACAAAACTGGATTTACCAAATGCACAATTCATTTAAGACATTGGGCCAGATTCACAAAGGGTGATGCAGGGCTTTTGCCAAGCCCTGCATAAAATCAATTTGTTGCTGCAGCTGCATCAACAACTTTGCCGCACACTGCATCCAATGCAGGAAGATCAAGAGCATTTATGACACTTTTCCTGTTTTACGACAGCTTGCACCAAATAATTGGTGCAAACCCCATAAAAAGAGTACCTGAGATTACTGCAAGCTAGATCAAAAAAAGCTGGTCTAACTTGTGGCAATTGGCACACAGGATTGTGAATACCGATTGCCATACTGAAGAATGCCACAAGCCCAGTGTGACATATGTTAGGCGCTCCCAGGCTTTGTGATACTCGCAGCCTTTCATAAATCCAGTCCATTGTTATTAGATGTAACTACTTTTTATATGTTAAAATGTCTCATTTAATAAAAAAGAGCTCTTAGTTTGTACTGTGCTGAGGGCTCAAATGTAACATTTCTTATACCGAGTCAATGGAGCCTTGCAGAGACAGTTGTTAATATATTAGATTAGTTTGAACAGCTTACTATAGAATTGAGCATGGATACTACAAGCAGTTTTGTGTGCTACCAGCAGTGAGGGCTTTGATAATGTACAAAAAGCAAAAAAAGTCGAGCACTCACAACCTCAAGAATATAAGGGTACTGGTTTTCTAGAAGAGCAAAAAATTACTTTATTAATGCATAACTAGAGACAATAAAAACACCTGATGCATTTTGGATAACACAATATCCTTTCTCAAAGGCTGAATATCTCATTAAATAAAGGCAGTTATATATCCCATTCAAAAAAGTCATAATGATGTCACTAGAAATCAAGGTTTTTGATTGGTTAAAAACAATCACAGTGAAAGAACACATCAAACACCTTACAAATTCATTTAATAGTGTCTTGTGAAAAGGATACCACTCCAAAAAAGTGCATGATTAAAGAGAATTTAAAAATGTTATTAATGTTATTAAAAAGGGGGAGGGGAAGGGGGGATGGGAAGAAAGGGACAAGGGAAAGAAAAGACAGGGGACAGACCACAGAAAAAATATAACAAGGAGCAATGCCATAATCTAAAAGTGCCAGGAATAATGCACATAGAATAATGCATGGAGTAGAGTGTTTAACAAGATTTTACACACACTCTGAGGTGCTGGATACTACATAAACCCTCCATCCCATGTTTCATTTTATATAATTGCTGGGGAGCGTTTTCTCGCCATAGCAATTATATAAAATAAAACAGCCACGCAGTAAGGTTGGGACTTGGGATGAAGCGCTGTTGGCAGCAGAGCACTACAGCTGCTGAAATGTTTTCTTTTTGGTTGCCAGGCAAGAGGAAAAGTCAAATAATGTGAGGCAAGGTTTCTTTTAAAAAAAAATCCACTTACTGCCGATGCCGAATGATGGTGGCAGCCAAGTGTATGCCGCTGTATGAGGCGACAGAGGAGGCAAGCACAGATGTGGAGTGAGGCAAACTCAGCGCTTGTTCACTGTTATAACCCACAGGTTATTATGACAAATTATAATTGGGTTTCCCTATGGGAGACAATGCTCCCCAGTTATTTTAATCTAATAATGAACACATATAAATACAATCATTAATAATTACTGTCATATAAGTGTACCACTAAAGGTGACGTAACAAAATTAATACAAAAACAATTGATACTGAACTGAAGGGGGTTCACTAATCACTGTGCATAAATCAAAAAATAGGGAATTGCAGCATAGTACCCATAGAGTACTTAAACTTCAATGTGGTTTAGCAGACTGTTTTTTCTTCTTCAGAAAAGGCTTAAGTTTGAAACCATACTTCAGACCCAAATTCTTATCAGCATTTAAATTAATTATCCCAAATGCTTCCCTGGTCAGTAATAAATCATTAAAATTCCCACCCCTCAGTTTGGGGTTAACTTTCTCTATGCCCATAAATTGGAACACATGCTCACTACTGCTTTGGGAAATGGCAACTTGCTCTGCAGTCGCGTAGGTCAAATCATCTTTTGCAATAGCACAGATATGTTCTCCAATCTATGTCTTAGGGCATCTTTTTGTCTTGCCTACATAGAACATAATGCAGCTACATGTGGCCAAATAAATAACACCCTCTGTATTGCATGTGATTAACTGACGTATGTCATGGATATAGCCTGTACTCACATTCACAGAATGATTGCATGTTGAATATATTTAGGCTTTGAAAATGTACCTAAGCACAAAAGTGCGTGACAAGGGAATAAAAACAGTGAAAGCTGAAATATTATATTCAATATCCTCGTGATTTAATAATGTTGAGTATGAGCAGGGATAAACTGTATCCTGTGTGATGGGCCCACATTTCAAATTAGACTGATTCTGTTCAGATGCCAGCTGTTGTGATGCAAAAGCTGCCACACACGGTACTGCAGAGCAAGCTAGGTTGAAAAAAGTGAACAGTGAGAGTGAACTGAAACCAGAGTTGATAAAGTCTGACATTCTAGAGGCACCTATCAAGAAATCAAGAGTGGCCTCTGGGAGTCTATGGAGCAGAAATAGATGTGGAACTTGAGACTCTATAGAGCTGTTGGGACAAAATGGTAGAAGAATCCCTATCTCCTGTGTCATCTACTGCTGTGGATACCGAACTGTCCTTATACTTTTTAGAATCATGAATTCCATGATCCATTGACCCAGCTGAGCGGTGGAAGCACAACTCATTGCATCTTCCTAATTTGGCAGCCACTGCCAGATCATTTTTATTTGCTCCACCAAGTAGTGTCCCATTGTAAAGATTATTTAGCAGCGCTGGAAGCATATATGCTGAAACACAAATGCAGGTTTCTGCCTGAGAATACTGAAATACTTATTTTTTTAAAATGTAATTTGCCTATGATAACTCACAAGTATTGATGTGCTGCTAGATCACTGTTAGATTATATGAGGACTCCTATATTTTTTTGCCTCACAATCCCAACATTAACATGTTTACCTCCCTCCTACTATTCTCATATGTCTCTTAACTTCTCTCATCCTCACCTCCACTCCTGCACACTAGCTGCATATACCCAGAACCCCCCCAGTTCCTATCCTAAAGCCCCCTCTCTCAACTCTGCTCTCCAATACAGACCTAACCCCCATCACCTCATCTCTCATGCCTACCCACCTTCCCCATGATTACCTTCAGCACCTTACCCCGAAGATGGACACTAGCATAACCTTCCTATGGTGCTCCCTGTGCCAAGCCCAAATCCACCATTACCACAAGGGGACACAAACTTCAGGCTACTTTCTCCATGTTCCTACTAATCCTTCTCCTAGCTGGGGGATGTTGAACCTAACCCAGGCCCCCCCAATGGCACCCCAGCAAATGAACTCCCACAAAGGGCTATGCATCATGCACTTGAACATCAGAAGCCTTTTTACCAAAACTGGACCTACTTAACTGCTGGCTAACTTGACACTCCCCTGACATTCTTTGCCTCACAGAAACTTGGCTGTATGCAAAAGCCCTGGACTCCTCCCTGACGATTCCTGACTACTCACTTTTTCAGCAGTACCATGGCAAAAGAGGTGGAGGGATAGTGGTTTAAGTAAGGCAACCACTATCCTGCTCTGTTATCAAGAAAGAAACCTGCCCCAGCTCCCATGAACTGATCCTCACCCACATCACCCTCCCCTCTACTCTCCCAATTTTCATAGGGGTGATTTATGCCTCCCCTTGGCTATCCCAAGACTCACTCATTTCATGCATATCCACCTTACCACCCCTTGTGGCATGTGGTGAGTTATTATTACTGGGTGACTACAATCTGGACTGGCTCTCACCCTTCTCCAAAGCTGCCATCTCCAAAATCAAGTCTCTAAACCTCGTCCAGTTAATCACAGAACTCACCTGCTACAATCCCCATTCCACAAACCATTCCCTAATTGATTAGATCCTCTTCTCCCATCCACACAGAATATCCACTACTTGGGTAATGGCTGAAGCCCTAAGTGACCACTGCATCATTAACTGTACTAGAAAAACCCACCTACCCAAATCTGCCCCTAAATACATAAAAATGTGCCCTTTAAACTCACTTGATACCAGCACCCTCCTCTATGACATGAAACATGCAGACTGGAACCCAGCCTACTCTGAACTGGACATAGATAAAGCCTTAGCCCAGTTCCTACATATTTTCACCCAGGTCTAGGATTTTAATGCCCCTCTGGTCAAAGCTAGAGTCAAGAAATGCCACCATCCCTGGGTCTCTGCTCCACTTATTGCCCTATGCAAAGCCCGAGACAAGGCCTGGTCTCATTTCAAATCTATCCAGATCCCCCAAGCCAGGCAAGCTTACAACACCCTCAGAAATGCTTGTACCAAGGCCATAAGGCAAGCTAAAGCAGACCACTTTAGGTCACACCTACAAACTGCACAGCCTTCCTCCTTCTGGAAGGCAGTCCACTCCCTAGTTGATCCCACTACCAAACAAACACACCCGCCCTAAAGCAAAATGGCTTACCAGTCACAGACGATGTCAGAATAACTGACACCCTAAATAAATTCTTCACCACCTGCGCACTCCCTTATCATCCTTCAACACCCCCTCCCAAGGAACCCAATAAGCCTCCCAAAACACACATCACAACACTTTCCTGCTCGCTCCCATCTCCACACAGAAAGTACTGGACACTCTGTACTGCCTAAATGTCTCTAAATCCAGCCCGGATGAGATTCACCCCAAACTTCTACACATATCAGCACCTGAAATTGCTTCACCACTAGCATTCCTACTAAACCTGTCCTTCACCTCAGGAACTGTCCCCCAAGCCTGGAAAACAGCTTGCATAACCCCCCTACATAAGGGGGGCAACCCCTCAGTGCCAAGAAACTACCGACCAATCTCCCTCCTCCCAGCCCTTGCCAAAATACAAAAAGCGCTAATCCAATCCAGGCTATCTGAGTTCCTCTCGGCCTCTGAGTTCCTTTCTCCTTACCAGTCAGGTTTCAGATAGCACCACTCCACAATATCTTCCCTGCTACGAGTCACTGGACATGTCCACTCTGCCTCAGACCAAGGCCACCCAATGGCTGCAGTTTTTGTCTACCTGGCCAAGGCCTTTTATTCAGTCTCTCACCTCCTGCATCTTACTAAACTCGATGCAACTGGACTAGCCACCCCCACAATTCAGTGATTCAGATCCTACCTTGGCAACAGGCTTTGATTCATCAGGGTAGCAAATTCTACCTCCCTCACTCCCCATACTCACAGGCATTCCCCATGGATCAATACTTGGTCCCATCCTGTTCTCTTTATTTATCAATGACCTCTCCACTATTTGCTCAAGGTCCCACATACACATGTATGTGGATTATACCATCCTCTTCGCATCTGGGCCAGTTCTAGAAAATGTCCAATCCCTACTACAGCAGGACTTCCATAACATGCAGTCCTGGTTCCAGGCAGACCAGCTCAAAATCAATACCTCCAAAACAGTTTCAATGACTTTCAGTACTGCGTAAAACTAGCCAAAGTACCCCTGCCATCACCTGCCTGGATGGGATACTACTAATTGCTGTCACATCATACAAATATCTAGACGTATGGCTCGACTCCCACTTCAACTTCTTGACCCACATAGAAGCCACCACCTTGAAGTTCCGCCCAAAGCTTGGTATGCTGTACCACAACAGAGACTCTCTACCACTGACAAAAGATGAGAAATACTGACAAAAATGATCACACCTATTTTTGACTATGCAGATGTAGTATATAGCACAGCCCTTGCCTCTTCTTTATCCAGGCTAGAATCCCTCCTAAATGCCTTCTGCCATTTTGCCCCTAACTCCCCTCCTCAGAACCCACCACTGCTCTCTCTTCTCCACCCTTGGTATTGCACCCCTATCCCACCACCGCTATATCCTTTCTAGCTCCCTAATATCCAAATTTTGGTTCAAACTGCTACCTTCTTACCTCTCAGAGAAGCTATCTCCAGCAAACCCATTTCCTTATATGTTAAGATCAAGGGGCACCCACTCTTTCTCACTACAAAAAACATCCTTGTCTGCTGACAAATCCACCTTCTCTGACTGACTCCCTTTCCTATGGATCCAACTATCTCCTCTCCTAAGAAACTCACCCTTGCACAACTCTATCAGACAACAACTTTGCTTGCTAACCCCCCCCGCTCCTGCTTCTGCTTCTCACCTCCCCCAGCCTTACCTCATGGTCATCCACTCCTCCCTGCAAAATGTTAAACGATGCAGAAATCCTGCCTTCTCTTCTCAGAAGCAGTTAATCTCTTACTTTCTATATATTTCCTATCAGTGTACTATATATAATAAATTGCTATTATATCAATTCAGTATAAATGTTAGCCTTCTAGCGAAACATATTATGGCCATTGTATGTATCCATTTGCAAATATGTCTTCTAAATGTAATGTGGTCTGAAAACAAAACAAAATGGTAATATTAAATGCATGCTGAAAATAGAAAATAAAGTTAAAATCGACATTTCGACCTTGGGTCTTCTTCAGGAAATATCTAAAAGAGAAATAAGCAAAGTTAGTGTAGAGGGGAGGGGAAAATAAGGGATCTATATGTGGGGAAAGAAAAAGAGGGAGGCTCTGGGAGAAGTGATAAATGGCAAGATAAAATGAGAATATGGAAAACAAAAAAGATGATGATGGGCATGACAAGGCATGGTAGCAGTGAATGAGTTAGAGAAGTCCCCAGGTGGGGACTAATTAACAAGGCCTAGTAAGAAGATTGAAAGATGACAAATGAGGGGGAAGGAGTCAAAGATGGATACATCTGGGGAAAATGAAAATAGATGTGTACAGATACAAACAGACTGTAGCGGAAAACAAGGGGTGGCTGAAAGACGTTATTAAAAAATAAGTCTATCATTTAAGCTGGAGGACTGCTGTGAACCAAGGTGGCTGATCAACTTGGTTTCCATGTTTTTTCTTTGGTCAGCATCCCAGAAACCCTGCTGAAAGACACAGACAGAAGGATCATTGATGCTGTGGTCCCTGGAGGGAAAGTGGAATACAATGGGTAAATCAGTGTCTTCATTCTTTTTTTTTAAAACTTGTGTTTTATTGATTTTCTTAGGGTTACACCATTAAGTCATCACATTTCATTCTGTCATAACATTTCAGATCTATTCACATGTCCTTTAGTATTTACACACTTGGTACAACAACACCTTGATTTCATGAAATTACATTTTAGGGTGAGCGAGAGATGTGAAACCTTTCTCTTGTTACAGCTTTAGCAGACTTCACTGTCTTTCACCATTGTCACTACTCATATTAATACACTAAGGGTTTCCAGGTCCCAATCATTTTGTATAACCCATCTCCCCTCTCCTACACCCTGCTTTTCCCTGGCATCCCTCTATGGAACTATATCCATCTTGAGGTTCACTATATACGTTAACCAGATGGTCCACCTGTTATTCAATCTTGGCAGGTTGTTTTGTAATTGAGCAGTCATACATTCCATCCCCTATACATGTAACCAGCCAGGGGTTGGGTTGATGTTATTTTTTGTTTTTTTTAGAGCGGTGCAGTGCCTCCATTTTGTAACCCACTACCTGGCTGCCTGGGTTCGAGAAGAACACTGTTGCTCGGCATTTTGGCTAGGTTTGAAACCTCTGCACAGGGGCACCCAAGTAATCCAGACACAGGAAGCAATAACCGAAATATCCAAACCAGGAGTGGATTCTAGAGTGTGGCTTTTTTTCACAACAACAACAGAATAATAAAGCATAGATGGACCCCCACGGGGCTACACTCCCTGGTAATGCAGATTAAAGTTGACAAGAACACGTCTTCTTCACAACACTGTAACCCTCAGGTTCAGAACACACTGGGCTCTCACCTGAACTAGTACTTTTCTCTTGGATTCCCTGGCGTGGCACCTCATCCAGCACTGAGACATTTTTCCATATGGCATGGATATTTATTGGTGGCTCCCTCTACCACTCATGAGCACTTCCTAGTTCCATAAGGGAAAACATCTTCCTCAATCCCACGTCTGGGTACTTTCTGTGAACACTGACCAAATGCCCGGAAGAAAGGTGCCCAAAGTGAACCCATGGATGTAAATCTGGTTACTCCAGATGAGGGGTCTCCCACCTCTGGCTCCCAAATCCAAACCCGGCCATTCATTTGGAATCAACACCTTTCTTGTGAACCTCTGGTTGTAGAATGCTATCTTGAAATGTATATCACATTTAACACTCTACTCTTCATGAACTGGTGTCCTGACTTGTAATGTTCTTTGAGTGGCTATGTCCATCCCTGTAGACCCCCACTGTTTAGATGCATTTTAAGTCATACACAAACATCAAGTACTGTACTTGGCTGTCCTTTCCTGACCCCACAGTAGCAGATACTTTATACACTGTCTTGGTGAACACATGGGCTCTATAACAGAGCAGACTCACTAGCTGGTTTGCAGGTGCCCCAGGGCTTCTGGCAAAGAAAAACACATCTTGGTACCTCAGTACTTGTTCTATAAATCATCAGGCAGCTTTTCCTCCTTCAGCAGGGCCAGGGGATTGCCCCTGAAATTGCTAACATACTAACATACTAAAATGCCAGCAGAATAGGCCTAACGGTCTTTCGTGTCTGCTCGTTTGGTCAGCCCCCACCCTGGTGCTGACCTTGCTGTCCCCTCACCTTCTGGCTTCTCCTTCCCAGTTCCGATATTCTTGCTGCATTGGATTTTGCTTCCTGAACCCTTCCACTGTACCTGTCCCACCCTCTTGAACCCTCCACTGTCTCTGCCTCCACCAGCCCCTAGGTAGTGCATTCCATGGCTCCACCACCCTCTCAGTGAAGTAGCACTCCTCCTTTCTCCCCTGAATCTTCTCCCTCAGCTTCCACCCATGCCTCTAGTGGCCCCTTCCTCCTTCCTTCAAGCACCCTGACTGTTCCTCCCTATTTACCCTCTTCATGTACCTGAAGACCTCTATCATGTCCCCCGGTCCCTTCTCTCTTCCAATGTGTACATATTTAGCTCTTCGAGCCTCTCCTCATAGGTCCTGTCCCCAAGCCCCAAATCATTTTGGTTGCCCTGCCTGGACCCTCTCCAGGAGGTTAATGTCCCTCTTAAGTGTGGCCTCCAAAACTGCATGCAGTACTCCAGGTGCGGCCTCACCAAGCAGTTATACAGAGGGAGTATCACTTCCCTCCTTCTGGAGGTGATCCCCTAGTGATGCATCCCAGCATCCTGTTGGCCTTGGCTGCTGCCCTCCCACAAGTCTCAGAGTTGTTCATCTTGACATCCACCACCACCCCCAGGTCCCTCTCAGCCATTGAGACTTGTAGGATCTCCCCAGGGTGTACACTTGGCCTGGGTCTGCGCCCCAGGTGGAGTACCTTGCATTTCTGCATTGAACCTCAGCTTCCACTTTCTAGACCATCTTTCCAGAGCCTCCAGGTCCCCTGCAGGGCCATCCTCCCTCCTCCCCATCCACCACTGCCCCCAGTTTCGAGTCATCTGCAAAGAGACTCATCTCACTCCTGATTCCTGTCCTTATGTCAGATACGTAGGCGTTGAACAGAAGGGGCCCAAGGACTGATCCCTGTGGGACCCCACTAATGACCCTCCTTGGGGATGAGACTATCCCACCAACTACGACCCTCTGGGTCCGGTCCTGGAGCCAATTGCCTATCCATCTGATCATCTGGTTTCCCACCCCCATTTCTCCTAGCTTATCCAACAGGCCCACGTGAGGAACAGAGTTAAATGCCTTGCTGAAGTCTAGAAAGAGGACATCCACTGGTCTACCCAGGTCCAAGGCACTTGTCACCCAGTCATAGAACTCCACCAGGTTTGTCTGACACGATTTCCCTGGGATGAATCCATGCTGTCTATCGTCCAATTGCTGGTCTCTTCCCTCTGTCCTTCGTGGGATGGGGCACTGGAACAAGCTGGGGGCAGTTTCTACCACTATGTCAGGTGTCTTCTGTGTCTCTATCTAGGGCAAGACCACATACCATCTTCCTCTTGGTAGTGCTATGGCAGAGCTAAGTTCCGAGGGGCTGCCACCTGCAGCACACCTCCTTCACTCTCTGAGCCTGGCTGAAGACTGATTCAAAACTCCAAACATTCTAAGCTAGCCTCTTGCTGCAGCATTCCAATGTGGCTTATGCTGCTGCGAGAATTCTATATGATGTCATCCCTCCAGCTCAGCTGAGACTGAGGACAGAGTGAGACAGTGTGAAACCCATTTAACTGGTGTCTCACAAGCTACCTTTCCCTACCTGCCACTAGATCTAAGTGGGATTCTAGTAACCCCGGGTGACAAGGGGTTACATACATAACATACTATATCCTCCAACATGGAAGTCTGAGGTGCAGTCTTTTGCAGCCACATCTTTGTGACTGCTTTTTTTGCTGCAGTCAGAAATATGCTGGCTAGGTAGATCAGATGTTTTTGTTTTGATTGTGGTGGAAAGTGTAGTAGGACTGTTTTCTCCGGTGGTAGTGGGTCTAATTCAGGGATCAGTTCCTGCAGTGTCTCGTCCACTGATTTCCAGTAGTTGGCCAGGACTGGGCAGTCCCATATTATATTGGTATGTGTAGCCAACAAATTCCCACACTGTCTCCAGCAACTGGCTGTGTGCGTTATTGAATATTTGGCTGTTATTTGGGGGGTGCGGAAGAATCTACTAGTGATCTTCCAACAATACTCTCGCCAGACATGAAAGCTTGTTACTTTATGCTGGCTTGTCCATATCCTGGTCCACTGTTCAGCAGTGATCTCTGCTTGCATCTCATATGCCCACCTGTTCTGTACAGCATTCATAAGGTTTGTTGGAATGTTTGGCAATGCCTGGTAACATCTGGAGATAAAATGGGTCAGAGCTAAAGAGGTCTTGACTTGTGTTAAGAAACTTATGATCGGTGGGATCTGGTTCAGATCCACCTGCAACCCCAATGTTTGCCCATGAAAGTGCCTAATCTGTAGATACTGTATCTAAAGAAGTTCCATTTTGTTATTGGGGTTCCTGCTAACATTTGTTCAAATGATGAGAAGATTGTAGAGTCAGGCCCAGCCTCATCCAGATGCTAAAAATGTGGTCTAGTCCAGCTGGTGGAAAAGATGGGAATAGGACTGGAATTCCCATCCATCTGGTTCCAATTATTTTTTCAGGGAGCACTAGGTATGATCTCCAGGCTAGTAATATATTTAGCGTATAATATGTGCTCTCTCCCATTGAGTCAGTTTGGCTGGGTTGAAATATCGTTTTTGTATCTAATGGGTTTGGTGTTAAACTCCATTCTGTCATTACCCATTGGAGTGTTTCTGTCTGAGGGAGGATCCACTGACTAGTGTGATTGAGGAGGGCTGCGTGGTATACAGTGCTAGGTTTGTTAGGGCTAAGCCTCCCTTCGTCTTAGGTAATAGTAGTTTTTTATATGCTATTCTGGGTCTGGCTCCCTGCCAGAGGAATCTTGCTATCATCCTATTCCATCCCTGTAAGTTCTGCTTTGGAGGATGGATCGGGACCTTTTTGGAATAAATATAATAATCTGGGTGGGATATTCATTTGCATCGTGTGGACTCTCTCTATCATTGGAATTGGTAGATGTGTCTATGAGCCCAGGTCCATGGCTGTCTGTGTGGTCAGTGGGTGTAGGTTCCTTATATAAAGCTGTAATTTTTCCTTGGTTAAATTAACCCCTAAGCACCTTATCTGGATGTTGTTCCACTTAAAAGGGAATTATTTTTTAAGTTGCCTTGAGGGGTCAAATCCACACAAGGGATCTGTTTTTTGGGTGTTTATCTTGTATCCAGACACTTTTTCTATTACCTGCAGACTTTCCACTAGGACTGGGAGGGAGTGTTCTGGATTTGTAAGGTATAATGGGAGATCATCTGCATAACATGCCATTTTGTGGGTGTCCCTCTATGTCTTACCCTTTTATTTGGGTATTGTCTTTCAGGTATTGTACCAATGGTTCCACATACAGAGCAAATAGATAGGGAGAGAGGGGGCATCCCTGTCAAGTCCCTCTATATAGAGGGAATGTATCTGAGTGTGATCCGTTAGCTTTTACTGTTGCTTGGAAATTCTGGTATATGCCCTGAACACTTTCAATAAACGGGTCTGGGAAATTAAACTTGGCAAGCGTAGCAAGCAGGAAAGACCATACCACCCTGTCAAAAGCCTTCTGGGTGTCTAGACTTAATATCACAAGGGGTATGGAGCTCTTACTGGCATGTTCCATAATGTATAGGGTTCTTTTTATATTATCCATAGTTTTCCTTTCTCTAATGAAGTCCAATTGATCGGGGTGTATTATTTTGGGTAAGATTTTATCTAAACAGTGTGCCAGGATGCTGGTGTAGATCTTGTAGTCCTGGTTAAGGACTGAGATCGGGCAGTATGAATCACACAGGTGGGCTGGCTTGTGTGGCTTAAGAATGGTTGAAATTGAAGCCTGCTGCCACGTGGTTGGGCATATCCCTGTTTCATAACTATTTTGTAATGCATCCAGCAGGGTGTCTTGGATTAATGCCAAGTTTGCTTTATAAAATTCTGCTCCATATCCATCTGGCCCAGAACTCTTCCCATTTTTCGGTATCCTAACCACCTATATCATTTCTCCCATAGATATAGGCCTTTTGATGGTTTCTATATGGGCTTCTGTTAGTTTGGGAAGTTCTAGTCTCCTTAGGAATCCTTGCATTAATTCCTCTGGGGGTCTATCCTCCTTGTGATAGAGTTCTGAATAGTAGGTCTTAAAGATCCTTAGTATTTCTGAGGTGGAGCTCTGCAGCCTACCTGTTTGCTTATCTTTTAATTTTAATATGGTGGCTTGTGCTGTTTGTTTTCTCAGTCAGTTGGTTAGGTTTTTAGCTGCTCTTGATCCTCCCTCATAGTAATGCTGTCTGAGCCAGAGCAGTGCTTGCTCAGTTTTATAGTTTAGTATATCTTGTGTTTTGCTTTGGGTTTGTTGTATCTGGTGGAGCAGCAAGTGATCCCCCTGCATGTGGGCTAACTGCATTCATTTCAATTTGTCTTGCATTTCCTGCAGCTGTTGTTCCCGCTGTTTATTTTAAAGGAGGCATATGCAATAATATCTCCTCTCAGCAACACTTTAATGGTGTCCTGAGCCATTGGGGCGAGACGTCCCCTGTTCTATTCTCCATTATTGTTCTAGGGATTGTTTCTTTTATCATTTCTTTAAACTCTGTGGCTCTTAGCAATGAGGGGTTGAATCTCCATTGGGAGTTTCTTCATTCTCCTTGAAGAGACAGGGTCAGTTCAATCGGAGGTGGTCTGATAGTGAAATACTATGTATCTCTGTTGTTTTTAATCCATCCATATGTTCTCCTGTTAAAAGGAGGAGGTCTAGTCTGGTATAGTGTCTCTGTGGGTTGGAGCAGAATGTGAATTGGTGGGTTGCTGGGTCCTTATGATGCCATGTGGCTATCATTCCCATCTCCTTCAACAGTCTTCTGAGATATTTTGTCCCCTAGTGCCCGATACAGGGCGAGGGTTGGAAGTACCTATTGAAGGGTTAAGCAGCTGACGTTTCTCCCCATTATTACTGCTCCCATCTTTCTTATCATAATTTGATCCATTAAGTATTGTATGGTGGATGCTTCACTGCCTGGGGGCACATACAGATTGCAAACAGTAACAGTAAACATCCCTCTTTGTCCACATGGCTGGACTACACTTGAAATGGGAGTGTTTAGGAACTAGTAAGGCCACTCCCCTTCATCTGCCTCTTTGATATGCTGAAGCAATCACCCTCTCAAAGCCAAATTTTGTTAATTTCTGATGCTCCACTTCACACAAGTAGGTCTCCTAGAGCATCAGAAGGTCTGGTTTTAATTTCTTTAGGCCTTTTAATGTTTTGTGCTTTTTTTTTAAATTAAAGTTTATTGAATTTTATGCTTTTCAAAGACACAATATACATACATTTTCACCAGTATATGTAAGAACATAACTCAAAAATTAGCCAAAGACTCTAAAAATGCTGTAATGACAATAAATAAACATACATAAAAACATAAAATGGAAATCCAGGAATTCATGCTACAGTATAACATTCAGGTATAAACCCGTGTACAGTACTAAAATGATCCATAAGGGGAGGGAGAGAAGAGAAACTCATAGTAGGGAGGGGATAGTCAGGTAAACCAAATACAATCTTAAATATATCTCGAACTTCAAAGAAGGAAGGGACAGGAATGGACACCCAAACTTGCTCCCCCAAGACCCTACCACCCTAATTCTGATCGGACAAAACTTCTAAAATATCTTTACCTTGTTGGGCCGCTCAATAGTGAAGGAAGGGAAGCTATCTACTCACAAACTCACCTTTTTGTAACAGAAGTTTGGCTGACATTTTTTCCATCTCTAATATACAGGTACAATTTGCTAACCAAGATTCTATGGTGGGAGGGTTAGGGGTTAGCCAACACTGGGTGACCACTTTGATAGAGGATGTCACCAAAATAATATATAAATAAACTTGTGATTTGGATTTAATTGTCGCTGGGGGCAGCTCCAAAATCCAGTGTGGCAACCAAGATGGAACAGGAAGGCCCAGAATTTTACCCGACTCAGTCCTAACTCGGTCCTAAATCTCCTGTAACACTGGGCATGACCACAGGATGAGTATGAGTGCCCAGGTCAGTACATCCCAACACTTATCCGAGGGATGTGCACGAAATGCTTAGTATGAAAATATCATACTACTATGCACCACCTGAATTTCCTCCAGGAGGGAGAAGCCATGGTGGTGAAAACTCCATCCCAGATTCTTTCCCATTCATGGTTTGACAGTTCTATACCTGCTTTAGAATGCCACTTAGATTTCACTGATTCGGTTGAATCTAGCTCTAAGTCAGATAGAAATTTAGCAATCTGAGACATTTTACCATGGGTGTCTTGGGAGTGCACAAGAGATTTAATAAATTGTTGTAGTGGGGTCTCTAAAGCCATTATTTGAACTTTTCCTCTGTTAAGTAATGTCTAATTTGAATGTATCTATAAAAATCATTTGGGGACAAACCAAATTCATGTCTCAACTGGAAAACTATTTAAAAACTTCCGCATGAAAAAAATGACCAAGGGAAGTTAGGCCCTTCCTCGCCCATCCCCTAAAGCCTCCGTCCAGTTTATAGGGTAGAAAATCTAAACAAGCACTCCATGGTGTACACCTAGTCAAGATCATGGGCAGCTTACATTTCTTATATACTTCAGGCACACCTATTTTAACATCAAAGCCAAAGGGTTGCTGTTGTCCAGATTCCTGACATTGAGGGCATCCATAAACACTGTATCTCCCCAAGATGGGCTGTACTCCAGGTGTCCCTTTCCAAGGTCACCCACAATGGGACATCTGCTACAGATAAGTGTGGAATAAAATGTTGCAACTGTGTGGCCCAAAAATACTGCCTAATATCTGGGAGACCTAAATCCCCGCTCCATTTAGACGCAATGAGAATGTTCCAACAGATCCTCGGCTTTTTTCTCCCCTTATAAATTTAACCAGTGTGGTCCTAAGGGCTCTCCCAAAGGAAAGCGGAGGCCTCAAAGGGATAACTGAAAAGATAAATAAGAAACGGGGTAATAGATTCATATGCACTGTCTCAATTCTGCCAAACACAGAGAGTGGGAGCTCTTTCCACCAGTTACAGTCTGTCTGAGCTGCCACCAAAAGTTTCTGGTGACTTATCTGGAAGAGCATAGACAAGATGCATGGTATCCAAATACCCAGATACCTGAAACCCATTGCTGCCCACTTCAGATTACCTATATTCAGTGGGAGTGGATTGGTATATGGACCCACCAGTAGCATCTCCATATTAGCTTCATTAGCCTTAAAATCTGACACTGACCCAAAATAGTTTACTAACTCTGGAATTTTCAGCACTGCCCACACCGGGTCTGAAACAGACAAAAGGGTATCATCCGTGTACATTGTAACCCTAAGCTCCTCTCCCCAATCCCAAATACCCAAAAAATCAGGGGACTGCTGAATGAGAGCTGCCAGTGGCTCAAGACTGAGGGCAAAAAGGAGAGGGAAAAGGGGGACAGCCCTGTCTCATGCCTTGCTGGATAGGAAAGACATTAGAAAAGGTGCCAATTTACTCTGATCTGGGCCATGGGATTTCTATATAAATTCTGAATCCAGTTCTGGAATTTCATACTAAACCCAAAATTATGCAGTGCACCATCCAAATATTGCCAATCCAAACGATGAAATGCCTTCTCAGTATCAATGGAAATGATTGTGCGAAGGACATTTGAAGGGAAGTGTTTAGCTGAGGCCATCGTGTTAAGTAGAAGGCGGATGTTATCCTGAATATGCCTTCCTGGAATAAAATCGGTTTGATCCAGATGGACTAAGGAAGTGATAATTTTCTGCACCCTTAATCCAATGGCCTTCACAAAACTTTTTGCATCCTGATTAGTTAAGGAGATGGGGCAGTAACTGGAGCACAAGGTGTTATCCTTCCCCGTCTTGGGCAGCACAGAAATCAGAGCCATATTCCATGAATCAAGGAGAGCTCCTTCTTCATGAACCTTATTACAGATTCTGGTCAAAAGGGGCACCAGTTCCTTTACAAATTTCTTATAAAACTCTCCAATGAACCCGTCTGGACCTGGAGCCCTACCCGACTGAAATGATTTAATAACCTCTAGGATAGTGGCCTCCGTAAATGGGGAGTCTAAAATTTGCTGCTGTTCAGATGTTAATTTGTGTAAAGTAATTCCCTGGAGGAATTCTGCAACTTTTTCAGTAAGTGCTTCTCTCCTTATCCTATAACTGAGAGCAGTATTTAAGGAATTCTTTGGCTACCTGCACAGGAGATGTGGAGTAGGCCTGAGCACCCCCAGTTCTCTTGATCTTAGAGATATACCTATCTGGTTCCTGCTTCCAGGGAAGTCTGCTGGCCCTGTCCCCCCCACTCATAATATTTCTGTCTGATGAACCAAAGTGCATTTTCGTTTTGCCAGGTCATCAAAGCATTGTAGTCATCTTTTGCTTTTATTCAGTTTAGGCAAAAGAGCAGGATCCCTAGTTTTTTTATGTTCAGATTCCAATTGCAATATTGTCTCTTCTGCCTTCTGAACTAATGCCTGATGCTGTTTCTTTTTATGAGTTGCATAAGAAATAGCATGCCCTCTGATGACTGCTTTGAGACTATCCCAGATAAATTTATGTGATGTATACTTTTCGGTAGTCTCCTGAAGAAAATTTTTAATAACTTTTCTGGTGGATATGACAAAAATTTCATCATGGAGAAGGCCATCATTTAACCTCCAGCACCCCCTGGAGGCCCTAGTCCCCCACCCCAGTCTACAGGAAAGCATAGCATGATCTGAGATAAAAATTGCATATGTTTTAACATCCTGAAAGACATTTGGCCACTTTTTTTTTTTGGATGTACACCCTATCCAAATGTGAATATGAATTAGAGGCAGCAGAAAAAAAGGTAAACTCCCTCTCATGGGGATTTTGGATTCTCCAGGGGTCCACAAAACCAACCTACACCCTCAAGGTTCTTAACAGTTTAGAACAGGTGGTCTGACCCTTCTTATGGGGAGGACTTCTATCCAAAAGCAAGTCCTCCAAGCAATTCCAGTCAACCAAGCAAACTACTTGTCCTTCCGGAAGGGAAGACAGAAGTTGAAACACTTGACGGAAAAATTTCCTGAGGGAGGAGT
This sequence comes from Neoceratodus forsteri, assembly GCA_016271365.2. Lineage (NCBI taxonomy): Eukaryota > Metazoa > Chordata > Ceratodontiformes > Ceratodontidae > Neoceratodus > Neoceratodus forsteri. The sequence goes on from JADMNL010000024.1 coordinate 212,951,724, forward strand.
AGGGGCATAAACTGAAACCACGTGGAGAGGCCACCCCCAAAGTACCCCCGAGATCTGAACCAACCTGCCTGAGCCCTCAGAGTGAAAATGGGTAAGTTGTAAAGGTAAGCCCTTCCGTATCAAAATAGCAATACCAACTTTTTTAGCGCCTGGGTGAGAGTCTGCATAAACATTCCCCACTCATATACGTCTTAGTTTTAGATGTTCTGTTTCATTCAATTTAGTTTCTTGTAAACAGGCTATGTTGCAATGGGCCCTTTGCAATTCCTGTAAGATTCTGGTCCTTTTGACAACATTGTTGACCCCTTTCACATTTAAAGAGCACACAATAAGACTATCCATCATCAAATTAATTAGACACCTTCCAATGTTATCATCATGCTGCCACCATTCCCCTTAATGTATTGTCCTGGGAAAAAATAAAATAATATAAAAAAAGACACATATAGACAACCGTGTTTTGTAACATTTGATCGGGCCTGTTAACCCATTTACATTGTGTGATATTATCCTGAAGTTAGAAATCATCTTCAAAATTATAGGAGCTCAAAAGCCTGCATCCTCCCTCTGCTCCTCTCCCCGTTATGTACGGGTGGTGCAGTTGAAACCATCTTCTCACTCCTCTCTCTTGCATTCCCTTTCGGTCTTGTGCTTTTTACCTTATCTTGCCATATATATATATATATATATATATATATATGGCTTCTAAATGACATGTTGACAGATGTTTCTTGACAATAGGTGGGGTCCCTTTGTTCATAACAAAACAACAACAACACAGAAATTTGCATGACAGTTCAAGGGAAGGAGTTTCCTCACTTGAGGAACTTATATACAACAGCTGTGGTCCATCTCATGAACATAGCTGTGGGGGCCAAATGGGTCAACTAATGTACATCTCTCTTTGTAGGGAGTTTAACTTGGTGACTTCCAACCTGAGGGGCAAAACTGGTGTTGCTTCTGTGGGTCATAGTGCTATACTCAACCTCTGGAGGTAGTCGACCACTGTAGGTGGTCGGGCTCCTTGGGGGAGTAGCAATCCCACCCATACTGTGGAAAGGGTATAGGGATTTCCTGTATCGGGGGGGACTATGTGGGATCCAAAAAATTACAATAGGCTAGTCAGCCTCCCTCTCATCTTGACAGTCAGTTGAGTGGGAAGAGGTGGTGATGTCTCCTCATCTCTTATCTCTACTGATAGGTGTAACGCTAATTATCAGCTTTGAGCTCCCTGTGGGTAGGGTTCCTTTTACTGTGGTAGAGATAGTAGACTAAACTTAATAATTCAGTATAGCTTAGACTGCAGTGGCCTCTAGTGGGCAGCCTTAATAATACCTTCTGCCTATCTCTCTTGCGTTCATCTAAGCCTAGTAAAATTACTTCTGTATTCTAACTATATATATTCATTATGTGGAGTGTTTTGGTTTCTCCCAAGGCAGAGCGTTATCCTTCAGTATAAAAGGTCTTATGCCTAGTCCAGCCTTCAGATCTTTTCATAGCATTTGGTCAGCTGCTGGCCCAGGTATTGCTTTATTTACTTATTCCCAATAAGTACTTAGAGTTTGTTATTCCTAAGTATGGACTATCACAGTATCAGGGAAGGAGTAGTTGCCAAGTGGGCATCCTGCCTCATCATTTATATTTTGCCGTAGGCAGTTGCTGCTTTATTTAGATCTTGTGCTTGGGTTAACTCTGGTCAGGTGAAAAAGTACTCCAGGCTCTGTGTCTGTTTAAATCCATCGTGATTTTTATGGGGTTTAGCTGTTACTCTTTAGCAGAAAATTGGTTAGACTGATGGAAAGGGGAACATGGCTTGTTGGGTCGGCTTACTCATAACTCCATTCAGAGTCAAGTATTGAGGGCGAGAGAGCAACGGGTCTGGGGTAGGCAAAATACCTCTGGGAGAGTGCCCCCCCTTCTACTTTTGTTCCTTCTACAGGCTTTCCCCCTTCTGTTATGTTGCAGAAGGCCTATACTGGAGGGAAGACACCCAATCCCCATTATCAGCCCCCATATCCTCCCTCACTAACCTTCCCCTGATACCTACCTCATGTTCAAGCCTCTGTACCATCTTGTTTCCTCTCCCTCAGTGTAGGCCCATCTCCTTCAGTTGATCCATGATCTGTGGCAGAGTGTCCTGAGCATGGTGCCCAACCATGGGATCCATGGATGTTAGGCTTCCTCCTCATGACTTCAGTTGACCATGAGGCTGCTGTGGTTTGGCTGTGGATTTAAGTCCCCATGCTGCAAGTTCCTGGGTCACCTCCCCTGCTGTCTCATATGTTCGTTGACCTTCTGGGTACTGTACAGTTAGTCGGAAGGGATACAGCATATGGAAGTTCAGTTTATTTTGCCAGAGCACTGCAAACAGTGTATATACTCCCTTCTCTTTTTCATCGTGAGGGGTGCATAGTCATTATCAAAGTAAATCTGGTCAGAGCCATATTGAATCTCTTTTTTTGGACTATGCCTTTTTTAAAATAAAGTCTTTGGTTGTATATCTCAAGAACTTTATTATAACAAAGCAGGGCCATGCTCTAGCACCTTGTGGCTTTGGGCTCAAGGCTCAGTGTGCCCTTTCTATGTCCAGCTTGTAATCTATTTTAAGATACAGTGCCATATGTAGAAAACCTTCCAGGAAATCCATTATTTCAGCACCCTCAGAGTTCTCTGGTAGCCCATACAGTCTGATATTGTTGCAACGCTGCATGTTTTCAGCATCCTCCTGGCAGTTACTAATAGCGAGCTGCATGGTAGCCAGTTCCAGGATAGTGGTCTGTAGGTGTGAGTATCATTCTTTCTGCTGGGCCACTTCTATCTCCAGTTCTGTCATCCACGTGGTGAGTTGTTCCACTTCTGTCTGTAGGTTGGCTACCAATGTTTTAAATGTTGTGAATTGGGCCTGAACTCTTGTAATTCTATAAGTATTAAATCCAGTTTTTGGTCCAAATTTCATTTTGGCATTTGTTGGCCACTGTTGAACTGGTTACTGCCTCCGCTGAGGGTCTCCCATGAGGTCGAGTTGAACTGCTCCACCTGGGAGTCCTCGCTGTCCATCAGGAGAATTGTAAATTTATTTTTATCACATTTTGTTTTAGGATTCTTAATGCCTCAGTTTTCTGTTTTGGCATTTAGAGAAATTTGCTTTGATCATTTATCTGAGGCTTTTATGTTTTCATCAGGGTAGGAGCTCTTCCTTCTGGCTGCCATATAGGAGGGTGACATCACCAGAAGTCTCCAGTGTGTCCATTCCTAACTGCCCTGTAATGTTCCATGAATCAGTCAGCCAGGCATCTACCAGCTTCTCCAATGTAAATAGCTGCACACTTCCTGCAAAGAATACAATGTACCACATTAGTGGAGGTGCATGAGAACCCCTTGGTGATGTGAAAAACACCTGTGGGACCCCAAATTTCAGTCACACTAGAAATAAATTTGCAGGTGTAGCAGCGAGTTCTGTTGCAAGGTTTGGTCTATGCACATCTATTTTCATTTTCCCCAGATCTCTCCATGTCTGTCTCCTTCCCCCTAATTTGTAATTTTTCAGTCTTCTTACTAAGCCCTGTTAATTAGCTACATTCTGATGGTCATCATCACTTTTTTTGGTTTTCCAGATTCCTTTTCATCTTGCCATTTATCACTTCTTCTACCAGAGCCTCCCTCTTTTTCTTTCCCCATATATAGATCCCTTATTTTCCCTTCCCTCTACACTAACTTTGCTTATTTCTCTTTTAGATATTTCCTGAAGAAGATCCAAGGTCAAAACTTCAATTTTAACTCTATTTTCTATTTTCAGAATGCATTTAATATTACCATTTTGTTCTAAATGTAATGTTAACCTATACAGCCAAATTTATATGGCTATTATATGTATCCATTGCATACATGTACCCCATATGTGTATATCTTTGAATATATTTCTGTAACTATCTCATGCATATAAAATCCTGTTACCCCTGTCCTCAGGTTGCACCTGGAAATGAGCCTCGGCTCAGTGTGCCTTTCTCAGTTACCAAATGTTTGAATAAAAAAATAAAAATATTTGCAAGTTTGCCAACAGATGCTTAATTATTGTGTACAGTTCTACTAAACTTGTACAATATGTACTTGATCTGCTACTAGGTGATGTTTGCCCCATTTGCACAAGTTTATATGAATGAATGAAATATGATACGTTAAATGCAAATTTGCACAAAAAAATAACTACCTCAGTCTCTCGATACATTGATTTTGATGTAAGAAAAATAAATAAAAATAAAGCAAATAAAATAGAAATAAAATGAAAACAAGAAAAAAATCCATATGTCAGTTCTTATGTGTGTTCATTCACTGTTCATAGTCATTATTCAATGGTGTCAGCAACTATGCGGTATTCAGTCGAATAGTAAAAATCAGTATCTGTCATAAAAGCAAAACAAAATGGTTATATTAAATGCACGTTGAAAATAGAAAATAGAGTTAAAATTCTACGTTTCAACCTTAGGTCTTCTTCAGGAAATATCTGAAAGAGAAAAAAAAAACAAAGTTAGTATATATTCATTGCAAAAAAACTTTGTAAATGCATCAGTTAGGGTTGTTACTAAAGCAACAAAAGCAGAGAAATGTGGTGTTAGAGTTTCCAACCCTAACACCCCACCCTGCAGATACTGACAGGTATCGGGGGTGTGCCTTGGGATCATCAGCCCTAATGCTTACCCCATTCCATAAGTAAATAAGCTGAGATGGGTACAGTATAGGAGAATGTGGTGAGCGTTAGGGCTGACAACCCCAAGGCACCTCCTCGATGCCTGTTGGTGTGTGCTGGGTGGGGGTGGGGTGTTAGGGTTGGAAAACCATATGCCACATTTCCCTAGTTTTGTGGCTTTGACCCTAACTAGAGCATTAATGCAGTTTTTTGCAATTTATTTCCTTACTTTTTGAGATAGTATAATAGTATCTTTATTTTACTGTGGGAGCACAGGGTACTTTGGACCCTGCGCTCCCATCTCTCCATAGATGCATATATATCTATGTAGCTGTGGAAGCACAGGTCCCTCCAGGCCCTGCGCTTCTATTTATAGGAAAACAGTGACCAAATTGTCAGCATAGCCACCTTATTACCCCACCTCATCTACCCAGTACAGAAAAGTTTTGATTCCCTGCCAAAACCTAATTCTGCGAAAATGCAATGCCATTCAATGTCACAGATGTGAAAACACATTTTGGTCAGGATTTGAAAAATGACAGCTGTGACATATATGAGATGGGGTAATAAAAAAGCTATTGAAAATCTCGGGTAAAGATATTTAACATTTCCGAAGTTATGAGTGGGCATAGTGAAATTGCAATGAATGGTCATAACTTTGGCATTTTTTTATATTTTGACCCCAAATTTTCAACATAATATTCTTATGATCCCACCTCATAAACCCCAGTGGTGAAAATGTTAACATTCATGCCAAAATTTCATTCCATGCCACAGGTGTGAAAACACTTTTAGGACAGGGTATGAAAAATGACAGCTTTACTGTTCATGAGGTGGTGTGAAAAAAAATGGCTATGTTGGAATTTGAACTCAAAATATTGAAAATTACCAAAGTTTTAGGCGTGATTAGAAAAATTTCAATGAACACTCATAACTCAGCCACTTTTAGGAATTTTTTCACCAAATTTTCAACATGGCCTTTTTGGGACCCAACCTCATGAACACTGGCACTGTTATTTCATTAATCAGGCTGAAAAGGGGATTTCATGTAGTGACCACAAAATCACCTTCTGGGCCCAATTAATGAGATGACAGTGGAAGTGTTCATGAGGTGGGGTCCCAAAAAGGCAATGTTAAAAATTTGATGAAACAATTCCTTAAAATAGCAAAGTTATGAGCATAAGTTCAAAATGCCATTGAAATACATTATAAGGCACTTACTTTGATTCCTCAGTTTGTGGTTTGGCTTGAAGAGTGCAGACATGTCTCAGTACACAGAAGATAACAACCTATGACCTCCAGTGGTAAGTATAGGGTTAGGGGGGTTGGGGGTGGTAGGTGCTCAGTGGAAGGGTTGGGATGGGGAAGGGGGATGGCAGGGATGACAAGGAACCGTTTTCTTTTTTCAGGAGTTAAAAACAAAGATGTCAGGGGACTGTTCTTCTTTTTACAGGTACAACATAAATATTTTGGGACACTGGGAGAAGGTTTCCCAGTGCTCCACACTGCTGGGGGGATCTTGTACATGTTAACATGGGGATTGGGGCTCCCAATGTTGGCAACTTCAAATAAAACAATGAGCTGTGGGTGGGGGGACTAAAAAAAATTAGAGGACACAATCAGACGGTGGGGGTGCTATGGATACCAGGAACAGTGATCAGAGGGTGGGGAGTGCCACTATACACCAGGGAAAATGATTGGTGGGTGGGGGATGCCACTAGACACCAGGGACAGTGACCAGTGGGTAGGGGGTGCCACTAAATGCCTAGAACAGCAATTGGTGGGGGTACCACTAGACACCAATGACAGTGATCAGAGGGTTGGGGTGCCACTAAACACCTGGGACCATGATCAGTGGGTGGGGGGTGCCACTAAACACCAGGGATCAACAAATAAATAATGGGGACAGTGATTGGGGGGTGCCACTAGACACTAGGAAAACAGTGGCTCACTTTTCTCACTGCACCCTACAGCATGAGACCCAGCTGCAGCTGCAAAAGTCTTGAAATTCCTGCTGCTCTCGTGACAGAGAATGTAGGAGAAGCGCTCCTCTCGCTAAGCTGGGTACCCGGGATTTTGGGTGCCCAGTTAACGTATTTCTGACCAGTATACTTAAAAACAAACATCAGAATCTAGCTAAACAGCTCCCATTTTACTAGGTTCTGATGTTTATTTATTTAAATCTCAGCATTTTTTGTGTTTTTTCCACCTTTATTGGTTTGTGGAAAAAGTCAACAAAATGGCGATTGGCATGGCACAAAAAGAATGTTTGGTGCCATGCCAAACAAGTGGCCTGAAAGCAAAATGGGCATTTGCAGCATCCATTTTTTACTTTCGCCAGAAAATGTTTTCCAAAAAACCATACTGCGAATGGGCAAGTCAGAAAATGCTAAAATTTAAAGCTTAATAACTCTGGAACCCCTTGAAATGTTTTCACTGGACCTGTCAAGGGCACTACCTTGGGACATAACACATATCCCCTGCAAGTTTGGAGCAACAACCCCTTTCCATGTAGGCTGTAGGCGGGTGCAAAAAAAAAGAAAACATTGTCAAGAATAAGAAAAACATTTTTTTTTTCTTAAAATGACACATGCAGATCTCAGAAACCACACGAGCTGCCATCACAAAAAATTTCTGCACAGCAAGATCTTGCCTACAGACAACACATACAAAATTTCAGCTCATTCCATCAAATAGAGCCAAAGATATTAAGGTATACAAAACTGAGTTTAATATTAAACAGCCTGCTGAACTCTAACTATAGTGGTGCTATCACACCACTATAATATTATTTCTCTCTCTCTCTCTCTCTCTCTATATATATATATATATATATATATAGGATATGTGGGGAACGCCTGTTGAATAACAAAGTTATCTGTACAGTAGCCTATGACCTCGAGTAACAGGTTCATGAGAGGCTACAGGCTACTGTACAAATAACTTCATTACCCAACAGGTGCCCCCGCCCGCATATTGGATTTATGCGACAGGCTTTTTTTTGCTTTGCTTTGTAACATTTTTGGTTTTTAAAGAGTTTTTATCTGTTTCTTTCTCAATGGTGGCTGTGTTTGGTTACTAGATGACATCATGGCATAGTTAGCGATTTGTGGAGTGAATAGATTTTGAAAAATGGAAAGAAGATATGGCAGTCCCGTTTAGTGAGTGCAGCTGGTTAGACACTTGGCTATGGAGCAGAAGAAAGCTTGTCTGCAGTGGTTTACAAGCTAAAGTACTTGAGTTAAAAAAGGTACCTTTTATTGCTATGTAGGCTGGAGTCAAAAGTAGAAACAGAGGAGCGAAGTGGGAGAATGAGACCATGGGAGTGGGTAGGGGGTGGTCGGGAGGTGGACAAACTGCGAGTCGCTGATACAGGGAAAAAAGCGCCTAAAAAAACTGTTTGATTCATGTCTGGCTCCTGGCTGCGTGTTGGGGGGTGCTGCAGTTAGGGTGTGAATTTTGTGAGTGTGTGGGACTGTGTCAGTTTGGGTTGGAAGTGTGTGCTATAGAAGCTGAAAGTGAAATTAAGTGATACTGCTGAGTGGCCAGCATGGGGGTGGGGGGCAGTGACATAGTCACTGTGTGGATAAATGGAGGATGATGCTATCACTATGGGAATAACCGGTTATTCCCATAGTGATTGCATCATCCCCCATTTATCCACACAGTGATTCAGACAAACAGTTATGTGCTGCTTTTTATCCTGATGCCTGTTGCATAAATAGTATTTATGTGTATAGATAGATAGGTAGGTAGGTAGATAGATAGACAGATAGACAGACAGACAGACAGACAGATGATATAACAGATAGGAATAGGAACATACAAGTTATGAGTTTAAAATGGACTAATGAGGCTATTATATAGCATGGCTAATGCAAAATACGTGCAAACCAGAGTACATTACAATATTTTGTCTTGAAATATTCTCCTTCCTGCAATACTGACAAATACAGTATTATTTTTTTCTTGGATATAATTGCAGGTAGGCATTCTAACATCACCTAATACATGATAAGCACACTGTTGGTATCTTATTTAAATTAAGCACTTTTAATTAGTTACATTAAGTGAGGTTGCAAACAAACAGTAACAAAACAATGCCAATCAGAAGTGCATGACCTATTAAATATCTAGCAATGTCTGAGCTACAGTACAAGTACAAAAAATGTATTCTGTCACCCAAGTCTACACTGCGCAAAAATCTTGTGACTGATTATGTTTCTGTAAAGCAGCTTAGCCTGTTTGGGTCTTTGGCTCGGCCACCCATAAGCTCATAAAGCATTAAGAAGAATTTCTGGGTGACAGGCATACAGAGAGGCCCTTTCAAGTAATCCTTTATTCAGAAATTATGATATTTATGAAACAATTTACTTATCAAGCGTCCTATTTATTAAGACTCTGAATGTTATCGTGTCACCATTTGGTTTTGTACAGCAGCTAGACACATATTTGGTGTATATATTTACATATTGATTACAATAAATGGATGATAAATACTGTCAAAATAAGACAGATAAATTACAGAGCATGAAAAAAATTACATAGCAGAAACCAACTGTTGTATAGTAGTGCAGAAGGTTAAGATCCTTCTGACCAGTGGAGAAATGTGAGACAGTGGGAGCAGAGGCAGGCTGGAGGTAGGAATACGTGGGTGCAGGAGGAGATAAAGGATTACTAGGAACAAGGGAGAGGAGTAAGTATGGACTAGAAAGGGAGAGAAGGGAGAGGTTAGGTGCAGGAACATATATGGATAATATGTTAATTAAGCAGGAGCTTCAAGGCAGAAAGGAAGGGGAAGAACAGAGGCGGAAGTGGAAGGTTGACCAATCAAGAATCAGCCTTTAAGAGAAAGTGGCTCGACATGCTGAGGTCCTTGGTCAGGGAAGGGAGGCTGAGGACACTTAGAATAGCTGATAGAGTAGGTAGAGTAGGGATAACAGGTTAAGGAAAAGGTTGAGGTGACAGGGGAAGCAGCCGAACCCTAACTTGGAAATAAGAGGGGTGTAATGGGAGAGACATCTGCCACACATAAAGGGGAAAGTGTGGCCAGAATAACAGAAGCAGTGGTGGGTGCAATTAGGACTGTTAAGAGCAAATAGAAAAGGTAAAAGAAGCAAGGGCATTAGCAGGGTTCTAAAAGTGTAGAGTGGGGGCATATGCCCCCATAAGTGACTTTTTCCAAAAGGGTGGTCTGGGGAGACTCCCCTCCATAAGAAAGTTTGATGAATTTGGTGGCAAATGGTGCACTGTAGAAGCACATTCTATGAAATTTCTATCAAGACAAGCATAGAAGAGAAGCATAGGAATTTACTAGCTGAAACCATGAAATACAGCAGGAGACTTGAGCTAAGGAATGAGAGAACATATAGTACTTATTCTACAACTGTTTTATTGTCTTGGTCTTTTAATCAGGTCCTCATGCTCAAACTGCACACAAAGAAAGAAAGAAAAAACACTGAAGATTGACTTTTTCTTTTCCCAAATAGAGGTGCAGGGGGATTTCCCCCCTGGAAGAAACACTGATGGTTTTGGTGGCAAATAGTGAACTTTAGAAGCACGTTCTATGAAATCTGTTTTTTGGATGAGAATTATTCACTAAAAACACAAATGACAGCTTAAAGGGACAGTTCCCTCAACCTATTTTCTGTATACCCGTGTAATTTGTAGGTATGAACAATAATTCCTTCTCTTGCTTCTCCCTAATGTCATCCTAATTTAAATATAATTGAGGTTGCTTCACTCTGTTTTGCCCTGGTGTAAAAATCTGTTTGCCTCCATTGCAAAGGTCATGACCCCTCTCATGCAAGGCATCATGGGAGCTGATGATGCATTCTGCACAAGCCAGTAGAAGTTATACTGTTATTCAGTTCTATTACATGTCTTATGCTCTCCCTGTATTCTCTAAAATCTTTTTTTTTTCTAACTCAGATACGCCTAGACCACCAGCGAGTTTAACATAATTACCAGGGAAGTGACTGGGGCTAGGGAGGGACCATTAGACCACCAGAGATTATGACAGAAGTACCAGGGAAGGGACTGGGGTTAGGGAGGGACTGCTGAACCACCAATGTGGGTTTATATTTCTATGGGGACAGGGATCATAGCTTGGGGGGGACCTGGCCCTGTGCACTCAGGTCAGGTGCTCACATGCAGATGAGTCCATAATGGGCATGCAAATGGCCCCTTAGCACCGTGCATGCCCAATGGGCTCATCTGTATGTTTGGGCTGAATATTGCTCATGGGGGCTGTGGTGCCTAACAGTGTGTGCTGTGCTTTACCCCATTGGCAGTCTTCAGTCCCGCTCTCTGGTAGTGCTGTGCCAAACATGGTGACCGCTTGCTGTGGGCCATGCTACCAGGGTCCTATATTCAAACAGATAGCGCAGTCAGTTTGTATCATGCTGTTTGAATATGGCACCAGAGCTGGCCGGCCCTATTTTTCTCACGGCGCACCTGTTTGTGCACAGTCGTCTGTCTCTGAAAATGTAGCCCTTAATGCTGTCTTATCTAAAAATAAAGCATTAGCTGGTTTTTAAAGCCTGAACTGCTCACAGTAGGTCTAGACCCTCTTTTGAAAATCACTGTCTCAATTCTGCAGTCATGTTGAGTACAACTGGATAGCACATTTTAGTTCTGTAATCTGTTTCCAAAGCAACTATGTACAGTATTCATCAAAATGAGCTGCTATGTGATGGGTACTATGTGGACATGCCCTCTCTTCTGTTACACTGTCAGGAGCAATTTTAAGAGGTACAGGGACTACTGTTGCTTCATGGATTAATTGTTTACATTTATCTTCATTTCTGAGTGAAACAAAGTATCGATAAATACCTCTACCGAAATGCTAGCACTGGCTAGATCCAGACCTTCAGTCTGTAGTAGACTGTGGAGTCTTTCTGTAAATCCAAGAATGAGATCAAAGAGGAAAAGACAAAAGGCAGTGCTGAATGACATCATGAAGTTATAAAGGCCCTGAGCTTAGGGTGCATTCTGTGATCACGGTGAGAGACATAAGAGACCATGGACTCAAAAATATCTTTCAGTGCTGTCAGTGCTCTTTTCTTACATACCTACCCAGTGTAGCACAAAACTGTGACGTTATATGTTCTGTTAAACCCCATCTCTTGCTTTAGCAGTTTCAGTCTGTCACTGTGTACTACAGATGTGGAAAAAAATGTATGCATTCATTGCACAATGTCAAAAAGGTCTCTTACTCCAGGAATGCACTGGCATGAATCAGAAGAGTGAGATTTAACTTACGTACATAACAATGAACACAGCATGAGGATGGTCCTTTCTGAAAAGCTCCTGAATGCCAGTAAGATGGCCAGTCATGACACTTGTTCCATCATATGCTTGGACAACAAAAGTCACTTCTGGCTCAAAAATGTCAAATTGTTTCAAACTTTCATTAATGGTACAACATAAAACCCTTGCATCCAGTTCTGAGACTTTAGTGAAGCACAGAAAATATTCAACAGGCTTACTGTTCTGAACGTACCTCACACATATGCTCCTTTGTTCCTGACATGAAACTGTACTGTCATCATATACTGTAAAACTGATACCAATTTAGTATTGTTTGCTTCTTATAACAATTGCAAGTGTAATACAGGATGTGACAGACTGAATCACACCATTCTGAGACTCTGCTGAGATATATGTTGCATTTGATGGAATTATTTACTTGAAGCACTCTGTCAAACTTTTTAATCAAATCTAACATCTCCCTGAAATTTCTTTTATTAACGCTCTGCTCATCTTCATTGTAACCACGGAAAGGTAACCCTAGCTGACCCAAATGCAGAGTTACATCAACCAGTCTCTTCATGTATTCTTTTATTTTTAGAATTTCCATAACCTTGCCCTTGTCTAGCTGTATGCAGACCATGCAGCCATTGCACTGTTATGAGTATGAGCTGAGGTGTGTGTTCAGAATTTTTCCAGGGCCTTTTTCCAATTTTGAAACTCACAAACTGTAAATGCTTCATCGGCACATCCTTGCCAATGCATGAAGTATCTACATGCAAAGCAGAATGCACTCTGTTTTTCACAGCTATGCTCCACCCAACAGAAATCTTTGTACCAGTAATGGTTAAAGCCTTGTCTTTTAACTCCATAAATTTTACTACTGAAATTAATACTAGGCTGTGTGTGGCCTTTCTTTTTATTGCCAGTGGGCCCTATTCACAAACAGGGCATAGGGTACCAGTGATAGGCACGTACACCACTTGTTCAGCTCCACTCCCGTGGACAGGTGTGCACCAGCTGTATTCACTATCGCCACCCACTTGTCCAAGGCCCCCCTGGCATGCAGCCATGCATTGCTGGATTGGGGTGGCACAGGGGGCAGAGTGTGGGACCCAGGCAGCCATCTAATTGGATTTCTGCCCTGGGTCCCAGAGTGAACCCCCATGTGCCCATGCACACATCAAGCAGTGTGGCCAACATGGCTGTATGGGTGGGGTTCATGCCTATCACACATATGCTCCACCCCTGTGGTATCTCTATGTATGTTAAATAAAAAACACAAGTGTCAAGTGGTCCCCACCATCCCTGATCCCCATGAATATTACTGTTTATCCTTCCCTGGTGGTTTAGCGGACTTCCTTTCCTATCCCTGATCCTCATGTACTGTAAGAGCTAGCCTTCCCTGGTGGTTAGTGGACCCCCCATCCCTGATCCCCTGCAGTGTCAATGAGAACTTCCGTCCTGGTGGTCTAGCAGACCTCCTGCCCCCACCCCATCAGGTATGGTCCCACCACCCTTCTCCCCCCCACCATTTCCTGAGCCAGCGACCAGTACAGCCCTACATTCTCCACCATGGCAGGCCACTGACTGAGATGTCAATGAATGCATACTGTACAATCAGCTGTTACAGTAGGCACTCATTGATATCTCAGTCAATGGCCAGCTATGGTGGAGAGCAGAGGGCTGTGCTGATCACCAGATTGGGGATTGGAAGGAGGGAGCAGGGTTGTGAGGTGATACCTGTTGGGGTGGGGGGTCTGCTAGACCACCAGGGTGGATGTTCTCTGTCATACTGCAGGGGATTGGGGATGGGGGCTCATGGCCACCAGGAAGGCTATTTCACAGCACATGAGGATCCCTGCCTTTATTATTTCCTGGGGATATACCCAACCTGAGGCAAGATTGTAGGCAATAAGGCAATGTAAGTGCCAGCAAGCCCTGCTGATTGTGGTTTGAAATCACAGAAAGAGCAGAACCAAACCACACAAAAACACGTATCCTGGATTTTAGGGGGGCAGACTTTGGGAAAATGGGGAGATACTTGAAAGAGGCATTAAGGGGAATGGAGCAGGAATCAGGGGTTGAGGAACAGTGGGCAGTATTTAAAATGGAGATTACAAGAGCAACAGAATTGTGCATTAAGCAGGTTAGCAAGAGGAAAAGGAAGAGGAAGAGGAGACCATTATGGTTTTCCAAAGAGGTAGCAAAGAAAGTGAAAGCCAAAAAGACTGCATTCAGGCAATACAAAAAGACACAGGCAGAAGGGGATAGGGAGAAGTACCAGGAGAAGCAAAGGGAGGCAGGGAGGTCAGTAAGGGAAGCCAAAGCTCAGACAAAAGATAAAAATTGCAAAATCAGTGGGTGAGGGACAAAACCTTTTACAGGTACATAAGTGAAAAAAGAAAGGCAAAGGGAGGGATAGTGAGACTGAAGGGGGAGGATGGAGGCCGCATGGAGGATGACAACAGTAAAGCTGACATATTGAACAGGTATTTGTGCTCAGTCTTTACTGAGGAAGAGGAGGGTAATGGGTCTGAAGGGAGTACAAGGGGTGAGAATGGTGCAGAAATGGACACAAGTCCCTTTACATGAGAAAGGGTTCTGAAGGAACTGGAAGTAATAGGAGATGATAAAGCAATGGGGCCAGATGGGGTGCACCACAGGGTCCTTAAAGAACTAAGAGAGGTGGTGGCTGAACCTCTGGCTATCCTGTTTAGCCAATCACTGGAAACAGGGGAGGTACCCAAAGACTGGAGGACAGCAGATGTAGTCCCCTTATACAAAAGTGGGAACAAAGAGGAAGCGGGGAACTACAGACCAGTCAGCCTCACCTCGGTAGTGGGAAAGATCATGGAAGCGCTACTGAAGGAGAGACTGGTGGAACATCTGGTTGTCGATGGACTACAGGACCCAAGGCAGCATGGTTTCACCAAGTGGAGGTCATGTCAGACCAACCTCGTTGAATTTTTTGGGTGACTAGGGAGGTAGATCAAGGGAGGGCAGTGGACATGGCCTATCTGGACTTCAGCAAGGCCTTTGACACTGCCACATAGAAGACTATTACACAAACTGGGGAATATGCGTGTGGGCAGGACAGTAGTGTGGTGGGTAGGTAACTGGCTGGGCAGCAGGACACAGAGGGTGGTGGTAAATGGCTGTCACTCCACAGAGGGAAGAGTGACCAGTGGGGTACCACAGGGATCAGTGCTGGGACCAGTCCTATTCAACATCTTCATCAGTGACATTGCGCAGGGCCTAGAAGGCAGAATTTCACTGTTCGCTGATGACACAAAGCTCTGTAACAGAGTAGACACACCAGAGGGTGTAGACAGAATGAGAAGGGACCTGCAGAAACTTGAAGACTGGTCAGGGGTTTGGCAGTTGAAATTCAATGCAAAGAAGTACAAGATAATGCACATGGGGCACAAAAATCCTGGCACAATATATCAGCTGGGTGGTGGGGATATAGCATGCACCAAGCAGGAAAGGGATCTTGGGGTTATCATCTCTGATGACCTCAAGGTAGGAAAACAGTGTGACAAGGCAGCAGGTAAAGCAAATAGGATGCTGGGATGCATAGGCAGGGGCATCACCAGCAGGAAAAGGGAGGTTATAATTCCACTATACAAGACACTAGTGAGGCCCCACCTGGAGTACAGTGTACAGTTCTGGAGATCTTACCTACGTAAGGACATAGACAGGGTAGAGAAGGTTCAGAGAAGGGCAACAAAGATGGTACATGGATTGCATCACAAGTCCTATGAGGACAGGTTGAAGGAACTGAATATGTACTCCCTGGAGGAGAGGAGGGAGAGGGGATATGATAGAGACATACAAGTATCTTACAGGGAGGAACAGGGTGCAGGAATACACTATTTTTAAGCGAAAAAGATGTTCCAGGACTAGAGGGCATGGGATGAAGTTGGAGGAGGACGATTCAGAGGAAACGTGAGGAAGAATTTCTTCACAGAACGGGTGGTGGACAAGTGGAATGCCCTGCCAGAGGAAGTGGTGGGGGCTGAAACAATCACAGGATTTCAGAATGCATGGGATAGACATAAAGGAATTCTGGAGGTCAGGGGTAAGGGGCAACAGACTTCTAGGAAAACATAAACTGAACTTACCAGCTCAAATGGGCAGACTGGGTGGGCCATAGGCCCTTATCTGCCAACACTGTCTATGTATCTATGTATCTATATTTATTTTCTGTGGTAGGAGAAACACCCTGTCGGCAATGAAGCACTTTGTAACATGGGAATTAACCATAGCTGAAACAGAGCGGTGTGATTGGTTCAAAAGCAGCAGCTGATAAACATGCAGTGGGTATTAATCCCACAGTAATGTCCGCAGCTGCTATTCCTCTCCGAGCCACAGTAGGAAAAAGATGTGTACAATATTCACATCTAGTGTAGTATAGCATACAAACCACGAAGTAAAGTGCTGTGGAGTCACCCAAATAAACATACATTCCCACCAACCCACCCACCTGACGGCCATTGTAGCACGAATGTGGATAGTGCAAGTCAGAAAAGTGAAATGGAAAGTTTTATATGTACGTTCTCCATCTGTGGAGTAAAGGATCAGTCATTGGGTAGACAAGCAATATGGAGAGAGAAGCTTACCTTTCAGTACAACTAGCGGATCGAGGGTGAACGAGGCAGAGATTGGCCAGGCATCCTCACCAGTTATAGCAGCCACACAGCAATCTGCTGTCAAGAAGCAGCATCCATAGTGCATAGCTGTAGTCAGTGAGAGCAGTGAAGGAAAACCAGATGCTGAACCAAAGAGCCTGAAAAGAAAAGAGAAGGAAAAAAACTTTGAGCACACACCACAAGCTGTGTCCGAAACCATGTCACGGCATGCAGTGTTATCTTGGCAAGAGCTAAACAGTCTGGAATGGAGAAAGTCAGAGCCCAACACCCACAAAAACACAGCGTGGTGTTGTAACATGTTTAGCCACTGGCTCACTGCAAATCAGCTAAGTGTAGATATTAGCACCATAGCGATCCCACAGTTAGCCAAGATTCTGAGAAAGTTTTATGCCTATGTGCATACTGAGAAGGGAAATCAGTATAGCATCAGCTCCTACATTGGGCTGAGAGTGGGTTTAAATCACTATATAAATAGCATAGAAGTTAACCAAAAAGTTAACATTCTGACAAACCCAGAATTCCAATCAGCGAATAATGTTTTTGTTGCTGTATTAAAGGAATACAGAAAAGCTGGCCAGGATGTGTCGTCCCACCAACCGAGGATATCATTCTGAAGCTGACCTTCAGTAAATCTGAAATTCACCTGAGCTATCCCCAGAGTCTGCTTATGGGCTCATAGGCAGACTCTGGTTCGAATTACAACTGGGTCTAGTAAGGAGAGGGAGAGGGCCAGAGACAGCTGAAGCAGGATTCTTTTATAATAGGGAAATATGAACATGGACACGAATACTTAGCTCTCTCCTTTAATGAGAGCACAAAGAACCATAACAAAATAAGTGACCAAAACAAACAAGGTCAACGAGGAGTTTTGTACAGTAAACCTGGCAGCAAGGATTGCCCAGTAGCCATGTATAGGGAATACATAGACAAATGCCCTGAGAATGCTCCTGCATTGTACCTGCACCCCTTAAAGTTACCACAAAGTGTGCTAGATAGTAAGGCTTGCTGGTATACATGACAAGCCATGGGACGCAATTACCTGGGATACCTAATGCCACAAATATCTGCAGATGCTGAATTGAGTCAGAGATACACTAATCATAGTATCAGAAGCACTGCTGTCCACATACTATATGAGGCTGATCTCACATCTAGAGAGATTATGTCTGTAACAGGGCATGGATGTGAGACCAGCCTAGAAGTTATTGGGCTCCATTGTCAAAAGACAGGAAAAAGTGTTCCACCATACTGTCCTCCCCAGATAGCAGTCAGAAGTCAGAACAGCATAGCATATGGAGCAAAGTTGGGAAAGCATCACATCAGTGAGACCCAAATCAGCAGCACAGTGCCTCTGTGGAAGGGAAGACATAAATGTTGACAAAATGAGATCGAAGACCAGCAGTGACAAACACAGACAGCAAAGTAAAGAGTGGAGAAATTACTCAGACACAGATGAAGAACAGAGCAGAAGAGATCGTAATCTCTGACACACAGACCCCGAGAGTAGCAACAGATCGGAGCAACGTCCAGGAAAAAAAGGAACCCGGAAATGCCACATAACATGCTGCAATGGAAGAGATGACTTTTAACCCATTTAGCCTGCAGCACTTCACTATTCATGGTGCAGCTAATTTTTGTTACTATGCGGGAGACAGAGCTAGAGCCGAAAACAAATAACAGGAGCAGCAGCAGAGAAATGCAGGAAAAAGTTACTGGGGACAAAATGGAGATAAGTGACATGAACATATATTTTTCAAGTAGTACCATGAAATGTGAAGAGATTTATATTACTGTAGCAGAACAGAGCTATTGTAGCTAGAGAAGGAAACTTGCTGAGTGGTAATGATTAAAGCATTCCAAATAGTTGATCGGTGAGTGCATGACAATATGCATATCAGATGACAAGCCATCTCAGGTGACGTGGCACAGAGGGAGTAAATCAGGAAACGGTGTAAAATTACGGATTTTTGTGCATGTAGTTATAAAGAAAAACAAGGGACACAATAATCATTGCCTGTGCTATAGATGAGGAACGTGTTATTGTTAAAAAAGAAAAGTCACCACTATATGAATAAATATGGTTATGAGAAAAAAAAAGTAGTAGACTTTTTTTTATTGAAAACCATATTTTGCAAAGCAATTAAAGTGTGTATATGTGCAATATATCAGAGGTAACAATACACAAAAACTCCTTAGCACATTGCCCATGTTACAAGAGCCTTAATCCACTCCAGAGTCAGGCTCTACTAGGGGATTAATGCCTGGCTGGTGGTTGGAAGCCCTAGTAGAACCCTCCTCTGTCATGGATTAATGCTTACATGTACTATGCTGGCAAATACTTCTATTATTTATTTTGGGGCTAGGAGAACTATCTTATGGGCAGTAAAGCACTATGGACTGTGCCAGCAAACACTGCTGTTATTTATTTTCCAGGGCAGGAGTTGGAGGACTACAGTATAGGCAATAATGCACTTCAGAGACTGTGTGACCACCACTGCCAGCAAACACTGCTGTTATTTATTTCAGGGTGAGAGAAATACCCTGTCGGCAATAACGTACTATGGACTGCATCTGCAAACACTGTGGTCATTTATTTTCTGGGGTAGGAGTCAGAGAAATACAATGTGGGCAGTAAAGCACTTCAGACTGTGTGACAGGTACTGCTAGCAAACTGCTGTTATTTACTCCTGGGGTAGGAGAAATACCCTGTGGGCAATAATTATATGGTCCTCTGCCCCCTGGGTGGGCCCTCTCAGTTTCATTCTGGTCTCTGTTGTCCCTCTTTTTTCCACTCTCTTTATTTTAAACACTAATAATCAGCTAAATACTGTTTTCCATACAGGGACTTGTTGCTCCTTTTCCTTCTTCCATAAACACACTTCTGCCAAGGCTCATGCTCAACTCAGTGCAGGCAGAGAGGTGGCTGCAGAGAAGAATACTTTTTTTTTGTGACTGACAAACACAACCCTGGCTTGTGGTCCTTCTGTCCCTCCCATGGCCACCTTTCTCTCAGTTTCACTGTCTCTGCTGTCTCTCTCCTTTTCCTTTCTTTAAATCAACTAGGATATTGATTTACTTTCTTCCAGATAGTTTCTTCCTTCCTTACTTAGACCTTACTGACAAACAGGCTGCTGTCTGTCTGCTGCTTTTCCAGACTGCAGCTGCCCACTGCAGAGGTCTGCTCCTCATTCTGTCCCTCCCTACTAATTACATATACTTTTTATTTTATATGTGTATATATATATATATATATATATATATATATATATGTATGTGTATATATATTATACAGTTGCGGTAGTGCCAGTATAATTAGAGTTGAGTGCAAATGTGTATGAAAAAGCCAAATGTTTGAACTTTGATAGCTTTAGAACAGTTCAACAGATTTACATGAACTTTGGCACACAAAATCTCTAGGGGTAGGTATCTTGTCATGGCAAATATCATGTGAATCCATTGTGTGGTTTTTATACATTGTGTGGTTTTAGATACAGGGTGTCAAAAATTCTTAAATTTATGTGTTTATTGCCTTTTTTATTTCTACAGGTGTATCTCAGAAATGACTTTAGGTTGTGGTCTGACATTTTCAGGGTAGAAAGCCTTTGTCTCACAGATGTGCTTTTTGAAGGTTTGGTGAAAAAATATTAATCCATTCAAAAGTTATTAAATTTGTAATTATCCCATTTTTTTCTATGGGAAAAGTTATATGTTCCACATGAAAATACTTTTGTTTTCACAGGAGCTGTTGATTTTTTGCATGGAGGGTCACATAGTGTGGTTTGTTTTCATAGGAGCTGTTGTATTTTTGCATGGAGGGTCACACAGTGCCTAGTGTATTCTCAGAGAGCTCTCTTTTGTTTTCATAGAGGTCTCCTGTGTCCGCCATCATATTTTTCACTTAGCAAGAGAAATAAATAAATAAAACACATAAAAGTCAATGGATTTTTTATAAACAAACATCAGAACCTAGCTAAATGGGGCCCATTTAGCTACATTATATGTTTGTTTGTTTTAATTTTCCCAAGAAACACATTTTCTGGGCACCTGAAATCCCGAGTGTCAGGTTTAGCGAGACGGCTGCTTCTCCCATGTTCTCTGTATGAGAACAATCAGATTTTCTTGACTTGTGCAGCTGCAGCTTGAACTTGAGCTGCCAACTGCACTCTTATGTGTGACACGCTGTTACCCTGGTGTCTAGTAGCACCCCCCACCTGACGATCACTGTGCCCTACCTTGGTGTCTAGTGGCACCCCCCTCCATATGTTTCTCTGGTGTCTAGTGGCACCCCCCACCCTTTGATTCCCATTGTTTTTTTATTTATTAATATATTCTGACACTGGGATGCCCACCTCCCCAGTGTCAGATTCCCCCCCTCGTAGTTCCTTGTCTTATTATTTTCTGACAATGGGGGGGACAAATCCCTATGTCAGCAGTAGAAGCCCCCTCTCCCAAGCAGTGTGGGACACTGAGGAGCCCACTCCCAGTGTCCCAAAATATTTCCTTACTTTTTATCTGTGAAGAAGAAAACCATCCCTGAAGTCCTTTTTTTGTTTAACCTGATAAAAAGAAACGTTCCCTTGTCATCCCCGCTATCCCCCTCCCCATCCCAACCCTCCCTTTGAGCACCCACCACCCACATATCCCCTTCACCCTATGCTTACCTCTGGAGGTCATCCACTGTCATCTTCTGTAGACTGGAACACATCTGCACTCTTGAAAGCCGAACTGCAAACTGAGGAATCAAGGCATGTGCCGTATCATGTATTTCAATGGTATTTTCAACTTATGTTCATAACTTTGCCATTTTTAGGTATTTTTTTACCAAATTTTCAACATGGGCATTTTGGGACCCAACTCATGAACACTGTCATTTCGCTAGTCTGGCCCGGAAGGTGATTTTGTGGTTGCTGCATGAAATCACCTTTCAGAACTGATTAACAAAATGAGAGTGCCAGTATTCATGAGGTGGGATCCCAAAAAGCCCATGTTGAAAATTTGGTGAAAAAATTCCTAAAAATGGCCGAGTGATGAGCATTCGTCAAAATGTTTCTATGCACACAAGTAACTTTGGTATTTTTTTATATTTTGACTCCAAATTTTTAACATAGCCACTTTTTCATACCACCTTATGAACAGTACAGCTGTCATGTTTCACATCCTGTCTGAAATGTGTTTTCACACCTGTGGTGTGGAATGATATTTTGGCATTGATTTGAATATTTTCACCTATGGGGTTTATGCGGTGGGGTCATAAGAGGACTACGTTCAAAATCTAGGGTCAGAATATGAACAAATGGCAAAGTTATGACCATTTATTGCAATTTTGGCACACCCGCTCATAACTTTGGAAATGTTAAATATTTTGACCCCATGTTTTCAACATAGCCTTCTTATTACCCAACCTCATGTATGTCATAGCTGTCATTTTTCAAATCCTGCCCAAAATGTGTTTTCACACCTGTGGCATGGAATGGCATTGCAGTTGTGCAGAATTATGTTTTGGCATGGATTCAAAAATTTTCTGTACTGGAGTACATGAGGTGGGGTAATAAGATGGCTATGCTGACAATTTTGTCACTGTTGTCCTATAAATGGAAGTGTAGGGCCCAGAGACCATGGCAGTTTGCAGTCCCCTCCCTCCTGACCCTTGAACTCACTGGCATCTGCCAACATGAATTGCCACCTGAGCTCCATTGGCCGTGCTTGGCAGGACTCAGACGATGGTCAAAAGTCACAACCAACCTCTGAGTCCTGCTGAGTGCCACTGAGTAGTCATAGAATTCAAGCAGTGTTTATCATTGGCAAATGTGCCGCTGACTTCAGAGTTGGGAGGGGGGTTTGTGAGCCAAGTTAGGAATATGCTAGTACATGACATATGATGCAATATAGACTGACAGACAGCAGGAGGAGGTAGATCAGGAGGACTACAGTGGGAGTAGGAGAGGGTGGAATGAGACTCAGGGGTGGGGCAGCCAACCCAGGAAGCTGCTGGCCTGGTGCTGCTGGGCTTTAAAGCCCTGTAATTTAATACAAGGGTAGAGGAAAAGACTGGGGGTGTCAGCCTAAACTGGAGGGCACATGCCCCCAATTTTTGGGATAACAATGCCACCGGAAAGAAGAGGTCCAGTTTGCTAAGGGTGGTCTTGAAGGTGACATAATAGACCATGTGCCTGTAGACAAATGATGTGGGAGTCATTTTGACACTCTTATGCTGAGCAGAGGAAGAATGCAAGCCTTGTTGTGATAGAGTGCACATAACTTGGGAAGAGTTTTCTATGGTTGGCATCCATGTGGCATGAAAAGTCAAGGTGATAATCCAGCCACACTCAGCAGTATTAAAAGACAGAACTTCCTTCAGGGGGGGAGCCAACTAGGGTACTGAAAGCAGTACTGAACTAGAGCTTGACCATTGAGTACCTAGTACTAAAAGTCATTGAGACCATTTTTGCACCAAGGAACAGCTGGTTAGCACAAAATCAGAACTGGACATTACAGAGTCCAACTAGAGCTGTGCTATCAGGTCAATGTTTGAGGGTCCACAGGGAAAAAAACATGCATTGTCAACATACATGCAAATGCATAAGGAGACAAGGGCATTATGGAGGTCATTAAGAAAAATGAAGAACACAATGAGACCTATGACAGAGCTCTGGGACACATAAACTAATAAGGAGGGGATCCAGAATCTCCTACAAGGACCACTTGGAACCAGTCAGCTAGAAAGAACATGACCCACTTAATTGAGAGATCAGAGAGACCAGTCCCACTCATTTTGTTGAGTAGGAGAGGGTGCATAACAGTGTCAAAAGCCTTGGTGAGGTCAACAATGATAGCTGAAGTGATCAGGCACGGGTTCATTCTCTTTGGAGTGAAGTCAGTAAGCTTGAGAAGGGAGGAGACATTGTAATGCATTTCCCAGAAACCAGACTGAAAAGAGTTAAGGAAGGAGGTGGACTTAAGGAAGATAGAGAGCTGGAAGAGCACAAGTTGTTCTTAAACCTTAACCAGTGTTGGGGTAATGGAGATAGGTTGGTAGCTCCAAGGGGAACAGAGATCACCACCTTTATGGAGGGTAGGACTTCAGCACTCTTCCAAACACTAGGCACCTTACTAGTATTGAAGGTGAGGATGAGAAGACTAGTGACAGAGAGAGAGAGAGCTAAATCAGTAGTGGGGAGGTAGAAGGACTGAGGGTCAAGACCATCAGTGCTGTTGCATTTAGCAGGCTTAAGTGGCAGCATAGTTGAGATAATCAGTGCTGGGGAAATAGGAGTGAAAGAGAGAGGGGAGATGGGAGGAAAGAGGGGAGGGGTCAGCTGAGAGGATGACCAGGGTAAGTATATGAAAGTAAGTGTATATTCTAAGGTTGCGGAAATTTACATCAGTCAGGCAAAATTATGCATTTATCAACTGAATCAATAACTTTTGTTATTAACTGGAAATAATTGAAGCATTGTATGTCATTCTCAGGAAAATTCGATTTTTGGTTTTCAACAAGAATCTCCCTAGCCTACATGGCAAGGTTCCAGCCTATTTTTTTCCATAATGTAACAAACTGTTTTGAAAAAAAAAGAATAGAAGTTTGCTTCACTGGAATAGTAAACCCAACTATGTAGCGACCAAAGAAGAATAAATAATTCAAAGAATATTAGAGGCTTGACATCATGGTGTTTAGAGACATGAACAGTTATTGGTTTAATTTATAATTTACCTACTGAAATAAGAAAAGAGTACACAATATGCAAGTGGTGCAAATGTTACCATATTTGAAAAAAGGGACCATGTACTTAGACATTATAACAACATATGTACATGACATATTTTTTAAATAATCACAACTGAACTATTTTTATTTCTAGTATAATATACAGTCCGTTAACCTGACAAAGTGGCCCTAGAAACAATAAAACAATACTGAATTAACCATTTTTTTCTGATTTCCAATTTAATAAAAATGATAAGAACAACACTTATGATGTGTGTGATTAGTGGATCATAGTTTTTTTGTTGTTGTGTACAGATTTACTATAAGGATTCAGTTTGGACACACTGGCACACTTTCTGGCCATTCTGTATTCCCGGGACCATCCCCAGCACTTCAGGCATTCTTGTCAGATAGAAGGGCTGGTGAATTAAGAAAATGGCATTAGTGGACATTAGCATGTTGTAGAGAATATAATCTTTGGGGCCAGTTTCGGGCTGGGGCTCTGTGGAATGCCCTACTTACAAACAAGGGCTACCCAATGAAGTGTGCCCTTGAAATTATGTTTAAGTGTTAGTGCATTTAGCCAGTTCAGTAACAGGTCATTTTGAAACAATTCAGACCCTTTAGAGTAAATCTAAAAAGTTGGATCTTTGTGGCATTTGACTGATACTGCCTTAAGTACTAGGCTGACAAGTAAACATTTTACTAACCAGTTATTCCATTGTATTTGAGAAGTGTTTCATAGTTTTATTTTGCCAGTTTGAAGACCGTATGCCTGTTTGCCTTTGTAGGCCTGCCTACAGAAGGTACCTCTTTGTAAGGTGATGTGATTTCTGATAGAGTACTTTACATCTTAGCCCCTCACAAATCAGGGACCACGCTAAATAAATCTGGGATGAATGACTAAAATCAGGGACACATCTTAAAATGGTAATATAAGCTTAAGAAATAGTGTGAAAAGCATTTGCTGAAGAGGAACTAGATTAACATTACTTTATGCTCTAAACCCGTACTCTTCAGTGACAGAAATGCAATATTTAAGAGGGACCAATTAATTGTTTGAAGCAGATTTAGGCTGTCTCTTAAAATCTTGGAGAATTGCAGTATGCCATAAAGGATCACTATGCCCTCACATCATGTTTATTCTGTATGTTTACTTGGCACCAGCCCACTCCATTTCTATAACTGCTTAGGATATAAACTTCTGTTTTACTTTAGCGGATTGTGGTTCTATCTTAGCTTTATAAACAAAGGAGCAGAGGTTCAATTCCAGATCAGAACACATTTCTATCATTTTAGAGGGGTGGTATACAGACCTGCAGTACAGGTCTGTATACCATAAGCAGGGTATCGCAGGGTTCAGTACTGGGTCCGGTCCTTTTTAATGTCTTTATAAGTGACATTGCAGAGGGACTGGAAGTAAAAGTATGCCTCTTTGCAGATGACACAAAGATCAGCAACAGGGTTGATACACAGTGGGGAGGGGGTAGAAAGGATAAAAAGAGACTTGGCAAGGTTAGAGGAATGGTCAAAGGTATGGCAGCTTAGATTCAATGCAAAGAAGACAAAGAAATGCACCTGGGAAACAAAAACCCAGGGGAAGAGTACACAATGGGGGGGGGTATTAACAACAACACAAATGGAAAGGGACCTGGGGGTAGTGATATCAGATAACCTAAATGTAAGTAAGCAATGCGAGAAGGCAGTAAGGATGGCTGGGGGATACTGGGATGTATAGGGAGAGGCATCACCAGTGGAAAACAGGAAGTTGTTATCCCTCTGTACAGACAGTTGGTGAGACCCCATCTGGAGTACTGTATGCAGTTCTGGAGATCCCATCTCCGCAAGGACATAGATAGGATGGAGGCAGTCCAGAGGAGGGCAACTAAAATGGTGCAGGGTCTTCAAAAGAAGCCATACAAAGACAGAGACTAAAGAAGCTTAATATGTATACCTTTGAGGAAAGAAGGGAGAGGGGGGACATGATAGAAACTTTCAAGTACCTCAAGGGAATCAATAAAGTCCAAGAGGGTAGCATTTTTCAGAAAAAGAGATGTGCAAGAACAAGGGGACACAATTTGAAGATAGAGGGGGGACGGCTCATGGGCAATGTGAGGAAGTATTTTTTCACAGAGAGGGTGGTGGACGCATAAATGACCTTCCTGAGGAGGTCGTGGGGTCAAAAACAGTGGGGGAATTCATGAATGCATGGGACAGACATAAGGCAATTCTGGTGGGGGGTAGGAAGAAGTAGGATGTTGGTTAACCAGGATCTACATCTTATCCAATAGGTAGGGAAATTTTCAGACTAGGTGGTCCAAGCGGTCCTTATCTGCCATCAAAGTCTATGCTTCTATGTTTAAGTACAAAGAAAGGGGTTGAAGTCAAATAAAATCAAGTTTATTTAAATGTGTTTAAACTAATTTAGATTATATGCATGAAAATTTGCATCTACATTCATTATGATTTGTTATGCATTCCTAAATTAATAATACAAAACAATACATAACATAAAATACCATACAGCTGTAGTTCAAAATCTATCTACTCAATTAACCATGTCTCCTTTTAGGGCTATACTTTAGTTTTCTGCTGATTCTATATGCAAACAAAGATAGTGCATATAAAACTTGAATACTATGATTAAGCAGTAGTTTTTACATTTTGACTTTTATGGGATCGTTTTTATAATTTTCAAAAAGCAGCGGCAACCATTTTTTCCTTTCAATTTAAAAAAATCATACATTCAAACAGCATATGCTTCATGCTTACGTAACAATTAATATCACAAATATAGCAATCCATCTGTCTTGAGAGAGTCCAAAAATTCAACCAACCTGGACCCTCTTGAAAACATCCCAATCTTAGCTTACACATTGCCTTCTCGTGGTCACTATTTTTGCACCATTGTAGGTACATTGATACATGCGATGTATCTATATTGTTTTTGCATACTTTTTTTGACTGAGATGTTGAGTATAGATTGTTCTTGTCATCTACATGTATCATTGCATTATTCACATATTGTTCCATATTACTTTTTAAATTTATTTTACCAGGAGAGACACACTAAGCAGAAAGCTTGTTTACGGGTGCGACCTGGGAGCACAAAGAAGCCTTAAACCACTGCGCTATATTGCCTCCATAATGGGATCAGTTTTACAAATTTCAAAAAACATTTTGAGCATTTCAACAATTATTAGTGACATATTCCAATTTTATAATTTCCAACTCCATCTGCCTTAACTTTTTGTCAAGCATGTTAAACCACGAATGACCACATTCCCAATGTCTATATTCAATCCAACAAATTTTTGGTAACTGATTAGCCTCCATCCTCATTAATTTTTTACATTACTTTGCAATCCTTATTAATACAAGTTGTTCCAATGACAGCCTAGTAGCTTATGTTCTTAAAATTACAGAGGGGGTATCATTTGGAAATTTTAAGCTGGGTTTAAAAAAAAAATTTTGAACCGATTTCAACTCCATGAGATTAAATACCAAGATCCAAACCTCTGCTGCATAGAAAGTTTGACTATCCACTTTTGCTTTAAAAGCACTTTTGTTGTGCTTCAAAGGAGTGATTTGCAAAATTATACGCAAATCTCTGAAATGAGTTCAAGTGTGTCAAGGTCTTGCTCTTTATTTCTTTAATATGTACTGTTCATTTTGTTCATTCGTCTGTACTTTTTTGAATTCTTGCATGTCTATGCCCCATTTAGATGTCTGGTTTCTATTTTTGACAAACTTCATTACTTAATTTTTTCAACATTTATTGCGAAAGCTAACTTACAGAAGTGTTCTGTAGCAAACTTGAACTCTCTTTTAAGACCAAGAGGTGTTAGGGACAATAACGCCATATCATCAGCATAAATTATATCTTTATTGTCTGCCCATTAATATTAGGACAATGTGTATGCACGTCTGAAAAACTTTCCATGAATAGATTAAATAGCAGGGGGCTAAAAAGACAGCCTTAACACCCTTAGTGACTTAAATTGCATCTGTTAATCCACTATCCCAAGTAACCCTTATTCTAGCAGAAGTATTACTATGCAGTAATTTGATAGTATTCAGTAATCTAACATCTAGCCCTTCTGTTACTAAATGTCCCATACGTTTCCTCTATTTATATTATTAAATGCTGCTTTTATGTCTGTGAATACATAGAAACATAGAAATGTTGACATTGTTGGCAGATGAGGACCACTTGGCCCACCTAGTCTGCCCAACATTCACTAACTGTAGTGCCACCTGAAACCCTACTTGGACTCTGGCTTACACCCCCTCTTGCTTCTAAGATTCCCTTGTGCCTATCCCATGCATTCTTAAATCCTGTGACCATTTTAGCCCCCACCACTTCCTCTGGTAGGCTGTTCCAAGTGCCCACCACCTTCTCCATGAAGGAGTACTTCCTCAAGCTTCCCCTGAGCCTCCCCCCTCTGCTTCATACTGTGTCCCCTTGTCCTCGAGCATCTTTTCCTTTGGAAAATGTTCCCTTCCTGTACCTTGTTTATCCCTGTGAGGTACTTGAATGTCTCTATCATATCCCCCCTTTCCCTCCTGCCTTCCAAGGAGTACATATTTAAATCCTTGCATCTCTCCTCATAGGGCTTCTAATGTAGGACCTGCACCATTTTGGTTGCCCTCCTTTGTACCGCCTCCATTCTATCTATGGCCTCTCAGAGATGAATCCTCCAGAACTGTACACAGTACTCATGGTGGGGCCTCACCAGTGATCTATACGGGGCATTATACTTCCCCCTTTGGCTGGTGATACCTCTCCCTATGCATTCAATCATTCTGCTAGTTTTTCCCACTGCCTTGTCACACTGTTTAGCTACCTTTAGGTCATCCATAATGATCACCCCAGGTTTCTTTCTTGCTTTGTGACTGTTAGTACCTCTCCTGCCATTTGATATGTTGCCCCCAGGTTTCTGTGCCCCATGTGTATGATTTTGCTCTTTTTTGTTAAAACCCAGCTGCCAAACCTGTGACCATTCTTCCAGTTTTTTTAACTTGTTCCATATTCTATCCATCTCCCAGTGTGTCTACTCTGTTGCAGAGTTTTGTGTCATCTGTGAACAGGCATACTTTCCTTTCCAGTCCTTCTGTAATGTCACTAATAAAGACATTGAAGAGGACTGGACATTGAAGAGGACTGGACCTAGTACTGACCCTTGTGGCACCCCGCTAGTCACTTTGCCTACTCCAGAGTGGGTGCCATTTACCACAACCCTCTGACTCATATTGCACAACCAGCTTTCTACCCATTTTACTACTTTAGACCCTACTGCTAGGCTCCTCAGCTTGCTTATTAGCCTCCTATGCAGAATGGTGTTGAAGGCCTTGCTGAAATCCAGGTAGGCCACGTCCACCACCCCTCCTTGATCCACCTCCTTGGTCACCCAATCAAAGAACTCAATCAGGTTTGTCTGGCAAGACCTCCCCCCCCCGTGAAACTATGTTGCCTCAGATTATGTAGACTATTGGCAACAAGCTATTTCAAATCCTTTCCTTCAGTAGCAATTCCATTACCTTGCCCATAACTGATGTCAGGCTGTCAGGTCTGGAATTCCCTGCCTCCTCTCTATTCCCACTTTTGTGCAGTGGGACTATGTCCACCCTACTCCAGTCCCCGGGCACCTCCCCTGTTTCCAGTGACAGATTGAAAAGGGTCATCAGAGGTACAGCCAGCACCTCTTTCAGTTCCCTCAGTATCCTCGGGTGCACCCTGTCAGGCACCTTTGCCTTATTTAACTTTAATGTAGATAGTTCCCTAAGCACTCTTTCTTCTGTAAAAGGGCTGGTGTGCACCTTCCGCCCCATCATACCCTTGTTCTCCATCTTTGGCTGATTTCCATCCCCCTCCTCCTTAAATACTGAACAGAAGTATTTGTTCAATGTATCTGCTTTTTGGTGGTCCTCTTCCATGCCACCCCCTCCTTCCTCTTTCAGCCTCACTAGCCCTCCCTTTGTTTTTATCTTTTTACTTATGTATCTAAAAAGTATTTTATCCCCCCTTGACACTGATTTGGCAATCATTTCCTCTGTTTGTGCTTTAGCACACCAAACTGCCTTGCCTGCCTCCCTGTGTTTTTATCAGTACATCTTCTTGTCACCCTACTTCTGTGTTTCTTTGTACCTTTTAAATGCCATCCTTTTTGCTCTCACTTTTTCTGCTACTTCCTTAGAGAACTGCAGTGGTCTCCTTTTTTTCTTGCCCTTGCTAACCTGTCTGATGCAGACGTTCATTGCTTGTTCAATTCTCTCTTTTATTTTTGCCCACTCACTCCAGTTTTCCTATCCCTGCTAGAGCGTTCCTAAGGAATTCTTCCATTTTCTTAAAATCAGCCTTCCTGAAGTCCAGCACCCTCGCGCTTGAGTGATTCAATGCAGCATATAAAATTCCCTCCTTTTTATATACATACTTTTCTGTTATGTAATTCAGTCCAAATAGATGGTCTATTGTTGAGTAGTTTCTTCTGACGCCTGCCTGATAGGGTAAGAGTAAATTCTCATCATTCAACCAGTTTACTTATTTACTTCAGAGCACTCTAAAAAATATAATTTTCTTGCTAGAACATAGCAGTGTAATTGGACAGTAACACCTGGAGTCACCTCTATTCGCCTTCTTATAGATCCCAAGATCTATGGTTAAGCCCCGTGCCTGCAAAATTTCAGGTAAATCCATTGAACGGTGGCAGAATTATTAAGGTGCAAATTTTCACCATTTAACCTTAAAAGGGGTACTCAACAGCGTAACTCGGCGGCGCTACCGTGCTGCCATATATATATATGGTAGCGCGGTAATGCTACCGTAGTATTACCTGGGGCAATAATTAAAGCTACACCATATCTTTTACCACCGTTCAGTGAACACCTGAAACGAGCACAGAAGGCTTTCTTTCCTGTAAGATCTTGAGATATATTCTTTCATGTACTGGTTGGATATACAGCTGTGGAGTTATTAAGCAACATTTGTGCATTTAATTACTTTTTTTTGCGCATTCTTTGCTCATGCCTACAGGTTGCATGGTTTATGCGACTGGTCCAAAAATGTCAGGGAATGTGCGACCAGGGTCCCTGATGTGCCTTTTGAAGATTGTGTAAAAAAATATTGAACAGTTCAAAAGTTATTCAAAAAACAAGTTCTCATTATAAGTCAATGGGAAAAGTTAACAAAAAGTTCAACAGTGTCGCAAATGCACTTTTTAGTGTCACAAATGACCCTAGTAGTGTTGCAAATCTGCCATTTTGTTTTTAGTTACTGATCACAGAAATACTTGGCATTTAAAATTGGGACCATCTAGAGACATAATTCTTTTTGTGTTTACTTAGTTGAGCACTAAGGATGCTAGCCATGTCTTTATTTTGAGGTAAAACACCCCAGAAATATGTTTTTCAAATTTGTGGGAAAAGTAGTGTCGCAAAGTAGTGTCGCACTTGAAACACTTTCACAAATTTTTGTGAAAGGTGTTGCAAATCACGACACTACTTTTCTAGATTATGGCAAAATGACAGGAATTCTTTGCCACCCTGCTGCAAAAGAACAGTTTGGTCTTTTGGGCTGAAATTTGGAGGGAGGGCAGCCAACATCTCACAGATGTGCCTTTTGGTGGTTTGGTGACAAAATATTGCATGGACACAAAGTTATGGTACTCCAAAGTTGACATTTTTTCCCATAGACTAACATGGGGGCGTCCGCCACACCTTTCTGGGCTTGTATCTCGGAAACTGTGCGAGATACAGAATTTTCATCGCAACCATGCATAGCCCATAATTCAGTAAAAACCTAGCCAGGAAACTCATGAATCATGTGAAATTTTAATTTTTTTTCTACGTCGTACGGTTACTGAGATATTAGCAATTTAGTATTACAACTGCTCATTTTCTGCTCCGAGGCACATTATAATGCAAACATTCTTTGTTTTCACTGTGTTTCTCAATGGAGCTTTTTGGGAAAAATAGGGTGTGTGCTCCAGTTACTGTTACACGTAGGCTTTGCACTTGTGTTTCCGGTCCCATGTACGCCACCGCGTGTGTTACCCTTTCTGTTTCTGTTTGCGCTTGCGTTTGTGTTACTGTTACCATTTGTGTCTCCACCACTGTTTGTGTTTCACTTAACATCACCATGCACATTACCATTTCTGTTGGCGGCAGCCCTTCTGTTTCTGTTTGCATTTGTCTTTCGTTTTGCGTCATCGTTGTTCTTACCGTTACCATTTGCGTTTCCAATTGCGTTCCCGTGCGTGTTACTGTTTGTGTTTCCATACGCACTTCCATTTGAATTTGTGTTTCTGTTTTCTTTGTCATTATTGTTGCTGTTACCACTACCATTTGTGTTTACAATTGCAGTATCATGACGTGTGCGCATTACGGGTTGCGATTCCGTACGCGCTTGCATTTGCGTTTCTGTTTCCTTTGGCGCTATTGTTGCCATTACAGTTATCATTTGCATTTACAATAGCAGTATCTTTACTGTTGCTTTACCAGTTGCATTTTCTTTTGCGCTTGTGTCTCCGATTGCGTCACTGTTCGGTTTGGCGTCACTTTGCGCATGCCTTTCTATTAACGTTTGCATTACAATTTACGTTTGCATCACCATGTGTGTAACTGTTAGCGCTTGTGTTTGCAATGCACTTACTGTTACTATGTCACAAAAAAACACGTGGTGAGAGCGCGGGGCCCAAAGGTCCCTGCACTCCCACCACCACATTCCTTTCACTATTTATAGTCCTCATTCTCAAAAAGAAGGGAAATTAGAGGCAAAAAACTGCATTTAATGCATCAGTTAGGGTTGTTCCACAGCGACAAAAGTGAGGAAATATGGCGTTAGGGTTGAAAACCCCCCTTACCCATAGCCCACCCCCAACGGGCATCGGGTGTGTGTTGGGGTTGTCGGTCCTAAATCTCATCCCATTCTCCTATGCCTCAGCTTGTTTATTCATGTGATGGGGTGAGAGTTGGAGTAGCCAGCCCAATGCACCTGATGCCGGTTGGGAGTGGGCTGAGGGCAAGGGGATTTTCAACTCTAACACAGAATTTCCTCACTTTTATCATTGTGTTACTTCTTGAGATGCATTAAACAAAGTCTTGCATCTAATATATATATATATATATATATATATATATATATTTTTCATGGCAAAAACTCCATTTAATGCATCAGTTAGGGTTGTTCCACGGTGACAAATTTCAGCCCAAAAGACCAAACCGTTCTTCTGCAGCAGGGTGGCAAACAATTTCTGTCATTTTGGCCATAGTGTTGCAAAGTAGTGTCGTGATTTGCAAAAATCACGAAAGTGTCACTGGTGCGACACTACTTTTCCCCATTTCAAAAATATATTTCTGGGGTGTTTAACCCCAAAATAAAGACATGCCTAGCATCCTCAGGGCTCAACTAGGTAAACACAAAAATAATTGTGTCCCTAGATGGCCCAATTTTAAATGGCAAGCATTTCTGTGCTCAGTAACTGAAAAAAAATGGCCGACTCACGACACTACAGGGACCATTTGTGACTCTAAAAAGTGCATTTGAGACACTGTCGAACTTGTTATTAACTTTTCCCGTTGACTATAATGGGAAACTTGTTTTTTGAATAACTTTTGAACCGTTCAATATTTTGTCACGAAATCTTCAAAAGGCACATCTGGAACCCTGGCTGCACGTTCTCTGATGTTTTCAGACCAGTCACACAAACTGTGTGACCTGTAGGCACGAGCAAAGGATGCACAAAAAAATGTAAATGTGCCCGAAATGTCACTTAATAACTCCACAGCCGTATATCCGACCGATACAAAAGTTGGCAGATCCCAAGATCTATGGTTATGCCCTGTGCCTGCCAACTTTCAGACAAATCTGTTGAACAGTGGCAAAGTTATTAAGGTGCAGAGTTTCACCATTTAACCTTAAATGGGGTACTCAACCCTAACTATGGTAGCACTACCATGCTACCACAATACATACATATATATATATATATATATATATATATATATATATATATATTATGGTAGCATGGTAGTGCTACCATAGTTAGGGTTGAGGAGCCATTTACATGTTAAATCTACAATTTTGCACCTTAATAACTTTGCAACTGTTTAATGGATTTTCCTAAAATTTGGATTGCAAGTTCAAGAACCTTGGCATCTGCCAACTTTCATACTGTTCGGATATACGGCTATGGAGTTATTAAGCGTGATCTGTGCGCACGTTTACGCTTTTTTTGGAATCGTTTGCTCATCCCTACAGGTTGCACGGTTTGCGCGACCGGTCTGAAAACTCATGGAATGTGTGGCCGGGTCCTGATGTACCTTTTGAAGATTTTGTGAAAAATATTAAACGGTTCAAAAGTTATTCAAAATACAATTTCCCATTATAAGTCAATGGGAAAAGTTAACAAAACGTTTGACAGTGTCGCAAATGCACTTTTTAGTGTTGCAAATGGCCCTAGTAGTGTCGCAAATCTGCCATTTTGTTTTCAGTTAGTGATCAGAAAAATGCTTGGCATTTAAATTTGGGACTCTCTAGCAACACAATTATTTTTGTGTTTACCTAGTTGGACCCTGAGGATGCTAGGCATGTCTTTATTTTGAGGTTAAACACCCTAGAAATATGTTTTTTCAATTTCTGAAAAAAGTAGTGTGGCAAAGTAGTTGCACTCACAAAAGTGTTGCAAATGCTTGCGAAAACTGTCGCAAATCACGACACTACTTTTTCAGACTATGGCCAAAATGACAGCAGTTCTTTGCCACCCTGCTGCAAATGAACGGTTTGGTCTTTTGGGCTGAAATTTGGAGGGAGGGCAGCCAGCATTGCACAGATGTGCTTTTGATAGTTTGGTGACAAAATATTGCATGGATGCAAAGTTATGATACTCTGAATTTGACACTTTTTCCCATAGACTAACATTGTGGCATCCGCTGCATGACAGGAATTCTTTGCCACCCTGCTGCAAAATAACGGGTTGGTCTTTTACACTGAAATTTGGAGGGAAGAAAGCCAACATCCCATAGATGTGCCTTTTGGTGGTTTGGTGAAAAAATATTACAGGGCGGCAAAGTTATGGCACTCTGAACTTCTCTTTTTTCCCCATAGGATAACATTATGGCGTTCGCCGCGCCTTTCAGGGCCCGTATCTCGGAAACGGTGCGAGATACAGACTTTTTGTCAGAAAAATGCTTAGCCCCCTTGTGGGGGCTAAGCATAAATCTAGTCAGGAAAGTCATAAATCATAAGACTTTTACATTTTTTTTCTACGCCATACGGTTCCTGAGATACAAGCAATTTAGTATTCCAACTCCTCATTTTCTGCTCCAAGACACATTATTATGCATACATTCTTTGTACTCACTGTCTTTCTCTATACAGCTTTTGGGGAAAACCAGCATGTGCACTTACATTACTGTTACCATTACCGCTTCTGCTTGTATTTGCGTACCCATTTCACTTACCGTTCCTGTCTACGCCACCATGTGCATTACCCTTTGCATTTTCATTTGCGCTTGCCTTTGCATTATTTTTACCATTTGTGTCTACCGTACTGTTTCTCTTTCTGTTTTGCTTTGCGTCACCATGCGCATTATCATTTGCGTTTGCGGGCACCATGTTACTATGTGACAAGACATCACTGTGGCAGATGCAGGGCCCCACTCCGCCGCCTTGTTACATTCACTATTCTCATTATCATTCTCAAAGGAGAAATTAGAGGAAAAACTCTGTTTAATGCATCAGTTAGGGTTGTTCCACAGCAACAAAAGTGAGGAAATTCGGTGTTGGGGTTGAAAGTCCCCTTTGGGCCCCTCAGCCCACCCCAACTGGCATCCAGGAATTAGCATTGGGGTTGTCGGTCCCTAACTCTCACCCCATTCTCTTATAACTCTGCTTCTTTACACATGTGATGGGGGTGAGAGTTGGGGCCAACGACAATCACGCACTGACCGGTTGAGGGTGGTAGAGGTCAAGAGACTCAGCAACACCAGGCCTCGCTTTGTCGCCGTGGAACAACAACGATGCATTAAACAGAGTTTTTGCCTCAATATATATGTGTGTATATATATATATATATATATATATATATATATATATATTCCCCTTTTCATTGGCGTCGCACCTGTGTGTAGACAAGATTTTTGATTTTTTTTTTACTTAACTTGCCTATTTTGTAAACTATTTTTTGAGGTCCATGCATTGCTTATCATAGAAACATAGAAACATAGAATATGATGGCAGATAAGGACCAACCGTTCCACCTAGTCTGCCTATTTCCCTACTTGGTTTGGCAATCCCTACTCTTATCTGGACTGCTGTTCCCCACTCTGCTGCACAGCAGGGTGCCTTTATGCTTATTCCATGCACTTTTGAATCCCTGTACTGTTTTCACTTCTGCCACCTCTGCTGGTAGGCTATTCCATGGATCCACCACCCTCTGTGAAAAAATACTTCCTAGCATTCCCCCTAAACCTCCCTCCCTCCCTCAGCTTCATGTTATGCCTCCTTGTCCTTGTGTACTTTCTTTTCTGAAATATGCTCCCCTTCTGTACCCTGTTTATTCCTCTGAGGTATTTGAAAGAATCTATTATATCCCCTCTCTCCCTTCTCTCTTCCAGTGAACAGATGTTAAGTTCCTTGAGTCTTTCCTCATAAGGCTTGTGGTGCAGTGCATGTATTATTTTTGTTGCTTTTCTCTGCACTGCTTTCATTCTGTCTATGTCCTGCCTGAGATGCAGTCTCCAGAATTGGGCACAGTATTCCAAATGAGGCCTCACCAGTGATCCATGCAGTGGCATCACCTCTTCCCTCCTCCTACTGGTTATGCCCCTTCCTATGCACCCAAGCATTCTGTTTGCTTTCCCCACTGCTTTTTTACATTGTTTGGATGACTTCAGGTCATTGGATATGATACCAAATATTGAAATATTGGTTCTCATATATCTGTCTGATGGGGGGGGGCAAGAAGAGGCCTGTCCTTTTATCCAGTCCATTATAATTTCCAGCTGGTTTTCATACGTTTCAAATACTTCTGATGCCCCTTTTCTATTCAGAATCATATCATAGGGTCAGAAGAATATTTCACAATTATGTATGTTCACCAAAAAAATTTCTAACTATTTTTCACATGTAAGA
The DNA here is from genome assembly GCA_016271365.2 of Neoceratodus forsteri. Classification (NCBI taxonomy): domain Eukaryota; kingdom Metazoa; phylum Chordata; order Ceratodontiformes; family Ceratodontidae; genus Neoceratodus; species Neoceratodus forsteri. Next base: position 212,989,151 of record JADMNL010000024.1, read on the forward strand.
GACCATTTTACATATTCATTATTTATTATTGTCATATAGTTTGTTGTAAATCCTTCATTTGAAGGCCTAACATGATTTAGATTGCCTAGATCCCTCATGTTAAAAACTGGGGTAATAGTTGGATGGTCACGCTCCCAAATTCGAATACTTCAAATGAGTCCATTAAATTATAGGAATATGCATTTACAAATGCAGATCAGTAGTAGTATCTCCATTTTTTTTGTTGGGAACATAATATTACCTTCCCAGACCCCCTTTGTTCTTCTGTTCAAACATCTTAACATAGTATGATCAATTATCTGGAGTATTTTTTCCCTCCAATTCACTTTCTGGTCTTTTACTTGCCTAAGTGGAATTCCTAAGGAGTCATCCACACTCCACAAAGGAAGATTACATTCCAATTTATCAGATTGTCTTGCATTTGTGTCCCCATTATAAATGATTGTGGTCACTGGGAATGAAATTGTTACTTCATGTAACATTGCCTCAAGTAATGGAAGCACTTTTTCCTTAGCAGTGTCTAATCTTGGCAGAACATACATTTATGATACTGCAATAAGTTCCTAGCACATGCCTTATGGCACTTTCTTGGTAATTTTTTAATAAAATGCAAGTTAACATTATTAAGTGTGGCATCCTGCTGTGGCTTTGTGTGTACTAGGAACTTACTGCGGTGACTTTGTGTGGTTCCTGTAGCATCACCTGGTCCGTATGCACACTCTTGTTGCTTTCTATGCATTTATGATAATTGCTTTTATTTTTTTTTTCAATACTGTACAAAGATAATATGGGAAACCCAATCCAGTTTAAATGAATTATAGAAGAGTAGAAACCAAAGTTACAATACAACCACAGGGTCTTCCAAACCTGGAGGATCTAGTTGCCTCATACCCAAAAGTCTAAAACCCTTCCAGAATATTGTATATGAAATTAGTTTACCATGATTCTTGTATTAATATGTTATCATATGTTTTTAAACCAAGACAATGTTATTTTCCAGCATGCAGAAGAGAAATAAGGTCTGTCCACTCAACATCCGCAATGTAAAGGGGGTTACATTAGATCAGGTAAACACATTTAAGTACCTAGTACTTACCATTGACCGGTCTGTTACCTTTGCTCCACATGTTGATCAGATTGTGAGCAATGTCAATAGAAAACTGGGGGCACACTACAGACAGAAGCACGGTGTCACCCCTGAGGCCAAACTGATTGCTGTTATCAGCTCCATTCTCCCCATAATCGACTACGGCAGCACATTATATAGAAACATAGAAACACAGACTTTGATGGCTGATAAGGACCGCTTGGCCCACCTAGTCTGCCCATTTCCCTACCTAGAGGATAAGTTGAAGATCCTATTTAACCAACAGCCTATTTCTTCCTACCCCCCCCACAAAAATTGCCTTATGTCTGTCCCATGCATTCATGAATTCTCCCACAGTTTTAGACCCCACAACCTCCTCAGGAAGGCTGTTCCATGCATCCACCACCCACTCTGTGAAAAAATACTTCCTCACATTGCCCCTGAGCCGTTCCCCCATCTTCAGATTGTGTCCCCTTGTTCTTGCACATCTCTTTTTCTGAAAGATGCTACCCTCTTGGACTTTGTTGATTCCACTGAGGTACTTAAAAGTTTCTATCATGTCCCACCTCTCCCTCCTTTCTCCAAGGGTACATATTAAGCTCCTTTAGTCTCTCCTTGTATGGCTTCTCTGCAGACCCTGCACCATTTTAGTTGCCCTCCTCTGAACTGCCTCCATCCTGTCTATGTCCTTGCAGAGATGGGGTCTCCAGAACTGGATGCAGTACTCCAGATAGGAATCACCAACTGTCTGTACAGGGGATAACAACTTCCTGTTTTCTGCTGTGATACCTCTCCTATACATCTCAATATCCCCAGCCCTCCCTACTGCCTTCTTGCATGCTTGCCAACCTTAAGGTCATCTGATATGATTACCCCTAGGTCTCTTTCCATTTTTGTTGTTGTTACTACCTCTCCCCCATTGTGTAATCTTCCCCTTGGTTTTTGTTTCGCAGGTGCATTACTTTGCACTTCTTTGCATTGAATCCAAGCTGCCATACTTCTGACCATTCCTCCAACCTTGCCAAGTCCCTTCTCATCCTTTCCATGCCTCCTTGTGTATCAACCCTGTTGCAGATCTTTGTGTCATCTGCAAAGAGGCATACTTTTCTTTCCAGTCCCTCTGCAATGTCACTTATAAAGACATTAAAAAGGACTGGACCCAGTACTGAACCCTGCGGTACCCCCCTAGTAACCCCCTCTCTTCAGAGTGGACTCCATTCACAATTACCTTCTGTGTCCTGTTGTTCAGCCAATGTTTTACCCAGGCTACCACCTTGGGACCCACTCCCAGGCTGGTTAATTTGACTATTAATCTTTTGTGTGGGACTGTGTCAAATACCTTGCTAAAGTCTAGGTAGGCCATGTCCACAGCCCCTCCCTGGTCCACTACTTTGGTCACCCAGTCAAAGAAATCAATAAGAGTCATCTGACATGACCTTCCTGCTGTGAACCCATGCTGCCTTGGGTCCTGTGCCCCACTGGCCCCTAGGTACTCAACAGTTCTTTCCTTCAGAAGTAATTCCATCACTTTCCCTACCACAGAGGTCAAACTGACAGGTCTATAGTTTTCTGCCTCCATCTTGGTCCCACTTTTGTGAAGTGGAATCACATCCGCCTTCTTCCAGTCCTCAGGTACCACACCATCCTCCCATGATTTGTTAAAAAGCATAGTCAGTGGTGTCACTAGTTCTCTGCTTAATTCTTTTAGAATTTGGGGTGAATTCCATCTGGCCCCATTGTTTTGTCCACCTTCAGTTTTAGGAGTTCTTTCAGAACCCTTTCTTCTGTGAAAGGACTGGGATCAACCCCTCTCCAGAGTGCTTCTGTTAATTGGATTGGCACCTCCCCACTTCCTCTTTTGTGAATACTGAACAGAAGTATTCATTCAGTATCCCTGCTTTATCACTGTCACTCTCCCACCACCATCCATTCTATTCAGCCTCACTACCCCTCCCTTTGTCTTTCTACGCACCCTGATATACCTATAAAAGGTTTTATCCCCCTTCTTAACTGAGTTAGCTATCTTTTCCTCAGTTTGTGCCTTTGCTATTCTGACTACCATCCCTGCTTCCTTCTGCCTTAACTGGTACAGTTCTCTGTCCTGTCCTGCTCCTTCTGCCTCTGACACGGTACTAAACAGGGTCAAGCCGGTTCTAAACAAAACCTGTCACTTCATCCTTGGGGCAGACAAAACCTCCCACACCAGCACACTCTATGCCCAAATGAAATGGCTCCCCTACATGACAGAATCAAGTACCAGACTTGTTTGCTGGGTATGAAAGCCCTACTGGGCCTCACCTTCCAGGACTGCAAAACCTCCTAAACCCTACCCAAAGCCCAAACCCTACCAGGAGCAAGAATTGTAGTGCCCTCTCTGCTCCTTTCTGCAGAACAAGTCTGGCTAAGTGCTCATTTGTGGCCAGAGCCCCACAATGGTTAAATGAGTTGCCAGAGTCACTGGTGGGGCTATCCAAAATTGGCCATTTCAAAAGAGAACTATGGAAGGTCCTATCACCTGGTGCCATTTGTGGCTGCAACAAGCTATAACCCCTTCCTCCCCTGTCGCACTCTTCGGCTGCACTACTGGTAACTTCTATTGCATTACCTAGTTGACAAAGTACCTATATGTGCTGCCTGTTTCTACCATTTTTGTACTTCTGACTTCCTGCATAAGTGTTGCTTGACAATGCCTCTTGGTTTCTACTGTTCTCCTTCTGTTGCCTTCCAGCGTATGTTCTGCTTGACAATGCTTCATAAGGTTGCCACAGTATTGTTCAATACTGATTGTAAAAACCATTGTGTATACCATTTCATAAATGTTTCATTCTCTGTTAATGACAAGGAACCTTTCCAAATGAACATGCTTGCTCAAAGGTGTTCATCCGATTACTTAAACAAACAAACAAATAAATAAATAAATGAAATTAGTCCAATTGTTATCTTGAGTTTTATTTTGCATCCCCACTATTTTCCAGCTTATAGCTTATATTTTTTACTGATATCTCTTGTTTTGGATATCCCTTTACAAATAGTAGTCATTCTTTAGATGAGTTTTGATCAATCAAACATATTTCACTATTACATTCAAAGATTTCTGCTGAAGCGAGCCCCATAATTAACTTGTTTCTAATACGATGGTTATATTAATTCTTGGTCCATTCTGTTTTCTTACTCTGATAATACTAATACTAGAAGAGCAACATGATTCCTCATCTTCTTTCCTAAATGTACATATTGTTTTGTGTGGTTTCATGAACTCAGTTATTCTTTTTTTGCTTGCCTTTATTCTTTTGTTAATCTATATTTTCTAATACTCCTTGCTTATCTTCCCTTCCTTTCCTTTCTTCCCCATCATTTTCCATTCTTCCTTCTGTTTCTTTTTCATTTCTTCAAAGTCATTCAGGGTATTACCCAGCTTTACCCAAATGTCTTTGAATTCCTGTTTGTTACCAATTGAAAGTGCTCTAATGGACGCTTTTTGTTCTGTAGGCAAACAGTTCATGTCTGTGGTTCATTTTAGTATCTGTAAGCACCCTGTACTGTATATCTGCTACTTGAAAATTATTTCCTCTCACTCCTTTACAGGCATGATACACCATTCATTTTGATGATGTAGGATTTTGATTTCTCATTCTTGGCAGTCTCATTAAATAGAATGTTGGTAAAATCATGCCACTTTCTCTCAGGGTTTCTTTTGTTCATCCAGTTGCTGTTTGTGATTATCTGTTATTCTTTCTTTCTCTTGACTTTTTTCCATTATGCATTCTTCAGCTGAATCTCTTCTAGTTGTACGTGTTCTTAGTAATTTTTTGGCTTCCCATATTTCTATTATATATGTGCAAGAATAGTAGAAAACCCAGATCTAGGGTTTTAGGCACCTGGTTTGATAATGAGTGTTGCAGACAAAATAAATTACTTACTCAACTTATTAGAGAAATGAGAACATTAAAAAACAGAAGTACACTTAGAGCACTAAATAAGGCTAGGGAATGTTACAAACTATTTCTGAATGCTAAATGACAGGACTTTCAATTAAAACAATGGGAGCACATGCTTAAGGTTATACATACCAATGATCAACAATCATTCTGGATGCTTATGGCAAGAGGTACCAGTAACAGTAAATACCAACTTGATTCATATATACCATTAGAAAAATGGATTATACAGTACATTACACTAATCTTTTTTTTGACCCAGATATTAATGAATATATTTATACATGGGAAAAAGATATAAATCAGGTAAATCTTAGCCCTCTTACATATCAAGAAGTGTATGTAGCAATAGCAAGTTTGAAAAGGAAAAAAACACCTGGTTCTGATTGCTTACCACCAGATGTTTTTCTTTCTGCCCCTGCCCTTTGGACAAGGCTCCTAGCTGACTCTTTTAATATATGCATTTTTAAGACCTGCATACCAGATACATGGAAAGGTCCAATAACTGTCTCTATTTTTAAAAAGGGTGAAAAATGTGACCCAAAAATGCATAGGCCTATATTTATTTATTTAGCTTTTGTTGACTGGGTAAGTGCACTAGACAAATCCTGCCTATTTTCAGGCCCGACCCGGGGGAGGGGGATACAGATGAATGCCAACTGACTTTGAACCAGATTAAGCTGTTGGTGGTATTTTTAGTGAATGAGGGAAATTTGGCCAGGACACCGGGGAAATTCCCCTGCTCTTTTCGATAAGTGCCATGGGATCTTTAACATCCACCTGAACTACCACCAGTCCAGGCAGATGGGACCTCGGTTTAACGTCTCATCCGAAAGATGGCACCTCAGAAGTGCAGCACCCCTCTCATGCTGCACTACAGTGTCAGTACTGGGATATTAACCCAAGTGCCAGATGTGGGAACTGAACCCACAGCCCTCTGATCTCCCGGCCTCAGAGGAGAGTGTGCTACTTACTGAGCCACTGACACTCTCATATCACTATTGGACATCAGTGGGAAAATCTTTGCCAAGGCCATTTTAAATAAACTATTAGTACAACTGAATACCCTGGGTAAGCTATCCGAACTGCAAGCTGGTTTTCATGCAGGCTATAGCACGACAAACAATTGTTTTATTCTACTGCACCTTATTGAAAAATATGTGGTGTTAAGGAAACAGAGGCTTTTCGTGGCCTTCATTGATTTTAGTGCCGCTTTTGATAACATCTGATGAGTCAGCCTGCGGAAAATAATGTTTCAGAGGGGAATACAAGCAGAACTCATTAGTATTATAAAAGATCTGTATAATAAAACATGGGCATAAATAAGAGTAAGAATGTCAGTACAACTATCTGGAAAAATTCAAATAAACAAAGGGATTACACAGGGCTGTGTCCTTACACCCACTTTGTTTTGTATTTATTTAGATGGTCTGCTTACACAACTCCTTGACTTAGACTCAGATTCACCCTCAGTTGATACCAGCCTGTGCCCAGACCTAGCCTATTGCTGATCATGTGGCACTTTTTTCATTGTCAAAACCTGGACTGTGGAAGGAATTAATGGCCCTAAATTGACATGCACAGAAATATAACTTAAAAATAAACTCTGACAATAGTCAGGTTCTGTTTTTTGGTTCTGGCAAGTATGGTGAATCCTGGCAGATAGGGAACAGTTATATAAAAACTGTTAAATCTTCTGATTACCTGGGTCTAACATTAACATCTAATGGCAACTGGGAACAGCATATGAAATCCCAACTGATAATAGCTAATCAAACTGCGGGATCCTTGGTGAAATTTAGTAAATAGATATGGGGGCAACACAGTTATACCCCTTTTGAAAGCAGTCCAATCTAATACTTCCCACAGGATTTATATATGTGCAAAATTTGGGATGGTAAAAAACAAAAGTACTGGAACCTCCTTTAAACAAACTCTACCATGCAGCTTTGGGAGTAGGAAGCTCTACCCCAGCAGCTCTGTTAAGGACAGAGCTGGGTGCACACAAAGTGGAGGCATGGCTAATGTTAAGAAAACTGGATATTGGGTAAGGATTACAAGAATGGAAAATCATAGACTACCCCTTGCATATTTAAATGAGAGAACCAAATGGCTCTGCTTGGGTTGCAAACAATCAAGCCGGTATAGATATCTTAAACAACTCACTGCAAACTTATGGCCTCCAATATCTGAAATCTTATGTAGCTAAAGGAATAAGGGTTAGCTAGAAGTATAAGACATATCGTACTAAAAAAGTTGTGAACTTCCATAGCAAAAAAGACTTAGAAATAATAGAGAGTCTGAAGATCTCGCCGTGGCTGGTACAAAATAATAACTGTCACGCCTTTGGATACTATCCGGAGGCAATTACTGATAGCACCCAAAGAAAGCTTTACACAAGATACAGGCTGGAGTTATTTAAAAGCAATGTACTTAAGGCCAGATACAATAAGACTGCAGAACCTTTGGCAAAACGTTGTGATTGCACATATAAAGAAAATGAAGATTTATACCATGTTATATTCATTTGCAGCTGGTATGCCAAACCCAGGTCCTATTGGCTACATCCATTGTGGGAAAGATAGGGACAGCAGATAAATGCACTTTATTAAACATAATGTTTTCCTCAGAAGATGAACATATAATAACTACAATGGTAGGATATCTTAGGGCTATTTCAGCTATCCGCATGAAATATGACTTGATTGTTATTGAATGTATTTTAGGTATGAACATTTTTTTAGCAGATGTATTGTTAGTATATTGTAATTTATCATGTAAAATGCACTTTATTGTATGTATTGTGTTGTACTGTATTTTTATGACTGTATATTTTTGCACCTTGTAATGGGCTACGACTGAACAATAAACATTTTGATTGATTGATTATATGTGTTTTCTCCAATTTCGTTTGCATTTTTTTTCTGTTTTTCATTCTACCAAGTTCTCTTCCTATTTGTACTGCTTTATTCTGATATGACCTCTTGCTAGTCTCATCCACCCCACAGGTAAATTTTTTTTTTAACATGTTCTTGTTTATCCATTTTTTTAGTATTTTGTTTTCTTCCCTGCTTTCTCTCGTTTTTCTTCTTTGGTCAGTGTTTCTGTTACCTGATTAATCTCCTTATACTTCTGATTTGCAATTTGTTCTGTAGTTGTTTTCATATTTAATTTTCTTGATTTCTGATTCTAATTTCCTACATCATTTGGTTTTACACCTGATTCACTTTTTGCAGTATTATTAATTTTCATTATGTCTCCCATTTCTCTGAGTAGATTGTTACATTCCTTGATTTCTCTTTTTAATTCTGAGAGCACTATTAAGAAAAACCTCTGGGTGATAAATGAGCCTACTTTTTATGGTAACACTGTTTTATTTTGTACCTCTTCCTTTTTGTTACTTTTTCCCCCTGGCATTAGACCCTGGTCTTTTTCTGCATTTACATCCATGTTTACTACTCAGGTGGAGTCCTGCTCATTCTCCTTATTAGATGTTGACTGCTAGAGGTGTATTATATCAGGTGTTTTTTTTTGGATAGAGGGTCCAAGCAAATCCTATTCATACATGGTGTTATAAAAAGTTTGAAGTAATTTAAAAATGACTTGTGACCCAACTCTTGATCCACATTCTCAGTTTCTTTTTTTTTGCATTCCCACATTATTACAATTACAGTATGTTGTATATCCTCTAGTTCTGTGTATCTCTCTTATCTGACTCTAGTTGCTTTCCATTTTTTCCCTTTACATATTCTTTCCCTTCTTATCCAGTTTAATTTATACCGGAGAGGGTAAAAGAGCTGTGAGTTTGTCTCTCCATTCAGGACATCCACCACACAAGACCAATAAAAAGTGTTTTTATTAGTACAAACTCACTTAAAACACCAAACCTGTCACTGCATATAACAAACTGTAGCACTCCACTCAAACAGATCAGCATTTCATATCTTCTCTGATACTTTTTTGATCTTGAAAAGGCATCAGTGAAAATGTGAAATGCTGATCTGTATGTGTGTTTGGGGGGGCTACAGTTTGTTATATGTGGTGACTGGTTCAGTTTTTTAAGTGATTTTATATTAATAAAACACTTTTTGTCATAACCTAGCATTGGTCTTGTGAGGTAGATGTCCTGGATGGGGAGCTGAACTCACAGCTCTTTTACCCTCTCCAGTTTGTATTTGGTTACGGCTTCATTCCAGCAGTGTCCTGAGCCACCTTCCCCTCCTTTTGCCTCTTTGTTCTACAGTTTAATTTATGTAATCTGAAGTTTTGCAGAGTCATCAGCTTTGATATTGCATATTTTTTCTGTATTAATTACTTGTTTCTGTGAGACATGAAAGAGTAGGTATTTCTTTAAAATACTATTACTTGTTTTCTGCTTACTGCTCTGAAGCAAACATTTTATTACAACTAATTATTGTGACTCTTCTAAGTCTCTGATTGTGGTCAATACTGCATTTTCATCTAATGACCTGGTTAATACATTTGATTTGCTGAGATGACCAAGCTCAAAATAGCTTTACTCCCCCCCCTTCCACTGTTAAAATATGGGAACCCAATAAAATGAAGCAGTTTTTTTTACTGATTTCCCTTCCTCTGGTTTACTACTTTTTCTTGTGTTTTTTCCTACTTTTTTCTCTTTCAGTGGATTCCTTTTTACCATTATTATTTTTTGTATTTACCATTGCTCTTTTATTACTTTCTTGTAGAGGAGCAATTTTATTACTTTCTCATAGAGGAGCACCAAAAAAAGAATCAGCACTAGACTATAAATGTGCAACAAGTGCATAATTAGATAAATCTCAATCCTTTTTCAAAGTACAAATTTAAATAGATGACACCAAGAAGCTGCTATAATTATTAAAAATAACAATAATTAGGTACTTAAAATAATAATATCTCATTTTCACCTGTTGGCACCAAAAAATGAATTAATCTTACTTGTGAGTAATGTCCAGCATAAAGTTAGGTACAAGATAGTAAAGCTAGCTCTCTTCAGGTTATAAAAGTTTTTTTTTATATGCTTCCAGTCCTCTCACAGGTCTTGACCTTTTACTTTGTTATCCCCATAATGAAAAAGAGTCCCAATGTACTAATATATATTTTTTTTCCTCATAGTGGAGCGGTATTAACAGGCCTCTTCTTTTTGTCCTTTTAAACAGGTAAATATATTCCCACAGTTGGAATCCTAGTTTCCAAAATGCTTTCCACTTCCTGCAGACAAAAAGACCTACAATACTTGACAGCTGGAGATAACCTTAAAACAACTAATTAGGTATATTTGAAATAGCTACAGTGCTCCCAGTTCAATATATTCAAGGGTCAGCCAAAAAGCACAATGGTATGTTATTAAACTTATAAAACTTACATTGCTTGTCCAGACAGATTTTTCATTAAACTCAAACTTTCCCAAATGGCTCTGATGACTTTTACTTTTAGAGGCAAGCACATCTGGCTTGCATTTCTTTATCTTGGTCGAGTATTTCTTAACAGTTCAAAAAAGAATGAAAAAGGCTACTAAAATATGGCTATAGTAGTGGTGACACTTTTTTTTTAGTAAATCTGCTTTAACACATAGGATTATTCACAGAGCAGAGCATGCTAAACTGCCTTTGAGTGCAACATTTCTTAAGTGTTTCAGCATCTGCGCCTCTGTCTCTCCTCTGTAACTGCCACACTTAAGTATGCAGTGAACCTGTGATGTCACAATGTAACAAGTAGCACTGGCGAGGATTCCTATTGGACCTTTTAAAAGTCTGGAACTCATCAATACAAAACTATAAAAACTATAAAAATTCAATAACTTGCCTAAACAAAAATAAATAAGATTTTAATTCTGAAAACTCTTTTGAAGATTGTGTGCCTTGAAAATCATCAGTAACCACTCACAAGATGCTCCCCTAACACATACAACCAATAACATTAATATTGTTAGTGACAGTTGTTATCATTGGCTACAGTTTAAATATTTATCTCTAATTTATAATCAAGCCAGAAAGTGATCCCTTAGTTATCAAGTTAAGTTCACTGTTTTTCACACATGCACAGGAGCAATCTTCCTCTTGTTACATCATTCCTTGTTTCCTCAGCTCCAACGCTCTTCCACCTGGCTCTTATACTGTAATCCACAGTTCTGTTCCATTCCCTGGCTTGGGATCTAGACTTGAGCTCTCCTGCTCTACTACTTGCTACTTCAGGTCACACACTGGCATGGTCTGATGGACCATATCACTTCATCTCCTTGGCCTGCTGCTAGACTCTTCTGCTAGGTATCTCAAGAATGTCTAATGACTTCTTACAGCAGACTTCTCTCTGGTCTCTCTCTCCACTCACTCTGTTCAGTCCTAGGCAACTCTTAGTGGATTATGTAAAGCATTAAAGTTTTAAGTTCAGCAATCTGCAGATCTGCAGCATCCTCTCAACTTCAACAGCATGCTGCCTACATGATCACTCATTTTCAGAGAGGAGTTAGATAAGGAACATGGAGAAGTCATCATCAGAATGGCATGAAAAGGGAGGTGCTGCTAATTGATGACTTCAGTCTGCAAAATGTGGAATGGAGCCTTCCAACTGCAGCTTTGGAAAAGACCAAGGATATTCTTGACTCTCTACAAAGAGCTATACTCAAGCAGCTAGTCAATGAACCTACCAGGGGCTTGGTAGTGCTGGACCTTGTACTTACAAACAGGGATGGTACTACAGACATCACAGTGGGCAGTTCCCTCAGTACCAGTGATTACCATATAGTGTAGTTTAGAATTAAGATGAGAACAGAGGCAAACCACACAAAGATGAGGGTCCTAGACATTAGGAGGGCAGATTTTAAAGGAAACTAGAGACTGCCTCAGAAACTGTCTCATAGGGAGGGTATTGTCAAGGATGGGTAGAAGTATAGTGGAGAAACATAAGGGAGGGCATAATTAAGGCAACCATCCTCTGTGTGAAAGAAGTGAATAAAAGCAGAAGGAAAAAGAGGCCATTCTCTAGGGAAGCGGCTAAGGTAGTGAAGGAAAAAAAGGGTGGCAGTGAGGTGTACTATTTAAAAAAGAGGGAAGCAGGAAAGGCAGTGAAGGGAGCAAAGGTACAGACAGAAGAAAGAATGGCCAAGGGGGTAGCTAAAAGGGATAACATTTTCTTCAGGTACATAAGTGAGAAGAGGAAGGCAAGGGGATGGATAGTGGGGAAAAGAAGAGCAGCAGGGAGGACTGTGCAAAAATGCTAAATAATTCCCTGGAGTCCAGCTTATTTATTTCTTTCAGGAACTTGAAGGTCTCCATCATATTCCCCCCTTCCTCCTGGTCTCTAGTCAGTACTTGTTTAGTGCATTTGAGGCACTCATAAGACTTGCCCAGTTGGCTCTGAATCATCTTTGTAGGGACTTGCAGCTCTGAAAGTGGCCTAGATGGACACTGATCTCATCATTTAGGCACAACATGCTTGCTGTGTTGTTTAATTTTTATAATGTTTCAAAAACAAACAAAACAATAACAACAACAAGAAGAATAAATAAATCAATACTCATGAATTGTGAGCGTGTCAGGATGCTACAGTCTGGATCACATAACATCTCTTGTGATCCTTTCTCATCTGAGCTCCGAATTGCTATGGGGACATGAAAGCTGCATGTCCTTCCCTCTTCCAGGCTCTGGGTAGAATGAAAAAAACAAGATTCTCTTGCACTGTTTTCAGGGGATTTGTATACTCTTTCCAGAGGTCATGTGATCCATCTACTTTTTTATAACATCATGCAATTTCTGTATTTATACAATGCGTTTGTAAAAATAAATTCATAGGTTTGGATCAGCCTTTTATCCAGAATCCATACATTCACACATATAAAGATTTATAGAAATCCCTATAAAAACCCCACATGGATAAAAACCACAAATGGGACATCATAAAGGAAGGGCTGGCAGAGGCTATTGAGTCTTGCATGAAGAAGAAAAGCAAGAAAGGGAGGGCAAAGAAACCCAATTGGCTGACACATGAGGTTATGGAAGGGATGAGGGTCAAGAGGGCAGCATTTTAAAAGTACAGGAAATTGGGGAGGAGTGAAGATAAGGACATGTACATGGAGAAGTCCAAAGAGGTTACCAGACTGGTCAGGGTGGCCAAGGCATCCAGGGAGCTGAGGCTGACGTAGGGAATCAAAAGGGGAGAAAAAGACTTCTTCCGCTACATCAGAGAGAGCAGAAGGAGCAAGGATCAGTTGGTGAGGATTAAGAAGGACAGAGGATAGGTTGAGAAAGGGGTGGAGCAGAGGCATTGAACAAATATTTCTGCTCTGTATTCAAGCAAGAGAAGGGGGAAGATACCCCAGGTGAGGGGGTGGGTGGGGAGCAACAGATGTAGGGATTACAGAGAACAGTACTAGATGGGTTGAGGGCATTAAGGGTGGACAAAGCACCTGGACCTGATGGCATTCCCTCAGGGTACTAAGGAGTTGGCAGAAGTCCTGGTAGGGCCACTGGATGACCTGTTCAATAACTCCCTGGACATGGAATGTGTACCATAGGACTGGAGAATGGCCCATGTGGTGCCCATCCACAAAAGTGGCCCAAAAGATGAACCAGGAAACTATAGGCCAGTGAGCCTCACATCGATCATGGGAAAACTCATGAAGACCATCCTAAAAGAGAGGCTAGTAAGCTTCTTGGAGGAAAATGGTCTCCAGGATGGTCAACAGAACAGGTTTGTAGCAGGCAGATCCTGCCAAACAAACCTTGTAGAGTACTATAACTGAGTGACGCAGGATCTGGACAAGGACCATGCAGTGGATGTCCTGTATTTAGACTTCAGCAAGGCCTTTGATTCAGTGCCACATGGCAGGTTGGGGAGGAAACTGGAACATGTTGGGGCAGGACCAAAAATGGTGAAATGGATTACAAACTGGCTAAAGGGAAGGCAGCAAATGGTGGTGGTAGTGGGGACCTCTTGTCACTGAGAGCTGTGATGAGTGGGGTATAACAGGGATCAGTACTGGGACCGGTGCTGTTTGGGATCTTTATTGCAGATATCTCACACAGGATCCAGAGGAAGATCAGTCTGTTCACAGACGATATCAAGATGGGAGTTGTGGTTGATGATACGGAGGAATGGAAGGGATTGTAGGAGGACATGACTAAGCTGCAGGAGTGGGCGGAAACATGACAGTTGTGGTTCAATGCCAAGAAGTACAAGATTCTGCACTTCAGAGCCAGGAACCAGGGGATGGATTATCCCTTGAATGGGGTACAGTTAGGGAACTCCACAGAGGAGAAGGACCTAGGAGTGATCATTATGGGGAGCATGAATAACTCTGCTCAGTGCAGGAAGGTGGCAGCAAAAGCCAACAAAATGCTGGGGTGTATTGCAAGAGAGATCTCCTCCAGAAGGAGGGAGGTTATCCTGCCACTGTATAGGTCATTGGTCAGGCCTCACCTGGAGTACTGCATGCAGTGCTGGCACCCATTCCTGAAGAAAGACATCAGATTTTTGGAGGGGGTGCAGCAAAGAGCCACAAAGATGATCCAGGGATTAGAGAGCAAGCCCTATGAGGACAGGCTGGGAGAGTTGAATATGTATTCACCGGAGGAGAGGAGGGATAGGGGAGATGTGATCAAGACCTTTAAGTATCTAAAGGGGATAAACAAGACCAACATGGGAGGGATGTTCCATAAGAGAAAGGGGAGGGACATGAGAGGGCATGGACTGAGACTGGAGGGGGGAAGATTAAGGAGGGACATGAGGAGGCATTTTTCACTGAAAGAGTGGTGGACAAATGGAACACTTTACCTGATCAGATAGTGTCCTGTAAAACAGTGGGCAGTTACAAGACGGGTTGGGAAAGGGTAAGGGTAAGAGATACTGGGAAGAGGAGGGTGAGAGGGGAAGCTGCGAGACGAGGAGCTAGCTGTACACTCGAGCAGACTCGATAGTTCATGAGGCCTGTTTCTGGTGGCAATTTCATATGTTCATAATTGGGTTTAAAGAGCTTAGCTCCTCTCTTTTTCTGTGGTTAATATCTTTGGGCAACCTATAAACAGTCATGTATAATGGCTGCTGACTTCTAAAGGAGTCCATGAATTCATGTTTTCAGGTAAGGCTTTAAGGTAAAATGGCATCTCAATTTGTTAGATATATTTGTGATTAACACATAAAAATAACTTGTTTTTTATTCCCTTTCATAGGGAAGCATTGTGGTTATTTTGTTCATTTAGAGGCTTTGTCAGTAACTGTACAGTAACCTTGTCAGTATAGGGAAAGAGAAATAACAGTGTTATCTAATATTATTCTTATACTTTTATATTTGTTTTGTGGACAAACAGAGTTGCTACAGGGGAGCCTATTTCCCCAACCTGCTATACTGTCCAGATCTTTAAGTGCTGCAACACAGCACGCTGAGGGGGGGAGAGAGAGCACGCTTTTAACGAGTACTTACATGTGGTTCTCCCCCTCACCTCCCTCATCTTTTCAGCACTACAGTGAGTATTTAAAACATTTTGGTTTAACTGCCAAAAAGTTTTTAGGGCCCTTAAGTCCAAAAAGAGAGCAAACAGTTTACAATGAATATTATTTTGTAAGCCCTGAAATGGAGGGCTGCCTGCCATTGAAAAGAACTAATTTGCAAGATGCTCCAGTTTCGGGAGCGTATTTCTTTCTAGTGAGCTGTCAGGCTCGTTTCAGGCAGCACATCCAAGGAAATACGGAGAATATAGCTCAGATCTTATTTTTCTCCTTGGGAAAGAGAAGGCAAAACATCTTTGTTCTTTCTGCATTCAAAAGCCTGTAAAAACGGCTTTTCACATTGCTCTCCAGCCTTTCCCTTAATCATACTAACATACTATTTGCCAGCAGATTAGGCCTTACGGTCTATTGAGTCTGCTCGAACCTAGATCCTTAGTTGGGTGCCGAGACCCTCCCATCCCTTGTGCACCAGAAACTCCTATCATCCATCCCCACCCCCAGGACAGGCCATCATCTGATACATCCACTTTCTGTGTCTGTCCCACCCTCTCTTGAAGCCCTCCACTGTGGATCTCTGAACCAGCTCACCAGGCAGTGCATTCCAAGGGTCCACCACCCTCTCAGTGAAAAACCTCCTCCTCTTTTCCCCTCACCCTTCCACCTTCCAACTTCAAACCATGCCCTCTGGTGATACCTCCTGCTTTAGTCTAAAGATCCCTCCATGTTTACCCTATTTATTCCCTTGAGGTACTTGAAGACCTCAATCTGTCCCCTGTCTCTCCTCTCCTCCAATGAAAACAGGCAGAGCTCCTCAAGTCTGTCCTCATAAGTCAAATCCCCTAGCCCTCGTATCATCTTTGTTGCCCTCCTCTGTACCCTCTCCAGGAGCTGTATGTCCCTCTTCAAGTGTGGTCTCCAGAACTGTACACAGTACTCAAGATGTGGTCTAACCAGTCCATTGTACAGCGGCAGAATCACTTCCTTGCTCCTAGAGGTGATCCCCCTTACAATGCATCCCAACATCCTGTTTGCCTTGCTAGCTGCTCTTCTGCACTGCTCATAGTCAGAGCTTTCTTGGACCACAAACCACAATGTAGCACATAATATTTCAATGTATACTTCTGACAAAAACACAATATGTGCTGCATAATGGCACTTTTCATGACTGAAGCAATCAAACATATTTTAAATTATAAGTGCTGCATAACAGCAGTGCAACACATTGGCCCATGCTTTATTATATGCACATTTTAACCACAATGGGTATCAACTTTTTGGTAATTGGTAATATGACATTGTGCTAGCTAGCGTTTATATATTTATGGCACATTTTATTCTTTTGAGCTGTTCGGCATAAGGCAATGAGGCAAAGTAGAGGGACAGAAAATGAAAACAGAAAGTAGAATGAAAAGTGCGGGGGGGGGGGGTTCTGTACATGGCCAGCCTAACAGAACAGATAGGGGGATAGTACAGTAGAGTAAAGGACAGTGAAAATGATGTTACAACAGGCTTTAAAACTGATAATAAGAAAAGAGTTCCTCTAGTGCCTAGGTAGGATGGCCAACCCTACCACAGGGATGCATCAAAAGGTACTAAAGTTGCTCAGGGAGGTGCTAACTGCCCCATTGACAGCTTTATTTAACAGTTGTCTGAAAACAGACATGGTTTTGGAGGACTGGGGTAGAGCAGACATAGTCCCTCTACAAAACAGCAGGAGTAGGAAGGAGGCTAGGAACTATAGGCCAGCCAGTTTCATCTCAGTGGTGAAGAAATTAATTGAAACCCTGTTAAAGGAAAGGTTGGTAGACTATCTTGAATCCAATGGGCTGCAAGACCACAGGCAGCACTGATTCATGGGGGGAGGTCATGTTAGATGAATCTTATTGATTTATTTGACTGTGTGGTGAGGGAACTAGAACAGGGCAGGGGCAGTGACTATGCCTATCTGGACATTAGCAAGGCCTTTGACACTATGCCGTACAGGAGGCTGCTAAAGCAATTGAGAAGTCTAGGGATGTAATCCAAAGTGGCGACTAGAGGTTAAAAACTAGTTAACAGATAGGAGACAGAGGGTGGTGGTTAACTCTAATGATGGGAGATTGACCAGCAGGTTGTCACAGCACTCAGTACTGGGACAAGTCAACTGCATTGTCTTCATAAGCAACATTGCAGAAGAACTGGAAGGGAAACTGGAAGGGAAATAAAAACTAATAAAAAATAAATAAAGTACAGTATACATGTTTATAGATGACACCAAAATCTGTAATAGGGTGGACACTCAAAAGGGGGTGGAGAAAATGCATAGGGATCTAGGGAAACTCAGAGAGGGGTCAAGAGCATAACAGATAGGCAATTGGACATGATGGTACTCCTCCAAGGCTCTTGAAATACCCTGCACCAATAATTGCACACTCTCTAACATATATATTCAATTTATCATTGAGCACTGGGGAATACCCCAATGCTTGGAAATTATCTAAAACAGTACCCATACACAAAGGGGGTAAGGTAATTAAAATAGGGAATTATTGCCCAGTCGCATTATTACCCCGGCTCTCAAAGATCTTTGAAAGATTGGTATCAACACAGTTCAAAGATCATTTGGAGACACAGGGGAGAATTAATGACATGCAGTCCAGTTTTAGAAAATACCATAGTACCACAACAACTATGGTTAAGGTTGTGGGAGATGTGCAGGCTGCCCTGGACAGGAGAACCCAGGTGGGAGCCATATGTGTCGACCTGTCCAGGGCATTTGATTCCTTGGACCATAGTGTTCTCCTGTCCAGGACAGCCTCACTGGGATTCACTGGAGGAGCCCTGAAGTGTCTGACTACATACCTGGTTGGTAGAGTCCAAGTGGTTTCTCTGGGGAATTTTTTGTTGGGCCCACTACCTGTTGTCTCAGGGGTTCCCCAGGGTTCTATCCTGGGCCCGCTCCTCTTTAACATTCACATGAATGATGTAATTTTTACAGATCCATCCATTAAATTTCATTTGTATGCAGATGATACTATTATATGTACATCTGATGATACAGTAAGTAGAATACAAGACAAATTACAAAAAGCATTTAACAAATTGCAGATTATTTTAAGAATAGTAAATTGATTCTTAAAGCAAAAAAAGGAAAAAAAAACACAAACTGTGTCATTTTCCAGAACTACTGAAATTCGGGAGTACTGGCCCTTAGGAGTGGTTACCCTGGGGGCTCCCCGATTCAGCAGGTGCGGCCCTATAAATACCTGGGGTTATGGTTGAACAGCTCCCTGAAGTGGGGTGTCCACATAGACAATCTGGTCAAGAGCAGAGGGAAAAGACGGAGGGGGGGGGTCTTGTACAGAATTAGATTAAGCCTGACTACAGACGTAAAAAAGAAGCTGGTGTGCTCTATGATACTACCTTTATATGACTATGGAGACATTTTATATTTGAATGGTTTAAACAGAGATTTAGAGAGACTAGGTATTTACTACGGTAGATTAGCTGGGTTTATATTAGATGCCCCAAGATTATCGCATAGGTGCCAGTTGTTTGACAGGCTAGGCTGGTATACTCTCCAGGAGAGAAGACAAGAGCATTTGCTTATCTTTATTTATAAAGGCATGGTTGATAAGCTCCACCCTTATATAGTGCTCCATTTAAAACAGGGACAAAGTTGTTTCACTAAGATCTGCATCAGCACTGGATTTGGTGCTCCCAGTACGTAACCTAGAAATAGGCCGGCAAACGGTGTACTATCAGGGCGCACTCTTGTGGAATAAAATTCCATCCTACCTAAGAAAATTAGGGGAGATAAAAACCTGGAACTTAAATAAAAAGTGGCAAAGACATCTTAACAATAAACCAGAACAATGTTGTCAACATAGTAGCATAGATGGTTGACAGTAAACAATCATGCTTCTGAGTACACAGAGGATGGGTAGGTTATTGAAGTTAGGAGTTGCATGTGTATTCCATGATGACCCCTGAAATCCTTTGGCTCAAAATTTGTTGTATGTACATATGTAATGTTTATTTTTCAGAATTATTTATTGTTAGTGTATATGATTATGTCCTTTGAAATTATTAGTCAATTTATTTTATGCATGTTTGAATTTTTGTCCTTTGTTCCATTTGTACTTGTTGTAACATCATTAGAGGACCTCATTGTAAATGAGTTTGTGACTCAGTCAAGTTTTATCCTAATTCATAGGAAGAACTCTTATGAATAAAATATTTTACTACTACTACTACATAGATAGGATTCAATGCCAAAAAGTGCAGTCATGCACCTAGGACACAGGAATCCAGGAGCTAAGTTTAGGAAGGGGGAGGTACTGACAGTTATTAAGTAGAAAAGGGACCTTGAGGTTAACATACCTGATTACTGCAAAGTGGCAGGGCAGTGTGACAAAGCAGTGGGTAGGGCCAGTGTGATGCTGGGATGCATATCGAGAGGTATCTCTAGCAGGAGGAGGGATGTGTTGTTTTCACTATATCACTCACTGGTGAGACCCCACCTGGAATATTGTGTCCAGTGTATCCTGTTCTGGAGGTCACACCTCAAAAAGGACAGTCCAGAGAAGGACAACTAAAATGGTGCAGGGGTTGCAGCAGAAGCCCTTTGGAAACATACTGAGAGATTTCAACATGTACACCCTGGAAGAGAGGAGAGCCAGAGGGGACATGATAGAGACCTACAAGTACCTCACAGGGGAAACAGGGTGCAGGAAGGGTGTCCCTTTCAGATGAGAAACAGCACAGGACCAGAGGGCTTGCAATGAATCTAGAAGGGGGGAGTTTAAGAGGGATGAAAGGAAATACTACTTCACCGAAAGAGTGGTGGATGCCTGGAACAGACTGTCAACAGAAGTGGTGGAGGTGAAAACAGCAGTGGGCTTCAAGCATGTGTGGGATAGACACAGGGGGATATTAGTTAACATATAGGGATGAGAGAGGGTTACTGGAGACTAGTTAGGGTCTGCAAAGACAGACTAGGCAGGGACCAACTGGACATACTGGATGGGCCAAGTGGCCCTTTTCTGCAATAAATTCTACGTGTCTGTGTTTCTATTTTTGTATTAATACTGGTTCTATGTAACTATCCCGAGTGTCTCCATTTTCTGATAGTTGAAATCTTGTTTGTTTCTGGGTGTAGCATCAGCAGTGAAGTCATGATGTAATACTATAATTTAGTCTCTGCAGTATGGACATCAACTGAGTTAGAGTCCTGTATAACAAAATAACTTGCAGCAAAGGTGTGAAATACCCCATTTGCCTTCAGTTTGCTTCAAAACCTTCTCAGAAGTTTGTTTTTTTTTTGTTTAATTTTATTATTACTAGGAAAACCATTGAGCATAGGTGCTCTTTTCTAAAGGTCCACATACGGAGTGTTACAGCAGGATTGTTTCTTGTAGATTTCTTAACCCTTCTGCATTTTCTGAGAGTTTGTCTGGTTATTCAGACTTTCTGCTTAGAGGTAAATGGGTTACATGAACACCAACATATCATGTCCTACCTGCAAAGGCAGTTTTGTGAAATATCTATAGAAACTGAGTTGAATGGTGACAAGTAAGCAAATAAAATTTGTGGGACGTGAGGGCATAGTATTCCTTTAAATCTGGTTCACATATATAAAGCAGTTTACTTCATACTTCTGCAGTATTATGCTCCTACGGTGACACATCAGAATCAACAGATTAAAAATGATTAAAAGCTTCTATTATAATCAGTTCCATTGTTGAGAACCCCACCACGATTTTTAAAATATATTTACCCAGGATAGCCCTGCTGAGATGCAGTACCTTGGTTTTAGAGGGGCACTAGTTTTACCTGTTCATCCAGCTAGGTGGAGTGAAACACTGGGCCACTAAATGACTTACGCAGGCTCACACAACACAGAAGTGACTGTGGTGGGATTTAAACCTGGGCCTCCTAGTTTCCAAGCCTGCGCTCTAGTGACTACAGCATGCTGCCTTGTAGAACAAGGATATGAAACTGCAGGAATAAGAGCTTAATACCCAAGAACTAGAAATCCATGGGTTAGGAGCTACTATCTTAAAAACAGTGAGACATTCTAGATTCAAAAGGGTAGCATTTTAGTGGTGATTATAAAAAAAAATCAAAATAAAATTGATCAGTTATGCTGACCGATTTTTAACTTATTGCTTATGCCCCTGCTCTCTCCAACTGCTCTGCTTCTCAGGACTACAAGGCACCACCTGATCCCCCTCCTACCCCCACAGCCTATGGCTGCCTACCCTCATAAAGGCCTGGCTTTCTCCCCCAGGTGGAGTCGGGGTAGGGGAAGACCCTCAAACATCTTGTTGTGTCAGGTGGGGCACGCGTTCGAGAGGTAGGGGGACCCGGATATACCAGGGCTCCCTCTATCACAAAGGTGCTGAGGTTGTGGACTTTTTCCATGTTTCTGCCTTCCTGGGATGTTGCATGCAGTGATGTCAAGGTGTGCATGTGCACAGTATGTACATGTCCCTGCACCGATGTCCACAATGTCCTCCCTCCCAACACTGTCTCCAGCTGCACTGCCACCTGAGGTCACCCAGGCGGCAGTATCACAGCAGAGAATGGAGTCCTCCCTCTCCAGAGGAGGTAAGTGCCCTCTGGGGCACTTGAGCCTCCTTCCCCTGGACAGCCCCCAGTGACCCAAGCTCATTCCAGAACTCAGGTTGCTGGCATCACTGCTGGTTGACCTTTTAAGGAAATGTCCTTTGGGAGAAGATCTAAACTTTTGCTCCAAAAACTGCATAGTAACAGTGATGCCAATGTATGTCATTTAAAAACAAAACATTCTGTTTTTCATCCATAGATATTAACTTGTGGGATTTGATTCAGTTTATGACATTTTTTGTTTCTGAGGCATGTACAATTTCCTTCCTTCCTTCCTTCCTTCCTTCCTTCCTTCCTTCTTCCCTTTTAAACATCACTGGAGAGTAACAGTTAACACAGTGTCACTGAGTAGCTCCTCACAGAAAGCATTAAATTGTCAGGCAAAGAAAAGGACCACATTTGTTGCCTTTGCAGTAAACAGTGTTTTTCACCAGTAAGTGGATTAAACTGTTTGAAGGGGGAGATAGTTTATGTCCTAGTCAGTCAATCAATCAATCAGTCTTTTTTGATCAGCTCACCTGAGCCTTTACAATTTATTGTTTATACACATTTTAAAAACTGCAATAAGAAATGCACACATTCTCAGATGTACAGTGGATTTCATCAGCAATAAAATAGAGCATGCTATTCAAAAAAGAAATGCAGTGGTTGTGGTGTCCTTTCAAATTACCAAATACATATTTGTATAAAAACAATATCAACATATAACAGTAAAGACAGAAGGGGTTATAAACTCTATTGGAGGAGAGGCTAGTGCTGTAATCAAATGTAAGTTATGGCTAAACTCTTAATGAAACCTTTATATATACTCCATGGGAAGAGAATTTAAAGAGTGTAATTTTATTAATAAAGTTGTAACATTTAAGCAACTCGTCACTATCGAAATGAAACCTTGAAATAATCAAGCATGTAGGATCTAAAGACATCTTGGGGTCTTAGATGTGAGCGCTTGGGGGGGTCATATAAGACAATTTCTCCTATGAAAAACACTAAGTAAAAGTATATCACAATTTTCCATTCTGCTTCAAGAATGATGTGTTTATTTTACTTATGCACTTCATCACGTCCTTCGCTACTGATTTGATAAGTGGATTAATAAGAATCCTTAGAATATCCCCTTTTGATAACGTGTTACAGTATTTAAAAAATATTGTCCCCCAAAAATGTTTCTTATTTTATAGAATTTTGGGCAATATAGGAATATATTCATTCATTTTCATTTTTATTTCACAGAAAACCATTTAGGTAGAGCCTATTTTCAAATGATTTAGTGTTGAAGATACAACAACAACAATAGTAACGGACATATTACATAACAGTGTAAAAGAGATTAGAGTAGTACAGTTTCCAGGATGACAATCAACAATAGCCTGAACACATGAGCAAGAATTCTGATTATACAATGGCAAGAGAAAATCCTTGTCCCCGATTGGTCAGACTGGGACAGTAACCGGGATGTTATCCCAGCATAACATCCCGACTCTACTCCCAGTGCACTGACGACCGCATTCCAAGTAAACAAAATATCACTCCACTATCGTCCCAAGCAGCAGCTACAGCAGTTCTTCTTGTGCACGGAATCAAGTTTCCCGCCCTGCTTAACAACTGTGCTCCGTGTCACCGCCACCCTGTAACCATGCTGCCACAACGTTAACATTCCCCAATCAGACAGTTTAAAAACACATAAACAAATGGAGCCGAAGTCCACTCACTCTGCAGCTACGATAGTTGAACACGTCAATTCCAGAAATAACTGCCGCTCGCTTCCTACCTCAAAACGCAATCCTCGACTCAGTAAATGCAAACTGTCAACATCACGGACTGACAGTTTTTCTCCAGCGTTCCCCGATCCAGCTCACCTGTAATCTCAAAACTAATCCCCTACATCCTGCCATGTACTGTCACAGACTTCCGTACTGTCACAGCCTTCTGTTCACAGTGCTAAAACAGGAGTCTCACAGAACAGTGACACGCTGGCAGCTCGATCAAATTGTAATCCACACTGATACTGTCCCAGTACATTAAGCAAACTGTACCAGAGAACTGCAAACAAAGATACAGTTGTTTGTGTGTGTGTGTGGGGGCAGCAGACATTCAAAACACATCAATTTGTTTAGCAGCAGCACCTACTGGCCAAAACAGAACTACTTTTCTCTTCAGTACACCTCCACATTGAAAATCAAACACAAAATGTATTTAAAAATGCATTTTTCCTCATCTTTCTGTCTTTTAAAATTAACGAGCCATTGTATAATAGGAATAATGCCCTCCAGGGTGGGTGTTATGCTGGGATAACATCCGCCTTGGGTGTTGGGCGCCCTCGGCCGTTGGCCGGGCCCAACCACCCAAGGTGGGATGTTATCCCAGCATAACACCCACCCTGTCGGGCATTATTCCTTTAATGAGTGCTAACCACAATTACAGTATAAGTCAAGATCCATTGTTTTATTCTTAGTATACATATATTGCAAATTTTTTGCTGAATAAAGTTCAAGCCTAAATTTAATAAACATTTCTCTGTCTTTTTTCTCCGTAAGAAATACTAGACAGGGCTCTAGAACATGATTAATTTGAGTACTATTTATATAATTTTAAGGACCTAATTCTCTAAATATCTGATTCATAGGATAACAACTTAAGCTTATTTTTGATTAATATAGCATAGTCATTAGATATGACAATGTTTTTGAGAAAGTCTGTCCATAGATGTTCCAGTTTTAAGGTGTTCAAGGTGTCTAAAATATCTTTTAATCATACAGAAGGAGAATTGTTGTTTATCTGCCAGTCCAGTGGCCCTGAGGGTTGAGGCACTGGATGCCACACCTCACGCCATGCCAGTGACCTGTGTTCTGGAATAAGCACAGGCTGCCGGGGGTCAGCAGGGGAGGAGAAGGATTGAGAATCTGGAGGACTGCTCTCCTTTTCTGGGGAGGGGGGAATCATGGTATCAGTGCCCATTTGTCCCCTGAAGGAGGCTGGGGGACAAAGGTGCTGTGTGGCAGCAGGGGAGGAGCTGAGGGCAGATGCATGGAGGCGAGGATACACAGATGCATATGGACTCCTCTTCTGCCTGTGTCATTGCATGCCCTTGGCTCCAGGAGGGGAAAATGGAAAAAATGTCGGCTCCCCACTAATGAGCCGACTCCGGTGCCAACTCCTCTGGCCACGTCAGTTCTGCCTCAGTGGACCCACTCAGGTAGGGCATCCCCGAGTATGAGGGAGTTGGTACCAGAGCCTGGTGAGCCTGTCTGAGGGGCTAGGGGAGCTTGGCCCAAAAAAAAAAAAGAATTGTTGTTCATTCAAATTATTTTCTCCTCTAGACATTTTTTAATTAGCCTGGATGGATTAACCCCTGTGCATGTATTCCAATATACAGTCATTATAGAAATAGTTAAATAGCTCATTTTAACATGCCCTATTTCAGCTTTTATTATATCAGCTCTTACTATAGCTGAAGATGTTGATTTGGGCACCTGCAAAATAGTTCTACATAATTGAACAAATTTTTGTTTTTGGTTTTGAGTTTATCAAAATTTTTATCATACCATACTTCCATAACATAGCGTGCAACAGGATTCAGCTTCATTTCTGCTGCTTTCAAAATTGAAATCACAGAATATCCACCATATTTGGCAATGGACCTCAATAGGGAATTCTTAGCCTGAGTTAACTTATTCAAGGTATAATTTATATGATAAGTTGGTTTGTAGTTGTTCGAAAAGTAATATCCCAAGTAACAATCATTTCTGACTACCTCCAGAGGTATACCATTATAAGACCAATGAGATTTTAAACTAAGCTTCCCTACTGTTAGTACCAGCATTTCCTTGTGTTTATAATTTAATTATTGTTAATACAATAGTGATGTAGCAAGTTCAGTTGCCTTTGTAATCCTGCTGGTGAGACTGTTATTAAAACTAGATCATCTGCAAACAATAGTGCTGGAACAGGAGTACCTTTTACTGATGGAGAGTGAGTAACCTGAGCTAAAATAATGTTGGAAGATTGTTAACAAAAAGATTAAACAGAAAAGGTGCAAGGATGCAATCCTGTTTCACTCCTTGATTGGACCTAAAGGAATCGGTAATATTGCCTCCTAAATTAGACCGGTTATCAATAAATAGATTTATAATCATTCTCAAAATAGTGTGATTCATCTTTAATTTGTATAGTTTTTCCCATTATAGGGCCCTATTTATGCTGTTGAATGCACCTTTGAAATCTACAAATGCCAAATTAATAGGCAGTCACTTCCTGATATGATACTTCTCCAAGATATGATGTAATATGAAACACTGATCTATTGTTCAGTGAACTTTTCCAACACCTATTTGGTAGATATTCATTATACTCTGGCTGTCAATCCATAGGGTTAATCTAGCTAATAAAACTCTCGCGAAAATCTTCCCCAAGGTATCAGTAAGACTAATAGGTCTATAATTCTCAGGTAAGTTTGGGTCCTCTTTTTTAGAAAGTGGAACTATTATATTACCTTTCCACTCATGTGGAATATAATTATCCTCAGTCAGTTTCATTAAACAGTATTGCTATAAGATCACTCCACCAGTCTATGTTAACCTTATACAGAAAGGGAGGCACTTTATCAGGACACGGGCCTTATATGGTTTTGTTAATTTAATGGCAATAGCTGTTTCTTCAGGTGTTATATCTAATGAGCATGAAGCACAAACTAGTTTGTCTAAGATTTTTGTGTGTGTGATTGCAGTTTCCACACCATACAAAATCTTATGGTAATAATGGATCCAGTACAGAGGAGGAATATGACCTGAAACGTTAGTGGCTTTATTACCTCTTCCTTTAGCTACTGTCAACCAGAATTTCTTGGTATCACCCATTCTTATAATATCCAGTATGTGTGATCATTGTTTAACCTGAAAAATCCTATGTTGTATTAACAGACATCTGTTATATTCCTTCCTGTATTTATTTAGGACAGAATAGTTCTCTTTTGAGGAATTTTTTCTTACAAAGCTTATGAATTGTGATAAACGTGTTTTAAAATTATTTTTACAATTAGTATTAAACCATGACTCACAATTTTTTACTTTTGCGGGATGATATAAAACTGGCATAAAGGTCCTACATATTTCTTGCATATTGCAATGGATGTCTCTTATCAAAGCCATGGGGGTAATGTTACTCAGCTGTTTGCTGCTTTCTATTTTAGCCTCGGCACCTAATATATCTGCCTCAATACTAGGTGAGAATATTACTTGTCTTTGATTCCTAATCTCAATTTGAGTTCCACAGTATGTTTGATCCCATTTACCAATAGGCTTCAGAACATTCAGTCTAAGTATAGCAGGATAATGATTGCTCCCAGGTCTTAATATAATCTTGAATTCTGCATAACCATGTATTTGCCAAGGAAATGCAAACATACAATCTACTACACTAGCCCCCCATAGAAGTCAGATATGTATAACTGGCTGCTTATTCCTTGTCAATTATATGCCTTCATATATCTGCATTTATTCTGTACTAGGTCTCACATGACCATGCCTTGTTATTCAATTGTAGACTATGGTGCAGAAGCTCCATCCAGTAGGCGTGAGGAGAGTAGCATGGTGCCAGATTCAAGATGCCAGCAGAGCTGAGCAGTGTAGATCTCTCCCCCCAGAAACACACTTGTATACCTGGGACAGCTGCCGAAATTGCTTACCTTGTAGTAATGCTGCATATGCCCAAATGATTAAAGGAGAAAAAAGAGAACAAACTCTTTAGTGCATTTAGGATAATGTTGGGTCATATAGAACGTGTATCCCTGAGCTCCAGTAAAGGGAAATCCAGACTATGCAAGGTGGCCTGAAAAAAAAAAAAAAAACGCAAATTAACTTGTCGAAGATTTCTGCATGTAAGTTAGGAATGCCAGCGGGTGCAACTAGCGAGCAACCTGAAAACAATTCCCTGTGGTCAAGAGTATTTCCAGTCTTCCAATCAGCACAACAAAAATCTATCCAACCTAGCATGTCTAAGCTGAAAGAAAGCGAGATACTAGCCGAAGGGGTCCGGCATAACACGCCAGGACAGTGTGCTGGTGCACCCGTGGAGTCAGGAAGAGAGCCTTCAATTGTACCAACACAGCAAAGCAATGGGACAAGCAATGGAACAAGTTCTGAAGCAAGCTGGTATGACAGAATGTCGGAAGATTCTATTGCAAAGGAGATTTCTTCTGAAAAGGCTTTATCACTTCAGAATTCAGCCACTGAGACAACAGAGGTTACAGTAACAGCTAAATGTAACCTTTTGAATTCTGCTGAGACTCGAAGTGAAACTAATGCTGTTTTAGATCAGTAACCTGAAAGTGCCACTAAGAGAAACCATCAGTGTGTGCTAGGTTGTGAAGGAGGGGATAATTTGGGTATAAACATAAATTCAGACCATGTAACAGAATACTGCTCCGACTCTGAATGGGAATCAGAAAATGAGAGCCCTAATTCAGAAGAATCACCCCTTGGGCAAAAACATTACGTTCCAAGGTTTCCCATATAGCTTCTACTATGGAACGTATAACAGCAACACAGGAAAAATTGTAAGCTTACTTTGAACTTACTCAGATTTTGGTAAACGAAAATGCTAAACTAAAATCAGAATTGTTAGAATTGAAACAAGTACTAACTAAGTTACAAGATGAAACAAGTTCAATACTGAACTCAGTCTCAAAACTCCAGAAAAATTATCTAGACCTACAGGGAAAGCTTATGGATTATGAATTACGTGCCAGAAGGAAAAACATCAGACTGTTAGGAATACCCGGAGCAGTGAGACAACTCTAAAACGTTGTTAGAATCCTTTAAGATTATTGCAGCAGCTTACTTAGAAACAAATTCTGAGGATGTTAAAATGGATAGCGACAGAATTCATAGAAGTCTGAGACAACGGCCTATTGATTCTGCTCCACGCAGACCTGTAATTTTAAAATTTATGCGCACATCAGATAAGGAAAAGTTAGTGAACGCAGTGTATAAAAAGAAAAGAGTTACTGTGGCTGGGGCTCAAATTGCAGTCTACAATGACATACCCTTTGAAATTATACAGCAAAGAAAACAATTTAATGATTTAAGATCCAGACTCTGGGCAAAAGGCTTTAAGGCGACGATGATTATGCCAACAAAAATGTAACTGATTGTAAAAAAATCAAAGATATGTATTTGATTCTGTACAAGAGGCCATGAAACAACTAAGAGACTTAATTCCAGATCTATTTAGCTAAAAACATCCTCAGAAATGTTAAATTCAAAGTGTGTGTGTGTGTGTGGGGGACATTGCAAAAACACCATGAAGGGCTTGCTTCACGATCTAAAGAATAGTTTTTGGATAAGAATCTGTGTGAATTTCTTTTTTGGTTCTTGTTTCATCTTGTTTTGTTTTTCTTTTTTGGGGGGTGAAGAGGGAATCTGGGACGTGGTCTCTATGGGAAAAGTTATGTTGGTAACGAATGTGTGGATCTTAGCAAAAGCCATAATATGGAGACAAGTAACCAGTTGTTTCTAATTAAGCTTTAAGGGGCTAGATGGCTTAACACAAATTAAAATAGTCTCCCTAAACATTAATGGTTTAAATACCCCAATAAAAAGAAATAGAATATTGACATATATAAAAAAACAAACTTTGCTAATATTATTTGCTTGCAAGAAACACATCTGGATGAAAAAGAAAGTAAAAAGTTAAAAGTAAAATGGTGTAATTATTGTTTTTTTAGTGTGGGTTGTAGAAAAAGTAGATGGGTGGCTGTGTTAATTAGGAAAGGTCTGGGTATAAATTTTATGGATACATTTATGGATACAGAAGGAAGAATATGTTTAATTAAACTACAAATTAATACACATTGTTATACCATTGGATCTGTATATGCACCTTTTTATTAATTATGCAGACCTCCTTGCAAAACTAAGTGAAGGTCTTCAAGCCCTCCAAGCTGAGAATATTATTCTGGCAGGTGATTTTAACGTGCTAATTAATCCAAAACTAGATAAATCATTATCTCCTAACATTGGTAATTTCAACATAGCAAATGAACTAGTCGATTTTAAGAATACAGAATCTCTAATCAATCCTTGGAGAGTATTTAATGGAAATACTAAAGATTTCTCACATTTTGATAAAAAAACAAGAACTTTTTCGAGAATAGATTATTTCCAGACATCTAATAGCTTAATTAATTATTTAAATAAGGTAGAGATGGACTCTATATGTATCCCGACCTCACTTTAATAAACCTTGAAATGATAATATTAGTATTTTTAAGACACAAGACATTTTATTGGTCATTTAATAATCATACGTTAAAAGATCCCCAATTTGTAGATTATATAAAATAAAAAATTGAAGAATATAGGGAAGACAAATATAACCAAGGATGTCAGGTCACTCAATTATGGAATGCATTTAAAGCCACAATAAGGGGTCATATTATTTCCTTTGAAATTAAGAAACAAGGAAAGTCAGTAAAAAGAATAAGGAAATTGAGAGCTGATTGAAACAATTAGACAAACTGGCAATAAATGATTACGACAAAGACCATAAGGAATGGGAGGCGTACATAATGAAAAAAGTACAAATTATTAATGAAGAGACTAGGAGGATTACAAAGGGGTTAAGAAAAACTAGATATTTCCATATAGATAAATCAGGGAAGTCCCTGGCATCCTTACTACATAAAGAAAAACACAAGAATACCATCACGCAAAGTAAGGATATGAAAGGAGACATAAAAACAGCTGATTTGGAAATTGCATTGGTTTTTGTTAATTATTACAAGAGTATTTATCAAAGAAATCTTCAGACAGCTCTAGATAACATAATTACCTTTATTCAGGCTTCGGGGATAAAAACTTTCAAGTTTGATTTTTATAATATCAATTAAATGAGATAACACAATTATATTACTTCCAAAAAATAAACCACCTGGCTTAGATGGCTTAACAAATGAATTTTATATATAATTTTCTAGCAATATTTCTGCATGGATAAAAAAGATGATATTAGAAGTTCTAACAAAAGGTAATGTAAATTTTCATTGTTCAATGCAACAAACAAAGGTTACGTAAAAACATAGAAACATAGAGGTTGATGGCAGATAAGGACCGCAAGGTCCATCCAGTCTGCCCATTTCTTTTTCTACCTTATAAATGTGCCATCGGCCTTTGCTCTGTCAGTGACCTATCTATTCATACTCATCTGTATTGCTCCCTTATGCCTATTCCATGCCTGTTTGAAGCCCTGCAGTGTATTCATAGCCACCACTTCCTGAGGTAGGCCATTCCATGCATCCACCACTCTTTCTGTGAAAAAGAATTTCCTCACATTCCCCCTTAATTGGCCTCCCTCTAATCTCATGCTGTGTCCTCTTGTCCTATTTTTCTTATATTTAAACATGTTAGACTCTTTCACCTTGTTAATGCCCTTAAGGTGTTTGAATGTTTTGATCATATCACCTCTCTTCCTCCTTTGCTCAAGGGTATACATATTGAGCTCCGTTAATCTGTCCTCATATGGCTTCTGATGCAGTCCCTGCACCATTTTGGTTGCCCTTCTCTGGACTGCCTCAATTTGGTTAATGTCCTTGTGAAGGTGTGGCCTCCAGTACTGCACACAGTACTCCAGATGGGGCCTAACCAGTGTCTTGTAAAGAGGATTATTACCTCCCTCTTATGACTTGTGATACCCCTACTAATACACCCTAACATCCCTCTAGCCTTACCTACTGCTTTAGGGTCTGCTTGGATGATTTCAGGTGTCGGTGATGATGATGCCCAAGTCTCTTTCTTCCTTTGTGACTGTCAGCAACTCCTCCAGCCTATGGGTGGCTTCAGGGTTTCTCTTCCCTATGTGCATGACCTTGCACTTCTTTGCATTAAATACCAGTTGCTACTCTTGGACCATTTTGCTAGTTATCAGATCTCTTCTCATTCTGCCCACCCCATCTGGATCATCTACTCTGTTGCAGATCTTGGTGTCATCTGCAAACAGACAAACCTACCCTCTAGTCCATCTGCAATGTCACTAATGAAGATACTGAAGAGGACTGGCCCCAGGACTCATCCTAAGTTGCCACTTGGACTGCATCTCTTCTGACTGTATACCATTTACCACCACTCTCTGTTTTCTGCCTGTCAACCAGTCTGCCACCCAGTTGACCAACTTCCCAGCCACCCAGAGCCTACCCAGCTTATTTATTAATCTTCTATGTGGAACAGTGTTGAAAGCTTTGCTGAAGTCAAGGTAGGTGACATCAACTGCTCCCCCTTGGTCCACCACTCTGGTTACCCAGTCAAAGAAATCTATGAGAGTAGTTTGACAGGACCTTCCTTTTGTAAACCCATGCTGTCTTGGATCCTGTGCCCCTATGGATTCCAGGTGTTGCACTATCCTTTCCTTAAGGAGTGCCTCCATAATCTTGCCCACTACTGAGGTAAGACTGACTGGTCTGTAGTTCCCTGCCTCCTCCCTGCTACCACTCTTGTGGAGTGGGATCACATGAACCCTTCTCCAGTCTTCTGGGACCTCTGACCTCTCCTGTGCTCAGAGACTCACTAAACAGTTCTGCTAATGGCTCCACTAGTTCCACCCTTAGCTCCTTAAGTACCCTGGGATGTATGCCATCAGGTCCCATTGCCTTGTCCACCCTGAGCTTAGCGAGGTCTTGTAGGACCCTTTCTTTTGTGAAGGGACTAGTGCTCATCTCCCTCCCCCCTGTGTCCATGGTGCTGAGCTGTGGGCCCTGCCCTACCTTCTCTTCAGTAAATACTGAGCAAAAGTATCTATTTAGGATAGATGCTTTTACGGGATCCTCCTCCTCACATGCCTCCTTTTCTCCTTTGAGCTTAGACATAACCCCTATGGACTTTCTCCTTTCACTAATGTATCTATAGAAAGTCTTGTCACCTTCTTTTACTGTTCGTGCTAGTGTTTCCTCAGTTTGGGACTTTGCCTGCCTTACTGCCTTCCCTGCTTCCCTTAGCGCAGTTTGGTATGCCTCCCTATCTTCATCCCGCTGTGTTCCCTTATATTTCCTGAAGGCCAGCCTTTTGGCTCTGACCTTTTCTGCTGCTGTATTTGAGAACCAAAGTGGCTTCCTTCTTCTTTTACACTTCATTTTCTGTCTAACACAGTGGGATGTTGCTTCAAGTATGCTTGCCTACTTTTCCTGTACCCCCTCACCTGTGTTTCTTTTTGCCAGGGCTAGCTTAACTCTGTTGGCCATCTTATCAAAGTCAGCTCCTCTGAAGTCCCATGCACTGACTCCCTCCTTAGTCAGATTCAGTTCATCAAATTTGAAGAACTTTCTCTCCCAGAACTGTTGCCTGTTCCCTACAAATGTGTCCTTTTTCCTGGCACCAGCCCTTGAGCCACATGTTTATCTCCCCTATCTCCCCTTATCTGACCTTCCGTCCATCTGCCCCCCTCTCCCAGACTGGCAGGACCTCAGAGAAGGAGATATCAGATGAAATGGATGATACTTTGTCACCCAGCCTGGTCAGGTGTTCCTTGGTCTCCACAACTGACCGGCTGATGAGATCATTAATCCCTATGTGTACCAGGATGTCAATGTTTATTTATACATAAGCCAGGGAAACCAGTTGAACTTCCAGACAGTTATTGTCCAATTGCATTATTAAATTCTGATTATAAACTGATTGCAAAAATAATAAATAATAGAATACAGGTCCATATTTAATCATATATCAATCATAATCAATGTGGTTTTATCCCAGGCCAAAAAATTACTCATGCCAACCATAAAATTCAAGCAATAATCCAAATGGTTAATAATAAACCCCAGTATAAACAAGTTATATTTTATACTGTGGCTATAGATGCAACAAAAGCCTTTGATCTCATTAACAGAAAATTTATGTTTCAAGCTTTGGAATATTGGGGTATTCCTAAGGAAATTTGGACTTTTGTGACAAGATTTTATTTTGACACCAAGGTTAAAATTCAAGTTAATAACTTTTTTCAGAGGAATTTAATATGAAGAATGGGGCACGGTAGGGCTGCCCACTTTCCCCTTCTTTGTTTATTCTTACACTAGAACCCTTATTAAGTACAATACAGGGGTGCCAAGCAATAGAGGGAATTAAGACAGGACAAGAAGAAACTAAACTTAGTGTATTTGCGGTCGACATTCTCTTAATTTAAAACAAAAAATTAATGAATAATTGAAATCACTAGTAGATATAATAAATAATTTTTCCCAAGTAGCAGGCTATGAAATAAACAACAGTAAATCGATTATTGGCAGTGTCAGTGGCTCAGTAGGTAGCACACTCACCTCTGAGGCCGGGAGGTCAGAGGGCTGTGGGTTCAGTTCCCACATCTGGCACTTGGGTCAATATCTCAATACTGACACTGTAGTGCAGCATGAGGGGAGTGCTGCACTTCTGAGGTGCCGTCTTTCGGATGAGATGTTAAACCGAGGTCCCATCTGCCTGGATTGGTGATTGTTCAGGTGGATGCTAAAGATCCCATGGCACTTATCGAAAAAGAGTAGGGGAATGTTTTATTAAAGAAAACATAACATCAGTACAGGAAACATAAAATTCTAAACAAAAATGTCAATGCAATAATCAAAAAAGCCAAAAAAACAATCACATAACTACTAGAAGCATTCAGAAAGATAAAGGAGGAAGAAACAAACCAGACAGCCAAAGAAAACCCCACAAAATAAGAACAAAAAAATCAGAGCCAAAAAACATGTTTCCAATATTCATGACATTTGTGAGGAGACCAAAAACTTAACTCAAAATCCCTCTGTTTCTTAATGGCCAATATGATATGACTGAGCAGTACTGATGTCAAGGTAGAGGTGTGCTACAAAGAATACTGGCATCTCGCCTACCACATATAAAATTTTATACATGCAAAAATGAGATTTAAAGTGCTGGGTTGATATCTAGAGAAAAACCCTGAATAATCTCCAAGCACTAAACATTCAGAGGAAACAGTTCTAACAGGACCCCAACCCCACTGAGAAAACAATTAAATCCAAAAAAGTTGAGCATAATTGCAAGACAAAAATAAATGTTCCATCGTTTCCTCTAAACCAGCAGACTCAGGTCGATTGCACAGATGTTCAGACTGTGCCTTATGTTTTAAATTACCCTTAACCCCCAAACTCCTGTGACAACTAAGCCAAACCATATCCCACATCCTGGATGGTATTTTTTTTATCCCTAAGAACTTTTAAAGCCAAGTGGGTCTTCATAGGAAAACATTTAGGAAAATCAACAGAAACCAAAACATTCCAATTCATGATGTCCAAATATAAGGCTTTCTGAGAGAGCCTGTGTACTAAAGCCTGAGTAATATGTCATATTCTAAGCTAAGTAGCTGACTGAGAAAGAAAAAAGGAGTGCCGGAATTTATTTTAACAATAGGGGCCACATCAGTCCATTTTACCAAAAAGGTGCGGATCAAATGAAAAGTCCAAACATCCCAGGGATGTGATGCATACTGATCCAGAGCCTTGAAAGTAGATTTAACAAAAAGGGAAAAATAAAAAAAACTAAGGGGTTAATCATTCCAAGCCCCCCTCCCTTACTGATGGGTAGATAAGTAAAATCTCTCTGAACAGGGTTCAACCGGCTCCCCCAGAGCATTTGAAAAAAAACACACTAAACAAATGAGTTTCATAAACCTTAGGCAAGAGAAAAATAGAACTGAAATATAAAAAGAGAGGAAGAATACATTTTTTTATTAACGTGACCCTCTTCTGTTTAGAGAAGGACCAGGATTTTTACAAGAGAACCTTCCGTTCCCCCACTTCAAACTGTGACTTCCAAATTAGGTCCGCTAGATCCCCATTCCCAAAAAAACAGCCCAAAATTGTAATGAGCTTGATAGAAATAGTAACCCTCCCAACAGAAGAAACAAAAGGCCCCTCCCCAAGAAAAAGCCCCGAACTTTTATCCAGATTCACGGCAGTACCTGCAATGGTCCCAGACCTTTCAATAACATCAAGGGCCACTAGTCCTGAACTGACATCCTGTAACAGCAGGCACATGTCATCAGCATAAACTGTCAAAACCTGGGGTGGAACCTGAAGGGAGGGAGAAAGCCCTTGAATTGCTGGGCAACACAAGAGCTCCCTAATCAGGGGATCCAAAATAAAAGTATACAAAAGGGGACTAATAGAGCATCCCTGTCACACCCCTCTACAAAATCCAAAACTGTTCCCAATAATACCATTAACCATAGGATAGGAAATAGCCTGATTATAGAAAGAATGAATACAGGACTGGAATTTCAGTGAAAAGCCGTAGCGTTGAAAAACCTGAAACAAAAAATCATGAGCCACTTTGTCAAAAGCTTTGACCTGATCGAGGGATAATAAATAACCTGAAAGTTGCCCCAACCTGCTGTATTCACAAATGTTCCGCAAAAGAGTAAGATTTTGCTGAACATTTCTGCCTGGAATAGAGCAAGTTTGGACTGGGTGAATCAAAAAAGGAGCGACCGTTTGAAGTCGATGGCATAAAATGGCAGAAAGAATCTTATAATCAGTATTTAATAAACTGATCAGTCTCTAATTAGTAATATTCTGTTGTAACCCTTTTTTATAAAGAAAAATAATCAAAGCAGCAGAAAAATCCAGAGGCATAAAGCCAGTGTCCAGAATTTCATTATAGACATGAGCTAAAATAGCACTAAGGTCATCTAACAAAAATTTGAAAAGCTCAGAAATCAAACCATCGGACCCAGTGGAAATACCAGTCTTTAGATGAGAAATTTCAGACCTGACCTCTGCAACAGAAATAGGTAACTTCAACTCCTGAGACTGCTGTGGGGTCAGAACCGGTGGAGTGAAGGTAAACAGGTCTATCCACAGGATGTGAGGATGAAAAGCCGACCCATATTGGTCCAACAAGGTATCCCAGAGTACATCCAACATTTCAACATCAGAAACCTTCAGAGTACTCATAGGATCCAAGAGGCCATCCATCAATTTTTTGTCCAACACTTGTTTAGAGGCTGAATAAGGGTCTGAAACAGGTGAAGATTTCAGACCATAAGACAGTTCATCATGAAAACGGCAAGCCCTACTATATTGAAACTGCCGCATTTGTGATTTGATACTAGATATCTGTTCCTGAATGCGAACATCAGAAGCATCAGGAAGGGACATCAACTTATAAAACTGGTCCTGAAAACCAAGGTAAGTAACATAATCTGCGGCCAGGGTCCGTTTAGTAAAATGAATAGAAGAGCATTTAAATTCAAGTTTTGTATCCATCCACCATAATAGCCAAGAGTCATACATTCCAGCAAGTGACTGTTGGCGGCGAAGAACCCCTACTATAATAGCCTGAAAATCAGCTTGTGACAATAAAGGAAGGCTGAATTTCCACCTAGTGGGTACAGCAGGAAAACGGAGAGGTAAACGGGAAAGACTAAAACTACAAACCAAAACCATGTGGTCAGAAAACTCACAAGGAGAGAAGGAAAAGGAAGAAGGGAGTAAATGTTTAGATGCAAAAATAAAATCAATCCTGGTAGCATAGCTACTCTGCTGATAGGTGGACCCAGAGTCATGATGCAAGACCCTATAAGAATCAAGCAATGAAGCTTTAGTGATGATCTCATGCAAAGCATGGGAATCACAATATATTTTTTGTTGCACGTGATCCTGAAATTTAGCATCCAGACTACAATTAAAATCCCCACCCCAAACAATAAGACGAGGAGTAAACAGATACTGCTCAATATCATGAAAAAGTTCAATTCTGGCAGTTTTAACTTGTGGAGCATAGATGGAAATTAAGTGCAGGGAAAAGCCCTTACATGTACAGTCCAAGAGTAAAGCCCGACCAGGAACATCCACTAATCGAAGCATCTGAACTTGTGTGGTACAAAAAAGAATCCCCACACCATCAGCGGCATCAGTACCAAAGAACCAAAAAGAAGGTCCAAGTACCCAGAGATTTTTCACTTGAGTTACATCCTGCAAAGAGGTGAACCTAGTTTCTTGTTGCAAAATAATACCAGCAGAAAAAGATGTGCAAAAATGTAAAAAGCCCAATCTTTTTTTCGAATTCTTAATGTTACATGTGTTAATAGAAACCAGTTTCAAAGAAGCCAAAATTGAAGTTTAAGGCCTATCTTTTTTTTGTTGACGACCAGATTTCTTCTTTACACCTAAAGGTTCCATCCCCCCCCCCCCATCGTTACATTCCATTTCGGAAGCAGCCCAGGACCTGACAGAAATATCAGATTCAGAGTCTCCCTCCAGGTCCTGTAAAGCCTGAAAGGCATTCTGTAGAGGAACCTCAAGTGGCTGTGACAGTTTCCTAGCACGGGACCTGGTAACCCTATTGGGATGAGGTGTCTGAAAATCAGGAGTGGGGGGGCATGGAAGACACCGCAGGCTGCACCATCCCAGTGGGTACCACAGGCTGCGTAGCAGGAGCCCTTTCAGAGTGGGAGGCAGGGTCTACATCATGAGGCTCAGAAGTAGCAGGAGAGTCTGAAGGAGGAGGGGTCTGCTTCAGAAGGCCTATCCTCTTCATCAGAGCAAGGCTGAAATTTATCTTGGGATTGTGAAATCAAAGTTTCCTTATCCAAGCCCCCAGGTTTGTTCTGACCGGCCCAAAGACACTGGTGATAGGCGTGTCCCTGTTCGTCGCAAAGATTACAATGAAAGGTGGTTTCCACTGCAACGCACAAATCTGGACACTTTTTAGATCTAGTCTTCCTTCTAGGGATCAACGCATCCGACATGGGGGTGGAACCAGTCGCCTGGTCTGATCACCACATCGTGAGGTTCAATTTTTGCACCCCCCTGAGAAGACCAGCCCCTGTGGAGATGGTCAGGTACTGCCTATTACGGAATGTTACTCCACAAGGTCTAGCGGCGGTCCTTGACCTCTCATCCTTCGGTTCGGTGAGCAATGGTCCAGAAGCACTAGTGTCGGCCTATAATAAGGCCATCACGACGGCACTGGATTCCATTGCTCCTGTTCGTGAGCGCCCCAGATCCCTTTGCCCTGGAGCCCCATGGTTTGATGGGACCCTAAGGGAGATGCGGAGACAGGGGCGAAGGTTAGAGCGTCGCTGGCGCAGGTCCGCCCTTAATGCCGACCACTCTAGAGTGATGGAACATTATGTTAACTATCAATCTGCAATCACCCATAAGAA
This sequence comes from Neoceratodus forsteri, assembly GCA_016271365.2. Taxonomy (NCBI): domain Eukaryota; kingdom Metazoa; phylum Chordata; order Ceratodontiformes; family Ceratodontidae; genus Neoceratodus; species Neoceratodus forsteri. The sequence goes on from JADMNL010000024.1 coordinate 213,028,388, forward strand.
GGCAGAATTCCTGTCCAGGGAGATTGCAGTTGCTCAGAATGGACCGGCTCAGCTGTTCCGAACTGTAGACAGACTGTGCAACCCAGCCTGCCTGCATGTTCAGAAAGCTTTTTCGCAAGTAGAGTGCGATGAGCTCGCTCGATACTTTGCAACTAAAGTGGCCGACATCAGGAAGAACCTGGGTCCGGCAAGCTCTATGGGTGAAGCCTTTGGTCAGCATGAGATGACAGTGCCCCATTTCTCCTGGAGTTCCTTTCGACGACCTGAGTTCGTGGACATTATGAGGATCATCCATTCTATGCGCCCCACAAGCTGTGGTTTGGATCCTGGTCTGACTCCCCTTATTCTGGGTTGTTTGGATATCATTGGTCCGGTCCTTGCGCAAATAGTCTGGTGCTCCTTGGAATTGGGTGAGTTTCCCTGTTCCTTGAAAGAGGCTGTGGTAACTCCTCTCTTGAAAAAAGCTTCCTTGGACCCGGACTCTTATTCTAGCTATCGACCTATCTCTAACCTCCCCTTTATTGGGAAGGTTATCGAGAAGGTCGTAGCGGTTCAATTGGATGACCATTTAACCATCCATAATGTCTACGAATCCTTCCAGTCGGGCTTCCGTAAAAGACATAGCACCGAGACTGCACTGGTTCGGGTGTTAAATGATCTTCTGATGGCGAGGGATCAGAAGAGGCGCTCCATTCTTGTTCTTCTTGATCTCTCTGCAGCCTTTGACACAGTGAACCACATGGTGCTATTAGCTCGTCTGGGGCATATTTGTGGAATGTCTGGAACCGTTCTGCAATGGTTCACATCATTTCTTACCGGGAGATCACAGAGAGTTGTGTCGGGGATTTTTTCCTCTGACCCAACCCCTCTGTTGTGTGGAGTGCCCCAGGGATCCGTGCTGTCGCCCATGTTGTTGCTGTGTATATGCTGACCCTCAGAGGTATCATTAGACGATATGGGCTGAGGTTTCACTGCTATGCGGATGACACCCAGCTCTATCTGTCCTTTGCACCGACCAGGATGGAGCTCTCTTGGTGTTTAACAGCTGTCTGAGGGAGATCCAAGACTGGATGGATTCTAGTTGGCTAAAGTTGAACTCGGAGAAAACAGAGGTGCTGGTGGTGGATCCTGGTGGTCGGGTGGTGAGGCCGGATATCGGTGCTCCATCTGGAATTATTCTTGGTGGAGTATCTTTGCCGTCCTCAGAACAGGTGCGTAGCCTTGGATTTATTCTTCACGATAAGCTGACTCTTAAAGCTCAGGTGTCAGCTGTTGTCAAGACTTCCTTTTATCATCTTAGGAACATTGCCAGGGTGAAGCATCTTGTTCCGTCTGACTCCCTGCCTACTTTGGTTCATGCCTTTATATCTTCACGCTTAGACTATTGCAACGCCCTGTACTTTGGGCTTTTTGGGGTTGAAATCCATCGCCTGCAGCTGGTGCAGAACACTGCAGCCCGGGTTTTGACTGGGACAAGTCGTTTCTGTCACATCACTCCCGTGCTGCACGAACTGCACTGGCTGCCTGTGCGGTGGCAGATCACCTTTAAAGTCATTTTGTTGACTTTCAAAGCCCTTCACGACCAGGGTCCAGCCTACCTGAAAGACCTCCTGGTCCCTTACTGCCCTGGCCGATCACTCCACTCGGCCGACATGGGGTTGTTAGAGATCCCAAGAGTGAGTCTGAGATCTTCTGGCAGCAGAGCATTTTCATTTGCTGCACCCACTCTTTGGAACTCTCTACCATGTCGGCTATGGCAGTGCACCTCCGTGGAACTCTTTAAAAAAGAGCTGTAAACTTATTTGTGGAGCATGGCTTTGTTAGATAATTAATTATTTATTAATGCTCTGGATTTTATTATGATATATTTTATCTTGTGGTATGCTGATTTTATGTATATGTTTGTGTATGTAGTGTTTGAATTGTTAAATTGTTCAGCACCTTGATATGTTGAAAGGTGCTATATAAATAAAATTATTATTATTATTAAAGACATTGCAACATGTCCCACTATCATGGTTCAAGTCCCCACACAAAGCACATTTATTTTCATCACAAGCACTGCTAAGATGTCTAGTGCTACAGCACTTATAGCAGGCTTTGGGCTGACCCAGGTAAAAACAGACCCCCTTGCCTTTCCCCAAAGCAAAACTATTTGGGATGTGCTGGACCTCATCCCCCACCATGTGTAATTTAGTTATAATTAATGGTCTTCCCTTTTTCCCATAGGGAAACCGTGGTGTAACTGGCCATTATAAAGGAGCATTAATAACTGCAAACATGCACACAGTTTTCCCCACACTGCGCATGCTCGAACTCCTCACTCGCCGTGTCCTTCCCAAACAGGAAACCGCAAACAAACCGTAGAGAGAAACTGCCACGGACACTTGGCAGTAAGTAATTTTTACAATTAGTTGAAATGGTCCACATGGCTACTGGATGGACCACCCTGACAATATTTTAAATAAAGTGAAAGTGGACCTTGCGTGCTGAGGTAATCTGACTGCGTCAGCACAGCAGTCTTTTTTTATTTTATATAATTGCTGAGGCGAAAAAGAGAAACCCAACAATTACATAAAATAAAAAATGGGTCTGGAAGTGTAAACTTGAATTTACACAAACCCTCGGGGTTTGATGCTATGCATAAACCCCTCGGGTGTGTGTAAATTCTTGTTACACACCCATACCCATGCTTTATTCTCTATTTAAACCTCCAGCTCCCCATCCAAATGCCTTCACCATCAATAGTGGGTTCAGGAGGACCCAACACAGTGCATCTACCCTCCAACCAAAAGAGAATATCCCCCACATTTACCCCTTCATTTTTAAACATGATATTAACTGTTTTAGAAAGTGGTTTAGTAAGGGGTATGGCCCAAAAAGGAGTCCAAAGAGGTGTGGTTTTGAGAGTCTCATACTTCAACCAAAATTTGTCAAGGCCAGCAAAGATCTTGAAACTAATATCAAAGGTGTCCTCACCCCAAACATTGATAAGGGCATAAATGTTAGAAGCTTGGAAGTGCATGGAATTTTTCCAAAGTCTCCGAGCAATATAGAACCTATCAGGGTGCTCCAGAAGGCCCCCGCGATAGTGCAGATGCACAGCATAGTGCCTAGGGGCTTGTTCAAGTTTATTTTTGGAAAAAAGATCAGAAAATCATGGGCCAGTCCTGAAATGATCCCTACAAGGGGAGGGGGGGAAGTATGAGGGTAGTCCTGCCCATCCCCTGGCCTGACGCCCTCAGTACCTGGAAGGTCCATATGACCAGCAGCAATGTGAACACTCAAATCCTGGTCCAATTTGTCCGGCAATTCCTCCTGTAGCAAAGGGGCCCCTGGAACAGTCGATGGCTCCTGAGAAAAGGAAATCCAATTAGAATCTGGGATCCAGTGTCCATCATGTTGAACCCAGCCGGCATTAGCCAAAGCAGTCTCCTTGCTCCAGTCAGATGCAGGGAATGCTGCGTCACCAACTCTGTGCTTCAGCATTCCAATGCAAGAAGCAGAGGCCATCTGACTCATCAGAGAAGCTTGCGGATCAGTTGGCGAATGACAGGCAGCGGAGACAGGTAAAGGAGCTGTAGAGAAATCAGGAGAAACACCGCCAGAAACTCAAGAGACCTCTGAAAATGGTTCTTGGGTCACAGCAACAGGTAGGGCTTCAGAGACAGGATCCAAAAAAGTAGTTGAAATGCCCGCTGCATGGTTAGCGCCATGCAAATCACCGCCAAGCTCTAGAGGTTCATCGCGTATAGTAACAGGATCTCGAGGAAGATCTAAAACAGGTAATACACAAGAAATCTCCAAACCCTCTGTCATTGAGATGTCCTTCTCTTCCAAAGGCTGAACACAGTCTGCCATTCTGCAGACAAATGCCAGCAGCTCCCCCTACTGTCAGCAATCCAGTAGAGGAATTTCCCTTGTGTCCTGGCTAAATTTCTCCCATTCACTAATAATACCACCAACAGCTTAATCTGGTTCAATTTCAGTTGCTTACCAACTGTACCCCCCCCAGTCGCCCCTGAAAAAGAGACTTCTAGGCCCAGTGGGCTTACCAGGTCAACAAAATTCAATAAATAAATAAATAATGAAAATTTCTAAACATAAAACGGAACTATTAGACCATTTGGTTCAAGAATTTAACCTTCAGGATAATATTAAATATCTAGGAATATATTTATCACCAAACCAAGAAAACAATATAAAAATAAACTTTAATAAAGACAAGAACAAAATAATAAATTTATTGGAAAACTGGAAAAATCTAACATTATATATATGAGGACGAATTCATACAATTAAAATGATGGCTATGCCTCATTTAATCTTTATGATTCAAAATATTTTAGGAACTCATTCTGTTGCTTGGTTCCAGGATATGAAGAGAATTTTCAAAAAAATTATATGTAGGGGAAGGAAACCCCGTATTGCATGGAACTCAATTATAATTCCTAGGCATCTGGGATGACTGGGTTGTCCAGATCCATTAAAGGACACTAGAGCTAGTATTTTGGCCTTGCTATACCAAATGACCTTTGGCGAGGTCCACGATTTAGAAATAATTAAAGAAATGTTGTGTGTTAATAAAATTATGAATAAAAGGAATTACAGCTTCAACATATTTTGGGATCAAGAATTACAGAGATCAATACCAAAACTATTCTTTAGTTGGTTCCAAATGGTTAAAGGATATTTCAAAAACCCTTTAAGTTTGGAGCTCCCATGGTTATTTTTTAAAATAACAGAAAAAAAGAAATACAGATATAAATCCTCCTTGTGTCCAGTTATTGAAGAATAATGGAATCATCTATTGGAAAGATCTATTGGGACAGAATGAGTTTCCATCCTATAACCAAATTTCAAGATTGTTAAAATCTACACAATGGAACCTTTTACATTGTTATGCTCTTAAGAAATCTTTCCAAACAACATGGACAAGATTTGGCCAAAAAGATATTAACTTATCTAATATGATAAAAGAACAAACTTGATTGAGGCTAAAGATAAGAAACTACTGGCTCACTTCTATAACAAAATTACAAAACCTAAGACGGGGTAAACAATAAGATTAATAATAAATGGAGTTCTGAAGCTGGGGTATTATTAGAACACAGACAATGGGATGTAATTAGACAATTTGGGAACAAAATATATGCCTCAGCAAAGAATAAATCAATCCAGCGGAATATTAATGATCAGGCATACTATACACCAGTACAGATCCATAAAATAAATATGCAATATTCAAATTTATGTTGGCATGAATGTAAGCAAATAGTGGATTTATCCCATTGTCTGTGGTCTTGCCCTCAAATTAACCCTTGGTGGCATAAAATAAATGAGCTTATGTCACAGTGATTTCAAATGGATATTCATTGCAATATGGAAATATATATTTTTAATTTCTATCTATCTATTAAATTGAAGTATTCACAACAGAAAATTATGGCCTTACCCTCAATGGCCTTGAAAAGTCTCATTTTGGAGAATTGAAGAAAAAAAGCAATTTGGAGGAAATCAATTTATATAAGTGGTGGGCCATATTAAACGAAACCCTTTTTATGGAAAAATTAGGAACAGAATTTGATTCTAATATGAAGGACCTATTTGGAACCACATTGAAAGAAATATAATCTTATATCCCACCTATATCAAGTATAACTGAGTAGAAGATACTAACTAAGAGAAATTGTTTAGGAGACCTGTCGGGGGGTGAAGAATTCATATGTATAAGTTAAATATAAGTTAATGTAAGTGTCAAGTTTGAATGGATTCATACCTGTATAAATACTGTAACTGAGTGAAAAATAAAAGAATATATTATTAAAAAAAGTTGTAGACTATGGTGCTTGTTTTTCATTGCCACTAGGTCTCCTTGATGTTTGCACTTACTCATTGTATTATGATAATCCATTATACTGTTACAGTCTGATGTGCTTCCTCGTCTTCTCCCCCTTTTGGTTATTCGTATCCATTTTATTTCAACTGATGTATATTCATCTGCCTATATTTACTCATATTGTGAACTATTGCCTTAGTTCTTTACTGTATGTTAATGTTAATGTTATTGGTACTACTTTTGCCATCAATTATGTATTGTTTCTCCTGATACTGCAACAATCCTGTTACTTGTATTGCTGTTGTTTGACTACTCTGTAATCTCCCGGGTCGTACCTTAAAACAGTCAAATTGTGGTTTACAAAAACTAAATAAATACAAAATGTTATGTATTTCAACCTTTTAATGTGCCTTTCAGTATCACTAAACCCAATTTCTCCAATAAATGTAGAAGTCTTCTGCCACTTCTGTTTATAGTCTTGTCTTGCGTACCCATATCTACTTCAATATTTGGAACCATCCTGCCTGTTCTCACATTGAAATCACTGACTAACAATAATCCTGATTTAGGTTACAATTGTATAGCTTCTTGTTACAGGGTTTCTAAGTTTACCCAGATCTCAGAATCATAATATACAGTATTTTGGGGAGGAATATAACAGTTACAAATATATAGGGCGTTCATTGTTCCATTGTACTAAAGTAATGATTATATTTGATATTGGTACTGTAAAAGATGTTACTGTTATATTTTCCATTGTTTTATAATGGTTGTGAGGCCCCTACTGGCTTACCTTGTTAGACATTTTTTTTTGCTTTGTAATATATGCAAGTATAACCTGTCAAGTGTAAATTTTCTACCGCCCATGTTTCCTGTAGGCATATTATGATGTCATCTGATAAAAATTATGTGAAATAGAAATTTCAAATATTTTTTGAGTAATCTGCTATATTCCAAGATAAAAAAAATCAGTTATTTTTCCCCGACTCTCAAATGTTTCTAGGACTGCATTTTGTGCATCTTCATGAAGTCAGTTCTGTCCTAACTCAGCTAGACACTGAAAATGATTTTGATTTGGAACACTGATGCAGGTGAAGTCTCCCAGCACAATTTTTTGCTGTACAATAGTATTTTCCAGATTGCAATGACATATCTGATGAACTTGTTTTTGGATCTTTGATTTCCCTGCCATTCACACAATAAAACTGCCAATCTATCCAGCTCATGAGTGTCAGATAAAATTAATTTATACAAAATAATATCTCCAACAGCAAACGTAATTTAGCCTTGATTTATACAGCCATTCTCCCTTTTTACCCATTTGACTTCCATATGTCCTAATCTTAAATTTAGGACATTTATTAGAATGTAGTATACCATCCTGATCAAAGAATATTTGGTTTCATGGGCAGGTTTTTCTAAGCTGAGTAGAGTTAGAAGATATTGACCATCTTCATTCTTTCTAATAGGACTGTAGTTTGATATCCTAGTTGTCTTTTTTACTGAGACATAATTTGCATAAGTCTATGTACAGGCTGTACATGTTGGCAAATAAGGAATATTATGTGAGATTAGTTGCCTAACTTGCCTGTGAATCTGGAATCCCCTGTTTCAGTCTCACAGGAGAAAACCTACTTTCTCAAAACCTAATACCTCAACAGTAAACTAAAACTGGTATCCTACTTGAAAGAACCCATCAGTGTTTTAGGTGTCTTCTGTTCTAGCTCTGATCAAGAGAACACTAATACAAAAATGCCATTGTATGTGCTTGAGATTTTGGGTTTATTATAGAATTTTTTTTTATGGTGCTTTGTGTGATTTGTCTGGATTGGCACCCAGTAAGTAACATACAGAAATAAATACAAAACATAAAACTGGGACTCTTTTACTTGAAGTGGACCTTTTGAAGTGGACCTATGGTCTTTCTACTGCCAATACAACAACTGAATGCTTTGGGTCTCTCTACTGCCAATACAGTACTCAGACTAAATCAAGTGCCATAGTGCAATAATAATAATAATAATAAAACTTTATTTTTATGGTGCCTTTCAAGAACCAAGGCACCTTACAATTAATTAAAACATATCATGGTACACAACACATAGATATTATAAAACAAGAAATATAGGTAAATTAAATCCATCAGACACCAAATGCTTGGTGCCAGAGGTATGTTTTTAACGATTCTTTAACGCCCTCCATGGTCACGCACTCCCGTAACTGATGGGGTGGAGAATTCCAAAGGGATGGGGCTGCATGCACAAATGCTCGGGCCCCAGAAGATTTTAAACACGCCCTTGGAATCTCTAGCAACCTCTCATCACCCCTCATCAGCTGAGTGGAGCAATCACCCGGGGTAATAGGGTACCAGAAGCTCTTTCAGGTAGTCTGGGCCCTGTCTGTGTAGGGCCTTATAGGTCAAAAGACCAATTTTAAAGGTAATCTGCCACTGCACTGGCAGCCAGTGCAGACCGCATAGCACCGGGGAAATATGCAGGACCGGGAGGTTCCCATCAAAAGCCGGGCCGCAGCATTCTGCACTAGCTGCAAGCTGCAGATTTCCACCCCAGGTAGCTCTAGGTACAGGGAGTTGCAGTACTCCAGATGCGAGAACACAAAGATGAGGACCAACGTGGGACGATCGCCGGACGGAACAAGGTGTTTAACCCTGGAGATATTCCTCAGATGGTAAAACAAGGTCTTGATGACGGACACCTGTGAATGAAGCATCAGCCCCTTGTCAAAAGTCACCCCCAGGTTATGCACCCATTCAGAGGTTGGGAGTGATAAGCCCCCAAGAGAAAGACCCGAGGGCGAACCTAGCCCCGAACCCCCTATCTGGCATCCTGGGTCCACAACCAGCACCTGTCTTTTCCAAGTTCAACTTCAACCAACTTGAATACATCCAGTCCTGGATCTCTGTGAGGTAGTTATTAAAGACTGAGAGAGCGCTATCCTGGTCGGATGCAAAAGAAAGGTAGAGCTGGGTATCATCAGCATAGCAGTGAAACCTTAGCCCATACCTTCTTACAATGTCTCCGAGGGGCAGCATGTACACTCCAAACAACATGGGGGACAACACAGACCCCTGAGGAACCCCACATGGCAGAGGGATTGGGTCTGAGGAATAGACCCTGGACACCACCCTTTGGGTTCTTCTGGTGAGGAAAGATGTAAGCCATCTGAGGACTGTACCCGACAGGCCACAGATGAATCTCAGGCAACTGAGCAGAACCCCATGGTCCACAGTGTCAAACGCTGAAGAGAGATCAAGAAGAACCAAGATGGAGCAGTTCTTCTGATCTCTAGCCATCAGAAGATTATTGAGCTGCTGAACCAGCACTGTCTCAGTACTGTGCCTCTTCTGAAAACCGGACTGGAGAGGTTCATAGATGTCATGGATGGTAAGATAGTTCTCCAGTTGTGCGGCTACAACCTTCTCAATGACCTTCCCTAAAAAGGGAAGGTTGGAGATAGGTCTGTAGTTCACATGGCAGTCTGGGTCCAAAGACGCTTTCTCCAGGAGGGGTGTTACCACCACCTCCTTCAGGGAGCTAGGAAACTCACCTGTTTTCAAGGAGCACCAGACAATCCATGCTAGGACCGGACTGATGGAATCGATACAACCCAAAACCAGGGAAGCTGGTCCTGGATCCAAACTACAGCATGTAGGGCGCGCACCATGGACAATCCGCATGGCATCCATGAACCATGGAGGTCGAAGGTACTCCAGGAATGCTGTGGGCTAGTGGCCAGATGCTGGTCCAAAGCAATGCTTGAAGAGTGTGCCCGGTTGGAGCGCCGTCCTGCTGTCCGCCACCTTAGTCACAAAGAATTGAGCAAGTTCATCGCACTCTCTTTGCAAAAAGGTTTTCTGAACTTGTAGACAGGCTGGATTGCACAGTCTGTCCACAGTTCAGAAAAGCTGAGCTGGTCAATTTTGAGCTACTGCAATCTCCCTGGACAGGAACTCTGCCTTCTTATGGGTGATTGCAGATTGATAGACTTGATAATGGTCCATCAATCTAAGGTGGTCAGCATCAAGGGCAGATCTCCACCAGCAATGCTCTAACCTTTGTCCTAGTCACCGCATCAGCCTCAAAGTCCCATCAAACCATGGGGACCAAGAGCGAAGGGAGAGAGGATGAACTTGGATAGGAGCAATGAGATCCAGGGCTGCCGAAATGGCCATATTATAGGCCACCACGAGGGCCTCTGGATCACTGTTTGCCACTGGAATATTCTATAGATCAAGTACCGCCATTAGTCCATCAGAGCTAACAGCTCGTAAAGGGTGATATCTGACCATCTCCACAGGGGTAGGCCTACAAAGGGGGGGTGCTAAAACTGAACCCCACGGTGCAGTGATTGGATCATCTGACTGGTTACACCCCCAAATCTGAGGCTTCAATCCCCAGGAGGAAGACTAAGTCAAGAGAGTGGCCATATTTATGAGTAGCAGTGGTAACTATCTGTGTAAGGCCCAGAGATGTCATCAACTGGAGGAAGTGTTGTCCAAATTGCGAGAGCTCATCATCAGCCCAGGCATTAAAGTCACCCAGGACCATCAACCTGGTTGACTCAAACGCCATGTCGGTGATGAAGACCGCTACTTCTTGAAGGAACCGCTTCCCATCCCTGGGTGGACGGTAGATGAGGGCAATCCTACAACCTACACCTGCTACCACAGTGCACTCAAATGACTCAGTCGCCTCAACTGGTACACTTGTGAGGTCCAATTCGGTCTTGAAACAGACCGCAAACCCCTCCCGTGACCCAATCTCAAGCGGTGGATCACCGAGTACCCGACCGGAGTTGCGGCCTCTAATATAGGGCCAGAGTTCTCATCCAGCCAGGTCTCAGTGATGCAAGCCAGATCCAGTGAACTTACAAGATCTGCAATAATTGCAGTCTTGCCTTTAATGGATCTGGCATTGCATAATACTGCTCGAGTTGGGTGAACTTCCAGAGCTGCCCAAACCACCTGCCCACCAAAATTGGTGGTACCCTTGGGTATGGTAACTAGACATGGAGGGCCATGATCTGTGTTCCATTTCGCCCCAGGGCATCTTCTGGATCTTACGACCCCGATGTGGTGGCCCCAATCATTCACCCCCCCGTCGTTCGCCCCGATCCCCTCCCCGACGAGACAATAGCCAGTGCTCTACAGTGCTGGTAGGTTGGATACTGCAATAAGGGGAAGACAAAGGGGCGGAGGGCGTGAAGGGCAGAGGGCGAATAGTGCATGACCGGGGGGGGGGCAGGCCTGCGGCACATTCTGGTGACCGAATGACTACACTTAACCCAAAATAAAACAAAACCCCCTATAACTTACACTTACAAAGACTCTAAATACAAATAACACAAAAACAACCCAATGCTAAATATTTAAAATAAACCCCCTACTTGAAACTCTCCCACTTTCTCTCACAGACAGATTCAAACAATCCAAAATAGAACTAAAATATCCACCCAATTTAAACAATAAAATATAACAACGCAATAGGCAAAGATAAATGTAAAAACTAAACAAAAGTTAAAATAGAGTAGACCCCTTCTGGAGCTGCACAAATGTTTCAGTCCAACACTCAAAGTCTCGGAGATGGCATGGATCCAGGAGAGCTGGTACTTGCCTATAATAAGGCGGTGGCAGGGGCCCTGGATTCCATTGCTCCTGTTCGTGTTTGTCCTCTCACTCTTCGCCCCAGGTCTCCTTGGTTCGATGAGACCCTGAGGGAGGTGAGGAGAGTTGGACGAAGGTTGGAGAGGTGCTGGCTGAGGTCAGGTCTGGATTTTGACAAACTTAGTTTGATGGACCACTACATGGTCTATCAATCCGCAATCTCTCGTAAGAAGGCAGAATTCCTGTCCAGAGAGATTGCTGCTGCGCAGAATAGACCAGCTCAGCTCTTCTGGACTGTGGACAGAATGTGCAATCCAATCTGTCTTCAGCCCAGAAGAGCTTTTTCTCAAGAACGGTGTGAGGAGTTTGCTCTATTCTTTTCAGATAAGGTTGCCAAAATCAGATCTGATATCCACTTGACCCTCTCCAATGGGAGTTGTGATGGTCAGCAGGAGATGTCGGACACCCAGTTTGTGTGGTCTGACTTCAGCCTCCCCACAATCAATGACATTGTGATGATCATCCAATCACTGCGTCCGACCAACTGTGGTTTGGACCCGGGCCCCACACGTCTCTTAGTGGGTTGTGTGGATAAAATTGGCCCCATCCTTGCTGAGATAGTCTGGAGGTCCTTGGAGAGGGGGGGATTTTTCTGAATTCTCTTAAGGAGGCTGTGGTTCATGCCCTTCTTAAGAAGTCCTCCTTGGACCCGGACTGTCTGTCAAACTACAGGCCTGTCTCTAACTTACCCTTTGTGGGTAAAGTTATTGAGAAGGTGGTCGCATCGCAGTTGGATGAACATTTGACCAGCCACAATGTCTATGATTCTCTCCAGTCTGGATTTAGGAAAAGGCATAGTACCGAGACAGCTCTGATTCGGGTACTAAATGACCTCCTAATAGCGAGAGATCGAAGGACCTGTTCCATCTTGGTCCTTCTTGATCTCTCTGCAGCATTTGACACTGTGGACCATGGTGTGCTATTGGAACATTTGCGATCTATCTGTGGACTGTCTGGTACAGTCTTCAGCTGGTTTTGATCTTACCTCACGGGTAGGACTCAGAGGGTAGTGTCTGGGATTTTCTCCTCGGCATCAGTCTCCCTATCCTGCGGGGTACTGCAGGGTTCCATTTTAGCGCCCATGTTGTTTGCAGTGTACATGTTGCTGTTAGGAGCGATTATTAGGTGGTACGGTCTGGGTTTTCACTGCTATGCAGATGATACTCAGCTGTACATCTGTGCCCGGCCAAGATGCTGCCTTTTCGGTCTTTAATAACTGTCTTGCCGAAATCCAAGACTGGATGAATGTGAGTTGGCTGCGGCTGAACCCAGAAAAAACTGAGGTGTTGGTTGTGGACCAGGGTCGCTGGGAGGTGGGTTTGTTGGCTGGATCGCCCTCGGGTTTATGGCTTGAGGGTGTCCAGCTGACTACCTCAAACCAAGTGCGGAACCTGGGTGTTGTGTTTGATGACTGTCTGACATTTAAATCTCAAGTGTCAGCAGTTGTCAAAACCTCTTTTTACCATCTGAGGAACATCGCCCGGGTGAAGCACCTGGTTCCTCCAGTCGATCTTCCTACTTTGGTCCACGCTTTCGTTACCTCCCGCCTTGACTACTGCAATGCCCTTTACCTTGGGCTACCGGGGGTTGAGATTCGCTGCCTGCAGCTAGTGCAGAATGCAGCAGCCAGGCTGTTGACTGGTTCTTCTGGGGTCAGTCATATAGCGCTGAGCTCCATGATTCTGCACTGGCTGCCAATTTACTAGCGAGTCACCTTCAAGGTCGGTTTGTTGACCTATAAGGCCCTACACGATCATGGACCTGCTTACCTGAAAGATCTCCTTTGTCCCTACTGTCCTCCCCGCTTTCTCTGATCCACTGATGAGGGATTGCTAGAGATTCCCAAGGTTCGCTTAAAAACTTCAGGGGCCAGATCTTTTAGTTTCATGGCCCCAACCCTGTGGAATTCTCTACCTTGTCAGGTGCGAAACTGCCCGACTGTCCAAAGTTTTAAAGGAGCTTTGAAAACCTATCTTTTTAGTAAAGCTTATAATGATTTTTGAATATTTTTAATGTTGTTTTAATTATTTATTGGTTTATGTTATATTGTACAGGTGCCTTGGTTTAAGAAAGGCGCCTTATATAAATAAAGAATGATTTGATTTGATTTGATAAACACAATCAGTCTAAGGTAAGACAATGCTAACAGAATAAAATAAAATAAAATAAAAATAATAACACTCCAGCAACCCCCTCTCACTGGGTATGCAGTGGTCAAAGAAGGAAATGCAGCCTGATGAAGTTCAGACCCCTAGGTCCTCTCACAGCCTAGGAGTACGAATAGTTAAGGCACTCTCACTGCCCACAATGAAGTTCCAGTAATCCCCTCTCACTGGACATACAGAGACAGTAAATTAAAAATGGTTAAGTTAGGACACCCAGACCCTCTCACTGCCAGGGGGTACTAAAATAGGACACTCTCACTGTCCAAAATTAGGGAAAATTCAAGGTCTCACCATATTTTCCAGAGCAAATGGAGGACCTTCTGAAGGAACACAGTCCTGTATAGTTGCTAATCCACACCTGGGAACTCTACCTGTTAGGGCCGACCACTAGAAAATAACTGCTCCGCAGCTATGGCTCTCTGCCCAAATCAGCCCACTGGCTGACTTTGTTAAGGGCCTAGGCAGATCGCACGCTCACTGGCCGGTTACCTGACCCACCAGGTCCAGTCCGCCCAAGCAGAGCAGAATCCAACAGCTCAGCACCCACAAAATGCAGGGTCCATAGTCCAAACAGGAAAATCCAATTTGGCTATTCAGCTGGACAAGCCAACACCCAGGAATACAGTCTCCATGGATTCCACACCATCAAAACAGATCCACTCTGCTAAAAACTCTCCCCCTTTAAAAGTGTGTCCACCTTCTTGCAGTTTATTCCATTACACATCAACTTCTCTCCCACTGTCTTCCTTCAAACACATAGTACAGGTAAGCACATCCCCATTCTAAGCGCTCTCCCCATATTCAAAATCACAACAAAATCCCAAGGTTCCCACTATTGATCAGAGCTGTATTGGGGAAAGTTGGATGGTCCCAGTGCACACTTTGAGGCTGTGCTTGGCCCCAGTAATGTTTCGGCGACACAGTGGCTTTATACAAAACAACCAGTAGCGCCACTCACCACAAGCAAAACTCCCCATGTGTCCCCTGAGGAAGATGTCTAATGACACTGAATTCATAAGCTTTGTTTCAGCATTGAGTAGCACTGTTACTGGCTGTTTTTGTATTTAACCCACAACGGTTAATTAAGTTTTACATTTGTTGCCGACAGATTTTTAAATTGGTATCTACGTGTCTTCTACTATGCCACTTCTATCAGTTGGTGGGGTTAGGCTTACACATGCTAATTACATTTTGTTTCATATTTGGCATCAAAAGGTCATTTTTATTTATCTTGTAGATCCAGTAATTCATGTTTATTCATGTTTAACTTCATGAAAGAACAGGGCCACTAGAGAATCTGTTCAACTGCTGAAAGACAGGGGTGCTGCTGGCAGCCTGGACAATGGAAGATGTCATTATGCTGCAAATGACCAGACCTATGGGGGGAGTTCAGGAGAGATGTGAAGAAATATTTCTTCACTGAAAGGCTGGTGGACACATGGAACTGACTGCCAGTCAAAATAGTAGAGGCTAAAATAGTGGAAGGCTTCAAGAATACATGGAATAAACATATGGGTATATTAGAACAGAAGCAGGGAGGTGGGAGGGTTGCCGGAGACCAGATAGGGTCTGCGAAGACAGAATAGACAGGTAACACTTGTCAGACTTGGTAGACCCTGTGATTCTATGTAATCTATGTAATCTGCTAGAAATGATCTCAGAAATGACAGGCCAGTTAGTCTGACCTCCATTATGGGCAAACTGCTAGAGGCCCTCATTAAAGAAAAGATAGTAGAGTTCCAGAAAAATATGGGGTTATAGGACAAAGCACAACATGGACTCATGAGAGGTAGGTTAAGTCAAACAAATCTGATGGACTTCTATGATTCCATAACAAAATCTACAGACAGGGGTCAGGCGATTGATATTCTTTACCTAGATTTCAGCAAGTCCTATGAATCTGTGCCACAAAGGAGACTGAAAAAGTAACGGGTCTGGGAATGAGGGAATAAATGACTAGTACAATAGGCAAATGGCTACATGGTAGAATTAAAGGGTGGTCCTATTTGGCAAATTCCCTGAAGTCAGGTGTGTTACTAGTGGGGTCCCTCAGGTTTCAGGTTTGTGACTAACATTCTTTTATATAGGTCAATAATGTAGGGGGAGGAAGTAAAGCACACAAGCATATCACATGACAACAACAGAAGACCTACTGGCCCATACGGTTTGTCTAACGCTACCTAATACTCTTGCAATGATGCTAATGACCATCAAGAAAGGGGATGGTGTGCCTCTTTGTGGATGCTACTAAACTCTGCAGGAGGTCGGATTCTTCAGGAGGGATTACCAATATGCAAAATGATGTGAACAAATTAGAAAAAATGGTCTTGCATCTGCCAGTTGAAGTTCAACAGTGATTAACGCAAGGTAAAGCACATAAGGAAAAATAATTCTAAGACAGTCTGCTGGATCAAAGTATTGAAGGTGGAACAAACTACAGGAGACAGAGATCCGGGAGTTGTCATTAGTTATACCCCCAAATCCTCCTCACAGTTTATTAAGGCTTATGGGAAAGCCAGCAGAATGTTGAGGTGTATGGCTGGGAGCTTTACCGGCAGAATGTTGAGGTGTATAGCTAGGAACTTTACCAGTAGAATGCTGAGGTGTATGGCTAGGAGCTTTACCAGCAGAATGTTGAGGTGTATAGCTAGGAACTTTACCAGCAGAATGTTGAGGTGTATGGTAGGAGCTTTACCAGCAAAATGTTGAGGTGTATAGCTAAGAGCTTTACCAGCATAATGTTGAGGTGTATGGCTAGGAGCTTTACCAGCAGAATGTTGAGGTGTATAGCTAGGAACTTTACCAGCAGAATGTTGAGGTGTATGGTAGGAACTTTACCAGTAGAATGTTGAGGTGTATGGCTAGGAGCTTTACCAGCAGAATGTTGAGGTGTATAGCTAAGAGCTTTACCAGCATAATGTTGAGGTGTATGGCTAGGAGCTTTACCAGCAGAATGCTGAGGTGTATGGCTAGGAGCTTTACCAGCAGGAGAAAGGAGATCCTTTCATTGTACAGACCCTTGGCCTACCCGGTTAGAATAGCGTGCCCTGAACAGCACCATCTAAACAGCACTGTCAGGACCATGTAATGCCTGAATAGCGACTGCAGTAGAATAGCATATAGCAACTACCGCTGTACCTGTAGCTGTTCAGGAACTGTTGTGGGTGCACAAGTAAAAGAAAAGTGTACTAGCTGGCCGAGTTGTTCCCATGGTGGAGCGGGTTAAGGCAGCAACAGCTCAGGCAGCACAGATTGAGAGACCAGGGTTCTGTTCCTGGTCTCCCAACACATGCAGTTACATTATCCCCCCACCCCAAAGTGTATCTTTTTTTCTATCTGCCATGATGGAACCCCCCAAGTTTCTCCTTTACCCCAAGATATGCCCCCCTGGAGTCTCAGAGTGGTTATATAAAGCCTGTGGGGGGTGGAGCCCCCTTCCGCTAAACAAAAGTGAATAGTGTGCTTTTTAGCACTGGTAGCGGTCATCAGTGTGGTTTACAGCCACTACCAGTGGTGTTGTTTTGTGCTATAGCATTTACACCTGGCACTGTTGTTGACAGCACTGTTTATATGTTGCTGTTATTGACAATGCTGTTGTTGTCGGTGCTGTTCAAACCTAGTGCCAGTCCCTGGTGAGGCTGTACCTGGACAACTGTGTGCAGTTCTGGAGCACACATCTAAGGAAGATCAGGGACAGGTTGGAGACAGTTCAAAGGAGGGTGACTAAAATGATACAGGGCCAGCAAGGCAATTCGGATGAAGAAAGACTGTGAAACCTAAGCAATCATCATGTTTCTCATGGGCTCAACAGGGTAGACTCCTCTGAGCTGTTCACATGCTATGACGGATTATACATTGGGGGGAACAACTACAAATTGGTAGGATCGGTTTTAAGAGGGACGTGAAAAAATACTTCTACATGTGGGGGTGGCTGTGCTATCTACATACGCGACCACTACTAAGCACATGCCCTCCCCACCCCCAGCTTGCCAATGGGGCCCAAGCCCTATCCCTTAATATCTCCTTTAGCCCTTCAAGGGCCCCTCTTATACTCACTGTAGTATACATTCCACCCCATGGACAGAAACCTGCCTTCCAGTCACTCACTGACTATCTCTCTCAGCTCCCCACTCCCCAAATCCGAACTAATCACTCTGGGGGATCTTAACATAAACTGGCTCGCCCCCTCAGCCTCACACTACAAGGATGCTCTAGCAGCCCTGGATATCACCCAACTCATCTCGTGCCCCACACACCTCAATCAAATTAATGGTACCACCACCTTGTTAGACCTAGTCCTGTCTAACTGTCCCCATAAAATCCTTCCCAATGCTCTTAGTGACCACTCCCTTATCCTATGCACCTGGTCCTGTCTGGCACAGAATCCACCCCCTAAAACTATCCTCACTAGACTGCTCAGACCAGGTAAACTAAGAGACTTAAAATCCTATCTTTCACACTGTAACTGGTCCCCACTCTATCATGCCCAGGACCTTGATGCCACACCTTCAGTGATGTCTGTAATAGGTTTGCCTCCCTCACCAAGAAGGTTGTTAAAGGTCATGATACCCCATGGATCTCCTTGTCCCTACTGGACCTCATGCATCGTTGGGATGACTTGTGGAAAAAGACCCTCGACTCTCGTAGCCTAACTAACAGACAGCTCTACTAAGTTGCACATAACCAAGGCTATCTGGAAAGCGAAAGCTGAACACTTCAAAG
The DNA here is from genome assembly GCA_016271365.2 of Neoceratodus forsteri. Lineage (NCBI taxonomy): Eukaryota > Metazoa > Chordata > Ceratodontiformes > Ceratodontidae > Neoceratodus > Neoceratodus forsteri. The sequence goes on from JADMNL010000024.1 coordinate 213,046,797, forward strand.
CCACCCTGACCTCATCCTGGGGCACAGGATGCAAATTTTGGGACAATATGAAATCTCTCAATGGCAAAATCATCTCCCCCCCAGCCCAACTCAATATAAATGGGTCCATCACTACTAACCCTCAACTGGTTGCTGACACACTTAACACCTCCTTCTCTGACCTTAGCTCTATTCTGCCCCCTGATTTCTTTAACCCATCTGCCTCCCCTCCCCACTCCCCTTGTCTCACCCACTGTTCTGCTTCCATGTCCTCTCCCCACTGGAGATCAAACCCTACCTACTCAAAGCCTTTAGTGGCTCCCGACACAGCAGTGACTCACTCGATCTCTGGATCCTGGGCTTGACCCTAGACAAAGTCCTCTCCCCCCTCTCCAGCCTCCTAAACCTCTCACTCTGTCTTGGTAAATTCCCCACCATGTGGAAAACGGCTCTTATTACCCCTATTCACAAATCTGGTGACTGCCTGTCCCCTTACAACTACAGTCCTATATCAGTCCTTCCCCCTCTCTCTAAGGCTCGTGAACTCATTGTCACAGACCAACTCAAGAAGTACCTCTCTAAATATAATAATAATAAATTTTATTTGTATGGCGCCTTTCAAAAAACTAAGGCGCCTTAACAATAATTAAAATCATGATACACATACAAACATCTCATATAACCTCTTATCTGCCAAGCAACATGGTTTCAGACAAGGCCACAGCACCTCTACTGCCCTCCTTGAGTTCTCCAATTACAACCACTCTGCCCTGGACAATGGCAAACTAGCTGGCGTGGTCTTCCTGGATTTATCCAAGGCGTTTGACACGGTAAGCCACTCCCTCCTTCTCTCCACCTTGTCGCACCTTGGCCTTACTGAGGAAGCCACAGGCTGGTTCATTGCCTACTTGTCGAGCTGCTCCCAGGGGGTAAAAATCTGCACAATCTTCTCAAAACTCCTCCCTGTTCTCTCAGGTGTCCCTCAGGGATCCATTCTCAGACCCCTCCTGTTCAGTCTTTACCTTAACTTCTTACCCAAGGCATGCTCTGGGAAGATCCTACTCTATGCGGATGATGCTGTCCTCTATGACTCCCACTCAGACACCGTCCACATAGAACTCTCCCACCAAAATGCCTTCACTGAAGCTGAGTTCTGATTCACCATCTATAAGCTTGTATTGAACCAAAAAAAATCCAAGCTCATGCTTTTCGCCCACCATCAAAATAAACTCAAGCACTCCCACCTTCGCATCAGTACATCCCACTCACTTCCTCTGGAACAAGTAAATACCTTCTGGTACCTAGGAATCAACTTTGACCCTGCCCTTACCTTCCATGACCACATCTGCCTCTTATGCACCTCTGTCAACTCCCGTATTGGCTTACTCTATCGTCATAGGAACTGCCTCCCACCTGGAGCCCTCCAACTTGCCATCACATCCTCAGTATTATCAATCTTAGACTATGGCATCCTGATCAATGGTGCTGCTGCTAATACTGCCCTTCAAAGAGTAAAAATTGCCCTGAACAAGGCCTGCCACCTTGCCCTGGGGTGCCAAAAAACCACCCACACCTGCTCCCTTTACAGTCAAACCAACTGGCCCAACTTCGACAGCAGGCTACAATACCAAACATGCCTTTTAGCCAGAAAGATATCCTCTGGTCTTATGGCCCCTAGCCTCTCTCCCCTCCTGCTACCAGCTTCCTCCACCAGAGCCACCTGGAGTTTGCTCAAACCTACTCTCCTTGCGCCATAGCAAAAAAACTCCTTTGGCCAATGCTCTTTCTGCTATAGAGCTCCCACGTGGCTCAACATCCTTCCCCCCCACATAACCCTTGAAACTAAGCTCAGCCAGTTTAAATCCCTGCTCCGCTCATATCTCCTATCCTCTTGCACCTGCAACTGCCCCTAACCCCATCCCACCCGACAATGGACTTCATCCTGCCTGCACTGTATTCACTTACTTCTTTTCTTATATCCCCCCAGCCCTCCTCCTACTCCCACAACTGACGCGTCCTGCCAAACTCTACCTCCCCCATATCCCAGTCCCCCTGTGACCCTGCCTATGCAATAGTAACTATGTGGTGCTTTAGCCACTTTCTCTTGCTACCACTTCTGCACCCTGTACTTCTTCCTGAATGTATGTAAATTATATATCCGAAGTGTACCCTTTCCCAATACTTTGCCTTGCTACCTTACTTGTACATAATGTTTTATCCACTTATGTATTATTACTCCACCTATGTATTATTCTCAAAATGCATATACTCAAGTTGTTACTCAGTTCCCCTCTCCTCTTTGCTTGCTGGAATGCTTCTTATATGTAATTTTTCTATATATGATATATCAATTTATTGTATACATGATGTGGAGCCTTTGAAAAGGAGTCTCTCACTCAAAGGATTGTAATTCCGATACCTTTCAATAAATAAACAATAAGAAAAACTGAGAGGGTCATGACCAAATGAAAGGGTTTGCCTAGCAATGTGGCCAGTACTAAAACTCTAGCCGGACTCAAGGCCAGATGGAACAGATTCAAGGGGCAGGTAATGGTTTCAGGAAGTGGGTATACAGAAGGAGCATGAATCTCTGATGAGGGCATCCTCAGGTTGCTTTATCTAGATGGGGATGTCACTCCTATTAGCTAGGGTCCTTGGGCAGACTGGATGGACAACAGATCCTTTTCTGCCTGAAAATTTCCTCTGTTTTTATGTTTCTTAAATGTTACTGTAAAAACTTGCTATGTATACCTATCACTTTTTTTTTTATTTTCATCCAGTTCTTTCTGCATCAGTATCAATTAGAATCCAACAGCTAAAAGGGACAAAGCTGGCATTTGTATGGAAAAAAGTCAAGATTCTTATCAGAGCAGACCCACTGGCTCTGATGGCAAATTTAATAACTGTGCTGTCCATTATCTTGTATCTTGACAGGATCCTTTATGGGGAGCTTAGGAAGTGTCATTTGATGTCAGAAAGCAAAGCTAAAACAAACATTCCTGTTGGGCTCAGGTCTTGGGACAGAAAACAGATGTATTTGTCCAAAAGGCCAGATCAAGTAGGTTTTCCAACCTAGCTCTCCAGACATAAAGAATGTTGCCTCTGTGATGTCAGAGTGACATACTGGCTAATGTGTCGGGGAGTGAAGGGTTTTAAGGTGTGGCACAGCCTAAAAGACACAATCAGGTTTGGGACTACAAACAACCATACAAGGGTTTGAGTCTGCTATGATTCACTAAAGTATCTTGTGTAGTAAGCCAGTCTACCTTGCTTGCAAGAAAGAGAGAGAGAGAGAAGTTTTTCTGTGTGCGTAACCTACTTTTCAAACAACTTCTTTTCATTTCTTTAGAATTACTGTTACCTATATTCTTGCTGTAATATCCTGTTTCATCTGTGTAGATATCTGGAATATTAAAATATTATATTTTATATACTTCATGTTTCTATGACTGAATCCTTTGAGGTACAGATAACTGATTTATAGTTGACAAATCTGTACTTCTGCCTCTAAAGAGAAGGTTACTGTTACCATAATCTGTTTCTAAAGTAAGATGCTCTCAGCTGTAACAGACAGGGGTGAGTCATGTGTTCTTCAGTAGAGAGTATTGCACTGTATCAGCAGTGGCTTTGGAGGGACTCAGACCTTGCGATAGTCCAGGAGAGTGTCTGGGTTGAGTGGTAACAGCTACTGATTACCTTTGCAGGCATTGGAAGGGTTTGAGAAAGCTGGTAACACTGGCAGGCTAGTCTAGGAGAAACTAGTTTGTTACAAACTGGTAGAAGAGAGTTAGGATCTGAAACAGTTTTGTCAGTGTAAAACATATCTGTCCAGTTACAGAACAGGATATACAGAAGAGAACTGTATATTCTATCAGTTCTTTCTTTGTTTTTTTGTAAGCAAGAGTAGGTAGATAGAAGACATTATGCCTGGACTATATGAGAAATGCACATTGCTACAACTGCAGGAACTGTGCCAAAAGAGAGAATTGGCCTATGAGGCACGCCAAACATTGCAGAATTGATAACCATCCTTGAAAGAAGTGACCAGGAAAACCATGTGAAAGGAGTCACTGGTTGCCCAAATTGTGGGATAGAGGCTATGGAGACTGCAGGTGTGCCAGCGCCTTTAACTGGGGCAGCTATGCAAGTAGACTGGGTACAGATGTTGGAGCTGGAGCTTGCCCTGTTTGAGGAGATAGCAGAAACTGAGAGGTGAAAGGCAGAGGTGGCTCTGCAGAAGGTGAGGCTGGAAGCAGAGGAGGAGAAACGAAAGGCTGAGGAGTAAGAGAAACAGTGCCAGCACGAGATCTGGTGAGAATGAGAGGAGTGAGAGAAGGAGGAAAAGTGAAAGGCTGAAGAGGAGAGGCAAAAGGCATCACCAGCATGATGGCAGAAGAAGAATCTTGAGCATGAGAGTCAGGTGGCTATTCTGTGCCAGAGGACATCACTACAAACTGTGAGTAATGGCATGAGGAGTTGACCAAGAAAGCAAAAATTAATTCTAAAATGTTTCCCAGCTATCAGGAGGGGGACAATCTTGATTCATTTTTAAGATCTTTTGAAAGAATCTATAGGCAATTGGAATTGGGCAGGGCTTCTTGGGCGACTCACCTATTGCCATTGCTCATAGACAAGGCATTAGAAGCATTTTCCAGAATGGACACTGATGATTGCATGGACTATGATAAGGAGAGAAATGCAGTCAGAAAAAACTCAGCACTCGTAAAAACTGGAACTCACAGACTCCCAAAGATTCCAAAAGTACTTATTCCTTTATTGCTATAATATCATAGAGTCTGTGGTGTTAAGTAAGATCACCTCCACATCACTACCACCTCTGTGCTTTGCTCATTAGAGCTTCCTTTGGAGGCCTCCTAAGGAAGCTCTAATGAGTGAACCACAGAGGTGGTAGTGGCATGGAGGTAATCTTACATTACACCACAGAAAAAACAATTTTTTAATTTTTGGGAGTCTGTGAGTTTCAGTTGTTAAGAGTGCTGATTTTTTTCCTGACTTGGTATGATTAAGGGTAGACACCCTTACTTAGCACCTGAGCACCTGGTTGCAGAGCACACATGGTTCTTTTTTGCATTGCAAGTAAAGTTAAAAATGCCTTGCTAAAGCATTTTGAGTTAGCCCCCAACCTATAGGCAAACATTTGGAGAGTTAAGAAAGGCAGCAGGGGACAACTATGCTGAAATGTGTGTGTAGCTAAGTAACTTGTTAGTGCCCTGGGTAGAGGGTGCAAAAGCTCACACTGTAGAGGAAATAAAAGATGCATTTCTTCTGGAAGAGTTTCTAAAATCTGTACCTGAAGATCACAGAATATGGTTATTGGCTAGAACCCCAAGCTCCGCGAGACAGGCAGCCAAGAAGGCTGATCAGTTCGGTATCCAGTGAGGATGGTGACTGAATATGAGCCGCCATCAAAACAGCAACTAATATTCAGTGCTTTGCTCCTGGGCTATCCTTGAACGATAGTGACCCTATGCGAATACGAGGGTACTAGAGGGTGACAGGAAGGGGAGGATAGTGAGGGGAAGGACAGGGAAGGGTTTTGGCAGACTGGTGTGCCTGCTGCCACTGAACTAGCTGTATGGTGTGTTGGTGTGGGTGGCTAGCTCAGGTGCAGCAGGTACAGGGTTTGGGACTGGGTGTGGGAAATTTTTGCCACTCCTTGTGGCTGCGAAAAGTTTTCCCTGATGAGGGGATTTTGCCCCCTTCCTGACATGCACCCCCCTGGAGTTGAGAATCATTATTCAGGGGGTGCTGGGGGGGGCACAGAGGGGCGCAGCACCCCTGCAAAAACACTGTTTTCTGTTTCCGGATGTTGGGTCACCTGTGAGTGTATATCATCGATTTGCTTTTCAGCAATATACACTCACCATGATAGCGACCACTATTCTGTGATCGCCATTATGATATAGAACCAATCAGTTCATATCCAGCAGACCATCCTTTTGCTGCAAAGGTAATGGGGGAGGGACATCAGGTGGTTTTAGAGGAAGCCCATGGGATCAGCCTAAAGGAAGCTATACTGTGTCTGAACAAGAAAGGAAGCCAATTTGTCTCAAAAGCATGGAGACTGTTGAATGCAGATGCTATGTCTGCCAGAAATTGTGGCATTTGTATTGTTTGTCTGAAAAATGTGAAAAAGGTGCAAGTGCAGTGGTAGGAGGCTGCTCAGGATTCAGGAAGCTAGCAGCGTTTAATAGCCTGTACAAAGAGTGCAATGCCCTCTAACTGCTCTGCACACATGAACTCTGTGTGTGCAAGTGGGATTGTGACCCAGGGATTGAGGGACACTTGGATCTCCATTTCTTTGGAGAAGCAGGATTTGATTCAAGAGGAACAGATTCTGCCAGGCCAGTTTTCAATGATTAGAGGAGTGCTGGGTCCTGTGGACTCAGTGCCACTGGCCTAGATCTTTCTAAGTTAGGAAGGTGGCTAGGGCATACAAGAGGTGGGTGTTGTACCAGACCTACCCATGGATGTAATCATGGGTAATGAATTCAATAGTAGTATCAATATTGCATCTGTTACTACCTGTAGCATGGTGAAGGAACTGGCTTTTGAGGACACAGAGGAAGCAGTGCCTGAGGACGCAACCTCTACCTCAGTAGCATGGAAAGCTGTAGGTGAAGAATGAGCTGGGAGCAGCAGTTCTGAGTCACATCCACAGACTGAGGAGAGCCAAGCCATGGGCTGCTCTCCCACACTAGAGTGTGTTTTGGGGAAGGTCGGACATACAGGACTAGGGAGAATTCGGCAAGTTGACCCATCTCTGCAAAAGTTAAGGGAGTTAGCCACCAGTGTGGAAGGTGACTGTCTGAGTTTTGGTAAAAGGGAGGTGTACTGTGAGAGTGGGCTCCTGTACCATTATTGGGTTTCTAAGGGAGGCCTGGAGGAAGGGGTACTCCACTAGATAGTGGTTCCTAGGGAGTATAGGAAGCAGCTTCTGGCCTTAGCCCATGACATACACCTTTTCAAAACACTTAGAGGTCAGCAATACAAAAAGGCAGCTGACTAATAATTTTTACTGACCCAGTATTTTTAAAGATGTAGAAAACTACTGCTGGACTTTTCCACAGTGTCAGAGAGTGGGAAAGGTTTGGGACATGGCTAAGGCAACTTTGATTCCACTACCTGTTATCAAAGAGTCATTTCATTAAGTTGCTGTGGATATTGTGGGGGCCACTTAGCGCCTCAAGTCACACCAGCATGTGGTACACTTTGGTGGTCGTAGAGTACTCCACAATGTACCCAGAGGCAGTGCCCTTGTCCTTCATCAAGGCTGACAAGGTGGCCAAAGAACTGCTGGGGATATTGAGCCAGGTGGATTCCCCAAGGAGATTCTGTCAGAGCAGGCCACCAGCTTCATGTCTATTCTGATGGTTAGTTTCTGGAAAAAGTGTGAGGAAAGCAGCTCAGAGAGTTGCCATACATACTCCCAGACTAATGGTCTAGTCGAGCCATTCAGGGGGTCCCTTAAGACCATGTTAAGGGCATTCATTGACCAGCATGTGAGACAGTGGGACAAGTACCCACCCCATGTCTTATTTACATATAGAGATTCCCCAGGAATCCACAGGGTTCTCACTCTTCAAGCTCCTATTTGGCCATAGGGTAAGGGACCCCCTTCATTTAGTAAGGGATGAATGGGAGAGTGAGTTTACTCCCTAAGGGAAATCTTGTGAGCATGTCCTGAACTTCAGGTCATGGCTCATGCAGCCCATGGGGTTTGCCTATAGGAGCACCTAGCCACTGCAAAACAGAGGTAGAAGACATGGTACAACCATGGGGCCAAAGACCAGGAGTACAAAGCTGGGCATGGTACTCCTCCCCATCTGGCAGAACAAATTACAAGTGGGTCTGTAGGAGCCTTACCTGGTGGCCAGGAGGGTGAATGATGTTAATTACTTGGTGGAGCTACCCAATAGAAGACGCAAGCAGCAAGTTTACCATGTTAACATGATGGAACCCTACCATGATAGGGATGAGATGGCCCTGGCTGTGTGTACTCATACGAAAGAAGGTGGATCTCCTAGGAGTGGTTAAGGGAGAATCCTAAGTGGATTCTGTCACCCTCTCTGAGTGGCTGACACCAGCCCAAGCTACCACAATGCATGGGGTGCTGGGTATATTTAGTGTAATGTTAATGGAGAAACCAGCATATACCACACTGGCAGACCACCACATGAATACAGGGTCTCAAGCCCTGCTGAGACAGCCACTCTGCAGAGTCTCAGAAGGTGTAAGGCATGCCATTGAGGGGGAGGTCAAGGAGATGCTGACTTTCCAGGTGATCTAGGAGTCCAATAGTTCATGGGCCTCCACAGTGATACTGAGTCCCAAAAACGATGGGACCACGAGGTTCTGCCTCTACTACCACAAGCTCAACAGCTGTAGAGAGTTAGACACATACCTCATCCCCAGGAAGGATGAAGTCCTAGACGGGTTAAGGGGAGCCCTTTACCTATCCACCATAGATCTGACTAAGGGCTACTTGCAGGTACCTCTGCCCCCTGAAGCCAGAGGAAGGTCGACCTTCATCAACCCATTCGATTATCTGAGTTCAAGGTAATGCCATTCGGGATGAAGAATGCACTAGCCATTTTTCAGTGGCTCATAGATCACATTCTGCAGGAGGCAGGAGACTTTGTTCTGGCATACATGGATGATATCACCATCCAGAGTCAGATCTGGCAGGATCATGTCAGGCATGTGACTAAGGTGTTCTGCCAACTACAGGCCGCTGGGCTGACAATCACAGCAGAGAAGTGCCAGAAAGGAACGGCAGAAGTGTCATACCTTGGGCACAGGGTAGGGAGTGGGTACCTCCAGCACGAGCTTGTAAAATTAAGGCCAAGCAGGGATGGGCCATACCCATGACCAAGAGAAAAGTGCAGGCCTTCCTAGGGATGACAGGGTAGTACTGTAAGTTTGTGCTGAATTTCAGTGACATGGCCAAACCCCTGTCCAATCTCACCAAGAAGAAAATGCCAGTAAAGGTTCAGTTGCTGGAAACATGTGATACTGCATTCTGCCAGCTGAAGGAGGCATTGTGTCAGGCATCTGTGTTCACCAACCCAGATTATTCTCTTAGGTTTATCGTGTAGTAGAAGCATCCGATCATGGGCTAGGTGCAGTTCTTAGTCTGGTTTTGCACTCAGGAGAGGAGCACCCACTTGTGTACCTGATCAGGAAGCTGCTGCCTAGAGAAGAAGCCTATGCCACTTGAGCAGGAGTGTTTAGGGATTGTCTGGGCTTTGCAGAAGCTACAACCTTACCTCTATGGAAAGGAATTCACCCTGGTTACTGATCATAGCACCCTTACATGGTTGCATAGGACTAGTGGCCAGAACTCAAAATTACTATGGTGTAGCCTGGTGCTACAGTCCTATAATATGGAATTAGGCACCACAGCAGGTCGTAGCATGGCAATGCGGACAATAGTTAATGCCCTTGTTTTTTCTTAAGTCAGAGAGGTACTAGGAGAAACTAATGTGGAGTTTACCCAAAGAGTGAACTGTTGTGGGAGCCAGCTGGGTCACCGGGTCACACAAAAACCAACATCATTTAGTGGGGGCTAAAATATTTGTTTTCTGTTTCTCCATGGGGGGATGGAGATGTAACATTTTGCTATGTATACCTGTCACTGTATTTTTTTATTTTCATTTTGATTCAGTTCTTTCTGCATGAGTATCAGATACAATGTAGCAGCTAAAAGGGACACAGCAGCCATTTTGGGGGGAAAAAAGGCAAGATTTTTATCAGAGTAGACCCACTGGCTCTTATGGCAAATTTATTAATGTAGCAGCTAAAAGGGACAAAGCAGCCATTTTGGGCGGAAAAAAGTCAAGATTTTTATCAGAGTAGATCCACTGGCTCTTATGGCAAATTTATTACCTGTGCTGCCTGTTATCATGACATGACCCCTGGACAATTTATGGGGAGATTAGGAAGTGTCATTTGATGTCAAGAAGCAAAGCTAAACCAAACATTCCTGCTGAGCTTAGGTCTTGGGACAGAAAACAGATGTATTTGTCCAAAAGGCCTAGATCAGACTGGCTTTCCAACCCAGCTCTGCACATACAAGGAATGTTGAATCTATGATGTAGAGTGACATGCTGGATGATGTGTCACAGTAGGCAGCTGGAGGGTTATAAGGTCTGGCAGAGCCTTAAAGAGACAGTCAGCTTTGGGACTATGAATGACCGACCATCCAAGGGTTCAAGTCTGCCCTGATTCACCAAAGTATCTTGTGTGATAAGCCAGTCCACCCTGCTAAAGGTGGGGAGAGAGTGGGAGTGGGAGGGCGAGAGAGAGAGTTTTCCCATGTGTGTAACCTACTGTACAAACAATTCCATTTCATTTCTGTAGAATTGGTGTTGCTATAGTCTTGCTGTAATATACTATATGATCTGTGTAGATATCTGGAAGCATTAAAATATTATATATATTTCATGTTTCTGTGACTGAATTCTTTGAGGTATAGCTAACTGACTTATAATTGACACAATTGTATTTCCACTTCTAAAGAGCAGGCTACTGTTACCATAATCTCAGCTGTGACCGAGAGGGGTGCGTCATGTGTCCATGAGCATGGAGTGCTATACTGTATGAGCTGTGACTTTAGAGAGAATTAGACCTGTAGTTACCCCAAGAGAGTGTCTGGGCTAAGTGGTGGCAGCTACTCATTACACTTAAAGGCACCGGAAGGGTTCAAGAAAACTGGCAACACCGGCAGCCTAGTCTGGGAGAGACTAATTTACCACAGTTACTGTGACAAACTAAATCCTTCTTACAGTATTACGGAAGATATCATATGAACAGTAGCCTTTCCCCAACTGTTAATGTATTCAGTGAGTATTGTTTATAGTGCTGTATTACTGGATTTCATAGTAACAGCTTGTTCCATCTCATTTGTCAAAACAATGACTCACAAAATTATTTCTTCTGACAATGTAAACAGCCCACTAAAAATGTATCTAATTTTCTGTGGGGTTCTGCTTCTTCCTGGTTTTACAGCCAGCAGTAGTAAAATTCTAAGAGGGGTCAGGAATACCCAGTGACTGTGTTGAGATTTGAACCTGGGATCTCCCATTTTACAGTTCAAGAGGCGGTTCATGAGGCAGTATGGTCTAGTGGGTTGAGCACTGGCTTGGGAACTAGAAGATCACAGGTGCAAACACTGCTAGAGCCAGATACTCACTGTGTGATCTTGGGCAAGTCACTTAACCTCCTAGTGCCCTTGTCTCCACAGCTGTTGAAATGGGTAAAAGGATGATCCCACTGGAAAGGAGGTGTTGCATCTCAGCTGGTTAAATAAATTGTAATAAACCAAAAAAAAAAGTTCAGTGTGTTCTAAACCACAGGCCCTCATTACTGTCTTCTACTGTGATAGTAGGCATGTATTTATTCATATAACTAAAAAGGTCATTACATGGATATGAATTCCTCAAGAGGCAGTGTGGCCGATTAGTTGGAGTATCAGACCGGGAACCAAGAGATTGCTGGCTCATACCCAACTGGAGCTAAATATTCAGTGTGTGGCATTGGGCAAGTCACTTAGCCTGAAATGAAAGAAATCATCAAACACATGTTAACCATTGGTCATCAAAATGGACAATCCCAATTTTGGTTTACTAAGGTCTATAACTACCAAATATATTGTTTTATTTTTGTTGTTGTTTTTTTTTTTTACAATTTAATTACCCAGAATAGCCAGTCTTTACTGATTTCTGTAGCTATCAACTATATTATATTGTTTTCATTATTTTTACAATGTATTTACCCAGAATAGCAAAGATGAGATGCAACATTTCATTTTACTTTTTTGTAAAGTTTGCATTCTTACTACTTACAATATATAAACCACAAGATCTAAATGAGCACTATCCATTTTTTTTTTTACATCTTATTTATTATCTATTTAGTTTTTGTGGACTGGGAAAGGAGTGCTATGTATGCACTGAGTATAATTTTGAAATTATTAGACTATTCATTAGTATTGTCACACAGCAAATTTTCTTTTTCTTTGTAATTTAGCTTGTGTGTAAAATTCCCAAAGAAGGAATATCCCTGGATATTTTTTTTAATTACATTTTTAATATAATTGGAAATTTGTGCATATGTGAAATTTGTTTAACTTTTAGGCTGCCAGTAGATTTATTTAATATGCCATTGTTTCATGTGCTTGTTTTAAATACAACAGTCCTATTTTTCCTTTATTTTGGATACATTAATAATGCAGCCCTTTTCCCCATCCAAAATTATTGTTTTAATTATTTATGAGTTCCAGAATCCAGTGACATCAGTTGAACAGAAGCCTAGAATGAGGCTTTTCCGGTAGGCTTCTACTCAACTGATATCAACGGGTTCTGGAACTGATAGGTAATTAAAAAATGAATATTGGGTAGGAAAATGGCATCAAGGTAGCCCTTAATAAGTAAGCAGTAAGACATAACGGAGTGTTAGACAATTCTAACACATGGCTAGGGGACAAGTTGAGGCATGAGGCTGCAGGTCAAGTGCCTTCTGCCCCCTCACCGTGCATTAGAACTGTCATAACACACATCCCTGGAGTGTCTTATTGAACTTATAAAATGGGACCATGTATCCTACATGGGGGTTGAAATTAAAATCTATATGTTTAAATAGTAAAAAAGTAAATTTTTTCCCCAGTATTTGGATGTCAAATAGTTCCTCCAACTCTGTTAGCACTCTAATGTTTTTGTTTAACTAATACTTTTTGGCCAGTTATGGCCACAGTAGCTAAGCTTTATCTGGTTGCCATGGCTCCCTCACCCCCTGCACATTCACACACATATTGATAATAAATAAAGTGAAGCAAACATTTTGAGGGCAAGTGTGAGTTTCATTCAGAACGCTTATGTAAAGGAAAGCTGAGCTGTAAATGAGTAAGCCAGTGAGCCAATGAGCATGCAGATAGGCCAGCAGAAGGAAAGCTACAGCGCTACAGGTCTGATGGTAACAGTCACAGATTGTGGTAAGTGATTTAAAAAAAATCATGATCTGCTGAGCTGTAGCATCTCGTCATGGTGTAGCACTAATGCAGTGAGCACAGTGAGAATGTAAATGAGCTTCCAAGAACTGCTGCTATGTTGGGCCAGTCTAAGTCTAAGAAATGAAGCAAGGGAGCAGGACTGGCAGTATGGGTCCCTTGCTGTATTTCTATTCAAAGATACTGTTTAGTATGTTAAACTGAGGATTTTTAGATTTGTGATGTGGGATTTGACAGACAGGGTACAAGGGATCTGTTGTAGTTGAATTGAACAGCAGTCTTGCTAACTGACAGAAACAAATGGTGGATGTTATTTACATAGACATAGAATTAGTGGGTAGAAAAGGAATGCTTGGCCCACCCAGTCTGTTCAGAGAGTCCCTGGCTAATCTGTCTCTTCAGACTCTAATGGTGACTCTCCCTCCTCCCTGCCTGTTAACTGCTATTTCCCAGTGTCTATCCCACACATGCTTGAAGCCCCCTAATGTTTCTGCCTCCACCACTTCTGCTGGCAGTCTGTTCTAGACATCAACTACTCTTTCAGTGAAGTAGTACTTCCTCAGATCTCTCTAAAACTTCCCCACACCCAGCTTCATTGCATGACCTTGGGTCTTGGTGCTCTTTCTCACTTGAAAGAGACTCCCCTCCTGCACCGTGTTCACCTCATGAAGTACTCCTAGGTCTTTATCATGTCCCCTCTCACTCTCTTCCCTTCCAGGGTGTACATGTTTATATCCTTCAGTCTCTCCTTGTGGGCTTTTAATACAGCCACTGCACCATTTTAGTTGCCCTCCTCAGGGCTTCCTCCACCCTGTCTATGCCCTTTCTGAGGTGCAGTCTCCAGAACTGGACACAACACTCAAAGTGGGGTCTCACAAGTGAGCAATACAGTGGCAACACCACCTCACTCCTCCTGCTGGAGTTATCTCTTCCTGTGCATCCCAGCATCCCACTAGCCCTACCTACTGCTTTGTATGCTGCTCTGCCACTTTGAGGTCATTAGATCTGATAACTCTGAGGTCCCTTTGCTGGTTAGTGAGTGTCAGTACCTCTCCCCCCCCCACCCAGCTATCCTGTACTTATCTCCTGGGTTCCTATGACCTAAGTGCATGATTTTGCACTTTTTGGAATTGAACCCCAGCTGCCATGCTCTTGACCACTCCTTGAGTTTCCCAAAAGTTAAAATTCTGAGAAGGCTAAGGGATATCTTTGATTTGCTCCAGATATTCAGGACTAGTTTTAGCCATGTGATAGACACTTCTACTGCACAGCTAATGACCAATCAGAATAGTCGAAATCCCTTCCCCATTTTATAAGGACACAATGGGACTATTTCAAAACAAACTCATGCATCAGTATACTGGTGATGTTAAAAAGACTTCACACATGAGTAAATGTCAAATTATACTAAAACATGTGAAAAAACAAGGTTTGTGCTCCTTTTAATGATTTTAAGAAGGGCTATTATACCCTCTATTGTACCCTCATGACAGTCTCAGTTCTATGGTTAGTTTCAGTCCCAAAGCATTATTTCATATAATATTTCCATGTTAGTATTGTAAACTGAACAAGTGGTTTGGCAATTAAAGTGATGAACAGCTCTCTTGGGAATACTTTATATTAAAAAGCACAATGTTCCGAATCTCTTACTCTTAAAAGTAGTCCCCATAGACACTGCAAATATATAAACAGTCATTGCATAAGCTATGTCCTGTATCCAGTTATGCATTGACAAATATAATATATTTTCTAAGGTAAAGTGAAATAGCAGTAAGGGAAGTTGTTATACGTCTCTATTAATAGAAACATGACTTAAATGTAATTCAGAAGCACTCTCACTGTATCTGTACCTCATAGTACTTCGGCTAGCCCCTTGTTGATTCACTATAGAGTTTCCATCTACAAAAGATTCAACATTATTTTGTTACAGAGCTATATAATACAGTGTGTGTGTTATTCTATCTGTCTGTCTGTCTGTCTGTCTATCTGTCTGTCTATCTACCTATCTACCTATCTATCTAATTTTTCAAGTAGGGGACCCAGTCCTAAAGATAATCAAATTATTTAACTGATGCACAAAATACAACAAATCTCATGTGACAATTGCAACATTCCCTGTTTGTAACACAAAGGTGACGTCATTTTACTTAATAAAAAATTGGATAATACATTTTTAGTGGCATCTGATATGCATTCCAACATAATGCCTAGCAAGAAGTATGTTGTCTTTGATGTTTGTGTGTCTGGGTGGGTGGTATGGTTTCCTGGCATGAAGGTATTGTGGTTTTGTGATTTGTAGGCTGTTATTCCCTAGTGTGCTATACATCAGGTGATGCAGTTCTGGTAAGATGATAACATTAATAGAATTGCTTGTCAGGATGGATGTTTGTGTTGGGTGAAGAAGCAAGCTGAATCTGCTTTGCTAACATGGCAGTTGCCTTTAGTCTGGAACAATGGAGTAACAGGTTCTGCAACATTGCATGTTACAAACATACATAAATGGCAGGTGTAAAGCCTTAACCTGTGAGATCTGAAGTAATAGTAGAAGCATCTTGTAACCTCTTTTTCTTCAAAGTTCCTTTTGGTCTGAGCTTGCAGGTCATTACAGTATCAGCTGATGCCATGTGCTTAGACAATCTATTCCAAGTGTTCACCCCTTGTTTTGTAAAGAGGTACTTCTTGGTAATTCTCTTGAATCTTCCTCCATTCAAGGACATTGAGTGTTCCCTGATCCTTTCAACCTTGCGTTCTTGAAGAGCTCTGCTTAGTTGATGATATTATTCCTTCTAGTTACCTGAGCACTATAATCATGTCTCCCCCAAGGCTTCTCTTTTCTTTGGATAACTGTCACAGTTCAACCAGTCTGTCATCATAGCCCATGTGTCCAAGCCATCAATTATCTTGGTCGCTCTCCGCTGTATTTTCTTCATCATGTTACTATCCTTCCTCAGATATTGGGACACAAACCGCAACTCTACTTGAGATGGAGACTAGCTAAAGTTCTGTATATGGGCATTATAATGTCTTTTGACCTACTGTACTTATAAAGTTTCTATTAATGCAGTGGTATCCAATGTATTGGCCACTAACCACATGTGGACAATTGCATATAAACACGTGGCCAATTTAGGTGCATGGAGTACCAACAACAAAAAGTGTTAAAAACAGCAGAAAACATTTACATAACATTACAAAACTGCAGTTATTCATCAATCAAATGGCAGCTCAAGATTTCACGCACTTTCCCAATCTACAAAGATTCTCTAGCAATGCCAATTTTGAGTGTGAGTGCTACTGTAATTGGCTATGAAATTTGCTCCACAAATTCGAAGAAAGAGTTCTCTGTTTTGGTGGACTTGGGGTTGCATTCTGTTTTCTGAGAGATCCATTCCAATTTGGGACAGAATTCACAAAAAAAACCCACAAAGTACTGCACAATATTTTGTGCGGCACCTCACGGTTGTGCTGAAGGGCAATCCTGCTATTCACAGTTGGAAAGCATGGTGCACTATCTGACTGTGAATAGGGGCTGGAAGGGGCAGCACTAAGCCAGGAAAAACAGTGGGATACCCAGCAGTGCTGCCCCCACAGTCAGCCAGGAAAATGGTCCCACAGCCAATAGCACTCATGCTTTAAAGTGCTATTCACAAAAGTGGCCACGCAAATGAGCCCATTGGGCATGCAAGGTGCAAGTGGCAATTAGCATGTCTATTATGGGCTCATTTGTATGGCATTAGTGTGGCATTGTGGGGGCCACCCACCAGCCCCAGCCCCAGCCCCACGCAGCCACATTCCCCGGAAGTCTAGTGGTGCTCTCCCGTCCCGACCACCCACCCATTATTGCAATATATTTTTCCATAGTGTAGTGTCCCTCCTCCTCCCTGATCGCTGACCATCATAT
The DNA here is from genome assembly GCA_016271365.2 of Neoceratodus forsteri. Lineage (NCBI taxonomy): Eukaryota > Metazoa > Chordata > Ceratodontiformes > Ceratodontidae > Neoceratodus > Neoceratodus forsteri. The sequence continues at coordinate 213,063,704 of JADMNL010000024.1, forward strand.
TATAACCCCTTTTTCATAGTGTAGTGTCCCTCCCCCTTCCCTGATCACCAATCCCTGTATAAAAAAACATTTTCCATAGTATAATGTCCCACCCCCTTCCCAATCCCTGAATAAATAATCCATTTCCATAGTGTAGTGGTCCCTCTCCCCACCTTGTTCCCCAATCCCTCACCCCATGAAGCAGTCAAAACTCCCTGGCAGTCTAGTGGACCCCTCCACCTGGTAGCAGAGATTCCGACCACCCCGCTCCCCCTCCAGCCTGACCCACAGTCGGTGACCAGCACAGCCCACCACTCACCACCACGGCTGGCTGCTGACTGAGCTCTCAGTGACCACATCCTGTATAGCGTATGGCCCATTGACAGTGATTGACAGATCACTGACAGCTGAGTCAGTGGCCAGCCATGGTGGTGAGTGGTGGGCTGTGCTGGTCAATGGCTATGAGCCAGGCTGGGGAGGCGGGTGGTCGGACTTCCATTACCAAGTGGGGTCCACTAGACTATGGCAAATGGGCTATTTATTTGGGGATAGGTAATCGGGGAGGGGGGTGGGACTCTACACTATGGAAAATGTTTTTTTTTTATATGGGGATCAGTGATTGAGGAGGGGGTGGTACACTACGCTGCAGAAACAGAGGTTTTATCAAAGCTCAGCGATCAGTGAATGGGGTTGGGGCCACAGTACCTCCGCCAACCACTAGGGTTGCACAGATTACTGCCAGGTTTTGGTCGATGGTAATTTGCTCCACACAAGGGCCTTTGCAAAGGTCCTTGCATGGAGCAATACCTTGGTGAATGGGATTGCTGGGATATGCAGGTCCCCTCCCCTTCATTTGCATTGTGAGCCCCCTCACTACTTTGCCCGGGTGCAAACCCAGTTTTGGGGGGCAAACTGGGCTTTGCGAATACCAACTCTGGGCAAAACCCAGTTTTCCCCAGGCAAAATGGGTTTGCACCTGGGCAAAGATTTGTGAATTTGGCCCCTGATGTCCAAAGTGCATGTGACTTGGCTAAACTACTGTCTGAAGACAGGTGTGGAATTGAAATGGACTTGCTTTCACTGCAAGCATCACAATTCAGCTGAAGAGAAGGAGATTTGCTGCTGCTCATGTGGAATACTCAGAAGCATAGTTGCAAAACTTCTGTCCATACTTGGCTCAACTTACAGGTGTGAGGAAACATTTTCGGCCATTATTTTCCTGAAGTCGAAGTGCAGGTCACAGCTGCTGGACATCAGCTTGGAAGTGGAGCTACGCTGTACAATGTCTGATTGCTTTGTGCCAGAATTTCAAACACTGGTGCAGGATAAAGACCGAAAAGTTTCTCAATAAAAATATGTCCCTACTGTAGAATACTGTTACAGTTCTGCTTGTACTGTTTTATGTAGTACATTTACTATTACACTGGGCTTTATCTGTTGTTTGAATCTGTATTTGTGTTATGTGGTCAATCTGCTGCTTCACTGGCCACATTGGTGGCCAAATAAGAGTCTGTATTGGACACCACTGTATTAATGCATGCCATGATTTCATTTACCTTGCTAGCTGCTGCCTGAGACTGCTGCTGTCATTTAGTGTTGCAGCAAATTAATACTGCCAAGTCTATTTTCATGATCGTTTTAGCAAACTCTAACCAGTTTATGTAGTAGTTTGACTTTGTTCTTTTTGAGATGAATTACCTTGCATTTCTCAGCACTGAAGTTCATCTGCCATTTTGCTGCCCATTTCTCAAACCTGCCCAATTCTTCTCCTGTTTTGATGTAACTACTCTTCCCATAATGCTATCATCAGCAAACTTGACTGTGGGCATCCACCTCAATGTCACTTATCAACATATTTTAATAATATAGATCCCAGGACAGGACATGATAGAACACTGTTAAATGTAACTCGTTACTTGTTTAAATATTGATTGGTTAAGATTTATTCTATTTGTTCCTATCATATTTGTTACTATCATGCAACTAGTATCAAACCCATTTCATCACACCCCAGTTATACCTAGGTTATTTAGTTCATAAACTAACCTCCCACGTGGTACGATACCAAATGGTTTAAGTTCAGCTACACAACATCCAGAGGATTTCTCACATAACTCCTTGGTGACGTTTTCACACAGGAGTTGCCTATAGCCAACTGGCTTGTGTTGTTGTGCAATCTGGTTTGTTGTAATTGGCAACCGTTACAGTAAGAGTCTCCAACCAGAGGCCCTTTCTTACCTGTGATACACATACCTGACTGCGCTGAGCTACCTCCAACACTGCCCACCTGTGATGTGCCTATATGCATTGCACCATGTGCGCTGTCCACGTATGGCACATCTGTCTGCACTGCAGCATCCTCCCTGCATCCAGCTGCATTGCATGTGCCAGCACTATACTATCTGCACTGCCCTGCATGTGATGTAACTGCCTGCAGCCTACCTCTTGCACTGCACCCACTCCATCGAGGAAGAGGCAAACAGCCTTGATGCACTTGGAGAATTTGTCTGGTCTTCTGCACTTGGCAAAAAAGTTTGTATTTTTACTCCTGTGGTCTGACTTTTGTTTTCCACGCACTTTTGATATACCTGCTAGTACTGTGCCCCAGCACTGTACAAACAGCCCACACTGTATGACCTACACTGCTTTGTCTGTGATGTAGCTTATCTGTACTACCTGCATTAACCCTGCTTGTGATGTACCTGCCATCACTTCATCATTCACAGTGGCCCACCTCCTATATACCTATCTGCATTAAACCACTTACGCTGTTCCTGCGGCCACCATGCCAGTCAGGTTTGTAGCTCAGCACCCCTAGCTTTGTTGGTTGGTTACTCAGCTCCCATCATTAGACTGGCCAAAAGCCACTCTCCCTTCCCCCTTGTACAGCTCCACACACACCAATGTACACCACAACTGTGCACACAAACACACTGCCAAAGACTGACAATCCACAAAGATGCATTCACATACCAACATATACAGACATGCATGTAAACCCCCTTCCTGGTCTAGGGGATTTTGATGATGGTACATGGCTCTCAGGGAGGGTTGCACACCACAGACATTCATATTTCATTATCAGTAGATAATGTGAAGGGACTTTCTGAGTACTGCACTGCACCCAGGTCCTCACTGACTCATGACCTCAGTTCCTCACTAGACTTTGTCAGGTCATCACGGGGGCATCTGGCAAACAACTCATCCCCAGATGATCTTTAGCTTCCTGGGCCTCTACTGGGACCTCCTCTACTGCCTGGGAGTAAACCGGGCTAGCACACCACACGTGAGGCTGGAGACATAGCTGAAGTGCATCAAATGTTAACCTTTACTCACAAACTTGTTCACATACATTGCTTTAAACATAAAAATAAAAAAGCCCATAGAATTTGATGGCAGAAAAGGACTGGTTAGCCTACCCAGTTTGTCCAGATGTTCCCTACCTATTCTGTCTCTGCAGACCCTATCTGGTTTCCTTCAACACTCCCACCTCCCTGCATTCCATCTTATATATCCCTATGTCTATCCCATGCATGCTTGAAGCTCCCCACTGTTGTAGCCTCCACCATGTCTGCTGGCAATCTATTCCAGGCATCCACCACCCTTTCAGTGATGAAATATTTCCTCACATCAATCTTGAATCCCCCCAGCTTCACTGCATGCCCCCCAGTCCTGGAGCTTGTTCTCATTTGAAAGAGACTTACCACCTGTATCTTATTCAGCCTTTGAGGCACTTGCATATTTTTATCATATCCCCTCTCTTTTTCCTTTCTTCCAGAGTATACATGTTGAGATCCTGAAATATCTCCTTGTAGGGCTTCTCATGCAAACCATGCGCCATTTTAGTTGCCCTCCTCTGGACCGCCTCTACTCTGTCTATGTCCTTTCTGAAAAGAGGTCTCCAAAACCGAACACAGTACTCTAGGTTTGGCTGCACCAGTGAGCGATGTAATGGCAATACCACCTCACTTCTCCTGTGAGAGAAACTCCTCCTTATGCATCCCACCATTCTAGTAGCTCTGCCCACTGTTAATACTTCCTCCCATCCTGTACTGAGCACCAGGGCTTCTACTTTATGTCCTGTGTGCATCAGTTTACACTTTTTGGCATAGAACCCCAACTGCCATGTTTTTGACCATTCCTTGAGTTTTTCAAGATCCCTGAACATTTTTTCCAGCCCTTTCTGAGTATCAACCCTATTACATATTTTTTTTCCATATATATATATTTTCTCTCCTTCTGGCCATGACAGAGTAGGCTCCCTTCAGCTGGCTCAACCTCCCTCACCCATTCTATTGCAGATTTTGGCAACATCTGGAAAAAGGCATACCTTCCCTTCCAGCTCTTTTGCAAAGTCCCCTGTAAAGATACTGAAGAGGACTGGTTCCAGTACTGAGCTCTGTGATACCCCACTTGGCATACTCCCCTCTTTAGAATGAGTACCATTAACCACCACCCCTGTGTCTCCTGTCCTTTAACCAGTTTCTAACCTAATTTACCACTATGGACACCACTCCTAGGTTGGTCAACTTCCTACTCAGCCTCCTATGTGACAATGTGTCAAAGGCCTTGCTAAAGTCTAAATAGGCCATGCCCACTGCTCTCCCCTTATCAATTTCCCTGGTCACCTACCCAGTCAAACAAAGCTATTAGATTAATTTGGCATGACTTCCCCCATTAATCTGTGCTGTTTGTGGTCTTGCAGCCCATTGGATTCTTTCAGCCTTTACTTTGTATGCTTTGTTGTGCAACAGCACCCATCTCAATACACAATCCAACCCACGTATTTTGTGGCACTACAGTACCTGTCTCACAGTCCATACAGCAACTGACTGTGGTGCTATGACACCTGTCTCACAATCAGAATCGGCCTTTTGGCATTGAAATGCAGTCCCATGCACTTCAAAATTAATTCCGGGGAATTCTTTTTTCCAGTCCTGAAAAGTCAGATGCAAGCACCTTCGCAAGGGCTGGCAGAAACACCTTGAATCACTGCTCCAGTCCCCAACTTACCTTGATACAAAGGTATGGATGTTAAAATAAGACCCAATGGTCCTATTGATTTGTTGCTACTCTGACACTGAACTTCAGTTTCTTTTTGGTCTCCACTGATGGCACCTCACTTTGAGGCCTACCTGCAAGAGATCCAAGCAGCCAGATCTCTGGTCCTTGAGCCCAGGTCCCCCAAAGGAAACCCTTCTTATGAGATTTTCCAGGAACCAACTACAAAACATGGCAGCTACTCTGACTTTTATACCCCTAAGCTCCTCCCACAAGCTTACTGAAAACATTAACCCTTTGCTAACTATACACTACAGTATCTCCCACACTATCTACTCTGCTCTGATAGCTATTTACACCACAAATATTTGGCAATGACATCCTCTCCTTAGTAGAGAGTAGGAGGCATTGTATTTACCCACACTGACATACATATAGACATCTCCTTACACACACACACACATTATACATGTACACAAATGATTTTTCTCTTACACTCTGCTGCTGATTCCAGTTGAGGCCTTCACTTTGCACCACATCTGGGCTTGGTGGATTCTTCTACCTCCTCCCTCCCCACACCAGCATGAACCAGGAGAGTGAAGAGGGTGGGAGAACACTTTTGGATGCAAAGACACATCGCCACAGTGGTCAGAGGATACCTGCACCAGTGGAGAGCTTAAGTTACACAGGGAGTAGCAGGACTGGGAAACGGAGCCTAAAGGGGACAGCAAGGGACAGCAAGGGACCAGCAGTGAGCAAAGCAGTATGGGACAACAGAGGGGGGCCAGCAGCTAAGGGGAACAACAGAATTTTGGCCCCCCTGTCCACTAACTAAAAAGAATAGTGAAAAACACGTGAACAAATAGGAAGGGCAGCAAGTCAACCAATGAGCAGAGATCAAGAGCCAGGGATCGAAAAAGGAATAAGATAAGTAAACCTCTTCTAGAGGAGTAAAAATTGATAGCAGAACAGTGAAGGTCAAGAAGGAATATAAAGCATTCTTATCATGTACTGAGTGATTAATACATATGGGAAAGGGTTCCCCTTTCTAGACAGTTTTCTTAAAAAAAATCAGGGTGCAACTGAGGGTGTCAGCAGAAATTGGTACTGAAGTCTGTATACGGTTTTGATTGTGGGATTAAAGCATATTGTTCTAGTGTGAGATTAACAGCTCAGTGGAAACAGTTTTTCTATTTCTTCTTTTCTTTAACAAAACTAGTAGCTTTTTGAAAGATTACAGGTTATTATCTATTGAGTGATTAAAAAAGCCTTGTGGATAACGATTTTCTGTTTTGCTTTAACAGCTGTTTGCTTTTTGGGGAAAAAAAGGTCAGGTAGATAAGCAGAAATGATGGGAGTGGTGTGATGCAGTGGTTGTGGGGCGGCAGTCTTCTGGGAGACCTTCTGGAGGCTACGGTGCTGCCCCATCTGCATGAACCTCTTTAGGTTGAGGGCAGAGGCTGCTTGTCTCCAGGCCAAGTTGAGTATGATTCCTCCTCCCCCACCCAGGGATGACCAAGTCTGCCCCTGCTGCCTCAGAGGATGTCAGTAGGGAAGGGTGGTTGGACGACAGTGGGCTTGGGGAGGGGGAGGGAGGTTGGGCAGAGGCACATCCCACCTGAGGTTCTACTCCACAATTCCTATGTCATTCTGTCAGGGTGGGACTGTCATGAGGTGGCACCTGCAGTGGTGGACAAGGGGGATGCAGGGAGCCTCCTTGGTGGAGACCCCAGGGGGAGTGGCATGGGACCCCAGAGGAGGAGGAGGAGGAGGAATCAACTCCTAGTGGGGGACTCTATTATTAGGGGGGTAGACATCGGGGTGGGAGAGAGGGAGGTCAGGTGCCTACCTGGTGCCATGGCATGGAGGGATGGGAAGTAAATTTCAAAGGATCGCTGGGGCAGTAGGATGAGTGAGTGAGCTAGAGGTCATTGTCCACCTGAAGACAAATGATCTAACTGGGGAAGAGGTTACAGCAGTGTAGAGGAAGTTCACAGAGTTGGGGAGGGGTTTTAGACAGGTGGCACGCATGGTATCCTTCTAGGAAGTGTTACCTGTCTACGACAAGAGAGAGGCCAGGGTACTTCACACCAAAGGATTCAATGAATGACTGAAGAACTGGTGCAGAGCTGAGGGATTTGGTTTCATTGAGGACTGGGGGACCACCTGGAAAGATGCAGGCCTATACAGGAGGGATGGCCTGCATTCAACCGGGGGGGGGGACCAGGATCCTCAGTAAGAGGTTTAAATGTTTCATTGCTAAGCATTTAAACTAGCCAAGTGGGGTGGTGGAAGTAAGCAGGGAAAATCATCCCCCACAGGTTAAAGTAGTCAGAAGGAAGGCCCATAGGGCTAGGAAATTACCAAAAAGACCTGAAATTTGGAGTAAAGACAGAGGCTTTGGGGAAATGCATAAGGGTAGGAAAGGAGCTGGTAGGCTCAAAGGCATCAAAACATGGAAGGCAATGTGTACAAATGCTCATAGCCTGGGAAACAAGATCCTGGACTTAGAGGCCTTGATGGCGGAGGAGGACCTGGACATTGTCGCAGTCACTGAAATGTGGTACACTGGAAATCATGACTGAGACTTAAACATACCAGGGTACACAGTCTTCAGAAAAGGCATGGTGGGCAAAAAGGGAGGTCGGACAACTATTTACATTAGAGAAGGGATCAAAGCAACTGAGATTCAGGGAATGCAGGAAGGGGAGGAGGTTATATGGGTGACACTGGAGATGGGGATTGGTGCTGCTGCTGCCATCCACACTGGAGTAATCTACAGACCTCTGGCACAGGGGGAGGGACTAGATAGGATATTAGCGGAAACCATTCACAAAATGGCAGTGAAAGGGGAAGTATTGCTGGTAGGGGACCTAAACATGTCAGATATAAACTGAAAGACCTGTGCTGCAGCTACAACCTGGAGCAGAGATATCCTAGATGCCGTGCAGGGGGCATGCCACAGACAGCTAGTGAAGGAATCCACCCAGGAGGGAGAGATATTGGACCTGGTTCTCACCAATGGGGACAGAATTACAGATGTATTGGTGGAAGCCATCTAGGGTCCAATGATCACCGTACAATGTGGTTCAGGGTAAAAACAATGGAAGAGACAAAACAACACTACGGCAAGGGTCCTGGATTTTAGGAGGGCCAACTTTGCTAGAATGGGGGAATGCCTCAAGAAAACCCTGGCAAATGAGGAGGGCCAGGTGAAGTAGAGGAAAAGTGGGGGAACCTTGAAAGAGCCATAGCAGAGGTAACAACCTGTGTGTAAAGCAAGTAAGCAACAAAAAGAAAGAAAAGACCACTATGGTTTTCGAAAGGAGTGGCAGGGAAGGTCAGAGAGAAAAAAATGGCATTCAGGAAGTACAAGGAAACACAGAGGGAGGCAGACAGGGAACTGTATCAGGCAAAGCAGAGGGAGGTGAGGAAAGCAGTCAGAAAGCACTAAGGTGCAGACAGAGGAAAAAATGGCCCAGATAGTAAAGGAAGGAAACACTATCTTTTTTAGGTACATTAGTAAAAGAAAAAAGAACAGGGGAGAGACTGAGAGGGTAAATAAAGGAGGAGGGGAGTGTGTGGAAGGGGACCTAGAAAAAGCTGAAATCCTGAATGAATACTTCTGCTCAGTATTCACAAAAGAAGGGAAAGGGCAGGGACCACAGTTAAGTGGAAGAAACACGCAGGAAGGAGAGGTGGACACCAGTCCATTTACAGAGGAGAGATTCCTAAAGAAACTCGCAAAACTGAAAGTGAACAAGGCAATGGGGCCAGAGAGGATACATCCCTGAATATTGAAATAACTCAGAGAACTGCTTGCAGCATCCAGGAGGGAGTGGTTCGGGAGGACTGGAGGAGAGCAAATATAATACCCCTCCACAAAAGTGAAAGCAAGGAGTAGGCGGGAAATTACAGGCAGGTCAGTTTGACCTTAGTGGTGGGAAAAATAAAGGAATCAATGTTAAAGGAAAGGATTGTGGCATACCTTGAATCCAGCGGGGCACAAGATCTGAGACAACATGGATTCACAGCAGGAAGACCTTGTCAAACAAATCTGGTAGATTTCTTTGACTGGGTGACCGGGTAGTTGATCACGTAGGGATGGTAGACATCGCCTACCTAGATTTTAGCAAGGCCTCTGACACCATCCCACACAGAAGGCTAGTAAACAAGTTGGGCAGTCTGAGAGTGGGACCCAAGGTGGTAAACTGGGTCAGAAATTGGTTGAGCAATAGGACACAGAAGGTGGTGGTAAACAGAATCCAATTGAAGGAGGGGGGGAGCCAGCGGGGTGCCACAGGGATCAGTGCTGGGGCCTGTCCACTTTAATATCTTCATAAGCGACATTGCAGATGGGCAGGAATGGAAGGTATGCCTCTTTGTGGATGATACTAAGATCTGCAATAGAGTTGACACACCGGGGAGGTAATTAGAAGAGACCTAGGCAAGCTGGAGGAGTGGTCAAGAGTGTAGCAGCTGAGATTCAGTGCAAAGAAGTGCAAAATCATGCACTTAGGGCACAGGAATCCAGGGGAGGAATACACATGGGGGGGTACTGACAACAACCAAGCTGGAAAGGGATCTGGGGGTAATCATAACAGATGACCTAAAGGTAACAAAGCAATGTGAGAAGACTGTGAGGAGAGCCAGAGGGATGCTGGGGTGCATAGAGAGAGGGATCACCAGTAGAAAACAGGAGGTGATGATACCACTGTACAGACAGTTGGTAATGGGTATTGGTATATGGGGATAGGTTCACAAAGAGGAAGGTACCCCAAGGCAGTGGGAATCAGAAGGGGGCTTTGGGAGCAAGGGAGCAGGGACGGGCGTAAGCACAGAGAAGGTCACTTCAGGGTAGTGGTGGCCAGGATGAAGCATCGAGAGTCGGAGATAATTCAGGGGAGCAGGTCCAGGAGGGCAGGGAAAGTAGTACCCAAAGGTCAGGCTGGCCTAGAACCAAGTGGGGCAGTGAGGGTCAGCATGGTATCTTTGGCAAGAGGGAGACACTGGGCAGTGATAATGATGCGGAACCAGAGCGGGGTAAGGTAGCTGGGCCCAGTGGCATGGGGGACACACTGGGCAGTGATATTGAAAAGGGGCCAGTGCAGGTGTATAAATTAGCTGGGACCCCACTGACAAACCTAGCTGGTGATAAACAGGCCTCAGATGGAAAGGTGGAAGGGGAAGAGGGGAGGAGAACCCCAAAGCAGGAGAGGACTAGGCCAAGGCTGGATAGGGAATCTGCAGCAAGTCAGCGGGGGGCAAACAAGCTGGTCACAGGTAGTGGGAGTGGGAGGAGGGAGGGGAGCACTGGGGCAGATGGGCTGCAGGGAGGAGTCCTGGTGGCGGCCACTGGAGAGGGAAGGCTACAGGGGCTACTGGAAAGGGGAATTTCAAGCCAGAGGTAGGAGGCTCAGGGATAGGCGAGTTAGGAGGCAGGGAAGATAAGGAGGAGTTGAAGGATGGGCAGTCAGTCGGGAGAGGATCCAGTTCAAGAAGGGTGGAGGATAAGGTCCTGATAGTTGGGAACTCTATAGTCAGAGACATTAGCTGGGAGGGGGGAGTAAGAGTAAGGTCTGGGTAAGTTGCTTGACGGGTATGACAGCAGCCGAAGTGATACACCACATCCCCTCCTCGGGGAAAAGACAGGATAAGAGAACCCGTCTGGTGTTCCACTTGGGAACAAACAACCTTGAGGGACACAGCTTGATGGAGGTGCAAGCTAGGTATGAGGAATTGGCAAGGTTCTGCAGGAGCCTGAGTTTTACATCAGTAGTGTTCTCCAAGGTGCTGCCTGTTCTGAGAGCCAGCTCAGAGAGGAAGCAGAGCGTAGCAGAGTTCAATAGCTGTCTCTCTGGATGGTGCACTAAGAAAGGCTCTGGGATGGTGGGGGAATGGGGGACAACTTGGCAAGATGAAAGCTTATTCAGTGCAGATAGGCTTCACTTAAACAAGGAGGGTAAGGAGGTGCTGAAAAGGAAATTGGAGGAGTACATTGTAAATCCTACAATTTAAACTGACATGGAAGAGGTGTTACAAATGAATCCCAAAAACAGCATAGCTGACAAGCGGAGCACTCACCCCCCCCCCTGGAAAACAGGACACCCAGTTGGGGCAGTAGACGGGAGGGTCAGGTTGGCGGGTAGTGGTAGGCAGAGGGGATGCATCAGGGCAGCAGAAGTTTGGAAGGCCATCTGTGCAAACACCAGGAGCCTGGGCAACAAGGTTCCAGACCTGGCAGCAGTCATGGCCGAGGCAGGATTAGACTTGGTGGGAATTACTGAGACTTGGTGCCATGGGGGTCAGGATTGGGACATGAACATACCAGGGTATAATCTATTTAGGAGAGACAGGGTCGGGAGAAGGGGGGGTGGCACTTCATGTGCGGAAGGGGATTCAGGCGACAGAAGTACAAGGTAGGTGGGGGGACTCAGAAGCATAGTGAGATTCATTAACCACGGGAAGGGGTGAGGTGGTGTGCACAGGAGTGGTCTACAGGCCACCAGGGAAGCAAGAGAGTGTGGACAACCAGATGAGGGAAGAGATACTAAGGATGGCAACTACGGGTGAGATGCTGCTGATGGGGGACCTCAACCTACGGGATGTGATGTGGGACACGCTGTCAGCAGCATCATCCAAAAGCAGGGTGATTCTGGACTCCCTTCATGTGGCCTTACTAAGACAGATGGTCAGGGAGCCAACTAGGAAAGCAGTGGTGTTAGATGTGATATTAACCAAAGGAGATAGGGTAGGGGGCGTATGGGTGGGGGAAAACCTTGGTGCAAGCAACCATGGTACCGTGTGATTCACGGTGCGCACATCCGCCACCATAAACTGGACCAAGGTGAAAGTGCTTGACTTCAGACGAGCGGATTTTAGTAGGATGGGGGAATATGCTCATCAGCCACTGGAAGGAGTGGGGGAACTTGAGGGGGTGGAGGACATCTGGGACTCAATAAAGGGAGCCATAGCAGGTGCCACAGATCACTGTGCAATGAGGGTGAACAAAAATAAGAGAAAGCGGAAGCCATTATGGTTCAACAGGGAAGTGGAGATCAGCTTCAGAGCTAAGAGAAGCACCTTCAGGAGGTTTAAAATGATGCAGGAGGAAAATGCTTGGGAAGAATATCAGACTAGGCAGAGAGAGGTGGGCAGGGAGGTCAGGCAAGCTAAAGCAAGGATGGAGGAGAACATTGCCAAGGAGGTTAAGAAGGGGGACAAGACCTTCTTTCGGTATATAGGCAAAAGGAGGAAGACAGCGAAGGGGATGAGGCAGAGGGTGGTGGGAGATCGGGAGAAGGCCGAATTGCTGAACAGATATTTCTCTTCAGCATTCATGAAGGAGGAAGAATGGAAGGGGGTAGCTATAGGAGTGCACCGGTTGCAGGGGAAGGGGTGGACATGAGTCTGTTTCGGGAAGAGGAAATCCTGAGGCAGCTTAGGATCTGAAAGTAGACAAGGCCGTGCGACTTAATCACGTTGACAATTTATTTATTTATTTTGGCCTGTGGAGGGCTCTGCCCCCACAACCCCCATTACAGGGGGCTGTGGCCCCTGGACCCCCCACTTAGGATTCTAACTCCAGGGGGGTCCAACACAGAGAGCGCACAGGTCTGGAGTTCGTGCATAATGCAGTACACTATTAAGCGTATAACATTATGACCTGGTAGGGATGGGGTGCACCCTAGGGTTTTAAGGGAACTGAGTGATGTACTGGCTGCTCCCTTGACCATCCTATTCAACAACTCCTTAAGATTGGGGATGGTACCCAATGATTGGAAACGGGCGCATGTAATACCCCTTCATAAGGGGGGGGTGAGGGCGGAGATGGGCAATTACAGGTCAGTGAGCTTGACATCTGTGGTTGGAAAACTCATGGAAAAGCTGCTCAAAATTAGAATCAACAGTTACCTGGAGGCTAACGGCCTTAGGGACCCAAGGCAACATGGGTTCACCAAGAGCAGATCCTGTCAAACAAACTTGTTAGAGTTTTTTGACTGGGTCACCAAGGTGGTGGATCAGGGGGCTCAGTGGACATGGCCTACCTTGATTTCAGAAAAGCATCTGAGTTGGTACCACACATGAGGCTATTAAACAAAATGGATCACCTGGGGTTGGGGGAGGGGGTGATAAAGTGGGTCAAGAACTGGTTGGAAGGCATAACACTGAGAGTATTGGTCAATGGGGCACCCTCAGAGGAATCTGCGGTCATCAGTGGGGTCCCCCATGGGTCAGTGCTAGGGCCCCTTCTGTTTAATATCTTTATAGGGGATATAGCAGAGGGTCTGGAGGGGAGGATGTGTCTGTTTGTAGATGATGCAAAGGTCTGCAACAGAGTAGACAAGCAGGAAGGGGTTGAGATCTAGAGCGGTTAGAGAAATGGTCCAAGGAGTGGCAATTGTCGTTCAATACGGCAAAATGTAAGGTTATGCATTTAGGCAGAAAAAAAAACCAAAAAAGCTGAATACTGGATGGGGGTAGATCCCTGAAGGTTACAGAAGAGGAAAGGGACTATCATCATTTCACAGGAGCTGAAGGTGGGTAAGCAGGGTGGAGGAACAGTGGCAAGGGCCAGTAGGATGCTGAGTTGCATAGGGAGAGGAATATCCAGCAGAAGGGAGAGGTCATAGTTCCCCTGTACACCCAGCTGGTTAGGCCACACCTGGAGTATGGGGTCCAGTTCTGTAAGCCGTACCTCAGGAAAGACGTGGAGAGGTTGGAATGAGTAAAGAGGAGAGCAAAGATGGTCAGAGGGCTCGATCAATTGCCATACGAAGGGAGACTGAAAGATCTAGGCATGTACTCATTGGAGCAGAGGAGGGAGAGGGGGGACATGATTGAGACAAAGGCTGCATGTCCATCCCAGTCAGGCGTGAACTCGTGCGAAATATGATACTCCCGATCTTTGACTATGGGGATGTGGTCTATGGCACCGCCTCACCATCAACTCTGGCCAGCCTGGACACACTCTTTCATTCCTTCTGCCGCTTCATACTGGAAAGCCCAAAACTGACGCACCACTGTGATCTATACAGCTCCCTGGCCTTTCCCTCACTCTCGGCCCGCAGACTAATCCACTGCTCTAGAGTTGCTGCTGAATACTGGTCCCATACCCTTCCTCCCTACCTGAATTCTACCTTTACTTCTCAACCCCCATCGGCTTACTCGCTGCGTCACTCGGATACCAGGCTTTTCCAAATCCCTCTTATGTGTACCTCTATGGGACAGGCGGCGCTTAGATACCGTTTCCCAAAACTCTGGAATAACCTCCCAGCAGATATCCGCCACTCCTCCAATCATAGTCACCTCAACACCCGCCTCCAAGAACATTTCCGCACGGTCTGCTTCTGCACCCCGGCCTGCACAATAGTACACCCCAGGTCCTGTTGGGCTACTCTCCCATGTTGACATCAATTCTACGCTCTGTTAGGGTGTACACTGTTGCTCGCACCTTTCTTCTGTCCCTCTAATAAATTCTGTAAACCTGTATTTGTGATAAATTTTCTGTACTATGTAATGTTTTCTTTTCTGTGCTTGCTACAGTTTTTTCTAGTTTTTCTAGAAGTTGCTTGTCCCCCCTAGCTACCTACTTGTATAGTCTCTTATATAGAGCCTCCTCAATTGTACAGAGCATATGTGTATTGCTGTCCTTCACCTTTGTCCCCTCCCCTGTTCCCCCCAGGTCGCATCTGGAAACGAGTGGTTCTCTGCTCAGCATGTTTGCCTGGTTAAACTCTTACATAAATAAATAAATAAATACCTCAGGGGCTTAAGTAAAGTGCCTGTGGAGAGCCTGTTCCAGCTAAAAGAGTGGCCGAGAGTGAGGAGACATGAATTACAACTCGGTGGGGGGGAGGGATTTAGAGGTAACCATAGGAAGTACTTCTTCACCAAGAGGGTGGTGGGAAACTTGAATAGGCTGCCAAGGGAGGTGGTGGGAGAGAGGACAGTAAGAGGGTTCAAGAGGGCATGGGATAAACAGGGGAATGCTGAGGAAGGGGGGACTATAGTTAAAACCTAAGTGGACACTTGGGCAACTGGGCAGACTGGGTGGGCCTGGCAGTCCTTTTCTGCCGTCACATTCCTATGTTCCTATGTTCCTAAGGAAGACCTCACCTGGAGTTCTGTGTTCAGTTCTGGAGGCTACACCTCAGAAAGGACATAGACAGAGTAGAATCAGTCCAGAGAAGGGCAACAAAACTGGTGCAAGGACTGCACCAGAAACCATATGAAAAGAGACTGAAAGAACTCAGTATGTATTCCCTAGAGGAAAGGAGGGAGAGGGGGGATATGATAGAGACTTTCAAGTACCTCAAGGGGATAAACAAAGTACAAGAGGACAGCATCTTTCAGAAAAAAATATGTGCAAGAACAAGGGGACATAATATGAGGCTGGGGGGGAGACTCAGAGGCAACATGTGGAAACATTTTTTCACAGAAAGGGTGGTAGATGTATGGAACTGCCTCCCCGTGGAGGTTGTGGGAGCAAAAATGGCAAAGGAATTCAAGACTGTATGGGATAGACAGAAAGCAACCGTAGGATTAGGAAAGAGGAGGTAAGCTACAGATCAAGTAGGATATGGAGGGTAAGCAGTAAGTAGGAAATGGACAGACTAGGTGGGTCAAGCAGCCCTTATCTGTCATCATATTCTATGCTTCTGTGTTTCTATGTTTAAGGTCACATCCTTCTATCTGGCCTCATACACACAGAAATGCTGTGGAGTCAGAGAAGGAAGGTCCACTATGAGGGGAAGACTACCTAGAAACATATACTTGGTAAACTAGCAATTTAGCTGAACTGGAGCAAAACTATCTAAGGAATGAGAAGAAACAGAATTGCACCCATAAAGAATGTTTGGCTGAGGAAACTGTATAGGAGTACCAGGGCATAATTTTCCCATCCTGAAGATCTGGTCAGTATAGCAGACCACAACCTGTCAATGTATATGGATGATATGCCTGTAGGCTGTATGCTTGGTGACAGAATAAATAGTTTACTTACAAACTCAGTCAATGAGCAGATCTGTTTTCTCCAGGGTGTCATGATTATTTGCACTGTGACACTTCAAATAAAAAAAACTTGAATCTGCACAGTACTGTACTTTTGTCAGTATAGCTCATTTTTATGTTTGCTTGCACGCATGTGCAAGAAACATAGTGCGACGATCCAAAATGCAGTGCCGTACAGTTGAAAGGAGCACAGCATGGTGAGCAGTGCTCCCCTCCCCACACACCTGCAGCATTATGCGCACAT
Organism: Neoceratodus forsteri; assembly: GCA_016271365.2. Lineage (NCBI taxonomy): Eukaryota > Metazoa > Chordata > Ceratodontiformes > Ceratodontidae > Neoceratodus > Neoceratodus forsteri. Next base: position 213,079,941 of record JADMNL010000024.1, read on the forward strand.
TGCGTGCTCATGCGCCTACCTCCCCCACACACACACTGTATGGCTGATGGGGTGCCCAATCCCGTCAGCTCTACTGTCCCCCCCACACGCAGCCTGTATGGCCGACAGGTGCCCAATCCCGTCGGCTCTACTGGTACCCCAGACTCTCAGGTGCCACTCTGGGAGCCCACCCCAGCGTGGCAACAGGTCCTATGACCACGAGGGTGTCCAATCCCCCATCGGCTCCACTGCCCCCCCAACAGCCTTCCAGCTGCCACGCTGGGAGCCCACCCCAGCGTGGCAAACGTCCTGCATAGTCCAAATAAAAAAAAAAACCTGAAAGAAAAAACCTTCCCTTGCTGCTGTCTTTACCCCCTCCCACCCCACCCACCCACCGCACTCTGCCTCCCCACACTCACCTCACCCCATACTTACCTCCGGAGCTCGGCGCGACTATCTTCAGTGGACCAGGAACACGTCTGCACTCTTCAAAGCCGACCGCGAACTGAGGAAATGCCGGTAAGCTGTATAATGTAATGAATAGGGTTTTTTCAACTTTGCTGCGTATCTCGGGCATTTTTTGGAATTTTGGCACCAAATTTTCAACATGGGGTTTTTGGGACCCCTCCTCATGAATTCTGTCACTGTCACGGCATTAATGGGCCGAAGGGTGATTTCCTGGTCACTGCGTGAAATCACCTTTCAGAACTGATTAATGAACTGACAGTGCCAGTATTCATAAGGTGAGCTTCTAAAAAAGCCTATGTTGGAAATTTGATAAAATCTAAAATGACTGTTTCTGACGTCGTTGCACTGTTCTCATCGCTCGTAGGGTTCGTGAATTTTCAATATTTTCACTCTGGATTTTCAACATTGCCATTTGACCACACTTCCTTATGAGCAGTACAGCTGTCATTTTTCACATCTCACCCAAAACATGTTTCCACCATGTAGCGCACAATGGCGCAGTTGGTGTGTGAAATCAATATTTGGGACACATTAAGAAAATCACAGTGACACTGTTCATGAGCAGAGGTGTTACAATGGCTATGTTAAAAATTTGGTGAAAAAATTCCCAAAAATGACTATTTTACGAGTATGCGTCGCACTGTTCCTACGCACGCTCGTAAGTTCGCAAATTTTCAATATTTTCACTCCAGATTTTCAACATTGCCATTTTACCACACCTCCTTATGAGTAGTACAGCTGTCATTTCTCACTTCTCACCCAAAATGTGTTTCCGCGCATGTAGCACACAATGGCGCAGTTGGTGTGCGAACTCAATGTATGGGACACATTAAGAAAATCACAGTCACACTGTTCATGAGCAGAAGTGTTAAAATGGCTATGTTAAAATTTGAGAAAAATTCCCAAAAATGACTGTTTTACAAGCGTTTGTTCGCTGATCCTACATACGCTCATAAGTTCGCAAATTTTTCAATATTTTCACTCCAGATTTTCAGCATTGCCATTTTACCACACCTCCTTATGAGAAGTACAGCTGTCATTTTTCACATCTCGCCCAAAACATGTTTCCGCCCATGTAGCGCACAACGGCGCAGTCGGTGTGCGAAATCAATGTATGGGACACATTAAGAAGATCACAGTGATACTGTTCATGAGCAGAGGTCTTAAAATGGCTATTTTGACAATTTGGTGAAAAAATTCCTAAAAATGACTGTGTTACGAGTGAGCATTGTGCAGTTTCCACGCACCCTCGTAAGTTCATGAATCTGTAATATTTTCAGTCCAGATTTTCAGCAGTGACATTTTTCCACACTTCCTTATGAACCATACAGCTGTCATTTTTCACAACATGGCCAAAATGTGTTTTCACACTTTCAGCACAGAAACGCGTGGTCGCTGTGGGAAATCATTGTTCGGGACAGATAAAGAAAATCACAGTGACACTGTTCATGACCAGAGGTCCCAAAATGCCTGTGTTGACAATCTGCTAAACAATTCCCAAACTAATTACATTACGGGTGCGTTGCACAGTTTCTCACTGCGCTGTAGACTTCACCAGTTTTTAATATTTTACTGCAGATTTTCAACATTGCCATGTTTACACCTCCCCATGAACAGTACAGCTGTCATTTTTCACATCCTGTTCAGAATGTGTTTTTACACCTGTGGTGACAAATGCCGTAGTCGCTGTGCAAAAGCAGCTTTCCGCTAACAAACTGATAGTGCCACTGTTCATGAGGTGGGGGTCATAAAAAACCCATGTTGAAAATTTGGAGTGAAAATACCAACGAATGCCTGAGGCATTAGGGTTTCCGACCATAACGCCCCACCCTGTAGAGAATGACAGGCATCGGGGCTGTGACTCGGGATTGTCACCTGCAATGCTCATACCATTCCACCCCCACCCACACCCTGCAGCCACTGAGAGGCTTCGAGGTGTGCCTTGGACTCTTCGGCCCCAAAGTTCACCCTATTCTCCTATACCACTACCATCTCACAATATTTCCTGATGGAATGGGGTGCACATAAGGGCCAAAGACCCCAAGGCACACCGTGACACTTGTCGGTGTCTGCACGGTAGGGTGGGGTGAAATGGCGTGGCCGTTATGCCTGATGACCCAAAGGCACACCCCAATGCCTGTTGCTATCTGCAGGGTGGGGATGGGGTTGGCTTCAGTTCAATACTTCACTGCCATTCCTATTATGCAGCTCTGTAACTCCTACACTACCAATGCAATGCCAGCAAGCAAGCATTCGGCATTGACAAATGCTTGTTACTTATATGTTGTGTGAAAAGCTATAATCTGGGGTTCAAAAGCTGTAATCTCAGGCTCAAAAGCTGTGTTACCTATTCCAGCCACTGTGAAACTGCTGGTGTGCAAGGAGCAAGAGCGGGACTGCAGAGTGCAAGGAAGTGCTGGGGTTCTTACTGCTTGGATTTAAAAATTAATCGCTGTTGCCGGCCCGGTGGCGCTGAGGGCTGAGGTGCTGGACACATTGCCTCATGCCACACTGGTGACCCGGGTTCAGGAACTACCTCGGGTCACTGGGGGCTCCAACTTGGGGGGAGGTCAGAGGCGGAGGATTGAGCACCTTTCACATGGCTCTCCCCTCCCTGGGGTGGCAGCCGCTCCTCCGTAGTTCCGCTCCCACTGGGTGGAGGTCCGGAGGAGCACAGGTGAGAGGGAACAGCGACCAAGTCTGGGGTAGGGCAGAATGGGTCACCGGATCCTGGCATGCATGCATGCCTCCACATGCATGCACACATGTGTATGCCATGGTCCTGGGAGAGAAAAACTACAAAAATAATAAAAGAAAATATGGGCAAAAATGAATCACTGTCTTGTTTTTTCTTAAAATCTGTGCCAGTGATGGGGGGTTGGGAGAAGGGCTGCAGAGGGACAGAGGGAGGGACGAGGCGGGAGGTTTTGAAGCCCAACCTGATTGGTGGGCCAGCATGGTTTCCAAGTTATAGCCAGCTAATAGGGCAGCTGTAATCTCAAGCTCAAAAGCTGTGGTAGCTGTTTTGGCCCCTATGATACTGCCAGTGTGCAAGGAGCAGGAGTGGGATCACAGAGTGCTGGGAAGTGCTGGGGTTCTTACTGCCTGGATTTAAAAATGAATCACTGTCTTTTTTTTCTCAAAAATGCTGGGTCTGTGACTGTGGGGGATTGTGATGAGGGAGGATGGGGCTGCAGAGAGGGGACGTGGGCAGACAGTTTTGAGAAGCAACCCAGACTGACTGGTGGGCCAGCATGGTTTGCCAGGTTACAGCCAGCTAATAGGGTGTCTGTAATCCCTATATAATACCCCAAGGATCAAGTGACCCTGAAGCGTGAGTGTCATGAAGCAGAAGTGTGGCATCTAGCTAAGTGGTGTCTGTGGGAATCAGTAGGCCATGCGCAGGGAGGACAGCATGCTGCAGGTCACGCTACTCAAATGAGGGCAGGTAGGATAAGAAAAGGGAAGGGAAGGATAACTAAGGGTTCAATAAAGGTGGCAGATGTTCCCAATCTAGGGAAAGTCTCCAGAAAAGGCAGTTGGGGGTATCAGTGGTATTAGGGGATCTTAGATGCTCCCTATCTAGGGTCAGCCTACAGGGGAATTAGCAGGCAGGATAACAGCAGTATTTGGGGATCTCGGCTACCCCATATCTAGGGTCAGCCTGCAGGTAGATTAGTAGGCAGGATAACAGCAGTATTTGGGGATCTCGGCTACCCCATATCTAGGATCAGCCTACGTGGGAGTTAGCAGGCAGGATAACAGCAATATTTGGGGATCTAGACTACCCCATATCTAGGATCAGTCTACAGGGGAGTTAGCAGGCAAGATAACAGCAATATTTGGGGATCCAGGCTACCCCATCTTTAGGATCAGCATACAGGGCAGTTAGCAGGCAGGATAACAGCAATACTTGGGGATCTAGGCTACCTCATATCTAGGATCAGCATACAGCGGAATTAGCAGGCAGGATAACAGCAATATTTGGGGATCTAGGCTACTCTATCTAGGTTCAGCCTGCAGGGGACTTAGCAGGCAGGAAATCTAGAAGGAAGGCATATAGTGCATTCCTAAAGCAGGCCTTCCAGCAGTCCTAATTAGAAGCTATGAAAGGTTGAGAGGTTACCTAAGTACACTACTAGGAGGGCCTAGAAATGCAATATGTGGGAGGACATGCAGTAGGGGCAGAGTGGGGTGGGAAGGGTTGTTGGGTGCAGGGGATGTGAAGTGGCGGTGTTTCTGAGAGCACTCTGGGAAATGGGGGGCTTCTTGGTTTGCAGGAAGTTTAGTCAGTTGAGGACAGAAGTGTGGCAGCTGAGGCAGGTAATAGGTGCACTGGTGGAAGGGGGCTTCATAAGGTGATGAAGGGAGGGGCAGAGGGAACACAGGGCATGGAGGCTGGAAATGGGAGGGGAACAGGAAAGAAAACAAGAGGGGAAGAAGGCCAAGTGGAAGGGGCGCTTAAGCAGGCCCCAAGGCCACCCCCCTAGCAGAAGAGAGGGCTCAAGGAAGGGGGTGGATAACAGTAAATGGAAAAGGTAAGGCAGGAGGTTGGGGCCAGTGGTAGCATCTCCAGAGTTGCCAGTGCAGAATAGATTCCTCCCATGGACAGGTGGGAGGAGGAGGAGGAACCTGGCAGAATGTGGCGAGACAGTGGGATAGGGAGGAATGGATGTAGTATAGGAAGAAGTATCAGGAATGGAAGGGAGGAGGAGTGGGAGAAAGTGAGTTCAGGTGAGGAGGAACGGGAAGGGCAGGTGGAGCAGAGAATGGGTGGTGGACAAGGAAGAGTGAGGGGGCATGCAGGAAAGGGAGCAGAAGAGAAGAGTAGAGGGCAGTCCGTGTGGGAGGAGGGTGAGCAAAGAGATAAGATAGGGAGTGTCCTGTGGGGGAGAAAGCTTGGGAGGAGGAGATGGGGAAGGGGATAGCTATGGAAAGAGATAGCTGGAGAAGGGGATAGCTGGGGAAAGGGGTAAGGGTGGAATACAAGAGAGGCAGGAGGGGAAAGGGGAATGGGCAGCAGGATAGACAGTGATGTGGGTGGACCCAGGATGGAGGGGGAAAGGTTGCAATTCTGAGGGATTCAACTTTGAAGTGGATTTGATGAGGAGGGAAAGAGTCAAGGGCAAGCTAAAGGAGGGTGGAATGTATGCCAGGGATGACAGCAGGAAGAGTGGGATCTCTGATAGCATAGTCAGTGTGTTGGGCAGAGGGAAACCTCACATTATAGTGCACCTGGGGATGAATGACCTTGCAGGATATGAGGCGAGGGAGGTGCAAGGGAGGTTCAGGGAGGTGAGGAGAATTTGCAGCTAGGCAAGGAGGATGGTAGCCTTCACAGAGGTGCTTATGGTCCAAAGGGCTAGCATGGCAAGGAACATGAGACTAGAGGAATTTAATGAATGAAGTAGGGAGTGGTGCAAAAAGAAGGTGTACAGGCCCACTGATGCTGGGGAGGGACCTGGGATAACAAGAACCTGTATGCACCAAACAGGCTGCATCTGAGTACGAGGGGTACAAGGCTCTTGAAGGGCAAGCTGAAGAAATTCATGGGGAACAACCTCAATTTAAACTGAGGACAGGGGAGGCAGCAGGATGCACAGCACCCTTAGTCACCTGGAGGATGAGGCCCATATGCCTCCCACCCAAGCAGGACAGCATGGGGAGTAACTAGATGAGAAGGGTGGAGGTAGAGAGGGCTGACTGATGGAAGAAAGGGGTGGTGGGAGGCAGGTCAGGAGTAGGGGAGGGGAGGTACCAAGTTGCAGTGGAGGGTGGTGTCTTTGAATGCAAGAAGCCTGGGAAACAAGATGACAGAATTGCAGTCACTGATGGTCAAGGGAGAGGTGGGCATAGTGGCCATTACAGAGATGTGGGTCACACAAAACTACAACCGGGATCTTGCAGTTCCTGGGTATAAACTGTATAGAAAGGATAGGGGACAGGAAGGGGGAGTAACCCCGTACGTGAAAGAGGGGATAATTTGTACCAGAGATGAAGAGGTGCGTAAGACTGAAGCATTGTGGGTACAGGTACAAACCACTAAAGTAAGAAAACTAAAGATGGGAGTGGTTTACAGGCCGCCTTCCCAGGAGGGGAAGTTGGACATGGTACTAGGGTCTCAAATCATGGAAATGACCAGTAAGGGGGAGGTAGTAGTAATAATGGTGGATTTCAATCTGCCTGGGGTGGACTGGAAAATCCCAGCCAACTCCTGCACTAGGGAGCAAGTACTGATGGGTGCAGTTCAGGGAGGTTTCCTGGCCCTGGTCCACATGGAGCCCAATAAGAAAAGGTCTGTACTGGACCTGGTCCTGTCCAACTGTGAGAATGTTCAGGGTGTGAAAGTGGAAGCATCACTTGCAGGCAAAGATCCACCACACAGCATGGTTCCTCCTGTACATGGGTGGGTGGGGGATCAGGAACAGAACATGGGTTTTGGACTTTAAGAGGGCTGACTTTAGCAGGATGGTAGAAATTCTAGTAGGACAGCTTGCTACGATCAGAAGGGAGATGGATGTGGAACAGAAATGGGTAATAATGAAGGAAGGACTAATGAAGGCCACTAGTGAGTGTGCTAAAATCAAAACAAGAAAGTTAAGGCCAAAAAGTCCAGCTGATTTGCCAAGGAATTGGCAAAAGCTGTAGGTGACAAGAAGGCAGCCTTCCAGAAGTACAAACTCACTCAGAAGGAGGAGGAGGATAGGGTGGGTTACTCTGCTAAATCAAGGGAGGCAAGCAGAGCAGTTAGGGGGGCAAAGGCCACACGGGAAATCCAACTAGCACGGGAGAAGGTAAAAACGTGGAAGAATGCCTTTTTTCCATTATATATAAGAGAGAAAAGGATCATAAAGGATGAGATAGATTAAAAAACAAGGGTGGTTTAGCAGAGGATAGTGAGGAGAAGGCAAAGGTACTTAAGTTCTTTTGTTCAGTGTTCACTACACAGAAGGATGGACCAGTGCCACAAGGGAACAGGGGGATGGGGACTAGAAGGGGTCAAGTCATGGATGGCATCATTCAAGCTGACAGAGTACTTAAGGACCTCTGGGCCCTGAAGCTGGATAAATCACCAGGGCCAGATGGCATGCACTGAAGGGTTCTATGGGAACTGGCAGAGCGCTGGTGGAGCCCCTGGCAGACCTGTTTAGAAACCTCTCTGGAGTCAGGCACTGTGCCCCCTGATTGCAGTATTGCACATGTGGTGCCTCTTCATAAAAGTGGGCCAAAGAATGAACCAGGGAAGTACAAGTCAGTCAGCCTGACCTCAATATGACAGAAGCTGATGGAGACCATCCTGAAAGACAGATTGGTGAGTTTTCTGGAGGATAATGGGCTCCAGGACATGAGGCAGTATGGGTTTGTGTCGTGGAGGTCCTGCCACACTAACTTACTTGACTTCTTCGATTGAGTCACCAGGACAGTGGACAGGGGCCAAGCGGTTGATATCTTGTATCTGGACTTCAACAAGGCCTTCGATTCTGTACCTCACAGGAGACTGCTGAGGAAGCTAGAAGACCTGGGGTAGGGGCCAAGCTTGTTAGGTGGGTGAGAAGTTGGCTGCAGGACAGAAGTCAGAAGGTGGTAGTTGTGGGGGGGGGGGATTCTCAGAAGCTAGGCCTATGACCAGTTGGGTCTTACAGGGGTCTGTGCTCAGTCAGGTGTTGTTTAACATATTCATAAGTGACTTCACGGATGGGATCAAGGGTAAGATGGCTGTTCATGGATGACACAAAGCTCTGTGGGTGGGTGGTCATGGAGAAGGGGAGACAGGAACTCAGAGAAGATCTGGCTAGGTTACAGAAGTGACCTAGCATTCAGCAGCTGGGATCCAACACTAAAAAGTGTAAAGTTATGCACTTGGGGCGAAAAACCCAGGGACCAAATACTAGTTGGGTGGTGTGCAGATATTCAAGTCAGAGGAAGAAAAGGACCTGGGTGTAGTTATCATGAGTGACCTGAAACACTTAGCATGCTGCAGGAAAGCTGCGGCCAAAGCAAATCAGATACTGGGCTGCATAGCCAGAGAAATTACCAGCAGAAAGGTGGAGGTCATTCTGCTGTTGTATAGGTCTCTAGTGAGACTGCACCTAGAGTACAGTGGGCAGTATTGGCATTCTTATCCAAAGAAGGTTATCAACTTGCTGGAAATGGTCCAGAGAAAGGCAACCAAGATGATCCAGGGCCAGCAAGGCAACATCTGCAAGGAGAGGCTCGGGGGCTCAACATGTGTTCTCTTGGAGACAGAATGGAGAGGGGAGACATGACTGAGACCTTGAAGTACCTTAAAGGTATAAACAGAGTGAGCACCATGGGCCTCTCAGCCTAAGTGAAAACAAGACCACAAAGGGTAACAGCCTGAAGCTAGAAGGGGGGAGGGTCAGAGGGGAGATAAGGAGGCACTTTTTCACCATGAGGGTAGTAGCTAAGAGGAATTAGTTGCTGGAGGAGGTGGTATCCCTAAAAACAGTGTATAGTTTCAAGAGAGGTTGGGACAGGGTGAGGGGGAACTTGCAGGTAGAGAGGGAGAGAGAGGATTGGAAGAGGTATTTGAGAGGAGTCAAGGGGGATATGGGAGCGCAGTTCCTTCTGTAAACACACACTGGGAACTGCGCTCTCATGCAGACTAGATAGTTCGTAAGGCCTTTATTTTCTGGCACATTCTCATGTTATATCACAGAGCGTGCCAAATTTTCTTCTGCTTGGTTGTTTGGGCTGTTGACTAATATTTTTTTTTTAAATTTAGTACATTTCTGTTCCTCCATTCCTGACCAGCCCCCATCAGTCTCTACTTCCCACCCAGCCCTGTCACCCACCTTTTGTAGGACTTACCTCCACTTCTTAGTGCCCCCATGGGAAGGGCTGCCATGGAGTTGGACCCTCACCCCCCTGAACAGAGTTGAAGCTTGGCCTCAAAGTGGAGCACCCAGTCCGTGGTGTGGGGCCTGTGGCAGGTGGAGGACACTATCCTGCACACAGAGGTTTTTCCTTCTTTTGCTGTCCCTGCCCGCAGATGCTGGGAAGACCAGGCTGATGCAATGTGTCATGCTGCCGACATCCCCTTCCTTCAAGTTGTGGCTCCTAGCTGTATCACCAAGTGGTGATAATTAGGCTTGCCACTAAAAGGCAGGCCAGTTTGTCTAATGGCCCCTGCCAGGAAGAAACAATGGGATGGGGGAGAGGGAAGGAGGGGAGTGCTGATATCACCAATGATGAAGGCAGTGTAATATGACAGGGTAGGGGCTAGGTCTCAGGACATTGGTCAGGGGGCGGAGCTACCAGGGGTCCTGATCTGGGGTCCTGAGGTGGTAACTCAGGGCTGGACACCCTCAGCCAGCCCTCTTTTGCTGGGAAATTCTGCGATTAAGAACTCAGCACATTGTTGGCAAGGAGAAGGTAAGGCACAAGCACATGGTAGCCAGGTCTTGTGCATTTAGCTGTGGTGATTTTTCAAGATGTGGTGCTGTTTTGCTGAGAGGATTTTAGCTTCTGCTTTGGACTTAAATGGTGTTTGGTTTAGTAAAAAGGCTAGGTTTGTGTGCAGATCCCAAGGCTAAAGTGGAAGGTTTTGTTTGTTAGGAAATCACCAGGTAGTGGTGGGAGGGGGTTGGTTTGTTCCAGAGCAAGAGACAGCTCATTGGCTGGGTGCTAGCCAATTTTTGGGAAGCAGACTAGGTGCAATGCTAAAAATGAGTATCTAAGGCAAGTTGCGGTTTGCGAGCAGCATTAACGGCAAAGAAAAGGCTGCTAGGCCTCATGGCCATGCAGTTGGAGATTTTCTGTGGTTGCTGTGCAATAGGGATCCAGGTCGTGTGGGCGAATAGCGGCTGTGTAATCGATTCTGGGCAAAAACTGGGAGTGTTGCTGCCGTGGGAGGTTTTTGCGGTGATTTCCCCGGTGGTCTAGTGGTTTAAAAAAAAAAAAAGACAGAGCAGCAAGAACGCCAGAGAGAGGACTGGCCTAGTAGGCCTCTGGTCTGCTGGATTGTCCACATGGTTGATTTGCGAGGGCGTGGGTAAGAAGCAGGCAACCGCTCACGGTGGACACAGTGGCAGGGGAAGGACGAGAGTGGTCCCCTCAAAGCCAGAGGTGTCTGCTCGGTCGGGTAGAAGCGAGGCATTTGTCGGTGGTGCTCCGGCTGAGTGCAGGATGAGAGGTTTTCAGCCACTGTGGAGTTCAGGCCTTGAGAGCAGGAGGGATCCAGCAGAGGTAGCAAGCACCCAGGGCCACATAGGCGGCCATGTGGAGTAGCAAGTCAGATGCATGGCATGCTCGGTCGTGCCGCAGCATGTAGTGAGGTGGCAGTGGGCAGCTCCTGAGTAGGGGCACAGGTCAGCAGGCCTGGCATCTGTGGAGCTGTGTCTGGAGCAGGCTTTTTTTTTTCCTGGCATGCACTGCCGAAGGGGCCAGTGGTTGGGACAGGCTGCTGTGGGGGGGGGCTCAAATGCAGCTCAGTCACAGAAATAAGAAAAAAGAAAACCAATTTGGTACGAATGTGGCTGGATGTTAAGTTTGGGATGGGGCGAAGAGTGTGCGGTGTTCATTTTGCCACCGGGGGGGGACAGAACGAGGGGCGTGTATGGCTACCGGTGTGGGCCTGTGGCTAGGTTTGCCACCGAGCGACTGAGAGACCCAGTCCAGAACAGATTGTGGTGGAAGGGGCTGTTGTCCATGAGGTTGTGGAGCAAGATAGCTGGGGGGGGCACAGGCACGAGGTCGGGGACAATCATTGTGACCAGGAGGAGCTGCACTGGTGTGATGGTGTGAGCAGTATCTATATCCCGTGACAAGGGGCAAGGTGAGGACATGTGGCGCAGAGCAGCGGAGGCACACGGTTGCGGCCTAGGCACTCACATGGAAAGGACAGGACATGGAGACAGGAGGGGGAGGAGAGTGGGGCCTGGGGTAGCGAGTCAGTTGCCTCCGGCAAGTGGGATGTGTGCCTCATGGTACCTCCCCTTTAAACTGTGGGAGGGGGCCAAGTGAAGGGTCCAGCCAGCATGAGGGGCGGTGAGGGCACATGTTCACTGCACGGTGGGATTTAGGGACAATTGGCCCCAGAGCACTGCCCCGCTACATGTGGCAGGGGCAGAGAGATGACCGGTATGGGCGGCCAGGCAAGGGCGGGGGACCCACCATAGACCGGATCAACGGAGGCCATTTCCATGGTGGCAACAGAGTAATCACATTAAATTTTGTGTTTCCTCCCTGCATGTAGTGGTACACAGCTTAACAATGGCACCCAAGCAAACCCCAATTTCCAGTGAAAAGATGGAGGAGGTGGCCAAGCTGATGGGCCAGATGACCAAGTTGATGGTGGCAGCCAAGCGGAGATAGGCAGAAGAGGAGGCGCAGAAGAAGCAGAAGGAGCAGGAGGAGTGCCCAGGCAGGGGGATGACTGGGAAGAGACCCAGATGGGTGGGACCAAAGCCAGCACCCACGCCCGCACCGTAGACAGATGGGGAGGGCCAGGACAGGGGCAAGGATGGTGTAGATATCTCCGATGAGAGTGAGATGAAGGAATATTTGGAAGGGCTGTTGGGCGATATGGAGGAAGCAGGGATAGAAAAGATGGAGGGGGCCTTGCAGGCCATAAAAGGAAAAGGGGCTGGGGAGATAAGGGTGGGGCTCCGGCCAAGCCAGGGGGCAAGAAGCTGTACGAGGGACCCCCGGGTTTCTTGTTGGGGGACCACGTTCCAGTCTTGCTCAAAGAAAGGATTTGGAAGAGGGAGTACCTGGACATCTTCAGCCTGGTGGACGAGGACATGGCCACAAAGTACGAGCAGAAGGAATCGGTGGAGAAGTCGGAGATGGCAGTGGCGCTGGCAGTGGTGGGGCATAAAGCAGAAGAGGCCAAGTACAAGGGGAAGACCATTGATAATTGACAAGCGGGCTTTATCATTTACAGCGCATTAGTGCTGGAGAAACAGCCAGACCAAGCCATTCCCCTGCTGACATACATGTCCATCATTAGGGATGCTTACAAGGCTAAATTAAGTTATGGGTGGCTAAAATACGACGAGGCATTTCTGAAGAGAATGGCAGCAAAAGGGAACTTGAGCTGAGATTGCACTCATTCGGAGTTGTGAGTGAGAATCCTGTCAGGAGGGGGGGCTGGAATGTGGGGGAACAGGGAAAGAAGAACCCCCCTGCTCCAGGGGTTAAGATCTGTTGGGGTTTCAACAAGGTCTCCTACACCTGGAACAATTGTAAATTCTGACATGTATGTTCGAAGTGTGGGGGATCACACCTGGCATCCAGCTGCAGACAAGGAGAGAACAAAGGGGGCAGAATGGGAGGCAGTACCATAAACAGCCCTTTCGGGGGACCTGGGGGAGGACATGGCAGGGGTGGGGGACATAACAGGGAAATTATAATTCCAACTATGGGTGGAATTAGAGGCGCTGAAACTGGGGGGTGGTGGGGTTGTGCGACGGCATGCATGCCCATCTCCTTAGAAGTGGTGGAGGCATGGACTATGAATTACCCAAATGAAAAAGAAGAGGCACTACTTAGGGAGGGTTTCCAGAAAGGTTTCCCACTGGGTTTTCGGGGGGGGTGGTCCGGGATGAGGGCCAAGAACCTTGGGTCAGTGAGAGGGAAGGAGGAGGTAGTTCGGGCCAAGATACAAAAGGAAGTCAAGGCAGGTCGGGTGAAAGGGCCTTTGGGGACCCCCCACAATAACTTTTGGGTGTCCCCATTGGGAGTAGTGCTGAAGAAGCAGAAGGGGGAGTTCCACTTGATCCACCATCTGTCATACCCCGAGGGCTCGTCGGTGAATGAGGGCATACCAGTACACCTCAGGGCAGTGTCCTATGCCTCATTGGAACAGGCTAATACTGTTCAGGGCAGTCGAAGGGGTACGGCTAGTGAAGACGGACATAGAGTTGGCATTTTGGCTACTGCCAGTCAGTCCAGTAGATTGGGATCTTCTGGGTTTCCAATTTGAGGGCAGGCTCTACTTTGACAAGGCCATGCCAGTGGGCTGCTCTGTAGCCTGTTCCACTTTTGAGGCATTCATCTCCTGGGTGCAGTGGGTATGTGGGGTCAAGTACAGGCACAAGAGGGTTGTGCACTATCTGGAAGACTTTCTCTTCGTTGGTGAGACACGGGCAGAGGCTCAAAAAATGTTGCAGGACTTCAAAGGGATGTGCCAGCATATAGGAATACCGTTGGTGCAGGGCAAAATGGAGGGCTTGGCCCATAGATTAGAATTTCTGGGAATAGAGGTAGACATGAAGCAGGAATGCTTCTGTCTACCCAGGGCCAAGGTGGCCCAGCTCAAGGGGTTACTGGCTCAAGTGATGGGGAGGAGGAGGAAGGTGACGCTGGTACAGGTACAGCAACTGCTGGGGCACCTTAATTTCACATGCAAGGCCATTAGCCCAGGCAGAGCATTTACTAGGAGATTGGGTAGGGCTACAGGGAAGGCTAAGCAACCGCACCACTGGGTGGATGTGTCCAAAGGGGTGCGGGAAGATTTTAAAGTGTGGGAGGAGTCTTTGGACAGCTATAATGGGGTAACATTCTGTCAAGATGATTGGGAGTGAAACTCGGATTTGGAATTGTACATTGATGCCTCGGGCGCCTGGGAATGGGAGCATATTTTCAGGGGTCAGAAGCATGGCTGGAACATTTGAGGGCAAGTGGGGTATTGAAGGACATCACATTCCTAGAGATATTCCCAATATGGGTGGCCTTGGATGTATGGGGGACCAGGATGAGGGGGAAGTGCATTCTGTTCTGGTATGATAATAAAGGGGTGGTGGAGGTCATTAATAGACAGGGCGGGAAGACGTAGACTGTGGGCAAGATGCTGCGGCACATGGTATTACTGGGGCTGCAAATTAATTTGTCTTTCAAAGCACAGCATGTTGAAGAGCTTAAGAATGAAGTGGCTGATGGTCTTTCTCATTTACAGCTTGGAAGATTTCGGAAGCTGGTGCCACAGGCAGCAACACACAGGTTCAGGGTGCCTGGCTCGTTGTGGGAGATTGGAGGGATACAGTTAGGGCACTGTACCATGGCTCCTGGTCAGCCAATACCCTAAGCACTTATGAAGGTGGGTGGGTGAGATTCCAGGAGTTTAGGGGAAGCACAGGTGGGACAAGGACGAACTGACCAGGGATGAGCAGGTAAGGTGGTTCATAGTGGAGAAGTGGAAGGAGGGGATGGCCCACACTGCAGCTATGAGCACATAGTACAGTATAAAAGCAGTCCATCTGTGCACGCGTGGGCACATCTCTGGAGCTTTGCTCCATACAGACATTGGAAGCTCTATAGAAGCCAATGCCAGTGGTGACTCACTGGGTCCCACTGCAGCCATTGAAGCTTCTTCTTTTTCCACACATTCTGCCCAGGAGCTGGTGATTACGCCAGCCCCCAAAACTGTCCATTCTCCATTGTCCTCAGAAGCACTGGCCTCCCATCAACATGCTTCCTCCACCTCGGACTCTCCCACAAGGCTAGGGCTTGGGTCTTCCACCCAGTAATCTGCTGAACCTGCAGCTGCAGCGTCCAACTCCACACTCTGTGGCGTGGAACATTCAACTTTTTCTGGACCTTGCACAGCATAGATGCAGACAATGTCCAAGAACTCCTTGACAAACTCTATGGGGTCTTTCTGACTGCACCCAGCCTGCTGCTGCTCTGAAATGACAGGGTCCCCTGCCAATGTTCAAGTCAGAGCTAAACAGATGTATTTGGTTTTAGCTACCATTGTGCCACCTGACTTGCTCATCCCAAATCGCTTTCAGCAGTCTATGCAATGTGGAACTGGCAAAACATCTCTCTCTGGCTTTAGGCATACTACACATACATTAACTGGATAGTTAGGCAAAGCCACCTTGGCTGGTGCCAATGAACAGTCATTCAAATTCTCAAAATTAGCTAGCTCTTGTTCTTGTTGGGCTACCCATGCCCTGGCATGGAGCGGGTAGAGAGGGGGTTGCTGTGCCATGTTCTGCAAATTAAACACACAAGACCCAAATTACTGCTTTTCCAATCACTCTGAGATATGGCTTTAACACACTGGTACAGTTCGCTAACAGGCTGCCTGGCTGCTGCATTTGTATTCCACAACACTTAGCAAAACCACTTGAAACTTCGTTTGGAATTGAAAACACTGGTCTAAAATGGTGCTGCGTTGTTTACACTGCTGACTACACCCCAACATGGTGACTGCAATTTTTTATCACATTTGGTTTAAAATTGCTAGGATTCTGTCTGAATCTTTTGCATTTCAACTAATTTTCTCAAAGCACAAATTCACTTTACTTTTTCTCAATCTATTACTTTTACTATCACTTGGACTAGAGGGATCATTTGTCTTAAAGTTCACTCTCTTTGAAACAGTACTTTCACACACACTGTTCAAGATTTCCCTGTTCACAAAACTCTCTCTTTCAGTACTTTTGCTGCATTTGCTCTTACAGTTCTTACACAGTTTTCCAACCTTTAGCACCACAGTCGTTTGCTTTTGCGTAGGGTACTTACAGGCAGTAGCTGGTTTCCACTATCAATGTAATACGGCCTGCTGCTGACTCAAGGAAGGCCTTTGGGGTGAAATGGACTGGTGGTCCCACTGACCGTAGCTTTGATCGTCTCGGTCACTCTCCAGTCGGTTGGAATACGGGTTGAGCCTGTTTTTTCTGCAAAAAGTTTGAAAAAACTGTTGGTTCAGAAGCGCTTCTGCTATAAGCGATTTCTCCTGCTGCTGCACTAACTACACACTGCTCGCACACTGCTGACTGCTCCTCCTCAAAAGTTCCACAACTCTGAGACTCAGGCAAGGGCGGGGCTGAGGTGCACTGGGACCAATCACACAACGCCATGCAAATGAGCTCTCTGTCTGTCTCTCTCTCTCTCTCTCTCACTGCCACACTCCTGCACAGCGATCAAGAAGGCAATATTTAAACTGCAAACTGTCACTTTTTTTCTTGTCTGACAATTTCAGTGGAGCAAGCATTTTAAGGCATTTTCACTCAGTACTTAGTGCATTTTCTTTAGTGACTCCCCCAATTTTCACTGTACACACTTGAAACTTTCTGAGCACTTAGAAAACACAGTCCTTTAAATCCACAAATACATTTCTCTGGAAATTTGTAACTTTAAACAGTTTTTCAAGCACTTTAATGACAAGGCAAGGGCAATCATTGCTCCATTCCAACAGTCCACATTTTCAAGTTAAACACACAAGCAGCTTATTTTTTCACTTTACTTTTTACAGAAAATCAGGCAGCAAAAGACTTTCAGGTGGCATTTTCTTGGCACAACTTTGCTTTCTGGTAAACAATCTTCTGCTTGAGTGCACCACCACCAGACAGGAAGATTCTAGACATACCCTCAGCATTGTCTCTCACCCAAAGCATATTTCTTTGGATGAGCCTTCATTCTCTGTAATTCTCACTCAAATTAAAATATCACCAGATGAGCCCCATTTTTCGTAAACCTCCAGCCACTTATAACAAGTTAGCACACCCCCATTAAAATCTGGCACTGGTACCCACATATTGGCATACCATTTACTTTTCAAAAGGGTTGGTACCACCCTTGGCGTTATGATGTATACCATGCTCATTTCTAGAGGAAGAGGGGCAGAGGTACAAGAGCAAAACACATGAACCTTTTGTAAAATCACAACCAAGGTCCAGGGTGGAGGCTGCTAGGCATATGCTAGATCTAAACTGCTGAGGGGCCCCAGTAAATCCAACACCAGAAGCAAGAATCAGAATGACCAGAACAGGAACTGGGATCATGCAGTATGGCTTTATTTAACAGATGAAAAACAAAAGCAAGTAGTGGACCCCCATGGGTCAGTCAAGGCAGCACAGGGACACTTCACAAACTCTCCTTGCATGCAGTAAAGTTCGAGAACACAAAAAAGACATCTTCTTCCCATTTCCCAATGGTGCACATAGTGGACACCTGGCCACACACCCGAACATTTTTCTCCCATGAGTGCACATATTGTGAAACTAAGCCACACACTCAGAACTCTTCTTTGAAAATAGGTGCAATTAAGTGAAACTCAGCCACACACCTAAACCTGCAGCACTGGCCTTTGCTCAGGTAAAAAAACTGGTGCCCTTTATGAACCAGTTAGCCCTGCCTTGTAAGCATCCTGATGGCATTCCTCCCACCCTTTGCCCCAACCGACAGTCTCTGCCATTCCTTCAGGGTTACACCACTGAAACCTCCATTTCCTAATGAAATGCTAGAGGTCCCACACTTTCCATTTATGTTGCTCACTGGGGTGACCACAGTACAACTTCACTCTTCTTGGTGAACATGTTGCAGAAATTAACTCTCCTGGGTGAACTAGGGGCACTGATAGCTGTGTTCTAGCCTTATCTATGGGCACACACACCTCAGAAATGATTCCCCTAAATGTGTGGAGAACTGTTTCCTAAAACAGTACTTACTAACTAGTTGTCCCTTCCACTGAGCATGGAACAACAAAAGGCACCTCTCCTGGGTAGCATGTCAAAACAGTCTCTCAAAAGTTCTTTTCCAAGGCAGCTGAAAATCACTAAAGGATCTTCAGAGGATTGCCTCTTGAACCCACTGAGAAAAGCAGTTCCTTCCACTTCACTGGGAGTGGAAATCAGGAAATTCTGCTGTATAACAGTCTCTAACACTTCATTGGAAGCTGGAAATGGTACTCCATGCTAGGGTGAGAAGTTCTGGGCCCTCAACTCAAAGCCCACTGGCAGACCTTCTGCCACTCTCACCTTCACTCAGCTACAACTTATTACACATTGAACATTCTAAGCTCCCCCCCCCAGAGCAGCTGTACATAGGAAAAGGTTATGCTGCTGCAAGAGTTCCAAATGACATAATCATTCTCCTCTCAGGCTAGCTGAGTAAGCAATGATGTCATTGTGTAAGAAGCCCCTAATGAGCTCCCTACCAGCTGCCTGCTACCTTCCAAACACTAATACTGATATGATTCTAGTAACCCCAGGGGACTGGGTGGTTACACTTTGATAAATGGAAGAGATTTTGCAGATAAGTAGAAGCTGATATCTTAGAAAAGAAAGCATCCACTGAATTAGACCATGGGGAGCAAAATATTTACTAAGACAATGATGAATCTGAGCATATTTAAAGAAATATGTTGATGGAAAAGCAAACTTAGACTGAAACTCCAGGAATGAAAGGAATTTATTATCTTTAATTAAAGCAGCAAAGGAGTCAGCTTTAACTGGCTGCCATTTCTGCATAATATAATTAGCGGTATGTTGGGCAGTTTGATGAAGGGCATGATGCAATCATCATATTAATGTAGCCCCCCCAAGTGTCTAGGGGTATGATGGTGGAATGTACATGGAGAAGGGGTAATCACAACAAGAAACAAATGATGACTGATGTTTTATTCTTCAGGACCGGGGTGCTAATTCTGATTCCTCCATGGGAGTGCTGGGCTAGGAGTCAATATTGATTAGAAACACACAACAAAATACAACAGGTGGAAGTAAATCACAACATTGAATAAAGAACAAGCTAGGATCCTTTAATATTAAAGCTGATACTCCATGGAGTGCATGGTATTTGGTGACAGCATCCAATTGGGCAGTTTACTCTTCCCACACTCAGTACAGACAGCTCTCTCCGGTGCCTATACTTCCAATGCTAAACTCTTGCTGTATTTTATTTTTGTTTCCTTTTCTCAGATTCCTGGGACTGAGATCATCCTCTTGCCCAGATGACCCTGGTCCCCTCTATCCAATACTGGCTGCATCCTCCCAATGCTCATTCAGAGTTTCCATGTTCCCTAATAGATTCAGGCAGCATATACTCACAGGAGCACTCTCTCAGCACCCCCAATTGCTGGTTACTACCTTCTTTTCACTCTGGCTGCATTTTAAGTTCCATGCCTCTGTTAGCACAGTGGTTGTGTAATGATGATGGCCTATCCCACTGTGTATGAGGAGTCCAAGTTCAAGTTAACGTTGAGGACTAGGTAGTCCATCCTCCCTGGGTTGAAGTTTTGCTGATGCCATGCAAGAAGTTTGGTCTCTTTTTCTCTGTCTTGGGGCAAGTCACCCCAACAGGGTCTCTAGGGTGACGGCCACTGTCATGTCCACTGAGAGTGTTGTCTCCCATCTCCCAACTCCAAAAAAACCCAAGGGCTCCCACAGGAGTGGGCAATCACCCCCACCCCTGCCTGCAGACTGACTTTTTCCTGTGTGTGCTCTCTCTCTTGAGCCCAAACAAGTTCCACCCTCCAGAAGTGCTCCCAACCAATCCCAGACAGCCTCCCTGGAGGAGCTGAAAAGTTAACCCATTATGGGTTGAAGTCAGGTACTGGCAGAGAAACAACCTTTCCTAAACATCTTCTAACCCTGCTGCCCCCAAAGGGGGATTACAACTCACCACCTTTTTAAGGCTTGATGTTCCCAGCGAGCATCCCCATGCATCAAACCAGCCACCCACTGTCCTACGTCATGAAGGATATGCACACTCCCCTCCCGCCACAGTCCCAGTGGTGCTACAGCTGTCTCACCATGAAGGTGGCAACTCTCTTAGCAATTAACAGGGCCCCTAGAGCTTGATGCACCACAATTGCTCTAGCTCTCTCTGGCTGTCCTCCTCCCCCCCGGATCCTTAGGATGGATTGATCAAAACTCCAATGGGTGGCACCCCAGGTCTAGAATATACAAAATCCAGCACTGCCTACTTAATAACCTGCCCTTAGACTAATTGCCCAACAACCTGTTGTCTAAAGTCTCCTGAACCTCCCAGCTGCCCACTTAGTAAAACCTTGCCATACCTCTCCCCAAAATTTGCCACTTCTCCCCAATTTTTCAACAGATAAATTGAACATTTAGAAATCCAGTGGTACTCATGACAAATATAAAATATAACCTAAACAGTTGATATTCAAATACAGACATCCAGGGGTATATCCCTTTTTCCACATCTTTTTTTCTTTGCGGAACCAACTAGAGTACAACCCTTTTGGCTGTTTTTAAAGACAGCCATCTACTTTTTGTAATGGAACACGGTATTCATTTTTATCATACCACAGTATTACTGTACCAGCTACCTGTCATTATCAAATGTACCGAAAGGTAACTATAAAGGTTAAAATACAAAGTTCAAAGTCTCAGGTTAATGGGCTAGTCCACTATATCATAAGAAAAGATATGTCCCCACCCATTCGCTGGTCTCGAAAGTTGGTTCATTGGCAGGTGGCTTTCAGTCCCTGATGCTACTTCTTTCGTGGTAGTCAAAATAGTAATAGAGGTCTGACTTGGTACACGGACGTCCGTAGGAATCATGGCCATCTTCGTTGTACCTAGATCTCACTCCATTAATGTCCTGAATCAGGGCATAATACTAACATACTATTTGCCAGCAGATTAGGCCTTATGGTCTATCAAGTCTGCTCGAACCTTAGATCCTTAGTTGGGTGCCGAGGCCCTCCCATCCCTTGTGATCCAGAAACCCCTACATCCATCCCCACCTCCCTGGGACAGGCCATCATCTGATACATCCACTTTCTGTGTCTGTCCCACCCTCTCTTGAAGACCTCCACTGTGGATCTCTGAACCAGCTCACCAGGCAGTGCATTCCAAGGGTCCACCACCCTCTCAGTGAAAAACCTCCTCCTCTTTTCCCCCCTCACCCTTCCACCTTCCAACTTCAAACCATGCCCTCTGGTGATACGTCCCTGCTTTAGTCTAAAGATCCCCTCCATGTTTACCCTATTTATTCCCTTGAGGTACTTGAAGACCTCAATCATGTCCCACCTGTCTCACCTCTCCTCCAA
Source organism: Neoceratodus forsteri (assembly GCA_016271365.2). Lineage (NCBI taxonomy): Eukaryota > Metazoa > Chordata > Ceratodontiformes > Ceratodontidae > Neoceratodus > Neoceratodus forsteri. The sequence continues at coordinate 213,101,164 of JADMNL010000024.1, forward strand.
TGAAAACAGGCAGAGCTCCTCAAGTCTGTCCTCATACGTCAAATCCCCTAGCCCTCGTATCATCTTTGTTGCCCTCCTCTGTACCCTCTCCAGGAGCTGTATGTCCCTCTTCAAGTGTGGTCTCCAGTACTGTACATAGTACTCAAGGTGTGGTCTAACCAGTCCATTGTACAGTGGCAGAATCACTTCCTTGCTCCTAGAGGTGATCCCCTCACGATGCATCCCAACATCCTGTTTGCCTTGCTAGCGCCTCCTGCATTGCTCAGAGTTATTCATACATGCATCCACCATGACCCCTAGGTCTTTTTCCCTAGTGAGGCCTCCAGCCCCTCCCAAGGTGTACCTGTGTTTAGGGTTTCTCACCAAGATGCAACATCTTGCACTTGGTGATATTGAAATTTAATTTCCATGTGTGAGCCCAGCTTTCCAGGGTGTCCAGGTCCTCTTGCAGGGCCAACCTCCCCTCTTCTCCCTCAACTACTGCTCCCATCTTGGAGTCATCCATGAAGAGACTCATTTCACACCCTATACCCTCCCTGATGTCCGATATGTATGCATTAAACAGGATCGGACCCAGGACCGAGCCCTGACGTACCCCACTACCAACCTCTCTAGGGTTCGAGAGCTCCCCACAGACCACTACTCTCTGGGTGCATCCAGCTAGCCAGTTTTCAATCCATCTGACCATCAAAGGGCCTACTCCTAACCCCTCAGTTTCTCCACCAGACCATTGTGGGGGACAGAGTCAAACGTCTTGCTGAAGTCCAAGAATAAAACATCCACATGCTTTCCCCTGTCCAGTTCTGATGTTACCCATTCGTAGAACTCCACAAGGTTGGTTTGACATGATCTACCTGGCACAAACCCATGTTGCCGACTATCCAGACCTCCCACCTCCTCCAAGTACACCCCCAATCGTTCCTTTAGTATACTCTCCATTAATTTTCCCACCACCGAGGTCAAACTGATGGGTCTATAGTTACCTGGTACTTCCCTAGACCCCCCTTTATGGATTGGCACCACATGTGCCTCCCGCCAATCCTTCAGGTACCCTCCCGTCTCAAGTGATTTGTTGAAGAGCTCCACCAGGGTGCAGCCAGTATATCCGCCAATTTCCATAGTACTTCGGATGAATGCCATCCGCACAGGAGATTTGTCTTTCTTTAGGGCCTTGAGGGCTAACCACACCCTTTGGCAGAGATAGCATCATCCGTCCCTCCACCTTACTGGCCTTTTTATCCTTACCCAGATGTGACACCCTGGGTACCTCTCCTCCCTCTTGCTCCATTTCTGTTGCTCCCCTGATCCCACTTACTGCTGCTTCTATCCCTTCGTGCCTTGCTTTGTAGATATCCCATCCCACTCCTAGTGAACACAGAGGCAAAGTACTAGTAAATACCTCTGCCTGGTCCTCGCCTCTTCCACCCACCCTCCTTCTGATCTCAATCTGCTGAGATGGCTCTTCGTTTTCTCCGCCTCCCAATGTACCGGAAGAACCCTTTTTCCCTCCATGTATCCCTGTGCCAGCCGCTGCTTTTACTGGACTTTGCCCTCACCATACGGGTGACTTTTCTAGATGCAAGATGGTACATTTCCTTATCCCTTTCCCTCTTGTTGTTTTATATTTTTGTAGGCTCCTTCTTTCTCTGACTGCTACCTGTACCTCACTGGACCACCAGCATGGTTTATGTGACCTTGCTCCCTTACGTTTCAACTTAGCGCAGATCCTGACTGCCTCATGAAGTCCCCGTTTTATGACCTCCCATCTCCTTTCCACACTTGTCATTGATGTAATACCCTTCAAGTGATCCTTGAGAATATTTCCCATGCCCATAAAGTCTGCCCCCCTGAAGTCCACTGCCAGTGTCCTAGATCTCACCCCTCCCCCATGCTTATTTAAAACCAGACAGTATTGTGGTCACTCCCAGTCAGGGGGTCCTGTACAACCATGTCCCTTACCAGATCCCCATCTGCCAGAACCACGTCCAGGACATGCCCCTCCCTTGTGGGCTCTATCACATGCTGTGTTAAGAACACATCCTGGAAGCCGTCCAGCAGCCTCTGCTCCTTGGCCACCTTAGAGGACATGGTTCCCCAGTTTGTACCTAGCATATTAAGGTCCCCATCAACACCACCCTTCCCTTTTGGTCCACACTGGGCAATGATGTTGTCCAGCAAACCATCCTCTAGAACATCACTCATCCCGGGGCCTATATACACCCAGCTTGACCTTATCTCCTGCTGGGATCTTAAAGTGACCCATAAGGCCTCCCGTTCTCTCTGCCTCTTCTACCCTAGCAATTTCTATGTCATCTCTAATGAACATAGCCACTTCACCCCTCTGCCCTCCTTTCTATCCTTCCTAAGCATAGTGTGCCCTGACATTTAGGTCCCAGTCATGGTTTTGTTGGCCCATGTCTCCATGACCACCGCCACATCCACCCCCCCCAAACAGCATGGCCTGGAACTCTGGCAACTTGTTTCCCAAGCTCCTGGCATTTACTAACACCAACCCCCATCCCTTATCCCTGATCCTCTTTGTCGAACCCAACCCAGATTCCTTATACTTCCATCCTCCCTCTGCTCCTCCTGAAACCTCCACCCCCAGTCTGTTTCCCCCCTTCCCCCCTTGGGCTTGAAGGCTACTCCCCTCATCTGGAGGAGAGGGCTTCTGGTCAGCCCCTCCCTTATCCCGTCCCCCCTCACAAGCTTAAACCCCACCTTTCTTGAATGTAGTCAGCCATCCCCTGTTTAAGGACTTCCTTCCCTAATGGGGTAAGATGAAGCCTGTCCCTGGCATATAGTCCCTTATCCTCTCAAACTCCATTCCAGTTCCCTAACACCCCCAACCCACTCTCCTCATCCCACTTCCTGAGCCAGTCATTAACCTCTGTGAGCTTCATTTTTTTCTCCACTGAGGCCTTTGGTACTGGCAACATCTCCGAAAAGGAAATGTTGCATCCATTATCCCGACAGACTCTGGCAAGTTCTTGGAACCTTGCTTGGATTTCCAAAATGCTATTTCCCTCTAAATCATTAGTTCCCAAATGCACCAGGAAATCCAGTTTCCCTCCACAATCCCTAACCATTTCATACACCATGAACTTTGCTCTGTGCACTGTCAGCCCAGAGATGCTCACTACCTTCATCTGGCTATGGCATCCACCCCCCTGTCCCTCCCACTGGATACCCCTAATCATCGAGTCTCCCAATAACAGAACCTTAACACCGCCATCATCCTTATGGTTACCTCCACTATGTCCTCTCAGCCCCCCTTCCCCACCTTTATTCATGATCTCAATTCCATGGGAGTCTTCCTGCCTTATTAGAGACCCCCTTGTCACCCTCCCCTTTCTGCCTCCCTCGCTATTTTGCCCACTTAACTCAAATCCCTCTGAATAGGTGTCCCTTTAACCTCTCTTATCCGAACCATTTATCCTGTTCCTGATGGTTTCCCCTTCTCCCACACTGCCATCCTCCCCCCTTGTAATAGCACCCCTGCCTCCAGAGGCTCTCTATGGGTCCCCTTTAGCTAGGTCCCCATCCTTGGTACTGACCCCCCCTGCCGAAGGGGGGCTCCTCTCCCACCTCCTTGTCTCCCAGTTTCTCTCCAATCATGCTCTTCTCCCTCATGTCTGCAATACGTTGCATCTCCCCCATTTGCTTAACATTTCTGTTTCCCCTTCTCCCTCTGGGACTATTTCTATCCTTTCCATAGCCGGTCTGTGATGCCCTATGGGTATCCGACTCCCTCCCCCCGGCCTCTGTATAAGTTTCCTCATTTCCACCAACCCCTTCCTCCCCCTCTAGGTTGCTTAGTAGCTCAAATTTATTGTGACACTCTATGTCAGCCTCCATCAAGTAACCCGAGTTTCCCCTGACTGCACCTCTAAACTGCCCCTCTTCTTCCCCTCTTGCTCTGTTCACCTTAGGAGTTCCCTTCCCACAGTCTGCTGTTTTAGGCTTCTGCACAACAGCAGCTCCTGACTCTTCCCTCTCCACTCTCTTTGTATTCAGAATGTTCACCCCGTACGCTTTCCCCTTAGCATCAACATCCCTATCTAAGTGTCCTCTGTCCCTAATATCCCCCCTCCTGCTTGCTGTAACATAATGTCCTGTAATTTCAGAGCATTGCCCCAGCCTCCCCTCGGCCCCACCCTTCTGCTGCCCATATCCACACCCTTTATCCTTGGACACCCCCCAGCTCCCCCAGCTTACTCCTTAACCAATATACCTCACTCCTGATACAAGATAGCTGTCTACAGAGTGGACAGCCTCCCTCTCTCCAGGCCCAATTGAGAATTATTGCCATCCCACAGCCTGTGCAGCCTACAACCCTTCTGAAGATGCCTGCCATGGTGGAATATGGCCACCCTGTTTATCCCCCTCTGTTTATAATGGCACACCCCCTTTTCTCAGTCCCTTTCCCCTGGAATACAGTTTCTCTCTATACTGACTGCAGTTATTTACAAATCCAATTTCAACCCCACCAATAAAGTTCCCAAGTCTCACAAACACATACAGTCCAGTGTGTGTTCAGTCCCACTAATAGTGTATGTATGCAGACATCAGGTACCGTATGATGTCACAGGCCCACCAGCTCCTGTTGCGTCAAATTTGAGTCCCAAACAGAAATACTCAGCCCTTCAATCCCAACCCCCAGTGGCTTTTCAGTATTAAATTTCACTCTAATTATCACTGCCAAACAACTGTTCCCAAGCCTCCAAAGTTACAATATCACAGCCCAAGTAACAGTTCTAACTCAAGGTAATAATTTTTAACACATAGAACTAATTTCACTTACAAAACTATTCGAATATTTCAGTTAAAACAGAATATAACCCCAGACCTCTGTCCTTACCAGCCTGCTGCTTATGCTCCCAAGTGAACAATGAAGGCCAAGGTAATTCCTGTTAAAGACAAGGTAATTCCAGCTAATGTCCCTCCCCAGCACCAGGCAAACAACACATTTAAATTTCACTCTAATTATCACTGCCAAACAACTGTTCCCAAGCCTCCAAAGTTACAATATCACAGCCCAAGTAACTGTTCTAACTCAAGGTAATAATTTTTAACACATAGAACTAATTTCACTTACAAAACTATTCAAATATTTCAGTTAAAACAGAATATAACCCCAGACCTCTGTCCTTACCAGCCTGCTGCTTATGTTCCCAAGTGAACAATGAAGGCCAAGGTAATTCCTGTTAAAGACAAGGTAATTCCAGCTAATGTCCCCTCCTCCTCATCAAAGTCAATCCCTCTTAGGCATGATGGGCGTAGATATCCTTGGCCACTCTCTGAGCCTCTTTCAACTGTAGCATATGATTGTGGGCACTCAAACCGTGCTTCTGTTAATGCTTCTGAAGAATAGCTGCAAACACCCACTCCTTCCTCTTGGACCCTATGATGTCCCACACTCTCTTAGGCAAGTTCGGGATAATCAATATTGTGGAACTTCCTGTCTAATATGCCTCTAAACAATCTGTTCAGCCTGGGATCACTCTGGCAAACTCCTAATGGCCGTACACAGTACTTGTCCCGGGGGAGCTATATGCCCTCATTGTACTGCTGCTCTCACCTCTCGTACTCCCTGCCAGGCCTGATTTTAAAGCTCCACATGGCACTGGGCTCCCATGCACTGCCGGGACTTCTGAATAACAGAGCAAGAGAATTGCTTTAAATGGCTCTTCATGCTCTTCTTCCCATACATCTTCCACTTCCAGATCAGACTTTTCTCCCTGATCTGCTGTGCCTTGGTCATTTGAGGTATCATGTTCCTTCTCCACAGGCAAAGGACTAGGTGTCTTACCAAAAGCTGACACTTCAGATGGTGCACCCAAGGGGAATGCTGGGGATCAATGACTTCAGGTGGCACTTGCTGTTCCATATTACTTCTCTTGGGTGCAACAAAATTGGATGAAGTCATTAATTTGAATGAGGGCACCACCTTAAGAACTGGTGAGGTATCTTCATGACTTGAACTGGATTTACTGGATATCAAAGGGCCAGTTGCAAGGTTATACTAGCCTGGGGGCTGGACTCCACCTTTCCATGGGACCCTGTGGTATCAGATTCAGCATTAGGGAGTGCAGCTGAAAGAGGTTTCTCCCATTCCTCTGAAAGAGTCTCTTCTGATGCCATGGAAGTAATAGACTGGCTTTGGCACCTTCGGGGCAACAGGTGGCCACAATGCATTTGCCCACTGCCCTTCCCCATAGCACCAGACATATACTAGAACTGGCTTGACCTCTGGGCCTTTATATTTGCAAAGGATACATTCTGTAATGGTAGCTAATCATTCCATTGTTTTCCAGGGCCATCAGAATAAGTGCATGGGTACATTAATATTTGATGCTGGAGAACTCTGTGCCATTTTATGTGCTGGACTCAGTCCACTCACTCCTGAAATAATAACTACATTTCTATCACTTTCAATTCCATTTCTCTTACTGTATCTATCCCTTTCCTGCCTGTTCCTCTATACAAGTAAAACACACCCAAAATCAATTGGCTTACTCTTGCACTAGGACTCTCTCTCTCTCTCTTTCTATCTGACCAGCAGAATAAGGAAAAGTACTTTATTTTTTTTATTTTTTGTATTTTTATTTTGGTCTTTAGTAACCAGGTAAGGCCCACTAGGCACAAGTGCCTGTTTTCAGGGGCAACCTGGGAGCACTGGGCAGTTAACTGACTTGCTCAGAGTCACACAGTATGCAAGCGGAGATTGTGAGAATCAAACTCAGGTCTGGTCTGCTGGATGTACCAAGCTCATTCACACCTTGTTCCTCTAACCTCTAGGCTATACTTACAAGGGTGCAATTTTTCACAAGTCTAAGTATGCAGGCACAGGCTTCCCGGGGGGGGGGTGCAAATGGGAAACAGGGGGAAACACTTTACAGTTTTTAATGGCAAAATAATAAATCTGAGCAAAGAAAGTGATGCTCTTGTCACCAATCAGCATGCTCCTCTCTGCCTACGTGCACCCCAGCAGAACGGCAAACAGTCCATGCCACACACCCTTTTTAGATGGTAGTCCAATCTCCTCTTTCAGGGACAAGAGTTTTCTTACTATTTGCTTATTCCTCACATCTTGCAGCCACAAGTCCCCCGGTAAAGAGCGAAATTCCACTGTTTGGTGCAAACTTCTTCACTGTCCCCAGCACCATCTTGGATTTTCAGTTCCAATAGTAAAAGTCCCAATCAGTCCATAGCCTCATCCAGCTACTTCCTGGGGCCAATCCCTTATGAAGAACACCACAGATCCCCAATGAGCCCCCACTTGTAGCCCCCTTCCCCAGTGTCTAGGAGTATGATGTTGGAATGTCCATGGGGAAGGGGCAGCCGCAACCAGAAACTGAAATGATGACTTACATTTAGTTCTTCAGGACTGGGAGGCAGATTCCTCTAAGAGAGTTCTGGGCTTGGAGGCAATATTGATAAGAAACACGCAGCAAAATGCAACATGCCAAAGTAGATCACAACACTGAATAAAGAACAAACTAGGATCCTTTAATATTGAAGTTGATACTCCATGGAGTGCATGGGATTTGGTGACGACATCCCATGGGGGAAAATAGTTTGGCAAAGGGACCATGGGTTCAGTTATATTAATTTTCCTGTAATGTCCATCTCAATGTCCATTCTGGTGTAGTCCATTCAGGCATAACAGTGCATTCCCCCACTGGTCCAGAAATAAATTTATCTCACTCCTCCCATACTCAGTACAGTACTCTAACATATACTCTGAATGGCAGGCAGCTTACTCTTCTCACACTTGGTGCAGACAGCTCTCTCTGGTGCCTATACTTCCAGTGCTAAACTCTTGCTCTATTTTATTTTTGTTTCCTTTTCTGAAATCCTTGGGACTGGGATAAGCCTCATGCTCTGACAACCCTGGTCCACTCTGTCCAATACTAGCTGGATCTTCCCACAGCTCATTCAGAGCATACATGCTCCCTAATAGACTTGGGTGGCATATACCCACAGAGGCACTCTCCCAGCACACCCAATTTCCTGGTTACCAGCTCCCGTTTACTCCTCCAGCTGCATCTTAAGTGCCATGCCTCTGTTAGCACAGTGGCTGTATAATGATTGTGGCCTATCCTACCATGGACAATGGGTTCAAGTTCAAGTTAATGTTGAGGACTAGGTTGTCCATCTTCCCTGGGTGCAAATCTTGCTGATGCCAAGCAAGAAGTTTGGTCTTTCATTTTGTCTCTTTCTCTCTCAGGATGAGTCACCCCCAGTGGGGTCTCTAGGGTGATAGCCACCACCACATCCACTCAGAGTGCTGTCTCTGACCTCCCAACTCTGAAAAAAATAAGGTCTCCCACAGGAGCTGGAAATCACCCCCACTCCCACCTGCAGACTGACTTGTTCCTGCCTGTGCTCTCCCTCTTGTGCCCAAACAAGTCCCGCCCTCCAGAAGTGCTCCCAGCCAATCCCAGACAGCCTCCTCGGAGGACCTGAAAAGTTAATCCATTAGGAGTTGAAGTCAGGTACCATCAGAGGGACAACCTTTCCTAAACATCTTCTAACCCTGCTGCACTCCAATCAATAAGGTTGCATGGAATGAATCTGCTGATGAAGAGCCAAGACACTAGGAATACTCTATAGCTTCACCTCAGCCACTGTATAGGCAATTAAAAATGTACATACCAGGAGACATCTGTAAAAGTCTTGTTTTTGGTGACCAGAAGCTTGTTCTTATTGAGAAAAATTACATAATGTTATTAGCATGCAGCAACTGGGAAAATAGCACAGTTGTAGTTTCTCATCGTGTTTGAATTTATAGTCTAGTCTTGCCAGAACAAATTAGCTATCATATGATATTGCTGTATAAGGAAACAAATCTTCTGAAAGAAGTCTGCATATAAGGGTTGCTGGATACATCCTCTGGTGTCAGCAGGGGGGTGGCAAACTGCATTTTGAATAAGGGCTCAAGGGGTTCCTGGCTCACTTCTATTTGTTTCCAGTGTGCCTTGCAGGACTGTGTGAGTCAGGAGATAACTGTTCGCAGATGGGCTGTGGAATAATATTCTCACAGGTTAGACAATGACAGTCTGCCTTGAGCCTTTTTATGCTGTTGCATTTTGTATTTGATTCTTGGTTTCTTCCCTTCCAAAATGAATTTTGTGATTAGCTTGTCAAAGCTTAGAAAAGTCTCTTCTTAGGATGATGTGGGAATAGTTTGGAGAAATATAAAAGTTTAGGTAAAATATTCATTATAAAGGCCTCAATTCACTGGAGGAATGAAAACACATAAGGGACCAGTTTTGAATATCTTATCTAATTATCTAGGTTTGGGCCATGTAGTTAAACCATGCTAGCTTGTTAGTCTGGACTACCAGTTTAACCCTGAGATATTTTATGAAGGACTGCTGCCATCAAAATTTAAAATCATGTATAGTATCAATAAAAGGTGTATAATTACATTTTAGCACCTCTGTCTTCTGCATTTTTATATGTTAGCCAACCATAACCCTGAATTTCGAGAGCATTACCAACAGTGCAGGTAAGGAGACCTTAGGATCTGTCAGATAAACTAATAAATTGCCTGCAAAGCATAAGTTTTTGGGTGGGGTTCCCAAGCTCCAGCCTCTTTATTTCTGCATTTTGATGTATAACTTGCTTCAAAGGTTCTATGTACAACACAAACAAACTGGCTATTATGGGCACCCTTGTTTGGTGCCCCAATTAAGTAGTAATGGTTTAGAAAGCATACAATTCATTTTCACATATGCCACAGGTGACTGATAAATGGCTCATATCAAGGAGATGAAAGTTTGAATGAATCCCAAACATTTGAAGAATATAATACAGAAAAACCATGAGACCTGACCAAACACCGCATCAACATCAATAATGAGAAGGAGAAATGATAAATTGGACTGTTGTACATGATGGAGAATGTGGCTCATTCATTTAATATTGTACTGGGCCTGTCTCAATGACACAAAGACAGTTTAGTCATTGTCTATGAGTATCAGGAGGAGCTTCTTTTATCCCTTGTCCAAAGTAGTTGCAAAGATTTTATAATCGTTATTAAGGACAGAGTTCAGACGATAGGAATCACAATCACGGGAATTCTTCACCAGCTTTGAAACAGTAGAAAGTATTGAACATTTCCATGTATCAGGGATGTCCCTCATTGTAAAATTGTTTGAAGCATTTTACATTTTCTAGGGATAAAGGTATGTTTAAATGTGGTACAAAATTCTGAACTGTACCTCTCCAGACCCAGGCATTTATTGATCCTGAGATTGCTGTTAGCCTCCAGAATCTCCTCAGAGGAAAATGGTCTAACTAAATGCGTGTTGTAATACCTCCAAAACCTGTGATACGTGTAGCTTTATGAAAAAAAAAATCAGTTAGGCAAGCTTCTGATACTTGGTTATCTGAATGTAAAGATTCTGATTGTACTTCTGAAAGGCACAAAGGATATCCTTAGTTTGCAGCTGAATTTCTATAATTACAGGATCCCTTTGTTTTAGGAGTCTCATGGTTTCCTTTGCCTCAGCTAATGGGTTAACAGCTTAGCTTGTGACCCCCCCTCAGAATACTTATACAGTATTTAGGATACTGTATCTCAAAGCAATTTCTGTTTAAAAAATCCAAAGTTCCTGAATAGTCTGTTATGTTCTTTTCAATTCCAACAATACTAAATTATTCCCCTTTATGTAAAATATGTAACTTATCTAATTTTGACAAAGTCTTTTAGCTGTTGCTTCCATATCTTTTCCTTCCGGGAGGCACAGGCTATAAACACAACCCCGAATACCATTTTTACAGTGTCTCAAAGTATGTGTAGATGAATGTCTTCAGTATAATTGAACTGGAGTATGTCTTTAAAGTTATTTGTTGTAAACTCCACACAATTTGGATCATTCAGTAATGAAGTATGAAATTGTCAGTATTTTTTTAATTCTCTGTCCAGCTGCAAAGTAAGGATTAGTGGAGCATGGTCAATTAAAGCAACCAGCTTCATATCATAGTTTCTAACTAAGGTTAAGTATTCTAAAGTTACAAACATGTATGTAATTCTTGAATGAGTACCATGTCAAATTAGATGAAGGAGGTTTAGCATGTCCTGAAATACATCATTGCAAATTGACTTACAAGGTCAAGACAGCTCTAAACTGGACATATGAACAACCTATGGACTAATCAGTAGAAAATGAAGTTATAAATAGGGATGTAAACCAAAAGATGCATCTAAACACATTATGGTTTAATCCAGAGCATTTATAAACAAACAAACAACAAATACTAAGCTAATTTCTGACTTCAGCAAAAAAAAAAAAATAACATACAATAACGTGTAATGCTGAATCTTTTCATTTATACTCAGTGTAGCATAATGCGAATTTCAAAATACATGCGAAAACAATATTTTTTCATCTTGGGGACATAAAGGAATACACAGATGGACAGACCTTATCAAAGGAAATAAATTATTATCTTGGCAAGAAATTCAAACCACTTTTTCTTTGAACATATCAGACTTATTTAAATATCTACAAATAAGTGACATTTTCAAGAAAGATTTCAATAGATGGAAAAGGGTGCCAAGGTTTACCAAAACAGAAGAGGGACTATTCAATAAGAATGCTAGAAGGAAGGGCCTATTTTCATGGTTATATAGTCTGTTAGTAAATACTTCTACCAAGATATATAGAACAGTAGTAGAAAAATGGAATATGAACTACAATTAAGTATAACTGAAAGACAATGGAAAACAATCTATAAGTCAGTAATAAACTATAAAACAAAAGAGACAGAACAGTTCAATACAAAATTATCAACAGAGCTCACTTTACACCATACAGGTTAGACAAAGCAAATCTATTGAATAATTCAAAATGTTAGCACTGTGATCAAAACTATGCAAATTCATTTAATATGCATTGGAATTGTGAATTGATAAAAACATTGTGGATGAAAGTGATGTTCAGTTTGGGAACTTGGGGTGTTTTTCCTATAAAAATGATTGTTCAGACATTATTTTACAATTATATGAAAAAAGAGTGTTTTCTAACTTTGAACTAAAATTAATCTCGACAGCTATTATGGCTTCCAATCGAATTATTCTAAAATATTGGAAAGAGCAAAATAAATCCAAGAAATTGCCAAAAGAAGAACGGTTAGAATTATTTTTTTCTTTGTTTTGTTGCCAGCAATTCTTCTCCCCATAGCAAAATACTGGCAGATAATTAATACTAAAGTACAGCACTGGTCAGATAATCTATTTCTCAGAAATAACTGATATTAAACAATAACAAATCTATCTAAATCTATAACTATTCATGAAATAAACTGTTAAGTTTGGGTAAAGTATAATAGAATACAACATAATGAATATAATGAGTTCTAATAGAAGTAACAAAAGATGTCTTTTTTCAACTATGTATGTAATTTATTTATGTTACATAGTACAATGCTATTTATATTTGTTATTGTACCAATGTGTCTGATGTATTAAATGAAACCCTAAATAAAAATTATTGATGGGGGAAAAAAGTGCCATGTCAGCTTGAATAACATGTATGGGTGAGATTTCAAAGGGCTGCTTCCAGTTTTCAGATGTGACTACATGACATCCACCCAGATAGGTAGACCATCTAAGAGGTAGTCTAACTTCTGAATGTGACTGCCACAACTTGCACTCTGAGAATGATGCATGCATCAAAATTCTGATACATGAATAATTTTTTGACATAAATTGGGTAAAATGTTACAAATGCATTGGGATTTTTTAAAATATGGTGCAAGCATCATGACACATTTGCTGGGATGCAGCACCAACTGAAATATAGCAGTGAGTGCTGCATCTATAGCTTTGAAAAACCCACTCATAATCTTGAGCTCTTGAGTTCAATTATCTCCAGATAGCTACCCAGCCTTATTGTTCAAGTACTTTCCTAACTAGCTTATCAGCTGCTGGTTGTCTGGGGAGGGTTCTTATCCATTGTATTTAAAGGTGAATTAGGAGTTAAATTAAAGTCCCCCCCCATTAATAGAATTCTTTTAACATTAGTTAATACAATCACCATGAGCAACTGCATGTCTGGATCATCTTTTGCAGGGAGATAAATATTACAAATTTTCATTTCTAGACACTAATGCATATTGTTTATTGTTTTATAATGTACCTCTCATTCCAACAAACAGGTTTTATGGGGCACAAAAACAGCTGTACCCCTTTATTTCCCCCTTTAAATAGAAACTTATGAGAATCCAAACTGTTTTTAAGTGTGTTTGCTCTGTCATAGACAGATTTATTTCCTCTAACAAAATGAGATTAGGTATCTCTTTTCTAATAGCAGAGAGCATCCTTGAGCATTTTATTGGATTATTTAGGCTACTAACATTCTGGGAGTATATTTTAAAATGTGCTTGCTTTGTCATGATTAATGTAAGAGTGCACTAAACTTATTAACTCCTCATGAGAGTCTCTCCTTCTCTGTTGACCAGTCCTGACAGGATCTTCCTTCAGCACATAAAAAGGGCATTTACTTAAAGAATAAGGAGTAGTGTCACTCCCTCCATTTCTAGCAAGATCCCCACTGGTTACCTGTGAGCTTCTGGTTGATAACACTTGATATAAAGAATTAAACTGGAAGTTAGAGGGTCATCTCACATAGGAAAAAGACAGAAGCAGTGAAATTTCAGATAAGCATGATAAAAATAAAATGTTAGTGGTAGTCCCAGCCAAGGGGTTTGCCATGGAGTTTAGTGGCTGGGCTTAGGCACATTTCAGATGAAAAGTGCAATAAAGAAACCATATTTGAGTGTCAAGGACTGAGAAAATAGTAATGAAGACACATAATAAATATTAAGAACTGCATGCAGTCTGAGCAACAGGGTGTGTGTGTGTGTATGTGTGTCTGTCTGTCTGTAGGGAGCACTGGATTTTGTTTAATTTATCTGGAAAATACTTCGCACACTGCACAGTATCTCTTTACTTGTTTTAGGTACAGTGTATTGTGGGGGGGGGCTGTAGGAGGTACTTCTGGAAAGGAACTTGGCACCAGTGGAGTGACTGTGAGACAATTTCTTCTTTTTTCTAGCCACTGTGAGATGACATACCTACAAATGGCATTGGGCAGGACAGCAGATATGATATTTGAGCAGACAATATAATCTGACATAATATGATATGATAGATGATATATCAGGTGATATTATTTTATCATTTGCCATCTACTATATTATAGCAGGTGATATTATCTTCTTACATATTGTATGATATTATCCTATTTTCTCATGTATCATACATTATATCAGATTATATTATCTTGTCATATATCATATCAAATCATATCAGAATATATTATCATATGTAGATGAGAAAATAATAAAAGAGGGGTGACAATGGGGAAGTAGTGGTGGTGGGTGATCTGAACCTGCCAGGCATTGACTGGGATACTCCAGTGGCCAGAAGCACCAGAAGTAAGGCCTTGCTGGATGCCTTCCAGGACTGTCTGCTGGTACAACTAGTTAAAGAACCCACCAGGCAGACTGTAATTCTTAGTGTGGTGCTTACCAACATGGAGGTGATTGGAGCTGTGAAAATAGGGAAAGCACTGGGAAATAGTAACAATAACTCCATTTGGTTTGAACTGGCCCTTGGGTCTGGAAAACTCCAATCAAGAGCTGAAATCCTGTATTTCAGAAGGGTGGACTTCAACAAGCTGAGGAAGCTGGTCAGGGAAAAGTTAATCATGGTGGACAACATGGATTGGTGGAAGAGAGATGGAAGTAGTTAAGGGAGCCATTCTCAAGGCATCTAAGTTTTGCAAGAGAATAGTAACCAAAAATAACAGGTTTAAGAGACTGTTATTGCTCTTGGCACTCGTCAAGAGTTCAGGAATTGGTGAGGGCAAAAAAAAGGTCTTCTACAAGAACAAACAAAAAAAAAGCAGGAGAGGAAGAATGTGGAGAATACATACCAAAAAATAGGGAGGCAAAGAGGGTGATTATGGAAGCAAAGGCAGCCACAGAGCTGCGTATTGCAGAAGTGGTCAAGAACAGAGATTCAATGCATGGGGAATAAATGTAGTGCTTGTGCAGACTTACTGTGATCATTGTTTTATTTGGTCCTTCTCACTCCCACTCTCGGTAGAGGGCTAGCAGATTACGAAATGAAAAGACCTAGCAGGAGGGTGAGATGAGTGCCGGAGGAAGAGGAGGTGGGGAGGATGAAGGGTGAAAAAATGAACTAAGCACTGAGGAGAAGGAGACATGAGTTTAAGGATGGTTAGGGGTGGAGTTTATTCCCCTGCATTGAACCATGGGCTAAGCCCTCCCATTCAATGCATGGGGAATGAATGTGGTGCTTGTGAAGACTTACTGTGATAATTGTTTTATTTGTTCATTCTCACTCCCACCTTGGTAGAGGGCTATCAGATTATGGAATAAAAAGGCCCAGAAAGAACAATGTGGAAAGAAGTGATAACCTCCTCCAACTCACAGAGAGTATAATAGCATCACACAGGAGAGGAAACCCCCTCCCTGTGGGGGAAACCTCTGAGGAACCATGGCTGCTAGCCACCTTTCCTCTGGGCACATTAGGAAGAGATCATCTTAAAAACTATTCTTATTTCTTGCTCTGGGTTGGAAATGTAAGTTTCAAAACATGATGAAGTCTATCTTCTGAAGTTTTTTGATGATGTGAGCTGGGATATTGTTTTGAGATGCTGAAGAGGCAGCACCAATTTGGAATGAGTGACCACAGTATGAGAAGGGGTTTAATCCCAGTCTTTGGAGTAGAGTCCTCACATGATTGATACATTGCTTCATAGTCAGAGGGTTCTTTTCTGAAGTAGATAGGAAAGGATATGATGGTTGGGAATTTGAATGATAATGGACGAGTTGATCTAGGACCCAGACGGGACACCAGCTATTGTAGGTAGGATAGAAGCTGATTTGGACTCCTTTGTGAAGTCTATTGGTTTTTGATTTTGATAAGTGGAGAATATAGTGGTCTGCTCACTTCTTTAAGTTAGTGACTGACAGGAATTCTGAGGAAGATAATGACTGAACTGTAAATTCTCCAGGGTGGAGGAAACTGTAAAAGGTTAAGCAGACAACTGATGTGACCATGATGTTGATTGAAGATTCAAAAGGTTTTGAATGAAGCAAGTCCAATAATTGACAGAATATAAGTTCATTTATAGGAAGTCACTTTGGTTCTTTCTTGATAAATGACCTGCTCATACTGAGTAACAGGAGCTTAACAGATGAGTTTGACAAAACGGAGGACATGGTTGCAATTGCTTGGGCAAGTAAGAACTGCACTCAAGATAAATATTGATGTATGGTCCTGGAAGAAAGATTTAAGGCTTGGTGGCAGTAAGTGATAAGTGACAGAATGAAGTCAATTGAAAATTATGCAGCATGACTTGGTTGGGTAGAACAAAAAGTTATATACTTCTTCCAAGCAGTGGAATAAGTGGCTCATGTACTGGGCGATAGGGTGGACCACATCAGGGTTTGCCCTTGTTGATGATAAAAATTCAGGTCATGATGAGGTCTGAGAAGCTGGGATGTTGAGTCATGAAGTGGTTGGCTGAAGGACAGAGTTGGCAAAATTCCTGAAACTGGAAATGAGAGTGAGCGAATCAGCAGCTTTATTCATAAGGCCAGGTACATAAAAGCATTGCATAGTAAATTTATAGTACAGAGACAATCAAGTCAGCCTCCGCATGAACAATATAATAGAACTAGATGAAGATCTGCCTTTATTGATTATGGCCACTGAAGATTGGTTGTTGGAGAATATCGACATGGTTTGAAGAGACCAAAGATGACCCCATGTGAAGGCAACGCTTGCTAGCGGGTAGATTTTGAATAATGGAGACGTTTTTGAAATGTCTCTGAGGTAACGAATTTCAGGAGGCCAGGGAGAGGTAAACCATGAATGTTCAAAGATTGCAGCAAATTTGTAGGCAGGGGATGCATCAGTACAATTTCTTGGATGTAGATCTGGAGAGGGATCTTTGTAGAATATGGAGCAACTGTTTCAAGAAGGTATAAAAAGGGACCACATTGCCAAATCTGATTTAGCTAATGCTGAAATAGTGACATGGTGATGCAGCATGGAAATGGAAGAAGCAAGCTGGAGGAGGTACAATATGAAAGAATGCCCTTGAGGGATGATGCGCATGGCAAAATTCAAATATCCTAATAGAGAAAGTAGTTAAAGCTTTGTACATGAGGATCAATTGAAGGAGTCTATGAGTGTTTGGTTCCTGTGCAATTTATCCATAGGCAGGCGAACTTCCATGCACAGTGAGTCAATTTTGATAGCAAGGAATTCAGGTGAAGTAGTAGGACCCAGTCTTTCTGGTTGACAGAGGTACTCCTAAGTGTTGAAAAATGATCCATAAGAGAAGAAATACTTGCAATGGGAGGATGGTTGGGTGGATCAATAAGGAGGAAGTCATCCGGACCTGAATTACTGCAGGGGAACAACAATAGTTAAGTAAGAGCCAACGAAGAGTGTCTGCAAATAAATTGAAAAGTTTGGGACTGCTTTAAATAAATTGAAAAGTTTGAGACTGCTTTTGTACCCCAAAGTTAATCTCACTGCAAAGCAGTAATTGTCCTCCCAGTGAACGACATAAAGATGCCACAAAGAAGGGTGACTTGGAAGTAGCTTAGAAGCATCAGTTATTTCAGCCTTAGAAAGCCAAGTGCCAGGACCAAATTGTTTAATGATGATGATTGCATTGCCTGTGCGGGCATAGGCTAGGGAATAGTCTTCTGAAGGAATCAGAGAGTTGATGCTGGGTATAGGCTTTGAATGAGGAGCAGTGAGATCAATAATCAACCGCTTCTTTCTTGAGAATTTTCTAGTGGCTACACCAATAGAACTGATTCTGCAGGATGGAAAAGGTGGGTTCTGGAAGGTACTTAGAAGAAACTCTTTTTGTAATTCCTTTTGCAGAAATTGTTGGACGACTTCAGGTTCTTGCATAACGGATTGTAGATTCTTGCAGACAAAGGATTCTGATGTGATAACTGAGACTCCAGTATGAAAACCTTCAGTGAAACCAGTTATGAGCAATTTCACGAGGGCTCGGTTTGGATGGGAAGACAATGCAGCAGCTAGGGCTTGCATAGTCACACTGGAGGAAGGATGCAATAATTGTCATTGCTTAGGCCGGGGCATCTTCAGACATATGAAACAAAAATGAGCATCCCCACTGAAACTGCAGACACGAAGGAGACTTCAGCCTGGGCATCCTTAACTGTTAAAATTGCTACAAATAGGTTGATTATGAAAATATTTAATTGGGAGGCCACGTCTATCAGTATTAGAGCGTGGAAAAGCCCTAGGATTAAAAATAATGAAAACTATGTTAGCAGGAGAGATAGGTCTTGATGCAGAGGTCCTGTGAGTTATAATAGGTGGTTCAGATACTGTTATTGGATAAAGAGATGCAAAATGCAAAAAGGAGCCACATATTTGGCAGGAAAGTGCTTGTTGACCAGCGAAATTACAGCAAGACAATTCATTGTCAAGAACAGCCCAGTTAAGTTTGAAGTTAAAATGAGTTAAGGCAGCCACTGCTTTACCTAAAAAGAGCAAAGATAGTCATAAAATTGAGTGCCATCATAACGAACTCCGAGGTTTCCAACCAAGCACAAGTAGGAGTCCAGTTCCTCATGCCTAGATGCGAAGGTGGAGCAGACTATGTTTCTATATAAGCTAAAATCAAGCACAAATTCAGGAATGGTTAGTTTCTTAAAGGAGCCTAGGGTCTTTAGCTTTGAGCACGATAGAAACGCCTCCGCATGTAACTACTCGATTCTCGATAGTGTCATGGGAAGATATGAGGAAAGAAATTAAGTTAACATATATTCCTTCTATGATGTCCTTGTGGAGGTGACTAGGAATGAGATGTGCAGGAGACACTGTATGCAAGGGTAGAAGGAGGTGTAGAAGTACCTGAACTGGTAATATAGTAACATAGTAATTGATATCAGATAAGGATCGCTAGGCCCACCTTGTCTGCCCATGTTCTCTGCCTGAATCAGCAGCCACTGATCCTAGTTGGTCATTGGCTTTCACCTCTCTTTTCTACCCCCAGGGGTCTCTTATGGCTATCCAAGGCATGTTTAAATCACCCCACTGTGCTCATTCCCACCACTGTCTGTGGTAGGCTATTCCAAGCATCCACCATCCTTTACATGAAGAAAAATGTCCTCACATTCCCCTTTATCCTGCCCCCCCAATCTCATATAGTGCCCTCTTGTCTGTGTATAACTCCTGTACTGAAAGTTCATAGAATCATAGAAGCTCGACAGAAGAAAAGAGCCATACTGGCCCATCTAGTCTGTCCTTTCCCCCCCCCTACAGTTCCCCCTCCCTGCCAGCACCTGCCCTTCCCTGATACTCATCCCCATATGCTTGTCCCACGCCCTCTTGAATTCTTCCACCAATTTAGCCCCCACCACTCTGTTAGTCTGTTTCAGGGCTCCACCACCCTCTCAGTGAAGAAACACTTTCTCACATTACCCCTGCACCACCCACTTGCACTTTGCTCAAGCCCTTAAGATAATTGAAGGTTTCAATCATGTCTCCCTGTTCTTGCCTCTCTTCCAGTGTAAAAATATTGAGGTCATTTAATCTCTCCTCATATGTCTTCTGGTGCAAGCCCTGCACCGTCTTAGTTGCCCTTCTCTGGACCGCCTCCACCCCGTCTATGTCCTTGCAAAGATGTGGCCTCCAGAACTGAACACCAGACTCCAGATGAGGCCTCACCAGCGTTTTGTACAGTGGCATCATCACCTCCCTTCTTCTGCTAGTGATACCCCTTCCTATACATCCCAACATCCCACTGTCCCTCCCCACAGTCTTGTTACACCGTTTGGCCACCTTTAGGTCATCTAAGATGATTATCCCTAAATCTATTTCCTCCCTTGAAACCATCAACAGCTCCCCCCATCCTGTAACTCTCCACAGGGTTTCTGCACCCCAGATGCATGATTTTACACTTCTTTGCATTAAAGTTTAATTGCCACACTTTGGACCATGTTTCCAGCTTTCCCAGGTCTCTCCTCATTCTTTTGACTCCCTCTAGAGTGTCTTCTCTGTTGCAGATCATGGTGTCATCTGCAAATAGGAAAACCTTCCCTTCCAGCCCTTCAGCGATGTCACTAATGAAGGCACTGAAAAGGACTGGCCCCAGGACTGATCCCTGAGGCATTCCACTGGTCATCCTCCTTTCTCTGGACTTGATACCATTTACCACTACACTCTGTTTTCTGTCCCTCAACCAGTTTCTAACCTAGTTCTCCACTTTGTGGCCCACCCAAGGCTACCTAACTTGTTTACCAGCCTACCCACACTAGTAACTGGGATTCTCTCTGGCTCACAGGTGGCCCGTTCTCTCCCTAAGTTCCACAATGCTGGTAGTCCCCATTTTGCTCCTCGCCCTTTTTGCACTCCTGGGGTCTCTGCCACCCTCTTCCTACCCAAAGCTGTTGTTCAGTCCTTCAAATCACCCTCCCCTACCTTTCACGTCTCCCCTCTTTGCTACCTCCTCCCCCCACAGATCACCTATTTGCCACCAAAAGAAAATCAGCCTATTTTAAGAATGCAATTACGAACTCCTGGGGTAATGGAAGAGACTTCTGGAAAAACATAAAAAAAGTCACTGGGAAACAGTCCAAATCCCCCCCATCCATGCTCAACATAAATGGAGTTACTATACTTGACCCTAAAATCATTGCGGACACTTTCAATACAGCTTTCACCTACCTCAGCAGAGTTCTACCCCTGATTTCTTTAATGAAGATGATGTTCCTATGTCCCCAATGACCACTACATCAAAAAATCAACCACCAAGTCAAATAATCAATCAGTCATCCTAAATGATTGTCCCAGTAAGAAAAAAGGTGGTGGTATTGCTATATACATCTCTTCCTCCCTCCACGTTTCTATTTTGAAACAATCAAGATGTACCAGGTTCGCAAGTATGTTATCAAAGCCATTAGCAAATCCAGATCCAGCA
The DNA here is from genome assembly GCA_016271365.2 of Neoceratodus forsteri. NCBI lineage: Eukaryota > Metazoa > Chordata > Ceratodontiformes > Ceratodontidae > Neoceratodus > Neoceratodus forsteri. Next base: position 213,122,190 of record JADMNL010000024.1, read on the forward strand.
ATGACTCCCTCGACCTTAAACTCCTGTCCCTCACCCTAGATGAGGTATTCGGGCCTTTGACCATGATTTTTAACCTCTCTCTCAGCCATAGCCAGTTCCCTGACAAGTGGACGTCTGCCACTGTTACCCATATCTACAAAAGTGGTGACAAAGCTGATCATGAGAATTTCAGACCAATCTCCACTCTACCTCCCCTCTCCAAGGCACTGGAACGTATTGTCTCTGACCAGCTTACAGACTTTCTGAATAAACACAACATCCTGTGCAGGCAACAACATGGGTACAGAAAAGGACACAGCACCTCCTCGGCACTACTTGAATTCACCGGCGCCATCCATAACTCACTAGATAATGGTCATCAAACTGGCTCCATTTTCATCGATTTAACAAAAGCCTTTGACACCGTTAACCACCACCTCCTGCTGATCCAGCTCCAAAATACTGGGCTCTCAGTTGACTCCATTAGCTGGTTCAAAAGCTACCTAGACAATTGGACCCAAAGAGTAAGAATTGCTGATACTCCCTCTGATGCCAGACCTGTCCGCTTGGGTGTCCCCCAGGGTTCCATCCTGGGACCCTTCCTCTTTAGTCTGTTCCTAAACTCACTACCGGATTCCTACCCTGAACAAATCATACTCTAAGCTGATGATGCAGTAATCCTAGCCTCACAACATGACCCTAAACTACTGCAAGTAAAACTCCAGCAGGGTTTCTCATCAGTCGAAACCTGGTTCCTAAATCATAAACTGATCCTCAATCAGAAAAAAAACAAAGTCCATGATTTTCAGTAGCTGTCACAACAAAAACAAGCAGTACTACCTCTCCATTATAACCAAACAAGGAGTCACTCTTCAACAAACACAATCCTTCAAGTACCTTGGCATCACCCTTGACTCCCATCTCTCCTATGTTGCCCACATCAATAATGTTGCGAATGCTGCTAATACCCAGCTGGGTCTACTGTTCCGGCACAGGAAACACCTAACCTCTAAAGCATTGTCAGTCACCGTCCATAGCTCTATCATTAGCATTACTGATTATGGATTTATCATTTACGGCTCTGCCACTGCCACCTCTCTCAAACGTGTTACTATCTCCCTAAATAAGGCCTGTCAACTCATCACCGGATCCAACCGTCTCACTCACACATGTGACCTCTACTGTCAAACTGGGTGGCTGCAACTCGACAGTCGAATAAAATACCAAACCTGCATCATAGCCAAGAAAATAATGATGGGATTTGCTCCTCCTGGAGTCTGTGCTCTCCTTACACCCAGATACAGCAACTTCAATACAAGGAGGTCCAAACCTCACTCTCTGCAAATCCCCCGGTGTCGCACAACCCAAGGACAAAGATAATTTGCCTATAGGGTACCCAGCTGGCTAAATTGTCTCTGTAGTGACATCTCCGCCACACCCACACTCGGTGTCTTCAAGACTAGGCTTTGCCTCTCCCTGCTTGCCTCCATCTCCTGTGACTGCTCATCCAAGCAGTACTCATATCTTGCGCACATGCCTCCTCGTCAAGCACTTCTGACCAACATTGCCCCCATGTTGGCACTTACACCTGTATGTCCATGACAAGGCCTCCGGGCTGCCCTGCCATCCGCCCCGTTTCACCCCCCTTCTTTTTTGCTCCCTCCTTCCCCCCACTGCCCCCTCTTACTCCCCCTCTCTTCCAGCTCCTCCCACCCTTTTTCTTTTCCTCCTCTACCGTCTTACACCCTGCGATCTTCTTTCTCCCTCACCCAACCCCCAGACCTACCTCTGTCCTTATTTCCCCCTCTCCTTGTTGCCTCCTGTATTCCTTGAAATTGCTTGTCTTATTAGTCAAATGTTAATGATCGTTTTACTGTATGCTGTATTCACTGACGTGGAACCTTTGTAAAAGGGCCTCGGCTCAAAGGTATTGTTGTAATCCTAGACTGAAATAAATAAATAAAAAAATAAAAACACCTGGCATCCCGGGCCCTCCATACTTCCCCCCCAGCTTCCGCACTGGTCTGATTGCCCTCAAGTTGCACACTGTGTCTAGTCCCTCGCTTTCCAACCCACCCCCTCCTCCCACCGCAAAATCCTGGCGGCCTTGTCCAGACACCTGGTAACACTCCTGCTTTTGATGGCAGGGACATCGAGGTCAACTCCGGTCCTACCCCCTTCCCTCCTATTCAACCCCCTTGAGGCCTAAAGTTGGCTCACTTAAGCATCAGGAGCCTTCTCCTCAAAATCTCATTGCTACAACCAATAGCCTTGTCCCTCTAGCCCGATGTCTTAATCATAACTGAGTCATGATTAAAGCCACGATGACTGTATCTCCATCCCAGGCTACACAGTCATCCAAAATGATTGTCCCAGTAAGAAAAAAGGTGGTGGTATTGCTATATACATCTCTTCCTCCCTCCAGTTCTCCCTCGTACCTATATCACCTCACCTGCCATCTACTGAATCACTAATGGTTCAAATCTCCCTCCCCCACTCCATTCCCATTTTTATTGCAGGCACACATTGTTGCCCCAGCTCCCCCTTGTCCACCATAACCGACCTCCTAGCAGCCCTTCAGTCACAAGCACCCGGTGGTGAGCTCCATGTTCTAGGTGACTTCAACGTGAACTGGCTGTCCTCCTCCCACTCCAAAATTCAAAATGACGTAGCCGCTCTCAACCTGTTGCAGCTGATCAGTGAACCCTCCTGTCTAAACACCATAACTGTAAATCACTGTCTAATCGATTGGTCTCTCACCTCTCACCTGCACAGAATAATCCCTGCTGGACTTCTTCCCGACTCCATAAGTGATCATCATCTAATTTACGCAGTCCGTAAAATCCATAGGTCCAAAGCTCCTCCCCCTAAAACTCTGTTGACTGGTTCGTACAAGTCTCTGGATCTCGCCCCCCTTCTACATGAGCTGGCCTCCACTGACTGGTCATCATCCCATGCGCCACCTCCATTGATGCCACACTAGACTTTTTTAAGTCCAAGTTCTTCTCAGTTTGGGATGCTTATGCCCCACTCAGACAGACCCGTGTGTGGGGTTCACACCTGCCATGGATCACCACTGACCTCATGGCCTGCCTGTGGGCTAGGGATCAGGCATGGAAGATTCACAAAGTCACTGGCTCCGAGTTGGATCACCAGTATTATCGCACTTTTTGAAATGCCTCTACAAGAGCAATTCACCTGGCCAAGGCAAACTACTTTAAATCCACCTTCCTCACTAACTTAAATCACCCCTCCAAATTCTGGAAGGTGGTACAATCCCTCTTCCACCCCCCATCCCAGCCCCCTACCACTATCATTAAAGCTATCAGTACCACATTAACTGACCCGCTTGCAGTGGTAACCAAATTCATTTCCTTCTTTACTTCTTGTACTGCTTCGCTCCTGTCCCCCCCCCAGCCTCCCACGGCCACGCTCCACCAGCCCCACCTGTACCTACCCAAGCCCCTCTCCCCTCTTTCTCCTTCTGCCACATCACACCGGTCATAGTTTATAAGGCCCTGCTCATGCTAAACCCCCTCCAAGGGCAAATGTCCCCCCAGGCTGGACTCAAAAATGCTTTTCCTGGTGTCCCCCGCCATCGCCTCCCCCTTTGCCTCTCTCTCTCTTCAACATCTCTTTCTCTCTCTCTCTTCCATCCCATCAGAATGGTAACATGCCACCGTCATGCCCCACCCAAAAGGTGGTGACCTCTGCTCCCCTGGAAACTATTGCCCTATCTCCTTCCTCTTCATTCTGGCAAAATTACAGGAACTCCTCGTCCTCTCCCAGCTCTCCTTCTTCCTTGACTCCACCTCTTTCTTCACACCTTACCAGTCTGGGTTCAGGAAGTCCCACTCCACCATTACCTTCCTACTAAGGCTCACTGAATCCATCCATACCGGCATGGACCAGGGCCTCATCATCTCCACCATATTTGTCGATCTTGCAAAGGCTTTCGACACCGTCTCACACCGCCTCCTCTTATCCAATCTTACATTAGCAGGGCTTTCAAGTGATGCTACTGGCTGGTTCCACTCCTATCTTGTAGGTAGGACCCAATCCATCAGAATTGGAAACACCATCTCCTCTTCCCTCCCCATCACCACCGGTGTTCCTCAAGGCTCCGTCCTTGGCCCTCTGCTATTCTTCATCTTTCTCAATGACCTGCCCTCTGCCTGCCCACACACATCTATCCACATGTATGCGGATGATACCATCCTATTCACATCTGACCCCTCAACCTCTGATGTGACAACTAGACTACAGCGAGACTTTGAGGAAGTCCAGCACTGGTTTTGTGCAAATCAGCTCTTCCTGAATGCCAAGAAGACAGTCTCTATGACCTTTTGCACAAGGCAGAGACTCCCGGTTCCCTTCCCTCCTCTCTTTCCACACCCTGGATGGGATAAAGCTGGAGGGTTGCTTCTCCTTTGGATATCTTGGGGTCTGGCTCAACCAGCACCTTGACTTTTCTGTACATAAGAAACTGCGCCCCAAACTGGGCGCCCTGTATTGCAACCGTGGGTGCATTCCACTGTCGGCCCATCGTGCAATAGTACAGAAAATTATTCTTCCTATTTTTAACTATGGGGATGTAGTCTACAGTGCCACACCCAAATCCTCCCCAACCAGACTGGATACCCTTTACCACTCCTTCTGCCATTTTGCCATGGACTGTCTTCCCAGTATCCACCATTGTCTCCTCTACCAGTCCCTGTCCCTCCCAGCCCTTCAGGACAGGAGGCAAGTGCACTGCGCTAGTCTGGCAACTAAATACTGGTCACAGTCCCTGCCTGCTTCTCTGTCTGCTGTGCTATCCCCCTCTCCCCCTCCCTCCCATTCCCTTAGGTACTTCGACTCCCGGTCCTTAGCGGTCCCTCGCATGTCCACCTCTGCAGGCTAGGCTGCCTTCTCCTATCGGCTGCCTAAATTATGGAACTCTCTCCCCTCTACCATTCACCATACCCCTTCCCACTCCCCTTCTTATTTCAACACTCTCCTTAATGACCACTTCCACACCTCTTGCACTTACGCCTAACCTTCTAGATGTTGTACTATTTTCTTGCACTTGCTTACCTGCTTAGACTGGGCTACCTGACACAGTGTCAACTTGGCAGCTTAATGCTGGTATCCTGCTGCATTACTGTAGTCACTGCACCTCATCGCTATTATGTTTTATATTGTATTGTAATATACTGTACCTAATGTTCTGAATTGCACTGTTTCGTTTTGTATGGTACCACATGCTGTACTACTTGCTGCTCTTTTTACTTGCACTATATTGTCTACTCACGTATTTCCCAATGTTCCCCTTCCCCCAGGATGCATCTGGAAATGAGCAATTGTCTGCTCAGTATATTTCCTGGTAAAACTTTAAAATAAATAAATAAATGAATGGTGTGGACAACCTTGCTGAAATCGAGGTAGGCAATATCCACCACTCCATCCTGATCCACCTCCTTCGTCACCCAGTCCAAAGCCTATCAGATTGGTTTGACATGACCTTCCTGCTGTGAATCCATGCTGCCTTAAATCCTGTGCACCACTGGTTTCCAAGTGATCCACAATCTCTTCCTTAAGCAGCAACCAAATTATCTTTCCCACTACTGAGGTGAGGCTGACTGGCCTATAGTTTCCTGCTTCCTCCCTGCTTCCACTCTTGTGGAGAGGGACCACATATGCCCAGTGTATTGAGCAACTCAGTAAACAGGGCTGCCAGAAGTGCTGCTAGCACCGTCTGTAGGTCCTTTAATATCCTGGGGGTATATACCATTTGGTCCCATCGCTTTGTCCACCTTCAGTTTTGAGAGTTCCTGCAGGACTCTCTCTTCTGTAAATGGACTGGTGTTTGCCTTCCTCCTCACATTGCTTCTGCCGCCCCGTTGTGGTCCCTTACCCTCCCCTTCCTCACCGAATACCGAACAGAAGTATTCTTTCAGTATTGATGCCTTTTCCAGGTCACCTTCCACATACCTCCTTCCTCCCCACTGAGCATTACAGTCCCTCCTCTGGCCTTCCTTCCTTCGCTGATGAATCTGTATAATGTCATGTCCCCTTTCTTTTATTGTCTGTGCTAATCTTTCCTCAGTTTTTGCCTTGGCTCTCCTAATTGCTTTCCCTGCTTCTTTCTGCCTCTCTGGGTACACTGTAATTTCCTCATCCTTCTGTATCTCCTTGTATATATTAAAAGCCACCTTTCTGTCCATCACTTTCTCTGCCACCTCCTTTGAGAACCATAGTGGTTTGCTCCTTCTTTTGCCATTGTTATTCAGCCTAATGCACTGATTTGTCTCCTCCATTATGGCTCCTTTTAGGTGTGCCCACTGTTCCTCCACCCCCTCCTGCTTTTCTTGCCAGGGCATCTTTGATCCCTCTCCCCATCCTAACAAAGTCCACCCTTCTGAAATCTAGGACCTTCGACTTTGTGTGGCTTACTGTAAGAGGGTCATGTTATGCAGAAAATAAAAAAAGTTTCAAAAAGAAGAGAAATTCAAGATGTCCCCCCCCCCCCTTTTTGTTTTCATTTTCACTCTTTCCTGTCTACTCCTCTAACTTCCTATCTATACTAATTTTCTTGGCAGGGTAGCCAACCTGGAAATTCTTAAAGCTTTACTATCCCTGTTATCCAATTCTAGTTTGTACATCTTGATAGTAGTTATAGTAGTGGGCTTTAATATAAAGTGTAATTGCCCTTAAAAGTATTTGTTAGAAAATTCAGACAAAGCAAATGTATGTTGCTAAAGGAGCCCCCACCGGCTTTCTACGCAGAGGGTTTACACCAGTAAAGAAAAGGTTGCTAAGGAGCAGTGCTACGCTCCCTAGCAAGTAACTCTGAAGTCCTGTTCTGGTGCTCGCTCCAAGGAAATAAAAAGGAGCTGAATGTATGCAAGGACACTGAGGGCATAAAGAAGTAAACCCTGCAGTGTCTATATTCATTCAAAAGGGGCTGTAATTGTTTAAAGAAGGTGCTGCCTTTCTGTTAAAAGGCTGAAAAATGAACAGCTGTTGGCTGAGAATTGCAGCCATTGGGGAATCCCAATATTTATTAACTAAACACAGTAAAAACTCTGTTAGCTAGAATTACAGTACGTAAATAGGAGATCAATGTGTTTTATAAATAAAAACTGTTTTTTTTCTTTGGGTTTTGCACTAGAACATCAAACTGGCTATTTATTAAAAAATCTAGAACCTTACAAGGAAACAAGATAGGGAGCTAGCCCCTCATTTGTTGCCCTTGGTTAAAGATTCTAGATTCTTTATATTTAATATTTAGGTTACTTCTCTTTTTTCTATTTTGGTTTACTTACCTGGGTAAAGTCATCTGGAAGCCCTTCTCATAGGGTTGGCAGCCCATGAAATGGCTGCCTTTATAGCAACCAAATGGAGGTGATGTCAGAGAGTAGGTGGAGCCAATTTCAAACTCCGCCCCTTTTGAGTACTATATAAGGCCTCCACCGGAAGACCTTGTCAGATAGGGAGAGGAGGGAGACTGGTCAGCATCTTCTGATCAGGTGAAGGAATGGAAGTGTGAATGCCTACACACTAGCTTGGAAGTATTGGATACTGAGAAGAGCAGGGAGTCTGACTGCAAGACTTGCCTGGGTTTTTGTTTACTTTTGTTTTGGTGAAAGTTAACCTATTTCTTTTCTGTAAATAATTTTGTTTTTGTTTTTTTCTGGAAATAAAATGATAAACGCTATGCCAGCTTTTTTATGCACTTCAATTTTGTGACTGGTGTCTGTTATTGAACCCACATGCTTACACTCACCTGTGATGCTGTGCCAATATTAAACCACACTGTATGGTGCTCACTGGACCCTAGGTGACCATACACCCGGACTTCCATGATCCAGTCTCCTTTGGTCAGTACCAGGTCCAGAATTGCCTTGTCCCTGGTGGGCTCCTGCAGCAAGTACCTGAGGCCTGCCTCTTGCAAGGATTGTATGATGTCTTGGTTCCTGGTTGAAGCAGCTGCCAGGATGGTCCAGTCCACATCTGGCATGTTGAAATTGCCCAGCAGCAGTACCTCTCCCTTTGCTGCCATCCCATGTATTTCCTCCACTATTGTCCTATCTACATCCCCCTTCCCCAAGCTGGAGGCCTGTAGACCACTCCTGTGCAAATTGGTGTGCCATTGCCTGGCTCAAGGGTGACCCACGGTGCCTCGGCCTCCTGTCTCCCCTGTACTGCCATTGCTTTAATACCTTCCCTGACATACAGGGCCCCTCTTCCCCCTTTTTCCCTTCCCAATCCCTTCTGAATAGAGCCTACCCTGGTACATTTACCTCCTAGTCATGGTTTCCAGCATACCATGTCTCAATAATTGCCACTATGTCCAGGTCCGTTCTGCCATCAAGGCCACCAGATCTGGGATTTTATTTCCCAGACTGTGGGCGTTTGTATACATGGCTGTCCATGTTTCACTGCCTGTCCCCCTTGTAATTCTGCTTTTACCTTCACGTCCCTGCTTTCTAATTCCTTTATTGTTCTTTTGCTACCTCCCTTCCTCTGGCAAACTTCTTGTATTGAGCCCAGGAGTATCTGACAACAACTTTGCCTCATGAGCCACTCTGCTTGCTTTCTTGACCTGTGGGGGTGAGCTGCTTAAGTCTCCCTGCTCCCAACTGCCCCCAGCTCATTTAAACGCTTACCAGGGAAGCATTTAACCTGCTCATTGAGGACTGCCATATCCTCCCTGGACAGATAAAGGCCATCCCCCTTGTACAGGCCCACAGCGCTCCAGGTGAGTCCCCAGACCCCAGTGAACCATAACCCTTTTCTCCACTCTAGCTCTTCAACCAAGTATTGAACTGGATTTTGCAATGGTTAACAGATAGAAGACAACAGGTGACACTACGTGGGTATACATCTACATGGACTAAGGTTACGAGTGGTGTACCACAGGGTTCAGTCCTGGGTCCAATTTTGTTCAATATCTTAATAGCTAGTATGAACACTAGGGATGGAATATGGCTAACAAAGTACGCAGATGATGCTAAATTGGGTGGAATTGTCAATAATATGAAATCCGTCTCAAAATTACAGGATAATTTGAATTTAATCTCAGACTGGGCTACTACACACAAACTGAACTTTAATTATACTAAATGTAAAGTTATGCATTTTGGGCAAAACAATATGTGTATCAATTATTCTATTAATAATCAACTCTTAAGTAAAACCAGTTCTGAAAAGGATTTAGGTGTCATTATCTCAAATAATTTAAAATTTTCCGAACATTTAAATATTACAGTTAAAAAATGTACCCGATTGACTAACTGTATATTAAAAAATATAAAAAGTAGGGAGCCAACTGTATTACTCCCATTATTTACCAGCATTGTTAGATCTAACTTTGATTATTGTTCCTCGTTTAGTGTGCCAACGTTAATTCGTGACAGATTATCTAGAGAAAGAATTCAAAGGAGATTTACCAAGCATATTACTGGCATGTGTTCTTTATCTTATAATGAAAGATTAAAAAAGTTACATCTTTATAGTATGGAATATCAGTCCTTCAGAGGAGACCTTTGTCTGCTCTTTAGAGCCATGAAGGATGAACTCTTGTTTGAAACTATTTATCTGACTTGGCATCCAACTTCTTGTCATACTAGATCACATAATTTAAAACTGAGAGCCATTACAAATAGAACGTCAAAGAGAAAGAAATTTTTTACACAAAGGATAATCCCGATATGGAATTCACTTCCAGATGATGTTGTGCATTGTGATAATTTAACACAGTTTAAATCTAAGCTTGATTCATACATGAATGACTTAAACTATGTAGTCCACCTAGCTTAGGTGGCGTGATCAAATTGGGCATGTCCTTCGATCACGTAATATACCTATGAACCTATGAACTTACTGATGTGGAGAATCCTATTTTGGTGCTCTCTGGACTGCCTCCACCTTGTCTATGTCCTAATGGTGCGTGATAAAACCAACTTATACAATTCCTTCTCTTTGGTTTGAGGAGGTTGCTGACAGGAGGATAAAAAAACAATTTCCTGGAACTCCTGGAAGGCCATGAGCATTTTTGGGACAAAAAAAGTTCTTAGTACCACCAGTCCTTATGCCTAATAAGGTATGGCTCCTTAAGAGGAAGCCTGTAAAACAACACATCCAGCGGTAAGTATGAGAGCGGTTTAAAAAACTCCTTGCAAAGGGCATTCAGAACCAGATTCAGATCCCATGGAGAACTGAAGATCAGGACACCAGACGTGTTCTGCTAACACATGCCTATTAGTTCCTAGGCCAAAAATCCTAGGGTGCTCCTAGAGCAGAAACCTGGCCTCTCAGAGTACTCGGTGCCAATCCCTGTGCCATGCCTTCTTGTAGAAATAAAAAAAAATGGAATAGAGGCCATTGAAGATTAAAACCTTCCCTGCTGGCCTGAGTTAAAAAAAGAGGTAGTCCTCACCGGAGCATAGGCTGTAGACATAGAGAGTTTTCTGGCAGCCATCAAGGTGTCCAGTAGTTTCTCGGGGGAAACCTATTTTTTTTATGGAAGGGGCCTCCTCCTCCCCGGAGCCAGGGTGTGAGCTGCATCATTCCTGGATTTTTTTTTTTTGATGGAGAAAGGAACCCTGATAGCAGGTCTCTATGTACCAGTAGGTTGAAGGGTGCTTGCTGAGCAAGAGTCACTAAGTCCGAGAACTACAGTCTTCTCAGCCACTCTGCAGCTATTAAGAGGCAGCTCCCTCTAGAGCATCTTTTATATTCATTTCTTCTTTTTTTTTAATGACTTTGGAAGAAGAGTTAGTAGAGAAAGCATACACTTTGCTGAAGGTGCACTCTTGAGGTAGAGCGACCACTGCCTCTGGCTGTGGACACTGAAAATGACTGAAGAACCTTCTCGGATCTGAGCAGTGTGGCTGGATGCGAACAGGTTGATTTGAGGTTGACCAAACTGGTTGCATAGGAGTTCAAAAACTTCCACGTTCAATCTCCACTCAATGGAGTGAACGTTTTTGCAACTTAGCCAGTCTGCCTAAAGGTTCAACTCCCCTGACAGGTGAACTGCCAACAGGTCGGTGATCTCTCAAAACATCTCCCATGCCTTAATGATTATGTACAAATGTATGCCATGCTTAGCAGCATGGTTGAAACCTCAGGAAAGCTAGGCAGACTGCCTCCATTTCCCAAACATTGATGTGGAGAGGCTGTTCGTAGACTGACCAAGTTCCCTGAGTGGGAAGCTGGCACTGGCCTGCCCCCCCATCCGTGAATCTGACATCTGTTGTGAAAATTTACTCTGGGAAGTTTTAGTAGAACTCTTGCTCAGATCCTGCTCATCCACTCACCAATTCAGGGAGTGACAAAGCTGAGAGGTGAAGGGAAACCTAGCTGATAATCCTTCGATGAGGGATCCCAGGCCGACAGTAAACCCATTTGAACAGGCTGCATCTGGAAGCGAGAACACAGGATTAAATCTATTGCTGCCTGTCCTGAGGCCAAAAATCACAGCAGACTGAGGGTAAATGCCGATGACCACATCCTGAGCCAGTGGATTTCTGACAAAAATGTCACCTTCTTGGAAGATGAAAAAAAAAAACTTCCCTGGTTTCATGCCCAAAATGCCCCCAAAATTACCACCAGTCATTCCAAGGTCTGAGATGGCTCAAGAGAGCTCTTCTCCCAGTTCACCCTTAGACATGCAACTCTAGCATATCTAGAGTCCTGAGTACCAACCTCTTGCCAGGGACAATGTCGGTGCATGAATAAGAAGGTCATTCAATCAGGATAGATATTAAGCCACCAGGACTATCAACACCTTCAAGGACCTCGAGGGGGAGAGTTGCACGGGTGAATAGAAGCACCCTGTGCTGGAAGGTTGGCCCAGTATCAAAAACTTGAGATACTCTAAATAGGACTGATGGAGGAAATGTGTATGCAGGCATCCATCCGAAGTATTGGGGCTTAAGAAACCCCCTTGACTGAGCAGCCCAGTGATTGACCTCCCGAACTCCATCCTATAAAGTCTGTGTTGCACAAACTTATTCAAGCACTTTGAATCTAGAATGGGCCTGAAACCCCCCCAGCTTTCTGGGGACTATAAAATAAATTCAACAAGGACTCCTGACCTTGTTCAATCAGTGGGCCCTGTACTATGGCCCCAAATGAATGAGGGGGTCAGGATCTCTGACGACATTTGGCCTTTGTGACGTCCTTGAGAACTGGGGCAGAGAAGTGTCCCGTAATAAGGCATCTGACATTGTTTCTGGCCTATCTTGAGGAAAACTCCTGTAGCCTTCAACCAAGAAAAGGAGTCGGGGATGGGCCGCGTGTTCTCTTGTGAGGCACCAGGCTTTTGGTGCTGGGCCTCCTGTATGGTGCCTGGCCAGTGCTCCTCTGATATTATAACCTTGTTACCTGAGTAGTCTCCTCCATTCTCTAGAGCCAAATTCTGAAGGAACGGAACCCCCCTCGGAACTGTCTGCACTGGCCGTTAACTTGACCCCTTTAGGTTATACATACATACATATGAATTTGCCAGCAGAATCAGGCCTTATGGTCTATCAAGTCTGCTTGAGTGTGCAGCTAACTTTCTTAGATTGCAGCTGCCCCACCCCCTCGCCCTCTCTTCCCTCTGGCAATTCCTCATTACTACTTATCCAGAAAAACCACTGTGCCCTATCCCATGCCCTTTTAAAAGCGCTCACTGTCCTGCATGACACCACTTCCTCCGGTAGGGTATTCCTTTTCGATACCACCCTTTCCATGAAATAATGTCTCCTCATCTCTCTCCTTAATCTTTCTCCCTCCAATCTTAAGCCATGTCCTCTTGTGTTTCTCCCCTTCCTTAGCCTAAATAATTCATCTGTGCCAGATTTATTGAACCCCTTCAGATACTTGAACGTTTCAATCATATCCCCTCGATCCCTCCTCACCTCCAGGGTGTACAACTTCAGATGCCTCAATCTGTCCTTGTAGTGTTTGCCCCCCATCCACTGTATCATTTTTGTCACCCTACGCTGCACCTCCTCTAACAGCCGGATATCCTTCTTCAGATATGGCCGCCTGTACTGCACACAGTACTCCAAGTGCAGCCTGACCAACGCTCTCTAGAGGGGCAGGATCACTTCCTCATGCAATACACCCCAGTATCTTGTAGGCCTTGGCTGCAGCCTTTCTGCACTGGGCAGAGTTGTTCATGCTCTCAGTTGTCATCAACCCCAGATCCTTTTCTTCCTCAGTGACCCCCAGTCTCACCCCACCTAGCCAGTATTCCCTTCTTGGGTTCTTTGGCCTGAAGTGCATAACTTTATACTTCTTCGCATTGAAGCCCAGTTGCCACTTCACCGACCACTCCTCCAGTTTGGTTAGATCCCCCTGTAGCTCTTTTCACCCTTCAACATCATCCATTACCTTTTTATTTATTTTTTTAAGAAAACCAAATCAATGCTCTTCTTTCACCACCAAAATAAAGCTAGAAGTGCCCCCTTCTGATTACCCCCAACTCTCAGCTCCCATTAGAGCAAGTGCCCACATACAAATACCTAGGCATCACTTTTGATACTGCCCTCACCTTCCACACCCACATCAATGTTCTTTCCTCCACCATAAACTTTTGGATTGGCCTACTTTACCGCCATAAGGATTGCCTGCCCCTCGCTGCCCTCCGGCTGGCCATCGCCTCCTCCATCCTGTCCCTAGTGGACTACGGCTTGTCCATCTATGCTGCAGCTGATAACACGACCCTCTCTAAAATCCACCATCTTGGTATCATCCACGAACAGACTGATCCTGCTCCACCCGCTTGACATGAGAAAGTATTAGGGCAAGAGCCTTCTATAGGCAGGATGGTGTCTTTCAGTGGAGGAGTTTCCCAACCGCGAGATCTTTTCCTTAAAAAAGGAAGATCTGTGACATGGTTGGGAAGATACTTTTTCTGACCCACACCTGCCCAATGTTGCTCAATAATTTTGGTCACGTTATCACTGAAAAAGATGCAGACAGAGTCAGATTGACATCCGCTGTTGATTTGGACTCCATCCACTCCCTTCCTTTTTCTCCTCCACAGAGGGAAGGGAATGTCCTCCTTTTTTTTTTTATTTAATTAAGGTCAGAAACTTCCCCAAGATCCTCGTAATCATCATCTTGGCCTACAAAAAAGCAAGGTCAGGATCTGCACATCTGTTATCACAGCCTAGGCTCACTGCGTCATGCTTGGATGTGCCTGTGTGGGCCCCCCTGACCTGAAGGGCCTGTACGGGGCTGGGTGTGTCTGTGGGGATGTCCTGCGGGACATCGGGCTCAAGTTCACTCAGGGGCCACTAAGGTAATTCTTTCAATTCTGCTTGCCACTGCTAACTAAAGAACCACGTGCTTCCCCTTCCCAGGCTGGCTGACTGGCTGGGGGTGCTGAACAACACAATGAGGGCAAAAGGAACCCATGAGGGAGGGCCTCATCACTGTTTTTGCTGATCTTACATCATTTCATGATTAATGGTCTCCGATAAGTCATGGTGCCCGAGAGAAATATAATTGTGCCAAGTAACAATTGTGAGGTAAAATATAATAATTAGCCCCAGTATCTTTTCTGGGTAAAACTTCTCCATTGAGCGGTATTAAATGACTTGCTCAGAGTCACACATCATGCTAGTGGAGGTTGTGAGAATCAAACCCAGGACTGCTGGATGTATCAATCTCTTACTTGAAGCTATAGGCTACGCTGCCAGCTGTTGCAGTAATTAGCGCACCAAATGGAGCTAATAGGCATGCGTGCTCTCTAGCAAGCGTTAGTGCTCTTGCACAGGCATGCACGCACCAGCAGGTGTGCAATGCATTTAATATACTATTGCACTGCAGTATGGCACTGTGTGTTGCACAAGCATGCACACAACAGGTGCATGCAAAAAGAAAGGCAGGAAAACAGCCTGAAGGAGGAGCGCAGGGCCAGCCATTAATGGTGGCAGCACAAATGGGAAAACAGAGGATTGTGGAGAAAAAAATCACAAGAACCTCTGAGAAACAGTAAAAATGCAATTAGCTGAGGAAACAATCAGTAATACAAAAATACCTGAAGCTGGGGGGACTGACGCCAAAGCCGAAGGACCTCCACAGAGACTAGGCCTACACTCCCAGAAATAAATAAAATTGTACTTACCTGTGCCACCTTTTTTTTTAAACAGAGACCATGAACAACTCCCTAACAAGGCAGAAAAAGGCTCCCAATCCACACCGGGAAAGGGGAAGGCAGGTTATTCAATTTGAAAGCTGAAGCTTAACAGCCACAATTTTAATTTAGGGGTGCTCCCTGAAAAACAGGCGGCCCTAACCTGCTTTGCAGAATTGCAGCCCCAAAGAAGTCTTGAAATCTTGAATCTTGAAAATCTTGAGAGAAGATAAAAGTAGTTCTGTACCCTTTGAATGGCACAGCTTAACTGGGGAGTTGCTTCTGCTTGGAATCTTCATGTTCCCAACATTCTAAAGCTTGGGCTGTGCCATTCCCCTGGTAGGGATGTGCTATACCCAGTTGTTATGATTATCCGTCGACAACGTGGAGCGTTACAGAAATACAATTTTTAAAAATGTTTTGAATCCTCTATATTGTCTGCTATTATATTTTTCATTACATTTTTTGACAGAAAATAGTAATCTATAGCTTTGAATGTATCTTTTCTTGCAATCAATATATTAGTCTTCTCCAGCAAAGTGAAATGCAGCAGCAGCAAACCAGTAAGTTACAATGGAGGGGTGCAGCCATCCCCTTCACCCCGCCTTAAATCCGCCACTGGTGGTGGAGGAGGAGAAAACAGTAGAGGGCTTCAAGTATGTATGGAATAGACATGGGAAATATTAGTAAATAGGCTGGTGGGGGGGGTCGCCGGAGACCAGTTAGGGTCTGCGGAGACAGACTAGGCAGAGACCATCTCGGCAAACTGGGTAGTCCAAGCGGTCCTTTTCTGCTTACAGATTCTATGTTTCTATGGATTCCGATAAATGGAGAATTCCCAAATCAATTTCCAGTATGTGTCAGTTACCTGAAATCTGCCCAGTTTACCTTGACTCCATATTAGTGTGCATATAGAGACTTTCCTCTATCAGTATAAGATACACAATTTGAATCTTATCACATTTGAATGCTTTACACACAGTCACCCATTTAGTTTCATGATAGTGTTCAGTAAGGACTAGAGTTTGTCAGTGTTGTCCAGTTCAGTTCAGATACTACACCATTTGGTAAAAGTCAGGGGAGTAGCCAGGCCATAGCCCATAGGTCTAGGCCTTCATTTGGATGCAAACATTTTGAACATAGATGCCTTAACTCAACTGGCCATGGATACAAACGTACCCCAAACAGGATGTATCTATGGTTGTGTCTTCAGTTTTTGAAGTCCTTGCTACTCCCTGACAGTGCAGTTGGGGCCTGGAAGGACATGGGCCATCCACTGCACTGCACTTACGCGACAGCTGTGACAACTGGGATACCACAAGGGATCAAATCTATGTAATCTGTTTATCAATGATATGGACAGGGAATTGGAGAGCAGGATATTCATCTTTGAGATGGCACCAAACTGGAGGGGCCACTGAAAAATTAGGATGAGTTCAAAATGGCAGAGGGATTTGGATTCACTGGCAAACTGGGAGCTGTAAAGACAACATGTATACGATCGACTGTAGACAGTACGTGTGCTCCCTTTACAGTATAGGGGACATGTGCTCCCTGTCATTGCATACGTCGGCTGGCTGAGGTGGTGAAAAGAGGGCTGTGCCAGTTGCCGTATAGGCTCCCGCAGCACCGGTGATTAAGGTAAGGTGGGGTTGGCAGGGTTGGTGTGTTAGTGCCAGTTCTATGTGATAACAGCAGTTACAAAATGGCGGCAAACAAAATCATAAGTCCAAATTGCCGAAAACAAAAATGGCGATGAGCAGTACAGCGCCTGTAAAAAATAGCGAGCTGCACTTACATTCTCTATGGGGTGGGGGTGATCTAAAGATACTTCTTTTGTGGGGAGCTGCACCCCCCAACAGCCCCCCACACCCCTAAATTATAATATAATTATCACTGGGGGGGATTATAGGGTAAAAGGAGAAAACTTGGGAGGGGGACAAGGGGGAGCATCTTGCAGGCGTGGGGAAACAAAGTCAGGAGGGCAGAGGAATGGGAATTCATGAAGAAAAAAAAGACACTCACTAAAAAACACCAAAAAAAAAAAAATCACCTGAGCCAGTCCTAAACTCAGGTCCACCACACACAGGGCGATGCTTCTACCCACTACACCAGACAGCCAGTTCAGAACTGGCCCCAACGAACAAAGCCCTTTACAGTCTATCAAATAAGTATTCCCTACATAAGAAAAGCACTGTACTTGCTATGTGCTATTAAGAGCGTATAGCCGACTTCACGTTCGCTATTTTTACGTTGCTCATATTGAGTCGCTAAACTTGACTCACCATATTCATGGGATACCATTGCTGTCCACAGTGCTGGGGGGCTGCTACATGCCAGGGAAGAGGACATATTATAGCGGGCCAGTGATCAGAGGGCGGGGGGACCATTGGACACCAGGGATATCATTTATTATACAGGGACCAGTGATCAGAGGGCGGGGAGAACCACTGGATACCAGGGAATTATTTTCATATACTGGGGCTGGTGATTGGAAGGCAGGGGAACCACTTGACACCAGGGACAGTGTTGTCAGTTACTAGGATGTTGATTGGAGGGTGGAGAGACCACCAAACACCAGGGAAAGTGTTGTCAGTTACCAGGATGGGGATTAGAGCATGGGGGGATCACTAGGCACCAGGGACAGTGTTGTAAGTTACCAGGACAGCGATCAGAGGGTGAGGGGACCACCAGGCAACAGGGACATTCTTGTACTCTACCAAAATGGTGACCAGAGGGTGGAGGGGTGCCTCTAGGCAACAGGGAATTGCTTTTACTATACCTGGGCTGGCAATTGGAAGGTGGGGGATGCCGTTAGACACTAGGGACTAGTTGATTTTTTTCAGAACCAGGGAATTGGGGTGGGGTGGAGCCAGTTGCTGGGGTGCAAACCTGCCACTGCCTCCAATGCAAATTTGCCCATAACAGGCATACAAATGGCCTCTTAGCACCTTGCATGCCCAATGGGCTCATCTGTATGGAGCGTCTGTCTGTTGTACTGGGAGCTACCGGCACTATCGGGTCTGGAGGCAGCTGTTCCCTGGACTGCCAGGATCCATGTCAGGGCAACTCTGCTATGCTTACCTCTGTGCTGACATGCCCCTATATTCATTCAGATAGCACTGGCACACTATCCAACTGAAAATGTCATCCTCGGGGTTCTGGGCAAAAGGAAAGCACTGCACAAACCTATGCGTTCTGCTTTTTTCCTATTTTTGAATATTGGGCCCTTGATGTTCTATCTTGCTATGAATGTAGCTTTGCCACTGGAATTCCACAGATGTGCTAAAGAGGAGAAGCATTTGGGAAAAGCATTACTCTATTACAGTGCAGGAGGGTCAGGATTAACAATGTAGACTTTTCCATGGCCATGTCCTGCAGAATATCTTATTTAAAATATTGGTCCATGAATTGGCAATTTGGAAAAATTAAATGAAATATTTTAGACTAAGATTTGTTAGTAAATTAAGGGATTAAGATCTTTGTTTAAAGTTTTCAGTTTTAAAAAAGCTTTTTAAATCTGTAGCCAAAATATTGAAAACATTTCTAGACAATTTTTTATGCCTATGAAGTTTAAAATGCTATTTTCAGCATACATATAGCTAGCTAGACTATCTAGAGACATGATCAAGGTTTTTCACTGAATCTAGTGATCGATGTCCTTAGAAACTCAGGGTCGACATATTACTGCCAAAAAAGTATTTCAAAATGTGTATGAGAAATCACTTTAAATGATTAAATATTTTCTATACGTGGTTCTTTACCTTCCTTGGTAGCCTTTCCTACTGTCTGGTGAAGTTCCCTTTCAGAACTGTCACTTCACAAGCCTTCAGAAAGTGGCCTCTGTAGGAGTACTGTCACACTCTGTAAATACTCTATGCCTTTCCAACGAATGTAATTTTGTATACTCCTGCCATTGTATGTAACCATTGTTGTAACTAATCCCAGGTTGCTCCTGAAAAAGGGACCACCGGTCTCAGTGAGCTTACCCGGTTATCAAAATCTAAATAAATAAATAGATAGATAAATCATGCTCAGTGACAGGTGTCGGTGTGTCATGGAGTTTGGTGATGATTCCATGCCCATGTCTGCCAGTTTCTCCCATGCATCATGCATTCAGGCATTTTTGGCAGACGATCAAGCAGATCAAAATACTGATTCTATGTACAAACCTTTTTTTATTTTGTTTTCCGTATTGGTCTATAGAGAGTAGACAAACTCATGTGCTCTATCAAAGTATAGTGTATGGTGGAACGCTGTTCCGCATGGAAACCCATGCCTGGAACAGCGTTGTTGTCCTTCACTCGGTGCGTCACGATCTTGTTGTGCTGCACCCAGTGCGTCACCGGTGCAGCACAACAAGATCGAACACATTCGCGCATGCGCAATAGAGCGGCGCGCACGGCAACACGGAAGGCGGCACTTTGGCGGCAGACACAGAAGTAAGCTTTTTTTCCCCGAGTGTTCACGAGTGGTATTTATGGTTGCCCATACACTATAAAAGATTGTGTATGAGCAACCATACACAAACAAGGCAGTTTTGCGATCTTGAGGTTTCCGTGGTAACGGACCTCTCGAGCTACGCTCTCGAGGTCTCAGGTTACCATGGAAACCTCTCGATCGCAACTGCCTTGTTGTGTATGCTTGCGCATACACAATCCTCTATGTCTTGCATCTAGGTTCAGTGCAGTTCCTTCCTTGAACATAAACCTATGTAAGGGGACTTTTTGAGTAATTTAAATAATTAACTGGGTAATCAGGTCAGTTAGTTTCTATATATTGTACAAGCACACTGTACAGACAATAATAATAGGCCTCATAATACTCTTCATCCAGAAAGGCAGATAAATCTAAACAGAAAAGTGAAGGTAAACTCTGGGCCACAGGAAACGTTAAAGATGTTCTGCTGTCTTAGTAGTTAAATGGCCTAAGTTCACAAAATCTGTTTTGCAAATGCTTTTATAATGAAAGTATACACCGAGGTCAGATGTTTTTTGTAATGTAGTGTGTTAATTGCTTTAACTTCAGGAAAGTATTGCAGTCATTGACTCTCTGTTCAGTGTATGACATGACTGAAGAAATCCTTATCAAAAAGAAACATTTTAAAACAGGAAATGAAGAGGGAAAAGCAGGCAAGCATTTCTAAAGATGTTGACTTCCTGTACTGCACCTAGTGGGTAACAGCTTGGATTCCAGGAAAGTATATGTATCAGTGTCATGATCTTTATACAGCTGAGGCATATCCATCTGGGGTGCTGCTCATGACCCTTGCATCTGTTTCCATTTTTCATTTAATTTGTTAATTGCAGTTCATGTTTCTAAGGTGAATCAATTGGTTGGGACTGATATTGGTGAATTACTTATCAGTGTTTTCTCAATTATACATCAAGTTATATTCTGTAATGCATGACAAGAGACTTATAGCTTTATTACATGTACCTAAAATAACTTTTGGTTCTATAATCACAGTTTGTTATTTTGTTAGTTTTAAGCAAGGATTTGGGCCACAAATACCAATTATACATAAAAAGAATGTTTAATGCATGTCTGAAAACACCTTTCAACACTATTGGCTCAACACTGCTCTATAAACATGTGATACTCAGTTTTAACTGGTATTTTTTTAGAGAACGGGCAATTGATCATTAAAGGTTATACTATAATGGAAAAAATGTGATGCCCCCATGTTGCACAGCGTTTTACTATATTTGCATGAATTACATTCTATGTTGTTCACATAGGCAAATCAATAAGCTTTGCTCAGCTCCTAAATCAAAAGATCTGTAGACATTACTTGCTGACTTAAGAGAAAAGATGGAGCGTATATTTTCAGCTTTAACACTAATTAAACAAACAATAACATATGTTAGCAGAATAATGTAACCACGACAAATAATTGCAAGAAATATTCTAGATCAAGTTCAGCAAAACCACAATTGATCAGAAGAGGTCAAAGTCAAAGTCTGGTTGTAGACATAATCTGTGAGAACTTTCAGGTCTGTTGTAGGTCCCTCACTGCAGGGAGGCAGGGGAGATTTGCCATTTGTTTTTTGACAGCCTTCATCAGAACATATCTATGCTATGTTGAGAATGTGGGGTCTTAGATTCCAGTGGTGAAGGGAGAACGCAGGGCACTTGTAAATTGAAGTAAAATAGCCAACAGGATGTAAAAGTCTCTTAAAGAAAGCTATTAATGTTTTCAGGCTAATCATGTACAGGCTCGTTAATTTCACAGGGCCTACTGTGAGGGTGATCAGGAGCAGAAAGCCTGGTGTGTGCTTAACACAGAAAAACAGAACAGTTAGAAACAAGGGAAAGGTACAGGAATGCAATAAATCTGAAATTGAAAATCTAAAAAATGTGTTTCACATGGCAGTTCCAAAATCAAATAAAGATGCTTCATTCTGAAGGGTTTAGGACAAGATCTGTTGCTTCTAAATATACAACCTCCTTACAAATCAACAATGATACTGTCATGGCTGTTTTTTTTAAAAGGTGTAGTACTTCACTGCAAACTAAATTAATAAATTACATTGCTTAAAGTACGTATCTAAAACATCAAGCAATAGCGTGGCCATCTGTTTGTCCATCCTTTGCCAAACACCAGATACATATTAAACTCTCCAGCAGACCCACGTTAATAAATACCAGTTGTGACCATTTCTCAATTTCAGATTTCTTAGTTTTACTATACTGTATAATGAATTAGCTATAGGCAATATACTTTTAAGTACCCTTCCTATGCTCAGGGAATGTGCAACAAACAGTACAGCATATAGCAAGCAGTTACCAATACATAACATTTATAAGACTTCAGCGGTTGATACAAATATGACAGATAAAAGCATAACATTGCATATTTATTTTTATTTATTTTATTTTAGTCTTTGGTAACCAGGTAAGGCCCACTAGGCACAAGTGCCTGTTTTCAGGGGTGACCTGTAAGCACTGGGGGGTTAAGTAACTTGCTCAAAGTCACACAGTATACAAGCGGAGGTTGTGGGAATCAAACCCATGTCTGCTGGAATATAAAGGTGACCAGCAATTGTTTCTCTAATCATGTTCCCAATGTAACCAGATACTTCAATACAAACCTTGGCAACCCTGGAACAAAGAATCGTACCCTGTAGTGCTCAATGGAACAGTATCAAAGGCTGTTGGGAGAATGAATAAGAATAGTGATGTGGAGTCCACCACTGCTTTGAACAAAACAGCAATCACAGTGTATTACTCTAGAGGTTTAATTGTGTCAACAGAGGGTATTAGTATTTAGAACAATTTTTACAGTGTCATTTAGGTCAAACGTTGCTGTAAGTTTTATTTTACACACTAATACTTCCACTGACACAATTAAAACTCTAGCGTAATACAAGGCCAAACCAGTTTTATTTACAACAGTGGCAGCATCTTCATCACCATTCTACCTCCTTCTCCCAATAGCTTTTGCCGATGATTTTGGAGTGCTGTAAAAGGTGCGATTGATAACTGGTCCATATGGGCTTTTTGTTGGCTGAAAGTACATAAAGTACCTGGTAAGTTCAAGAAACAGCAGACAATTACGCATGATGTCAATTTGGACTCCAGTAACACCACTATAATATTTATTACATAGCAAATAATGTATTGGTAACTGTGCATTATGGATTTTTTTCACATACCTAAGGCATGTGAAGACCCATAAACCTCGAGAGCGAAGCTCGAGAGGTTTATGTGGTCATCACATACCAAGGGTGTGTGAAAAAAAATCTGTAACATCAAACTTACCAATCCTTATTTTTTTATAATTGCTGGTGTGGAGGTTTAGACTGTATTTCTAGCAGCCTGAAAGAAAGATGTTTTTTTTAGCTAGAGTGCAGTTTTATTTTTGAAGAAATTGAACTATACATGAATAAAACACAGCTGAAAATACTGAAGTTGAAATACTTTTTGTGAAACAATGGAATGCAACAGTTTTAAAGTCTGTTTCTTTGGGGACTGTCATATCAACTGGATTTTGGGTTATTATAAAGTGTCATATCAACCGGATTTGGGGTTATTATTGCCTTTGAATCGTAATAACCGGAAATCTGGTTGATATGCATGTTTAACAATACAGTAATCCACTTGATATTTATCATTGCCAGTAATTATATCAGGATCCTGATTAGAGGAACCATTGCCATTCATCTTTAAAGTCATTTTCCTGGTTTCTGCAAAACACTGAGGCCCAGATATTCAAAGGGATTGCACCTGGCGCAACTGAGCTGCACCAGCGCAACCCCAGAAATGTGCCCCAGTGCAATTTTCAAAAGAGGGACTTGCACAGTGCAAGTCCTGATGCGCCAGGGTGGAATGGCGAGTGTATGTGGCATACCTCCAGGGGATGTGCCTATGCATATGCCGCACATCCCGATATTCAGCCCGGGATGTGCGGCACATATGCCGGCACAACCCTGTGGTACACTGCATACCTGAGCACAAGGTTGAGCCTGAAATAAAAGGCTCAAGTACCAGCCACCCACAGGTGTGCTGCTGTACTGCAATGCGCAACACAGCA
This sequence comes from Neoceratodus forsteri, assembly GCA_016271365.2. NCBI lineage: Eukaryota > Metazoa > Chordata > Ceratodontiformes > Ceratodontidae > Neoceratodus > Neoceratodus forsteri. The sequence goes on from JADMNL010000024.1 coordinate 213,145,826, forward strand.
GCCACCAGCTGTGGGTGGCAAACACCTCCCCAAAACTATGCAGAAGCATCCACAGACATTCCTGGTAGTCTAGTGGTACCCCCCTCCCACCCCATAGCCCCGATCGCCAAACATATTTGCATGCTATATCCCTGGTAGTTTAGTGGCACCCCCTCCCACCCTGCAGCCCTGATCACTGAACATATATGCATGTTATACCCCTGGTAGTCTATTGGCACCCCCCTCCCACCTTGTAGCCCTGATAGCTGATAATAAAAGTATAGTACATCCCTGGTGGTCCAGTGCTACCCCCCACCCCACCCATAACCCCAATCACTGGGAAACCCTATGATTAACAGCCCTGGTGGTTCAGTGGTACCCCCACCTCACCCATAACCCCGATCATTGGGAAACCCTATGATTAACGTCCCTGGTGGTTCGGTGGCATCCCCTCCACTCACACAGGACCCCCGGTCTACCCAGCTCCCCCCGTCATTGGCGGGCAGCACATACCCACCTGCATATTGCCTGGCTGTTTATTTAACGACAGCTATAGTAGCAGCTGTAAAGTCTATTGTTCACACTGTGGGACCATGGGCTTGTAGTACTGTAATAGTCATTCACAAAACCGTGAATGACTGACTTCATTCATGGTTTTGTGTATGACTTTTACAGTATGCACTGCAAGCCCATTGGTCCACAGTGTGGACCAACAGACTTACAGCTACTACTGTAAGCTGTCATTTGGCAAGCAGCTGGGTGGTATGTGGGTGGGTTTGTGTTGCCCACCAATGACGGGGGGGCTGCGTGGACTGGGGGTCCTGTGTGGGTGGGGGAGTGCCACTGGACCACCAGAACTTTTAATCATAGGGTTTCCCAGTGATTGGGGTTACGGATGGGGTGGGGGGTACTACTGGACCACCAGGGATGTACTATACTTTTATTATCAGCTATCAGGGCTACAGGGTGAGAGGGGGGTGCCAATAGACTACCAGGGATAGAGCATGCATGTATGTTCAGCGATTGGGGCTACGGGGTGGAAGGGGGGTTGCCACTAGACTACTAGGGATATAACATGCATATATGTTCAGCGATTGGGGCTACAGGGTGGGAGGGATGTGCCACTAGACTACCAGGGATATAACATGCATATATGTTCAGCGATTGGGGCTACAGGGTGGGAAGGGGTGCCACTAGACTACCAAGGATATAACATGCATATATGTTCAGTGATTGGGGCTATGGGGTGGGAGGGGGGTGCCACTAGACTATCAGGAATGTTTATTTATGTATTATATGGGGTGTGGGACATCGAGAGGGAGGTGGGTACCAGTGAACTGCCAGGGAGTTTGTTCAGTACTATCTGGTGATCACGGCTATGGGGAGAGGGGTTACCTCATGTCATCCTCTAGGGGCACCGCATGCTGTACAGGGCACCAGGTGCAAGTCGCTGGCCTGCCCTGCACAATGCATGCTAATGGGGCCATAATGACATGCAAATGGCCCCATTTACACCTTGCATACATTATGGCCCCATTTGCATACTGCCAGCTGAATATCGAGAATTTGCACACAGCGAAACCCTGTTGCACTGGTGCAGTTCCCATTCCAGGTATTTGGCCCTGTCTGTGGGGGATGCACCAGCGCATTGTATTTGCACAGTGCACATTATCTGATATATTCAGTGGAGATACGTCATTGCTCATCTCTTCTGAATATATCCCTGTGGGTTGCGCTGTGCCACTACATGTGCCATTGCCGGGCGCAGTTCTGAATATCGGAGCCTGACAGTTTGCATCGGCAATACTTCACTCTCATAATATTCCCCCCCAATCTGAATTTCAAGACACTTCATTTTTCTTTTACTCAACATATTTGCAAGAAATCAAGCTGTTTGCCCCTTAGATGGCATCTGTTCCTACTGCTTTTCCTTCCTTGAAGTCATAATTCTCCACTATGACATCAGAACTTCACTCCCACAGCAATGATTCTAATGTCATAAGCAGAAGATTATGATCTCAAGGCAGGAAAAGCAGCAGGAATACATAGTCTTCATGGGCCCCTACACCCCCTTTCTCTGGACAAATACACACCACATGTGTCTTGGATGAAATAGCTTCTACTATAACTTTCTTGAATAAACTACCACAATACATTTCTTAATGATTTACACAGCTCAGAAGTCTTACCAAGTCAACCTCAGGCCTCCGCAATACTTCCTGTTAAGGGGCACACCCTTTAGGGACTGACGGATCAATGTACCTCACATAGTTGGAACTCAAAAATCATTGAGTAGGAATGTATGTGGCCAGGTGGCAGGCATCCACTCCTGTCTGGTGACACAGCATCTGCAGGAAAGCCTAATTATCTTCTGCTGATGAAGCCTTCATAATGTTTGGCTGGAGCAAGAGAAGGAGGAACAGCCCTCAGACGCGGGCTCTTTTGCAACCTTTTTATCCTCCACCAGTCAGGTGCCACCACCTTGTGGGTAAACTGTGTGGTTCCTCCCCCAGAGGCAGTGCCTGTGTACCTCTTTGCTGCAGGAGATGGACACTACTGCCTACCTGATAGCCAGGTTTGGGGGAGGGGCCACAGACAAATTATATTAAGTAATAAAAAATGGAATGTTCAGAAATCCACATGTTTGAGGAATTCTGTGTAACTGAGTTCCGATGATGCCAACTGTGAAATTCTTGCTGGAAATCAGAACATTTCTTTAATAATATGATGATGTTCAGCGGTAGAAAACAAAACAAGAGACTGGTTGTTTTAAAAAATTTGTCAAAAAAATGCCTGGTTTCTAATTTCCAGACAGGAAGTCTTGATGTATGTTTCTATATAAAAGAAAAGAAAGCATAAATGAGACTTTTTTTGTATTACTTACTCTACTGAATCATTGTTTCATTGTGCTGTTAGTGAGACTGTTTCATATGTAACAGGTATGTGGGATTTCATAAAATATTTTTGTATGATACTAGTGAAGGTGGGATAATAATATTGTATGGTGAAAGCATTAATCAGAATGAAATCTGAATAGCTCAGAAGATCTTGGATTGCACTGTTGGCTGCTTGAAAACACTCTTTAGTACAATGTCTTCTCATTTTTCATTGTAATTTTGTCAGAAACATTTCTGAATAACTCAAACTGACTATTCTATATTCTGTACTTCAATAATGATAATTGTAATACCTTCTGTCCTTTAGCAATCACTGTTGGTGATATACTGCTTTGGAAAAAGGACACGCTCATTTGTATTCCACAGTTTATAATTAAGATGACAGAATATTAACATTACTGTTTCCTTAGTGTCCTTTAATGCAATAAGTATGTTCCAAGGTGAGTTAGACTTTTCATCACATTGGGCTTTCACTGAACCATATGGTCTACAGTGGTGATCTGCTCCATTTTCTCCACTAATACACATCATGAGTAGTGTGTACAAAGATCCTTTTTTGTTCTAGATTGCAAAATTAGCCCTTACATAACCAGATTACTTCTGTTCAGTTCTTTCAGCTTTGATTTATTATCGAGTTATAAGGCAAGAGTCCTCATTATGTTCCCATTCTTAGCCTCATATTCTGTACTCTCAAATTTAGGCAAATATATTATTCTATCACTGTTTCAGAGTTAAATATTGCATCTTCATACAATATGTTTTAATATCGGATTCCATCCTCATTAAAAGCACATTAATTGCTTTAGCTTACATAATACTATGGTAAGAAAAGACAATGGATTATAGCATAGTCTTCTAACAGGTAAGCTAGGTCATCTGTTTCTTTATCCAGCCTGGCAGAATACTATGCTTTCAGCACTGAAGTTCGGAGCTGAAATTTCAGTTTATCAAAGTTTTTTTTTCTAAACTCTCAGCTGTATTCAGTGAAAAGCATCAAAAAGCACACTGCATACAATTAATAAAACAAATGTTCATAGGTATTTTCAGAGGTAGAAGACATATGTCCATGATGCTCACCATACAAATCAGCCTTAAGCAAAAATGTTGGTACATTTGCAGTAGTTGTCAAGCCTAGTTTTAGAACCCCTTCACACCTGAATTAAACAGAAATCAATGCAAAGTGGCCCACAAGAGTGGAGCATAGGTGTAATTCAGACATGGCAGTACTTCCTATCACTACTGATGGGAGTGAATTCCAAAAGGAAACTGCTCTTTATGTAAACCATTTTTGTCCTTTAAATGAATGACAATTTTCATCCTTCAGCTGTAGGGAATGGGCATGCGTGTTATATATCTGATTTCTCAGTTCCTGGCCCAAAGTTTCCCACAAATCGTCGTTAGTAAAAGCCTTGAATAACAGACACATGCCTCCCCCCCGTAACCATCTAAACTCAAGTGAGAACATACCCACATCCTGCAATCTGGTCTGATAGCTCTTACCACTTAGGTTTTTAATAATGCGTGTTGCTCTTTTATGAACTCTCTCTCTATTCTCTGCATATCCAATTTTTTGTATGGTGCCCAAACCTGAACTTTGGCAGAACACATTGCCCAACAATTTGCTTCCACAGTTCATTAGTGTATAAACAAAGGATTTCATAAAATGTGAGGCACAAGTCACAATGAACCTTACTAGTTGACAAGTAGGATTACCAGGGGCATCAATTCACTAGTCTGACCAGACTGGAGACTTGTTTGCATAATGTACTAAGTCATAGTCCTTTCTCTTTAGGCCCTGAATGCATCACTTTCTATTTGGCCTGGCCATCATAGCTGTACAATCTAATGTCTTTCCCACTGATCACACCCATCCAGCCCATCTCCTCCCCCTGTCCAAAACAGCCACACTCAAGCCTCTGTTTCTCCTGCCTCTTCCTCTATCTGTGCCCTTCACTGTTTAGTTCAATAGGAGATTCATGGGAGCCAAACTGTATTAAAACTATCCTGCCTCAAATTAATATGGTTGTGATTTGCTGCATCATCTTAATGCCCTTTATTCTCATGTGCCATTCCACAGTGGTCGGAGGGTACATCTGCAGCCAATTTATTATAATCCCTTTCAGCAGTGCAGCTAAAAGCATCAATGTTAGATTTCTCATTGGGGCGGGCAGCTCCTGTACAAATGAAAAGTCAAGTACCATGTTGGTAAACGTAAAGGGGAAGGGTCTCTGCACAGTCTCCCTAACATTTTCACTGAACGTTTCTGGATGGCTCAATGCCATGTGTCGGCATTGTGCCATTGCTGTAAGGAATGTCAGCAGATTTGCTGCCAACAAACAGTGGTGCTTCCAGAATCAAGGGGAATGCCCAAATTGTAAGACAGTGAATCCCCCCACACCTCCTTAATTAATGTAAAACAAAAAGGGGAAAAACAGATAGCTTGTTATGGTATATCCTTAAAAGTATAACTTGTTTTGCGTACTTACTCATACTATAGATAGCTTGTTCTTATTGGGCTTGGGAATGGGAGGACAGGAAGTATAAGGCAAGTAAAATCTGGGAATAGGAGAAACACAATATGTAGGGTAGTTGTAAAAAAGGATTCAAAGAAAGCAAAACAAAAACAGGCAGGGTAGAAAATAGATATGCCAGGAGTGGTGCAGTGTAGTGGCTGTGGGGTGGCAGTTTTCCAGGAAACTTTCTGGAGACTGTGGTGCTGCCCCATCTCTGTGCACCTCTCTGGGCTGAAGGAGGAGGTTGCTTGACTCAAGGTCAAGTTAGCTAGGATATGGGTGGCCTTCTCCCCCACCCAGGGATCACCAAGTCTACCACCGCTGCCTCAAAGGTTGCCAAGGAGGAGGAGCGGTTGGACTACGGTGGGCTCGGGAAGGGGGAAGGTGGTGGATTAGAAAGCATATCCCTGATATGATACCACTACCCAATCCTTACTCCACTCTGGTGGGGCGGAACTGCCCCACAGAGGCACCTGCAGTAGTGACCAGGAGGATGGGGCTTTCCATAGTGGAGACCCCAAGGAGGATGGCAGAGGACCCTGGAGGAGGAGAGGAGGAGGAGGAGGAAGCAACCTTATGGGGGACTCCATTGTGAGGGGGATAGATTTGGGGACAGGAAGGGAGGAGAAGGGGGAGGTTAGGTGCCTACCTGATGCCATGGCTCGGGGGGATGGGAAGTGGCTCCTGAGGATTGCTAAGTCAGTAGGATGGGAGGAAGAGCTGGATGTCACTGTCCCCTTATGGACTAATGACCTGGCTAGGAACGAGGATAGGATAGTACAGGAGGATTTCAGGGAGTTGGGGAAGGGTCTTAGGCAGCTAGCATGCTCAGTAGCCTTTTCCAAGGTGTTGCCTGTCTATGACAGGAGGAAGGATAGGGTACTCCATACTAGGAGCTTCAAGTCATGGTTGAAGGAGTGGTGCAGAGAAGAGGGTTTTGGCTACATTGGAGACTGGGGTCACACCTAGAGGGATAAAGTCCTATACAGAGGAGCTGGCCTACACCCATCCAGGAGGGGAACTGCAGTCCTCAGTGAACAATTTAAATGCTTCATTGGTAAGCATTTAAACTAGCTGAGGGGGGTGGTGTAAGGAAGCAGGGAGACATAAACTGTCCCCCCACAGGCTGAACTAGTCAGTAGGAAGAACCCTAAGGGAGGGAAATCCCCAAGAATACCTAATAACAAGAAAAACAAAATGGTAGAAATGAAGAGGGATGGGAATAAAGGCAGGAGGGACAAGGAGAGTAGGCAAAGGGAATAAGGGGGACTGACTGGAAGGGTGGCAACAGAATTTGGAAGGCCGTGTATGGAAATGGTACAAGTCTGGGAAATAAGATCCTGGACCTAGTGGCCATGATGGCAGAAGCTGACCTGGACATTGCCGCCATTACCGAGTCAAGGTGCAATGAAAACCATGACTGAGATAAAGCCATACCAGGCTATACTCTGTTCAGAAAGGACAGGGTGGGTAAGAAAGGGGCAGGTGTGGCTCTGTATGTGAGGGATAGCATTAAAGCAACAGAGATGCAGGGAATACGAGGAGGAATGGAGGTACTGTGGGTCACCCTAGAGTCGGGGAATGGAGCAACTATTTGCACTGGTTTTATCTATAGACCTCCAGCACAGGGGGTGGAGATAGATAAGGTTCTGCTGAAGCCATCTACAAGATGGCAAATAAGAATGGGGTTGCTGCTGGTGGAGGACTTCAATCTGTCAGATATAGATTAGCGCATCCGAGCTGCAGCTTCAGCTAGGGGCAGGGACATCCTGGTCTCCCTGCAGGGGACGTTCCTCAGGCAACTAGTAAGAGATCCCACTTGAGAGGGAGCAATATTGTACCTTGTACTCACCAACATGGACAGTGTTGCAGACGTCACAGGGGGTAGCCACCTGGGCACCAGTGATCACCGTACTGTGTGGTTCAATATAAGAACTGTGGCAGAATTGAGGTGCACATAGGTGAGGGTCCTGGACTTCATGAGGGATGACTTTACAAAGATGGGGGAATGCCTCAGGGAAGCCCTGGAAGGGGGAGAGGACTTGGGTGGAGAGGAGAAACAGTGGGCAAAATTAAAAGGGAGCATAGTGATGGCAACAAAACTCTGTGTCAGGCAAATAAGCAAAAGCAAGAGGAAAAAAGAGACCACTATGGTTCTCAAATGAGGTGCTTGAAAGATAAGGGCAGAAAAGTTAGCATTTAGGTGGTATAAGGAGGCACAGAGGGAGAAGGATAAGGAGGTATATCAGGAGAAGCAAAGAGAGGCTGGGAAGGCAGTTAGGAGTGCAAAGGCACAAATGGAGGAGAAAATAGTCCAGGCAGTAAAGAAAGGTGAAAATACATTTTTTAGGTTTGTAAGTGAAAGGAAAATGACCAGGGGAAGGATTGTAAGACTAAGGAAGGAAGTGTGTGGAGTGTGTGGAAGGGGACCAGAAAAAAGCAGACGTCCTGAACAAACACTTTCATTTAGTGTTCACAGAGGAAGGGGAAAGCGAGGGTCCACAGATAAGGGACAAGAGCATCAAAGGAAGGGAGATGGGAGATGGGAGATAGACACTAGTCCTTTTATGGATGATAGAGAGAGAGTCCAGAAAGTATTCAGAAATCTGAAAGTGGACAAGGCAATGGGGCCAGATGGGGTACATCCAAAGATATTAAAAGAGCTCAGAGAGGTGCTGGCTGCACCTCTGACAGTCCTGTTCAGCCACTCATTAGAGACGGGAGTGGTTCTGGAGGACTAGAGGAGGGCATATGTAGTCCCACATGACAAAAGTGGTAGCAGGGAGGAGGCTGGCAATTACAGGCCAGTCAGCCTGACTTTGTTGGTGGGGAAATTAATGGAATCACTACTGAAGGAACGGATTGTGGAATATGTTGAATTCAGTGGCTTACAGGATCTGAGGCATCATGGATTCACAGCAGGAAGGTCATGACAAACAGATCTGATAGATTTCTTTGACTGGGTGACCAGGGAATTAGATCAGGGTGGAGTGGTGGATGTGGCCTATCTGGATTTCAGTAAGGCCTTCGACACCATTCCACATAGGAGACTTGTTTGCAAGCTCGCTAGCCTGGGAAGGATTCCAAAGGTGGTAAATTGGGTAAGAAATTAGTTGGGGGATAGGAGGCAGAGGATCGATGTAAATGGAGTGCACTCCAAGGAAGGGAGGAAGGATGACTAGTGGAGTGCCATAAGGATCAGTAGTGGGACCGGTCCTCTTTAATGAGGGGCTAGAAGGGAAGGTATGCCTTTTTGCAAATGACTCAAAGATCTGCAATAGGGTGAACACTCCAAGGGGGGTGGACAAATTATCAGAGATCTAAGAAAGCTTGAGGAGTGGTCAAATGTATGGCAACTAAGTTTCAGTGTAAAGAAGTGTGAAGTCATGCACCTGGGGCACAGTAACCCAGGGGCAGAGTACAAGATGGGAAGTGGCACTTATGACCACCAAGCAGGAAAGAGAGCTTGGGGAAATCATACCTGATGATCTAAAAGTGGCCAAACCATGTGACAAAGCAGTGGGGAGACCTAGTGGGATGCTAGAGTGCATAGGGAGGGGTATCACCGCAGAAAGAGGGAGGTGGTGATACCGCAGTATAAATCATTGGTGAGACCTCACCTAGAGTATTGTGTCCAGTTTGGGAGATCACATCTCTGGAAGGACAAAGACAGAATAGAGGTGGTCCAGAGGAAGGCAACTAAAATGGTGCAGGGCCTGCATCAAAAGCCCTATCAAGAGAGGCTAGATGACCTCAGAATGTACACCCTGGAGGAAAGGAGAGAGAGAGGGGATATGATAGAGACTTTCAAATACCTCACGGGTATAAATAGGGTACAAGAGGGGAGCATTTTTCAGAATAAAAGATGCTCAGAAACAAGGGGTCATGCTATGAAGCTGGAGGAGGGTAGATTCAGGGGAAACATAAGAAAGTACTTCTTCACAGAAAGAGTGGTGGATGCCTGGAACAGCCTCCCAGCAGAGGTGGTCGGGGCAAAAACTAATAGGATTCAAGAATGTTTGTGGTAGACATAAGGGAACCTTAGTGGTTAGGAAAGGGATGGTAAAACTGTAGACCTAGTAAGGTCCGCTGTATTACAGTAGGTAGAGAAAATGGGCAGACTGGATGGGCAAAGTGGTCCTTATCTGCCATCAGATTCTATGCTTCTATGTTTCTCCTCCAACATGAAGCAAACCAAGTGGTGGCGAAGTGTTACATGATTATATGCATGCAGAAAAAACCGTATAACAAGTTTCAAATAAAACTCCCTTCAGGTAGCAACCTGTTGTTTAAAGCCAATTTCTTTTTTTCTGTAGAATTAATGTTCCCTATAGTGTGCTGTAATAGCCTGTAGTATCTCTGTAATTGTCTTAAATTATTAAAAAATACTATTTGTATATATTTCATCCTTCTGTGACTGATTCCTTTGGGGTACAGCCAACCAATGTATAACTGACAATAACTGTATTTCACCACTGAGGAGAAGTCTACAGTTACCATATCCTATTTCTAAACTAAAGTATTCTCAGCTGTGACAGAAGCACAGGCGGGCCCGAGCACACACACACACACAGGGGCTGTCCCAGCAAAGTCAAGACACACATGTGTCTGACAGTGCAGCCAAAGGCCTTGTCACGGATTCCAGTGTGATGCCCCCAGGGCACCAGCTGGCACAGGCACAACCACTCAGATCCCTATCACCCAAACCACCATCCTCAGTCCCAGCAATACCACCATCAAAGGACCATGCCCTGTGCAGGCACAGGACCCTACGGTGCCTGAATGCTAGCTAACCAACACCACACTGGCAGCCATACATGGTCCACGGGAAGTTGGAGGCAAGGACACAGGGGAGGTCCAGCCAGCACTGGCCACTGACACCCAACCAAGGAAAAGGGGCCCTAAGAGGCACAACGTGCCCATGGTGGAGGCAGACACAGGGGTGCAGAGCAGTGTCCCAGGTGTGGCTATGACAGGGGACACGTGTCAAAGAACATGGCATTGGGCACACTGGATCCTCCTGATGCCCAGGCCAGTGATGTGCGGGTCCACCACCACCTTGCCAAACAACAGTAACTGACAGAGCACTGTGCCATGGGTGGGGGGGGAGATATGCTGGGCAAGCAGTGAATGTGGCAAACAAACAGATGTGAATGTACCGCACAACAGGGTAACTCTATGTCCAAAACACATGTGGGATTGTACAGTGGAATGGGGGATGCACTGTATACAATACAGGTGTGTATGGAGTGTGTGTGTGTGTGTGTGTGTGTGTGGTATGGGGATCACATGTTGTCACCAACAATAAGACAGTCAATAAAGCATAACAAAACACACATCGTTGTCGGCTGTTGTCTCTGTTGTACCCTTGTAGCCAGCAACAGCATGGTCTTGCACCACGTGCCTGCAGTTAGTGAGGGTAGGCAATTGTCCATGGTAGGGGGTCTGTACAGGCATTGCAGTACAATGGTGCGACACAGATACTGTGCTGCCACAGCCCACGTGCAGACACTGGGATGTGCTCATGGGCCACACAAGTGCATGTACCAATGCTGCACACAGCATCAAAGGGTGGGACTGTGTGTAGTCAGGGTGACCATACCACACTGCACTACGGTGCACCACCATATTTGGGAACAGGTACTGAAGGCAAGTGATGTGGCCATACACCCGAACACCCCATGCTGTGTCATGTGATGCCACCAATGTTGTGCAGCTCTGTGGGGGGGGGATGGCCAACAGTGTACATGCCTTAGAGGAAACCATTGTGTACTATGCTAGCCAGACAACATGCACATATGTTGGCATATCATGGCAACACTGCACATGCCTGTCCCTGAGGGATGACACTCCAATGGGACATCAATAGCATGGAGCTGTCCACCCATTGCGCATCATCTTGCCCACTGCAGTGGTCTGTGGACACAACACCCTAGTCCGAGAACCACATGACAGTGTAGGTGGCCACCAGGTACAACCCACCAGCCATGGCGACCGGATGATGTGTTCAGTGACGCCATGTCAGGTGGGCAGCACCGGGGCAGCCCATCTCTGCCACTGGCTGCTGCATATTCGCACATGGCATGCTGCTACTGGTGTCACCTGGATGGTGATGTAGGCCCTCAGGTGGAGTGGTGCCATACAAGCCCATGTCTGGCCCACTGGGATGGCAGACACAGTGTACAGTGTAGAGTGTCCAGTGCATGTGGAGTGGGAAGTACATGTCACACAGTGATATCTGTATGCATGTGCGTGTCATATGAAACTGTGTGCCATACCACACAGTGTTGACGTCTCTGTTGTCAGCAGTTAGACATAGGTCAGGTGGGCAAGTACAGCCTCCTGGGTGCCTATTGTTGAGGCGTACATGGCACCATATGCGTGGTGTTGGGCAGTGGTGCAGTGTTGTATCTATGCACCATGGCATGTTGCCATGTTGCACCCCCACATGGCACCACTGTGCTGCCCTATGACCACCGTGGTTGCGTGTGCCCATGCAGGCCATGGCACCATAGTGCCACATCCATGATCTAAGTCTACCATGGTCACTAACATATGTGCGTGGGCAGTGAGACCACCATGCAAAAATGACACAGTGACACAGTGGGTAATGAGAAACAAACAACAGTTTAACGAGTAACAGAACAATAGTAACAACAGTAGAAACAGTAAGAAAATGCGAGACTCACCCCCCACCACCCTGCAACAACAACAGTAACAAGATTATTAAAGCCCCATAAACACCTCCCACCCCCAGAGCAACGATAGTAAATGTGTAACAAACCTCAGACCCACCCCATAACAACGGTATGAAGAGTATTAAAACCCAAGGCCCACCCACCCACCACAACAACAACAATAAATGTAACAAACCCCAGAATCACTCCCACCCCCACAACAACAGTACAATGTGTAACAAACCCCAGAACCACCCCACAACAACAGTAAAATGTGTAACAAACCCCAGACCCATCCCCACCCCACAACAGTACAATGTGTAACAAACCCCAGACCCACCCCACCCCCACAACAACAGTACAATGTGTAACAAACCCCAGAACCACCCCACAACAACAACAGTAAAATGTGTAACAAACCCCAGACCCACCCCCACCCCCACAACAACAGTACAATGTAACAAACCCCAGAACCACCCCCCACAACAACAACAGTAAAATGTGTAACAAATCCTGGACCCACACCCCACTCCCCACAACGACAACAGTACAGAGAGCATTAAAACCCTGGAACCACCCCCCAACAACAACAACAACAGTTGCTACAGTACACCACTGTGACCTCACTGCACCCATGGGGTGGACAGCAGGGCTCATAGGGATCCACGCAAGCATGCCACATCCTGCATTATGGTGCCTGCCAGGCCAGCTAGCACCTGGTCCCTGTCCCTGTGTGGTTGAGGTGGTGGAACAGGGGCATGCTGCCCATCATCCTGGACCGCGGCTTGCTGTGCCTGCCCCTGGTCCTTACCCTCAGCGGGCACAATATCAGGATTGGGGGCCTCTGCCTCAGTGTCCTTAATGGCCCCGGGACTTCTGGCCTCCTCCAGGTGTTCCTCCACCACCTCTGCCTCCTGTGCACCATCACCCACCTGCAGGCCATGTCCATGGTCAATGCCACCCTGCACCACATCCACACCACCGCCATGGGCAGTGTCACCACTGTCTGTTGGTGCCCCTTCCTGAGAGTCCTGGCTATGCTCCTCAGGGGCCTACTGTGCTTAGTCCATGGCCTCAGGTTCAGCTGGCCTGATGGCTGCCTGCTCAGCCTGGTCATCGCCATCCTTCTCCCCACTGTCTGGTGGCAGTGGCCGGGCCCTCTTCTGCTGGCATCTTGTGTGCAATGCATAGGTACGTGTGTCCCTCCTCTTCTGCTCTGCCATTACCCATAGGAGTGCCCTGTGGTGGAGTCTCTCGAGACATGGTCTCCACCACAGTGTGTTGCACCTGTAACATGGTAACAGGACACATATCAATGAGCAGTCATGGCACTGTCATGCAACAGCCCAGAGGTGATGGCACGGGGATGGTGTCTGACACCATCCCCCATACATTACTTGCACATTACACCGGCCCTACCATTGTGGCCATGACACCACATGCCACCCCTGTGCTGCACACAACATCATGCTGCAATGCCCATTTGCACCCCTGGTGCACAACCTGCCCACCACCCCATGTGTCACGTGTGCATACATGCCACATGTGTGCGACACACCATGCACACACAGCACCCTTGGGTACATGCCTGGTGGTGGTGTGTGGTCCACACCACTACTTGCACATGTGCAGCCACACCCTGGCCCTGTTGTCTGGGATGCCTCCACTTACCTTGCCATGGACGGTTGGCCATGGCCACTTGTCCCGCCACCTGCTGCACCTGTGCCACATCGCCAGTCCCCTACTCTTCTGCAGCTGCATGACTACAACCTGTGGAGACAGGGTTGGTACACATGTGTGAGTGTGAGTGTGATGGTCACACAGCCATGAACTGGATGCAATAGGTGTCTGCCAGGGTGGCAGTCTATGTGTCCTACCTACCTTATGTAGGTCCCTGGCCAGTCCTCATTGCTGCAACACTCCTGGAGGCCATGTCCAGTAGCTGCTGCAGCTTCCTGGGGTCACGCCTGGTGAGGTCCTGCCAGAGGTGTTTAAGCTGGTGGGGGGTACACCTGATGCTACTGACCCTCTCCAGGCGTGCCCCTATCTGCCTCCAGATGTTCTCCATCTCAGTGGGGGTGTGCCTCCTGCAGCCTGGTGGAAGCAGTGTCCTCCTGCACTACTGCACCAGGTTTATCAGCTGTGCTATCTCTGCAGGGGTGAAACTGGGTGCTCTCCTGCTCAGAGTGGTCATTTTTGGTGCCCAAGGTCAAGTTCCAGGCCTTACACTGACCCTCTAGCACTTGCTATTCTGTTTGCACTGTGTTGCATTGTGCAGTTATGGCTGCACATGTTTCCCCATGTGATACATGCATAGCGATGCCAGCTGCATGTGTGGAATTTTCTGCATATGCATGTACTTTTTTTGCGACAAAGCACATATGCATGTCTTAACATATGCACATCTGTGAAGGACATGCCGTCCCAGGAGCGAGGACTGTCTGCCCGGTGCAGCACATCAGCCATGGCATTACTGTATGCAAAACAGTGATCATGGCTGGTAGGCAGCACCTGGCTGTACCACCCCATCAGTGAAACAGCGATTGTTTCAGCATGTCGACATGAGACACGTGTGGTACAATGTCACGCATATGTGTTTTGCAAGCTATTGCTGGGCGACTGCACACACATCGCACATGCATGTTGTTGCCTCACATGCTGCCTGTGTTGCAGTATGTGTGGTACTGACACCACACGTCTTGTTTCAAGGTGCTCTCACAGCATTCATTGTGGTTGTGCATGTTCCACATATGTTGTTGCACACTACACAGTGTAAAATGCCCTTCACACATTCCCCTCCCGTATGTCAGCTATTTGGATAGTGTGCGACATCCCAGCACTGTCTCCACTCACCACCATGGTGCACATCTCTGTGTGTATTGCCGTGCTGTCTGTTGTTTCTCCTGTTACCTTGCCTGCCTTGTGTTCTTCACTCACCACTGCAGGTGTCAATGCCCACCAGGTGCTACCACCTGACATGGCCAGTGACTGCTTTGCACAGTGGTACCATGTCTGGTGCCTAGCACCAGGCAGCATGGCTGCATGGTGGTATGCTGTCCATAGGCTGTTCACCTACTGCTGCTGGTGCCACCTCTTGGTGGTTGTTGCCCCTGAGGTGAAGTGGTGGGCTATCAGGTCATGTCTGGTACATTGCCCTGCCTGGCACAATGCAGCATGGTCATGTGACTGTCTGGCATGCTCCTCACGGTGGTCATCATCAGCCCCATTCTCCTCCTCCTCCTCATCCAGGTCTGGCAGCGGCAAACAGTTCCTCAGTACGAGGTTGTGCAGCATGCAGCACACCATGAGGATCTTGTACACCATCTCAGGGCTGTACTGCAATGCCCCTCCTGAACAGTCCAGGCACTGGAAATATGCCTTCAGGATGCCAACTGTCCGCTCAATCACAGCCCTGGTGGAGGCATTGACCTCATTGTAGTGTACCTTGGACATGGTGTGTGTGTGTGCTGTAGTGGCGTCATGACCCATGGCAGCTGTGGGAAACCACTGTTTCATAGTTTCATAGTGAATGCGAGTTGTATCCTTGTTAGGCCATTAAGATGCGACCTAATCGCTATAGTATAGCGAATTTCTGATTACCCATTACCTCATCTAATGATGACTTGAAGCTCTCAATTGTTGTACATGTTACAACTTTTTCTGGTAGTTTGTTCCTAACTGAGACAACTCTCTGATTAAATCAATTTTTCCTAATGTTTGTTTTAACAATTTTTCCTCTTAATTGATATTGATGGAATCTGCTATTTCTGACAATACCTAAATTCAAGCCAAATAACTCCCTGAGATCAGGTTTATTCATCGCTTTATATACAAGGCATAGATCTCCTCTAATTCTTCGCTCTGCATGTTATACAGCCCAAGAGTTTTTAATCTATCACTAAAACTCATATGTTTAACTTGTTTTATGTATCTTGTAGCCTTTTTCTGTACCCTAACATCTTAATTTCTGTTGCTTTATATGGAGCCCAAAATTGGACACAGTACTCTAGAAGTGGTCGAACAGGCGAAGTATACAAGGGGAGAATAACATTTTTTATCTCTACTTTTGATATTTCTTAATATGCAATTTAATAATCTACTTGCTTTATGGACTGCAGATTTACATTGATTCATTGCAGAAAGGTTAGAATTGACCAATACTCCAAGATCCTTCTCAATATCTGAGACCGGGACTGGATTATCATTAATTATACAATGGACCTCGGACACTGACCAATCAGATAGGCAGGCTGGCACCTTACCTCTGTTGATTATCTACTGATAATCACCGCAAAAGGTGCCAGCCAGCCGCATCTCAATAACAGCAACAGAAAAAAATTTAAAAATCATTCCGAGCCGCCATCTTCGTTTCCTCGATAAATGTTGCTGTACTAACTGGCCTCTACCTGTGCAACCACAACAACTAAAAAAAACAACTTAATTAACTAAGATATCACCCAACAGCATTTTCATAAGTCATTCACGTAAGCCACCACTTTATCCACCTAACTTGTAGCTTGTTCTCCACTGCATTCCCGCTTGTCTCGCCTCCGTCCCCACTCTCTTCAGTGCTGTGATCTGTCAAAAAAAAAAAAAACTGCCAGAAAAAAGCTGTATAATAAATTCCCATAACACCATTGTGTCCGATGCCGGAACCCGAAGAAGAAAATCACGACTTCTGACGCCCTTCTGCCCAGTCGCTGCGCTGAACACATCGTGTTGTCTGTTTACTGAGCTGGACACCTGCTCGCAACATCTTCCCAAAACTGAGATACAACCTGTCAAAAAAAAAAAGAAAAAACCTGAAACCTTGCCTCCTCTCTTTCTCTAGGTGAGCAGCAATGAACATTTAATTTTCACACTGCTCTCTCTCTCTCTCTCTCTCTCTCTCGGAACAAAAACGAAGCTTCACAGTCTCTCTCTCTCGCTGTCTGACCTGCACCTCGCTGACCTCTCCCTTGCTCTTCATTACAGCCCCTCTTTTCGCTACCATCTACAAAGTGTAGAAATGTTCACATTGTGCCACGCTCAGTCATAACCAAAACAAAAAAGACTGCAAACTTAAAAACGAAATGTATCTGTCTCTGTGTCTCTCTTTTGGGGATTACTAGGATGACGCCATTCTAGATGGCTATAATGGACTATTTAACTGACAGAGAAGGTTGCCACACTAAAGAGTCAAGAAAAGACATTAAAAATAAATATAAACTATTTTTGCTCTTTTCTTAATATTTTCCTTCAATCCCTTGTATAATCGCAATAAACCCGCAGAAATTGTGGGTTATCGAGAGTTACCACAACTGGCCTTGGTTACCCACTCGGCTCGCGCCTTTGTGGGCAAACCACCCAGCCGTGGTAAATTCCCCGATAACCCACACTCCCTCGAGGCTTATTGCTTAATAAAATAACATGCTGTTATATTTTTCCTTCCCAAATGCATAATTTAGCATTTTTCCAGATTTAGAGTAAGGTCGTTAGTTCTGATCCAATCACAAACTTTTGTAATTTCATTCTGCATATTAAGTGCAGCTGTTACATTGTTTATAATGCCCCCTATTTTTGCATCATCTACAAATCTGGAAATCCAGCAAGTATTAGATGTCTGTAACGGGGCTATAAAGAGACTAAATAAAATAGGGCCTAACACCGATCCCTGTGGCACACCACTTGTCACTGGTAGCCAGTAAGAGGCGTGACCTGCTATTACAACCTTCTGCTTTCTGTTTTGTAGCCTAGCGTTATCCCTTTTAACTAGTTTAATACCTACTCCAAGTTCAACAAGCCATTCTATCAATAATTTATGCAGAAGTCTATCGAAGGCCTTGGAAAAGTCCAAATATAGAATGTCAACCGATAAACCCACATCAAGAGCACTGCTGATATTATCAAAGAAATTCAATAAATTAGTTAGACAAGCTCTCTCCATTTGAAAACCATGCTGATTAACTTCGATAAGCCCCCTAACCTCAATATGTTCAGAAATAAGATCCTTAATAATGCTCTCACAAATTTTACTTACAACAGAGGTTAGGCTAATGGCCCTGAAATTAGAACAGTTAGAATGAAAACCTTTTTTATGGATAGAAGTAATTGAAGCATTTTTTCACGCTTGCACTACTATGCCGTTGGTTAGAGAACCATTTATTATGTCAGTTAATGGACCTGCTAGGACATCAGCAACATTTTTTAATAAAAAAGGTTGAATGTTGTCTGGTCCTGTTACCTGTGGGATGTAAGTGACGTACCATTAATGTACAGGGCACATGTCACACACACACAGGCATGTTATATCTGCAGGGACAGGGTGTTTCCTTGCAGGCCAGTGGCACCTATCGATGAGCCATCTGCCTGTGATCTGTCCCCTCTCGAATGCCTCATGTAGGCTGCAGTTGCGGTGGATGTAGGAGTCATGGCTGGAACCAGGGTACTGGGCTACCACATCCAGTATGTGGCACTGGTTATCACACACCACCTGCATATTCATGGAGCAGAAGCCCTTTCAGTTGATGTGCACCTCCGCCTCACCTGGTGGTGCCCCGATGGCCATGTGTGTGCAGTCGATTGTCCCAAGCACAATGGGGAACTATGCAACTTTATAAAATGTCTGCTTTTCCACCTGCTGTTGCTGTGCATCCCTTGGGAATGCAATGTAACTGTCCATCTGGTCCATCATTACATCCAGGAACTGCCTGAGGCACCTGGACATGGCTGGCTGTGGGATGCCCACAATATCACCTGTAGGGGTTTGGAAAGTTCCGGTGGGGAGGAAGCACAATGCTGAGCTTACCTTCACCTCCACAGGTACAGGATGCCCCCTACAGATGGCACTCTGTAGATCTTCCTGTAAGTCATCACACAGCTCAGCTATGGTGGCCTTTGGAAGGTGGTAGCATGTGATGTACTGCTCCTCTGTGAGATCCAGATATGATGTCCTGGCTCTGTACACCTGTGGCGCATGGCATCTGATGGGTATGTGCTGCACTGGTTGCTGCCTGTTCCCCTGGTTCCTGCCATCACGCCACCTGCGGTGCCTTTCAATCAATCAATCAATCAATCAATCAATCAGTCAATCAATCAATCAATCAAACTTTATTTAACCAGGCATAACACCATTAAGCAAGCTCATTTTCAAAGTGGTCTTGGACATAGCAATAAAACACAGACAGTTACAATGTAAGAATTAAAAAACTGTACATACAAGGGACTGAAACAGGCCTGTATAGAGGGATAACACAAATTATGAGATAGATATAGTACACAAAACAAACATACAAAATATGTCCATATTTGGGATGGTTCAAACCCGGACACCCAATAGGATAGGTAGTCTGGAGGGATTGCTACAGGTAAGACTTGGGAGGGTGGAGAGCGAGGGGGAGGTACAGGGGATTGGGATGGTAAGGGTATGGGCAATAGAGGGAGATGGGAGTAGGAATTGCAGTAAATTGGAAGGCCCATTACAGAGAAAATGGGATCCACGAAGTTTTTGAGAGGCATGGAGTTCTGGAGGTCATTACTACAATAGGGAGGGATTGGTCATCTGCAGCAATTACAGGATTCCTTTAGGTACCCTGCTATCAATGCTTTGAAGGTGAAAGGACTGGGGAGGGTTGAAAGTTTTAGGGTCCTTTGCATAGTATACCATAAGAAAGGAAGGGGGAAATTAATTGCAGCTGATCCGAGGAAAGACCTTACTCTAGGTAAGTGGAAGCTGAATAAGGAGAAGCATCTCAGGCTGTACGACCCTTTGGCATGCTTAAAAAAGCACGAGATGTAAGTTGGCAGGTTATCAGTCAGAGCCCTGTAGAACCAAAGGAAGGCATTTCTTTTCCTCCTTGTAGTAAGCGATGACCATCCCTTCTCTTGGTAAAGTAGGCAGTGGTGGGTGCGGAAAGGTAGGTTAAGGATGAATCTGTCCCCAGTGGTAAAGAGTGTTGAGTTTACAAAGCACTGAAGAAGGGCAGTGGCTATAGAGAAAGTCAGCGTAATCAAGTAGTGCCACCTCTCCAGTAGCATTAATCCCAGTATGGCAGCCGGTGCTGCCATCACGCTCTCACTCTCAACAGGAGTGTCTGCACACTGCTTGCTCTACAGTGACTCTGCTGTCTGTCTCACTGGGCCCCCTTTTATACTCTGATACAGTTACACCTGCTCCCCCTCCCCCCCCGGTGTAACGTACGCCTTTTGCAAGTGGTGTATCTTGCTATTTGGTTGCTTCTAGAACCCTGACAAAGTTGATACTGCTGCTTTTCTTTGGCACACATCAGTTTATGTCAATGCGCATCTCAGAGTTTGATGCAAGTGCAGCATATATCAATTTTGGCACATCGGGTTTATGCAATGGCGCAGGCTGCATTCAAGAATCATGCACAGCGCAACTGTTTGCTGCAACTTGCACTTTGCGCCATTCTGTTCTGCACAACTGCATTATGCCTGCCATAAGTTTTTGAGAATTGGGCCCTTGATCTTGCAGCTTAACAAATCACCAAAGTCCTTTCATGTTGACTGTAACTCTAGAACCAAATGTCCAGAGTCACTGAGGAGAAAAAGAGTTATCTGCATAGAGTGAGGCTTTCTGCCTTCCCTCCAAATGTGATCCCCATTATTTCCAGTGTTGTCTGGCCCTCACTGCCAATGGTTCCAGACATACAGCTAAAAGCAAGGGGGGGGGGGGCACCGAGGAGTCCCTCTAAATAAAGAAAATCTGCCTTAACTAATGCTATCACTCTCATTATCACCTCTGGCGCAATATGCAAAGCCATGATACTGCCTGTAATGGAATGCTATGGAATAGATGTATCATAATCTAACAATTTGCTAGGTACCTCTAAGGTATTTTCTTTTTTTTGTTACATATGTGATTCTACCTGCTGGAAAGAGTTAGGGTTTTTATCAGGGTCTCTGAAAGGAGGACAGACTAGCTGGGGCCTGGTTGTAAATTCATAACTTCAAGGATGTCTAGTTCAGACCTCTGATGTATGGCCGAGCTCTAGAAGTGGCTTTGATAACTGAATGCTGCTAGCTGATACAAACATGCCTATAAAAGAGTCTCACAGTAATGATCTCTCAGACTGTAGAGACTGGTTTCCAACAGTTGCTCCAGACAAAGCATTCTGAATCTGTGATGTCAGAGTGACACACTGGATGATGTGCTGCCTGATTTTCCCAGACTGCCACTGCGACACCAAGACTGAGCTATTGTGTCCCCCAACAAAGGGGTAATTTTGAGAGTGCAAATTCCAGCAAGTGGAGAGTCTTAGTGGTGCTGTGCCAGGGACCGAGAAAGGGCCAGCATCTCTGTGATCAGAGAAAGCAAGTGTGAGAGCGCAAGGTTCAAGAGACTGTGTAAAAGTCCAATGGTACCTATTTGTCCAGAGTGTGCCACAGAGGGGTCTAGGGTAGAGATGCAGCGAATTTAAATTCTGCCGGCGAAGTGAATGCGAAGTGGGCACTTTGCGTTGCCACTCTGCTACGTGGAGTGGGCAATGCAAGTGCTCCTCATATGTCGATTACCATTTCGCTTTTACATGAATGGCAATATCAAGAAAGGCAAAGTCATTGTTTTAATGACTGTGATTCTTCATTATGATTCTAAGTGATCCACTTGGTGTTTCAGATTTGGCAGCCCCCCCCCCACACACACACATATCACATGGCTTACAGTACTGTAAGTCACATGCTCTTTAGCTAGGCATGAAGGAAGTGAGTCATACAAGCAGACACTTTTACTTTCTCCTATGCAGACAGAGAGAGAGTAGTATGTTTTGTGACTGCTGATACTTTTAGATCTGAGTGAAGAGGAGATTTAAATTCTGATTTAGACCCAACAGCTTTTTTAAAAACTACATTTTTTGTCTTTTCTGTACTCTTTTTCATTTAATTTGTTCTTTCTGTCAATTTTATTTTTCTTACCTTTATAAGTAGTTAGTTGTTTGTCTGTGTCTGTGTGACTGTGTGTGTGTGTGTTGTGTGACAGTGTGAGTAGTGATTGTTCAGACTGAGGGAGCTCAGTAGGAGAGATGGACCAGGATGAGGGAATGTCTGGGGCGGGGGCAGCTCTGTGAGAGCGTGGTAGTGGTAAGCATTGTACTGTGCGCATGTGTGGAGGGCATGGGCGCTCATTCCTGTTGGACCGCTCAAAACTTGTGAGTGCCCCCCACCAGAAGCAGGACCAGAACAACGAGAGGATGAGTGCAGTGGAGCAGCAGCTGGATCACATAGAGGGACATCAGTTGCAAATTATGTCCATGCTGGAACTGCTGCTGGATCACCATGGGATATCATATTAGTTTTTTTTCCTCACACCATGTGCCCCCCACACCTTCCTTGCTGTGTTATAAAATGTACTCCTCCACCATCCCCGACTCTTGTATGTAATTATGCCCTTATTTTGTTGTCTTCCGTATGCATGACACTTTGTAGTCTGAGCAGTGCAAGTATACTGTGCTAAACTGCATGTGTGCAGTCAGTCTTCTTTCCAGTCTGTGTATGTACTGCAGACACTGTCCAACTCCCTGACGTAAAAACAAACTTTAATGAGTACAATGGTGGGGTGTCGCAGCATGGAGAGATACTACAAAACGGGCTTACAATACATCCAAGTAACTATTTAAAAAAATTAATGTTGTGATTCCTGACGTGATTGTGATTCGTGACTGCATTTGTTACCGTGATGATGAAGAAACATGAATGCCTACGGCTGCACTTCCCCAGGCCCTGATGAGCTGTAGCTTAAAACTCCCAGACTTAAAAACACGTACAGTGAGTACAATGGTGGGGTGGTGAAGCCTGGAGAGATACTACAAAACAGGCTTACAATACATCCATGTAACTAGAAAAAAAATTAATGTTGTGATTTGTAAAGTGAAAGATCGTGAATCATGATTTGTGACTGCATTTGTGACCATGATGATGAAGAACGTGATTGGTATCACGAGTGACTCATGATGATGATCCTGACTTAAAAACACATATTAATGAGTACAATGTTCATGTAGAATTAAGCACTACCCCTGTCCAGTACTCTGAAGGGAAACCAAAGAAACAACTGTGACTTAAGTTACAGATGGAGATTGGGCCCTAATGAGATGCAAGTGCACAGACATATTAAGATTGCGCTGTGCACTGAAGAGATGCAAACACAAAGGCACAACATCTAACCAATACTCACCATTAGAAATTCAAATCTGGAAAAGAATACCTTTGCCAGTTGGGGTGGGCTGGGGGGGCAGTGTACTGTACTGCTGCAGTAACAGTCACTAGTACTAGTACCAGTAAAGATACCACAAAGAAGTACAAAAATCACACAGCTGCAGTGGATAGCAGCTTCACATTGCTGAAATTATTATGTGGCACAATAAAAGGTGTCTGATTTGATGACACGCGTCACACACATACTCACACGCACATTAATTAAACTAAAATTATTCACTGCGGCAGTAACAGTCACTAGTACTAGTACCAGTAAAGATACCACAAAGACATATAAAAATCACACAGCTGCAGTGGATAGCAGCTTCACATGCTGAAATTATTGTGTGGCGCAATAAAAGGTGTCTGATTTGATGACACATCACACACAAACACACACACTAAGTAATGCATGCAAATTGAAAACTTCGGTAATATAACCACATATTTTAAACAAACTAAAATTATGCACTGCTGCACCACAACAATCACCAAAACAATGGCAATAAATATTGAAAATATTACTGTGTGTACATTAATACAGTTATACAAGAAAAATATCACCAAAACAGAAAGCACTGTCTTTTTCTTCAAGTTAATCTACCTACACCACAGATACGCCCCTCCTCCAAAGCATACTTCCACTGTCTCTCAGTACACAGACTGAATGTTGTACGTTAACATTCAAAATCCATACACAAACAATAAACGCTTGATGATATGAGGACAGGGGGGTTTCCTATAATCGACGAACTAAAGTTTCAGCAAAAAAAAATGACTCAAAAAGGATTTTTTAACAGCTTTTTGAAGGTTTGAATCGCAGAGAGCTTTCAGAGCAGATTGTCTCCTACAGCTTCCTACACACACTACCCCAAACTGAGTCTATGCAGAACAAACTAAGCCCATGTGATCTGAAATCCCATGAATCACTGCAAAATTCGCCTTTGGAGCTTAAAAACAAGGCAAAGTGATGCGAAGTGGAAGGCAGAGTAACACGAAGTCATTGTTTTCAATGGACTTGCGTTACCCATTATAACGCTCACTCCACTGTGGAGCACTACGACTACCACTCCACCGAATCACTTCATGGAGCGAATTGGGGCCACTTTGCCCATCACTAGTCTAGACGGCCAAGTGTCAGCAGCCTCTAGACTGAAGACGAGGGAGCAGATTAGCGGCCGAGGATGACGAGAGGCTTGACTGGTGAAAACTGTCTACAAAGGCTGCCCGGAAAAGTTGGCAAGGGTAGGCAGGTGAAGAACCACTTCTTCATTTTCACCAGTTCTCCAGTTCTGCATCCTTGGTGCTACACTATCAGGATACCTCCACGGTAGCATGCAACTGCTAGTGTGACAGCATCTCCACTGGCTGCAATGCCCCCATGTGGACTGCAAAACTATAAGTACCCTGAGCTGTAACCTTGGGAATTTTAATTAGCTAGCTAGTTAGATTGCAGGGGGTAACCTATAAAGGAACTGTGTTAATCCCAAATATTTTGACAGAGCTAAGAGTCAAGTGTTACAAATGTTTTAACAGTTATTTGGGCCCCGACGAGATACCTCAGGCCTGCATCACTGTCTGGTGAGGTACCCACCACTTCAAGGGACATTCTAGGCTGCACCCTAAGGTGGGAGACCAGGTTAAAGGTGGTCAAAGTGGTTGTGCTTTTTGCTAATTATTTTTCTCCCCTTCCCCCAAATAAATCTCACTATTGTTTGCATGTTAATTCTTGTGGCTGTGACTTTGTGGGTTGTAGTTACTGTGTGTGGGGGGAATTGCCATAGTGAGGGGAAAGTATACTGGTGGCAGATACTGTTATTTTCTGGGGGGTGGTAACCTGCAAGTTGTCTACAGGTATTCCTTGCCCCAGGTAGAGGTGTTTCCATGTCATAATAGCAAAAATATTACTGCGAATCGCGAAAGAGTGAGTACATCTTGCCGAATACCTAATCAACATAATACGCACCGCAGCACATACCAATTTGGTTCAGAATAAAATGCATATGTATTGCAGAGGCTATGCCCTCACACCCCCAAACTAAAATAACCATTTCCAGGTGGGGCAGACATTGGAGGACAGGAGACTACTGCGGCCTCAGAACCAGATGATGGCAAAATGTAAAACACTCTGACACCGGTAACAGCAAAAAAAAACTGTAGTCCTTCCCGAACCCAGGACCATCACCTTCATATGCGGTGTTCCTACCTGCCACGTCAAGCGACCTTCTCAGTAGCAGCAGGCTACACTCTTGCATTTCACTCACACTTCCTGCTAAACCCTGTCACTTCCTACAGAACTCCATGATAACCAGTTGCTGTATTTTCCCTCCTCCATCACTATTCCCCAATCCTTGCTATATCCTCCCTGTCGCTGCTTCTATAAACACCCAAATGAGGTGCTCATATACAAGTCTCTCAGTTGGGTTTGCTATTTTAACATGCTACCGTGAAGGCATTGTGCAAATCTATTGTCCAGTTACAAAACCCAGGCCAGGACCCTCAAAGGTGTGTATGTGGTGGAACCAAGGGCCCTGGAACAGCCACAGTGAGTCAAAGGGCTGTTACAACTGGAGACACTGCTGGGATTACTGCCCCCCTGGTGGCCAAACCCTGAAATTGCAGTTTCTGAAAAAAGAACATTTTTGGTACCCGCTCCAGACACGTAAGTATTGCAGCTTTAACATGGAGTCACAAGAGTTAATTGATTGGTGTCAAGAGGAGCGTCTGCCCCAGAAAAGGCCTTTTTAATAAAGGGAATCCCAGATGGAATCGCCTATGAGGACAATATTGTTGTTTTAGAGACTATACCTGATATTGGGAGCCTAAAAGTACCAGACCTGAGGTATGATAGTGGCTCTCAGAGTATTATGGCTTTGATTCAGTTCAATTCAATTTTATTTTTACCAGGATAACACCACTGAGACAGCTCATTTGTGAGGCAGTCCTGGAAGGACTAACATACATAGGGGTACATAGAATTAAAAAATCACAATGGCTAATGCAAAAAACAGTAATAACAATACCAGTCATACAAAACAAGTAATATATGGGTACAGTTTACTTAGGCTCTACATATAAAAATTTGATATAAAGTGACAAAGATTTTGATCCCAATAAGTTACCTGCCACACTCACTGGTGAGGGAGTGGAAGGTACCTAGAGAATGTTTGGCAAGGGCCATACACAGCCCATGTCCCTATCATCTCCAGCCCCTAAATTAAGCCTACTAGAGAAGATTGAGTCCCTGCTGGCTGTTGAGGGAAGACTTTCCAGGACGTGACGACTTTGCTGCCTCTGGGAGTAACCCCTGCTAACCTCAGGCTAACCCGGCCTGCCAGTTCTGATTATTATAGATGGTTGCCTTTTTTTTTTGGCACTCTCTCTATGGCCACTGGAGAAGATGATTATGAGACCTGGGTCAGCTATGCTGTCCCTATGCTCTAGGAGTGGCAGTGTTCAGAGGCCAAAAAATGTAAGAAGCTGATGGACAGTTTGAAGGGGCCACCTTGGATGCTGTCTGCTCATTGAGGGCCACAGATCCAGGGGCTACAGTGGAAGACTTCCTGGCCACCTTGTACAGTGTATTTGAAAGCACAGACTCCTGTGTTGACTTGTACTGGAAATTCAAAACTACTGCACAGAGCTAGGGGAGACTCTCTCGGTCTGTCTCCATAGATTGGAGAGGGCACTGCAGAAGGTGCACCGGAAGGGGGGAGTAGCTGTCAAAGATCTGAACCAAGTTCGGCTTGAGCAGGTGGTGAAAGCTGCTCAGGTCTCAGAAATATTGTTGTTAAAGTTGGGGTTGAGAGAGAGAGAGAGAGAGAGAGAGAGAGAGAGAGAGAGGCTGACTGGTCCCCCCTCCCATAGTGCACTATTGAGAGAAGTTAGGGCCGCCGAAGAGCAAACTAGATCCTGGGAACAGACGTCTGTTTCCATTGCTAGTGCCCAGATGGCAGATGGTGGGGCTCAGGCACCAATGTTGAACTTCAGAGTCTGATCCAGGAACTGAAGGCAGCTGTGCAGCATGTGAGCAAATTAAGCACCGCCCCACTGAACCCTGTGTCAATGGCGTCTGGTATGGTGGTGGAGGGCAAGGTGGCTGTACCTTTCTGGAAGCTGAAGCCCAGACTACAGAGGGCATTAGGCTTGCAGAAGTGTATGAGTAGTTGATGGAACTTAAGAAGATGGTAGATCAACCTCAGCAACCTGCTGCCCATCCACCTTCAGGGCCCATCACTAGAGACCCTTGTGCCAGGGAGATACCGCCAGATGTTTTTTGCTATTGGTGTGGGAAAGATGGCCATATACCCTGTGGATGTGGCTACCCTCTGAACTCCCAGCTGGTGGAGGAGAAGAGGCACTCCAAGCAGCTGGGAAACTAGAGGGGGCCCAGTGGGGAAGTGAACTGGATCTCTGGAAATAGTAAGCTTCATTAGATAGATGGCACCGAAGATCCCGCCCAGCAATAAGGTGCCCCCAGGGCCAGTGGGACCCCATGTTGATGTTGAAGTACTCATTGAAGGGGTGTTTTTCTCCACCCTTATGGACAGTGGGTCACAGGTCACAATTATTTACACAGTGTTTTATGATCAGCACCTCAAGCACCTGCCGCTCTTGCCTTTATCGGTGTGGGGGATAGGACCTGAGAGCTGTTTGTGTGACGGTCACTACATAGTATGGATTGCTTTTGTCCTGAAGGGCCCTGAGGAACCATCCACTATAGACACCATGGTACTAGTATGCCCTGGGTTAGGGGGTATGGATGACACGCCAGTCTTGATTAGGACAAATGCCAATATGTTCTGCCAGTTGGCAAAACTATGCCAGGAATGGAGTGGAAATGGACCACTTGCTGAACCCCTCTGTCCGAGCAGTAGTGAAGAGGGTCAGTCTATCCCTGGATATGGAAGGACTGGTACCCGAGTTGGCAGATGATCCTGTGGGTGAGATTCAGAGAGTGGATAGTTGAGAGATAATTCTGCCGCCCAAGTCAAAGTGTAGAGTGGTGGGGATTGCTGCCTTCACCAGGCTGCCTGAAGGACTTGCCTTTATTATCCATGCCCTGGCGGAGGGTCAGCCGCCCAAGAGATTAATGGTGGAATGAGGAGTACTACCCCCTCCTGAGATCCCCCAAGTCCATTGTGTCACAGTTAAAGTAAAGAATGAGTCTGGAAAGACAGTGATCATCTGCAAAGGCCGGGTGCTGGCGCATATCTACAGGGAAGATGGTGTGGCCAAAGAGAACCCGATGGAAGACCATGAAGAGGAAATAGATCCAGAAGTTTTTGACTTTAGGGATTCCCCATTCCCTGTCAGCTATCAATGGAGCCTGAGCAGGAAGCTGGCCCAAAGGAGGTGCATGTTCTCCCTCCACAAATGGGATGTGGGGTGCGTCCGAGGGGAGGAACACCATATCCAGCTAAGCGATGAGTGGTCCTTTAGAGAAAGATCATGGCGTTTGGCTCAGAGAGATATCAGGGATGTACGGAGGCATCTACAGGAGCTCCTGAGGGCTGGTATCATTAAGGAATCCAGAAGCCCATAGGCCTCCCTCATTGTCGTGGCCAAAAAGAAGAGTGGGGCAGTTAGAATGTGCATAGACTATTGGATCTTGAATAAGAAAACCATCCCAGACCAATACACCATACCTCAGGTAGAGGATGCCTTAGCTAGTCTGTCAGGGAGCAAGTGGTTCTTAATGTTGGATCTAAGGAACTGGTACTACCAAATCTCCATGGCAGAATGTGACAAGGAGAAGACTGCTTTCATCTGTCCCCTTGGATTTTACCAGTTCGAGCATATGCCCCACGGGATTTCCAGGGCCTCAGCCACATTCCAGAGATGAATGGAGAAGGCTGTGGGGGATATGAACTTGCTAGAAGTGTTCGTATATCTTGGTGACCTCATTGTTTTCAGCAGCACTTTAGAAGAGCACAGATGCTGTCTTATGAAGGTGCTGGACCGGCTAGAGGAGTTTAGACTAAAAGTGTCCATAGATAAGTGCCAGTTCTGCCAGCCTTCCATAAAATATGTGGGGCACATCGCCTCGGCAGAAGGAGTGCAGACTGACCCTGCTAAGGTCGAGGCCCTTACCACCTGGTCCCGGCCATATAACCCCAACACATTTTAGTCCTTCCTAGGGTTTTGTGGCTATTACTGGAGGTTTGTCAAAGGCTACTGACACAGGCACTTCTGCTGCTGCAAGGAGGTTTGTGAAAGACTGCTCCTGACATAGGCACTTCTGCTGCTGCAAGCAGCCTGGTGGGTCCCTACCATCTGCCAGCTGCCTCCTTGCTCTACTACCCACCGATCACCAGACTGAAGGTACGCTGCTCAGACATCTGGCACCTCCACGCCGATTAGCCAGAACCATTGGCTCTGCCTGCTGATTGGCTGCTCCACTTCTCAAATTCTTTGCTACTCCCAACCCTGCTACAGCCACTCTGTTCCACTTTTTTTTTTTAGCTTTAGAGCTAATTTTATTTACTGATTCTTGTACTGTTTAAGTCTCACCAAACTGTCCTGTGAATCCTAATTTAAATGTGAATCTAAGCCTTGTCTGCAGCAATTTTGCACTCCGAGGGTAGTTTCAAGTGCAGGATCTTTCAGACTGCAGGTTCAGGATTTAAAGTATTACAGCTCTTTCGTTTTTAAGCTCCTGTGGTATTTTACTCTGGTTCAGAAACTAAACCAAAATCAGCTAAACTGCTAGATTAAGTTTAAAGTGATACAGCTTTTTGTGAACACTCCTCTGTTTAGACCAGGTTTCATTGTGTTACAGCTCTAAGCTATGCCCTGCAACTAATTCCATTTCTTTTTTTATAATTACTATTTATCTCTCCTACCCAGCCTGCCACCCCCGACCATCAGGGGAGACAACCAACATCCCACTGCCTTCCACCCCACCCAACTGAGCCCCGGATCCCCACGGAGCCACAGCTATACCCCCCAGGTGGGGATGAGGTGAGGACTGACCCTGAAACTTACATGTCATTGGTCCAGGGCTCGGTGAGTGGATGGAGGCAAATCGTGGGCACGTCCAGTCTCCCCATCTTCCTGGCGGTGGCAGGCTCTTTTTCCTGTTTCCACCCTTCCCATACAGCGTGTGGCTCCCCTGACATCAAGGCACTAGACGCCGACGCCTACGCTGCAGTGCAGCCAGCCAACCCCATGTAGGGCTTGCAGTACTCTGAGCCTCCTCTCGGAGTCAGGCAAGTGTGCAGGCAATGGGCTGTACCTTCCCCAGAGAAGGAAAGCCGTCATGGGATGCTCCAGCATATCTCTCCCCTGCCAACCCACCAGCAACCCGAGTCTGCTTCTGAACCCAGGTCACTGGCGTGTAGTGAGGTGTGGCATCCAGCGCCTCAACCCTCAGGGCCACCGGGCCACCCCTATTTCCATTTCTGTTTCCCTGTCTCTCTCACCTCTATTCTTCCAGCTGGAATTTTTCGCACACCCGCACTCTCCTCCCCCCCCCGGCTTTTATTAAATACTCTCCCTCCCCCAGCAGCACCGTCCCCCAGGCAATCTCCATCCTCCCCTCTCACTAATATTGCAACTCCTCTTAAAGAAACAGAATGCAGTTAAAGGGCCTAACACTTGTCAGTGTTAATCTCATAGTAGCTACTGTGTCTTTGTTACAGGAGGTCTCTAAACTACTTAGCTCAATCTCAGACAGCACAGCCACAGGCTCAGACAGTCTTGAACCCAGACTACTTAACACAGCAGCCCCGCTCATTGCCACTCCCTTAGCCAAAATTTTTACACTCTGTCTATGTCATAGCAGTGTCCCTGACACGTGGAAGATAGCCAGGGTCACTCCTGTCTTCAAAAAGGTTGACCCAAAGACCCATCTAACTACAGACCCATTGCCATCCTCTCAGTTCTGAGCAAACTCCTGGAAAAATTAGTTGCTACACAAACCATTGAATTCCTTCTCAAAAATGACCTTCGTACAACCGACCAGCATGGTTTCCGAAAGCGCCATAGCACCTCCACGTCCCTGCTTAAGTTTACTACTGACACACTCACTGCTATGGACTCAGGCATTCTAATTGGAGCTGTTTTCATAGACATGACAAAGGCCTTCGACTTGGTGAACCACTCCATTCTCCTTGACACCCTGAAGTCTTTGGACTTCACGTATAATGTTGTCAACTGGTTCAATAATTACCTGTCAAACAGGGTCCAAATTGTAAAATATAATTCAATCTATTCCAACCTGGCAGCAGTGAATATTGGTGTACCACAGGGCTCAATTTTGGGGCCACTGCTATTTTCTATATTTATCAATAACATCACCTCCAATCTTACTGCCACCTCTTCTCTCTTCTATGCTGATGATATAGTCCTATACACCAGTGCAAAAACATCTCTGACATCAATCTGTGGCTCTCCACAGACTTTCAGTGCACTCAAGCCTGGCTCTCATGTCACAAACTAGTCCTTAATGAGGCCAAAACCCAATCCATGCTATTTGGGACAAATTTTAAACTCAAAATCTGCCAAAATAATTTCATGGTCTCGTGCCTGGATGGCTCCCCTATTGGTTCAGTGAGCTCGTTTAAGTACCATGGGTAACACTGGACCAATCCCTGAACTTTGATCTTCACATCCAGAACTCATGTAAATCTGTCAACTCTAAATTAGGTACGGCATACCAGACCAGATATGCTCTAACCCTTGCAGCGAGGCTTGCCATTGCTTGTGGTATTCTAGTACCCACCCTTACATGCAGAGTTGCGACCTATGCTGCCTTACCTAAATCCAATCTCCATAGATGGGATGTCACCTATAATAATATCTGCCTCCTCCTCCCATTGGCAGAAACACCACCGCCTCCTCTACTCAGATCTAAACTGGCTGTCACCAAATACTGCTAGGCTTTACTCCCTTGGGTCGACTGTCGAAAGTATGATGCGGTCTTAAATTCCAAAAACCTTAGCTGATCTACTTGTTCCTCAGATGTCTGGCTATGGCATATGCACAGCTGGAAAATCCCTTTTATGAGTCCCGAAAAGTAACACCAGCAAAGACACCAGTGCTTTCACCCACCATGCTCCTCAGCTATGGAACGCTCTCCCTTTAGCAATCTGCCAAGCACCCTCATATAGTGCCTTTAAAAAGGAGCTCCATAGCTACATCATCTCCTCTAATCAATGCCCTTGCTTCAACCCCCCTTAGCATCTCTCCAACTCTCACCGCTGCACACTTGATCTGCTTTCTACCTAATGCCTTGCACTTAATCCTCCCCCTGCCTGTCTACTTGTCTCCCCTTCCAACTTGACAAAGCACATTTTCTTGACCTGGAAGGACACTACTTCTTTATTCAGCTGTGAGCTGTGTGAGAAATTCTATATTGCACTTGATATCTGCAACAAATGTGCACTTTTACTTAATTCTGTAGGAGGTGAAACTAACTACCTTTGGTTATTGCTTTTTATTCACATATTTATTTAGTGTTTAACCAAAAAGGGGCTTGCAAACTCTGTTTATCTTGTTAGTAACTTCAGAAGGATTTAAATACTGCATTTGGGTAGATCCTTGGAGGTAGCTAGATTGTCTACTAGGATTTCCTGACAGTTAAACTATTTTTAAATAAATTACAGGTGGCTGAGGAGTTGAAAAAGGAGCTTGCAAACTCTGCTTATCTTGGAAGTAACTTCATAAGTGTTTGAATACTGCATTTTGGTTGTCCCTTGGGGGTAGCTGGATTGACTACTAGGATTTTGGGACAGAAACCATTTTTAAATAATTTACAGTGCGTAGGAGTTTGTAATAGTTAAACTATTTTTAAATAAGTTACTGTGGTTAAGGAGTTGTCATAGAAAACCTGCAGTGTGAAACAGGAAAAGACAGTCTTTCAAGCAACAGAGGAGGTGGATCTAGGTTTACATTTGTTTGTTACAATTCTTAAGATTTTCAGTGCAGGAAGAGTTTAAAGCACAGCTGACTTATTTTGGGGCTGACAGCTTTCAGAGCACAAACCACCAGGTCTGTTTGGGGCGGGGAGGTTTACCTGTGTCTGACTTGGATGTGTGGATTTTTCTCTGTTTGATTAGCAGGGTATTTTTTCTGTCAAATTGTTGGGTAGGACATCTTGCTGACAGGAAGGCACCCATCGCAGTGGTGGGTCAGAGCTTTTAGCTGATTGTTTTGTGAGGGCACAGTTTAGCCCAACCCTTCCCACCCTCACCCCACCCCTCCCGGAAATAGTTCCTTTATACCTGGGTTTCTGACATCATTTCTCAAGAGTGTCAAGAGTGCAAGGTATATCACTGTCATATCCTCTCTAGCACACTGCACTGACAATATAAGCATACACATTGTATAATATATATATATTTCTATATAACAAATCAATCACACACACGCATACACACACAAAAAAAAATGGGAGTAGTGCAATGTAATGGCTGTGGGGCAACAGTCTTCTGGGAGACTTTCTGGAGGCTGAGATGCTGCCCTATTTGCAGACAACTCTTTGCCCTAAGGGAGGAAGTTGCCCATCTTCAGGCCACTCTGGACAGTAGTAAGGGAACCTTCTCCCAGGCCACAATGGATGGTAGGAAGGGAACCTCCCCCATCCAGGGAGCACCAGAGCCACCACCACTACCTCAGAGGTTGTGAAGAAAGCACAGCAGTTGGACCACAGTGGGCTCAGGGAGGGTGAGGATGGTGGAACAGAGGCACACACAGTCAGTTGTTCCACACCACAATCCATACACCATTCTGGGGGCATAGCTCCCCTATGGATGCACCCGCAGAGGAGACTAAGGAGGCTGAGGACACTGTCACAAGGGAGGCCCACAGGAAGGAGGCAGAGGACACCACAAGGAAAGGAAGCAGCTCCTGGTGGGGGATTCAATTATTAGGGGGATAGAACTGGGAGGTGCAGGGAAAACTGAAGTAAGGTGCCTGCCTGGTGCCATGGCTTGGAGAGACAGGAAGCACATCCTTGGGATCACAAGAACAG
This sequence comes from Neoceratodus forsteri, assembly GCA_016271365.2. Lineage (NCBI taxonomy): Eukaryota > Metazoa > Chordata > Ceratodontiformes > Ceratodontidae > Neoceratodus > Neoceratodus forsteri. The sequence goes on from JADMNL010000024.1 coordinate 213,180,057, forward strand.
CTGCACGGGAGTCTGAGCTGGATGTCATTGTCCACCTAGGGACAAATGACTTGGCTCATCATGAGATTAGAGCAATGCAGAAGGACTTTGTGGAATTAGGGAGGGGCCTACAACAAGTAGCACACACAATATCCTTCTCTGAGGTGCTGCCTGTCAATAGCATGAGTGATGCAAGGGTACTTTGCACCATGCAGTTTAATGAATGGTTGGAAAAATGGTGTGGAGCACAGGGGTTTGGCTTCATTGGGGACTGGGGTTCCACCTGGAGGGACACCAGCCTATACTGGCAGGATGGTCTGCATCTGTCCAGGAAGGGAACAAGTCTTTTGAGCAATCGGTTTAAATGCTTCATTGTGGCTTTTAAACTAGTCAAGGGAGGCACTGATAAGCAGCAGGAAAATCCCAGCCTCTCCCTACAAAACAGGGTACTAAATGAGAAAAAGAGTGAGGTAGAAAGGTCAGTGAGGGATGCTGCAAAAGAAGGTAAAGCCATCAAAAAATGGAGAGCAATGAGTACCAATGCTCATAGTCTGAGTAACAAGCTTCCTGAATTAGTGGCCTTGATGGAGGAGGAACATCTGGATATCGTGGCAGTCACAGAAACATGGTACACACAAAACCATGACTGGGACGTAAACATACCAGGATACACTATCTACAGGAGGGACAGGGAGGGTAAAGAGGAGGAGGAGGAGGAGCTCTTTACATAAGGGAAGGAATCAAAGCAACAGAACAAAAGGGAAAACAGGGAGGAGAAGAAGCTCTGTGGGTAAATTTGGAGACCGGCAATGGCACCACAATCTGCACAGGGGTTGTATACAGACCTTTCTCAGGGGAGGAAATGGACAAGGAAATGATAGAAAGAATACTTAGAATGGCAGAAAAGGGAGATATTGCTGATGGGTGATCTGAATATGCCAGATGTTAACTGGAGTGCAGTTGGCAGCAGCCATCTGAAGAGTGGGGTTATTCTAGATGCCCTACAGGGGTATGCCTTAGACAACTAATATTGGAGCCCACTCAAGAGGGAGCAATCTTAGACCTGGTTCTCTCAAATGGAGATGAGAGAGGATCACAGATGTAGAAGTGGGTAGCCATCTGGGAACTAGCGACCATCGAACAGTATGGTTCACAATAAACACAGCAATAGAGTCAAGCCATACAAAGGCAAAAGTACTGGACTTTAGGAGGGCTGACTTTGTAAAATGGTGAGTGCCTAAGAATGCACTAGCAAATGGGCAGGAAGGAGGGGTGGAAGAACAATGGGGAATAATAAAAACTGCCATAACAGAGATAACGAGCCTTTGTGTGAAGCAAATAAACAAAACAAAATGATGTAAGAAACCACTGTGGTTCTCAAAGGAAGTGGCAGTGAAGGTTCAAGAGAAAAAGAAAGCATTCAGGAAGTACAAGGAATCGCAGCAGGAGCAGGACAGAGAACTGTATCAGTTAAAGCAAAAGGAGGCTGGGAAGGCAGTCAGAACAGCAAAGGCCCAAACTGAGGAAAAGATAGCCAACTCAGTTAAGAAGGGGGATAAAACCTTTATAGGTACATCAGGAGCTAAGGAAGACCAAGGAGGTTAGTGAGGCTTAATAAAGGGAGGGAGGGTGGGCAGAGGGTGACTGTGAAAAGGCAGAGATACTAAACAAATATTTTTGCTCAGTATTTACAAAGGAAGAGGGGGAGGTACCTAAAACAAATAGCAGAAACACTCTGGATACAGAAGTTGATACCAGCCCATTTACAGAAGAAAGGGTTCTGAAAGAACTCTTAAAACTGAAGGTAGACAAAGCAATGGGGCCTGATGAGATTCATCCCAGAATTCTAAAAGAACTAAGGGTAGAACTAGTGACACCACTAACTACCCTCTTGAACAAATCATGGGAGGATAGGGTGGTACTCGAGGACTGGAGGAGGGCAGATGTGGTTCCCCTTCACAAAAGTGGGAACAAGGCAGAAGCAGGAAACTACAGACCTGTTAGTTTAACCTCAGTGGTAGGGAAAATGATGGAATCACTTCTGAAGGAAAGAATTGTTGAGTATCTAGAGCCAGAGGGCACAGGACCCAAGGCAGCATGGATTCTGGCAGGGAAGGTCATGCCAGACAAATCTGATAGATTTCTTTGACTGGGTGACCAAAGTAGTAGATCAGGGAGGGGCTGTGGACATGGCCTACCTAGACTTTAGCAAGGCATTTGACACAGTCCCACACAAAAGATTAATATACAAGTTAGCCAGCCTGGGAGTGGGTCCCAAGATGACAGCCTGGGTAAAGAATTGGCTAGAGAATAGGACACAGACAGTAATAGTAAATGGAGTCCACTCTGAAGAAATGGGGGTTACTAGTGGGGTACCACAGGGTTCAGTATTAGGACCGGTCCTCTTCAATGTCTTTATAAGCGACATTGCAGAGGGACTGGAAGGAAAAGTATGTCTCTTTGCAGATGACACAAAGATCTGCAACAGAGTTGATGCACAAGGTGAGGTGGAAAGGATGAGAAGGGACTTGGCAAGGTTAGAGGAATGGTCAAATGTATGGCAGCTTAGATTCAATGCTAAGAAGTGCAAGGTAATGCACCTGGGAAACAAAAACCCAGGGGAAGAGTACACAGTGGGGAGTGAGATACTAACAACAACAAAAATGGAAAGGGACCTGGGGGTAGTCATATCAGATGACCTAAAGGTGGGCAAGCAATGTGAGAGGGGCAGCAAGGAGGCTGAGGGGGATACTGGGATGCATAGGAGAGGCATCACCAGTAGAAAACAAGAAGTTATTATCCCTCTGTACAGACAGCTGGTGAGACCCCATCTGGAGTACTGCATGCAGTTCTGGTGACCCAATCTCCGCAAAAACATAGACAGGATGAAAGCTGTCCAGAGGAGGGCAACTAAAATGATGCAGGGTCTGCACCGGAAGACATATGAAGAGAGAGACTTAAGGAGCTAAATATGTATTGCCTCGAGGAAAGGAGGGAGAGGGGGGACATGATAGAAACTTTCAAGTACCTCAAGGGAATCAACAAAGTCCAAGAGGGTAGCATCTTTCAAAAAAAGAGGTGTACAAGAACAAGGGGCACAATTTGAAGATAGAAGAGGCGGCTCAGAGGTAACTTAAGGAAGTATTTTTCACAGAGAGGGTTGTGGATGCATGGAATGGCCTTCCGGAGGAGGTTGTGGAGTCAAAAACAGTGGTGGAATTCAAGCATGCATGGGACAGTCATAAGGCAAGTCTAGGGGGTTGGGGTAGGAAGAAGTAGGCTGCTGGTTAACTAGGATCTGCAGCTTATCCATTAGGTAGGGAAATGGGCAGACTGGGTGGGCCAAGCGGTCCTTATCTGCCGTCAAAATCTATGTTTCTATGTTTCTATGATGAGCTTCTCCTCTCTGGTTTGTTATCTCAAACCCCTTGCCCTGTCCTACTATAACTAATTCTCTACTCCTTAGATCTTTGTAATCACTGCCAAGAAGCTCCTACTTGCAATACTACTCTGTGTGCCTTATCTCCCAAACCGTGTGAATATGTTTCTTCCCTAAGGATCTGCCTACCGTATGTTACTTTTTTTAATTTTCCCAGCTCATTATACCTGATAGTTCCTTGCAAGTATGTGGTTGTTTGTTTTCAAAGAACCGCTTGCCTTACTTTGCATCAGGATAATTCCTTGCAAATATGTGATCTATGTCCTGCACCTACCAACAAATTGCCTTATCGCATGTTTTGTCATGAATCATACTGTTTTGTACCTTGCTCTCATCACCTTGCTTGTATTTTTACTGTAAAACCTTGTTTTCTTTCTGTGTTTTATGTAATTCCACCCTGTAACCTCCCAGGTCGTGCCTAAAAATAGTAATTTCTTTCTTTATTTATTGAGTTTTTGTTGACCGGGTAAGTGCACTAGACAAATCCTGCCTATTTTCAGGCATGACCCGGGGGAGAGGATACAGATGAAAGCCAACTGACCTTGAACCAGATTAAGCTGTTGGTGGTATTTTTAGTGAATGAGGGAAATTTGGCCAGGACACCGGGGAAATTCCCCTACTCTTTTCGATAAGTGCCATGGGATCTTTAACATCCACCTGAACTACCACAATCCAGGTAGATGGGACCTCGGTTTAACGTCTCATCCGAAAGACGGCACCTCAGAAGTGCAGCACCCCTCTCATGCTGCACTACAGTGTCAGTACTAGGATATTAACCCAAGTGCCAGATGTGGGAACTGAACCCACGGCCCTCTGATCTTCCGGCCTCAGAGGCGAGTGTACTACCTACTGAGCCACTGACACTGCACAAATTTCTATAACTACCCGGTAAACAAAAATGAAACAAAATAAGTACCTGATCCAGAACTACACTCCACTTTCTCTGCAGCTGTTATCTTGCTGGTCTATAAAGAAGAATTGTTATTATCTGATGATACTAATTTCAAATACAAAAACGTTCTCACCTGTGCTCTTCATTAGTTTATGTACCATGACTGGCCTGTTACTAGTGACTGATTTCTGTGCCATCATCCTCGCTGCTGACCAGGCTTACTTACAGTCCTTCTCTGAATCTCCTATACTCAGTGACCCCCCCCCCCACACACACACACACACACAAAGCCGAAGCCTACCAGCTCTCTGTCATGGACTCTGTCATACTGGCCCTCCTGACTAACCATGATGATCATCTACTTGGTTTGTTTCTCCACTCCCACACTAGACAGTCCCCCCATTGGCACCCTCTTACCTGCCACCTCCTCTCACTTCTCCTCACAGTGATGTGGAAGCCAACCCTGGACCCTCAAACATGCATATTAACCATGCTAATGCTATCTGGACAGGACGCTGCAGCCTCAGGGTTGCACACCTAAACGTTTGCAGCCTCCCAGCTTAGTTCTCTGAACTTGAAGCCTGGGTGTCCCTCTAAAAGCTGCATGTCCTGGGTCTATCTGAAACATGGCTTAAGCCATACCACAGTGATGCCTCCTACCAAATCCCCAGCTACTCATTGCTGTGCTTTGACAGGCCTGGCAGAAAGAGGGGTGGTGGTGTTGCACTTATACGGGCAGGACCATATTAGTGCCACCACTATTGCCTGCTCTTCAGTCAGTGAATGGCTTGTAGCTGAAATTGTCCTGGGTGCATCAAAAAAAAATTGTACATAGGCTGCTCCTATAATCCTCCCTCAGGAGTTGCACAGGGACCATCAAATTTCCTGGATGGCCTTGCATCTGCCCCCTCCTCCAGGGACACCATCATACTTGGGGATTTCAACTTCCACTGGACAGAATCCCCAATACCGGAACATGCACACCTGCTAAGAACGCATCATCTTGAACAAGTCATCTCCTCCCCTACCAGATATAACCCCCGCTCCCACAACCACTCCACCATTGACTAGATTGCCACAAACTGTGCGAATATAGTCCTCCAAGCAGGCACTATAACTGATTTTATCAGTGACCACACCCTTATATATATATATATATCGCTCTAACCACCAAATCAATATGTCCTCCCCCACAAATTGCTATCTTTTAGGAAATTCAAATCCCAGGATTTGGACTTAGTGCTAAGGGGTGCCTGGGCCATAAACTGGTCCTCACTTTACCAACTCAAAGATGCCTCCATGGTGGTGATGCTTTTTATGGAAGCTCTTTGCAACCTTTAGGACAAATACTTCCATATCACCACCAGGATGGTTAAAGGTGATAATACCCGTTGGCTATCAAATGAACTTCTGGCCCAAATGAAAGTAAGGGACAAAACCTGGCAAGACTTCAAGGCATCCCCCTCCTCCCAATTATGGAATGCATACAGGCAACTTCATAACTCCTGCAAGCAGGCTGTGAAGTCACTCAAGCGTAAATACTACACCAACCTACAAAATGAATCTCTTGGCAGCCCCTGCAGTTTCTGAGCCTCAATTAACACCCTCCAACCCAAAATCAAATAAACAAATAATGGAACTAACCTCCTCCAATGGTTTCATTACTGACCCAGGCAAGATCACTAAAACCTTCAATAGAATGTTCACCGACATTACCGCCTACACCAGCAAACTCCCTCCGCAGCCTCCCTCTACCCAGAAAAACCAATTATGCTGCCCACAGACATCAAGCCCTGTGTTTTATTTCAGAGCCATCGACCATAGTGTCACTGGCAAACTCCTAAAGATGCTAGCAGCCAGGTCAGGTCAGGTAGTGACGGTCTGTATCCCATCTTTCTAAAATTCCTCTCCCCTGCCCTTGTAAAGCCACTGACCCACATATTTAACCTTGCCCTCTCATCATCTACTATGCCTGACTCATGGAAGCATGCGCACGTGGTGCCTATTTTCAAATCCGGTGATCCCACTGCCCTGGAAAACTACCATCCTATCTCCTTCCTCCCACATCTAAGCAAACTATTAGGAAAAAATCATTCACCACCAGCTATCTGAGCATCTAGATAAGTACAACCTCCTGAGCTCCCTCCAACATGGCTTCCACAAACACTACAGCTCCTCTTCAGCCTTGGCCCTTTTCATCAACCATGTCCTTAGAAATATGGACATGGGAATGGCCACAGGTGCGGTGTTTGTGGACCTATCAAAGGCCTTTGACCTTGTTGACCACCACCTTCTCCAATCCACCCTACTAAACCTAGGCTGCTCCCTGGATGCCACCGCTTGGTTTAGCAGTTACCTCGTTAACAGATCCCAGTCTGTTCTGCTAGGCAAAGATATCTCTTCTGCATTACCCATCCATACTGGTGTCCCCCAGGGCTCCATACTGGGGCCTCCATTATTCTCGCTGTTCATAAATTATCTTCCCACAGACAGCATAAACTGTAATGCGTTCCTCTACACTGATGACCTCATCATCTACCATAGCACCAAGTCCCTCAACTCTATACCTTCCTCACTCACTACAAACTATGGATCAGCTCAACATTGGTTAGTCTCAAAAAAAATTCCTCTAAATGAGAAAAAAACAAAGGCCATGCTCTTTGGCTCAAAGCCATACCTTGCAAAAGCCACCAAATCAAAAACCTCATTACACATAATCACCCCTGCAGGCCCTCCTCTTGACACTGTATCCTCCTTCAAATACCTAGGAGTGACTCTTGATCCCTACCTTACCTACCATGACCACATTTCTAACACTATGAAGAGAGTCCACCAGAAGCAGGGGGCAGCCTACCATGTTAAAGGCTACCTAAACAGAATTCTATGGGGTACACTGTTCAATAATCCCTCCCGTGGAAGCATAGCAGTCGGGGAGAGGTTTTGTACAATGTAAAGAATTACCTTAAAGTTAGCAGTTTAATACATTTTCTGCAACATTTTTCTAAATGCTGACACCAGGAAACATTTTTTCCATGCCGTGCCGATCGAAGGCAAAGGCTGCTAGGAACGTGCAGTGTAATGATGTCATCTTAGCAGGTCCAGACATCCCCGGTATGGAGTCTTATGTATTAGATGTAACGTTACCTTTATATGTGTACCTTGCCATCTTTGTCATTACTTACCATGTACAGTAACTTGCTAGGTTGGAAAATCCTGAGAAAATTAAATACTTTAATGCTTAATTTGTAGGTAAATGAGATATATACCATCATCCAGGATATTATTGAGACCACTCTGCCACTTCTATACTGCCCAGTTAAAACAACAACAAAAACAAAACACAATACTTGGCTTAATAATGATTGCAAACAAACAAAAAAATTAAAGCATCTCTATCATGGTTCATAAGATTCATAAGACTGAATCCATCCAAGGAAAATTATTTTCTCCGGAATAAATTCGGGAGGGGAATATAAGAAATCTTTGCTTTCCCAGAACCACTTATTTCAGGTTAAACAATGGTCCTATATGCTAGACGTCATTCAATCAGGTGACTCAAAGAAAGTTTGGTTGTTAATGGTGAAGGGAACAGATAATTATGCCTCAAATATCTCAGCACACACATAACACCAATGACCTGGGTCAATTATTATCAAAAATTGTTTTCAATAACTCAGTTGTCAATTCTCAAAATAATGACCACTTGAAATTATAGAATGCTTCACAGCCTTTAAATATTACCCAATATGGGATATCAGTGGCTGTTAGGGAAACTGAAGCAGATAAAACACCAGGATGAGATAAGAGTCTTCCATTTCTTTTCACAATTCAGACAGAAATGGTGGAGTAACCTTTTGGCTATTCTGTTTAACAAAATTATAGAATTATATCCCTTATGCATAGAAGGGTAACATAATGGTTCCAATTTTCAAAAAGGACAATCCGAATAACCCTGAAAACTATGGATCACTTAGCCTCACTGATTGCTTAGAGAACCAAGACTAGGGGTCTAACTATAGCAGCAGGAGGGTCTAGATAAGATATAAGGAGGTCATAGAGACAGATCGAGTGGAGTAAATGCAGGGAGTGGTGCAATGCAGTGGGTTCAGAGCAGCAGTCTTCAGGAGAACGTTCTGGATACTGCAGTACTGCCCTATATTTAGGCACCTCTCTAGGCTGAGGACAGAGGTTGCCAGCCTCTGGGCTGAGCAGGCAGAAGTGCTAGGGACCTTTGGCCCCCACCCAGAGGCCACCATTTCTGCAGCCGCTGCCACAATGGTTGCACTGGAGGATGAGAGAATTGACTATGGTGGCTCAGAGAAGGTGAGGAAGGTGGGTCAGAGGCACATCCCCCAGCCAGTCCAACTTAGAAAATCCAGTGCTGTCCTGGAGGAGTGGGAGAGCTCCACAAGGGCACCCAAGTTTGTGACCAGGGAGGATAAGTGGACCCTCCAGGAGCGAGATCCAGGGGTGGGGGGTAGAGGACCCCAGAGGAAGAGGAAGCTACTCCTGGTGGGAAACTCAATCATCCAGGGAATCAATGTGGCACAGGCAGCGGGGTGAAGAGGGAGATAAAGTGCCTTCCAGAAGGCACCGCTTGGAGGGAGGGGGAGTGGATCCAGAGGATTGTCAGAGCAGTAGCAAGGGGGGGGATTGAAGGTCATTGTCCATCTGGGGACAAATGGCCTAGCCAAGGATGAGGCAGGCATAGAGCAGGAGGACTCCAGGGAGTTGGGAAGGCACCTTGGGGAGGTAGTAAACTCCATGACATGCTCAGAGGTGCTGCTGTTCCACGGCAGGGGGAGGATAGGAATCTCCACTTCAGAAAATTCAACACTTGTTTGGAGGGCTGGTGTAAAGAGAAGGGTTTTGGCTTCACTGGGGACTGGGGACCCATCTGGAGAAATGAGGACCTGTACAGAGATGGGAGCCTACACCCATCTGGGGGGTGGCGGACCTCAATGAATGGTTTAAATGCTTTCTTGCCAAGCATTTAAACTATCCTGGGGGGGTGGATGGGAGCAGGGAGATGCAAGCTGCCCACCCCCACAGGTTAGAGAAGCCAGCATAGAAGTGCAGGAAGGTAAGTTGTTGTCAGGTATACCTGAATTCGTACAAAGGTGTAGGGCAGATGAAGCGAGGCAGCAAAGGAAAGAAACTGGAATTAGAAAGAGGAGACAAAAGGACAAAAGAGGGAGTAGCAGGAAGCCAAGCACTGAAACATGGAAGGCCATGTATACAAATGGCCACAATCTAGGAAATAAAACCCCAGACCTGGTGACCTTGATGATGGAGGCTAACCTGGACATAGTGGCAATAATCGAGACATGGTACACTGGAAACCACGACTGGAAGGTAAGTGTACCATGTTATGCTCTATTCTGGAGGAATAGGGATGGTACAAAAAGGGGGGGGGGTCCCTTTATGTCAGGGAAGGTATTAAAGCAAGAGCAGTACAGGATAGGCAGGAGAAGGCTGAGGCAATGTGGGTCCCTTTTGGGGCAGACAATCATACCTCTCAACCTCTTGCCTCATGAATCAGGGACAAGGCTTAAAAAATCAGGGACAAAGACCCCAAATCAGGGACACATCTTTAAAACTGGTGCTATTCACTCAGAAAGCTGACAGAATAAAGGGATTTGTGTTAAGATGCATTTTCTGAAGAAGAACAAGTGTGTCACTTCAATGCTTGACATTATTTTGTGCTTTTAATCACCACTGTTTTGTCACAAAAACACAAATTTTATGAGGGGCAGAGGAAAATTTTGAGGCAAAATCAGGGACGTCCCTGAAAATCAGGGACAGTTGAGAGGTATGCAGACAATGGCACAGCAATTCACACAGGAGTGATCTATAGGCCTCCAGCACAGTGTGAGGAGGTGGATAGGGTGCTAGTGGAAGATATTCACAGGATGGCAGCAAAAGGGGAGGTACTGCTGCTGGGCGATTTTAATATGCTAGACATGGACTGGACCAGTAACTGGTTAGATTAGCGAATCCTGAATCGCACAGTTGTAAACCATGTGGTCAGAATATTGATCTGCAATATAATAATAATATAATAATAATAAATAATAATAATAAATGTATTTTTAAGGCGCCTTATCAATTGCCAAGGCGCCTAAAAATATGAAACAAATCAACAACATACAAACATCAGAACATCATCTCAGTTAAAAACACATTAATAATAAATCAGAAAAAACAGAATAACAAAAACAAAATAGTCAATTGGCTGACAAGGCTTGGTGCCACAGAAAGGTTTTTAAGCCCTGCTTAAATCCCTCCACAGTTGAGTACTCCCGTAACCGACGGGGTAGAGAATTCCAAAGGGTGGGGGCTGCATATGCAAAGGCTCTTGCACCGGACAATTTCAAATTCACCCTTGGAATCTCTAACAACCCCTCGTCGGCTGAGCGGAGTGATCAACCAGGGCAGTAAGGAACCAGGAGCTCTTTCAGATAATCCAGGCGCAGTCTATGTACATTAGGGCTTTGAAAGTCAGTAAACCGACTTTAAAGGTGATCCGCCACTGTAAGTAAGTAAGTAAAAATTTATTTTAAGAGCTTTTCCAAAGATCAAAGTGCTGTACAAATAACAATAAATATAGACAAATAAAACATTAACAATATAAAATCATATACCATAAGCTTTTGCAAATAAAAAAGTTTTCAACTCCGCTTTAAAACTCTCAATGGTCAGGCAGCTGCGTATCCGATGAGGTAGAGAATTCCACAGGGCAAGAGCAGCATATGAAAACGCATGCGCTCCAGATGTTTTCAGATGAACCCTGGGAATCTCTAGCAATCCCTCATCGGCAGATCGGAGTGAGCGAGAGGGGCAGTAGGGAGTAAGGAGATCTTTCAGGTACTGCAGTCTCTGATCATGCAGGGCTTTATAGATCAGTAACCTGACCTTGAAGGTAATTTGCCATTGTACCGGCAGCCAGTGCAGCCCACGCAGGACAGGTGTAATATGACTATGTCTAGATGTCCCAGTCACAAGCCTGGCTGCTGCATTCTGCACTAGCTGCAGGTGACGAATATCAACTCCCAGTAGCCCCAGGTAAGGAGAGTTGCAGTAATCAAGGCGAGTGGTCACAAAGGCGTGGACCAGAGTAGGAAGATCAGCCAGGGGAACCAGGTGTTTCACTCAGGCGATATTCCTCAGATGGTAAAGAGGACTTAACAATGGCTGATACCTGAGATTTCAAGGTCAGACCGCTGTCAACAATAATGCCCAGGTTACGCACCTGGCTTGAGGTCAAGAGCTGGTTACCACCAAGCCAAAGGTCTGATGGCACTTCAGCCCTATGGCCCACCTCAAGGCAACCTGTACTGGCAACCAGTGCAGTTCACATAGCACCGGAGTAATATGACAGGATCGAACAGATCCTGTCAAAAACCAGGCCGCCGCGTTCTGCACCAGCTGCAAGCGATGGATTTCTACCCCAGAAATTCCTAGGTAGAGGGAGTTGCAATAATCCAAGTGCAAGGACACAACGGCATGGACGAGAGTGGGAAGGTCATCAGACGGAACCAGATGCCTAATCCTGGCGATATTCCTAAAATGATAAAAGAATGTTTTGACGACAGCCGACACCTGAGAGTGCAGTGTCAGTCCACCATCAAAAACTACCCCCAGGTTACGCACGCATTCAGAGGTCGGGAGTGAGATGCCACCAAGAAAAATTCCCGATGGTGCACCAACATCCGACCCTCCCTATCCGACGACCTGGGCCCACAACCAGTACCTCATTTTTTTTCCGAGTTCAATATGTGGCTTATTCCGATGTGGCACTAGGGATCGAATGCCACATGTCATGTTAGTGATATCCCTGTGCCTGTATTGCAGTCACAGGAGTAGGAGTGGGAGGGAGGAGAAAGGGATAAAGCCTCTGCTGGGAGGAGTTCTGCTGAGCAGCTGCTGTGGCATAGAAGGTAGTGCCATAAGCAGCAGAGGGTGGAAGAACGCTGGTGGACCAGGGCTTGAATCCTGGTCCTGGCAGGTATGTTATTTTCTGTTTCTGTCTTGGGATTTGTTTTTTTTTTAATTTTTGTCACCCCCTCCCAACTTGTATGGGTACAGTCTGCCCCCTAAACCCCAGTTGTCCTGTTTCATTCCCCTTCCCCTCCTCAATGACCCCCTGAGGTTTCACCCCTTCCCCGAGTTGCCTCCTCTCAGAGGTGATTATCTATAGATGGGGGTGTTCAGGGAATGAAGCCCCCTGTAACAGAGGGTGTGGGGTGGTGTTCCCTGCAAAAACAGAGATCTTTGAGTTGTTTTGTATGGTAGCTGTCCATGTCTTCGGTGACTGCTATAATTGCCGCTGTACTTGCAGTCGGTGTTTTGGATGGCCACTGTTGTTGAGCACAGCGTTTTGTCTTTGTGCTTGTGGACTGCAGTGTTTTGGCATGCACGATCCTAACCTACTGCCAATTGGACAATCCAGGCAGAGGCCTCAGTCAGGAGCAGAGGCATCATGGAATCCTTGCAGAGGGAAGGTCTAAGGCAGTTAGTGCTAGAGCCCACCAGGGACAAGGTGATTCTGGATCTAGTACTGACCAACAGAGACAGAATCAAGGAAGATTTGGTGGATGGGAGCCTAGGGTCCAGTGACCACCATACAGTGTGGCTTAATTTAGGTACAGGGTCACAGTCAAGCCACACAAAGGTGAGGATCTTGGATTTCAGGAGGGTGGACTTTGCTAGGATGGGGGCATGTATCAAAGAAGCCCTGGTGAAGAAGGATGCTGGGGGGTTGAGGGGCAGTGGGCACACCTAAAAGGGGACATAGTGGAGGTGACAAATCAGGCATTAGTCTCAGAAAAAAGGGCAAGAGAAGGAATAAGCCATTATGGTTCTCAAAGGAGGTGGCAGAGAAAGTAAGAGCTAAAAAGTTGGCTTTACAAAAATGCAAGGAGACATAGAAGGAAGAGGATAGGGCAGTGTACCTAAATAGAAAGCGGGAAGCAGGAAAAGCAGTTAGGAGTGCAAAGGCACAAACAGAGGAAAGATTAGCACAGACAGTAAAGAAAGGGGACAAGACATTCTATGGGTACATTAGTGAAAGAAGGCCAGCCAGGGGAGCGATTGTAAGGCTCAGGGGGAATAAAAGGCAGTGTGTGGAAGGAGACCTAAAAAAAGCATCAATACTAAATAAATATTTTTGTTCAGTATTAACCGAAAAGGAGGAGGAACAGGAACAAGTAGGCATCAGAAACAATGGGGGGAAGGGGTGAACACCAGTCCATTTACAGAAGGGAGAGTCCTAGAGGAACTCACAAAACTGAGGGTGGACAAAGCAGTGAGACCAAATGGTATGCACCCCAGGATATTAAAGGAACTATGGATGGTGCTAGCAGCACCACTAGCAGCCCTATTTAGTGAGTTGTTCAATACAGAAGTGGTTCCAGAGGACTGAAGGAGGGCACATGTAGTCCCTCTTCAAAAAAGTGGAAGCAGGGAGGAGGCAGGAAACTATAGGCCGGTCAGCCTCACTTAAGTAGTCGGAAAAATTATGGAGGCACTGCTTAAGGAAAGGATTATGGAACACTTGGAATCCAGCAGAGCACAGGATCTGATACAGCATGGATTCGCAGCAGGAAGGTCATGTTAAATAAATTTGACAGACTTTTTTGACTGAGCGATGAAGGAGGTGGATCGGGGAAAGTGGTGGATGTCATCTACCTCAATTTCAGCAAGGCCTTTGACACTGTTCCACTTAAAAGACTGGTTAACAAGTTGGGTAACCTGGGTGTGGACCACAAGGTGGGGAACTGGGTTAGGAACTGGTTAAGGGACAGAAAGCAAAGGGTGGTGGTAAATGTGATCCAATTCGAGGAATGGAGGAGCGACCAGTGGGGTGCTTCAAGGATCAGTCCTGGGGGCCAATCCTTTTTAATGTCTTCATTAGAGACATTGCTGAAGGACTGGAAGTGAAGGTTTGCCTATTTGCAGATGACACCAAGATCTGCAAAAGGGTAGACATTCCAGGTGGGGTCAAGAAAATGAGAAGGGACCTAGGAATGCTGGAAAAATGGTCCAAAGTGTGGCAACTAAAATTTAATACAAAGAAATCCAAAATCATGCACCTGGGGTGCAGAAAACCAGTGGAGAGTTACAGATTGGGGGAGTTGCTGATGGTAACCAAAGAAGAGAGGGATTTAGGGATAATCATCTCAGATGACCTAAAAGTGGCCAAACAGTGTACAAAGGCTATGGGATGGGCCAGTGGCATTTTGGGATGCATAAGAAGGAGTATCAGTAGCAGAAGAAGGGAGGTGGTGATACCACTGTACAAAACACTAGTGAGACCTCACTTGGAGTACGGTGTACAGTTCTGGAGACTGCATCTTAATAAGGACATAGACAGGGTGGAGGTTGTTCAGAGAAGGGCAACTAAGATGGTACAGGGCTTGCACCAGATGACATTTGAGGAGAGAGTAAAAGACCTCAATATGCATACATTGGAAGAGAGGTGGGAATGGGGAGATATGAAAGACACCTTCAAATATCTCAAAGACATAAACAAAGTACAAGTGGATGACATCTTATGGTATAGGAGATGTACAAGGATGAGGGGCAAAATATGAGATTGGAGGGGAGCTGGGTAAAGGGGAATGTGAGGAAGTTTTTCTTCATGGAAAGGGTGGTGGATGCATGGAATAGCCTACCCCAGGAGATGGGAGAAGCTAGAACAGTGGGGGGATTTAAACATGCATGAGATAGGCATAAGGGAACCCTAGAGCTGGGAAGGAGAGGCTAAAGCTGATGGCCAAGTAGGGTCAGCGGCTGCTGATGCAGGTAGGAATAAGGGCAGACTGGATGGGACTTGCAGTCCTTATCTGCCATCAATTTCTATGTTTCTATGTAACATTTTCTCCAGAGGTATTTTGACTAGATTGAACTCTTGGATTGAACAACAGAACATTTTAAATATTCTCTGCAAAAAACTTTGTTAATGCACCATTAGGATTCCAGTGACAAAAGTTTGGAAATGTGGTCTTAGGGTTTCCAACCCTAACACCCCAACCCACATTTGGTTTTCAACCCTAACACCCCACCCACACCCACACCATGCAGGCAGGGCAGGCAGGGTGTGCTGTGGGGTTGTCGCCCTAATGCTCTCCCCATTCCATGTGTAAGCAAGCTGACATGGGTACAGTGTATGAGAATGGGGTGAGCATTAGGGTTGACAACCCCACAGCACACCCCATGACTGTTTCTGCCTGCAGGGTTGGGGTTGGATATTAGTGTTAGGGTGGGGATGGGGTGTTAGAGTTGGAAACCCAGGGTGGGGTGAGGTGGTGTGTTAGGGCTGGAAACCCTAAGACCGCTTTTCCAAACTTTTGTCACTAGATCCCTAATGGTGCATTAATGAAGTTTTTTTTGCAGAGAATTGCCTTCCTTTTTGAGAAAGTATAATTGTAGACTTATTTTCTTGTGGGAGTGCAGGGCCCTCTGGGCCCTGTGCTCCACACCATCCATAATTTTTGAGAGATTGTAATTGTATCCTTATTTCCCTGTGAAGCCCTGCGCTCCTATGACTCCATAATCCTCTGCATATTTGCATGTGGGAGTGCAGGGCCCTCTTGGCCCTGCGCTGTCATGTATGCATAACACCTGCTTTGCCATCATTGTTGACATTACAATTTTCTCCTATAGAAAACACAGGAAAATTTGAAACCTGTGTAACTTGACAGCAAAGTACTACATTTTCACAAGACCAGCAAAATGCACATTGGTGGAGCAAGCCATTTCCACCCTGAAAATTGCAGAACAAAGTTTCAAACCATTTCTTCACAGCAGTGTGACAAAGAAACAAATCTGTACACCTCCCATTACAATGTTGTCCTATGGGAAATGAATGAAAATTTAGCCTTGCAGAACTCCAGAGCAAAGTAATATATTTTCACCAAACCAGCAAAAGGCACACCTGTGGGGCAAGCCCTTTGTACCCTGAAAATGTCATTCCAAAATCACAAACCATTTGGCAACTGTGCAGTGACAAAGAAACAGCTGCCTAAAAATCCTTTCTCACAAACTGCAAAAAATAATCCTTTTCTGCAATTCTTTTTTTTTTTTTACATTTTATGGTTACAAAATTTCATTTTTCACAAATTGTAAAAAAATAATCCTGTTTCATGATTCCTTTTTCACAATTTGCAGTAAAATACAATTCTTTACTCCAAATTGTGGAAAAAGATCCTGTTTTATGGCATTTCTTTTCTGCTGTTTGCAAAAAAAGGATTTCCATGGCTAACCCCCCACACACACACACATTTCTGAACAATTTATAAAACAAAATAATCTCAGTCTCTGATTATACAGGCCCTGATTAGGTAAACACAACTGTTGGCATTTACTAAAACCCTCTGTTTTTAAGTTATTTAAGTTTGTTGCCACTGCTAACTGAAAACAAGATGGTGGCAGCAATAAAAAAGATTCTGCATTTGCGATAAAGATTCCCTTTTCGAGCAGAACATCTAACTGGTCCCTTGGAAAATAATGATAAACTTTAAAATTTAATAACTTTGGAACAGATTAATATTTTTTCACCAAACCTTCAAAAGACACATCCTTGACCCAAGACCAATAAACCCTATAAATGTCAGACTAAAATTCCACATCATCTTTGCACAGCAGTGTTACAAAGAATTTCACCCAAAGTGGTAATTTTCAAATTTTTTGACAATCTGTACCTCCTCACCTGTACATTTGACCAGAACTACACTTGCCACATCAAGAGATTGTTGGTCCATGATGGTGGATGCAAAATTTTATGTGAATTGGTTGAACAGTTGTGATGTTATTAAAATCCAACATTTTCAGTTTAACATAGAAATGAAGACTTAACCCTGATATAGGGGCATGGCCACACCCCTTTAACATATCAAGCAGGCTCAGGAAGGGATATTTGACTATAGACCAATGATATATCCCACACCATATCTTGGAGAAATATTGCACAAAGAAACATGTACCCATTTATCAAGCATTTGTAGACTTTAAAAGGTACATTTGATGGAGTCAATAGGGCACTTCTTTGGGAAAAATTATATAATTTAGAAATAAATCATACAATGTTAAGAATAATTATTGGTCTTTATTCTGAAAATTGGACTACAGTAAGATATAATTTGGCAGGTAATGTTTTACATTCCTTCGAAACAAATCAAGGTGTAAAACAAGGTTATATTCTTGCTCCCTTACTCTTTAATTTATACATCAATGATGTTCTGACTTCTTTTTTAACAGAACCTTCTCATTCTCCTTCAGTAAGGGACATTCCAGTACCAATGCTCATGTTCACTGATGATTTAATTCTAATTTCTGTCTCACCTGCGGGACTGAAAATGCATCTCACATTATTATAACAATACTGCAGTCAAAATAAATGGTATATTAACACAATAAAGACATGCATTTTAACAATAGGAAAACGAAGTACAAAGTTTGACTGGTATTTAAATAATGTTCCACTAAATGAAGTCTTTAGTTTTGGTTTTATTTTTCCAATAACTGTAAGTCAGCAAAACATGTTACTTTTACTTTAAACAAGTTGTCCCAAACAAAGAATGCACTACTGAGATTTAATGCTAGGTGTAGGGGATATTCGATAGTTTCCATCTTATGTGCATCAGAAATGAAGATGAACCCTGTAGCCTTATATGCTGCTGAGATATGGTACTGTATGACAAAAATATTGAGCAATTAGAAAAGCCTTTTACTCAGCTATACAGGTCTATTTTTCAAATTCCTAGGTCAAAAGCTTCAGAAAATGCCAGGGCAGAGTTAGGTCAGGTTAAAATGAAATATTTAGCTCTTTCTGCAAAAATAACTTATTGAATCAGATGTACAAGTACCGATCCAAATAGACTAATAAAAAATGCATGGATGAAAAGCTCATCTGGATAACTAGAAATTCTTCTTCACCTTGGTTGAAAGATATATTAGATACACACAAAAAAATTGAAGCTGGAACACTCATGGATAGATTCACTTAAAAACAACTATATCTCATGACTATGCCAGGTTAATGAAAAATAAACTCAAATAAATATCATATAACACTGACATGAGAAAAATTAGGGCATTAAAATTACATGGATAGTATGGCCAAAATAAAATTAATCATGTATTCAAGCCATATTTATTCTTCCTTCTTGATAAAATGGATAGGGCCATATTTATTATATTTCAACTTGAACTATATCCACCTAAATTTCTTCAGCATATTTTTCTGAAAACAGACCCACTGATCAAGATCTGCATTGTGATTGTGGTAAAGATGTGCTGGAAACTCTCACTCACATTCTTCTGTACTGTCCAAGATATGTGTACACAAAAAATGTTTCCATTGGTCATCATCTTGCAACCAAAATATTTTCCAAAGAGGAGACCCTCAGGATTATCAACCCACCTACAAACCTAGTAACTGAAGATATGATAAGATACCTAAAATGGATTCAGTCAGTAATGTTACACAGTCATCAAAATGTTCAGTCATAAGAACGCCTGTGATTAAAATTTGGTTTAATATCTTTCACTGGAGTCACAGCTTTTTATGGCTTTCCTGATTGGAAACCCTCTTTCATATCCAGTATTCCTGGGTATTTTTAGTAATTTCAAGCTATATTATGTATAAGCTATTTCCAGGTAGGAGGCATCTTGTTTACATGCTACAGTACCCTTAATTAGGGGAGCACATCTTCAAAGGCCTCACCCAATGGAATATATAAACTTACTGAAATGGTTTTACATACATTTTCATTGCATTAGGAAATCACAATTTTCTCTAGTGAACTGGTGCCTCATAGAAATGATATACCATCCTTGTTTATAAATCAATTTAACTTTGAACCTAAGAAATAGCATAAGTATATGGATTTATTTGCAAGAGAGATTCTGATTTTTCTGTACAATTCATGGCTTAGGCTGTAATATTGATATATTATTAAATGCTGTTTAAAATCTTTTATGTGAAAACTGAGGTTTATACATATTTGTACACTTTGGGTGGGATATTCAGACTGTGCCAGGCAGTGGCACAAGCCTGGGCGCAGCGCAACTGGGATGTGCCAGCGCGTTGACAGGGTGATATTAAACGGTGCTGCACCATGGTTCAGCACTGTTGAATATCGCTCTGTGGCCACCCGCATTGTGCATGGTGCAGTGGCACTGCACCAGCGCAAGTAGCCAGAGAGGGGCAGGAGGATGCACTAGCGCAAGTGCCATTGCGCTAGGCCCATCAACCATGATATTCAAAGGTGCACACGCAAATGGGGCCATAATGCATGCAAGATGCAAATAGGGCCATTTCCATGTCATTATGGCCCCATTTGCATGCAGGTGCACCCATCCCCAGTGACTTCCGCCCGGCACCCTGCCAGGCTGCAGCCGTCGGGGACCGACGCCCCCTACACAAGCAGCAAAGTTCCCCACTGCACGATCATGGGCATATGTATGAAAAGAAATGTCCAATATTCCTGGTGGTCCAGTGGACCGCTGGCAGCTCAATCGCAGGCATATGTATAACATTAGAAGGTCTTATATCCCTGGTGGTCCAGTGGACCACTCGCAGCCCAATCACGGGCATAT
Source organism: Neoceratodus forsteri (assembly GCA_016271365.2). Lineage (NCBI taxonomy): Eukaryota > Metazoa > Chordata > Ceratodontiformes > Ceratodontidae > Neoceratodus > Neoceratodus forsteri. Next base: position 213,199,970 of record JADMNL010000024.1, read on the forward strand.
GTATAAAATTAGAAGGTCCTATATCCCTGGTGGTCCAGTGGACTGCTCGCAGCCTGATCATGGGCAGAAGTCTAATGAAAGATTAATCTTCATCCCTGGTGATCCAGCGGTACCCTCCCCACCCTCCCTGAGCCCTGCCACCCCGCTCCCCCTCCGGTCAGTGGCGGCGGCAGCTCCACCCACAAGCCGCCTGGCCGCCACCAGCTGACTGCATACAGTATAACTGTACGCCCATTGGTCCACAGCATGGGCCAATGGGCATGGCAGTACTATACTACACAGTCCAGATGTTTCACATATCTGGACTGTATGCAGTCAGTCTGCACACTCATTGGCCCACACTGTGGACCAATGGGCATACAGCTGTACTGTATGCAGTCAGTTGGTGGGTGGCCAGGTGGCTTGTGGGTGGAGAGCTGCCATCCGCCACTGACCAGGAGGGAGCGGGGTGATGGGGCTCAGTGGGAGGGTGGGAAGGAGGGTACTGCCTGACCACCAGGGATGGGGATTAATCTTTTGTTAGACTTCTGCCCGTGATCGGGCTGCAAGCAGTCCACTGGACCACCAGGGATATAGGACCTTCTATTTATATACAGTACATATGCCCACGATCGGGCTGCGAGCGGTCCACTGGACCACCAGGGATATAGGGCTTTCTATATGTATACATATGCCCACAATCGGGCATGGGGGGTGCTACCCAACGGAGGGTGCTGCCAGAGCATGGGTGGCCACCCACAGCTGGTTGCTGCCATGTTGTGCCCTGCAAAACGGCGGCTCACCTGTGGATGGCCGGCTGTTGCTCCTTTAATTTTTGGATCAACTGTATGCAGCACATGTAGGGGTTGCACCTGCATGGGCTCCGCACATCCCGGGCTGAATATTGGGATGTGCGGAGATATGCATGGGCATGCCCCCCCACTTGCGCCGCATACATTACTGATGCACCCCGGTGCATCGGGATTTGTGCCACGTACATTCCCCTTTTGAATATTGTGCTGGGGCACATCAGTGGGTTGCGCATGGCACAACTGTGTTGCATCATGCATGACCCTTCTGAATATCCCACCCTTTGAATTTTAGAAATGTGCAGTATGTATTGCATTTTATTAAATGGTTATGTATGTATATGCTTGTAATAACTCACATGGAGTCGAACAATAAAACAACAATAAAGTATTTTGAACATGGGGTGTCTACCTCTGGAAGGTAATGATGAGAATATTTTTTTCTGTTTCATACTGTTACAAAATCTGGTTAATATTACACAACCAAGTGGCAGTCCAGCCCAGTCCACCTCGATATAAAATAAATGATACTTTCAGGGAGGAGCTTAAACCAATCAAAAAACAGGCTCAATTCCAAATATTCAGATTGATTAAAAAAGCCCACTCACCCAGTATATACATTTTTAAGTAATCTTTACTCATGTTCAAAAAATATTTTTCTTATAATACAGAACTTCTTGTGATACAGAACTTAAATTACGGACGTTTCAGATAATAATCCTTCCTCAGTGCTGTACTGTATCCTAATATAAAGCGAGACATATAAAAAATATATATTTCATTTTTATCTAGAAAAACTTTTTCAGGAATATACATAAAAAATGCATTTTCAAAAATATGGACATGAACAGAGTTAAATGGCTAATCATTCTCACCTAAGTACTGAATGGCACTTAAGTCCCTTATTTCTGTGGTTGTTTTCGCAGTTATTCTTTCAAGAATTTCTTTTTGTCTGATTATAACTCTATTCGTGTCCATATTTTTGAAAATAAATTTTTTATGTCTATTCCTGACAAAGTTTTTCTAGATAAAAATGAAGAGTATATTTTTTATGTCTCACTTTATATTAGGATACAGTACAGCACTGAGGAAGGATTACTATCCGAAATGTCTTCAATTTATGTTCTGTATCACAAGAAGTTCGGTAGTATAAGAAAAATATATTTTTTAACATGAGTAAAGATTACTTAAAAATGTATATACTGGGCGAGTGGGCTTTTTTGACCAATCTGAATAGTTTTAATATTACACAACAAAACAACAAACTCAGGTTTTTCATTTGTGTTATGGCCCAGTTTAAAGGGTCACCTTATTGAGGTATACAGTAGCAATATACAGTAACTAGATCATATCATTTGCATTGCAATATGAATGAGGTTTGGGATATAATAAGATATTAGCAGAAAAAAATGGACTAAGTATTATCTGTCAGAAGGACTTTTCTACTCTACAGGCTTGGTGAAGCAGTTGACGACTTTAAAAAACAATTATCCTGTACAGACTAGTCAACTATGTATGACCTGTTCATAGTGGTTAACATCTAGGATGGTTTGATGCATGTCAAGTAATTCTGTAAGAATGTTCATAGAAGTGTATTGTATATTTCCTTCTTGAATCAATGAAAAAGTGTAAAAAAAATGTAACTGTTTCATCTGCAACCACTGAGTGTTATCTGTACACAAACTAAGCTTTAAAGGAATACTACAGTCAACATTTTCAGAAACATATGTTGTGCAGAGTGTTTAGATTTGTGTGTTTAGTCCTCGTGTGTCCTTTTTGTCTGCTATTAGGAGTATTTTTTTCTAAATTTGCCTACTAGTTTTATGGCCTCTGGGAATCTCCATGTTAGCATGGTTTATTGCTCTTTTTTGTCCTACAATGCATCCTGTCTCATTTAACAGTGATGCACCAGGGACCACTGATTCAAAGAAGGAAAGTACTGCAGCAGTAATCTGAAGATAGGAACCTGATATTTTGACCTCAACTAAATAACTCTAATTCAATATTTTTGTTTTCTATATGTCTGTCTAGGTCTGCCCAATAGGAGTAAATGTTTTTCTTTTAAAGCTTTTAATTTCATCAAACTACACCCAGCCATAAAAAGCACACAAATCACCCTAGGTCATCAATGCTCTAATTAGTAAAAACTTTAGGTATTTTCTTACAGAATACCCCCTCAGTTACACCTCAAGTGATTGCTAAGTTGTAAATGTAGCCTTCAGTGCCAACTGGATAAGGAAAGTGACAAAATCACAGCTGTACTGCTTTACAATTGACTGTAAACCAGTACTTGCTGAATCTATGGTCCAGGACACATCACTGTTACATGGGACAGGAGGCATTGTAAGGAAAAGAAGCGCAATGAACAATGGTAATATGGAGATTCCTAGAGGCCATACAGCTAGAAGGAGAGGCAATAAAGCTAGTAGGCAGATTGAAAAAAAAACTGCTAATAACAAACAAAGGGAAAGATACACCAGGACTAATCACACAAATCAAAACACTCTGCACAACATATGTTTTTGCAAATTTTTGACTGTAGTACTCCTTTAATAGTAATAATTGCTATGGATGGTTGTAGGAAAGCAGCAGGACAAAGGAGGTGATGAGAGAAAAGAAGACGTGGAAGAGGATGGCTAATTACTGGCATGGTAGAGTGTAAAATGATCCCTGAGGTGGACTGTGAAAGAGAGTTGGGAGGTTGAGGAACAAACCAGGGAGGGGCATGCCATTTCAGAGGCAGGGAGATGAGAGTAGAATGCAGATTGCCCAGCAGAGGTTTTGCAGCATGAAACAGAGAAGAACTGGGTATTGGACAAGTGAAGGTGTTAAGAGGAGGGTTGGGAGGGGGATAGGAGTGAGGGGGAAGAGGGGGAGGGAGGAAACCATTATTCAACAATAAAGGTGTAACAGTGAGCAAGGCACCAAAATTCAAGAGAGGGAGAGCAAGATTCTGATAAAGGGAACAGTGGTGGGTACAAGGAGGGCAATTAAAAGCAAAACAAATATGTACACTACAATGTGAGCATAAGCACATGAGTTTAAAGAGCCTCTGACATCCCAGTAAACCTTTGAAAAACATTTAGACACAGTTCAGATAATTCATATAGTTTCAATTAGAGCTGTTTCAGGGCTGAAATTATGCCGGCAGAGTAATGGCAGAATTAGCATTCTGTGGTACAGTATTTGTATCCATGGAACATTTTTCAGCAATCTCATATAAAAAATGGCACATTTGGCAGCACTGCAGAATGTTTTTTTTTATGTGGAATTTCCAAATTCCACAGGACAGTGGTATAAACCATCTGCCTACTTCTTTGTTCTGTGGAATTGTAGAATTCCAAGGATTTTTGTTTACCCGTACAATGGGAGTGTGAACTCCTTTCTGTGACTAGTAACCCCCTACCTGATGCACCCCAAGATTCTGTTAGTCAGATCGTATGCTATACCACATTGAGAGGTGGTTTTCAAACTATTGCTAGGGGGAGGTTTTGCGACTATTGCTAATTATCACCACCAGGTCAGTTTCCTTCTTTAAGTGCTCTGCCTTTATCCCATTGCTGCAATATTCTGTGTACAGATTTATACGGCCAATGTGCATTGCTTTACATTTTTGAAATTGAAATTCAATGGCCGAATACTGGACCAATTTTATAGTCCTCCCCTACATTCTTTTTCTGCTGCCAATTTCTTGCTCAATATCCAGCCCCCACAGAGCTTTGTCTCAGCTGAAAACTGATTAACTTTCCCCTGTATCCCCACTCCAATGTCACTTATATACTGTACGTATTAACTAACAGAGGCCCCAGGACAGACTCCTGAGTCACTCCACTAGTAAACTCTCTGACACCAGAGAACTGTCTATTAAGAATTACTTTCTGTGTCCTAGTAGACAATCTCGTCCCAGTCAAACTAGTTAATTTCATCCCAAGTCCTAGGTCCCCTAACTTCATCACTAACCCACTATGCAGCACTAAATCAAAGTTTTAGCTGAAATCCAATTATATTATGTCAATCACATGACCTCTACTAACCATTTGTGTCACCTTATTGAAAAAAATCAATCACTTTCATTTGACATGAGCTGCTTCTTGTGAACCCGTACTTATCCATGAGATCTTTTACCTCCAGGAACTTGACTATCTTCTCCTTAGTAACTGTCTTCAGTAGGTTACCTACTATAGGTGTTGAGCTTACAGAGCTATAATTCTCCAAATCCTCGCTATCCCCATGCTTGTGTCAAGGGACCACATTTTCCACCCTCCAGTCCATCGGCCTAACTCTTGTTTCTGGAGAGTCATTGACTAGGTCTGCAAGGGTGCCTCCAGGGCCTGCCTTGTCTCCTTCACTACCCTTGAATGCATCCTGTCTGCCTGCCTGGGCCTTACTTACCTTTGGGTTCTGAAGACCTTTCATTATTCTCTCTTCAGTTATACATCCCGTCACTAACTCGTTGCTATCCTTGTCCTTACATTTGAATATATTTTCAGGTATTGATCCTATTGCTTCTACAGTAAACACAAAGCTGAAGCACTACTTCAGTATGATTCCTTTTTGCACATCATCCTCCACACTCTCATCTTTAGTCATCCTTTTTATGCTGCAATTAACAGTATTTGTCTTTTTTGCTAATGTACCCAAGGTATGTCTTATCATTTTCCTGAACTCCTTCCACTGTCCTTAGCTCTGTTTGTCTTTGCCCTCCAAATGAGCTGTTTGCATATACCTAGCTTCTCCCTGTACAACTCTCTCTTAAACTCATTCTATTTCCTTTTGTAGACCCTAACAGCTCTCCATTGTCCATTCTTGCTTCCCTTACTTGTCTGTTCAGTCATATTGGCTTCTTATGCTTCCTTGTCTTACTGGCAAATTTAAAGGGACACTGTCAACTCTTTTTGTATCATATTATTTCTAGTTAAAACCCCACATTTTATAATTGCGTACCTTCTCTAAAATCCTTTGATGTTGCTGGGGGACTTATCTGCCTCCTTGCTTAGTAGAACTAAAATGCATGCTAATGGTGTATTATACCCAACTTTGGTTTGTGTCAGATCTACTCTTATAGAATATTTCCTGAACATTAAGAACACCCCCAAACAATGCCGCCATGTATGATGCAATAGCCTCCTCTACTCCCACTGCATAATGAGTGGCTAGATTGTGTTTTGGGTGTTCCTAAGTCTAGGAAAGATACAGTATGAGGTTTTTTTAAATTCAATATGTGTTATTGATTTTCTAACAAAGATAACACAACATACACAGGAAAAGACAACTCTGTACAGTCAGTATGAGTCTCCTGTATCACAAAGGATAAGAACAGCATTCCACTCCGCCACCCCCCAAGCCCATGCCTCCCCCCCCACCCTCTCCCATAAACTGCTGGTTAGTGTGAGTTGATTAAGGAATGTAAACAACTGTGTGGCACCACCATTACAGTGGGTAGTCTATTTTTGCCACTTTTTTTTTAAGGAAAAAAAAGAATCAGAATCAAACTACTGTACCAGCTACATCAGAAGTCTATACAGAATGTGACCAATTGAGTGACAGAGTAAATTCTTTTTAAACTAGGGACATTTCAAGGTTAATGGAGTTGACAGTGCCTCTTTAATGCACTCCTAGACTGTCCCATATACTCTCCCGTTGGTTTCCACCAATTTTTTTGCCACTTCTTCTCATAACGTATATGGTTTTCAGCTGATCTTTGATTAACTCTACACTGTGATCAGAGTCAGTGTTCATAAAATCAGGGACCACAGTGCTGGAATTCTGTTGCTGAGAACCCAGCACAATGTTGGATTTCACAATATCATGGTTGCTTTGACATGGCATCCATAATTATGATGTATCTGATAATATCCTTGTTGAACACTGCAAAGGCTAAGATTGGCCCCCTCCAAGTTACCTCCCACACCCATAGGGTGATGAAGCAGTCCTGCTTATCCTCTGCAAACATATGTCTTTTTGGCCCTTGCCTCTGGTGTATTCCAACCTATATATATGGGATGTTGTATCCCAGATTATGTTTGGGAGATTTAGATCTTGCATTAGTATAATTTTGTTCCTGGCTCACTGCCTTCCTATTTCCTTTTATAGTTTCTCATCTAGGTTTATCATTAGGTTAGGCAGCCTATAGAGTACTATCATATCCCTTCCTCCCTTTTTCATTTACCTTGAGCCATAGCAACTGCACATCCCCACTCTTAAGACTGATTTGTCCGCTGAGATTCTTATGGTCTGCTTCACATAAACTACCACTCTCCTCCTTCAGTATCTTTCCTATACCTCAGAAATAATATATAGTAACTGACACTTAGGTTCCAGCTATTATTTTAGTAAGTCTATTTAGTTTGGTTTTTGGATTTATAAATTGGGGCAACAAAAGGCAAAGGGTTAAATTGAAGATTTGAATTAATTCCATTTCATTTAAACACAGAAACCTTTCAATATGGATACAGGACTTTGATTAATTGTGAAAATGATAATAGTTGTTTTATTACACTGTAAGTCTAAAATGTCCAGACATGACTAAGATTGTAAGATATTGAATTTAGATGTTTTGGATCTATGGTTTTAATTTAAATGGCTAAGCCCGAGGTTTGATGTGTGGGATCAAAGACACATCCCCTTCTAGGCTATATAACCAGCTTTCTCCAGCCTCATTTGAAGCTTCCTTTCTCTGATGCAGCCAGAGGCTCCCCGCCCCCATTGTTGCTGCCATCCTCTTGGTTCCTTTGGGCCTTTCTGTTGAGGTTTTGCCTTCTGCAGCTCTGAGTTAGTATTTGTTTGTAGCTTTCTACTTTCTGCCTTTTAGGACAGCTACGGTGCTGCTTTCTGTTTGGAAGCATCATTTCTTTGCTGCAGTTGGAGATCTGTTCCCTGCCCACCCCCAAAATGGTTGCTGTTTTTCTTTCAGTTGTCTTGGGCCTTTCTGTTTGGATTTTGCTTTCTGCAGCTCTGGGTTAGTATTTTGTTTGCTCCTCTGGCTGTATCTTTCTACCTTCTGCCTTTTTAGGACAGCCACACCTGCTGATCTTTGTCCTCATACAACTCAGTGCTTACTTGCAATGTGTTTTCAGTGTTCCTACCCGATTCTATGTCCTGCCTGTGTTATGGTGCTGTATTTCACATATGTTTTCACAGTCTGCTTTACCTGCTTTTCATATTCAAATTCTTGCTACCTTTTTTGCAGATTTCTCTGCTTTTCATAACCAACACTTACAAAAATTTCACTGCAGTTTCTCTGCATGCTTTGCATTCTATTTCTCCACCTTTCTCTGCCAACAGCTGCAACCACTTAACTCAGTCATTTCAGACAGAATTTTCAGTCAGTCTGTTTCTGCATTTTCCCACAGACCATGTTGTACTTCTGCTTCTACATTTCAGTTCATGGCTCTATTTACCAAGATAATGGTTTGATATGTGTCCTTATAAAATGGGCTTCCAAGAACCAGCAATCTGATTGGCTAGTACATCATCTGAGCCGTGTCCTTATCAGATGATATACTAGCCAACCGGAACTACTATCCACATCAAAGGCACCTTACAACGTGACTCACTGGCCTTTCTAAACAGTAAACAAAAAGCTCACTGCCATAGCTCATTCAACGGAAAGCGGGAAATAGTCGCTGACAACAAACCAGACAGCAGTACAATTAAAATCACCACAGCCTGTGAGAAAAAAGACCTCAAAACCAAAAATCCTCACTACGGGTAAAGCGGTAATTACGTGTGAGTTATTTCTTAAAGCAATAACAGATTGACGCGAGTACAAAAAAAAACGCCAAAAACTCTTTGTCGCCTAGTCCACAAGAAGTAGAAGTTTGCCCAGAAAAAATGTCAGAATATGTCAGCATCACGTTAAGTACAGAAGAACACATAAAATACCTTTCAGCACCTTCAAAACACAGAAACTCCACCACAAAGTGCACCCAAAGATGAAGAAAACATCCAGCCATCCTGCAGCTCCTCCATGCATGCAGAAAACAGAAATAACATCACTTCCTGCACTGAAAACACGCAATCAGAATCGGGAACCCTCCCAACCATTCAGGAATTTAAAGCTATAACAAAAAACTCTCCCTTTACCATACAGCACTGTGTGATGCAAAATGTTAAATTCATTAATCTGTCCAAATAAAATGAATAGTATTAAAACGTCCTATACGTTTCCAGTTAAAAAAAATTTCAGTTAAAGTTACAAACAGTTTAAAAGCACCTGTCTTGTGTAATAAAAAATGTTCAACAGTGTGACATTTAAAAAACCTGTAAAACAAACTTGTTTAACACTATTGTAACACTGTTAACTACTCAGTTACAAAAAGTAATATGGCACTATTTTTTCTCTAAACTGTGAAATCCTCTCAATTGATCAACTTTAATGACAAATCAATAAAAAAAAGTTAAACTTTAAAAATGGCTCCTCAATTTCATTTAGCCCATTTATATTGTAATATCCCGCCGAGTGTGGGTTACGTGCTAATAAGAGCACACCTGGGTGCATAAGGCACTCGGCGCAAGCGCCTCCCCTCATGCCTTAGTACATACCTAGGCGTGCTCTTATCAGCACGTAACCCACACCTCGTTGTGTGTTATTGCTAGCATATTTTCAGTACTTTGTCATTCAGTTCAGTTTCTACTATACCAGTCCTGCAGCCAAGCAATTGGCCAATCCACCACATCATGCTTCTAACAAGCAATCAGCCTGCTGGCCATCATACTGCTCACAGGCTTTTGGACTTATCATACTGTTCATTAGTCAGTCCACTTTTCCATCATGCCATCATGCTCTATAAATGCATTCCTACTGGCAATTATCAGTCAAGTTCACTTGTTCCCCTCAAAGTCTGCATTTGAGGGTGAGTCCCTCATCACAGGTGGGATTCCTTTTCAGGCCACTTGTCTCCTGCTGTGCCTCCTAGAAGTCCCACCAGGTGGTGAGAAGGTCCATCACTTGGGGAAAGCTTCAGTCATGCAGACCCACAGTTGGCTGCACCTTACCACGTAGTATTTCAGGCTTTAGTTGCCAGAGGGTGGGGCCCTAGGTCCACATGAGGTTCTTTAGCTGTGCAGACCACACTGGCAGCACCTCTGAAAGCTATTCTCCCTGTGACTGTCTAAAGTTCACCACGTATCATTCTTTGTACCCTTCCTTCAGTTTCCAGTCAAGGTTAGGCCTCCTCACAGTCTTGAGGCTGGGCTCTAGTCTGTTAACAGTTACTATCTCCTCAGCCCATGTTTGGGGGTTCTCCTTCCCTAAGGTACCTTCTCTGGCTTCAAGATCTACTCACAGCACTCCCACAATGTAATCATGTTAGAGGGGTAGAGTGACAAGTATCACTTCAAATGTTTCCCTGAACTGGAATTCAGAATTAGCAAATAATAATAGTACCCATACCAGGAGGGATGGCATCTAAGGCCATGGACCACCAGAGATTTCTTCCACCAGGTTTTGTTCTCACTTGAGTGTCTAAGGCCATGAAGTAGTTTTGCAATACCATTTACCTAGTAAAAGGTACACTAGCTCACCTTCTCCATAGTGGGAGTAGCACCAAACAAACAAAAAAAGGCCAAAGAATACATATATTATCTCAAGAAGACATTGGGCTACATTCATAAATATCAGTGCAAGCTGTGTCAAACAGCAGTTTGTGCCTATCTCTGCTGCACCAGGGACCCTGTGTCCAATTCATAGACCCAGCTGAATTTGCTCCCCTGTGTCAAATAGATGATGCACAGAAGGGGAATGACAGAGGCTTGTGGCAGTCCCTGGCCCTGTGGATGTGAAGTCTGGCATCTGACAGTGCCTAAGGCATGAGCAGCCCCCCAACTGGCTGACACTGGTGAGTGGTTAGCAGCATGCCAGTTGGAATGGACAGTGTGGGAGGGCAGCTGGGGGGCATGGCTGGGGTGGGCATTGTTCCATTGGGTCCTGTCCTGTGTTGGGGCTGTAGGTACACTCTCAGGTGCATGCCATAAGTGCCCTGATGTCTGGGGGTTCTGGTATGGGCGTCAGTACCCTGACAGCCAGTAGGATGTAGGAAGCAGGCAGGGAGGTGCTTCTGTGTGGCACTGCATATCTCAGGCTGCCTGCATACAGGGCACAGCATGGGGGCAAAGTTGACCATGCCTGCATGCGGCACAATGCATTACAGGGTGCTACCGTCCCAATGCCTAGGGTGCATGGCTGCCATGGATGTCTGGTGTGGCACATGAGTTATTAGAACAGCCTTTTACTGGTCTAAACATTGGCACCAGTGTCACCAGCTGTGGAGCTTCCTGAATCCCACCTCAAGGGATGTTGCAGCTGGGTGCTGGCATAAGCCCCCTTACACCGAGGCACACCCACCCTTCAGCTGCAAGACTGGCACAGGACCTGTTCAGCACACTGGAGCCCACCATCACCACAGCTGCTGTTCCTGAGTTGGGAACTCTGCAATTTTTGATGCAAAGTGGCCCTTGCGTCAAATCTGATTGACACAAGCACCTTATGTCACCTTTCTGGCTTTGTGAATCGGCCCATTAACTTTTATTTTCCATATATATGCTTTGCTGCATTTCATATTTTTTCACTGGCTGAAAAGCTTGCAGAATACCTGTATATTCACCAAAATTGCTTTCTGATATACATTACATAACCTTTGCCACCCTTGAAACAACTATCTTGTGTTAGGCATAAACATTTCAGTCTCTTGCGAACATTTGATAAATTTCACCATTTCGTTTTTAACTTGGCTGATTTCCTGACAAAACCTTGTATACAGGTATTGCAGTGTAATAAATTTTAGTTTCTATTCAGTTAATTGTTTTCCACTCAAAAAACTTTCATGAAACAACATGGACCATATCTTTACATAATTCAAAGCACTATAAGCTGGCAGAGTAATAGTTTCAGATCATAGAGATTCCCTCTCTCCTGTAGAAGTCATGCCTCAGTCTGTTATTATTTACCACCAGCTATCAGCTGTCTCTGTCATCACATTGGTTTTCTGTGTTTGCAGCTCCTGCTATAAAGTTCTTTTGGGCTCCTTTCTCAGGTATCTTTAACCAAAACAGTCATGTTCCCATGGCACCTGTAGGGGTGGAACCCTCCTCAAGAGGGTTCCTTTGCTTTCCCGGTACCCTGACAGGTGGTAGTCCCTCAGATGACAGAGAGTGCAAATGGCCAAAATAACTACAAATGTCAGTCAACATCCTACTATACAACTAGCATTCGGCTACCAACAAGTTGCACAAGTGTTACTCTGCACTGTGGTTGCATACAACCATTAAATTAAAAGGCTAAGTCTGATGTTTGTTGGGCAGGAGCAATCAGCAACAGCCCCTTCCTGGGCTATATAATCCAGCTTCCTCCAGCCTCATTCGGAAGCTCTTTTCACCCACCACCCACCCTTCCTCCTCCAGTGGCTCACTTGTCTCCTTGGTCTTCTTCCTAAGGCAACTTTAGCCAAAGGAATCACATTCCTGTGACACCTCTAGGGATGGAACCCTCCTCAGGAGGGTTCCTTTTTCTTTCTGGTACCCCAACAGGGTTGTAACCTCTCTGAGAACAGAGAGTATGAATGGCCAGAGTAACTACAAATGTCAGTCAACATCCTACCATACAGCTAGCCTTTGACTACCAGCAAGTTACACAAACATTACTCTGCACTGTAGTTGCATACACCCATTAAAATGTATTTTACATTATTATGTCACTCAATGGTGTCCAAAGCATTAATTACATTGTAATGATTTTATTTCACTTTAATTAATGTTAAGTGAGGTTCTGACAAAGTACTCAGCGTGAAATGTTGAATGTTTCTATCTGCATTTACAAAGCCATTTTTAACTGCATATTTATTTTAAATCAAAAATAAGAGCACTTAATTTTTTCTGTAAGCCAGTTTTCTTTTTTTTTCTATGTATAGATTTTTCCACCTCTTTGCTCCTGGCTGCCCCCTTCTGTCCAGTCCCCCACAGCCCTGTCACCCGGCTTCTCCAGTATGTACCTTCCCAATGGTGTCCTTCTACTTCCAAGACTGTGGTGGGGTGCCTAGTCGCTGGTGCGGGGCTTACAAAGAACCAGACATCATCCTATGGTCAGAGGAAGTTTTCCTCTTATTTTCTCCCAGGATCCATACACATGCAATTGGTGCAATGTATGAGCTCTGTCTCAGTGGAGACACCCCCAGAGTCCTTTGTGTGGTCCTTCCATCTACTGCATGCTCAGACTGCACTGCCACCCAGACACCTCCAAGCACAGACAAGCAATGATTCATGCTTGGCCCCCTCCCAGTATGAGAAGAACAGTCCTACAGATGCTCAATCCTTCCTCCCCAGCCAGCCCCTGAGTGACCAGCATCCATTTATGAGCCTGTGTCAGCGGTGTTGCTGGAGACAAGCCATCAAAGCCTCAGCTCTCCACACCACTGGGCTATTGTGTAAGCTAGTTCTAGTTTGTGGGTAAGTGGAAGTTGGGGTATTTTTTTTTTTGCAGGACTGAACTTTGGTTTATCAATTAGCTCCACTGAGTCTTTTTTTGAACCATTTTTTGTCAGCTTGATTATTTTGGTACGTCCATGTTTCTGTAATAGCCACAAAATCCATCTGCTCTGCCACCATGATTGCCTGAAGTGCATTCATTTTTTTCCCTAAACTCTTGGTATTCATGTGTGTCACTTTCCTTCTGGCCTTTCTTTCTCTTTCAGGCTTCCCATCCTTGGCGATAGTCAAATGCAAACTGTTGCTTCCCTTTCTCCTTCCAAACCCCTTTATCTACTGTTCATGAGTATAGGAGAGAGCCATTTTGCTTCATTTGGTGTCTTAGTGTGTGCCCCTATAGTGTTAACCATCGCCAGTTCAAACAGTACTATGGACAATGGCGCAATGAAACCTAATATGTCAGAAAAGCCACATTCATCTTAATGTGGCTTTTCCAGTAGTGGGTGAAACAGTGTTGCACTGTGGTGCAAAACTACACAAAATAGCGACGGCTGCTACTGTATGCTGTATCACTGCTTCCCCTCTCTTAGTTTAACAATGACTTAATGTAATAGCTACAGTAGCTTTTGTCCCATGCATTGGTTGTCCCTCTGCTCAGATGAAATCCATCCTTTGCAAACTGCCAGCCATCTTCTCAAAAGGCTCCCAGACCCCTGAATAGCGTAATCTGTTTGGCTATGTGTCAAACGTTAATATTTTATCCTTTCTACTCCTACCTTCACGTGTCACAGGAAACACCTCAGAGAAGGCTATCATATCTGCAACTCTCATTGATTTACTACTTAATTTTCTGAATCTGGATTTAACCTCTTCCACACTACTGTTTGCCAATTAATTAGTACCCTGGAGGCATAGCAAGGTCTGACTTCCCAGCCATTGCACTGGGCAGCTTTCTGGGATTATTCCTTCTGTGGTCACACCTGGGTGACACAGAATAGATATATCTCCCACGTTAGAGTTGAGCACCAGCTATTGCATCCCTCTAACTAAATTCCCTATGGCTAGGATATGCTTCAAAATCCTCCCATTTCTGTCTCAAGCTTTCCCATGGTGTATCTGTGCCTGTTGAAGCTATTTCCTCTGGGATAATGACTGCCATAAGCTTGCAAGCGCAACCCTGCTGAACTGTTCATGAAAATAACATAAATGAGAAAGTATGACAACCCAGCTGGATTGTTCATGCCAATATGGCATAATTTCATGCCAATATGGCATAACAGTTCTGGACTGATACCCTGCAAACTGAAAATGCCAGCCCAGCCTCTCCTCCTCCTCCTCCTCTTGCCTCCTCACTTCAATCAATTCATCAGTGCAAAAAAAACAGAAAAACAGAGCACTGAGATGCCTACATCAAAAGATCATTTATTGTAGAGTATACTGTAGCTTCTATGTAACATAAAAGATAGTCATGACAAACAACCCCACCAGTGCAGACTCATGGTGTCTGTTGTGATAGTGGTCTTGCAGTTCTCAATGGACCCCATACTGAGTTGATTCTCAGATTCTATGCCACAGCCCTGACAGCAGCTGACTTCATACCAAGGACCAAGAATTTCCTTCAAACTGAGTGTCATCCTACCTCCCAGAGCACCCTCTGGAAGACAGTCGAGCCACATTTCTGGCTGCCAACCAACTGCCCTCTCCAACCTCCTGCCTGTGTGTACATGGTGATGTCTGTATGTACTAGATATCTGTAAACACCCTAAGTGAAGAGTCTTCTGCTTCTCTTCTTCCTTAGGCCCTTTTATCTTAAGTATAGGCACTTAGTCTCATGGAACTTATTCATGTGGCAGGCCTCACTACAGCATACCTCACTACCACTTGTTGGTGGAGCTCCTTAAATACTTCCTGGTTCTTGACCACCAGGAAGTTCGCAACCTTGCTTCCTGCCTCTGAACACCTAAGTGAATATCGGACCCTGCTGGGCCTCCATTTGGCCTATGCTCCCGTCCACTACAATGAACGCAACCTCTAAAACCTAAGCACATACCTCTACCTAACCAGCCCCATTGCCACTGTAAGTATTAAAATAACTTTTCAATGTATGCAAATTGCTTTGCTATCTACCCTGTTTCAGTTCCACAACACTACTTCCCGTTGCTTCAGCATCCAGATGTATTCCCCCAAATGGAATCATAATCCTCTGCTTGAGACATCACAATTGGTTGTTATGGAAATTATTATGATGTAACAATTGGAGAATTTAGGTGTCACTTGTAGATGAGCAGCAAGAGCCAGTGATACCAAAGGAGAGTAACCCTGTCTTCATGAAAATTACATAAATGAGAAAGCATGACATGAGGCTGAGTGTATTAAAGATAAGCTGCATTGTGTCTGTTTTCCTAAATTGTTAATGATGTTGAGGGCTGAATAAAGCACAGTCAACAAATGGCTAAGATAGGAGAGATTGCACCTAAACTCACCTGGTAGAGTACTGCACTTCCATCTTTCAGGGCTTTGCTTCATATTCCCCTTGAGCAGGTCAATAATTAAATTATTTTTAGTAAATAACTGTGTCTGGCCAGGGTGGCCCCCTTGAGCATGACACCCCAACAGTGAAACCTGAAAACAGACCACTACAGCGACAGTCACTGTAATGGTCTGTTTTTGAGTTTTGCTGTCAGGGTGTCGCGCTCGAGGGGGCCACCCTCAACGAGTGGAAATCTTCTTTTGCATAGACATCCACTTTACAATTATGTTGAAGTTTCTGATTCTGCAATAATTTTACAAAATTAGCTACAAATACTGTTAAAAAGAAATCTCAGAAATTAAAAATGCACTGAGGATGAAGATAAAGATGTTATAAAAACATTTTTCATATATAAACACCCCCCCCCCAAAAAACTATATGACAACATTTTTTGCCAACTAAGAAGTGTTGCTGTCTTAAAGGCTTATCATGGACAGCAGAACGTAACTGATTAATAAATATCAATCAATCGATCATAATTTATTTCTATTGCACTTTTCAAATTCCAAAGCGCAGCACATAAAACATACATCAGCAGTAAGTAAAATTAAAAATATTAACGCAATTAAAAGGCAGCAGAAAAGGGGGCTAATCAAAGGCTGAAGTCAACAAAAAGCTCTTCAAAGAAGCCTTGAAGGATTCTGTGGACGGGCACTCTCTAATCTGACGAGGTAGAGAATTCCACAGGGTTGGAGCCACAAAATAAAAAGCTCTGGCCCCAGATGATTGAAGACGAACCCTGGGAATCTCTAGCAATCCCTCATCAGCGGAACGGAGTGGGCAGAGAGGGCCGTAAGGCCGCAGGAGACCTTGCAAGTAGCTCAGTCCCTGTCTGTGTAGGGTCTTATAGGTCAGCAATGCGACCTTGAAAGTAATCCTCCAATGTACCAGCAGCCAGTGCAGTTCGCGCAGAACAGGTGTGATGTGGCAAGTTCTAGATAGCCTAGTCAACAACCTGGTTGCAGCGTTCTGCACCAGCTGCAGACGGCAGAGGTCTACCCCCGGCAACCCTAGATATAGAGCACTGCAGTAATCTAGACGCGAGGAAACAAAGGCATGAACCAATACTGGAAGGTCATCGTGTGGAACAAGGTGCTTTATTCAGGCTATAGTCCTCATATTCAATAAAAAATAGTATTCACATTATTGTTGTTGTTTTTTTAGTTACAATGGACTGTATTTATCAGTCTGTGCAGCTGCCTACACAATGTGTATCTGTGGTGCGTATGTCCTTACGTGTGAATCTTGTGCAGTTGCAGCAAGAATTGCATACATAGCTATAGTACATACCATGCATTTTCACAGATGTATACAAAATGGCCCAGGGCCATGCAAATGATGTGGGTGCATGCTTGATGGATATGCCATGCATGGGTGGAGAACCACACATGTACAGCACAGGTAACACAAAACAGAAACCTGAACCAGGTGTCAGATTACTTATGCCAGGCAGACCCCTGCCACTAATCCAGGTACAAAATGCAGAGACAGCCCCTCAGGTAGCCAAGGCACAGGCAATAGGCCCCCCACCCTCTGTAGGCCAAACACCCCCCTGCCACCACTTGGAGCCATACTGCCCACACACAACTGCCACAGTGCCCACTAGGCATGGAAGTGATGTGCCAGTGACGTAGGTACCTGAGTCACCCAATTAGTGAACCTCAACAAACCACACAGACACATGGATAGTACAGTGCAAGCCATTCATTTCTGGCACAATACATAGCAATATTCTGCACAGGTGCAAACTCAGACATGTATTGGGTGACACATCCTACAGTGCCTGCTACAGTGACAGGGCACCAATAATACAAGGGTGTTGGGGCAGACATTTGACGTCCACATCGGTCATTTAAATTAGAAAAGGGGGAGCAGGAGGCTTGGGAGGCTATTAGTAGAATAGTAGTAATGATTTTATTCATCGTAAAAATGAACCTGGTAAAATTCCCATTGAGTAAAAAAACTCATTTACGAGGGACGCCATAAATAGAATCATCTTGCTTACATTCATAGGAAAAAAATACAAAAAAAGAAAATATATGCATTCATTATAATAAATACAGCTTATACCATGGACATAAAAACTAATGCAAATTCCTGTTCTGCGATTGGCTGGCTGACACCTTTCTGCCATGGTAAATCCTACGATATACCCATGGCAAAGGTGCCAGTCAGCTACATTTCAAATAAATGAATCCGACCCTGAAAATGAACACCACCAAGCCACCATCTTGTTTCCCTTCCTTAAGTGAGAACCATTAGCACACCACTAATAATAAAAAAAAAATTAACACACGCAAATCCCACATCGAACCCAAAATTTTTGCAAAGTGTTTTTCCGGTAATCACTTCTTCCCCGCTCTTTAATTGCCACTGTGAACTGACCCCTCTACTCCTCTGTACTATCTCTCCCCAATGCAGGCTGCACTGAGACCACGGCTCTCTCCCCACTCCATACGTGATCCGAGCAACCCCCCCACGCCAGTGCTGTCAACCACAACAAAATCACAGCACCAGATGAAATGCCACAATGTGCTGCTCACCTGAGTCTGCCATTACAACTCCTTCACAACGGAACCATTTAAATGTAAAAGCGGCATGGGCGCCACACAGACCCTGAAATAACACCCTGAACTTCTGCACTACGTATGTCCAGGAGACGAGACTGCCATTACCTCCATGAGCTCTGTACTTGAGCTTAACAAAAGTTCATTTTAAACAAAAAATCTGAGCTCCTGATCAATCTGCACAAACATCATAGCCAATTCACTTTCTATCATGATGCAATGTGTCTTTCTGAAACACTGTGGCTTCCTGCAACACTTTAAACATTAAATAAAAAAAAAAGCTTCTCATTACCCTGCAGCAATGCTGTAGCTCGTTCACTTAAGGTCTGTCCTGTCAGTTTCTCACTCCTCTCACATCCATTTATCTTGCCTGCAACTCTGTTCAAGTTTTTTTTTTTTTTAAATGAAAATACAATAGCAGTATACTAAGTGAACAGAGTTACCATCTCCTACAACATTCTACCTAGAAACAGGGAACTATTTAACACACAGAGGATGGACATTACAGGGAAAAAAATTAAAAAACAAGTTCTTCTTAAATAAAACCTTGTAAGTAATTATTTAAAAATTTCTACCCATTGTATAATCGCAGTAAGCCAATCGGGGGATGTGGGTTATCGGGGGATTTACCACGACTGGTGAGGATTTACCCACTCGGCTACACCCCATGGGCAAACCACACCAGCTGTGGTAAATCCCCCAATAACCCACACACCCTCGTGGCTTATTGCTTAAATAATTACCAAATCAAGAAAGTCAGTCAGTGGTAATCATGGATAGCAACTTAGCTGATGCACCCCCTCAAATAACAATCATAAGCAACGAGTCCTGGACTAACCACACTAACCTACTGGGGAAATGCTAGGACAGCAGGGGAAGAAAATCAATTGTTAAACAACATGCAAGTAAGATAGGCAGGGAAGCTAGAGTACAGCCAGGTTCATGGAAGGCAGTTTGTCTCAACACTAGGAGCCTGGAAAATAAAATAAGTGACCTGCAAACTTTGATTGCTGATACTGGGGTTCACCTGGTAGCCGACACTGAGACATAGGCCACAGAGTGCAATGAATGGGATCTATTGGTCCCAGGTTATGCACGCTACAGAAAGGATAGGACGGCAGCCAAGGGGGGGGGTTAGCACTGTATGTTAGGGAGGACATAGGGGCCACAATTAAAGAGAATGACAGTCACATGGAGGTCGAATCCTTATAAGTTTAACTAACTTCCGCAGCAGGGAGGAAGTTTCACTTGGGGGTGATATACAGACCACCAAGCCAGGGGGAGGAGAAAGACAGAGAGGTCACACATCAAATCAAAAGGGTTTCTGGAAGGGGAAATATAGTGGTGGCCAGTGACCTGAATTTACCTGACATTGGCTGTAATGTTCCAGTGGCAAAATCCACCAAACGTCAGGTCATTCTGGACTCCCAACAGGACAGCATGCTAATGCAGTTGGTAAAAGCTCCAACCAGGCAGGAGACAATCCTGGATGTAGTTCTAACTAACACTGAGGCAGTAGGGACAGTTAGGGTCAGGGAACCACTAGCCAATAGCAACCATAACACTGTATAGTCTGAGATTTCATCTGGATTGAAAGACCCAAATCCCAGACAGGGATACTGAATTTCAAGGGAGCAAACTTTGAAAAGCTAAGACAGACAGTAAGCAACTGTCTGGCAAACATCACAGAAAAAACAGAATTTGAAGACATCTGGCGGCTGATAAAGGAATCAGTCCTGGTAGCGAAAAAAACTCTGTATCAGAATAGTAAGAAAAGAAACAGATAAAAGAAATCCACTTGATTCACAGACAGGATCCAAAGGGCAATCAGGAACAAAAGGGAGGCCTTTGACAGGTTCAAAAAGAACCAAGGAGTAGTTGAATTGGAAGATTACACTGAAAAAGGAAGCAAAGAGGGCAGTAAAAGATGCAAAGGCAGACACCGAGCTCTGGAGTGCAGAAGGGACAAAATCAGGGGAAAAAGACTTTTTCGATACATACAAGAAAAAAGGAAGAATGGGGGAGGGATCACAAAACTGTTGGAAGGGGATAGACTGATACAGGAGGATGACCAAAAGGCTGAGGTCCTGAAAAACTTTTTCTGCTCAGTAGTTACCAAAGAGAAAACTGGACTGATGCCACAAAGTAGGATAAGGGTGGCTGACAGAGGAATCAAGACAATGGAATCACTGACATTTACATCAGATAGGGCTAGGGAGGGGCTGGCAGCCCTCAGGCCAGACAAAGCACAGGGCCAGACAGATTACACCCAAGACTACTAAAACAATTGGTGGACAAACTAGCTAAACCCTTAGCACACTTACTCAGCAGCTCACTGAGTACAGGAGTGGTACCGGGAGACTGGAGGAGGGCAGACATAGTGCCACTCCACAAGGGAGGGGGTAGGGAAGAGGTGGGTAATTACAGACCAGTAAGCCTCGCTTCTGTTGTGGGAAATGAATGAAGTCCTTAATCAAACAGGACCTCGTGCAATTCCTTGAGGAATATGACCTCCAGGACAACAAGCAGCATGGATTCATGGCAGGGAGGTCATGCCAGACAAATCTTATTACTTGTTTCGATTGGGCAACAAGGGAACTAGATAGGGGGCATGCAGTTGACCTCCTCTACTTCGATTTCAGCAAGACATTTGATTCGGTGCCACATAGACGACTGCTGAAAAAACTAGAAGACCTAGGGGTCACAAAATACGTTGTCAGAAGGGTGGATAATTGGCTCATGGACAGGAAGCAAAGGGTTATAATAAATGGGGTGAAATCAAATGAGGGTGAGGTCAGAAGTGGAGTCCCTCAGGGTTCGGTGTTGGGCCTGGTCCTATTCAATATATTCATTGGTGACATCGGTGATGGCATCCAGGGCAAGCTTGCTCTGTTTGCAGATGACACCGAGTTGGGAGGGTGGGTGGACAGCCAGGAAGAGGCTAGGGACCTACAAAAGGACCTCAAAAAATTGGAAAGATGGTCTAATCTGTGTCAGATGAGAGTCAACACAAAGAAGTGCAAAGTTACACATCTGGTAAAAGGGAACTCTAGACAGAATAATGGCTAAATGAGATCAGGCTGAGTACCTACCAGGAAGAGAGAGACCTAGGGGTTATCATTGCTGACACTATGAAACAGACAAGCCAATGCAATAAAATATACAGCAAGGTGAATAGAATGCTGGGATGCATAGGTCAAGGGAATGATAGCAGGAATAGAAAAGTGATTGTCCTCCTCCTCTACTGATCTCTGGTAAGACTGCACCTGGAGTGCTGTGCTCAGTTTTGGAGGCCGCACCGGAGAAAGGACAAGGATAGACTGGAGGCAGAGCAGAGAAGATCAATGAAGATGATCCAGGGTCTACAGGGGCTAGCCTGTGAGGATTGGCTGGCATAATTAAATATGCACTTGCTGGAAACAAGGAGGGGAAAAAGAAGACATGACTGAGATATTTTTTACTCTCACCTTCATTTTACCCTGTGCACACCCATCCCCCAAATCTCTAGCCCTCCTCCCCTTCCCATTAATTGCTCCCCCTTACTGGCCTCTCTAGATCACTCACAGAATGTAAAGGACACCAAATGCTCTCCATGGGTCCCCCTTCTACTCCCCAAGGGGCTTGTAGCTCTCATCTACTCCCTTCCCCCACCATCTTAAAGTGGTCTGTCTGGGACACTGCCTTATTCCCTTCTCTCTAGTCCCCCCAGTCCCCTTGCAGGGTTCCTCTCATCCTGAAGGGGTCTGCAGGGACACAACTCTTCCCCCTCTCCCCACCTCACCCCTCCCTTCCCTTCCCCCTTTTCTTTCACGAAGCACTTGTTTTCTTATTAGCCCGACACTATTATTGTCCACTCTTTCTACATGTTATGCGCAACACAATTGTAACACTGTTCGTAACACCTGCCTTACAACTGTATTTTAATGTTGATCTTGTAACTTGAATGTTTAATGTCTCATTCCAATTGTACCCCTCCCACCCCAGGTCACACTGGAAGATGAGTGACTTGTTGCTCAGTGTGCCTTCCTGGTGAAACATTTCAATAAATAAATAATTAAATAAGTTCCTGAAAGGCATAAACAAGGTGCCAGACACCGAGGAGCTATTCCATGGAATCACCGGCTCAATGACTAGGGTACATGAGTGGAAACTGAGAGAGGGGAGTTTCAGGAGAGAGCTAAGGAAGCACTTCTTCACAGAATGAGTGGTGGAGCTGGCAGAGGTGGTGGGAACAGGAACTATGATGAGTTTCAAGCATGGGTGGAACAGATATAGAGCTCAATTAAGGGGTATTACAACAGGTACAAATGAAAAAATCTGGGAGGGAGGTAGCTCTCAAGATCTATAATAGGTTCTGGGTTTCTCATGGGCAGACTCGATGGACCCTCGGTCTCCTTCTGCCATAGTTTTCTATGTATCAGTGTATCTATTACTGGTACCCAGGCATCCCTACATAGATCTGCAATAGCTGAGTGAGAAACCCCACCCAGCACTGTTGCTGGCTGCGGGTAGACTGCTACCACCAGATGACTTGCTAACGCTAAGTGGGCCATGTAATATGAGGTGATATTATCTGTCCCCCACCTAGTCCACACATTTAAATGCCCAAAGATTGCCCACTCACTGGGTAGCTGCCCCCTGCAACACAGCAACAAAGTCCACACAGACAAACCATAGTCCCAGGTAGGTATGGTGGACTATTTCACTATGACCCATTAGAGCTGAATACCATCTGACTCCTTGCTGCTCCCCTGGGATGGTCCTGATGATGGTGGTGTGACTGTATCCAGGCCAAACCGGCTGACCGCCCTTGGTAAGAGCCAGTGTAGTGGTCTCCAATAAGCCTGAAATGACACAGACAGGGAGACACCATGTCAGATATGCACCACAGAATGCCACCCTTAACATGTAACAGCACCCTGTGAGAACAAGAGGGGTACAGTGCTGGCTCTGGAGTCAGCCATCATGCCAACAGTTGCAGGGTGGATGTCAAGTGGCCACCTATGAAACAACCCATGCAGCGGTCCCCGAGTAGGGCTAAGGGCTACCTGTATATGGCTTGTCCTCTGGTACAGTGTGTCCCCCCCCATTGATGCAATAACAGCTCTGTCCAGGGCCATGCTATCCCAGTGCAAGCACAGACTCATATAACTGGGATGGCTGCATGTTTCACCACAGGATCACATAATCAATTCAGCAGGCATGGCCTTCCTGCCACATACCCTGTGGCAGCAACAAAAGTGACCAGGCCCTTAGAGTTACCACCATGAGTGCACCAGTCCCATGCCACTGCTCCAGCTGGAGTGTCATTTTTATTGTCTTCCCAGGATGGTCCTGTGTGGGTGTAGTCAGGTGGTACACATTAGCATCCCTGTACCATGCAGACAACTGTAACCCTCCTTGTCCCAGTGCTCACCCGTGATGGCTGACAGCTGTTTCATGTTGTCCTGGTAGGACATTAAGCTGGCCCACCATAGACTACAGGGCAGGTGAGGTACCCATAACAGGGCCACTGCCCACATTGTCACCAGCATGATTTTCCTGAGGTCTCTCCATCACCACTGATCTCTGCCGACTGTGAACCACATAGACAGCAACATCCTTGGTGGGGACGCATGCCTGGATCTGGGCAGTGCTGTCAGGAATTTTATGTCTTCAGCGTGTTTCACATGGGTACATAAAGGGGGAGATATGGTGCAGCTGTGATTCATAATTAGCCCATGCACCAGTACCTGAGCAACGCTTAGGGAAACATGCAGGATGTGTCTTTTGTATCTGCTAGGTATACTTCTTTTAGAGGATAAGCTGTAGTGGGAGCAGGGCTGTGGCTGCCACTGTAGGCCATGACTGTACAAACCTCGTCTGCAGGTGGCCACCCTAACCAATATGCACTGCATCAGGTGCTTTCACCTGGACCATGCTACCATTTAGGACCAGTGTGGCCTGATACGGGTTGACATTTCACCCACCACAGGATGGTCCTGTGCACTGACCATGAGCACAAGCTACTGTGTGCCCTGGCATACAAATCCACCACCAGAGGGTGGCAGGAGATGTAACAGGTGTCAGTCAGGCCACGGTGTCCTGAGCATTGCACCAGGTGACCGATACCCTTGTCTGCCATGTGGCCACCTAACTATCCTTCCTCACCATGGAGAAGACCATATGAGTCATAAAGGTAGAGTTCTATGCATAGCATGGGTTCCAGAATATGCTCATGGCCATTGACTACATACATGTGGCACTACTGTCACTGGTGCTGCATGAGGAGGCATATCACAACCAGAATGGCTTCCACAGCATTATTGTGCAGGTTGCCTGCAATGCTGATGGTATCATCACCATTGTGTGTGCTCAGGGTCTTGTCATGATGCATACTGTTTCAATCAGTCATGGCTGCAGACATTATTGGAGACCCATGGAGGACAGGCAGGTTGGCTGCTCATTTAGTGCTTGTGTGACTTTTGATAGGTGCCGTCTTACAGCTCAGTACCTGATTGTGTTCTGCTTCTCCCCCACAGGTGACAATGGAGACACACTAAGGCTGTACCTACTGACACCCTATCTGTTGCCATCCACAGAAGCCTAGGAAAGGGACACTGAGGTGCAGGACCCAAGCAGTGGTGGAGTAAATGTTTGGCCTCCTGAAGATGCATTTCCACTGCCTGAATCAGATGAGTGGCATCATAATATTGGCACCCTGGAAGGTGTGCCAGGTGTGTATAGCATGAACCATGCTACACAGTCTGGCTGTGCAACACTACATACCCCTGCTGGAGGACTTGCCTAATAAGGGTCAGCTGGATGGTGATAGTGGAGAGCTTGGTGATGCAATGGCATCAGGGGCACAGCAGCATGATGATGGACTGTCCAGCAGGCACATGAGGTATCTGCTGGGGTGAGATGCATTCAGTGGGTGATATGCCCATTGGAGGAGGGGGGCAGTGTTGTGTAGACATGGTCTGGGTGGTGGGATACCCTAAGAATGTGCCACAGTGATGTGCAGCTATGAACTGAGTGGTGTGTTACCCTAAGGGCAGGGCCCATGGTGATGTGCAGATGTGTCATGTGCAGTGTAATACCCCGGGGGGGCTACTGTGCCTCACTGCTGCAGGATCATGAGCATGTGTCAAGGTGCCTCACCCAGCCACCCCATGCAGCAGATTGTGCAGGCTACGCCCTGTACTGTTGTGGGCTGGGGGCCCACTCCACCAGTGCTGCTCCATT
Source organism: Neoceratodus forsteri (assembly GCA_016271365.2). Lineage (NCBI taxonomy): Eukaryota > Metazoa > Chordata > Ceratodontiformes > Ceratodontidae > Neoceratodus > Neoceratodus forsteri. The sequence goes on from JADMNL010000024.1 coordinate 213,225,502, forward strand.
CATCCATGGTGAGTTCTGTGTATAAGCATGGGCATGTATGCGGGGATGTGCAAAGGGCTGCCTTGCTGGCATGGGCTGCTGCACAACCTGCCATTCAAGGATGTCCCTTATCCTGCACAGCTCATTCTGAATGCATCTGTAAAGCTAGCTGTCTCTCCTGCATGGTGTTCTCCTTTGTGACATACAAGCTCTCCAACTCTAGCTGGCGTAGTTTTGGATAGTAATAGTGGAGTATACTCATCTGCCGTGGATGCCTTGGAGGCCTGCATGTCAGCGGTTGGCACTTACCAGTGTCTGTGTCAGTGTTAGTGCCTGTTTGGCTTGATTCCATCTATGTGTGGTGTGCACACAGTGGTGAAGGAGTGGGCATGTGTATCACTATCCCTATCAGGTCAGCCAGTGTCCTTGGGTCCCGGTGGTGGTGGGAGTGCTACTGGTGGTAGTGGTGGGGGGGACTGTGTCTGGCTTTGCTCTGTGTGTGCTGATGTGTAGTACTGTCTGCCATGCTTGTGTCCATCGCACCACCTGGGGTTCAGGCTGGGGTTTGCTCAGGTGTGGAAGCCCTGTGCTATCCTGGTAGGTGCCCTGGTCCATTGCCCAGGCACTCCTGATCTCTACAATGATGGACCATGGTCCTGATCCTGTGGCACTGCACTTCTTAGGGAATCCATGAAAAAGGGAGTGTGGTTGCATGTCTGGCAAGTCTTTGCACTGTAGCCATCTTCATGGGTGGCACCTACCTCCATTGGGCTTCCACTGTATGATGTCCATGGCAAGTGTCTGTAGTGGAATTCCATCCTCTGGACTCTTTGGTTAATATTTGTTAGAGAGAGCTATGTCAGTCTACCTCTGAGTGCCAGGGGGGCATGCACCTGCTTTGGTGTCCATTCCATGCTGCTCCCCATCAAGCACCTCCTCTGCCAGGGTTCCTGCCACAATGGCCTCAACAGGTATGAAGTCCATTATGGGGTCTGCTAGCGGTGGCCCACCAGCCATCTGGCAGCTGGACTGGCATGCCTCCACAACCTTCCATTTTGCAGTGGCCCATAGGTCTTGAAATTTGTGCTTGGTGGCACACAGGGTCCACTTTTCAGGCTCACACACATTAACAGTGGCCTGTATGTCAAGCCAGGTCCAGATCTTGTCCTCTCCAGGAGCCTTCTGGGCACCATACAGGGTGCTGTAGTGACTATGAATCTCAGTTGCCAGCATGGTCACCAACTGGGGACTGAAGTTGGAGGACCTGGCATAGGACGGCCACTGAATTTGTCCCCTCCCATGTCCATCACCATGCGTGGGGTACTGGCCATGGTGCATGGTGGGATTGCAGGTCCACCATTCTGGCCTGGCAGTGGGGGCCTGGTGCTGTAGTACCATCACTGGGCTGTCTCTTCCACTGCCATCCCTTGTGCTTTTCACCTGTGGTTCAATGTCTGCATTCACTTCTGTGTGTGTGTGTGTGTGTGTGTGTGTGTGTACAATGGTTAGCCACACATCTCTCATGGTGTGGCTCACCTTACATGGTGGGGTCAAGAGGCTTGTCTGTCTCCTACAGTCCCTTCCATACCCCCTATACCAACCCCAGTGTGCCCCTTGTGCATCACTGTGTCTGTGCATGTGACTGCTACTGAATGCCATGGGTTTTTCTCTCCTCCCCAGGTGTGAATGACCACACCCTCTGGTATATTCCATTCTGGTGTAGGCAGCTGCATTTGTGAATAGAGCCCAACTACAGTAGCCCAGCTGAGATGGAACACTCTGCTTCCAGAGGTGTTCCACCGTGACTAGCTTTTACAGCTGGAAGGATTGAAGCACAGGGAGGTTAAGTGACTGGCTCAAGGTCACACAGACAGCCAATGATGGTGCAAGATTTGAAGCCACTTGTCACTTACATGCTATACCTATGAAAGCATACCACCTTCCATAATGTACAACAGTTTTATTCACCAATGGGTAATCTACTCATCACAATACACTAATCTTAATGTGCTTCTCTAAATCAGTCATGGTAGTGACTCTAGCTAAGTTAGAAAACTGTTGTTGGAGGCACTTCCATAGTGGTTATAAATATAGGACCAAACTTGTTGGGAAATGCAGGATACTACTTAAACAAGTCTAGTGGACTTAATGTTTGTTCCTATAGTGTTTCTGTACAGATTTAGTCAATCTAACATCAGATACCAAAAACCCTTCACAGAGGTGGTTTACATTCTGAGAACAATACGACCAAAAAGTGGAAGAATACACTTTTCGGTCTCCCTCTTCATCATGTCATTCTGCTTCTCCTTGTTGAAGAAGTAAATTATATATTAAATTAAATACAGTTTTCACAAAGGTTTGCATTGAAGTACAGCTTGCAAAAAACTGGGAATATACTATGCTTAAACTCTGAAGGCTTTTAATAAAAAATGTAATAATTATAATTTCCAGATTCATTGCATATCTGTGGTATGCCATAATTTGGGAAGCATGCTGAAGGCTGAAGAATGCAACTGACTGTATTGTAATAGGGATGGAGCTTGGCTTTGCAATAAGAGGTTCTGCATCTGAACCTTATTGAGGGTATACATTTTATAATCATTAACTTTATTGAACTATGTCTTTCATGAAAGTTCATGGCTGAATCCGTGAACCTTCTGTAGGTAATGGGGATAAAGTTGGGCTTTGGAAATGAAACTTTGGAGTTAATTTCTAACAATAGATAGAATTTTCATGTAAATTCATATTATTCAAATATATGCTTCATCCAAGCAAGTTCAAGGCTAAATAAGAAATCATTCTGTAGTGTAGTAAAATGTCTCAATTTTGGAACAGACGATTAAGCGTTCAGCTCCCTCAATTAGTAGAAATTCTTGAACAGTTATATTATCAAAGTATGTTTCTCACTTTGTGTTATACACATCTAAATTACAGAAACATTTTATGGACTTAAACAGGAGTTTACTGGGTCAATCATGTCAGTGCTGCTACAGTTGCCAGAGTGAGTCATACATGAAATGAATTTGCCCCCAAACCCCACTATAATGCTGAACTAAAATGCACTTCTTACTGTGATTTGATCATGCAATAAAAGGAACTGACCCTGATACAAACCTTGGTGCAAGCTTAGTAAGGGTGGCATGAAATGTTCCTGTCAGGAACACCTTCACATGGCAGGACCATTTCCTTCCTCAACAAATTGCAGTTCATAACTAAATTTGTTTTTGATAGCAGTTTCTGTTCCAACTCCACATCACCATGGATCACCACGTTAGTGAAAATCCAACACAAAAATTGATAAACATGTATAGGTTGCTGTTAGAATTTGAACACTGGTCTCTTGTTAGAAATACATTTTGTTTACCTTGGATTCAAAGCCCTGATCCCGTGGGTCATAACCTAAGACATTACCAGGCTGTTATGGACCTGTATTAAAGCAAACAACAGCTCATGTGGTGTTGAAGTTGTGTTATAATGTACATAGCAGGCAGCCAAGGTTATACTACTTCACTCACAGTAGTGTCCCTGTGATGTTCCCCCTTCCCCACAGGAGGAGTATTTGAGAACCAAAGTTGCCTCAAAGGCAGGCCTGTCTCTGGGGCTACACTTTACTGTGATATGCTTTTTCTTTCTTGTAACTAGCATCCTTTTACTGAATATTTCCTAGTCTAACTCCATGCCATCATGTTTCGTACTAGTAAATATGCAATAGAAACATAAAAAGTTACAAAATATATTAGTCCCCGTTATGATTCAAATCTTGGTCATTTGCTGAAAATGCAAAATGCCACATATGTATCGGGAATGGAACCACTGATCCTTTGTTTGCTAGCCAAGGACTCACCTAGTACACCACTGAGGTACATTGAAATGAACTGTAATTTCTGTGGTGTAGAGATTATATCCAGGGATTCAGTTAACTCCATTTTGGGAGTATTTGATTTACATAAATCCCGGCTTCTTGGATGTATCTTCCATAACACACTAAATCAAGAACAAATAAAAAACTAAAAGTCACGGAGCAAGGGGTTTCTACGACTGATAATAAAAATAAGTTACAAGCAACTCTGGGCAGAACAAAAGCTAATAAAGCCATTTTTAGTAATAAAACAGGTTTGTCTTTCCTCCTAACAAACAGGAGTTTACATGGAACAAAATTAGATGAATTACAAATAGTGCTTGAAAAGGATAATATTGATATAGCTGCCGTTACAGAAACCTGGTGGGGTGATTCCTCAAATTCGAATACAAACATACCAGGATACACTGTACACTACAGAAATAGAATAGGGAAAAAAGGAGGTAGAGTGGCTTTATTCATAAAAAACAACATTAAGTTTAAACCAATTACTGAATTAACCGAAAATGCGTCATGTGAAATAATCTGGGTAGAGATATTACAGAAGAAACAGCCTAAACTACTTATTGGCCTTTGCTATAGGCCACCGGACACAAATTCTGAAGCACATCAGGATATCCTTAATAATGTAAGTAGTAAATCTGACTATAATGAAACTATATTATTGAGAGACTTTAATTTCTCTGGCATGCACTGGTATGATGCTGTGGGTAGCAATAACCAGGAAAATTCATCCCTAGATGTTTGCTCCACAAATGGTCTATATCAATTAACCAACAAGCCAACCAGAAAAAATAACATATTAGATTTACTCCTGACAGATATCCCTGACAAAATTAATAATCTCAAAGTTAAAGCACCAATTCAAAACAGCAAACATATGGCTATAACATTTGAGACCAATATACAAATAAATCCTGAGCTAGGGGAAACAATTTTCAAAAACTACAATAAAGTCAATTTCGTCCAATTAAAACAGGACTTATATGACTAGAAATGGGATAATGGGACCACTTCTCCATCTGAACTCTGGTCAAGAGTTAAGAATAAAATCTTAGAAAGTGAAGCAAAATAAGTCCAAAACAAGACAATCTATAACAAAAAGGGAAATATCCCACCATGGGTAACATCAAGCATAATAAAATTAATAAGACAAAAGAAAAGGGCATACAATATAACGAAAAAGGACAATAGTGACTTCAACAGATGGAAGTATAAGACAATACTAAAGAAATGCAAACACAAAGTAAAAACTGAAAAAAATAAATTTGAACATAGACTAGCATACAGGAATAATGGTGGAAAAAGTTTCTATTCCTATAGAAACAACAAAAAACAAACATCAAGGTCTATTGGGCCCTTGACAACAAACTCAGAGGAGATAACAGAACCTCAGGCAATTGCCGAGGAATTTAACAAATACTTTTGTTCTGTGTTCAATCCAAAGAATAAAGCTAAAGTTATACCCTCAGGTACTAAAGCTGAAGATTATCTGAAAATTTCCAAAGCTGAGATTCTGGGTAAACTAAATAGCATTAATATAAACAAATCTCCAGGGCCCAATAAATTGCACCCAAGGCTATTGAAGGAAATTAAGGATTGGTTAGTTGAGCCACTCCACAAAATATTTAACATGTCCCTCCTGTCCCATACTATACCAAATGACCGGAAAACTGTGGTGGTCACACCAATCTATGAAAAGGGCAATCGTGCGGACATTTCCAATTACAGACACATCAGCCTGACCAGTAAACTAGGAAAGATCTTTGATTCTCTACTTAAAATCAAACCAGAAGAGGACTTAAACAACAAGGGGTTATTAGACCAAACACAGCACGGTTTCAAAAGCAATGGATCCTGTCTTTCTGGTAATTTGTTTTTTTATGAGCAAATCAGTAAAACCTTGGAAAATAATACACCAGTAGATTTGATTTACCTGGATTTTTGCAAAGTGTTTGACAAAGTGCCCCATGATCAATTAATCAATAAAATGAGAACATTGGGAATAAGTAATGCCATCAGAAACTGGGTGGAAGAGTGGCTGAGCAACCGTACTCAGAGGGTATGTATTAGGGGATACATGTCAGAACCATGTCCGGTTAGTAGTGGAGTACCCCAAGGGTCGGTATTGGGCCCAACTTTATTTTCCATCTTTATATCAGATCTGACAAACAACATTAATAGTTTCACCATCAAATTTGTGAACGATGCTAAAATAGTGGCCCAGGCTAAAACCAAAGAAGACAGGTTAAATCTTGCCAACGATCTAAAAAAAACTTGAGGACTGGGCAGAAAATAATTATATGTAATTTATTAATAGTAAGTGTATTATAATGCATCTGGGAATTACAAACAAACATAACCAGCGCACACTAAATGGCAAAGTTTTAACCCCAGTAGTGCAGCAAAATGACTTGGGTACAATAATTACCTCAGACTTATCCTTCCACAGTCATTGTAATTACATCATTAGCTGGGCTAACAGACTTATAGGCTGTATCAAAAGGAGCTTTACTTCATGAGATAGCGGATATATTCTACCATTGTACAGGACCTATGTGAGACCACACCTAGATTATTGTTCCCCTTTGAGGAGCCCTTATCTCAGGAGGGATATAAATAGACTGGAGGGGGTGCAGAGGAAAGTCACCAAACTTGTCACAAATATGCATGACAAAACATATGAGGAGAGGTTGAGGGATTTAAACTTCTACTCTCTGGAACAAAGGAGAATAAGAGGGGATCTCCTCTTAATGCATAAAATTTCCAACAATAGTGATTTATTGACCCAGCTAGGAATGTCCTACAATCATAGGGAATGTAACCTCAGACGCCATAAATATCAATTGACATTAACATATCCCAGAACCAATAAAAGGTGTTTTTATTATACTCAAAGAATTATCCCCCTATGAAATACACTGCCTAGTTCAATAGTAGCAGCTTCTAACCCTACAAAATTTAAACAGAATCTTGATTGCCATCTATTATAAATTTGGGATGATGTACCAGCTTGGCTGGAGATATACATACATGGGCCATGGCCTTCTGTATATCTAACCATCACAGTATGATTCACAGTATAAATAAGGCAGAAACTTCCAAAATTAAGGGGTAGGAAATCATCGACTTACCAATGCGAAACACAAAATTAGATGACTTCTAAAATTGCAGGTATAGAAGTGAGAAATTATGTTTTTTTCTGAAATAAATTGTATTTTTCTGCTAATGTTTATATTAACACCAATATATTGGTCCTTCCTAGAATACTGACTTCCAAAATATGGTATCTGGGAAGTATTTTGATCTCCAAAAAATTGGAACGATCTCCAGATTTCAACTCATGAAAGTTTTAGACTTCCACTAATAATAAATTACCTGAACCCCTGGTTGCATCACAGACCAAGAAATCAGGCACCCCAAGCTATTTGGGTTCACATTCAGGGCAGTACCTTTCAAAGAAAATGAAAGACAGCATACCTGCCTCTGAGGCAACTGTTGTTGCCTATTCAGTCCACTCCTGCTACACCCTTGACCTCTGAAGAAAATATAGGAAAATAAGCTTACTTTTGTACTTGACCCCCATTCATCATAACTACTATTCTAACACCACACTGCAATATATTACCATTCTGATGAAAAAAAACTTAAAATAATTCTACCTAAAGTATTAAGTCTCTATTGGGATTCAAAACCTGCTGTCTTCCTGAAAAGGCCAATGTGGAAAGTTACAAGCAGGAACTGAACCAGTTGTCCTTTGCATTCGTGGTTAGTAAAATTTTCACTGTACCACCATAGAACACTAATGCCAACTACATCTCCAACATTGCAGAATTTAAATAGTAAACTAAAAAGCAAATCCACCAGACATCTTTGTTTTGAATCTAAGCAGTGCCTTTAAAGTAGCAGTGCAACAAAAAATGTTTTTCCAAATAGCCAGAATCAGCTATAATTAATAAAAATATTAGAATACCTTTCAAAGTTACTTTTCTAGGTACCTCCTGTGCTTATGAGCCTGAGGTATTTTTTATTTTCTTAATACTAATACTTTCTGGGTCTCCAGTACTATTTCTAGTCAAATGTAGTGGCCATCTTTTTTCTTGAGAAAACACTAAATTGGGGGTGGGCTGGGTGCAAGGGGGTTTTCAACCCTAACACTGAATTTCCTCACTTTTGTCGCTGTGGAAGAACCCTAACTGATGCATTAAATGGATTTTTTTGCCATGAATTGCCATGAACGGAATGTGGTGGTGGGAGCGAGAGCCCTTTGAGGCCCAAGCTCCCACCACGTGATTTTTTTGTGACATAGTAACAGTAACTGCAAAGGAAATGCAAGCGCTAATGGTTACGCACATGGTGATGCAACTGTAAATGGTAAAGCAAACGTTAATAGGAATATAAGCGCAAAGTGATGCCAAAGCGAACAGTGATGCAAACGGAGATGCAAGCGCATACATAAACGCAACTGGTAATGCACACTGTCATGGTACCACTATTGTAAATGCAAATGGTAACTGTAACAGCAACAATAACGCCAAAGGAAACAGAAACGCAAACGCAAGCGCATATGGAAATGCAAAGTGTAATGCGCATGGTCACGGTACCACAATTGCAAATGCAAATGGTAATGGTAACAGTAAAAAAAAGGCCAAAGGAAACAGAAACAGAAACACGAATGCAAGCACATACGGAAACACAAACCGTAACACGCACGGTCACGGTACCGCAATTGTAAACGCAAATGGTAACGGTAACAGCAACAATAATGCCAAAGGAAACAGAAACACAAACACAAGTGCGTATGGAAACACAAACCGTAACGGGCACGGGAATGGGAACACAAATGGCAATGGTAACAACAACGATGATGCAAAACTAAAGAAAAATACAAACGCAAATGTAAACAGAAGCGCGGCTGCAAACAGAAATGGTAATGTGCATGATGACACAAAGCGAAACACAAACACAAACAGTACTGGAGACACAAATAGTAACAGTAACGTAAATGGAAACGCAAGGGTACCGCATACAGTGGTGTACACGTGAACGCTAACGTAAACGGGCACGGAAATGCAAGTGGAAATGCTACGTCTGACAGTAACTGGAGTGCACACCCTGGTTTTCCCCAACATCTGCATTGAGAAACACAGTGACTACAAAAAATATATGCATAATAATGGGCCTCAGACCAGAAAATGAGGTATTGGAATACTAAATTGCTTATATCTCGGGAACCATATGACGCAGAGAAAAAATGAAAATTTCCTATGATTCATGACTTTCCTGGCTGCATTTGCACTGCATTTTCCCAATGAAAAATCTGTATCTCACACCATTTCCGAGATATGGGCCCTGAAAGGCGTGACGGATGCCGCAATGTTAGTCTATGGGGAAACACATCAACTTCAGAGTACCGTATCTTTGCATCCCTGCAGTATTTTTTCACCAAGCCCCCAAAAGGCACATCTGTGAGATGTTGGCTTTCTTCCCTCCAAATTTCAGCCCAAAAGACCAAACCATTCTTTTGTAGCAGGGTGGCAAACAATTCCTGTCATTTTGGCCATAGTGTTGCAAAGCAGTGTCGTGATTTGCGACACTTTCACAAAAAAGGCACAAAGTGTAGCAGGTGTGACACTATTTTGTGACACTACTTTTCTCAAAAATGTCAAAAACATATTTCTGGGTGTTTAACCCCAAAATAAAGACATGCCTAGCACCCTCAGGGCTCGACTAGGTAAACACAAAAAGAATTGTGTCCCTAGACAGTCCCAATTTTAAATGCCAAACATTTCTGTGATCAGTAACTGAAAAAAAAATGGCTGACTCACGACACTACAGGGGTCATTTGCAACACTAAAAACTGCATTTGCGTCACTGTCAAACTTTTTGTTAACTTTTCCCATTGACTATAATGGGAAACTTGTTTTTGAATAACTTTTGAACCAATTGCACAAACCGTGCAACCTGTAGGCACGAGCAAAGAATGCACAAAAAAATGTAAATGCACCCCAGAATGCCACTTAATAACTCCTCAGCCATATATCTGACCAATACGAAAGTTGGTAGAACCCAAGATCTATGGTGAAGCCCCATACCTGCCAAATGTCAGGCAAATCTATTGAACAGTGGCAAAGTTATTAAGGTGCAAAGTTTCACCATTTAGCCTTTAATGGGGTACTCAACCCTAACTATGGTAGCACTACTGTGCTACCATTATATATATATATATATATATATATATATATATATATATATATATATATATATTCATGGCAAAAAATCCATTTAATGCATCAGTTAGGGTTGTTCCACAGTGACAAAAGTGAGGAAATTCAATGTTAGGGTTGAAAACCCCTTGGATCTCCCAGCCCACCCCCCATTGGCATTAGAGTCGCATTGGGGTCATCGGTCCTAACTCTCACCCCATTCTCCTATACCTCTACTTCTTTACACATGTGATGGGGTGAGAGTTAGGGCCGACGACCCCAATGCGTACCCCAATGCCGGTGGGGAGGTGGGCTAGGTGGTCCAAGCACATACAGAAACGCAACCACTGCACACGTCATGGTACCGCAATTGGAAACGTAAATGGTAATGGTAACAGCAACAGCAATGCCAAAGGAAACAGAAACGGAAATGCAAATGCAAGCGTGATACGGAAACTGCATTACGCACAGTCACAGTAACGTGATTGGAAACACCAATGATAACGTACGGTTTATGACTGAAAATGAAAGACACGTAAACGTAAATGGAAGGGCGGCTGCAAATGCAAATGGCAATGCACAGGCTGATGCAAAAGAAAACAAAAACATAAACAGTAATGGAAATGCAAATGGTAACAATAATGCAAACAGAAGCGCAAATGAAAACCGTAACGCACATGGTGGCGTACACGGGAACGGTGACATGAACGGTAATGGAAACTCTAACTGCACAGTAATGAAAGGGAACACCCTTCTTTTCCCCAAAAACTGCATTGAAAAAGACAGTGAAGACAAAGAATGTATACATAATAATGGGTCTCGGAGCAGAAAAGGAGGACTTGGAATACTAAATTGCTTATATCTCAGGAACCATACGACGTAGAAAAAAAATTTAAATTTTGTATGAATTATGACATTCCTGTCTAGTTTTGTACTTAGAACCCATCTGGGGGGGGGCTAAGCATTTTTCTTATGAAAAGTCCATATCTCATACCGTTTCCGAGATACTGGCCCCGAAAGGAGCGATGGACGCCATAATGTTATCCTATGGGAAAAAGCGTCAATTTTGGAGTGCCGTCACTTTTGCTTCCCTGTAATATTTTGTCACCAAACCACAAAAAGGCACATCTGTGGGATGCTGGCTTTCTTCCCTTCAAATTTCAGCCAAAAAGACCAAAGCATTATTTTGCAGCAGGGTGGCAAAGAATTCCTGTATTGTAGCAGACGCCGTAATGTTATCCTATGGGAAAATGCTTCAAATTCAGAGTGCCGTAACTTTGCTGCCCTCCAATATTTTTTCATCAAACCACAAAAAGGCACATCCGAGACATGTTGGGTGTCTTCCCTCCAAATTTCAGCTCAGTAGACCAAACCATTCTTTTGCAGCAGGGTGGCAAAGAATTCCTGTTATTTTGGGCATAGTGTCGCAAAATAGTGTCGCAATCACAACACTTTCACAAATGAAATCACAAAAGTGTCCTGAGTGCGACACTACTTTGTGACACTACTTTTTACAAAAATTTGAAAAACATGTTTCTGGGGTGTTTAACCCCCAAATAAAGACATGGCTAGCATCCTCAGGGCTCGACTAGGTAAACACAAAAATAATTGGGTCCCTAGAGGGTCCCAAATTTAAATGCCAAGCATTTCTGTGACCACTAACTGAAAAAAAAATGGCTGACTCACGACACTACAGGGGCCATTTGTAACACTAAAAACTGCATTTGTGACACTGTTGAACTTTTTGTTAACTTTTCCCATTGACTATAATGGGAAACTTGTTTTTTGAATAACTTTTGATCCATTTAATATTTTTTCATGAAATCTTTGAAAGGCACATCAGAGCCCATGGCCGCATGTTCTTGGAAGTTTTTGGACTGGTCGTGTAAACTGTTCAACCTGTAGGCGCAAGCAAAGAATGCGCAAAAAAGAGTAAATGTGCTCCGAGATGTCACTTAATAACTCTGCACCCATATATCTGACCGGTATAAAATTTGGTAGATCCCAAGATTTGTGCTAACGTTCTGTACCTAACAAATTTCAGGCAAACCCAATGTATGGTGGCAAAGTTATTAAGGTGCAAAATTTCACCATTTAACCTTAAATGGGGTACTCAACCCTAACTATAGCTGCACTACTGTGCAGCTATAATATATATATATATAAGTTATTAAGGTGTCAAGTTTAACCCTTTAACCTTAAAATGGCTCCTCAACCCTAACTATGGTAGCACTACCGTGCTACCATGGTATCTATATATATATATATATATATATATATATATATATATATATTAGAGTGTTAAGTTGAAAGACCTCCTTAGCCCCCGCCCACAGCCCCAACCCGGCATCGGGGTGCACATTGGAGTTGCCAGCCAAACTCTCACCCCATAAGATGTGTGAAGAAGCAGAGGTAAGGAGAATGGGGTGAGAGTTAGGACCGACAACCCAATGCGCACCCCAATGCCAGTGGGGTGTGGGCGGGGGGTCCAAGGGAGGCTTTTAACCCTAATACCAAATTTCCTCACTTTTGTCACTGTGGAACAACTGTAACTAATGCATTAAATGGAGTTTTTTGGCTCTAATTTCCATTCTTTTTGAGAATGATGATGAGAAATAGTGAATGTAATGCGGCAGCGGGAGCGCGTGGCCCCCCCATGATGTCTTGTGACATAGTAACAGGAACAGCAATGCAAACAGAAGTGCTAACAGTGGCGCACATGGTTATGCAAGCTCGAATGAGAACGCAAAGGGTAACGCACACGGTGCGTAGACGGGAACGATAACGCCAAGGGGGGATATAAATGCAAGTGGAAACATTAACTGTAACAGTAAAGGAAGTGCATACCCTGTGTTTTCCAAACAGGTGCATACAGAAAAACAGTGTGTACAAAGAATGTATGCATTGTAATGGGGAATGAAGCTTGAAACGAGCATTGGAAGTACTTAATTGGTAATATCTCAGCAACCGCACGACGTAGAAAAAAAATTAAAATTTCACAGAAATCATTATTTTCCTAGCTACCGTTTTGTATTGCATAGCCCATAGAGCTATGTAACTCATGATGAAAAATCTGTATCTCGCACCATTTTCAAGATACGAGCCTCGAAAGGCGCAGCATACGCCACCATGTTAGTCTATGGGAAAAAATGGCAACTTCAGAGTATCGTAACTTTGGAGCCATACAATATCTTTTCACCAAACCAACACAAGGCACATCTGTGACATGTTGGTTGTCTTTCCTCCAAATTTCAGCCCAAAAGACCAAACAGTTCTTCAGCAGCAGGGTGACAAAGAAGTCCTGTCATTTTGGCCATAGTCTGGAGAAGTAGTGTTGTGTTTTGCGACACCTTTTGCAAATTTTGCGACACTTTCATGCGTGTGACACTAATTTGTGACACTACTTTTTCCAGAAATTTGAAAAACATATTTCTGGGGTGTTTTACCCCAAAATAAAGACATGTCTAGCATCCTCAGGGTCCAACTAGGTGAATACAAAAAGAATTATGTTGCTAGAGGGTCCCAAATTTAAATGCCAATCAATTTTCTGATCACCAACTGAAAACAAAATGGCTGACTCACAACACTACTGGGGTGATTTGCAACACAAAAAACTGCATGTAAGACACTTTCTCACTTTTTGTTAACTTTTCCCATTGACTTATAATGGGAACTTGTTTTTTGAATAACTTTTGAACCGTGTAATATTTTTTCATGAAATCTTCAAAAGACATATCGGGGATCCTGGCCGCACGTTCCCTGAAGTTTTTGGACTGGTCGCACAAACCGTGCGACCTGTAGGTGAGAGCAAAGAATTCTCAAAAAAGCGCAAACACTCATTTCGTTGGTGCTTAATAACTCTTCAGCTGTATATCCAACCAGTACAAAACTTGGAAGATCCCAAGAGCTACCATGCCAAATTGTGAATATCAAATTTCAGGAAAATCCATTGAACGGTGGCAAAGTTATTAAGGTGCAAAGTTTGACCCTTTAACCTTAAAATGGCTCCTCAACCCTAACTATGGTAGTACTACCGTTCTACCATAATATATATATATATTCACACACACACACATATATGTATATATACCATTTCAACACAATGTCTCCATGAGAGCATAAGAAGTTTTCAGGCAAAAGAAAGCTGAGAAAAAAACATGTAAATGGCCTATTAGTTCTCACTATATATGCCTTTTTGAACTTTCCATTCCCATGTGGTTACCAAGTCTCTTTTTAAAGGTATTTAAGTTTTTGCTATAGACCACTGATTCAGAAAAGTTGTTCCAGTGGAACATCACTTTCTGTGTGAAACAACTTTTCCTTTGGTTAGTTCTAAAGTGATCCAAAGTTAACTTCATCATATAACCACTCAAGTTGTTATTTGTAAAATTTCCCTCTAGGTTAAGGAGATCTAGCAACTGTGCGGACCAGGCTACCATATATGTTAAGATCATATCCCCTCTTAGTCTCCTTCTTGCAAGACAGAACAGATCCAATTTTTCCAATATTTTCTCATACAACTTTGCTCTCAAGCCTTCAATATTTTTAATAAATCTTGTAGTCCCTTGAATCTATTATAGTTCCTTCTGGTGAATGGTCATCAGAAGTGCCCTCCATAGTCAAGATGTGGCTTTACTATAGATCTACACAAGGGTAACAATACCTCCCTTTTCCTGATGGATATGTCCTTTAGTATAACCAATGGTTTGGTTAAATTTTTTGACCCTAGCACCACACTGTCTGTCCCATGTGAATTTCTCAGTCACCAAAATGCCAAGATCATTTTCCTCAGCTGAGGCACTAATTGGAGTATTATCCATTTTATATATAGCGCTAGGGTTATTCCTCTCAAGGTGAATTACAGCACATTTGCTTATGCTAAAATGCATGTTGGACATTGCCGCCTAATTTACCAGTTTATCAATATCACTTCGTAATTTTCCAGTGCTATCCACAGAACTGATAACCTGCACTAATTTTGCATCATCCGCAAACTTAGCTACCATCCTTCCAACTCTTTACAGGCATCCCACACATAACAATTGAATAGTAGTGGGCCCAGTACTTGATCCCTTGTGGACACCACTACTTATACTAACTCAATTTGATGTTTCTCCATTAATTGTTATCCTCTGCTTCCTCCCCAATAGCCAGTTTGTTATATGTCTGTGTAGATCACATGCAGCACTAAAACTCTGTAATTTATTTATTAACTCCATGTGGGGAACAGCGTCAAATTCTTTTGAATAATCAAAAAAGATCACGTTCACTCTTTTCCTATGCTAACCAACTCATAAAAATGTATTAACTTTGTCAAAAATGATCTTCCTTGCTTGAACCCATGCCATGATTCATATGTTATGTTGTTTTCCACTAGCCATTTTTCCAGTATGACTTTGATCATTGTTTCCATAAGTCTGCACAGCACTGCTATTAGGCTGACGGGTCTGCAATTCCCTACATCCATTTGTGTCCCCTTCTTATGAATTGACACCACTGTTGCATCCCTCCAATATTTAGACACAACTTCTTTTTCAACTGATTTATTAAACAAAGTTACTATTGTCCCACTTATCTGCCAGTTCTTTCATTATACTAGGGTGAATGCCATCAGGCCTGCTACCTTGTTTTGGCCAAGTTTCTTACGTAGGGCTAATACTACTTTAGTATGTATGCTCTCACTTAAGGACATAGATGTGGAAGCCATTAGCACTCCTGCTGATTTATTAAAAACTGAACTAAAGTACTGATTACATTTTTTTATTTTTATTCTTTTTGGTAACTGGGTAAGGCATTTTTCTGCCTTGTCTTTATTTTTGGCTGTATCAGTAGCCCCCTCCATTTACTCCTGGTGGCCATTTTGGGTCAGATCTAGCAATGGATGGTTCTGACGCCATATGGCGTCTATGGAAACAAATGTGTTTAATGGGCCCACTGACCTGACAGATTGTTTTTTCCATGGATACAGGAATAAAAGGCCTTGTAATTATTTGCTACATTATTTGTTATTATCCTCTTTCATCTTAGCCTTACTTTTCCTAATCTCCTTGCATTTAGATTTGGTAGTTCCTGAACAACCTTTTACATTGATCATTGTAATTTGTTTTCATATCTCTATATAGTCTTTTTTATTTATTAATCTTTTGACCCACATACTGCATCACTTAGGTTACTGGACCCTGGAATTATACTTCTTCCTAACTGGGATATTTTTTATTGTTATCCACTGTCCCTCCATGTCCCTTCTTTTGAGTAATTCTTTCAACTTCCAGTCTAAGTCGTTCCCCATAAGGTCAAATCCTGCTTTCCCCAAGTCATAACATGATATTATTCCACTTTGTTTAGCCACACATTTATTAGTTCTGGGTTGGACCATAACGTGGGCATTATTGCTGAGTGGCTCTCTTACACTGTATTCAGCTATAATCTCACTTCAGTTTGTAATAACTATATCCAGGCAAGAATTCCCACTTGGTGGTTTTACACACTGTTGTAAGTTGTGGTCATTTATTATGTCAATTGTACTTTTTTCAAGCTTAGTTCAACCTACTGTATCATACTTGACCAATCAATACCAGTCAAGTTGCAGTCTCCTGCTATAAAAGTTCTTCTTTCCCCCCAGTAATTGTAGTATGTTTATTAGCTGACTATCTCTACAATCATCAGTGTCCAGTGGTCTATATATATTGACTTGGCCTACGGGGGCTATATATTTAAATTTTAGTTCAATGCCCACCATTTCCAGTATTTCTGTGTCCACCACTTCCTCTATTTCTGTACATTCAATATCCTCTTTAAAACTCATTCCATCCTGTGTGGCCATGTTGGGTCGGGTTAAGCAGTGGATGTTTCTGGCACCATATGGTGCTACAGGAAGGAATGAGTGTAAATAGCTACCCCCTTTCTGCCCCACTTGATTTCTTTTAAACAACGTGCATCCCTTTAGGATTTTGTTCCATGTATCAATCTCAGACCACCAAGTCGCTGTTATACCTATTATATCTATATTTTCTGAGTTAATTCAAGATAGTCAATCTTTTTTGTTAAACTTCTTGCATTCAGAACCAAGCACTTTAGATTCCTGCCCTTGCTCATTTCCTTTTGGCAGCTTAAAGGCTTGTTATTTATTTACTGGCACTAATATTTACTACTAAGTTATTCAATTCAATTCAATTCGTGTTTATTTATAAAGCGCCTTTCAGAATCAAGGCGCTGTACATAGTAATAAAACAGAGATCAACAATAAACAAATAAACTATAAAGAAAAAGCCAAGTTAAAAAGATAAGTTTTTAAAGCAGTTTTAAAACTATCGACGGTCGGGCATTCTCTCAACCAATGAGGTAGAGAATTCCACAGGGTAGGAGCTGAGTAAGCAAAAGCACGAGATCCTGATAACTTCAAACGAACCCTGGGAATCTCTAGCAATCCCTCATTGGCAGAGCGGAGGGGGCGGAGGGGGCGATAGGGAATCAGAAGATCTTTCAGGTAACCGGGTCCCTGATCATGTAGGGCTTTAAAGGTTAGTAAACCAACCTTAAAGATGATACGCCACCGCACAGGCAGCCAATGCAGTTCGCGAAGCACAGGCGTAATATGACTGGTTCTCGAGGTCCCAGTCAAAAACCTGGCTGCAGCGTTCTGCACTAGCTGTAGGCAGTGGATATCAATCCCTGGGAGCCCTAGGTATAGGGAATTACAGTAGTCCAAACGGGTTGTAACAAAGGCGTGAACCAAAGTCGGAAGATCCTCCTGGGGAATCAGATGTTTCACCCGGGCGATATTCCTCAGATGATAAAAAGAGGTTTTGACAACAGCTGACACCTGAGATTTCAGGGTCAGACCGTCGTCAAAAATAACGCCCAGATTTCACACCTGTCGAGAGCTAGAGAGCGGCACCCCACCAAGTGATAAGCCTGATGGATGTGCTGCACCCAAACCCCTCCCAGGATGATCTGGGCCCACAACCAATACCTCGGTCTTATCCAGATTAAGCTTCAACCAACTCGAACTCATCCAAATTCTGATTTCATCCAGGCAGTTGTTAAGTACAGAGAGTGCATCACTCTGATCGGGGAGAAAGGATAAATACAGCTGAGTATCATCCGCATAGCAGTGAAAACTCAAGCTGCATTTCCTGATGATTTCTCCTAGTGGCAGCATATACACTGCAAACAACATGGGAGCTAAAATGGAACCCTGCGGTACCCCACATGGTAGGGGAGAAGGTGTCAGAGGAATAAATTCCAGTGACAACTCTCTGAAACCTACCAGTGAGGTAAGAACGGAACCATTCGTGGACTGTACCAGACAGTCCACAAAAAACCCGCAGCCGCTCCAATAGCACCTCATGGTCTACAGTGTCGAATGCAGCAGAAAGATCAAGAAGGACCAGAATGGTATAAGCCTTTCGATCTCTGGCCATTAGGAGGTCACTTCAAGACCCGAACAAGGGCAGTCTCAGTACTATGCCTTTTTCTGAAGCCAGATTGGAGAGTATCATAGACATTATGGGAGGTGAGATATTCATCCAATTGCAGTGCAACTGCCTTTCAATAACCTTACCAACGAATGGCAGGTTAGAGATAGGCCGGTAGTTAGCTAGACAGTCTGGATCCAAGGAGGATTTTTTAAGGAGTGGATGAACAACTGCCTCCTTAAGGGGATTAGGAAAAACCCCCCTCTCCAAGGACTTCCAGACAATGTCAGCGAGGATTGGGTAGATGACTTCAACACATCCTACTAACAGAGGTGTAGGACCCGGATCCAGACTACAACTAGTTGGACGCATTGATTGGATGATCTTCACAATGTCTGTGAATTCCGGGTGGTGGAACTCCAACCAAACAGGCCGGGGATTAAGTACAACCGGTTTCCCACCATAACCCCCCAAAGGAGAGGTCGGACCGATGCCGGACCTGATGTCGGCAACCTTATCTGCAAAGAAGCGAGCGAACTCCTCACATCTAAATTGAGAAAAAGCTTCTCTAGGCTGAAGACAGACTGGATTGCACAGCCTGTCCACAGTCCAGAAAAGCTGAGCCGGTCGATTCTTTGCAGCAGAAATCTCTCTGGACAGGAATTCTGCCTTCTTACGAGTGATTTCTGATTGGTAGCCATCATAATGGGCTACAATCTAAGCCTGTCGACATCAAGGCCCGAGTTCCGCCAGGCTCTCCCAGCCTTCGACCTACTCGCCTAATTCCTTCCAAGGAGCCATCAAACCATGGACCCCTTGGTCGGATAATAGAGAGGTCAACACAAACAGGAGCAATTTTGTCCAGTGCATCTCCCACAGCCTTATTATAGGCAAGTACAAGATCCTCTGGACTCATGCATTCACCCGACAAACTCGATAGGTCCAAGACCGCCGTATGGTCACTGGGGACAACACCCCTTAAAGGGCGGTATTGGACCATCTCCGTAGGGGCAGACCTATTAGAGGGGGCCCTGAAACTGAACCTTATGGTGTGATGGTCTGACCAACTGACTGGTTCCACCCCCAAATCAGTGATCTCCATACCCAAGAGAAAGACCAGATCTAATGAATGACCTCCAATATGGGTAGAGGCGGTAACAACCTGTGTCAGGCCCAGTGTACTCATCAACTGGAGGAGACTTTGACCAAAATGAGAGAGTTCATCGTCAACCCAAGCGTTGAAGTCACCCAGAAGAATTAATCTGGGAAACTTCAACACAAGGTCGACAATGAAGTCTGCAATCTCCTGTAGGAATTCGCCGCCGTCACCTGGTGGACAGTAGACGAGGAGAATCCCACAACCTGCACCCTCACCCAGGATATATTCAAAAGATCTGGTGTTCCCCAATGGAACATCCACAAGGCCCAGTTCAGATTTAAACATAATGGCCACACCTCCGCCCCTACGATCCTGCCTTGGACGGTGTATTACCTAGAACCCGGCTGGAGTTGCCGAGGCCAATATAGGGCCAGCATTTTCATCCAGCCAAGTCTCAGTAATGCAAGTCAGATCAGCTGACCCAACAAGATCAGCTACAATAGCTGTCTTGTTTTTAATAGATCTGGCATTGCACAACACCGCCAAGGCAGGATGAGATGTCGGGGAAGACCTCGGTACCTGTCCGATATTTTCGGGACACTTGTGTATGGGGACAAGATAGGAACAACCTCTATCTTGACCCCATTTTGCCCCAGGACATCTTCTGGACCCTAAAACCCCAATCCGCCCCCCTCTCCTGTCCCCCACAAGGCTCAGCTTTCCACCTTCGTCCTCGCCTCTTTAGAATGCCCAATGCCCGACAGTTATCTGTGTTATCACAATGTGCATGTACTCCAGTAAGGTCAACTACAGTTCTTATCCTTACTGTTCACCCATTACCCCCACTACCCTCTAGTTTAAAGTACAGTGGATCATTTTTCTTAATCTAGTTCCTAAAATCACCCCCCCACTTCAGTTTAAATGTAAACCATCTTGCCTATACATTCCCTTGTTTCTGGTGAAAAATCATTGTGTTATACAAAGGTGTGGTTCTTCTCTTTCGAGCACTTCCTTAGTCAAACATTTATTTTTTAATTGCCATTAACCTTTCTTGCCCTGCTCTAGGTACTGGGAGTATCTCTGGGATAATTACTCTACATCCCTTTTCCTTCAAGGTAGTTCTTTTTTCCTTAAAGTCACTTTTTATGACAGCATCCAGATGCATACCCACAGCATTAGCACCAACATGACTTGCAGCTACTGGTTCCTCCCACTTCCCTTTAAAAGTCCCTTTAGGTTTTGTTTCAGGTCACTAACCCTGCACCTGGTAGGTAGCAGACTGAGTATCTTTCTTTGTTCCTTTTACAGATTATTCTATCTGTAAAATGCAATATGGAGTCCCCCAGTACCACTCTATGCTTTTTTTGTAATTTCTCCTGCCTATTTCATGTCCTTTGGTTTTGTGATTCATGTAGCACTATCGCCACAAGACTCACCACTGATGATATTAGTTGCTCTGCCACCTGGCTCAGTGGTAGCAACATTATTAAGTGCAGTAAAGTGATTTGATAACTGGACTAAACGGCAGTCTGCCACTCTTCCTCACTATCCTGATTACTATTCAAACTTTCAATTCTTTTCCTTTTTCTTTTCCTCACACAGGCCCTGGGCTTTGTACGTACAAAACTGGAAGTGCCGGGCCATCGACTTCTGTTTCACTGAGTCACATAGAACTTCACTGAGCTACTTAAAAAGTGTTTTCCACAACACTTGGGCACTAAATAGCCTGCAAAGAGTAAATAATGCAGCTATTTACCCTTTTCAATAGTCCTTACAAGGACTGTATAAAATGTCAGGTCACAGGAGGACTTCCTGGACCATGAGCAATCCCATTCTGCACCAAGGCTAAAGTGAGACAGAATTTAGAGAGAGAGAGAGATAGTATTTTTGGAGATGTTTTTCTTTTATTTTTGTTCTGTAGAATTATTTGTGGGACACACATAGGGGATATATTTTACTGGGAGGATTTCTTTCAGCAGAGTGTCCAGCAGCACTTCTTCCATGGATCACAGTTCTGGTGAACATTATGTAACCCCTAGGTGGCACTATCCCGAGGGCTACTACCCCTGCCTGTTTGGCTGATTGCAGGTTAAGGGGCCTGGGTACTGAAACGGGTGCCTCCACCCGGAGGACAGGGTTGTTAGTAACAAGGCTAACCTGGGTACAGCCCTCCAGGACAATGTAACTCCCCTCTTTCCCCTCTAGTGGCCTAGACAATATGCAACAAACACTTTCACAGTAGCCTCTATTCGGCATACAAATCCCCACACTGTTTACACTTACCACCAGGGCTGGTTCCACCAGTTCGACCCTGGAGACCCCCCTGTAAAACAAGGTTAGGCACAGCAAATAACAACAGTACAGTGCTCTTGGTACAAACTGGAACCACAGTCAGATTAAATGCAAAATGAGTTAGATCTGATTTATTCAGGGGGAATTGAACAAGGGAGGGGTGTAATCAGGTTGATTGGTTCTAAAACTGATCTATTCAGGCAATTATGCATGCACTTTTAGTCCCTGCACAGTCACACACTCTGGGTACCCAGTTGGAAGTAAGGTGGGCTAGCCTGGAACGTTGCCCAGGGTAGACCAGTGTCGCAGCTGGTTGAGCCCCTGTGATGAAAAGAAAAGGCATGCACAACCACACACAATCTGTAATCCAGAGCCAGGAGGCTCAGTTCATGAAGATTAGGCAAAACAATTAAATCAGATGACACACTTTGATTGAGAGGTTGTTGCAGGGAGCTACCCTGGTGTTTACTCATGCTACCCCCAGTACAGAACACAGGATGGATGGAATGGAGACTGCAGGATGACTTGCTGGTTTGCCAGGAGAAGCAGGACCTGCATGATTCACCATGGTGTCATTCCTGTTTGTGATGTTGAGCAGGGGGCTGATCCCTGGGCAAGTCTCTCGTCGATGATGGTTTCTGTGCCTGAAGTAGCTGGCTGGGCCCGGTGACAAGGCCCAGGCCAGGAGGAACAGTTTGGATTTCAAGTCCGGTAGTGCTGGATGCAGCTTCCAACAAGCGTGGCACATTTACACAGTGGGGAAACAAATCGTGATCCACTAACAGCACACAGCACATTTATAGTAACGCAATCACCATACCACAATGCAAATGGCAGTCCGGCCACAATATCAATGTCTCTGAGCAAAACCAGGAATTCTGTAGTAAATGGATGCCCTGACAGGCCGATCACATACAGCAAATCTTCAATCTTCTTCAGGTTTAAATCTGGTCACTCTTCAGTGGCTTTATCACACTCCAATTCGGATACAGTCCACTTGCTAAGCCTTTCAAAGGATTCCCTCTCAAAGGACAGCAGGCAGACAGGCCAAACTCAGCCTTTCCACCAATCTCCCATACAAACTACGCAGGAGCTACTGCTCAAATCACTCGAGCTGTTCACTCTCCAAACTCTACCTCCAGACTGACTGCTCACCGTGCCCATTAATTGGGGCACAACAAAGTGGCTCAGAGATGTAGTCCAAAATAAGGCTTCTCTTATCTCTCCATGTGGAAGAGCTGAAGGCAGGCAAGCTAGACTCAGCCTTCCTGTCAAGTCCCCATGCTACCTTATGGGGCAGCAGCTCAAGCAGCCAGAGTTGGTCACTCCTCCAGCTCCAACTCATTTCTGCCTCACTGCTGTAGGCAGCTTGGGAATTTCACTCTGATCCAAAAGGTTCCATTGGTTGATCCATCTGTTTGTCAAAGCAAGGGCTCCCCCTCCAGGTCTGTTTTGGCACCAAAATGTAAAAACTACAATTTCTACAGAAATTTGCTCCCACAAGACCCCTGGGGACAGGCTCCATTTTAGAATCCCCAAAGGTACTGATTGGTCCCATTAGGCAGTCCAGAACCAAGATGGTGGTGAAATGCAGAAAGTCCATGCTGCAAAGAAGGCAGGTTAGACAAACTACAATATCATTACTAGTCTAATAAATAATCAGCAAATGAGTACAGCTTCTAACAGAGCTCCCTCTGCGCAAATAGCGATGGCAGAATGGAGCGATTATCTGGCAGCCCAGGTGGGACTCAAGCAAAGAAACACTTGGCCCCCTCCCAGATTAAATAAGCACCAAGTTATAAGCAGCTCTTAAAGAGGCAGAGCACAGAGGCATTAAGGAAGTCTCATACAACACTTTTAAAATGCTAAGACACAAGATACCAACCTGGCAGAGGGCTTTTAGGCACACCCAAGGAAGACTTTCAGGAACCCCATTTGTTTAGGGGTTACAATTACCTTAACATTTTTTTAAATAAAGTTTTAAATCCCTGTCAGAGTTCAAACCCTGGTCTTGGCCTGAAATACCAAAAAAATCTAGGCTGCTAGCAGAAATTGAACAGCTAGACCTTTTCACTCATAGCTAGTGTTGTTTCCATTGGGCCACCAAGATGCACTGAAGTACACAGTACCTCCTATGGTTTAAATGTTAAATAATACTCTAGACAGCAAGCTTACCAAATCCCTGGGTTAGAAACCAGGCAATTCCTTTAAGTAACACAATCAGACGTTCCCCTAGAGGATTAGAGGACTTCTCTATACAGTGAGCAGAGGAGCCCTTTGAGATCAATGACCACAACCCAGTGAGGTTTAGCATTATGCTGCAACCCAGTGTTTAAAGTTAAGGGCAATGGCTCTGGATCTCAGAAGGGCAGCTTTCATAAAGATGTGGAGGTGAGGGAAGCAGAAGGAATTGAAGCCAAGTGGGAAATTATAAAACAGGGAAGTGCAGAGGCAAATTGTACCTGTTTAAGGCAGGTAGGAATAAAGAAGACACAGAAAATACCAAGGTTTTCAAGGGAAGCATTGGGAGCAATGAGGAAACAATGACAACTTTTTTGATGTACAAAGAACAGCATATGGGAAACAGGGAACTTTATGTGGAGAACACAAGGGAAGCTTAACGAGTGGTAAAAAATAGAAAAGTGGAGGCCAAACTGAAAATGGCAGAGGATGTAAAGTATGGGGACAAAATTTTCTTCCACTGTATCAAAAACAGAAGAGGCTATGGGGGACTGTCATGCTGAGTAAATGAGGGCAGCTGAGGAAGACATTAATAAGACAGATATTCTAAATGAATACTTCTGCTTAGTATTTATGAATGAGGAGGAGGGACAGCTCCCAGAGTGTGGAAGTGTAGCCTGGGGAGGGGATATGGATTATAGATGGGAGGGGTAGCAATGGAGAGGGTACTTAAGGGGATCAGGATGCTGAAGGCAGACAAGTAACCAGGCCCAGATTGTCTGCACTCTAGGGTACTAATGGAGGTAGCCCAGATCCTGGTAGAACCACTAACTGATCTCTTTAACTGCTCCATAGAAATAGGAGTGGTTCCCGCATATTAAAGGAAGACCAATGTGATCCCATTCCACGAGATTAGGAGTAGATAGGACCCAGGGAACTACAGGCTGGTCTGCCCGACCTTGATCCTGGTGACACTGCTAGAAACCATTATAAAAGAACATATAGGGGAATGGCCAGAGGCCAATGGGTGTCAGGACAAGTAGCAGTATAGCTTTATGTCAGACAAATAATGCCATGCAAACTTAGTAGACTTTTCCAGTTGGGACATGACAGCAGTGAATAAGGGCCAAACAGTAGACATACTATATCTGGACTTTAGCAAGGCCTTTGACTCTGCACCACATAGTAAACATGTAAAAAAGTTGAGTGTGACCTATGGAAGCTTCCCTCCTGGGGTGGGTTGCTGTGAGCTGTTCAAATAGTGGCTCCTGGTAGTGGTATAGTGGAAGCGTTCTTGGCAGCATGGGTGACCACATGCTGCTGAATGCTCCCATCCCCAGGATGCCATTGTGGCCATACAGAACAAGGGAGGTTAGTGGGGCCTGATAAAATCAGAAAAAAGGGCTGCCAGTAGCACTGGATGACAGCCGCAGGTAGGCTTCGTCACACCACCTGGCTGCACAGCATATTGTTCATGCCCCCCCAAGAGGATTGCCCCAGGTTACCCCCCAAACAGAAGCAGTTCATCAGACTGGGTCCTGCCTGATGGGTCAGGTAGCATGGAAGAGCCCTGATAGGTGATATGTGGTGGCAGGGGCGGTCCAGTGGCAGTGAGCAAGGCCAGCATGAGAGCCTGAAGGAGTGGGGATCTAGAGCTAAGGTAGGTGCAAAAAAAAAAGGTTGAGAGATCTGGAGATGGGAGATAAATTAATTACTGTCAATTGATAAGTAACTGGCTGGGGGAAAAAGCAAGTGGGAAGTTGCCACAAGGAATATTCAGGGATAAGAGAGTTCACTATTGGGCCAGCACAGGGGTTAATCATGTGGCCAGTCCTTTTCAATATACTGATCTGCGATATAGGGGAAAACATCCAGGGTACAATTGGTCTTATTGCAGATAATACCAAAACTGAAGGAATGGTGGACACAGCATGGGTACTACGGGGAATGAAAACAGAAAATTTAAGTAGAGAAGACTATATTACCAGTAATAGATATATTAGTTTATTACATGAAGAAACTAATTTGGCTCCACCTGCTATATCTCTAACTGCAAATCTTCCTACCATAATTATTGGAGATTCAATTGTGAAATATCTAAATTCTTATTTAACAAACTCTGATAACAAAGTTTCTGTGTTTTGTTTTCCGGGTGCCAGAATTAAAGACATAGCAGCTAGGGTAGATTCTCTCATTACTGGCCCATCTAATGTAATCATTCATGTAGGCACTAACAATGTGGGTTACACTCATGAGAAAGATATCTGTTATGAACTAATTCAGTTAGGTGAGAAAATTAAATCCAGAAACTGTAATGTTTTCATCTTTGGTATTCTTCCCATTCCAAGGGCTAGGAAAGAGAAGAATCATACTATTGAAAGAATTAATGCCAGACTGTCAAATTGGTGTCCTTTAGGTAGTTTAGTCTTTATTGATCACTGGAAATACTTCATCTGTAACCCTAAAGTATTTGCTAAAGATGGTTTGCATTTAAATCGATTGGGTACCATTAATCTATACAAAACTTTTTGCACCTGGGTACCTACAATAAATTTAAACTAGCTAAAAAGGGGGAAAATAGAACCCAGTGTCTCCTCTTTATCTCATTTGACTAATTTAAATCAAAATAATCAAGAAATAAAGTTCATGTTATTAAACGCTCGGAGTTTAGGTAATAAAATAGATGAATTAATCCTAAGAACAAGTATTGATAAACCTGAAGTCATAGCATTACAGAAACTTGGCGGTCTAGTGAACAGGCTTGGGAATTATGTATCCCAGGTTATGTTTTATTCCATAACAGTAGGTCAAATCATAGAGGAGGTGGTGTGGCTCTCTTTATTTCTTTATCCTTCACTATATCTGATATCTCCCACAAGATCAAAAAAACTTCCTCTCCAGTGGAATCTGTATGGCTTCATATCAAACATCTTAATAAAATAAACTTTGTGTTGGGACTTTGTTATAGGCCACCTGATTCAAACCAGGTGATACTAAATGATATCATCCTAGAAATGTCTTCAGCTGCCGAGTTAAGGAATATTCTTTTTATGGGTGATCTAAATCTATGTGATATAAATTGGACAAACAAATCAGCTAGATCTAGCCTGTCCAAAGACTTTTTGGACACCTGTGTAGAACTGAATCTAACTCAACATGTTACATTTCCAACTCGTGGTTCCAATATCTTGGATATTGTTTTGGATAGCGAACCAATAAATATTAATGAATGTTTGCCATCTGCTCCACTGGGAAGTAGCGACCTCTGCACTATTAGCTTTAAATTATGCAATACTTATTTAGAATCTGACAATGCAACAGAAGTATTTGCTTTCCATAAAACAGATATTATTGCACTTAATAAACATCTGGCAGCTATTGATTGGTCCACTCAGTTAAATAATGACAGTATTGATAACATATGGAAATCTTTAACCTCTACTATTATAGATGCTGCAAATAGATTCATTCCCAAAGTACTAACATACTAACATACTATTTGCCAGCAGATTAGGCCTTATGGTCTATCGAGTCTGCT
This sequence comes from Neoceratodus forsteri, assembly GCA_016271365.2. NCBI lineage: Eukaryota > Metazoa > Chordata > Ceratodontiformes > Ceratodontidae > Neoceratodus > Neoceratodus forsteri. The sequence continues at coordinate 213,253,073 of JADMNL010000024.1, forward strand.
TGAACCTAGATCCTCAGTTGGGTGCCGAGACCCTCCCATCCCTTGTGCTCCAGAAACCCCTATCATCCATCCCCACCCCCCTGGGACAGGCCATCATCTGATACATCCACTTTCTGTGTCTGTCCCACCCTCTCTTGAAGCCCTCCACTGTGGATCTCTGAACCAGCTCACCAGACAGTGCATTCCAAGGGTCCACCACCCTCTCAGTGAAAAACCTCCTCCTCTTTCCCCTCACCCTTCCACCTTCCAACTTCAAACCATGTCCTCTGGTGATACCTCCTGCTTTAGTCTAAGATCCCATCCATGTTTACCCTATTTATTCCCTTGAGGTACTTGAAGACCTCAATCATGTCCCCCTGTCTCTCCTCTCCAATGAAAACAGGCAGAGCTCCTCAAGTCTGTCCTCGTAAGTCAAATCCCTAGCCCTCGTATCATCTTTGTTGCCCTCCTCTGTACCCTCTCCAGGAGCTGTGATGTCCCTCTTCAAGTGTGGTCTCCAGTACTGTACACAGTACTCAAGGTGTGGTCTAACCAGTCCATTGTACAGCGGCAGAATCACTTCCTTGCTCCTAGAGGTGATCCCCTGCATGCATCCCAACATCCTGTTTGCCTTGCTAGCTGCTATCCTGCACTGCTCAGAGTTATTCATACATGTATCCACCATGACCCCTAGGTCTTTTTCCCCTGTTGAGGCTTCCAGCACCTCCCCTCCCAGGGTGTACCTGTGTTTAGGGTTTCCCCGACCAAGATGCAACACCTTGCACTTGGCGATATTGAAATTTAATTTCCATGTGTGAGCCCAGCTTTCCAGGGTGTCCAGGTCCCCTTGCAGGGCCAAACTCCCCTCTTCTCCCTCAACTACTGCTCCCATCTTGGAGTCATCGCGAAGAGACTCATTTCACACCCTATACCATCCCTGATGTCCGATATGTATGCATTAAACAGGATTGGACCCAGGACCGAGCCCTGTGGTACCCCACTACCAACCTCTGTATGGTTCGAGAGCTCCCCACAGACCACTACTCTCTGAGTGCGTCCAGCTATCCAGTTTTCAATCCATCTGACCATCAAAGGGCCTACTCCTAACCCCATCAGTTTCTCCACCAGACCATTGTGGGGGACAGAGTCAAACGCCTTGCTGAAGTCCAAGAATAATACATCCACAGGCTTACCCTGTCCAGTTCTGATGTTACCCATTCATAGAACTCCACAAGGTTGGTTTGACATGATCTACCTGGCACAAACCCATGCTGCCGACTATCCAGACCTCCCACCTCCTCCAAGTAAACCCCCAATCGTTCCCTTTAGTATACTCTCCATTAATTTTCCCACCACCGAGGTTAAACTGATGGGTCTATAGTTTCCTGGTACTTCCTTCGACCCCCTTTATGGATTGGTACCACATGTGCCTCTGCCAATCCCTAGGTACCCTCCCTGTCTCAAGTGACCTGCTGAAAAGCTCCGCCAGGGTGCAGCCAGTATGTCCGCCAATTCCCATAGTACTCTCGGATGAATGCCATCCAGCCCAGGAGATTGTCTTTCTTTAGGGCCTTGAGGGCAAACCACACCCTTTGGCGGGATGGCATCATCCATCCCTCCACCTTACTGGTCTTTATCCTTATCCAGATGTGACACCCTGGGGTACCTTTCCCTCCCTTTTGCTCCATTTCTGTTGCTCCCCTGATCCCACTCCCTGCCGCTTCTATCCCCTTTGTGCCTTGCTTTGTAGATATCCCATCCCCCTCCCTAGTGAACACAGAGGCAAAGTACTCGTTAAATACTTCTGCCTGGTCCCTCGCCTCTTCCACCCACCCTCCTTCTGATCTCAATCTGCTGAGATGGCCCTTAGTTTTTCTCCGCTCCCCAATGTACCGGAAGAACCCCTTTTCCCCTCCATGTATCCCCTGTGCCAGCCATTGCTCTTTACTGGACTTTGCTCCCCTCACCATATGGGTGACTTTTCTAGATGCAAGCTGGTACATTTCCTTATCCCTATCCCCTCTCATTGTTTTATATTTTTTGTAAGCCGCCTTCTTTTCTCTGACTGCTACCTGGACCTCACTGGATCACCAGCATGGTTTATGTGACCTTGCTCCCTTACGTTTCAACTTAGCGCAGATCCTGACTGCCTCATGAAGTCCCCGGTTTATGACCTCCCATCTCCTTTCCACACTTGTCGTTGAGGTAATCCCCTTCAAGTGATCCTTGAGAATATTTCCCATGCCCATAAAGTCTGCCCCCCTGAAGTCCACTGCCAGTGTCCTAGATCTCACCCCCACTCCCCCAATGCTTATTTGAAACCAGACAGTATTGTGGTCACTCCCAGTCAGGGGGTCCTGTACAACCATGTCCCTTACCAGATCCCCATCTGCCAGAACCACATCCAGGACATGCCCCTCCCTTGTGGGCTCCATCACATGCTGTGTTAAGAACACATCCTGGAAGCCATCCAGCAGCCTCTGCTCCTTGGCCACCTTAGAGGACATGGTTCCCCAGTTTGTACCTGGCATATTAAGGTCCCCATCAACACCACTCCTTCCCCTTTGACCACACTGGGCAATGATGTTGTCCAGCAAACCATCCTCTAGAACATCACTCATCCCGGGGCCTATATGCTACTCCCAGCTTGACCTTATCTCCTGCTGGGGATCGTGAGTGACCTAAGGCCTCCACGTTTCCTCTGCCTCTTCTACCATAGCAATTTCTATGTCATCTCTAATGAACATAGCCACTCCACCCCTCTGCCCTCCTTTCTATCCTTCCTAAGCATAGTGTACCCCATACATTTAGGTCCCAGTCATGGTTTTTGTTGGCCACGTTTCCGTGACTGCCGCCACATCCACCCCGAACAGCATGGCCTGGAACTCTGGCAACTTCATTTCCAAGCTCCTGGCATTAACTAACACTAACCCACCCCTTATCCCTGATACTCTTTGTGAACCCCACAAGATTCCTTATACTTCCATCCTCCCCTGCTCCTCCTGAAACCTCCACCTCCAGTCTGTTTCCCCCCTCCCCTTGGGCTTGAAGGCTACTCCCCTCATCTGGAGGGAGGGTTTCTAGTCAGCCCTCCTTATCCCTTCCCCCTTACAAGTTTAAACCCCACCTTTCTTGTATGTAGTCAGCCATCCCTGTTTAAGGACTTCCTTCCCTAACGGGCAAGATGAAACCTGTCCTTGGCATATAGTCCTTATCCTCCCAAACTCCATTCCAGTTCCCTAACACCCCCAACCCATTCTCTTCACCCCACTTCCTGAGCCATTCATTAACCTCTGTGAGCTTCATTTTTTTCTCCACTGAGGCCTTTGGTACTGGCAATATCTCCGAAAAGGAAATGTTGCATCCATTATCCCGACAGACTCTGGCAAGTTCTTGGAACCTTGCTTGGATTTCCATAATGCTATTTCCCTCTAGATCATTAGTTACTCAAAAAGAAGTTAAATTCTCAACCAAAATGGCTAAATTATAAATTGTGGAAATTGATAAGAAAGAAAAATAAATTTTACAAAAAATATCACTCAAATAACTGTGAAAGAACCTTTTATGCATTTAAAAGGATGTAAAAACTCTGCAAAAAAGAGATTAAAAAAGCCAAAAATCTCAATGGAAAGATCATTGACTCAACAAGCACAAAAAGGAAACTGCAAATTGATGTTTAGTTATATAAATTCCTCAACAAAAAAAGAATGTAAGGTTAGTCCAATTAGTGCTGATAATAAAGTTTTGTACCATCCTAAAGACATGGCTGAATTTTTCAATACACAGTTCTGCAAAGTTTTTTTCAGAAAATACTGTTCCATTTATTGCTGCAATAGGTGATCAATTTTTTCAGAATGTGGATATACCTATTGAAACTATTAAAACAAAAATAATGTCTATAAAAAAAGGTTCTTCTGCAGGCCCTGACAGCATTTCTGGAGATTTAATTAATTTAATGGAGGACCATCTCTGTGTGCCTTTAAAAATACTTTTTGACAAGAGCCTAAATACAGGTCAAATTCCATCTGAATAGAAACATGTAAATGTTATTCCCCTGTTTAAAAAGGGATCTAAAAATATTTCATATAACTATTGACCTATCAGTCGAACACTGATCTTTTGTAAAATACCAGAACGGATCATTAAAGATGATTTATCACCAGTTGTTACAAGTTTAGACCAAACTCAACATGGATTTTTTAAAGGCTGTTCATGTACAACAAACTTAATAAGTTTTTACAACTTTATCAGTGAAAATCTGGATAGAGGTAATCCCTGTCATGTTATCTTTCTGGACTTCAAAAAAGTCTTTGATTCCACTCCTCATTGGGCCTTGATCCAGAAGCTACAGCTCCACAGTAGAGAACCAATATATATTAGATGGATCACTAACTGGCTGTCTGAAAGGAAGCAGAGGGTTATAATTGAAGGCCATGTAAGTAGTTGGAAAGCTGTGAAGAGTGGTCTATCGCAGGGATCAGTTTTGGCCCCACTTATTTTCCAGATTTTTATATCTGATCTATCAATACGCATTCAAAGTAAGATAATTAAATATGCAGATGATTGCAAAATAGGCAACATCTGCAAAAATGAAACTGATTACATGGTCATTCAAGAAGATCTGAAGTCATTACAATCTTGGTCCAAAAAATGGAATCTACACTTTACACTTTAACATCTCTAAGTGCTGTGTCATACAATTTGGAAAAAAATAATTCCAACTACCAATATTATCTCTACGATAGTGTTTTAACAAGTAAGGACAGCAAAAGGGACTTGGGAATTACAATCGACTCATGTTTATCATTTGACTCCCATATCTCTAATACTATTAGTAAAGCTAACAAGATATGGTGGGCAATCTGCCATAATATAACATCAAAAAATCCAGATATCCTAATGCATCTCTATAGAGCATATGTGAGACCTCACTTTGATTTTGTTTCACAATTATGGAGTCCATATGAAAAAAGGATATAGCTAGGATAGAGAGAGTTCAGAGAAGAGTGACAAAATATTTTGTGTTCTCTAAATCACTTTCATATTCGGACAGACTTTTTAAATTTGATTTGATGTCCCTAGAGGACAGAAGGGCAAGGGGTGATCTCCTGCTCACATGGGATATCATAAATGATCGACACCTATTTGTAGAATGTGGTCTAGATTTTAAACAAATTAGGGTCAATACCAGAAGTCACCCGCTACAACTTGCTGGGAACAAGTGTAAAACCAAAAAAAAGGGCTTACTTCTTTTCACAAAGGATTGTAAGGCTCTGGAATATGCTGCCTTTGAAACTCATCATTAGTGACAGCAAGGTTACTTTTAAGAACAGACTTGACAGCTATATGAAATCTAATAAACTATTAAAACATTATATATAGGCCTGAAGCACTATGGGCGTTTTCAGCCTTCTGCTTCATACAGCTTCTTAGTATGACTCTTAGTATGACCTGGTCAGACTGAAAATTTGTCTAAAGAATGGCATCTTAAATTTAATGTCAAAATGTGTAAGGTCATGCATTCTGATAAAATTCCAAAACAGAGTATTAGTTGGGGGGTGAGGGAGTGGCAGGAATTGAAGGAAAGGGAGCTGGGGATCATTATTAGTGATAGTCTAAATTCCTATGCTCATGCCAGAATGCTGCAAAGGAAGCAAGTAGGATGTTGGGGGTATATATGGAGGGGGTTTGCTAGCAGAAGGAAAGAGGTGATTCTGCCCCTGTACAGATCCTTGGTAAGGTCTCACCTGGAGCACTGTGCACAGTTCTAATACACGCATCCGAAGAAGGATATGTAACTCTTGGAAGCTGTTCAGATGAGAGCCATGAAGATGATTATGGGGCAGCAGGGGAAGATATGAGGAAAGGGGTGACATGATAGAGACCTTTAAGTACCTATGGGGTATTAATAAAGCAGTAATAAAGTGAACAGCAGTGCCCTGTTCACAGTAAATGAGGGAAAGGGAACAAGAGGGTGTGGATGGAAAGTTAGTGGGGGAAGCTTTAGGAGAGATGTAAGGAAGTTCCCTACAGAAAGGGTTGTGGTGAAGTGGAATGCATTATCATAAATGTGGTCAGTGCACAGTCCATTGCTTGCTTCAGAAACAGATGGGATAAGCACAATGGAGTAGTTCAAACCAGAGGAGGAAGGGTGGCAGTCAAGGAAATTGGATGAGTGGACTAGGGAGGAGAGTGTTGAAATACAGTCAGGGTCATTGGTAGACTAGCGCTGTTTCAACATTAGGCAGGGTGCAGATGCAGGCATGTCATGAGAAGACTCAATGAGCCATGGGGCCTTGTTTTGGCATCAACATCTAAGTTCCTATGTTTAAGACACAAATCCACGATTACATGACCACGTAAAGTACTCATCTTTACATAAAGATTTGAGGGCACCATTCCTGGTCTGTTTTTTGCTTTTCTTTCTCAAGACCACTGGTTACATGTGTGGGATTGGTGTCAATATCCCTTTCTGTAGGATGGGGCAGGAAACCAGTTGCCAGTCTTTTTCATCCAGCAGGGCTGACAACTCAATCCCTGACATCCCCACTGCCTGTAGGGATGCCAAGGATAAACAGTTTTGGATATAGACTTTGAACTATGGCATCAGGTCCATTTAAACATTTGCTACTTAGTTTCCATCCCCAAACAATCTTGTCTCTTGCAGGGTTTCACATGGCAGACAGACTCTGTATTCTCAGACTCTGGGCCTGATTTTCAAACAACTTGCAGATGCCGTATGCCCCGGGTGTGCCAAACATATGGCGTAGGGGACTTGTGGCATTCTTTTGACACTGATCACAATTTTTCTTCAGTGTGCCAAATGCTGCAAGTTAGACCAGCTCCCCCCAGTCTAACTTGTGCTATTTGGGGGACCGTTTTTACAGGGCTTGCACCAAAACTTTGGTGCAAGCTGCCGTAAATTGTGGAAAATGTCACGACTGCGCCAAATGTATTAAAATTGGGCCAAAGGAGTTTTGTGCAGTTGAGTCAAACATTGGTGCTGACACAGGGATTGATGCAAGCCCTGCATCAACCTTTGAAAATCGGGTCCTCTGTCTCTGCATCACTGGTGTTGGTTCTGGTCTTTGTGCATAACTGTTGTGATACAAGGGAAGTCTTTCCCAAGTACCTGAGTCCGAGTAAAATTCAGCCAGGCTGGGCATTTGCAGAGACCAGCAAAAGATGAACCTGAGTTTGAATAAAAGTCAACTATGTTGAGCATTTACAAAGATAAGCTATATGAAAATTATAGGCATTGTTAACTGCAAGGCAGCTACAGGAAATTTAGTTAACCACACATATCAATTTTAGTAGGTACTAACCACAAGTAGCACTTTATCATGTTTCTCAGCTTTCAGCAACCAAAAAGTAATTGTTTACCTTTGATCTTCTGCAAATTTCTACTTGCCTCCATCTTTTAGCCTATGAAATATTTAGCAGCCATAGAATTGTTACCCATGCCCAGGGCCCCGTGTTTATGGTGGCAAAGTGGACCTACATTCTGTGGCAGGACCTCATACTTTCTGCTGCAGAACAACTGCTGATTCTGCGGCCAATCTGTGGCAGCTGAATTGTGGCTAAACAGCATACATTTAAAGGGATTAAGTCTTAGTTAACTCTTTGACTGCCTTTGTGCAATTACTCCGCTACACTGAAAGTGGAACAGCAAGACGTTTAACAGAATGCATTCTTATCACAAATGTTAAATAGCAATAACCCAAACCTGGCACAGCCAATGGCATCAGTGTTCTCTTTTAATGAATTTTCCCTTCCACCCCGAATTTGAAGGCTCATCTGTTCTTCTGGAAATTAGTGGCCTTTGCTGTTCTCCTAGGTTATAATCAGAGAAGGACATACACACTTAGCTAAAACTACACAGAAGGCAAAACCTGCTTGGATTTCTTCTGGTTTATATTTACAGTTAGCAGATATAAAGGGAAACTCCAACCTGAAAGACAGTTTTTTTCTGATTTTGATCAGTGTTCTTTTAGATTATTATTTTTTTTTTAAAATAGGAATACACTGCCTTGCAACAAACATGTTGAGTGCAGTGTGCAAATCTGTGTTTTGGGGGCTGGGGCAGGAACTGTCTTCCTACAACAGTGAAGGAGGTTGCAACTTGCAGTGTCTGTAGGATTTGTTGACTCCTGTTTTTTCTTTTGGGGGACACACTAAAAAATGTAAGCAAGTCATTCTTATTAAACTGAAGTAACCTTGATTAGCATATCCTCTTCTCGCAACTCAGGGGGTTGTGGTGTTCTTCAGGCAGTGACCCTCATTTTACTTGTGTATAGCAGCAATCAAACTCTCAATTCCAGTTTTTTTTCCATACCTGCTTTTGTTGCAATTCTAGTATACCCTAGTCCCCAACTCTGCTGCAGCGGGGCAACTTGACCCTCATTAAGAATTGAGCTTGATGCCACCATTTAGGTTGCAGGTTCAAATCTGCCAAGAAATTACTCTCATACTTGCAGGTACAGAATTGTGGCCCACAAATCAAAACTGTGATGGATGTTCACGAGAGAGGACCAAGTCCTCTATGCAGTCTGCTGCCAGCCCTATGTTTTTGCAATCAGCTCCTGCAATACCTGTCATCACACCAAGATTGATTCCGTCTCCATGGGCACCACTGAATCTTCTCACCTCTTGACTACAGCTCACCTTCCAGTTCTTCCTTCCAAATTCATCTTTCAAGGATTCAGCATGGAACATGAGCAGCCTCACAAGGAAAAATTAACATGGCTGAGCTACCCACACCTACACAGCAGCAAATCATAACTGCCATGGACCTAATCAAACTCTGCTACTCTTGAGTCAGTCCCCCCAACCCCCACAATACTGGCTAGAAGGAGTTATGTAACAAGAGCCAGCATGAGTCAAGATGCTATGCGGTCACTAGCTTTTCGGCTCTGTAGTGGGCAGCATCAGTTTGCTGCCCCTTCTAATGAGCATGCATGCAATGGTATACTTAACATATCAATAGCTATGCCCTTGTCTTGTGTGATCACATAGCATAGCTAGCATTTCTGCAGCTGTGTGGCTGGTTTTCCTGATTTCTGCAGCAAGCACTGATTTCTGCGGTCAGCCCTGATTTCTGTGGCCACTGCTGCAACAGCAGAATCGCAGAAAACACGGGCCCTGCTTATGCCTTCACCCATACCAGTTTTTATGTGGGTCTGTACCACTTGTTAGATGGCCTCAGAACATAAAAGCCCCAGACTTTTGACAGTTAGGAGGACAGTATGAGTAGACCCATGGGCAGACAGCTGCTGGTAACTAGTCTTAGTGGGCACTGATGGCATGCTGCTGACTGGATCTCCGAGAGGGTGAGAATATATGCTCAGCTCTTGCTTCATACATTGACAAGCCTTTCATGCAACATTTTTGTAGCTAACTGAGACTACTGAGTTGGGGGTTAACTGCTTCATAATATGAATGCAAATACTATCTTGCAGCTTAGTCAGGCTAGTTTTGGGTACCTTTTATAATATGAATGCTAATGTTGTCATGCATATTGGTTTGGTTAGTTTTGGGTAACTGCTTTATAATATGAATGCTAACACTGTTATGCAACTTAACTAAGTTAGACTGCTTTTGTAATTCAGATTAGAAGTCAGGACAATAGGCCATAAGGCTGATGGGCATAGTAAATAGTAAGTTTGGGACACTGCTGTTTCTGAATTAAGAAGTAATAGCTTTGTGTCATATGTTTTGGTAAATCTTTCTGACATGAGATTATAAGTCTGCACTTTATTTAGTTCAGTAATTAAAACAGGCATTAGTAATAAAAAACATTTGAACTATGCCAGTATGCTGCAGGTATCGTCTATACCTACAAAATATATAATAGAGTACTCATACTGTGCCATTTTAACCTGTGACAGTTGGCCTTTGTGCCGATGTCACTGCTGACTTTGTTGTCCATGTAACTTGTGGTCATGATGCCGGCATCAATATTTTTGTTGCTTCCAGCCTTGGGGCAGGCATCAATTCTAGCCTCAGTGCCAGTGTTGCTCCCAGCCTGGGTGCCAGTATAGCTCCTGGACTTTGTACTGGTATCGTCCCAAACTCTGTGTTGGTGTAATTGTCTGCTTCTGTGTCAACATCAGTGCTAGTGTTGGTGTTAGTGTCACTGGCCTCAGTGCTGACCTTAGTACCGAGCTTCCCCAGCTTTATTTTCATACAGTTTGCATTTTTCATACTAAATGTGTATTTTATTTACTTATCAGGCATGCTTTTCATGCATGTTTATGCATATTTCTTGCAAAGCAGCTTGTTACACAGTTTGCAGTTTTCCATGCAATGTGAGTCTTTCTCACTTAACTTGCATTATTTCCACACAACCTGTACATGTTTCATATAAGCTTACTTATTCACACAATTTGCTGTTCCACAGAATGTGTGCTCTTTAACAATTTTTTTCATGATGACCTGTGTTATTTGTTGCCTTTAGACCTATGCTACTGGCATTTTTTCCATGCTATCTGTATTGTTCTTACCATAGGTTCATAGGTTGTGTACAAGTTTGAGGGACTAGCCCAAAAATAACTCACCACCCTTAACCAAGGTGGAACATGTATTTAGAATCACCCATACAAGCATCCAAGTTCAATTTAAACTGATTCAAGTTTGAACTGTATACTACTTCTTGAGACAGAGAATTCCAAATAGGAATAGCTCTCTGTGTAAAGAAACGATGTCTCCTTACAGATTTATTAATGGAAGATTTTAATCTTAACTTATGAGATCTAGTATTCATCTCAGAAGGATACCATTCAAGGCAAAGGGTTTCAAAAAGTGCACAATCTTTTGATGCCCTAAAAATTAAACATACATCCCCACGTAGAGAACGATATTCCAGTGAATAAAGGTTCAGGCTCTTCAATCTCTCACCATACTCCATATACTTGAAAGTATTTATGTTTTTAGTGAATCTTCTCTGAATCTTTTCTACCTTCACTTTTTGTTCAACTGATGTTGGTGCACAAAAGGAGGAACAATAGTCTATATGTGGTCTAATAATGCTATTATAGATTGGTAATAGTACCTCTGCTTCTCTACTCTTTATATTTTTTAGAATACAATTAAGTAATCTATAACATTTTTTAACTGTCTTATTAATATGTTCTGAGAATTTCAAATCATTGTTTATATAAACTCCAAGATCTTTTTCAGTGGTAACAGTTATCAATTGTTTATTATTCATGTAATAATTATGCAATCTATTGGCTTTACCCAGGTGCATAACTTTACACTTGGATATATTAAAGACTAACCTGTTAGTTTCAGCCCATCTAAACAAATCATCCAGATTCTTTTGTAATGAGTGTACAGAATTACTATCATTTACTATACACCCTAGTTTATTATCATCAGCAAATTTGTTTAGCCATATTCCTTGTGTAGTTTACATGGTATGTATGAGTATGTTGAACAATACTGGGCACAAAACTGAACCCTGGGGCACTCCACTAGTCACTGTATTCCATAGGGATTTAAAGCCTCTTATTGAAACCTGTTGCCTCCTTTCTGTTAGCCATGACCTGATCCACATAATAATATTATGATGGAGTTTAATATGAACTAGGCATTTAATTAATATTCTATGGGATACAGCATCAAATGCCTTTTCGAAGTCCAAGAATATTATATCCACTGGTAGGCCATCACCTAATGCTGCACTAATTGGTTCAAAGAAATTAATTAAATTGCTATGACATGATCTGCCTGATGTAAAACCGTATTGTGTTATATCACTCAGATTATTCCTTGCAACATGATCATTTATTCTATATAAAACTAATTTTTCCAAGATTTTCCCAACACAAGAAGTAAGACTAATCAGTCTATAGTGTTTCACATCTTGCCTAGAACCTCCCTTATGAATTGGGATCGCTATAGCCTCTTTCTGTTCTTGAATGGCTATTCCTTCCTTAATAGATTTATTATATAATAAACTAAGAAATCCTGCAATCTAATATGAAATTTCTTTAAGAAAAGTAATTGGGAAATTATCCGGTCCCAATGAAGATGTGTTCTTAAAAGCATTAATAACATCATACCCTTCAATAGTTTTAAAAGGAATAAATGCGTCCTTATTACTACCCATATCATTATCAATATTTTCCCTATCCTTAAATATACTGGTAAAGTACAGATTAAATTCTTTAGCTAAAGTTAGCTCATCAGATGCAACATTGTCTTTAATAAATATAGGGCCAACTTTAGGAGTATTATTTTTAATAGATCCCAGATAATTAAAATATTTCTTTTTATTATCTTTTGTAACCGATGCCAATTTGTACTCTAATTCAAATTTAGCCTTTCTTATTACTAACTTAACTTTATTTGCTTTACTTTTGAACCTGGTCCAATTAACCTCGGTACATTGCTTCCTATATTTATTATATGCTCTTCTTTTTACTTCTAATTAATCTATGTATTTTTTTTTGTGTACCAAGGAGGGAAATGCCTAAAGTTTTTATATTTAGTACGCATAGGGACCCAATTCAAAATACAATACTCCAATACACTTTTAATTTTAGACCATGCCTCATTGACATTAAAATTCCAACAAGTCTTTTTCCCAGTCCCAGTTATTTAAGTATTCTTTAATTTTCTCATAATCTGATTTAGAGAAATTCCACAATACAGTTTTACCATTTGTAGATCATTTAAAATAATTAAAAGTCCATAACACCATGCAATGATCACTGTCACACAATGGTTCAAGGATTTTAGGGGATTCCCCCTGTTCAGATATATTAGTTAAAATCAGGTCTAGAATATTATCTTTCCTAGTCGGATACATTACCAGCTGATCTAAGCCTAGTTGTTTTATTATATCTAGGAAAAGTTTTTCCTGCTGGTTTGGACTTTACAGACTATCCCATTTTACATGCGGAAAATTAAAATCTCCCGTGAGTATTATATTCTCTAAGTTATTTATATCTTTTAAACACTCAAATAGTTTATTAGTATCGGTGTCTGATGCCGGTGGACGATAGCAGAGTCCTATATTTATAGGTCCTTGTTCACAAATTACTTTTACCCACATAAGTTCAATATCCACAGGTATTGGCACAGTGCTATCTATTTCTAGACATTGTAAACTATCTTTGGCATAAATGGCTATGCCTCCTCTAGTTTTTGTATGATTTTTTTGAAAGCGGGTATACCCAGGTATGTCCTGGCCCCGCTGACCATCAGTGAACCTGGTCTCAGTAACCCCACATACATCAATATCATTATTATAAAGAACCATCTTGCATTTTTTATATATGGTAACTTTAGCGCAAGTAATGTCATGCAACATACATCTTTTTGCATCTTGCATTATTGTCATGCAATTTGTGACTCCTTTCTTTACAGATCTGCATATTTTTACAAGCAGTCTTGTACTATTTTTACACATAGGGCCCAATTTTCAAATCCCTGATTTTGATGCAAGGAGCCTGCCTCAAACAGAATGGATGCAAGTGGGTTCTTGTGCCAAAAGCTGCAGCAATCCCAATTTTTGAACACAGACTGAGTCAAAAATGAAAGTCACTGTGCCAAACTGGCCTTGAGCCAGCAATGTGCCCAACATGGGGGTGCACCATGTCAGAAGGGGGCTTGCACCACAGTAGAGCTGCAACATCCCCTTAATTGGGATTTTGAAAGCCCTGTTGTGGCCGCAACTCCCAGCTGAGATTAGACCAGTCATGAGCTGGTCTAACAGCCCTTGTGCTTCATGTTGGGTCAGTTTGGGGGGGTGTAAGAAATCCCAGAAGCGCACCCAGTAAGTGTACAATGTGCCCTTCATGGGTCCCAGTGGTGCCATGTATCAATGCCGGGTACCTCCTACAGCAGCATATACAATGTAAGCTGGCTGTGTCATAGATAGTGGTGCCAATGTGTAGTACAGTAGATGTAACTGTCCAGTGTGTTATGTCCTGATGTACAGCACTATGTGAGTGTGCATATATCATGCAGTATTGCTGAATGAAATCCAGCTAGGCAGGCTGCATTAAAGGGCATGACAGGAAGACTCAATGTACGACTATGATGTTGGTCGCTCCGTGCCATGTATTGTACCGGTCTTTGTGTGCATACATCAATGTACAGATATGGAGGTGTAATGCAGTATAACACACATATCAGATGTTGTGTAAGTCTCCAATATGAGTACAGGGTTATGGCATGGCTCTGCAGGTACAGGTTTGACTGCACTTGGGGTGAACAATATAAGAAGCCGTACTGCTGCAATATTCTTCAGCTGTGTAATTGTCTTGACAGCATTGTAAGTGCTGTAGTATTATTAGTAAGCAGTATTATTAAGGTAGAGAAGTATGGCTCATCATATGTTGCCAACAGACTCTACAGAAGCATAGAATTTGATAGCAGATAAGGACCACTTGGATCATCCAATCTGCCCATTCCTATCTACCTACACTATTACCACAGACCGTGCCCAATCTACAGCTCTTTCTCCCTCCCCTACTTCCTTTCCACTATGATTGCCTTGTGCTTATCCCATGCATTCTTGAACCTCACCACTGTTTACATCCCCACCACCTCTGCTGGAAGGCTGTTCCAGGAATCCACCACTCTCTGTGAAAAACTACTTCCTCACATCTCTCCAGAATCTAACACCCTCCTGCTTCATAGCATGTTTCCTTGTTCTTGAGCACCTTTTCTTCTGAAAAATACTTCCCTCCTGTACCTTATTTACCCCGTGTGGTATTTAAAGGTCTCTATGCTATCCCTCTCCTCCCTCCTCTGTTCCAGGGTATACATATTGAGGTCCTTCAGTCTCTCCTCATAGGGTTTTGATGTAGACCCTGTACCATTTTAGTTGTGCTCCTCTGGACTGCCTCCACTCTGTCTATGTCCTTCCAGAGATGTGGTCTCCAGAACCAGATACAGTACTCTAGGTAGGGTTTTACCAGTGACCTATACCAAGGCAACACGACCTCCCTCTTTCTGCAGGTGATGCCCCTCCCTTTGCACCCCAGCATCCCACTAGCCCTCTCTACTGCCTTGTTGCACTGATTGGCCACCTTTAGATAATCTGATATGATTACCCCCAGGTCTCTTTCCTACTTGGTGGTCGTCAGTACCACTCCACCCATTTTGTACTCTACCCCTGGGTTTCTGGGCCTCAAGTGCATCATTTTGCACTTTTTTGCTTTGAAACCCAGCTGCCATACTTTTGACCAGTCCTCAAGCTTTCTCAAGTCTCTGATTTTCATATCCACACATCTCCCTGAAATGTCTACCCTATTTCAGATTTTGGTGTCATCCACAAAGAGGCAGACCTTCCCTTCCAGGTCCTCTGTAATGTCACTTATAAAGATATTAAAGAGGACCGATTCCGGCACTGATTTCTGAGGCACCTCACTGGTCACACTCCCTTCCTTGGTGCAAACTCCATTTACCACTACCCTCAGTCACCTATCCCTACCCAATTTCTTATCCAGTTTACTACCTTTGGACCCACTCCAAAGTGACCCAGCTAGCTTACAAGTTACTTATGTGGAATGGTTTTGAAAGCCTTACTGAAATCTAGGTCATCCACATCCACCACTCCACCCTGGTCTAAATCCTTTGTCTCCCAGTCAAAGAAATCTATCAGATTCATTTGACATGACTTTTCCCCCAAAAAACCATGCTGTCTCAGGTCTTATAAACCACTAGATTCATAATATTCCACATTCCTTTCCTTCAGCAGTGATTCCATTAACTTTTCCACCACCGATGCCAGTCTGACTGGCCTGTAATTGCCAGCCTCCTCCCTGCTATCACTTTTGTGTAGTGGGGCTACATCTGCCCTCCTCCAGTCCTCTGGAACCACTCTTGTTTCCTGTGAGCTGTTAAATAGAACTGTCAGAGGTGCAGCCAGTATTTCCCGAAGCTCCCTCAATATCCTTGGATGCACCCCATCTGGCCCCATTGCTTTGTCCACCTTCAGATTAGCCAGTCCCTTCAGGACTCTCACTTCTGAAAAAGGACTAGTATCCATCCCCTCCTTCCAAAGCTTCTGTTACTTTTTTGTGGCCCCTCCCCTTCTCCTTCCTCTGTAAACACTGAACTAAAATATTTATTCAGGCTGTCTGATTTTCCCTGTTCCCCCTCTGCACAGTCCCTCCCTTCCATTCTTAACCTTATAGTCCCACCCTGGTCTTCTTTTCACTGACATAACTGAAAAATGTCTTGCCCCCTTTTGGTAACTCCTGGGCTATTATTCTTCATTCCTAGTAGTGTACTGTTGCCCAACTCCCCCACATCAAGTGTGTTTACTGGGAGCCCATCTACAGTGCCACTTTGTTGACCTCAAATACTGTAGAACTAGAATGTTTCGCTGTAAAAATAAATTCACTGTCTTCGCTGGTGACTCCATTTCAGTGAAATTATTTTTACTGTGAAGTTTCCTGTACATTACGTGGCATATTAACCCACTGCTGCCAGAAATCAAATGTGCCAACAATTACCCTGTTCACTGTAAAGATGCATTTACTTGCCACAACTCATCAAGCGTGTCAACTTGTTCCATACGAGCTACCTCGCTCAATGTGCAGTATGCCATTGTATAGGGAACAAGCATTCAGATGACAGAAAGTGAAGCTGGACAATACCAGCAACAGACCAATCCATTTTTTTTTTATTCACTCAACACGACCACAAAGTCCTGAACTACAGACACCAAAACTTTCTGGTTACAGGTGAATTCAGTCACCGAACAAGAGACATTGTGGCAATAAGTTAAACTGAGAGATACACTGACAGTTCAGTGCAGTACAGTGCAGTTAAGAGGGAGCTCCTGGTTGTTAGAAGAAAAACAAAAACATAATGTCAAAGTGACAACCACAGGTCAGCTGGTACACAGACACCAGTGATGCGATCAGCTAGAGTCTTGTAGCAAGAAGCGTGCAAACGTTTGTGGGCACGATCTAGGGCAAGGGAAGAGTTGCGTGATATAAACTACTGTGTAGGTCATCTTCAGCAGGTAAAAGCAGAAGGGGAATTCTCACCACTGAAACCCTTGCTCAGGGGTGTCCCACAAGGCTCCATATTGGGACCACTGCTCTTCACACTCTACATTAATAATATCAACTAGGGATTAAAATCTGCAAATATTCATCTTTTCACAGATGATATAGTCCTTTACATTAGCAGATCTACCCCCGAAGCAGCCTGCTCTGACTTACAGCAGGAGTTCAAGCAGCTCCAATTAAATCTACTGAACAGGAAGCTTCTTTTGAATGCTAAAAAAACTAAGGTGATGCTTCTCTCTCCCCTAATCTATAACCCTAATCCTGCTACTTTAGGATTCATACCCAAGCTTACTACTCTCCTAGGTGAATCATTAGACTTCATACCCAATTTCAAGTATCTGGGAGTCTAGATTGACCATAATCTTTCCTTCCTTTCTCACATCGAGGAAATAATAAAAAAGCTTAAGCAGAGACTTGGCCTATTTTATAGGATCAAACACCTGCTGACTCAGGATGCTAAAAAAGGATGGTCCAACCCACCTTCCTATTGATTCTGGACTATGGTGACTTCCTTTATGGCCAAGCTCCTGCATCTGCATTAGCCAGACTTGATGTGCTGTACCATAGAGCCATAAGATTTATCTCTGGTGCGCCATATTCTACGCATCACTGCTCACTCTACACTTTAGTTGGCTGGTCATCTCTCACTTTCAGAAGGCAAAGAAATGCTGCCTTCTGGATTTATAGAGTAATCGCAAAGAAGTTGCCTATGTACATAGCTGACTGTCTACCCCATGTACAATAAGCAAGTATGCATTAAGAAGCTCCACTTATATCACCTTATTCATACTTAAGGTCAAATCAAGATAAGTTAATCTCTACCAAAACTGTGGAATAAATTGCAAAAAACTCTTAAGATGACCCACCTTATCTTCCTGGCCTCATTCAAGACACTTTATTCACGCTCTATCAAGGAGGCATGTAAATGCTTCCCCTGATTGTGGCCTGGTATCACCTGTCTGCAGTTGCCTCCCTTGGTGCACTTGACACCATCCTCACTAAATAAAGTTGGTGCCTCCCATCGCTTTGTATCTCCTCCTTCCTCCTGTCTCCTCTGTATCCTGCTCTTTCCTCCTCCCTACTACTATACATAATGTCCCCACTTCCTCTTCCCTCCCCATATGTGAGGCACTCAATGGGTTTCCTAGTATTCATTTATATGTTGCTTCAAGGATACTCTTATAGTACTGGTTGAAGGCATTTGTATATATTGTAAACTACAAGTTACTTGTACATATTGTTTTATGGACTTTTTTCCTTCTCAGACTATTGTTTTCCAGATTTCTCTATTGTATAAGTCTCACATTGTTATGTATTCATCCTGTGTACCCATATTCTGCATTATGTATGCTGTTTTCTTATTGTACCTTATACTCATCTTAACTTCCCAGGTGCAACTTGAAAAAGAGTTCACTCAATGGTGTTTTGCCTGGTAAAATAAAGATTGACTGATTGATAAACGTTACGCATTTATATCTAGTTCTACAGTATCTGATCCCCCAGATTCCTCAGTCAGGACTAGGGCTGCTCAGATTCATTAGAATCCATTCTGGACTTCCGGTGACATCACGGAGCTAATGAAAGTCTAAACCTAAGAGCTCCCGAACCCGTCGGTATAATCTGGTGGAATCTGCTACACAAACTTAAAAATTAAACTTGCAAAAGTCATATAAAAGCCTAAGAGAAGGCAGCGAGGGGCCATAAACCAAAAAGTGCCAGGAATAATGCCTATCAAATGAAACTCAAGCAACTTACTTTGGATGAAAAGATGGAGGCCTTCACTGCCTGCTCACGCAGGGACTCGGCTTTCTCTGATTCATCCCTGGACTTGGAAGAATATGAACCCGGTCTCTCTAGAAAGTCAGAGTGCACCCTGCAGAAAATACTATCCTCTGTCCAAAAAATAGTCGTCCATCGCAGATTTAAGGCAAGATATGCGGAAGATCGACTTTAAAGTGGTCGAAAACTCCACCAAACTCAATGAGCTGTCCAAGGCCCAGGACTCGGGGGAGAGGGTACTCCTATATCTACTGCAATGGGACCATGAGACCTATACCACGCTTGAGAATATAGAGAACAGATCACGACAAAATAATTTCTGAGTGCATGGGGTGCCGGAGGTGGCGGAGGAGGGATTCACCACACCAATTGATTTTATACAACATTTACTGCGCTCAGTCCTCTTGGTGCCCTCCGATACAGATTTAGCCATGGATGGAGCTCATCACTCCCTGGTCCCAAGG
Source organism: Neoceratodus forsteri (assembly GCA_016271365.2). Classification (NCBI taxonomy): domain Eukaryota; kingdom Metazoa; phylum Chordata; order Ceratodontiformes; family Ceratodontidae; genus Neoceratodus; species Neoceratodus forsteri. The sequence continues at coordinate 213,272,334 of JADMNL010000024.1, forward strand.
CCTACCAACCCTACGGCCAGGCCGCATTTGTGGGTGGTGCGCATGGTGCTTTTTCAATTCAAGGAGTGGGTTCTGAAAGGGTACTCCTATATCTGCTGCAATGGGACCATGAGACCCATACCAGACTTGAGGACATAGAAAACAGATCACAACAAAATAATTTCCAGGTGCATGGGGTGCCGGAGGGGGCGGAAGAGGGGTTCGCCACACCAATTGATTTTAAACAACATTTACTGCACTCAGTCCTCTTGGTGCCCTCTGACACAGATTTAGCCATGGATAGAGCTCATCGCTCCCTGGTCCCAAGGCCTGCCAACCCTACGCATTCTTCGGTGGTGCGCATGGTACTTTTTCAATTCAAGTAGTGGGTTCTGAAAGAAGCATGGAGACTCAGGGACATAAAATATCAAGGTACCCTTATATTCTTCAAGCAGGACTTTTCACCTGCCCTGCAGGCAGAGCGTATAAAAGTGCGTGCAATAACCAGGGAGATTAAAGAAAAGAAAAACATTAAAGCCCAACATTTATTCCCATCGAAGCTCCGCATACACTTGGACTCTGGCCCCAAAACGTTCACTAACCTTCTTGAAGCGGCCCCTCTCCTGAAAGAATGGGGGATCATACTGCCTGACCTGGAGCGGGATCTTTTAGAGCACAACCTCCAGAAAAATGCTCGGTAAGTAGTCAATAGAGGCACAAAACTCTCTTTTCATGGATCGCTACCACACGCCCTACTGAAAGACGCCACACAGATGCTGCAACAAGTAGACGGCAAGAAGAAGAACTTCAATCAAGCTTCTTGCCCAAAATCCCTGCCACCTCGCTGAACTCTCTTGCTGAAGGGGTAATTTAAATAACCACAATCGGGAGACTCCACAATAAAGGCGACCACCCGGTTTGCTTGACTTTCTCCTGTGGGACTGCCAAATACATTCAGATAAGTGTACTAGTCTAGTCTAGTGCTCCACTCGGTGTAACTCGCTGTATATCCATTTGTTGAATGTTACTAATGCTGCGTATGGGGTCCTGTCATTGTGGGGGGATCACTTTTCTTTTTATCCTCCGCACTGACTGTGGCATCTGGAAATCTTACTCCAACAGTGACTAACCAGGGGAAGGGAATAGGACCAGGTGCCTATATCCTCCTGGAGGATCTCTATGAGCTATTAATCAACATGACCACCAGGTGGAGCACCATGCTAGAGGCTGATAAACCTTCACCAGCCAACAAAAAATGAAGAAGGGGTTTGTCCTTAGATTTCCTTTGAAGTGGGGGAATAAAGTCTCTACAGAGGGGACCCACAATCAAAAATATCCATTATCAATAAATTCTTTGGTACAGTATTTGGTATTGGGGATTCCCTCTCAGTTTTATATCTTCATGCAGTGCAAGCTGGTGTGGAGGCCAATATGTTGATGTTTATTCCCTAGGGAATGGAAACATGCTGTCTGGCTAAAGATTTGTCGCATAATAAAGCTGAGAGGGAAGATAGAGGGCACCTTATCTAGTACAGGGGGTGGTGGAATGGTTTTGTCTGGAGCTGGGTGGGGGGTTTCTTAGGCCAGATTTGTCGGGCGCCCCCAGACAACGCAGGACAGCCAGCACCCTGTGGGAGGGTGGGGGGAAGAGGGAGGAAAGAATTCATAGTGTGTTAGCAAACTGTATTGATGGAGACAGGGGAGGGAGAGACGTTGGATCTTACTCTCCTTTGTGACGTTCATTACTTTGTAGAGCAGTATTACACCTCTGCTCTTAGTCTCTTGGAGAGACCAGCAGTGTTTGTTATCAGACACTCTCCACTACAAGTGGATCCAGGCCCCCCAAGTGAGGGGCCAGGAAATATACCTAGGAAGCAACTAAAATAAATTCCTTGTGGGATTCCACAAGACCTGTTCCACTTCATCAAGATTTTCACTTGTTCAAGTGTTCTAAAACAGTTTTTAATTTCGATGGTTCATTATTGTTGTTACTACTGCCCAATGTTGTGGGCAGTGATGTTATTGTTAAGGTTCTTTATAGACAATGTTTGTTACAGCCAAAAGAGAGAGAGAGATTACGAGTCACAGGGCTCCATTTGAATATAAGGATAAACAACCGGGTACTATACACTCACTAGCTTTCAGGGTAGGAATACCCCAGATGAACCATGCTCCTCCAAGTAACACGCAAAAATGTCTTCCTTGAAAGTTTTCTCCTATAACATAAAAGGAATTAACTCCCCCATCAAATGAGCGAGATTGCTACAAGAGCTTAAAAAAATGTGGGGAGATGTGATCCTACTCCAGGAAACACACCTGTCTGAGCAAGAGCATTCAAAATTACAAAGAGGGTGGGTAGATCAAGTTGTGGTGGCATCGCACCCTAAATCTAAAAAGGCGGGGGTTGCCATACTGTGGTGAAAGGGACTAAATTTAACTCTAGAGTCTACAGAGTGGGGGGTTGCAAGGTAGGTATGTGAGGGTCTCAGCTCGCTCCCAAGGTAAACTTTTTCACTTCATTAATGTATAAACCCCAAATTCTTATCAGGAAATTTTTTTAACTCACTTTTCAAAAAGCTAGCAGAACTACTACAGGGGCAGCTCCTTCTTGGGGGAGACTTCAATACTGCACCCCATCCCCAGAGAGACCACTTCTCGGGAGCAACAGCAACAAACAGGTTATCATCCAGATCATTAGTTGCCTTAATGAGGTAAATATGCTTAGTTGACATTTGGCGAGCACAACATCCCCAGGAAAAAGATTTCACATTTTATTCCAACACACAGCAATCTTATTCCCACATAGACTTATTTTTCACATATGCAACTACCCTCCACCAGATCACTAACTCTCATATACATAATATAACCCTGTCTGATCATTCCTCAATCTCGATCCTTCTTGCTGTCCCACAACAGGACAGACAAACTTTGTGGAGACGTAATGTCTCCCTTTTAAATAATAAGACATTTGTCTTCAAACTAAAACAGCAAATCTCTGATTTCTCCATAATCCACCTACCTACAGATCATTCACCTTTACTTAAATGGGACACGCTCAAAGCGGTCCTCTAGGGTGAGGTCATAAGTTTTGCAGCTGCTCAGAAAAAATTATCACAGCTAACATATAATAGTCTAGCCCAGGAACTAGCTGAACTAGAAAAATATCACAAGGTTAACCCCCACAATAAGCATGTCCTGGGAGATCTAACTAAGATCAAAAAGGACTTAACGGATTTTGATAACAAAAGGGCGGAGGGTCAGCTGAGATTCGAGCGTCAAAAGTACCATGAGATAGGGGGTAAGGCATCACGATTACTCACATTTCACCTGTGAAAGGCACAGGTGGATAGGCACGTCCCTTATATTCAGGAAGGAGGACCACAAGGGAAAAAGTGGTCCTCACCCAAAGAAATAGCCCTTCAATTCCAAAAATATTACCAAAAATATACACAGAGGATAAGGATTTAATGTCTACACAGGAAAACACCAAAACCTTTTTAAAAGCCCTTAACCTACCTAAAATACCGGAAGCAGTGAAGACGGAATTAAACTGACCTATCACAGTGGAAGAGACTCTGGAGGTCATACGCCAGTTACCCTCAAGTAGGACCCCCGGCCCGGATGGGTTTAGTGGAGAACTCTATAAAGAACTCGCGGTCCCATTGGCTCCGCTTCTAACAGAAGTATTTAACCAATGTCTAGAGGAGGGTAAGGCCCCAGGAAGTTGGTCCCATTCTATAATTTCAGTCATTCCCAAACCCAGTAAAGACACTTCAAAGTGTGAATCTTTTAGGTTCATAGCCATCCTCAACCAAGACCAAACAATTTTTACAAAAATTCTGGCTACTCAGCTACAAAAGCATATTGACCTGCTAATTCACCCAGACCAAACAGGTTTTATACCGCATCGTCATATGAGCGATAATATTAGAAGACTTCTAAACATTATGCAAATGAATAAACCCCCTCTGAACCCTGCCCTGGCCATCTTCTTGGACGCGAAGAAAGCCTTTGATAGGCTCAATTGGGCCTACCTTTTTGAGATGATGAGTGGGATGGGTATGGAGGGAAACTTTCTAATCTGGGTTAAACTCTGTTACCTGAATCCCCAGGCCAGGGTGAGAGTGAATTGCACCATCTCTTCTCCCTTTTATATTACTCGAGGGAGTAGGCAGGGATGTCCCCTATCTCCACTGCTTTTTGCAATTAGTATGGAGCTGTTAGCCCAAGCCATAAGGCAACACAACAAAATTGAGGGAATAGAAATTCAAAACACTTCCCATAAAATCTCCCTCTATGCGGATGATACCTTGATATATTTAGGCAATCTGGCTTTGGCTCTTCCACATTTGTTAGACCTTTTGAAAACTTTTGGAGATATCTCTGGCTTCAAGGTAAATGCAACAAAGTCCAAGGCACTGCTGATTGGAGCGGTTCCGAATCCAGACCTAAAGGCCAGGGTCCCACTTACGTGGGTCAAACACAAATTAAGATATCTCGGAATACAGATTCTGAAACAGTCAGCCTTACTGTATAAACATAATTGTGAGGCGTTAGGGCAACAAATAAAAGCCGATATACATAGATAGACACTGCTCCCCCTAACATTCACAAATAGATTGGAGACAATAAAAATGAACATCTTACCCAGATTCCTTTTTCTATTTACTAATCTTCCCCTACATATATTCCGAAAAAAGATTGGAAGGACCTCAAAAGGTACCTCTCTAATTTTATCTGGTCAGGTAAACGTCCTAGAGTTTGGTGGGAGATATTGACAGAGGAAAAAACAAAGTGGGATGGGATTACCCGACTTTCTGAAATACTATACCGCTGCCCAAGTCCTGCCAATCCTCAAAATGTTGATACCAGGGAGGAAACATGGCTGGTTAGAGTTAGAGGAATGACAGTGCAGACCAACCCCACTACACATTCTACCCTGGATAATCTTTCCAAGTGATTTAAAAAGCATAGTAAACAGTTTTACTCGACACACGTTGTCAATGTGGTTAGAGGCTAGACAAGACTGGGAAATAGTCCACCCAGTATAGGAATATGTGCCACTTTCATTTCTTCCTGGATTCCCAGCATCCACAAAAGATCATTGTTTCTTCAGATGAGCAACCCTTGGGCTTAAATACCCTCAGCAGTTTTTAAGGGGGTCAAGTCTAAAATCCTTTTCACAGATGCAGACAAAATTTAGATTGGATAGGGTAGATTCATTCAGATACCATCAGTGCGTACATTACATCACCACCAATATAGGTCTTACAGACCTAATTCAGGGACCGGCAGCCCCTATTTTGCTAACCTACCAAAGAAGTGTTATGGGTGACACTAGATCCTTTATATCACAAATATACAAAAGACTGATGGAGGATAGAGGAGTACTGGTGGTGCAGAGAGTGAAACACAGATGGGAGTCGGAGGCAAACCTGAATATCTCGGACAAAAACTGGCATTATACTTGGTTGGGAGTACATAAAACTACCAACTCCCCCTCCTGGAGAGAATTCAGGTGGAAAATCAATATTCATTTTTTCAGAACCCCGACAATTTCATTTCACTATGCAGCCCACTTCTCCAATAAATGTTGGAGAAAATGTGAGCACATCGGAACACACTACCATATTTTCTGGGCGTGTCCTAAAACCACTTCCTTTTGGAATACCATAGCCCAGGACATCTCCCAGATCCTGTCCCTTTCTGGCTCATTGGAATTTGATAATTTGGTCTTGGGGTTTCCCCCAAAGGAGGCCAAGACCACGTCAGGGAAGTATTTTCTGTATTTTCCTCCGTTGTTGATGAGAGCGCTGTTCGTTGCAGCTGTGAACTAGCTGCGATTCATTTATCAGGACTTTTGGCTCTGCTTTGGACTACATCTGTTTTGTCTGCCCACGTAACCTCTGTGCTTAACACAGCATGAGAGGCTATGTGGAACTCTGCACCAACCTGCTGCCAGCTGGAGCTGGAGCGGTGAGAGGGGGGCTGCCGGCTGATTGGTTGTGGGAGTGGGGAGGCGCTGCTTAAATGCAGGCACCCCTCGCTAGTGGCATTTCTGTATTTTCCTCCGTTGTTGATGAGAGCGCTGTTCGTTGCAGCTGTGAACTAGCTGCGATTCATTTATCAGGACTTTTGGCTCTGCTTTGGACTACATCTGTTTTGTCTGCCCATGTAACCTCTGTGCTTAACACAGCGTGAGAGGCTGTGTGGAAATCTGCACCAACCTGCTGCCAGCTGGAGCTGGAGCTGTGAGAGGGGGCTGCCAGCTGATTGGTTGGGGAGTGGGAGACACTGCTTAAATAGTGGCGCCATTAGCCGAGCTGCCAGAGTGGTGCGTAGCCCACTCGAGCCGAAATCTGTCTGTTTTGCAGTGAGGTGGGAATTATACTATGGTATAATAGCTTATGTATGTCAACCAGTTTTAATGTTAAGTAGAGTTTTATGTGTATTGCTTGCATGATTTATATGTGCCACCTGGCTTATCTAATTAGATATGTGTAGAGGTTTTGTTAGACGACTCTCAGGGCCTAGGATTGTCTATAGGAATTCGCAGCTGCATGCGCTGCATCCTTTTACCCCCCTTCCTGTGTCTGATACTACTATCAGGCGTTGTAGGGAAGTGGGGATTGGGGGGGATTGTTTTGCGCATGTGCTGTGGGATGACCAGGAGCAGGTTGATCAAAGGATTGAGGTGGTAAAGTCCAGGAGATGCCCTGAAATAAATAGAGCATCTAGGAGAAGCCAGACGTGGTTGGTGCCTATTGCCAGGGGGGCCACCAGGTCAAGTGGCCAGGTGACCTCTAGGGCTGCATCACCCTCAATACCTCTGACGGCAGTGCTGTGCAACACCAGGTCGATCAGGAACAAGACAGCTATTATTGCCGCTCTTGTTTCACTGGTCGACCTGGCGTGCATTACAGAGACCTGGGTGGGAGATGATGCTGGTCCTGTTTTTGAGGTTGCAGTCCCCCCAGGTTACACTGTGGTGCACTGCCCCAGAGAAAATTGTAGGGGAGGCGGTGTAGCTATTTGTTTTAAATCAAATTTGGACTTCACTGTGCACCCAGTGGGAACCCCAGGTTCATTTGAATGTGTGGCTGTTCGTGAAGGACTCGGCGTTGGCTACAGGATCCTCCTCATCGATCGCCCTCCTGGTCCGATGGGGGGGTTCCTGCAGAAATTCGCCGAGTTTGTTGCCGGTGAAACATTGGATTCCCCAAGATGTATTTTTCTTGGGGACTTCAATGTTTGGGCCGAGAATAGAAGTCAAAGGTGCGCCGATGAGTTACTGCAGAGTATGTCCCTTTTGGGGCTGGTGCAGTCTGTCGGCGTGCCTACTCACCAGGATGGCCACACATTGGACCTGGTGTTCTCACTGGGACTTGAGATCGCTGATCTTGATATTGATCGAGTAGCTTGGTCTGACCATTGCACGGTGAAGTTCACATTTAGTGCTCCCGTCATAAATTCTTCCCCTTCTGAGATATTTTGCTGCTGCCCGTTAAAAGATCTTACCCCTGAGGGTTATTTGGCGGCAGTTGATTTATCAAGGGTGGGTGATGCATGCGTCGGAGCGGTTGACGCCGGGGTAGACGCCTATAATGAGGTGCTATCTGGTGCCATTGACTCCCTCGCACCTGTCCGTGTACGACCCAGAACTTCATACCTGAGGTCACCTTGGTATGACGGTGATCTCAGGGAAATGAAGAGACTGGGTCGGAGATTAGAGCGTCGCTGGAGGAAATCCCGTCTGGGGGCTGACAAACTGGTCCTGTGTGTGCATTATTGCGCATATCAGGAGGCAATCAACCAAAAGAAGACAATATTTTTGTCCCGGGAGATTGCTGCTGGGAGAAGCCGACCAGCCTCACTCTTCCGGACTGTTGATAGACTTCTTCATCCATTCTGTCTTCAGCCTGGAAGAGTTTCCTCGAATGAGGACTGCGAGGAATTTGCTCGTTTTTTCTCGGACAGGGTGTCTGCGATCCGGCGGGAGGTTTCCTCAGCCAGTAATATCATTGCTGTCAGTAGTCGTCAGTCGTGTTCTAAGAGCACTCTTTCTAGGTGGGGGGAGTTTAGGCCAGTGGAGGTTCGTGAGGTCATTGAGATAGCGGCCAACTTGAAGTATACCTTTTATGAACTGGATCCTGTGCCAACGCGCTTCTTGATGAGGTGCATTGACACTGTTGGCCCGGTGTTTTCCCTGATTGTCCGGTGCTCCCTGAGTCAGGGTCTCTTTCCGGATGCCTTGAAGGAGGCTCTGGTGAGACCCCTTTTAAAGAAAGCTTCTCTGGACCCGGAGATTAGGGCAAATTACCATCCTATCTCCAATCTTCCATTTCTGGGAAAGGTTGTTGAGAAGGTGGTATCACTTCAGTTGGGGGAGTATCTCATGACCCACGAGTTGTATGATCCCTTCCAGTCAGCTTTTCGGGCCAGACATAGCACTGAAACTGCACTAGTTCGGGTGCAAAATGATCTCCTCAGGGCTAGAGATCGAGGGGACAAGACAATTCTTGTTCTCCTCGATCTCTCTTCAGCATTTGATACTGTGGACCATTGTGTGTTGCTTTTCCGCCTGAGGGAGTTATGCGGCCTCACCAGTATTGTCATCAAATGGTTTGAGTCATTTCTTACTAACAGGAGGCAGCGGGTTGTGATGGGTAATTTCTCATCCGTACCCTGCCTCCTTTCATGTGGAGTCCCTCAGGGTTCGGTATTGGCCCCAATGTTGTTCGCAGTATACATGCTACCCCTGTGGGAGATCATTAAGAGGTATGGTTTGAGTTTTCATTGCTATGCTGATGATACTCAACTATACCTATCCTTTGCCCCAGGAACATCAAATGCAGTGGATGTGATGAATATCTGTCTGGCTGAGATAAATGACTGGATGTCTTCCAGCTGGCTGCGACTGAACCCTAACAAGACTGAGATACTGGTAGTGGAGTCGAACAGAGCTTGTGATGGGATGGCCTCTGATTCTGCGACTGGCATTGTGCTAGGAGCTGTGTCACTGATGGCCTCCCCAAGAGTGCGAAATCTTGCTGTGATCTTCGACAGGAACCTGTCCATGGAGGCTCAAATATCCTCCGTGGTTCGTTCCTGTTTTTTCCATCTTAGAAATATCTTAGGATTAAGCCCCTTGTTCCGGCTCTGGACCTCCCTACTTTGGTACATGCCTTAGTCACTTCTAGACTTGACTACTGTAATGCCCTCTATCTTGGGGTCTCTGGAACTTCTCTTCATAGACTGCAGCTAGTGCAAAACGCTGCTGCCCAGCTTTTGACCGGACAAAGTAAGTTTTGTCATATCACTCCGGTATTGCGCGATTTGCACTGGCTGCCTGTCAGGTGGAGAGTTTGTTCAAGGTGGGTTTTCTCACCTATAGACCCTACATGGACAGGGCCCTGGTTACCTTTCTGATCTCCTGGTACCATCCACCTCTGTCCGGGATCTCCGCTCCTCTAGTGGCGGCCTCCTCAAAGTTCCGAGAGCAAGGTTGAAATCAGCAGGGGATCGATCATTTGGAGTTGCTGCTCCAGCTCTCTGGAACTCGTTGCCGTTTGAAGTGAGAGAGACCCCCACTATAGAGGCCTTCAAGAGTCATCTGAAGACCTTTTTATTCATGCAGGCTTTTGGAGATTAAGTTTTATATGTATGATATTTTAATGTAATGTACATGGTACACGGTATGACATACTGTATAGTTTCTGTGCGGCGCCCAGAGCCTTTGGGATTGGGCGTCTTTTTAAATAAAATTGACATTGACAATTGACATTGACATTTTCTATATTCTCATTGCAGCAGCGTTGAAGGCTCTTACCCAAAATTGGTTGACAGAAACACCCCCCTCCAATTAGTACCTGGTATGGGAACATTAGGTTAATCAGGGAAATGGAGGCAGTCACGGCCCGCCTTAGGCTGATCACAGACAATTCAATACTAGATGGCTACCCTTCTTTGACCACACAGAAAGAAGAGAGGGTACACCAGTTTTGGAGCAATTGCTTCAATCCTAAGCCTCATGGATGATGCAATTCGCAGGATCCACTATTGGCCGGGGATCCTGATGTTTTACCCGAAGTGGTGGACCTGTTCTTTCTCTCTCTCTCTCTCTCTCTCTCCCCTCTCCCTCTCTCTCTTATCTCTCTCTCTTTATCTTTTTCCATATCTATACTGTAATAGGCTGTGCACATTCTTGTATATAGGTTTGTAAGGTCCTTTTATTTCTCTCAGTTTTTCTTTTTATGTAATGAGTACTAATTCTACTTATGAAGTGTTACGCTATATTTGAGTTATAAAGAATGAGACAAAGGCGTTATAAATTGTTAAAAACAGTAATGGTTTATTAAAAATGGACACTATCTTGTAAGGCCTTCAGTAGCTACATAAAGTCATCCATGACTATCACCACATAGCAAGTGCGAACTGGAAGAACTGAACCGCAGACCCAAGATCAGTCAGCTACGACATCCCGACCTTTCCTTCAGTAAACAGATCTGGAACTAACTCAGGACGTCAAACCTGAAAAATTGAACAGTAGAATTAACTGGACATGGGTAAGGTTCATATCATGTTGGACTATTTATTTTAACTATATACTTCATTTTGTGAAGGCTTCTCAATTCTGAGTATACTATGATAATTCTGAAAGTGTCCTCAATAAACGAGATTTTTAAAGTTAAAAAAAATAGAATCCATTCTGTCCAGAGTCCCTTGGAATTTTGGTAAGTCCAACTCCAATTTCACTTCCATTCTGCTTCTGTTGAGATGCTGGAATTGGAATTGCAAAATCTGCCTCTGACATTCAGCTAGTTGCATGATGACAGATGAGACCCTGCCATTCCATGTAGGATTCCCTCACCCACCCTGGCCATTCTCCTGTTCTGGCCTTTACCTTACCTTAGTGGGCTGCATTAGGGCCTCTGCCAACTGCCATGCCCGATACTGATAGCTGACTGTTTAAGGGAGGCTGCAACATGTCCTCCTTGACTGTGTCCATTCTGCTGTCATGCTGCACTCAAGAAAATTGATGGTCCAACTGGGCGAGAACCAAGATGGATGACTTGTGAGTCCAATGGTGGCCAACTCTCCTTCTACCAGCAACAGCTTGACTAAAATAAAAAGTATATAAATCGGAAAAATGTGCTGCGTCTGCCACCACAGTCATCACTAGCCTTACACACCAATACCATTTCCACCAAGAAAGGTAAGACCCCTTGACACTGCTGGAGGCCTAGCAGCAAAAAAACCTGGGAAGAGAACCAGCCACTCCACTTACTGTGAGCAGAGTATATAGGCTTTGATTCATTCAGTGCATTGTGGTCACTCACAGACTGATGGTTCTGGGCCAGCTTAAATTGGAATATGAGATCCGTCATTCCCGCACTAATTCTGGCTCTTTCAGCAGCATGGGGGGGATTCTTAGGCAGATATACTCCGCGGCTCCCCCGAGGGTCCGTGAGAGAAGTTGGGCACCCTCCCCCTGCCACAGCTCTGCACACAGGTACGGATGCCATCTCAGCAGCTCCACCGCATTTCTCAGCTCCCGATTCAAGCAAGCAAGGACTGGCGCCATTTTTAAACCCACTTTTCCCTTAAAGGCTGCATTATTAACTTTCGGCAGACGCATGGAGATAGTCTTTAAATGAACTGTGCCAGCTTAATTTTAAGGCATTTATGACAGGAACTCTGCGGCTCCCCCGAGGTCCGTGAGGGCAGTTGGACGCCCTCCTCCAGACGCAGCTCTGCACACAGATAGGAACTCCGCGGCTCCCTCAAGGGTCCATGTGGGCAGTTGGACACCCTCCCCTAGACACAGTTCTGCACACAGACAGGAACTCTATGGCTCCCCTGAGGGTCTGTGAGGGCAGTTGGACACCCTCCCCAGACGCAGCTCTGCACACAGAAAGGAACTCCGCAGCTCCCCCGAGGGCCCATGAGGGCAGTTGGACACCCTCCTCCTGCCACAGCTCTGCACACAGGTACGGATGCCATCTCAGCAGCTCCACTGCATTTCTCAGTTCCCGATTCAAGCAAGCAAGGACTGGCACCATTTTTAAACCCACTTTTCCCTTAAAGGCTGCATTATTAACTTTCGGCAGACGCATGAAGATAGTCTTTAAATGAACTGTGCCAGCTTAATTCTAAGGCATTTATGACAGGAACTCTGCAGCTCCCCCTAGGGTCCGTGAGGGCAGTTGGACGCCCTCCCCCAGATGCAGCTCTGCACACAGATAGGAACTCCACGGCTCCCTCAAGGGTCCATGTGGGCAGTTGGACACCCTCCCCTAGATGCAGCTCTGCATATAGACAGGAAATCCGTGGCTCCCCTGAGGGTCCATGAGAGCAGTTGGACACCCTCCCCAGGTGCAGCTCTGCACACAGACAGGAACTCCGCAGCTCCCCCGAGGGTCCATGAGGGCAGTTGGATGCCCTCCCCCAGACGCAGCTCTGTACACAGACAGGAACTCTGTGGCTCCCCTGAGGGTCCACGAGGGCAGTTGGACGCCCTTCCCCAGATGCACCTCGGCACAGACAGGAACTCCGTGGCTCCCCTGAGGGTCCGTGAGGGAAGTTGGACACCCTCCCCCTGCCACAGCTCTGCACACAGGTATGGATGCCATCTCAGCAGCTCCACTGCATTTCTCAGCTCCTGATTCAAGCAAGCAAGGACTGGCGCCATTTTTAAACCCACTTTTCCCTTAAAGGCTGCATTATTAACTTTCAGCAGACGCATGGAGATAGTCTTTAAATGAACTGTGCCAGCTTAATTCTAAGGCATTTATGACAGGAACTCTGTGGCTCCCCCGAGGGTCCATGAGGGCAGTTGGACACCCTCCCCTAGACGCAGCTCTGCACACAGACATGAAATCTGTGGCTCCCCTGAGGGTCCGTGAGGGCAGTTGGACACCCTCCCCAGGTGCAGCTCTGCACACAGACAGGAACTCCGCGGCTCCCCCGAGGGTCCATATGGGCAGTTGGATGCCCTCCCCCAGATGCAGCTCTGCACACAGACAGGAACTCTGCAGCTCCCCGAGGGTCCATGAGGGCAGTTGGACACCCTCCCCCAGATGCAACTCTGCACACAGACAGGAACTCCGCGGCTCCCCCGAGGGTCCATGAGGGCAGTTGGATGCCCTCCCCCAGGCGCAGCTCTGTGCACAGACAGGAACTCTGTGGCTCCCCGGTCCATGAGGGGCAGTTGGCGCCCTCCCCAGATGCACCTCGTCACAGACAGGAACTCCGTGGCTCCCTGAGGGTCCGTGAGGGAAGTTGGACACCCTCCCCCTGCCACAGCTCTGCACACAGGTATGGATGCCATCTCAGCAGCTCCACTGCATTTCTCAGCTCCCGATTCAAGCAAGCAAGGACTGGCACCATTTTTAAACCCACTTTTCCCTTAAAGGCTGCATTATTAACTTTCAGCAGACGCATGGAGATAGTCTTTAAATGAACTGTGCCAGCTTAATTCTAAGGCATTTATGACAGGAACTCTGCTGCTCCCCCGAGGGTCCATGAGGGCAGTTGGACACCCTCCCCTAGACGCAGCTCTGCACACAGACATGAAATCTGTGGCTCCCCTGAGGGTGCGTGAGGGCAGTTGGACACCCTCCCCAGGTGCAGCTCTGCACACAGACAGGAACTCCGCGGCTCCCCCGAGGGTCCATATGGGTCAGTTGGATGCCCTCCCCCAGATGCAGCTCTGCACACAGACAGGAACTCCGCAGCTCCCCCGGGGGTCCATGAGGGCAGTTGGACACCCTCCCCCAGATGCAACTCTGCACACAGACAGGAACTCCGTGACTCCCCCGAGGGTCCATGAGGGCAGTTGGACGCCCTTCCCCAGACACAGCTCTGCACACAGACAGGAACTCTGTGGCTCCCCCATGAGTCCGTGAGGGCAGTTGGACGCCCTCCCCCCCAGACGCAGCTCTGAACACAGACAGGATCTCCGTAGCTCCCCGAGGGTCCGTGAGGGCAGTTGGACGCCCTTCCCCAGACGCAGCTCTGTACACAGGTACAGACGCCATCTCAGCAGCTCCACCACATTTCTCGGCTCCTGATTCAAGCAAGCAAGGACTGGTGCCATTTTTAAACCCACTTCTCCCTTAAAGGTTGCATTATTAACTTTCAGCAGACGCATGGAAATAGTCTTTAAATGAACTGTGCCAGCTTAATTCTAAGGCATTTATGTTAAGTTTGAATGCACTTGCCAGTTTATTTCTAGCTCAGTTGTTTAATTCTTAGCTCAGTTGTTTAACTCTTACTCTATTTTCATCATTGTACAGCCGTAGCGTGTATTTACCAGTGCCCAGATCCAAATTACTTCCCCCAACCCTCCCCAAATTCAAACTGGAGAGTAGTCTGCTGTACTAATATCCCTGTCTCTCTCTCACCTCCTCAGACAGGAACTCCGTGGCTCCCCCGAGGGTCCATGAGGGAAGTTGGACGCCCTTCCCCAGACGCAGCTCTGCACACAGGTACGGACGCCATCTCAGCAACTCCACCACATTTCTCGGCCCCTGATTCAAGCAAGGAAGCCCCGCCGATGCGTTGCGTCGGCTCCCCACCACCCCCACCACCACCCTTGGTCGGCTCACTGTATTATAGCCGGAGTCATGTGATGGCTGAAACCTATCAGCCGAGTTCCCCATTTGCAGGCTATCTTTTTCCCCACTAGAGGTCGCCCCGCATCCTCTGCATTTCTCTTCTCACCACATTTCTGGCACTATCCAGTTTAGTACATTTTTCCTCTCCTTATATAGTGCCTACCTATATTTCCTCCCTTCCCTCTTGGCACTCTGTTTTCACCACCCCCCTCTAGAGTCTGCTTCACACTCCCACCCCTCTGTCAAACCCTGCAAAGGTTATGCTGCTTATACTTCTCACCACAATCTGCCAGCTCACTCCCCTTACTTCCCTCCCTCCTGCTTCCCACCCTCGCCTACCTCCAATCCCCCTCTCATTAGGTAATGTCCGAACTCCCCATCTTGAAACTATCTCCCTAATACTGCTGCCACATTGCTAGTCCCAGAACGTCTGGATCCCTGGTGCTAGTATCCTGCCTCCATCCTTTCACACAGGCCTCACAGCTCTAATCAACACCATAATAAATACCCCTCCGCAAACATCACTTCAGGTGATTATCCCCCGCGAGCCTAAATGGAGCATTCACACTTTCAAACGCTTGGTAGTATTGCTGCTCCTCCTGTCGGGAGATGTAGAACTAAACCCCGGCCCATTCCCCCCCAGCACCTACCAGACCCTCACATTACCAAAAGGTCTTAAACTCATTCACCTCAACATCTGTAGCATCCTGAACAAAATCACAGCCCTTCAACCAATAGTATTGTCACTCCGCCCAGATGTAATGATACTCACTGAGACCTGGCTAAAACCCCACAACTTGGACTCAGAAGTATCTATACCCAGCTACTCACTTGTTCGACAAGACTGCCTCAGCAAGAAAAAAGGGGGAGGCGAAGCTATGTTCTTCTCCTCAATGCTCCAGTTCACCCTGGTACACCTCTCCATGTCCACTCAGTCCATCAATTCTCTCCTACTCAAACTCTCCCTTCCACACGCCACACCATTATATATTGCTGGGTCCTACTGCATCCCGGACACCTCCCAGCCAGACGTGCTGGACTATCTGAGCACCCTAAAAGCTAACACCTCTGGGGGCGAGTTACACATTTTAGGGGATTTCAATTTCAACTGGCTCACAAAAATCACCCAAACTTAAGAGCCAAATCACTGCTCTAAACCTCGCCCAACAGATTTCTGAACCCACGTGTCTAAATCACAAATCTCAGAACCACTCCCTCTTGGACTGGGCCCTTACCTCGCACCCCCATCAGATCATCAAAGCTGGACTCCTCCCTAACTCCCTAAGTGATCACCACATAATCTACACTGTAAGGAAAATCTTCAGACCCAATGCCCCACCACCAAGGATTTTGTTAGCTAGGTCGTACAAAGCTCTCAATCTAGAGGCGCTTCTAAGCGACCTGGCACATGCCAACTGGTCCTTCATCTCTCAGTCCTCCTCCCTTGACTCAGCCCTAAAATTCTTTAAGGATACCTTCCTAGCTGTGTGGAACTCCCACGTGCGCCTTTGGAGAAAGAGGTTAAGGGGTGTTCACCTGCTCTGGGTCTCAGCAGAACTCATTGGCCAATTCCAGGCTAGGGACCACGCCTGGAAAAAGTATAAGTCAACAGGCACCCAGGCTGCACTCCAACTTTACTGCTCACTTCGTAACTCTTGCACTAGGCAAATCAGACAGGCCAAAGCCAATTATTTCAAGGCATCCTTCAAAACAAACCTAACTCACCCAACTAACTTCTGGAAAACAATAAAGTCACTCCTCACTCCACCTGCTCACCCCACCACCCCAACCCTAAATGTAGAAGGTGCCATACTCTCTGAATCAGCTAAAGTGGCCTCGGCTTTCAACAATTTCTTCACCAAGCTGTGCATCCTCTCTTCTAGACTCTCTTCCACCCCCCCCAGGAATGCACCTTCCACGATGCCTACAACATACCAAGCTACTGGCTTCTCTTTCTGTCGGGTTACTCTGCTCATTGTATTTAAAGCCCTGCTGTCTCTCAACCCCTCTAAAGGCAAGTGCCCATCAGGGCTCGATTCCAAAATGTTACATCTATCTGCCCCTGCCATTGCCATCCCGCTGGCCGCACTGTTCAACCTCTCTTTTTCTTTGGCCGATGTACCATCCAACTGGAAGCATGCCACTGTCATCCCCCTCCCAAAAGGAGGTGACCCCTCATCACCGGGTAACTACCACCCAATCTCCCTACTCCCTATCCTTGCCAAACTACAGGAGTGCCTTGTCCTAGACCAACTCTCCTCCTTCCACGACCAATCCTCTTTCTTTATACCCTACCAATCAGGCTTCAGGAAATCGCACTCTACCATAACCTCCCTGCTAAGGCTCACCGACGTCATCCTCTCAGGCATGGACAATGGGCACACCACCTCTGCCATCTTCATTGACCTCGCAAAAGCTTTTGATACTGCCTCCCACTCCCTACTGCTTTCCAAACTATCATCTGCCGGACTCTCTGGTAAAGCCTCCAGTTGGTTCCACTCCTACTTGGTAGGCAGAACTCAATCAGTAAGAATCGGAACTTGCACCTCCTCCCCCCTCCCTGTTACTACTGGGGCCCCACAGGGCTTGGTCCTCGGCCCACTACTCTTCTCAATATTCCTAAATGAACTTCCTTCAGCCTGCACTCATACATCTATACACCTATGTGCTGATGATACCATTCTATTCACCACAGGCCCCGCCTCCGATATAGTGGCCTCTACCCTCCAACAAGATTTTAATGCAGTACAGCACTGGCTTCGATCAAGCCAACTTTTTCTAAACCCCCAAAAAACAGTCTCCCTAACTTTTGGGACAAGGCAAAGGCTCTCCAGACTCCCTTCTATTCCCACTTTTTTCACCAACGAGGGGACCCTTCTTGAGACCTGCACTTATTTCAATTACCTCAGGGTCTGGCTTGATCAGCACCTGGACTTTTCCACTCACATTGAATCGATTCACAAAAAGCTGCACCCAAAACTTGGAGTCTTATACAGGAACAAGGGTAGCTTACCCCTGTCAGCCCACAGGGAAATAGTCCAAAAAATGATCCTCCCAATTCTGGACTATGGGGACACAGTATACTGTGCTGCTCCCAAGTCTGCCCTAGCCAGCCTTGACCCTCTTTTCCACTCCTTCTGTCACTTTGCCCTCAACTGCCCCACTTCGACTCATCACTGTGACCTCTACAGCTCCCTTGATCTAACATCGCTCCACGCTCGCAGACATATCCACTGCATCAGGACCACTGCGAAATTCTAGGCTCAGTCCCTTCCCCCCTACCTGGCATCTGCCCTCGCAGTCCCATCACAGCCCACCTATTCCCTTAGAAGTGGTAACTCCCAGCTCCTACATGTTCCACACATGGCCACATCAAGAGGCCAAGTGGCGTTCAATTATCTCATGCCTAATCTTTGGAAAGCTCTTCCAGAAGATGTTCGTAACTTCACTAACCCGGCTCACCTAAACAATTTTCTCAAGGCCCACTTCTCCCCTACATGTGTCTGCACCTAGGGCTACCTAAAGAGCTGATACCCCAAGTCCTCTATTCTTATTAATCCCTCTTGACATGCTCATACTACACCATCCCTGTGTAGTTTACATGCTTGTTGTGCAACTTGTTAGGGGTCGAGGTGCAGTCCTTTCTTAGAATCATCTATAAACTCTTTTGCTTCACACATGTTTCACAGCTAATGATACCTCTCTGTTAATTGTCACATGTATGATTTTGCCTGCTGTTTGTAATATGAAAGCTGCACACATGTGCTTTCACTTCATGGCTATTACTTGCATGCACCTGTCCTCACCTCTGTATAACAACTTCCTGCATAGTGTTCTGTTCAAAATGTACAATCTTCCTCTACTGTATGTAAAATGTAATTGCATAGCTTGTACACTCTTCTTATGATGTATTGAGCCACATGTCCCTATCCCCCAAGACACATCTGGAATCGAGCGGTAACCTGCTCAGTATGTTTTCCTGGTAAAACTCTTAAATAAATAAATAAATAAATAACTGTACAGTACCAGGTCTACTCTAGTGTTTGCAGGACTTGTAGTGGAGGAGGATGGAACTGACTGGACCAGTTGTCTTCCCTGCCAGTCAGCCCAGGAGAGACCCCCATGGCTTTTGCACCAGCAGCAGCCTGTCAGTTAAAGGTAGGGAGAAAAGAGAAAGGAACTATTGTGCTTTGGGCTAAGGGAGGAGTTTTTAGTCATGGCAATTGGATGCATAATTGGAATCGGATTTTGATTCCACAACTGATTTCACATGTTTATCCGGATTTGGATTTTTGGTCCCAAATACTGAAATCTCAAAAAATGCTCAGAATCCAATAAATCCAATTCTGTTGGATGGATTCTGAGTAGCCCTAGTCAGGATCCTATTCCCAGTGCCACCGACTGATTCCCTCCCCATAACTGATCCCCCCAGATGGCAAACTGCAGAATCCTCTGGGACTGCCTTTGAGCCTGTGTGTCAGCCAAAAGCTGAGGGACAGAGGGAGGCAGTCTTGGTGGATGCTGGAAGCTGCTGCTGCTGCAATGTATGTGCTGTTTGTTCACACTGCTGTACAGAGATCCAGACAGACAATGATCTGGGGTGTGTAGTTTGAAAGACAGTGGCATGAACTTCTACACCGCAAAGAGCCTATAATTTTAGCTGGGGCACTTAGTGGGCCAGTGTTTGGAGCTTGTGCTCTGATTTTAATCAGCCAGGGTGCAATTTTACACAGTTAAGCAAGTTATTTGGTGCTGAGTGTGACTGTGACCCCCGTTGGTACTTCTGGGTCGCGGCACTTATATCAGGCTGCAGGAGCAAGTGCCATGAGCTCGAGCATGTGGCACCATGTGCTAAGACATGCACTGAGACCTGTGTGTCTCAGTGCATGCTTACCCATGTTCATGTGGTCACACTGGGTACATTGACCCAAGTAACAGCGGGGGACAGTCAAAGCAATCTATAAGGTAATAGTTTGGAGTGCCCAGTGACTAAGGTATGTGGCAAACTCCAAACGGTGCTGATATAGAGGGTTTTATTGTGGCTCTAAAATCCAGTGAGCTGGGAATTAAATGCCATGACTGCTTAAAATTTAGTGTGGGTGAAAGTCTGGGCCAAACTGTTTACATATGTAAGTAATATAAAGAAATAAAGGAACTGAAAGTGAAGATCTTGAGCTTGGAATTGCAGTTAAAATGTAACAAAACCACAGACAGTTCAACCAAATTGTCCAGTGAGAGTAGGTCAAATAATGAGCGGTCACAGAAAAGAGATAGAAACAGCACTGAACCAGAAAATGATTGGGAGTTTCCATCCAGTACTAGAACCTCAAAGAAGGGGAGGAGGGCAATGACCTTTCATTTATCAGTTAATAACTTATATGAACCATTAACTGATTCTATTGATACTGAGGATTCCCAGATAGATGCAGTGCCAGCAGCAAAGCAGGGAATCACTGGGTCAGGGAGAGAAGATACAGGGGAACGTAATGAAAACTGTGTAGCAGCCAGTCCAGAGGGGCCCTCAGAAGAGGTTATACAAGATCAGGGTAACGACCAAGAACCTACTCCCATAAATGATGGCCATATCACTGACATGGAGATGGAGAACCATCTGGAAGGGGGCAGGGTCTATGTTATTGGAGATTCCATTGTCAAATTTACAGATGCATATACAACCAAAAATCTGAAAGAAACTGTAACAAGCTCCTTCCTGCCAGGAAAAACAATAGTAAATGTGGACACTATGATTACCAAAATGGTCAAAAAGTGTTCTGATACACCCCTAATCGTAATCCATGCTGGCACAAATGATTTATATAGAATCAGAGAGGATCAGATGTACCTACAGTATATGAGTATAGAGAAAACAATTCAGAAAATAAATGGGAAGGTGGTTTTCTCAGAGATCTTACCAATACCAAAGGCAGGAGGTAGGATAAATGAGAAAATAAAGAGTGAATAATTGGGTGAGAAAGTGGTGTATTATGAATAACATAGACTGCATTAAGACCTGGGAAGTGTTTGACATAAATACATTGTATTTTGGAAAAGATGGAAGGCACCTTAGTAAAAAAGGGAGTAAAAAACTAGGGCAGAGAGATTTAGGAAATATATAGATGCCAATTTAAACTGACTTCAGAGGGGGCAAGTATGCAGGTACAAACTATCCATGTAGGAAACACAAGTTGGTCCAAAGACATCAGTAGTGGAAGAAAGAAAGGAATAAAGTTATTACTTGTCAATGCTAGAAGTGTTAAACCAAAGACTGATGAACTGAAGTACACTATGAATAGAGATAATACAGATATCTGCGGGCTGAGTGAGATTTGGCTTAGGGAAGACGACTGGGTGGATGAAATTGAGGGATATGATTTGTACCAAACAAAGAATAGGTAAAAAGGGTGGAGGTGTGGGGGTCTACATTGCATCACATTTAAAAGCAAAAATCATTGACCATAATAACACCCAGTGGAACCTGGTCGAGCAGTTTTGGCAATCAGTTCAAACTGAGACAAAAAGTATTAGATTAGGGGTATGTTATAGATCTCCTAGCCTAAGTGAATGGGAAAACACTGACTTCCTGGACTTATTTGATAGTGGAATATTAACACACAACACAATTGTGATGGGTGATTTCAATTTCCCTCATATGTGCTGGAAGTCCCTGCAAGGAGAGGGGAGTACAGAGGAAAGGTTCCTGGAAATATGCAAAATTGTTTAGCTCAGTTTGTGAAAGAAAACACGAGACAACATACTCTACTGGACATATTATTGAGTAATATGGAAGGGGCGATAATAGATGTGGAAGTAATCAAGGCGTTAGGAACCAGTGACCATAATATGGTTAGATCCCTACTGGTGGATGACTCCCAAAGTGTAACAGGGACAACAACAACAATTAGGAATTACAATAAAGCTGATTACATTAAAATCAAGTAGATAATAGGCACACACACAACTGGGACAAGTTAGAAAGTAAATCCTTGGTACAAACTTGGGAACAAATTGACAGCATACTTCAAACCTGTATAAAAAATCATGTCCCTTTCACAAATAAATACAACAGGAAGGGTGGAGTGGTCAAATGGCTCTCATACAACATTTGTAGGTCAATAAACAAGAAAAACAAGGCCTATAAGAACTATAAGAGGAACCCGACCCCTGAAAGACTGGCTGTGTATACTGTAGATCCTTAGTCAAAAGGTGTAAAAGTGACATTCGAAAAGGGAAGGCTATGGCAGAGTTAGGCCTAGCCACAAAGAGGGGTGATAGTGGTAAAGAGTTCTACAACTATATACCGTAGGAAGTTTAAGAAATAGAATAAATCAGATCACTATCTTAAATGATGATGAAACAGAGGCTGATGACGAACGAGACATAGCAAACATGTTTGGTAAATATTTCCAGAGTGTATACTTAATAGATGATAGTAGCTACTCACTGGGAAAAGATGTTATCATACTGGCAACAGATATCCCCATTATAACAGCTGAGCAGGTCAGAGATAAGTTAAATAAATTAAAAAAATATAAATCTGGTTGACTGGATGGTTATCAACCTGCGTTTTTGTTAGAACTAGCTGAAGAACTATCCATCCCAATGGCTATTCTTTTTAGCAAATCCCTGAAAGAAAGTGCAGTCTTGGAAGAATGGAAGGTGGCACACATTTCACCAATATTTAAGTCTGGGGCTAGGACCAAGGTAGAGAATTATCGCCCAATAAGTATCACATCAGTTATAGGTAAAGTGATGGAGAGCTTTATCAATGAGCTACTGGAGAACAATGTGAGAGCTTTGCATCATGTTGATATATCCCAACATGGTTTTGCAGCAGGGAAATTGTGTACCACCAACCTGATGCACTTTTTTGAACCAGTGAGTCTGGCTTTGGATGCTGGCTTGCCTGTTGATGTTGTGTACCTAGACTATAAAAAGGCTTTTGATTTGGTCTCGCACGACATTCTGCTTAGGACTCTGCATCATTTAGGGATCAAACATTATATTATTAGATGGGTAGCGGCATAGCTGCAGAATAGAACACAGCAGATGCAAGTTAGGGGGTTCCTGTCAATGACTGGAGGGGTCATGAGTGGGGTTCTCCAGGGGTCTGTGCTGGGGCCAAGGTTATTTAACATCCTAATTTCAAGCATGCAGGATGCAGGTAGCCAATGGAGTCTGGATCTGCAAATACGCAGATGACTCCAATATTGGGGCCATAGTGAATGATGAAGGAGCCATAAAGAAGCTAAAGGCTTGGATAAATCACATGGAGAACTGGGCAGCAGAGCATACATTGGAAGTTAATATCTAGAAATGCAAAGTTATGCATTTTGGACAGAATAATGTTAAAGCCTTATACAAACTGAATAATGAGCCACTCACCATTACTGACTGTGAGAAAGATTTGGGTGTAGTCATTTCAAATAATCTAAGTTTTGATAAACACAATATTGACTGTGTAAAGTGGGCAAATAGGACCATTGGTAACCTGCTACACAATATAAAGAGTAGAAAGAGTGAGGTCCTTGTGCCCCTGTAGGGATTCCTGGTGAGACCTGTATTAGAATATGGAGCACCCTTTAGTTCAATGCAAAGCGTAGGAGTGAGTAAAAGGGTACAGCGGGTTCAATGAAGGTTTAACCAAAAGAATAAGGTTGGTAAACAATGAGGAGTATAGCTCCAGGTTGGAACAGTTGGGTCTTTACTCCATGATATACAGGAAAATAAGGGGGATCTTTGTTATGTATAAAGATCAGTGAGTGATGGAATGTTAAGTGAAGCTGCAGGGCTGACTTGGAAAGAAGGGCTCAGAACAGGTACTAGAGGTCATAAAAAACAGTTAAAAGGTGACAGATCTAATACTAACAGGAGAGGAAAATGGTTCACTCAAAGAGTGGTGACTGTTTGGAATGGACTGCCTGCAGAGGTGGTGGGAGCCAGCAGCATAGTAGTCTTTAAACATTGTTTGGACAAATATATGGTAAACAAAAAATGGGAATTTGACCACTAAATAGTGGCAGGTTCAATATATGGCTTTGAAGCCAGTGGACCTGAATTTACCCTATCAACCTATGATCCTATGAACCCTTCATCTTACCTGCTTGCCTATCTACCATCTAAATTACATTATCATAGCTGTGGTATAATGACCTAGATAGAGTGTGTATCTATTTCATTATATCACAGTTTTGTGATAATAACATTCATGAACTAGACGCAGTGTGTATCTATTTCATTATACCACAGTTTTGTGATGGCATTTACATGGCAGCCAGCCTTGGTAGTAAATGAAGCAGTGGTGTTTGCCATCATCTGAATGGGGAGGGGGTACCACTGGATGGCAGGGACTGCTTGGCTTGGGTCAGTTTGAATGGGAAGTCACTGGACACCAGTTGCTTCTTGACACTGGGCATGATGAAAAAGGGGCATTGAATGCCAGTCTGCTTGGTTTTTGGCAGAAGGGATGAGTGAGGAGTTGTCACTAGACACACGGTCCTGCCTAGCTTAGGGAAGAGTAAAGAATGGGGAGGCCTCTGGATGCCAGAGACTGCTTGGCCTGGGATAAAGTGAAAGAGCAGGGTGCCACTGGTCATGAGGTGCTGCTTGGTTTGGGGCAGGATGAGGGAGGGGGCATTGGATACCAGAGGCAGTTTGGCTTGTGGCAGCAGGGATAAGGGGGAGTTGCCATTGGACACAGGGGACTGCTTAACTTGAGATGGGGCGACAAAGGAGGTGTCACTGAATGCCAGGGACTGCTTGGTCTGTGACAAAGTGTGGGAAGAGGATACCATCTGGATGTCAGGAACTATGTAGCTTGGGGCAAGGTGTGGCAGGGGGTGCTACTGGATACCAGGGACTGCTCATCTTGGGCTGGATGTGGAAGGGATTTCCACTAGATATTGGTGACTGCATGACATGTGGCAAAGTAAATGAGGGAGTACCACTGGAACTGCTTAACAATTGGGCATGGTGAGTGCAAGGGTGCCTTTGGACCCCAGAGGCTGCTTGGTATTAGTTGAGTGAGGGAAGGGGCACGACTGGTTGTCAGGAACTTCTTAGCATGGCAAGATGATGAGGGACAGAGTGCCACTTCACACCATGGACTGCTTTGTATACAAACTAGGTATGGGATGGGTTGCCACTGGATGGCAAAGACAACTTGGCACAGGGCCTGTTAAAGAAAAGGGGGGTACCACTGGATTCCAGGGACAGCTTGGCAAGAGGTGGCGTGAGGGAGGGGGAGCCACTGGATCCCAATGATAGTTTAGTATGGCATGGTGTGAGAGCAAGGGGAGTCACGTGCCACCAGGGACTGCTTGGCCAGCACTGTCAATGCAGATTAATGTGCATTTTTTCTTAAATGTCCATTTAAGAAGGATGACATTTTTGCCAAAAAAAAAAATATTTAGGCATCAGTTAGTGTAGAAGCACAAAGCCACAAAAGTACAGTAATTAAACATTAGGGGGAAAATTGCCCTGAACCTTGGTGAATGTAAGATGTGGTGTTCCTTAGCATGTGAATGATGTCGCGAAGCTACATAGGCATTAAACTAACTTTGACACCTTCTTGCAAAGCACTGGTGTGTGATGAAATTGATGAGCTTTGAAGGACAGTGCTGGAGACAGGGCAATGCCAATGCTGCTGCAAGCAGTCATTCACATCCTGAGCACAACCACACCACAGCACACATCAAGATTCAACAGAATTTGGACAGCAACATCTCCAGTTTCCTACTTTTGTGACTTTGTGGTTTAACCCTATCTGATTCCTAAACATAAGTTTTTTTTACAATTAATTTTTACAGAAACTGTTTTCCCAGTACTGGTTCTTGTTCCATGTTTTCCTTGATTTTTAGCAGGATCAGTGGCATAGCTAAGTATACACTCTGGCATGCATGTAGCACGCATATTTTTCCCCATTTAGATTGTGCTGTGCTTTCTGTCTGCTGCACCATTTAAAATACTGACTTGGGCATCAGTGGCACTCTTTTCAAAGTATACAACCATGTCTGCAAGGAGAAGTGACTCTAATTATGGAGTCAGCATTAAACTGGTCTGACACGCTGTAGTGCTTTCCTCCTGTACCCGTCAGCTGACTGGCCAGGCTGCAGTGATGCATAGTTCCATGTTCCACAGTTCCACAGTTGCACATGCAGGTTCTGATCTTTGGGCCTCAAATCTGTAGTGTGCAGAAGATACTGTCTGCACAGCTATACACTGATAAACCCCTGTCTGTACTCACTGTATCCAGATAGGCCTGCTTAGTCAGTGCATGCATAGAAAAGCACAGAGGAAAAATGGTAGTGTAGTGGGGTATAGTGCCATGGTGGTTGTCACTGGGTTGATGAGGAATTTGGAATCAGAATGAGATAAAAGAATGGAGGGAACAGTGGCAGGACTGGGTGAGCATGTGCTGGGACAGCCCATGGACAACAACAGCATTATTTAGCAGGCAACACTAGTGTTGAACAGCAATTTGCATTTTTGCACCAAACGAGGAAGAGTTAGACTGATCCATCTCTAAAAGAATTGGAGGCCACGGTACCAAAACTGCTTTAACTACTATATGAAAATTAATAAGTGGCATGGTTGGGATGTAAGAGGAATCACTGAGGGGAAGGGAGATTCTCTTGGTGAACGTTGGTCTGGAACTGTCTACGGGGCATTTGTGGCGTGTAAAACATAAAACACAATGCAATAGGGACAGCACTAGCAGGCAGCTGAATCAGCAAAATAACACTTAATTAGTCTCTTGTGGCTAGATCTTGTTGCAGCAGCAGGCTGGTGAGGTGGCAGTGCATGTGCAATAACTGATGAGAGCTAGGAGTCTTTCTAGTGAGTAACCCCCTCCTTGGGAGGGGGCTTATCTGGACTGCCATTGCTGCCCTCCTGAGGTCCTGCACTGCATCTGGCTCTCCTTTGCTTGACGGGCATGTGTGGCACAGAGAGAGAGAGAGAGAGAGAGATGGGCAGTGGCTGGAGCTGCACTTCATCAGATCAGTCCCCCAACTGTGGCAGAGAGGACCAGGACCAAGACTGGGTGCACTCTTTTTTTCCAGCACCTCCTGTGCCATACCAGAGCCTGCCACTGCTGAAACCAAAGACAGTGCATTCTACAAGGGGCTCTTCTCCAGCACTCCCTCTTCTTCCGACCCTGATGCCAGACTCACTGCAATCACAGCCTAGACCAAATTACTGGATAATGGCCCCTAAATAATGGGGACCAGCACATTTATTGGGACCAAGGAAACAAAGAAAATAATGACTTTGGAGCATAGGGCTCCTGTAAGAACCTGGGGACAGCCATATTTATGACCCCTAACCTCACCAACCAACCAGAGGGCTGGAAAGCCCATGAAGGGTCTGAAAAGGACTGTAGGAGGATGATGCAATCCAGGACATTCCCACATATACCGGTGGGCTATACGAGCCATTCAGAGGGGGCAGAAGGAGTGATGGACAGCCTTGCCTGTCCAATGGGATACTTAATTGGAGGAAGAAGTTTCTGGGCTCTTGAGAGGCTTGTAGCAGTCTGAGAGAGACACTGAGGTGTTCAGACCTGTTACTGGTGAGATCAAGCAAGAGGCTTAGCAAGGCCAACAATCCTGCAAGACCTCACCAGGGTCCATTCTGCAAACTCACTGTGAGCCTTATATTGGGCTTACACTGTTCAGAGACTGTGCCAGACAAGAATCAGTTGGAAGAAATTACTGAGTTTGAGCCTGTGGGTCATTGCTGCATACTGAAGCTGCTGAGCAGCACTGAGTAGAGACAGAGATGTGCATCCTATACAGGTTGCTCCAAAGTCAGGTAAGGGGCTTGCTAGCCTTCATCTAGTGGGGTGAATTGGGGAGCAGGGAGCCACAGGACATGTGCCATGAGTACGGGGTACTCTCAATCCAGAGGGGAGTAGGATTGTGGGGATTGCTCCTGCAGTCTGGTCTCCTTGGGAAATGGGAAGCCACTACATAGTGCTCCTGTGACCGAGAACTAAGCCAGAAGGGCTGTATCCCGAGACATGTGGACCAGAAGGGCTGTGCTGCTGAAGAACATCTGAAGGAACCTAAAGTGCTTCAACCCTAGGCCACTGGGCCTTATTCCTGACTGCTGCTTACCCTGTTGCTGTGTGCTGTCCCCTGCCTCAACTGAATGGCTGCATCCGAGGTTGCATGAGTGCTGACATTGCTAGCTGGGGTCTTTGTACTTTGCCAATCTTGGATTACAATTACTGCATTTGGATTACTAGTTGAGTATCAAGTATTCTCCATTTGGATTTGTACTAGCACACTATGGTCTATTGAGAGTTAAATTGCAAGCTTGCTAATTTTACTCAAGTGCACTACTGAACAAAAACACAGGCAATGTAGCTACCAGGCCTGCAGCTAGACTCTAGTGTAATTCCTGGGTACCCCGAGTCACTGGTTATTGAGTCATACTTTAAATTGTAATTTTACTAGTGATACCATGTGAAGATTCACTGCACCCTGAGTAGCATAATTCCTCTTTTTGTGCTCCTTGATTGGGTGGGTGCTTCATAGACTGTGTGGGATATGAAAGGGTGATAGTGAGCCATAGTACAGTGACTCCCAGAGGGCATTGCTATAGGGTGGAAGTGTTAAAGGTGACTTGCAATTGTCTAACTCCCTTCTTTTCCTCCAGTTTCCAGGCCTGGATTCTTAAATAAAAGTACTGGTAATATGTTGAATTTTACTTCTGTGGGTGTGTGCCCAGTTTGTTTAACCTGACTGAAATGTTTTTTGGTGAAAGTATCAGCTGTCATATTGGTCCCCAGGGGGTGTTCCAGTCCACTGTAAGGAGGTGGGTAGGTACTACATACCAGGGGGTGGTAGTGCATGTAACATCTGGCCCACTTATTTTCTCTGGGTGGAGGCACCACACTATTTCTTATTTATTGTGGGATATCCCCCCACTACAGAAGAAAGAACAAACCAAACCCCCTCAACCAGGTAGGCACTGTATAGTCACCAGGCAGCAGTGTGAACCCGGACACAGTGATCCAGGTGTCACACGAGCAAAAGACAGAGTTCCAGACAGACACCTAGTCTGCAGTTTAGATTATCTAGCCTTGTGCAGCCATGTTTTTAAAGGCGGGCTACTCCACTTTACTCCACTAAGTACATTTGATTGTTGTCTCTGATATCATTGGTAAAGACAATTTTAGGATTGCAACAATGCCATTTATATCGCTATCAGGCAGTTACATTATTTACATAATGAATCTGAATTCTGCTGCAGAATTTTGTAGAAGAGAACTTAAACTACAGCACCTCATCTGGTTCTAAAATGGAACTGCCATTGTTTTACTCAGAAATACCAGTGAGTTTACTAAAAGGCAGTAAAGTCTGAACAGTGGCATGGTGGGAAATAGTACCATTTAGGAATATGTTGTACAGTAACAATTACAGGTCCAGTTCCATTTTATCTGCACTGGCTAAGCCTCAAGAAGGACTTGTTTATAAGCAACTACTGCCATATACTGACGCTTACAATTTTATCAGTAAATGTCAGCCTGGTTTTAACAAGGGTATGGTACTGAAACTGCCTTGACCAGGATCACTGATGAGATGTGTATAGGGTACCATAGATGCTGGAATACTCACTTGTGCAATGCTCATGGACCTGTCCAATGCATTCATATGGGTAGGTCATGCTCTCCTCTTAAATAATGTAAATTAAAATCACTTGGTTTGGGCCATAATCTCCTTCATTGCTTCTGTGGCTGCTTAAATTATGTTCAGATTGTAAAACGGAATGGCCCATTGTCTTCTGTTAGAAACAGCATGTGATGTTTTCTAGGGGTCCATGCTGGGCTCTTTTCTATTTACACTTAAGAAATAATGCATGACAGGGAGTGTGTCATGCTGGGATAACATCACACCTCAAATGGTTGGGCATGAGGCCACAGACTGAGTGTGTCCAACACCCAAGAAGTGATGTTATTCTCATGACACACACCCTGGAGTGCATTACTGATATTGTAAAATGGCTTGCTTGTTAAAAAAATGTATTCTTAGTTGTTGCTTTTGAATAGGTGTGATGTTGTGGTGGGATAACATTGCCGTTGAAGATCAGCCCTGACCAATCAGAGCCCATGAATTTTCTTTCCATATCATAATATTTATTAACTCATTGTTCAACTTCTGTACAGTTTTTAACCTCCTGCTATATGCTGATGATGTTGTAGTTTCTCACCAATCAAAACCTGTTGACTACATATAGTCATCACTTAAAGCCAATTTTTGAAGCTCCAAAACCAGATGCAAAACAACAAATTTGTCTTACCTAAAAACAAACAAAAGTTATGCTACAGTTATAGCCAAATACATGCCCAGATATTTCCTGACATTTCTGTGATATCTCTAGAGAAATTCCCTGGCTGTCTGCAGAATCACTGTGGGCTACCAGAGAGATTCTCTTTTGCTATATCACAAAATATCTGAAACATCTGAATGTATGTATGACTGCAGCTGTATTTGGCACTGTGAATTGATGGTGTAATCTTACAACTGGTCTAAAAGTATTCGCTCTTGATGGATCTCTGCTGAATTGTGCCAGTTCATTTAAATACTAAGGGCTGGATATTCAGACTGTGCCAGGCAGTGGCACAAGCCTGGGTGCAGCGCAACTGGGCTGCATTGGTCCTGTGTAGTACAGTATGGTCTGCAAGCCCATTGGTCCACACTGTGTGATCATACTGTACACTGTCATTTGACGGGTGGCTGGGTGGTATGCGGGCGGTGGGTGCTGCCACCTGCCGATGGGATGGGGGGTGTTGGGTGGCCGGGGGACCTCTGTGGGTGGGGAGGGGGTACCACTGGACCACCAGGTATTTTTTTTATTTTCACAACTGCCTGTGATCAGGCATATGGGGGGGTACCACTAGACCACCAGGTAAATCCTTAATATGTACAACAGCCCATGATCAGGCATATGGGGGGGACCACTGGACCACCAGGTATTACTGTAATATATACAGATGCTCGCAATCGGGCATACAGGGTGGGGGGGCCACTAGACTACCAAGGAGTCAGGGTGCTTATGGACAGTGTTCCTGCTGGGTGGGTGGCCACCCAAGGCTGGCAGCTGTTGTGTTGTGCCTTGCACTACAGCCACCCACCTGTGGGTGGCCAGCATTTGAGCCTGTTTTTTTGGCTCAACTTTGAGCACCAGTGTGCGGCGCATGAAGGGGTTGCGACAGCATATGCGCCCTACATCCCAGACTGAATATTGGGATGTGCTGCATATTCATGGGCACACCCTCTGCATCTGCGCTGCATACATTATGAATGCGCCCTGGCGCATCGGGGGTTGCGCTGCACAACTTCCCCCTTTGAATATCCCGGCCTTGATGTTTTATCTAGACCTTTCCTTGAACTATGCTTCTCACTTAAGCCATATAGTCACAATGATACAGCAGAAATTAGAAATCATATAGGTTAAAGGACTTCTTTACTAAAAGTATTAAGTTATTAGCCACCAGAATTTATTACATAGACTAAATTACTGTGGGATTATAATTGATCAAGCATGCATCTATTAACTGAACAAAATGGGTGTTCTGTGTAACAAGATTAGGAAATTTGGTTTGTTCTAGGGCTGTAGGGCTCATCCTTGTTATATTCTATCCTGAATGAACTGTCCTCCCATCAAACTAAACTCAAAATATGTTCTGGTTTGGTTCACATTCAGGCTTTTTACTGACTTAATGAAAAGAACAGCTGGTTGTCTAGCTGGTCAACTAAAATGTAATCATATTAACCTGAATGGTACTGACGGTCTGCTTCAGGTCCCATTCATGTGCACACGTTTAGGACAATGTACTTTTGCAGCTTGAGCTATACATAATTGAAACTCGATTCCCTAACATCTAAAATGAATCCGCAATCAAGCACTTAAACGTTGCATTGAAAACTCATCTGGTGGGGCTATCGATCTAAACTTGCGTCAACGGTTTGCCAGGATTGCAACTGTTTGCTACAGTACAGTATGTAGCCTGCTTTTATATGCACAGTAAACGTAGGCACTTCATCTCTTACAGTACTTGTCTGCCTTCCCTCTCTCTCTCTCTCTCTCTCTCTCTATATATATATATAAACACACACATACAGGTATATATATTTATATATGTACCTTGACACTGATCCTTGTTCTAGCACGTTTACCTGGGTAACTAGCTGGCTAACTGTGACTAACTAAAATGACATAAGCATAACTCAGTTTGTATTTTAACAAACAAAGAGAGTTCAGCGTCAAAAAAATAATCAGAAATGAGGTACTGTATGTGTGTCATCTGTAATACTTTTCAAACGTCAAGAAGGCTTACAATTTAGACAGCATAGTGTCGCTTGACGAATGGCGTTCTCTATCATGGATTGCGCATTGTACCAGTACCTTAGCTGGTTGCTTAGGGGTAACTTCTGACATAGTATTCCAAATATTTCATATTCTGAATGTGCCTCAAAAGTAGTGAAGTCTAAAACTGCATAAAGATTCCATCCTACACGCGTAGTCTGTAGTATGCTTCCCCCACCCCCACACACACACACTCACACTGTGCAATTTACTCATGTTTGGAGATGGAGGAACTCACTATATAGGGTGGAAGAAATTATCCCACATCTCATCCTTCATAAACACAGTAAGGGTCAAAGTACAAGTCAATTGGCAAAACACACCCGAAGAGGAGCGTAGATCATTTTCAGCTGACAGTCTGCCCGCAGGACATTCTGTCATCAGTAATGACATCATACAGACTCAGGAATAATGAACTAGCTACCCCCTCGCTAAGAAATATATGTCTATACCAGTTGTGAGCATGTTGTTCAAAATACTGTATATTATGTTGTCCATCCGCACATGGGACTTCCTTTGTTCAACATAATGTACTCATTTGAGTTATTCCTGTTAATGCACCCCTCTGAATGTGTAATATACTGTACAATCACTTTTAGACGGTTCTTTCTCAAAATGATATTAGGAATAACGGAATTAGCCAAGCTCTGTTTTGAGGATTATTTACCCGAATGTTATGCAAACGATGGGCTTCTTTGATGGCGCAGTAATAGACTACTGGGTGCATTTTCAGTTCAAAACGACGTTTGATCTGAAGTACTTTAAGGTTAAGCAGCATTATTTAAAAGTACTGTTCAACAAACTGTAATCAGGAAGGTATAGCACATACATTAACATTTACATAAAACATCGATGAGTTTGCAGCTCAAGCGGTTCAAGTAGAGGCAGACGCTTTCAATTAGTACTAGTTCCCGAATGACCTTACGATTATTTCTGACAGATTTTGAACAGGGTTCCCATTTAATTCTATCCAACACGTACGTGTGAGTGTGTGTGTGTGTGTGTGTGTGTGTGTACACAAGAAAACGAAGTTGAATTCTAAAAGGGTTTATAGGGCCCCTCCAGTCCACAGACATGCAGGTGTCCCCCTGTGCCAGTTCCAGCCCTTTTAACTACTTCCAACTTTTTCCCTTATTGCAATCTGTTACTGTCACCGAGACATGGGAAGTGTGTGCCTGTCAAAGAAATCATTTTCGCTTTTCCAGCTCTGTTCCACAGGGCAGAGTATAAATAGAGCGAACTCTTCCTCGAGTATTAACATTTTTCCTAAAATCAGGGGGTGCTTATTAGACCTTAATCTAATGCTGTCTAGACAAAGCTGCATTACTGAGGACGACAAAAAGGCTGATTGAAGTTGTGAGCTCGAGCTGCCTTTGGAGCTTTGCCTCAAGTTGTGTGTAGCTGGTCACTCAGTGTGTCTCAGAAAGGCTGCAGTTGTGGAGATGTGGTGGATGGTACTACCTCGTTGGACCGGCATCTTCGTGGGGCAGTGCCTTATAGTACTTCTTGGGGATATCCCCCTGAAGAGTGGAGCCCTGACCAACAGGGTTAAGTTTATCCACGCCGGTATTTGCCCCAATGACCTGAACCCCAACTTGTGGGTGGACGCCCAGAGTACCTGTGAGAGAGAATGCACCGGCGACCAGGTAACAGAGAAGCTGAAACAAACTGAACCCCAAAAATTCTGATAAAGAGGTGGTTTGATTTCAAACATTTGCTTTAGAATTACGTACGTCTTCGCCCAACAGTAACATCCTTACGGTTATTAGCGATGCCTTAACTTTTTTACTTCGATTTTATAAAGACTTAATAACTATGGTTTGGATATTGTTAGATAGACAGATAGACAGACCGATTACTACTACCTTATACAGTAATATAACGTTACAGTGATACATGTGTTGAAAGTGAGTATCATCTGGTAAATTGTTATTCTAATTGAAAATAGTTTCATCATAAACAGACTGCATGGGAAAATGTAGGTCGTCAGTGCCATAATTGTTGGTTTATTTTGTTCTGAATCGAGATTTAGTGCAAAAGGTAAATGCATGGTTATGCGTTTCAATAATACTTGCAAAATATTTACCAAGGCAATAAAAGAGCCCCTCCTCAGTTTTATTAAAAAGGGAACGCTATTTTCGGAGAGTTTGTTATTTCTAGATTTGCTTTAAGTCTGACTTAATGCCAGAAGTACTTACCTAGGGTTTAGGGAGTCATTTACAAGAAAAGAGAATAAAAAGTGTTTCTCCCCCGCCCCCCGAAAAAAATGTACATAGCAATAGAGATAAATTGGTATGCAAATATTTTATGCCATTGTCAATAGTATTATGTCAGAAGGTAGTCCAGGTATACACAATGAATCATACTTCAGTGTGAATAATCTTAGTCACAGAAATGAATATTAGAGTCTGCTTACTGTACATAAACTAGGTTTACAACATGTACATCTCTAGACACAGGCGTTGTTATTTGTCAGTGTAAGCCATGTCTCTGAATTTGAGCAATGCTGGATGCCAGGTCACACCAAATTAAATAGTTATTATTTTAATAGTCACCCCAAGGTTTGTTTTTGTGTGTGTGTGTATATATATATATATACAGTATGTGTGTGTGTGTGTGTGTGTGTGTGTGTGTGTGTGTTTCTAGCTGTCTGTCTGTCTGTCTATCATCTATCTATCCAGTAACTCAAGAGGGCAAACAGCTAGTAAAATAAACTTTGGGTATTGTACAAAAAAAAGATGCTAAAATACCAGTTGTTCAGTTGATTTTGTGAGGGTATGACTTTTCGGACACACTGAATTGGGGCCTTAAATTGAGGACTGTAGACTACCAAAACATTGCCAGTGATGCCAGATGTGAGATCAGGATCATGGCAAGAGACAAAAAAGGGTGAAACTGGAATGTCCAGGCTCAACAGTAATCATTTTGGTTTGACTGTAGTGAGTTTGCTTAATTATCTTTGATAAAGGATTTAAGAGTAATGCTTCAACTATGATCATTTTTCATGGAACATGTTTTGCATGTACATGATTTAACATGGAAATAAATTGTGCTGTGCCTAATGTGAGAACGGTGATGAAATATGACTATTAAATACACATTTAATCCCATTCAATATCGTGTTTCTAAAATTGTATGCCAAACTCTAATCTATCTACATCACTATTCCTGCTTTTCTGGATATAACTGAAAGCCCTATTGTAATATGTTAGAGATCTATTGAGTTTTCTGAAGCTAACATTTTGGTTGGTTTTTTAATTAGGACTGTAATACCTATGAGAAGTGTTGCCCGAATGTTTGTGGAATGCAAAGCTGTGTGGCAGCCAGAGATAGCAAGGGTCCTTTCGCACCACCAAGAATGCAAACTTGTGACAAGTTCACATGCATCCAGCAAGGTTCAGAATGTGATATCTGGGATGGACAACCTATATGTAAGTGTAGAGACAGATGTGAAAAAGAACCAAATTTTACATGTGCCTCAGATGGCCTGACATATTACAACAAGTGCTATATGGATGCAGAGGCCTGTGCCAGAGGCATTACATTAACTACTGTTACTTGCAGGCATCATCAAAACACTAGCCCAATAACACCAGAGGCTACAACCCATCCCACCACAACATATTTAGAGACAACTGCAATAGATACTGTCCCACCTGCTTTGGTTATCAACCCCATTCATCAGTCTGTCTATGCAGGAGAGACTGTCAGCTTTCTGTGTGATGTTACAGGAAATCCAAAACCAGATATCACCTGGGAAAAGCAAATAGATGGTAAAGAAACTATCATTATGAGACCCAACCATGTTCGAGGCAATGTGGTGGTAACTAACATAGCACAGCTTGTCATCTATAATGCTCAACCACAAGATGCAGGCATCTACACATGCTCTGCAAGAAATGCTGGTGGCTTTCTTAGGGCAGACTTTCCATTATCTGTCATCAAAAGAGAGATTTCACCAAAAGAAAGTGCCAAAAACACAACACAGTTTCCAACAGATGAATGTGTGAAGCAGCCAGACAGTGAAGACTGTGGGGAAGAACAAACCAGATGGTATTATGATGCAAAGAAAAATAATTGTTTCACATTTACTTATGGCAACTGTAATGGCAATCTGAATCATTTTGAGACATACGAATCATGCATGACAACATGCATGACTGGACCAGTCAATATTTGCAATCTTCCTGCCCTTCAAGGTCCTTGCAAAGCATATGAACCAAGATGGGCTTACAACAGTTTAATGAAACAATGCCAATCTTTCATTTATGGGGGGTGTGGAGGAAATGAAAACAACTTTGAAAGTAAGGAAGTCTGTGAGGAAATGTGTCCCTTCCCAAAGAACCAGCAGTGCAAGGTATGTAAACCTCGGCAAAAGATGGTGACAAGCTTTTGTAAAAGTGACTTTGTCATCCTTGGTCGTGTGACTGAACTGACTGAGGATAACGACTCTGGACATGCACTGGTTATAGTAGAGGATGTTCTCAAGGATGAGAAAATGGGATTAAAGTTTTTGGGGAAAGAACCCATTGAAATTACACTTTTAAATATGGATTGGAACTGTCCTTGTCCAAATATGACCACAACAGATGGTCAGATTATTATTATGGGGGATGTTCATAATGGCATGGCAGTTCTTCAACCAGACAGTTTTGTTGGTACATACAGTGTAAGACGTGTAAGGAAACTTCGTGAGGTTGTTCATAAAAAAACATGTGACCTCTTAAAGGAGTTTCCTGGACAGCAGTAATTGTTGTCATAACACTAAAATGTATACATGTCAGATGTAAGGCTGAGAAAATGAATCATTACTGGTAGCCAAAACAGGTTAGTGAAACTACTGTTTAAAGACTTACTATAGCAAGGAGTTTATTCTGTCTAATAACAAGTAGATATCATAATATGTTGATTGTAAGAGCTGTGTAATAAAATAAAGCAGCTACTACTACTGTATTTTGACCTCAACTTTTTCATTCAATTTTGGTGAATGACACATTGAATCAATGAGCACTTATTGTCAAATGTTTAATGCCTGTTTAGTATGCAGTATGGCTGGAAACTAAAAATAAATCTATTTACATTGTTAACTGTATCAGTATATACATTTGTACATCCAATTCTATTACTGCATTTAATCAGAAATTAATATCATTTAGGTCATTTTACACATGTAGATTTTCTAACAGGAACTAACATCATTGTGCATAACTAAAGCATTTTTGTGTGTTATAGATGCATATAATGTAACAGTGACATAGCACAAAAAGTTGTAATATATTTTGTCTACCTTTACAGATGGCAATACATGTAAACAGTGTGCTTTTAAAATTCATGATTGTTTTAGAGATATAAATGAATGTTGTATGTTTTACTAAATGTTAAGTTTAATGTGTATATATTTATTTGTAATGCTGCTTACATTTCATTTACTGATTTGTAGTAGATGTACCATATGAGCAAATAGTGTATACAAGAATAATTGTTTTGAAATTATTCCATTTATTTGCATTCTCATAACTATATTATTGTTTCTGAATAAACATGATTTAAACAAGAAAGGAACAAACCGTATGATTATCAATTGATTTTTGCTTTGCAAAGAATTCAAGAATGTCCACTTACTAGTGGTTAAATCAGATTACCATTATGTTTTTGTTGTGTTTGCTACTTGTCCCATTTTTGTCTTTTATATTTTCAAGACCTCACCATCAAATGGATAATAATCCAGTACACATACATTTAATGAGACAAAAAAATGCTCTACTTAACTGGAAATTGATCTTTGGCTCCCAGAGTACCACCCAGGTGATCTACACAGCCAGCTACATCAGCTTGTTAGATTGAGCTTCCTGTATACACTTCAGCCACATTTTGTTAGGTTGTATTATTTCTTTTTCAAAACATTTGAACTGCCAAAGCTTAGCAGGGACTAGCATCACACAGTACCACAACTCCCATCTACGTGTTATGAACTGCAGGACACACAGTATGAGAAAGAAGGTGGCCATGGGACACCAAGGCTTACCAGTTAGTCTGATAACTTATCTGGTAGGACACCTGGATGGTATTCAGGGGCTCTTGGTGGAGTTCCAAGTAACGAGACAGTATTTCTCACAAACTCTGTAGTGCATGTGGATCATGCTGACTAAAGGTTTATAATCAACATTCATTCCAAAGCAGGACTAGTAACGGAACTAGCTCAGAACGAGATGTAGTACTCTATGCAGGTAACAAAAATGATAATATTTCTATCTATATTTAGATGTCCAAAAATATAAAAGTATGCTTCATAAGCATGTGCCATAAACACGTATGAAATCAGGAATGCAACAAAAATGGTGATATACACATAGGTTTTGCACATGGTTGAGAAAAAAAAACATTAGTACTTAGAAAATATGAGGTAGTGCTGCACACTGAAACATTGCCCTTCATGTTATAATCATAATGACCAATATAGCTATAAATAAAGATTAAATGTATTTAGTTTTTGGTCCAAAACTGTTATCTTACTGTTCAATACTAATGACAAGAACTTTAACCCCTGTTTAAAGAAGGAATTACCTACTTCATACTCTACATCATAAGGCTATACTTTTATCAAGAGTCTCTGGTGACATGATAAAATCAATGCCACCCCTCCCCTAAGATACAATTCAACTCTATCTACAGTTTGGTTGCAGTTTATTTATTATATATAGAAGTGAATGTTTCTGTTTGCAAAAACATGCAGGGCTCAGGATTACTGCTTCTTGTGGCTGTTTTATGGCTGGGCACTGGGGAGAGTTGTGGGTTGATTCACAGGAGGGACCACATGCAGGCGTATCATACATTTTTGATGCCACTGCTGTTAGATACTAAGACTGTTAATTACTGCATGTAATACACTATGTAAACCTTTACTCTTGCTAGCTTGCTGGCCAGGTCACAGTGCTGGCTTCCATTTTTAATTGTTTACCTATACACTAAAACCAAGGCCCGCATTCTATTTTTTCTAAAATTTCATGTTCAGGAACTGCTCCATGGACCTGTCCCCATTTTGAAACTGGACTGCCAAAGACTATCAGTGACAAGGACGGATGCCCAATTACCATTTATGGAATGCTCTTCACTGGATATGTCATTTTTATCTGCCCCATCCCTGTACCACATAAGCAATGACAATCTGATAGTTTTAATGTGAAATCTATGCACTAGGTAATGTTTACTGCAAGCAGAAATTACATGTTTAATTTTTTTTATTAATAAGTGTGCTGTAAATTGATCTTTAATTTATGCAGAAAAATGTCTGTAGCCATACTGATCCTTGTGCAAACTGGTTTAATTGACAAACAACTATTCCATCTTTGTAAAGACACTTGTTGGCCCAATAAAAGGTATCAACCCTTCCATCATTTCCTGTCTGACAAACAAGAACATTTTCAGTTCACAAGTTTTCAGCTTTACACAGAGCCCTTCTTTAGGTAATGGCAGTTTCTACCAAAACATATCTTTTATAAAATGGATACTGCTACCTACTTTCAATAATTAACATATGCACAAGAAAAAAATAGCTGCAAGTTTTTTTTAACTTTACAGCTACTCTTTCACGTGTATGTGTTAATAGCTGGAAGTAGGTAGCACCATCCATTGTATAAAACTAATGCTTTTTGTAGAAACTGACATCCCCTGAGGAAGGGCTCTGTGCAAGCTGGAAAGCTTATTTACTGAACATTTCTTGTTGGTCCAATAAAAGGTTTGACATTTATTGAACTAATATTTACCATTTTCATACTGTCAGTGCCTGCAACAAAACACATCACATAAATTTTTGTTGTGTTTTTCCTTAACATGTTTCACTTGTATGATACTATGGGCCAGATATTCAAAACTTGCGCTGGGCCAAAAATATTTGCGCGGGTTTAGGGTGGGATTAGCACTGGTCTGCTATTTTCAAAAGACCAAATAGTGCACACAAATCGCATTAGCGCCGGGCAAACCATAAATATATGCAAGGGGCAAAGTGAACATAAATACAGGTGCAATGAGATATTCAGTGACTAGCGCTGCACTAAGATGTTTAGCGCAACTTAGCGCAACCCATAGCGCAGTACAAATTACCGCCCAGGAAAAGCTGGTCTTAACCCTGGGCAAACAGCTTTGAGCGACAATGTTGCTTTGCACGGTGATAGTGTGGCATTAGTGTGGCTTGCGCGGCCCTAACATATGAGTATGACACTTAGAAACTGCCAGACATGGAGGACATATGCCACTCACTAATGGCACCACCATGATGCCAACAGCTGCCACAGGTCCCAGCCATGCACAGGCAGTAAGGGGTGATCGGGCCCACATAGGTCATCATGGTAGTGTGGCAATACAGCACACACCTGCAGACCATACGTCTGTAGTGCCCAACAGATGCCAGCACACATAGACAGCACTGTGGGAATGGTGGCCATCGAGGGGAGGGTGTACGGGTGGCCAGACCTCACCACAGCCCAAGTGTGGCCCTAAGACTGGGACACAGCACGCAGTGCACATGGGCCAGTAGTGGGAATACCCCACCACCTGTGTGTCTGTCAGATCCTACATGCCCTCCCGCCACATACAGCACAACTGTACAGATGCCACAACACACACAGCTGGCCATGTATATGTCACTGTGTGCATCCCATGTCACAGGTGCAGCATCTGTGGATCACACAACAGCGTAACAGTAATGTCTATAGTCAGTAACCACCTGCACGTTGGGCCTGTCACTGTGTACAGTGCAGTCGGCATCACTGCCCTACACACCATAGGCAGTGCTGTGTCCCTCACACTACTGGCCCCCTTGCTACTGTAGTGTCTGTTGTGCACTGTAGCATGCCCTACAGTGTGACAGTTGCATGCAGCACCACCACCACCTGTGCCTATGCTGTCTTGTCCCCTGGGGTACAATATACTATGCTATGCTATACTAATTACATGTAGCCTGCAGCTATCAACATGCGCTGCCAGACTGAACTACAGATGGAGCTGCAGTCAGACCTGGCCAGCCCCTGTACTTCCAGAATGGCCTACAGGTGGCTCTGTGGGACCCTGCAGTGACGTAGGGCAAACTGCATGCAAATCAGGGCATAATGAGATGCTAATCTGGATGTTTGCCCAGAGACTACCTAAGTAGGCTCATTTGCATATCCCTTTTGAATATGGCAAAGTTTAGAGTGAGGCAAACGTGTTTGCACTGGGCAAACAGCTTAGCTCTGTGCTAATCCCATGCAAACACGTTAGCTCCGTGCTAATGGTTCGGGGAATATTATACTGTTTTGCACACTGTACTTTCCCATAGGCTGCTCCCTGCAGCTGTACTGGGTCCACACATTTGCTGGAACACACATTGGCCACATAGGTCACCTCTAGCTACCTTCATGTCACTGTGCTTTGTGTTGCTGTTGTGGTTTGCACTTCCTGGTTACTATATTCAGAGCTGTCTTATTCCAGAGCTAAGGTTGCCCTGCACTCCCAGCCTAGTTTGCCCGGCCTCATTCCCATGCTGTATTCAGAAGCTGTTTGCCCCAGGCTATTCCTTTTGAATATAGTTTGCTTTGTGCTCCGGGCTAAGTTTGCCCATTGGGAAGTGCTAATTTAGCCCAGGGGCAAAGTTTTGAATATCTGGCTCTATATATCCTTGTATGTTTTTAAAAAAGCTTTAACATGATGTTTTCATAAAAAATTTAAAGGATTTTATCTTTCACAGTAAAGAAACAAAAACTCCTCAGTACTCACAAATAAAATATATTTGTGTTTCAGGACACTATGAAGTTAACTGATGCAGAGTATCATTATTTATAGTTTTCTAATTAATATATAAAGATTTAGATTAATTGCTCTATCCTTAAACAGAGTTGTCAGGAAAATGAAAACTATTTGCAATAATTTGTAAAATGTCAGTCGTCACCAAGATATTAACTATTACTGCCGAATGTTTAAATAAGTGGTCCTTTCAAAAGTATTCTAGGCTTTGCCATGGCACATCTGATTTGCACATATGTAGGGCTTTGTGACATAGGGTCCAATTGTCAAGAAATGGCTCATTGTGTTAGCAATGACGTTGCTCTTTCATCTCCTCTATGCCATGGTCCACCCGTCTATAATCAACCCTGCTGTTCACACATGGGTCAGAAGTAGAATCCTCCCCAGCCTTGCATGAACATGTAATAGAGCTGTTCAACAGTTCTGCACAAGCACCATGAACCTCCATGCACTGGTGTAAAGCCCTTGGTGGCCTTTGAATACAGTTGTGCTGGCAGATTTCTGATCAGCATGCTTCTTGACAGTCCCTGTCCTGAGCACATGCAGGAAGGACACTACTTGTGAACATGGTTGGGTCGGAGGTTGCTCAGTATGCTGAGAAAGGAAGTATGAGAGTACATTCTGATTGTAGTTCCTAGATGGTCCTTAACATGACATTTAATATGTAGTGTTGGGGCTGAGTAGAGGGTCTTTAAGTTATTATTATTAACATTTGTTTTCTTTACAAAAAAGCTTAGCAAATGCAATCTAATATTTTTAGGATTCCCAAATTATATGTTGACAAGGATTCCAAGTTATAGTACTTCTGCCCATTTCTGGAACTGGAGTCATAGGCCATAAGAACCTTGCCTAAAAGCAACTACTGAACTCTAAGGAAAAAAGGAAGAAAGAGGAGGGAAAGAGCATCTCAAGAATATTAAATGGGGCAACACCACTGGAACCATAGCCAGAAATGGTAGTCCATGTCTGTGGGTATAGAACAACAGGGTTATCTTGAATCAACTCAAAAAATAGTAAATACAAAATAAAGTTATAAATTACATTTTGACCACAAAGACAGCTTTAGGGATGATTTATAAGGTATGCAATAAGAGTTAGAGCAGCAGTACTAAATAATCAGGAAGTGATTATCAAAATTCTGCTTTTTGGCTGGAAGCATGCAGCCATAGTTCTGGTTTCCACATCTGTGAATATTTTTTTCTAATGACCTGTAGTTTTTTTTAGATATTTAAAATTGATTTCCATTGTTGTGGATCCACAGTAAATATGGCTGCTGCCTAATTTTCAGCCAGGCTTCTTATGTTGCATCATGTCATTTGTTTACTTCTGTGGGACCCTGTGCTGCACATTCCTGCTGTTCCTGTGTAGTACTGCGAGTCACGTGCATGTGCAGTTGGCAGCAGAGAATTCCTGTTCAACATGGTGGGTGGAAGAAATGTAAACAAAAACAAAGAAAAACAGAGCAATGTACAGGGTGCTAGTACAGTGAAAAGAAGAACGATTACCAGATAAGTGCTCAACAGAGCACAGGGAACAAACTGTTGCAAAAGATCCAATTTTTGTTATCTATGTAGTAAGAACTATCAGAAAAAAAGTTTTAGTTTGTTTGTCTCAACAGCATGTTTTTTTCAGTTTTACAAAGAAAAGTGCAGCAGAGTAAAAAGAAAGCATCTTCACCAACCAATTTACAGAAGATAATTATAAAAATTATTTTTCCACTAGAGATAATATGAAGCCAAAAGTGTTTACATTGTCCCTTTATCCTAACAAATAATTAAAAGGGCATTTCTAAACAGTCCACTGAAGGGTAAATTAATTAATATTTATGACTACACTTTGGATACCGGAGACAATTACTAGAATGAATGCTGGGTATAACTTTTTTTCTATAAGGCTGTAAGATATACTGCCTATAAATATGAGAAATGCAGATTTTGTTAAAGATGATGGCAATGAAAGCTCAATGAAGACGCATATTGGGTTGTCACTTAATTTTATGCATTGTATTAGGGGAGTGCATTATCTTCCAAAACTGAGACCTTCCAAAATGTGTTTTTACCCATTTCATGACCTGCATTCTTGGTGCTTTCTTCAACTAGGGTACGGCACCTGTTCACTACTGTGTGACAATCATGACCTGGAAGGGTGGAAGGTAAAAGGTAGGCCTAAACTAGGAAGAGAACCAACACCCTATCTAGGGTAGTAGTATACGAAGAGTTAAACAAGGCAGCGGGGAACACAAATAGAAACAAACAAATGAAATGGGAAAACTAGAAACACCCCATTGGGGGTAAAGGTACAAAAATATTCCCAGGTAACACTGGGAGAATAGAAGTTGAGAATGCTGGAAGTGGTGCAGTGTAGTGGCTGTGGGGTGGCAGTTTTCAGAGAGACCTACTGGAGACTGTGATGCTGCCCCATCTGCATGCACATCTCTGGGTTGAGAGAGGAAGTTGCTAGACTCCAGGCTGGGATTCAGGTGACCTCTTCTCCCACCTGGGAGCCACCAGGTTGGCCACCATTGCCTCAGAGGATGCCAGAGAGTAGGAACACCTGAATTGTGTGGGCTCAGGAAGGGTAGGCGTGGTGGGTCAAAGGCACATTCCTTAACTGGTACCTCTAAGTAATCCTATGCTGCTTTGGCAAGGCAGGACTGCCAAAAAGAGGCACCCATGGTAAAGGCCAGGGAGGATGTGGGGGTTGTCTGTAGTGGTGACCCCAAGAAGGGTGGAAGAGGACCCCAGAGGAGGAAGAGGAGGAAGCAACTTCTTGTGGGGGACTCAATTGTGAGGGGGGACAGATTTGGGAATAAGAAAGGGAGGGAAGGGGGAGGTTAGGTGTCTACATGGTAGAATGACCCGGAGGGATGGGAAGCAGATCCTAAGGAACACTACAGTGGAAGGGTGGGAGGCAGAGCTAGATGTCATTGCCCATCTGGGGACTAATGACCTGGCTAGGGATTGGGCTAGGATAGTAGAGGGGGAGTTTACGGAGCTGGAGAAGAGTCTCAGAC
This sequence comes from Neoceratodus forsteri, assembly GCA_016271365.2. Taxonomy (NCBI): domain Eukaryota; kingdom Metazoa; phylum Chordata; order Ceratodontiformes; family Ceratodontidae; genus Neoceratodus; species Neoceratodus forsteri. The sequence goes on from JADMNL010000024.1 coordinate 213,317,097, forward strand.
AAGTAGTACACTCAGTGGCTTACTCTGAGGTGCTGCCTGTCTATGACAGGGGGGAGGAGAGGGATCTCCACACCAGGAGCTTCAATTCATGGCTGAAGGAATGGTGTAAGGAGGAGGGGTTCAGCTACATTTGAGACTGGAGACCTATTAGGGACTATATAGGGGTGATGGCCTGCATCCATCCAGGAGGGAAACCACAGTCCTCAGTGGATGGTTTAAATGTTACTTTGATGAACATTTAAACTAGCAGAAGGGAGTAGTGGAAGAGATTGGGGAGGCAGGAACTGCCACCTTTCACAGGCTGAAGTAGAGAGTAGGGAGAACCTGAGAGGAGTGCAATCCCCTGGGATGCTAATTAATACAGGGAGCGGGGTGGAAGAAATGAAGGTGGATGGGAGCAGGTGTTTTAAAAAGGGGGGGAGGAGGGGAAGCAAAAAGGAAAAAAGGTGGGTAACAAGCCAAGTGGTAAAACCTGGAAAGCCATGTGTGTGAATGCTAGAAGTCTAGGAAATAAGATTCTAGATCTAGGGGCTACAATGACAAAGGCCGATCTGGATATTGTGGCCATTACTGAGTCATGGTGCACTGAAAACCATGACTGGGACATGGCCATATCAGGCAGTACTCTGTTCAGGAAGGACAGGGTAGGAAGGAAAGGAGGTGGTGTGGTACTTCATGTGAGGGAATTGAAGTGACTGAGATACAGGGAATACGTGGAGGGGGGGCAGAGGTATTGTGGGTCACCCTAAAGATGGGGAATGGAGCCTCTGTTTGCACTGGTGTGATCTACAAACCTCCAGCACAGGGGGAGGAGTTAGATAAGGTAAGCCCCAAGTAAAGCTGAGGTTACAGGGCTGGGGATGCTAGTAGGATGGGGCTGGCCTGGATGGGGAGGACAAAGAGAGCAACTAAGAAAAAAGAAAGGATCAGCTTATACAAAAGGAGAAACACAGCCTACTATACAAGAAATAGTTACACAATAACCAGGAGAGCCAGAAAAGGCATCTATACAGTAGCAGTAAAAAAATCAAGTATACAGCAGAGTTAAAGGTAAACAAAGGAGTGTTGAGATACACTGCCAGCCCAGTTAGAATAATCAATCAAAAGTACTTACACAGTGCAATATTACACAGTAATGACATTACACAAAAAAGTGAATGGCAAGGACATTACCGGGGCACAAAGAAGTTGCCACAACTGTGACAAAAATTAGCTCCAGCATCAAAAGGTAAACAAATGAAGCATGAGGGAGCAGTCAGGTGCAGTGATAAATGGCTTGGGAAAACTGGTGGATATCTCTGTGTCCATCCTGCCCTGTTGGGCAGCAGAGAGTCTGAGGGTCTGTCTGGTTCCTGCTACCACCAAACTGGATGAAGGGTGATGCTGCCCATGGCTATGTGGTAGAGTCCCTGCTAGAAGAGGTTAGTTCCTGGGTAAAGGAGGCTGGTACAGTCTCCAAGAAGTGCTCTGGCTATAGGTCATGCCACAAATGGGAGAGATCTGGGGAATGAAGATAACAGAAGAAGAGCCATTTCCCAAAGTGGTAGCAAAAACAGAAAGGGGAAAAGGGCAGGTAACTTTAGTCTTGCTTATCAATCTGTGACGTACTAAAAAGCCTAGCAATTCATAGTATTAATTGTTCAGGTCAGAGACCTGATTGTTCTGATATACAGTATATAGTGACAATCTAGATAGTTTTGTCCATCTCTTCTGCTTGGGTAGACACACCTTCAGCCTTTGCTGCAAATCACAACTGGTACCTTGTGTCTCAAAGGTAGCATCTCTAACCATTCAGCTAATGGGAAATGTCCCCTAGCTGGGAAGTTAAGAGAGCTCATTTGACTCCATACATTGCAATCTCAGTAACCCCCACCACAAGTCTCTTTGCTGCTACAATCACTCAGCACTGTATTACCTGTTGCACTGAACTGCACTCATTTTGACTGCACTTCTCTTCACATTCTGTTATTTCTCATATACTGTACTACATACTGTAAAGGAAACCCAGCAGAACAAAGTCAGACAAATAAAAAGACAGACAATTTTAAGGGAGCAAACTGGTAGAGTCTTAATAACTGTCAATATAGAGCTGCCTTCACTTGTGGGCCAGCCCAGAACCTATTCGAGTTCCAAACAAAACACAGTCAGCAAGTTACATAAACATGGAAACACAGAATTTTTTGGCAGAAATGGACCGGTAGGCCCATCTAGTCGGGCCTATTTTCCCATTCTGTTTCTAGACCCTGGACCCTATTTGGTCACATGTGTCCCCCTCTCCTCCCTTTTCTTCCTTTTCACTGCAGCCACTAATGGTGATTTAACCATCTGCCAAGTGAAAGCAGTAATAGTTCTGAACACTTTGTCCTAAACTGGATTGGAGGAAGCTAGAATTTTTTCATCAGTGTATTACATGACAACAGGAATGAGCCTGATGCTGCACACACACACACACACACACACACACACACACACACACACACACACATATACACACACACACACATATACACACACACACACACACACATACACACACACACACACACACACACACACACACATACATACACACACACACACACACACATACACACACACACACACACACACATACACACACACACATATACACACACACACATACACACACACACACACACACATATACACACACACACACACACACACACACACACACACACACACACACACACACACACACACACACATACACACATACACACACACACACACACACACACACACACTGAGCAGGCAGAAATGGTTCTGAAATTATACTTTAAAGTGGATTAGTGGGAGCAGGGCTATAGTACTTGTATTACTGCCTTGCCATATCATGACTGGTTGTTATGTTAATGTGGCCCACACTGGAAAGCTGCTAGGGTTTCATAAATTATGTCCAAAACGTGCTTGTTGAACAGAGGGACTCAGAGGGCAGACCTTTTTTTCATCAGTGCATTACATCACAAATGGTGTCACAGTTCATACTGGGCAGCCTACTATTGTTCCACAAATTACGTTCAAAATTGAACAGTTGAGTTGAACAGAGGGAGCCATTTGTCCAGGCCTAGAAATGACTGCTGGATGATACTGAATAGTTCTATGGCATATATATTATATATTCATTGCAAAAAAACGTAGTTAATGCATCAGTTAGGGTTGATAGCACAGTGAAACAAGTATGGAAATGCGATGTTAGGGTTACCACCCCTACCACCCCACCCCTCTCCACCCTCCACACAACAACAGACGTTGGTGTGTGCCATGGGGTCATCAGACCCAACTCTCACTCCATTCCATGTGTAAATAAGCTGACATGCTACAGTATAGGACAATGGGGTGAGAGTTAGGCCTGATGACCCCATGGCACACCCCAATGTCTGTTGTTGTTGTGTGGAAGGTGGAGGGAGTGGGGGTGGAGTGGTAGGGATGGTAACCCTAACATCACATTTTCATACTTTTGTCACTGTGCTATTAACCCTAACTGATGCATTATCAAAGTTTTTTGCAATGAATTTCCCTTCTTTTTGAGAAAGTGTAATATAACAGGTAACTTGCACGTGTTTGTGGAAGCGCAGGCCCACCGGGCCCTGCGTGCCCTTCACATTGTCAATTTTTTGCATAATGGTATAAGTATGTGGAAGTGCGGGCCCACTTATGCATAAATGCAGAGCCATACACCAGCCCCACAGTACTGAAAAGGAACCCTTGTAACACTTATTTGGCAATATCTCAGTAACCGTAGCAACTAAGGAAAAAATTCCACTACAGTTGTGATCATGACTTCGAAACCTCCACACATGCTTAGTCCAAGCTGCAGGTAGCGAAAAATCCATATCTCAAATCGTTTTCGAGATATGGGCACCGAAAGACACCGCGGGAGTCACAATGTAATCCTATGGGAAATTTCTCAACTTTGGAATGCTGTAACTATGGGTCCGTTGAATGTTTTGGGACCAAAGCACCAAAAGACAAATCTGTGGGACCAGGGCTTGCCACCCTGCAAATTTCAGCCCAAAAGCACAATCCACCTTGGCCCAATGAAGTGACAAAGAAAACAGCACATGTGAAATGTTTTTGAACATTGTTTTCATGAAAATAAATGTTTTCACGACACCCTTATACCTTGTAATGAACTCTTTTCATGCACAAAAAAATGCCATCAAGCCACCTTTTATTTTGTGCATGATCATTTTCGTGCACACAAAAAATGTTTTTGCGAAAAGAAAATGGCAAAATGGTGGAACATTTTTGGAAAACATATTTCCAGGCTACCTACACAAAAACTGATGCCAGGGTCACGTTCCTCAGGGCCCGATTAGGTAAACACAAGTGCTGGTGTTTACCAAGGGTCAGTATTTTTCGATTTACAGCTTTTTTTCTCTCACTAACTGAAAACAAGATGGCAGCAGCACAAAAACAAAAATCCAGAGCATGAAAACAAAAATGTTGTCGCAAAAGTTTTCGCGGCGCACATATAAATTTTTCCATAGGCTAAAATGGGACATGAAAAACTTGCATAACTTTTTAATGGATTAATATTTTTTCACCGAATCTTTAGAAGGCATCACCTTGACCCAGGCCACATATACACATGCACATTTGAATCCAAACAGATGCATCTTTCAGTCTATTAAGCCTGATGAAAAAATGCACAAAAGTTGAGGATTTTTCACATTTTTGACACTCTGCAGTTCAGCAACCATATATCTGACTGAAACGAAACTTTCCAGCTCCAGAGATATATGGTTGTATGCTGTGCATGCAAAATTTCAGGCAAATCAGACAAACGGTTGCAAAGTTATTATAGTACAAACTTTGGGGTTTAATAAATATATATATATATTATGGTAGCACGGTAATGCTACCATAGTTAGGGTTGAATAGCCCTTTTAAAGTTAAATGGTGAAACTTTGCACCTTAATACCTTTGCCACCATTCAATGGATTTGCCTGAAATTTGGCAAATAACCATGTAACCATAGATCTCAGGATCTGCCAACTTTTGTATTGGTCGGATATACGGCTGTGGAGTTATTAAGCAACATCCATGCATGCAATTATGTTTTGTTGCGCATTCTTTGCTCGCACCTACAGGTCACACAGTTTGTGTGACTGGTCCAAAAACTTCAGGGAACGTGAGGCCGGGGTCTGAAATGTGCCTTTTGAAGATTTCATGAAACAATATTGAACGGTTCAAAAGTTATTCAAAAAACAAGTTCCCATTATAAGTCAGTGGAAAAAGTTAACAAAAAGTTCGACACTTTCGCAAATGCACTTTTTAGTGTCACAAACGGCCCTAGTAGTGTCGCAAATCTGCCATTTTGTTTTCAGTTACTGATCAGAAAAATGCTTGGCGTTTAAAATTGGGACCCTCTAGGAACACAATTATTTTTGTGTTCACCTAGTCAGACCCTCAGGATGCTAGCCATGTCTTTATTTTGGGGTTAAACACCCCAGAAATACATTTTCCAAATTTCTGGGAAAAGTAGTCTAGCAAAGAAGTGTCACACGTTTGACACTTTCACAAATTTTGGCAAAAGCTTTTCGCAAATCACACTACTTTTCCAGGCTATGGCAAAATGACAGGAATTCTTTGCTACCCTGCTGCAAAAGAACGGTTTGGTCTTTTGAGCTGAAATTTGGAAGGAAGGCAGCCAACATCTCACAGATGTGCTTTTTGATGGTTTGGTGAAAAAATATTGCATGGATGCAAAGTTACGGTACTCTGAAGTTGACATTTTTTCCCATAGACTAACATGGTGGCATCCGCCGCGCCTTTCGGGGCTTGTACAGTATCTCGGAAATGGTGCGAGATACAGAATTTTCGTTTTGACAATGCGTAGCCCTGTAGGGTACACATTTTGTGAAAACCTAGCCAGGAAAGTCATGAATCTTGTGAAATTTTAATTTTTTTCCACGTTGTACGGTTACTGAGATATTACCATTTTAGTATTGCAACTGCTCGTTTTCTGCTCCAAGGCCCATTATTATGCATACTTTCTTTGTTTTCACTGTGTTTCTTAATGGAGCTTGTGAGGAAAAATACAGTGTGTGCTCCAGTTACTGTTACATGTAGGCTTTACACTTGTGTTTCTGTGCCCATTTGCATTAGCATTCCCGTGTACGCCACCGTGTGCGGTACCCTTTGCATTTGCGTTACTGTTACCATTTATGTCTCCACTACTGTTTGTGTTTGTCTTTCGCTTAGCATTACCATGCACATTACCATTTCTGTTGCCTGCCGCCATTCCATTTTCGTTTGCGTTTGTCTTTCGTTTTGCATCACTGTTGTTCTTACCATTACCATTTGCATTTCCAATTGCATTCCCATGCCCGTGTACATTACGGTTTGCATTTCCATACGCACTTACGTTTGCATTTGCATTTCTGTTTTCTTTGGCGTTATTGCTGCTGTTACCATTAGCATTTGTATTTACAATTGCGGTACCATCACCGTGTGCATTACGGTTTGCGTTTCCGTAAGCGCTTGCGTTTGCATTTCTGTTTCCTTTCACGTTAGTGTTGCTGTTACAGTTATCATTTGTGTTTACAATAGCGGTGCCATGACCGTGCGCGTTACCAGTATGCACTTGCATCTCTGTTTGCATCACTGTTTGCTTTGGCGTCACTTTGCACCTGCATTTCTATTAACACTTGTTTTACAATTTACGTTTCTGTCACCATGTGCGTAACCATTACCGCTTGCATTTCTGTTGCTGTTACCATTACTATGTCACAAAAAATCACGTGGTGGGAGCATTCCATTCACTATTTATAGTCCTCATTCTCAAAAAGGAGGGAAATTAGAGGCAAAAAACTCAGTTTAATGCATCAGTTAGGGTTGTTCCACAGTGACAAAGTGAGGATTTGAGTGTTGGGTTGAAACCCCTTGCACCCTCAGCCCGCCCCAACCAGAATTGGGGTGCGTTGGGATCATCGGTCCAACTCTTACCCCATTCTCCTATGCCTCAGCTTGTTCATGCATGTGATGGGGTGAGAGTTAGGGCAAGGACCCAACGACACCCCAATGCCGGTTGGGGGCGGGCTGAGGGGGGCAGGGGGTTTCAATCCTAACACTGAATTTCCTCACTTTTGTCACTGTGGAACAACCCTAACTGATGCATTAAAGGGATTTTTTTGCCTCTAATATATATATATGAAACACAACTGGGAAATGTGGTGTTAGGATTTCCAACTCTAACACCCCATCCCCACCCTCCATGCACCAACAGGTGCCATTGGTGTGCCTTGGGGTTGTCAGCCCTAATGCTCACCTCATTCCATGTGTAAGGAAGCTGAGATGGTACAATATAGGAGAATGGGGTGAGTGTTAGGGCTGATAACCCCAAGGCACCCCCCAGCACCTTTTGGTGTGTAGAGGGTGGTGGTGAGGTGGGGTGTAAGGGTTGGAAACCCTAATACCCCATTTCCCAGCTTTTGATGGTGGGAATCCTAAATGATGTATTAATGAAGTTTTTTTGCAAAGAATCTCCTTACTTTTTGATACAGTATTATTCAAGTCTTATTTGCTCTGGGCTCAGTGCTCCCATCCCTCCATACATATGTACATTTATGAAGCTGTGTAAGTGCAAGGCTCAGAGGACCCTGCACTTACATTTATAGTGCAACAGTGATGAAATTGTCAGCATAGCCATGTTATTACCCCACCTGATGTACCCTGTACAGCAAATTTTGGAATCCCCATCAAAACATAATTCTGTGCAACAGCAACGCCATTCTGCGTCAGTGGTGCGAAAACCTGTTTTGGCTAGGATTTGAAAAATGACAGCTGTGACATACATTGTGTGAGGTAATAAGATGTCTGTTGAAAATCTGGTGTCAAAATATTTTACATTTACAAAGGTATGAGCGTCCATAGCAAAATTGCAACAAGTCATATCAGATGACCTAAAGGTGGGTAAGCAATGTGAAAAGTCAGTAAGGAGAGCCAGGGGGATACTGGGATGCATAGGAAGGGGCATCACAAGTAGAAAAAGGGAAGTGGTTATCCCTCTGTACAGACAGTTTGTGAGACCCCATCTGGAGTACTGTGTGCAGTTTTGGAGACCTCATCTATGCAAGGACATAGACAGGATGGAAGCAGGCCAGAGGAGGGCAACTAAAATGGTGCAGGGTCTGCAGCAGAAACCATATGAAGAGAGAGACTGAGAGAGCTTAATATGTATACTCTTGATGAAAGGAGGGACGGGGGACATGATAGAAACGTTCAAGTATCTCAAGGGAATCAACAAAGTCCAGGAGGGTAGCATCTTTCAGAAAAAGAGATGTGTAAGAACAAGGGGGCACAATTTAAAGATAGAGGGGGGACGGCTCAGGGGTAATGTGAAAAATTTTTTCATGGAGAGAGTGGTGGATACATGGAACAGCCTTCCTGAGGAGGTCATTGGGTCTAAAACAGTGGGGGAATTCAAACATGCATGGGACAGACACAAGGCAATTATAGTGGGGGGTTGCAGTAAGTAGGCTGTTGGTTAACTAGAATCTGCAGCTTATCCAGTAGCTAGGGAATGGGCAGACTGGGTGGGCCAAGTGGTCCTTATCTGCCATCAAAGTCTATGTTTCTATGACATTTTGACCCCAAATTTTCAGCATGTCCTTTTGGAGGCACTACATCATGTACAATATAACTATCATTACAGAAATCATGGCTGAAAGGTGAATTCACCACGTGACCACAAAATCACCTTTCAGGTGGGAGTTGCATAACAACAGTCATAGTGTTCATGAGATGGAGTTTCCAAAAGGCTATGTTGAAAATTTGGGGTAAAAATGTTTAAAAAATGGCTGAGTTATGAGTAAAAGTTGAAACCCCCGTTGAAATACATTAGACCGCATTTACTTAGTTTCTCATATTGCAGTCGCCGGTTCCATCAGCAGGGCGTGTCTTCAATCGGAAGAGCAGATCTTGAACCTGGGACCTCTTCAGGTGAGTGAGAGTGTGTGGGGGTGTCACATGGTGTGCGGAAGTGGATGCACAGTGGAAGGTCGGGTGGGGGTGTGGGGGTGATTGGGGAATTACATTTTTTTTATAGGTTAAAAAAATTAAAAAAGACATCAATGGACAGTTTTCTTATTTTCGGCATGCAAGCAACATGAGATGGTGGGAGGATGCCACTGACCACCAACGAACATCAAAAATGGGCATCGGGGATCAGGGTGGGAGGGCCACTAGACCACCAGGAAATTATATTATAATAATTATGACAGTAATACCAGGGATCATGGATGGAGGGCCACTAGAACACCAGGACAAAATATGTAAAATAAAAAATAAATAAAATATAATAAATATACATAAAAATATGCAAAAACATAAACTACATGAAATCAGAAATGTGGTGGGGAATTACATATGCAATGACAGATTGGGGCTAGAGAGGCACTCACAGATGCACTGTACAACAACAAATTGCGGTACAATACAGAGCTTTTACACAAGTACCAAATGGTCTTTCACAGTTTAAAAAAAACAAGGTGTTTTTTTTATGAAGAACTGTGCCACAATTTGTGGCAAAATAATGCCTAGGATAAAATAAACACATTTCTGGGTATTGTAGTAAAAAACTGAGCCCGGAATCCAATTCCTTGGGCTCCAAACAGGTAAACACAACTGTTTGTGTTTACCAAGGGGCAGTATTTTTTGAAATATTTAAGTTTGTTTGACTTACTAACTGAAAATAAGATGGCAGGAGCATGAAAGAACATGCCCCATTTGTAAAAGAGAATGACACTTTTGCAAAAGAGAAACGCACTTTCACACAGGACATCTAACATTCCCATAGGAAATACTGGGAAACTTTGATATTTAATAACTTTTGGATGGATTAATATTTTTTTTGCCAAACATTCAAAGGACACATCTGCAACCCAACTATAAGGGTGTGACCACACCCCTATAATATATTTATAAAATGGGCAAAAAAATTCCTGAGTCCTGATTGGCTGGAAGCCTTCTCCATCCATGTCCTTATCAGGACGCAACCTTACAATGGGCACTACTTGTGCCCACCAAGATGCAGCACATGGGGAAATCAATCCATGTCAGCACTCTTGCACTGCAGCTCCTCAGCTGGCATCTGATGAAACAGTTGCAGCAAGAGAGCGGTGGCAACAACAACAAGTGAGTATCCAGTGTGCCCAGTCCTGCACAAAATCATCTCAACATCTTAGTTTTTTTACTCACTGCCCAATCATTCTGTTGCTGCTCCAGGCTTTGGCTCTCACTCCCATTGCTCCAAACTGTGCTCAATATACACAGACCATTTATTTGATGTCTAGACTCCACCCCCACCCCCTTCCTGATCTTTAAACATGAACAGCAACAACAGACAAGTCCCAACCACAACCTAAAGCACTTTTCTGTCACTCAAAAAAATAGAGACTTTATTTTTCTGCTTCACTTCAAGTTCCATGATAGTTATGATTTGAAAAGCACAAAGCAGAAAAACAGTCTGTAAGGGGGTCACAGAGGACACACTCACTCCCAGTCAAGCCACCTGATCAACTTAAATCAAAATGATTAATGACTGAAATTCAGATAAATAAAATAAACTAAAAGGACACAAAAAAGAGCAGTATCTCTGTGTGTCTGATTTGGGGAGGGGGGGTGCCCTGTACTGCCGGTAAAACAGTTCTTGCTCTCCAAGAAATGGTGGCTCTCTGAGTTCCTCACTACTACAGACACCCTTTATCAGAATGTGTGTGTGTCAGTGAGAAATCTAATTTAATACAATGTGTGGGGGCAGAAAACACAGCCTCAGCAGTGTCTCTGTTGTGGGGGGGGGCAAGTGCCAATACTGCCCATGAAACAGTTCAGAAATGACTTCAATAAGGGGGACTATTTTTACTCCTTCAGGTACTGCAGCTGCCCCCCCCCCCATATGGTTTTCACAATACAGACTGCTCAGGTTTTTAATTTTCTTGGCATATTTTTTATTGCTTTTTTTCCATAAATACTTACTTGACGGGCCCATTTTTTAAGCGCAATAAGAGACTCTGAGGTGTGGATTATGGCCTGATAAGAGCACTTCCCAGGTGCTAAAGGCACTCGGCGCAAGAGCCTCTTGCATCATAACGCACCTGGGACATGCTATTATCAGGCCATAACCCAGACGTCATCGTGTCTTATTGCTTGCATCTTATATGGGTGTGGCCGTGCCCCTATAGTTAGGGTTGTGTAGCCTGTTTAATGTTAAACCCCATTTTTTACACCTTATTAATTTTTGCATTCTTGGGTGAAATAGCCCAAAATTTGGCATGCGCAGTTGGGCTACCAGAATCTCAAGGCGAGGAAAGATTTGTGATGGCATCTTACGAACATGCAAACATGAAAAAACACTGGCAGAAAAAGGCCTAAAGGTCTATCAAGTCTGTCCTAGTGTGCAGCTCACAGTATACTTTACTGCAACTGCCCCCCCATATGGTTTTTGCAATACGGACTGCCAATAAAAAAAATGTGGTTTCTTATACTTAACACTGGAAATGTTTTGCTCTCACCTACAGCCTAGACTGTGTAGAATTTTTTCATTATATTTTCAGGGTAGATGGGGCCAATGCCAAGGGTGCACCTTTAGAAGGTTTGGTGAAAAAATATTTAACTGTTCTAAAGTTATAACAATTTTAGAGTTAACATCCTGGTGCGACCGGTAAAAAAAAAAATCTCGAAAGGTAAAAAAACATATACTGTGAGTGGTTATCTGCATGATTTACTTGTCGAGGTGGGAAAAAACAGTCAAGATGGCAACCATTTTATTTTTACTACTTAAACTTACAAGCAGTAAAAGTACATACAAATTATGCATTTAAAAAAAAAACACTTGAACCTAGCTAAACACGACCCATTTAGCTAGATTCTTTTACACTTGCCATAAATACCTTTTCAGAGAACCCAAAATCCGGGCTGCCCAGCTTAGTGACAGAAGCCATTGACCTGTGTTCTCTGTATGAGAACAGTGGGATTTTCTTGACTTCTGCAACTGGAACTTGTGGTACAGACTACAGTGAGAGTACTGAGCCGCTGTGTTCCTGGTGTCTAGTGGTGCCCCCCACCCTCTGATTGCCTTCCCTACAATAAATTTTTCTATGGTGTCTAGTAGCACCCCCACCCTCTGATCCCATTATTTTAGTAAATTTATCTTTCCCTGGTGTCTAGTGGCACCCCCAACCCCTGATCACTGTCCCCATAGTTTATTGATCTTTCCCCAGTGTCTGGTGGCACCCTCACCCTCTGATCCTGAGTCTTGGTGAATCAGTGGTGGGGTCTTCCTTGGGGGTTGTCAACCCTAATGCCCCTGCCCCCTTTGTGGGCCCTGTGTGAGGAAAGGAGATCATATGTGACATTGTTTGCTCATGGAATGGGGTGGGCATGAGGGTTGACAACCCCCAAGAAAGACCCCACCACTGATTCGCCAAGACTCTGGAGACCCAAAACCTTAATTTTTTTTCCTTTTGCTGCTTGAGGGTGGTGGTGGGGCATTAGGGTGGGAAATCCTAATACCACATTTCCCTACTTTCGTGGCATTAATTACTCTAACTGGTGCATTGACACAGTTTTTTGCAAAGAAAATATATAGATATTCATATTCATTGCAAACAACTTTGTTATTGCACCAGTTAAAGTTAAATCAACAAAACTAGGGAAATATGGTGTTAAGGTTTTCAGCCCTAACACCCTACTCCCACCCTGCTAGCAGCAAAAGGAAAAAAACATTATGGTTTTGGCTGTCTTGAATCTTGGCAAATCAGGCCTGGAATCTTTCTTGTGGTTATTAACCCTAACACTCTCCCCATTCCATCAGCAAATAAGCTCAGATGTGCAGACTATATGAGAATAGGTGAGTGTTAGGGTGAATAACCCCAAGGAAGTCACACGTGATCTCCTTTCTTCATGCAGGGCCCACATTTCCCTAGTTTTGTTGGTTTAACCCTAATTAGTTCATTAACAATGTTTTTCGCAATAAATTTCCTTACTTTATGAGTTAGTAAAATCGTATCATCATTCAGGCAGTTAACCTTGGGACCTACATGAACACATCCTTATGATCACAGAAGTGCAGGGCTGTCTGGACCCAGCACCTCTGTACCTCCATTTATGCACATGTGTATATGTGTCTGTATGGAAACACCACCAGAAAAGCAATTTATGTGCTTCCTTGTCATTTGTTTTTTTTGTAGTGATGGACCATTTTCAGTTCTTATTTCTTTTCAAGAACCACTGATCTTTGCATAATGAAGGTAAGCAAAAATTAAAAAGAAGAAAGCCACTCTGGTTCACTACAGAAGTGGCAAGGGCAATAAAGGGAAAGAAAAAAAGCCTTCAGGACATATAAAAGAATGCAGGGAAAGGAGGTATACAGAGGGGAGAGGGTGGCAGGGCAGACAATCAGGAGGGCAAATGCAGATACAGAGGACAGGACAGCTAGGAAGATCAGAAGGGGGGATAAAATGTTCTACAGATATGTCAGTGACAGAAGGAAATCCAAATGGGGAATAGTGAGACTTTAAAGGAGGGTGAGGTCCGGTAGAGGGTGACTTAGAGAAGGCGGACTTAGTGAACAGGTACCTCTGTTCAGATTTTATGGTGGAAAAGGAGGGTAAGGGACCAGAGTTGTGTAGGAGGGGCACGGGAGGCAGGGGTTGGATTCTAGTTCGTTCAGGGAGGACAGGGTACAGGAGGAACTGGGAAGGTTGAAGGTGGAATAAAAAAAAAAATCACCTCCTTTAATGGGGTGGGGGGCTGCTCCAAACAAATAGGGGAGTCTACTATACCTTAGAGCTAATAATGCTAGGCAAAAAAGAGACAAAACAGTGGAACTGTATTCATATGCGGTCAGCAGTTAGAAACTGTGTTTTAAGTTCATAAAAGTGAGCATAGGAAAGTACTTTACCAAAAACCAAAACACTTTATTTATGAACATACACAAAAAAAAAACAACATGGTAACTAACAAGATAAAAAGAAGCAGTTTTTTCACTCTTTCCCTAGTAGAGCTTGCTGCTGATGCATGCACTGCTCCTTGCTGTTATTTTAGTTGGTCGCGCTCATCTATTTCTAGGCTTGACATTGCGGCCATCAGTACAAGGAGAGTACTCAACCAACAATAAATGAAATCAGCAGTAAAGGAAACGCTAAAATGCGATGTCGCAGTAGTAAATTCCAAATGTACCGTGCTGGTTATCAGGTGTGCACCTTTTCCTTTATTGCAGTCAGTCACTGAATGTGTACTATATACAGCACATGCCCATGCATAGCTCAGTTGGTGGCTGGCTGCAGTGGTGAATGGTGGGCTGTCATAGTTGCCAGCTGGGTTACAGGTTGGGGGAGCAGGCAGGTAGGGTACTGTGGGGTGGGGGGTCTGCTTGACCACCAGGTTGTTGGGTATCTCAAGTACCAGGGGATCAGGGCCATTCGCTAGTCCACCAGGGAACTTTCACTTAATAATATGGGCAATCAGGGCTTGGGGGAGACCACCAGCCCACTGGGACATTCTACATGTATAATATGGGTGATCAGGACTTGGGGGTCCACCAGCCCACTGGGGCATTCTACATGTATAATATGGGTGATCAAGGCTTGGGAGGTCCACCAGCCCACTGGGACATTCTACATGTAGTATAATATGGGTGATCAGAGCTCGGGGGGGTCCACCAGCCCACTGGGGCATTCTACATGTATAATATGGGCGATCAGGGCTTGGGGGGGTCCTCCAGCCCACTAGGGCATTCTACATGTATAATATGGGTGATCAGGGCTTGGGGGTCCACCAGCCCATCTGGGCATTCTACATGTATAATATGGGCGATCAGGGCTTGGGGGTTTGCTAGCCCACTGGTGCATTCAATATATATAATATGGGAGATTGGGGCTTGGGGGGGGACCACCAGGTTATTGTAATTGTTAAGTCAAGGGGATAGGGGCTGTTGGGGTGGCATGTATTATGGGGATCGGGACCCTGGCGGCACATTGGTGCAACCCCCAGAGGACACCTAAGTACAGTTACACCAGCCCCTGGCTGGTCTAAATGTACCTAGACAGTTGTCCTCTGTGGGTAGTTGTAGAATACCATTTTAGGGGATGTGACAGCTTGCATCTGCCACAAACCCGCTTGCGCCATGCCACAGCCCATTTTATGGGGCAAGGCTGAAGCAAGCTCACTTTGCTGCAAAAAGCCTGTGTTTGTTGCAGGCTGCTTTTGAAAATAGCTTGGAGTGAATTTTTATGCAAGGTGCCACTTGCGTCTTTTATGTTTGATGCAGGCACCTTGTGTCATTCTAACTGCTTTGAGAATCAGTCCCAGAGTATTAGACATCAGGCTGGGAATGGGATGTCACCTGGGGACCAGTGATCATCATATAGTGTGGTTCAATATAATAACAAAGACAGATTACAACCACACTACAGTGAGAGTCCTAGACTTTAGGAGGGCAGATTTTGTATAAATAGGTGAATGTCCAAAGGATGAACTGGCAAGGGGAGATAACCTAGGTGAAATGGAAGAACAGTGGGCAAAATTATAGAGTGTCATACTAAAGGCTACAAACCTCTGTGTCGGGCATGTGGGTAAAAGTAAGAGGAAAAACAGACAACTGTGGTTCTCAAGGGCAGTGGCTGAGAAGGTAAAGGTTAAAAGGGTAACATTCAGAAGATATAAGGAGACACAGATGAGGGAGGATAGGGATGTGTATGTGCAGAAGCAGAGCTAATCAGGGAAAGCAATGAGGAGAGCAAAAGCAATAACCAAAGAGAGGATAGTCAAAGAAATGACAAAAGGGGGCAAGACAGTTTAGGTATATTAGTGAAAAGAGGAGGAACGGGAGGAATTGTAAGATTAAAAGTGGATGGGGGGCACTCCACAGAGGGAGAGTAGGAAAAAGCAGACATACTAAATATATACTTTTGTTCAGTGCTTGGAGGAAGACAGGCATGGGCAACAAAAAAAGCAGTATACACTCTGTAATGAGGGAAATGGATACCAGTCCCATCTCTGATCAGAGGGTAGTAGAGGGATTAGCTAATCTAAAAATAGATAAGGCAATGGGACCAGAAAGTATGTATCCTAGGGTAAGGGGAAGAACTCACGGTAATACTAGCTGTGCCTCTGACAGTTCTTTTTAAAAACTCACTAGAAACTGGTGGTTCTGGAAGGTACCACATTGCAACAGCGACAGAAAAACAGCGAAGACCATCACAGCGACATTTTCGACAGTTCACTGTGATGGACCACGGGGTTCCTGATGCTGTTGCCTTGGGTGTGTGCACTCCCTCCCTGAACCAACTCTGACTCACAGTTTGTTATCTTAAGTGCAGGGGTGTGGGGGCAGAGCCTCCCACAGAAAACACACTTTTTCCCAGCGACTGCACAATACCAATTGGTGGTGTTGTGTCGTCACTGTTCTGACAGTCACCGCAATCCATGTCACTGCAGCATGGTGGAATTGTTCTGAAGGACTGAAGCAAATGTAGTCCCTCTTCATAAAAAGTAGTAGCAGAGAGGAGGCTGGAAATTATAGGCCCGTCAGTCTGACCTCGGTGGTGGCAAAGTTAATGGAGTTTTTGCTGAAAGAGAGGATAGTGGATTATCTTAAATCTAATGGATTACAAGATCAGGGACAGCATGGGTTCACAGGAGGGAGGTCATGTCAAATGACTCTGATAGACTTCTTTAATTGGGTGACAGAGGAAGCTGGTCAAGGTGGTGCAGTGGATATTAATACCTAGATATCAGCGAGACGTTTGACTCTGTTCAACACAGAAGACTATTAAACAAACCTGGAAGCTTAGGAGTGGGTCTAAAGGTGTTTAGCTTGGGTAAGAAATTGGTTATGGGATAGAAATAGAGGGTAGTAGTAAACAGCATTCACTCAGAGGCTGGGAGGGTGAACAGTGGGGTGCCACAGGGGTCAGTTCTGGGACCGGTCCTTTTTAATGTACTTATTAGTGACATTGCAGAGGATCTGGAGGGGAAGATCTGCAAATTTGTAGGTGTTACCAACATTTTTAACAGGGTGGACATTCTGGGGGAGGTGGAAAGGATAAAGAGAAACCTGAGTAAGCTACAGGATTGGTCTAAGGTGTGACAACTTGATTTTAATGTGAAGAAAGTGCAAAATAATGCACTTGGGGTACAGGAGCCAAGAAGCGGAATAAAAATTGGAGGAGTGATACTGACAACAACCAAGCAGGATAGTGACCTTAGTGTAATTATCTTGAATGACCTTAATGTAGCTAGGCAGTATGACAAGACAATTGGGAAGGCTAATGTGATGCTGAATTGCTTAGGGAGAGGGATCACTAGCAGAAGTAAGGAGGTTGTGTTACCTCGTATAGGTCACTAGTGAGATTTCATCTGGAGTACTGTGTACAGTTCTGGAGACCACATCTGGTCTGAAGATCACGTCTGGTTTCATGGCTCTGATGTGCATGACTTTGGTTTAAGCTTTCAAGGTAGGACTGAGTTGGTCCGAAAGCTAAAACACTTTGTTCTTTTTGTTACATCTATGTTGGACCAATAAAAGGTATCAAATCATTTGCTTCTAGATTTGCATTTCTTGGCATTGAAGCCAAGCTGTCAGATCCCAGACCACCTCTCAAGCTTTCTTTGTCAGATCTTCCTGTAAGTCCTGTATCCCTGTGTCCACCCTCCCACAGTGCTTGGTGTCATCCATAAATAGGCACATTTTGTCCTTAATGTAACCCCAATATCACTGATGAAAACATTGAACAATACCAGTCCCAGCACTGAGCCCTATGGGACCCCATTGGTGACCTCTCTGGTGCTAGATAACTCTCCCCCACCACTACCCTCTGGGTCCTGTTCCTCAGCCAGTTTTCTACCAATCTGGTCATCCTTTCCTGATCAAACTCTTGTGCGGCACTGGGTCAAAGGCTTTGCTGAAGTCAAGATAAAGGATGTCCACCACCTAGCCCTTATCTGCTGTCTTTGTGACCCAGTCAAAGAAGTCAATCAGATTTGTTTGACACGATCTCCCTCCCATAAACCTGTGCTGCCTTGCATCCTGGAGACCAAGCTCCTTTTGGCACTCAACCAACCTTTCCTTATATATAGTCTCCATGAGCTTGCACCTGACTGAGGTCAGAGGGACTGGCCTGTAATTCCCTGGGTCATCCTTGGGACCACTCTTATGGAGTGGCTCCACATCTGGCATTCTCTCATCCTGTGGTGCCACAATTGACTCCAGTAAACTTTTGAATAGGCCTGCCAGTGGCCCCGCAACCTCCTCTGCCAGTTCCCTCAGTACTCTTTGGTGTATGCCATCCAGGCCTGGGGATTTGTCCATCTTCAATGCCAGCAGCCCCTCCTTCACTTTATCCTCCTCTACCTCCACATCAGCATTCCCCTGTCTCCTTTTCTCCCTCTGTAGGCACTGGTCCATTTTTCTTCCTGTTGAAGATAGAACAGAAGTATTCATTCAGTACCTCTGCTTTCCCCGTTCTCCTCCACCCACTCATCCCCTTTCCAATGCCTAACAATCCCATCCTTCTTGTCCTTTTTCTTGCTTATATAGTGAAAAAAGGTCTTTCCCCCTTCTTAATTCCCTCGGTTATCTGCAGTTCATTCTGTGCCTCACTCCTCTGGACCACCTTACATGCCACACTGGGCAACCTTAGGTAATTCTCCCTATCCACCTCACTCTTGGTCTGTCTGAATTTCCTATAGGCTAACTTCCTGCTCCTTACTGCCTGGGTGACATCAGAAATGAACCAACTGTGTGCTTTGTCCCTTGAATTATTCCACTTCATCCTAATGAGCTCCCCTGTGGCAACCATTACTCCAGCCTTAATGATGGACCACTTTAGGTCCACCCCTATATCTGCTCTGTTGCCCGCCAGGTGCCTACAGGGCATAGAAATGTATTCATGCTACATTGTCGTCATGTGGTATCATAGCATCAACTTTTGTATGTAATAAAATTGTATTTGTTTATGGTTGACAGATGATCACATCGTAGAAATCCTGAACATAAACGTCAGGAGTCTTCTGCCTAAACTGGACCTTCTAAATTGTTGGTTGACTCAAGAGTCTTCTGACATCTTCTGCCTCACTGAAACATAGTTATCCACTAAGACACCTGACTCATTCCTGCCATTCCCCAGCTACCTAATCATCCTGCAAGATCGAGGGAAAAGAGGGGGAGGAGTTGCAATGCTTAAAATACAACCCCTCTCCAGCACAATAATCAAAAAATAATCCTGCCACAGCTTGAACGAATTGATTCTAGCTCAAATCACTCTGCCCTCTACTCTCCCTATCTTCATCAGGGTGGTCTATGCCTCTCCTCAGCTTGCCCAGGATGCACTCACAGCATGCATCTCTACCCTCCTGCCTCTTGCAAATTCTGGTGAACTCCAATTTCTGGGTGACTACAACCTAGACTGGCTCCCCCCCTCCAAATCCACAGCCTCCAAAATTGAATCCTACAACCTCACCCAGTTAATTACAGAGCCCACTCGCTATAACACTCAATCCTTAAATCACTCCCTAACTGACTGAGTCCTCTCTTCCCATCCCTACAGAATATCCACAGCTGGTGTCCTGGACACAGCCATAACTAACCATTGCATTACTTATTGCACCAGAAAGATCCAAATGCCTTACTCTGCCCTGTAATAGATCCAAACCTACCCTCAAAACTCACTCGACCCAAACTTTCTCTGACTTGCAGCACTCTAGTTGGGATCCAGTCTACTCTGCTCCAGGTGTTGTTACAGCCCTGTCCCAGTTCATATATATCTTCATGCGTGTCTGAGACTCTCATGCCCAACTCATAAAAGCCAGAGTCATAAATCGCCATCACCCCTGGGGTTACTGCCCCTGTAATTGCCCTCTGCAAAACCTGTGACAAGGCCTGGTCCCTCTTCAAATTCTCCGACACCACAATCCAGACAAGCCTTCAACATCATCAGGAACGACTGTACAAAGGTCATAAGGTGGGCCAAAGCCGACTATTTCAGGTCCCATCTTCACACCGTGCACCACTTCTCCTTCTGGAAGTTAGTCCACTCCCTCAGTGACCTGCCCTCTCAAACCAGCAACCCAAATTTCAAGCATGATGGCCCTACGATATCTGACCCCATCCACACTGCAGAAACCCTAAATACATTTTCCACCACCTGCGCTCCATCTGACCAACCTTCCACCCTCTAGGCACACATATCCCCCCACATAACCTGCCTCATGATACATTCTAGTTCACCCTCGCTGCTTCTGAAGAAGTCCTGAAGGCACCCCAATCCCTAAACCCCTCAAAATCAAGCCCTGACGGCATACTCCCAAGTCTCCTGTGTATATCGGCTCTGGCCATTGTCTTTCCACTCACCTTCCTGTTAAACCTATCTCTCTCCACTGGCACAGTACCCAATGCCTGGAAATCGGCCTGCATCATCCCTCTCCACAAAGGCAGCAACCACCAATGCCCAGCAACTATCGGCTTTTTTCCCTACTCCCAGCCTTATCCAAACTGCAGGGAAAAACTAGTGCAATCCAAGATGACTGATTTCCTCTCCTCCACCAACTTCCTTTCCCCGTACCAATCTGGCTTCAGGCAGCAACATTCCACTATATCCTTCCTTCTTCATGTCACAGGTCACATCCGCTCAGTCACAGGTCAAGGCCATCTCACCACTGCAGTCTTTATTGACCTGGCCTTCGACTCAGTTTCCCAACCCCGCTCCTAAACAAACTTGAGGTCACAGGGCTCACTCAGTCCCCCGGTGCTGTTCAGTGGTTTAAATCGTACCTTGAAAACAGGTCTTAATCTGTTAGAATCATTAATTACACATCCCCCTCCCTCCCCATACTCGCTGGCATCCCCCAAGGCTAGATCCTCAGACCCATTCTGTTTTCCATAATTATAAACAACCTCCCTGTTGTCTGCACAAGATCCCTCATCCATATGAATGCAGATGATACCATCCACTTCACATCTGGTCCAGTTCTAAGTGAGGTTCAATCCATCCTGCAACAGGACTGCCTCTCTTTGCAATCCTGGTTCCAGGCAAACCTACTTAAAATTAATACATCAGAAACAGTTTCTTTGACCTTCAGTACCTCTCAAAGGCTTGCTATAGCCCCCCCCATCACCTTTCTGGACAGTACCCCTCTCAGTGTGGTCACATCCTATAAATATCTAGGTGTATGGCTGGACCCCCTGCTAAATTTCTCATACCATATTGATTCTATCTCCATGAAACTTCGCCCTAAGCTATGTATCTTATACAATAACAGGGATTCATTCCCTCTTCCTGTGAGATATGAATTGCTAGCTAAAATGATAACCCCCATGTTTGATTATGTGGACTTAGTATATTGTACCTAGCCTGCCTCCTCACTTGATAGGCTCGACTCCCTCTTTTATGCTTTCTGCTGCTTTGCCTCCAACTCTCCCCTCAGAATCCACCATTGCTCTCTTCTCTTTACCCTCGCTATCTCCCCGCTGTCCCACTGAAGTCTCATACACTCCATTGCCCTTATTTCCAAATACTGGTTTAACCTTTTCCCCACTTACCTCTCTGAGAAGCTAACACCTGCACTCTCCTCACCATACACCCTATGCTCTAGGGATTCCTGCTCCTTCTCACTCCCTGAACCATCATCGACAGCTGGCAAATCCACGTTCACTTATAGGCTCCTTTCTCTCTCGATCACTCAGTCTTCTCTCCTGTGAAACTCACTCTCACACAACTTTATCAAATCCCAACTATGCCGCCTGCCTGTTGCCTGCCTCTCCCCCACCTGCTCCTGCCCCCATATCGACAAGTAACACATCTCTCACCTCTCCTCCTCACTTAGTACCTACTTACTGTTATTACTGCATTCAATCTTAAATCCTTCATGCTCTTTTCTAACGCTTTTAGCATAACCAGTGTCTTCTGCTAATTCAAGTGTTCACCTATGTACCTACCTGTAATATTCCTTTATTTACCTCCTTACATACCTCTGTATGCCAGTGTATTTATATAATCTCATGAGAATGCTTCCTAATTACCTTTTGCACTATTGCCCTGATATCACCAATTGCCTACTATGTATTTTATATTATATTTTTGTATTATGTTTTATTATATTCTATATGTAATTTTTCCTGAAGTTTTCTGCCTCTGGGTCACACCTGGAAACAAGTCTCAGCTCAGTGTGCCTTTCCCAGTTACCAAATGTTTAAATAAATAAAAAAAGTTCTACACTTCAATCATTATATATATACAACAGTTATTATTATAGCTGTATACCTTATATTGTTATATATAACTGTCAGCAAGCAGTTCTTAGGAATACCTGCTGCAAAATATACATACTGTAGAAAGCAGTGCAATAGAATTACACAGACACAATTGTAAATTTTTTTTAAATTGTTTTATTTGAAAATGTATTCAATTGAAAAATTAAAGTATTATATTGTAAGAAAAAAAAACATTTAATTGTATGGGGTAAAAACTATGACACCAGAGAAGGCAACCTCCCCCCCCAAAAAAAGTCTGAAACCATGTGCAATGAAATGTATATTTCTTTTATTATCTATTTCAACTTTGGAAAATACCTTCTTAACCCCAAAAAGTTGGTGATCCTTCAGAATAATGGGACATAGCTTTGCTGGCATATTAGTAGAAAAACATTTAATACTACTACATAAAATGTTGATTTTCAATGTAATAACTACATACTGTACATACACATATATATTTATTAAATATATAAATACAGCTGTCTGATAGTTGACAGGAAACTTAATTGTTGTGCATCATTAACAAACCATGGAGCAAACTTTTTATATATGTACAGATTGGTAGACATATTATAGATATCTTCATTACTCAGTCAAATTTTTTGTGTATGTTTTGTATGTAACTTTTAAGAACAAAACCTGTACTACACACAGTAGTAAGACACGCAGTTTATTCATTGCTAGATGGATTATGAAAAATAATCTATAATTCAACATATTCTTTTTTACATCCACCCTAAGGCCTGAGTGAGTCATTAATTACATTGGTGAATTGTATAACTATTAGCATGTATGTGAATATATAGGGGATACGTGATGTACTGTTGTTGGATAAACCTTTTATTTGAATGAGTAGAGAACGACCTCGGATGAACTCACGAGTGGTGAAGCCACGAGTGAGGTCTTGAGCGTACTTGTTGTGAGTTCAAATAAATGGTTTATCCAGCAACAGCACATCACATGTGTGATTTATGCAATAGGCTCGGTTTGGATTTTCTTGTGTTTTTATTTTATGTTTTTAAGAGGGACTGTTTGTGATGCAGTTGCTTGGTTTTGGGGAGGTTTACTTTGTGAGTTGTTAGGTGGTGTGTAATTTGTGATTGGGCCTTTTTTTGAATGAAGGAGGTTGTGGGTATTTAATTGGTTGGTTGAAGCATGGGAACAGGGCTATGACTGGTCGAGGGGCATGATGTTGGGCTTGTGGATGGGGCCTCCCCTTATGGTGCAGTTTCAGTGCAGTGGGTGAGGCGGCTTCGAGAGGGAATGTTGTGGAGCAGCTTTTTGTGATGGTTTCAGCCTAGTTTGCAGTTTGAGGAGCAGATGGAGGCGTTCTACAGTGCCATTATAATGCACGCAGGGGCCTCTGAATCCTCCTGTCTCTCCTGTATGGCAGCCTGTGTCTGTGCAACATGTTCAATTGTGGCTTCCAGCCTGTTGCGGCAGGCATCTGCCTTGCTGATATGTCAGTCCATCTCATCTGCTTTTATCACTAATTGGTCTACTTGCTCCTTTGTGGTTCTAAAGTCTTTAATTTCTGACCTGATTGCCTGGAGTTCCTGTAGTATCAGGTCAAACTTACTGCTTTTTTTTTGTTGTCTGTTTCTGTTTGGTAGGAGAGAGAGTCTGAACTGCCATCACAATGGAGGCCTATGAGAAAGCAGAATATGAGTGCTTGGCCTCCAGTCTGTCACAGTCCAGCTACTCTGACCTCTCCTTTGATTTTGACGTCTTCTCCATTTTGTAAGGTATCTCTAGTTTGCCTATTAAAGTTGGTTTGGGTTGAATTTGGGCCAATTTAGAGGTATATTTAGAGTTGTCAGGTTGGGAGCTTGTTTAGAGCCCTGTCACTTTCCTCTTTACTCTATCTATGCCAAACCAGTGGTGAGGTGTGTGTATGTGCATGTGATGGGGGAACCATCAAGCATTTCTTTGAAAGGTGTCTCTTGTGCTATGGGACAAGGTCTGAGTCCTAATTTATTATATAGTGCACCCAACTAGACCAAAGGCAGAAAGGGGTGGTGGAGGAGGGTAAAAGGGATGTATGCTGCACTTCTGTTGGCATCAGAGTTGGCTTGGCCGGCCTGCCAGCACAGCGGTTGGATTTCCGCTTGCGACGCTGGTGACCCGGGTTCAGGAACGGACCTGGGTTGTCAGAGGGTTGGCCAGGTGAGAAGGATCACATCCCCGACTGCCGTCCTTCTCCGGGGGAGGGTGGGTGTGTGTTCGGTGTCTAGCGACACCCAGCGGAGGCTGGGTTGCCGAAGCACACCAACGCCCGGATGTCTCAGGGGCAGGGCAGATGCTGGTCATCATTGCACGTCCTCACCCCTGCTTACAGGGGAAAGAAAATCTGGGCTGGGCTCATCTTCATGATGCCCTGCCCCTGGGCCTCTCAATGTCTCTGATACCTGCTTCCCCTGACCAGATACCAGAATTGCAGTGTTAAGGGGCAATACTGCAACCCCACCCTCTGGGGGGCAAGCCAGGGGTGACTGGGGGAAGAAGCGCAGGCTATGATTAGGGGTGGAGGTCCCTGGGATCCGTGACCAGGGCAGACACTCTGACGGCCAGGTACCACCAAAAAGTAGTAAATAAAAAAAATTAAAAAAGAGTTGACTTGAAGGAACGCCCCCTTATGACTTTAACAGAATCCCACACTGTGAGAATGGACCTGTTACAGGAGGATCCATTATGCTACCACCAGGATGGTATACAAGGCATACAGTATGCCTCATGCTACATGATCTACAATCTGTTGCTAAGTTGCAGGGTACTACTCACAGAGTACCTCACCAAACCACATGGGGAGGAGGAGCTAGACCCTAAGTATGGGGAGAACAGCATGATGCCCACCAGGCAGGGAACTCATATTCAGGGAAGGTATGCTAGGCAGAATCTGGTGTTTGAGCAAGGAGCAAAGTGCAGGCCTAGCATGATAATAGATATAATGTATTATATCTAGGTGAACCCCTTGCAGCCAATCAGATCACTTAACTGGGCATTGTGTAGTGACAATGCCTTGCAAATAAGGCAGAAAACAGTTAAGGCCAAATAAACATCCTAATTAGTCTATAAATAACCCAGAAATATTCAGATTACTCAACAAATGACCCAGAATCCAGAAAATTGGTCAATAAATGCCCTCAGAATGTTGAGATGAACAGTTGGCCTTTTTAAGCTTTAAACAACTCTCTGACCCAAAGCAACTGTGATCGTGTGTGTGTGTGTGTGTGAAAATTACCTCACTAAAATAGTGATAATAGTAGGAGATCGACTGGTCAGTCCTCGGGAATAATGTCACTGGCCATCGTGGAACATGACTTTGGCCTTTAGCCTCGGTCTTGGTTCATGGTGCCTAGTGATACTATTCCATCATGCACCTGCTGATCTCATCAATTACTGCTATAATATATCACTATATATTCCAATCTATCTGTGATTGGCCATGTTTGGCATGGGTCACACTTGAATAAAGTATCTAGGACTAGTGGATCAAACTGTAAACAAATAACTAAAGTAAGTAAATAAACAAATCAACAAATAAATAAAGTAAATAAGCAAACCAACAAACAAATACAAAACTAACTAAATAAAGTAAATGAATGAACAAATAAATAAATATATTAGATACAATACAGCACTCCAGCACAGAGGATCCCCTTACTGATGGTCCTTAGACCAGGTTTCTGGGCCAGCAGAAGAGTTTTCACATGTAGGGGGTTATGACAGCCCTGGCTAGGGCTACATTATGCTCTATTTCCCCAGTGCTTTACACTGCTGCTGATCAATTCATAACCTATTTCTGAGGAGTCCAGTGGTGTGCATCAGTGGTTATACCATACTCATATTGTAACTGATGGTGTGCATCAGTGGTTATATTATACTCATGTTGTAACTGATGGTGTGCATCAGTGGTTATACCATTCTCATGTTGTAACTGATGGTGTGCACCAGTGGTTATACCATTCTCATGTTGTAACTGATGGTGTACACCAGTGGTTATACCATTCTCATGTTATAACTGATGGTGTGCATCAGTGGTTATATTATAATCATGTTGTAACTGATGGTGTGCATCAGTGGTTATATTATACTCATATTGTAACTGATGGTGTGCATCAGTGGTTATATTATACTCATGTTGTAACTGATGGTGTGCATCAGTGGTTATAACATACCATGTTGTAACTGATGGTGTGTGCACCAGTGGTTATAACATACTTTAGTTGTAACTGATGGGTGCATCAGTGGTTATATTATACTCATGTTGTAACTGATGGTGTGCATCAGTGGTTATACCATACTTATGTTGTAACTGATGGTGTGCATCAGTGGTTATATTATACTCATGTTGTAACTGATGGTGTGCATCAGTGGTTATACCATTCTCATGTTGTAACTGATGGTGTGCACCAGTGGTTATACCATTCTCATGTTGTAACTGATGGTGTACACCAGTGGTTATACCATTCTCATGTTATAACTGATGGTGTGCATCAGTGGTTATATTATACTCATGTTGTAACTGATGGTGTGCATCAGTGGTTATATTATACTCATGTTGTAACTGATGGTGTGCATCAGTGGTTATAACATACTCATGTTGTAACTGATGGTGTGCACCAGTGGTTATAACATACTTGTGTTGTAACTGATGGTGTGCATCAGTGGTTATATTATACTCATGTTGTAACTGATGGTGTGCATCAGTGGTTATACCATACTTATGTTGTAACTGATGGTGTGCATCAGTGGTTATATTATACTCATGTTGTAACTGATGGTGTGCATCAGTGGTGATACCATTCTCGTGTTATAACTGATGGTGTGCATCAGTAGTTATAACATACTCATGTTGTAACTGATGGTGTGCACCAGTGGTTATAACATACTTGTGTTGTAACTGATGGTGTGCATCAGTGGTTATACCATACTCATGTTGTAACTAGGTGCATGATGTTATATCCTGGTGCTTGTTGCTGTCCTCTTCTCTGTCATATGATGATATGGCCTGGTGCTATCATGTACTGTATGGGCACCCTAGGGGTAGTGTTGGGGGACATAGCATGGCATGGTATAGAATGGAGGGACGGGGAATAAAGGGCTGTATCTCAGCAGCAGCTGTCCTTTGTGGGCTATCTATTTTGATGCCAAATGATCAGATGTTTTCCTTACTCCTTTGTCATGCTTTAAATGGCCATATGTTTGGTGTCAAAGTTAAAATCCATTTAATTGGCTATTCTGGCTAGCTAAAACACATTCAAAATACATAGTGAAATGGATGTGCTCGCATGTAATGAGATCAAGAGGTGTATTCTAAATCTGAGTGGATTCCATATGCATTGTGCTTGTTATGTTGGCCCATATGTGCATATATGTGCCCCCAGACACAGAGTTCAACTGTGATTGCAGGTATTCATAATTCTTTGACATGGCATGTAGCATAACCTGACTCATTTGCACTGCAGTAGACATTTTTGTACATCTTTCAGAATCAACTAAAAACTAAATATTTTTCTTAGGAACAATGAACTAAATACAAACCTAAGCAGACGGTCACTGTAAAACACTTAAGCATCTGGCTGTTTCTTTTGTGGTATACTACAGTACACATTAACTAAAAAAGACTCTCACATTTTTAAACTCCATAAATGCAATAAAATATTGAAAAAGCCTGGTTAAACTAAAGCAATCAGAGCCTGTGAATAGCACCTGACATTAGTATTTACTGGTCAAGTAAAAAGGCGTAACTCAATCAGAGAATTAACCTGAGACAGATTAGCATTTGAATCTAAAATTGAATCCAGGTGAGGATTATGTGTGTTGTTGCTTATCAGGCGGTAGATCAGTTGCAGAAGGAAATATTGTGGAAAGAGGGCTGTTGGTAGGGCCTTGGCTATTGGGAGGATCAAGTGTTGAGAACTGTCCCCAAGTGCTTAGCTAAGTGTTGATCCAATGTGTGAAGGAGAAATTGATGGTGTGTGACTTCTTCCAAGACTGTACCGGAAATGAAATTCTGAACTGATAGCTGACAGCAGATGAGGTCCTGCAGAGCAGTAATGCTGACAGTTGCAGACCAGGAAGTGACATTTATTGTCATGGCAACCATCAGTAGAAGTTGCTGCAAAGCCTCAGGAAGCGTCAATCAGCACGCATTCCAGGCTCCCTGGTGTCTGGTGAATTAAGAGAATGGCATTATGTAGGAGAGTGGCTCTTAGCATTATGTTTTCTTGGCTGCACTAGGTAAAGTGTTTTTGACTGAGATTTCCATTTATGTTTAGAAAAATCTCTGCCTTCTGCTCATGATATAATTTCTCTTTTCTTGATCTCAGAATACATTTTAATACTTTTTTGCATCCCTTTTCTTGTGCCTGTTTCTTCTGATCATTTTTTGTTGTTGTTGTGCGGTACATCTCCTAGACCTCTGTAACCTACATTTTCTCTTATTCTTTTCCTTGCGGCTTCTGGCATTTCCATTTCATTAAAGTTCCTATGTACTTATGGTAAAGGAATTTAACATTGTCATTTCAAACCAACAAATGGAAATGCAGTATGGGCAAATTCTGACTCTGATAAAAATTGTGGTGGGGTGCTATTTTAAACATAGAAAGTAATTTATTGTAGCAGTTTTCAAACTCAAAGATTGTTTCTCAGCAAAATCTAATCAAAATCCAAATGGTGCTGAAATGTATCAAACTATCCTAAGCAGAAGCAGGACCCCACTGGAAATGAGATGTGGCATCTCAGCACTGCTAGCCAGTGTAAATACATTGCTTGTAAAGCAGTTTGGAATGCAGTGCATGACCAATATTAAAAGAATGTAAATGCTATATTTTCAGTTCGGGCACTACCAGTAGCTAATTAAAGTACCAATGGTACCAAAATGTGCCAAAGCCCATATTTCTGTGCAGACTGCATTATAGCCAGGCCTTACACACTATCTACAGCTTCAAATTGGGGTAGAATCTGGCAATAGTATGAAAAAACCCTAACTACACCCAACTATTGCAAATCTATAAATGAAAAGTATTAAAAGGAGGTTCCAGATCTTCCCTAGGTGCACACAAAAAAAACTGAATCGGGGAGTGGTCTGTTCCCAAAGAGGCTGCATTGAAACATTTAAGGTATAGGAACATGAGACCTCTTACCCACAGAATTATTTTAAAAGTCAAATGGTTTATTCATTCCAACTTCAGAAAGAAACACCCTTTAACCCACCAGTGTTTCAGGGTGTCTAGTTACCCCTTCCTCAGGGCAGAAAGTGTTCCTGTGTATGAATTAAACAATAACCAGTTTTAGCTATTTTACACCCCATATGCATCAAACAGTAGTATTTCAGAACATAAGTCTACCTCATCTAAGTTTGTTCATACTAAAACTTTTGTTCCCAGATTGCTGACAACTTTCACCACAAGATAAGTACCACAGCAATGGGCAGATACTGTTATTTTGTCTGCCAGGGAGCAGATACATTTGAACTACTCTCTATTGTTGTAGTGACTAGGAAAAGAATGCTTTTAAATGCTGATAAGAAAGAACAAAAATATGTAGTATGCATAAAGGATACAAGGAGGCAGGAATTTTTCAATTTGTGTGGTATCTTTAATCAAACATAGAATGAAATGCTTCAAACTGATCACAAAGCATCACGGATATATAAATGCTTGTGTGCTTTTTTTTTGGGGGGGGGCAGAATGCTGACTAGAAACAGTAGAAAAGGGTTCAAGTAATGCAACATTCTGCTGCACATGCCACTACTCATACCTCACCACAGACAATTCACACACACTACATGTTACAATAATCTTTGAAATTTGCGTAAAAGAGTATGCAGGATGACAATAGGTGACAACTATTGTTTGCCACCTAAAAATAGTACAGAGTGTTATTTTGGTGTAGTAATGCCAAAACTAGAATTGGGCAGATACTGACTGTTCATTTGTGGATAATTCAGATATTGCAAATTATTGGTAGAACTGTCTAAATCCATTACCTTAGCAAAATGGCTCAAATACATTAGAAAAAAGCAGACTATCCAAGCCTTTGGCTATACTGACAGATTGGAGAGTGCACTATCCATACATCCCCAGCAAAAACACAATGCCCCATGCGTTCTTGTTTACATTTTTCCCTTCCTTGTTTCCAGGCCTCCCTTATATAATGACCACATAGCCTCAATAACCTTTACCTCTGGCTGCAACTCAAAGAGCTCCCTGCCAGGGTAGAACTTCAGGGCAAGTGGGGCCCCATCTGGTCAATTATCCAGTGCTGCCAGTGGTAGGGCCTGGGGCCTGGAAATGTCCTGTCATATCCTGAAACCTGGTATATTCATATTATTGCCTGATCTGCCCCACCAAGAGATATTTATTTATTTAATATATTCGAAGAGTGCCTTTGAGCACAGGCACTCATTTACAAAGGTTCCAAGTCAAAGCATACTTGCAAACAGGACAAAAAACAATTACAGCAATTCCAATGGAATGCAGTCAGTGCAAACACAGCACATAATAGGGTGAGTAGGGTATGATTAAGCCAACGGTTAAGTTGCAGCGTGGGGCACTGCTGGCTTGAAGTATGCACAGAAGAGTGTGTCCATGTCAAGCCATACATCACATTCATTTGATCTGATTTGATCTGATTTGTATATGGGTAAGCACTGTGGTATACAATCCCTTTTACAGGTATGACCCGTGGTCAGTAGAACATATAAGTAAACAGGCATATTGCACAATCCAGACAGCATAGAAATAAAAAAAGTTTCCATGTTTTTTAATTAAAAAATACATTTTAAAAACAATCAACATATCATCAATTCCCTATAATGTGACATTAAAGTACTAGAAAAGTATTATAGCTTGTTAGGTATCTTATGTTTGACAGAATATCATTCCAAATAGTTGATGCAGCATATGCAAACGTGCACTGTTCATTTAGTGTGCACTTATAAGGAACTTTTAACAGAGTCCTATCATAGGTGGATCTTGTTTTAACATCAAGTTTGTGTTCCTTCAGCTGTTCACTCAAACTAGTAGGAATACCTGTTTTCTTTACTCTGAATATGAATTTGGCCATGGAAAGTTTATAAAATAGTGTGACAGGTAGCCACCCCAGGCTATTTATAATATCACAGTGATGTGTATTATTTGATGCAAGAAGTGTGAATTTATCTGTCTTACGCATTAAAACAGATTTCTGCCATAATGTACTTACAGGAGCATTATCAACTATAATAGATGTATAATTTAATATGGCCAGTAATCCTTGATTTGCAATTGGCAACCTAGATTCATAAGTTAAAACGATACAAAGCCTATCAATAAGGCAATTTTTGCATGCATTTTGGCCATTATTGCCAGTATGTGATGGCCATAGTTCAAAGTAGAATCTAATGTGACTCCCAAGTATTTTATATTATTTACATTCTCATAACTAGTACCATCTAAGGACTGAACCTGTAAACAGTTGCTGTTGTCTTTTAATCTAGCTGAAGTTCCAAAAAGCATTGTTTTAGTTTTTTGTTTATTTAGCACCAAATTATTTTGCATAAGCCATTTTTACATAGAATTTAACTCCTCTCTCAATGTCATATTCAGTTCAGGTAGTGATGCCCCTTGCGAATAGATCACGGCGTCATCTGCATACAGTATTAGGTGCACACCCTTGATAGCTGGTGTGACAGAATCAAAAAATATAGAAAATAAGATAGGCCCTAATATGGAGCCCTGTGGGACTCACATTTAACCAATGTCTTTTCAGAGACGCAACCCCCATACTTTACCATTTTAAATCTTCCCATCAAATAGTCAGCAAACCAACCTAATGCTGGTGTTCCTACCACAAGGACTTCTGATTTCTTAATTAATAAGGCATGGTCAACCAGGTCAAATGCATTGGTCAAGTCCACAAATGCAGCCCCAGTCAGACATCCTTTTTCTATGCCCTCGTGGACCATGCTCGTGAATTTGACCAAGGCAGTCTCCATCCCATGTCCCTTCCTGAATACTTGTTGGTTCTGTGATAATAAACCATGAGTTTCCACATATTCAATTAGCTGACCATACACTATCTTCTCCTGAATCTTTGAAAGGGCCCGATAATATAGAAATTGGCTTATAATTAATGAACTCTCGAGGAGACCCTGACTTGTGTATAGGTATTACAAATGAGTGTTTCCACAAGTCAGGCACTTCACCTAATGAGAAACACAGATTAAAATTAAAGCTAATTGGGTAGGCTATTTCGACTGATGCTAACCTTAACAGTGTTGGTGCCAATTTGTCAAATCCACTGGATTTAGCAGGTTTCAGTTGTTTCAATCATTTATACACTTCAGTTCTTGTTACAGCCTTCAGGTAGAACTTTGGTCTTCCCAAAGGCTCAGCTTGTCCAAATGGGGGGCCTCTGTTTGAAGAATCATTGGATTTGAGGTGCTAGGGGTTTGAGCTGGAGCAGCATGTGACACTCTGCCATCTGCTGATGGTTATATGTATGATATTTATAACATAAATAAATGGTCTGTGATTGTCTCACACAAGTCACCAGTGTGTGAGAGACTTGACCTTTGACCTCCAATGTTTCAGTGGTGCTGAAACAGCAGGATGTGAGGAAAAGATCAGGGAAACCACTAATTAAGACATCCTTCCAGAGGAACAGTTTATTACCCCTTATAACCTGCTCCTGCTTTTGAAGTTGGAAACTAAATGTGCACTTCATGACACAGCAGGAAAGGAAGTCACTTGGTTGATCCTTTGTAGTTTTCTCACTTAGAAGAGAAACAGTGACAGATTGTGGGGTTAGTAAATGTCAAAGGAAATGCTTTGATCAAATAGACTCATATTTTGGGAAATTACTAGTTGCTGATTTTCAGTAATAGCATACATCCTTGTGGATACCCATACTCAGATTACAGATTTATCACAGTTCTAACAGTGACCTCATGGGTGGCATCACCAGGAGGTGGAGGAAACTGACTTTTGAATTGGGCTGCACTCTGATAAGTTTGTGCAGAAGGACACACTGAAAAGCAAAGACACACTTAGTCTGTGGACTGGTAACCAGGCATTTAAAAAAAATAATTCAGCTGGAATGTAAGTATTTTCTTTTGGTAGGCGTTTGTGTTCTGTAACTTCCCGTTTATTTTATGTGGCTGTAAGCTGTTGATATAATTGTTCTGTTTTTATTTTACCTATTTTACAATTTTTTGTTAACAATATTTTCTTTGAAATACTGCCTGTGCTTTTTCTCAGTTTCTTTTGTGTGTGAATGCTGAACCTGTGTTTAAGTCTGACAGCTATTAAGAGCTTGAATGTGTTACTAAGCTTGCTAAAAGGTAAGAATATACCTTGGTCCACATTGAGTCATAAGGGTACATTTTGGAAACCTGGCTGGGTGCCACTGGGTGAAAGATTATATTGCATTTCCCCAAAGAGAATATATGTCTGAACCTGTTAACTAGGTATGCTAACATAAGGTTCACTTTTTGACCCTCAGGACTCGATGCTAGTAAGTGATTCAGACCCAAAACAGACAGGAGGGTTACCCTGTCTGTCCCCTATTCACACTATTGCACTTCAAGGTTGGCACTGTGGGAGCAGAGAGCCTGACCTGCGGAGCATGTTTGTGACAGATTTGGTAGGCAGCAGTGCAATTTAAAAGTATTTGGTAACACAAGCATTAACAGTTCAGTGTGTCAGATTAATACTGTACAGCTCACATGCAAAATAAGGCAGTGATTTTTAAAAAGTAAACAGAACTATATCATTGTGCTTACAGTCAATGTTCCCTACCTGTTTTATTTTTTTTTGAGTGCAAGTTAGTATAGCCGTAGTTAGGAAAGAAGATGGCTTCCAACTACAGCGAGTGCACTACAGACCACCTGAGGCAGTTGTGCCAGGAAAGGGGAGTCTAGCATGAGGGGAGAGCCAACAAGCAGAATCTCATGGAGGCTCTGGTAGCAGCTGATGCCCAGAGAGTCGAGTCACAGTCTGTGACCGAAAAGGACTGAACCTTGGGTGTGGAGGGTCCAGGGTCCAGTGCAGTGTCCAGATCCAGTGAAGAGGAAGCAGGACCAGTGCAAGCCAAGGGCCACAACAGCAGGGGAAGGTCACCAGCATTCTGGAGCCAGAAGAGATCAGGCTGAAGATGGAGTTGAGGAGAATGGAGCTGGAATTTGAGCAGAAAAAGTTCCAACTGCAGATGGAAAGAGAGGAGAAGCAGGAGCAGCTTCAGCAAGAGGCAGAGTGAGAAGAGCATGAGTGCCAGAGGCAACATTAACTGGAGAAGCTACAACTCCAAACACCAGCACCAGAGCAGGTAAGTGGCCTGGGGTTAACTGCGACTCCAGGACTGGATTACAAATTAAATTCCAAACTGATAACTGAATTTAAAGAGGGGGAAGATATGGATGCCTTTTCAAATTCCTTTGAAAAAGTATGTATTCAGGCAAATATTCTTAGAGGGTCCTGGATCTTTCAGCTATCCCTGCTACTTACTGGAAAAGCTCAGAATGCATTGGGTCAAATGGACAATTGGGACAGTAATGATTACAGTAAACTTAAAGCTGCACTTTAAAAAAAATATGTGCTAACAGCAGAGGCATACAGAGCTAAATTCCATAAGCTCAAGAGAAGCCCTGACATGAGCTACGAGGAGCTAGCCACTTAACAATGTCAGTTTTTAAAACATTGGTGGGAAGGAATTGAAGCAAACACTGAAGAGAAAACTGAAAATGTTGTACTGTTAGAGCAGTTTTTTTGGGCAAGCCCAGCAGAGCTGAAAATCTAGCTGGAGGACTGAGATCTGAAAACAATGCAAGAGGCTGCTGAACTCTCAGACAGCTATGCCAGGAGCAGACCTGCTCTGAGAGCAAATGGGATGGGTGTGGCAGCACAGAAAGGGAAAAGTGTGCCTGCAGGGCAGCCAAAACCCTCCTTGCCTCCCCCAAAACCAGGTAGCCCCAGGTTACAAAGAAAAGAGCTACCTGAAAAAAGAAATAAATGTTGGATTTGCAAAGAACCTAGTCATCTGGTCAGACAGTGTCCCAAAAGGACAAACATGGCACAGAGTGGTGCTAGAAAAGAAGTGGGTTGTTTGTGTGTCCCTGAAAGCATGACAGGAAACATGAGGGCACACACACACACACAGTCACTGTGAATGGGGTACAGACACATGGGGTGAGGGATATGGGGGCATCCCTGACTTTGGTAAAATGGGATTTGGTAGACCCAGATCAGCTTATAC
This sequence comes from Neoceratodus forsteri, assembly GCA_016271365.2. Classification (NCBI taxonomy): domain Eukaryota; kingdom Metazoa; phylum Chordata; order Ceratodontiformes; family Ceratodontidae; genus Neoceratodus; species Neoceratodus forsteri. The sequence goes on from JADMNL010000024.1 coordinate 213,352,618, forward strand.
CCAATCAATTTGTGACTTTACAGGGATTCACTGGGGAGAAGAAAACCTTGCCACTCGCTAGTGTTCTCCTGGACTGGGGTGAGACAGAGGGAACTGTGCAAAAGGTTGCTGTAGCTGAGACTTTGGCTGTCAATGTATTTATTGGCAACAATCTCAAAGAGGGGATGGTGTGTGCAGTTACCCGCAGCCAAGCTGCAAAGGAAAATTGTAGTTCCCTGGACCCCATAGAAGCCCCTGTGGAAAGCACTGGGAGGCTGGTTCCCCAGCCTGTGTCTCCTGATATCGAGAATAATGAAAGGGGGTTGGAAATCCCTAGGTAGCAGTTAACCAACCAGCAATGGAGGGTTACTCTGAGGAAGGAGGGGTGACCCATTGTCAGATGGTTAGGTAGGGCAGTGATCCTGGATACTCTGATGCTAGAGCTAGGGACCCTAGTTTAGAAACTAAAGGGGACCTGTCCCATGCCTTGGGAATGTGCAAGGAGTTTGCAGCTGCTCAGAAAAGTGACCCTAGTCTACAGAAGCTGAGGGCTTGGGCAGACTCTGACAGAGCACAGGGAGGTGACGGGAAACATAAATTTTATTGGGACAATGGACTGCTGTATACACAGGATGCTAAGACAGAGGGAGGGCTGATGGGCAGGCAGCTTGTCATTCCCCAGGGGTGCTGTGAGCAATGGCTCAAGATTGCACACAATATTCCCATGTCTGGTCTTCTGGGAATCACGTGCACTATGCAGCGATTGGCCCAGAATTTCTATTGACCCAACTTCACCCAGCAGGTGAAGGGGTATTGCCGGTCTTGTCACCGGTGCCAAGAAATAGGGAAGGTGAGTAAGAGAACCCAACCTGCCCTAATTACATTGCCCATAGTTGAGGAGCCATTCCAGATGGTGGGAATGGATATTGAGGGGCCTTTAAATATCCCCAGCTCCTCTGGGAAGAGGTTCATCCTAACTATGGTGGATTATGCCACCTGGTACCCAGAGGTATTTGTCCTATCCTCACTGAGGACAGACAAAGTGGCAGATGCCTTGATAGGGATTTTCTCCCATGTTGGGTTTCCGCAGGAGGTTATCAATGATTGAAGGGGTTCCTTCATGTCAGACCTGATGAAATGTTTGTGGGAGAAGTGTGGGGTGGTGCAGAGACACATGACACCTTATCACCAGCAAGCCAATGGGCTTGTGGAAAGATTTAATGGTACCCTTAAGTCAATGCTCCAAGCATTTGCTGAACAGCATGGGAGGAACTGGGAGAAATACCTTCCCCACCTCTTGTTTGCATACAGGGAGGTGCCCCAAGAGTCGACAGGGTTTCCCCTTTTGAGCTTTTATATGGATGCAGGGTATGTGGGCCCCTAGACTTGATCCAAGAGGACTGGGAAGGCAAGCACACCACCCAGGGAACTCCCATAGTGGATTATGTCCTTTAGGTTTAGGGAAAAGCTGAAGGAGCTTATGGGGACAGCCCAGAGCAACCTGGCAGCTGCCCAACAAAAACAAAAGGTGTGGTATGACTGCAGAGCCAGAGCTCGCTCATACACTGTGGGTCAGGAAGTCATGGTCCTAATCCTGGTTTGGTAAGACAAGCTGCAGGTCGAGTGGACAGGACCGTACAAAGTAGTCAGACAGAAAAATAATGTAAACTGTATTATAGAGTTACCTGACAGGAGACATACACAAAGAATGTACCATGTCAACATGATGAAGCCATATGCTAATAGGGCTGACAAGGTGTTTGCAGTGTGTACTCCTCGGGAGGGGACGGATGAAGGAGACCCCCTTCTGGACTTCCTGGAAGAAATTATGTGGGAGTCCTTTGTGAAGGCAATTAAAATGTCACCCCAGTTGACCATGGACCAGATCCAGGAAGTAAGGGAGGTTTTAGCAGACTTTGCCCAACTGTTTAGTGCCAAGCCTGGACTAACCCCCTTAGTGATGCATGATGTGGAGACAGGGACACAGGTGCACATATGGCAAACAGCATATTGAGTGTCAGAGACTGTCCAAAAGGACATTAGGAGGGAGGTGGAGGATATGCTGGATTTAGGGGTAATCCAGAAATTCCACAGCCCCTGTGACTCACCCGTAGTCCTTGTTCCCAAGCCAGATGGTTCTATTCATTTTTGTTTGGACTATCATGGACTGAATGCAGTCATAAAGTCAGACGCTCACCCAATACCATGGACGGATGAACTCCTAGACAAGTTGGGAGGGGCGACATACCTTACAACTATTGACCTAACAAAGGGGTATTGGCAGGTAGAGTTAACTGCCAGAGCTAGGGAGAGGTTGGCCTTTATCACTCCATTATGGTTATTTGAATTTAAAGTAATGTCTTTTGGAATGAAGAACGCCCCGGCTGCTTTCCAAAGGTTGATGAACCAGGTGTTAAATGATGTTGAGGAGTACACTGTGGCATACCTGGATGACATTGCCATCTTTAGTGCCTGCTGGAAGGAACACTTATCTCACCTTAGGGAAGTGCTGGGCAGGAAACAGAGGGCCAGGCTCACTGTAAAAGCTGAGAAGTGCCAGGTGGCCATGGCTGAGGTGGCATACCTCTGGCACAGTGTTAGGTCGGGGACAGCTCCATCCTAACCAAATGAAAATAGAGACAATCTAGGCATGGCCCAGACCAGAAACACAGAAGCAGGTCATGAGTTTTCTAGGGACAGCAGGATACTATAGGAAATTTGTACCAAATTACAGTGCCCTGACTGCTCCCATATCTAGCCTGTTAAAGAAAAGGATGACTAAGAAAATTACCTGGGAACCAGCCTGTGAAAAAGCCTTTACCAAACTGAAGGAGGCACTGTGCAGTGCTCCTGTATTGACAAGTCCAGACTATAGCAGACCCTTTGTAGTCCAGACTGATGCCTCAGATGTGGGTATTGGGGCAGTGCTGAGTCAGACATCCAACCAAGAGAAAGATCACCCCATAGTGTACCTCAGTAAAAAGTTACTTCCCAGGGAGGAGGCTTACTCTACCATGGAAAAAAAGTGTCTTGCCATGCGTGGACACTAAAGAAGTTAGAGCCATACATATACAAGCAGCCTTTTGAAGTACAAACTGACCACAACCCCCTGGTTTGGCTGGCACAAATGAGTAAAATGAATGGTAGACTATTAAGATGGAGTCTTGCCTTGCAATAGTATAACATGACTGTCTCACATAGGGTCGGGGCAGCCAGTGAAAATGCAGATGGATTGCCACATCAGTTTGAGCAATGAACTGACTTGGGGAGCTCATCCCATGCAGGGGACAGAGCCCCCAAATACAGTCTAGGTGGGGAGGACTGTGATGCTCTGCCATCTGCTTATAGTTATATGCATGATATTTGTAATACAAATAAATGGTCTGTGATTGTCTCACACAAGTCAGCAGTGTGTGAGAGACTTGACCTTTGACCTCCAAGGTTTCAGTGGTGCTGAAACAGCAGGATGTGAGGAAAAGACCAGGGAAACCACTAATTAAGACATCCTTCCAGAGGGACAGTTTGTTACCCCTTATAACCTGCTCCTGCTTTTGAAGTTGGAAACTAAATATGCATTTTATGGCATAGCAGGAAGGGAAGTCACTTGGTTGATCCTTTGTGGTTTTCTCACTTAGAATCAGTGACAGATTCTGGGGTTAGTAAATGTCAAATGAAATGATTTGATCAAAAAGAGTCATATTTTGGGAAATTACTAGTTGCTGATTTTCAGTAATAACATACATCCGTGTGGGTATTCATACTCAGATTACAGATTTATCACAGTTCTGACAGTGACCTCATGGGTGGCATCACCAGGAGGTGGAGGAAACTGACTTTTGAATTGGGCTGCACTCTGACAAGTTTGTGCAGAAGGACTCCCTGAAAAGCAAGACACACTTAGTCTGGGGACTGGTAACTAGGCACTTAAAAAATAAATTATTCAACTGGAATTTAAGTATTTTCTTTTGGTAGACGTTTGTGTTCTGCAACTTCCTATTTACTTTATGTGACTGTAAGTTGTTGATATAATTGTTCTGTGTTTGATTTTACCTATTTTACAATTTTTAGTAAACAATATTTTCTTTGAAATACTGCCTGTGCTTTTTCTCAGTTTCTTTTGTATGTGAATGCTGAACCTGTGTTTAAGTCTGACAGCTGTTAAGGGCTTGAATGTGTTACTAAACTTGCTAAAAGGTAAGAATATACTTAGGTTTCATATTGAGTCACAAGGGTACATTTTGGGAACCTGGCTGAGTGCCACTGGGTGAAAGATTATATTGCATGTCCCCAAAGAGAATATATGTCTGAGCCTGTTAACTGGGTATGCTAGCATAAGGTTCACATTTTGACCCCCAGGTCCTGAGGTTAATAGGTGTTTCATACCCAAAACAGACATGAGGGTTACCCTGTCTGTCCCCTCTTCATACTATCGCACTTCGAGGTTGGCACTGTGGGAGCAGAGGGCCTGACCTGTGGAGCGTATTTGTGACACAGCAGACCTTTGCTGTGGAACATTTGTTGGACTGCATTGTTGCTGAAATACATTCTTTTTGAACAGTTTGGAGTTAATTTCCATGGTTGTTTCTGAGTGCCATTGAATCTTATTGACTTCACCTTTATGTTCAGGACTGGCTGCCCTGCCAGTGAGCACCAAGCCCTGCACTATGGGTCACAGCTGTTCTTTTGTATTTCCACATTTATTGGAAGGTTGTCTTGCCTCATGAGAAGAAAGCTGATACAGCCTCAAAGCCTATATATTTTTACAAAAACATTGGTCTATTGAGGACAATAGAATGGATACTCATACTGTTATAGACTGAATGCATTACTTACAGACATCATGCATTCATGTAGCTCTTCACGGTGGCATTTAAACATTTAGTACTCATTCATTTGACTTTAGGAACAAAATATTGATGTATGCAGATGTATTCTAATGAACTAAATCACCTTCCTCTATATTGTTTATGATATTATTATTCTCAGCATGTATGATGGGTCTATAGTAGCTAAGTTTGTGTTATTTACTTATTTTAGAAGTTTTACCAGAAAAGACATATTGAGCTGGTAACAGCTCATTTCTGGATGCATCCAAGCGTGGGGGAGGAACTGTATGAAGGAGAGAGCAAGTGATGGGCCTGATAATGAAAACAAATGACCTAGTTCACTGGCATTGCATACATGTATTATACTCATTACCTGTTAACTGCTTTTATCAAAAAACACTGGTGTATGTGAATCTACAGATTCTGCACAGGTCAAGGAAGTTGTCATTTCACTGGGCTTACATGTGCCCAGTGCACTCCCTTAGGAGTTTTGAACAGTATTCCCATAGAATCATGGAAGAACACCCTCTGTGTGTGCAATCAGAGGATTTGTCATAAGAACAAAGAAGACTCCATTGTATCATGCAGGCAGTAGAGGTGCCTGAGGAACCAAATGACAGAACCATGGCAAACTAGAGGTACTAGCAGAACAACCAACAAGCTGAGATCAACATTCACAAACTTGGTAATAACTCCAAAGATATTGGAAATATTCAATATTTTTACTAGTAAAGAAGCAAATCACTTGTGGTGGTGGATGGGGTGCCACTCTGGTGATTTTGCTTTTTACTAATAAAAGTATTTAACTTTTCCAGTGTCTTTGTAGGTGTTACCAAACTTGAAAACATTGAGTCCAACATGTGGTTGCTCTACTAGACTCCATGTATCCAGTATAATCTGTTACATCTTTATACACCTTTTGGTCACAAACCCATCATGGATAAACTGCTCCAATAAACCTCTTCCGCACCTCTCTAGAGAAGGCCAATGGTTCCTACTTGCAGTGGCAGAATTGTTACAGAATTTAGAAGTAGTTCACTTGAGTAGAACTAAAAGTGGCTCCCCCTGCTAGCCCCAGTTTATGATGGCTTCATTAGTGGGAGATCTTGCCAGACAAATCTGATTACATTTTTTGATGGAGTAACAAAAGTTATTGATCGGGGGGGCAGTTGATGTGGCCTACCTGGACTTCAGTAAGGCCTTTGACTCTGTTCCTCACTGTAGGCTAGTAAATAAGACAGAGAGCCTGGGGATGGGACAGAAAATAACTAGATGGGTGGAAAACAGGCTGAAGGATAGAAGTCAGAGGGTGGTGGTAAATGGTGTACATTCTTGGATAATGAGGGTGATGAGCAGTGTTCTCAGTGATCAGTACTGGGACCAATCCTTTTTAACATATCAGTGGGACTTGAAGGGAAAGTGTGTCTTTTTGCAGATGATGCAAAGTTATGTAATAGGGTTGACATAGCAGGAGGGGTTGAGGCCATGAGAAAAGATCTGAACATCCCGGAGAAGTGGTCGGACCTTTGGCAGCTGAAGTTCAATGGTAAGAAGTGTGCAGTGATGCATGTGGAGCATAAAAATCCACTGGCTGAGTATTCACTGGGGGGAGAACTGATAAAGGAAACAGAACAGCAAAGGGACCTGGGGATTATAATTTCGAACAACGTTAATGTAGGAGACCAATGTAGTAAGGCAGTAGGTAAAGCTAATAGAATGATGGTGTGCATAGGAAGGGATATAACAAGTAGGAAGAAGGAGGTGTTGATGCCTTTACAGAAGATCATGGTCAGACCGCACCAGGAGTACAGGGTACAGTTCCGGAGTCCTCATTGAAGAAAGGATATAGATGGGTTGGAGAGGGTTCAAAGAAGAGTGGCAAAGATGGTGCAATGTATGCAAGAGAAGTCATATGAGACTAGATGGCGAGAATTAAATCTATACTTACTGGAGGTTAGAAGAGATGGAGGTGACATGATAGAGACTTTTAAATATAAGCAGGGAATAAATAAAGTGACTGAAAGTAGATTATTAAAAAGGAATGTAGGAGTTAAAACAAGGGGTCATAATTTAAGATTGGAAGGGGAAAGATTTAAGAGCAAAGTAAGGAGATGTTATTTCACTGAGAGGGTGGTGGAACCCTGGAACAGATTACCTAATGAGATGGTGTGTGCAGAAACAGTGGAGGGATTCAAGAGACGTGGGACAGACACAAGGGGTTGGTTGGTGGGTAGAGAAAAATATTCCTGGTAAGTGGAGACAAGTAGGGGCAGGTGGAAATGGGCAGACTAGATGGATCAGGATGGTCCGTTTCTGCTGATACATTACTATGATACTATAGGCTTGTTCATATGACTGACTGTGAGCCGTTGTCAGTGGCTCACAGTGGCCAAATCGGTGCTCCTGCTGACATGTGAACCTTCCTGTTTTGGCAGTTTTCTGTTGAGTGGCGTTGCTGCCACGATCCCTATTTCCCTGGGTTTGTGGAGTGGTGTAGGTGTTTTCCTGTACCATCTGAACAGGTAAGCCACCTGCATCACTACAAGTCCCCACCAACCCAACAGTGACTCGAACAACACCCAAATTGCTGGAAAGGAAAAGGGCATTGAAAGCACTAATGCCATGTGAACGCTGCTCTTTAACGTTCCATTAAAAAATGTTTTAAACAATTGGAAAGTTGACACTGGGGCAAGGCACAGAGTGAATGAGCCCTATGATTACGGAGGCCAATAGTAGTAAAATCCAGGTGCTAGCAAATTGCCCCCCCACCTCCAACCTCCATTGGACTGTTTCCCACTGAGTCAGATGCAGCCATCTGGCAACAGTGCAACTGGAAAGAATGAAGGGGAGGAGCAGCTCTAATCACTGATGGCACTAGGCAGACTGATTGAGCAGGCTGTCTAGCATTGTCAGTGATGCAGACTGCTCATCTGCTGGGGCACTGGAAAATTGCACTTGTAATTTTACCACAATTTCCACCATTCTCAACACAAAATCTGCAATATCTTGCAATTTATTGAATTTCTGACAGTCAAAGAAAGATTCTCAAACATGCTAACAATTTGATACACAAACCTGGATATGACCCAAAAAAATACAGTGTGAGAGGAGGAGAGGTCCAGTGTGAATCTGCTTTCATCTGATTCACTTCCCTGGTTTGGTTTCAAAATCCTCTGGCCATGAATATGTAGACTTAAGCCCTAAAAATGTGTGTGAAAGCAGACTGTCAGAGAACTTTTTGCTGCCACAGAGACTGGAACAAGAGTTGTGGGAAAAGATGCAAATTGACCCATTCACCTAAATTGAGCTTTAACTATAATGCTTGTTTTTGAATGGTAGGTGGGGTAACTTTCCTTGTATGCATACTTTCATTCTGCATGGATTTTGATTCAAATGTCTGAGGAGTTTGTATGGCCTTGATGACAAACTTGTATGTCCTTCTGAGGCAGTTGGTGACAGTGATCCCTTACTCGATAATCTGCCACACGTACTGTACATACTTGCATAAAAAGCATATGAAGAAACTTGACTAACATTTCTGAAAACACGCTGATAAAACAGGTGAAGTATATTTGAACAGTTACCTTCAAACAGACAAAAATGATCGTAAACCAAGCAAAGCAAAGGTGCCATTTTATACAAACTATTCTATTATGTAGTCAAAAGCTACTGTTATGATTTAATACTTTATTTTTTTAATTTTAGTACTTATTGTGGTGATTAAGAACAGCAATTGTTTTATCAAAATAAAGTTTCTTTATTAGAATTTGATTACACACCTGCTTATTTTTTTCTTCCACCAAAGTAAGTAGTTGTTGAACATGCTTCTTCATTTTACATCTAGAAACTGATAAAATATGGGTTGTTTTTTTTCAGGATTTATTAAATACTGACAGACTGTGAATTACTAAATAAAATTTAATTAACACTGCATAAGGTAGGTGTCTTCAGACTTTAGAAGATAAGTTATAGAATGATTAATTTGCAATTAATTTCAAAAACAAATCTTTCTTCATATTGAAAGTATATACAAGTGGCAATAACAGTTTATGTAATCAAAACATGCTGCAGTGAACAGTAAAAGATTTATTAGGGAGCACTGGGCATGTAAAATGAAGCCCTGCAATTTCCTCACAATTTCTGCAAAATGTTTCCGAATTTTTGGGGTAGCATTTTCTGCAATTTTCCAATGATCCTGCTCATCCTTACCCTATCCCACTGGGTACACTTCTGTCAGATAACTGCATCTGACTCAATAGGAAACAGCACATTGCAGGTTAAGGAGTGGAAACTGACTGACTAGCATGGATTTTACTACTGTTGGCCTCCTAAATCAAGGATTGGGGTCAGGAAGAGGGTTCACTTTTAAGGAATGGCCCTCTGGGGCCTGGGGCATTTGTGCTAGTGACTGGGACACTGTAAGACAGCAGTCCTAGTTCTTGGCACCATGCCAGGAGCCCAATAAGTCACATAAGTGAAGGAGATATATACTACAGATACAGGCTACATGACATTATTTGTTTGTGTACTGCAGTAAACTTTAGGGATTCTGGGATGGGTCATGGAAAGCCTGTCTCACCACACAGAAGGCCTATATTTCTGAAGAGTATCCCTAAACTGTACTGTGAAACAGACCCAGTTCCCACTATGCATCGCAAGCAGATGTAACTGCTAGCAGCTATAACTACTTTAAGGACTGTAATTCTACTTCATTTGAAGGACCACTCTTCATATGAATTAGCATTGTGGGTGCGGGACATAGCCCTTTAGGTAAGTATGGAAAGAGTAGATCATATTCTGTACCTGGTGAGAAGTTGTAAGAATTCCATCTAGTTTGTGATACCTTTTAAGTCTCCTCTTTATGTAACCTGGCTTTAATATTGGAAGCTATGAAAGCTTTGTAAAAAGAAATGATTTGTGCAAATAACACTGAATTCCTCAGACAAACACTTGCTAATGCCTTTAGAGGGCTGGCCTGGTAGAACAGCAGTAGTGATGCCTCTCTCTCTACACCTGAAACCCAAGTTTGGAAACAAGCTTGTTCACTTGGGAGCTTAAGCAACAGGTTGGTAGAAAAGAGGTCAGGAGTTATATTTTGTTTTAACTGAAATATTTGAATAGTTTGTAAGTGAAATGAGTTCTATGTGTTAAAAATTATTATCTTGAATTTGAACTGTTACTTGGGCTGTGATATTGTAGGTTTGGGGATAGTTGTTTGGCAGGGAAAATTAGAAGGACATTTAAAATGTGTTGTTTGCCTGGTGTTAGGGGGAAGGGACATTAGCTGCAATTAACTTGTCTTTAAACAGGAATTACCTTGGCTTTCATTGTTCACTTGGGAGCTTAAGTAACAGGTTGGTAGAAAAGAGGTCAGGAGTTATATTTTGTTTTAACTGAAATATTTGAATAGTTTGTAAGTGAAATTAGTTCTATGCGTTAAAAATTATTACCTTGAATTTGAACTGTTACTTGGGCTGTGATATTGTAGGTTTGGGGATAGTTGTTTGGCAGGGAAAATTAGAAGAACATTTAAATATGTTGTTTGCGTGGTGTTAGGGGGATGGGACATTAGGTACAATTAACTTGTCTTTAAACAGGAATTACCTTGGCTTTCACTGTTCACTTGGGAGCTTAAGCAACAGGTTGGTAGAAAAGAGGTCAGGAGTTATATTTTGTTTTAACTGAAATATTTGAATAGTTTGTAAGTGAAATTAGTTCTATGTGTTAAAAATTATTACCTTGAATTTGAACTGTTACTTGGGCTGTGATATTGTAGGTTTGGGGATAGTTGTTTGGCAGGGAAAATTAGAAGGACATTTAAATGTGTTGTTTGCCTGGTGTTAGGGGGAAGGGACATTAGCTGCAATTAACTTGTCTTTAAACAGGAATTACCTTGGCTTTCATTGTTCACTTGGGAGCTTAAGCAACAGGTTGGTAGAAAAGAGGTCAGGAGTTATATTTTGTTTTAACTGAAATATTTGAATAGTTTGTAAGTGAAATTAGTTCTATGTGTTAAAAATTATTATCTTGAATTTGAACTGTTACTTGGGCTGTGATTGTAGGTTTGGGGATAGTTGTTTGGCAGGGAAAATTAGAAGGACATTTAAATGTGTTGTTTGCCTGGTGTTAGGGGGAAAGGACATTAGCTGCAATTAACTTGTCTTTAAACAGGAATTACCTTGGCTTTCATTGTTCACTTGGGAGCTTAAGCAACAGGTTGGTAGAAAAGAGGTCAGGAGTTATATTTTGTTTTAACTGAAATATTTGAATAGTTTGTAAGTGAAATTAGTTCTATGTGTTAAAAATTATTACCTTGAATTTGAACTGTTACTTGGGCTGTGATATTGTAGGTTTGGGGATAGTTGTTTGACAGGGAAAATTAGAAGGACATTTAAATGTGTTGTTTGCCTGGTGTTAGGGGAAGGGACATTAGCTGCAATTAACTTGTCTTTAAACAGGAATTACCTTGGCTTTCATTGTTCACTTGGGAGCTTAAGCAACAGGTTGGTAGAAAAGAGGTCAGGAGTTATATTTTGTTTTAACTGAAATATTTGGATAGTTTGTAAGTGAAATTAGTTCTATGTGTTAAAATTATTATCTTGAATTTGAACTGTTACTTGGGCTGTGATATTGTAGGTTTCGGGATAGTTGTTTGGCAGGGAAAATTAGAAGGGCATTTAAATGTGTTGTTTGCCTGGTGTTAGGGGGAAGGGACATTAGCTGCAATTAACTTGTCTTTAAACAGGAATTACGTTGACTTTCATTGTTCACTTAGGAGCTTAAGCAACAGGTTGGTAGAAAAGAGGTCAGGAGTTATATTTTGTTTTAACTGAAATATTTGAATAGTTTGTAAGTGAAATTAGTTCTATGTGTTAAAAATTATTACCTTGAATTTGAACTGTTACTTGGGCTGTGATATTGTAGGTTTGGGGATAGTTGTTTGGCAGGGAAAATTAGAAGGACATTTAAATGTGTTGTTTGCCTGGTGTTAGGGGGAAGGGACATTAGCTGCAATTAACTTGTCTTTAAACAGGAATTACCTTGGCTTTCATTGTTCACTTGGGAGCTTAAGCAACAGGTTGGTAGAAAAGAGGTCAGGAGTTATATTTTGTTTTAACTGAAATATTTGAATAGTTTGTAAGTGAAATGAGTTCTATGTGTTAAAAATTATTATCTTGAATTTGAACTGTTACTTGGGCTGTGATATTGTAGGTTTGGGGATAGTTGTTTGGCAGGGAAAATTAGAAGAACATTTAAATATGTTGTTTGCGTGGTGTTAGGGGGATGGGACATTAGGTACAATTAACTTGTCTTTAAACAGGAATTACCTTGGCTTTCATTGTTCACTTGGGAGCTTAAGCAACAGGTTGGTAGAAAAGAGGTCAGGAGTTATATTTTGTTTTAACTGAAATATTTGAATAGTTTGTAAGTGAAATTAGTTCTATGTGTTAAAAATTATTACCTTGAATTTGAACTGTTACTTGGGCTGTGATATTGTAGGTTTGGGGATAGTTGTTTGGCAGGGAAAATTAGAAGGACATTTAAATGTGTTGTTTGCCTGGTGTTAGGGGGAAAGGACATTAGCTGCAATTAACTTGTCTTTAAACAGGAATTACCTTGGCTTTCATTGTTCACTTGGGAGCTTAAGCAACAGGTTGGTAGAAAAGAGGTCAGGAGTTATATTTTGTTTTAACTGAAATATTTGAATAGTTTGTAAGTGAAATTAGTTCTATGTGTTAAAATTATTATCTTGAATTTGAACTGTTACTTGGGCTGTGATATTGTAGGTTTGGGGATAGTTGTTTGGCAGGGAAAATTAGAAGGACATTTAAATGTGTTGTTTGCCTGGTGTTAGGGGGAAGGGACATTAGCTGCAATTAACTTGTCTTTAAACAGGAATTACCTTGGCTTTCATTGTTCACTTAGGAGCTTAAGCAACAGGTTGGTAGAAAAGAGGTCAAGAGTTATATTTTGTTTTAACTGAAATATTTGAATAGTTGTAAGTGAAATTAGTTCTATGTGTTAAAAATTATTACCTTGAATTTGAACTGTTACTTGGGCTGTGATATTGTAGGTTTGGGGATAGTTGTTTGGCAGGGAAAATTAGAAGGACATTTAAATGTGTTGTTTGCCTGGCGTTAGGGGGAAGGGACATTAGCTGCAATTAACTTGTCTTTAAACAGGAATTACCTTGGCTTTCATTGTTCACTTGGGAGCTTAAGCAACAGGTTGGTAGAAAAGAGGTCAGGAGTTATATTTTGTTTTAACTGAAATATTTGAATAGTTTGTAAGTGAAATGAGTTCTATGTGTTAAAAATTATTATCTTGAATTTGAACTGTTACTTGGGCTGTGATATTGTAGGTTTGGGGATAGTTGTTTGGCAGGAAAATTAGAAGGACATTTAAATGTGTTGTTTGCCTGGTGTTAGGGGAAGGACATTAGCTGCAATTAACTTGTCTTTAAACAGGAATTACCTTGGCTTTCATTGTTCACTTGGGAGCTTAAGCAACAGGTTGGTAGAAAAGAGGTCAGGAGTTATATTTTGTTTTAACTGAAATATTTGAATAGTTTGTAAGTGAAATTAGTTCTATGTGTTAAAATTATTACCTTGAATTTGAACTGTTACTTGGGCTGTGATATTGTAGGTTTGGGGATAGTTGTTTGGCAGGGAAAATTAGAAGGACATTTAAATGTGTTGTTTGCCTGGTGTTAGGGGGAAGGGACATTAGCTGCAATTAACTTGTCTTTAAACAGGAATTACCTTGGCTTTCATTGTTCACTTGGGAGCTTTACAACAGGTTGGTAGAAAGAGGTCAGGAGTTATATTTTGTTTTAACTGAAATATTTGAATAGTTTGTAAGTGAAATTAGTTCTATGTGTTGAAAATTATTATCTTGAATTTGAACTGTTACTTGGGCTGTGATATTGTAGGTTTGGGATAGTTGTTTGGCAGGGAAAATTAGAAGGACATTTAAATGTGTTGTTTGCCTGGTGTTAGGGGGAAGGGACATTAGCTGCAATTAACTTGTCTTTAAACAGGAATTACCTTGGCTTTCATTGTTCACTTGGGAGCTTAAGCAACAGGTTGGTAGAAAAGAGGTCAGGAGTTATATTTTGTTTTAACTGAAATATTTGAATAGTTTGTAAGTGAAATTAGTTCTATGTGTTAAAAATTATTACCTTGAATTTGAACTGTTACTTGGGCTGTGATATTGTAGGTTTGGGGATAGTTGTTTGGCAGGGAAAATTAGAAGGACATTTAAATGTGTTGTTTGCCTGGTGTTAGGGGGAAGGGACATTAGCTGCAATTAACTTGTCTTTAAACAGGAATTACCTTGGCTTTCATTGTTCACTTGGGAGCTTAAGCAACAGGTTGGTAGAAAAGAGGTCAGGAGTTATATTTTGTTTTAACTGAAATATTTGAATAGTTTGTAAGTGAAATGAGTTCTATGTGTTAAAAATTATTATCTTGAATTTGAACTGTTACTTGGGCTGTGATATTGTAGGTTTGGGGATAGTTGTTTGGCAGGGAAAATTAGAAGGACATTTAAATGTGTTGTTTGCCTGGTGTTAGGGGGAAGGGACATTAGCTGCAATTAACTTGTCTTTAAACAGGAATTACCTTGGCTTTCATTGTTCACTTGGGAGCTTAAGCAACAGGTTGGTAGAAAAGAGGTCAGGAGTTATATTTTGTTTTAACTGAAATATTTGAATAGTTTGTAAGTGAAATTAGTTCTATGTGTTAAAATTATTACCTTGAATTTGAACTGTTACTTGGGCTGTGATATTGTAGGTTTGGGGATAGTTGTTTGGCAGGGAAAATTAGAAGGACATTTAAATGTGTTGTTTGCCTGGTGTTAGGGGAAGGACATTAGCTGCAATTAACTTGTCTTTAAACAGGAATTACCTTGGCTTTCATTGTTCACTTGGGAGCTTAAGCAACAGGTTGGTAGAAAAGAGGTCAGGAGTTATATTTTGTTTTAACTGAAATATTTGAATAGTTTGTAAGTGAAATGAGTTCTATGTGTTGAAAATTATTATCTTGAATTTGAACTGTTACTTGGGCTGTGATATTGTAGGTTTGGGGATAGTTGTTTGGCAGGGAAAATTAGAAGGACATTTAAATGTGTTGTTTGCCTGGTGTTAGGGGGAAGGGACATTAGCTGCAATTAACTTGTCTTTAAACAGGAATTACCTTGGCTTTCATTGTTCACTTGGGAGCTTAAGCAACAGGTTGGTAGAAAAGAGGTCAGGAGTTATATTTTGTTTTAACTGAAATATTTGAATAGTTTGTAAGTGAAATTAGTTCTATGTGTTAAAATTATTACCTTGAATTTGAACTGTTACTTGGGCTGTGATATTGTAGGTTTGGGGATAGTTGTTTGGCAGGGAAAATTAGAAGGACATTTAAATGTGTTGTTTGCCTGGTGTTAGGGGAGGGACATTAGCTGCAATTAACTTGTCTTTAAACAGGAATTACCTTGGCTTTCATTGTTCACTTGGGAGCTTAAGCAACAGGTTGGTAGAAAAGAGGTCAGGAGTTATATTTTGTTTTAACTGAAATATTTGAATAGTTTGTAAGTGAAATTAGTTCTATGTGTTGAAAATTATTATCCTGAATTTGAACTGTTACTTGGGCTGTGATATTGTAGGTTTGGGGATAGTTGTTTGGCAGGGAAAATTAGAAGGACATTTAAATGTGTTGTTTGCCTGGTGTTAGGGGGAAGGGACATTAGCTGCAATTAACTTGTCTTTAAACAGGAATTACCTTGGCTTTCATTGTTCACTTGGGAGCTTAAGCAACAGGTTGGTAGAAAAGAGGTCAGGAGTTATATTTTGTTTTAACTGAAATATTTGAATAGTTTGTAAGTGAAATTAGTTCTATGTTAAAATTATTACCTTGAATTTGAACTGTTACTTGGCTGTGATATTGTAGGTTTGGGGATAGTTGTTTGGCAGGAAAATTAGAAGGACATTTAAATGTGTTGTTTGCCTGGTGTTTGGTAAGAGTCCTCCCACCCACCCTGTTTTGTAGGCTTTCTTAAATACTGAAAAGCCACTGGGGGTTGGGATTGAAGGGCTGAGTATTTCTGTTTGGGACTGAAATTTGAAGCAACAGGAGTTGGTGGGCCTGTGACATCATACAGTACCTGGTGTCTGCTTGCACACACTGTTGGTGGGACCAAACACATACTGGACTGTATGTGTTTGTGAGACTTGGGAACTTTGGTGGGGTTGAAATTGGGTTTGTAAATAACTACAGTCAGTATAGAGAGAAACTGTACTCCAGGGGAAAGGGACTGAGAAAAGGGGGTGTGCTATTATAAACAGAGGAGGATAATCAGGGAGGCCATATTCCACCATGGCAGGCATCTTCGGAAGGGTTGTAGGCTGCACAGGCTGTGGGATGGCAATAATTCTAAATTGGGCCTGGAGCGAGGGAGGCTGCCCACTCTGTAGACAGCTATCTTGTATCAGGAGTGAGGTATATTGGTTAAGGAGTAAGCTGTGGGAGCTGGGAGGGGGTGTCCAAGGATAAGGGGTGTGGATATGGGCAGCAGAAGGGTGGGGCTGAGGGGAGGCTGGGGAAACGCTCTGAAATTACAGGACATTATGCTACAGCAAGCAGAAGGGGGGCTATTAGGGACAGAGGACCCTTAGATAGGGAAGTTGATGCTAAGGGGAAAGTGTACAGGGTGAACATTCTAAATTCAAAGAGACTGGAGGGGGAAGAGTCAGGAGGGGCTGTTGTGTGGAAGCCTAAAACAGCAGACTGTGGGAAGGGAGCTCTAAGGTGAACAAGTGCAAGAGAGGAAGAAGAGGTCAGTTTAGAGATGCAGTCAGGGGAAACTCGGGTTACTTGATGGAGGCTGACATAGAGTGTCACAATAAATTTGAGATACTAAGCATCCTAGAGGGGAGGAAGGGGTTGGTGGAAATGAGGAAACTTATACAGAGGCCGGGAGAGGAGTCAGATACCCATAGGGCATCACAGACCAGCTATGGAAAGGATAGACATAGTTCCAGAGGGAGAAGGAAACATATATGTTAAGCAAATGGGGAGATGCAACATATTCCAGACATGAGGAGGAGAGCACGATTGAGAGAAACTGGGAGACAAGGAGGTGGGAGAGGGCCCCTTCAGCAGGAGGTCAGTACCAAGGATGGGGCCCTAGTTAAGGGACCCACAGAAGCCTCTGGAGACAGGGTACTATTACAAGGGGGATGGTGGTGCGGGGGAAGGGGAAACCATCAGGGCCAGGCTAAATGGTTCAGATAAGAGAGGGTTAAAGGGGACACCTATTCAGAGGGGGTTTGAGTTAAGTGGGCAAAATAGCAAGGGAGGCAGAAAGGGGAGGGTGACAAGGGGGTCTCAAATAAGGCAGGAAGACTCCCATGAAATTGCGATCATGAATAAAGTGGGGGAGGGGGACTGAGAGGGCATAGTGGAGGTAACCATAAGGATGATGGCGGTGTTAAGGTTCTGTTACTGGGAGACTCGATGATTAAGGGTATCCATTGGGAGGGACAGGGGGGTGGATGCCATAGCCAGGTGAAGGTAGTGAGTATCTCTGGGCTGACAGTGCACAGAGCAAAGTTCATATGTGTATGAAATGGTTAGGGATTGTGGAGAAACGGTTCCTGGTGCATTTGGGAACTAATGATCTAGAGGAAATAGCATTTGGAAATCAAGCAAGGTTCCAAGAACTTGCCAGAGTCTGTCGGGATAATGGATGCAACATTTCCTTTCAGAGATATTGCCAGTACCAAAGGCCTCAGTGGAGAAAAAATGAAGACTCACAGAGGTTAATGACTGGCTCAGGAAGTGGGGTGAAGAGAATGGGTTGGGGTGTTAGGAACTGGAATGGAGTTTGGGAGGATAAGGGACTATATGCCAAGGACAGGTTCATCTTGCCCCATTAGGGAAGGAAGTCCTTAAACAGGGATGGCTGACAACATACAAGAAAGGTGGGGTTTAAACTTGTAAGGGAAGGGATAAGGGAGGGCTGACTCAGAAGCCCCCCTCCAGATGAGGGAGTAGCCTCAAGCCCAAGGGGAGGGGAAACAGACTGGAGGTGGAGGTTTCAGGAGGATGGATGGATAAGGAATCTGGGTGGGGTTCGACAAGGAGGATCAGGGATAAGGGTGGGGTTAGTGTTAGTAAATGCCAGGAGCTTGGGAAACAAGTTGCCAGAGTTCCAGGCCATGCTGTTCGAGGTGGGGGTGGATGTGGCAGCAGTCACAGAAATGTGGGCCAACAAAAACCATGACTGGGACCTAAATGTATGGGGGTACACTATGCTTAGGAAGGATAGAAAGGAGGGCAGAGGGGGTGGAGTGGCTATGTTCATTAGAGATGACATAGAAATTGCTATGGTAGAAGAGGCAGAGGGAAACGTGGAGGCCTTATGGGTCACTTTACATCCCCAGCAGGAGATAAGGTCAAGCTGGGAGTAGCATATAGGCCCCGGGATGAGTGATGTCCAGAGGATGGTTTGCTGGACAACATCATTGCCCAGTGTGGTCCAAAAGGGAAGGAGTGGTGTTGATGGGGACCTTAATATGCCAGGTACAAACTGGGGAACCATGTCCTCTAAGGTGGCCAAGGAGCAGAGGCTGCTGGATGGCTTCCAGGATGTGTTCTTAACACAGCATGTGATGGAGCCCACAAGGGAGGGGCATGTCCTGGATGTGGTTCTGGCAGATGGGGATCTGGTAAGGGACATGGTTGTACAGGACCCCCTGACTGGGAGTGACCACAATACTGTCTGGTTTCAAATAAGCATTGGTGGAGTGGGGGTGAGATCTAGGACACTGGCAGTGGACTTCAGGGGGGCAGACTTTATGGGCATGGGAAATATTCTCAAGGATCACTTGAAGGGGATTACCTCAACGACAAGTGTGGAAAGGAGATGGGAGGTCATAAAATGAGGAATTCATGAGGCAGTCAGGATCTGCGCTAAGTTGAAACGTAAGGGAGCAAGGTCACATAAACCATGCTGGTGGTCCAGTGAGGTCCAGGTAGCAGTCAGAGAAAAGAAGGCGGCTTACAAAAAATATAAAACAACAAGAGGGGATAGGGATAAGGAAATGTACCAGCTTGCATCTAGAAAAGTCACCCGTATGGTGAGGGGAGCAAAGTCCAGTAAAGAGCAACTGCTGGCACAGGGGATACATGGAGGGGAAAAGGGGTTCTTCCGGTACATTGGGGAGCGGAGAAAAACTAAGGGCCATCTCAGCAGATTGAGATCAGAAGGAGGGTGGGTGGAAGAGGCGAGGGACCAGGCAGAGGTATTTAACGAGTACTTTGCCTCTGTGTTCACTAGGGAGGGCGTGGGATATCTACAAAGCAAGGCACAAGGGATAGAAGCGCAGGGAGTGGGATCAGGGGAGCAACAGAAATGGAGCAAAAGGAGGGAAAGGTACCCCAGGGTGTCACATCTGGATAAGGATAAAAGACCAGTAAGGTGGAGGGGACGGATGATGCCATCCCACCAAAGGGTGTGGTTTGCCCTCAAGGCCCTAAAGAAAGACAAATCTCCTGGGCGGATGGCATTCATCCAGAGTACTATGGGAATTGGCGGACATACTGGCTGCACCCTCGGGCGAGCTTTTCAGCAGATCACTTGAGACAGGGATTTGGGGTACCTAGGGATTGGCAAGAGGCAATATGTGGCACCAATCCACAAAGGGGGGTCGAGGGAAGTACCAGGTAACTATAGACCCATCAGTTTAACCTCGGTGGTGGGAAAATTAATGGAGAGTATACTAAAGGAACAATTGGGGTTTACTTGGGAGGTGGGAGGTCTGGATAGTCGGCAGCATGGGTTTGTGCCAGGTAGATCATGTCAAACCAACCTTGTGGAGTTCTATGAATGGGTAACATCAGAACTGGACAGGGGTAAGCCTGTGGATGTATTATTCTTGGACTTCAGCAAGGCGTTTGACTCTGTCCCCCACAATGGTCTGGTGGAGAAACTGATGGGGTTAGGAGTAGGCCCATTGATGGTCAGATGGATTGAAAACTGGATAGCTGGACGCACTCAGAGAGTAGTGGTCTGTGGGGAGCTCTCGAACCCTACAGAGGTTGGTAGTGGGGTACCACAGGGCTCGGTCCTGGGTCCAATCCTGTTTAATGCATACATATCGGACATCAGGGATGGAGTAGGGTGTGAAATGAGTCTCTTCACGGATGACTCCAAGATGGGAGCAGTAGTTGAGGGAGAAGAGGGGAGGTTGGCCCTGCAAGGGGACCTGGACACCCTGGAAAGCTGGGCTCACACATGGAAATTAAATTTCAATATCACCAAGTGCAAGGTGTTGCATCTTGGTCGGTGAAACCCTAAACACAGGTACACCCTGGGAGGGGAGGCGCTGGAAGCCTCAACAGGGGAAAAAGACCTAGGGGTCATGGTGGATACATGTATGAATAACTCTGAGCAGTGCAGGAGAGCAGCTAGCAAGGCAAACAGGATGTTGGGATGCATCGTGGGGGATCACCTCTAGAGCAAGGAAGTGATTCTGCGCTGTACAATGGACTGGTTAGACCACACCTTGAGTACTGTGTACAGTACTGGAGACCACACTTGAAGAGGGACATACAGCTCCTGGAGAGGGTACAGAGGAGGGCAACAAAGATGATACGAGGGCTAGGGGATTTGACTTACGAGGACAGACTTGAGGAGCTCTGCCTGTTTTCATTGGAGGAGAGGAGAGACAGGGGGACATGATTGAGGTCTTCAAGTACCTCAAGGAATAAATAGGGTAAACATGGAGGGATCTTTAGACTAAAGCAGGAGGCATCACCAGAGGGCATGGTTTGAAGTTGGAAGGTGGAAGGTGAGGGGAAAGAGGAGGAGGTTTTTCACTGAGAGGGTGGTGGACCCTTGGAATGCTCTGCCTGGTGAGCTGGTTCAGAGATCCACAGTGGATGGCTTTAAGAGAGGGTGGGTCAGACACAGAAAGTGGATGTATCAGATGATGGCCTGTCCGGGGGTGGGGATAGATGATAGGGGTTTCTGGAGCACAAGGGATGGGAGGGTCTCGGCACCCAACTAAGGATCTAGGTTCGAGCAGACTCGATAGACCATAAGGCCTAATCTGCTGGCAAATAGTATGTTAGTATGTTAGTATGTTATTGGGGTTGGCAGATGGAAGGAGGACTGAACTTCCAAAGGCCAGCTCTCTTCCTTTGGGGGGGGCTGCATGACACCATCTGACTACCTTTTAGGCTGGGTGGCAGCATGGCTAGGAATAGCAGACTGAGAGGGATAGACATGTGGTCTATGCTTTTGCTGACCATGCATGCGTGGGTGCATGCCTACAAGCCTCACAGCAGTGCTGCATTCAGGGGGAAGCACAATGCAGAAAAATGACTACTGGCTGTGATCCTCCCTCACTGCCAAACCAATACAACCAGGTAGTAGGGGTGCTGCAACTCTGTAACCAAACTCAGAGAAGCTGACATGGGACAACCACTGTTTCAGAACTGGACATGCAGGAGCAGCAGCATATGGGAGAACAGTGCTGGGGAGGTTCACTGGACACTAGGGAATGCTTCATGGATGGGTAGTGAGAGTAACCACTGGACAACTGGAGCATGTTGAGAAACCAGGAAATAATTTGATGAACTACTGGTCCAGATGTGGACCTTAAGGTGTGAGATACAAACATACGCACATACAAAGAAACCAGCAGAAGAAGGAAATTTGGTCTATCTAGTCTCTTCAAATTGTAAGGTCCACAGCTTGAGCTACTGTCCCTGCCCTCCCTCCCCACTCCTCACATCCTCCCTACCCATGATACTTACCTTTCCCCTATGCCTATCCCAGCCTCTCTTGAAGCTGCCAACTGTCTTCAACAAGATCACCTTTTCTGGCAGTGCATTCCAAGTGTCCACCACCCGCTCAGTGAAGGAGTGTTTCCTGACCTCCCTCCTAAGCCTCCCTCCTCCAGCTTAAGACTGTGCCCCCTCATGTTATGGTTGCCACTCAGCTTAAAGATACCCTCCTTATCCACTTTATTTATCCCTTTCAAGTACTTGAAGGTCCCAGTCATGTCCCCTCTCTTGCCTTTCCTGCAGGGAGTACATGTTCAGTGCCCTCAACCCCTCATATAGCTTACCCTACTGACTCACTATTATCTTTGAAGCCATCCTCTGGATTTTCTCCAACAGGTTAATGTCCTTTTTTAAGGTGTGGGCACCAGTTCTGAACTCCATACTCTAGCTGTGGGTGACTTGGGGGCACATCTGGTGCAGAACCAGTTCCAATGAGCTCTGAGCATAGCATAGTGCCATATTACTGGTACTCTGCCATGTTCAGACCTCAGTGGGTGTCAGAAACCAGTATGTTTGTGGGCACAAATCCCACTATAATATATGTCAAACTGATCTGCATTGTGACATAGTTGCAGGGAGAACTCCTACCCTGTGACTAAGGATCACTATTTATGAATGGTCCTAAAATGTAGAGTCACAACTTGGTGGCAGTTTACACCCTGTTTTGTGACGCTACACTTTGTGTGAAGATTTGAGTCCCTGATCTTTACTTACATACTTTTCACTTGTTAAGATTTTTATTGTGCACCTTGTAATTCTGGCTCAACTCCTGCCATGGCGCACTAAAATATGCTGTATGTCCCATTAAGTGACACAGCATAAAAATGAAAGTTAGTCCAAGTGGAAAGGCCTCCTGATGCAACTCTGCAACTCTAATGCACAAAACCTTGGGAGATTTATTGTGAGCAGGTGTGTCTCTAGTGGGTGAGTAACAAGATGCTGTCTTTGCGGTTGTAACAAAAACTCATTTGGGCTGCACCAGCTTCTGAGGAGTTTTGTCTGAATTACTTCTCCTGCTGCCACCACCTGGTTACCACAGGAAAATATCTCTGTCTTGCTCAGGCACATGGAAGATCAAACACAGTAATATTTGGTACAGTGTACATTGGATGGCAGACTTTAAACAGAGAATTTTCACTTTGCCCAGCAGAAATGTTAAATTTACCTTTGCAATAAGGGTGATCAGCCACTGCTACTATAAAAATAGATTTTTACTACTGTAATGCTACAAGATATTATAGCGAATATGCAATGGGCTGACTCAAAATATGTAATTTATCTTTAAGTGTGAGGGGGAAGGAACACAACTCATGAGTGGCAGAGCCATGAGTGAGTTTTGAAAGTCCTACCCACTCACAAGTGATGATAAGTTACCTATTTTGAGTCAGGATATTGCATATTTGATATATACAACAGTAGTTTACAAGTTATAGCTTTCAAATCTGCAGTTTGTCTCAATATTTTGCTGTTTTTCTTTGATTTTAACAGCTGGCTTCAGTGCTGCACTAGGCATTGTGATGTTATCAGCATTGTGAAAGCTGCTCTCTTATTGGTTCAGTATCCCACTGTGATGACAATAATGTGAAAAATATCCATTGTGACAAAAGAAACAACAATGTTTTTTTGATATGCTGCTGTTACTGATATCACTAGCTAAGACATTTTTAAAAGGAATATAAAACAGTTTAACTGATAGATGACTTTCAAAATAAACTTACAGTCTAGTCTCACACTAAGATCTAGATTTACCTGCCAGCTAACTTGAAAGAAACATTCACTATGCCTGTTCTTTCCTCACCTAGATAAGCAAGCTATGGAAGCAGGATTCTCTTTCCCACTAGGGAACACTGACCAAGAGACAGAACCCCAGGTCCTCTTCAGACGTTGAGAGAGAGAGAGAGAGAGAGAGAGAGAGAGAGTTGTGGTTAAACTCTTCTACTTATGGACTCAGGGAAATAGGGTGGGACCTCTCTAGAGTGACAGTCCCTACTAGTGTTCCCCACTCCTGTGTGTGGTGTGGTGTGAGTGTGTGTGTGAGTGCATGCGTGCATGTGTGGTGTGAGTGTGTATTTGTGTTTGAGTGTGTGAGTGAGTGTGTGTGCGTGGTGTGTATGTGCGTGGTGTGAGAGTGTGTGTGTGTGTGCCCCCGCATGTGTGCATGTGATTGCAGCTGACAGAATTGCCCTTTCCCACCTAGCAATATCCTCTTGTCCTGTTGTCTGAGTGCAAACACCCAGTACTTAAAACATTCACTCACAGTTTTTGTTACCTTGTTTCCTCCTTAGCTGCTTGGCTGCATCTGTGGGAAAGTAACACTATTGCACCTGGTAAGCTATTTCTCTTGTCAATTTCCGAAGATAACTGCTGGGACATGTGACCTGAACTCCATATTGTTCACCTTATGCCATTCCAACAACAGAAAGAACTTACGGTATATGAAAATAAGTAGAGAAGAAAATAATTACTGTAATACAGGAGATTACATCAATGTGGTCACATTCATGTCACATCTCTCCTCCTTGGAAAATGAAGGTGTGTCTTTTGGACAACCCCCAAGAGACAGTGCTGTTCTTGTAGGGACTGGGAAGTGCTTAAGTTATCCTGCCATGCATCTAACCCTGCCGAGACAACCCATCCGCACAGGCATTTTGTTAACCACTGTGGTGAAACATAGAAATATAGACTTTGATGGTGGATATGAACCACTTGGCCAACCCAATCTGTCCATTTCCCTACCTATTGGAAAGGCTGCAGATCCTAGTTAACAAGTAGCCTACTTCGTCCTACCCCCATTAGAATTGCCTTATGTCTGTCCTATGCAGTCTTAAATTCCCCCACTGTTTTGACCCCACAACCTCCTCACGAAGGCTGTTCCATGCGTCCACCACCCTCACGTTGCCCCTGAGCCATCCCCCCTCTATCTTCAAATTGAGCCCCCTTATTCTTACACATCTCTTTTTCTGAAAGATGCTACCCTCTTGGACTTTGTTTATTCCCTTGAGATACTTCAAAGTTTCTATCATCTCCCCCCACCCTTTCCTCAAGGGTATACATTGTAAGCTCTTTTAGTCTCACTTCGTATGGCTTCTGGTGCAGACCCTGCACCATTTTAGTTGCCTTCCGCTGGACTGCCTTCTTCCTATGTCCTTGTGGAGATGGGTTCTCCAGAACTGCGTGCAGTACTCCAGATGGGGTCTCACCAACTGTCTGTACAGAGTAATAATAACTTCTTACTTACTACTGGTTATGCCTCTCCCTATGCACCCCAGCCCTCCTTACTACCTTCTCACATTGCTTGCCTACCTTTAGGACATCTAATATGACTATCCCCAGGTCTCTTTCCATTTTTGTTGTTGTTAATACCCCCCCCCCATTGTGTACTCTTCCCTTGAATTTTTGTTTCCCAGGTGCATTACTTTGCACTTCTTGCACTGAATCTAAGCTGCCATACTTTTGACCATTCCTCCAACTTTGCCAAGTCCCTTCTCATCCTTTCCACACACACCCTTATGTATAAATCCTGTTGCAGATCATTGTGTCGTCTGCAAAGAGGCATACTTTTCCTTCCAGTCCCTCCACAATGTCACCTATAAAGACATTAAAGAAGACCAGTCCCAGTAGTGAACCCTACAGTACCCCGCTAGTAACCCTCTTTCTTCGAAGTAGACTCTGTTTACTGTTACCCTCTGCGTCCTGTTGTACAGCCAACTTTTTACCCAGGTTTCTACCCTGGGACCCACTTACAGACTGGCTAACTTATTTATTAATCTTTTGTGTGGGACTGTGTCAAATGTTTTACTAAAGTCTAGGTAGCCCATGTCCACAGCCCCTCCCTGGTCTTCTACTTTGGTCACCCAGTCAAAGAAATCTATTAGATTCGTCTAACATGACCTTTCCACTTTGAATCCATGCTGCCTTGGGTCCTGTGCCCTACTGGCCTCTTGGTACTCAACAATTATTTCTTTCAGATGTGATTCCATCATTTTCCCTACCACTGAGGTCAAATTAACAGGTCTGTAGTTTCCTGTCTCTGCCTTGCTCCCACTTTTGTTAAGGGGAATCACATCTGCCCTCCTCCAGTCCTCAGGTACCACACCATGCTCCCATGATTTATTAAAAAGGGTAGTCAGTGGTGTCACTAATTCTCCCCATAGTTCTTTTAGAATTCTGTGGTGAATCCCATCAGGCTCCATTGCTTTGTCCACCTTCAGTTTCAGGATTTCTTTCAGGACCCTTTCTTCCGTGAATAAACTGGTATCGCCCCCCTATCCAGAGTGCTTCTATTGATTGGTTTAGGTACCTCCCCTTCTTCTTCTTTTGTGAATGCTGAGCAGAATCATGGAATCTTGTCAGAAGAAAAAGACCCTAAGGCCCATCTAGTCTGCCCTTCCCACCCCTTTATTTATTCCGCCCCCTTTCTTGCGACCTCTTTCCTGTTCCCACACAACCCCTTATGTCTGTCCCATGCCATCTTAAACTCCGCCACTATTCTGGCCCCTACCACAGCATCCAGAAGCCTGTTCCATGCCTCCACCACCCTCTCCATGAAGAACTGTCCTCTCACATTGCCCCTGAATCTCCCCCCTGTAGTCTCAAACTATACCCCCTAGTTACTGCACT
This sequence comes from Neoceratodus forsteri, assembly GCA_016271365.2. Taxonomy (NCBI): domain Eukaryota; kingdom Metazoa; phylum Chordata; order Ceratodontiformes; family Ceratodontidae; genus Neoceratodus; species Neoceratodus forsteri. The sequence continues at coordinate 213,378,884 of JADMNL010000024.1, forward strand.
GTCCTTCCTATGGAATAGACTTCCTGCCTTTATCTTGTTGACCCCTTGACATATTTGAACATTTCAATCATGTCTCCTCTTTGCCTTCTAGTTTCCAAGGAGTACAGCCCCAGTTAACTGCATCTCTGCTCATACAGTTTACCCTACATACCCTGCACCATCATAGTCACCCTCCTCTGAATCCGCTCCAACCTGTCTTTGTCCGTACATGGATGTGGCCTCCAGAACTGGACTCCATACTCCAGGTGTGACCTCACCATGGCTTTGTAAAGGGGCATCAGTACCTTGCTTCACCTGCTGGTGATGCCCCTGCCAAGACACGCCAGCATCCCATTTGCTTTTCACACTGCCTGGAGCATTGGTTACCCACCTTGAGATTACTAGATACTATTACTCCTAAATCCTTCTCTTGCTCTGTAACCCTAATGTCTCCACCCCCCAAGTGTGTATATTGCTTTAGGGTTGTTGTGCTTCAGGTGCATCACTGCACACTTTTTGACACTGAACTTTAGCTGCCAAGTCTCCGCCAATCTTTCTAAAATTCTCAAGTCCTGTCTCATGTCCTCCACATACCCCCGCTGAGTCCACCTGATTGCAGATCTTTGTATCATCTGCAAAAAGGCCTACCCATCCTCCCAGTCCTTCCGCTATGTCCCTAATGTACTGTAGATGTTGAAAAGGATGGTACCCAGTACTGACCCCTGAGGTACCCTGCTCATCACCCGCCCTGTCCCCGAGTAAACCCTGTTAACCACAACTCTTTGGCTTCTACCTACCAACCAGTTTTCTACCCACCTGGTTATTTTATCACCCACCCCTACACTTTCCAGCTTGTTCACTAGCCTCCTATGGGGAATGGTGTCGAAGTCCTTGCTGAAATCCAGGTAGGCCACATCCACCACCCCCCCATCCCGGTCAATTACCTGTGTCACCCATCAAAGAATTCAATTAGGTTTGTCTGGCATGACCTCCCATTTGCAAATCCATGCTGTCTGTCATCTAGGGGCCCATTGTCCTCTAGGTATTCTATCAGCCTCTCCTTAATGAGTGCCTCCATGACTTTCCCCACCACTGAGGTGAGGCTGACTGGGCAGTAGTTTCCTTTCAACTCCCTGCTGCCCCCCTTATGCAATGGCACCACGTTTGCCCTCCTTCAGTCCTCTGGCACCCTTTCTGAATCCAGAGACAGGTTGCACAGCCTTGTCAATGGGGCTGCCAGCTCTTCCCCCAACTCCCGGATCACCCTAGGGTGCAGACTGTCTGGCCCCATGGCCTTATCCACCTGCAACCTGCCTAGTTCCTCCCTAACCCTCTTGACACCAAACAGACTTGGATCAATCCCTCTGTCCCACCTTTCCCTCCCCCTAAGCTCTGGCCCCCTGCCCTCCACAGTGAAAACTGAGCAAAAGTACTTATTTAGTTCTTCTGCATTTTTACTGTCTTCTTCAATTTGAGTCCCACCCTCTCCTGTCAGCCTTGCAATCCCCTGCTTTGCCTTCCTCCTGTCCCCCACATATCAAAAAAATGTTTTGTCTCCTCTTTTGGCATGTTTTGCTATTCTCTCCTCGGCCTCCACCTTGGCCCTCCTTATTTCCTTTCCTACTAGCCTCCTCCTCCTCCTCCTCTAACTATAGACTTCCCTGTCCTCTTCTTTCTGCATTCGCTTATATTTCCTGAAGGCCCTTGTCCTGTCCCCTACCACCCTCGTTACCTCCCTTGTGAACCAGAGTGGTCTCCTACTTCTTGTGCCCTTCCTTACCTGCCTTATGCACAATTCCATTGCTTTCTGCGCCCAGTTCTTTATAAAGCCCCATAGCTCCTCCACGTTGTCTATATTCTCTTTCCTTATCATTTCCTCCCTCACTAGCCAGCTCATCCTGTCAAAGTCTGCTCTCTTGATGTTCAAAACTGTTGTCATTGTGCATCTTACCTCCCTCCCCACTCTAACCCTAAACCTAACCGTCTTGTGGTCACTGTTGCCCAGTACCTCTCCCACCTCCACCTCCTCCATACTCTCCCCATTTGTTAGGACCACATCCAACAGGTTGTTGCCCCTTGTTGGGTCCTTGATCAATTGCTGCAGGAATTCTCCCTTCAGCATCTCCAGAAATCCTCTGCTCCTCGCCAAGGTGGCCTCTGGGATGGACCAGTTCATGTCTGGGAGGTTTAGGTCCCCCACCAGCAGTATTTCTCCTTTGAGGGCCATGCTTTCAGTTGCTTGTGCCATTTGCCTGTTCTCTTCCTCCCCCCGCAAATGTGGTCTGTATACCACCCCTAGTCTTAGGGATTCCCCTGTCCCTTTGCTCAGTGTGACCCATAGAAGTTCAGTTGCCCCACCCCCTCTTGCTATTCCATAGCTCTAATATCATCTCTGATGTATTGAGCCACCCCTCCCCCCTTTCTGTCTCCCCTGTCCTTCCTAAATGGTCTATACCCAGGGATTGTTGTCTCCCATGTGTGATATTCCATCCACCATGTCTCAGTGACTGCAACTAAGTCCAGTCCCTCGTCCTGTACGATGGCCTCTAAGTCCTGCATCTTGTTTGCTAGCCACCTATCATTTGCTACCAGACCCCTCCACCAAAGTCCCCCCCACCCCCCTATGCAGAGCTATGTCAGAACCCAAAATGTCACCCTCATCCTGGGGGGAGGCCTAAAACCTCACATTTCTTCGCTGTCCAGAGTGGCTTTAATCCTAATCCCCCGCTTAGTTTAAATTATATGTTTTTCTATGTTCTCCCTAATCTACACTTCAGTCTAGTTGCACCATCCCTGTTTAGGTGCAGTCTCTCTGGAGCAAAGAGGTTCTCATCCTCCCACATGGCCCCCAGCCTCCTACTAGCCCATACCCCATCGGTCCACACCATCTGGCTAACCACTCATTAAACTTTTTGATCCTTAGCTTTCTATCTGTGCTAGCTCTTGACACTGGTAAAACCTCTGAAAAGGCTATGGATCGGAACCACAGGCTGCTGCAAAAACCTTGCAAGAGCTTTAAATCTTGCCTGCACTTCCATCAGACTGCTCCCTGCCAAGTTGTTTGTCCCCAGGTGGAAAGCAAGTCTTATTTTTGGTCCTGTTGCTTACCCTATGAGGGGATATGGTGTATGATGTCCAACGCTGTCATACCTGGCAAGCATTCCACCCAGACTGCACTATTTTTCCCCCCTCACTTGATATCTTTAATAACAGAGTCCCCTATAATCAGGACTCTACCCCTGTCTCCCCTGATTGCTCTGCATTACCCACCCTCTTCTCCTAGTTACTGGTCTCATTTTTACTTCCCGAACCCCCTCATCTACCCTACCTGGCTCCTCTTCATGTCCCCTGTGGCCACAATTTCCTCGGCTGCTCCTCCCTCTCTCATTCTATTGGTTGGTGTTTTCCTCGCTTTCACACCTGCCCCTCCCCCTTTTATCATTTTTTCCCCATTATTCCCCATTTCAATCATCTTCCTGTCATCAGACACCCTCAATGGACACGTAGTCTCATTTGTCTCTATCATGGTATGTTCCCCAAGGCCAATGCTACCTTGAGTCTCCTGCATTCCTCCGTGCTCCCTCTCTTGTCCCTCCTTTCTCTCCTTCTTCCTTAGCTCCCCTTCCCTTCCCTTCAGCTCTTCCTCAGTCTCCTGATCTTTCTTCACTGCATTCCTCTCCCTCTCCTGTGTTCTTTGCTGTTTTAGCATCCTTGTCTACCACACTACTTCTATTCTCCCCTTTGCCAATGCCAGTTTTGGTACATTTACACCTTCCCCCACTCTTTGCCATCCAAGGCCTCCTTCAGGCCGCTACTTCCTGAGTCCCTTGCTTCTTCTGGGGCCCTGTCTTCCATGATGTCCACTAGTGGTGAGTACCTATTTGAAATCGTAAGGCCCTCTGCAATATGCACTCCACTTCCCTTAGCCAGTGAGGTACCCTTCCATTCTCTTGTCCATGGAGTCCCCCTACCAGTAGCTCCCAGCGTCTACCAGTCAGTCTTCTCCTCCTCATACTGACTAGAACCCTCATCCCTTTGATCCCCCCGTCCTGGTTTTCCCTCTTGCAGCCTCTAGCAGATTCCCCCCTCACCCTGCTGTCTTTGTAGATGTGAGTCCCCCCCCCCCATGAACCCATGTCCTTTCGCCACCATGCCAATTCTTTCATTAGAATGCTCACCTCAGCTTCTAATTTTTGTAGTCCAATGCATACCGGGCAGCATCTCAACCTCCACAGTGTGTTCATGAACATGGCTGCCCCACATCCATTGCACCCCACTATTCTTCCCCCTCCACCCATGCACCATAGCCCTTCCCTCCTTCCTGCTACTCCATCCCGCCAACCTACTAGTTCCACCACCCATCTCTCCCCCTCACACTACCTATGCAACTGCTTCACACACCCATTGCTCCTCTGTCTTGACCCATCCCCCTACCATCCTTCCTCCCACAGTCTTAGCTACCTTTTATCCCCAGTGCCAATCATGTCTCCACAGTAACATAAACTGCTACTGCAAACAGATCAGATAGTATAAAACAGCTATAATATACTGTAGATATATGCAGAGTCTGCAATTGTCATGCAAGATTCAGTCCCCAACTATAGCCCCCCCATTCACTGGCAGTGAAATGCCCCGTAAACTACAGATTAAACATAAATCAGTTTTCTAAATTATACAAGTTCCAGGTTAGCTGCCACTTTAAATGTCCCCTAACTGTGCAGAGTCAACCTAGTGCAGCCCTTGGTTGCTTCCTTCACCAGCAGCCACTCCCTTGATCTGATCTGCTCAGACCCCTGGCTTCTTCCGATAGGTGCAGCCTCCAATGGGCGGTGCCCAGTGTGCCTATTTAATAATGGCAGCGGTGCGGTGTGAGTGGGTGGGAGAAAAATGAAGCAATCACAGCTCCCTCATGCAGTTTGTCAGTGTGGCTGGGCTCAGCTTTTAAGCCCAGCTGCTAAGTTCAAACATCCGCACCTTGTCCCCTGATTGGCTCCTGCCGCCAATATGACCAAAGTCCCCACTGGTGCTGCCAATTCGGCCTCTAGCCCTCCAGTCTGCAGCACTGAATGCTGCCTTCTGCTGCCGATTCAGCCACCATATCTCCTGCAGGGTGGACTGCTGCAATCATAGCTCCCTCAGGCAGTATTTGTTCAGTATCCCTGTTTTTTCATTGTCACCTTCTGCCCCCCCTCCACTTTATTAAGCCTCACTATCCCTCCCTTGGTCTTTCTATGCTCCCTAATGTACCTGTAAAAGGGTTTATCCCCCTTCTTAACTGAGTTGGCTATCTTTTCCTCGGTTTGGGCCTTTGCTCTTCTGACTGCTTTCCCCGTTCCTTTCTGCTTTAACTGGTACCATTCTCTGTCCTGCTCCTCCTGTGTTTCCTTATACTTCCTGAATGCTATATTTTTCTCCCTAACCTTCCTCACCACCTCTTTTGAGAACCATAGTTTCCTTCATTTTTTGTTTTGTTTATTTGCTTCACACAAAGTCTTGTTGCCTCTGCGATGGTAGTTTTGATTTTTCCCCATTGTTCCTCCACCACTCCTTCTTGCCCATTTGCTAGTACTTTTCTGAGGCAGTCTCCACTTTTGCCAAAGTCAGCCCTCCTAAAGTTCAATACACTTGCTTTTGTGTATGGCTTGACTCTAGAGCTGTGTTTATTGTAAACCACACTGTTTGGTGGTCGCTTGTTCCCAGATGGCTACCCACTTCTAAATCTTAGATCCTCTCTCCATCCCCATTTCAGAGTACCAGGTCTAAGATTGCTCCCTCCTGAGTGGGTTCCCGCAATAGCTGTCTGAGGCATGCCCCTTGTAGGGCATTAAGAATGACTTTACTCTTGGATGTGGCTGCAGCAAAGGTGCTCCAGTTAACATCTGGCATATTCAGGTCCCCCATCAACAATATCTCCCCTTTCTCTGCCATTCTAAGGATGCCTTCTATCATTTCCTTGTCCATTCCCCCTCCTGAGATGGGATCTGTATATAACCCCAGTGCTGATTGTGGTGCCATTTCCTGTATCCAGGGTGACCCACAGTGCCTCCTCTTCTCTCCTCTCCTCCCCTTCCCTCCCTGTTTACCCTTTAGTTCCATTGCTTTGATCCCTTCTCTTATGTAGAGAGCTACTCCTCCTCCTCTTTTACCCTCCCTGTCCCTCCTATAGACTGAGTAACCTGGTATGGTGACATCCCAGTCATGGTTCTCTGTGTACCATTTTTCTGTGACTGCCACGATATCCAGGCGTCCTTCTTCCATCATTGCTACTAGTTTAGGAAGCTTGTTACCCAGACTATGAGTATTGATACTGATCACCCTCAATTTTTTTATGGCCTTACCCCTTTTAGCTCCATCCCTGTCTTTATTGCCTTTGCCTTTTTCTCCATTTACCCCTGTCCTGCTCCCTATCTGCTTCTCTACCTTGGTGTTTACCTCGCTAACTACTCTGTTTTGTGGTGGTGGGAGGGATTTCCGTGCTCCTTTTCAATGCCTCTCCCCTTGGCTAGTTTAAATGTTTGCCAATGAATCATTTAAACCTATCACCTAGGATCCTGGTTCCCCTCCCAGACAGATGCTGACCATCACACCAGTATAAGCCTATATTCCTCCAGGTGGACCCCCAGTCCCCAATGAAGCCAAAACCCTGAGCTCCACTCTAGTTTTTCAACCATTCATTGAATCCCATGGTGCAGAGTACCCTAGTCTCACCCATGCCATAGGCAGGCAGCACCTCCCCAACCAGGAGTTGTTTCCTTCCCCTGTAGAGTCCCATGCCACCTTCCTGTGGGTCTCCTTTGTGGAGGTTCCCAGCATCCTCCTTGGCCTCCACTGTGGGTGCCCCCATAGAGGAACCATGCTCTGCCAGAATGGCATATGAATTGTGGAGATGTACAACTGGATGGGATGCACTTCTGTTCCACCATCTTCACCCTCCCTGAGCCCATCATGGTCCAACCGCTCCTCTTTCTTGGCAACCTCTGAGGCAGTGACAGCAGCCCTGGTGGTCCCTGGGTGGGGGAGAAGGTTTCCCAAATCCTTACCAGGTCAGCCTGGAGATGAGCATTCTCCTCCTTCAGACCAGAGAGGTGCCTGCAAATAGGGCAGCATCACAGCCTCTAGTGTGTGTGTGTGTGTGTGTGCCTTTACCCCCTACGCAGTGTGCTGGGCTGTTGAGGTTATGACATGTGTATGTCCTTTGCCCATTTGAGGAAGTGATGTCAGAACTCCTTGTATAAAGGAAATTATGCACTTGGGGTGGGTGGGGAGAGGAGCAGTGTGGGTGGGACTGAGCCCGTGCCCTCCAGAAACAATCAGCTACAGCTCTGTCCCACCACCCCGGTGCATGCTTTCCTTCCTTTCAGCAAGACAACTTGCACAACAATTTAACAGAAAATATATCCTGCAAAAAACTATTTCAATCAGAGAAAAACAAAGCAGTAAACTGTAAAACTTTTAAGCATAAAACAGTAACAAAAACTGTAAGCACAACCTGTAACAATTTAACAGAAAATTTACCTTGCCAAAAACAATTTCAATCAGAGAAAAAAAAGCAGTAAACTGTAAAGCCTGTAAGCACAAAACAGTAACAAAACCTGTAAGCACAAAACAAAAAAGTAACAAGACAGTAACTCTGATTAGCTATAAGAAGCTTTCATATTTCTCCTTGCTTTGTTAATGTTGCTCCTTGCTCTGTCCTTTCAAGCAAACCTAGAAAAACAAAACTCAGGTAAAGCCAGGTGCTTTTTGTCAGCAAACCTAGTCTTCCACCTGGTGCTGGATGGTCATGTTATATGATTGCAATACCAAACTCCAGCAGTAATTTTGTATTTTGCCCACTAGTCCTATGGAGCCAGGTCAGGGTATTATGATCTGTGACCACAGTAAATTCCCACTCATACAAATATGGCTGCAGCTTCTGAAGTTCCCACACCATCCTGAGACACAACTTGTCAACTGTGGCATATGCTTCCACCCTGGGCAGCAGCTTCCGGCTCAGATACACTATGGATTGCTCCTCTGCCTTCATTGTAACTTGGGTCAGAACAGTGCCCAGCCCTTGGCCTGAGGCATCTATGTGCACAATAAACTTTAGGACCTAACTGGGGCTAGTGAGCATAGGCAGCCCACATAATGCCTTCTTCAACTTCCAGAAAGTGGATTCACAGTCCTCCATCCAAATAACTTTCATCAGCAGTTTCCTTTTGTCATGTCTATCAGGGGCTTGGTCACATCACTATAGGGAGGAACAAACCTCCTGTAGTACCCAGCTGCCCCAGAAATGCCCTTACCTGTCTCTTCATGGTAGTATGTGTGCCACTCGTGGATAGCATCAACATTTGCAGGCTCTGGGTGGGTGGATGCATCCATGCCCTCCCTGATGCCCAAGGTAGGATACCTCTGTTACACCTTTCTGCCATTTTTCTGTCTTAACTGTCAGCCCAGCAGCCTTCAGTTGACAGAACACCTCCCTCACATACCTGACTGTAAATGGCTACATCATTCATGTACGCCTGGACAAAGTCACCTACCCCAGACAGAATGTGATCCACTAGCCACTGGAAGGTTGCAGGTGCATTCTTCATCCCAAATGGCATTACTTGGAAGTCAAATAATCCAAATGGGGTGACAAAGGCTGACCTTTCCCTGGCTTCAGGGGTTAGAGGTACCTTCCAGTAGATAGTGGTCAGGTACTGAGCTCCCCCCACCCATCTAAGGTCTCATCCATTCTGGGAATGGGGTAGATGTCTGACTCTGTGCAACTGCTGAGCCTCCAGTAGTTGATGCAGAACCTTGTGGTACAGTCTTTCTTGGGGATCAGGACCATAGGCAATGCCCAGGAGCTACTGGACTCTTGAATTACTCTAAGAGCCAACATCTCTCTGAGCTTCTCCTGCATGGTCTGTTTCACCACCTCCAGTACCCTGTATGTTGACTGCCTCAGCAGCAGTTGGGTCCCAGTGTCCACATGGTGTTCAGCCATCATGGTGTACCCCAGTTTCCCTGTGAACATTTCCCCAAATGCTTGCAGCATCAGCATCATGTCCTCTGCCTGGGATAGTGTCAGCTGCTCTGAGAAGATGAGGTTATCCACTGTTGATTCCTCCCTTGCCTCCCTGAGGAGGTCCACCAGTAGATCAGCCTTATTTTCCTCTTCTGGGGCACTGCACACAGTGAGAACAATTTCCTCCCTATTATGTTAAAATGATATGCTCTCTGCCTGCATCTCCAAATTCTACCACATAATTGACCTCTCTCACCTTCCTGACTATGGAAAATGAGCCTGCCCATGCATCCTGCAGTTTATTTTATTGGACTGAATGAGTACTATCACTTGCTGTCCAACTTCATGCTCATAGACTCTGGCCCCATGGCTGTACCAGACTTTCTGCCACTGTTGTGCAGTGCCAAAGTGCTCCTGGATGAGCCCTATGGGCTCCTAAAGCTGGGTCCTGAAGTTCAGAATGTACACGACAACATATTCCCATTGGGAGGCAAGGTCACCCTCCAGTTCATCCTAAACTGAATCTAGGGGCCCCCTCACTCTTTGACCAAACAGGAACTCAGAGTGTAAGAACCCAGTGGACTCCTGTGAGACTTCCCTGTAAGCAAACAGGAAGTGTGCCAAATACTTGTCCCACTCCCTTTTGTGTTGTCATCAAATGCCCTGAGCATAGTCTTCATGAACCCAATGAACTGCTCGACCAGGCCATTAGTCTCGGAGTGATAGGGTGCAGCCTGGAGCTGTTTCATCCTGAACTTCTTCCATAGACTAGTCATGAGTGATGACATGAAATTCATCCCCTCGTCTGACAAAAATCTGCTGGGGGAATCCCACTTGGCTAAAGATTCCCAGTTTGTCAGCCACTTTCTTGGCCTCAATGGAGGACATAACCACCCCCTCAAGGTACCTGGTTGCATAGTCTATGACAACCAGTATGTTCCTTTTGCCCTTGTGACTCGGAGTGCTCAGGGGCACTGCTATGTACACAGCTACCCTCTTAAAGTGTTCATTAATAATAGGCAGGGGCATCAAAGCTGCCTTAGCCTTGTCCCCCACCTTTCCCACCCACTGACACTGTGGACAAGTCTGAGAGTAATTTGCCACATCTATGTACATATTGGGCCAAACTAGATTGTTAGCAAACTATCTTTTTGTGCGACTAATAACCAGGTGGCCTGTAAAAGGGACGTCATGGGCCAGGGCCAAAAGTTGCTTGCAGTAATCCCAAAGGACTACCAGCTGCCAGAATACCTCTCCCTCTAGCCCCCTGTGTGGTATACACTCTCCATACAGCAACACATTCTCCTAGTAAACTACTTTTCTGTAGGGCTCCACATTGTCAATGGATAGCCATTACAACTGGGTATTGTGCATCCCTGCTAGGGGAAATGGCACAGCCTGAGGCTCTTAACAGAATAGAATGCTGGGCAAATGCATCCCTGCTAGTGGAAATGGCACAGCCTGAGGCTCTTAATAGAACAGAATGCTGGGCACATGAGGATTCTGGACAGCAGCAACTCCAGTCCTTGCTGTGCCATCGAAGGGGAAACAACTGAAAAGTTTCTCTGAAGAAAAATCAGCTTCTAGTTTTCTGGGGCTGCAATTCTGCATAGCAGGTTGGAGCTACCTGGTAACAAGGAGCACGCTAAATTAAAATCATGCCTGTTAAGCTGCAGCTTTCCAATTGGCTAACCTTCTCTTCCCATTTCCACTGCATGTGCTGGGATTGGGGGCCATGTCTGCCACATGCTTTAGGGGTGGGTATTTTCAACAGGTCTCTGATTTCTTTATTAAGAAAAAAGGTGTCTCAGGTAAATACTTGTTTTTTATTTGGGGTTTAGTCTCAGGCAATCCCGGGGGCTTCCCTCTGCCTCTAGGTGTTGGTCCCCCCCCAATTTTTAGGGTCTCTTCTGGTTGTGTTTGCCTGTCAAGTGTTTTTTGCTACTCTTTGAAGAGGCATTCCCCCTTTTAATTTGGCTCTCTGCCTTACAGAGGCATTTCCCCTTTAATTTTCCACAGTCAAAAAAACAAAAACAGGTTTCTGAAGTGAGCCTTTTGGCTCTGGGTACTCTGAGTCATTTCAATGAGTTAATAGTCCTTTTCTTCTGCCCTTCAAGCCATTTGGCATTTTTTTTCTAGGCTTCATTGAGCTGTGCAGCTTCCCACCATTTTCCCACTGTTCTCTGATAGTTAGGCGTGTGCTTCTTCTCCAAGAGGCTTCTCTAGTCTCAGTGCATCATTTACATTCCTGTGTTGTGGGCGCTCCCCCCTCTGGTGGGCTGACATCATGCACAGCATTGTGATGTCACGCACATGCACATTTTCAGAGAGCACGCATGCACCTGCACTTCCCCAGTGCTAGACATGGTGGCTCTGTTTGTACAGCCTTTTTTCTTTTTGGCAGTAAGCTTTAAGGGCTGAGAGGCATACTTTTTAGGTTTCTCTTCTTTTCCCCACAGTTGGAGGTGGGGATTGTGGCAGTAGTACACTGTATTTCTTTTTGGGGAAACAACTTCAGGTTTCTAACCTTGGGCACCTGAAGGGCAACTTGACTTGACACCTTGGCTTATCAGAGACCTTACATTTTTAAAAGATGTGAGACCTGCAAAAAGGGTAATGCAACCCTTTTCTGGGTTCCTTGCCCCATTGTGTTACCAAAGCTAATATGTCTCTTATGGTTCCTCCTGTTGGACCTCTGAGGTGGGGGGGTGCACCTGGTGTACCAGCTGGGAGTGGCCAAGCAGAATTGTGTAAATCTTTCTTGTTGCTTTTAGGAGAGCTTTTGGACCCTGATGTTTTGCAGGACATCCCATCAGACACACCTGACCCCAAATCGGGCCCCTCAGGTTGGGGGGCCCACATAGGCACATTCAGGTGCACCGCAGCTGGACAGGGCTGCTATTATGGATATGCAGGCAGACTCCAACCATGACCATACCGAGGGTCATGATGAGGATATCAGGGATCTTGGGGACAATTCTGACACTAGGAAGCTACTTGATGTGGAGGATGAGCTTTCTGAGGAGGAGGAGGAGGAGGAAGGGAAGTGGATAGAGCTGAAGAGGAGGATTCCTATCTCTCCCCTGTTTGATACCAGATCCTTGTCCTAGCTATAACAGAGGCATGTAGGACATTACAGCTCAAGGAGGTGCAATGCATGGAGGTATTAGATGTCAGTCCTGTCCGGTCTGTGTCCTCCTCCACTCGAAAGTGTTTTCCAAACGTTATTCACTGTGACCAAATTATTGAACAGGAATGGGCAGGTGTGGACCAAAGAAAATATCTGCCAAAACCATGGTGTTGCCGTTTCTTGGAAGAAAATACTCACAAGTGTGAATCTCCTCCTCTGGTGGATAAGGCTGTTCATAACTCCATCAGATACAGCACTATTCCTATTGAAGGGTTCTAGACCTTAACAGATTTGCATGACAAGCGAGTGGATGTTTCCTGCAGTAGAGCCTTTGCCTCCAATGGTGCAAACCTCTGCACCTCCTATGCCTCCTTTATTGTTGCCAGAGCTTTAAACTTGTGAGTTACGGCCTTGGGCAGCTTTGTTCCCCTGGATTCAGAGGGACCAAGCATTTTGCAGTTGGTATTCATGGCCTCCACCTTCTTAGGGGATGCCACGGTGGAGAATTTGCAAATGTTGGCTCACTCCACTTACCACATTGTGTCCACCTTGCAAAGAGTGTGGCTCCGACATTGGGGTCATTGATCAGGCTTCGAAGACCAAGCTATTTAACTTAGCCTTCAAGGGAGGCTTGTTGTTTGGTTCTGGCCTAGATGATATTTTGAATGGTATTCAGGATAAAAACAGCCACCTTCCAGTGTCAAAAGCAACAGCAAAAGGCTAGTTCAACTCCTAAAGGTCAGGGAAGCAGCTGACAGAGGCAGTATTGAGGGTTTGTTCATCCCTTTTGGAACTTTGGTAAACCAGAGGTGCAAAGGAGTCTATTCTCGTTTCAAGAACAATAGTAGCAGAGGAGCCCTTGCCTGAACTTGTGATGGAGGCACAGGGTGAAACGCGGGCACCTCACAATGAGGGCACATGGGCCCATCTCTGTCTCCCTTCTGTTTGTGGAAGGCTGCACAATGCTTATATGAGATGGGCCCAGATAACATCAGATGCTTGGGTTTTGGAAATTCTGGCTTTAGGCTATGCAATAGAATTTTCAACAATTCCCTCAAAGGGGGCAAGTTCTGCTGTCCCTGGTTCCAAAGGACCCTGTGGAGAGAAAAGTGGTGTCACAGACCCTGGACCACCTCACTCAAATTGGAGCAGTTGTTCCAGTGCCTCCCAGTGAGCAAGGCCAGGGATTCTACTCAAGCTATTTCATCATTCCCAAATAAATTGGGAGGTTTCAGACCTATTCTTAATCTGAAACACCTAAACAAGTTTTTTCACCACACAACCTTCAAGATAGAGTCCACCTGGGGGATTATCTAGCTTCCATAGATCTCAGGGATGCCTATCTCCACATCCCCAACTGGCAGTCTCATCAGAGGTTCCTTAGGTTTAGGTCCTGGGACAGCACTTCCAGTACACAGTGCTTCTGTCTGGGCTGGCAACAGCCCCCAGAGTTTTCTTGAAGGTGCTCATAGTCCTGGTGGCTCAACTCCAACAGGAGGGACATCATGTCTATCACTACCTGGATGATCTCCTCATTTAAGCGCCCTTTACATCATTGGAAAGGAAGACAGTGACCAGGATTGTGGAGGTGTTGGATTCCCATAGTTGGGTGGTGAACCAGGAGAAGAGCTCTCTCAAGCCATCACAGACCCTGGAGCACCTAGGAGCAGTGTTCCAGATGGATATGGGGAAGGTATTCCTCTCGCCAGCCAGGAAGGAAACCCTGTTGAGAGAAGTTCAGTGGCTGAGGAGCCAATCATCGGCTTCAGCTCACTACCTTCTGTGAATTCTGGACCTCATGATGGCAGTGATGGAACTAGTTCCATGGGCTCGCCTTCACATGAGACCCCTGCAGATTGAGTTAATGTCAGCCTGGGATATAGCTTCAGGGGATTATCAGGCCAGGATCCCCATTTCACCATAACTGGAGCAGTCTCTGAGTTGGTGGATGAGTTTGGAGAATCTGAATAAATTGACTCCCTTGGAAGTCCCCCATGAGTTTATTCTGGCATCCAATGCCAGCCTGTTGGGTTGGGGGACTTAGTTAGCACTGGAACAGCACCTACACATAAACATTTTGGAGATGAGGCCTGTGCACCTCACCCTCCTTCATTTTTAAAGTCAGATGCAGCCAAAAGCCATGAAAATAAGGTCAGACAATGCCATCACAGTGGCATACATAAACAATCAAGGGGGCACAAAGAACAAAGAGATGCTGAAAGGAGCCACTGATCTCCTGCAGTGGGTGGAGGAGAATCATATATCTCTCTCTGTCAGCAGGTCAGCTGGTGGGGGAGTTGAACACAAGCCAGTTGGCTAAGCCATGAAGTTCAACCTGTTCACCTCCAGCCACAATGCTTAAATTCATTGGTTCTTCAATTGCTACCAGTGTCCATAGGCAGAGTTCAACAGGATCCAAAGTAAAACTGTGAAAAAACGGCAGGTTGGTGCACATTATTGGGGGGGGGCACCCCACTTAGTACAAAGTCCACAAAAGTGTGCACTCAAGGAATCAATGTAACTCCAAGATATGGAAAAAAGAATAATGTTTATTCACACAAAATAATACAAAATAATAAAACATAGACTGAGAGCAAGCTAGCATGCCACACTCTCTTCCCCAGCCTTTTAGGTCATAAGACCCTTCCTCAGGGGACGTCCTGAGGAAGGGTCTTATTACCCAAAGCTCTCACAGTATGTATTTTGTTATTTTGTACTATTTTGTTTACAGTGATTCCTTGAGTGTGCACTTTTGTGGACTTTGTCCATAGGCAGAGGCAGTGGGCGCCCTGTCACAAGCATGGAATTTTGGCACAGTGTATGCCTTCCCTCCTCTGCCACTCCTCTCCAAGGTCATACACAAAATAAGGCACTCATAAGGAAGCTTCCTTCTAATAGCACCAGAGTGGCACATAAGACTGTGGTTCTTGGTCTTAGTGAACCTCATTCAATGCACCCCATTTTGCCTTCCAGTATGGGGGGACCTTTTCTCACAGGGCCCCATTCTGCAACCAAATCTGGGAGTGATGCAGCTCATGGCATAGCTCCTGACAGGAGGAGAATCCTGAAACAGGGTTTCTCTGAGAAGGTGGTGGACACCCTGATGGCTGCCAGAAAGATTTACATGTCAGCTGCTTATGCTCACGTATGAACCACTTTTTTGGCTTGGGCCAAGGAAAAAATATCTGGCCTTATAAAGCCATGGTTCCACAGAATTTGGATTTTCTGCAAGAAGGAATGGAAAAAAAGATTTGGCCTTCAGCACCCTGAGAGGTCAGGTGTTGGTCCTTGGGGCTTCCTTGGGTTTATCCCTAGGGATTTACTGGGAGGTTATTCATTTTCTGTGGGCTGTCAGCAGGAGTCGACCTCTATTCTGATCCCCTGTTCCCACATGGTACCTGAATCTGGTTCTGAATACTCTTTGTAAGGAGCCTTTTGAACCTTTTTCATCAGTACAGTTGGACATATTGTCTTACAAGGTGTGTTTTTTAGTTGCTTTGTGCTCAGACAGGAGGATTAATGAGCCCCAGGCTTTATCCCACAAAGAACCATACCTTGTCATGCATAACGACAAAGTGGTGCTCAAAAAGTCCCCGTCTTTTATTCCAAAGGTCCCTACGGTCTTCCATGTGAGCCAGGAAACCTGTCTCCCATTCTTCTGTCCACAAGCTACTCACTCAAAGGAGGAGTTACACAACTTAGATTTCCAATGGTCAGTGAGAACATAATTTAGATGGACTGCTAAGTTCCGGAAATTGGATAGGTTGTTCGTTCTTTTTTGAAGCAGCCAAGCAGGAACAAAGAGCCTCCAAGGCCACCCTAGGTAGGTGGGTAAGGGCCTGCATTGCCAAAGCTTATGTTGCAGAAAAGAAGAGGCCTCTTGCTGTCATCAAGGCTCACTCCACGAGGGCTATGTCCTCCTCCTCCTGGACGGAGAGAGGTGAGTCATCTGTTTCAGAGTTTTGCAAGGCAGCTACATGTTCCTCCATCCACACATACACCAAGCACTACAGGCTGGATGTTCAAAGCTCTGCTGAGGCGGCCTTAGTTGCAGAGTTTTGCTGGTGGCAGATAGCAGATAAATTCCTTTCCTGCACCTGGTTGTCATATGGGACAATATTCTCCCCATCTAGTTTTGTTGTCTGGGTACTACTTCTTAGAACCCCATTGTAATGACTACCTATTGACAATGTGGAGATCTACAGAAAGAAGAAATTTCTGCATCTTTACCATAATTTTCTTTTCTGTTAGTTCCTACATTGTCAATGGGACTAGCCTGAGAGCCTCACTGCTGCAGGAGAATACTGTCCATTATGCCAGTGCGGGGATATCTGTTGTTATGTTATAAACTCTGATTGTAAGCCTGTCTGGACATCCCTCAATACTTTATCTGTTGTGCTTGTGTTTATATAAATATGCAAGTAATTTTTTTTTTTAAAAAGAGCAGTTCCACATTAGAATATTGGTTGCTAGCACACCGATTTAACAGTTTTGAATTTGAGGTTAACCAAGGGTATCTCCTTTGCTGTAGGTGAGTGCTTACACTCTATGTAGTCCTTTGCCATTTAATAAATCTGTTTTGGTTGATTCAGTTCTGCAGGACCTTCCAAGACATAGACATTTGGAAGATGGGACTCGATCACTTACTTTTGTCATCTGACGAGGTAGGCCACTGTTTACTGTATTTTATTCTGGCTAAAGTTCTATCTGTGTAGGCATCTGATTTGTGTGTTTCTTTCAAGTCAAGTAGACTGGTATGATATTTATTTCCTTATTTAGAGGCACTGCATGGACAATAGTGACTGGAGAGTTGCTGCTGTCTGGAATCCTCATATGCCCAACATGCTATTCTGTTAACAGCCTTGGGCTGTGCCATTTCCCCTAGTAGGGGTGCACAATACCCAGTTGTAATGACTACCTATTGACAATGTAGGAGCTAACAGAAAAGGAAATTATGGTAAGTATGAAGAAATTTCTTTATTTTACTCCCCTGATAGTCATCAGCACTATTGGGAAGTTCTCTCAGTTTCTGTAGGGAAGGATCAGTCAACTGAGCTCTGCCCAGCTCTTTCCATCTGACACTCCCCAACTACCCTTCTGAAGAAAAGATGCCCATGGTTAAGATCTCCTCTGTCTGCAGCTAGGGCTCAGGCATGCTACTCCTAGCTAGCTCCTCAATCACACCAGCTTCTCCCTGAGCTGCTGAGGGGGAAGTTAGCACAGGCTGCGTTGCCCCCTCCTCACTCTCAGGAGCTTGCTCTCTTGCCTGACTGTGGGTAGTAACACACACCAGTTTCCCTGTGGTCAAAATCATTCCCCATTATCACAACCACAGGGACATCAAGTAGTATGACTTCCACCTCCTGTACTCCATGGCCACCTACCCAGCTCAGGAAGATCCAAGCTCTTGGTTCTTGGACCACTGGATCCATGACTCCATGAATCTTGGAAAATTGCCCAGGCAGAATCTGCTCCACCTGGATTAGATCCTGCCTCACCATGGAGATGGAAACACCAATATCCCTCAATCTCTGTGTTATAGTCCCATTAACTAGCACAGGGTGCATATATAGGGAGGGGTTAGATGGCACTGCAGTCTGTGAGCAGGCTACTAGCTGCCTGGCACTGTCTTGATCACCTCGTCCCCCAGGGATTTCCCCTTTGTTCATATTTTAGTGCATTTACATGACAGGTGCCCCACATTCTGGCAAATTTAGCATTTCTTTACCCCCAGCTCCTTCTTATCCTTAGGGCCAGTGTGTTATGTTTTAGGCTTGGGTGCAGGCTGGTTTACTTTAGGCTACCCTTGCTGGGTCCCCTTGAAACCATGTTGTGCCCCCTCTATTGTTTCTACGCAGAGAGTGTGGTCTGCTAGCCATATACAAATAAGCACTTTCTGCTGCCTCCTTCACAGAGCTGCATGCCCGGTGCAGCAACCACATCTGCAGATCCTCAGGTACAACTTTAAGAAATTTTTCTATTACAAGTCAGTCTTTTATTTGTTCCATGGTTCTAGCTTTAGCCCCATCCACTCAGCAGTCTAGATAGGTACACATTTGAACATGCACATCTACATAGCTGTCTCCTGGGCCCTTTCTTAACTCTGAATTTTCATCTATAAGCCTCAGGAGTTAGCTCAAAAAGTTTCAGTAACACCCTCTTGACTTTGTCATTGTCCGTACAGTCCTTATTATCCATTCTAGCAAATTCGTACAACGCATGGCCAGTAAGCAAGGGTGCACAGTGAGTTATCCACAAAGCCCTGTCCAATTTGAACTGCACACATATGCTCTCAAATGATTTTAAAAACAAATCAAGATCATCTCCCTCCTGTTTTTGAGAAATATTTTAGAATTAATTGGGATTTTGTGGGTTTACCCCCTACACCATTACTTACAATTTGCTTTGGTGCTTTCTGGCACAGGATCACCATCTCTTTCTTGTGCTGGTGTTCCTTCTCCCTTTCTGCTCATTCCTTCTCTTATTCAACTTGTTCCTTTTCTTTTTCCTTCCTTCTTGCTTCTCATATGAGAACCTCATGCTGACGATGCTGCTCTCTCTCTTGCTGCATCAGGATCTCATGCTGGCTCGTGTTCTCTTTCCTCAACCTCCAGTATTACTCTCTCCTTCTTGGCCTCAAGTCTTGCCCTCCGTAGTTCTGCCTCTTTCAGCACAAGCTCCACTTTCATGAGTTCAAGCTGATTTTGGACTCTGCTACACCAGTTCTTAGCTCAGGCTTGGGTTGCACAGCTTCACCAGTTTGCATCTCGAAGTCCAACTCTGGCTCAGCCTCTGTGACCTCAATCTCATTACTTTGGTCATCTTCCACAGTGACCACTTGTTCTACCTGTATTTGGTCATACTCCTCAGCCACTGCCTGCCTCCCATTTCATTATGCTCCACCAGGGTTTCTATGAGTTCATTTCTTGTTGGGCCCTCATGCACAATCCTTCTCCCTTTGTACAGCTCACAGAGCTGAGGCGCACGAAATTTGCCATATGTTGAGGAGATCATACTTTCTAACTACACTGCACTAAGCTGTGTTTCTAGAAATAAAAAGAACAGTAGTAAAATATGTAGTCATTTTGTATATCCTGTTTCATGACAGTATTTTTCTACTGGTAATCTCTGTTTGTTTGTATGCCAGGTAATACTTTTACCTCTCTCTCAGAGTTTCTAGTCCCACCAGGAAAGCACACTGCCCACAAATTCTGGGTTTAAATGTACATACTTATCCCACTGCACTGCCACCAATTTGTGACAAAAACAACTTTGGGCTGTACCAGCTTCTAGGGGGGTTTGTCTGAATTACTTCTCCTGCTGCCACCACCTGGTTACCCCAGGAAAATATCTCTGTCCTGCTAAGGGACTTTGAGGGTCAAACACAGTAGTGTTTTATTGAGTGTACTTCAGACAGTGGACTTTAAACAGATAATTTTCAGTCTGGCCTGGTGGCATTGAGGGTTGAGGTTCTGAATGCCACACATCGCACTATGCTGGTGACCTGGGTTCAGGAGCGAGCTCAGGCCACCATGGTTCAGCAGGGGAGGGCAGGATTGAGTGTCTGGAGGACTGCTCTCCTGTCCTGGGAAGGAGGGGGCATTGATCCTGGGTTCTGGTGGCTCCTGGTGGTGACTGGAGGGCACAGCAAGCTTGTGATCCATCAGACAGGGGATTGGCTGTGGCAGCGATCCTGTGGGCATGCTTGGGAGCATGCACACCCATGCTGGCTACATTACACATCTGAGCCAAGGGAGAGGGACCACAAGGAAAAACCCCTGGCTCTCGGAAAAGGTCATGGTGGCCCAAGTGACTCTAGCCTACATCCCCAACATCAGACTTTCCTGACCAGCTTTCCCAAGCCCTCGACCTACTCCCAGCCCAGTTGTCTGGATTTCAGATGAAGACACCCAGGTAAGGTGTTGGGTGGCCCTGACCTGGGGAGGTCAATCTGGGTGGTTGGCTGTGGTCAGGAGCGGGGCGGGGTGTCTCTGTCCCTGGTTCCCAGTCCAGAGGTTTCAGATGGGGAGTTATGAGCAATAGTCAGCTGGATACACTTCAGAGATGCCCTGAGATTGCCAGGTGATAAACAAGGTCAACAAAAAAAAAATAAAGAATTTTCACTTTGCCCAGCAGAAATATTAAATTTATCTTTGCAATAAGGATGCTCAGCCACTGGTGCTATAAACATAGATCTTTCCTACTATAGTGCTACAAAATATAACAAACAGGATATGTGCAGCAGACAAAAACATATACACATTTACAGGAAAGGAATATAAAATAGTTAAACAGATAGCTGACTTATAGAATAAACTCACAATGTAGTTTCATACTAGGATCTATATTTACCTGCTAGCTAACTTAAAGGAAACATTCACTAAGTCTGTGCTTTCCTCACCCAGATAAGCTAGCTATGGCAGCAGGGCTCTTCTTCCTACTGGGGAACCCTCACCAAGAAACAGAACCCTAGGTTCTTTTCAGAAGTTGCAGGAAGTCAGGGAAAGAGTTGTGGTTAAACTCTTCTGTGTATGTACTCACAGCAAGGACCTATCTTGAGTGACAGCTCCCTCCACTATTTCTCACCCACATGAGTGTGTAGGTGTCTGAGTGTGTGTGCATGTGTGTGTCTATGTGCATGTGTGATTACAGCTGACAGGCTGAATTGTCCTTTCCTTTCCTTTCCTTTCCTTTCCTTTCCCACCTAGCAACATCCTCTTGTCCTATTGTGTAAGCAGCAAGAACCCAGTACTTGAAAGGCTTACTCACAGTTTTTATTACCTTGTGTACTCCCTAGCTGATTGGTTGCTTCTGTTGGAAAAGTAGCACTGTTACACCTGGCAAGCTATTTCCCTTGTTGGTTTACTAAGATAACTGCTGGGACATGTGACCTGAACTCCATTTTGTTCACTCCACACCATTCCAACAACAGAAATAAGTTATATGAAAATAAGTAGAAAATAAAATAAATAGAATAACAAAAGGAGATTACATTAACATGGTCACATTCCTGTCACAGTAGTACTGTGATTTTACATCATTGTTCAAAACACTGTAATTGCACTGCATATAAAGAGAGAGCTGGCACCGCACTTTATACTTGTGTTGGAAGTTTCATTACGCTGAACACAGTGCACCCTGTAGCAATTCTGTTTCTTTGCCCCAAGTCCCTTAGCATGGATTGCATAATATACTGAAAGTTTTTCTAGTGAATGATCATACAGTATACAGATTTTAAAAAGCTGATTAAACAATGGCTTTATTATCATTCATATACTTCATTATTATGCAAAAATGCTTGATAATGTTATGGAAATACTTCATAATTCAGGAATGTAATATACAAGCAATAAAACATGATGGGGTGTGCGTTAGACAGTTCTAACGCGTGGCTAGAGGGCGTAGTGAGGCACAAGGCCACAGACCGAGTGCCTCCAGCCTCCTAGCCATGCATTAGAACTGTCTAAGACACTCCACAGAGTGATTTATTGCATGTATGAAATGGTGATGAAAAATTAGAAACATAAATAATGACATTAAAAGTGTTAAAATTCAATAAATATTAATTTATTATGGGAGACAGCATTACACTGAGTAAAGTAGTCCCATTGTTTTTCTTAATTGGGGATGGGCAAACAGCAAAATGGAGTGAGACTTCAGATGAACTTAAACAGGAGACAACATCATCTGTAACTTGTACTGCTTTTAAAGAATAACATTTTTAATAATAAAGGATGTGCTAACAGTATTACAAATCAGTTGCAAACAGTCTGTGGAACTTGTGCTGCCCTGAGACAAAATGAACATTTATTCATTAATCAGGAGAACAATCTCATTTACTTGTGCTGGGATTGGGGTAATAACATTTGTTTAATTAATTTACCAAAGTAAACCAGAGCATTGAAAGTCATAGTACAGTTCTGCATTGTGACTCCAGTGAACTGCTGCTGTGGGAACTGCTGTGGTGAGAACTGCTGCTGTGGGAACTGCTGCTGGTGGAACTTCTGTGGTGGGAACTGTTGCTGTGGGAACTGCTGCAGTGGGAACTGCTGTGGTGAGAACTGCTGCGGTGGGAACTACTTCTGTGGGAACTGCTGCTGTGGGGACTGCTGTGGTGGGAACTGCTGCTGTGGGAACTGCTGTGGTGAGAACTGCTGATGTGGGAACTGCTGCAGTAGGAACTGCTGCTGTGGAAACTGCTGCTGTGGGAATTGCTGCTGGTGGAACTGCTGCTGCTGCTGGTGGAACTGCTGTGGTGGGAACTGCTGATGTGGGAACTGCTGCAGTAGGAACTGCTGCTGTGGGAACTGCTGCTGTGGGAATTGCTGCTGGTGGAACTGCTGCTTCTGTGGGAACTGCTGCTGTGGGAACTGGTGCTGTGAGAACTGCTGCAGTGGGAACTGCTGCAGTGAGAACTGTTGCTGTGGAAACTGCTGCTGTGGAACTGCTGTGGTGTGAACTGCTGCTGGGAACTGCTGCGGTGGGAATTGCTGCAGTGGGAACTGCTTCTGTGGGAACTGCTGCTGTGGGGACTGCTGTGGTGGGAACTGTTGCTGGTGGAACTGCTGTGGTGAGAACTGCTGCTGTGGGAACTGCCACTGTGGGAACTGCTGCAGTGGAAACTGCTGTGGTGGGAACTGCTGCTGTGGGGATTGCTGCGGTGGGAATTGCTGGTGTAGAACTGCTGTGGTGGGATCTTCTGTGGTGGGAACTGCTGCAGTGGGAACTGCTGCTGTGGAAACTGCTGCTGGTGGAACTGCTGCTGTGGGGACTGCTGCGGTGGAAACTGCTACTGTGGGGACTGCTGCTGTGGGAACTGCTGCTGTGGGGACTGCTGCGGTGGGAATTGCTGGTGTAGAACTGCTGTGGTGGGATCTGCTGTGGTGGGAACTGCTGCAGTGGGAACTGCTGCTGTGGGAACTGTTGCTGGTGGAACTGCTGCTGTGGGAACTGCTGCAGTGGGAACTGCTGCTGTGGCTGACCTGCGGGTGTCAGTGTTGTGTTTAGCTGCTTTTCTAATTGCTTCTGCAATTCACTGCTGCTGCACGATTGATCTTTACTTGTGGACTGCTCCTGTTTTGGTGCCAGAATATGACAACATTTCCTGCGATCACTGGGCTTTTCACGCAAATAGCTTTGCAGGCTCAATTCATTCTGGTGCCCCGTGATGCACATTATTTCTCTGCTCTCCAAACCAACATCAGAGAGCAGCTGCATTGCCGTAACTCACAGGCAGGACTAGCGTCACGCTGCCCGAGTCCGGGCTTCTTGACTTAACTGGGACATCAGGATGGAAAGAAAATTCAAGCCCGTCGGCTCACAAGAGTACCACACTGGCAGCTCATCAAGCTGACTCTGGGGCAATCTTTGGGGATGCAAATACAGGGCTTTTGGATCAGCTGGAAGTTTACTAAGGTACAGTTTAAAGCTTGCTACCGGGCACAGTGGGTTTCCTGGTTGTGCATACATAAAACCCATGTGTCCTTGTTTGCCAGTCTCTAAGGGCTTATGATTTTTCATGTGCTTGTTGAAATTTAAAATCATGAATACAGACCCATTCTCTTCTGTTTTTGTTGAAAAATGTTCTGGCTGGCAATTACATTCTGAGTAAAGTGAAATCTTAGGGTTTAAAGTTGCTTTATACCTTATAATGGTCACAAACTAGTGAAAATGGTTAAAACTCTGACCATGCACACATTGAGAAATACTGCATTGTTGCTTTGGCATATCACCACCAGTGGTGTTCCTACAGGCAATAAGAGGATAATAATTGAGATCAGGCTGAGAACATAGGTAAGAGTATAGGAATCGGTCTTGGGCATTGTGGAAATACTTGTATTTACTTGCAACACTGAGTTTTAAAGTTGCACAAGTTAAACATGGAAGTTTTAATAGAGCTTGGAGAAAAATTGTGTGAGTGTTCACTTGTTTCTAAGAAATGTCCACATTCTTCCTATCAATGCATAACAATGTTGTTAAGTAGAAAATGGTTGAGAGACACCCAGGTGGAAAGTCTGTTGCTTAGAGAAAATGATGAGGAATGGAACTT
This sequence comes from Neoceratodus forsteri, assembly GCA_016271365.2. Taxonomy (NCBI): domain Eukaryota; kingdom Metazoa; phylum Chordata; order Ceratodontiformes; family Ceratodontidae; genus Neoceratodus; species Neoceratodus forsteri. The sequence continues at coordinate 213,403,043 of JADMNL010000024.1, forward strand.
ATAAATATTGCACAATGCTACCCATACTTCAAACACAAGTAGGCCCCAGTAGTTATAAACCATCTTTTACATTTTTGCAGAACTGGAAATACTTGGATCATATTATAAAGTTACAGCTTAACTGTCCTACACTAGAAATGATGGTCCTCATAAACATTGAACTAGACATGGGGTTATATGGTTCCATTACGTAATGCTCAAAGCAGGCTTTGAAGTCAAAAAGATAGAGATGTCAGATGAAAATAAATGTATTATTCACTTCCTAACAGAAACATTGAAATGGTTTGATGTTCTCATTGCTTGCCCTGAGACTCCAGGCCTGATACTGCCAGTTTCATTCTTGCTTACAACTCTTATGCAGACATATGGAAATACTGCATGTGATACAGTATTTCTGCAATGGACAAAAGGGTATATTGGGACAGAAGGCCCTCATGTAGCTAAGCTGTCACATCTTCTCTGTGCAAATCCATGAATTTTAAGATCCTGTGACACATCTGGAAAGATTATGGACAGTATATGTATTAATTGTTATATAACCTGTATTTTCTATTTTTAATCATCCTCATTTCCTTGCTTCTAAGGAAACTGGTACAGAAACAAGATCATTGTCCTTTGGACTTCATCGGTTCCTGCTTCTTGTCCATACATGATGTCACAGTCTACTGCTTGTGACATCCTTATAATTTCCATGGCAACCATCTGTGATATCTTTAAAAATAGATTAGACATATTTTTTTCTGGATTGGGAACTCCAGACTATCCCTTTGTGCAAAGGGCAAGTCTCAGTATGGGTCTATGGCTCTCTTGGCTTGTACAAACACCTATGAAACCTATTCATGAACAGAGAATTATGACATCTCATGTAGAATGGCAGCAACAGTAGATGATGTCTTAGGGACAGGGATCATATTTTCTAGCAGCAGTCATAAATAATAAGGAAATGTAGATACATAAGAAAAAGATGTGGTATGTACACACAATTGTGTATAAATATATGTTTCAACATTTTACCATGATAATGTATAGCTTTCTATTTCAAAATGTAAGACAAAAGAGGTACAATTTAAATATTTTTACTACACACAAAATCAACTGAATAACTAAACTACTTTTGTTGTATCATTTATTTACTGTTCAATAATCTAAAATTTGTTTAAAATTGAAACATTTCAGATTCAGATTATGTTTATTAAAATGTATGAAATTCATAAAGAATTATTACAGTTTAATACATCAATATACAGTATATATAAAAAACATCATAATACATTCATATAAAAGCCATACATGCATCCTAATGAATTACGATAAAAAATCTCATCTTCTTATTGAGCAGGCAGGATCTTACTTTTTGTAAAAACTGTGCAGTACCATACATTACCTTTTTATCAACCAAGAACAAATGTGCAAATTTTGCATTATGATTTCTAAAGAGCTTCATGTGCAAAAAACAGAAAAATCCAAGATTCACTTTCTTTCCAAAATGATGAATAGTACAAAATTAAATGTTGAACTGTAATTAATTGTTCCTTTTTACACATAGATTTGGTTACAGAATTTTTCAATATAAAACTGTTCACAATATTTGCAAATACTGCCAAAATGTTTTTAATGTCACTAAACAAAACACGTTCATATGGGTCTTATTTTTCACAGAAAAGTAAATATTGTTCAACTCCTGCTGATGTTTTATGATGTTTTGGACATTGCACCTAACATTAATGAGGCCCTCTCCCATTTTCTTTGTTCCTTCAACTATGCTTGTGATCTATTTGCCCCCCTCACAAAGAGTACTGTCACCGTGGATATCTAAGGCCCTCCTAGATAGTATGTGCCACCGGGATAACCTCTGGTATAAGGCCCTTGATTCTGGCTGACCTTTGGACAGGCAGTTGTACAGGACTGCCAGGAATCTATGCACCAGGGAGATAAGACAGGCCAAGGCCACCCTACTACCAAGAAACCCTCACATCCACATGGGGTTTGGGATGCAAGTTCTAGAATAACATGAAGGAACTTAATGGGACCTCCATGTCCCCTCCTCATCCCTGATTAACACTGATGGTTCCCCTACTCAGGACCCTCTGGTCATTGCTGACTCTCTAAACACCGCTTTCTCAGACCTCAGCAGTGTTCTCCGGTTTTATGTGATAAAGATGAGTCAGAAAGACCGCCAATACATAGAGTGAGCAAACTTGAGCCCATAGTCAAAAGGGCGACAGATATTGTACCGACCATTGCAAATAGTGATGGTCGCTACAATACTTAACTAACTACACAGAAATCTTTTTTTTATGTGGGGGGGCTGCGACCCCCACACCTCTCCTTGTGGGGGGCAAGCCTCCCGCACCCCACAAACTTAAATAACCAACTCCGAGGGGGTGAGGACCACGGGGCAAGTTACTGGATTCTCACTACACAAGATATAGCAAGATATTGCACCACTCGCTCTCTTGTAGAGCATTATTATTGAGTCGCTCAAAAGTGCAGCACTCAATAATCAGCACTCTACATGGGTGCTATCGCGTTCTCCCCCACGACTTCTTCTACTCTCTTTCACCCCTCATCCCCTCCCCCCATCTCCAGCATTCGTCCCTTCCACTTCAGAACTATTTCTTCCCACGAAGCTAAATTTTTTCTGTACAAGGTTCTAGGTAAAACTCATCATAGTGGTGATTCCTTAGATCTTAAGCTCCTTCAACTGACCATTGATGCAGTCCTCACTCCTATCACAAAAATCTTCAATCTTTCCCTTTGTCTTGATCAGTTCCCCTCTTGATGGAAATCTGCCATTATCACTCCTATCTTTAAAGGAGATGACAGCACCTTTCCAGGAAATTACCAACCTATCTCTATCCTCTCTTCACTTTCCAAGGCTCTCAAAAAAATAGTCACTGAACAGCTCTCTGTCTACCTAACTAAACACAATCTTCTTTGCCCTGAACAGCATGGTTTCCGGAAGGGCCACAGTACTACCTCTGCCCTCCTAGAATTCACCACTTTCATTCACCAGGCTCTAGACAGAGGACACCTAGTTGGATCTGTGTACATAGACCTGACTAAGGCATTTGATACTGTAAACCACTCCCTCCTCATCAGGTCCCTTCTCTCTCTGGGGCTATCACAGGATGCCTCCTCTTGGTTTTCTGACTACATAAGTAACAGGACCCGGCAAGTCTGTATTAACAATACCCTCTCCTCTAGCCTCCCTGTGAGATCCAGGGTTCCCCAAGGTTCTATCCTTGGACCACTTCTGTTCAATTTGTTCTTGAACTCTCTTCCCAAGGCCTGCTCCAGAAAACTTGTACTCTATGCAGATGATGCTGTTCTCTTCAGAAGCCACCTGGACCCCACCCCTCTCCAACAAGCCCTCCAAAATTTATTCACTGAGGCTGAAACCTGGTTCTCTTCTCACAAGCTTATACTTAACTACAAGAAAACAAAGGTAATGGTCTTCTCTCATCACTAGAATAAACATAATGATGCCCCAATGCAAATCTGCAACCATCATAATTCTTTCCTTGACCATAGAAACATAGAAACACAGACTTTGACGGCAGATAAGGACTGCTAGGCCCATCTAGTTTGCCCATTTTCCTACCTACATGATAGGCCGCAGATCCTAGTTAACCAACAGCCTATATCTTCCTGCCCCTCACAAGAATTGCCTTATGTCTGTCCCATGCAGGACCAAGTTAACTCCTTTAAATATCTCAGAGCCACATTTGATTCTGCCCTTACTTTCCATGAACATATTCACCCATTTAGTGCTACTATAAACACTAGAATTGGGCTCCTGTACCATCATAGATGCTGTCTCCCCCCAACATGCTTCGCCTTGCTGTCTCATCCTCCGTCCTCTTTCTTGTGGACTATGGCATTACTATCTATGGAGCCGTGGATCAAACTGCCCTCCATAGGATTAAAGTGTCTCTGAACAAAGCCTGTTGGCTTGCCACGGGCTGTGACAAGCGCACCCATACATGTGACCTCTACAATCTACACCAATGGAAAGGCAGCAACAGGACTGACCAACTGAGCTACATGAAGTGCACCGTGTAATCTTAATGTTCAAAAAGCAGAGCTCTTACCATCAGTGATAAAAAATTTCACATGCTTGAATGTGATATATAAACCACATTTATTGTTATTAAAACGCCAACCCTGGTGCTCCCAAACATTTTCGAGTCCCACTAGGCCCTTTCTCAAGGCCAATATTAAGACTTCTACAATCTGTCTAAATGGCTGAACTTTGATGGCAGGCTAAAATAACAGACCTGCCTGCTCGCTAAAAAGATTGCACTTGGCCTCTCCCCTTCCGGGCTTCAAAATCTCCTTCAGACCTCTCCCTCACAAAGAGCCACTAGAAGTTCATCCAAAGACTCCATGCTGGTTTCCCACTGTAGGACTTCCCTTGGACAGCAAGCCTTCTATTATAGGACCCCCTTTGGTTAAACTCCCTACCAGCTGCCTCCTCAACTGTATCCAAACTTGGCCCATTCAAAACTCTCCTAAGGGATCATATCCTCTCCTCCAGCTCCTGTGATTGCTTCTAACCTTCTATCATGCTTAACTTGATTCCTCTTCTTTATCTCTCCCCCTCTCTCTTTCCCCCTCTCCCCATGTCCCCCCCTCCAGTTTTACGGTATACCATTCTCTCCCCTATTCCCCACTCGGTCTGGCATTATTTACATAATTCCTATCATGTTCTTTCTTTGACTGATTATATAATTAAGCAATAAGGCATGACAGGGTGTGTGTTATCATGTAATCATGTCACTCCCGGGTGGGATGAAGCACAAGGTGAAGCCAAGTGCTTCCACCACCCCAGGAGTGACTTTATTACACAGTAACACACACACTGGCATGCCTTATTGCTATTATACAATGGCTCATTGTTATACAAAATAAAAACATTTAAAAAAGTGTTTTTAGTAGATTTTTAGTGTGGCAATATGTCTTTGTTTCTTAAGAAAAGATGTGCAAAAGAATATCATCATCCATACAGTGATGTTATTGTGTAATAACATCACTGTCTCAGGCATACACTGACCAATCAGAGACCAGGATTAATTCTTGCCATTGTATAATTGTGTTTAACTGACCTTGGATAGTTTGTATTCTGTATAATTATTTTTTTGTCTTATTTGTACCAAATATGCTTGTCATCTTCTGTATCATTGTTTTGTACCTCCGTGATGTGGAGCCTTTGCAAAAGAGTATCTGAATCAAAGGTTTGTAATTAAGATTCTTTTAATAAATAAATAAATAAGAGCACTGTAGACATTGGGCTGGATTTTCAAAACACTCTGAAGTGACAAACCATCCACAAGTCCCTAAAAGTTCCACAGTTGCTGAAAAAAGGGGAAATTGTGCTGAGTGGTATACACATAACTTCAGCAGCTGCAGAAAAAATTGTACTGTGAACTGCAGTGAAAAGTGCAGCTGTGGAAGTTCCTGAGGGGAAAAAAAGCCATTGAAAAGTATGGCATAGCCCCTTAAAGGCTATTCTCAGCCAGTGTTTTTTTGCAGTTGCAGAAAAAATGCTGCACACATGCTGTAGCACAGAGAGTGAGGCATAACTCTCCATGAGCAAAATGCAATGTACCAACAATTGAGATACAATTATAATGGAGTTTCAGGCACCTGGCAACAGCAAATTAGTGTGTGTATAGTAGTGTCAGTTGTTACAACAAAAATAACACATTTTCATTGAAAGGCAACAGACCACAACCACTAGACCCAGTGCAGCCCATAAAGGAGCCCCACAGGCAGTACAGGCAGAGCTGGTAACAGCCTGCAGTGAGTGCTACTGAAGCAGGCAACATAAACACTCCAGGGAGAGACAAAACCACCAGTTCCACCATCAGTAACAGATAACCACTGTGGTACATGGTCCTGCTTGTACCAGCGGTGCTGCAATGGTCCCAACTAAGGGACTGGCTGCTGGTCTCTCTGTATTTTCTGTTGCATCTCTGGCAAGACTGTCAAAGTCTGCTGCTCCAGTTAATATGGATTACCTGTTGTTGTCCCTGCTGAGCCTTTTTCTCAGCTGTGGATCCGCACTTGCAAATTTTCAGCAGCTACAGAAAATGTTGCAGATTTTCAGCACTTGTGGAATTTTGCAACTTGCCTGTTTTGCGATTTTCCGCAACTGTGGAACTTTTCTTTGTGAATATGCTGCAACTAAATGTCTACAGTGCTACAAGCCATTTTTCCTCAACTACAGAACTTTAGGCTCTCTTTGAGAATCCAGCCCATTGTTTTTATCTATTTCTTTTACTCTTTCAAAGTCTTTTTGAGTATAAATGTCCTTAACTCTTTGTATGCTTTCAGAGGTGAAAGCCAATGACTACGAACAAGCATACTCTGACTAAATCCCATTGTGTTAGAGAGAAAAGGAAGTGCAAAAGAAGAAGAAACCCACTTTGGTTCTCAAAAACAGTAGCAGAAAAGATCAGAGCCAAAAGGCTGGCCTTCAGGAAATATAAGGGAACACAGAGGGATGAAGATAGGGAGGCATACCAAACTTCCCTAAGGGAAGCAGGGAAGGCAGTAAGGCAGATAAAGGCCCAAACTGAGGAAACACTAGCACAAACAGTAAAATAAGGTGACAAGACTTTCTATAGATACATTAGTAAAAAGGAGAAAGTCCAGAGGGGGTATTGCTAAGATCAAAGGAGATGAGGGGGTATGTGAGGAGGAGTACCATGTAAAAGCATCTATCCTAAATAGATACTTCTGCTCAATATTTACTGAAGAGAAGGTAGGGCAGAGCCCACAGCTCAGCACCATGGACACAGAGGGAGGGAGAGATGTGTGCACTAGTCCCTTCACAAAAATAAAGGGTCCTACAGGAGCTTGATAAGCTCAGGGTGGACAAGGCAATGGGACCTGATGGCATACATCCCAGGGTACTAAAGGAGCTAAGGGTGGAACTAGCAGAGCCATTAGCAGAACTGTTTAGTGAGTCTCTGAGCACAGGAGAGGTCCCAGAAGACTGGAGAAGGGCTCATGTGCTCCTACTCCACAAGAGTGGTAGCAGGGAGGAGGCAGAGAACTACAGACCAGTCAGTCTTACCTCAGTAGTGGGCAAGATTATGGAGGCACTCCTTAAGGAAAGGATAGTGCAACACCTGGAATCCATAGGAGCACAGGATCCAAGACAGCATGGGTTTACAAAAGGAAGGTCCTGTCAAACTACTCTCATAGATTTCTTTGACTGGGTAACCAGAGTGCTAGACCAAGGGGGAGCAGTTGATGTCACCTACCTTGACTTCAGCAAAGCTTTCGATACTGTTCCACATAGAAGATTGATTAATAAGCTGGGTAGGCTCAGGGTGGGTCAGAAGTTGGTCAACTGGGTGGCAAACTGGTTGACGGGCAGAAAACAGAGAGTGGTGGCAAATGCTATACAGTCAGAAGAGATGCAAGTCACAAGTGGGGGACCTCAGGGATCAGTCCTGGGGCCAGTGCTCTTCAATATCTTCATCAGTGACATTGCAGATAGACTGGAGGGTAAGGTTTGTCTGTTTGCAGATGACGCCAAGATCTGCAACAGAGTAAATGATCCAGATGAGGTGGGCAGAATGAGGAGAGATCTGGATAAACTAGCAAAATGGTCAGAAGAGTGGCAACTGGGATTTAATGCAAAGAAGTGCAAGATCATGCACATAGGGAAGAGAAACACTGAAGCCACCTATAGGCTGGGAGGGAAGTTACTAGCAGTCACAAGCGAAGAAAGAGACTTGGGCATCATTATCACCGATGACCTTAAATCATCCAAGCAGACCACTAAAGCAGTAGGTAAGGCTAGGGGGATGTTGGGGTGTATTAGTAGGGGTATCACAAGTTGGAAGAGGGAGATAATAATCCCTCTTTACAAGACACTGGTTAGGCCCCATCTGGAGTACTGCATGCAGTACTGGAGGCTACACCTTCACAAGGACATTAACCAGATTGAGGCAGTCCAGAGAAGGGCAACCAAAATGGTGCAGGGACTGCATCAGAAAACATATGAAGACAGATTAACAGAGCTCAATATGTGTACCCTAGAGCAAAGGAGGAGATGGGTGATATGGTGAAACATTCAAACACCTTAAGGGCATTAACAAGGTGAAAGAGTCTAACATGTTTCAATATAAGAAAAATAGCAGGACAAGGGGACACAGCATGAGATTAGAGGGAGGCCAATTAAGAGGTAATGTGAGGAAGTTCTTTTTCACAGAAAGGGTGGTGGATGCATGGAACGGCCTACCTCAGGAAGTTGTGGATATGAATACAGTGCAGGGCTTCAAACAGGCATGGGATAGGCATAAGGGAGCAATACAGATGAGTATGAATAGATAGGCCATTGACAGAGCAAAGGCTGATGCCACATTTATAAGGCAGAAAAAGAAATGGGCAGACTGGATGGGCATTGCGGTCCTTATCTGCCGTCAGTATCTATGTTTCTATGTTTCTAAATATCACACAGTCCAAACTTGTTTACATATACCTCCAATGACAAACACAATCTGACAGTTTATTTTCATTAACTGTACAACTGTACAACACATAACTCCAATGTAGTTTGGCTAATCTGTCATCATCCAACAATTAAATCATTTTCTACAAAAGTGCTGCCCCTATAATTACCTTAGCTTTCACAGCTAACACCCCCAAATCCAACCTTAGAAATGATGTGGGCATGTCTCTTGATGCGCCTAATGAGATACTCAAATAAAAACAAAAATTGTAATAGCTCTGTCTTGCAGAGTTTCCCTGACAGTCCCCATATCTCACTCCAGTACATAATTTGATCTATTACTTTCATGTCAGAGGCTGTTTTTTTGAGGCTTTAAAGAAGTTTTTAGCAAATTTGTTTGCAAATCTAAAGATGTCTAAAGAAGATTGTTGGGCGGTAACTTTAACAGAATCAAGATGTGATTTCCATGTAAATTTGTTGCAAAAAATTGCACCCAAATATTTACATTCCACTACCTCCTCAAACTCATGTCCTTCCACAACTCAGTTAATGTTCTTGTTCTTTTCTTCAAAGACCATAATTTTGGTTTTATCAATATTCAATTCCAGGTGCTTGTTTTTTAGCTGTCTCATCATGGTATCTTTCATGTATAGCATTATTTGAATACTTGTTCCACACAGTGCTGAATGATATGCATCTATCTCATTTAGACATTTAACCAAACAAACACTCAATGTATAAATTAAAAAAACAGGTGGGCTAGCACACAGCCCTGCTTAACCCCATTATTTAAAGGACACTTAAACCGTATTTTTATACATTTCTTTAAATGGTTCCATGGGCTTGTAAAGGAGAGATTATTGTTTACCTTTATTCTGAAACTGCATTTATTAAAGTAGGATCAATGCAGTTTTGAAGCTTATGAAAATTGTAAACAAACCCTCTCCTGATTCAAAAATCCTGCTCCAAAAATCCTAAAATGACTGCCTTGATGATGTCATTTAAGAGACAGATGCCCAGATCTGTAGATGTATACTAGCAGTACTAACCACATTCAAATGCAAATACCTTTAAAACAAAAAAAAGATAGCAAGGTACTTTCAGTACGAAATTTGTTCAGCACACAAAAGTATGGAAATGCGATGTTAGGGTTTTCAACACTAACTCTGCATTCCCCTCCAAGCAGCCAAAGGGGGCAAGGCAAAACAAGTAACCACAGACATCCATCATCAGGTAAAATCAACAACAGAGGGATCCTCAAATTGTTTCTGGCACCCGTGCCCTGTACAAGTTGCACCTGACACCGGACAGAACTGACAAGCAATTTCCAACGCACTGGTTGTCCCTCCAAGTTCGATCTAATCTGACCAAGCCTGTCAAGTTAGGGGACTGTGCACCTATCACAGCATTAGCCATTTCCCCAGTGCTCCATGGTCATTTCCTAACCTATTTACAGGCTGTCTCAATCTGACTGTGGCCCCTGGTGAGATGCAAAATAACCCTGCCTCACCTTGGTGATTCCTATTTCGTGAGTGTAATGTAGCTTCGGCACTTGCTTATGTGCATATACTCTTCACTCCCTGTTCCTAGTTTGTGACGCACAGGTGTCAGAAACAATCTGAAGATCCCTCTCCTACAATTAACCAAACTGAAATTTGCTTTTCAAATTGCTCCCATCTTCCAAACGGGGGGGGGGGGGTTAATACAAAATGGTTGTATGCTTAATGTTTGCATTTCTGTTTTCCCCTGCTCTGTCAATGCTGCCTTGCCATAACAGCGTGAGCCACAGATTCTCATATTCCCACTTTACGTTATCTGGCAAAGTGATCTAGGGCACGCAGCATTTCTCCCACAGCCACCCACTAATGCTTCCTTTTCTTCCTTGCATTTAGTCAGTGCACATGAAAAGTGCCTTTTGCATACTACCCAGAGCTACATCTCACTCTGCTTCTGTTTCTCTCTTTTTGGTTTCATTTTGTGTCATTCAGTTGTGTGCCATTTAAATTGGAATGTGACCTCTGTTTCCAGGTGAAGAAGCCTGCTGACTGTCCCACATCCTTAGCATGCATTTCCGTGGCAGCATAGGTGCCTTTGGCACCTGAGTGAAGACATCCACACTTCCCATGTGGTTGATAGCACTCATCTGTGTCTTGTGCCTCACAATCCACCTGGGGTGTGTGGTAAATTAGAGTTACCACACACCCTGCCATGTGCTATTGATTACTTACAATTTAAAATGTGATCCAATGGGAATTTTATATTGCACTTCCCGGGTGGTTAAGGTACTCAGCTGTATCTTGTGCATCACAACCCACCTGGGTTATGCAGCAATTCAGCATTGCCGTGTACCCTGCTTTGTGTCATTGCTTACTTACAATTTACAATGTGATCCTATGAGAATCATATACCACATTTCCCAGGTGGTTGAAAGCACTCTGCTGTGCCCCATGCATCACAACTCCCCTTGGGAGTGCAGTAATTTAGCATTGCCAAGCATCTTGTCATATTATTCCCTTAGAATTTACAATGTGATCCTATGGAAATTTTTTACCGCACTTCCCATTCGGTGGAAAAGTCTGCATGTGTATCTATGGCTACAAAAGGACTGGACCATGATGATGGATGCCGGTTACGTCATGTGGAAAGAGTTGTTTGTCTTACCTAATGATGGATGCCTGTGGTTGCTTGTGTTGCCTTGCCCCATCTGGCTGCTTGAGGTGGAATGCAAAGTTAGTGTTGAAAACCCTAACATCGCATTTCCATACTTTTGTCACTTTAATAGCAACCCAAACATATGCATTAATGGAGTTTTTTGCAGAGAATATATAAGGGATATGCTAACCCCATGGAGAATATTGCTGATATTTTTGTTCGAGTGCTGATTGAATGGATTACATCATGGCTGGCAAAGCCATGAGTGATGTCATCAGGTCAATCAGCATGAGAACAAAAATATCAACAATATTTCCATTAAGGGGGTAGCATATTCCATTTACGCCATACAGTATCTCCAAAAAATTGAATTTCCTGCAATTTTTTGCTGATTATAACACATCTTAAAGAGCAGCTGACACCTTCAGGAGAACTTTAACAAAACATAACATTTAGGCAAAGTTTAGCTTGAATTTCACATTAGTTTTGTAGTCTTCTTCCCCATTATTTATTACTGAGATCATCTGCATGAAAACAGGATCTCTGCACCTGAAGAGTTCATCTGTTCCTGTTGTTTTCTCCCAGTCAGAGGTCATAATGCCCTACTTGTGACATCACAGTTACTCCCGTGGCAACAGATTCTGATGTCACAACACAGCATTATGATTTGAAGAAGGGAGTAAGCTACAAAGGCAGATAAACTCTATGGGAAATCTAAGGGATAAAAATCATGTACACATGCAAGTTTACTCAGTAATAAATAACAAGGAAGAGAAATATATAGAATTTGTATGGAATGCAAGCTGAATTGCACCTAATTTATTTATTTATTTATAAGCACATCAGAATTACAACCCTTTGAGTCATAGACTCATTTCTAAAGGCTCTACATCATGATACAAAGAGAAAAATACAGATAGTAATGAAAATTGAAGAAACAGGTAACACATATGATGGAGAACATTGAATACAATTAGTAGGGTGATAGTGTCATTCAGCAGATGAACTACAGTCCTATACAAATAGTTGCTAGGCAGTTGTTAACATGTCCATTAGCAGAATGAGCTGTAGTCCTATACAATCAGTAGCTAGGCAGTTGCTAACGTACAAGCACAGTAACTTCTTACGAGGAACAAAGTGTGCTGTCTCAGGAAGAGACATTGTCAAGGCTGGCTAGGCTCCGGCCCCTGAAGAGAGGCACCTAAAGGCCTAGGGTGGTTTTGGAAGAGGACACTCACAGTTGCGGGTGTACAGAATGTGATTCTTGAGTGCAACCTTGAAAGGCCCTATTTTGGTGAGAGAGGTGATGGTGGGGGGGGAGCATTGTACCAAGAAGGTACTCTGAAGGGGAAGGATGTTTGTACTAGTGCAGTCCTGACCCTAGGGATCTGCAATATAGTCTTGGAGGCACTGAGAGTGGCAACAGTAGGGGTGGCAGGGAGAAGGGACATGAAGACACCAGGGGGGACATACCCAGTTGTATTTTTTTGGAAAGGAGGCAGGCCTGATATTGAAGTCTCTCCTCGAGTGTGAGTACGTTAGTTAAGGAATAAAGGGTGCAGGTATGTGTCCATTTTTGGCTCTGGACAGGAGCTGGCATGCCTTGTTAATGGAAATTTGGATTTTGTTTTGAGCAGTGGCCTCAGCTGTTGTGTATACTGTGAGTCCATAATCCACTAGGGACAGTACAGAGGAGGTGACTGCCAGGCAGAGGGCTTTGGGTGGCAGGCAGTCCTTATGTCTGTATAATAGGCCAATGCGTGCATTGGTGGCTGAGGTGAGCATATTGATGTGAGAGTAAAATGAAAGGGTAGAGTCAAAAGTGATGCCCAGGTATTTGTAGGTGAGGACTTGGTCCAGTGGATGGAGTGAGCTGGAGAGGATCTGGAGGAGGAGTTCTTAGCTTTGTTTTGGCAATGGGCGAAAAGTATGGATTTGGTTTTTTAATATTTACAATAAGTTGATGGTCCATGAATCAGTTCTCAATTTGACAGAAGGAGTGCTGGAGAGAGGACTGGAGTGCATAGGGGTCAGAGTGGGAGGTGAAGAGGACTGCATCATCTGCATAAAGAAGAACCCTGCCTGAACAGAAGCTGGGCAGGGTGTTTAGATAAAGACTAAAGAACAACAGGCCCAGGATGGAGCCCCAGGGACACCAGAGCATACAGACTGGGTACTACAGAGGGTGGTGTGAATTTTTACACATTGGGACCTTGAGGAAAGGTAGCTAGAGAACCAGGAGAGGGGTCAGTGAGAGAAGCCGAGTTGGTGGAGTGTGTTCAGTAAGAGGGGGTGTGAGACTGTATCAAAGGCCTTGGAGAGGTCAATAAAAATGGCACCGGTGAGGTGACCCTTGTCTAGGGCAGAGTGGAGGAAGTTAGAGAATTCCATGAGGGCAGTGATTGTGCTATGGGCAGATTGGAAGCCATGCTGCTCCCTGCATAGCAGGCTGTGGATGTCAAGGTATTCTGTCAGTTGATTGGCAAGCATTTTTTGAGAGCTTTGGAGAGTGGAGGGAGGACGGAGATTGGTCGATAATTGCTGAGGGAGGAGCTATCCCCACCTTTCAGTATGGGGGTAATGACTGCCATTTTCCAGGCTGCTGGAAACTGTCCAAGACACAGACAGCAGTTGAGTAAGTCTGTGAGTGGGGCAAGGACAGAGTCAAGAACCAGTCGAAGGAGTCTCATGTCAAGGGGTCATTGTAGGGGCTAGTGCCACTGAGTGCTTTGGTTAAGTAAGGTCTGGCTTCTTGCGGACTAATGACCCATAAGTGGAATGGTGGGCGGTGGAGATTAGGTGCCAGAGATGGTGGAGCTGGGTCAAAAACGTTGCCAGGGAGGACTGCACTGAGATCAGAAAAAGCAGGGTTGAGGCAGTCAGTGATGCTTTTTGGGTCTGTGGAGGTGGTGCTGTTAATGTCAAGTTTGGACAGGGTGGAGAGCATGATTTCCCATTAAGTTCTTTTATATTGTCCCAGAACTTGTGGACGCTCCCCCAGGAGGCAGCCAGAGAGGATCTGTAGTATTCTGCCTTGGCTTTACATATGGCCCAGGTGTATCTGTTATGCTCAGTATTATAGGCTTGTCTATCTGTCTGTTTGCCAGAGGTGGCGGCTTTGTGCCAGAGGTTGTTCCTTAGTTGCAGTTGCTGAAGAAGCATAGGAGTGACCCAAGGCACATTACACTTCTTGGCATGGGTTTTGGCAAATGGGGTGGATATATCACAGGCCTTGTTGAGGGAGCAAGTGAAGTAGTTGAGGGCCTCATCTATGTTCTGGGCCAGTTTTATGGGGGACCAATCCCAGTAGGCTAGGTAGTGTTTGAGCTTACTGAGGCTGCTAGGTCATAGATGGTGATGGGAAACAAAGCTGGGTGGTGGTTTGGGTAGCCAACAGGACCAGGTGAAAAGTATCGGAGAGTGGTCACTCAGTGAGTTAGGGAGGACCACAACATCCGTGATTCCATGGGGGCGATTGATTAGAAGGATGTCCAGCATGGTGTGTGAGCTGCTTGAGGGGCTAGATCTAGTGGGTTGTGTTATCAACTGAGTTAGGTCTAGGGCTGCGAAAGTGTCCTTGGCATGGGCTGCTGAGCTGGTGAGCCAGTTTACGTTAAGATCGTCCACCAGTATCTGTTCTACTTTGTGGGGGAGGTAATCAGAGAGGGATGGGATTGCAGGGGTTTGGTTCCATGGTGGGATATAAGCCACAGTGATAATAAGGGGAGCCCTGGTGGGATCAGGAGTGAGTTTTAGGGAGAGGGCTTGTGCCCCATGGTCCAGCGTAGGGGTGGGAAGTGCTTGGCACAGCAAGGAATCTCGGCTGTAGAAAGCACAGCCACCATCACACTTTCCCACTCTATCCTCCCTGAAGAGGGAGTAACCAGGGATCGTGATGAAGGAGTCAGGGGCCATTTTAGAGAGCCAAGTTTCCACCAATGCCAGTACATTTGGTTGGTGTTGCACTAGCAGGCATTGGAAGGATGCAGTCTTCTTTGGGAGGCTGCAGATGTTCAGAGAGGTGATTCATAGCTTGGAGGGGGGGGTCAGCAGCTGGTTGGAGGTAGCAGGGCCTGGGTTGGGATAAATGTTACCAGACAGCAAGAGTAGTAGGGAGATTATCCTGAGGAGAGCTGAGAGGCATTTATTAATTGCTGGCTGATGACTGTAGGTGGACTTTATGGGGAGTGAGCAGGGGATGGGCAGGCATCGGAGGACTGGGAAGCCAAGGTAGAGCAAAGGCGGGGGATTGAGGACAGCAGTGTTGTGGGAAGGGAGCGGGGTGGGGGGCTGAGGGGGTTGTCAGGGTGGGGGAGAGGTGGGTGGAGGGGGGTCCAAGGGGTACATCTGACATGCTAAGCATGGGAGGTGTCAGCGAGTATACGGGTGGAATAAGTAGTAGTAGTGTCACAAGTAGTGCTGGACTGGCTGTGTATAAAGAAGTGGTCATGGTTATCAGTGGGCATTGGGGTCGTAGCAGGTACAAGGCTGTGGGAGTGCCTGCCAGAAGTGAGGCAGCCACCTGCTGTTTAGAGTTCAGTGTGGTGACTTCCGAGAGTAGAAAGTGAGTAGACGCAGGGACGCCTTTAGAATGGGGAGAAATTAGGCTGGTTTAGAGTTCAGTGTGGTGTCTTCTAACTTAAAGGGTTAAGATTAACACCAATAAGTGTTAGGCCCTATAACTGCATTCTGTATCTTTAAGGGGAGTTGCAATATTAGTGAGAGGGGAGGATGAAGATTGCCTAGGGGCAGTGCTGAGGGGGGAAGGAGAGTATTTAATAAAGGATGGGGTGGGGGATAGGGGTGGGAGAAAAATTCAAGCAGGAAGCAGAGAAAGTGAAGCAGAGAAAGTGAAACAAAAATGGGATTATTTGCAGGGTGTAGCTTACAACTGTGGCACAAATGAAACCTGTTCTACACAGAGAACTATAATACTTTAAAACCTAAAAAACCTGCACTCTAAAGGATCCTGCACTTCAAACAACCCTTGAAGTGCAAATTTGCTGTAAACAGGTTTAGATTCACATTTCAGTTAGCATTTGCAGGATAATTTGGAGAAACTTAACCAACACTAGAATCAATAAATAAAATTAGCTTGAAGTCCAAAAGGAGTAGCAAAGAATTTAAAAAGTGGAGCAGCCAATCAGCAGGCAGAGCAGATGGTTGCAGCCATTCGGCGTGGAGATGCCAGAAGTTTCAGCAGTGTACCTTCAGTTTGGTGATTGGCCGGCAGTACAGTGAGGAAGGCAGCCGGTGGACAGAGGGGACCCGCTGGGCTGCTTGCAGCAGCAGAGGCACTCGTGTTGAGGGTGAAGCTTTATTCTGGTGATCGGTGAGCAGTACAGTGAGGAAGCTAGCCAGCGGACAGAGGGGACCCGCCGGGCTGCTTGCAGCAGGAGAGGCACCCGTGTCAAGGGTGAAGCTTGTGAATTATGTTTTTCAACATTTTCTTTTTGGCATTAGTGGCTTTCTAAAGGTATCTATAAATTAAACACCACTCAATCTGTAGAGGGTCGGTTGGATGGATATCTATAACTAAAAAAAAAAATTGGCAGCTGTAGTGCACTGCACATGTGCCAGTAGTGTAGGCAGCCATATTGGACATTGCAGGAGTGTGTCATTACCGCCGATTTATTTATTTATTTTAGATGATTGATATCCCCCACTGGACCCTTCCTCTCAACACCCCACTGAAAGATAAGAGTGACACTAAGGGTGCCCAGTCCCCCAGTGTTACAATAAGGATTTTAATCCCCCCCACTCAACCCTCCCTCTCAGCACCCACCACCCCAGTCCCCCCCTCAAGAAATGTAACAGTGGCACTGGGGGGTGCCCAATTCCCCCATGCTGAAATCATCAGTCTTTGAACATTTTTTGCACCTGTAAAAAGAAAACAACCATCGATGTCTTTTGCAGCCAAGATTCCCCCCACCCAACCCTCACACTCAGCACCCACCACCCCACCAGTCAAGCCTTTACTTATCGATGGGAGGTCCAATGCCATAATCCTCTCTGTACTGCAGACATGTCTTTACTCTTCAATGCTGGACCACAAACTGAGGATATCAGGTATGCGCTTTAATGTATTTCAATGGGGTTTTGAACTTAGTAGCATAACATGGTCATTTTTCATTATTTTTGACCCAAATGTTCAAAATACCTTTTTTGGGACAACACCTCATGAACAATGCAAATGACGTTAGGTAAATCTGTCCCAAAAGGTGATTTCATGGTTACTGCACAAAATCACCTTTTGGGCAGGATTTGAAAATGTTCTCCACCATTGTTCATGAGGTAGAGTCATAAGATGGTTTTTTTGCAAATCTGGTGCAAAAATATTAAAAAAACAATGAAGTTATGAGCCTACATTGAATTTTGTGAACTCAGGCTCATAACTTTGGTGATTTTCAATGTTTTTACCCCACATTTACAACACGGCCATATCATTACAGCACCTCATGAATGTGACAGATGTCATTTTTCAAATCCTGGCCAAAATGCTGTTTTTTTTTTTAAATCCCAAAAGGTGATTTCACTCTCCCTGCATGAAATCACCTTTTGGGCAGGAGCTGAAAATGTTCTCTGTCATTGCTCATGAGGCGGGTTCATAAGAAGGCTATGTTCTAAATGTGGTGTAAAAATATTTAAAAACAAAAATGTTATGAGGCTATGTTGAATATTGCAAATGCAGGCTCATAAGTTTGGTAATATTCAACAGCTGTCATTTTTCAGCTCCAGCCCAAAATGTGTTTTTCATCCCAAAAGTTGATTTTGTCATCCCTGCGAAATTACATTTCGTGCATGAGTTGAACATTAGCTCGACCCTTCTTCATGAGTCAGGGTCATAACGAAGGGTTCCATGTCATAACGGCGACTGCCATCACATCACTGAAAATCAGTTTCGGCGATGTGCCCCTCTAGCACACAGCAAAACAGTGCTGGGGACTTACAATTTTAAATGTAATGCAAGGGGCTACACACCCCACACCCCCCATGGGGGGCTTCACCCCCTCAACCCCCTACTATAGGATTCTCAACTCCAGGGGGGTGCAAATCGTGAATAAAAAAAAATTCAGTCCGGGCGCAACCAAAATGTACCTGCGCCCAGACACGAACCCAGCACCCTGTCCACCCAAGTCCTGAACCCACCAACCATGCTACGGGGCCAGCTCAGCAGCTCACCATGGCATCACCCCTCAAAAACCCTCCCGCCCCTCGCTGAGTGTGCTCGTGCCCCCCACACACGTACATGTAGCAACATCCTGTCGCTATATGCACAAACCCACCCCATCCAGTCACCCTACCTAGCTCATAGCCCCCATGACATGCGCCATGATTGAGTCGCCATTTTTGTTTATACTCAATCCTGGTCGCCCATGTCACGGGCCACCATAATAAAGCTATGTTGAAAATTTGGTGTACAGATATTACAAAACAACAAATTCATGGGCCTACATTACATTTTGCTAACACAGGCTCATAAGTTTGATAATTAAAAAAAAAATATTACCCAAAATTCAGCTGCAGCCCTATCAGCTCTGGCCAGAACTTATTTAAAAAAGGGGACAATCACAGCACAATTCCAATCAGGTAGCATTTTTAGTCTCTTATTTATTATTGTGATATCACTGGACAATAACTTAGACCAGAAATCCACATCATGATGGACTATCTCAGCTGGAAAGGCATCAATACCTGCAGCTTTATTTTGATATTGTGCTAGGATTGCATATCTAACTTCCGCAAGGGGAACAGGATCACAGTGTGCGATATTATTTAAATTTGGTTCCACCAAGTCACAGTGACAGAAAATCTGTTGAATGTCTTTACAGTGACAGCACTATGCTGACTGCGATTGCGGTCGGCATTGTGCCATCAGGAAAAGTGCTTTTGTTTTTTCAGGGGGCTGCACCCCCAACTCCCCCATGTAGCAGGCTCTA
Organism: Neoceratodus forsteri; assembly: GCA_016271365.2. Taxonomy (NCBI): domain Eukaryota; kingdom Metazoa; phylum Chordata; order Ceratodontiformes; family Ceratodontidae; genus Neoceratodus; species Neoceratodus forsteri. Next base: position 213,422,105 of record JADMNL010000024.1, read on the forward strand.
CCACCCGCACCCCCAGGAACTACATACAACCAACTCCAGGTCAGAGTTGTTCTGGGGAGGGGGCACAAAACCTGAAGAGAGCATGCCTGGGTCCCATGTGACATTACAGCATACTGTCGGATTTGTCGCTGCAATGTTTGGCATGATTAAATAGTCACCCTTGTAATGGTATATGTTTAAATTTGATCTGTTGATTTTATGGATAATATTACAATCTCCATCCTTCTCTGGAACTCTCTCTCTGTTTTTGAAATGAGTTACCCAATTAGTAGCTGTTATAGTTGCAGTGATATTGTATTGCCTATTATTTTCAGATGTCCCATAAGCTACAAATGACCAAAACACTGTGGGCTGGATATTCAAACTGCACCATTCTGTGGTGCAAGCCCTTGCGCTGCTCAAAAAAGTTGCGCTGGTGTGTGGCCGGGGCGATATTCAACGGAGTTGCACTATTGAGCAACTCCTTTGAATATCGCCCCCCGGCCACAGCCACTGTGCATGACGCAGTGGAACTTGTGCCGCTGCAAGTGGTCAGAGTGGAACATTCAAGATGCGGTGGTGCAAGTTCCATTGCGCCATGAGCAAATTTCCGATATTCAAAAGGTGACATGCAAATGGGGCCATAATTCATCTACAGGATCGGGGCCATTTGCATCTGCCTTCAGCCCCATTTTCATGCCATTAGCATGCAGGTGCGCTGATCCCCAATGACTTGTGCCTGGCGCCCTGCCAGGTAGCAGCCATCGGGGACCGAAGCCCCCTGCAGCCCGATCGCGGGCATGAAGTAAATCCCCCCTCCGACTGGCCCGATCGTGGGCATAACATAAATGAACCCCCCCATTGGCCCGATCGCAGGCATAATGTGAAACCTTCCCCCCCACTGGCCTGATCATGGCCAGAATGGAGTTCACCCCCAAAGAGCAATATCACTGGTGGTCCAGTGGACCCGCGAACCCGATCGCGGGCATAGAGTCAACCCCCAAGAGCAATATCCCTGCTGGTCCAGTGGACTGCAAAGCCCGATCATGGGCAAAAGAGTCAACCCCAGCTCCAATTACCCTGGTGATCTAGTGGCCCCATCCCACCCACCATGGGGCCCCTGCCCCGCTCCCCGTCAGCGGCGGTGACAGCACCCACCTGCCTGCCACCCGCCACCCACCAACTGACTGCTCGGTAGGGCTGCATGCCCATTGGTTCAGAGCAAGAGCCAATGGGCATGCAGCTCCTACTAAGGCAGTCCAGATATGTGAATAGATTAATTCATTCACATATCTGAACTGCTGCTGTAAGTATAAACTTCTGCAGCCATTAGCTCTTGCTCTGAACCAATGGGCGGCAGCCCCCAAGCAGTCAGTCGGCAAGCGGGTGGCAGAGGGTGAGTGCTGCCGACTGGAGGGAGCGGGTTGTGGGCTCCATGAGTGGGGTGGTGGGGGCCACTAGATCACCAGGGTAATTGGACCTTGGGGGTTGACCTAATGCCCGCGATTGGGCTTCACTGTCCACTGGACCACCAGGGATATTGCTCTTTGGGGTTGACTTTATGCCCGCAATCGGGCTGCAGGGGGCACCGGACAGTGGAGGCCACCCACAGGTGGCAGCTGCTGTGTTGGCCCTGCAATGCGGCAGCTCACCTATGGGTGGCCCTCGACTTGATCCTTTTTTTTTTGGCTCAAAGTCATGCAGGCACAGGTTGGGGGTTGCACCTGCACAACTCTGCACAGCCCGGCTGAATATCGGGCTGTCCAGTTTATGCATGGTTCCTTCCCCTCTGGTTGAGCATGCCTTCATTAGCATTGCGCTGTTGCTCAGCATGACTTGGGGGCCGCAACTGCCTCCTGTTGAATATCACAGAATGACGCAATTTCGGACTTGCGCAGGTGCAACCCTATTGAGCATGGCGCAACCCTTTTGAATATCCAGCCCTGTATATCTTTCAATCTAGTAGCATCTTGTAATCCCTCCCATTAGGTGTTTCTGCAATTTTTCTTTTTGCTTATTGTCACGTTTCTATACACTTTTTTAAGTTTTTAAGAGCTATTAATAGTGTTATCTCACTAATTTTTGCAATCTGTTGCTCCAGTTTATTATTATTATTTCATTTGCTTGCATTCACTATCAAACCAGAAGGTTGTTTTCCCAGCCTTACAATTATCATGTATTCTATCCACTGGCGACAGATCACTGGCAATATTGTTCATGCAATCAACAATATAAAATATTGTCTTGAGATGTGATGACTCAGCATGTGTAGCAGCAATCTAGCAGCTCTCTGATCACCTCATCTTAATTTTGGAAGTTTCTGCAATAAATTACTGACTTTTCTACTGCCTAAAGACTCATTCCAGCTAAGAAGAGCTCATAATTTTGCTAATTCTTCTAAAATCTTAAAAAATGGATGTGGAAATGTGAGTTCCTCCAGTCAGACACACACCTCCACTGATGCTGGACTGATCAATGGGGCCTAAGAGAGCTAAGCAAGACACCTCAAAAACTGCAAATGCATCTACCGGCACTAATACCCTTACTGAAGAAAAAATTACTTTCAGAAATCTCTCCATTAAAAGAAACGATGGATACTGTCTTAACAGGAATAAAAAATTTAAGAAGAAGTCAGTGCACCAAAGTCAGAATTTCATCAGTCGAAGATTGCAGATCCAGAATTAAACCAGAACTTCCTAAAATGAGGCAGAAGATTGAAAAATTAGAATCCAAGCTTGAAGACCTTGAGGGCAGAAGTCACCGGAATAATCTTGTAGTTTTTCGGATCACCACAAAAACAGAAGGTAGCAACTCTATTCATTTTGCTCAAGTCCTTCTAGAAAATATTGCTGGCCTCTCACCCGCCGCTCAGGCATACATTGTAGAAAGGGCACGTAGATCCTTGAAACCTGTGCACTCTGAAAAAGAAAAACGCAGACCCGTCATTATAAAACTTAAATTATCTTGATCATCAACATGTTTTGGCAAAAGCTAAAGTCACACAAAATCTTTCTTGGGATGGCTATAAAATTAAAATTACTCAGGACTTACCAAAGTGGTATGGAATCGCAGACAATCTTTTGCTCCATTGGTGAACAAGTTAATTGTGGCAGGGATACAGTTTTGAATGTTATACACTGCTAGGCTAAATATCAGACACAATATTTCTGGTTATACTTTTGATCATCCAGACCAAGCCCAGAAGGAGTTATGCTCTTTATTCCCAGATTTGTTCAAGAAATAATCTTACCATGAATCACAACGAAGCTTCTGCGACCAGCTGTAAAGATTTGAAGTATTATAATTTCACTGCAATTCTATGATACTGCCAGATGGATAAAACACAAGCCCTTTTACTCTATTTCAGGTCCTACTCAGTCAAATATTGGAGATCTGGAATTTACTGAACTGTTTTTAACTTTCCCATGAGTAGTTCGGTTTCATATTTAGTTTGGCAGAAAGTCTTTTAAGTCAAGAATGTTATAGTTCTATGTCATAGCAGCGATTGCTGAGTGGCAATCACCATTAGAGTGAGTGTACATCACCGGAAACAAAAACAGTGATGGACACACGCAACGAAAACAATGGGGTGGGCACACATATCTTATGTATGCGAGGGGCTGTACCCACCACACCCCCCGCACTCCCTTACTTAATATAATCTGACCGAAAAATTAGTTGTGCCTCCCCAGATCCAAACCCTGCACCCTCCCCACCATAGCCAGCCAAACTCACCACCATGTCACACATCTAGCTCAGCAGCCTTCTGTTGCACTGCCTCCTACAACCTTCCCTTCTCTTCCATTCCTCGCTGTGGTTCCAGTTGCCTTCCTTTTAGCCCACCTGTCTCCTTCCTTTTTGCCCATTGCTACATCTTCAGAGTTGTCCATAACACAGGCACTGAGACTGAGTTGCTCATATTTGAGTCGCTCAATCTCAATCACCTTTTTCACGGGATATTGAATGTTACTGGAGCCAAGATAGAAATTCTACCCAGCAATACTGATTTGATCTACCTTTGTACCTTATTATGGGGGAGAAGTTCATTAATCATTGGACTGGTCCTATAAAACATTTTTTAATTGGTTATTTGATTGATTTGATTCAAAGATTATTTTGTTGACCTCCTTTGTGCTCTGAAGGTTTTGGAACTTTCCAAGTCTCACACAGTTAATTTTGCTAATATCGAAAGATCCTGGTTTCTGATGAAAAATGTCTCTTTATTTTTAAACTAATTAGACTGGAAAGCATTTCATCTGATGGTGAATATGAAATGTGTATATTTTATTTTATATGGTCCTTTTATATAGTTTTATTTCATATGGACCTGTTCAAGTAATAATCGTATCATGGTTCACACCAAAGCTGCTGCAACCAGCTGTGAAGATTTAAAAAATTATAGTTATACTGCAATCCTATGGAACTGTCAGATGGACAAAATGCAAGCCCTTTTATTCCATTGTAGGTCCTACTCAGTCAAATATTGGAGATTTTGAGGTTATTGAACTGTTTTCAACTTTATAATATGTAGTTTAGTTTTATATTTAGTTTACCAGTGATTCTCTAAAGCGAAGAATATCACTGGAGCTGAGATTGGAATTCTACTGTACAATGCTGATCTAAATCTAATCCTTGATCTTGTCCTCACAAACTCAGAAAGGATCAAGGACATTGAAGTGGGATGCCATATGGGCAACAGTGACCATCACATAGTAGGCTTTAAGGTAAACAACACAGAACATCAGCCACTCAAAGGTAAAGGTGTTAGATTTCAGAAAGGCTGACTTCCAAAAAATGAGGAACAACATAAGCAGCCAGTTAATGTAAATAGAGATTGAGGAGGTGGAGGTAATGTGGGGGAGACTCAAGAGAGCAATAAAGACTGCCACAGATCAATGTGCCAGATGGGTCAGCAAAGCAAAAAGGAAAATATATCCTCCATGGTTTTCCAAGGAAGTGGTTACCATAGTCAAAGACAAAACGAAGGTGTACAACATATACCAGGAAACCAAAACTGAGAAAGACTGGGAATCATACAAGGAAAAAATGAGAGAGTCTAACAAACAAATTAGAAAGGCAAAAGCCCAGATAGAGGAAAAGATAGCAGAAGGGGCAAAGAGAGGAGACAAATCATTTTTAGATGCATTAGGGAATGTAGGAAGGCAAAAGGGGGATAGTAAAGATTGCTACTGAAGAAGGGAAATGCACCAAACATGACCCAGAGAAAGCTGAAATCCTCAACAAATACTTCACTAGGTGTTTACCAAAGAGGACTCAGGAGATGGCCCAGCCCTGAAAAAACACAACACCCCAGGACCAGAGGTAGACACAAGTCCCTTTACAGAAGCTGAAGTATGGGAGGCACTAAATAAACTAAAAGCAGACAAAGCCATGGGACCAGATGAGATGCACCCCAGAATCCTTAAGGAACTGGGGGCAGAATTAGCAGCCCCTCTGGCACTGCTACTCATGAAGTCCTTGAAGAGCAGTGCGGCACCCAAAGACTGGAAAAGGCAATAGTGGTTCCACTTCACAAATCAGGCAGCTGCGAAGAAGCTAGTAATTACAGACCGGTGAGCCTCACGTCTATAGTAGGGAAACTAATGCAGACACTTCTCAAACAGAGAATCATAGCATTCCTCAAAACTAGCAACCAACAAGACCCCAAATATCATGGTTTCACAGCAGGTAGGTTATGCCAGACAAATCTACTTGAGTTTTTTGACTATGCTACAAAAATAGTGGACGTTGGTGGGGCAATAGATGTTGTCTACCTAGACTTTAGTAAGGCTTTCAACTCAGTTCCACAGAGAAGGCTGGTAAAGAAGCTTGACCACACAGAGGTTGGTCCAGAAGTAGTCAGATGGGTACAAAACTGGCACAAGGCAGAACTTAGAGGGTACAGGTTAATGGAATGCAATCAGTGGAAGGCAGGGTGACCAGCAGGGTGCCCTAGGGCTCAGTGCTGGGGCTTCTGCTCTTCAATATTTTTATAGCAGACATCGCTGATAGACTGGAAGGGAAAGTGTGTCGGTTCGCAGATAACACCAAGATATGTAACAAGGTGGAGACCTCAGAAGGAGTGATCAAGATGGAAGCTGACCTCAAGAAACTAGAAGAATGGTCTGGAGTATGGCAGCTGAGAGTTAACACTAAAAGTGTAAGGTCATGCACACAGGAAAGAAAAATCCAAGAAAGGTGTATTACTTAGGAGGTGAAAGACTGGTGGCCTCAAACCAGGAACAAGATCTGGGAATCATAATCTCAGACAACTTGAAGGTTAGTAAGCAGTGTGAGAAGGTAACATTGAAGGCCAACAGAATGCTGGGCTGCATTGGGAGGGGAATCACGAGCAGGAGGAGAGAGGTGGTACTACCACCGTATAGATCACTGGTCAGGCCTCACCTGGAATACAGAGCCCAATTCTGGAGGTCTCACTTCAGAAAGGACATTGACCAGGTAGAAACAGTATAGAGAAAAGCAACAAAAATGATTCAGGGTCTGCAGTATATGTCCTACAAGGAAAGACTTAGGGGACTGAATATGTACTCCCTGGAGCAGAGAAAAGAGAGAGAGGGGACATGATTGAAACATTCAAGTACATAAAAGGCACTAACAAGGTACAGGCACAGGAATTTTTTCACATCAAGAATGGCTCCAGGACCAGGGGACATGACCTCAGGCTGCAAGGAGGGAGGGAGGTTCTTTACCAACACCAGGAAATTTTTCTTCACAGAAAGAGTGGTGGATGCCTGGAACAGCCTGCCTCAAGAGGTTGTGGGGTTCAGCACTGTGGGGGGATTCAAGAATGCATGGGATAGATACAAGGGAGCCCTGACTACAAAGGGCAACTACAATGTCAAAATAGATCTAAAACAAATGGGCAAACTAGATGGACTTAGTGGTCTCCTTCTGCCATTAACTTCTATGTTTCTATGTTTCTATTCCACCTTTGTGCCTTATTATGGGAGAGAGTTACATTAATCATTGGACTTGTCCTGTTAAAACATTATTTAGTTGGCATCTGATTGGTTCGATTCAAAGACTATTTTATTGACCTCCTCTGAGTTCTGAAGATTCTGGAACTTTCCAAGTCTCAGCAGTTAATTTTGTTAATATCGAATTGATCCTGGTTTCCAATGAAATAATGTGGGGTCCAGATACCCATCCAGTCTGTTCTGTAGTTTCTTTATTTTTTACAAATCAGATTGGATAAAGTCTCATCTGATGGAGAATATTAATTTATATATTTTATATCATATGGTAGTATGCTTTTATAAATAAAAGCAATTAATATGTTCGCTCTCTCATTAGGTGGAAGCTAAGGTAGAGATCAGAAGTTCAGGTTTAGTATATAAGAAAGTCAATTTATCACAATTTGACTCAACAACTTTCTTTAGATGCAAGCTAATTATGGTGGATTAGTAGGTAACACATACATGCAAATCATGATTGCTTTACTTATTTCTGTGTGATATCTGTTTTAAAAATTACTTGAAACCTGGTATTAAATAGTCACTTTCATTCATATTTTCAGAAGTGGAGGTTGGCTAAGACATCGGAGCTAAATAGGGGTTCCTTGTTGGTTGACCTCTGGCCTATTAGCTTTGGTTACTTATACACCTTTTTTAGATATTCCTGTTTTAATTACAACTTTTTGGACCAGTAAAAATATTTTGTTATATTTTAATGTACATAAGTTTTATATCTTACTGTTCTAGCAGCTGTACATCAGTACCACTGTGGGTTAAGTTATGTTCCAGAATTTTCAGGCAGTATTAGTAATTTACACATTGTTGAAGCTAATATTACTTAGATTTTATTGTTTGGCTGATTGAAGCTATTCTAATGAGATTTGATTTACTTCAGGGCTAATATGTATTATAGAGCTGCAGTGTATACTTCTTTAGGTTTGGTTTTACTGCTTTCAGAAAAGTTTTTTTCTTCTGTACCAAGGATAAATATGCAGCCCTAGTTTGGTACTTTTGGAACACACAAGTGTTACTGTTTCTTGATGATTTATTCAGTAAAAAAATAATTATATACCTACTGATTTCACTATATAATGATGGGTTACTAATTTAATTCTCACGTCTATATTCTAAGGGGTCACTTAAGATATGTCCCCTTAGCTTGGGTTTATTAAATACCTTGTCTCATTTCCTATAAAAGCTTTTGATACCTGCATGATGCAGACTTTAATTTCTGATACTCTTTTTTCTTTATAAAAAAAACAGATGGTACTGACAACCATTTATATTTAATATAGTTAAGGATGGTTTATGTTTGTTATGAAACTTAATCTGTCTTTTATGTACTTAATTAAATATTGTATAGTCATAAATTATTATAACTTTATTAGGTGATACAGAGAGCTGTAGGTTGTTGGGCTGAGCTTCACTGTAAAGTTTAGTTTAGTTTAGTTTAGGGGGTAGGGTATTAGATAACCGGGGAAAGATATTTTAGTTATATTCTTGAGTTAGAAGTTTTTTGATGTTTATGGAGTTTTATAACATGGGCTTAATATACTTGGATTGTGATTGGTTAAGACAGGTCAGGTGGGAATACATTAAGCCTGCATATATGAACAGTTAGGGTGATGATGCTTTTGTTGAAATAAATACTCAGGAGGTGTTAAAAAGAAGTGAATAGCTGGATCTTTTTTTTCCAAACAGCCACGTTCCCACTAGCAGTACATAAAAGTCATGCTATAGTACTTGCCAGTGTTTATTGATAATAATGAGAGAGAGAGTACTAAAATTCAATGTTCTTCCTGAGGTGTAATTGACAAATGTCAGCCACGACAATGACAGGTGTGTATAACAGCAGTCATGCTGACAGATCTGTTTCTGCATTCGTTTCTCTAGTGGTAGAGACAGTATAATTTTAAGACAGTAAGGGTGGAAGTGTTGTCTTTCAAAATTAATGAAAGGGATAGCCGTTAGAGTGTGAATAGTGTTTCTGCAGGGATAGCCATCATAATGGGAGTAATGTTTGCGCTGACATTGATTTCCAGGAGCGATCGTGCTGTAATGATTATGGCCAATGCTCTGCATGTGTTCAATAGCGAGGGAGCCAGTCAGACCAAAGTAGTGTGTAGAGTACTGGATCTCTCCATATTAGAAATGGTGAAGCAAATTGAAAATCTCTCTCTCGCTCTCTGTGTCTCCGTAGAGAACTATGTGACATAGGGAGAGTTTAAATTTCCCACCCACCTGCCCCGGCGTAGTTGTTTCTATCCTACGAGTCAGTGTCTCTCTCTCTCTCTCTCTGTATAAGAAGTAGAAATGGCATATGGATTTACTATATTTGGACATCTGAGTATGAAAGAGTGGTTAGACAAGGAAGTTCCAGATGGAGAACTGCCTGAAGAGCTAAGTAAGAAGGAAAAGAATGTAGTAAATTGTAAGGAGCAGCACATGTGTAGTGAAACAGATGTAGCATATATAAAAGAACTCAAAAGAATCTTATTATGACTCAAACAACTATAGAGATTTTGATAGTGATCTGTTGCTTCTGCCAGAAGTAGAAACTCAAGTGTTTACTAATGGAACCTTGCAAAATAAATGTGCTGATAAAAAAATGACTGTGCAGTTATCTGTTGAAGGCCAGTATAATGCAAGGTTGCCACAGAAATGTGTTGAAAAGAAAAAAAACATTAAGCCATCACTTAGAAAGCGGTATAAAGACAACACAGAGTATTATGTGAAACCAAAACAGGCAGATATCAGCAGTATTTCACAAAGTCCTGTTTTGAGTGAAATAATGAAAGGCAAAATTCAGCAGTACTGCAAACCTACACAACCAGCTGTTCAGAGCTGTGAGCAACGCAGTATTGTTTCAACTCTTCCAATAAAAATAATACTACATGACAGAAAAGAATATGTAAAAAGTAGAGATGTAGCTGTTAGTGGCTGCCAACAACTTATTATAGAGGAAAGCAGAAGCCAAAATGTGCCAAGTGAAGTAGTAGGATCTGAAATGAAGAAAGTTATAAGCAGCACAGATGCAGTTGTTACCAATGAGAAGAAGCATAGTAGCAGTACAGGAAATAAACAGAGGGCCAGATATTCAAAAGGGTTGCGCCATGCACAATAGGGTTGCGCCTGTGCAAGTCCGAACTTGCTCCATTCTGCGATATTCAGCAGGAGGCAGTTGCGCCACTGAAAACAGGCTGAGCAACAGTGCAATGCAAATGAATGCATGCTGAACTGGAGGAGGAACCATGCATAAACTGCACAGCCAATATTCAGCGGGCTGTACAGAGTTGTGGAGACGCAAACCCCCAACCTGCGCCTCACAACTTTGAGCCAAAAAAGGCTTAAGTCGAGGGCCACCCACAGGTGAGCTGCTGCATTGCAGGCGCCAACACAGCAGCTGCCACCTGTGGCTGCTTCTACTCCTGTGCCCCCTGCAGCCCGATCGTGGGCAAAACAGTGTAGAATCCCCACCACCCCCCCGCAGCCCGATCATGGGCATAGTTAATTCCCCACCAGCCCGATCGCGGGCAGCAATGTAGCTCCCCCAAGCGTATCCCTGGTGGTCCAGTGGACCATAAATCCGATCGTGGGATGGTAATAATAACCCCGAACACATCCCTGGTGGTCAGTGGACTGTACATCCGATTGCGGGATGGTATTAGAACCCTGAACACATCCCTGGTGCCTAGTGTCCCCACCCACCCACCCCGACCCCACCACCCAGCTCCCCGGCAGCTGGCGGGCGGCAACATCCCACCGCCTGCCACTTTCGCCGCCCGCCGACCGACTGCCGGTGAGGGCTGCCGCCAGTGGTGCAGGCAAGAGCCAATGGGCGTGCAGCTCATACCATGCTAAGACAGTCCAGTTTTGTGAATGAATGTATTCATTCACAAAAAATGTATTCATTCACAAAACTGGACTGTCTTAGCAGTGGGCTGTACGCCCATTGGCTCTTGCTCGCACCACTGGCATGCAGCCCTCACCGGCAGTCAGTCGGCGGGCTGTGGGCGCAGGTGGGTGGGATGCCGCCCGCCAGCCGCCGGGGAGCGGGCAGGAGCTCGCGGGTGGGTGGGGGGGACACCAGGCATCAGGATGTGTTCGGGGTTTCAATACCATCCCACGGTCGGGATGTACGGTCCACTGGACCACCAGGATATGTTCGAGGAGCGACATTGCTGCCCGCGATCAGGCTGGTGAGGGGAATTAAACTATGCCCTTGATGTCGGGCCAGTGGGGGGTGGGGGATTCTACACTGTTTGCCCGTGATCGGGCTGCAGGGGGCGTCGGTCCCTGATGGCTGCTGCCTGGCAGGGTGCCAGGCGCAAGTCCTCGGGGATCGGCGCACCTGCATGCTAATGGCATGCAAATGGGGCCATAATCAGATGCAAATGGCACCACCTGCGCCTTGCATGAATTATGGCACCATTTGCATGTCACCCTTTGAATATCAGGATTTTGCGCATGGCGCAATGGTACTTGCGCCACCGAAAGTTGAATGCTCCACTCTGACAACTTGCGGTGGCGCAAGTTCCACTGCGCCATGCACAGTGGCTGTGGCCGCGGGGTGATATTCAAAGGAGTTGCTCAAGGGTGCAACTCCTTTGAATATCGCTCTGGACACACCCCTGCGCAACTATTTTGTGCAGCGTAAGGGCTTGCTCCACAAAATAGCGCAGTTTGAATATCTGGCCCAGAGAAAACATGGCATTATTGAGAAAACAGGAAAAAAAATGAAAGACATATAAGCCTTTCTGCTTCTGAAATTGATGCATTAGAAAAAGCCAAAGATGAGGCAAATATGCAAAAAAGCACTATGTAGGCAACAAATGTTTTAAGGGACTGGTTACACAGCAGAAATATGGAAATAGATTTCAAAGATATAACAGCAACAGCTTTAGTAAGCATACTAAGAGAATTATATGCAAGTATTAGAGGAATAGAAGGAACGTTGTATACTGTGAGCTCTTTAGTATGTCTTAGAGCAGGCTTGAATAGATTCATTAATAATGTGGAAAATAATAGATGTATAAATACAACAACAGATCCATTGTTCAAAGGAGTCAATAATGTGTTTACATCAATACTTAAGCAAATCAGAAAAGAGGTTCTTGATCAAGCTTCATACCACCCAGTTATTATTGAGTCCAATCTACTTAAATTATAATCTTCAGAAGCTCTGTCTCCTAACCACACCTGCTGGCTCAGTAAGACAGGTACGGTTTGAACCGCAACTAGGGATTGCCCATCATGGTAAAGAGGGAGTTAAAGAACTCCAGCAAGACCCCTTCACAATCAACACTGATGAAAATGGTGTTGAATACCTATCACTGGCACTTAACCCACATAACAAAGATCATGGTAATCTGCAAGAAGCAAATGAAGAAAGTCTTAGAGGTTTTAATTTGCAGATCCAGATAATGAGTTATGCCCTGTCAAAATGTTTAAAGAATATTTAAGTCACTGGCCTCCTGATGCTCCAGCTCTATATTTACACCCTATGAGATCATTTCACCCACTTGACAAATATTGGTATACTAAACAAGCCAATGGAAATAAACTGATTAGGAATAAGATGCCAAAATTATTATTTATTTATTTATTTAGCTTTTGTTGACTGGGTAAGTGCACTAGACAAATCCTGCCTATTTTCAGGCACGACCCGGGGGAGGGGGATACAGATGAATGCCAACTGACCTTGAACCAGATTAAGCTGTTGGTGGAATTTTTATAGTGAATGAGGGAAATTTGGCCAGGACACCGGGGAAATTCCCCTACTCTTTTCGATAAGTGCCATGGGATCTTTAACATCCACCTGAACTACCACCAATCCAGGCAGATGGGACCTCGGTTTAACGTCTCATCCGAAAGACGGCACCTCAGAAGTGCAGCACCCCTCTGATGCTGCATTACAGTGTCAGTACTGGGATATTAACCCAAGTGCCAGATGTGGGAACTGAACCCACAGCCCTCTGATCTCCCGGCCTCAGAGGCGAGTGTGCTACCTACTGAGCCACTGACACTGCCATTATTAGAAGCTGCTAAGCTGTCTTGAAGATATACCAATCACTTAATAAGAAGCACAACTGTACAGATTTTGTCCAATGCAGGACTTGAGTCATGAGAAATCATGTCGGTGACAGGTCACCGCTGTGAAACATGTTTTAAAAAACTATTGGAGCGCTTCAACATCAGACAGAAAAAAATGGATCACGCACCTAAGTAGTGCTGGTACAAAAGAAGAACAGGGCAAAGCAAATGTAAAGACACCTACAAAGCAAACCACATTACCTATTGAGTAGTCAAACATAGATTGCATCCACCCTATTGCAAAAAGTAGTGTTGCCAAACCTATGTTAAAGAAAATTGAAAGTATTCTCAGCACTGAAACACCTGAAACAACAGTTTCTCCTCAACAGTGTGTATGATGCTCCACATTTGAAAGTCCAGAAAAGGGATTTGGGTTTAATTTGTCAAACTTTTAAAACCACAGTGCTGTCAATTTGAATTATTATGTTGGGAGTTCTTCTAATCAGCCAGCCTATTCCTCAACCAGCATGGACTGTACCCCTTCAAAACAGGCATACTATTATAATGCCAGTGTTTGATACAGATGACGTATCTAATCAGCCAACCTATTCCTGAAGCAACATGTACTGTACCCCTTCAAAAGAGGCCCAATGTTATAATAGCAGTGTCATCTGATTTCTTTTGTACAGAAAGTCACAAAAAGATGCATTCTTAGCTGTACTGAGTTGAAAATACAGATGCATTCTTAGCTGTACTCAGTTTAAAATACAGACATACTGCTTCATTAGTGGCTGTGTTCTGAAATGTTCTGTCTGTTTAGTTTAAAATCCATGGATTCATAGGTGTGCTCACTGTAAAATGCAGACAGCTCTGTGCATTTAGTTTAAATTCCATGGATTCTTAGTTGTACTGTCTTTGAAATGCACACATAGGGCCTGATATTCAAAGCATAGCGCAGCGCGCAAACCAGTAGCACGGGAATAGCGTGGAGTGACCATATTCAAAGGACCTGTTAGCGCGCGCAAACCACCTTAACATGGGGCAAACCAATAATGTATGCAAGGGGCAAAGGGGGGCCTGCATACATGTGCAATGGGATAGTCAAAGCTATAGCGCCGTGCTAGGACACATAGCGCGACACCTAGCGTGGTGCTAGCTACCACCTATAAAAGGCTGGTTTTAACCCCGGGCAAATCAGCTAGGGGGAGAGACCACAACAGGAAGTGGGAATGAGTGCTGTACCACTAGCAGTGATGCTGCCATTCATGGTAGCTGTAGTGGAGGAGGAGGAGGAGAGGGAGCAGGCCCAACATGGGCAGCAATGCAGGCCGAGGAGACGGTATGCTGCAAACAGGTGGTACCGGGCCCAGGGTCTCCTTTGAGACCCTGCCAGATGAGCACATCACCAGTCGGTACAGGATGGACAGGGTAATGTTGAGGCAGCTATGTGAACTCCTGCATGAGCAACTGCACCCCAACACCAGACGCAGCCATGCCATGACAGTAGAGGAGAAGGTGACAGCAGCGATGTGCTTCCTAGCCACAGGAACGTTCCAACGACCAACGGGGGACACCATTGGGGTATTGCAGTTTACAACCTCACGCCTCCTGACCCAGTTCCTAGAGGCCCTCCTGCCACACACTAGGGAGTTCATAGTATTCCCCAGCACAGCAGCAGAGTGCAGAGAAACAATGCAGCAATTCCATTGAGTTGCGCACCTACCAGCAGTACTGGGTGCCATTGACTGCACCTATGTCCCCATCCGTGCACCACCTGGCGATGGCAGTGACGTATACATAAACAGGAAGGGGTACCACTCCATCAGTTGCCAGGTGGTGTGCAATGTGACTGGACGCATCAGCAATGTCTATGCGCAGTACCCCGGCAGTACCCATGATGCCTTCATCTGGCACCAGTCCCAGCTGTGCCAGGCATTTGAGGAGGGCAGGATAGCCAGTGGGCACCTAGTCAGTGAGTAGCAGCTCACAAGGCACACACACCACAGCATGGACGGGGACAGGTATGGGAGGCCGGGAAGGGGTGTGGGAGGGCAGCACAGGGATGCACGATGGCAACAGGCAGACAGCAGTACAACACTAACAGGTACATATCTCCCACCAGAGGACAGTGCCTATCCCCTGCAACCCTGGCTGCTGACACTGGTACCCCGGCCAGCAACAGTAGCTGAAAAGCAGTACAATGAGGCACATGCCAGCACCAGGAACATCATTGAGAGGGTGTTTGGCATACTGAAGATGTGCTTCCGATGCCTAGACACATCAGGCAGTGCCCTACAGTATAGGCCTCAGAAGGTATGCCGTATCTTCCTAGCATGTTGCACAACATGGTGATGAACCATGGGATACAGGCACCTGAATCTGAGGAACAGGCTGACAGTGACCCAGAGCCAGTGGTCAGGGGGATAGTGGAGCAACCGGAGAGGATGGATCCTCGCATGGCCCACAGGGCCATAGAACACAGGGCTAACATCATCAGGACACTGTGACAGGCCAGAGGGTAAGTACAGACTGCACAGCAACAGGAAACAGTAAATAGTGTAAGATTTAATGTGAACAAACAACCACAACAGTGACATCACTAATCAGAGCAGGTGCACAAAAAACTGGATCATAATGCATGTGAGTGTGTGCGGTGCAATGTGGGGGTGTGCAGGTCACACAGAAAGTGGACACACAGCCATGGCATGGTGGAAAGGTCAATGCCTGATGTGTGGCGGCAGTGTGAGGAGGGCCTTCATGGCTGTGCCAGTGAGGTGGTGCATGTGAAGGAGTGTGGGTGTGTGCATGTCTGTGTGTGTGCATGTGTGTACAAGGGTGTTGGTGTGCCAATGTGCACACAGAGGTGGCAACTGTTCACAGGTACAGGATGGCTATTCTGATCACTGACGACTACTACCACGCACATGGCACACACCACGGGAGTGAGTCACAGAACCAGGGGTGCTCTGTGCTGAGGACACATTGGGGGGGACCACGGCAAGGCAGGCAGGTTGGACCGCCTGTGCCCCTGTCGACCAGTGGAACCCAACAGGGCGGATGGACATCCACGGTGGCACTGGGTGCCTGTAGATGTGCCTGATGCATTCATGCTGGAGTCAGTGGCAGCCCTGTGGCCACAGGTGCCATGCCTGTAAGGCCCTGTGCCATGGTCACCCTGCCCCCTGCACATCCCGGCGACTACCATGCATCCCACGCAGCACAGTGGTGAGGTCAACCACTGCAGCTGTGAGCCCGTCAAAGCCACAGTCCAGTGCAGCAACCACATGGCCCACCCTGTCCTTGGCACACTGTTCCGCACGGGCAAAGCCCAGGGACACAGACTCATGCAACAGCGAAAGCTCATGCCTGAGCTCCCTCCGCAGGCCATGCAGATCCATCCGCACCTCCTGCTGTGACATCAGGACAGTCTGTAGCAGTGGGCGGGCCCCAGGGGCATCCTGCTCCAGGGGTGCAGCCCCCCCAATGGTGGCTGGCACTGGGGCCTGCATCACAACCGGGTCAGGACGCTGATGCACGGGCGGTATGTCCTGCTGCTGTGGACCACTGTCGATGTGCTGTTGTACCGGAGGGACCTGCTCCAGAACCTGTGGAGGACACCGCATGTCCAGTGGTGCACACACATCCCCCACATGGCCAACCACCGGCTGCATGGGAGCACCCATGCCAGCAAGGCCGACCACCCCTCTGGTACCTATGTGGTGGCCTACGCCTAGCCCCACCCCTGTACCCCCCTCCACAGGCCCATCCACGGGCATGAGGTAGGAACCCTCTGACACATCTGTGTCAGTGTCACTTGTTACAGTCAGGAGGATCACCTGCCCACCACCCAGATCCTCAACCTGGGCATCCTCCACGGTGGCATCATAGTCAAGTTCCCCTCCTCCAGCAGGGCCCCCCCGTCAGCTGTATCATTCCTCTGTGTGAGTGCCACACATGCGGCAGCCCTGGGTGTACCCATCCACCACCCAGGCCAGATGTCGATGGCTGGTTGTCCTCCACCTCCTCCTCCTCCTCCACCTATCTTGAGGCAGCCATCCCGGCATGTTTCTGGTGCACCGCTAGCCCTGCATATGCTGCTGTGGATGAAAACAGGACAGGGTCAGTCACCCATACACACAATGTGCGCCCCACCACCACCACTGCCACCTAAACATGCATACCCTAGGACACTTGCCACCCGCTGTAGACCTGCACACCCCACACACCACCCCCATGGCAATATCATGTGGCCACATGCACCCAACCTCCCCATAGTGTGCATGCATACCCGTCCCTTGTGCATAGTATGCACTTCACTGCAGCTCCACAGTACACCCCAGACTCAGCCCCAACTCTAACACCTTGTGCCGCCACACCATGCAGGGTACACACATGCGGTTACAGACCTGCCCTGGGCAGTGTGAGAGGTGTCTCACACCCACCACCCGGTACACCAGTGACAGCCACTGGGCGCAGTGTGGATGCCACCACAGCCATGAGTGGGTCCTCCTCCCGCTGCTGTGCTGGTTGCGGGCCACCACTGGTTCTCATCCTTTCACGAAGCCACTGTGCCTCCTCCTCTTTCGCCCTGCACAGTAGGTCGCTCCACCACTTGTGCACTGCCTCTGTTGTCCTGCCATGACCACTGACTGCATTCACCCCAGCGGTGACCTCCTCCCATGCCTGGTGCACCACTGCATCCATGGCCTTGTGTTGCCTCAGAACCTGCTCCCTCTCCTTGGCGCCATGCACCACTGTTCTCAATTCCTCCTGTGAGAAGCGATGTGCACGTATCTGCTCTGGCTGTGCCACACCACCTATGGGAGAGATGGAAAGGGACATGTGTCAACAGCTGTTGCATGCCTGTGATGTGTCGTGCATGCGCACCTGCACGTACATGCCACCACCTAGTGTGGCATAGGTTGCATGGATCTTGCACTGGCCGGCATGTGCTGCGGCAGCCCCTTCGTGCACTGTGCCACTGCACAGCTGTCAGTGTCTGGACGGCACATACCACACCCACAAGGGCACCGCCATCACCCATGGCTGACATGTGCACCCCAGGACGTGTCCACCCCAATGGCCGCCACCTTGCACTGTACCGTGCACCCCTAGGGGACATGGGTACTGCACACGGGACGAGGACACGGGTACTGGCATGCAATGGCAGGCTACCAGGCACAGGCCACATGGAGCCCTCAGCAACACACTGCCGGGACCCTTTGACCCATGTTCTGTAGCTGTGTACCACCGATGGAGCATTAGCGAACCTCCACGTCCTACATCCAGGGTGGCAACAGAGGTGCCATGGACCCCATGGCAGTCAGCTACAGTTGCATTGCACACCCACATTCTGTGGTGGGGCCACCCCCTGCAACTGCTTGGTGCCCACAGTACTGCAGGCAGTCCCACCCGGTGGAGGCTGATGCAGGGGCACGGTTATGGTGCTAGGTCAGGTGTGCTGGATTGCCGTCCTTCTGGCTCTGTACACCATTGCACAGTACCGGGCGTGCCTGTGGTCCTGTGGTTGGTGGACCTGTCCCCAGCCGGTACAGCTATGGACAGCTGGTTTGGAGTGCGTATGCCCCAACCCTGTGTTGCACCAGTGCCTTTCCAACACCTCTCCAGCAGCTATACAGACCTTCCACCTGCTGCTCTCCCTCCTGTTGCATGTCTCCTTCTGTGTCGTTCTCTGTACTGCAGTGTCTGCTGTATGCTGCATTCCCACAACACAACACCGGTGGAGCACTGATTGTCCTTTTATAGGCCAGCCAGGCAATCCAGCCTGTTAAGCATGTAAATCATCGGATAATGATATGCTAATCACAGTGTTTGCACATTGCATGTACAAGTGCCCTCATTTGCATATTCCTGTTGAATATTGGCCTGATTAGCGCCGGGCTAACAGCTTAGCGCCATGCTAATGGCAGTGCTGGGCAATGGGGTGGCCAGCGCCATGCTGTCCTGTTAGCGCAGTGCTATGTGGCATAGTGCAGCAACCACACATGCCCGTGAGGCCCCGGGTCCACGCTAGTGGGCAGGCATAGCACGGCATAGCGCAGTGCTAGCAGACACAGTGCAGAACAACATGCATGTGTGGCGTTGTGGCCAGGGGTCATGTGGGGGTCACGCATGCGCGCTGTGTCCGCTTCTGGGTAGCGCCGCCATGTGCTAGCGTGGCGCTATGGCACTTTGAGTGAGGGAGCAGACAGAGGTGCATCTTCTTTGGTGTGTTACTGGTGCCAGTCAGAGACACACGCAGTAGTGATGCCAGGTGGTAGGTGGCAGCGGGCGGTGGTGCACTGGGACAGGCATTGGGGGAGGTTGAAACAGCCAACCTGGTATAGCTGGTCCAGAAAAGGCACTGGAGGCTCTTTAGGGAGGTCAGGGAAGGTGACCTCCCATACATGCAGGTGTGGGCCACGGTGGCAAGGAAGCTGTGTGCCCGCACGGGCATCACCCGTGATGCTGAGAAGTGCAGGCACCATTACACAGACCTGCGATGGCGGCAGCGGCAGCAGCTGGAGCACTACAAGTGCAAGGTGCATGACGGTACTGTGCCTGTGCCTGGTAAGTGGCAATGCACATTGAGACCCGCTCTCATGTGTGTTTCAGGCAGCACTGGTGCTCGTGCGTGTGTCTGTGTGTGCCTGTGTGTCAGTGTGTCTGTGTGTGTGTGCGCATGTGTGTGCCACTCTGCATGGTGTTAGTGCGCATGTGGAAGGGGCGGGGCCTCACATGATGGCACCCTAGGGGAGCGTCCTGGTACAGGGTGTGTGACGGTGTGCACATTGGGGGCACGGTGCATGCTGTGGCCATAGGGGTGTCACAGATGTGAGTGGCTGCTTGGGACATGGTTGGTGGCAGGTTCTGGTGCAGCACCGTGGTGCAGGGGACCTGTTCCTGGGAGCTTGGCAACCATCACACACCGGTGTGTGGACCATCGCACGACTGCTGTGACCAGCACTGTTGCACCACTGTGCCGCCTTGACACCTTGTCATCTGTGTCTGGCGAATGCTCCATAGGCCAAGCTGCACTCTGTGTGGGTGTCCTCCATGTTCAGCCACTGACCCTGGGTGTCCCTGAGTGTGCAGTGTTGTCGGGGTTGCATGTGCATCTTGCTGTGCTGCACGTGGTGTATGCTGTGTCAGGCACTAATGCCAATGTTTCACCTTTTCTCTGTAGAGCAGATCGAGCAGCTCAGGGACAGAGACAGGGGTTGGGATGTGGCCCAGGAGCAGCAGAGGGGCAGCTTGAGGGTGCCAGCCATGCCACAGCGGGTGCAGGAGAGCAGCCCTGAGAGCAGGGGCCTGTTGCGTGAGTACCCGTCCTTTATACTGTGTGCTATTACACTGTGCTGTGTGTCTCATTCTGTGTTCTGCCAGTGCCTGGTCCGGTGGCATGGCTGCGATGAGCATTGGGCCAGTGGCTTTGTGGCACTGTGCTGTGCTGCACACCTGTGTTGCACACCACTGCCGGATGCCGGCTGTGTGTCCGCTGTGCCCTGGGGGGTGGCTGTGGGGCACTATCGGCTTGCATTGCTGTGAGGGTGCCAGTTGGTGGTGGGGGCTCTGGTGGTGGATGTTCGGTGGGGCACACATGCTGTCAGTTGCCATGCCCACCTCTGCAGTGCAGTGTGCTCCGTCCCTCCAGCCCCCCAATCCACCCGCATGTGCACAGGTGACATTACGTTGCTGTCCTGGGGCTTCACTGGACGGGCCTGCATAGTGCCGCACACATGCCTGTTGTGGCTGCGGGACACCCCAACCCAGGACTTCCAGGCATATCTCTCCTCCTAATGTCCACCTACTGTGGTTCATTGCCTGTCATACTGTGGTACTTACTGGCAATTTGCAGTTCACGTACTGGGATACCTACCTCTGTTGCTCATGTCACAGGTACCTTGATGCGTGTATGCAGCCACTTCTAAGAGTGAGGTTATTCTAGATGCCTTACAGGGGGCATGTCTTAGACAACTAGTATTGGAACCCACTCGAGAGGGAGCAATCTTAGACCTGGTTCTCTTAAGTGGAGATGGAGAGAGGATCACAGATGTAGAAGTGGGTAGCCATCTGGGAACTAGCGACCATCAAACTGTATGGTTCACAATAAACACAGCAATAGAGTCAAGCCATACAAAGGCAAAAGTACTGGACTTCAGGAGGGCTGACTTTGCCAAAATGGGTGAGTGCCTAAGGAATGCACTAGCAAATGGGCAGGAAGGAGGGGTGGAAGAACAATGGGGAATAATAAAAACTGCCATCACAGAGGTAACAAGCCTTTGTGTGAAGCAAATAAACAAAACAAAACGATGTAAAGAAACCACTATGGTTCTCCAAGGAGGTAGCAATGAAGGTTCAAGAGAAAAAGAAAGCATTCAGAAAGTACAAGGAATCACAGAAGGAGCAAGACAGAGAACTGTATCAGTTAAAAACAAAAGAAAGCTGGGAAGGCAGTCAGAACAGCAAAGGCCCGAACCGAGGAAAAGATAGCCAACTCAGTTAAGAAGGGATAAAACCTTTTTAGGTACATCAGGAGCAAAAGGAAGACTAAGGGAGGGATAGTGAGGCTTAATAAAGGGAGGGGTGGGCAGAGGGTGAGGTGAAAAGGCAGAGATATTAAACAAATATTTTTGCTCAGTATTTACAAATGAAGAGGGAGGTACTGTACCTAAAACAAACAATAGAAACACTCTGGATACAGAAGTTGATACCAGCCCATTTACAGAAGAAAGGGTTCTGAAAGAACTCTTAAAACTGAAGGTGGACAAAGCAATGGGGCCTGATAGGATTCATCCCAGAATTCTAAAGAACTAAAGGTAGAACTAGTGACACCACTGACTACCCTCTTTAACAAATCATGGGAGGATGGGGTGGTACCTGAGGACTGGAGGAGGCAGATGTGATTCCCCTTCACAAAAGTGGGAGCATGGCAGAAGCAGAAAACTACAGACCTGTTAGTTTAACCTCAGTGATAGGGAAAATGATGGAATCACTTCTGAAGGAAAGAATTGTCAAGTACCTAGAGGCCAGAGGGGCACAGAACCCAAGGCAGCATGGATCACAGCAGGAAGGTCATGCCAGATGAATCTAATAGACTTCTTTTACTGAGTGACCAAAGTAGTAGATCAGGGAGGGGCTGTGGACATGGCCTACTTAGACTTTAGCAAGGCATTTGACACAGTCCCACACAAAAGATTAATATACAAGTTAGCCAGCCTGGGAGTGGGTCCCAAGATGATAGCCTGGGTAAAGAATTGGCTGGAGAATAGGACACAGAGGGTAATAGTAAATGGAGTCCACTCTAAAGAAAGGGGGGTTACTAGTGGGATACTGCAGGGTTCAGTATTAGGACCGGTCCTCTTCAATGTCTTTATAAGCGACATTGCAGAGGGACTGGAAGGAAAAGTATGTCTCTTTGCAGATGACACAAAGATCTGCAACCAAGTTGATGCACAAGGTAGGGTGGAAAGGATGAGAAGGGACTTGGCAAGGTTAGAGAAACGGTCAAATGTATGGCAGCTTAGATTCAATGCTAAGAAGTGCAAGGTAATGCACCTGGGAAACAAAAACCCGGGGAAGAGTACACAATGGGGGGTTAGATACTAACAAAAACAAAAATGGAAAAGGACTTGGGGGTAGTCATATCAGATGACTTAAAGGTGGGCAAGCAATGTGAGAGGGCAGTAAGAAGGGCTGGGGGGATACTGGGATGCATAGGGAGAGGCATCACCAGTAGAAAACAAGAAGTTGTTATCCCTCTGTACAGACAGCTGGTGAGACCCCATCTGGAGTACTGTGTGCAGTTCTGGAGACCCAATCTCCACAAGGACATAGGCAAGATGGAAGCTGTCCAGAGGAGGTCAACTAAAATGGTGCAGGGTCTGCACCAGAAGACATATGGAGAGAGACTAAAGGAGCTTAATATGTATAGCCTCGAGGAAAGGGGGGGGGACATGATAGAAACTTTCAAGTACCTCAAGGAATCAACAAAGTCCAAGAGGGTAGCATCTTTCAAAAAAAGTGTGCAAGAACAAAGCGCACAATTTGAAGATAGAGGGGGTAGCTCAGAGGTAATGTATAGAAGTATTTTTTTCACAGAGAGGGTTGAGGATGCATGGAACAGCATTCCGGAGGAGGTTGTGGAGTCAAAAACAGTGGTTGAATTCAAGCATGCATGGGACAGTCATAAGGCAATTCTAGGGGGTGGGAGTAGAAAGAAGTAGGCTGCTGGTTAACTAGGATCTGCAGCTTATCCAGTAGGTAGGGAAATGGGCAGACTGGGTGGGCCAAGTGGTCCTTATCTGCCATCAAATTCTATGTTTCTATGTTCCGAGGGTCTGTTGTTCCATTGCTATTAAATTATGTGCATCATTTACTATGGGATGTTGCTTTACACTGTTGCCTGGGCTGTGGTACCTATCCTCACGGGGTGGTACAGGGAGCTTTTGACCTGGTGATCGGGGAATGTTCCATGTACTGTAGTACAGTTTTGAGGTATGCTTTCAGGGGCCTTGCATGGTGGCATGCGTCGGACCATCCCTGCCACCTCCTGCGCCCTGTGTGCCTGTTATTCCCAGTCCTGGGTTGCTCATTGGCAGGCCACTATCATGGTCTGGTGCTGCTCTGGCATGCCCTTCTGTTGCTGTTGCTGTGCTCTGCTTTATGGTACATTGCCATCTGTCAGTGGGCAGCATGTCCCGACTTGTGGGTGCTCTTGTGCGTGTTGTGGCGTGGCCCTTGCACACAGCTCTCTGGGGGCCCAGCGGTGTGTCTGCCCTGTCTGGCTGTGTGCTGTGCTGGGGTGGGCGGTGTCACCTGTGCCCTGGTGCTGTTGGGCTTGTCGTCATCGTGTTTGTTGTGGTTTGGGTTGGTGCCTGTGTCACCCGGTCCTGCTGTGTGGGCACCTTCCGGGTTGGCCTACCGGTGTGGCACTCACCTCCACTCGGGATTGTCCATCGGGACATGCTGTCCATCACTGTATGGCCACCTGTGGCTGATGTATGACTCCTGGCTGGTGTCCCATTCTCTCATGCTCCCCCTTCTTCTTGTAGGTCCACTCTGATCCTCCTTTGGGCAACGTGGCTGGAGGCATCTGAAGGCTCCGAAGACCTCCTGAGGTGATTCGTGTGACAGCAGCACACCATCATTGAGCAGCAGGAAGTGCTCATTTCGGAGATGAGGAGGGTAGCCGCCATACTGGAGGCACGACTGCCTGAACCTCCAGGATCCCAGCCATGATGCCTTCCTGTGGCCACCATCTACCTTGCCCCTCCCCCCTTTGCTGGACTGTATTGCCTTTTAGTAGCCTCTTACCCCATTGTATGTGTCCACATCCCTGTCCCCTCCTGTTACGTTGCTTTCCAGTTTGGTTTCTGTTCCTGTGCCTCTGTTTTCCATATCCCATCCCCTTGTTGCTGTAGTTCACATTGTTCATTTCCTGTAGTCTGTTATGTAGTGGTAGTGTTAGTGTTAGTCATATTAGTAGTCATAGTAGTAGTTGTAGTGGTCGTCATAGTTCCTGTTGTATATACTGTTTGTCATAGTAGTGGTGTGTGCTGTAGGTTTCCTTTAATGTGTTTGCATTGTGTGTTTCATTACATTGCTTTTGTTTTGTTTTGTATTGTTGTTCAGTTGTTGTTTACCTGTTTCCTCTATTGTGCATTTGTCACATTATACTTTTCTTTAATAAATTTGCACTGTGTCCTGTGACATTAATGGGTGCATGACTTTTACAACAAAGTTGTTCTGTTATTTGGTTCTGCCCCTGGGTCCTGATGCCCTCTGGCCAGTCCCCTGGCTGGGTGTGTTTCAGTGTATGGGTTCTGCACTGCTGTCTGCTCCTGGGCTCCCTTTCCAGCCTGTGCTCCTTTGCCTGTGGTCCAGGGCAAGGCTGCTCCATCTGCACTGTGCCCTGTAGGTGTTTGCACTGCCTGGGTGGGATATTCAGTGCTGTCTTGTTTGCTATATTCAGTGATGTCCTGCTCAAGGGCAATGTTTGCACTGCACTGCCAGCCCAGTTTGCCCAGCTTCCTTAGCTTGTTATATTCAGCCGGTTTAGCACCAGGCTATTCCTTTTGAATATGGCTGCCTTTTTGGCCCAGGCTATGTTTGCATGCCGGGCAGGGCTAACCTAGACTCGGGGCAAAGTTTTGAATATCTGGCCCATACTGTGATATGTTCTGTCCGTTTAGTTTAAAATATATGCAGTAATAGCTGTACTGAGTTTAAAGTACACACATACCTCTTTGTGATTTTTTCTGTGTGTTTAAAATGGAAATGTAGGATTAGCACTTTGTTGTTATTTTAGCGGCTGTATTATTATTTATTCCAGGTAACTAATATAATAATTTGAATTTGTACCTGAACAGCAGCTGTTTAAATGTATTTCCCCATAGCAGAGTGAAATATTCCATTCCAACATGGAACAAACATCCTATGCTATGTTTCCTGAGTAGCGCTATTAAGAGAGCACAGTAGTGCAACTGCCAATATGTTCCTCCGTTTCTAAAATGTCATGTATAAAATGCACGGCTTTTTATTTTCCATAATGAATGATGAAAACATAAAAATCCAACTAAAGCATGATTATATAAATGGTGCAAATGTTGTAAAACTTGTGAATAAATATCGGTGCGAGCTGTCCGCATCAGTGTTTTCTTGTCTTGTTACACCATGTTGGTACAACATGACATAACATGAAGTATGTAAAAATAATATTAAAATCCATGTTCTGAAAATGTAGTGTTTCCTAGTAATGTATTAACATAAATGTGTCTTATTTCTCGGTATGTTAGTATAGTAGAAGTGTAAAAAAAGACAAACAACACAGTGTTTTACAGGTACTACTTTATTAAGAGTAAGGATACATAGCACAATGTAGACATTTCATTAATTTAAAAAAGCAAGATTAATATTTCAGACAATGTAATAAACCCATGTTATAAGAGCAATAACCCACTCCAGGGTGTGTGGTTACTGAGGATTAATCAACATCCTGGGTGCTATGAGGACACTCGGCTTCATCTCATGCCTCAC
Organism: Neoceratodus forsteri; assembly: GCA_016271365.2. NCBI lineage: Eukaryota > Metazoa > Chordata > Ceratodontiformes > Ceratodontidae > Neoceratodus > Neoceratodus forsteri. The sequence continues at coordinate 213,448,129 of JADMNL010000024.1, forward strand.
ATTACACCCAGGGTGTTGATTAATCCCCAGGAACCACACATCCTGTCATGGGATATTGCTAACTTATAATATGGGTGTGGGATGGGTTAAGTTTCTGAGTCCTCAATATCGGTTAGTTCATAAACTTACCTATGTTGTACCTTTTAATAACTATGACTATGATTTCACAATTTAATTTCTTTACGTGGAATGTTAGTGGAGCTAGAGATAAAATTAAAAGGTGGCAATTGCTGAAGCACCTGAGATTTATGCAAGGTCAAATCATTTATTTACAGGAAACTCATCTTTTAAAGAAGAAGTTAATCTTTTAACAAAAATGGGTTATATCCAAGCCTTTGAGGTGCGAAATTCCACTAATAAAACAGGAGTTTACTTAGTCGAGCTGGATAAAAGGAGGCCAAAGGCCTATTGAAATTGTCCCCTACTCAGCGTGAGCAATTTTCCTAAGGATGCATAGTGGTAAACCATTTGTCCAATCCACTTTTAAAGGAGTTGAAACTGTTTAAGTTGATAAGATCCTGGGTGAGTAAATTCCAGGCCTTAGCAGCTCTAACATTATAAAAATTATTCCTTTTGGCAGAGTTGACCCACATTACTTCAAGTTTGTTTATTATGGAGTCTACCAACCATGTGTCTGTCTGAAAATTTTAGGCCATATTGGGCCATCATTTCAGGTGTTTTTAACGTTTTGTAGGAGAAAAGTAGATCTCTAAGTCTACGTGTATGGAGGGAAAACAGTCCTGTTTCTTTTAGTCTAGTGGGGTAATCATATTTGGATAGCCTAGGTACTATCTTTGGTGAGTCTCCTCTGGATCTTTCCAGCAGATATATGTCTCCCTTAAGATGGGGACTCCAAAAGGGGGTAGCATAATCAAGGTAAGGTCTTATATAGGATCTATAAAGGAGTATCAAACACTGTTCAGTTTTCATAATAAAAGTATGTCTCACTCTATTTATTAGGCCATTGGTCACTCTAGTAGTTTTGATACAGTGCTCCTGAGTAGTAAGTATATTATTGACTTAATGCCAAGGTGCCATTCACAGGTTGAAGTGAGGATCAAGGTGTTATTTAGATAGTATGCAATGTTAGGGTTTTTTGCCAAAATGCATGACTCTGCATTTATCTACATTGAATTTAATTTCATTTGCATGGGCCCGCTGCACAATATTTAGTAAGTCTTGGATTAAAACTCTGGTGTTTTCCTCACTGTCGACCTTTCCACCTAATTTGGTATCATCAGCAAATTCTGAAAGGATGTTCTGCGCACTCATTTTCATGTCCCTGATGTATATATTGAACAGTGTGGGTCCCAGGACCTAGCCCTGTGGAACCTCACTGCTGACCACCCCAACACTGGAGAGGACACTGTTTATTTGTACTCTTGGGGACCTGTCTGATAACCATATGTTAACCCAATTAACTAGGCATTGTGAAAATCCCAGCTTGTGTAATTTGTTGACAAGATTAAGGTGAGGGACAGTATCAAAAACTCAGCTGTAGTTCAGTAAAATTACATCCATAGGGATACCAACGCCTGTACCTTCACTAATATGTTTGTAAAAGGATATTAAATTAGAAGTGCATGAATATTTGGTTTAAATCCATGCTGGGTATTATCAGTAAAGTCAAGGGCTAATATCTCTCTTATTCAAAAAATGATTTAACTACTATTTCCATTAGCTTGCATGCTATTGAGGTTAAACTAATAGGTCTGTAGTTTTGTACACAGGCCTTGCTGCCTTTCTTGAAAATGGTAATAACAGTGTCTTTGAGCCAATCAGAAAGGATCTGACTTTCATTGAGTGATTTATTAAATATAATTGACAGTGGAAGGGCAACTGCTGATGCGGTTTCAATAAGGAATCTAGGATGAATGTTGTCTGGACCTGAGCTAGTATTTTTTTTAATGTTCTTAATACCTGAAGTACATCTGCCTCTTGAATGTTGTACAACAACAGATTGTTATTTAAATGATTATCTGAGCTAAGAATATTAATTTTTTTTTTTAAATGGAACAGAAGAAATTAAAATGATTTGCTGTATCAAAATCTGCCTCCAGAACAGTGCCATTGTTGATAATGGGGCCAACCTTTCTTGTAACATGATTCTTCCCATTTAGGTAGGAAAATAATGATTTTTTTATTATCTTTTGAATGTGCAATCTTAGATTCTAAGTTACTTTTTGCTTTTTTGATCGTGTTCTTTAGTGTTGATACTGATTTTTTTACAGTCGGCCAGATTCCTCTCCAGGATTAGTTTTAGTTTTTTATGAATAGTTTTTCCTTTTTTTAATTTGCTTTTTTGATTGATTTATTAAACCATATGGGAATTTTTCCTTTTTTATTGTACTTATTTTTAATCGGCACAAAGGAGGATTCCTTGAATAATAGATTTAAGCTTCTCCCATGCTTAATTCACTGAAAGATTTGAAAAGGTACTATTCCAGTTGAAACCTTTAAGGGTTTTAATGATTTCACTGAGATTAGCTTTATCATTTTTTTATGGTAGATTGATTTGAAATGTTGGTATGAGTAGTTAATATATTAAATAAAACTGAATTATGGTCGCTATTAACTATGGGTTCTTTGATTTCAACATCTAAGGTTTGGTTTTCAATATTAGTAATAATTAGGTCCAGTATATTACTACCACAGGTGGGCTTATCCATCAACTGTTCAAGGCCATGATTTACCAGAGTGGAAATAAACTGCTTATCCAACTCTCATGTACCTTTTAATTTATTTCAGTTGATATTAAGGAAATTAAAATCCCCAAGAATAAGAACATCTCCTTTGTCTGATATCTCTGAGATTTTTTGGAGTAAATGTTTAGTAGTATTGATATCAGCCGACGGTAGTCTGTAGCAGTTTCTGATGGTTAGTTTGGGGTGTCCCTTGAGTTGAACATTAACCCAAATGCTTTCTGACACTGATGGGTAGTTTAATTCATAGGATGGGATGTCTTCTCTGACATATAGACCGACACCTCCCCCATGTCTGCCCATTCTGTCTTTATGATATAGTTTATAGTTCAGAATTTCCCTAATCCAGTATGAAGAAGTGTCCCACCAATTTTCAGTTACGGCAGTAATACCAAAGTCATATATTAGGTTTCTGTCTTCTAGCTCAGCTATTTTAATATTATTAAGGCTTCTGGAATTAAGCATTAGAATGGTATAGGATTTAGAAGAATTGTCTAGGTATTCCCTTTTCAGAGAAGTGGGAACTTTCACATTCTCCCCCTGACAGTTCATTTTAAATGGTTATTAATAACAGCCTGGAATGATTTGCCCGGGATGGTGCTATCTCTTCTGCTAAGGTGCAGGCTGTCCCAGCAGAACAGGGAATTTCTATCAATAAATTGTTCCCAGTGTGTAATGCAGGTGCTTTCCTGCTTAAAGCACAATTTCCTCAACCATTCATTAAGTATCTTTATGTTCTGCATTTCATTTGTAGATGCCCTGGGCACAGGTAGGATTTCTGAAAAACAGACAGTACATCCTGAATTACTTAGCATAGTATTTAGGGCTACAAAGTCCTGTTTGAGCTCATCCAGGTTGGTTTGGTTGATATCATTGGTGCCTGCATGAATAATGACTAAGGGATCTATGCCAGCATCTTTTAAAATGTTCTTAACTATTGAAGTTATTTTGGCAACTTTTGGCCCTCTAAAACTGGAACTTGTTCTGGATGATTTATTAGGGTTACATACATCCTTGTCTAGATGTTTAATGATAGAATCACCCATGATGTAAATCTGTCTGGGACATGTGGTATGGCTAGATGTTTCATTTGTCTCCATTGCCTGTACTGGTGGACTAGCAGAAGAAGTGGGTAAATTCATAATGGATTGGGAGAACATACCTCTCAACTGTCACACATTATGAGGCACGTCACTCATTTTACCTCTCAGAAACCCTTTGTCCATCATGGGGAAGGTGATATTCCCCATTTCCCACTGAGACTTTAAAGCAGAAATTCATAATAATCTATTATGCTCTGTTATCAAAAAACATTATGTACATTAGTGCACTGACAACTATAGTGTTTTGAGCTTGCAGTGCCATGTTAGACGATATGTCACACATTTTGCTCATTTGTCACACATTTTGGTGAAGAAAGGTTGAGAGGTATGGGAGAATGTAATGTGTCCCTGTTCTTCTGTCCCTGGGTTCTTTCTAACTTGGGAATCATTATTAGCACCAGGAACTACTGGCTGTTCCAGATATGTAGATGACCGATCCTCAATTACTTTAATATTACCCTGAGTGACCTTATTGTTAAGCTTTGGGCTGGTAATTTTAGTGGATTTGCTGTACACGTTACTGGGGCCTGGAGTAGCCAGTAGATCACTACTGAGATCGTTGTTTACATTAGATGTTGAAAAACGATCTTTTTCTGTTATGGTAATGGTATTATTAATTGTTTCATTTTCTAAATCCACTAATAGTGGGGCAAAGCTATTATATGTAGGAGTAACAAGTTGCTCAGCCTTTCTCTCCTTTTTGCTTACTCTGGTGGTGGGAACCACTGACCAATCTTCTTCAAGTCCTGGCTCATCTTCCTCAACTCTTATTGTTTTGTTGGATATTGCCCCTAGGTTACTACTTATACTATCAAGGGGGAGATTAGGGTCTGCTGGGTTTATTGACTGTAGTGAGGAAGCAAAGTTACAATTGAACTGAGGAGAAATGCCTTCCTCTTGTTCAGTTATTTTCAACACATTGTTGTTAAGAGGAACATCAGGCCTAGCTAAGGGGTCTACTTGTCCAGATAGCTGAAGTGATTTAAAGCACTGGGCCATGGCAATTTGGCTAGATTCCAAAGTTGCTCATTTAGAGTAGAAAGAGTCTATTTCTAGTCTTAACTCAGTGTTAGCAATGCATTTCTCACGTGTAAATGCCTGCATGGGAGCTATGTTTGTAGACACAAGCTGAAACATACTACAGTTTTTACATTTGACCCATATTTCTCCATCACGGGTAATGATTGATTCTATCAAGGCTGTGGCTTTAGACATGTCTAAGAAGCTACTCAAAACAAACTTATACCTGTGTAACGCTGTTGATAATGTGGATCGTTGGCCCTGCTGCTCCGGCGGACATGGCAGACACATGCAGACACATTGATTTGTGTCTCTGTGTGAGTCTCTGCATGCTGCACGCATGCCCTGCTCATGCTCACATGCACTGAGTGCTCCTTTTCTGTGGCTGTGACCCAAAACAGTGGATTACATGATCACTAACTCCTCACTCTACCACAGCACTTGCCTGAATAAAATATATGCTCAAAAGCCCTTATTTGGGCATAAAACATATGCTGCCTGTCTGCCTGCTATAGGAAGTATAAAGGAGATATTTTAGTCTCACTGTTAAAAATGTTTCAGCCCCTCAAGAAACCTGGAAGTTCAGTAGTTCTCTTACACCAGAACTACAGCTCCTAGGTATGCCTCAACTAAGCGTTTGAAACACGTTAAAGTGATAAAACAAATTAAAAACAAGCGATATGTCAGGTTTCGTTGCACAGACTGCCTGAGCTGTCTCACTACCCTACATAGTGGTCTCACAGTATGAGGACAGTAGTGTCACTATGCCCGCTCACTCTGAGTGCTCCTTTTATGTGGCTTTGACCCAGAATAGTGTATCAAGTGACTACCAACTTCCCGCGGTACCACAACACTTGCCCAAATAAAATATATGCTCAAAAGCCCTTATTCAGGCATAAAACACATGCTATCTGTCTGTCGTAGGAACTATAAAGGAGTTGTTTTAGTCACACTGTTAAAAATGTCTCAGCCCCTTGAGAAACCCAGAAGTGCAGTAGTTCTCTTACACCAGAACTACATCCCCCAGGTATGCCTCGACTAAGCGCTTGAAACACATGAAAGTGATAAAGCAAATTAAAAAAAAAAGAGATATATCAGGTTTTGTTGCACAGACTGCCTGAAATGTCTCACCACCCTACACAGTGGTCTCACAGTATGAGGTTGTAGTGTTATTAGAGTTGCCATTATATTATCATAGAACTTGATGGCAGAAAAGGACCCAATGGTCCATCCAGTCTGCCCAATTAGATAAGATACCCTTCACTAACAAAATCCTAATTTAGGATCCAAATGGTAGGAATATTATAGTTGGAGGTGTAATTAACAATTTCAAACTTTTGTTTAGCAGTATTTATGGCCCTAATTTCACATCTTCTGTTTTAGCAGAGTTAACTAAAGTTTTGCTTCCCTGTTTAGATTATGAATTTATTCTCGGGTAGGGAGTCTGGAGTATCTTAGCAAATACTAAACTAGATGGAACTTCACATTTCAAAACTAAGAACAGTGCTGACATCAATGCTTTATGGGAGTTTATAGAATTATTTAATTTATGTGATCCGTGGAGAACCCTTAACCCTCTAGTGAAACAATGTTCTTTCTATTCCCCCTCAATAAGGTATTTTCTAGGCTTGACTATTTTTTAATCAGTAAAAGTTTAGCCAGCCTGGTGGCGCTGAAGGCTGAGGCACTGGATGCCACACCTAGCCCCACGCTGGCGACCTGTGTTCAGAAGCGAGCGTGGGCCACCAGGGGTCGGCAGGGGAGGAGAAGGATTGAGCATTCCAGGAAAGCTCTCCTTCTCTGGGGGGGCAACCAGACATCGGTGCATGCCTGGCCCCTAGTGGTGGCTGGGGGCTGGCACACTGGTGCTGTAACAACTGGGTAAGAGGCAGAGCAGATGCCTGATGGGTTGCGTGCAGGGGAGCGTGCACAGCACCGTTGCTGGTGTCCCTGCATGTTCCATCTCTCAGGACAAGAAAAACTGGAAAATCAGGGGCTCCTGGTTGGGCAGGATGAGCTTCCATCCTCCTTGGCACTGACCCTGAATGGCACTTCCCCCAAGTCTGGATCCACTTCAGGTGAGTTGAGCTTGGTGGGGGGGCTCCTCACCACCCTGCCATGGAGGGTAACCAGTGGGAGATAAAGGGGGAAGTTGGCCTGATGTTGGGGTATGGGCTGGGAGGATGACCTGGATGTACAGCTGACCAGGGGCCAGGGAGAAAATAGTAGCCAAAAAAAATCAGTAACAGTTTAATGTCTAAAGTAGTTGACGTTATCATCACTCACTGAGTATTCTCTGACCATTCACCGGTCAAACTTACTTCAAACCTGATATTATCTACTCAGTTTAGACCCACACTATGGAGACTAATGAACTAATTATTAAAAGATAGTTATATAATAAATTATATTAAGAAAGAAATGGGTTATTTTTGGGCACACAATATTGATTCTCTAAAAAATAGATATTATTTGGGCTTCATTTAACTATTTCATACGGGGTCACTTTATAAGCTTGGCCACTAAATCAATCAATCAATCAGATTTTATTTAACCAGGTGTAAACACCGTTGAGCAAGCTCATGTTCGAGGTGGTCCTGGACATTAATACAGATAACAGACAAAGATAGGGTTGACAAGCCAGAGGAATAGTACATGTGGAGGATTGTTCAGGCCTATACATACATAGCTAACATAGGTAATACAGTTGCAAGGTCATAACTAGTAGGCCTAAGCATACATAGCTAACATGGGTGATACAGTTACAGGGTCATAACTAGAAAACTCGAGAGGTAAAAATTTAATACTTAGGCATTCATCAATATAAGGCAGCTATTATCTTGTAAGAAAGAACATGCAGGGAGGGAAAAAAGAGGGGAATGTATATGAAGCGGGGGGGGAAGGGACGGGGAAGAGGAGAGAGACTAATAAGTGCTAGGTGCCCCCTAACAGGGATGTGAAGCTGAGTGGGTTACACTGTCAAAAACAACGCTCTGCAAAATTTAAGAAACCTTAGAAGCTATAGAAAAGCTTGAATTCCAGGATACTACCTTTCTGAATGACCAAAACTGTATAGCTTTACAAAACCTAAGAGACACTTACTCTGAATTATCTAGAGAAAAAGACAAATATTATATGCTTAAAACCAAAGCTATAGTATATATTCAGATCAAGGTGAGAAACCTACGAAACACCTCACACAAAAACTTAAAAATACAGAGACTAATAAATATATTACATCAATCAAATCTGAAAGAGATAGTTCAGTTAAAATATCCTCTGAGGAAACTGTCACTGAATTCAAACTGTGTTTTAAAAACCTACAGTATATAACCAAAATATGAAGGTCTTATCAAAAACTGACTATCAGAATTGCCTAAACCAGTTTGAGTGCCTAAAGTGATCATGTCAAGCAGGTATTGATCTGGTCTCACCTATTACAAGCATTGAAATATTGAAGATTATTAACTCCTTGAAGCCAGACAAGTCCCCTGGTCCTGATGGACTATCTTCTAATTTCTACAAAATATTCAAAGATGACTTGGTTCCCTTTTTAAAGGCTTTTTTAACTATAATTTGGAGAAGGGTATCTCTGACCATTCACATTTTTTTTTTGTGAACTCTATTTATTCACCGCACCCCTGGAAACTCTCTCAGGCATCCATGCAGCCACACTCTACCTCCTTGCCTGAAGCCTACCTCATTACCCCTGCACCATCCTCCAGGCAGACCCCCCCAGCTCTGCACCCCCGAGGTGGAGCTGCCCTATCCACCCAGGGTGCCCTATCTATTAATCTAGTGTGCCAGAGTGAGCTGGCTACTTGGGCACGGAAGAGGCCCAGCATGTGGAGTGTGGCCTGTGGTGCGTGGTGCCATCGTCTATCTCCAGGGATGGAGGTGTTTCTACTTACTTCATCCCCCCAATGGCCCAGCAGTGCAATGCACTCCAGTGTGGCACATGCGCACTCCCAAGCACGCCCACAGGAGAGCCACTGCAGCCAATCCCCGTAGTTGCCAGGGTCCCGACTGCTGCCAACCCCCCAGTCACCACTGGGGGTCACCGTATGGCGGGATCATAACCCCCCTCCCTCCCAGGAAGGGAGAGCAGTCCTCTGGACACTCAATCCCTTCCTCCCCTGCCAACCCCCCGGTGGTCTGAGTTCGTGACCATTCACTTTTAGAGGCTGTAATAATCCTAATCCCTAAACCAGGGCAGTCTAAAGATAATATGACAAAGTACAGATCTATTTCCTTAATTAATGGTGACATTAAAATATTAGCTAAAATTTTGACCAGTACAATGAAATCTACTTGGGATACCTTGATCTCATCTGAACATGTGGGTCTCATGTCAGGAAAATCTTCGTCCGACCATGTAAGAAATGCTGATTTCCATGCAGCAGAAAATGTTGAAGAAAGTTGGAGGAAGATAAAGGATGCTCTAACTACAGTGATGTCACAATGCACAAAATTGGTCATTAAAACAAAAAGGAAAAGGAAGCCACTCTGGTTCACAAAGGAAGTAGTATCAACAATCAAAGACAAAAAAAGGGCAATTCAAAAATGTAAGGTAACAAAAAAGGACAGTGATAAGGGAGACTATAGAATCAAACTCAAAGAAGCAGGTAAAGAAATTAGAAAAGCAAAGGCACAAACAGAGGAGAAAATTGCATAGGAGGTAAAAAAGGGAGAGAAATTAATTTACAGATATATCAGGGAAAGGAGGAAAAACAAGGAGGGTGTCATCCGTCTGCCTACCAAGGAAGGACTACACACCGAGAGTGACAAGGAGAAGGCAGAGATCCTAAGTAACTTTTTCTGCTCAGTCTTCACAAAAGAGGATCACGGAAATGGACCAACACTAGTCAAAGCAGACAGACCCATGACAGGGGCAGACATGAGTCCATTTACTACAGAAAGATTCCTGAAGGAACTGAAGAAGCTGAAAGCGGAAAAAGCAATGGGCCCAGATGGGATACACCCGAGGATACTTTAAGAGCTAGCAGAGGAGTTTGCAGCACCACTAGCAGCACTGTTCAATGACTCCCTAAGCAGTGGTGACATACCACAGGACTAGAAAGAAGCCATAGTAGTTCTCCTTCACAAAAGTGGCAGCAAGGAGGAGGCTGGGAACTACCGCCCGGTCAGTCTAACCTCAGTGGTGGGAAAACTGATGGAAGCACTCCTTAAAGAATGGATAGTGGAATATCTAAAGATCAGCAGGCAATTAGACACCAAACAGAACAGTTTCACAGCAGGATGGTCATGCCAGACCAGTTTGATCGATTTCTTTGATTGGGTGACCAAAGCAGTGGACCAAGGTGGGGCTGTGGATATCGTATATTTAGATTTTAGTAAGGCATTTGACTATGTCCCCCATAGAAGGCTGGTTAACAAACTGGACCACACAGGTGTAGGGCCTAAAATCATCAGCTGGGTAAGAAATTGGCTATGAGACAGGACACAGAGGGTTCTGGTCAATGGGACAATGTCTAGAGAGAGCAAGGTGATCAGTGGGGTGCCACAAGGATCGGTCTTGGGGCCGATCCTCTTCAATATATTTATCAGCAGAATCACTAAAGGGCTGGAGGGGAAGGTATGTCTGTTTGCAGATGTCACAAAGATCTGCAACAGGGTGGACACACAGGAGGGTGCCATGAAAATAGTGTCTGAACTCAAAAAACTGGAAGAATGGTCTAGAAACTGGCAGTTGAAATTCAACGCCAAAAGGTAATGTAATGCACCTCGGAAAACAAAACCCAAAGGTGACATACACCCTCGGGGGATGATTACAGAGACAAAAATGGATGAGACCTTGGGGTTATAATTTCAGATGACTTAATAGTAAGAAGACTGTGTGGAAAAACAGCTTATAAAGCCAGCAGCATCTTTGGATGTATAGGCAGGGGCATTACAAGTAGAAAACACAAAGTAATAATCCCACTATGCAGGTCCCTGGTGTCCAGTTTTGGAGACCTCACTTAAAAAAAGACATAAACTGTTTAGAAACAGTAGAAAGGAGGGCTACAGGTTCTACATCATGAGCCATATGAAAACAGGCTAAAATAACTACAGTTATATTCACTGGAACAAAGGAGAGACAGAGGAGATATGATAGAAACCTTTAAATACGATAAGGAAATAAACTCAGTGCACAAGGAAGACCTCTTTCATTCATGTGAGACTGCTTGTACCAGAGGGCACTACATGCTTCTAAAGGGAGGTAGGTTCAAAAGCAACACTAGGATGTTCTTCATCATGGAACGGGTTGTGGACTTCTGGAATAGTATGTCACAAGAAGTGGTGGAGTCTAAGACAGGGAGTTCAAGTCAGCATGGGATAGGTGCTATGGAAACCTGACAAGAAAGAATTATCTGTATGGGGATAGCAAGGAAAAGGGCTGACTAGATTGACCAAAATGTCCCCTTCTGCCATCACTTGTTGTTCTTATGTGCCCTGTAGTTAGGGGGAAGGGTGCTAATTGTCTGGCCTGTGGCCTTAGCTACTAGATAACTGGAAGTAGGAATGAGTCAGATTTGTGCTAGCAGGCTGGTTTTTGGCATGTTATATAAGACCACTTTTCCTGCAGGTGCAGCTTTACACAGAATCTGCTTGCATTTGCCACAGGAGGGACAAAATAAGGCTTGTGTTTTTTGGAGACAACACAGGTGGGGTAAGTTGTGGTGAAACATAGTTAAATTAGTGCATTACTGAGCAAAGGGTAAATTTGAGACCAGACAGAGTAGCCCACATTTAAGGACCATATTATAAGAACTGTGTCTAGCCCTGTAGTTAGGAGGAGGGTACTAACTGTCTGATCTGGGGCCTCAGCTACTTAATAATTGACCTCCTACAGCCAATAGCATTCCACCAGGAAGGGATCAGGTTCTGCATAAAAGTAGATACTGCCAACATGTCCAACAAGTTCATGTCCAGCGAAGGAGTTGAACAAGTGAGTGGTGTTGTAGGCATCAGCAGAAGGAAGCAGAGAAGTGAGGGAATCTGTTGGTCAACTAAGGCAAGGCACATGTTCACTACTGTGTAACAGTCACTGCTGGGATGGGTGGAAGATCAAAGGCAGGTCAAAACTGGGAATAGAAGCAACTCCAATCTAGGGTAGGAGTACATAAAGATTTAAACAAGGCATGGGGGGAACGGGGAAACTTAGAAACATCCTATCAGAGGTAAGGGTGCATACGGACATATGAACATACGAAAACTGCCAGCAGAAAAAAGCCATTTGGCCTATCCAGTCTGCTCAATTATGCAGCTAGCAACCCTATTCTGCAGCTGCTCCCCCTCCCTGCACCCCACTTCCTTGACTCTCCCTTTTGCCCTGTCCCAGCCTCTCTTAAAGCATCCCAGTTTTACAGGCCACCACCTCTGCTAGTAGCGCGTTCCACTCTGCCACCACCCTCTCTGTAAAAAAAGTGCCCTCTTAATTCCTTCCTAAACCTGCCCTCTAATCTCATACCATGATCTCAAGTGTCCCTCCCACTCCCTTTGAACAGTCCCTCCATGTCTGTCTTGTTTATTCGTCTCATGTAATAATAATAATTTTATTTATACAGAGCCTTTCAAAACCAAGGTGCTGTACAAATGAAAACACATCAAATACAACGTTAACATTTCATAAAATCCAGTTAAAACATTTGTTAATAATAAATTTCAAACAGCAGCATAGTGTTAATGGCTAAAACTATCAGCTAAACATTATCTGGAAATGCTAACCTAAATAAATGGGTTTTAAGGGCTGCCTTAAAACTTTGGACAGTCAGGCACTCTCTCACCCAACGAGGTAGATAATTCCACAGGGTAGGAGCTGCGTAAGGAAAAGACTGAGCCCCTGATGTCTTCAAATGTACCCTGGAAATCTCTAGCAATCCCTTGACAGTGGCTCAAAGTGGGCAGGAGGGGCAGCAGGGGCGAAGGAGATCTTTCAGATAGTGGGGTCCCTGGTTATGTAGGGCTTTACAGGTTAGTAACCCAACACAGAAACATAGAAACATAGACTTTGATGGCAGATAAGGACCACTTGGCCCACCCAGTCTGCCCATTTCCCTACCTACTGGATAAGCTGCAGATTCTAGTTAACCAACAGCCTACTTCCTGCAACCCCCCACTATAATTGCCTTATGTCTGTCCCATGCATGTTTGAACTCCCCCACTATTTTAGACCCAACAACCTCCTCAGGAAGGTGGTTCCATGTATCCACCACACTCTCCATGAAAAAAATGTCCTCACATTACCCCTGAGCCATCCCCCTCTATCTTTAAATTGTGCCCTTGTTCTTACACATCTCTTTTCTGAAAGATGCTACCCTCCTGGACTTTGTTGATTCCCTTGAGGTACTTAAAGTTCTATCATGTCCCCTTTCATCAAGAGTATACATATTAAGCTCTCTCATTCTCTCTTCATATGGTTTCTGCACAGACCCTGCACCATTTTAGTTGCCCTCCTCTGGACTGCTTCCATTCTGTCTATGTCCTTGCATAGATGAGGTCTCCAAAACTGCACACAGTACTCCAGATGGGATCTCACCAACTGTCTGTATAGAGGGATAACCACTTCCCTTTTTCTACTTGTGATGCCCCTTCCTATGCATCCCAGTATCTCCCTGGCTCTCCTTACTGACTTTTCACATTCCTTACCCATCTTTAGGTCATCTGATATGACTACCCCCAGGTCCCTTTCCATTTTTGTTGTTGTTAGTACCTCCCCTGCTACTGCGTACTCTTCTCCTGGTGTTTTGTTTCCCAGGTGCATTACTTTGCACTTCTTTGCATTGAAGCTAAGTTGCCATATGTCTGACTATTCCTCCAACCTTGCCAAGTCCCTTCTCATCTTTTCTACCCCCTCTTGTGTATCAACTCTGTTACAGATCTTTGTGTCATCTGCAAAGAGGCATACCTTTCCCCCCAGACCCTCTGCAATGTCACCTATAAAGATGTTAAAGAGGACTGGACCCAGTACTGAGCCCTGAGGTACTCCACTAGTAACCCCTCTTTCTTCAGAATGTGTTCCATTCGCCATTACCTTCTGTGTCCTGTTGTGCAGCCAGTTTGCTACCCAGGCTACCACCCTGGGACCCACTCCCAGGCTGGCTAACTTGATTATTAATCTTTTGTGTGGGACTGTGTCAAATACCTTGCTAAAGTCTAGGTATCTTGATGGTGATCCACCACTGTACTGGCAGCCAGTGCAGTCCGCGAAGCACAGGCATAATGTGACTGGTCCTAGATGTACCAGTCACAAGCCTAACTGCCACATTCTGCACCAGCTGCAAGCGACGGATATCAACCCCCAGAAGCCCTAGGCACAGGGCATTGAAATAGTCATGCCAGAAAGTCACAAATGCATGGACCAGAGTAGAAAGATCATTGGGAGGAACCAGGTGCTTCACACGGGCAATATTCCTCAGGTGAAAAAATGAAGTCTTGACAACTGCTGACACCTGAGATTTTAGGGTCAGCTCATTGTCAAAAATAACGCCCAGGTTACGCACCTGATATGAGGCAGTCAGTGGAGCATCACCAAGCCAAAGCCCAGCTAACTTCCCCACCAGCATACCTGCCGCTCAATGATCTGGGTCCACCACCAACACCTCAGTCTTATTTGGATTTAGTCTCAGCCAGCTGGCACTCATCCAGTCCTGAATCTCAGACAGACAGCTGTTAAATACCGAGATCGCATCATCCTGCTCACGTACAAAGGACAGGTACAGCTGAGTATTATCTATGTAGCAGTGAAAACTCAAGCCATACCACCTAATAATGCCTTCCAACAGCAGCATGTACACTACGAACAACACGGGTGCTAAAATGGAACCCTGCGGAACCCCACAGGATAGGGAGAGAGCATCAGAGGAATAAATCCCAGTGACTATTCTCGGAGTCCTACCCTAAAGGAAAGATCTAAACCATCTGAGGACCATACCCGATAGTCCACAGATGGACCGCAGGCATTCCAATAGCACACCATGGTCCACAGTGTCAAATGCCACAGAGAGATTAAGGAGAACCAAGATGGAATGAGATCTCCGATCTCTTGCTATTAGGAGACCATTAAGCAACCAGACAAGAGCCCTCTTTGTGCTATATCTCTTCCTAAATTTAGACTGGAGAGAATCATAGACATCATGGGTGGTAAGATGGTCATCCAGCTGCAGCTCAACCACCTTCTCAATAACCTTGCCCACAAAAGAGCAGGTTAGAGACAGGTCTGTAGTTAGCAGGACAATCCGGGTCAGGGGTGTTTTTTTCAGGAGCAGTCGAATGACCACCTCCTTTAGGGGATCCAGAAAGATCCCCCTCTCCAGCAAACTCCAGACTATCTCTGCAAGGATCAGGCCAATCTTATCCACACAACCCATTAGGAATTGTGTGGAGCCTGGATCCCAAACTGCAGCAGGTTTGCCGCAGAGTCTGAATGATCCTCACGATGTCAATGAATTCCAGCCAGCTGAAATCTGTCCAGACAAATTGGGCACTTGTGATATCCTGCCAACCATCACAGAACCCTTTGGAGGTGGACTGGCCAATCTCGGACCTGATGACGGCAACCATATCTGCAAAAAATTCAGCAAACTCATCACACTTCTCTTGTGAAAAAGCTCCCCAGACTGAAGACAGATTTGAAGGTCTCGATCATATCCCCCGTCCCTCCTCTCCTCCAGTGACTACATGTTCGGCTCTCTTAATCTACCTTCATATGATAACTCCCCCAGATTCTGTATCATCTTTGTTCCTTTGCATTGCACCCCTTCCAGTAAGCTAATGTCCCTCTTTAGGTACGGGTGCCAGAACTGCAAGCAGTACTCCAGGTGGAGTCTGACCAGCGATCTATACAGCGGCAAAATCGCTCCCCCCCACCTTGAGGTTATACCCCTTACGATACAGCCCAACATTTTGTTGGCCATTGCTGTTGCCTTCCTACACTGTGCAGAGTTGTTCATTGCTCTCATAATGTGCACCCCCAGATGCTTCTCCTCCTCAGTCTCAACTAGCTGTACTCCTCCCAGATGGTAGTTCCTCCTTGGATTCTTAGCCCCGAAATGCAGCACATTGCATTTCTTGATACTGAATCCCAGTTGCCAGGTGTCCGACCATCTCTTCAGCCTTGCCAGATCTTCCTGCAAACCCTGCCACCCCCTAGGTCATCCACCACTGCTCCCATCTTTGTGTCATCTGCAAACAGATTAATCTTGTTCTTGATGTCCACCGAACTGTCTGCAATAAATATACCACATAACACCGGCCCCAGCACCAACCCCTGTGGAACCCTGCTCGTTACTGCCCTTGGGAATGATTGTTCCCCTCCAACCACCACCCTCTGCTGCCTTCCATGCAGGCAGTTCTCCACCCATCCCATCAATCTTGCTCATGCCCTTTAGCTTACTTCCAAGTCTCCCATGAGGCACCGAATCAAATGTCTTACTGAAGTCCAGGTACAGGACAACCACTGCATGGCCCTTGTCCATTTGCCTAGTCACCCAGTCATAGTATTCTACTAGATTGGTCTAGTACGATCTGCTCTTGACAAAGCCATGCTGTCTACTGTCCTGTAACCCATTGACCTCCAGCAGAGTCACCAGCCTCTCTTTCAGGATTGTCTCCATTAGTTTCCCCCACAATGGACATAAGGCTCACTGGTTTATAGTTCCCCGGTTCATCCTTAGGGCTGCTTTTATGGAGGGAAACTGCATGAGCCATCCTCCAGTCTTGAGGTATACACCCTGAGCCCAGTGAAGCATTAAATAGGTCTGCCAAGGGGCCTGCTAGGACCTCTGCAAGCTCTTTCAGTACCCTGGGATGTACGCTATCTGGCCCTAGTGCCTTGTCCACCCTCAGTGCCCTTAACCCCTCTAGCACTCTAACTTCTATGATTTCCCTGTCCATCATCCCCTTCCCCTCTGTTCCTATTCTCCCCCAAACCTTGGGTATCCCCACCTTCTCCTTAGTAAAAACCGAGCAGAAGTAGTCATTAAGTGCTTCTGCCTTTTTGCCCTTTTCCACTCATCTCCTCTCCCTCTTAATCCTTACTATCTGATCCTTACAACTCCTTTTGTCCCTGATGTACCTGAAGAAGTCTTTCTCCCCCTCTTTGATGCCCTGCACCAGCCTGAGTTCCCTGGACACCTTGGCTGCCCTTACCTCCCTGGTACAAAAGTATTTCCAGGTAACACAGGGAGAACAGAGGTTGAGACTGCTGGGAGTGATGCAGTGCAGTGGCTGTGGGGTGGCAGTGTTCATAGAGACCTTCTGGAGACTGCTGTGCTACCCCATCTGCACACACCTCTCTCTGTTGAGGAAGCAGGTTGCTAGATCCCAGGCTGAGTTGGCTAGGATTCAGGGACCTCTCTCCCCCACCAGGGGCCACCAAGTCTATCACTGTTACCTCAAAGGATGCCAGTAAGAAGGAACTGCTGGACTATGCTGGGATCTGGATGGGTGGGAGTTGTGGGACAGAGCCCATTCCTCAACCAGTAGCACTACTTAAATCCTGCACCGCTCTGGCAGGGCAGGACTGCCAGGAGTAGGAGGCATCTGTGGTAGTGACCAAGGAGGATGTGGGGGCCCTCTATAGTGAAAACCCCAAGGAAGGTAGTAGAGGACCCCAGAGAAGGAGGAAGCAACTTCTCTTGGGGGACTCAATTATGAGGGGATACATTTAGGAAGGGGGAGAGGCAGGTTAGGTGCCTACCAGTGCCATGGTCCAGAGGGATGGGAAGTGGATCATAGAGGATTGCTAGGACAGCAAGACAGGAGGAAGATCTGGATGTCATTGTCCACCTATAGAATAATGACCTGGCTAGGGACAGGGCTAGGATAGTGCAGAAGGAGTTTAGTGAGCTGGGTGAGGGTCTTAGACAGGTAGCTTGCTCAGTAGCCTTCACTGAGGTGCTGCCTGTCTACAAAAGGGGACAACAAAGGGATCTCTGCACTAGGAGTTTCAACTCGTTGCTGAAGGAATGGTGCAGCGAGGAAGGATTTGACTTCATTTGGGACTGGGGACCCACCTGGGAGGATAAGGACCTATACAGGGGGTGTGATTGCCTGCATCCATCTGAGGGAACCACAGGCCTCAGTGGATGATTTAAATGTTACCTTGATAAACATTCAATCTTGCCAAGAGGGTGGCAGAAAGAATTGGGGAGTCAGAAATGCCCCCCCCACAGGCTGAAGTAGAGAGTAAAGAGAACCCAAGGGGAGAGCGATCTCCAAGGGTGCAAATTAATAAGGGAAGAGGGTGATAGAGATAAAGGGAGAAAGGAACAGGAGCTTTAAAAAGAGAGGCAGAAAGGAGGGAGGGCAAAAAGAAAAAAAGGGAAGCAACAAGCAGAGTGAAAACAAAATCTGGAAGGCTATGTGTGTGAATGCTAGAAGTCTAGGAAATAAGATTCAGGACCTAGAGGCCATCATGGCAGAGGCCTACCTGGATACTGTGGCCACTACTGAGTCATGGTGCACTGAAAACCATGACTGGGACATGGCCATACCAGGCAATACTCTGTTCAGGAAGGACTGGGTGGGAAGGAAAAGAGGGTGTGTGGTGCTTTATGTGAGAGAAATCATAAAAGCCACTGAGATACAGGGAATACAGGGGAAGGCAGAGGTATGTGGGGCACCCTGGGGAATGGAGCCACTATTCACACTGGAGTGATGTACAGACCTTCAGCACATGGGGAAGAATTAGATAAGGCACTGGTGGAAGCCACTGGCAATATGGCAGAAAAGGAGGAGATGCTGCTGGTAGGGGACTTTAACCTGCCAGATGTGGTGTGGAGCCTCCCAGCAGTGGTTTCAACTAGAAGCACAGACATCCTGGACTTTCTGCAGGGGGCATTTCTCAGGCAACTAGTCAGTGAATCCACTCATGATGGGACACTATTGGATCTGGTACTCACTAACGGGGACAGTGTTGCAGATGTCAAAGTATGAGGCCACTTGGGGACCAGTAATCACCATATAGTGCAGCTCAGTATAAGAAAGGCTCCTGAATTGGATCACACAAGGTTGAGGGGTCCTGGACTTCAGGAGGGCAGATTTTGAAAAGACGGGTGAATGCCTTGGGGATAACCTAGCAGGGGGAGAGATGACCTGGTGGGGGAGGTGGAGGAAAAGTGGGCAAAGATAAAAGGAAGCATAATAAAGGCAACAAACCTCTGCCTCAAAAAAGTGAGCTAAAGTAAGAGGAAGTGGAGACTGCTATGGTTCTTGAAAGAGGTGGCTAAAAAGGGAAGAGCTAAAAGGGTAGCATTCAGCAGGCATAAGGAGACTCAGAGGAAGAGGATAGGGAAGAGTACTGGGGGTAACAGAGGGAAGTAGGGAAAGTGGTAAGGAGCACAAAGGTGCAAACTGAAGAGAGAACAGCCCAGGATGTAAGGAAAGGGGACAAGACTTTTTTAAGAATGCAAGCAAAACGAAGAAGCCAGAGGTGGGATGGTAAGATTAAAAAGGAAAGGGGGCACTGTGCAAAGCAGGACCAGGAAAAGACGGACACCTGGACAAATACTTTTGTTCAGTGCTCACAGAGGAGGGGCCACAAAAAAGTAACAAAAGCTTTGAAGGGAGGAAGGTGAACACTAGTCCTTTTTTGGAGGCAAGAGTCCTGAAGGGACTTGCTAATCTGAAGGTGCACAAAGCAATGGGGCAAGGTGGTGTGCATGCAACAGTATTGAAGGAGCTCAGGGAAATACTGGCTGCAACTCTGACAGTTCTGTTTAATGGCTCACTGGAAACAGGAATGGTTCTGGAGGACTGGAGGAGGGTGGATATAGTCCCACTACACAAAAGTGGTAGCAGAGAGAAGGCTGGCAATTATAGGCCAGTCAGCCTGACATTGGTGATAGGAAAGTTAATGGAATCATTGTTGAAGGAAAGGATTGTGGAATATCTTGAATCCTGTAGGTTACAAGGCCTGAGACACCACAGTTTTATGGGGGAGATCACGTCAAATGAATTTGATAGATTTCTTTGACTGGGCAACCAAGGAACTAGATTAGGGTGGAGCGGTAGATGTGTCCTACCTAGATTTCAATAAGGCATTTGACACCGTTCCACATAGGAGACTAGTGAGCAAGCTGGATAGCTTAGGAGTGGGTACAAAGGTGGTAAACTGGATAAGAAAATGGTTAGGGGATAGGTGACAGAGGAAGGGGGTAAGCAGAAATCACTCCAAGGAAAGAAGGGTAACCAGTGGGGTGCTTCAGGGATATGTTCTGGGACCATTTCTCTTTAATGCCTTTTATAAATGACATTGCAGAGCAGCTAGAAGGCAAGGTCTGCCTCCTTGTGGGTGAAAGCAAAATCTGTAATAGGGTGGACACTCTTGGGGGGGGGGTTGAAAGGATGAGCAGAGACCTGAGAAAACTAGAAGAGTGGTTAAAGGTAATGCAGCTGGATTTCAATGCGAAAAAGTGCAAAATATTGCACTTAGAGCACAGAGGCCCAGGGGAAGAGTACAGTATGCTTAGAGTGGTATTGACAACAACTAAGCAGGAAGGAGACCTGGGGTGATCATATCAGATAACCTAAAGGTGGCCAAGCAGTGTGACAAGAAAGTAGGGAAGGCAAGTGGGATGCTGGGATGCATAGGGAGGGGTAACACCAGCAGAAAGAGAGAGGTAATGTTACCTCTGTATAGATCACTGGTAAGACCCCACTTAGAGTATTGTTTCTGCTTCTGGAGACCACATCTCAGAAAGGACATAGAGGGGGAAGCGGTCCAGAGGAAGGCAACTAAAACAGTGCAGGGTCTGCATCAAAAGCCCTACTGTACAAGGAGAGACTAAAGGATCTCAATATGTACACCCTGGAACAGAGGAGGGAGAAGAGGGATATAATAGAGATCTTTACCTCATGGAGGTAAATATGGTACAGGAAGGGAATATTTTTTAGAAGAAAGGGTGTTCAAGAACAAGGGGACATGCTATGAAGCTGGAAGGGGGATAGATTCAAGAGAAATGCGAGGAGGTTCTTTTTCACAGAAAGAGTGATGGATTCCTGGAACAGCCTTAAAGCCGAGTTGGTGGGGGCAGAAACAGTGGTGGGGTTCAAGAATGCATTCAATAAGCACAAGGGAATCGTGGTGGAAAGGAAGAGGGGAAGGAAAAGAGCTGTAGATTGGGCACGGTCTGCGGTAATAGTGCAGATTGGGAGAAATGGGCAGACTGGATGGGTCAAGCAATCCTTATCTGCTGTCAAATTCTATGTTTCTATGTTATAAATGTTACTGGCATTGTTTCTTTGAGCTCTAATGAATGGATACAGGAGGAGATCACAATGCTGTGGCTAGACAAGGTCTGGGGCAACATGGCTTTTGTGCAGCACATGCTTGTTTGGGACACTTTCCGCTGCCACATACACTTTACTATCAAAGCTGCTGTTAAAGCCAGTAAGACTATCAGTGCAATGATACCCAGGGGCGTAGCTACAAGGGTGCAAGGCACCCGGGCCTACAAGGTTTGAGGGGCCCAAATCATTATTTTGATGTTTATTCAAAACTGGGGCGGGGCCCTGCAACATCTCCTTGCACCCAGGCCCTCTGGGAATTTGCTACGCTACTGACGATACCTGGAGGTTGCACCAATCATGTTCAACCAGTTGTGTCTTGGAATGCTTAAGGCAAGTACAGGAAGTGTTATGACACATGGCTTGCAACACATGAGAGCTCTGTCCTGAGACAAGATGCATGAATGAGTGAAGATAGCCTGGCAAGCTATAACAAGGGACATGATTGTAAAATCCTATGAGGTAAATGTGATAGGTATAGCTGTGTACTGCTCACAAATCTATATGAAACACTAACCTGATTTTTTTTACATCGGGTGTGTGGTATAACCACTACCAACCCACACAAGACTGCATTCCTCAGAGAAGACGGTGTGGCATACAAGGCAGGTTCATGGCTCAAGAAGGCTCTGGCAAATATTGATGAAGCTGGTCTGTCCAAATCTCAGGAAAACTTCCAAAGCTCTCAAAACAAGGAAATGAGCTCAGAACCTGACAGTGAACTGTCAAACACTGATGAGCTTGAGGGACGCATGTCACAACTCATGCCTTATGTGCTTGCTTTGCGTGTGTTTTTTATGCACTTACAAAAAAAATTGATGGCATATGGCAAACATATCGTAACTAAAGGACACTAGCATAAATGAATCATGTTGCTTCTTCTTCATGATGTGTACTAAGTAAGCAAATATTGGTACAGTACATGCCAGTTACAATGGGCACATCCGTGATAATTAATTTTGTCCGCCAAATCCCATGTCTGAGAAAGCCGAAGTTTTAAATATTTTACCACGCGCATTAGTGCAATTGTCTGTGAGCATCATTGCTACTCAAGTTCGTTTCTATGCACTGATATTGTGGCAGTAGTGCATAGAAATGTACAGTGTTGTATGCGCTAATGCTGCAAAGCCCATTATTTAACATAAGTTTATTTCTGTGGGTTTTTTTCAAGGTTGTTGAGTCGTGTTTAATGTAGTGCTTGGTGCCGTACAAAAGATTTTCCTTTATTTTCTGGGAGTGCTCACACAAATGGACATGGAGGGTTGTGTTTGTAGGGGTGGCTTCAAAACATCTTGGGTTACTGTAAACTTTATTTTTTATTCTTTAAAAAAATAACTTATTTTTGTTTACTGTGTTGAGTAGATTGCGTACTTTTTCCAGACTTTCAGTTTTTTTGAGGCGATCCCAGTCTGGAGCAACGTCGCTTCACTGAACCATAGTAATGCTTAAAAATGGATCCAAACGCAGATGTGAATGGGAACAGATTATTGCTGACAAGATTTTTCCACATAAAACAATTGTCCGCCTAAACAGCGTCCATGGTAAATGGAGTGCACTGTATTACTGTCTCTGTATCCATCTGTAAATTGTACAGCATACCTGTTATTTGGTGAAATGTTAGCTCTAAGAAAACCTCTGGGTTAAGTGATTTGTTAGAGATTTGATTATAGGTATTAAGTACATGCATTAGATGTGCTAGTTTTGCACAGATGATTTGTTTCAGAATTCTGCCTTAAATGATAGACATATGTTTAGGTGAGTGATATGGGTCCATGATTTGTATGTTTCTTCTGTACCATTTTGAAAATTAATACAATTTGACAAAAAATCAAATGGCACAGAATATAGAAAAGAATAAGAACTTACTTAAATAGAAACATAGAATTTGATGGCGGATAAGGATCGCTTGGCCCACCTAGTCTGCCCATTTCCCTACCTAATGGATAAGCTGCAGATCGTAGTTAACCAACAGCCTACTTCCTCCTACCCCCCCCACTAGAACTGACTTATGTCTGCCCCATGCATTCTTGAATTTTCCCATTGTTTTTGACTCCACCACCTCCTCCTCAGGAAGGCTGTTCCATGTATCCACTACCCACTCCATGAAAAAATACTTCCTCATATTACCTCTGAGCCATTCCCCCTCTATCTTCAAATTGTGCCCCCTTGTTCTTGCACATCTCTATTTCTGAAAGATGCTACTCTCTTGGACTTTGTTGATTCCCTTGAGGTACTTGAAAGTTTCTATCATGTCTCCCCTCTCCCCCCTCGAGGGTATACATATTAAGCTCCTTTAATCTCTCTTCTTAACCCTGCACAATCCGGTTTTCACCCTAATCACAGCTCTGGCCAAAGTTACTAATGATTGGTTCGCTGCAATGGATTCTAAGAAAATAACGGGAGCAGTATTTATAGATCTCAATAAAGCTTTCGATACAGTAGATCATAACTTAGTAGGGAATAGCTTTATTAAAAATCGGTTCCACCCCTTCCACTACCCAGTGGTTCAATAGTTACTTATCCAGAAGGATCCAGAAAGTTAAAGCAGGAGGTTTGTTCTCATCCTCCCTGCCTATCACCAGGGGTGTTCCACTAGGCTCCATCCTAGGTCTCATTCTTTTCTCTCTATATATCAACAATCTTGACCACCAGATATCTAAGTCAAACCTGCATTTCTTTGCAGATGACACAGTGCTATATACCTCTGGCCCCACATTATCTGGAGTCAGAGACCTCCTCCAAGCTGACTTTACGCAGCTAGAAACTAACCTAAATAGTGCCAAGCTGCTACTAAATGCCAAGAAAACTAAAGCCATGTTTTTCTCTCCATGTACCTCCCGCACTACTACTCCTGACACATCTAAAGACCTTATTGTCACCTCTTTAGGAGAACCACTGGAAATTATTTCTAAATTCAAATATCTTGGCATCTGGCTTGATAACAAACTCTCCTTTAATGATCACCTCGAAGACCTGTCCAGGAGATTAAAAGTCAGGCTATGTTTCTTTTTCCGCAATAGATCTTTATTTCCTTTGGAGACCAGACTCAGACTTATACAAGCCACTTTCCTCCCCCTTCTGGACTATGGCGACATAATTTATAGCACTTCAGCAATTACCAACCTCCATAAATTAGGCACCCTCTACCACCGTGCCCTGAGTTTTATCTCCAACTCCCCATACCAAACTCATCACTGTGATTTGTACCTAGCAGTTGGGTGGACCTCGCTAACCATTAGGCGTGCACTCCATGCCAGCATCTGGACCCTAAACCTTCTTCTTCTGAATAAACTCCCAAGCTACCTAACTTCTCTTGTCCATATTTCCCACAGTGCCTACTAACTCAGAAAGTCATACTTTATCCTTCTAGATGTACCCAGGACTCGAACCTCCTTTGGTAAACACGCTATCTCATGTTCCCTTCCAACCATTTGGAATCGCTTACAATCCTCGCTGAAATTATCCAGTACTGTCCCTGTTAACTTCTTCAAAAGGATAGCGATTGACAAATTTAAAGATATATGTAACTGCTTCTAATCTCCTCCTCCATCCTAGTATTCCTCATTTAGCCATCACCTACCCTCCCCCTTTGTTCTTCTCTTATTTGCCATGTACTCCCTATCCCTCCTGCTCCTTACACTTTATGACCTAACATAATGTACTACATTGAATCTTACTGTTTATTAATTACTGTTATGTCATTCTATATATGTATTGTGTACTTGTCTGTAAACCTGTAATCAGGACCTCCTTGTGAATGAGCTTGCTCAATGGAGTTTTCCTGCAATAAACTTGAACTTTGTATGTCTTCTGGTGCAGACCCTGCACCATTTTAGTTGCCCTCATCTGGACAGCCTCCATCCTGTCTATGTTCTTGCAAAGATGGGGTCTCCAGAACTGCATGCAGTACTCTAGATGGGGTCTCACCAACTGTCTGTACAGAGGATTCTACTGGTGATGCTTCTCCCTATGCATCCCAGTATCCTGCCAGCCTTCTTACTGCCTTCTCACATTGCTTGCCCACCTTTAGGTCATCTGATATGACTACCCCCTGGTCCCTTTCCATTTCTGTTGTTGTTAGTATCTCACCCCCCCCCCGTACTCTTCCTCTGGGTTTTTGTTTCCCAGGTGCATTACTTTGCACTTCTTTGCATCGAATCTAAGCTGCCATACACTTGACCATACCTCCAAACTTGCCAAGTCCCTTCTCATCCTTTCTACCCCACCTTCTGTATTGACCCTGTTGCAGATCTTTGTGTCATCTGCAAAGAGACATACTTTTCCTTCCAGTCCCTCTGCAATATCACTTATAAAGACATTAGAGGACCGGTCCCAGTACTGAACCCTGTGGTACCCTACTAGTAGCCCCCCTTTCTTCAGAGTGGACTCAGTTTACTATTACCCTCTGCGTCCTGTTGTCCAGCTAATTTTTTACACAGGCTACCACCTTGGGACCCACTCCAAGGCTGGCTAACTTGTGTATTAATCTTTTGTGTGGGACTGTGTCAAATGCCTTGCTAAAGTTCAGGTAGGCCATGTCCACAACCCCCTCCCTGGTCTACTACTTTGGTCACCCAGTCAAAGAAATCTATTAGATTCGTCTGACATGACCTTCCTGCTGTGAATCCATGCTGCCTTCGGTCCTGTGTCCCACTGGCCTCTAGGAACTCAATAATTCTTTCGTTTAGAAGTGACTGCATCATTTTTTCAACCACTGAGGTCAAACTAACAGGTCTGTAGTTTCCTGCCTCTGTCTTGCTCCCACTTTTGTGAAGGGGAATCACATCCACCCTCCTCCAGTCCTCGGGTACCACACTATCCTCCCATGATTTGATAAAAAGGGTTGTCAGTGATGTCACTAGTTCTACGTTTAGTTCTTTTAGAATTCTTGGGTGAATCCCATCAGGCCCCATTGCTTTGTCCCACTTTAGTTTTAAGAATTCTTTCAGAACCCTTTCTTCTGTAAATGGACTGGTATCGACCTCCCTATCCAGAGTGCTTCTATTCTTTGATTTAGGTACCTCCCCCTCCTCTTATTTTGTGACTACTGAGCAGAAGTATTCGTTCAGTATCCCTGCTTTTTCACTGTCACCCTCCCTTCCCTTTATTAAGCCTCACTATCCCTCCCTTGATCTTTCTTTGCTCCCTAATGTACCTATAAAAGGTTTTATCCCTCTTAACTGAGTTGGCTATCTTTTCCTCAGTTTGTGCCTTTGCTATTCTGCCTTCCCTGCTTCCTTCTGCTTTAACTGGTACAGTTCTCTGTCCTGCTCTTTCTGTGTTTCTTTATACTTCCTGAATGCTGTCTTTTTCTCCTTAACCTTCCCTGCCACCTCTTTTGAGAACCATAGTGTTTTTTCCTTTGTTTTGTTGATTTGTTTCACACAAAGGCTTGTTGCCTCTGTGATGGCTGTTTTAATTTTTCCTCATTGTTCCTCCACCCCTCTGTGATAGGTTCACAGTTCAGGAGCAGAAATACAGGCAGACCACAAAACAATAGTGCATAAAAAATGCCAGATTGGCATTTATCATTTTATTTTGATTTCATTAAATGATCCCAGATCTCACAGAAGGTGAGCCAATAGCTATCAGTTCAGCATCAAACAGGCATTGGTCAGCATCAAACAACAACTGCTGCACCCAGCAGTACTTAGTTCAGTGGAAGCACCCACTCTCTTTCTCATGTCTTCCTTCTCTCAGACTCTCAGTACAAGACTGACACACTACCTAACAACTAGCCCCTGGTGGTGGGCTTTTATACATTTTATGTGGTGACATCACAGTCAGGTGATCCACCTATTTTTCTTCAAACCAGAACAGCACACTTTTTTTTTTTAAGGAGGTGCAACAACAAACATCCCTCACAGGCAGACTGGATATGGTGCTTTTCAGGGAACATCAAATGAAGCCACATTGCCTTGTTTTTTAAGCTCAAAACATTACATATGTACATAATGAGCTCTTATGAGGCTAAGCCCCTTCCTATAGGAGTGACATCACATTTTTGGGTCACTATAAATACAGGCAGTTTGAGGGCTGCCCACCCTAAAGAGGACCCTTACAGAATCAGGAGCTGGGTTTTTGGGCCTACTTTCCCTGGCCCACCAGACTACCAACTTTAGCTGGGAAGCAGAGCTTCACTTTGGGGTAAATTTGAAAGGTTCCTTGTGCATTGCTGAACATGTATTTCTTTTCATTTTACACAAGCATCTTGCACTTCACATTTTAACTAAAGCACTGGACACACTAGTTACATGCAGTTTCAGCTTTGCCATATTTTTGTCAGGACATAACTCTGGCCGACATATGAATTTTCTACATAAAACGCCCTCTATTTCACTATTCACTAACAGAGGCAGTGTGGTTTACAAAGCTACTGCCAAAACAGCACTAGCAATACTTCCAGTAGCTCTGTCTGTTATATATTTTATTCAGCCTTTTTAAGGGGCACTCTATCAAATAAGGTTTTACTTCATGAAATGGCCATTGTGTACTGCTAATGGTAGCCTTACCCTCAAGAGGCACCTTTTGTATGCATTTGGTCTATTCCAGTATTTTATATGTACTGGAAAATGTCTACATCCTAGAGGTGCACACAGTTTTAATATAAAGCACTTAATACCTTTTACTCATGTGCATCATTCTTCTACATACTGCAGCACTGTATATCTTTTACTGCCCTTAATACACCTAATGCACTTATGTATCTTAATGCAAACTTTATCATATGCATTTCCTTTCTGAAGCATTTAATTCCATTGCATGCACCTTATACATATTTTAAAAGCACTTTATTTCAGGCTTCCAGGCCTTCTTCTTCAGTTTTTTTTTTGGGGGGGGGGTTAAGGGAAGACCTCAGCCTCTCAGGGGAAAAAACTAAGACAGGGGTCACCCTGTCACATATCCCACCGCATAAGAGGACAACCATCTCTTGGTTGTCCAAGACTCATCCCCATTCCCACACAGTGTATGGTGGAGCTCTCTGGCTCACCTTCACCTTGAAGCTCCACCCCAGGGTCCCTTTAAGCAATTAATTTAGTATATATCATTTTTACCAGAAAATTACTGCCTTGCCATTTACCCTGGGGCTATTATACTGTTCAATCTAGCATTCTCTAAGTAAACGGTTTCTCATTCCATACAATAAGAATCTTTATCAGTAAAAGCTGACCGGAAATACCTAAATCCTTTCATCAACATATATATTTTTACTGTGTCCTATCAGGCATCCAATTTCTAGAGTGCCTCTTCTGATAGTCAACCCCTAGAGAACATTTTATGATTGAGCAAAGAGAGGAAAGGAAAAACATAAGTAGATCAACATATTTAGAATAGATCAGAGAATAATTATAAGAAAACGTCTGAAGGCGGCCAACTCTCCAGTCATTGTAAGATATTTTTAGGAAAATAGAAAAGAAAAACTGCTGCAGCATGGAAGAGGAGTGAAAAAAAATTGTACATCATGGGCACAATCCACCATCACACCGTCCTGGAAGGGGATGGAGCTATGGCCCTCCCTCATCCATAAGCTCCACCTCAGGGTCCCTTGAAGTAGATTATACCTCATGTTATCATTTCAAACCCTTTATAATCCATCTTTACCCTGGGGCAATTACCAGTATCCTTATGGTATATTTTCCATAATACCATAACATACTTGATTAAGAAAGCACTTCATCTCCTGCAATTTTCTACTGCTAATGGTAGCCTCACCTTCAAGAGGCACCTTTTGTATACATTTGGTCTATTCCAGTATTTTATATGTACTGGAAAATGTCTACTTCCTAGAGGTGCACACAGTTTTAATATAAAGCACTTAATACCTTTTACTCATGTGCATCATTCTTCTACGTACTGCAGCACTTTATATCTTTTACTGCCCTTAATACACCCAATGCACTTATGTATCTAAATGCACTTTATCATATGCATTTCCTTTCTGAAGCATTTAATGCCATTGCATGCACCTTATACATCTTTTAAAGGTGCTACATTTCAGGCTTCCAGGTCTTCTGCTCCAGTTCTGGGGGGGGGGGGCAAGGGAAGACCTCAGACTCCTCATTAGGAAAAAACCTAAGACAGGGGTCTGGCCCATTTGCTGGTGCTTTTCTGAGGCATTCTCCCATTTTCCCAAAGTCAGCCCTCCTAAAGTCCAATACTCTTGCTTTTGTATGGCTTGGCTCTCTGGCTCTGTTTATCGTGAACCACACTATTTGGTGGTCGCTTATTCCAAGATGGCTACCCACTTCTAAATCCGAGATCCTTTCTCTGTCCCCGTTTGACAGTACCAGGTCTAAGATTGATCCCTCACGAGGGGTTCCACCACTAGCTGTCTGAGGCATGCCCCCTGTAGGGCATCGAGAATAACCCTGCTCTTGGATGTGGCTGTAGCAAAGGTGCTCCAGTTAACATCTGGCATATTCAGGTCCCCCACATTTACAATATCTCCCCTTTTTCTGCCATTCTAAGGATGCCTTCGATCATTTCCTTGTTCAATGCCTCCCTGAGATGGGGGTCTGTCTACAACCCCTGTGCAGATTGTAGCGCCATTTCCTGTCTCCAGTGTGACCCAGTGTCTCCTCTTCTCCCCGTTTATCCTTTAGTTCCATTGCTTTGATCCTTTCCCTTACATACAGAGTTACTCCTCCTCCTCTTTTACCCTCCCTGCCCCTCCTATAGCTTGTGTACCCTGGTATGTTGACATCCCAGTCATGGTTCTCTGTGTACCATGTTTCTGTGACTGCCATGATATCCAGGTGTCCCTTTTCCATCAAGGCCACTAGTTCAGGGAGCTTGTTACACAGATTACAGTCATTGATCCTTATCACCCTCCATTTGTTGATGGCCCTACCCCTTTTAGCCCTATCTCTGTCCTTACTGCCTTTTACTTTTTTTGCATTTACCCCATCCTGCTCCCTATCGACTTCTCAGCCTTAGTGTTTACCTTGCTAACTATTGTGTTTTGTGGGGGGAGGCTGGGATTTCCCTACCCCTTTTCAGTGCCTCCCCCCTTGGCTAGTTTAAATGCTTGCAAATGAAGCATTTAAACCTATCACCTAGGATCCTGATTCCCCTCTCGGACAGATGCAGACCATCACACCAGTATAGGCCTGCATCCCTCCAGGTGGACCCCCAGTCTCCAATGAAGCCAAAACCCTGAGCTCTGCACCAGTTTTTCAACCATTCATTGAATCCTATGGGTGGAGTATCCTAGCATCACCCTTGCCATAGACAGGCAGCACCTCCGAGAAGGTTATGGTATGTGCTACTTGTCTAAGACCCCTTCCCATCTCTACAAGCTGCTCTTGCACTGCTATGATCCCATTCCAAGCAAGATCATTTGTCCCTAGGTGGACAATGACATCCAGCTCCCTCCCTCATGCAGCTGCTCCTGTGATCCTGAGGATTTGCTCCGTCTCTCCAAGCCATGGTGCCAGGCAGGCACCTTACCTTCTTCTCCTCTTCCTCCCCCAGTTCTGCCCCCCCTAACAATTAAGTCCCCCACCAGGAGTTGTTTCCATCCCCTGTGGGGTCTCATGCCACCCTCCTGTGGGTCTCCTTTATGGAGGTTCCCAGCATCCTCCTTGGTCTCCACTGCAAATGCCTCCATAGAGGAACCACTCTCCACCAGAACAGCGTATGAATTGTGGAGAGGTACAACTGGAGGGATGCACCTCTGTTCCACCACCCTCTCCCTCCCTGAGCCCACCTTGGTCCAACCCTCCTCTTTCTTGGCAACCTCTGAGGTAGCAGCGGTGGCCCTGGTGGTCCCTGGGTGGGGGAGGAGGTTTCACGAATCCTAGCCAGGTCAACCTGGAGACAGGCAACCTCCTCCCTCAGACCAGAGAGGTGCCTGCAAACAGGGCAGCATCGCAGCCTCCAGAATGTCTCCTGGAAGAGTGCCCCCCACAGCCACTGCACTGCACTGCACCACTCCCATCATGTCTTATTTTGTGGCCCGTCTCCTGTTGCTTTGTATGCTTACTCTCTCCTCCCTCTGTTTATTTTTCCACCTACTTTCCTACTGCCTATGTGCCCTTACAGCTCTCACCCTTCCTGTTCTGGGACAGGAACTTCCTGTATTCTTCAGTAGTCTGCTTCTTCCTTGCTCAGTGTCAGACCTCCAGCAGCTAGGGGGTGAGGGATAACTACTCTTTTTCCTTCAAGGATGACAAAACCTATGTGTCTCAGTGATCCTTCCCTTCTTACTGCCAAACAGGAAGTTCCTGTTGTCAGTCAAATTCAGTGCCTATAAAAGCAGAACTGGCTAAGGGTGGAGGGGAAGGAAGGATGGCAATTAGTAAGATAAGTTCTAGTCTTTTAGTCTGCTGCTCCTTGCTCTAAAAGTAAGATTATTTTCTGCCAAAAGCTAGCAGCAGGGAACTGTAATTGGAGACACCTGGTTTTCTACTCATAAGCCACACCCCCCAATTAACTTCTCTCCTCACTGATACAGTCCCCTTTCCTCAACACAGAAAAACACACTGCCTTTTTTTGTTTGTACTCTAAATGAGACCCCCCCACTTCTAATTAAGTATTTGTTTGCTTAATCACAACAGGCATGGACTACTGCTGAGATAGAAGCGTTCTATTAGTAAGAAAAGTTCTAGTCTTTCAGTCTGCTGTTCCTTGCTCTGAAAGTAAGATTCTTTTTCTGCCAAATCTAGCAGTAGGGAACTGTAATTGGAGACACCTGGTGTTTTACTTCTAAGCCACACCCCCAATTAACTTCTCTACTCACCGATAGTCCCCAACACAGAAAAACATACTTTTTTTGTTTTTACCCTACATGAGACCCCCCACTTCTAATAAAGTATCTGTTTGCTTAATCACAACAGGCACTAACTGCTGCTGAGATAGAAGCGTTCTATTAGTAAGAAAAGTTCTAGACTTTTAGTCTGCTGCTCCTTGTTCTGAAAGCAAGATTCTTTTCTGCCAAAAGCTAGCAGTAGGGGTTTTAACTTGTTAAAATAATTATGTACATTGTTGTAAAGCTGCTGGAATGGCAGGATTTATAGGTCTGCCTTGGCATGATTTTTGAGATGGTATATGCATTTTACAAAGCTTTCCACAGCTTTGGCATCAATTGGCACCAGAGAGTGTGTGTGTGTGGGGGGGTGCAGGGGGGTTGTTTTCTTCTCCATGCTCCTCTGGTTCTTCTTCATTGTCACCAAGAACACTAGACACAATTTCAGCTTCACTTAACTGCTCATGGCCCAGATTTTCTTCGTCTCTTGCTTCCCACTCTTTGACATCCACATTTTTCCTTCAGCTAGAGTGTACATAGGCTTCCCGGTTTTCAGTTAAAACTGATTTTGACCCAAAAAACACCGCTGACGTCTTTTAAAAAAAATTGGTTATAACCAAAAAGCACTGGTATTTCTGCATTTCTTCATCACGTATGGCAGCACACTGGATATGTGCATGCATCACTTGTCAGCACCAGAGCTGCATAAATGGGGCCTAGACGAGTACCGAACAGGCAGCATACAGCAACAAAAATGCCCCACTGGTCAAAAAACGATGACCAGTACCTTGTTGAGCATCCTGACTTCTTGGTAGAGATGATCCAGGGAAGCACCTGTTAGTGTGCAAATTCTGCTGGGTAACAGTTCCAGTGGTCCCGGGTTAAACTGCAAGCCGCAGTGCTGAGCATGTTGTCTCCAAAACGCATACTAAGCTTAAGCAGCCATCACAAAAAGAAGATGCGGTGCTCAGCCAGATTTCCCTGGCTGCTACAATTACAAGATTTAAGAGGAAGTGAGAGGAAGAAAGTGATGTAGCCCATGAGTTTGCACGTGCCAAGATCCAGTTGGGGGCGAGTCTGAATCAGACCAACGATCCTCTCAGAGAACTTTTTAGCAGGAGAGCCCCTGCAGCAAGAACCATGCCCAAAAGTACACAAATGTATGAGAAATACTGTCCAGAAGTATTCAACAGTGACATAGACTACATTCTTGAATTAATCTGTGCCTCACCTATATCTGCAACCTTGGACAAGATGCCAGAAATGCATGGCAACCCTGTAGTGGCTTTTCTTTTTACATTTGCGGATTGCAACAATGGCTGGATGAGGAGGACTATCATGACAGACATGAATGTTGTGAAATCATGCAATGCAGTTTCCATCGCAACGTTGCTGCAGAAGCTGCTAGACATGTACAGAAAAAGCTGGGAGAACATTGTTTGTATATGTAGCAATTCAGCCAGCTACATGAAGAAGTTCTGCAAGGACCTACGCAAGGCACAGCCATAGGTTAAGGCCTTCCCTGTCAGAGACCTTTGCCATTTGCTTGATGGTGTCCTGAAGGCTGCACTTGTTTCCTCAAACTTATTTAAAAAGGTACTGGATTTCATTATGCATTCAGGGGGCTTTGTTTAAATATGCAAGAGAACTGAAGAGGAAATATTTTGCCGTCTGCTCCAGGCTGGGGGTTAAGCAAAAGGCTATCCCCATGGTATCTCAGAGCCGCTGGTACTCTGTACTAGAAGCCATAGACATTTTGCTAGCCATGTGGCAACCATTCACAGTTTTTTTTAATGAGTGATGATGCTGCTGGTAGAAAATGTGATGAACGTAAAAAGCACATTCATTCTGAAGTTAAAAAAACACAGTGTATTGCATTTTAAATTTCCTAAGTGAGAACATGAGACCTTTGATAGACATAATGAAAAAACTAGAGTCAGAAAGTACATTAATACATCAGGTTTTTAACATTGTTGTTGTGGACACTAAAATAATAATTGAAAGTAAGGTAGTTGGTGGCAGCACAGAATATGGCCCTGCAGCTAGTGCACTTTTAGGCTGTTTACGGCTTGAGACACAGCAAGTACTTGAGGAAAGTTTTCAGCTATTTTACAACTCCATGTTCGAGAAGTGGCATGCAGTCATGTCTAGAAATGTCCCTAGCCCTACTATGTGTTTTGAAGTTAATGCAGTTTCTTTGTGGCACTCTGCACAAATAATTGACCCATTCAGAAAAAGTGAGTTTTCTATGAAATATGAACAGTACTACTTCATGTTTGAGCCTATCAGTCTGATCCAGAGCTGCTTAGTTTACAGTTGGTAGAATATTGTGCTGAGCCAGTACCAACCAATAAAGAAACTGAAGTGCATCAGTACTGGACAGGAAAGTTAAATCAGTGGCCTGAATTAACAGATTGTGTATTGTGCTTGCTAGACTTGCCTGTATCAAGTGCCAATGTTGAAAGGTAATTTTCTGATATTAGGGCATTCACAGCAAGAAAAGACAGAGCTAGAATGTCAAAACAAGCATTAAAGATGCATTGCATGATCTTTTACAATAAGTCTGCACTTTGAGTACATAACTACATGAATTAAGATACTTTATAAACATTATTTTTTGATCATTGGCCTCGTGCAACAACAATGATAATGCTGCTATATTCCAACTGCTATAGTAATATAGTATATGAGAGCCATTGATTCTCCATGGATTTCTGCAGCTCCCGAAAACTTGTAGAACAGTTCAAAGGTCAAAAAAGTTGTTGTACTATCGTTCTGACATCACATTGATAGTACAGAAACTTTTCTGTATTGCCCTGCCACACATCTCATTAGCTGAAGATGCTCCTCTCAGAAAAAAAAAAACTCTGGACAAAATAGCAGCAGCAGTTAGCGAGTGCTGACCAGTGGATTGACTCTGTTTGGATACGGATGGGCTGGGCAGACGGGACACCACCTATAGACGACTCAATGTTAAAACTAAGCTGCCTCATTAGGATTTTTTTATTTGTGTTTTATTTTAAAAATGAACATCCTGGCCATACGCGAGCGGCAGTGATGGAACACAGGACTTACTGTGCAGTAGCG
Source organism: Neoceratodus forsteri (assembly GCA_016271365.2). Taxonomy (NCBI): domain Eukaryota; kingdom Metazoa; phylum Chordata; order Ceratodontiformes; family Ceratodontidae; genus Neoceratodus; species Neoceratodus forsteri. The sequence goes on from JADMNL010000024.1 coordinate 213,483,081, forward strand.
GCCATGTGCCGGTACCAGCAGGAGCGAGGAACATAAGTGTAGAGAAACGGACACAGATAAGTAAAAATATTAAAAGAAACTGAACAGAATCTCTGTGAAACTGATGGCTCCCATATACTATATAAAACAGTATATGGGTAACCATACACAACAAGGCTGTTTCCATCTCGGGTTTGTGCTGACATCATGAGACTTCTCAAGCTAACTCTCGGGGTCTCTGTGATGGCATCACAAACCAATGAAACACAACCTTAACTGTATGGTTACCCATACACTATTTTATATGTGCAATAAATATGTAACATTAAAGCGCGATGTGCAATATCTGATGTTAATGTGCTTACATGAGTGATTAGAAGTACTGTTTATGCCAGCTTGCCGGCATAGCGGTTGGATTTCCGCTTGCGATGCCAGCGACCTGGGTTCGGGAACAAGCACGGGTCGCTGGAGGGCCGGCCGGGGGGAGAAGGATTGAGCATCCCATGGACAGCTCTCCTTCTCCGGGGGGAGGGTAGAGGACTGGTCCGGCACCTGCTGGCTCCTAGTGGAGGCTGGGAGTATCACAGGATGCATGGCCCAAATGCCAACTGGGGGAGGAGCGGACGTCGGCGCATGCTGTGACATCGCTACGCTGCCCCCAACAGAAAAAGGGAAAAATTGCTCGCTGGCTGCCGGATGATGGCGCTCTGTTCCCTGAGTACCTCCGGGCCTTCCCAGGGCCTCCTGCTCCTCAGCAGCATCCCCAGGCCCTAGTAGTGAGTGTGCTGGGGTCATCCCCTCTCCCCCGGTGCCTTCCCCTCAGAGGAGGGGGACCCACCCGGTGAAGGGATACGCCGGGATATCCCGGGGATCGGCTGCCATATGGGGATGAGAGGAGGGCTGGGTAAGGTCGGTGGGGCTGAAGGGAGCCTGTGGAGCCCGAAGGAGTGGGGGACCAGCGAGCACGGAGGGTGGAGGAAAAAAAAAGAAGTACTGTTTAAATAAGACCTTGGTCATTTTTAATGTAGTCAATAAACACTGATAAATATGGAATTTGGTTGCCAGACTTTTTTTCCACCAAAAAATGCTGATTTTTGTTCTGTCTGCAAGGGGCTAAAAATCTATAAAAACAAAAAAAAACCCACCTTTTTTTAATGAAAAATAAACACCTAAAACTGGGAAGCCTAAGTGTTCAGTGCTTTTGTGACTCATTTCTTGATCAACATTTGCAGTACTGGGGGCTTTTTGTGAGTCTTCTTTTAGCAATCCCAATTTTGTCCCAGCACCCCACCATTGTGTCTTGCCAAATTTCTCTCGAGCTCTCTGGTAACATGTAGACAGCATCCCTGATAATTTATGCTTTTTAAATGTTACAGAAGCATTTCCTCATTTTCTTTGGTCAGGGCATTGATGGCACACCGATCGACATCCACAACTTTATCACCAGCCTCCAGAGCCTAGAGCACCCACAGCTTCTGTGTGATACCCAGCACAGATCTCTTTCACTGCACCACTGCAGTAAGGAGGCAAGCACTCTCTCTCTCGGAGCCCAACACTCAACCCCCTTAAAGACCTACATTAAGCTACAAGGAACCTGCTAATAGCAGTATTGAGTGAGTGAATAATCGGGCTAATCATGCTATTGACTAAGCAGCAAAACATGTACAATAGGAGGGTCAGGGGACATGACTCAGTCTTAGAAACACAGAGGGTTTCAGATGGGGGGCTGGATAAATGAGGTTTTACTGTAGTTTTTCCCCCACCTCATGAACATGGCAAGTGTCATTTATCAAATTCCCCTCCCAAATTTGTTTTTGTGGTTGTTCCATAAAAGCATGTTTCAGGTAGGATTTGATAAAAGATACCATTCATGTTGATATGCTAGGATAATAAAAATACTATCCTGAATATTTGGGCTCACAGGCAAAGAAAACAACAACATTATGTGTGAACCTCTTCATTTTGCAATTATGACAATTTCAGTATTCAACTCATGTCTTTGACTTAAGTTTTGACTGCTACACTAACTATGCCCAACAACTACACAGCAGATACTAGCAAGTAAACATGACTGATGTTGGTCAATGCTTGCTTAGAAACTGAAACTACACAAAAATGAAAAAAGTCAGTTTAGAAAACTGGGGAGTTGAATTTGGATCCCTTTAGCCTTTCTATGTGAATTTATTAGCAGACTTTCTGTATAAAATAAAATAAATGGAAGAAAGAGATTCTGACTCATGCACTCAATAGTCCTTTAGCTTAACAGCAAAAATTTAAAAGAAATGTATAAAGCATATTTAAGTGATGCATTTTAATATATTAAAAAGCAGATGTGACCTTTCCACCATGATAAAGGGGTTGGAAGGTACAATAAAATGTTATTTGGTAAAACTGGCACAATCTAGAATGTTTACCATTACACAGAATGTATCACTATCAAAAAATTAGTGAGTTGGTCCATCTTTCCAGTATCCAGACAGCTGTAAGTATGGCTACTATTGAAATGGATCACTCCATCAGAAAGATTTTTATGTTTTTCCTGTTGGGACTAGAGGCTAAGGTAGAAGAACCAGGACCTTATCAAATATAGAAGGAAGCCATTAGCTGTGCTGTGAAGTTTATCTTATCTGTAAAACTCTTGTTACATTCGGCAAATTTATGTGGTCACCCCTCGGTTAGGATCTCTAATGTTCATGGCTTTCTAATACAATGAAAGAATGAACACCATTCTTAAGTTTCTCTTATCTGCAAATCTCAGTGTTCCTGAATGTTCTTTTAAACTAATCCTCTGGCTCCAAAGACAACTGGCAACATTTCTGTCCTTTTCTTCCACATTTATCTTTTGTTTGCATGTATCAATTTGCTGATGTTTTATCAGGTTGCACTTTAGGACAAAACTATTTTCACATTCAGTACATTTATATGGTCTCTCCCTATATAAATTTGCTGGTGTTATGAAGGCTTTCTGGGCCTGATGTTCAAAGGTTAGCACCCACGCTAACCAGGATTTGCATAAACACTCCTGATCAACCCATATTCAGAAGTCCTAAGAGCACCCAGCAAACATGGCAGCACCAAAGCAATAAAATATCACTTCACTTATGCAAATGAGGCGGTCCTCTCCTCCATGCATACTGGCACAGTGGTATATTCAAATATTTGCTGTGACAGTAAACAGCTCCCCAAGTGGCATTATTTAGTGCCACCAAAAACCACATCATAATGGGGTTCTAAGCCCGTGCCTCCACCCCTGAAGTCAGGGTCGCTGTACTGTAGTTGCCATCCCCTGTTCTCCCATTCAGGCTCCTGTTAACCATCCCTAGTGGTCCTGGGTGTCCCCCCCAACCCGATTGCTCCTTGGAGCTCTTGTAAATACTCCCTTGTGGTCCAATGTGTCCCCCACCCAACCACACACTTTACAAAGAGTTACCCTTGCTGGTCTGGTTGTTCCCCCAGCATGGAAGCAGATAGTATGTTCTGGTGGTCTGATGACTCCCCCAACAGCCCCCTACATGACCCACCCACTGACATCCCACCTCACTGCACCCCTCAATCTGGTGGTCAGTGCTCCTCCCAGATAGCTATATCAACTGGCACAGCCATCCTCTCACCTCCATGGCTTGCAGCCATATGAGCTGTCAGTGAACACGCATACTACAGAAACAGCTGTTTCTATAGTAGTTGTGCTAAGAGCTCATAAGGCAGCCACAGAGGTGAGTGAACAGCTGTGCTGGTTGCAATATCTAGCTGGAATGAGTGCCAGCCACCAGGGTGAGGAGGGAGCAGGGAAGTGGTATGGCACTGGATGAGTCATGGGGGGCCATTGGACCAGCCGGACATGCTATTAGATTCTATACTGGGGGATGGGGGACCCACTGGACCACCAGGGATTCTTTGTAAACTGTGTGAAGGGGTGATGGAGGACACACTGGACCACCAGGTTATATTTACAAGAGCTCCCAGGAATGATCAGGGTGGGGGACACACTGGACCACCAGGATGTGTTTAAAGGAGCCCCAATGAGTGATCCAGGAGCGGGAGGACCACCATGCCACCAGGGAGTATTTGCAAGGGCTACATAGAGCAATCAGGGTAGGGGGACACACTGGACCAGCAGGGTATATTTACAAGAGCTCAGAGGAACGATCGGCAATGGGGGAAACCCTGGAATACTGAGGCATATTTGGAAGACCTCTGAAGAGCAATCAAGGGGGATCACTATGCCACCAGGGCTTACTGTTTACATTGCAAGGGGCGCTAAGGGACTGCTGTACCCCATGCAAATAAGCACATAATGGGCATTCAAATGGTCCCTTAGTGGCTTGCATGAGCAATGTGCTCATTTGCATGTTCAAGACAAATATAGGCCACATGGGTCTTGTTGCTATCATGTTTGTGGCAGCACTCTTCCCTGTGGGCTTTAGATAGCCCAGGTCCATGTTGGGGCAGTGCAGTTTCCCTTAGTAATATACTGACATGGCCCAATATTTTGTTGGATAGAGCTGCTCACTATCTGACTGAACATCGCAGCAGCCGGGAGGAGCACAGGGGCAAGCGCAGTGCAAACAGCTGCAGTGCACTTCAGCACTTTGCTGAATATCCGGACCCTTGTGTTGTATGACTCTAATCACATTCAGAACATTTATATGGTCTCTCCCTTGTGTAGTGCCTCCAATGTTCAGGGTTTTCTAATACCATGACAATAATGGACCCCATTCTTTAGCCAGTGTACATTCAAAGAAATCAGTGTTGTATTAATCTTTAATATTTGCTGAGAGAGTTCTTCTTACTGGATGGAACATTTCTCTGATGGCTTCCTTCTGTAGTTTGCATGGTATGACAGATATTGGTAGCACATTCAGGTGTGCCTGAAAGTTTATTTTATTAGTCCTGAAGCTTCAAGGACAACTGGAACTATTTCTGAGGTTTGTTCCACATTAGTCTCTGCTTGAATAGCCACATATCTGATGATCTTGTGTCTCTCCATGCACAAGTAGCCACTTGGGATAGATACTTCAATTAGTTGAGCTACCTTTGTTCATTCTTCTTGTATTGTAATATCTGTTTTTTTGATATCTACTTGTTTTACAGTTGGTACTGGGTGGTCCCATCTGATCATTATTTCTTCTTTCTCTGTGATCCTTTCAGGTTTCTCTCCACCATGTGAACCTGCTGATACCTTGTGAGGTCACACTGTGCTGTGACATTCTTGTCGCATTCAGCACACTTACATGTTCTCTTCCCCATGTGAACCTACTGATCTATCATTAGGGAATGAATTTGGGTAAAAATGCATTTCCTTATTTATTTGAAAATTGTAACTGGGAAAGGCACAATGAACCAAGCCTTGTTTCCAGGTGTGATCCAGGAAAGCAGGAATGAGAAATGCAATTATATAACAACACACAATATAAATAATTAGTAAAGTAAAAGTACAGATTATAATTAAATAAAAATACACATAAAAATAAAAGGAGCTAAAAAAAAAAAAAAAAAAGATGTAGAGTGCAAAGGAGCCTAACACAGACTGAAGTATAAACACAGAAGAAGGCCCAACAACAGGGCTGGTAGGGGCTCCAACAGGGGAGGAAAATAGGAGAGGAATGATAGGAGCAGATGTGGGTGGGAAGAGTTTTAGCTGGAGCCTAAGGTAGACAGGGAAGGACTTTTAACTTAACTCTCTTGCAACTCTTGTTACAGTCAATGCATACAATGTTAATTCACTGTCTTATGAGGCTACTTTGTGCTGTGAAACTTTTGGTGCATTCATCACATTTATATGGCCTCTTCATCTGTGAACTCACTAACGTTGCATGAGACTATTCAGCACTGTAAAGGTCTTGTTAAATTCAACATTTTTATGTGATATCTCCCCTATGTGAATTCATTGGTATATTAACAGATGTGCCCACTGTGTAAACCTGTTACATTCATCACATTTATACAGTCCCTTCCCCAATGTGCACTCAATGTTTTATCAGATTACTTTACCTGTCAAAGCTCTTATTATATTTAGCACATTTATATGGTTTCTCCTCCACATGAACCCGTTGATGTATTATTAGGTAACCCTTCCTGGCAAACCTCTTGTCACATTCAGAACATTTATATGGTCTCTCCCCCGTGTGAACCTGCTGATGTCTCATAAGGCTACTATGTGCTGCAAAACTCTTATTATATTCTGCACATTTATACGGTCTCTCCCGGGGTTAGTATCTCCAAATGTTTAGGAATTTCTAATACCGTGGCAAGAATGGACCCCATTCTTTAGCCAGGGCATATTCAAAACTCAAGAAATTAGTACTGTATTAATCTTTGATGTTTGCTGAGAGCGCTCTTCTCAGCATACGCAACGTCCCCAAAATGGCTTCCTTTTGAAGTTCATAAGGTGTCACAAGTATTGACAGCATATTTAAATGTGCCTGAAAGTTCTTTTTGATTAGTCCCATTGCTCCAAGCACTACTGGAACAATCTGTGTGTCCTTATTCCACATCAGTTTGGTTTCTGACTGTATATCTTGGTATTTCATGATTTTGTGTCTCTCTGTACACAGGACACTGTAACCACTAGGGGTGGCTATTTCAATTGGCAATGCTACCTTTGTTCTCTTTTCTTGTATTACAATATCAGGTTTTCTTGCTTCCACTTTCTTGGCTGTTGGTATTGGGCGTTCCCATGTGATCATTACTTCTTCATTCTCTGTGATTCTTTGTGGTTCATGTTTCCAGTGTCTCTCTGCTCCCTCTATGTTATAGTGTTGCACAGTTTCCAGTGGATCAATCTTGCTACACTGTTGTGTCTTTCAGTATACAGGCCTTCTGCCATGAGTACTTCACATCCAGCCACGAGATGCACAGCTGTTTCTAATTCTGTACTACAGAACCTGCACTTGTCTGTTTCTCCTGTTTTTTCTATGGATTTTGTGAACCATCTTGTGCATAGCCCACTATCTTGGGCTGCCATTATCAGTCTTTCATCTCGTGGTTTAAATTCACCTCTTTTTAATAACTCATGGGTCAGGGCTTGATCGACCTGTGGTTGCTCCAGTAGCTCCCTGTATTTTCCACTATAATTATGGGCTTTCCAATGGTTTTCTTTTTTCTGTTGGTCTTTATCCTTATACTCCTTTTTCTGATTCTTTGCATTTTCTGTTGCTGACAGTTCCTTATCTACTTGTGGATTGACATCAATCTCTGCTACCCTTCTGAAGGCTTCTCCTGATTTGATGAGTGAAGTCATTTTAAGCTTATTTTCTTCATGATGTAAAACCTTGACTATATTTGGGTCCAAGGATGTCAGTAAGTATGTATGTAGCCCCACTATTGAGGATCTATGTGTGTAATCAATCTCAACGAGGCCCATGCCTCCCTCTGCCCTTGGGATGTATAATCTTGGCATGCACTGATTTTTGTATATTAATTGGTGAGCATGGAACATTTTTCTTGTTTTTATATCTAGCTGGTTCAACACTTTCTGTGGCCAGTCTATCACACCAAAGCTGTATGATATCACTGGAAGGGCGAGTTGGTTTATAGCTTGCACTTTATTTCGTGTTGTCAAAGCAGTTTTCAGAATTAGCTTTAACCTTCTAAAATATTCCTTGCTTACTTTTACTCTCATTTGTTCATGTTGTGCTGTTGCTCCTTCATCTATTCCCAGGTATTTATACACTCCCTCTTGCTCAAGTTCTTTTATGTCACAAACCTCCACCAGATTCATGTTTTCTTTATGAGTTAACTTTCCTGCTACAAATGTTGCTTTGGCACATTTGTCTAGGACAAACGTCATCCGTATGTCATCAGAAAAGGTCTTAATTTGTAGTTGTTCTTTCAAATGTTTGTCAGATGAACTATAAAGTTTTAGGTCATCTACAAATAGAAGGCGAGATGTTAGCTGTTGATTGTTTTTGTTTCTGGGGTTCAAAATGTATCCATAGCCTAGGTTGTTGATTAGGCTACTCAAGGGATTGAGGGCAAGGCAAAACAGAAGTGGTGACAAGGAGTCACCTTGAAATATCCCTCGTTGGATGCTTATATTTGGGATGGTGATTTGACCTTTCTCATGATTTAATTGCAGGGTGGTTTGCCACCCTCTCATTGTTGTTGTGATGAAGTTTATCAGTGTGGGATGTATCTTGTAGATCCATAAACACTCAGTGATCCAGGAGTGTGGGATACTGTCAAATGCTTTTTTGTAGTCGATCCATGCTACACTAAGGTTTCGGCATTTTTTGCAGCTCTCCATAATGGCTTTGTTCAAAAGGAGATGGTCCTTTGTACCATATGATTTTCTTTTATTGCCTTTTTGTTGTATTGACATGAGTTTACTGCAATCTAAATGATTGCAGACTCTGTCTGCATCGATTCCAGTATATAGTTTATATGTTGTTGGCAAACAGGTTTTGGGCGATAGTTCTTGGGGAGACTGGCAGGCTCAGATTTAATAAGAAGTGTGGTATTTCCTGTTGTTAACCATATGGGTGTCAACTCAGGATGTGCGTATAAATAGTTTTTTGAGGTAGCTAAATCTTGGTGCAAAGATGTTAGTACTTTTAGCCAGAAGTTGGGTACTGCATCTGGACCTGGGGTTTTCCAGTTGGAGGCCTTCCTTATCTTCACTTCTATCTCCTTAGCTGTTCGTCAGGCCATTCCATATCCTAGTAGTACCATTTCTTATGCTGTCTTTTATTTCCTGTATCCACTTTGCTTCCCTATTATGTTCAACTGGGTCTTCATAAATGCTTCTCAAATTCCTCAATTTCTTTCTTTACTGGTGGTGTTTTTCGTTGGTTGTTTTCTTTCCCAGCTCCTATAGAATTTCTTGGTCTTCTCTAAACCATCTATTTTGCATTTTCATTGTTCCTTTCTACATATCTCCTGAGCTTCTCGGCTTGAGCAGAGATCTTAAGCTTGTTATTTGAGATGGTAAAATTTAGGTCCTGATCTGTTTTAATACAGCATTTTTCTTTGATTTCATCCACTTTCCTGATGACTTTCATTGATCTATTACCCTTTCTAAACTCCTCCAGCAGTGATACTTCTGATCTTAGCTCCATAATTGTCCCTTCTATCCACTTTTTCCATGGTGGTATGCTGAATTTCCCTCTCTTTTTGTTCTTCATGCCTTGCTTTTTTGGCAAATAAAAACCCTGTGTGTACCCGTTGATGTTTTATCAGATCACTCTTCTGGACAAAACTCTTGTTACACTCAGCACATTTATATGGTTTTTCCCCTGTGTGAATTTGTTGATGTGCTATGACATTACTCTGTGATTTAAAGCTTTTGTCACATTTAGAACATTTGTATGGTCTCTGCCCTGTGTGACTTCGCTGATGTGTTAGGAGGTTATTCTGTTGTGTAGAACTCTTGTTACATTAAGTACATTGATATGGTCTCTCTCCCATATGAATTCACAGATGTGTTGCGAGGCTACTCTGTGATGTAAAACTCTTGTCACACTGAGTACATTTATATAGCTTCTTCTCCTTGTGAATTTGCTGTGTAATAGTTTTTTGCTGCTCTGTAAAACTCTTGCCAGTCCATTTAATTGCATTTAGCTCGCTTAAACACCTCTGATATTCGGTATAGTTATACTGCCTCTCTCCATCATGAATCTGTTGTTGTACAGAAATGAGGTGAAGGTCATGGAAACTCCTTCCACACTGAAGATACTGATGTAGTTTCTCTGTTGTGTGACACAGCTGGCATTTTCTAAGTGATGATTGCTGACTCCAAGTCTCATTGCTCTCAATGATCCTGCTGACCAAAAATAAATATTTTATTAGTATTTATTTTACAACAAGAAAACAAATGTCTCGCTTGTTTTTCCTTTGCTTTCTGAAGGCTACATCAACACTGTCAAGATTTAACCACAGGAAGGTACTTTTAAAAAATCCTCATTTAAAAACACTTTAGATGAAGTGATTCTTTCTGTAATATTTCAATGTCTTGTTTTACTGATAATATTTATTGAATAAGTCTGAACAATTTTGGCTCCTTCTTTGTGAGAACCTGGTCACACGGGGTATGTTAATTGGTAAAAAAGCATGGCAGGAGGGTTTTGCTAACCAAAAAAACCAACACAAGGCTTACAGAACACACAAACACAAGTGGGTGGGAGCTAGCTTAGACACCTAGCAAACTGACAGCACAAGAAATTGTCTGTAATGTGAAATAAATGCAAAGTAAGCAAAAAATACAAAATCTAATGGCTTTATTTTTGCAGGACTATAAAAGTGTGGCACTGAATCTCAGTGCCTCAGGTCTATAGCATTACCTTTCATTGGGGGGGGACTAACAGATACGTTCCTTAACTTAGTACAATATGCAAACCTCCCCCCTCTGCATGGTGGGGCTTACCTGGGCCTCCTTGCCCCAACCTTGGCAGCCATCTATTTGTCCTGCTCACTCCAGTCCCTGGGACTGCAGCCTAAGTGGGGACCAGGGGAGTGTAGATGCAAGCTGCTGCAAGCTGGGCGATTCCAAACCTTTGCACTGTAGAGTACTTGAATGTTCAAGTTGCTGCTGATCAAATGAACAAGCTACTGCCACCTCAACTGTTCCTTCATGGCGCTCTGCATGCCCGCTCGCCAACATAAACATTTTCACCACTGCAACCACCGCCAATGACCAAAGGGATATCCTTCGTGTGCTCCAGCCCCAAGGAAACCAGTAAAGGTATCGGGGGCTCGGCCATACAAGAGGAGGTGAAAGAAAGAAAATACGAGTTTGGTGTCATTGTGCCTGTGAATCAGTGAAGCTGTCAGCAGCATTTCAGTGAGGACTGCTCTGCTGGGGGTGGAATGCAAAACAGAGCTCATGGAGGTGTGGGGAAAGCCCCTTTCCACATCAAATCACAACTGGATAACAAAGTAGTGTTTGCTTCTCAAGTGGAAGGTCAGTTAATGTAAAAGAAGGGCAGCAGCCCAAATAAAAGAGATTATGTTTTGGGCAATGCTCAATCCCCATTAAGGAAGTCACCATCTTCCCAACCCCTGATCTCACTTGACAGCCAATCTGAGGTCAGAGACCTCAGCATGTGACTCCAAGAGGATTCTGGAGAGTGACGACACAGTACACTTGGTGCCCTTTCTGCCACTCAGTATGACAGTGTGTGAACATTCTGCATGCTAATCTGAGTCACTGACAGCTGTCTACACCAATCAGAAACTGCCTTTGCTCAGAGAAATGTTGAGGGAAGATCCAACATAAGGCAGCCAACAGTGAGCTCTCATAATGTGAGGAAAGTTTATCTGCAGAACAAAGCCAATTCAGGAAAGCCTGCCCGGGCTTCCACTTCCAATCTTCATGAGATGACTTCAAGATTACTACAACCCATCCAGTATATAAACTGAACTGTGTGTTTACCGATTGTGTCAGAATGACACTTCTTGGTGAAATAGACTATTCCTGTGAAAGTAAGCAAAAACTTGCTGCTCCAGCAAGGTGCCACAGCTGTTAACCTGTGTGTGACCAGGGCCTGAGTGAGTACTGCTGTGCTGAAGCCTGCATCAAGGTTGCAGTCAGGAGAAGGCCAGTTAGTGCTACCACTATGCATTGGTTATGTGCCACACAAGGTTCCAAAAGCCTAAATGTGTGTGTGGCCCTTTCTGCCAGACCAGTCTGTACTGTGGAGAAGGATTAGAGAGGAACCACAGTGGTCCATATGACAGCAGCTGCACAGAGTCTGATCCACATTCTAAGGCACCCGAGACCTGCATTATTAAGCTGACCCACTCTCCCCCAACTGCTTGAGAGGACCTGCATCTGCAGAGGAGGAGGAGGAGGAAGGGAAGGAGCTCAAATTGTCAGAGAAGCTGGTAATACCATAACCTTAAGTACTTTCATTACTTTCTCTGCAACTGGGATTTCGTATAATGTTTGCCTTCAAAGCCAGAAGCTAAAAATATCTCAGCTGAGGTTTGCCATTTTAGCAATTGTATGGGTTTTGGGGTTTGGGTTTAACAGAAGTGATTGTCCTGTTTAAAGTGTGCCAGCAGTGAACAACCAGGTGCAACTTTAATGGGCTGACACTGTTTCACCAGCTGGATACCCAGTGAAGCACAGTGAGCTCCCGTAAGGTTTAAAAGGGTTACAACTTGTACAAATGGGAAGTGGGTAGCACCCCCCAGTACTAAAGGTTTCAGTATTTACTGAGTCACTGTATTGCATTGCCTGGAGGAGGTAAGCACTATTGCTGATTCAAAGCATGTTAATAGGCTGAGCCTAGTCAAGCACCAGCTTTTGGCCTTAGTACGTTGAAAGTTCATGAGTTCATTCAAAAGTTGTTTTGCCTGTCCCTATTTTGAATATCCCAATAAATATTTTATTGTTTATTTTACATTTTGATGCATTAAAATATTAGTAGTTAAGTCATTAATTGTACTTTTGTTAATTTTAAGGTTGCATTGTGATTTTTCATGTGTAAGGGGACACTGTGGGGAGGTGAGGAGGTACTGCATCCAGAGGACTGTACCACTTTGACACCAGGTCCACTTAAATATAAAATATCTGGATACTAACCCGCAACCAGTAAAATAAGAACCCTGGCTCCTCAACCTTGTTTGAGCCCACAAGGAAGGGGTAGTAACCGTAACATCCACGGTGACATAGTTACATAACTGTTTAAAGGTCCAGTACATTTACAAGCCAAACCTACATAGCACATCAAGCGACAGTTGTATTTCCAAACCCAAGTGAGTAGAACAATAATATGTAAAATGATACTTCATAAAGTGAGAGATGATATGAAACAGTGAAAGCTAAAAGATTTGAAAAACAGGAAGCTGTGGGAATGAAAGCCCAGACATCTGCCCATGCTATTAGGAACCAAAGCTGCTCAACTGAAGAGCTAATAGGAAAACAAAAATACAGATAGTACTAAAAGTAGAGAAAGTATGGATGTTCAGGGTAAGGCACGCAATGGAAAAGATAGCTGGTAAACAGTGTCTCACATGTAATGGTGTAGTAATGGGTGTCTCACTAGAGCTACTCATACATCACAGAAAGGGACCATTGTATACACAAAAAAAAGTAATTTAATATAATTATTCTCACAATATCTCATCATTTCATTTAGCCATCGCCTCTCCCCTTACCTACCTTCTAAACCTCTCCTTCTCCCTCTGTGCTATCACTCAGTCCTGGAAAGTTACCAGTTCTCCCTCTCTACAAAGGAGGAGACCCCTCCTCCCCTGGCAACTTCCAGCCCATCTCCCTCCTTCCCACTCTAGCCAAGCTGCAGGAGAAACTTGTCTACTTTGGCTTGCTGACTTTCTCTCCTCCTCCAGCAACCTCTCTTGCTTCCAGTTTTGGTTTTAGAAAGGATCATTCCACCATTTGCTCCCTGCTGCATGTCAGTGATTTCACCCTCACTGGGATGGATCAGGGTCACATCACCATGGCTATCTTCATCGATCTGGTCAAAGCCTTCAATTTGGTGTCCCACCAACTCATCCTGGGCAAGCTTTCTGCCAGCCTCTCAGCTTCCACTACTGACTGGTTCTGTTCCTACCTAATATGCCACCGACAGTCAGTACAGGTTGGAGTAACCCTGCCCCCCATACTAGCAGGGGTCCACATGGTTACATCCTGGGCCCTATCCTCTTCTCAGTTTACCTCAACGAGCTGACCTCTGCCTGTGTCCACTCACATATCCATATGTATGCTGAACATACTGGTATTTACACCTCTGGACCATCTATCCTGGCCATGGAAGGCCTGCTTCAGTAGGACTTCCACAGTGTCCTGTGATGGTTCCACACCAACCAATTCAGGGTCAACACTAAAAAAACTCTACTTATGGCATTTGGCACCAGTCAGAATTTGGCCAGGCTCACTCCCCTTCCCATCTTCTCCACCATGAAGGACTCCCCTCCGGAAGTAGACCTTTCCTTAAAGTACCTCGGTGTGTGACTATATAGCAGGCTTGATTTCTCTGTCCATATTGATGCCATCTATACCAAGCTCTGCCAGAAACTTGGTGCCTCCACTGTATAACAAGGACTGCCTCTCTCCACTGATCCGACAGGACCTGGTTACCAAAATGGTTCTCCCGGATTATGTGGTCCATGGCACAACCCCCACCTCTTCCCTTTCCAGACTGGACACTCTCTGCGGTACTTTCTGTCACTTCATGACCATCTCTATCAGGAGATCATCACTCATCACTGCTCCCTCTACTCTCAATCCATCCTCCCACTTCCTTCACAGCCCCAGTCCCACTGAGCTTCCTTTATCTCCAGATTTTGGTTTGGTTCCTTCCCCTCCTACCCATCCCCACTCCTTTCTCCCATCCCCTTGCCCTCCTACTTTCTTTGATCAAGGGAATCTCACATCTTTTCTCTTCCCACCGTCACTCCCCTTCTAGTCAATATGCCTTCTTCTTTTGCCTCCCCTCCCTCTGGAACCTACTTCCATTCCCCCCTTTTGACTTCTTCCCTTTCTCCCTCCCTCTGACACCAGCTAAAACTTCTCCCCTCCCCCTGTTCCTGCCATCACTCCCCCAACTCTCCTCTGCTCTCTGCCCTTTGATCCCAGACTACCTGCAATTACCTTGTTTTCCTTGTGCACCCTTCTTGATCATTGTGCATGTCCCTTTGCAACTCACACTTAGCCACCCCTTTCTTCCTTTCTGGCATCTAGCACTTTATTTTGTCCTTCCCTGTTTTTTGTATTGCTGTTTGTAACCTGTTTAAGTGCTCAAATCCTTTATAATTGAATGCTGCTCTAAAATCTGCTTTATTGACTGCTTCATCAGGTAGCATAAATGGGCAGAATAAGAAGAGATCTGGATAAACTGGCAAAATGGTTGGAAGAATGCCAACTGGGGTTTAACGCAAAGAAGTGCAAGATCATACACAAAGGGAAGAGAAACCCTGAAGCCACCTATAGGTTGGGAGGGGAGTTGCTGGCAATCACAAGGGAAGAAAGAGACTTGGGCATCATCATCACAGATGACCTGAAATCATCCAAGCAGACCACTAAAGCAGTAGGTAACGCTAGAGGGATGTTGGAGTGTATTAGTAGGGGTATCACAAGTTGTAAGAGGGAAGTAATAATCCCTCTTTACAAGACACTGGTTAGGCCCCATCTGGAGTACTGTGTGCAGTACTGGAGGCTGCACCTGCACAAGGACATTAACAAAATTGAGGCAGTTCAGAGAAGGGCAAACAAAATGGTGCAGGGACTGCATCAGAAAACATATGAGGACAGATTAATGGAGCTCAATATGTATACCCTAGAGCGAAGGAGGAAGAGAGGTGACATGATCGAAACACTCAAACATCTTAAGGGCATTAACAAGGTGAAAGAGTCTAACATGTTTCAATATAAGAAAAATAGCAGGACAACAGGACACAGCATGAGATTACAGGGAGGCCGATTAAGGAGTAATGTGAGGAAGTTCTTTTTCACAGAAAGGGTGGTGGATGCATGGAATGGCCTACCTCAGGAAGTGGTGGATATGAATACAGTGCAGGGCTTCAAACAGGCATGGGATATGCATAAGGGAGCAATACAGATGAGTATGACTAGATAGGCCATTGATAGAGTACAGGCCTATGGCACATTCATAGGGTAGAAAAAATGGGCATACTGGATGGGCCTTGCGGTCCTCATCTGCTGTCAACTTCTATGTTTCTATGACTGGATGGGCCTGGCGGCCCTTATCTGCCGACAGTATCTATGTATCTTTCTTACTACTTGCCAGCAGAAACAGGCCACTTGGTCTACCAAGTTTTCTCGGGCGTGCAGCTAGCACCCCACTTTCTGCAGCTGCCCCTTCCCCAATTACCCCCCACACAGATGAATGCCATCTGACCTTGAACCAGATTAAGCTGTTGGTGGTATTTTTAGTGAATGGGGGAATTTGGCCAGTACATCAGGGAAATTCCCCTCTTTTGTCAGTAGGGGGAACTCTTAGCCATCATCCAAGATGGCCACTTCCATGAGTCCAGGAGGAAAGACATGTGTTACAGAGGCAGAAGAGTTAGCCTCCTCCTCTGCCCCTTCTCTGCCAGAAGCTGAAGTTGCTGAGACAATTGAGACTGATGTTCCAGAGGAATGTTCTGAATCTGAAATAGAATGGTCACAACATGCTGAGGAAACCCCAGCTAGTGCTCAGGTACACATTGCTCAAGATGCTATTAAAGCTGCTATATTGGAAAAAGAAATGCTACTGCTAAAATTAACTGAGGAAGAATTGCGATGCAGAACCCAGAAAGAAGCCTTACAAGCCGAGCTGTCAGCTCTGTATATTGCGCCTTAGACAGCTCTGGGTGCTGACCCACTATCTTCCGAACCATTGAGCGGTGACATGCCATATCTAAGGTGGCTGGAAGCCTGAGCAGTAATCAATCCTGTCAAACTACTGGTTCAGCTGGCAGCTTAAATCAACCTTCGGTTGAGTGCCCAAAGCTGAGAAAGTCTCAAAAAAAGCAAAAATCTGGCCCTTCTATTGGGAGAGGGTGAATACTCGGAGTGCAACATCCTGCTGTGACTGCCAATAAAGCTGAAACACTGACCGTAGAAACTCCTGCTTCTACTAGTAGTTTGTCTGCCCCTTCTGCTACACTAGCACAAGACAAGCCACAAAGTGCTCCGCTGATAGAGAATATCGAACCCTGCACTCCTGCTGTTACGAAGTCCCGCTTAGCAATAAACAGTGTGCAGCATACAAATGATAATGCTTGGTCACCTGCTCGCACCTTGGAGAAAGCATGCTGGATCCAAGCGACTGATGGACAATGGCTCCCCAACCCACAGGACACAGACGTTCAGCGATACCAAACTCAAGCAAGCTCAACACACAAACGGGTAGCTACCGCATTTGACTCTACCACTCTTGCTAATATAAATAAAAAACGACCTCCAGGAAATAACGATTCTATTTCTGACAATACTATGGGCCCCAACGTAAGCTTACAAATGGATTCTGTTTCCCAAACGGCCTCCACTTCCAGGACTGCTCCTGAGGTCACAGAACATGATGAAAATAGAATGGGTCCCTAAAACTCTATTCTACAGGACTCCACTAGAATATCTTGGCTAAACCCAACATCCGACTGGCAGACTTATTTCAAAACAAAGGGGAGCCAACCCCACGTAGAAATGCTGTACATTTAGTATTTAAAGGAGGACTTGAAAACCCCCCTGATAGATTATATATAGCAAAACAACTTCTAAAGGGTTCAATTAAGTTTTTTCGTCGGAAATCTTTGTACTTATTCATCTAGAAAACGGAAATTATGATGTAAGTTTTAAAACTGCATCTAGTCTAGACAGATTTTGAAACCAATATCAAGCTTTGAAAAACACTCCAATTTGGATCCCATACATGGCTGTCCCTCTTACGAAACCTGCAGTTATAAATATCACCATCATGTTTCGTAACGAGGGTGTCAATGATGAGGATATCCTTTTTTGGTTACGCCAAAGGTGCAAAGTTTTGGATAGATCCTCCCCCATTCTTGATAATGAACAGATTTTGAATGGGGGATGGAAAGTTAAGGTAAAATTGTTTTCCACGAATAATGGGCCTGTGCATTTACCTAGCACCTTTTATCTTGGGAAGGACAGGGGAGTACTATTTCACATGGGACAACCTAAGTCTTGTTTTAAGTGTGGGTCTTGTACTCACTTGAGAACTGCTTGTGATACCCCTAGGTGTAGCCGTTGTTTAGATTATGGCTATGCCTCTGCCAACTGTGTTAATCTATTCAAGTGCAACCTCTGTGAGAAAACTGGTCATGGCTACAGTAAATGTCCTTGGGCTTCCCATAATAGGGATGATTGCTCCCTCTCATGGGGGGGTTAATCAATAAAGCAGAACAAATGCTTGCACAAAGAGTAGCCAACCAAGATCCTGTTGTTCCATATACATCAGCTCCTGCCCCCCCATAGAACTAGTTCCTCTAGACAGAATGCAGAACAGACTATCAACATGCAAACAAAAGTAGTCCCAGTAGCCGAACCAGTTTCTGAGCCCAACGCTAATTAAGCCCTCGGGTCTAGTATCTCTGAAAATCCCGGAGATATGGAGATGCCTACCCCCCCCCCTTGGCAGACCCAACCCCCAACCCTTCAAGAAAGCAACTTCACGGCTTAGGCAAATCTCTGGCTACCAAGGCCAGATCCAACTCTAAAGAGAAGGAAAAATCTAGGGAGACTTGGAAATCAGGCAATAAGTTCGCAGCCCTATCCTCATACAAACAGGAAGAGGATTCAGCAGGCGAGGAATCAGACTCCTCCTCCATTGTTTCCACTACCATTGAAGTTACCCGAGTTATAGATGACAGGGAAAGGAAGTTCATATCTCTTGTCGCACTGGACAAAGAAGGTGCATCAAAACCCCTGGACTTGGATTTAAAAGTCTTTTTATAAACTCCCCTTTTTTAACTTTCCATGGGTTCCCTCAATTTAACAACTATAAATGTCAACAACATAAAAAGTCATAAAAAAATGATTACTGTGCTAGGTATGTTACAAGAGGGAAATAGTGGCATATACTGCATCCAAAACACTAGGCTTAAATCTCAATCTGAGTTGCAACAAGCCTCCAAACTATGGTCCAAAGGCCCCTCATTTTGGTCTACCAGGGAAGAGCTTTGTGATGGAGTAGGCATACTTTTTTAATAACTCAGAACTTAAAAGTTTCCAGATTACCACAGGCTACTGTGGTCGAACCCCTCCCAAGTCTAGCTTGGCAGCTACATGCAATCTCTATGCTCTATAAATACTTTCAAGCTATAGATCCCCACTTACCCACCAGGATATGTTATTACTGGGTTCAAACTCTACACCTGCCAAACAATAAAACCTTTTGGAACCAAGTCTGGATTAATCTCTATAAATACATTAAACAGGATCAACTGTGACTAATGCAATTTAATATGCTGCACAATTTATATTATTCCCCTGAATGGCTTTATAGGGTTGGCAGGCTCTTTTCTTCTGAATGTAATAGATGCAGGGAAATCCTGCGCTCCCTTGTTCACCTTCTTTGGGACTGTCCAAACATTCGGCCCTTTTGGACTCTCAAACAGGCACTAGACCCCCTGCTGGGGTTGGGTGATCTTTTCACCCCTGAGAGTTGCCTGTTAGGCATTTATCCTTCTGGTACTCCACGAAACCGGAGGCCTCATCTTGCCATAGTCGCTGCCGTCGCCAAACTAATAGTTCTCCAACACTGGAAAGATGCTGCCCCTCCCTCTTTCCTAGAATGGCACAGAGAGATCCTTCTCACCCTCCAGCTGGAAAAACACATAGCTACTGTGCACAAAAGAATGCACACCTACCGCACTGCATTCAAATTGCTTTACACATTATTATCTCTATGGGGTACTTAACCCTTTCTATACTCCTGTTCCTCTGATGGCTTGCCATGCACATTTCTCAATGATGACAGCTTGCACCTATCCCACTGTCTTTTTCTGATGAGTGGGTCGCAGACAGGGTGAGGATGTTTTGGGAGGAATAGGGTGAGAGAGGGTGCATTTTGTTATGCATGTCAAAACCTCTGCAGCACGACACATATTTGTTTCATATGTATGTTTTCTTTTACCAGACTTTTTCCTGTCTTTAATGTAATTATGTCAGTACATTGCTTGGTTGGTTGGATGGTTATCTTTAAAAATTAGTAAAGTACACTAAATAAAAAAAAAAAGTGTCCATATTAGGTGAATATCCACCCAGGTAGGGCTTTACTACTGGATTTCACCTTTCATAATGAGTGTTTAGGCTACTTAACATCTATACCCCCCCAGACAAAAGCCCTTAAAGTTTCTCTATTTAAGCAGACGTAACCTTATCTTCACACATCTAGGTTGGTTATCTGGGCAGGGGATTTTAATTGTGCAATTGAAAGAACTGATAGAGGCCTTAGGATGGGAAAGCTTTTTTGTGACACCATAGCTCTTAAGAATATAATAAATACAAACTTAAAGGACGCTTATAGGTCTTCCTTTCCCATAGGTGGTAGTCCTTATTTTAGAGGTTCCTTGTCCACAAGGATTGATTTTTTATATTTCTATACAATATCTTGCAACTAGATTACATTAAATTGCAGGCTTGGGAAAAGACCCTACTCTTTTCGAGAAGTACCATGGGATCTTTAACATCCACCTAAACTACCACCAGAACAGGCAGATGGGACCTCGGTTTAATGTCTCATCAAAAAGACAGCATCTCAGGAGTGCAGCACCCCTCCTCATGCTGCACTATAGTGTCAGCATTGGGAAATTAACCCAAGTGCCAGGTCTGGGAATTGAACCTACAGCCCTCTGACAACCCTCTGATCTACTGGCCTCAGAGGGGAGTGTGCTACCTGCTGAGCCACTGACACTGATAACAGAGCTGCTGACATTGATATCTATATCTATCTACGTATCTTATTATCAATGTCGATTTTTGCCACTTAGCTGTATTTATTCTACTTACGCATTTTAATTGTACTCATTTAACTTGTATCTGTTTTCATCTGTTCAGTTGTGTTTTGTATTACAGTACTGCTGTCCCCTTCTCCACTCCCCAGGTTGCACAAAGAAATACGAACATACAAACATATGAAACTGCCAGCAGATACAGACCATGCAGTCTATCAAGTCTGATCAAATGTGCAGCTAGCAGTCCATTACACTGCAGCTGCCCCTCCCTCCCCTATCTGCATATTGGTGACCTTACCCCTCACTTTGTCCCATCCCCTCCTAAAACTACGCACCAATTTACAGGATACTGCCTCTTCAGGCAGCGCGTTCCACTTTGTCACTTCTCTTTCCGTGAAATAACACCTGCTCATTTCCCTCCTGAAACTTCCACCCTCCAATCTCAGTCCATGCCCCCTAGTGTCCCTCCCTCCCCTTAACTTAAAATTCCCGGGGTCATGTAATGGCTGCTTGAGTGAGTGGATGTGTCTGCCTCCTGCCCTCACCATCCTCAGCCTAATTTCTCCATTTAATCCCATTTTTATCCTGTGTTGGTGATTCTGCAGTGTGTTCTAGCTTACCTGCATTCCGTGGACCACTTCTGGGCCATCAGTGTGACTGGCGAAAGTGAGCAATGGACACCGATATGAAAATGCCTTCTCCTCACCATACTCCCCTGCCAACACCAGAGAGAGACAAGGCCGCTAAAAGATCAAAGCTGCAGACCTCAGGAGCCATTAAGAACCCTTCTGCAGCCACGGCTCTCACGGAGGAGACGTTTATGTCAGAAATTGCCCCCCTACAAAGTGCCATGCAGCTATTGATGGAGGAGCTGCAGAAAATGTGGGCTTCCATTAAATATGTGACCCGCTGAGTTGGAGACACGAAAGCCTGCATATCCTCCCTTGATGACTGGAGGGACCGTCTTGATCCCGAACTGGTGGTGCTGAGGCAACACTTGCAGTGGACCGAGGACCAGCTTGAAGATCTCGAAGGCTGGTCCCGCCACAACAACATTGTGATCCTTGGTCTCCCGGAGGGGGCGCTGGGCCCTCAGGCTACAGTGTTAATGCAAAAGATGTTTGAGAAACTTGCTGGGCCCTCACCGAATGGGCTGGTGTATGTGGTGGAATGCACACACCGGTCCTTGCGCCCTATGCCTCCGATTGGTTCCCCACCTCATCCCATCATATGCTGGCTCCTGAATTTTTTAGACTGACAGCATATTCTAACTAAGGTCCGGGACTTAAAAGAAATTTTGTAGGAAGTGCGCAGCATTATGCATTATGCAGGATCTCCCACATTCAGCGAGACAGTGCCGAGCCTCCTTCTACAGCACCGTATCAAAACTGTTGGCTGCCGTTATCCATTTTAGAGTCTGCTACCTGGCACAGCTCCAAGTTTTTCATGAGGGTGCATGGCTCCGCTTCAACTCTAACCACGGTGCCACTGCAGATCTCAAGAAACATCTCCCAGAACTTTTTAAAAGAGGATCTCATGGCTGTGGCCTCTCTGGGACTATCATAGACTGGTGAGTTTATGGGTAATTTCTGAATTGTGTTACTGAACTGTGTCTCTCCTAAGAATCCCCTCCTGCCACAGAACACCTGCTCCTCCCAAGAACTGACCCTACTGCTTCTAACCTACTTTGGCTCCCCATACTTCCAATTGTGTGTGGCTAAGGCATTGCCTCTAAGGGGACACTTGTTTTGAATTTGGAATTTGAGGACAACACTCACTGCTCAATGTTGACTTCAGGGTGCCCCGTGATGCCTCAGTTAGTTTACCCTGCCTTGCCTCGGGATGCCTGTGCTGACAAAAATTTTTTCTGCCTAGGTCAAGACTTGGGACTTTGTGGTACTGGACATACCCAGCTGTCTTTGCTATGGACCCCCCTTTCCCAGGCTGGCCAGTATGATGGAGCTCTACTTTCATGGGGCTTCTCCATGGGCCTCTTTGTACTCTTGTAAGCCCCCTCGGAATGGTGCAGACTGGTCTTCAAGCCAGACAAGGGGTCTAGTGCAACTTGGACTTGTTGGAGTCGTGGGTCTCTCTGGGTTGGTTTGTTCCTTCTGTGCCCCATGGGCTAGTCCACGGACTTTGTGTTAGCTTGTCTTCAGTGGCTTGTTCTTGCTTATTTTATGTGTTACTCATGTTGCATTTAGGATTACTATTTCATGTTCTATTTTTCTTCTGTAGTTCTGCCAATGTTTGGGGTTTGAGGTTTGTGCTGGTAGGGGGGGCAGGGAGTGAGGGATGGATGGGCAATCTTTCACCCATCTTGGGCGAGTGTCTTACTGGAGATCGGTAAAAAGGACTGGAGGCGGGTTTTTTTTTCCTGGTTATGGGTTTTATTTTGGTTTGGGGGTTTATTCCTGGGGGAGCTGCTAAATAGTTGGTATATGTTGCATGCATTATGGTGGTGGGGGTGGAGGGCTGTGGGGTGCTCTTGTTATGGAGTCTGTTGTTCTAGTTTTGGGTTATTCTGCTCGCCTGTTTGTTTTTGGCGGGTGGGGGGGACCTGGAGCACACCTAGGGGGTTCTGCATTTTGGGCCTTAGGGGATATATAGTTTGTCAGGTTTCATATGAACCTATCTTGAAGTGTTGGTGATGCACATCATAGCTTTATTACGTGGAATATGGAAGGTGACCAAGATAGGAGAAAATGTTATGGGATTTTGAAACGCCTTAAAAAGCTCCAACCAAGTGTTGCTTGTTTACAAGAAACTCACCTCTGTAGGGACAATGTGTCTTATTTCTGGAGGGAGTGGGTTCGCCATGTGTATGGGGCAGGGGCCAGCAATAGGCGAGGGGGTGTCGCCATTCTTATGGGTGCTGTTCCACTTGCAGAGAGAGATCTGGGACCTGGAGGGGCGCTTTTTCTTTCTTCATTGCAGGTTGGGTTTATCGGACCTAGTACTAGGGTCAGTCTATGGTCCGAATGTCGATTCTCCTGGATTTCTCACTGATTTATTGTCTCAACTGGCCCCCTTTCTGCACTTACCATTAGTCATTGATGGAGACTGGAATCTGGTCTGTGACTCAGACCTTGACTGGTCTGGGATGACTAGGAAGGGGCTCTTCCTGGGGCATCAAGGTCTACATGACCTGCTGGACATGACTGGTCTTGTGGACCCCTGGTGCCTCCTACACCCATCCGAGCAACAATATACTTTTCATTCCGTGCCGCATGCATCGTAGTTAAGGATTGATTACTTTCTTATGAGTACCTCGATTGTGTCTGGTTTACAGGCCAGTGAGATACACCCCATGGTGGTTTCTGACCACACTGCAGTGTCCCTAGAGCATACTCTACTTGGGCTGGAAGAGCGTGATTCCACATGGCGACTCAATTCCACCCTGCTCAAAGACCTGGATATGTTCACGGCTGTTAAAACTTTTCTTGACAATCTTTTCTTGACCAATAAGGGTTTCATTTCCTCTTTAGATATGTAGTGGGGAACTGCTAAGTGTGCAGTATGAGGGGAACTCATCCAGATTGCTTCCACCCGCAAGAAACAGCAGGCAGGCAAAATGGATGCCTTACTGAGGCAAATACGTATTCTGGAGCGTTCCCTTTCCACCTCATCGGACTCTGCTGTTTGGCACCAACTGAGTATCTTGAGAGCACAGTATTTTGGCCTTTTAGCTGAGCAGACAGACTTGGCCCTCCAGCACACAAAACTGTGTTACCTGGAGACCAGGGAGCAGGCTGGAAAGCTTCTGGCACTGCGCCTTCGCCAAACTGAGACCAAGATGACTAGTTACTCTCTTCGGCCAGATCCACAGGGCCCAATCCTTACCCGACCACGGGAGATCACAGAGCCTTTTGCCGTTACTACCAAAATCTATACTTGGCCGATTCATCCTTGTCTGACCTTCCAGACCATATCATGGACTACCTGGCTACCCTGCACCTTCCATGGCTTTCTCCCACCCAAAGTGAGTTCTTGGATGCTTCGATCATGGAAGGAGAAGTCAGGGCAGCAATCCGGTCTCTCCCTTAAAACAAAGCCCCTGGTCCCGATGGCTTCCTCAATAGTTTATATACTGAGTGTGGGGAATCAGTTACTCCCGTCCTCACCCATTTGTTCAGTTACCTCTGTGCCGCTGCACCCTTGGATTCCTCCTTCACCCAGGCTTGGATCTCGCTCATTCCTAAACCAGGTAGAGACCCATTGTTGCCTAGCAATTACCGACCCATCTCCCTCCTCAACTCCGATGCTAAAATTTTGGCAAAGTTCCTAGCCAGTCACCTGCTTCAGGTGTGGTCAGGCCTTATTAGTCCCACACAAGTCAACTTTATGGCAGGACGATCCTCATCGGACCACCTCCGTAAGCTATTGAACTTAATATCTGTGTTGGGCGAAGGCAAGGTCCCTGCGGCTTTGGTCTCGCTTGATGTGGAAAAAAAGCTTTCGATAGGGTTTCATGGCCCTTCCCCTTTGGCACTCTCTGAACGTTTGGTCTTCCGGATGGTTTCTGTGCCTGGGTGTGTGCCCTTTGCTCCAACCCTACAGCTCGGATTCGCTGCAACGGCATTTTGTCGTCCGCCTTTACCTTGCAGCATGGCACTCGTCAGGGCTGCCCCTTTCTTGTTTAGTCTCTACATGGAACCCCTCTTGCATAACTTACAAAACAATCCAATGGTGGAGGGAATTCAGGTGGGTGGGATCAGTTGTAAGCTCTCAGCTTATGCTGATGATTTGCTGCTGCATCTCCTCAACCCTCACTCCTCTATTCCGGCAGCACTTGCTGAGATTAGCAGATTTTCTAAAGCGACAGGTTACAAACTCAACTTTGATAAGACCAAACTCCTACCACTCAACATTTATGTCCCCCATCAGCAGATCCTAGACGTAGGCCTTCTCTGGGAGTCTCATTCTCTTACTTATCTGGGTATTTGAGTCACCCATGACCTGGCTGCACTGGAGAGAGAGACTCTAGTCCCCTTGATAAAAGAAATTACTGGTGACCTTCAAAGATGGATGCACCTTCCCCTCACCCTCTGGGGTAGGGTGAATGTGGACAAGACGAATATTTTACACTGCATCCTATACCCTGTGGGAATGCTGGGTCTTTACCTGTCCAAGGCCTGGTTTGCCAAACTTTGCTCATCCATCTCGGCCTTTCTCTGGAAACAAGGGTCACCACGTAGGACCTACTTCAAGTTCACCCTGTCCAGGGAGAAGGGTGGCCTCCGACTTCCAAACCTTTTACTTATATTACTGTGCTTTGCATAGCTCTAAAGTTTTCCTTTTGGCCCCCGTCTGTACCAGACGTTGTGGATTATCGGCCCCTTTGGCTGACCCTTGAACAGTGTTTATGTGAACAAGTGAGTCTGCAGCTTTGCAGCCTTCTGTATCTTAAGCCCTCACAATTACCCCACAAACTCCGGGGCACGCCCCTGTGGTGATCCATTAGAGCACTCAGACAACTTTGTGTAGACATGGGCTGGGAGTGGGGCAAGGATCTGTCTCAGCCCCTGCTGGGGAACCTCAACATACAGATTGCACTTCGGCCAATCCCTCCTCCCTTTTGTCCTCCACTTCAGCTGGCTTCGCTCTCGTCCATCATCGAAGGTGGCACTTTGGTTCCCCTCCCGGCAATTCAGAATAGGTTTGCCATCCTGATTTTTCATCCGTTTAAGTACCTGCAGCTAATCGGAGCTCTGGTTTCCTTCTTGGGCCCTCCTCCCTTTTCCTTCCCACCTGTGGAGACTCTATCCCAGTTTCTTTGCCTAGCTGCTCAACCTCACGCTGTGTCCAGTTTCTATCGACTTTACCAATCGAGGGATCCAGCCAGCTTGGAGGGGGTTTGTTACTACTGGCAGCATGCCTTACACCTTCCAGCGGAGGTTAAAGTCTGGCAGGGTGTCTGGAAATGTCTTTATAATCTAGTCAAACAGGACCGTTATCGCTTGCTTCAGTTTCGCATTTTACACAAACTCTATTTTACACCCCCCAGGCTCTATAGGATGGGTAAACTCACGTCTCCCACCTGCTCCCATTTTAGTGCAGTGGAGGGCTACTTGAAACATATCCTCTGGGATTGCCGAAGGTCACCCCCTTGTGGTCAGCTGTCTGGCGCTCCCTCGACCACCTGTTAGGATTAGACTCTTTCTTTACCCTCGAAGTTTGCCTTGTCAGCATTTTCCCTGCATCCTTGTTTAGGCCTCGCCAGGCCTATGTGCCCCGATTTCAATAATGGCAAAGATGATCATCTGCCTGCACTAGTTGGACAACGTTGTCCCGACTTATCGGGAATGGCATCAGGAGATTTTGATGGCACTCGAGATGGAGAGGCAGACTGCCTACCGACATGGCAGGCCGTTTTATTTTCAGTCTCGTTGGGAACCACTATATGCTGTGCTGATCATCTCGGCCCATCCTCAGACTCCCTAATTTGGGGTTTCCCTCAATAGTCCCCCTTGAGGGTCCTCTTCTGGATGCCCAGTTAGCAGCTTTTACTTGAGTTTTCCTACTCCTATATGACAGTGAGGTGGATCTGTTGGTGTGCTCCAGGGGATAGGGAGGTGGGAGGGTAGGTTAGGATGGTGATGTTTGTTCGTTTGTTTTTGTTCTATTCTTGGTGTTTTTGTTTTGTTGTTGTATCTTTGAAAAGTTAATAAAGTTTGATAAATTGCAAAAAACCAAAACTTAAAAATTCCCTCTATACCAGTCTTGTTTATGCATTTCATATATTTGAAGGTTTCTATCATATCCCCTCTATCTCTCCTCTCCTCCTAGGAGTACATATTGAGCTTCCTCAGCCTCTCCTTATAGGTTTTTGTCTTCCATTCCCAGGATCATCTTGGTTACTCTGCATTAACCTTAGCTCAGTGTGCTTTTCCTGGTTACCAATTTTTAAACAAATGAATTTACTGGGGTGATAAGAGAGCCTCTTATGTATACAAGAGAGTTGCCTCTTGTGTCCTTAGGGTGCTAAAACTGTACTTTGGGTTCACAGATCGCAAGGGCAACAGGATGGGAGTGGAGCTAGATATAATTGTCCACCTGGGGATGAAAGATCTGGCAGGGATGAGGCAGGCACAGTATTGGGGCAGTTGAATGAACTGGAAAGAAGTCTTAGGCCGGTAGCGCACACCATAGCTTTTGCAGAGGTACTGCCTGTCTATGACAGGGAGAAGGGGATGGAGCTCCACATCAGTGTCTTCAACTCATGGTTGAAGGAATGGTGCAGAGTGGAGGGGTATGGCTACACTGGGGACTGGAGGCCCATCTGGGAGGATAGCAGCCTATACAGGTATGACGGCCTGCATCCATCCAGGAAGAGAACCACATTTCTCAGTGGATGGTTTAAACGTTACTTCAATGAACACAAACTATCCAAGGAGGGAGCCCCGCCCCCACCAAACAGGCTGAGGTAGGGCATAGAGAAATCCTGAGGGATGAAAGCCCCAACACGGAGTAAGCAAGTCAAGGAAAAAGGGGATTAGCAAAGAAGGAAGGAATCAGAATAATAGGAGGGAAAGGGGGCATAGAAAGGAAAAGAAGGAAGCAAGAAGCAGACAGTGAGCACAATCTGGAAGGTTATGTGTCCAAATGTTAGAAGTCTGGGGAATAAGATCCCAGACCACAGCACCATCTTGGGAGAAGCTGACCTGGATACAGTGGCCATTACTGAATCATGATGTACGGACAACCATGACTGGGACATGGTCATACTAGGATTCACAATGTTTAGGAGAGACAGGGTAGGAAGGAAAAGAGGGGGAGTGGTGTTTTATGTGAAGGAAAGCATAAAAGCAATAGAAATAGAGGGAATTCAGGAGAGGGCAGATGTGCTGTGGGACCCTAGAGTTGGGTAATTGAGTCACTATTCGGAGAGGAGTGATCTACAGGTCACCAGCACAGCGGGAGGACTTAGGAAGGGGAAATGTTAGCGGAAATTAGCAAAATGACTAAGAAGAGGGAGGTGTTGCTGGTGGGAGACTTCAATCTACTGGATGTAGACTTTATCATTCCTGCGACAGCCTTGGTTAGGAGTAACAAAATCTTGGGCTCCGTGAAGAGGGTGTTTCTCAGGCAACTAGTCAGTGAACCCACTCGTGATGGGGCAATACTGAACCTAGTGCTTACAAACAAATGGTGTTGCAGATGTCAAGGTGGGAAGTCATCTGGGACCAGTGATCATCATGCAGTGTGGTTCAACATAACAACTACTGCAGAATCCAACCACACAGTGGAGACAGTCCTGGACTTCAGATGGGCTGATTTTATAAAGATGGGGGGAGTGTCTCAGGAATGACAGGACCTAGAGGAGCGAAGGAAAAGTGGGCCATACAAAAAGAGGGCATAGTGAAGGCAACAAACCTCTGTGTCAAGCAGGTAAGCAAAGGTAAAAGGAGGAGACCTCTGTGGTTCTCAAAAGATGTAGAAGAAAAGGTAAAGGCTAAAAAAGTAGCATTCAGAAGGTATAAGGGGACCCAGAGGGAAGAGGATAGGGAAGTGTATCTGGTAAAACTATGGGAGGCAGACAAACCAGTAAGAAGCGCAAAGGCACAAACTGTGGAAAGAACAGCACAGGAAGTAACAAAAGGGGACAAGACATTTTTAGGTATGTAAGTGACAAAAGGAAGACCAAGGGAGGGATTGTAAGGTTAAGAGGGGAAGGGGTGACTGTGCAGATGGGGATCAGGAAAAGGCAAACATCTTAATCAAATATTTCTGCTCAGTATTCACTATAGAAGGGGAGGAGGAAGGACCTCAAAAAGGAACTAGAAGATTTGAGGGAAGGGAAGTGGACACCAGTCTGTTTTCTGAGGAGAAAGTCTGGAAAGCACTCGCTAATCTGAAGGTGGACAAATCTATGGGGCCAGATGAAATACATCCAAGGATGCTGAGGGAGCTCAGGGAGGTACTAGCCACACCTCTGACAGACATCTTTAACAGGTCACTGGAGATCAGCGTGGTCCCGAGAAAGGCAGCGGTAGTCCTACTTCACAAAAGTGTTCGTAGGGAGGAGGTGGGCAATTATAGGCCTGTCAGCCAGACACTGGTGGTAGGTAAGCTAATGGAAAGTATCAAAGGAAAGGATTGTGGAACACCTTGAATCCAGTGGATTATAGCATCCAAGCAAGCACGGGCTCACAGAAGGAAGGTCATGTAAGCAAAGCTGATAGATTTCTTCAACTGGGTGACCAAGGAGTTGGATCAGAGAGAGTGGTAGATGTGGTCTACCAGAATTTTAGCAAGGCTTTCGACACTATTCCCCACAGGAGACTGGTAAGCAAGTTGGGAGAGCTTGGGGGTAGGTAATAAGGTAGTAACCTTGGTAAAATAACTGGCTGACGGACAAGACACAAATGGTAGTGGTGAGTGGCATTCTCTCTGAGGAAGGGCTGGTGACCAGCAAGGTACCTTAGGGGTCAGTGCTGGTTCTTTTCAATGTCTTTATAAGTGACATAGCAGAGGAACTGGAAGGAAAGGTCTGCCTCTTTGCAGATGATACCAAGATCTGCAACAGGTGGACACTCTGGAGGTGGAAAAGTTGGGTAGGGATCTGAAAAGACTGGAGGAGTGGTCTAGGGTCTGGTAGTTGAGATTTAATGCAAAAAAAGTGCAAAATAATGCACTTGGGACATAAATGTCCAGAAGCAGAATACAAAATGGGCAGGTTGATACTGACAAAGACCAAGCAGGAAAGGGACCTAGGAATAATCGTATTGAAAGATGACCTAAAGGTGGCCAGGCAATGTGACAAGGCAGTTGCAAGGGCGAGTGGGATGCTGAGGTGCATAGGGAAGGGTATCACCAGCAGGAAGAGTGAGGTGGTGCTGCCCCATACAAATCACTGGTAAGACCTCACATGGAATACTGTGTCTATTTCTGCAGACCACATCTCAGGAAGAACACAGACAGAGTGGAGGCAGTTCAGAGAAGGGCTACCAAAATGATGCAGGGTCTGCATCAAAAGCCCTATGAGGAGAGGCTAAAGGAGCTAAATATGTACACCCTGGAGGAGAGAAGGGAGAGTGGGGATACAACAGAGGTTAATAAAGTATAGACTGGGAGTATTTTTCAGATAAAAGGGTGCTCTAGAACTTAGGGCATGATATGAAGTTCGGGGGAGGAATTCAGAAGGGATGTGAGGAAGTATTTCTTCACAGAAAGGGTAGTAGATCCCTGGAACAGCATTACAGCGGAGAAGTTCAAAAATGCTTGGGACAGGCACAAGGTAATTTAATTGCAGGGACAAGGAAGTGAGGGTAAGAGTAGACTTGGTAGATCAAGGGTGATCTACAGAAAAAAAAATAAAGACAATATGGGTGGACTGGGTGGGCCAAGCGTCTCTTATCTGCCATCACATTCTATGTTTCTATGTTACTTGCCCAAAAAACACTTGAGGGGACTAGCGTCCCTTTAAAAAGGAATTCCATCTCAGTTGTACAGATATTTAAAACTGTCTCATCAGAAAGACCTCAATCAACCTTTATTTCATAATTGAAATTTATGTATAGGTAATAAACCCTTTTACTACATGCCTGGAAAGAAACTCCACTTGTAAAAATAGTAGATATGACGTGTAACAATATTTTAATCTCATTTTTTGATTTTCAATCAAAACTTGTTTTTTTTTTCCAATTCATTTTTGCAATATGGTCCAATTAAACAGTGTTTGCAACAATTCTTAGGTGCTCCACTTTGGGCAACCATGGCAGGTTTATTATTTTACAAACTGTTCTTCCTTTCCCTACAGTCCCGACCCCTCTTTCACTTATATCAGGAAACAAATATATTGGGCAAATACTTCCTCAACAGCTTTTTATTTGGCTAATGTTTTGCAATTGGATCGTACTTCTAGCTACTGGATGCAAATTTTGATCTGATCTGTATAAATATATAAAGCAAGACCGACTCTGCTTAGTACAATTCAATGTCCTTCATAACTTATATTACACTCCGCAAAAGTTATTTCAGATGGGTATAATATCTCTGACTTGTTCTTTTTGTGCCAGGGAAGATGGCACAATATTACATGCACTATGGACATGTCTGCAGATTAAGGCTTTCTGGGATTCAATTCAACAATTTCTAGTTCCTTTTTGTGATCTCTACAACTATTTTATTGTGGATATTTGTATCCTGGGTGACTATGACTTTATAACGACTGATATGGACAAGGCATATTTGGCAATGGTATCAGCCATAGCTAAATTACTTATCCTGCATCATTGGTAAGCAACATCATTGACCTCACAGACTGAATGAGTGAAGGAAATACTTAATGCCTTAAACACAGAACAGTCCATAGTCTCAGCTTACCATGCCCTTCATAAATATAACACTCGCTGGCTATTCGTTTTACCTTTTTTTAGTGAGAGATGGTTAATCGGGAGTGTTACGTCTTTTCTTTTTGGTTTTTCTGAGTTTCTTGAATATGGGATCTGTGTTTATTAATATTCTCAGCCAGATGTCTAGGCATTTCATTCAGCTGCTTTACATGACCCTGCACGGGGAGGGGGTAGTAGGCCATTGGTTTGGGGTAGAGTTGGTTTTATTCTCATTCTTTTTCTGGTTTTATTATTGTTACTGTTATGTTTGTGTACTGTAGATATATATTGTTGAATTTGATTTTATCCATCTTTGAATATGCTTTTTTTTTCTATTTAATAAAAGTTTACTTAATTGCAAAAAAAAGGAACTCCATGCACTGGTCACATAAGAAGATTCATACATTCTTTGAAACTTCAAAAAGGAAAGCAGAACTAACTTGGAACAATCTTGTCATTCCCCCAAGTTCTTTTTTTTTTCCACGTCTTTTACTGTTGACTTTAAGAGAGATCGTTTTTCATAAACTCACTCTTTTTAGCAGTTGGGTTTGGGAATGCAGTCAGCACAAGATGTACTGTGTAGGTTTGCCTTGGTACTGTACTGTACCTTGAAATATTATAGTGGCACTTGAGTAGGCTGTTTAATGTTCATCGCCAAACTTTACACCTTAATAGCTTTGTCCCAATTCAATGGAATTACAACAACTTTTGTATGAACAATCTGGAGGCAAGATGGCTTGATTTGTCAAGTTTTGTTGCAGTCAGATGTGCAGATTCTGAGATCTGGATAGTGTGCTTTAAGGGAAAATCAGGCATTTTTGCTGTTTTTGTCATCACCTGCAGCCTAGATGGTTTGAAATTTTGGTCTGAAATTGTCATGGTACAAAGGACTTGCTCCAGAATGGCCTTTCAGAATGGAGAGTGGAGCCTTTCATTGGTTTGGTGCAAAAATACTAATTTGTTTCCATGTTATAAAGATTTGAAATTTCAGTTCTGAGCGTGCTCAGTAGGGTGTTTTAGATAGCCATTTGATACCCTACCGAGCATGCTCAGAACCAAAATTCCAGATCCTTATAACTCGGGAACAGATTAATATCTTCATCTAACCAACAAAATGCACCATTCTGGGGGCGAGCCCCTTCTACCCTGATAATTTCAGATCAAAATTCTTAACTGTCTGGGCTGAAGGTGATGACAAACAAAAACAGCCAAAAAAACAGATTTTTCCTAAAAATGCACTATGTGGATCTTGGAATCTGCACATCAGACTGAAATGACACTTGGCAAATCAAGACGCCCTGCCCTCCAGACTGCGCTTTCAAAATTTCATACAATTCCACTGAATGGAGCGAAGCTATTAATATACTGTATTTATACAAGTATATATGTCTGCATTCAGTATCATAGTGCCGCAGTAGTAACACTATAGTTAGGGTTGAGTAGGCTGTTTCATTTTAAACCCCTAACTTTGCACCTTAATAGCTTTGCCCCGTTCAATGGAACTGAAATACATTTTGTGTGCTTATTTTGGGGGGGAGGGAGGTCTCTTGAGTTGCCAAGTTTTGTTTCAGTCAAATGTGGGAATTCTGAGATCCAGACAGTGCGCTTTTAGGGAAAATTGGGGTCTTTGCTATTTTTGTCATTGCCTGCAGGCCAGAAGGTTTGGAACTTTGGCCTGAAATTTTCAGGGTAGAAAGGGCTTGCCCCAGAATGGTGCCTTTCATTGGTTTGGTGAAGAAAATATTAATCCAGTCCCAAGTTATAAGGATCAGAACCAACATGTCAAAACCATTTATAACTTGAGAATGGACAAATATTTCACCAAACAATGAAAAACATCATTCAGGGCAGAATCACTACCTGAAATGTCAGGCCAATCAAACCATCTAGCTGTACATGATGACAAAAAAAAAAAAAAAAAACAGAACCACCCAATTTTTCCTAAAATGCAATATCTGGATCTCAGAATCTGCACATCTGACTGGAACAAAACTTACAAATAAAGACATCTTGCCCCCCAGACTGCACATGCACAATTTAACTACAATTCCATTGAACAGGGGTGAAGCTATTAAAATATATATATTTATAGTCTATATATTTACATACAGTATTATGGTGGCGCGGTAGTGCCACTATAGTTAGGGTTAAGCTGTAGGCTGTTTAATGTTAAAACCCCAACTTTACACCTTAATAGCTTTGCCCCTATTCAACGGACTTGCATGAAATTTTGCACATGCACTCTGGGCGGCAGGGACTCTTGATTTGCCAAGCTTCATTCCGGTCACATGTGCAGAAAGATTCTAAGATCTGGACAGTAAATTTTTAGGAAAAAAAATCAGGATTTTTTTTTTTTTTTTGTCATCGCCTACAGCCCAGATGGTTTGGAAGTTTGATCTGAAATTTATAGGGTAGAAAGGGTCTGAACCAGAATGGTGCCTTTCATTAGTTTGGTAAAAATATCAATGCATTTCCATGTTGTAAGTAGTTAATATTAAGATTCTGAGCATGTTCAGTAGGGTCTTTTGGATAGATGTTTGATACCCTATTGGCATGCTCAGAACTGAAATTAAATTTAATTAATTTCATTAAATTTAACCAAAACTAATCTAGAAGGTAGTCAGCGGCTACTGGTATAAGAACACTAAAAAATAAATCTTCATTTTTGCCAATTATCTCAAAGTGTTTCACATATCATGACAGGCCGCAAATTCTGGGTATGAGAAATCTGCGCAACAGCGGCAATCATAATACAGTAACAAGAAATTTGCACCCCTCCACACACACACACACACACACACACACACATATATAAACAATGTGACATACTGGTACTCCTCTCAAATGGTAAGTTTCTCATATACAATGAAAAATCCACTAAGGCTAACATTATTGCTGAACACCATACAAAGTGAAATTTAAGTATAGCTACAAAAAAAGAAAAAAAATTGCATTTTGGCACTATTCATCTGAAGAAGAACACACTTTGGGAGCTGATTATATAAATCTCAATTGCATAACCATCCTGTTACTAAATTCGAAACTGATAGGTTCATAGGGGTAATTTGAGTTCAGGAGGCCACAGCCTTTTGTGAACTCGCCACCATATTTATTGGTGGAAATGGTATTTAGCAAGTCCCATATGGTTATCTAGTCTTAATTTAAAAGATTTCATGTTCTCGCTTTCTACTATACTTCTTGGGAGAGCATTCCATGATTATACAATTCTTTGTGTGTAATAATGATGCCTTTTGTAAGTACAGTTTACATCACCCTTTAATTTAATTTGGTGAGTTCTTGTAATATTTGGACCTTTATGCCCAGCTAGTCCAATGGTTTCCATAAGGAATTCATTTTGCACAGCTTTATAGGTGAGTCAGAAATCCCCTCTGAGTCTCCTATATTCCATAGAGTATAGATGTAGTTGTTGTAGCCTTCTACCATAATCTAAATTTTCCATATTATGGACTCGTTTGGTAATTTTCCTCTGAACTTCCTCTGCTAGTTTGTCTTCTCTGACTGCAGAAGGAGCACATAACGATGCACAGTAATCCAAGTAAGGCCTTACCAGGCTGGTATACAGCGGTATTAAAACTTCAGGGGCCCTGCTCTTTATATTTTTAAGAATGCATCTGACAATTCTATTATTTTTTGACAGTAGCATTTGTGTGGGAATCAAATTTTAGTTTATTTATAGCTACTCCCAAATCATTTTTGATGTCTGTCACGTTTAGATGAACCAGTAGCAATAATCTATGAATAAAAACAGAAAAATTGACTGAAACAGTACAAGTATAAAATATAACATTCCTGTGACTGATCCCAGGTTGGAAAAATCAAGAAGATAACTTACCGTTTAACTTCATTACAGTGCTTACCGTGCTGCTTGCAAGTCGGAGTCAGAAGTTGTACAGTACTTGTATGACTAACACTCAGACATTCACATACAAAACAAAATTGTATTTCATGCTTTTGAAAATTATGAATGGGTCAGTATTAATAGCTTACTGCACTTCTAAGTTACTATATTTCACAGCAGGTTAAGATCGTGTCATTACCTACGTGATGCGAAACTGAAATGGATGTTGCCAGCACTTTGTTCTAGGCAAGTTCTAAACTCAAAAAAAGGGTAAAACTTGTGGTACTGTTATTAGTAGCCATAGATACCATTCTTCTTAGCTGCAAATACATAGGTCCCCTGAAATCAATCTTGGTATCACTGATCAGCAGCCAATCCTGAGCACTGCCTTGCAACCAGAAGGTGGGTAGGGACATTCTTAAGGACTAGGCCATTGAGTGGTCCCCTGCGCTGCAGCCCCCCCCACCGCGAAGGATGTAGGAGTCTGCCCAGTGACATCAGCCTAATGAGGTAGTCATCAGCCAACCACTCTGCTCCTCTGATGACTCAGGGGACCCTTACCCAGGTAAGCCTGTTGGTGGCTGCATTATAGGGTGATTGTACTTGGGAGGCCAGCTAAGGGTGTCAGTGGGCTTAGGGGCTTGCTGTTGTTGTCCCCTTGTCTTTAAGTATGGAGGTGTTTGTTCTTAACTAATACATGATTTTAGTGTGTTTCTGGGTAGTAGGGATTGTAGGTAAATTGTTGCTAGATGCTAGAGTGATTCAGGGTTCAGTAGCCTACTGTTAAGTAGTTGATAGATACAGTAGGGTGTAGGGACTTTCTGTAAAAAGCCTGCTAGGTATTGGTGAGCTTCAGGGGTTTAAGGGCATATGGTTACTGGGTGGTAGTAGGATAGCCCAATTGGGTCGGGGGCAAAGAAAAAAGGGACAGACTAAAAGAACAGGGAAAAGAAAATGTGGAGAGTGATGCAATGCAGTGGTTGTGAGATGGTAGTCTACAGGGAGATCTTCTGGAGGTCTCGTGTTGTCCCATCTCTGTCCACCTCTCTGGGTGGAGGAAACAGGTCTCAAGGCTCCAAACAGCACTGGCAGATAGTTAGAAGACTATCACAAGACTCAAAGTCACATTGGCAAGGAGTCAGAAAACCATCTCTCCCACCCAGGGAGCACCTAGCCAGACACCACTACCTCAAAGGATGCCAAAAGGAAGAAGCGGTTGGACTAAGGTGGACTCAAGCAGCGCAGGGGTGGTAGGATTGGGAAGGCTGCAGAGGGCACTTACCAGGCACACTCCTCATCCAGTGCCACTAAGAAACTCCTATGCCATTCTGTCAGAGCGGGACTGCCATGAAGGGGCACCCGATGTGGTGGACAGAGAGGATGTGGGGGAACGTCCAAAAGGAGTCCCCAGCAAGGTGGAAGGAGACCCCCAGAGAAGGAGGAAGCAACTTCTAGTGGGGGGCTCTATCATCAGGGGAATAGAGTAGAGGGAAAGTGAATAGAGAGGGAGGTTAAATGCCTACCTGGCACATTGGCAAGGAGGGATGGAAAGCATATTCAGTGGATCGCAAGGGCTATGGGAAGGAAGGTGGAACTGGACATCAGTGTCCACCTGGAAAAGAATGACCTAGCTCTGAAAGGGACAGGGGCAGTGCAGGAGCAGTTTAGGGACCTGGGGAAGGGTCTTAGGCAGGTAGCATGCACTGCAGCCTTTACTGTCATGTTGCCTGTCAACAACAGGGGGAAGGATGGGGAGCTCCACACTAAGGCCTTCAACTCATGTTGAAGGAATGGTGCAGACAGGAGGGGCATGGCTACATTGGGGACTGGGGCCCCACCTGGGGGATCAAAGCTTCTACCGGGGCGATGGCCCGCATCCATCCAGAAAGGGAGCCTCAGTCCTCAGTAGATGGTTTCAGTGTTATTTCAACAGACATTTAAACTAGCCAAGGGGGGTGGAAAGCAAGGGGGTGGCAGAAACTGCCCCCCAGGCTGTGATGGAGGGTAGAGAATTTCTTGGGGAAAGGATTCCCACCAAAATGAAGGGCATCCAAGGGTGCAAGGGAGCAGCACTGGAGGAAAGGGAGAAGAAACGCAAGCAGTATGCAAAAGAGAAAAGGGGGGGAGCAACTAGACAACATGAGAAAGGGAAACAGTGGGCCTAACAAAATCTGGACAGCCATGTGTGCCAATGCTACAAGTCTGGGAAATAAAACACCAGACCTGGAGGCCACCATGGCTGAGGCAGGCCTGGATACTGTGGCCATTATTGAAACATGGTGCACAAACAACCATGACTGGGAAATGGTCATAGCTGGCCACAAAATGTTTAGAAGGGACAGGGTAGGTAGGAAGGAAAGGTTGGGGAGTGCTGCTTCATGTTAAGGAAAGCATCAAAGCGATGGAAGTACAGGGAGGAGAGTTGGGATCGAGATGCTGTGGGTCAACCTCGAGTCTGAAAACAGGGCCAACATTCACATGAGAGTGGTATACAGGCCTCTGACACAGGGAGAGGACATAGACAAAGAGATGTTGGAAGACATGAGCAAAATGGCTAAGAAGGGGGAGGAGATGTACCAGTTAAGGCAGAAGGACGCAGGGAGGGTAATCAGAATAGCAAAGGCACAAACTGAGGAAAAGATAGCCAACTCAGTTAAGAAAGGGAATAAAACCTTTTATAGGTATATCAGGGAGCGTAGAAAGACAAAGGGAGGGATAGTGAGGCTGAACAGAATGGATGGTGTGGGCAGAGAGTGACAGTGAAAAAGCAGGATACTGAATGAATACTTCTGTTCAGTATTCACAAAAGAGGAAGTGGGGAAGTGCCTAATCCAATTAACAGAAGCACTTGGGGTTGATCCCAGTCCTTTCACAGAAGAAAGGGTTCTGAAAGAACTCCTAAAACTGAAGGTGGACAAAGCAATGGGGCCAGATGGAATTCACCCCAGAATTCTAAAAGAATTAAGCAGAGAACTAGTGACACCACTGACTACTCTTTATAACAAATCATGGGAGGATGGTGTGGTACCTGAGGACTGGAAGAAGGCTGATGTGATTCCCCTTCACAAAAGTGGGAGCAAGACAGAGGCAGGAAACTACAGACCTGTCAGTTTGACCTCTGTGGTAGGGAAAGTGATGGAATCACTTCTGAAGGAAAAAACTGTTGAGTACCTAGAGGCCAGTGGGGCACAGGACCCAAGGCAGCATTGGTTCACAGCGGGAAGGTAATGTCAGACAAATCTAATTGATTTCTTTGACTGGGTGACCAAAGTATTAGACCAGGGAGGGATGTGGACATGGCCTACCCAGACTTTTAGCAAGGCATTTGACACAGTCCCACACAAAAGATTAATAGTCAAATTAACCAGCCTGGGAGTGGGTCCCAGGGTGGTAGCCTGGATAAAACATTGGCTGAACAACAGGACACAGAAGGTAATTGTAAATGGAGTCCACTCTGAAGAAAGAGGGGTTACTAGTGGGGTACCGCAGGGTTCAGTAATGGGTCCAGTCCTTTTTAATGTCTTTATAAGTGACATTGTAGAGGGACTGGAAGGAAAAGTATGCCTCTTTGCAGATGACACAAAGATCTGCAACAGGGTTGATACACAAGGAGGCTGGAAAGGATGAGAAGGGACTTGGCAAGGTTGGAGGAATGGCCAGAAGTATGGCAGCTTGGATTTAATGCAAAGAAGTGTAAAGTAATGCACCTGGGAAACAAAACCCAGGGAAGATTACACAATGGGGGAGGTAATAACAACAAAAATGAAAGGGACCTGGGGATAATCACATCAGATGACTTCCTAAGATTGGCAAGCAATGTGAGGCATGTAGGGAGGGCTGGGGGGATACTGAGATGTATAGGGAGAGGCATCACCGGCAGAAAACAGGAAGTTGTTATCTTCCTGTACAGACAGTTGGTGAGACCCCATCTGGAGTACTGTGTCCAGTTCTGGAGACCCCGTCTCCGCAAGGACATAGACAGGATGGAGGCAGTTCAGAGGAGGGCAACCAAAATGAAGCAGGGTCTGCAAGAGAAGTCATACGAGGAGAGACTAAAGGAGCTTAATATGTATACCCTTGAGGAAAGGGGGGAACATGATAGAAAGGTTCAAGTACCTCAGTGGAATTAACAAAGTCCAAGAGAGTAGCATCTTTCAGAAAAAGAGATGTGCAAGAACAAGGGGACACAATTTGAAGATAGAGGGGGGACGGCTCAGGGGAAATGTGAGGAAGTATTTTTTCAGAGAGAAGGTGGTGGACGCATGGAACAGCCTTCCTGAGAACGTTGTGGGGTCTAAAACTGTGGGAGAATTCAAGAATGCATGGGACAGACATAAGGCAATTTTTGTGGGGGGTAGGGAAAAATAGGCTGTTGGTTAAATAGGATCTGCAGCTTATCCTCTAGGTAGGGAAATGGGCAGACTAGGTGGGCCAAGCGGTCCTTCTCTGCCATCAAAGTCTATGTTTCTATGGTCCTGGATTTCAGAAGGGCTGACTTTACAAATGTAACCCCCCCCTACCAATGGGGGTTCCTAAAATGTCTTCCTGGGCTTGCTTAATGTCCCCTGCCAGGCTGGTGTTCTGTGTCTAAAACAGGTTTGAATATGCCTTCATGAGAGTGCCCTGTTAACCTCCATGCCTGTTTCTTTGAGAGTTATCTATTTCGTAGGATATAATTAATCTGGATGGGGGCCGAGTGGTTTCAGGCTCAAGTCCCGCCCGGACTGTGATACAGCTGCTTTATTCTGCCATTGCTAAGTGTGCAGAGGGAGCCCTTTTAGGATCTGGAATGTTTGCTGATTATCTGCTTTAATAATTATACAGTAGAAGCCATTTAGACGGGATGCACTTAAGCAGGACGATCGCTTAAGTGGGACATCTCTGGTGGCCAGATTTCTTATAGTGCTAAATATAGTTGTTACTTTTCATTTAAATGGGACCCCATTAAACAGGAGTGCCGCTTTAATGAGACACATGACTGCTGAATCAAAGCAGATTATAGCCAACTACCATGACATCACAGTGGCATTTTCTGCATACATTAGTCACGTAATTGTCATGTAATTAGCTGTAATCTGCCGTAATGAGCAGACAATGGTTAACAACATTTTCTCAGATCAGTTCTGTAACTTCTTCTAACAGCTTTTCCACGTGTTAATTTCAAGGCCAGTGAAAGATGCATCTCCCCCACCACCACCACCACCGCCGCACTCCCAAGAGAGGCGTCGAGCACCATGAATTGTCTCGTTCTCTCTGTGTGCAATCATCAGCTGTCTTGAGCCTGTCTCCGGGATCTGTGCCCTGCCTGTACCCTCGAGAGACACAGAGAGCCTGCAACAGTGAGCGACATGCACCTGCTCTCCCCATCCAGTGGTCCCAACGGATGCATCCCCCCCCCACCACATTCCCAACAGAGGCCCCGAGCCCCAAAAGCACCATGAGTTGTAGTCCTTTTACCTGTCTTGTTCTCTCTCTCTGGGCTCTCTCCATCCAGCGGTCCCAATGGGTGACTGCAGAACAGAGAGTACTCCTCGAAACTGGGTGATTGAAGCAAAGCCCAAGCAGACAGATGAACAGCAGATAAGCGCGGATAAGTGTAAGTTCTTCACTCGTAACATCCCGTTCTTCACTTGCAACATCCCCCATTTCCCAATTCCAGGACCTCACACCAAAAAGCCAACTTCGGTTTTCTAGGACGGCCGCTTAAGTGGGACAATTAGCATTCCACCCAGCCATTCCACTTAAGCGGCTTCTACTGTAATACAGAAGTTTGTCTAACCTGCCTTCCTTTGCCGCATGGACTTTCTGCTTAGAGCCACCATTTTGGTTCTGGAATGCCAGTTTGGAACAATCGGTACCTCAGGGGACCTTAAAATGGAGACTGTCCCCAGAGGTCTTGTGGGAGTGAATTTCTGTAGGAATTGTAGTTTTTACTGTTTGGCGCCTAAATGGACCTGGAGGGAGAGCTCTTTCTGTGACTGACTGATGGATCAACCAACCAAACCTTTTAGATCACTGGGAAATCCCAGAGCTGCCTGCAGCAATGTGTCAGTCGAGAGTTGGAGTTTGGAGAGTGAACAATTTGAGCAATTCGAGCAGCTGCTCTTGCGTGGTAGCGCAGGGATTCGGCGGGAAGGCTATGTCTGGCCTGCCTGCTACCATCTTCCAGTGTGAAGAAGCCTGCAAATTGAATCGGACTATATCCAAATCTGTTCTTGAGACCTGAATTCTGAATTGAGAGAAAGAGTGAATTTCACCCAAGTATGGACCGAAGACTTGCTCCAGAAGCAATCGGCCTGTCAGGTACCGAATAGAGTCGCAGAACGAAAGGTTTGCGCAGATATCCTATAATATTGCAAATGGACTTCATCCATGCTGTGGCTGAATATTTGTTTACTTATAAATGTGCTGGATGTGTCGTGAGGGTCGTGATTGGTTCCCTACTTTCAAGTGTTATGCTAGCTGGAAGCTGCTCTAGCATTGTTGCAGACTTAAATCTGAGCTTTCTACCAAGTCTAGGCCTCACCATCTAGGCCTAGACTGCCGCTCCCACCACAGAGACTCTTGCGACGAAAGACCCGCCTGGGGATTCGGCTCCCTGCTCAACACCACCGAACAGGATCGACAACCACGGTACGTCGTGTGGGTCCTGCTTCCTCTGGCCAGTCAGAACAACATCCCGAGGTCTTCATCTCGTCAGTCCTGCCTCCTGGTCTGGGTAGCGTGAATAAGCAGCAATGTAGCTCCCTGCAACAAAGCTGCAATCATTGTGTGTCTTCTGATTTTACTGTTTGGGTTGATCACAATAGATTGAGCCATCCGGCTCCAGAAAACAAATTTGTGTTGAAGTGCATGTTGCTTTTCTTTCCTAAGGGCTGAAACAACAGCTGCAAAGCTGGCCTACCCCAGGCAACGCTTCAGACTAGCCTGAATAACAACTGGGTACCCAGAGTGTGTGTGTGACTATGCCAGAGGGACTCTTAGTGCATGCATGCTTAACCTGACTAAATCAGATCTGAAATCAAATGCTAGATTGCTTCCTCACCCTTGTTCATGTCCCTTGAATAAAAATCAGATTCTATTCTTTCTGCATTTAACTTGGCTAGTGTGTACCTTTGTGGAGGGGATACTGTATTGCCATTGAACTGTTCTATTGCAGGTCTTGTTTTACAGCGGGTCTCCAGGGCCACTGCAGCTGATCCAGCCCTGGTGGTAAGTGTACCAAGCATGGGTTCAATATTGTATTCCTACGTCATATGTGATTGTTTATCTGCTGACCTGTGTAAGACACTAGAGGGGT
This sequence comes from Neoceratodus forsteri, assembly GCA_016271365.2. NCBI lineage: Eukaryota > Metazoa > Chordata > Ceratodontiformes > Ceratodontidae > Neoceratodus > Neoceratodus forsteri. The sequence goes on from JADMNL010000024.1 coordinate 213,525,937, forward strand.
TAGAGGGGGGTATTAGTGTCCCGGAGGGCTATACCCATAGAAGCTTCGCTACCCATAAATCAACCGTCCGGGTGGAGGCATTCATGCACTGAGCTCAGGCCCCTCAACCTGCGCCTAGTCATGCAGGCAGGGGTAGTACCCCGTGGGATAGCACCACCTAGGGGTTACATCTTGGAGGCACTTCTGGGATTGCACCCTCTAGTGGTCAGAAGTGGGGACTACAACCCAGAGATATAAATTTTGTCAGAAATGGAGGCGCTTTACTATGCCCAAGCTTAAAATTGCCTCACATAAGCTAGTTGTGCATCGCATGATGGGGGGAGTGAGGCTGAGGAGGCAGATCCCCAACATGCCATACTACTATTGGATATCCCTTTAGGAACTACTAATGATACTATTGTAGAAACCATAGAGAAAGTGAAGTGTTTGGGGAAGGTTGAAGTGAGGGGGCGAGAGTCGGATCTGTTTAATCAAACCATGGTGGCCCTCCTCTCGTGGAGCCTCCCTATAGACCCTGAAAAAGTATCCCTTGTTAACCTGCCCGAGGGGTCCCAGGAGGGGTGGCGAGTTATCCATTTGCACAGTGACCCGTCTTCACCTGGGGATCCCTGAAAGTAGAGGGGTTTAAGGACAAACTGTTAAGATTATTAGCTACTGAAGGGCGGACTGCCAAAGAATAGTTGAAAATGTTAAACATTTCAGAGGAGAATACTCCTTTACAGTCTCCCCCAGCATCTCAGTCTACCCCTAGAGCATCCCATGTGGTAGCATCCCCCATTGTGATACCGTCTGTACACCTAGACTCTTACCGCAGGCTCAAGCTATTTTCTGGTGCAGTCCTAGTACCTGTGGGAGAGGAGGATTTAGAAACCTGGATGGACTATGTTACCCCACTGGTCCAGGAGTGGCAATGTTCAGAGGGAGAAAAAGAGAGAGAGAGAGAGACACTTATGGAAAGCTTTAGGGGCCCTGCACTGGAGGCTATCCGCTTTCTTCGATCCACTAGCCCAGAAGCCACTGCAGCTGAGTACCTCTCTGCCCTGGATGGGGTGTTTAGCAACACAGAATCTAGGGAGGACTTGTTGTGGAAGTTTAAGTCCACCAAACAATGGAAGAATGAGACATTGTCCGTTTTCGTCACCCGAACTGAGCGGGCCTGCAGAGGGCCCATAGAAAAGGAGGGGTGCTGGCTAATGAACTGAATCGAGTCAGACTGGAACATATCCTAAAATCTGCTACATATTTTAGTGTGCTTATGCTGAAATTGAAATTCCTGGATTGTAAAGCCAACTCTCCTGAATATTGCTGGCTTATGAAGGAAATTCGAGAGACCGAGAATGACGAGGAGGGATAGGAGCCCTATGCTGGGGTTGCCAGTACCAGCCAAGTCGCTGACCAGCCTGAGGACAAGGTGATGATGTCAAACTTCAACAAGTAAGAGAACTGCTCAAAGAGATGAAGGCAATATGGGCTAACCAACAAGAAGCAGTTGAAGCTGCTAGGAGTTCGCACTCCTGCCAGACGTCAATAGAGACCCGAAGTGAGGCTTCGCCTGGGGGTCCACGCCATTGCCCCTAAACCCCTGGTTGAAACAAAATTAATGCAAGAAGTGAGAGAGTTGAGAGCCCTGGTGGGAGATCTCATTTGAGCCACGCATGGAGCTGATCATTGGAGAGACCATGAGGATGGGGAGAGTGAACCACAGCCCAAAGAGGACCTTTGAGCTCTTTCTAATCAATCCAAAGTGAGGGATGACCCTCCCCCTTCTCAAGATATCAAGGAACCAGTGTGTTATTATCATCATTGTGGGGAGGATGAACACACCCGGCCGAGCTGCACCCTCCCAGAGAACTTGCGAAACGTCTCCTCCCGGTTGTTAACTCTGGTTAGGCGAAGTAACATAAGGCCTCAGACGGGATCAATAAAAAAATTCTATTCCTCAAAAACTGCTGTGGGACAGACTGCCAAGCCCACTTCCCCAGACTGGTCCAAGGTGGTGGGTCCTTCTACTGAAACCACTGTGACTGTGAATGGTATCTCTGCTTGAGCTGTGTTAGATAGTGGGTCCCAAGTGACTACTGTATTTCAAGACTGGTATAACCAACATTTATCTGATGTCCCACTGCAGCCCCTTGAAGGCCTACATGTGCCGGGGCTGAGTAAAAAGTCCTACCCCTACCTAGGATATGTCCAGCTCTAGTTATCTTTCCCTACAGCTGTAGCAGGTGTAGATGAGCAAGTGGAGACCTTGGCTTTGGTGTGCCACCCCCATGGGGCTGTACAATGGTGTTCCCTTACTAATTGGTACCAACGCCTGTATATTCGGGTAGTTGGTTCAACTGTGTCAAGAGAAGCAAACCAAGTGAACAGGATGGGCCTTGCACATTCTAGCTTTAGTAAAGCGAGCCCATGAGTTGAGGAGACAGAGTAAGGAGATGGAGAAAAATGAACCTGTGGGGATAGTGTGGAAGAAAGATCCTGATTCTTTGGTGCTACCTCCCAACGCTCAATATACTATCTGTGGTGAAGTGCGCCTCAAGATAGATGTGAAGAACAAAATCCTTATGCTGGACATGGCAGAGGAAGGAAAGCTGCCCGAAGGACTGTTGGTCAAGCCCAGTATTTTACCAGCCAGAGCTCATGCCTATGCCCGACGGGTGGTGGTACAGGTGCAGAATATGTCTGATCAAGAAATTTGAGTTAAATCGGGGGTGTACTCTAGCCACTGTGTACTGTGTGGACACTGCCGTGTTGCCCAGCAGGAAGTGCCCTGTTGAGAGAGATGTAGTGACACCTGATCTGTTTGATTTCAGGGAGTCTCCTCCACCTGCAGAATGGAAAACCAAGATCAGCCAGAAGCTCTCCCAGAGGAACCAAGCATTTTCTTTGGAGGAATGGGACATGGGCTGTGTCGCCGAGGCTGAACATCATATTCGATTACATGACAATAGACCATTCAGAGAGAGATCCCGCCGCCTTGCCCCAGCTGATATACATGACATACGGAGGCACCTTCAAGAGATGTTGGCCGCAGGGATCATCCAAGGGTTGAGAAGTCCTTATGCCTCTCTGATTGTGGTAGTACACGAGAAAAACAGATCAGTAAGACTCTGCGTAGACTACCGGATTCTGAATCGAAGGACGGTGCCGGATCAGTAAACCATGCCCTGCATCCAAGATGCTCTTGACTGCCTTAATGGAAGCCAGTGGTTTTCAGTGCTTGATTTACGGAGCGGGTACTATCAAATCCCGATGGCCCCATAGGACCATGAGAAGACAGCATTCATTTGTCCTTTGGGCTTCTACGAGTTCCTACGCATGCCTCAAGGTTTCTTGGGTGCACCCGCCACTTTCCACTGGCTGATGGAATGAGCTGTGGGGGACATGAACTTGATAGAATGCCTTGTCTACTTGGATGATGTCATTGCGTTTGGGCGAACCTTAGAAGAACATGAGGCTCGTTTGTTCAAGGTCCTTGATCATTTGGAGGATTTCAGACTGAAACTGTCTATAGATAAATGTCAATTCTTTAAACGTCTGTAAAATATGTTGGGCATATAGTACCAGCTGATGGAATTCAGACAGACACCAGCAAAGTAGAGTCTTTGACCACCTGGCCTCAGTCGAATAATTTAAAAGAGCTGCAGTGATTCTTGGGATTCTGCGGCTATCATCGCCGGTTCATAAAAGGACTATTCCAAAGTTATCTGCCCTTTGCTCAATCTCACTCGGGGCTATCCTCCACTAGCCAAAAGTACAAGAAATACTCCATCAAGGAGGAAGATAAGGTCTATTTCCAAACACATGAGCTCTTCGGAGCCGGGTGGACTCCTGAGTGTGAGGCTGCTTTTTATGAAATTATTCATCAACTCACCCATGCACCGGTGCTCGCATATGCTAACCCCACCAAACCCTTTGTACTGCACATGGATGCCAGCCTGAAGAGACTGGGGGCTGTTCTGTATCAAGAGTATGAAGAAGGCCTGTGCCCAGTGGCCTTTGCCAGTAGAAGCTTAACACCTTCCGAGCGGAATTACCCAGTTCACAAACTTGAATTTCTCACTCTCATATGGGCTGTGGTGGACCAATTTCACAAATATCTTTATGGGGCCAAAATCTTAGTAAAGACTGATAATAATCTGCTTACCTATGTCCAGACCTCAGCTAAACTAGACGCCACTGGGTACCAGTGGTTATCTATCCTTTCCACATGACTATGCAGTGGATTACCAACCTGGCCTGAACCACATCGACGCAGATGCCCTTTCAAGGAGGCCGAACCCCAATGAAAACTGGGTGAGGTTGTCTGAACATTCTATCAAAGCTTTGTGTCAGAAGTCTGATAAAGATGAACACCCTTTTGTGTACACTGTTGATTGTCTAGTCGACTGCCTGGGGCCCCCAGAAACCTGTGTCCCTGCAGCCTACTGCCATTTTGCATCATTAGACCTCAGTGCCTTACCTCAGTTTGACAGTGAAAATATCCAGTGGGCCCAAACCCAAGATCCCATGATTAAACCTGTGCTCAGTGACCTGCATGCTGGAAAAAATGTGTCTAAATTTCTTTCTTCTGACCCACGGACTGCATTATTGTTTAGAGAAGGCCCTAGACTTAAGTTACGTAATTGGCTTCTGTATCGAGAGACAGTAAACCGTCAAGGCCAACTGAATACACAGCTGTTGGTATTTCCCACAGCCTTCCAACATTTAGTACTTTGGGCCCTCCATAATCAAATGGAACATTTAGGTTGTGATCGGACCCTTGACCTGGCCCATTCCCGATTCTACTGGCAGAAGATGGGAGCTGATGGTGTGGCCTGTATTTGAACATGCAGTCGCTGCCTTCAAAGAAAAGCCCTGCCTCAAAGGGCTGCCCCACTGGTCAATATTTCCACCAGCACCCCCAAAGCTGGTCTGTATCAACTTTCTGTGTCTTGAGCCTGACCAAAAGAACATTGGGAATGTGCTAGTTGTGACAGATCATTTCACAAGGTATGCCCAGGCCTACCCCACCAAAGATCAGAAAACATCCACAGCGGCCAAGGTTCTGGTAAAGAAGTTCTTCATTCATTATGGCGCTCCTCAGAAGATTCACTCTGACCATTGGAAGAGACTCTGAAAGCTGACTGATAAAGGAAATGCTCCCTTTGTGGGGGATGAGAAAGTCCAGAACTACTCCTTACCACCCTCAAGGGGATCCACAACCTGAACAATTCAACAGGACACTCCTTGACATGTTGGGTACACTTCACCCTAAAGACAAGCCCAAGTGGAGCCAACAGATTAGCACTCTGGTACATGCCTATAATTGCACCAAAAGTGATGCTACCAGGTTTTCCCCTTACCGTCTAATGTTTGGCAGGGAAGCCTGGTTGCCTGTGGACATCTGTTTTGGGGTATCACCAGATGGAGTCCAAGCTGAAAATATATTCAGAAGTTAAAGGCCCAGCTAAATCATGCCTACTAACTGGCACAAACTATGGTGGCAAAAAAAAATCTTGCAAACAAAGAGAGGCATGACAACCGTGTGAAAGCTCAGGAGTTGTTACCTGGAGATCATGTGTTGTTGCGCAACTTGGGACTGCATGGAAAACATAAAATTGCTGACAGGTGGCATCATCTTCCACATATTATAGTTAGCAAACTGGATGACCTGCCATTATATAAAGTACGTCCTGAAAATGATCCTTGAGCTGTCAAGACCATGCATAGGAACCACCTGCTGCCCACTGGTCAAGTAAAAACAGGTTACTCACCTGTCACAGTAGTTCTAGGAGTGGTATATGTTGTTCATCCACACTTCTTGGCAGGTACCTTGCCGCTTTAAGATGTGCCGGAAAGTCTTCAAGCTGGCTCCTCCCACCCACCTGGGAGATATAATCCTCGGCTCCGCCATATGATGCCAGATCTAGCCTGCTGAAAGCCAGGTTGTGCGTCGAAGCCAGGCAGGTTGGGTGGGTCAGTGTGGATGAACAACATATACCACTTCTAGAACTACTGTTACAGGTGAATAACCTGTTTTTCTATGGACGTGGATATGTTGTTCAATCCACACTTCTTGGCAGACTCCTAGCAGTTCTCTAGGAGGAGGGAGGGAAGGCGCACACCCCCTACTTAGGGAACAGGGACTGGAGAACTGAGGTCCCAAAACCAGCATCCCAGCGTGTCTCGAGGTCATTCTGGTAATGGGAAATGAAAGTGTGTGCCGACTTCCAGGTAGCAGCCTTGCAGATTTCCTGGATAGGGATGTCACATCCCTAGAAGCAGCCACTGACGCAGCGGTATGTCGGGTGGAATGAGCCCTTAGCCCTATGGGAGGCTTTCTACCTGCCAACCTATAGCAGAGATCAATGCAAGATGTAATTCATCGAGCTATTGTCCGCTTAGCTGCAGGTCTGCCAGGTGCGGATTCAGCATAGGTGACAAACAGCTGGCAAACCTCTCCCCGAACTTTCACTGTACGCTCTTTGTAGTAGGTGAGCGCTCATCTCAGGTACAAAATATGCAGCCTGTACTCGGCCTCCAAGGTGTGCTAAGGGTAGAACACTGGCAGAGTCAACACTTGGTTCAGGTGAAACTCCGACACCACCTTCGGAAGAAATTTTGGGTAGGGGCACAAGACAACCTTGTCCCTATGGAAGACCAGTTAAGGAGACTCAATGGAGAGTGCCTGTAACTCCCAAATCCTTCTGGCTGACGTGATAGCCACCAAGAAGGCAGTCTTCCACGACAGGTGGGAGATATCACACCTGTGCATCGGTTTGAATGGCTTGCCTATGAGCTTAGCCAAAACCAGCAGTAGATCCCACAGAGGTGGAGGTTCATGCACTGGAGGGGATATGTGATCTAGGCCCTTGAAAAAGTGCCAGACCACCTTCTCCTGTGCCACCGACTGCTTCCCGGCCCACGCCTGGTAAGCAGAGATGGCTGCCAAGTGCACCTTGAGGGTTGTTGACTGAAGCCCCTGTTGAGAGGAACCACAGGTAGTCCAAAATGCTAGCCACCGGACAGGACGAGGGGTCCAACCCTTTGCCCTGATACCAGATTGAGAATCCCTTCCATTTGAAGGCATAGCATGTTCTAGTCGATTCTTTACGAGATGCCTCAACAACACTGAGAACCTAGGCCTGGAGCTCTAGCCGCTCAAGAACCAGGCCGTCAGGTGCAGGGATTGAAAGTCTTTGTGGAGTACCTTCCCCCGACTGACTGAAAGCAGGTCCGGGCATGCTGTTAGCCACCTCGGGAGCCTAAAGCTGAGGCTGAAGAAATCTGGATACCAGAACTAACGGGGCCAGTCTGGGGCTACCAGGATCACCTGCACCTTGTCCCTCCTGACCTTGAGGAGCACCTTGTGAATCAAGGGAAGTGGAGGGAAAGCGTAGAAGAGGCCTGGGGTCCACGGCCTCGAGAAGGCATCCCCTGCAGCGATCCCTGTTGAGGGGGGTGGGCATGATACAGCCCCAGCTTCGCATTCTCCCTGCAGGTGAACAGGTCCACTTGTGAAGTGCCCCAGTGGGAGAACAGATCTTGCACTACCTCCTGCAGGAGAGACCACTCATGAGATGCTTCGACCATCCGGCTGAGGGCATCGGCCAGACTGTTTGAGGCTTCTGCCACGTGAATGGCTAGTAGATCCGCCTCCAGGCTGAGCACAAGCGACCAGATGCAAAGAGCTTCCTTGCATAGGGGCAAGGAGTGCATCCCACCCTGTCTGTTGAGATAGTACCTGGTCATGGTGTTGTCAGTCTGGACTTGTACCACTTGACCCCGAATAAATGAAGCCAAGGTGGTCAGGGCAAGCCAGACCGCTCAGAGCTCCAGCAAGTTGATGTGGCATCGGAACTCCTGAGGGGACCAGAGCCTGTGGGCTCTGTGCTCCCCCAGATGGGCATCCCAACCCATCAGAGAGGTATCGGTCATCAGGATGACCGTCAGCTTGGGGCGGACAAATGGGATTCCCCCCTGTAGATGAGCTGGGACAAGTCACCATTGAAGGCCGTCCCAGATCTTCTGGGTCACGGTGATCAGCTAGTCTAGATGACCTGAGCGCTGAGACCACTGGCTAGCCAGACCCCACTGAAGGGGATGCATGTGCCAGTGAGCCCAATAGACCACACTGGTGCAGGCCACCATGTAACCCAGAAGGCGCAGAAAGTCCCGAGCAGGGTGAAATTGCCCAACCTGAAATGATTGGGCAAAGGAGAAAAGAACCTCGGCCCTGTCTGCTGGGAGCCAAGCTCTGGCTCGGAGACAGTACATCTCTGCCCTGATGAACTGGATCACCTGCAAAGGCACAAGTTCTGACTTGGCCTCGTTTATCAGAAGACCATGTTGTGAGCAAGCCTGGAGGGCCAAATCCCCTGGACTGCTTCACCTCCTGCCTGGAGGGGCTTGCTATCAGCCAGTAGTCCAGGTATGGGTAGACCTGGACCCCTCGGCACCTCAGGAGTGCTGCCACCACTGTGATGCATTTGGTGAAGGGGGTTGATGATACACCGAACGGCATGGCTCGGAACTTGTAGAGGGTTCCCCTCTGCCCAAAAGCGGAGGAACCAACAGTGGGACAGATGGATTGGGACATGAAAGAATGCATCCTGCAGAACCAGGGAGCAGAACCACATGCCCTGCTCCAGAGATGGTATTATCTGAGCCAGAGTTACCATCTAGAAGGTGCGTGGCCTGAGAAACCTGTTTAGGTTGTGCAGATCTAGAATGGGGTGCCAGCCTCCCCATCCATTTTGGGACCAGGAAGTACCTGGATACAAACCCTGGGTTTGGAGGAGGATCTGCCACCCTGCAGATGACCTCCTTGCAGAGGAGCTAAATGATGTCATCTCGAAGAGCCGACTGGGAGGCAACGGACCCTGTAGCCCCCTTTGGGGCATGGGTTCGGCAGGGAGGGGCCTTCTTGAATTCCAGAGGCAAACCCCGACCGACCACTTCCAGCACCCAGTGGTCCGTGGTGATAGTGGACCAGGCAGAAAGGAAGTGGTGGAGCCAACCCCCCACGGGAGGACCCAGGGGAGATATGACAGGGTTGGGGTGGCACCCCTCAACCTGTCACTGGGCAGACTTGGAGGAGGAGGATCCGACCGAGGGGCCGCCAGGTCCTTTCCCTCCGGGCTTCCGGTCTTGGCTCTGGGACACCAAGATTGAGCCTGCTGGCCCTGCTGCTGATCTGGTCTGGCCGCAGGAGCGGAGGGATGAAAGGGCTTACACTTCTGGTAGCAGGCACCCTTGTCCTTTTGAGCAGAGGTCACAGAGTCCAAGGTGGCATTGGACTTCTCAATGCACTGGAGGTGATCCTCCACACCAGGCCCGAACAGGTCGGTGCCCAGAAAAGGGACATCTGCTAACTTGTGCAGGGTGTTGTCCATGAAGGTCGGGATCCTCTGCCAAGCCCTGTGGCGCATGGCCACTGCGGCTGCAACTGAATGGGCACAGGAGTTGCCAATGTCCAGAGCAGTCTGGAGTTGCTGCTTAGCCACTGCCCTACCCTGATTCTGGGACTGCTTGACCATCATCTGAAGGTCAGCCAGGTGATGAGGAATCACCTCATCCAGGGAGCCCAACAAGGCGTGTGAGAAGTGTGCCATCAGAACAGCCCAACTGGCCTGGCGAAGGCCCAGAGAGGCAGCAGCGTAAATCTTCTTTCCCAAATAGTCCAGCATTTTTGACTCCTTATCTGGGGGTTTGTCCACATCCCCAGTGTTGCCCAAGCGCCTAAAGATGGAGTCTGCCACCAACCCCTTGGCCGAGGGGTGCTCCGCGAACCCAGAAAGGGAGCCTGTGGGGACCACATACTTGCGGGTCATCCAGGCAGATGGCATGAGGCAAGAGGCTGAACGCTGCCACAGCTCTAAGGTCGGGCCAAAAATGGTCTCAGCCACCAGGAAGGCCTCCATGGGGGAGTCCCCCTTGTCCAGAATCTCTGGGATGGGATACATGGCCCATTTCTGCAAGGGTTCAAGCTGCATTCGGTGGACTCAGAGATGAGCCGAAGAATGCCAAGGAGCGAGGTGGGGCTCTCATCCACAGACAGAACCCCCCTTGAGGACTCCAGGTCCACAGGACGGGAGTGCAACGAGGAGTCTTTGGACTCCGAAGAGTCCTCATAGAGCTGGCGGCCACCCGGTTCACTCTCCACTTGCCGAGGCGAGCAGGGTGAGAGTGACCAACAACCGGTGGAGAAGACCTTGAGCCAGCCGAGAATCCTTGGTCAGTGCCCCAACTTTCAGTTGTGGAGGTGGTGGTTCCATTACAATGGGTGGAAGGTTTGGCTTCAGACTCCTTGACTGAGGAGACGGCAGCGTGTGCTGCTGTCAGTCGTTTGGGCGACAGTCATTTAATAGCTGGTGTGGAAGCCAGCGGTGTCAGCTGACAGCCGGTCAGAATGAGCTGTTGCTACATAAGGTCCTCATAGCACCGACGCAACTTGCGACAGAGCCTCTCCTCAGCTGAGGAGGATGAGGAAGAAGAGCGGCCGCACCGCTTTCCATGATGTCGGGACCAAGAGTGCAGATGTTGGTGGGATTTGCCCGATACGGACGTGAACAGAGACAGAGATCTCAATTGTCGGCGGTGCCAGTGCTGAACCGAGGAAGGGGCTGGGGAAACCCGTGGCTTTGGCGGTACAGGGTCCGGGACCAGGGACTTCAACCCAGTGGGCTGAGTTGAATCCCCACAAGGCACTGGAAGCACTGGTGTCTGAGACAGAGACTTGTCAGCCTCTTTTGGCGACAACCTGTCGGTGGGCTCAAGAAAAATCTTGGCTGCATTGACAGGCGTTTTGGGCAACTGGTCTGATGGGGACACCACAAAAGTAGCGGCCCAGACCACAACGTTGGCCAAAGTCAAGAATCGACCCTCCTGAGAATGGGACCTTTCCCGCCTCCCAAGAGCATCGTAGTGGGTCTTCTCTTTTCGTCTCCTTCTTTCGACTGACAAGTATGAGACCCAAAAGGACCCTCCCCTTTGGTGGACAGGGACTGACGCAACTCCCAAGGAGGAACCCAGTTAGAGTGGAATAAAGGCTGAAGCCAAAGAGGAGCTAGCAGCGGCCTGAGCCACCTCCTCCTTGAGGGCCATGAGCTGTTCAAGCTGCTGTAACTGTTCCACAGAGCCCGGCACCTCAGACACCACCCAATGGGCCTCCTTCGATTTGACCGGTGGGTACTGTTTCTCCAGTCACCCCAGTTGGAGTCAGGCAGAGTCATCTTCAAGCACCGAAGGCAAGCAGGACAGACAGATCTCGAAAGCCTGCGGATTGTGGTCCGGCCCGAGACAGTAAACGCACATGGCGTGAGGATCGGTGAGAGATATCTTCTGCCCACAGGGGCACTGACGGAACCAGGGAATGGATGAAAGAGGAAGTTGAAGACAGAACTCAAATTAGTTTTAAAGTACGTTTTGGTAAAGAATCCAAGGATTCGAGAGTCAGGGCCTGTAAAAACACAGAGCACTAAGGAGGGAACCTGAGCTTCCAGCAGTAATGAAGATCTGGCGTTATGGGGTGGAGCCGAGGATTTTATCACCCGGGAGGGTGAGAGGAGCAAGCTTGAAGACTTTCCAGCACATCTTACTGCAGCATGGTACCTGCCAAGAAGTGTGGATTGAACAACATATCCACGTCCCTAGAATTATTGATTCTGAACCTTCAGATACTGCCCCTCCTGAGCCTGTGACTCGTGCTGCTGCCAAAAAAAGACAGAGCCAGCCTTCTCCAGTTCTCCAGGACTCAAGGCCTTCCCCCAGGCAGGCCCAAAATGACAGTGACTGTCAGTCATATTATCCTTCCTATGAACCGAGTCAAATATTTCAAGGGCATCCTATGTGCAATTATGGAGATGAAACTGGACCTTCAGGACTGTCTAACCCTCCAGTTTCCTCCTCAAAGCCCATGCCTCCTGAAGGTGAGGTGTAAAGTGTGACCTCAGAAGTAGCGGATTCATTGTGTCAAGTTGAACTGTTTGAATTACCAGAGGAAGAGCCTGATAATGCAAGCACTCTTGGTGACATACTAGAAACTAATGAACCATATGAACATGATGATTCTTACCCTGCTGTGATAAATGACATTAGTGAAACCCCTGTGGTTGAAAGTATCAGTCAAGTGTTGCAATATCAAAATGTTTCAGAGTTTTCCCTGGATGATAAATCTAGGCCTTCTACAAAATCCAATGATGAGTACAATGTTGTGGAAGCAGAATCAACAGAGCCAGGAGCAGACAGTCTTCCTAATCTGGAACCTTCAACCAGTGCAGAGGTACCCCTACCCACAGGAGAAGAATCCAGTGTCAATGTTGACACCCCACAGCCTGTGTCTGTTCCTCCTTGAAAGCCTGGAAGAGCTACTAAACCAGTGATACATCTCAGTTATGACTCTCCTGGGAGGCCTGTGTCTCTCCACGTACATGTTGTCCATAAAGGAGTCTATATTTCTGAAAGCTCACTTCTCAAATTGAGTTTGTCTGCTTCATCTAAGCCAATTGTTCACCCATCAGAACATGGTACCCCTGCCCCATCTAGCCCCACTTTAGCTGATAGGGATGGGCCCCCATCTATGCTATTTAGAGTACAGAAAACAGTACAAACCTGAATGAGTAAAGTAATGTTATTATCTTGTGGATCATAGTGAAATCATTTATATGTATGTCAAATGCATAAATGTTGTTGTTACAGAATATAGAGTATATCATGAATAAGTATAGTAATATTACAAGCTTATATTTACTGATGCATGTGTCTTTATTTTTTGTATAGTATACCAATGAAACATAAATGTCTTGTATAGTGTAATGTCATTATATGATGTTATAGTAAGTATAGACTTGATGCGGATGCCAAGTTCTTTCCAGGCAGGGAAGGATGTAACCCCTTCCCCCCACGAATGGGGGTTCCTAAAATGTCTTCCTGGGTTTGCCTAATGCCCACTGCCAGGCTGGTGTTCTGTGTCTAAAACAGTTTTGAATATGCCTTCATGAGAGTGCCCTGTTAACCTCCGTGCCTGTCTCTTTAAAAGCTATCTATTTTGTAGAATATAATTAATCTGGGTGGGGGCCAAGTGGTTTCAGGCTCAAGTCCCACCCGGACTGTGGTACAGCTGCTTCATCCTGCCATCGCTAAGTGCACAGAGGGAGCCCTTTTAGGATCTGTGATTGTTTGCCGATTATCTGCTTTAATAATTATAATACAGAAATTTGTCTAACCTGCCTTCCTTTGCAGTATGGACTTTCTGCTTAGAGCCATCGTTTTGGTTCTGGACTGTCAGTTTGTACCAATCGGTACCTTGGGGGACCTTAAAATAGACACTGTCCCCAGAGGTCTTGTGGGAATGAATTTCTGTAGGAATTGTAGTTTTTACTGTTTGGCGCCTAAATGGACCTGGAGGGGGAGCCCTTTCTGTGACAGACAGATGGATCAACCAACCAAACCTTTTGGATCACTGGGAAATCCCAGAGCTGCCTGCAGCAGTGTGTCAGTTGAGAGTTGGAGTTTGAGAGTGAACAGCTCGAGCACCGAAAGTGCTGCTCTGCATGGAAGGATTCATCGAAGGCTGTGTCTGGCCTGCCTGCTACCTCCTTCCAGTGTGAAGAAGCCTGCAACTGAATCAGACTATACCCAAATCTGTTCTTGAGACCTGAATTCTGAACTGAGAGAGAGAGAGAGAGAGAGAGAGAGAGAGAGAGAGAGAGAGAGAGAGAGAATTTCACCTGAGTGTGGACCGAAGACTTGCTCCAGAAGCGATCGGCCCTTCAGGTACCGGATAGAGTCGCAGAATGAAAGGTTTATGCAGAGATCCTGTAATATTGCATATGGACTTCGTCCATGCTGTGGCTGAATATTTGTTTACTTATAAATGTGCTGGATGTGTCATGTGGGTCGTGATTGGTTCCCCACGTTCAAGCGTTATGCTCGCTGGAAGCTGCTCCAGCATTGTTGCAGACTTAAATCTGAACTTTCCACCAGGTCTAGGCATCACGATCTCAGCCTAGACTGCATCTCTTACCACAGAGACTCTTGCAACGAAAGACCCTGGGGATTCGGCTCCCTGCTCAACACCACCAAACAGGATTGACCGCCATGATGCGTCATGTGGGCCCTGCTTCCCCTGGCCAGCCAGAACATCATCCTGAGGTCTTCATCTCATCAGTCCTGCCTCCTGGTCTGGGTAGCGTGAGTAACCAGCAGTGTGTGTCATTTGATTTTATCGTTTGGGATGATCACAATAGACTGAGTCATCCAGCTTCGGAATACAAATTTGGGTTGAAGTGCATGTTGCTTGTTTTCTTTCCTAAGGACCCCAACAACAGCTGCAACGTTGGCCTACCCTGGGCAACGCTTCAGGCTAGCCTGATTAACAACTGGGTACCCAGAGCGTGTGTAACTGTGCCAGAGGGACTCTTAGTGCATGCATGCTTAACCTGGCTAAATTAGATTTGAAATCAAATGCTAGATTGCTGTCCCACCCTTGTTCACATCCCCTGAATAAATCAGATTCTATTCTTTCTGCAATTAACTTGGCTAGTGTGTACCTCTGTGGAAGGGATACTGTATTGCCATTGAACTGTTCTATTGCAGGTCTTGTTTTACAGGGGGTCTCCAGGGTCATAGCAGCTGATCCAGCCCTGGTGGTAAGTGTACCAAGCGTGGGTTCAATATTGTATTCCTAAGTCATATGTGATAGTTTATCTGCTGATCTGTGTAAGTCATTAGAAGGGTTAGAGGGGGTATTAGTGTCCCGGAGGGCTATACCCATAGCAGTTACGCTACCCTTAAATCAACCCTCCGGGTGGAGGCACTCATTCACCAAGCTCAGGCCCCTCAACCTGCGCCTAGTCACACAGGCAGGGGTAGTATCCCTTGGGATAGCGCCACCTAGGGGCTACACAAAGATGGGGGAATGCATCTGAGAAGACCTGGCAGGGGCAGATGTCGAGGTAGTGGTGGAGGGAAAATGAGCCAGAATAAAGGAGAGCACAGCAAAGGTTACAAACTTGTATTTCAGGCAAATAAGCAAAAGCATAAAGAGGATGAGACCATTACAGTTCTTAAAGGGGAAGTGGCAGAAAAGTTAAGGGCAAAAACAGCGGCATTCAGAGGGTATATGCAGACCCTGAGAGAGGAGGACAGAGAAGTATATCTTGGGAAACGGAGGGAAGCAGGCAAGGCAGTAAGGAGCACATAAGCACAAGCTGAGGAAAGAATAACCCACAGTATCCAAGGGGAACACGGCATTTTTCAGGTATATCAATAAGAAAAGGAAGACCAAGGGGGGATTGCACGGTAAACAAAAAAGGCGGGGGGCTATACTGAGGAGGACCAAGAAAAGTCAAATATCTTAAATGTTTCTGCTCAGCACTCGCAGCTAAGGGAGAAGAGGATGGACCACAAATAAGCACCAAGAGATTGGGGGAGGGAAATGGACACCAGTGCCTTTCCCGAGGAGAGGGTCAGGAAAGCACTCGCTAATCTGAGAGTGGACAAAGCCATGAGGTCAGATGGGGTGCATCCAAGAGCGTTAAAGGAACTCAGGGAGGTGCTATCTGCACTCCTGACAGACTTGTTTTACAGTTCACTGGAGACTCGTGTGCTCCCAGAGGACCGGAGAAGGGTGGATGTAGTCCCACCTCACAAAAGTGGTGGCGGATGAGTCATGTGATGTTCCAATGGTGACAGACAGCTCTTTGGCACGGATCCACTTCCCCTCCTAAATAACTGCTATAATTAGCTTTTCTTCATCTTTATTTTGTTGGGATTTTATATTATTGGCATCCCTTGCTCCTTCAGGTGTTGACTGCTGTGCGCTATGGAATAATCGATGGACACCTTGGCTGCCAACTCCCAAGTGCATCATACACCCCTAGACACTCTGGAGAAGGATCGGGGACCCAAGCGGCCAGAGCAGGATTCGGTCCTGGCCACATCGGATACACAAAAGTGTTGTCTACTCACAGTGGACAACTTTCTCAAGATCTTCTGCCCATCCATGATACTATTTTACAGCTCTCTGAAGACCTGAAAGCTCTGCTCCCACATATTACTGAGCTGACCCATTTAGGTGGGAGATGCGGAGTCGAGTATCCTCTCTTTGGATGACTGGCAGTCCAGAATGACCCTTCCTCGATCACACTCTGACTGAAAGTGAACAAGCTCGAAGAGAAGCTGAAGGATCGGGAAGGGTGTAGTCGGCGTAATAATTTAATGATTCTGGGGTTACCCGAATGATCCAAGGGTAAAGATGTGATTCACTTTGTGCAGCAGCTTTGTGAACAGGTCACCAAACCTTCACCTAATAGTCCCCAATATGCTATCGAGCAGGTCCACCTTGTGCTATGGCCTACGCCAGGTCCTGATGAACAACCAACTTTCTCGGTCACCAGCTATTTTGGCACAGGTGCATAGTAAGGTGCAACTTACTTGGGAAGGGGCCTAGATTCATACAGATCAAGATCTGCCCAATAAACTACATTGTAAACAGACTGCCTTTCAGCCCTATCTGAATAAACTGGCTGCGGCAGGTATTTGGCTTCGGCTGTTAAATCCAGCCCGGCTGCAGATCATTCATGATAGCAGTCAGAAGACTTTTTCCACGATGGAAAAAGCACAGGCAGAATTTTCTTTTTTATTTTCAGAGCTTTTTAAGATAGCACCATGAGCGTGATGTTGGGAGCTAAGCCGTTTTCTGCCACCCCAAACTTCCTTTCTGCTGGCTTTATTATATCTGGATGTTGGTTGTGCTGATATAACATCTGCCTCCTGGTGCAGACATTTACATCTGGTTGTTTAATCTTTGTTAGTCTTTGTGCTTGCTGTGGTGCTATTTAGAGGTTTACCCTGTTGCTGTTTATTAGAGTTTTGTGACTTTACTGGTATATTCCTTATGGATCTTTATCTACTGTTTTGAACATTTAAAGAGCAGCTGACGCCTTTGGGAAAACTTTGAAAAACATAATATTTAGACACAATTCAGCTTGAATTTCATATATCTTGTACAGATTTCTCCTCTCCATTATTTGTTACTAAAGAAATTCCAACAAAACAAGATCTTTATTCCTTAGAGTTCATTTACCTCCCTAGCCTAGTCACTCCTTGAAATTATAGTGCTCTGTTGTGACATCACAGTCTGCTGCCATGGGAATATCTGTAATGCCACAAGCAGAGAGAGTGTTATGACTTCTAGCTCGGAAGAAGCAATCAGAATTGATGGACCCAGAAGGAACAACGATCCTGTTTTCAAGCATATGACATTAGTAACAAATAATGAGGGTAAGAAATAGAGAGCTAATGAGAAATATAAACTGCTTTGTGTCCAAACATTATGTTTTTCAAAGTTCTTCCAAAGGCATCAGTGGCTCTTTGTTTGAGACGCTGCTTGTCTATTTGGATTATTGAGGTTTTGCTGCCATCTAGTAGATTTTTGCTGGTACTGATTGTATCACTAAAAGAACATTATATGTATTTTGTTCCTTTTTCTAGTTTTTTTTTATTCTAGTGAGGGGGGTTGTGATGTTGCCCACTTGTCTGCTGTTCTGGGGCTTCCACATGGTTTTGGGATGGTGGATAATTGTTCTGTCTATTTATTCATTCTTTTCTTTTTTGGTTTTGAGGGTTGGGTCTTGTCTGGTACGCTATTTTTCTGTATTTCATCCAGTGTTTTTCCAACCCCTCTATGGTATCTCGCTGATTCAGATTTTTTTTTTTTTTATCTCTGGATCCTGATATTGGGTTTGTGAATTGTGTGAACCCCCTTCCCCTTTTGGAGGACGTATTTTACTAGCGATGGGAGGCCCCTCAGTGTCACATGCTTGTTGTACCTTTGGGGCATGATGTTTTGGTTCTAAATTTAACTATGGTTCATGTGAGGGTGGGGATGCGCCTGTCATGGAGCGTGGGTTAGGATGGATCACGGTCCTAGCAGATTTGGTGTTCAGGTCCTTGAGGCATGGGTAGGTTTTTTTTGATGGCTTAGTTTATCCTATTTTATTTGTTGGGGTATTTTGTCTGCAGAGCTGTTCTGATGTCTTTTATGTTTTATTATTTTTTTTGGACTGGGGAGCTTCTTATTTTGGTGGGGGGTGAGAGGGTGCTGCTGTCATCTTTAGTTTATGTTTGCACGGACAATGACCACTGTTACTGCTTTCCTTAAAGGAGTACAACTGGCAAACAAAATTGAGCCACTCCTCCATAGACTGTGGTTGGAGCACCCCTATTTTCCCTGCAGTCCCAATATATATTTAGGAATTAAAATACTTTCTCTCTTGTTAAATTATATTTCCCCCATGGTGGAGCTGGTATTTTGTTATGAAGGGTCCAGCCCCCTGGAGATCGCACTGGCAAAAACTGTGATATGCTGGCACAGTTTTCACCTTTCCAGTCTAATGCCCTTATGTGTTGGAGATATAGAATCTTCACATTTTCTTCTACTAGTGTTATTTTTACAAAGCCTATATGCCCGTGTGTGCCAGCACACACATACCATATAGGCAACGCTTTGTAAACTAGCACCAGGCATAGAAAATATGGATATTTTTATATCTCTGTACATAAGGGCACTAGACAGGAAGGCAAAACTACATCAGCATATCACGTTTTTGCCAGCACGATCTCTGGGAGGACCTTTCAGAATAAAATGTTTAATTCGCTACAGGGAAATGAAATTTAATGAGGGTGAAGGGATTTTAATTCCTAAATATATATTGGGACTACAGAGAGAATCAGGGTGCTCCAGCCACAGTCTACAGAGGAGTGGCTGCATTCTGTTTGCCAGTTGTATTCCTTTAATAATCTCTTATGAATAGTTATCATGTGTATGTATCTCAGAATATTAAAGGCGCTCAGGAGGTCTACAAATGGTACATGATATGACACCTGAAGCAGTTGGGGGCCGATACTGTTTTTCTGCAGGAAACACACTTGGTGCAGGGCCACAGTTCTCTTTTCTGCCGGGAATGGGTGGGCTTTGTTTATGGCGCAGGTAATAGTTCCAGTAGAAATGGGATTAGTATTTTGATAGCCAAGTGTCTTCCCTTTCAGCTTCTCTCTGAGCACACGCTATATTTTTCTTCATGGTAGATTAGGATTGCAGGGAATTTTATTGTTTTTTTTTTTTTTTTTTATTTAATCTTTTTGGTGCCCACTCCACTGCCAGGCCATCCGCCTGGTCACAGACCCCCTTGGCTGTGGTATCCCCACATAAGTCGCTCTGCCGGGACCCCCTGGCTTGCCTCCCAGGGCAGGGACGTGGTACCCAGCCCTAAGGTGCCATGAACAATGGGATAGGGTGGGAGTCGGCCTGGGGAGCCGATTTGCACCTGGAGGGTGGGCATCATAGAAGTAGTGGGCAGGCTTGAGTTTTTTTCCTGTAGGTGGGGGGCAGGAGGGTGCAATTACACCTGCATCCCTCCCACTCAATTGAGTCCTTGTTGGTGCCAGTCGCTGTGGTGCCCCTGGTCTCTGCTAGGGGTCCCTCATGTTCCAGCAACATCCCACACCTTCCCCCCGGAGAAAGACAGCAGTCTGTGGGATGCTCAATGCTTCTCCTTCTGGCCAGCCCTCCAATGACCCAGGTCCATTCCCAAACCCGGGTCGCCAGTGTCGCAAGCGGAAATCCAACCACTGCGCCAGTGGGCCAGCTGTGAATTCTATTGGGTTCTGTTTATGGCCCTACTGCAGACACTCCTGAATTTTGTTTATTTTTTTATGCTCCTCCATCCCCTCAACCGGCCACTCCTTCGGGCTGCCTAGGACTTCCCCAACCCGCCAACCACCCCTGTTGCCATTGCCGTTGTCCCCATGATGTGGCCCCGGTTGACCTGACTTATTCCTTCATGTGGAGGGGGCCGGGGAGGAGATACCAGGAGGGGAGATTTTGCCTAGAGGCATTCCTTCAACACTGGGCACACACAATGGGGGATCGGCTCGGACACTTCCAGGATGCGTAGCGAGTGGGGGGACAGGCCGCAGTCATCCGGTCAGCTGAGCGGGCATTTTCTGTTTTGTTCCCCACCCTACCTACCTCCCACATAGTGGTCTGGCCACAGCAGCATTCTGGGGGCAGGAGCATTCAACGGTATGTCAAGCCCACACATCACCAAGAATGCCGACTACAAACCACCACCAGGAGCTGTCTAGCAGTGGCCTAAGACTGTCTCCCTCAGGAGGGAAGCATCCATAGGATGCTCTAAACTCCCTCACTGCTGGATTCCGCTCCTGCCAACCGGCATCGGGACGTGAACCTGGGTTGCCAGAATGCAGAGCAAACACCCATTGCTCAGCACCATGGAGCCTGCTCTTAATTTTTATGTTGCTTGCGCGCATGCGCAAGAAATATATTGCGGCAGCTTTCCAGAAGCAGGTTGTGGAGGCGCGGCACTGTTGTGGCCAATGCCCCCACAGCCTGTAAAGGCTTGGTCCGCTTTCCCCAATGCTGTGGCACACTGCTGCTGACACTAGTTTAGCCAGCGTGCCACAACCTTGAAACATTTCAGCCGCTGCAATCAGGGGCTGCCTCATGATTGCAGCGTCAGCGATTCGCTGCAATGAGGGAGCGACCCGTCATTGCAGGGCGGAACGTTGCTACTGTAATATTGTTTGTGCACACGGCGGCACCTTGCCGTCGTGTTCACAAACAATATTAATCCAGCCTCAGTGACGAGGGGGTGCCCAATTCCCCCTCGGCAGCATGTGCCCCTCCCCAAAGCAGCGTGTTTTTGCCGACAGGGGCCACAATCCCCATCGGCTTCCATCCCGATGCTAGTTGACTTGCCGATGGGGGAGCCCACTCCCTGTCAGCATTATGTCCCCCCTCCCTGTTTGATGTGCAGACGCAGGAGCCCACTTCCCATCAGCATCAGGTCCCACCCCCGAAAGAGTAACGGAGAGTTGTGCAGAGGAGGTGCCCAATCCCTCGGCTCTTGTGCCTCCCCTGCTTTTGTGCTGACGGGGTGCCCAATCCCCGCCTGCACCCCAAAAACATTCAGGTGGCACGCTGGGAGCCCACCCCAGCGTGCCCAATGCCCCTGAAAAGAAAAACGTCCTGTAATGTTTGTTTTTTTAAACCTGTAAAAAAAAAACGGTCCTCGTGGTCTCCTGCCCCCCCACAACCCGCATTCACCCACTGTGCACCCTGCCTCCCTCATCCCATATTTACCTCTGGAGTCTGGCGTGATGATCTTCGGTGGACCGGGAACACGTCTGCACTCTTCAAAGCTGACTGCAAACTGAGTAAATGCCGGTAAGCTGCATAATGGAATGAATAAGACTTTTTCAATTTTGATGCATATCTCAGGCATTTTGTGGAATTTTGACACCAAATTTTCAATATGGGTTTTTTTGGACCCCTCCTCATGAATTCTGCCACTGTCATGGCGTTATTCGGCCCCGAAAGGTGATTTTGCGGTCACTGCGCGGAATCCCCTTTCGGGACCGAGTAACGAAACAACAGTGCCAGTGTTCATGAGGTGGGCTCTCAAAAGCCTATTTTGCAAATCGATGGAAAAAAACCCCAAAAATGACTGTTTTATGAGTGTGCGCTATGAGTTGCTACGCAAGCTCGTGAATCTCGTGAATTTGCAATCTTTCATGACAGATTTTAACACTGGCATTTTTCACACCTCCTTGTGAACAGCACAGCTATCATTTTTCACATCCTGGCCAAAATGTGTTTTCACAGTTCTGGCGCAGAATAGCGCGGTTGCTGTGGGAAATCCATGTTCGGGACAGATTATGGAAATGACAGTGACACTGTTCATTAGCAGAGGTCCTACAATGCCTATGTTGAAAATTTGGTGACAGACGTCCATAAAAAGGAATGTATTACGAGCGTGCGTTGTGCAGGTTCCACGCACCCTTGTAAGTTCACAAATTAGTAATATTTTCAAGCCAGATTTTCAGCACTGGCATTTTTTCACACCTCCTTTTGAACAGTACAGCTGTCATTTTTCACATCCTGGCCGAAATGTGTTTTCACGCTACCGGGGCAGAATACCACAGCCGCTGTCTGAAATCAGTGTTTGGGACAGATTAGGATCGTGCGAGTGAGAGAGGGGAGGAGTGACCGAGCTCAACTGAACTCTATCGGGACTGCTGCAGATTTCTTTGTGGGCAGGAAAAGGCACCAACACAGACAGGAGCCCAGTACAAAAGGGCAGCCTGCTGTGCCGGGAGACACAGAACAGGCGAGTGAGGGAGGGGGAGTGAGTGAGCTCAACGGAGCTCTTTTGGGAATGCTGTGGATTTCTTTGTGGGCAGAAAAAGGCAGCAATGCAGACAGGGGCCCAGTACAAAAGGGCAGCCTACAGCGGCATGACAAACAGAATGGGCGACTGAGAGAGGGGGAAGGAGTGATTAAGCTCAACGGAGCTCTATCATGACTGTTGTGGATTTCTTTGTGGGCAGAAAAGGGTGGCAACGCAGGCAGGAGCCCAGTACAAAAGGGCAGCCTGCAGCACCAGCAGAAACAGAATGAGCGAGTGAGAGGGGGGAGTGAGCAAGCTCAACAGAGCTCTGTTGGGACTGCTGCAGATTTCTTTGTGGGCAGAAAAAGGCACCAACAGAGGCAGGAGCCCACTACAAAAGGACAGCCTGCAGCGCCAGGAGAAACAGAATGAGCGAGTGA
This sequence comes from Neoceratodus forsteri, assembly GCA_016271365.2. Lineage (NCBI taxonomy): Eukaryota > Metazoa > Chordata > Ceratodontiformes > Ceratodontidae > Neoceratodus > Neoceratodus forsteri. The sequence continues at coordinate 213,548,555 of JADMNL010000024.1, forward strand.
GACGGGGGAGTGAGCGACCTCAACGGAGCTCTGTCGGGACAGCTGCAGATTTCTTTGTGAGCAGAAAAAGGTGCCAACGCAGGCAGAAGCCAGTACAAAAGGACAGCCAGCAGCACCGGCAGAAACGGAACGAGTGACTGAGAGAGGGGGAGTGAGTGAGGTCAACGGAGCTCTGTCGGGACTGCTGCAGATTTCTTTGTGGGCAGAAAAAGGCAGCAATGCATGCAGGGGCCCAGTACAAAAGGGCAGCCTGCAGCGGTGGGAGAAACAGAACGAACGAGTGAGAGAGGGGAGTGAGTGAGCGAGCTCAATGGAGCTCTATCATGACTGCTGCAGATTTCTTTATGGGCAGAAGGCGGCAATGCAAGCAGGAGCCCAGTACAAAAGGGCAGCCTGCAGCACCGGCAGAAACGGAATGAGCGAGTGAGAGAGGGGGAGTGAGCGAGCTCAGCGGAGCTCTGTCGGTCCTGCTGCAGATTTCTTTGTGGGCAGAAAAAGGCGCAAACAGAGGCAGGAGCCCACTACAAAATGGCAGCCTGCAGCACTAGGAGAAACAGAATGAGCGAGTGAGACAGGGGGAGTGAGCAACCTCACTGGAGCTCTGACGGGACAGCTGTGGATTTCTTTGTGGGTAGAAAAAGGTGCCAATGCAGGCAGAAGCCTAATACAAAAGGGCAGCCTGCAGCGCCAAGAGAGACACAACAAGCTAGTGAGAGTGGGGGAGTGAGCGAGCTCAACGGAGCTCTATCATGACTGCTGCAGATTTCTTTGTGGGCACAAAAAGGCGGCAATGTAGGCAGGAGCCCAGTACAAAAGGCCAGCCTGCAGCGCCAGCAGAAATGGAATGAGCGAGTGAGAGGGGGGAGTGAGCAAGCTCAATGGACCTGTGTCGGGACTGCTGCAGATTTTTTTGTGTGCAGAAAAAGCCGCCAACAGATGCAGGAGCCCAGTACAAAAGGGCAGCTTGCAGCGCCAGGAGAAACAGAATGAGCGATTGAGAGAGGGGGAGTGAACCACCTCAACAGAGCTCTGTCGGGACAGCTGCAGATTTCTTTGTGGGCAGAAAAATGTGCCAACGCAGGCAGGAGCCCAGTACAAAAGAGCAGCCTGCAGCACTGGGAAAAACAGTATGAGCGAGTGACAGAGGGGCAGTGAGCGAGCTCAACGGACCAACGCAATCAACATTCGGCATTGACAAATGCTTGTTTACTCATCTTGCTGTGTTGTTAGTCCCATTCACCCACCTTCTTATGGTTATTGGGGGTGACTGGAATTTAGTTTTTTAGCTAGAATTGGACAAATCGACCTTGCCACAGAAAGGGTTATCCTCTGTGCAGCGTAGTCTTAGAGAATTTATGGATCCTTTGGGTCTATTTGATCCTTGGCATATTTTACACCCCTCTGATCAATCTTGTACTTCCTATTCCTCCCCTCATAATTCTTTTTCCTGCATTGATTTTTTCCTTATCAAACAAGAGCAGGTTTCTCGGGTGGTGAATTGTGATATCTGGGAGCTGGTCATATCGGACCAGCTATATTCAGGGCGGTGCAGATAAAGATGTTTGACGTTTGAATGTCAACTTCTCCATGAGGAAGCTGTGGTGGACATTTTACGCCAGTTTATTCGCCATTTTTTTGTGGTGAATGCTGCATCTAATGTCTGTTTTGATATGATGTGAGCCTTGCTACTAGAAAAGTAAAGCAACGCCGCCAGCAGCTTAACAGTCTTTTGATTCGTATTCAGGCCCTGGAAGCCTCTTTGTCTTCCACCATCCCAGAATCCAGTCAGTTGCTTGTTAACTCTCTTTGCTCGCAATATCTTTCTTTGCTGAGTCAGAAGGCAGAATTGGCTATTCTGCATACTAAGCACCGATATTTGGAACAGGGAGAGCAGGCTGGTAAATTAAATTATCGACTCTGTGGCTGAGGTAGCAGGAAGCTTCCCAGGTGGTTCGAGGGCTTTACATGCCTGCTACCAATGCCCTGGTGACACAGCCTCGGGAAATAGTGGAAGTTTTCTGGACATATTTTCAGGGTTTGTACTCCGCTCTCCCCTGACTACCCCTAATAATTCTGATTTAATAACATTATTTGCAGGGAGTGCCAGTACCCTAGTTGTTGGAGGAGCAGAGTGTTTCTCTTGCCGGTCCAATCACGGCGGCAGAGGTCAGCTCAGTGATATCCTCTGTCTCAGTGGATCGCACTCCTGGCCCTGACAGGTTCCCCGCTAATTTTTATAAAACCTTTTCACCTGAACTTACTCTGATTTTGGTTGAGGTTTTAATTTTTTTTTATTTGAGCATGGACTTACTGACGTTTCTTTTACCCAGGGTTGCATTATTCTCTTGTCGAAGCTGGGGCAAAGATGGCTGTCTGCCCTCTAGTTACCAGCCTATTTTGCTGATTAACACAGATTTAAAAATGTTGGTGAAGATCCTTGCTGGTAGACTACAACGGGTTTGGGCAGAGCTCATCATCCCTGAACAAGTTGGTTTTATGAAAGGCTGGCATTCTAGTAATCCCACCCGTAAACTTTTTCAATTGGTTGTGGCCTCTGAGGACTCCAGCACGCCTTCGGCTCTGGTCTCCTTGGATGCTGAAAAAGCTTTTGATCAGGTGTCATGGCCTTATTTGTTTGAAGTGCCCAGGGCCTATAATATTCCTGAGGATTTTATTAGATGGATTCATATCCTTTATGACCATTCATGGGCAACTATTTTATGTAATGGTGTGCTCTCTGCCCCACTTCCTATTACTGCAGGAACTCATCAGGGCTGTCCCCTTTCTCCATTTCTCTTTAATTTATATTTGGAACCCTTATTTTAAAATTGAAGGGTAATCTGCATGTCCAGGGCATTTCCCTCGGGGGAGTTGAATATAAGCTCTCGGTGTGTGTTGCTGCTATTTTATTACATCTGAATCAGCCGGTTATTTCCATGACTGCTGCTTTGGCCAGTATAGCCACTTTTGGTACTACTGCAGCATATACATTGAATGTGGGGAAGAACAAAGCTCTCCTGCCTAGTACTTTTACAGATAAAGCCTTTATCCTCTCTCTGGGTCTTCAATGGGAACCGAAAGCCATTTCATATTTGGGTGTTCTGATTTCCCATCACCTCTCTTCTTTAAACAGACTTAACTTAGAAACATAGAATCTGTCAGCAGATAAGGGACCATACAGCCCACCTAGTCTGACCATTTCCCCTACTCACTGCTGCAGCCCCAGATCCTATGTGATCTGCGGCTCTCCTGCTTTGTACATCTCCACAGTACCCTTATGGCTATTCCATGCACTCTTGAACCCCCGTATTGCTCTCACCCCCACCACTTCTGCTGGAAGGCTGTTCCACAGCTCCACCACCCTTTCAGTGAAAAAGTACTTCCTAACATTACCCCCTGAGCTTTCCACCATTCAGCATCATGTCATGCCCCCTTTTTCTTGTGCAGAGTGTCCTCTGAAATACGCTTTCCACCTGTACCCTGTTTTTTCTTCTAAGGTACTTCAAAGTCTCTATCATATCTCCCCTCTCCCTTCTTTCTTCTAGTGAATGGATATTAAGGTCCTTAAGTCTTTTCTCATAGGGCTTCTGGTGCATTCTATGTACCATCTTCGTTGCCAGTCTCTGGACTGCCTCTATTTTGTCAATGTCCTTCCGGAGATGTAGTCTCCAGAACTGCACACAGTACTCCAACTGAGGCCTCAGCAGTGATCTGTACAGTGGCATCACCACCTCTTTCCTCCTGCTTATTATGCCCCTCCCTATGCACCCCAACATTCTGTTTGCTCTCCTCACCCTTTTCAGTGGATGTAGTATAGTGTAGTGTAGTGGTTTAAGGCTCTGAGCTGCAAATCTGGAGACCTGGGTTTGAATCCCACAGCCCCCCACTTGCATACTGTGTGACCCTGTGCAAGTCATTTAACTGACTTGTGCTCCCAAGTCACACCTGGAATCAAGCTTTGGCTTAGTGTGCCTCTTCTGATTAAACAATTTCCCCTTTCCCTTCCCCCCTTTCACACCATTTGGTCACCTTAAGGTTATCAGATATGATAACTCCCAGGTCTGTCTCCTGACTTGTGGTGGCCAGAATTTCCCCACCCATCCTGCACTCCTCCCTTGGATTCCTGTGACCCAGGTGCATGATTTTGGATTTTTTTTAGCACTGAAACTCGACTGCCAGACATCCGACCCCTCCTCTAATAGGCTTAGAACCTTTACTGAAAGATATTACACAGGATTTGTGGAGATGGACCATGCTTCCGCTCTCTCTTTGGCGTCGGGTAAATGTGATTAAAATGAATGTCCTCACCCAACTTTTATATCCTTTGGGAATGTAAAATACTATTTTACTTTGTAAGTGGTTCCTCCAGGTTCAGTCATTGCTTTCTAACTTTTTATGCAAGGAGGGGGTCGCTAGGAGAGCGTATTTTAAACTCACATTTCCTACTTCACAAGGAGGGTTGCGGCTTCCCAATTTTTACATTTGATGCGTGAGTGCGCACCGAACATTTTGCTACAGTGAAAGTGGATTAGCAGGGTGCGTCACCGCCAAGCCCACTGCAGCTGAGAATAGCAGGGTCTCAGCAGTCTAGGCCAATGACCTCACACTCTCTGCTTGACATCACTTCCTGCTTGTGGGGCGGAAACTCTGTGCATTTCAAAGGACCGAGATGCTCCAATCAGAGGGCTTCGGTCCTTTGATTTGCGTGAAACTGGCCAGTAAGTAAGCAGGTGATCAGCTGTGAACACCAGCAGCCTGTCTTTGTTAGTAGCACGGAGTCGGATCAGTGTAGCCAAGTTTAGCTAAACATGTTTTTAGCTACAATAAAGAAAACTGAACACAGGAAACTAGTTAATGTTTTGAAAGGAAGGTAAAAAGTAGTGTAATCGCGCTTCAAAAGTGGAGACGTGATACTGGGTATGCACGTATGCATATGCATATATGCATGCCCAGTGTCAGGGCTCCATGGAGCGCGATTACAGTACCTTTTATCCGCATTTCAAAACATTAAATAGTTTCCCAGAGTTCAGCTTTCCTTCTTGTAGCTAAAAACATATTTACTGAACTAGGGAATTAAAAATCATTTTTGTTTGAAATGTCCCAGTCCCCTCCAAATTCTGTATGCATATTATTTTAATTTAAGCGGAGCGGGGTGCCTACCCCCACAACCACTTCTCTTGACACTCCCCTCCAGGTTGCTCACTAACGTTCTAAAGCATTCCCAACACTGGGGTGCCCAATCCCAGTGTTGGAATGCAGTCCGCCCCTCAATATTTTTTTTTTTTTTTTTTTAATGTCCCAGTCCCCTCCAAATTCTGTATGTATATTATTTTAATTTAAGCCGAGTGGGGTGCCCACACCTGGAACTGCTTCTCTTGACACTCCCCTCCCCTTCCCTCCAGGTTGCCCACCACTATTCCAAAGCGTGCCTGACACCGGGGTGCCCAATGCCAGTGTTGGAATGTAGTCCATCCCACGATGGTTTTTTTTTTTTAATCCTGTAAAAAAGGAAAACGTCCTTCGGTGTCTGTTGCGCCATTGTTACACCCCCACCGACCCTCCCACTCAGCACCCCCTCCCAGCCCTTATGCACCCGGGGTCCGACGCTGTAATCCTTTCTCAACCACAGACACGTCTTCACTCTTCAATGCCAGACCATGAACTGAGGAAATCAGGTATGTGGTTTAATGTATTTCAATGGGGTTTTGAACTTAGTAGAATAACTTGGCCATTTTACAATATTTTTGTCCCAAACTTTCAACATACCTTTTTGGGACAGCACCTCATGAACAATGCAAGTGACATTAGGTAAATCTTTCCCCAAAGGTGATTTTGTGGTTGCTGCATGAAATCACCTTTTGGGCAGCAGTTTTTTTTCCACCATTGTCCATGAGGTGGGGTCATAAGAAGGATATGCTGAAAATTTGGCTTAAAAATATTTAAAAACAACAAAGTTATGAGCCTATGTTGACGTTTGTGAACACAGGCTCGTAACATTGGTAATTTTAATATTTTGCCCCCAAATTTTTAAAATAGCCATTTCTTTACAGCACCTCATAAATGTGACTGCTATCATTTTTCAAATCTTGCCCAAAATGTGCTTTCTTGCCTCTGCTGTGGAATGACGTTTTGGTGGTGCGGAATGACATGTTGGCGGGGATTTGAAAATTGCCCCCTACCAGGTTCATTATGTGGGGTAGTAAGAAGGCTATGCTGAAAGCTTGGTGTACAAATATGGTACAATACCCAGGTTATCATTGAATGTTACACTATTTCAGCATTCACTGATAACTTCACTAACTATCAATATTATGACTCCAAACTTTCAACATAGCCATTTTTCCACACCACCTCATAAACTGTCATTTTCAAAATCCTGGACGACATGCGTTTTCGCACCTCTGCTGTGAGGTGACATTTTGGCCAACATACTATCGATAGTACATGTCATGTCTATCAGGCAAATCCTGAAACAAGTATCTTCAAAACTCGTGGTCACAAAAAAAATTGTTTAACACGCATCAAACGTCCGGCTTTGTCAAATGCCCATTATTTGCAGTATTTAGCGCTCCACGGGTCCAAATATATTCGGTGAGGTGTCACTCTAGACAAATTGGTAATTATGTACTACAGTGGTTAATCTTAGAGCAGACTCTCTGTAGAGGGGTTTGTCTGCAGTCCCGTGCACTTCAATATGCATCCCCTGTGGCCCTTCCACAATCCTTGAAAAATACACCCATTTATTGGTCCTTATGGGCGCATGCACAACTGTGTAGGTATTTCTACTTTTCAGCTAAAACTAGTTTGGGGCAACTGGTATTTTGTAACCCTAATTTGAAAATTACTCAGAAGCCCATTCCGCCTTCTTTTCTTCCTCTTGATTTTACTATTCCTGTTTCAGCTTTGCTCTCTGAGGATCGGTTAGTTGATTTTCCAACTTTCCAGTTACATTTTTCTTTTGAGCCTAAATATTATTTTAAATACCTACAACTGTCTCAGGTGATCCTCTTTCATTCTGGCTCACTTCCTTGGACTGACCAGATTTCCCCTGTCTTTGACACTATGATTTCTGTGGCAGTTTCTCAACATGCTGCAGCTCAACCGTATCACCTTTATCAATCTCTAGACCAACTTAAGCCTTCTGGTTTTGCCCATTACCGGCAGAATGTGCTTTCTTTAGTTTGCGGCTCCCAAGAATGGCTTAAGGTTTGGGTGGACCTGTACAAAATTATTAAGCAGGATCGCTGCAGACAGTTTCAATTCAAAATTTTACACAATATGTATTTTACTTTGATTTTGCTTACTTTGAATGGGATGGCAGGATCAGCCCCGCTACACCAGGTGTCATAAGGATGACAGTATGCTTCTATACATACTATGGTACTGTGAGAAAACGGCACCACTCTGGACTGCTATTAAAAATCGGTTAGACCCTTCTTTTGATTTAGAGGAGCCAAAGGACATTAACCTGCTGGAGAAGGTCCAGAGGAGGGCTGCTAAGATGATAGCTGGTCAGCAGGGTAAGGCATACGAGGAGAGGTTGAGGGCACTGAATATGTACTCCCTGGAAGACGGGGGGGGGGGAGAGAAAGAGAGAGGGGACATAACTGGGACCTTCAAGTACTTGAAAGGGATAAATAAGGTTGAAAAGGAGAGTCTCTTTAAGCTGGAAGTGGGAGGTTTAGGAGGGAGGTCAGGAAGCACTTCTTCACAGAGAGGGTGGTGGACACTTGGAATGTGCTGCCAGAAGAGATGATCTCATTGAAGACAGTGGGCAGCTTTAAGAGAGGCTGGGATAGGCATAGGGGGAAGGTAAGGATCGTGGGTAGGGAGGATGGGAGGAGGGGAGGGAGGGAGGGAGGGCAGTGACATTAGCTCAAGCTGTGGACCTGCAATATGAGCAGACTTGATAGACCAAATGGCCTTCTTCTGCTGGCTTCTTTGTATGTTTGTATGCATGTTCATATGAGTTGCTCATTACGGAGATTTGTATCTTAAGTATGTATTGGACTATTCCATTTGCATATCAGCAAAATCTATATAGCTTTGATTTTGGCTGCCACCAAAGCTATTATTTTGAGGCAGTGGCTTGATAAGCAACTTCCTGCCTGGTTGGAATGGCATAAGGAACTCCTCAGTACCTTAAATGTAAAGTTACATATTGCAAATGTGCGCCACACGTCGTCTTCTTTTTTAGAAAAATGGGGTCTCCGCTATACGCTTGGTTATCGATGTTGTAACAGAGGTATCTACTGTTCATGGGATTTTTTTTTTTTTCTTTCATCTCATTTTCCTTTTTTGGACCTTATTAGTGTGGGGTGGTTATTGTGTTGGTTCTTTTTCCTGGGTCTTGGGGACTCAGATGGGGCAGCACCTGTTGGGGCAGGAGGGAGTCATTATTACTGGGGTTTTGTTTACTTTCTTGTTGTAATTTCTTTATTTGTTCCATTTGTACTGATTTTTTGTTTGGGGTTTTGTGACATATTGCTAAAAATCAATAAAGTGTATTTAATGATACAAAAAAAAAAGTTTTAGCAAGAAGGTGGTGGGAATTTACAGGCCTGTGCAGCCTGACATCTGTATTAGGGAAACTGATGGAAACACTGTTAAAGGAAAGAATCGTGGAACACTTGGAATCCAACAGACTGTGGGACCCGAGGCAGCATGGCTTTACAGAGGGTAGGTCCTGCTAAGCAAATCTGATAGATTTTTTTTTGACTGGGTAACAAGAGTGTTGGATTGGGGGGGAGGGGCGAATGTGACCTACTTGAACTTCAGCAAGGCCTTTGACACCATTTCACATAGTAGGCTGGTAAACAAGTTGGATTGTATGGGAGTGGGCAATAAGGTGGTAACCTGGGTAAGAAACTGGTTAGAGGATAGGAGGCAGAGGGTGGTGGTAAATGGAGTTTGTTCTGAGGAGGGAAGGGTGGCCAGCGGGGTACCACAAGGGTCAGTACTGGGACCAGTCCTCTTTAATGTCTTCAATAGTGACATAGCAGATGAACTAGAAGGGAAGGTCTGCTTGTTTGTGGATGACACCAAGAGCTGCCACAGGGTGGACACTCTGGAGGGGATGCAAAGGATGGAAAGAGACTTGAAACGACTGGAGGAGTGGTCAAATGTTTGGCAGCTACAGTTTAATGCAAAAAAAAAAAAAAAGCAAAATAATGCGCTTACGTAACAAAAACCCAGGGGTGCAGTACAAAATGGGGGTAGAGATACTGTCAGTGACCAAGCAGGAAACAGATCAGAGGACAATCATATTGGATGACCTGAAGGTGGCCACACAATGCAACAAAGCATTTGGGAGAGCTACTGGGATGCTGGGATGTACAGGTAGGGGTATTACCAGCAGAAAGATGGAAGTGGTGTTGCCACTATATAGGTCTTTAGTAAGACCCCAACCTGGAGTACTGTGTCCACTTTCAGAGGCCACATCTCAGGAAGGACATAGACAGGATGGAGGCCATCCAAAGGAGGGTTTCCAAGATGATACAGGGTCTAAATCAAATACCCTATGTGGAGAGGCTAAAGGAATTAAACATGTACACTCTGAAAGAGAGAAAGGAGAGGGGAGACATGGTTGAGACCTTGAAATACCTTGTGGGAGTGAATAAGTTACAAGTGGGAGGAATTTTTCAGAGGCTGTTCCAGAACAAGAGGCCACAATATGAAGATGGAGGCGGGGGGGGGGGGATGTAGTAGTAATAAAATTTATTTATACAGTACAACACCATTAGGACAATTTACACCCTGTTTACAAGGCGTACTTGTGCAGTAAACATATAAAATTCATAGACATCACATAAGACAAAAATGGGTTTACATATCAAAATAAAATTTATATACAATATAATATATGTCCCTACAAAAAATTAAAAAGCACAAATACTTAACAATACATATATTATTGACACATACATACACCAATATATTTCAATGAATACACTAAACATTTACAGATACAAGTTCAACAACATGTTTAAGTGCCTATTGCACTTTATCTAATGCACTCTCATCTAAAGCTAAGAAACTGACTAGCCTTTGTTTTAAACCTATGTTCTGTAAGATCCAGGCTTCTCGGATCTGGAGGAAGTGCATTCCAGGTGCTAGCAACACTAAACTCAAATGTCATTTTGCTAAAATTATTTGTAATCCTAGGCTGCATCAGATCCCTGGCCCTGTTTTTTCTTAGGTTTAAACCATGACTAGGTTTTTGTAATTCCCTGTTAGATGTTGAGGTGTTTTACTTCTAAGGATACCCCAAACTAAATTTATCCAGATACTTTTTCGCCTTAGATCCAGTGATCTCCATCCCAACTTACTATACATTGTACAATGATGGGCACTGTAACTACACTTCAGGACAAATGTTGCCAGTCTACAGTAAAGATGATCACATTTTATAACTGTTGTTTACTTGTGTATCTGTAAATATGATTCCCATAATCAATTATTGGCAAAATCAACTGATTTGTTATAGTTAAATGTACAGATGTTGCTGTACATGCTGTGAACCTTCTTGCCGCCCCAATACGTCCATTTACTTTTTTTTTTTTTCTTTACAAGATCTGAAATATGATAGTCAAAATTTAGATACTGGTCAAAATGAACCCCCAGATATTTATAGTTTGCTGTTTGACTTAAGCTTGTCCCCTCAATTGTCTTTATATGCAAATGTGAGCTTTTTGATCTGGATTGTTTTGATCCAAATAGTACTGTTTGTGTTTTTTTGCTACTTATAATCAAACCCAGAGAGGTGAAGCACTCATGTATTGCCAGGAAGTCTAACTGCAATTTAGTTTCAACTTCGTTGGGGCTGCCCCCTCAGCCATCAACACCATGTCATCTGCATATAATCGAATACAGGAGTGCTCCACATACTCTGGGAGACTATTGATATAGATAATAAACAATAGTGGCCCCAGGATTGATCCCTGAGGCACACCACGCGTTACCGGTAAAGTGGTTGATTCAAACCCACTGACAGTTACTACCTGTGTTCTTCCACTTAAATATGAGCTAAACCATCGGCAAGAATCATCTGTCAGTCCTATATTTCTTAATTTACCCATCAAGATTTTATGATCCACCGAATCAAATGCTTTTGACAGGTCCACGTACACTGCACCCATGGAAGGGTAGGTTTAGGAGAGATGTAAGTAAATACTTATTCAAGGAAAAGGTGGTGGGTGTCTGAAACAGTCTTCCAGTGGAGGTTGTGGGGGTGAGAACAGTTGTGGGATTCTAAAAAGCCTGGGATAGGTAAGGGGGTGGCAGAGAAAGTGCCGTAGACCTGAAGTCTACAGTGTAAGCAATGAAACAAAAAAGGACAGACTGGATTGGCCATGCTCAGGGGCACCGACAGCACAGGTGCTCAGGTGCTTGCGCATCCACAAAATTAAAACAAGCACCCTCAATTCCCCAACCAGCCCAGCCTACAAGCCACATCCATGCCAGACTCACTCATTCTCCGATGCTCTGACCTCCAATCTGCACTGTTTTGTTAAGCGGCTCCACCCAGCGGTCGATGACTAACAGATGTCTCTCTCTCTCTCCGGCTTCTCAACCCCTCCAGCTAGACCCAGTCAACCGACACTGATTGACATGTGCACGTGCACTATCATCATGCAAGTGATGCATCATCATTAGATGGTCAGAGGTAGGTCTGCCGCATCGATTAGGGCAAAAATCAAGGACATGCATCATGTCACAGCTCACATCTCCGACACCAGGACGTTTCACGAGTGTTTCCCTATTAATCGCTCGGTCGCTTTGATTGAATAAAATCCCAACACCAAAAGGTATAAAACTATTAGAAAATATCAGTCTCATAGAAGTAAATGGGGTGCGCTCATGCAGCCTTTGTTTTGTCACATCACAAAACAAGGCTGAGTGGGCCAACATGGGGGGTTGTTTTCAGGACCGGGAAGTCAGTCTGTTTTTGGCCCAGGCTGCATATTTCAATTGTACGAGGGATGGGTCTTTTAAAACAGAAGGAGTTTTTATGCCACATTTGGTAACAGCGCTACTGTGGGAGTACGTTATCGATTAGGCTGCAGGAGAGCAGCACCATGCAGGGTAGGAACATGCTCTTTAATGCTACAAAAGCAGGGAAATGTGGCATCAGGGTTTCCAACTGTAACTCCCCACCCCCCCAGGAAGCACAAGGAAAAAATATTAGGGTTTTGGGTCTCCAGAGTCTTGGCGAATCAGTGGTGGAGTCTTCCTTGGGGTTGTCAACCTTACTGCCCCCAGCCTGTAGTCTCCAGTTCAAGCACCCCTGAACTTTCTGCCAATTCTATCATTTCCTTTTAAATTCATCCCATTTTTCCTCAGGCCTCAGCACCTGCTCTATACTCCGTGTGCCTTTTTGCAACTGTTCCTTCATCCTGATGAAATCTACTTTTTTAAAATTCATATCCTTACTATGTCTGCCTCATTGGTGGTCCTTATCTGCACCTTAAGTGCCCCTGTTCTCCGGTCACTGGAACCGAGTGGTTCCAGGACTGGCACATTATGGATCCTCTCAGTGCTGGTGAGCACCAGATCCAATAGAGCCCCTTTCCTTGTCAGGCCCAGGACTAGCTGAACTAGGAATGCTTCTGGAACGCATCCACCAGATGCCGATTCCTAGGACTTGCCATAAATGGCACTTTCCAGTCAACATCTGGCATATTAAAGTCCCCTACTGCTACCACCTCCCTAAATTGGCCATCATCTTAAGCCTCTCTCCCAGTTCCTTGTTTGCCCCCTGATCCTGACCCAGTGGTTTGAGGACCACCCCAATCCGGATTTGTTTTCCATTCCCCATTGATGCTAGCACCACCAGGGTTTCCAGTTTACTAGACTCCCTACATGCTTCTCCATCTCCCATGCTCTTTGCTCTACAGGGAGTATGGTCCTTTCCCATTTGTACTTTGAGATTACCCATGTCTTTGTAACAGCCAGCAGACTGAAGCTCCCTTCTGTGGCCATCCCCGTACAGTCTGGCATTTTGCTGCTAGGACTCCTTGCTTTGGTGCACATCATTTTGCAACATCTATCCCTGCTCCTATTTACTTCTTTACTCTGGGAAGGTTTCAGTCTGCTGCTTTGATCAACCCGTTTGTAACATATTGTTTGTACCTTGTCATTTTAACTCCCCCTCACTAATTTCAATTAACTATATGCTGTGCCCACTTTTCTTCCAATACCCTCCTGCCTTCCTCAGTGGAATGCCAATACCCCTTTTGAACAGTCTCCAATCCCACCACCTCATGCCCCAGTCCCCCAGGAACAAAAATCCCTCCTGTCTGCACCAACACTATATCCAAATATTGAATTGGAACACATGAAATTGTTATCTCTGTTCAGGCAGGCCAGCCTATCAGCGCAGCGGTTGGATTTCCACTTGTGACGCTGACAACCCAGGTTCGGGAATGGATCTAGGTTGGCGGAGGGCCGGCTGGGGGGAGAGGGATCGAGCATCCCCAGACTGCTCTCCTTCTCCAGGGGAGGGTGGGGGGAGTGTTCAGTGTCTAGTGACACCCAGTGGAGACTGGGTTGCCACAAGCACACCGGCCTGGGCCGATCTCAGGGGCGGGGGCGGACGCTGGTCATCACTGCACGTCCCTGCCCCTCCTTACAGGGGAAAGAAAAATCTGGGCCAGGCTGTCTTCCATGACACCCCTGCCCCAGGGCCTCCCATTGCCTCCGATGCGGCTTCCCCGACCAGATACCAGAATTGCGTGCTAAGGGCTGGCACCACAACCCGCCCCCTGGGGGTGCTAGGTAACTGGGGAGAAGCGCAGGCAATGATAGGGGGTGGAGGTCCCAGGGGTCCGTGACCAGGGCAGACTTCCAGACAGCCAGGTACCACCAAAAAATAGTAAATAAAAAATCTCTGTTCAAGCATGGCCATTGTAGTACTGCAGGAAATGTCACCTCCCTGCTCTCTCTTTTTCTACCTTCCGCGGAGCATGGAAGTCTGACTTTACCTGATCCATGCTCCACATGTTCATAGAAACACAGAAACATAGAATTTGCTGGCAAATAAGGACGGTTTGGCCCACCTAGTCTGTCTATTTTTCCCCTCCTATAGTATCTCTGCAGATCCTACTTGTTCTCTGGCCTATTAACCCACCCTTCTCTAAGATTCCCTTATGCCTGTCCCATCATTCTTGAACCCCACCACTGTTTTCACCCCACCACCTTTGCTGAAAGACTGTTACAGAAACCCACCGCTGTTTCTGTGAAGAAGTACTTCCTCACGTCTGTCCTGGATCTACCGCCTCCAGCTTCTTATCATGCCCTTTATCCTTGAGCACCTTTTTTCCTGAAAAATGTTTCCCTCCTGTATCTTATTTACCCCCGTGAGGTATTTAAAGGTCTCTAAGATATTTCCCCTCCTCTCTTTCAGAGTGTACATATTTAGGTCCTTAAGTCTCTCCTCGTAGGGCATCTGATGCAGACCCTGCACCATTTTAGTTGTCCTCCTCTGGACCGCCTCCACTTTGTATTTGTCCTTCCAGAGATGTGGTCTCCAGAACTGGACACAGTACTCCAGGTTGGGTCTTACTAGCCATCTATACAGAAGCAATATCACTTCCCTCTTTCTGATGGTGATAACCCCTCCCCATCTACCCCAGTATCCCACTACCCCTCCCCACTGCCTTGTTGCATTGTCTGGCCACCTTTAGGTCATCCGATACGATTACCCACAGGTCTGTTTCCAGTTAGGTGTTTTTTGTGCCTCAAGTGCATTACTTTGCACGTTCGTGTTGAAACCTAGCTGCCATACCCTTGACCACTCCTTTGATTTTCTCATGTCTCTGCTCATCCTTTCCTCCCCCCAAGACTGTCTATCCTTTTGCAGATTTTGATGTCATCCGCTAAGAAGCAACCCTTCCTTTCAAGCTTCTCTGCAATGTCACTCATAAAGACATTAAAGAGGACCGGTCCCAGCACTGATCCCTGAGGCACCCTTCTGGTCACCCTCTCTTCCTCAGAGTGAACTCCATTTACCACCGCCATCTGCCGCGTATTCCATAACCAATTTCTTACCCACTTTACCACCTTTGGACCCACTTCTAAGTCACCAAGCTTGCTTACTAGCTTCCTGTGTGGAACAGTGTCAGAAGCCTTACTGAAATCTAAGTAGGCCACATCCACCACTCTACCCTGATCTAATTCCTTGGTCACCCAGACAATGGACTCTATCAGAGTCATTTGACACTACCTCCCCTCCCCCACCCCCACAAAGCCATGCTGCCTTGGGTCTTGTAACCCACTGGACTCAAGATATTCCACAGTCCTTTCTTTCAGAAGGGACTCCATTAACTTTCCCATTACCAATGTCTGACTGACTGGCCTATAATTGCCAGCCTCTTCTGTCCTACCACTATTGTGAAGTGGGACTACATCTGTCTGCCTACAGACTTCCAGAACCACTCCTGTTTCCAATGAGCTGTTAAATAGGACAGTCAGAGCTACAGCCAGTACCATCCTGAGCTACCTCCCTACCCTTGGATGCACCCCATCTGGCCCAATTGCTTTGTCCATCTTCAGATTAGCGAGTCCCTTCAGGACACTCCCCTCTGAAAATGGACTAGTTTCCACCTCCCTCCAGTGCTCCTGTTTCTTTTTTGTGGCCCCTCCCCTTCCCCTGTGAGCACTGAGCAAAAGTATTTGTTCAGGATGTCTGCCTTTTACTCATCCTCCACCTCTGTACAGTACACTTTTCCCTTTTTAATCTTACAGTCCCACTGTAATGGAAATCCCACTCACCAGGGATTTCCAGCTTGCTGCCACCACATTGTTTTTACCAACAGGAACCAAGAAACCTGTGTTTTTTTACCTCCTCCTTGCTCAAGGTCAGGAAGATCAACACAATAACTGTGGGTAAAGTGCCCCTTCAGAGACACACTGCAAACAGAGTCCAGCAGAAATAGTAAAATTACTCTTTTAAATAATACAAGCAGTCACTGATTCTATAAAAACAGAATCTTTACTAAAATACTCAGGGTTTTATTTAACTCTAAATATTGATTAGCGTTTTGCTCATAAAAGTTCTGAAACATTGTGAACATGCATAGCACTTGCCTCACTGTGTTTAACAAACATAAATAACACTTCTAGAAAACTTACATAAATACTTTCTGTACAGTTAGTATTGTCCCAAGAAAAAAAACTGCTAATCAATTATTTAAAACCCTGATACTACAAGTATTTACAACAGGACAAAAGGGTTGCACATTTACTAAGAAACAGAAACTAAACCAAGTTAACAAATAGTTGGTGTACAGCAAAATTCTGAGCTATCCTTATCTAAAATCCTTCACCTGCCCTGGCTACAGAATTACTGTGCTATCTTACCAGTCCGCTAGTCTTTGTATGGCAGGGGCTCTGGCACTGTCCGATGTTCCAGCCTAAGAGAGCAAGCCTGCTTACAGCCCCTCAGTATATTTCTCCTCTCCATGGGGAGGGGTTTCACTCACTTTGAGTGACAGTTCTATGTCGTCCCAGTCCTCTGAGAGAGACAGAGAGAGAGAGAGCGAGAGAGTGAGTGAGTGAGTGAGTGAGTGAGTGAGTGAGTGTGTGTGTGTGTGTGTGTGTGTGTTCACCCACCATTCAGCAGCTCCTTGCTACCATAATGACATCCACCTGGGTTCTTTGTTCAATATGGGAACAACTCCAGGATGGACACCCCCACTGGGTTTATTGTTTTTTTGCCTCTTCCCTGGCTTTCCTGTTAACTTTCCCATGAGAACATCAGACCTCTAACATAAGCTGTCATATACTACTTGAGCATGTGATCTGGTAGCCATCTTGTACCTGAAGCAGATGCAAATTTAGAAAAGAATAAATGAATCAAAAGAATACAGGGTTCTGGTCCCCATTCCCGTCACACCCACCCCTAGTCTTCCTCCTTTCCCCTACATACCTAAAAAATTCTCTCTTTGGTTTATGCCTTTGCATTCCATACCGCTCTCCCTGCTTCCCTCCGTTTCTCCTGATACACCTTTTTATCCTCCTCCTTCTGCATCTAATACCTTCTGAAAGCTACCCTTTTAACCTATAACTTTTCTAACACCTCTTTCGAGAACCATAGTGGTCTCATTTTCCACTTGCTTTTGCTCACTTGCTTGATACAGAGCTTTGTTGCTTTTTGGCCTTTATTAGCTTTGCCCATTGTTCCTCCACCCCACCCAGGTCATCCCCCCACCAGGTCGTCATCCCTGAGGCATTCACCCATCTTTTTGAAATCTGTCCTCCTGAAGTCTGGGACCGTCACCCTTCTATGGTTAATTCTGCAGCCATGCTTATATTGAACCACACTGTATGGTGATCGCTGTTCCCCAGATGGCCTCTCCTGCCTTGACGTCTGCAACACTGTCCCCATTACCAAGTACCAGGCCCAGTACTGTTCCACCATGAGTGCATTCACTGACTAGTTGCCTGAGGAATGCCCCCTTCAGGGAGTCCAGGATGTCCCTTTTTCTAAAGGAAGCTGCAGCTGGGAGGTTCCAATCTACATCCGGCAGACTGAAGTCCCCCACCAGCAGCACTTGCCTTCTTTCTGCCACCCTGCGAATAGCTTCCACCAGTACCATTTCTAACTCTTCCCCCTGTGCCAGAAGTCTGTAGATCACACCAGTTTGAGTAGAGGCTCCATTCCCAATCTCTAGGGTGACCCATAGTATCTCTACTCTCCCATGTATTCCCTGGGACTCCAGGCCCAGAATCTTATTTCCTAAACAAAGCATTTGCACATATGGCTTTTCAGATATTGTTACCACTCTGTTTGTTACCCCTTTCTTTCCTTTTTGCCCTTTCTCCTTCTTCTCTCTCTTTTTAATGCTTCCGTTTCTATTCCTCTTCATTTCTACTGCCATGCTTCCTTTATTAATTTCCACTCTGGGGGATTCCATTCCCCTCAGGTTCTTCCCACTTTCCACTTCACCAGGGAGGCAGTTACTGCCTCCCTGATTTCCTCTGTTACCCCACTTGGCTAATTTAAATGCTCATCAAAGTAACATCTAAACCATCCACTGAGGACTGCAGATCCCCTCCCAGATGAATGCAGGTCATCACCCCTGTAAAGACCCTCATCTCTCCAGGTGGATCTCCAGTCCCCAATGTAGCCAAACCCTTTGCCTCTGTACCATTCCTTCAACCATGAGTTGAAGGTTTTGGTGTGAAGATCCCTCTCCTTCTCCCTTTCGTAGACAGGCAGCACCTCAGTGAAAACCACTGAGTGCACTACCTGTCTAAGATCCCTCCCCAGTTACTTAAATTCCATCTGCACAATCCCAGCTCCAACCCTGGGCAGGTTATTACTATTAGTCCCGAGGCTGACAAAGACATTCACCTCTGCTTCCTGTCCTGCTGCCTTAGGAAACCTCTGCATCCCCTCTGAGCTGTTGCGCTGTGTAGGCACCTGACTTCCCAGTTCCTCCTTTCCCATTCCCAAATCTATCCTCCTCACAATTCAGTCCCCCACCAGAACTTGCTTCCTCCTCCTCCTCTGGGATTCTGTTTCTCCCACATAGCAGTTTCCACTCTGGAGAACCCCCATATCCTACCCGGCAACTACTATGGGGGCCTCCTTCTGGCAGTCCTGCCTCACCACAGCAGCATAGGAACTGTATACTGGTATGGGTTAAGGAATGTGCATGTGACCCACCACCCCCACCCTTCCAGTGCCCACCATAGTCCAGCTGTTCCTCATCCCTGGCATCCTCTGGGGTAATGGTATCAGATTTGTTTGTTTATTTAGGTTAAAGACATACAGCAAGCTCATTTACAATGGCAACCTTAGCATTGCAATGAACAAGTTACAAAATACAAACATATTAAATACAATACATACAAATATAACAATTTAAGCAAAAAACATCAACCTAAAATCACCTAAAACAAGTACAATAACAAGACTCAGTAGTTGAAAGAAGCTGCCTTTTCAAAAAATGTACAGGAGGGGGGTTAGTATGTTTAAATTTAAACATATCTGGGAGATTATTCCAATATCTAGGAATAATCTGACTAAAAAAATTTTCAGACCGTTTTGTCTTAGTGTAAGGTATTATCATCTCCCTTAGATGGCCCTTCGTTAATGTAGAATCCAGATCTCTAAATTTTAGCTTATCCCTCAAATGCCCTGAGACCAAGCCCAATCCACATTTATAAACAAAAACACTTTTATGAAGTTCTCTAATATTTGATAAGGAAAGCCACCCCAACTGCATACAAAACACAATTATGAGTTAGTCTGGGATTATTAAGTGTCAGTCTGGCCAATCGATTATGAAAAATGTCTAACCTGCTCAATCTTTCACAAGTTGCACTACTATAAAAAAATATAACCATAATCAATTAATGGTAAAATTTCAATTTTTACAATTAAATTTAATGTGTCAGCATCCAAACTGTACTTATGACGATATAGAAAATCCACTCTTTTGCTAAGCTGAGTTATTAAATAATTCAAATGCTTATTTCCAGCCCCCATGGGATCAAGCCAAAAGCCCAAATAACGATAGGTATCAACACTCTCTAAACCCCACCAGCGTCATCCTTAATAGACAGTTTCACATGGATCCACTTAATTACGGCGATTCCAAAACAGCAAGTGTCAAAATGTCAAATCCGTATAAGGCATTCAAAAAACGGCGACTGCAATTAACGGCGAGCAGTACTATGTAGTGAAACCGCATCAATTTCATACCTGCAACTGCACATTGTATGCAATGCCACGGAGATGATCATACCTCTCCCTGACACTGTACTCCTGCACCACTTGTAGCAACCTCTCATTAAGATCACGGCAATAGATGTACCCTCCATGGTGTGGCAGAGGACACCTCTTCTGACTAACAAGGTATGTAGCCATCCTGAACTTCTAGCCTGCAGCTATTACCATTTATGCCTCTTTATGTTAGTGTGGGGCTCAGCCCCCCAACCCCCCACTATTTCTATTCTTCTTCTTTTTTTTTTTTTGGCTATACTTTTTCTCCCCACGTCCCACCAGCCACCTCTGACATTCCCCCCCTCACTGTTCCTGAAGATCAGGACCCCCTCTCCTATTGCCCCCACAACTTACCCTTCATGGCAGGGGGTGGGGAGCGACTCAACCCACCGGCACAGATCCAGCTTGAGAAATGTCCTCTCAGTGCGGCTCGCAGGAGGAACCATCGTCATTCTGTGCAGCAGGACCACTTTTTCCTGTTTCTTTTTGTGGCTGGCAGCATGCAATGCCACCAGTGATGCACCACGCGTGCATCCACATGCCATACATCAGGCGACTTCACCTCCACCCCCACGTAATAAGACCTGGCTTGTCGGCCCCCAGCCACCACTAGGGGTCAGGCAAGTACCGGTTCATGTTCCCACCCTCCCTCGGGAGAGGAGAGTTTTCCTCCGGATGCTTGATCCTCTCCCACCCAAGCTGAACCCCGTCAGCCGGCTCGTGCTGTGAACATGAGTCGCCGGCGTGGCAAGAGGTAAGGCATCGCTGCCTCAGCCCTCCACGCCACTGGGCCGGCTTCTGTTTCTATTATTCTAACTCCGAGGTGCACCTGGACACTGGGGTAATGGTGCACCTCAGATTCGCTATTTAATTCCAGTTGGCATTTCTTGCTTATCGTCATTGTGACTGTCGCTGTTCTGGAATAGCTGCTATTGTCTTGCCAGTATTGAGTTGCTTTATTGACGTGCTACTGTTTTGCATCCCTATTGCCCTGAGATGCTATACCAAAAAGCATACACTTAGTTTTAGTTGAATTCAATTTTAATTTTACTTTAGATTTAATGAAATAGGTCTGGAGACAACTAAAACTATCCTGGAGGACACTCTGGACACCATCAATAAAGGGATTCGAAAAATAAACTATGGTATCATCTGTCTATAAAAAATAAGATGCTTTCCCCACGTTTCCCCAAATCTTTTAAATATATAAGGAAAAGTAGAGGTCCTCTCAAGATTTGGTGACCCTTGGGTGGGGGAAGAGGTCCCCTGAATCCTAACCAGCTTGACCTAGAGTCTAGCAGCCTCCTCCCTCAATCCAGAGAGGTGCACGCAGATGGGGCAGCAGCATGGTCTCCAGAAAGTCTCAATGAAAACTGCCACCCCACAGGCACTGCACTGCATCACTCATATCACTGCCACCTTCTATACTCCCTGTGTTACTTGGAATACTTATGTACCCTTACTCCTGATACAGTGTTCCTAGCTTTCTCTTTTTTGTTTGTTACTACCCGTGTTCCCCACACCTGGTGTAAATCCCCTTATACTGTTACCCTAGATAGGGGGTTGTTCCTGTTCCCAGTTTTAGGCCTATCTTTTAACTTCCGCCCTTCCTAGCTTTCCCTTTTGTTATTTGTTGCTACCTGTGTTTCCCTGTACCTGGTGTAAATTCTTTTATAGTGATATTCTAGATAGAGAGTGTTGCTCCTGTTCCCAGTTTAGGACTACCTTTTACCTTCTGTGCTTCCTAGCAGTGAATGCAACAACAGGAGTGACCAGTGGACTAAAGGAGAGACTAGTGGACCTTCTGGAGGTTAATAGTCTCCAGGATGAAAGGCAACATGAGTTTGTCTTAGGGAGATCCTGCCAGACCAACCTGATAGGCTTTTTTGATTGGGTTGCAAGGACAGTAGACAGGCAGTTGATGTCCTATATCTGGACTTCAGCAAGGCCTTTGACTCTGTGCCTCATAGGAGACTGCTTGGTAAGCTGCAGGGTCTGGAAGTTGGGGCAAAGCTGGCAGGGTGGGTCAAGAGATGGCTACAAGATAGAAATCAGAGGGTGGCAGTAGGGAGGAACTGTTGAAGCCTATTTGTGTAACCAGTGGAGTTCCACAGGGCTCAGTGCTCGGCCCAGTGTTGTTTAATATCTTTATTAGTGACATAGCAGATGGGATCAAAGGTAAAATCTGCCTATTTGCAGATAACACTAAGCTCTGTGGTATAGTGGACACATAGGAGGGGAGAAAAGAGCTCAGGGAGGACTTGGTTAGGCTCAAAAAGTGATCAGGTAACTGGCAGCTGGGGTTCATCGCCAAGAAGTGCAAGGACATGCACCTAGAAACTAAGAACCCAGGGACCAGTTACTGACTGGGAGGGGTACAGGTGTCCAGTTCAGAGGAGGAAAAGGACCAGGGGTAATCATCACAAGGGACCATTTCCATAAAGCAGCAGCCAAAGCCATCAGGATGCTGGGATGCATCACCAGAGGAATCTCCTCCTGGAAAGGAGAGGTCATTCTGCCCTTGCACAGGTCCTTGGTGAGACCACACTTGGTGTACTGTGTGCATTTCTGGTGTCCATATCTGAAAAAGGATATCAATTTACTGGAAAAGGTGCAGCAAAGGGCAGCCAAGATGATCCAGGCTCTGTAGGACAAACCTTATGAGGAGAGACTAGAGGTGCTCAACATGTATTCCCTAGAGTACAGCAGAGGCAGGGGGGATGATTGAAACCTTCAAGTACCTTAAATGTATAAACAAGGTTAGTATGGAAGGCATCTTCAATCTCGGGGGGGAATGGGTCCTCTAGGGAGCACAGTCTTAAATTAGTAGGAGGAGAAAGATTCAAAAGGGAAATGAGAAGGCACTTTTTCACAGAAAGAGTGGTGTCCAAGTGGAATGAACTGCCGGAGGAGGTAGAATCATCGAAAACAGTGGACAGCTTTAAAAGGGGCTGGGACAGAGTGAAAGGTAGAGTCACAATGGATGGGAAGATGAGTAAGGTGGATGAGAGGGGGATGCAGGAAAACTCTTTGGAAATTGGAGGGGGGCAGCTCCCGCAAATTCATCTGAGAGCTGCACATTCAAGGATACTAGATAGACTAAAATGGTCTGCTTCTGCTGGCATTTTTATATGTTCATATGTAGGTATCTTATCTTAGTCAACCAGCAGACTCCTCTGCTTCTCCAGCTGATGCCTACCAATGCCTAAGATGCCAGCCTTACACCTGTTCCACTCCTTTGCTGCTCCACTCACTCTCTGGACATGAACATGCTGGACATGTTAGGGATGGCTGCCTTTTATTCTTCCTTTGCACCCCCCTTAAGGCGATATGTCCTATTGAACTACCAAGTCCCTGACTGGTCCCATGGCTGCCAAGTCACCCTGCCACAACCAAACTATCAGAAATCTGGCTCAACCCCCACCTCCAGGTATCAAATAGTTGCTCAAATCATTTATGCCCTATGCAGAATTAGATCTGGCCCCCCCCCTTCTCCCACAGGTTCCACTACTGTGGCTATAAATTTGCCTGTGGTCACTCCCGGTAAACAGCAGGCTCCCCCCTCTTTACTATCTGGCTTAAACCTCAGAAACCTTCCTGTACCCTTCACAATTTAATCCCCATTACACATACCTTTCTCTTGCCCCCCCCATGGACTCTGCCCACCCCCTGGCATGCTCTCCAGCAGTGCCAGCCTGTTAGTCATGCTGGTTCCCCCTTCCTTTGTGGGGGAGGAGATCGGGTAGGGTGACGCTCTTGCTAGTGCACAGCCCCATTTCCTCAGGCTTGGACTTCCCTCTTTCCTTTCTTCCCCATATACAGCCCCTTTCTCTGGCCTGCGTTGGCTTTAGAGATGGCTGCAATAGTACTGCCCTATGGTACCCCGTGGCTGCAGGTCACAAGCATAATATTTCAGCCATTGCACCTTCCTGTTCAGCTCCTATAGCCTGGAACCTCTTGGGTCCAAGTATAGGAAGAAAAAGAACTTCACCTGGCATAGCACCACAGGAAACCAGGAACATTTTTTGTTAAAGGCATGCAGTGCCAATGACAACTCAAAGGGCAATACCAAAAATTGTTAATGGTGTCCCTCCATGCAAAATCCGAAGAACTGCCTGTGGCACCACCTACTTTTAATGTGCAGGTATGTACCATGCATATCCAGAGTGCACATCCAATCTCCCTTGACACAGTGACACAGTGACTCATCCAAGGGTCAATGTGATAACGGCAAACACCTAAAGACGATCACCATTATTGCACAGTCAGAGTGCCGAAAACATTTTCGGTACTCTGACAACTCCGGCGCACAGGACATTTAAGATAAGTTGATTTCGACGAAACCAGTGCTGTACTTCAGTGAAGTCTTGCTGGATCTTGGATGCAACCTCCAGAGGGAAGTGACCTGATGCGTACAGGACTGTGTCATCTGCGTACATGTGAATGTCAGCATGCTGGCAGATCGAAGGAAGGTCGTTGAGAAAAATGGAGAATAAGATAGGACCGAGGACTGAGCCTTGGGGGACTCCAATGGAGACAGGAGGGTTTAAGATGGAGGCACCAATTTTTACCGATTGGGACCGGCCACACAGGTATGAGTTGAACCAGTGCATGGCCGCACTGGAAAGGCCTGCCTTAGGGAGTTTAGACAGAAGGAGGGTATGCGAGACTGTGTCAAACGCCTTGGCTAGGTCGATCAAAATGGCAGATGTGATGTGACTTTTATCCATGCCTGTGAGGATGGAATCTATGAGTCTGAGGAGGGATGTGACAGTGGAGTGGGATTTTCTAAAGCCAGACTGGTAAGGGGTGAAGAAGGAGGAGGAGTCAAGGAAGGTAGAGAGTTGCGAGAGGACGAGATGTTCCTGGATTTTGGCTAGGGTGGGTAGAAGGGAGATTGGGTGGTAGTTGCTTGGGGAGGATGGGTCACCACTTTTCAGGAGGGGGATAACTGTGGCGTGCTTCCATTTTAAAGATATAGAGGCAGTAGTGAAAGAGAGGTTGAAAAGAGACGCTAGAGGCATGGTAATGGCCGGTGCAGAAAGGTAGTGCATTTTGGCATCAATGCCTGTGGTGCATCTACCCTTAGAGGGATTTAGGGCAATCAGGGCTTTGAGTACTTCTGGTGGGGTAACCAGAGAGAAGGAGAAAACCGGGAGAGGGGTTGGCGTGGTGGGGATGAGGGTGTCACGTTTTGTGTGGCAGGTGGGGAGTTGGAATTGTGAGGGAACCCACTGCTAGAAAACACTGAGTTGAAAGCCATGGCAACTGCTAGTGGTTCGGTTAAGATGGAGCTTCCCACATCTAGGGCTGGAGTGGGTGGCTTTGTTGGGGGGGGGGGGAGTGATTTTATAGACGTCCAGAACTTGGCTGGATGGTTTAGATTATTTTGGAGGGATGAGGTGAAGTAGTGAGCTTTAGCCTGGCAGATAAGCCTGGTGCAGGCATTTCTAAGCGTTCGATTGCATAGGGGATCGACGTGCATCCCCCGATGTCTTATAGGCTTTCCATGCCTGATCTCTGACACGGAGGTGTTCCATAAGGTTAGCAGTGATCCACGGCAGGTGAGCTCCCCTTAGTCTAACCTTTCTTGGTGGGGCATAGTTATCCCAGACGGCAAGAAATTTTGTCCTAAAGAAGTCAAAGGCGAGATCCATGGAAGGGGCCTTGGGTACGTATGACCAATCCAAGTTAGCTAGGTCTTGTAGGAGACCATCGAGGTTAAGTGATTTATAAGATCTAATAAGGAGGGTTTTCGGAGGGGGTGACTTGGCTTTGAATACTTTATGTATTATATATATCATATGGTGATCGCTCAGTGAGTCCGGAAGGAGGCCTGAGGTTATAATCCTGTGAGGGTGTGAGAGGTGAGGGCCAGATCGAGCAGGGAGTGATTTTGCATTTTGTGGTTTAGTCGCGTGGGCTCAGTGATGAGTTGAGTCAGATTTAAACTAGCTACATGGTTTCGGAGTTTGGTGCTAGCACTAGTGAGCCAGTTTAGGTTGAAATCACCTAGGACGTGGAGCTCCCCACCCGAGGTGATGGTTTTTAAGGTGTCCAGATGAGTTGCTATGGAATTTAAGAGGGAATACGGGGAACAATAGGACCCTGTTATAAAGATTGGGACCGAATGGGGTAGTGAGATTTTTATTAGCGAGGAGTCGATGTTGTCCAGGGAGGTAGGTAGCGGGACAGGTGAGAATAGTACCTTGGAAGATACATAAATGGCTGTGCCACCACCTCTCTTAGTGCCAGGGCGAAGCTTCAGCGGGGCAGCAACACACTTCTCTAGTAGCTGAGCAGCGTGGTTGCTTTGCCGAGATGGGATGTACCTGGGCACGGTTTCGTTCCGAATCCTCGGGGGAGGGCAGCTCCATGCACCCTCAAGACCACCAACGACGTTATTTCCGTGGGGGCTGCTGAGAAAAAATAAGACACAGGTATTTATAGGGAGCAAGCGTGGCCGTTTGGGGGGGGGGGTTGCAGACAGACCGTAAAGCTTAACACAATACGAGTTATATTTGCTTATTTGAAAATCGCAGTCTCGTGGAGTAATTGGTAGCAGTAGTAGCGAGTCCCCTGCTGCTTAGCCACTAGCACTTTGGTGTAAAATGGCACAATATGCCCCTTTAACTTGATTTACTTTTTTTTTTTTTTTTTTTATAACTCAGACTCTGGAGTAATTTGTAGCCTTAGTAGCGAGTCCCCTGCTGCTTAGCCGCGAGCACTTTGGTATAAAGATAGAAGCTAGCAAGGACTCAGGGCATTTTGAAATAAAAACGGAGGAAGCCTTGATTAATTATGTAGCCTTAAGGGACATTTGCAAAAAGGCGAGGGAAGCCTTAGGTATTTAGCTATGCAGCCCGGGCAGAGAGTATAGAGCAGAGAAACAGGTAAGGGACTCAGGGGATTTATTCAAAATGGGAGACTGGCACCAAAATGGTAGCTTGCGACCAAAGGCTTTGTCCCCTGCTTGTCCCAAGGCAGTATTTAGTAGCCGGGAGCTCGGAACCCTTTAAAGCTTTTAGCTAGACAGGGCTACATACACCGCTACAATCACCCCTGCTGCACTACAGTCACAATAGCTAAAAAGAGTCCTTCAGTTTAAGCAGGAATCACATTTGTGGGCACAGGTAACAACGACAGGAATCCAGTTTAAAGTACTGAAACACACTAGCAGCTATAGGCTCATAAGAACACAATATGCCCCATTTAAAACTAAAATGAGAAGTAAAAAGATACAGCAGCAGCTAAAAGACTCATTTGGAATTGCATTAGATTACAGGTGTGTCCTGCAAAACTCATAAGGTAACGCCACATTTGCAGCTACGAGGCTCATGAGTTCATAAAAGTATGCCCCATAAAAACTATCAGCATACGTGTGGGGTCAAAAATGTCAGTATAAGCAACACACTTCTCTAGTAGCCGAGCAGCGTGGTTGCTTTGCCAAGATGGGATGTACCTGGGCACGGTTTCGTTCCAAATCCTCAGTGGAGGGCAGCTCCATGCACCCTCAAGACCGCCAACGACGTTATCTCCGTGGGGGCTGCTGGGCACGGTTTCGTTCCGAATCCTCAGGGGAAGGCAGCTCCATGCACCCTCAAGACCACCAACGACGTTATCTCCATGGGGGCTGCTGGGCACGGTTTCGTTCCGAATCCTCGGGGGAGGGCAGCTCCATGCACCCTCAAGACCACCAACGACGTTATCATTATGTTGAAATACAGGGGCTTCAGGTTGCAGCCTGTTCTCTGCCACACTGGATCAAGGTTGCATTGAGCAGTCTGCTTTAGGTTATTCTAAATTGCTACTCCCAGGTATTTCCTTCTCCTCTGTGCTCTCTAGCAGCATCCCAATCACACGGTACACTGTTCCAGGAGTTTTCCCTCCCATATGCATTGCCTTGCTCTTTTTGGCATCAGATTTCAACTTCCAAATACAGAGCAATGTCTTTTGTAGCCTCACACTCTGTACCATAAAGCTAAAGCTTTGGTCCTTGGATCATGTGGAGGCTCGGCACTCCACTTTGAAAGATCCATGCAAAGCCTGATGTCAACAGGTACTCTGTAGAACTATATTACATCGTTGCACAGATAGCACAGTACAACAGGAACTGTTGGGCTGCACAGAGAGTGCAGTTCATGGCATTAAATCAGAACTGATTTGTGGTCACGTGCTTCAGTATGTCTTCCTTAAATTATTATGAATTATTTGCACAATATCCACATAGTATTACTCACATCATAGCATGTGAAAATAATTATTAGAAGGATGCTAATTTGGGATACTTAATTTCACTAAAGGAATGTCAAGGACATTGTCTCCAGGACAACAGGCTGACTGGGTTTGTGTTGGAAAGATCAGAGACTGGAGAGTCTGAACATGGAGACCAGGATGAAGAGGGGGAAACTTTCATGTATGTGAAAGGCATGAATAGGGTGGACTCTAGTAGATTGCTTAGACCTAGCAAGATCATTAATAAACTGCATTATAATGTATGGTAGAACGTTGTTATAGGCAGAAATCTACCTTTTTATAACAACGTTTTACCATCGATGTGACGTCACGATGTTGTTAACCCATCGATGGTACGTCACATCGATGAGTTAACAACCGGGAACAGTCAGGGCATGTGCACAGCTGAATCAGACGGCCTTGTAATGGCCACGACGGTGAGGGCAGTGGGGACATGAAAAAACAGCAGTAAGGAATCGCTTTCTTTTCTAAAAAAACGAAATGGTACCATACACTATAAAAGCTAATGTATGGTACATCAATGGTAACCGCTTTGTTAACCAATTCAAGGTTGCCATGGCATGAATAAACCTCAAGCTTTGCATGGTCACCCTGGTAACCTCTCGATGGTTAACAAACTGGTTAACCATCAATGACCATACATTATCCTCTATATAGCATAGTTGAGTGAAAGAACTCAGGAAGTTAAAATACGTGGGCAACTTTCACCAGAAGGAAACATGACTAGTAGTGTGCCACAGGGCTCAGTTTTGGGGCTGGTTTTATTCAATATTTTGTATATCAGACCTAGACAAGAATATCGCAAATCAGTGCAGCAAGTATGCTGATGACACTAAAACAGGTGGGACCCATGCTACAGAAGAGCAGATAAATACTATACAGCAAGATCTAAACCATATAAACAACTGGACAGAAACCTGAGGCATGACTTTTAATACAAGAAAATGTGCTATTACATCTGGGAACAGCAATGGGGGCTTCAATATATGTTGGATGGTAGAATATTAAAAACAGTGGACTGCAAAAAAGGATATTGGCATCTTTTTTTTTTTTTTTTTGACGACTATTTGTACACCGACTCGGGGAACTCTCTCCAGCTACCTACCGCCACACACCATGCTCTACCTCCCATCCTTCCATGCCCCAGTCCGATGGACCCCCCAGCTCTGCACTCCCTGAGGTGGGGCCTCCCTATCTGCCCAGGGCACTCTATCTGTAATTTAGTGTGCTGAGCTGGGCGTTCCCGGCCTGGAAGGAAGGATTGTCCAGTGTTGGGAGAGTGGTCTGATGAGGACTGAGGTGCCTTCGCCTATTCTCGAGGCGGGGATTTTCTGTACTGTTCATTGCCCCTGAGCGCAGCCGTGCAAAAACATCGCACGGCCAACCATAGATGTCAGTCAAGGCCATCCCCAATGCTGTTCTCTGCACTAGTAGTACCTCTGGTCTCCACCGGGGGTCTCTACTATACTGGGAAGACCCTGGATCCCTCCCCAGGGAGGGGAGCCTCTGGACGCTCAATCTGTCTCCCTCCCCTGCCAACCCCCAGCACCCGGGCTTGTTCCCGAACCGGGTCGCTGGCATGGCATGAGGTGTGGCGTCCAGTGCCTCAACCCTCAGCGCCACCGGGCCAGCAGGATCTTGGCATCTTAATTAACAGTAAACTAGATTGGGACAAAAATGTAGGGAAGTTATCACCTAAACCAATAGGACGTGGTGGAATATTAAACCAATCTTTCAAAAGCAGGGAGAATACAGTAATCTGTCCACAGGTCATATATCCATCTGCTAATGGACTACTACGGGTCACAGTTATGGGCACCCCATAAGAAAAAGGATATTAATTCCCTGCATAGAGTGCAGAGAAGGGTGATACAGTCCATCAATGGTCTAGAATAATTTGCCTTATGAGGACAGGCTTCAGCAATTAAATCTACATTCATTAGAAAACCATCATACTGGGGGATTTATTATTTATGTTCGAGGTCATAAACAGCCCAGATCTACTAGTTAATTTGGACTTGGACTTCAAACAAAATAACCAAAGCACTGAGGGACATCCCCTATAGGATTGTTTTAAGTTTGGACCATGTTTTGACACCTGACTTTCTGTTCTGAGTACCCAATAAAACCCCTTTGGTTTTGGCACAACTGACAGGTGTTCAGGTCCCTCAGTGAAGGTAGGATACTTTGTGGCTCTGCAGTCATGGGAGGTTGTGGCTCAAGGGCAATTTGAAGCACAAAAATCTAGAAGAAAGAATGTGTCCCAGGCCTGAATGTATTCCAAACTGTTGAAAACCAGGAGCATGTTCTAATAGAATGTACTTTTGTGATCCAATGTTGGGCTTTTTTAGCCAGGAGGTGGGGCTTGCCATGGATGCATCATTTGTCCTACAACTATCTGGTGTTGGGATAATACGCCCCTCAAAGGCAGCAGTATAGAAGGAACATGTTGTATGCCATGTGTGCTTGCCAGAAATTCTACTTGTGGCAGGCAAGATGTCAGTATGTTGTGCAACTGATACAGCCCACTAATGTGTCTTTTGTAACCATGGTTGAAACAATGTTAAGAGGCATTAAGAATATGGTGCAAGAACATTTACCGAGTGTTCAGTTTCTTGAAACTATGGAAGGTAATCAATTGGTTTTAGCTCCTTTTTGTCTACTGTCTGTTGTGGTTCTGTTGAAATTAGAGTGTAAGATACGTATGCCAGATATATTATATATATTTATTTATAAAACCGGTAGGGAAACTGCTGATTATTTATTGGCTGCCCACCATCACATGACTGTGCGTATATCAGAGTGCAACCAAACACCTGCACTTTTACCCCCCCAAAAAAACAATTTTAACATTTTATAAGATAGATAAACCACTCTGAGGTGTTCCATCGCACTCTGATATACGCACGCCTTGGGCGGTGACGCACTCGGCCTGTGGCTTCATGCGTACAATGCACACCAAGGCGTGTGTATATCAGAGCACGACCGCACACCTCAGAGTGCTTTATCTAAACATATATACTGTATATATTATTCTATGCAAAAAACTTAATTAATGCATCAGTTAGGGTTCTTCTACAGCGAAAAAAGCGAGGAAATTCGATTTTAGGGTTCCCATCTTTGCACCCCACCCCGCCCCACCAACAGGCATTGGGGTGTGCGTTAGTCATTGGCTCTAACTCTCACCCCATCCCATGTGTAAACAAGCAGAGGTGGTGCAGTGTAGGAGAATGGGGTGAGTTAGGGACAATGACCTCAACGCACACCCGATGCCTGTTGGTGGGGGCGGGGTGGGGTGCAAGGTGGAACCTAAAATCGATTTCCTCGCTCGCAGAAGAACCCTAACTGATGCATGAATGAAGTTTTTTTGCATATAATTTCCTTACTTTTTAAGAAAAAACAGAAAAGTAGAAAGTTGCGAGAGTTGGTGGGAGCGCAAGGCCCTCCCACCAACTTGTAAGTGCCAAGCCACATTACACACCCAATGACTAAAAAGTACATTCACAACAGCAAGGGCAGCCACCAAACAAATGTTAATCTAGTAGAACAATAGAAAACGCTGTCCACAAAACCTAAACTGCGCCACACAATATCTCCGCAAAAAATATATTGTCCGACACATAAACACCTCTATTAACATCTACAGGACATGCCGTCAACACCCTCCAAATTTCAAGTAAAAAGACCAAACTGTGTCAGAGATATAACATTTTAACGTATGAGATTTTCATTCACCAGACTGGCACAGTTCTGCACCTGTTGACATTTAACACACACAATGACTGAAAACTACATCCATGACACTAAGGCTAGGTATCCTATCAATTTCAAGCCACCACCACCACAAGCAAAACACTGTCCACAACACGTAAAGTGCGTCACGCAATATCTCCGCAAAACAAAAATTTTATCCGACACGTAAACACCATAATTCACATCTACAGGACATGCCGTAAACACCCTCCAAATTTCAAGTAAAAAGACCAAACCGTTTCTGAGATATTCAATGTTAAAGATTGGTAACATTTCCCTATCTATTCCATTATAAAAAATATGGCCATCTTGTCCGTATCTCGTGATCAAAGATGGCGATCAAAGAATTTGCAGGCTTGCGATCAAAGAATTTGCAGACTCACGAACAAGGAATTAAAAATCTTATGAATCCAAAAATTGATGGAATTTCGGTATACCACTGTCATGGTTCAACAAAACGAAGCCCACCCCCAAGTAAAACCCACCCTCATTTGTCTTCCTAGGACACCCCGGGCTGAGAAAATAGATTTTTTTATCTGGCCATCTCGTCCCTCGCTTGCAATGCACGATCGCGATCAAAGAATCTCGCGATAAAAGAATTTGCAGGCTCGCGAACAAAGAGCGAGGGACGAGATGGTCAGATTTTAAAATAGATTTGTATAGCCCAGGGTCATCCTACAAAGTTATATGAGGGTGGGTTTTGCTCAGGGGGCTTTGTTCTGCCCCATCTGAATAAAAAAAACATAAGTTTTTAATATCCCTGGTAGTCTAGCGGTCCCTTCCCCCTCGATCATGATAATATAGATTACGATGTCTGTATCCCTGTAGTCTAGTGGCCCCCCCATGTGTATTTTATTCGTGATTCTTTTTTTTTTTTTTTATCCCTGGTAGGTTAGTGCACACCCCATGTGTATTTATTTATATTTGTTGTTTTATCCCTGGTAGTCTAGTGGCCCCCCATCTGTATTTAATTATTATTATTATTGATATCTTGGTAGTCTAGCACCCCCAATCATAATGGAAAGATAAGCATTGGTTATTTTCGTAGACCAGTGGCCCCCACCCAGTCAGTGTTAGCCCACTCCAGCACTTCACCTTCTCAGGCCGGGTGACTGGCGACAGATCACCTCCTCATTTCACACAGTCGGCCGACTGTGTGAGTTACCACGCCAATTCAAACAGACGCTAAAATAAATTCAGAGCCCTCTTTGAATTATCGCCGACACACAGTCGGGCGCCTGGCCATGAAGGTGAGAGGTGGGCTGTGCCAGTCACCGCTGGGGACGGGTGGGGGCTAGCCACTAGATTACCAGGAATTAGCAAATGCTTATCTTTTTCATTATGATGGGGGCGCTTAGACTACCAGGTATATCAATAATAATAATTAAATACAGATCGGGGGCCACTAGACTACCAGGATATAAACAACAAATATAAATAAATACACATGGGGTGCATTAGATTACCAGAGATAAAGAGATATGAATAAAATATCACATGGGGGCCACTAGGACTAGGACAGACATTGTTATCTATATTATCATGATGGGGGGGGGGGACGCTTAGACTACCAGGGATATTGAAAACGATGTTTTTTTATTCAGATGGGGCAGGACAAAGCCCCTGAGCAAAACCCACCTCATATACCTTTCTAGGCACCCCTGCCCTACAAAAATCAATTTAAAAATCTAGCCATCTCATCCCTTGCTCGTGATGTACGATCGCGATCAAAGAATCTCGCGATTAAAGATTTTGCAGGCTTGCGATCAAAGATCGTTAGCGAGCCGCGAACGAAGATTTTAAAAGCTCAAAACTCTATTTTTGGACCAATTTGGAGAAAACCAAAGCCATGGCTCGATAGATCGGGGTCCCCCGAGTAAAACCCATCCAAGTTTTACTTCAGAAGTGACCCCTGAGCCGAGATATTTGTGTTTTTCCGATCAGAAAACTCAAAACAAGATGGCAGAAGTCACAATCAAAGAATGTGAAAAATCCTCAGGGACAAAGATTCTTGAACCGCGAGGCTGCAAATTATTTGATCGCCAGGCGGGACCAGATGGCCAGAACCCCATTCCTTGTTCGCAAAACATACATATAAATTTTCCCATTGACTTATAATGGGAACTTAAAAGTGGCATAACTTTTCAATGCCTTAATATTTGTTCACCAAACAAAAAGCGGCATGTTCAGCCACCAAAGCTCTTTCAAATGAGCCATCTTGCAGAGCAGCACGCCACACAATGGCAGTGCAGGGCCCCATACAAAATCCCAAAAGCTGCCTCCAAAAATGGATAATTTTGCATTTTTCAGCACTTTCGTAGATTGAGACCACAAGTGCACTTCAAAATGCAATTTAGCAAATCAAGATATTCACTACTTGACCACACAGCATTCAAATTTCAGGCAAATCCGCTGGAACAGGTCAAAAGTTATTAATGCTCAAACGCTTGACTTTAGTATGTGACTGACCGCTGAACCTTAACTATAATGGTGCGACTGTGCCACTAATATATATATATATATATATATATATATATATATATATATGCCAGAAGAGGTAATCTCGTTGAAGACAGTGGGCAGCTGAAGAGTGGCTGGGACAGGTATAGGGGAGGGTAAGGGTCTTGGGTAGGAAGGACAGGAGGAGTGGGAGAGGGGCAGGGACAGTAGCTCAAGCTGTGGACCTGCAACACTAGCAGACTTAACAGACCACATGGCCTTCCGCTGCTGGCTTCTTCAGATAGTTCAGAGATAGATATATATATATATATCGATATATATATATACTGTATATATATATATATATATATATATATATATATATATATATATATATATATATATAGATAGATAGATATACAGTGTATATATATATATATATATATATATATATATATACACACACATATATATACATATATACATACACATATATACATACACACACACACACCATTACATTATGGTAGCACGGTAGTGCTACCATAGTTAGGGTTGAGGAGCCATTTCTATGTTAACCCCCAAAACTTTGCACCTTAATAACTTTGCAACCGTTTGATGGATTTGCCTGATATTTGGAATTTATGATCAAGAACCATAGGCCTTGGGATGTGCCAAGTTTCATACTGGTCGGATATACGGCCTGCGGAGTTATTAAGTGTGATCTGCTGCGGTTCGCTTTTCTGGAATTCTGTGGTCGCTACTTACAGGTCGCACGGTTTATGATCGCCCGAAATCTTCAGAGGAAGCGGCAGCCGGGTCCCCGGTGTGCCTTTCAAGATTTCGTGAAAAATATTAAATGGTTCAAAAGTTATTCAAAAACAGTTTCCATTATAAGTCAATGGAAAAGTTAACAAAAGTTCAACACTTTCGCAAATGCATTTTACTTTCGCAAATGGGCCTGTTACTTTCGCAAATCGGCCATTTTGTTTTCAGTTGTGATCAGAAAAATGGTTGGCATTTAAATTTGGGACCCTCTAGCAACCTAATTTTTTTGTATTCACCTAGTCGGGCCCCTGAAGATGCGTGCTATGTCTTTATTTTGTGGTAAACACCCCAGAAATATGTTTTCAAATTTCTGAAAAGTACTTTCGAAATTACTTTGTTTCACGTAAAGCTGCCGCAATTTTGCGAAAGCTTAAATTGCGACAGTAATTTTCTAGTCTGTGGAAAATGACAGCAATTCTTTGGTACTGTACTGCAAAATAACCGTTGGGAGTTTTGGGCTGAAATTTGGAGGGAACGCAGCCGACATCTCACAGATGTGCCTTTCAGTGTTGTATTGAAAAATATTACATGGCGGCAAAGTTACAGCACTCCAAAATTGACGGTTTTTCCCATAGGATAACATTACGGCGCCCGACACTTAACAGAAATCATTTGGAGCACTGCTGCAAAATAACGGTTTGGTCTTTTTTCCTAAAATTTGGAGGGAAGACAGCCAACAGCACACAGATGTGCCTTTCAGTAGTTTGGTGAAAAAACATTACAAAGTTATGGCGCTCCGAACTTTTCTTTTTTTCCCATAGGATAACATTACGGCGTTACTACGCGCCTTTAGGGCCGGGATTCTCGAAGCGGTAAGCGGAGGTCGGACTTTCGTCGAAAATTTCTTAGCCCCTAATGGGGCAGATTCAAATTAGCCAGGACAGTTGTAAATAATATGACAAATTTTTTTCTCGCCATACGGTTCCTGAGATATAATGTATTTAGTATTCCAAGATCTCATTTTCTGCGCCGATACTCATTATTTTGCATACATTATTTGTACTTCACTGTCTTTCTCAATGCAGGTTTTGGGGAAAACCAGCCTGTGCGCTACATTACTGTTATTGTTGCCCTTCCGCTATGGATCCGTACCTGCTTCACTTACCATTGACGCTCTGCCACCATGTGCTATCCTTTGTATTTTCATTTGCGCTATGCTTTCTGTTATTTTTGCCATTTCTGTCTACAGTACTGTTTATCTTACTGTTTCACTTTACATCACCATGCCCATTGACATTTCTGTTTGCAGGCACCATGTTACTATGTGACAACACATCACGTGGCAGACCATTCCGTCACGCCACCATATGGGTACCCTTTCTGTTCTCATTCGTGCTTGTGTTGCCATGTGTTGCCACTGTTAGCATTTCTGTTTTGCGTTGCTGTCCCTGTTAGTATGCCACAACACATCATGTGTGAGCGCTGGGCTCTTTCAACGATTATGTGCCGCCTCCTCGCACTTCTGCTGCTTTACACATGTCATGGGGTGAGAGTTAGGCTGACGACGCACACCCCAATGCCGGTTGGGGTGGGCTGGGGGTCCAAGGGAGGTTTTCAACCCTAACAGCTTAATTTCCTCACTTTTGTCGCTGTGGAACAACCCTAACTAATGCATTAAACGGAGTTTTTGCCTCTAATATATATACATATATATATATATATATATATATATATATATATATATATACATATATATATATACATATATATATATATATATATATATATATATATATATATATATACACACATACACACACACACACACACACACACATATATATACACATATACACATACACACACACACACACACCCACATACATACACACACCCACATACATACACACACACATACACATATATAGATTGTTGCTAGCTTCCCTCTCCTCGCTCTCCATCATCCCCCTTCCCCCTACCCTGGTATTATGACTCTGGGTCCCTCAAGACCCTATGAAACTGTTCTCTATCTTAGCACTGACCCGGGACCTCCCGAATGTTCCCAGTTAAGGCAACCGATAACATAAACTTAAGCCAAGAATGTCTAACCCTGTATCTTACACTGTTACTGAATGTATAGTTTTTCTGATGTATGTATATTTTTTTCTGTGCTCTGACTTTATTTGTACCTTTACTTTTATC
This sequence comes from Neoceratodus forsteri, assembly GCA_016271365.2. Taxonomy (NCBI): domain Eukaryota; kingdom Metazoa; phylum Chordata; order Ceratodontiformes; family Ceratodontidae; genus Neoceratodus; species Neoceratodus forsteri. The sequence continues at coordinate 213,585,705 of JADMNL010000024.1, forward strand.
TGACGTGGAGCCTTTGCAAAAGAGTCTATGACTCAAAGGATTGTAATTCCAATTCTACTCAAATAAATAAAATAAAAAGAAATTTGTTTTTGCCTTCACAGAATTTGGATGTACAGAAGGGGGAACCAAACAAGTCTGATAAAACCTCTTTGATCTGTGTATGTAGTTGGGGGGGGGGTACTAGTATTTGTACATAACTCTGCTTGTTTTTTTTTGTTGGATTTTGGATTTGATTGTTTATGATATACATTGCACATTTCTGTCTTTGTCTTCTTCTAATAAAAAGTTCTCGTACAGGTCCAGAGCAAACACTTTTGGATAAAAAAAAGAAGATACTTTTTTAACCCAAAGGGTTGGTGGTATTTGGAATGGCCTCCCACCGGAGGAGTAGTCAGTAAAAATAAAGATATTTTAAAGAAAAGATTGGATTTCTAAATGGAAACAACCAGTAAGCCTTGCTACCACTAAAATGAATGGAAGAGTTTGGGTTTATATAGGTCGGAAGACCTTTATTTACTCCTACGAACCACACTATGAATCGTAGAATGATTGAGTGCACCAAGGGGATTTGTTTATTTATTTATTGTAAATTGGTAGCAAGCCGGTGATGGTGGTGGTGGGGAGTTTAGGAGGGACATCAGGAAGTATTATTTTATGGAAAGGGTGTTAGAGGGTTAGAACAATCTGTCAGAGGAAACGGTTAATGCTAAAACTAATGGAGGGCTGTATGGCAGTGTGGGACAGGTATAAGGAGAAGATGGGGGGGCATTTATAAAGGGAAAGTACCCCACACATGCATTCCAGCAGACTCGAGAGAGACCACAAAGTCTTCTTCTGCGAGCATTTTCCTATTGTTTTATGTCCTGTCTCTGCTTTCTGCAAGCATTTTCCTCTTGTTTTATGTCCTGTCACTGTTTTTCCATGCATTAACAACCTCCAGAGAAATTATTTAGCTGCATCCCTAATGTTTCTTGTGGTTAGCACTCAGTTAAAACATGCCATTCAATCACATAAATGTGTGCGGTGCTAACTTCATGTCATTGCCAGCACACTACATATAGCGCTAGGCCCCATGCTCAGGTCTCCACCTTTCATTTGCATGTGTGCAATCCTTGACCTTGCTGTGCTACACAAACTACTTTGTGCCACAAAACCTGAGGCTTCTGATACAAGCAAGCCTTACATTGACTAGAGACCAAATTTGCAACCTTCAGTTTGTGCAGCGCAAAGGCAGTTTGCACAGTGCAAACTGTTCTAATATGCTGCCCCCATAGTTAAACCTCTATTTAAAAAATCTACTTTAGATTCTAAGGTTTGGTCAAATTTTTGACCACTGTCTAATTTGTCTTTTATTACAAAAATCCTAATAAAGGTAGTTACTATATCAACTGCGACAGTACTCAAAAGATAACCATCAAAAATTTCAATTGGACTTTCCCCCTTTCCACAGTATGGAAAATGCTGTTATGAACGTGATCAATTATATTCAGCTCTACCTGTCTTTCTCACACAATAGCCCTGACGCTGTCGATGTGCTGAATAAATGTTTGGCTGAGATCCGGGCCTGGACAGCGTCGAACTGGCTGGGACTAAACCCCGGGAAGACTGAGGTGCTGGTGGTAGAGCCGGGTCGAAGAGTGGAACTTGGAACTTCTGATGACAGGTTCAGCTTTTGTACAGGTCCGATGGAACTAGAGGTTTCATCAAGGGTGTAGAATCTGGGCATTGTGTTTGACAGCAAGCCGACATTTGATACCCATGTGTCAGCTGTTGTCCAGACCAGATTTTACCAACTCTGGAACATCACCCAGATCAAGTCCTTCATCCCGCCCGAAGACCTTGCCATGCTGGTGCATACTTTCATGACCTCGAGACTAGACTATTGTAACACCTTCTACCTCGGGGTTGGAGGTGGTGTGCTGCGGCGCCTGCTTTTGCAGAATGCAGTGGCACGGGTGCTGACTGGTCATTCCAGATTCAGTAACATCACCCCAGTGCTGCACAAACTGCACTGGCTGCCGGTGCGCTGGTGCATCATCTTCAAGATAGGTCTTTTGACCTATAAGGCCCTACACGGGCTGGGTCCATGCTACCTGAAGATCTCCTGAACCCCCATGTCCCATCTCAGCTTCTTAGATCGACTTCTGGTGCTCTCCTGGAGATCCCCACAGCAAGGCTGAAGAACTCTGGGGACCAGGTAGTCGAGGTTGCCGCTCCGACTCTTTGGAATTCTTTGTCCAGTCACCTCCCGTGAGGCACCTTCATTGGAGATATTTAAACACCGATTTAAAACTTTTCTTTTTGCACAAGCTTTTGGGTCTGAGGTGCCTATTTAGACGGAGCTGTTCAGATTGAGATTTGGTTCAGCTGTTTTAATTATGTTTAGTTTTTATCTGTATGTTTTTATTTAATGTTTGTTCTTCGTTATTGTTTGTATTTTAATCGTATTGTAAGGGCACCCCAAATAAATAAAATCTACTACTACTACTACTTTTCAGTAGTGACCAGAGATCTGACACTGTGGTATTATTATTAGCTCTAACTGCCATGTTCGACACTGTGGATCATTTGATGATGTTATTGTAGATTACAAGACTGGACTGACATATATTCCCATGTATGCTCTTCTGGGACTTTTTCTGGTTTACCAGCCATACCTGGCTACAACATATTCAGAAGAGACAGAGCAGGCAGGAAGGGAGGAGGAGTGGCACTGTATGTGAAAAATGACATAAGGGCCACAGAGATCCAGGAGGAACAAAATTGGGGAGAGATACTGTGGGTTAAGCTGGAAAGGAAAATGGGGACAGCCATCCGCACAGGTGTGGTCTATAGACCACCAGCCCAGGAGGAAGAAACAGATAGGGAGCTGATGCTAGCCATCCAAAGGATGGCAGACAAGGGTGAGGTAGTACTGGTTGGAGACTTCAATATTCCAGACGTGGACTGGAGCATCCCAGCAGCAGCATCAACTAGGAGCAGATTTATCCTGGACTCCCTTCAGGGTGCCTTCCTCAAGCAACTGGTCATGGAACCAACTCGGCAGAAGGCAATACTGGACCTTGTGCTCACAAAACAGGGACAGTGTGATGGCGGTAACAGTGGGGGAGCACCTGGGGAACAGTGACCACCAGTCATTGTGGTTTGAAATCACAGAAAGAGCAGAACCAAACCACACAAAAACACGTATCCTGGATTTTAGGGGGGCAGACTTTGGAAAATGGGGAGATACTTGAAAGAGGCATTAAGGGGAATGGGGCAGGAATCAGGGGTTGAGGAACAGTGGGCAGTATTTAAAATGGGGATTACAAGAACAACAGAATTATGCATTAAGCAGGTTAGCAAGAGGAAAAGGAAGAGGATACCATTATGGTTTTCCAAAGAGGTAGCGAAGAAAGTGAAAGCCAAAAAGATTGCATTCAGGCAATACAAAAAGACACAGGCAGAAGGGGATAGGGAGAAGTACCAGGAGAAGCAAAGGGAGGCAGGGAGGTCAGTAAGGGAAGCCAAAGGTCAGACAGAAGAACACATTGCAAAATCAGTGGGTAGAGGGGACAAAACCTTTTACAGGTACATAAGTGAAAAAAGAAAGGCAAAAGGAGGGATAGTGAGACTGAAGGGGGAGGATGGGGGCCGCATGGAGAATGACAACAGTAAAGCTGACATACTGAACAGGTATTTCTGCTCAGTCTTTACTGAGGAAGAGGAGGGTAATGGGTCTGAAGGGAGTACAAGGGGTGAGAATGGTACAGAAATGGACACAAGTCCCTTTACACGAGAAAGGGTCCTGAAGGAACTGGAAGTAATAAGAGTTGATAAAGCAATGGGGCCAGATGGGGTGCACCCCAGGGTCCTTAAAGAACTAAGAGAGGTGGTGGCTGAACCTCTGGCTATCCTGTTTAGCCAATCACTGGAAACAGGGGAGGTACCCAAAGACTGGAGGACAGCAGATGTAGTCCCCTTATACAAAAGTGGGAACAAAGAGGAAGCGGGAACTACAGACTAGTCAGCCTCACCTTGGTAGTGGGGAAGATCATGGAAGCACTACCGAAGGAGAGATTGGTGGAACATCTGGTTGTCAATGGAGTACAGGACCCAAGGCAGCATGGTTTTTCACCGGGAGGTCATGTCAGACCAACCTCATTGAATTTTTGACTGGGTGACTAGGAGATGGATCAGAGAGGGCAGTGGACATGGCCTATCTGGACTTCAGCAAGGCCTTTGACACTGTGCCACATAGAAGACTATTACACAAACTGGGGAATATGGGTGTGGGCAGGACAGTAGTGTGGTGGGTAGGTAACTGGCTGGGTGGCAGGACACAGAGGTGGTGGTAAATGGCTGTCACTCCACAGAGGAAAGAGTGACCAGTGGGTACTACAGGGATCAGTGCTGGGACCGGTCCTATTCAACATCTTCATCAGTGACATTGCACAAGATCTAGAAGGCAGAATTTCACTGTTCACTGATGACACAAAGCTCTGTAACAGAGTAGACACACCAGAGGGTGTAGACAGAATGAGAAGGGACCTGCAGAAACTTGAAGAATGATCAGGGGTTTGGCAGTTGAAATTCAATGCAAAGAAGTGCAAGATAATGCATATGGGGCACAAAAACCCTGGCACAATATATCAGTTGGGGGTGAGGATATAGCATGCACCAAGCAGGAAAGGGATCTTGGGGTTATCTCTGATGACCTCAAGGTAGGGAAACAGTGTGACAAGGCAGCAGGTAAAGCAAATAGGATGCTGGGATGTATAGGCAGGGGCATCACCAGCAGGAAAAGGGAGGTCATAATTCCGCTATACAAGACACTAGGAGGCCCCACCTGGAGTACAGTGTACAGTTCTGGAGACCATACCTACATAAGGACATAGACAGGGTAGAAGGTTCAGAGGAGGGCAACAAAGATGGTGCATGGATTGCATAACAAGTCCTATGAAGACAGGTTGAAGGAACTGAACCTGTACTCCTGGAGGAGAGGAGGAGAGGGGATATGATAGAGACATACAAGTATCTTACAGGGAGGAACAGGGTGCAGGAATACACTATTTTAAGCGAAAAAGATGTTCCAGGACTAGAGGGCATTGGATGAAGTTGGAGGGAGGACGATTCAGAGGAAACATGAGGAAGAATTTCTTCACAGAGCGGTGGTGGACAAGTGGAACACCCTACCAGAGGAAGTGGTGGGGGCTGAAACAATCACGGAATTTAAGAATGCATGGGATAGACATAAAGGAATTCTAGAGATCAGGGGTAAGGGGCAACAGACTTCTAGGAAAACATAAACTGAACTTACAAGCTCAAATGGGCAGACTGGGTGGGCCATAGGCCCTTATCTGCCGACACTGTCAATGTATCTATGTAATATTCAGAGTGTGTGTGCCATGCAAGGCCATTTTGCTCAGTCCCCTTGCGCAGTACACATACTGCCAATCGAAACCTCAACTTACTCCTGTGCAACCATTGCAGCTGGTGGAGGAAGTGTGGTGCCCCCCCTCCGGGCCCCCGACACAGTAGTCCCTGGTGTCTAGTGGTGCCCCATCCCCTGCTGATCACTGGCCCGATGTGGTAAAGCAAGCATTCCCTGGTGCTGGGTCCCCCTCCCCATCGATCGCCGACCTGATATATTTAAAAATAATTCCCTGGTGCTAGTGGTCCCCCCTTCTGATGGTCAACTCAATGGTGTACATAAATCTTTCTCTGGTGTCCAGTGGTCCTTCCCTCCACCTGCACCTATGCCCGATGTTTCCATGATTGTCCCTGGTATCCAGTGATCCCCCCGTCCTAATCCCCTGTATTATAACACCATTCCCTGGTGTTGAATGTTTTCCCCATCCCAATCCCATGTTAAATAAACTGACACCATTTCCTGGTGTCTAGTGCCCCCCCCATTCCTAATCCCCTGTAACATACATTGAACCCATTCCCTAGTGTCTAATGGACTCCTCACCTTGGCAGCTAGTGCCCCACCACCCCACTCCCCGTATCCCGACCCTGAGCCAGCGACCGGCACAGCCCTCCACTCTCCACCATGGTTGGCCACCAACTGATCTGTCAGTGAACACATATTGTACCAGCTGATTGTACAATACATGCTCACTGACAGCTCAGTCCATGGCCAGCTGTGGTGGAGAGCAGAGGGCTGTGCCTGTCGCCGGCTTGGGGTCGGGATGAGGGGAGAGCAGGGTGGTGGGGCACTACCCGCCACTGTGGTGGGATGGGGGTCTGCTAGACACCAGGGAATGGGTTCAATGTATTTTACAGGGGATCAGGGAAAGGGAGGGGGTCCACCAGACACCAAGGAATGGTGTCAATTTATTTTACAGTGGATTGGGATGGGGGGGGGACCACTTGACACCAGAGACAATTATGGAAGCATTGTGAATGGGTGCGGGTGGGGGAGGGACCACTGACACCAGAGAAAGATTTATGTACACCACTGTGCCAGTATTTGGCGGGGAAGGGACCACTAGCACCAGGGAATTACAGTATTATATCAGACCGGCAATCAATGGGGAAGGGGAACCACTAGAAACCCAGGGAATGATTTCTTTTAAAATCGGGCTGGTGATTGGTGGGGGAGGACCACTAGACCCCAGGGACAGATTTTTTTTTTGTAAATCAGGCTGACAATTGGCATGGGGGACTACTAGCACCAGGGATAGCTCTCTGGGACCAGGCAAGTGAGGGGTGGCGCTGTGCTAAATTGCTGAGCTACCCATGCAAATGAGCTCATAATGGGCATGCAAATGGCCCCTTAGTGCCTTGCATGCCCAATCAGTTAATTTGCACGAGTCCATTTGAATATCAAAAATTTAGCACCGACGCAAGCCATTGTGGCGCCCTATTTCAGGAGCCATGTCTGCCCAGCACTAAGTGGCTTAGCGCTAGGCCGACACGGCCCTATATTCATTCAAACAGCACAGGTGCGCTGTTCCACTGAATATAGCATTTCTGGACACCCGGACAACTGCAATGCGCAGTGCTAATGTTTGTGCTGCGCTTTGCGACTTTTTGAATATCAGGCCCTAGATGACTGCAATCCTGTTGAGATGATATTGAATTATCGATGTTCACATTTTCTTTGTCTGAACATGGACAAAACTGAATGTACAATATTTCGATCAAAAATTATATTGCAAGAGGCTTCATTCAAATCCTGTGATATTAAAATCTGGAACTGTGACCTTCAAGTGAAAGCTCAATTTAGAGAGAGAGATAGGCGTGATCTTTGATTCAGAGCTATTCTTTGAGACCCATATAAATGTACCTCAGACAATTTATAATCTTAGAAACATTGTATAAATTCATAAATATCTCACTTCGAATTTAGCGAACATGCTGATACACTCGTGTTGGTGTTCAGTGGACTGACCTATGCAATGCTATTTTGTCAGGTCTTCCTAGCAACTTAGTCAATAAGTTACAACCAGTTATGAATTCAGCTGCTCGAATTGCAACTGGAACAAAAACATTTGATCACATCAGTCCTATTTTAGTACAACTTCATTGGCTTCTAGAATGAAGACTTAAAGGGTTCCAACTGTATAAGGGCATAATTGCATTTTCAACTTCTCCTTCACTGTCTTCGTTCAAGCAGTAACCACCTTTTGTCGGTTCCAAAAACTAGAATGAAGACAGTAGGAGGTTGTTCCTTTACTGCCAGGGCAGCTGTATTATTGAACTGTCTTACTAGAGTACATTACATCAGCAGCCTCAATAACTGAATTTTATTCTCCACTGAAAACATTTTTATTCTAAATTGCATATGGCAACTCATAATGTATTGTATATTTTGTATATTATCAAGAACTCTACATTGATGTTACACCGTGCTACACGAATATGCACGTCTTGTAATGTGGTGTGTCTATCAAAGTAAATGTTTTATTGTACTTTGATATACTGTACATTGCCTTGAGCATTTTTATTGAAAGTCACCAAGTGAATCCTTGATTGGTTGACTTGCTATTATCTTTGCAATACTGCTTTTATCTTCACTCCTAGACCCCCTCTTCTGCTGAAAAACCCTTCTTGCCCTCATCTTCTCTCATCTTGACTATAGCATACGTGATATCTCCCGTTTTGCCCGGGAGAGTCCCATTATTTTAACTAAACTCCCGGCCCCCTGCCCGGGAAAGCAAATCTCCCCACTGAAACAGTCAGTCACAGGAAAGGAATCGTCATTCTCAGACTGGAGCGGCCACCTGAAAACTTGAGCAAGAGGGACAAACAAGAAACAGACCAAGGCGTACCGTGTGACTAATGACTTAGACGTTTCCAATAATTTCCCAACTCGCAGGCTCTCTGACAGTGGTAACTGGAGTTCTATTTGCCCTTCCCTCACAGTCTGTACTCTGTGCTTCTCTCTCTCTCTCTGTCTGCATGGTGTGATGGCGGAATTTTGTGGCGCCCTGGTGTCAAGCATAGCAGCAGCAACAGCACATTCCATTCTGGATTGGCACTCATGGATTCTGCCCCTCCTGATGTTGTAACTCACACTCTGCATCCGGTGTACAGCTGTTGCTCGCAGTTCATGTTGGGATATCACTGCTGTAAGTAGTGTGTGTGTGTGTGTGTGTGTGTGTGTGTGTGTGTATATATATATATATATATATATGTTCCAGATTAGCTGTAAACATGGGCTTTTATTTTATTTTTGAAAGCATACTTTAAGGAGAATGGACTGGGGATGTTGGTATTTCCACAGGCGGCTATGATGAGAAACAGGATCTGTTTGTGCAAGTGCAACTCTGTATCAGTGGGAGAAACATTATGTATATATGTGTGTGTGGGTATATATCTACATATCTACATCTATATACACACACACACACGCAAATATTTTTCATAATTTAATGGCCAACTCGGTGCATTTACGCATTCTCCCTCCTAAAAGGCCAATCTCCCTCTCACACAGTTTTATATTATCACATGTATGCTATAGTAATTCACTTCTCTCTGAGCTTCAAGTCCCTACTCTCCAAATAATAAAAAAAAAATATTCATAATGCGGATACCTGCCTGCTCATTGCTCACCCACTCCTGGAATTAAGATCCTAGGAATTCAATCTTCTGCTGCATCCTATAGCCAATATAACACTGACCTGTTGTTTTTCTGAAAGACATTTTTTGTGGCTTTACTCCTCCTTTTTTTCTTTCATCATCACTGCCTAGCCTACTCACAATCCCATACACGCTGCTCCTGCAGCTCTAGACCTTTTCCTTGTTCCTAACCCCCCTTTCAAGGCAGCTGGGAAAATCCCATATACATGTTATCTAGCTGACTACTTACTGCTGAGAATGTCTGCAAGATGATACTTCTGCTGTGGCATTTCCTTCCCCTCCACATCACCACGTGGGAGTTATTCATTCCTCTCAAACAGCAATAGCAGTTGCTCCTTTGGGATGTTGTGTCCTGCACATTAAAAGGAACAGACATGAAATACTGTATTATAAATTGCTATGTATAACCAGCACTATAATTGCTCGCCTCTTCCTTGCTATCACTTTATGTAATAGGACTACATCTGCTCTTCTCCAGTCTTCTGGGACCACATCAGTCTCTAGTGATCTGTTAAAAAGATCCAGTTGGAGAACCATATAGATTTCCTATGCCCTTTGCCTTTCCTCATTGTTTTCATGCAACATTTGGAAACATCCAGTCCTGCATTCTCAACGGCCTCCTATTCTCCTTCCACCTGATTAAGCTGCCCTACCCCTTGTGCTTACCATGCAGTAATCCTGCTCTCCTCCCAAAATCAGTCGCCCTTATTTCAAGCACTAGCTATTTGGTCCTGGGATGCCAGGCCTTCTGCTGACTATGTTAAACCACATCGTACTGTGATCACTTGTCCCTAGGGGGCCTCAACCTGAATTCCTCAATAAAATCATGTTTCAAGAGTAACAGGTCTAGGGTGTCCCCATCTTGAGTGTGTTCCCCGACATGCCATACTACTAAGAAGCATGGCACTGCCATCATAGATAATTTTGTGGTGGGGGTGCAATACAATACAGGACGATTTGCATCATATTCATGAGTGGTCTTAGAGAAATCATATGTAAACTAACCCCAGAAGACAAAATAAATCAGGTTTAGGAAACAAGGAAAATGGAACCTACCCCATTTATGTCTGGGGGAGTCTCATGTCAAAATTGTAGAAAGGGTTACATTTTGGAGGCTACTTATCCAACACAACGTTTGCTGGAAAGAGCAGGTTGAACAGATGCTGAAGAAAACAAGTAGTAGGCTTTACTTCCTCACCATGTTATATAGTGAAGGAGGGGGCCAGGCAGATCTCATGTATTCTTATTGTTTCGTTATTAAGCCTGCCCTGGAATACAGATACCCTGTTTGGAAGGGAGGTCTAACAAACAATCAAGTGGAGGATACTGAAAGAATCCATGAAAGTGCTATAAGGACAACGTTAGGAAGTGAGACTGGCTATGGTGCGGCACTAAGAACTTGCAAGTTAGAGTGATTATGCCACTGGAGAGAGGGCAGAGAGAGAACTATTCCAAGACATTTGTGACCGTAATCACAACTTTTTAAATTGCTACCACCCAAACAGAATGCTTGGCATGGGTTAAGATAGCAGAGAAAGTGTTATGCACCAACAGCCAGAACTAAGACATACAAAAAATCCTTTTTAAAGAAACTTTTAAAGAGCACCTTTCATGCCCTCTTTCATGTTACCCCCCAGAAACACACAAGGTTCCCTATCCCAGTCTGAGCTGCAGGCTTCATAAATAAAATGTTTCCATTTGCTGCACTTTGGAAGGGAATGGCTCATATTTGACTCTCTGAACCTTAAAGCCTGATCCCTTCCACTTCCATATTCTGAGCGCCACCACCACGCTAGTACGTTTTGTGATTCAACAGTCTGGACAGCACAGGGTTGCACTCCACAGACTTCAGTTGGGTGTTTTTTTTTTTTTTTTTAATGTCCTACTGTAATCCGGTGTGGCCCGCCTCCTGTGAAGAGAAGCAAGGAGGAGTGTGCTCCAGACAAAGCCTGTCTATGCAAAACCACCCCTGGATGTAATGACTCACTCACCAAACAATGTAGTCAGCTTTTATCACATTTTATTATGCCCCAACTGGTGACAGTTCTGTTAAAAGTTGCCTTGCCAATGTTTTGAAGGAAAAACCTTCTTCCTCAGGGCAAACAGTTGCTGCCCCAAAGGCTTCCATTCTTCAGCTGTATTACAATTCTTTTAACATTCATTCATTTCCTTTTGTGATAAGTAAATAGAGCCTTGTTGGCATTTTTAGAGACCAAATCTCTGCTGTGCCATTTCTCAGTCTGTGCAGGGCGAACAAGCCAGGACCTTGTCCATCAACTGACAAGGACCCAACAAGGCTCAATTTACCTACCACAGCAGTCAACCGACGACCTCATGTTCTTCCCCCACCATTACTTACATCCACAGTGATTCCACCTCCTGCCCCTGATGGAGTTCTCCTCCAGTCCCCTTATGTATAACCCACCCTGCCCAACTCAGTTCTCTAGCTTTCCAGAAGAAAGCGTAGCCTGGGATTGAGCAGTCCCAATCATGATTAGATGTAACCCACATTTCCACTGCAGCTGTGATGTCTACTTGATCCTCCATAGCCAGTGCCTGCAGGTCACCCATTTTTTTCCCAAGGCTCCTGACATGTAAGCAGCTCTCTCTTCAAACTTCACTTGCTCTTTCTTTAACCTGACCTCTCAGCTTACCCTCCTCATCCTATTAATTACCTCCTGCTTCCTTTTTTTTTTCGCCACAGACAATTATGCCCACTCTGCCACAGTCCCCAGATCAAGGGAGCGTGAGCTAGGCCCCTACAGTTATCAAAGTGTTCTGGTGTCCCCTGACTTCAACCTCCCCATGCTCCTAGTTTAAATGTCTAGTGACAAAAACATCAAATTCCTGCCCCAGAACATTTTCCCCCTCTCCAGTGGGATGAAGGACATCCCTTCTAAAGAGTCACCTGTCCGAGACATGACCCCAGTCCCCTACATATCTGAACCTTTCTTTCCAGCACCACCACAACCTCAGCCATGAGCTGATCTGGTTAATTTTCACAAGCCTCTCATACCCCATGTGCCACACAAGCAGGACCTCTGAGACGGCCACTGACACTGCTACAGCCGCAGCTTACCGCTCAACCTCCAGAAATTCACCTTCACCTCCTCCACTTCATGCCTGGCAAGGTTATTGGTCCCAAGTGGACAGTTACATCTGGCCCTTCCCCCATATATCCCCACTGCCTAGTAGAATCCTTCCTTGCTGTAGATAGATACCAACAATGAACTAAATGCAAACAAATACGGTAGTCATAATATAGCAATGAGTTATATACCAATAGTGAACAGGTCTCTAAAATTCTGAGCACCCATGAAAAGATTGTTCAAATGAGGTCTGGGGCTTACTTGTAGATATCAGCAGTTAATAGATATAAATATCGAAACTATCCATAAATCAAACCAAGGTCCCAGTCGTTTCATGGAATCTTGAGACAGAAACTGTTGTCACTAAGGGGCAAGCTGTATGACAACGTGGGCGGTACTGGGCTACACCCGGCTGCCCAGGGGGATAATGATGCTGCAGGAGAAGGGCCTTGTAGCCTAGGGAAGGGTGCAGATTACCCATACCACCCACCCTGGAGTGTATCACTGCACCCAGAAGATGGGTATTTGTCAGCCCAGTGGTGCTAAAGGCTGAGATGCTGGATGCTACACCTTATGCCACACCACTAACCCAGGTCTGGAAGCAGATTCGAGTTGACGGGGATCAGCCTGGGGGAGAGTACTGAGCATCCAGAGGATTGCTCTCCTGTCCTGGGTAGGGTGGGCTTACAGGTCCAGTCCATGACTGCCACCAGCTGAAGGGCTGGTGGTAGTACAGACCAGAGCAGCATATAAGGGAGGGCTGTAGCCTGGTGATGCATGCATGCCTCCACATACATACATGCACCATGCTGGCTGTGGTAGGGGCACGGGAGGAAAGAAAAAGGTGGAAAATGAAGCCTGGGCTACATGAAGCTCTGGATGTGTGCTTTGGGGGATAGCTCTCCCTCCTCTGACCCTGTCACTAAGGGATAATCTGTGGGAAACCAGGTCGAGGTAAGTTCTGGGGGAGAAGGGCACCAGTGGTGCGGGAGTGGAGCACAGGCTGAGCAGCTATCCAGATGTGTGGGAGGATAAACAAAGAAAAGAAGATGGGTATTTGTTTAAAACATTAAAAATACATAAACATTAAAAATGATATAGAATATATTTAATAAAAGAATACATAACAGAAAACATTTTCATATGTAATTATTCTTCCATTGCTACAATTACCACTAAATGGCATTGTTTTACACAATACCTTACTCGAGGTTTCTTGTCGTGCTCTGACATCTCCCCACAACAACAGTATGCCCCCTCCTCTGAGTAGCAATGTATTTGTTTTGTAAAGAAACTGTGCAAGTTGTGAACTTTTTTTTTTTTTTTTATCTGTGGATACCTGATTGTGCTTTGTAGGGATGGCAGAATGAGCACATTCAGATGCAACGGGTAAGTGTGGCATAGCTGAGAGCAAGAGTGATAGCACTTTTGTGCTAAGGTTCACTTTTGTTTTGTTTTCTTCTTTTAAATATCTTTATGGCCAGCAATGTAGAGTAAGTGATGAGGGGTGAGAGTGAGCGTTGAGCAAAAAAAAAAAAAGGCAGAAGGTTGGTCTGGAGCTCGCTCACTGATCAGCTAAAAAATGTCTGCCATTGCCAAATTTAACATTCTGTTTTGGGCACAATAATTCTATTGAGAAAAAGGCAGGCAGGCATGGGGATTAGTTATTTAATGGTTTGTGTTGCTTGATACCTGCCCGGGTCCTGGGTACTGCCAGCCAATCAGGAAGCTGGGTTTCCCCAAACCATTTTTTAAACAAAGACTGTCACTCTGATACATTTCTAGCTCAAAATTCAATGAAATGTCCTTGCAGTCGTGATTAAATTTGTGAATAGTTTACATATTGATATCGGCAGACTGCTGACTGCTACAGGTAAGACCAATACCTTTTTATAAAACATTTTTTCATGGGTCTCAGAATGTGAAGGTCCCACACACTTACTTTCTCCTTCAACTAACAGAACCACCATATTTGTACAGCTTTAAAACCATAAATGTGGTTTAACATCTTCCCTCTCCTAAGGTGTTTTACCTCCCTTCAACAACACAGAAGAGTGTCACAACATGGCAGTGGAGAAGTAAGATCAATGAACTTCACATACTGCTTCAGTTTTCAAAAAAGTACAGGCATGTTCCTGCGCAACCCCTAAGTCATCCTTTCCCCTTGACATGACGTCATTCTTGAAGTTTTAAAAGTCAGCCCATCCCACTCAGAATAAAAATCCCACCTCAGAAACTGTGTATCCTTACCTACTGAAACCATGGTTTCATAATTTTGCACCGTCACTTCCCTGTGAAGCTCCTTCTTGTTTGCTTAACATCTTCCATTCTTCCTCTGAGAAAGCAACAGCAACATCTTCAAAGGTTTCTGGTACCTGAAATGACATGAGACATGTTTAATTGTTCTTGATTTTACTGCACACACGGAGAAATCTGCAACTTTTCATCAAGTAGGGGACAGACAAGGTTAAAATTTGCAGCCTAAAATATAAGGATGACTCAGTCATAGAAACATAGACCTTGACAACAGATAAGGACTGCTTGGCCCGCCCAGTCTGCTCATTTCCCTACCTACTGGATAAGCTGCAGATCCTAGTTAATTAACAGCCTACTTCTTCCTACCCCCCCACCAGAATTGCCTTATGTCTGTCCCATGCATTTTTGAATTCCCCCACTGTTTAACCACACTTCCTCACATTGCCTCTGAGCTGCCATACTCCCCCATCTTCAAATTGTGTCCCCTTGTTCGTGCACATCTCTTTTTCTGAAAGATGCTACCCTCTTGGACTTTGTTGATTCCCATGAGGTACTTGAAAGTTTCTATCATGTCCCTCCTCTCCCTCCTGTATGGACTGACTTAGAGGTTGAGCAGTAACGTTCCTGTACCTTTCTGAAATCCAGTCACCCATTCACTAGGATAAATCAATGATCCCTTTCACCCACATGCATGATGGACTGATGACAGCTCTATGATCTGATGAGTGAGCTAGCAGGCAAGAATGGCTGCTGCCCACTGTTTGTCTGTTCATAGCGCCAATACAAAAGGTGTGGTGGCTTGGTAGTACAGGACTTTTAATCTTTTATTTATGTAACAGACCAGTTTACAGAAGGATGAGGTGCTTGTTACCATATGTGGCCAGCAGGTGAATTGTGCCCAGTCCCTGACATCACCCTCTATGGATAAGCTGATGTGGGTGGAGCTTTAGAAGTGAACAGATAGGATGCCCTCAAAGTACCAGTATTTTTGAAGTTCTTTGTTCTTGGAGCTTGGAATTAATGCTCCTGGGGCAGAAGCAGCCAGGTACCAAAAAACTGGAAAGAAGCATGTCTTCCGTTCGTAAGCACCCTAAGTGTGCATGTAAGGGTTGAACTGGGACACTTGAGGTAGGGGGTGCTGGCTGAGGGGGGTCACCAGTCACCAACAAGGTGCTGTGGTGTCAGGGATACTCCTGCATGCTCAGCAGAGGTGAGTACATGTCATGCTGACCAAGAGACTGGTTACAGGACTCAGATCGGGTCAGAGGTGTCATCCGAGGTATGCTCCCACTAGCATGGGTGTCAGTCACTCTCTAAGCCAGAGTGGCACAAGGTTGTGAACATCACGCTGCCATGAAGGTATCAGTGTAATATCAAGTGGGACCCTGGAGGCTGCAGGAAGAAACCTCAGACATCTGGGATGAATCCCGCATGCCATTGTGACTTTTGGGTTAGGATCTGGGGCTTTGTCCATAGTTTGAAGGTTATGGGGAAGATGCAGGAACTCCAGAGGGTGCCCCTGCAAGGGAGTCTCTCGATGGTGTTTGGGACTGAGGCAGGTTCCCCCAAAGTTCATTGTGGCCATCCCGGTGGTGAGGTGATCATGGAGACCTGCAGCCTAAGGCTATCAAGCAACTGAAAAACAGGGGAAGCATGTACTGCACAAAGACAGCGGGAGCTAGGTAGGAGATTCATTTCCAAAATGTATGTAGGGAGGGGGAAACACCTGAGAAACAGATGAAACAGGTACTGGACAGAGACAGCAGAAGCCAGACAGGAGACTCATCTCCATAATATGTGTGGGAAGTACCTGAACAGTGTTAAGGTCACCCACATCCCACACCACTGGCATTCGAGCCTGAGGCAGGTCCACACAAAGTTCCTTCTGGCAATCCTGGTAAAGGAGAGATCCCAGAGACCTGCAGCCTAAGACCATTGAGCACCTGAAATACAGGTGAACCACAAGAGACAGCAGGAGCCACGTAGGATACTTATCTCCATAATGTATGTGTGGGGGTGGGGAAAGAGTTCCCACAGAGAGTTAGGGGCAGCCACTGCCTGCATTGCTAGAATGACATCCTGGTAGGGCAGATTTTATGGTACTTCTAAGTTGTAGAGGTGTGATCGATGTCCACTGAGCCACGCTGGCCAAAAATGTGAAGGAGTACCAGAGGCCTGGTGAGGGGCATGCCTGCCTGACAGATTCTTAAGCTGAAAATTCAAACTGTTATTATTGGGAGCCTTGCTGGTGTGTCATGTTCTTTAACAAGTAATGGGCCACGTGTGCAGCTAGTTCCAGTAAATGAAAGAGCAGAGAAGCCAGTTTTTAGCACAGATTGGGGATACAGAATCGTTGGGCACTATGTTACCTGAAAAGTATGGACAGGATATTGGTAGGCACCATGCATATCAAACCAAAAAGGATACAGAGCATCACAGACTGTGGTCCGAGGATAAGGAATGGATAGAATGCACCACAGCAGGCAGCTGCTCTGCAGTTAGCATGCCTTCTAGTCAGACAAGGATTGACATGGCTGCCGAGGAAAACTGAATTACCATAATGAATAATGCTGATGAATGGAGGTCTTTGAATCTGTGATTTCTTATCATGCATATGAACTTTAGAGTGAAGCCATCCACTGTAAGTGCTTGAAGTCCGGTGGTCCAATGGATTTTGTTCCACAACCTAAGGTGCCCACACCCACTAACTCCAGCAGACAGTGAAGCGATCCATGCTGTTAGTGAAAGAGGCTTCCAGTAAGCAGTTTCACCACATACCCCTAGACATGACACTTCCCTGTGCCATGTCCACCCCCCTCTAGGGCAGTGGTGCAGGTTAGTCACAGTGCTGCCTGAAGGGCGGGTTGCATTTACATTCTTCATCAAGTTTTAAACAGGACAAAACAATGCTGAACATCAAAAATGAAGGTCAATATGCTGGCCCATTGGTGCAATGGTAGTGTTACTGCTCACAGCACCAGCGATCCTGGGTAAAGATCACACATGGGTAGTCAGGGACCAGCCAGGGGAGGGAAATTTCAATATGCCAACCCATTGGTGCAGTGGTACTGTTACTCACCCTGGGTAGCAATAGCACCTGGGTAGTCAGGGGCTGGCTGGGGGGAGATGAAGAGCAAGCATCCCTCTATTGCTATACTGCCACCTCTGGGTGACCACAGGGGGCAGTGAATCTGAAGCAGCTCAGGGAGACAGGGGTGGTGTCGACTTGTGCCAGGCTACACATGCTTGCATCTCAAGATAAAGGAATGAAACCCTGTCCAGTAGAAGGATCACAATCCTGCCTTCTGCAGGCCTCACACTATCAATGTGGCCCTCCTTCAAACTGGTTCTCTGACTGTGGTGGGAGCTGGGGAGCCCCACAACCCCAGGGTCCAAAGAGTAATGGTTAGCCAGAAGATGGGCTGGGGGATAGACTAGAAGGGGGCATGGCCAGGATAAGGGAGCATAAGACAACCAAAAAAATACTTATACAATCAACTACAGCTGTCCTTGGGCTACATTTGTGTGGGATGGCTTGTACAATAATGGACCCTCACAAATTCTCTGTTTAGGAGACCATTAGGAGCCTAGACCAGAGTCATTTACATTAACTTCGTAGTGCTCGAAGGGATAGTCTGGACAAGCCAAATCTGACAGTAAGCCCCAACTACTCGAGCGGGGGAGGGGGGGTACACTTGCATTTGTTGCTTATCTCAGCGTACCAGTTTAACTAGTATTTGTTGACTTATTATGACACAGCCTAATGTACCTTTAATAATGTAATTATATTAATCATTGTGTTCCACTAGCCTTTTGTGTGTGGGTCACTCCTGAAAAGAATCCTAGTTCTAGTGAACCAACCCAGCTAACTAATATTAAAGAAAACATATATGTCTGTCATAATATTTCATTTGTAGTTTTTGTGAAACTCTCCCATAATGTTGTCTATAATTTTTGGCACACATTAAAAATACCTCTGATTAGAAAAGCATGTCAAAGTGAATCCATTTTGCCGTACTTAACTTTGACTTGTTTACACACCAGCTCAGCGTTCCTTACCTCCAGCTTCATGATCCTCCGTTAAATCTTCACCACCGCAAAACTGCACTATTCAGAAATGTAAGCAGCTGCTGCTGTTCAGAGTTTGGGGCGAGGAGAACATAGGAAAACAAAAAAAATCTAGCCATAGAAAACCAGATTCTGCATCAGCTTTTGCTCAACTCTGTGCTCCCACTGTCTCTAGCAGCTTGAACTTCCTGTCTAACACGGAAATGTGTCCCTTCAGTCAAAATACCTAATTAATATTCATAGCTTGCAGCAGCAAGGGAGGAGCAAGAGGAAGGGGTACTAAATATTTAAAGCAACAGTCTAGCCAGACAGACCGATAAGGGATATGCCATGGCCCCAATATAAATATCAAAGTTATTTTTCTCGAGGGCAGTTTGACCTTATGACATCATGAGTGGCGAAGCCACGAGTGATGTCATAAGGTCAAACTGCACGAGTGAAAAATAAGTGTAATCTAAAGTATGGGGCCCAACAGAGAAGTTAATAAAGTGCCCCCATAGCGCCCCTCTGTACTGTGGGCAGTAGGGGTTGCATAGGGAGTGGGGGGGCTCTTATTTAGTGTGTCCCTCCCCATCACAGGGCAGTGCAATTCAACAGTAAAGTAAAGAAAAGAAAGTTTTCTTTTTTTCCTGTCTACCTGCTTCTTCTTAGAACCCCCCCCCCCCCAGCAGGCAGCACGAGGCTATCCACACCCTGGGACTGCCGTTCCTACCCAGTTCGTGGTGCTTGCTTTCAAGGAGTGGCTGTTTTGTGCAGGGTCATGGTTCTAGAGCTGGAACTCCGAGGACTTTTGAAAACTTAATCCAGCAATTGTTTGGGAGTCATTTGCTGAGCCAGCAGAGTAAGACCAAGAGACAGCAAAGGTAACACAGGGGCTTACCTCGAGTGTTGAATCTGGTTCTGTCAGCTCTTCTGCGGTGCCTCTCCTCCGGTTGGTGATCCAGCCTGTGTGGTTGAGTCCGCAGTCCATTTAGTGAACCGGCGACTGCCATGAGGGCTCTGTTTGGCCCCGTTTATTGTTTTAATATAAAAAAGAAATTAACTCTAGTTCCATGTTGGCAGTGTGTTTCAGTGCCACAACTTCAGAGAGAAGCGTCAAGTGGCATGAGAACCCAGAGAAGACTTCCCTCCGCCTGCAGCCCGTAAGGTTCCGCCTTCAGTCCCTCCTTCTTTCAGCACCTCCCAACACCCACATCTTGAATCTGGGCTGGGGTGGTGAGTCGGCGGCAGCACCAACAGCCAAGTTCTGACCACCAAGATTATTTATTAAATAAAAAAGTGAAAAGAGTTGCTCCCGCACTGGATGGCACTGTAAGGGACGGCAATGATCGTTGGGGGTCAGGGAAGGACCCCAGCCACAAGGGATTGCCTGAGGTTGGGCGTAGTTAAATTTATTTAAATTTCGCTCTAGCAGGGAGCATAGGGAGAGGGAAGCTTTATTTATGTAACCCCCTAGGCCACTTTTTAACAAGTTAGCACACCCCCCATTGAAATCTGGACACGGGTGCCCTCATATTGGCATACCATTTACTTTACAAAGGTTGGTACCACCGTTGGCATTAGGAAGTATGCCTGACTCAATTCTAGAGGAAGAGAGGGGTGGGGGTTCAAGAACAAAATACATGAACCTTGTGTAAAAATTACAACCCAGGTCCTGGATGGAGGCTGCTAGACATATGCTAGCTCTAAACTGCTGAGAGGGCCCCAGTAAATCCCACAACCAGAAGCAATAATCAGAATGACCAGAACAAGAACTGGGATTGTGCAGTATGGGTTTATTTAACAGATGGAAATCTAAAGCAGAAGTGGACCCCAAGGGTCGGTCAAGGCTGGACAGGTACATTTTACAAACTCTCCTTGCATGCAGTACAGTTCATGAACACAAAAAGAACATCTTCTTCCCATTTCCCAATGGTGCATCTAGTGGACACCTGGCCACGCACCCAAACATTTTCCTCCCATGAGTGCACATTTTGTGAACTAAGCCACACACTTAGAACTCTTCTTTGAACACAGGTGTACTTTGTGAAACTCAGTCACACACCTAAATCTGTAGCACTGATCTTTGCTCAGGTAAAAACTGGTGTCCTTTACGAATCAGTAAGCCCTGCCTTGCAAGCACTTTGCCCCAACCAACAGTCTCTGCCATTCTTCAGGGTTACACCATTGAAACACCCATTCCCTACTGAAATGCTAGAGGTTCCACACTTTCCATTTCCATCACTCACTGGGGTGACCAAAGTACAAACTGTACTCTCCTGGGTGAACAGTTTAACAGAAATTCACTCTCCTGGGTGAACTAGGGGCACTGACAGGTGCATTCTAGCCTTATCTATGGGCACACACACCCCAGAATATGATTCCCCTAAATATTTGGAGAACGT
This sequence comes from Neoceratodus forsteri, assembly GCA_016271365.2. NCBI lineage: Eukaryota > Metazoa > Chordata > Ceratodontiformes > Ceratodontidae > Neoceratodus > Neoceratodus forsteri. The sequence goes on from JADMNL010000024.1 coordinate 213,606,571, forward strand.
GTCTCCTTAGAACAGTACTCACGAACTAGTTGTCCTGTCCACTGGGTATGGCACAACAGAAAGGCACCTCTCCCAGGTAGCAGATCAAAACAGTGTCTCAAAAGTTCCTTTCCAAGGCAGCTGAAACACACAAAGGATCTTCAAGGGATTGCCCCTTGAACCCACTGAGGAAAAGCAGTTCCTTCCACTTCACTGGGAGTAGAAATCAGGAAATCCTGCTGTAGAACAGTCTCCACCACTTCACTGGAAGCTAGAAATTGTACTCCACTAGGGTGAGAAATGCTGGGCCCTCAACTTGGAGCTCAACTGGCAGTCCTTCTGCCACTCTCACCTCCACACTCAAGCTCTAACTGCAACTAACTGAACATTCTAAGCGCCCCTGAGAAGCTGCACACACAAAGGGGTTATGCTGCTGCGAGAGTTCCAAATTACCTAATCATTCTTCTCTCAGGCTTGCTCAGTAAACAATGATGTCATTTTGTAAGAAGCCCCTAATGAGCTCCCTACCAGCTGCCTGCTACCTTCCTTACACTAATACTGCTGGGATTCTAGTACCCCAGGGGACTGGGTGGTTACATTTAAATTAAGGTCTCCTGAAGGCGGAGCATAGGAGCAAACAAGCCCTAGTCAAAGGACCTAAATAAATATTCGGGGGTTAAGGGCAATTGGCCCTTTTGTAAAAATAAAAGTGTAACCCCGCTGTTACCCGGAGTTACTAGAACCCTAGTTAGATCTAGTGGCAGGCAAGGACAGGCAGCTAGTGAAACTCCAGTAAATGGATTTCACTGTGTCTTGCTTTGTTTTCAGTCTCTGCTGGGCTAGAGCTATGACATCATTTAGAACTGTCACAGCTGCATAAGCCACTTTGGAATGTTGCAGCAGGGAGTTATGCTAGAATGTTGGAGTTTTTTGAATCAGTCAGCAATAGTCTCCAGAGAGTCAGTCTGTTGAAGTCTGAAGTAGGCTCAGGAGGGAGAAGGATGTAGATCCTGTAGTGCAGTGGAGGGAGGGGGTGCCCTGCAGGGGCAGGCCCCCTGCCCTCAGCTCTGACATAGAGCTACCTTAGGGTGTGTGCGTCCACCATAAGAGAAGCACAAAGAACCAACTCCCAGGGGCAATCCCCTGGCCTGGGAAAAAGGAAGAAGCTGCCTGATGAAGAGTGCTGGGGCACGACAGTTTTGAGAAATAGAAATTCCTACAGAGTTTTGGACACCTGCAACATGGAGGGTGATAAAGCTTTGACAAAAAGCCAGTGTCATTCACCAAAAACAGTGACTAAATAAGTGTCTGGGGCTGTGGGTCAGTCAGGATGCGAAGTCCAGGGCTTATGGGAATGTGAGACAGCAATGACTGATGTATGTGGGGGGTCTTCAGGGAAAGACAGTTACTGCATTACAAAGCCATGTACAGTCTGCACTACAGTAGCCAGTGAAGTGTGTTTAAGCAAAGGAATGGCTGGGTATGGGTCTATAAAACAAGAGGTGGGAGACCCCCCCACCTGGCGCAACGGGGCTCACCTCTAAGGATTCGCTTTGAAACACCAGATACCCTTCTTTCAGATACCGACCAGTGCCTGAAGAGGGTGCCCAGACGTTTGGGATGGAGTAAAGGGTGGTAGTGTGCCACTATTTGAAGAGTCCATGTCATATGGAAACTTAGGATCCAAGACTGGATATGTGTCTGTGTCATCACCTTATCTGCATTACCAGGAGTGTAGCCCCATGGGGGTCCGTCTATGCTTTTTGTTCAGAGATGTTGAATAAAGCCACACTTTAGAATCCCATCTCCTGGTATTGGACATTATGTTATTGCTTCTAGTCTCTGGATTACTTTGGGTGCCCCGTGCAGAGTAGTCAAACCTAATCACCATGCCGAGTGACACCTTCCCCCCAAATTTCAGGATATAAAAATGGAGGCACCGCGTCATAGGGCCCAGGCCCCTCAACCTGTTCACTAGCCACACAGGCAGGGGTAGTAGCCCTCTCAGTTTAGCGCCGACTGGGGGTTACAAAAATATTTAAAGATAAACTTCCCAGAAGTGGAGCATAGGGCAAAGCAGGCCCTGTTTATAGATAACTGGGGCAGGGCACAGCCCCAGTTAAATTTAGGTAGCCCAGGTGGGCTAGTTGAGGAAAGGGTTAGTAAGTCCAAGGTGCATCTGTTCCTCTTTTCCCATAAATAAGTACTAAGAGGGCCAGTGGGGCAAATGGCAAGCTATTTGGTTTAGCAGTAGAATCCAGAGGGTGGTAGCAGATGGGGTTCACTTGGGGGAAGGCAGGGTGGCAAGTGGGGTGCCACAGGGTCAGAATTGGGCCCAGTCCTCTTCAATATCTATATTGGAGACATTGTGGTAGGACTGGAAGGGAAGGTGTGCTGATGTGCAGATGATACAAAAACTGGCAATAGGGAGGACACACCGGGCGGGGGTGTGGGGTGTGGAGAGGATGAAGGAGGACCTGGGAAAGTTAGAGAACTGGTTGAGAGCTAGGCAGTTGAGATTCAACACAAAAAAAAGTGCAGAATCATGCACTTAGGGTATAAAAATCCGCGGCCACATATGAACTGGGGGCGGAAGTAGTCACCGTGACAGGGCAGGAGAGGGACCTGGGAGTTATCATTTCAGATTACCTAAAGGTGGCAATCAATGTGATAAGGCAGTGGGAAAGGCAGATAGTATGTTGGGCTGCATAGGGAGGGGTATAACCAGTAGGTGGAGGGAGGTGATACTGCCCTTATATAAATCACTGGTGAAACCCCACCTCGAGTATGATGTACAGTTCTGGAGGCCTCATCTATATAAGGATATAGACGGGATGGAGAGGGTATAAAAGATGGCAGCCAAAATGGTGCAGGGCCTACATCACGAGCCCTATGAGGAAAGGCTGAGGGATTCAGATCTGTACTCACTGTAGAGCAGCAGAGAGAGGGAAGACATGATACAGTCAAATACCTAAAGGGAATAAACATGGTACAAGAAGAGAGCATCTTTCAGAGAAAAAGATATCCAAACACTAGAGGTCACAATATGAAGCTGGAGGGGGAAAGGATCAGAGGGAACAGGAGAAAGTATTTCCTCATAGAAAGGGTAGTATATCCCTGGAACAGGCTCCCAGTGGAGGTGGTAGGGGCTAAAATGGTAATAGGATTTGAGAAAGCATGGAATAGATACATGGGCATCATAAAAACTGGTAGGGGAGGTAACCTGGAGCCCGAACAGGGGCTGGAGACACCATTAGTAAGGGAAGAGGGCAGGTGGGTAGAGGTTGGAGACCATGTAGGGTCTGCAGCTTTATATTAAGCAGGGAAAAATGGGCCTACTGGCTGGGCCTGGTGGGCATTATCAGCCGTCAACCTCTATTTTCCTATGTTCCTGTGTTTCTATTGTTTAAATAACTTGCATCCAAAGGCGCTGCATCTGCGACCTAGGTCATATTGGTGGGAGGGGGTTTATCAATATTTCCCACCTCCGGACTGCACACAGAGGTGGCCAAGAGCTGGACTGGGCTAGCAAGCCCAGTAAAGTGGCTAGTGAAGGGGAGAATGTTAACAAGGGCTCCCAGGGCATACCTCGGGGAATTTCGGGTGACGATGCTTCTGATATTGTGAACGATCTGCTGAACTGTGTGATCTGCCTTCTGCTACTGGCAATTGCCCCCGAACTGGTTATTTGCCCTCTGCCACTGGCAATTGCCCCCGAATTGTGTGATTTGCCCTCTGCTATGGGCAATTGCCCCCAAACTGGTTATTCACCCTCTGCTACTGGCAATTGACCACGAACTGTATGATTTGCCCCCTGCTAGTGGCAATTGCCACTGAACAGTGTGATTTGCCCTCTGTTACTGGCAATTGCCCCTGAACTGTGGCAAGAGTTTCCAGCTTTTAGAAATTGCCCTGAACTGTGTTCCATTTGATATGACCTGAATCTTTATCTTGATTCTTCAACATATGTTCCAGAGAGTTATCAAGCCTCCTCGTCCACCTGGTTTGGGAATCATCTCACCACTGAGGTCCTGATTTTGCTGCAAGTGCATCTTCCCTGCTTGAGCACCTCATCAACACATTGCAATGTACTGGTTCCCCTAGTTAGCATTCCCGCCAGCTTGGAGAGGCCCACCCACTGTCCTGATTCATCTTCGCCCATATCCTTTTCAGGTGCTCAGTAAGTGTAAGAGTCACACCGGTTCACCAGTAAGAGACCATGCCATCCAGATCCCAGAAGATTTGACATCCTGTTTGTTATTTTGCTTTCCTTTCAGATACCCTTTAGCGTTGCTGTCCAGAGGCCAGCACCTTGAACCGGTGTCCGAAGACTCTCAGCGTGGGTTCCCATCTGAAGACCTGCATCGTCCAGATTTTATTTTTATTATTTTTATTAGAAATAATTGGATTACATTCACCTTTGAGCTAAGAGCACATTTACAAAGGTTCCTTGTTAGTACAGTGAAATACAGAGACACAGAGACAAAAATAATACATATAAGCAGTAATAATACACGAGGAGGCAATCAGATGATACAGTGTAAGATCTTAGCTAGTTGCAGACTAGAGGAGTAAAAAATGTGAACATGTTAAGACAGTTCTTGTCATAAGTGCTGCAGGTGGAAAAAACAGATTTTTTTTATAGGATGGTGGGCCATGACCAGTGGCTGTTGAGAAGGACAGGACCTAAAAAGGGAAGACTAGGGGTTGAAGTGGTGCGATCAGAGGGTGAAGGGAGTGACCAACAAAGAAAAACATGGGTTGAGGGGAAGTATAGGTGGATTTACAGAAGGGTGGGTCTTTGCTGCATGGTATCTGGCTTGGCAGAATCGAGGAGGAGGGGGAAGGAACCATGGGGAGAGGAGGACCATCAGGATGGGAAGAAAGGGAGGTGTAGAAAAAAAACTAGGGGGGTTGTAGCAGAAAACGTGGGCTGTGGGCTTCAGAAAGGGAGATGGGGGGGCATATATTTTGTTCATTGATCACAGATTACTGGTAGTTGTAATACATCAAACAGTACTACAAATACTGGTTGAGGAATGATATATTATGCACAACAGCCACAGTCAATGGTTGATGTAAGCAGGGCACGAAGCTTGATTTTGAATAGGCCTAGTTTGATTGCAGTCAGGATTTCATCGGTCAATGTATTTAACCAATATTCGTAGGATCATTAGCCTTGGGAGGTCCGTTTGAAGGGGACTAATAAGGATCGGCTGTTAATACCTGTACTACTCCTACCATTGTTAGACTTGCTAAGTAGTTTCTGAACCCCTGGGGGGAGTTAAGCCCATTGTGGATTTCATGGCCAGTAGGCAAACCTGGTACTTTATCCTGCTATCTAGTTTTAGCCATCTGGATTGTGCATAAAGCTGTCAGGTGTCAGAGAGGCAATGAGCTCCTGACACAAGTCTGCATGCCTTATTGAACGTCATTTTTATACGCTTGAGGGCTGAGTCAGTCACAGCACCGTACACCACCAGTCTGTAGTCTATTACAGACAGAAATGAACTAGTCACTGCTAGATTTAGTGCTTCATTGGTAAGGCACTGTTTGTTCCTGTGGAGAACTCCTAGTTTGGCATTAGCCACTTTGGCAACGAGATCAATATGCTGGGTAAAAGTGATAGAGCAGTCTAGGGTAACCCCCTAGGTACTTGAAGGTTTACACCATTTCAAGTGGTTCATTATTGCAGTTTATTACATTCATGTGATGGGTCCTATTTCTGCTGTGAGAGGAGGTGAAAAGCATGGTTTTATTTTTTTATAGTTAAGCTGCAATTTTGATTTTTGAAACCACATTTCAATCGTGGAGAAATTTGGATTGCATTTGATTTTCTAATGCTGCTGGATCGGTGTGTGGCTGGAGTATAGTACTGCATCATCTGCATACAGTAAGACTTTGTCATTAACTGAAAGTGGTAATTGATTCAGAAACAGACTAAAGAGCAGGGGTCCCAGGATGGAGCCTTGGGGGACCCCAGTTACTGCACTGCGGCTCTCTGAGAAAACGTCTATGAGTTTCACTCTTTGAACTCTCTCGGAGAGATAGCTCCTAAACCAAGTTACGGATTCAGTGGATATGCCAGTGTGCGACAGTTGGGTTAATAGTAGGTCATGGTTAGCTGTGTTGAATGCCTTGGTGAGGTCAATGTAGGTTGCACTCACTAAGAGCCCCCGATCTAATGCATTGTGTATGTACCCTGTAAATTCAACTAGGGCAGTAATGGTTTACTTCCTAAACATGTGTTGTTCAGGGCATTGCAGCTGGTATTTGTCAAGGTATTCGATAACGTGGTCATACACGATGCATTCTAATGCTTTGGACAGTGGGGGGAGGATTAAGATAGGTCTGTAATTAGTGTGGCTAGTTCTATCTCCACTTTTGAATACTAGCGTTACCACTGTGGCATTCCATAGTAGAGGGAATTTACCAGATATAAGTGATACATTTAAGATGCCTGTTAGAGTATCACATCTAAGGTGAGTGTGACAAACTTAAGGTCAAGTGAGTCATACTTGCTTTCACCTTACCGAGAACTTGGGAGAGGTGTTTTTTGGCCTCAGCTAGTGTGACAATTTTGAGGGGGGGGTCTTGTCAGTGGGGTAGTAATCCTTCTTCTCCAAGTTATTGGTACTAGGCGGTTTAAAGAAGTCATGCTGCAGCACATTGCTGAGGTCGGTGAAAGCCTTATTGAATGCATTGGTGATGATACTGGGGTCTTGTGTTGGGGCACCATCAACGTTTAGCATGGTGGGGGGAGATTTATTTGGTTTGCCATTAAGGGTCTTAATATTTTCCCAGAATTTCCGACTATCACTTCAGGTGTTAGCCAATTCACTTTTGAAATGCTGACATTTGGCCATTCTTATGGCCCAGGTACACTTGTTATGGGCTGTTTTATAGGTCTGTATGTCAACCTGTGATTATGTGCTTTTTGCTATGCTCCAGAGATTGGCTCTGACCCTCATCTGCTTGAAAAGCTGTGGTGAGATCCATGATTTAGATGCATCTTTGACTTTGCATTTTGAGTAAGGGGCAAATATATCGCAGGACTAGCAGAGACCAAAAGTCAGAGCGTAGTGTTCATCAAAGATCAAGACTGGTGGCTGTCACAGATGCACTCCAGGGGTCAGGCCTCTGCTCCCACAGTGCCCAACCTCGAAGTGCAACATGTGAACAGGAGACAAACAGTGAATCCCTCCTATCTATTTTGGGTCTGAGCAACTACCAGTCTTAAGTCCTGGGGTCAAATATGAACCCTTTTCCGCTAGCACTCCCAGGTAACAGGTACAAATATCACACCCTCTTCAGGGGAAAGCAGTGCAATACTTAACCTAGCTGGCAAACAACCTAGTTCACAATCCCCCTTCTGACTCATTTGAGACCTAGGCATTTTCTTACCTTGCTAGAAATGGTGACACACTATAAGCACCTTAACAGTCAGAATATCAACACTATCCCAGCATTCACACTCAAAATGAGAAAATGGCTCAGGCAGGATTTCAAGGAAAACAGAGTTTACTAGAATTAAAAATAGTAAATAAAATACAAAACACAGATGGTGGGATATTCAAAGGGGTTGTGCGTGGAGCAACAGGGTTGTGCCATGCACAACCCACCAATGCACCCCAGCATGATATTCAAAGGGTCTGGCTGTGCTGCGCAACCCCTGATGCGCCGGGGCGCACCAGTAATGTATGCGTTGCAAGTGCAGGGGGCGTGCCCATGCATATGCGGCACATCCCGACATTCAGCCCGGGATGTGCGGCGCATATGCAGGCACAAACCCGCCTTGCGCCACACAAGCTGAAGCACAAGACACAAAGCAACTGTAGAGTCTTCTGGTCGATGAAGGACCCCAGGAAAACGAGACACCAACAAAACTGGATGAAGACCTCTGGGCTGAAGCAGGATTCCAGGGAAAACGAGATGCAGATGAAACTGGCTGAAGGCCTCTGGCCTGAAGCAGGATCTCATAAAAAAACACAAGATGCAGATGAAACTGGCTGAAGGCCTTGGGGCTGAAACAGGATCCCAGGGGAAAATGAGATACAGACAAAACTGGTTAAAGGTCTCCAGGCTGAAGCAGGATTCCGGGAAAAACACAAAATGCAGATGAAACTGGCTGAAGCAGGATCCCAGTAAAAACACAAGATGCAGATGTAACTGGCTGAAGGCCTCTGGGCTGAAGCAGGATCCCAGGGAAAACACAAGATGCAGAAGAAACTGTCTATAGACTTCTGAGCTGAAGCAGGATCCCAGGGAAAATGAGATGTAGATGAAACTAGACGAAGACCTCTGGGCTGAAGCAGGATCCCAGGAAACTGGAATATCTGAAGAGCTGAGACACCTTCGTTGGAGAACCTCTAGAACGGCTGGGTACTTACAACAAAAGTCCCACCCCTTGGACGATGGATCCCTATCTGTGAACTAGGGCAGTTTCCTGCACCACCTAATACTGTTAGGAAGGGAATGGCCTGTAGATCTGGAAAAGAAACAAGTGACAGGGAGCTATCTACTCTATACCTGTGTTGGCGACCGGCCCCAACTTGTCTGAAGAAGGAATGGTGGTCACAGTCTCTGGTTGGCCACTGCTAGTAACAGTTTGAAGTCAAGCAATAATCAGGTGAAAAGACTGGCATTAGGCAAAGAGATTCTTGGATGAGCAGGCAGTTCAGTGGCATGCAGGGCAGTTCTTGACAAGAAAGGCAAGTACAGGGTTTTCCAACAGTCCCTTGGAGCAAATAAGATAAATTTGAATTGAAAGGGCACTTTAGTAGATGCAGGGCAATTCAGGTTTAATCCAACAGTCTCTTGAAATAACCAAGGCAAACTGGAGCAAGAAAGGCAGTTACATACAGGCGCTGTCCCTTTAAATGCAGGTCAAATGTCAGTAAAATTGTTTTCCCTTTTCAAAATTCACAATGTTCCACAGAAATGTTTCTCTAGCAGGAACTCTAGGAAGGTAATGCAAGGGGAACACCTGTCAAATGCTGGATAGCTAGCCATTTGGGGACCGTGGGGTATGATCCCCACCTTCCACAGGCAATTGAGTTCAAAGGAGCCTAACAGGAGAATTACCCTATTGGGTGAGGGTAATCTGGATAGCTGGCATGCTAAGGATCCCTCGCCAAGTGTCCTTCCCTTTCTAGGGGGGCTACGAGGTAGTTACACAGGTTACTAGCCATTGGCTCGGGCTAAGACTACTATGCTGATGGGGTGACTAATCATGTACCCACTCCCCTTCCCTTGCTGCTGGCTGAAGCTGACACCTGAGTGTACTTTTGGATTAGTAGAATTTTGAACTCTGTATATACTAGCTGTGGCTTGGCTACTGGTGGCCTCTTGGCTACTGGCCACCTTACTCCACTCTGGGGTACTCTCCCTTTATCTTGGACTTGCTTCCCCAACTGGCCCACCTGAAGCTGAATTAACTGCAGAATGTGTGGGGAACAATAAAGAAACAATGTTTGGGCTAGCTGGACTCTAATCCACTGGCCCACCTGGCTAGTGTGGCTACCACTTTGTCTGGGGCTATCTGGGGCTCTCCTTGCCCTGACTGGCTTTTTATTTAAAACTTTAAATAAACTTAAGCTTTTAGGCTACCTAGCCCTGTCCATTAGCCCACTTGGCTTCTTTTGTAAAGTAAACTGGAGCTTTGCTCTCCCCCTGGCTGTAGCTTTCCTCATTTACTTAATTAATTTATTTATTTAGGGTTGTCCTGCCCTTGCTCCACCTCCAGGGAGTTTTAATTTAAATAAACCCCACCTCTGTGTCTCTGCTCCCTTACTGGGGGTTCATTTAATAAAATTTAAATACACCCACGCCCCGGCGGTCCTTTACTAAGGGGCCTTGCCTTGCCTCACTCATGTCTGCCCTCTGATGCACCCTTTGGCACTGGTAAACTTTTTTTTTTTTTTTATTTCTTTTATTTAAAGTGCATGCAATCAGCACCTGCCCACTGGTGCTGCCACTGACTCACTACAGTACCCGGGGAGAAGAATGTAGCAGAGAGAGTCGGGAGGTCTCTGCAGTTGCTGGCGCTGGAAGCAGGCAGTTATAGAGCCGACCATGGGGCCTTGCTGCTCACAATGCTCTTCCCAGCTGACGCTGACTGGTCTGGGAATGCAGCCCCACTTGTGGGCGCCACTGATGAGGGATCGTAGTTAACTTTTACAGTAAAAAAAACAAACAAACGGGGCAACTGAGCCCACACTGTGATCGACTTCTGTTGCCTGGGGACCGCACCGGAACACCAGAGGACCACTGCAACTGCCACACAGGACCCACCAGAGTGCTACAGGGATAAGAGAAGGGCTTCAAGTACAATCTGCTGATTACTTTGACCTCCCTGCATCCTCTTTCTCCCTATTCTGGCCGCAAAACTTGACTTCTTGCTCTTTGTCGGGGTGCCTGAGAGCGCTCTCCGACCACTGGTGCTGCTGGCCACCAAACAATTCAAAAATGGCTGTTACTGGCCACACGGAGCCCTCCCTGGTGTTTGAGACATCAAGTCCCTAGTGACCAGGGAGACAAGCAGCTGCCCGGCGCGAGGAGGGCGCAGGATGGCACTAGCTCATGCCAAAGCTGGGCAGGCTGCAACAAACAAAAATTAAAAAAAACTTTTGTTTAAACTGCAGGCTGCAGTTTTCTTTTTGCAGGGCCTCCTGCACTATGTTCCCCCCCCCACCTTGCCACCTAGCCAACAAGGGGCACCTGGACAAACTGGGGACTGCTGGGGAACACTGGGAGACCCCCAAGGGAGTGCTGGGGAACACTGGGTGACCCCTTACATTGGGGTATTACATTAGTACTAGTGGTCAACCGGTTTGTGTTTATTTCTGAGTACTCAGTTCAGTATAGAAATATAGAAGTTTTAGGCCAAGGTGCACCTTTTAGATCCAGGATTAGTTATTTATGTTTACTTGCTGTTTAGATAATGATTATTCTGTCCATTCTTCCTGCCATTATAATTCTCGGTATTTTTCTCTGTAACTGCGTCATCCTTCCCTATCTGTTAAATAAATGTCTTTGCTTCATCGGACCTCTGTGTACGACTCCTGCCTCTCCTTGCCGGGTGCCTCCATCCACCCACCTAGGAACCTATAGTGTCCCCCCTGCTGGGGAGTGACACTGGTGCTGGCAGTAAGACTAAGTTCCCTTTGATCACATCCACATCTCAGAGTGAAGAACAAGAGCAGGAACCAAGAAGACTACCAGAGCACCACACAAGTTTGATATTTATGCCGGGGCCATGGCATACTCGGGGATGGGGGGAACAGAAGTCCGGCAAACAGGTAAGCTCTTCCGCTGGGGGTTACATACAGAATATGAGTACATTTTGGGGTGAGTTGGCTCAAGGGTGTATCTGTCTCTGAGGTTCCCTGTCATTGGGTGGATTTCAATGAATTTAGGTAAAATGGCAGCTATGAAAAAAATGTACTATGTACGTTTGTATGGCTTGATTTATGAATAAAATTGTGTGGACTTTTGAACCAGAAAGCTGGTGCAGGTACTGAAGGCTTCTGCAACCAAAGAGACACAGCCACGTTTCTCTGAACACCACAGTATGGTCCTGCTGGGGGATTACCATGTTTAGGAACTCCTTTCTTGGCTCCTTCTCATGCTACAGCACTCAATGAATATTAATGAGCTGGTATGGATGGTAGGGACACATTCCAGAGACGGACAGACAGGAAGTGCAGGTTAGTGTCAGAGAACAGCTAGAGGCAAGGAGCACAGAGCTAAGAACAAAGAGAGCTGTAGAGGGAACTTGTTTTCTGTGAATAGTAATTTTTTTCCAAGTCCAAAGGCTTCCAAACACTGAAGAATTGTATCTGCTGTCACTTCTAAACAGTGTGATTTTATATTATAAGGAGGTAGAGTTGGAAACTGAAGCAGAGGATCATGAAGTTGGAGGTAAGAAGTTACTGTATACGACTCTGCATAAGAGTAGCACAAACTGGACACATGGGATTAGTGTAACACTATTTCGTATTAAACTGAATTAATTTATATAGAGACAGTGGCATTTCAAGGCTGTTGGTTCTCTTTCAAGTGTTATACGATGTTTTCATTTCTGTGGCCTGACTTCATAGACATTGTAACTTTTTCTGCCTGTATCTTTCTGTGTTTCTGAGTATCCTGGCTGCATTTACCATTACCTCATTAGACTTAACTGCAGGTCACAACCTTTACTCCCACTTGGGACACCTCCCCCCCCCTCCCCGTACAGTTTTGCATCCTCCAACAGCAGTTTTGTTGAGCCACCCCCTCCCATATTATAAACTCCATAGTTGTCCCTGAACTTTACTTTTTAGAGCTGAGTTAATTCTGCCCTGATTTTATAACCTTCCCCACCCCCTAGTATTAGAAATTCCATTTTTGTGCCTCAGAACTCTACTTTATAAAGGTGAATAAAGGCAAGGGCTGCGTGCTGCATCAAAAGTCCTATGAGGAGAGACAGAGAGATCTCAACATGTGTACCCTGGAAGAGAGGAGAGCAAGAGGGGACATGATAGAGACCTCCACAGGCCTGTTGCCAGCTGGGGTTCATTAGGTTTAAAGGAACCTCCCTTTTTAAACCCCCTTCCTTTTTTTTTTTTCTGCCCTTTTCATCCCTGCCAGTGCAGAGAATGTGGACTGTGCATGGGTGTCAGGTGTACGCAGTGTACACTACCAGCAAAACTCCTAACCTGTAGTTGTGGACTGTGCATGGGTGTCAGGCGTATGCAGTGAGCACTACCAACAAAACTCCTAACCTGTAGCTGTGGACGGGTGTCAGGCGTACGCGGTGTACACTACCAACAAAACCTCTAACTTGTAGCTATGTACTGTGCACAGGTGTCAGGCGTACACAGTGTACACTACCAACAAACCTCCTAACCTGTAGCTGTGGACTGTGCATGAGTGTCACGCATATGCAGTGTACACTACCAACAAAACTCCTAACCTGGAGCATCATTAGAACATCCCAGAGCTGTAACCATTTCAAGCTCCCTTTGTTTGCGTTCCCTCCAATGCTGTCCTTACTGTAATGTGTTGTTTCCGGTGCTGCCTGGCTGCCTACAACATGAAGATGTTGAGTAGTGAATGAGACAAGCAATCGGGCATGACTGTGGTGGTGGGGGGGCTGACAGACATGAGGAAAACGTGCTGAACCAGCTGATTGGTTATTGGGCAAGTATCTGCAATATTGACTGTCTTGGTCTGGAAGTAGGGATTCGCAGGTGTTTCACCTATCTACACTGAAGTGAGAAAAGTGTTGCAGTTTTCAAGATATTATGTTTCAGTTTCTAGAAAGCAGACGTTCAGACGGACCAGCTATGGGAACTTGTATTGGAGGACAAGCATCCAGCAGCAACAAAGTGTTTTATTTATTTATTTTTATTGTTGTTGTTGTCTATTTAAAGCAGGGAGAGAGCGAGAGATATCAGTGGATATTACACAAACCACTGACTCAGTGTATCAAAGACATTTTGGGGGCCAGGCAGTGGGCACAGCATGACGGTACTTTTCAGAAGACCTAAATTGACTTGGTATTTTGTTTGTGCAGGCACCTTCAACAAGGTTAGCAATCGGGCTTTAAGCAAGCAGAAGTGTGGGGATGGGAGAGAGTGTGATTGCTGCTTGTCCCAGCACAATGCCACAAACACATTTTTCAGAGAGAGTGTTGTGGTCAATTGTGTTTATCTTTCTCCTGCTTGCTTTCTTTTTTTTTTTTTTGTTATGGCATTTCATCGACCACTAGTAAATCTTTAGTTTAAAGCAGTTTTTGCAAAACGCACATTGTCCAACCCCCTAGCTCCCTCCTTGACTCCCAAGACTCAGCTTTTCATTACATTGTTTCTAAAGGCAAGGTCACTGAAATCATTTTTAGGGCCTTGATAATACTAGGATTAAAGGGTCTGTTTAGCAGGGAAAGCTTTACTATTTGTCTTGTGTATATGTAAGCCACCTTTGGGGCTGCAGCCCCGCAGAGATCCTATTCTGCCTCCAGTCCCCATGGCTGCCTAGAGTGGGACCAGAGGGTTTTCAAGTGGTCCCTGGTGTGCTGGGGTTCTCCTTCCATCCCCTTCATGTTTCCTGAAGGAGCAAAAGGCGTGGAACTGCCACACAGCGAGTGTGCGAGCTGGTGGTCTGCGCATGCACAGTAGCACATGTTAATTCTCTTGCAGTCGCTGCAGCAAGATGAAAGCCTCTCCTGTGCTCCCGGACCCCAGGGTCAGCAAATTGGGTACCGGAGACATGGGGGGCACAAAATAATCCCCAAGAATGTTTATTTTAAGAGTGCAGTGAGCTCGAGGGCTGTCATAAATATTAAGAGTTGTCCGATGAATATTAATGAGCCTGTCTGCTGCCTGTGGACTAAAGGTATCTGCAGCAGTGACAGGCGGGGAGTTGAAGGAAAACTTAAAGCTCTGCAATTGGAATAAATGGCAGAGGGGCTACCTTTGGACCACGAGGGGGGGAATAAGTGTTTAAAATATAAAGTGTGCCTGCAAGGGACAGTAAAAGTTTGGGACAGTAAAGAGATTGCATGAACAACAGCCATTTTGTTCCCCTTTGCCCTTTGCTAAAGCCAATCAGGAGGCAAGAATCTGCAGATGTCTCATGTGACAGCACAAATGAACTGTTGGGAGAGAAAACAGGGGCATTTCTTGGCACCCAAAAGAATAGCCAGTGGGGCGTCTAGTGAGGCCAGTGCATATTAATTTGTTCCGAGGGTACAACTGTGGCAGTCAGTTGGAAGAGACTGCTGGAAAAGGGATGAAAAGGACTGTTTGCCTGCCAAAGAGGGATTTTGGTTGGAGGCTGGCAGCCCAGCCAGGAATGGTGACAGACTTCTGTAGGCTTATGAGCCCTTTAGGCCTGTGTGCTTGCCCAAAGGCCTTGTTAGCCCCAAAATCGGACAAGCTGCACAGTGCCTGGAGAAATGAGTAGCCCCAAGGATAAGGCATGAGCTGAGTGAGAGATTTCCTGGTTGAGGTTTGAACCTGCAGCTGAGTCAAGTTGCGGTTGAGAGTGGAACCTGCTTCTGAGAAATTGGAAGATGCTTCGGAGATTTGAGCCTGTGGCTAAGAGAATTTGCTTCTGAAATTGGAATTTGTTGTTGAGAATCTGGAAGTTGTTGCTGAGATCTGAACCTGCATCTGTGTGAATTTGCTGCTTAGAGAGCAGTTGCTACTGAGAATTTGGAGGTTGCTCCTGAGATTTGAGCCTACAGCTGAGTGAAGTTGCTACCGAGAATTTGGAACTTGCTGTTGAGATCTGACCCTGCAGCTGTGCCGAGAAAGTTAGACTCCACAAGTAGTGTGAGAGATTTTTTGAGAATTGCTGCCTGAAAGAGGGAGCAAGCTGTCCTGCAGTGCAGCAAGAGACATCAAAGGATACAGCTGGGGAGCAGAGACGGTAAAGGTTGCGACCTTAATCTATAGTATCTGCAGCCAAGAGTTGAGTGACTTGCAAATTTTGTTCTCGTAGGTGGGGATAAGTTCAGTTTTTCCACCAATCAAAGTATCTGTCCATGCTAGGGCTGGAGACTTAACACAGTCCCAGTTTTTTGTGCCTGTTCAGAGAGAATTGTGTACAAACCATCAGTTTAGGGAATCACCAGTCTGCTTTGTACCCAGACTGCAGAGGAAACTACCGGAGAAGACATTGAGAGGCCTGCCAGGTGAACACCGCATACAAAGGCCTCGTGGGCGAAGATTGGAAAGGCCTGGCAGGTGAAGACCAGATTCCATCATTTCTTCAACTGCTGCTGTGTTGCATCAACAACCCCTGATACCAGCATGGTACTGTGACTCAAGTTTCTGCCATCACCTTTGAACATTTGAACTGTAAGTACCCTGGGCTGCGGCTCTGGGGAAGTCTTTATTTAGCTAGCTAGCTAGTCAGAGAATAAAGGGGGTTGCTAGTTAGTCAGAGAATAAAGGGGGTTAAGTCCTGGGCAGGACTGTGCCAAGATTAAAGCTGTACCTAGGCAGAAAGTTAAAGGTTCGCATCTGTTTAAAGTTATTGGGCCCCAATGAAAGATCCCCCAGCCACTTCTATATGGCTGTGTGATACCCTCTCAAGGAACTTTATAGACATTTGGACAACTGTCATTGGGAAGCCAGGTGCACCCATAGGTGGAAGGTGGGGATTGTGAAGGGCAGAAGTATTGCAGCCGGCTAGCGGGTCATAATGTCATACGCTTAATAGCATACGACATTATGGCTAACCCGGAATAGCGCCATAGCTGAGAACGAATGGTGCAATACCGTG
This sequence comes from Neoceratodus forsteri, assembly GCA_016271365.2. Classification (NCBI taxonomy): domain Eukaryota; kingdom Metazoa; phylum Chordata; order Ceratodontiformes; family Ceratodontidae; genus Neoceratodus; species Neoceratodus forsteri. The sequence continues at coordinate 213,622,822 of JADMNL010000024.1, forward strand.
TATACTGCTGTATATGGTATTGCACCACTTGCACAATCCCAGGTGGAGGATAAGACCTCTGCTGGGATGGGGTTCCGCCAAGTTGCTGCCGTGGCTGAATGGACTGAGCCACTGCAACAAGGAACCCAAGCGTTGTTTCTGGGACCAGGTTTGATTCCTGGTCCCAGAAACTTTTTTTCCTTCTAATTTGTGCAATTTTTGGGTTAACCTTCAGGTTGAGAATCAATGGGGGAGGGGTTGAGAACAGAGCAGCTGCATGGTATATATCGTGCTGTATTGGCGGCGCCATTGTACCATGTGGCACAATGTCTTGCAACATTATGACCCCTGCCTTGCAGCCGCTAGTTAAAATTGTTATGCTATTTTTTCCCTATTTCCCCTTCCCCTCCCAAATAACAATTAGTTGTGTAACCCCTCTCCTAAGTTGGGAGCTTACCTGCTGCCTCCTGCAGCTGCCTCCCGAAGCTCCTGCTGCAGCCGCTCACTGTGTTGCTCCCCTGGCCCGCTCTTGGACTGCCACTGGGCTGAGGAGCATCTGACTTTGTTGTGGCACTGCCTGCACCCAATCCCCATGTGGCCAGCGAGACGCTTACATCCTTAGTCCCCCCTGCCAGATCTTGGACTATCGCCAGGGCCGGGGAGCATAACTGACTGTTTCAGCACCTTCAGCACCCATTAAGAAGAGCAGAAAGTGAGCCGCATATTTGTGTTGCTCCCCAGCTCCTACAAACTGCTGCACAGCGGGGCAGGGAGCCTATACAAGGACCCAGAAGTTGTTCTGGTGCCGCATGAGCGCCACTCGGAAGTGGCAGAAGTGCCATGTGAGAGGACTCCTCTCTCCAGCCCCACCGGACTGCCAAAGGAGCTGGGGAGGAACCAAAAACAAGTGAAGTAAACTTTTTAAGAACTCCTCGACCCTGCCTCTGCCTCCAGTGGGTCGGGGAGTAAGGGACAAAATGGTGGCTGACTGGGACTACATGTCCCATAATTCCTAGTGGCCGAGGATGGCCTTTTCAATATCAACTCATCCTGGGGAGCCCATAAAATGGAGCTTCCAGTGGAACGTGTGCCCTCTGGACCTAGCGACCCTCTGAAGGGACCAGGAGGGTGCTAGGCCTGCAGCTAAATGCTGCCAACTCTGCACCAATGATATTTTGTATGGGGGTGCCAAGAGACTAAACCTGTGAGAACTGTACAAGGGCAGCCATCTTTGCTGAGGTTGCTTGAGGACAGCGTGGAATCCTATTGGTAGCTGCAGTGCCTCCAGTTAGGACGTGGGGCTGGAGACTAGTGTGAACCAATGATGTGTCGAGAGTCAAACAAACATTCTGGGATTCACAGTTTGACCCTGGGGCCTTTCCTGTGAGAGTTTTGAAGAAGAAACAACTGATTTTAACAGCTCTTTCAAGAACAAAACCGAAGCAGTTTGTGCCAAAACAAACTAAGGACATTCTGAACCTGTTCCTAATTGTCTGGTAAATCCCGGAGACCAGGGGATTTACCTCTGCCTGGACTGAACTGCTGGCATTTGGCAATCCAGATATCGGGGACTACTGAAAGAAGTCTTTTGTGTTTGTTGTGAGGTGACAAATCCTTTGCCTCACTGTCCTGACACAAGAGACCATAATTCCTGCCAGGGGACCTAAGCTCTGAGGTCTTGCCTGCCTGTTCCCCTGCCTACCTACTGCCAAGGTGGCTGAAGACAAGTCCCTCTGTGGGGTGAAGACTGCCTACCTACTGCCAAGGTGGGTGAGACAAGTCCCTCTGTGGGGTGAAAAGGATCATCGCCGGCATTCCACGCCAATTCACCTGTTCTTCCAAAATTGCCTGAAAGGGGAGACGTCCCCCAACTCCTGCATCTCCTATTCTCCAAAAGGTCATGAGTATAGGGTTTTACCTAACCAAATACTTTTCTAACTGTTCAGCTAGCTAACTAGTTAACGTTCCATCTGGGCTTCCTGCACAACCTTAGCTGTGCCCACAGCAACAGTTACAGCCAGGATAAACTGTACCTTGCATTGGCAGCATCCAACCGTTTCAACGGCGCTGCACCCAGTGTCCTCTAGCCACAGGCCTGCAACTCCTCAATGTGCACACAAGGTACTTGGGAGCTCCCATAGGGACTGTGGGGTTAACTGGTGCACCAGTTGGGGGAGAGGGGCTGTGACAGAGAATACTGGGGTGTAATATACTGTGGTACCTGTTTGTTCTGCCTGATTACCATTTTATGTACGAGGTTCTTGTTGAATATTTTATTACTCTTTGCTTCCTTTGTCCCTTAGCTCATTCTCTAGCCCCAAAATAAACCCCCTTGTTTATTTTACTGTAATTGCTGAATTGTTTGCATTATTGTGTAGTGTAATATTTGCATGCTTAGAGTGATAAGTGGGGAAGGGAGACTGTCTGTTGTTTTACCTGTTACCAGGAGAGGGGCTGTATTTCATTTCCTGTGAGGAAGCACCCTGGCAGTACGCTGCTATAAGGATCCTCATAGGTGGAGGCACCGTGCCACTTGCCAAGCCAATTATAACCACGAACCCAGGTGTCAACCTATATCCCTTAAGCAGCACCACTTGCGGGTGGGTGTGCAGGTAGAAGGGAAGGGGTGGTCACAATTGTTAATGTTACATTCTGGTCTTGCGGCTCATTGTGAAAAGTGGTCATTGGAGTGAGCCATCAGGATAAAATGCAGAGTGTTTTGGGCTAGTGCTAATTTGACTAGCCTGGGTTTGGGGTCAAAGAGCATCAACTTCGTCTTTTTGGCGTTGGCCAGCAGTCGATTCTTAGTAAACCAGTTGTGGGCTTGGCAGTAGTTAGAAGTAAGTGTAGTGGAAAGAAGGTTGGTGAGGGATTTATCGTCTGGTAGAGGACAAGATCATCTGCATGAAGTAAGGAGTGACAGGAGAGGCTGTCGTGGGGAGAGAGTTAATAAAGATGGAGAAAAGAACAGGCTCCAGAATACATCCTTGGGGGACCCTGGTGGTGACTGGCAGAACAGAGCAGACGATACCACCCAGGCAGACCGTCTGGGTGCAGCCAGAAAGGTAACTGCGGAACCAGTCCATAGTAGCAGGGACAGTCCCAGGCAACCAAGTTTGTTCAGGAGGATGCTGTGGTTTACCATATCAAATGCTTTGGAAAGGTCCTACACAGACTGCTCCAGTAAGCATCCCATTATCCATTTTGTGGAGGACATGGTCAGAAACAGGCCAAAACCGAGGTGGTGCTGTGGCCTTTTCAGAGGTTGTGTTGCTCGGGACAGAGAAGATATTTGGTCACATATTCAGTAACCTGGTGGTGAACAGTCTTTTCCATTAACTTGCTTAAGGGGGAGAGTATGGATATAGGGTGGTAATTATCCATGTTGCTTGGATCACTGGATTTAAAGACAGGGACAATCCTACCCTGTTTCTGTACCAAGGGAACTGTGGCAGTGGTGAGGGAGAGATTGAAAATCCTGAAGAAGGGTTTAGCAATTGCATGGGCCATGATTTTGAGGGGGCATCGCTACCAGCACTGCCCTTGCTGGGGAGGCTCAGGAGGAGCTTAAGTGTTTCACTAGGGGAGATGGTCCTGAAGTAGAATGGAGGTATATGGGGGTGTGGGATTGGCTTGACTGGGCTGGGGGGGCAGGTGAGATTAGGAGGGGGCAGTTTGTGGAGGTATTCAGCAAGGTTGGTAAACTTGTTATTGTGAGCATCAGCAACTTCGGCTGGGTTGGTCAGTGGGCCATTTGGGGTAAAGGGTTGGAGAAAGGGCAGTTTAAACCCAGGGGCCAGTAGGAAGTGGATAGCTGCCCAGAAATATCTAGGTTTACCAAGGCTGCGAGATTATAGGTTTCGAACGTAGGCAGCTTACTGGATTTGATAAGTCACTTACAGCTGTTATGCAGGTTTCTGTATGCATTCCATAACTTGGGGGGGGGGGGCTTTAATGATGCCCATATGGCATCCTGCTCCTTCATCAGTTTTATGAGGTCCTTGTTGAGTCACTGGGTATCAACCCCACATACGCTCCTGGTGGTTAAAGGGAAATGCTTATCCTGGATACTAGAAAGGGCAGTGAGGAAGAAGCTAAGTGCAGGGAAAAAGACATCCTTCATCCCATATAGGGAGACCAGTTAATAGCCAAGGTGTTAGAGTGGAGTTGAGATGGGTTAGAATTGGAATAGTTCTGGAAAGTCAGATACTTGGGAGGGGTGGGAGGTTTAGTGGACCAGATGCGGTAGGTAGGGGAATGGTCACTAATGGAATCAGATAAGATCCCAGCACTCCCAGGGTTTTATTTAACTCTAAAAATTGATTAGCATTTTGCTCATAAAAGTTCTAAAACACTGTGAAAATGCATAGCACTTGCCTCACTGTGTTTAACAAACATAACACTTCTAGAAAACCTATATAAATGCTTTCTGTACAGTTAGTATTGTCCCAAGAAAAAAACTGCTAATCAGTTATTTAAAACCCTGACTCCCCTCCTCCACCATGTTCACCCCCATGAGGTATGTGCAGGAGAGGAGTACTAGAGGCTGTTTATTCCTTTAAATACCTGGGCATCACCCTCAACCCTACCCTTACCTTCTTTGACCATATTGTGGTGATCTTAGTCCACCACATTAACCAGAAACTGGGGTCAGCTACTGCCTCTCCCCTGATACCCGGCTCACCATTGCCCAGTGTAACCGCCTCCCGCTACTGGATTTCTGCTCCCCTATCTACTCCCTTACCTCCGCTACTAACCTGCTAAGATTAAACACCATCTATAATAATATCTGCTGATTTGCCCTCATGGCTTCATACGCCACCCACCACTGTTCCTCTGTCGTGCTCTTGGCTGGCTCCCCCTCAAGCCAGACTTTCTCTTAGCCTGTACTGTTGACAAGTCCATCCAAAATCCCGTTATCCCCCCCCAAAGGTTTCTCACCGGAACCTCCACCTGGCGATTGGCCCTTTGCTGGCATGTCCACAAGTCTCCACCAGCATGGGCCAGTGGGCCTTCTTATCTGCTGCCCCAACCGTTTGGAATAGTCTGCCTCCTTCCGTTAGAACCCCTGACTCCACCAGGCAGTTGCACTCTCTCCTTAGGTCCCTCCTACTATCCTCTGCTTATCGCACCTGCTTTCCTGAATTAACCCCTTGGGGTACCAGTTAATACTCCCCGGTCCCCCCTCCCCGGCCTCCACTTCAACCCTGTGGCACCCTCATTTTGTTAACCTTCCTGCCTCACCTCAATGTTGCATTTTGATTAGATATTGCCTGCTATCTCTGTGTTTATTAGTACAATGCTGTGATTTCTATCTGCAAATTTTTTTTGTAATAGTATCATAGGCTGTATAACCTACCCCCCTTATATCTCTCCACCTATGTATTTTAATTGGTTTAATTCTGTTCTTTTCAGTATATTACCTTCCTGTGGTTATTTGATGTATTTCCTGATGTTTGTACCTGCTCTATGTCTGTGCCATCTTTATGGCCCGGGTCGTGCCTGAAAGCAGTCCTCGGACCTGTGCACCTACCTGGTCACCAAATAAATTTGTTAACTATCCATTTACTGTTGTGTAACAGGGGCTCCAATATTAAAATGTAGTCTTCTCCAATAATGTGAGGTTGTTGGAAGTCTGTGAGTTTGAGATAGAAATCACTAAAATAAGATATGGAGGGATTAATAGGGGTATATAGTGAAACTAAAGTCATATTGAATTAATATTCATTTGTTATAATTACAAATCTACCATGGGAATCAATAAAAGTTTTTAACATATTTTTCTGTAAACCTTTTCTGAAAAGTATTGACGTGCCACATGCTTTTTTTTAATTTAAAATTGAGTGTTAGTCCTCTCTCCCATGCTTTAACTTTGTAGCCTCTAGTTGAGACAGGTGTGTTTCTTGTAACATTAAAATATCTATAAAGTCATTGGCCCAGATATTCAAAAGAGCCAAGCCATGCGCAATAGGGTTGCGCCTGCGCAAGTCCGAAATGCGCCATTCTGCGATATTCAGCAGGAGGCAGTTGCGCCCACCCAAATCATGCTGAGCAACAGCGCAAGGTAAATGAAGGCATGCGCAACCGAAGGGGGAGGAACCATGCATAACTCTGCACGGCCCGGCTGAATATCGGGCTGTGCAGTTTATGCAGGCACAACCCCCTACTTGTGCCTGCACAACTTTAGGCAAAAAAAAAAAAAGGATCAAGTCGAGGGCCACCCACAGGTGAGCTACCGCGATTGCAGGGCGAACACAGCAGCTACCTGTGGGTGGCCCTCACTTGTTCCCGATGCCCCTGCAGCCCGATCACAGGCATAATAGTAACCCCTCCCCATAGCCCGATCACGGGCAGCAGAGTAGTCCCCCGCAGCTTGTGTCCAGCGGGCATAATATAATGTTTCCCCACCCCCGACTAGCGATCGCGGGCATACAGTAATTCATCCCCACCCCGACTAGCCCGATCGCGGACATACAGTAAGTCGTCCCCCACCCGACTAGCCCGATCGTCGGGCATACAGCAACACCCCACCCCCTCGACCAGCCCGATCGCGGGCATACAGCAACACCTCCACCCCGACTCAGCCCGATCGCAGGCATACAGCAACTCCTTCACCCCTGACTAGCCCAATCAAGGGCATAACGTCAACCCCCGACCAATATCCTGGTGGTCCAGTGGACGCGAAGCCCGATCGCGGGCATAACATCAAACCCACCCCCAAAGTCCAATATTCCTGGTGATCTAGTGACCCCACCCCACCCACCCACCCACGGAGCCCACCACCCGCTCCCCATCAGCCGGCAGCACCCACCGCCTGCTGCCCGCCGCCCCATATGGATTCATTCACATATCTGGACTGCCTTATGCGGTGTGGGCTGCGCGCCCGTGGCTCTTGCTGTGAACCAATGGGCGTGCAGCCCAGCTATCGCAGTCGGCAGGCGGCGGGCGGCAGGCGGTGAGCTACTACCGCCCGCTGGCTGGCGGGGGAGGGCGGGTGGTGGGGCTCTGTGGTGGGTGGGTGGCCTGATCACCAGGATGGACTTTGAAAGTGGCGGTGCTCTGGCGATCGGCTGCATCACTGGACCGCCGAGATAATGATGCTGGGGTTGGTCTCGCAGTAAACTGATACAGTGAGGTATTGCTGTGTGCTGTGGGCTAGTCAGTGAGAAGTTACATTATGCCGGATTGGGCTGCTGAGAGACGAAATGCACTGTTCTGCCAGCGATCGGGTTGCAGCGTCGATCCCGGCGGCTGCTGTCTGGCAGGCGCCAGGCGCAAGTCATCGGGATCAGCGCACCTGCATGCTAATGACATGCAAATGGGGCCGTGATGGAGATGCAAATGGCCCCCGTCGCCTTGCATAGATGTAGCCCCATTTGCATGTCACCTTTTGAATATCGCAGGTTTGCGCGTGGCGCAATGGAACTTGCGCCACCGCATCTGAATGCTCCACTCTGACCACTTGCGGTGGCACAAGTTCCACTGCGCCATGCACAGTGGCTGTGGCCAGGGGGCGATATTCAAAGAAGTTTCTCAGTAGCGCAACTCCATTGAATATCGCCCTGGCCACACCCCTGCGCAACTTTTTTGAGCAGCGCAAGGGCTTGCACCACAGAATGGCACAGTTTGAATATCTGGCCCATTTTGCGCATATTTAATTTTTTTTTTTTGCGTCATTGGATTATTGAAACCATTAAGATTCCACATCATCATTTATGCTCCCTTGTATTGCTTTATCTATTTTGTATTTTCCCTTTGGTTGTAAAAATGTACATATATTTGCCTGACTTTTATTAAATGACTGAGTAATTTCATTACTACAATATTTCTAAAGCCACAAGTTCCCTCCCCAAATTCCTTGTTCCGTCTTTTCAAGCCTATTGGCTTAACTAGGCTTACTATAGGATACTTGTGCCTGCAAGACAGATGCATTGATTTGCAGATGTAGGAGTTCTGAACTCCCCCGGCCTCGCACTTCATATACCTTTACCCATTTGATCTATATTTTCAACATTTCAGATGTTGCCTATCTAAAAATTCAGTCCATAGTTATCACATTACATGCTGTTAATATAGTACTGGTCAGAAGAAAAAGGAAAAACAGAACTGAGCTGCATTAGAGGTCTTAAATAATTACTCACCCTCTGTAGTCATAGCTGGGCCTTCAGTCCTAAGCGTGAGCAAATCAGCCTACACCTGTCATCTCCCCTCACTCTGGAATTCTCAACCTCCTGTTCTTCGCAACTCCCTCTCACACCCCTCTATCAGGTCTTAGCTATGCCTCCTCCTCCTACCTGCTCCCACGTCACCTGACAGCACTTATATACTGCTACTTTATCCTGTTATCTTACTTCTGCTGTATTCATTCTACACTCTGTACTGTTCCTTATCTGCTGGCACTGCCTTGTATCTCCCATGATTTACTGGCTTGGGGGGGGCATGGCCTAGCTACAGAGCAATATGGACGCATAAACTTAGAGCTCTGGCTTAATCCACTGAATATCTTCTCCATCCCATGTTATCAGCTTTATTTCAGATAATATTATAGAAATTTGAGAGCGCCAAATGCCTACTTCTGCTAAACCTGCAAAAAAACAGGCGAAATTACTCTTCAACAAGCCGAGAAACCAGATGTCTGGGAGAGGCCTACCAGCTTCTCCTGCTCCAGAGAAGCATCGAGATTTACCAGAGAATTCCCCAACTCCCTCGGCCGAACAGCAATGAGCAGAGCCCTGTACGGAGATGGCTGATAACTGCCAAGCAATTAAACAGCTAATCCAAGACCTTAAACATTATTTGGGGACTCGTATGGAAACGGGGTTCGAAAATGTTACCTCGCAGCTGCAGCATTTACAACAGACCGTAAATACAGTCTCTGAAACAGTAGACACTTATGAGAATTGATTGGGGGAATTGGAGGCTCGGGTGAGCTCCCATCAAGGTACAAGTCACACAATGAGCATTGACTTGCAAAATGTCTTGAAAGAGATCGAGAAGCTCAAACAAAATATTGACAATCATGAAAATCGGGAAAGATGTAATGTTAGGATTATTGGCCTACCTGAATACATGGAGGGGCGCGACTGTGCCACATATATCCAGACATGGTTGCAGCAGTCCCTACAGCTTCTACCCAAGGTTCTGTTGGAAATCCAACTGGTGCATAGGTCTCCTGGGGCTAAACCCTCGCCTGATCAGAGGCCCCGGCATGTAATAATTAAATTTCTTCATTACCAGGAACGGCAAAAAGTCCTAGAAGCTGCAAGGAAACAGGGTCCCTTGATGGTGCAACAGTCTCGAGTGAGCATTTTCCCAGACTGCTCGTATCAACTTCAGCAGCAGAGACAGGCCTACGCTGATTTTAAAAGAAGGTTGCACGCTCTGCAATGCCAGTTGTCCTTGGTCTATCCAGCCCAACTGATAGTGCGACCTTAGGGTGCGAGTCAGCGCTCTTTTTCATCTCCAGAGGCTGCCCTGGCATTTGTGAAGGGTCTTGAGGAGGAGAAGAGGCAGCGAGATGGCTAGGGTGATTAATCGAGTTTACCTGGGGCAGCATATTACAGGCACATTTACATGAGGCTCGAGATTCTAAAGCACGGGACTGTGGGGCTGGCTGGGGTAGTAAAGTTGTTCAGTGATCTCCAACACCACATGGTGGCCTATTAGGGCTGGATCCAGAGATCCCTAGCCTAGCCCCTATAGCTGTCTTGACTTGTTCGCCGATCTTTCTATAAGACACTCTGGACATGTGGACTAAGATGGGCCAAGATTACAGGTTGAGATCTTCTTAAAACAGAACTCGAATTGAATTAAATGTTGGATTTATGCTTTATATTTAAAGGGGCGCTTAATGTAAGAATGCAGGGAGAGGGACGAGGTAAAGGAGTTAAGTAGCCATGTAGAGGCCCTTGGGGGTGCCGAATGGAGGCCTAAATCATGGCACTTTGCGGCCTGCTTAGATGGCAGGAGAGGAGTGGGGTCCGGGAGCATCGACCACGAGATTTGCAACACCGGCGGGTGGCCTAATATGGTAGAATCCAGGGTACCTTTGCTCAGCGGCAAATAGATTTTTATATACCTGTCCACTCCTTACAAAGGACTACAAGGGCCTCTTTAATTAAGTTGTATGGTGAAATGGGCCACTATTTTCTGTTTTCTTACTCGGCAATATATAGTTTGGTATAAAGTTCAGGGGACCTGACGTATTTTTTTATCAATGGGGAGACTAATACAGGGGAATGTGTACTTCATTATGTCCAGTATATGGACATGGGTGGTGGGATCAGTTGTTTCCCTTAACAGCATACTTTAAAACAACTGCTCCCCTCCTTATCGCTCTAGGGAATTTAAGATGGCAGGACAGTCTAGGTATGGTCCTGAACAAGGTATGAAGGCTCAGGTGGTCCATCACGCTCACTTATAATGGACATCAGAGCAATTTTTGTTAATCTGTTTTAAGCCTTTGTACAGGTTTTCCCCTCCCCTTTTCAGGTTCAGTTAGGGATGGGGACGCCTGGTGGAGGATCTCCTGGAACAAACTAGGAGTTTGGATTCCCTGGGGTGGGAGAGGGGGCGTGAATATCATTTTTCCTCTCTAATTTCATTTATGTTTTCCTTTAGTACTTAGTTAGTGGGAATGGAGGGGGAGGTTTTATCCTCCCATTTACTTATAAACTAGAACTGGGGATAACAATGGATTAATAGCTCAATCCACGAAAGGTAGTGGAATGTACAGTTTTGGGGGGTTAAAAAGAGGAGAAGGAGAGTAGTCTGGATGTGTGCACAACCTCTCCTGTTGGACGGGCTTTATAGAAGTTGTACTGTTTTTTTTTGTTGGGGGACAGTTGGGGCTGTTTTGTTTACAGTTCTAAAAATACACAGAGTAAATTCTTATGTCTTTGGCCTACAACAGAGGGCTGAAAATATAGCAAAAATAGATATATGGATCGGATAAACTTTTTGTCATGGAATGTTAATGGACTTAAAACTGTTGTTAAGAGGAAAAAAGTCTGGTCATTAATTAAAAAACTGAAGGGGGTTATTATTTACCTACTGGAGATGCATATGAATAAGCAGGAGTCACTGCGACTGGCGGAGTCCTGGGGTGGTTCTTTTCTGGTATCTCCCTTTACATCAAAGGTGAGGGGAGTGGCTATCTGGATTTGTCCGGGCCTCCCCCATAAGGTCCATTCAGTCCTCTTGGACTCACACGGTAGATACGTTTTGGCAGAGGTAGAGGTTTGATCTAAGAGGCTAATGGTGGGGTCAGTGTACAGACCATACTTCGACTCCCCAGACTTCTTTACCCGTTTAGAGGTGACATTTGGCCCATACCCTGAAAATATTATCTTGGCGGGGAACTTTAGCACGTATTTGGATCCTAACTTGGATCATTCGAAAAGGAAGTTGGCCCCCCCATAGCACAGCGGCCCTTAAGGCTCTGGTGAGGGGTAGAGATCTTTGGGAGGCCTGGCGGGAATTGCCACCCGGGGGATAGTGAATACTTGTTCTGTTCTCATGCACATGAGGTATACACCAGATTGGACTATGTATTCCTCCCCTCAGGAGTGTTAGGAGAGATTATAGAGGCCTCTTATAGACCGATGACGGTCTCAGATCATGTCCCTCTTAAGATTACCCTCTGTTTGCCGGATGGCCACCCTGTGGACGCTCAATGGAGGATGGATCCAGACCTCTTAGTAGATCCCCATTACTTAGCCCAGATCAAAGAAAGACTGGAGGAATATATAAGGTTAAATCCTCTGGAAGACACTAGTACAGGAAATGTGTTGGAGTGCCTCAGAGTTTTTATTTGGGGAGAAACCATTTCATATGTTGCATTTAAAAAAAAAAAAAAAAAGACCTTGAGCCGGGAAGAAGCAGACCTGGAGGAAAATATAGTGCGTCTGGAAAGACAGAATATGATAGCCCATTTCCCCCAGGTATCCAAATCACTGAGAACACTTAAAGGACAACTTAGTCAGCTATCCTCCAGGAGACTGGAGCGTAACTTAATCGTTACAAAATCACATGCATATTTTGATGGAGATAGAGGGGGAAAGTGATTAGTGAGTCTAATTAAGGGGAGGAGGGTGGAGAGGTCTATTCTATCACTGGAAAATATCCCTGGAAAACTTACGTATAACCAACAAGAAATCAATGATGCCTTTAAAGAATTCTATTCCTCCCTTTACACAACTGAATTTCCAGCAAGGGCTAATATAGATTCCTTTCTGGACACTGTTCAGTTACCCTCCCTTACCCCTAATAAGGCGACAGGGATGGATTCACCACTCTTGCTATCTGAGGTTAGGAATGCTGTTTGGAAGGCTAATAGGGGTAAGGCACCTGGATCCGATGGTATTCCGATAGTTTTATAAACTCATGTGGGATATCTTAGGCCGTCTTATGTACCGGATGATCAAGGAAACCTTGGATACCGGGGTACTTCCCCCTTCTCTCCTTATGGTCACAATCACTGTCTTGCCAAAACCAGGGAAAGACCCCACCAAATGTGCATCTTACCGCTCAATTTCCCTGCTCAACTCCGACTACAAGGTGATAACTAAGATATTGGCCTCAGGCTGGAACAATATCTCCCAAAGTTAGTACACCCAGATCAAGGGGATTTGTGAAAGGCAGACAAGCAAAACACAACAGGAGAACAATAAATATTATGCACCTTTGGCGGGGAAAGGAAGGGGATTAATAGCATTAGATGCAGAGAAAGCCTTCAGTAGGTAATCGAATAGCCATTTATGATGGCAATTTTGCTTAAATTCGGGTTTGGGGAGGGAATCCTGAGCTGGATACAAGCTCTGTATAAGAACCCACAGGCCCAGATTCTAATGAACAGCATAATTTTGTCCCCCTTCATCCTCACTCGAGGAACGAGACAAGGGTGTCCCCTATCTCCCCTGCTCTACATCCTTACTATTGAAGCGTTAGCTGGGGCAATCCGACAGGAGAGGTCTGTGGAGGGGCTGTTATGGAAGGGGGGAAATAATGTGATATCTCTTTTCGCAGATGATATTCTCCTCTTTCTAAAGAATCCTGATAAGGCACTCCCAGCATTAATTAATATTTTTTGAGTTTATGGACCAATATCAGGCCACAAGATAAACTGGTCAAAATGTGAATGGATGCCAATGGGAAAGTTTAAAAATTCCATAGCACTGGGTTCGGTAGTGGTACCTCCATCCACCTCAGTTAAATACCTAGGAGTATTATTAACTGCCAAGCTATCTATTATGGCCAGAACCAATCTCCTCCCGATGATTCAGAAAATAAAAGAACAATGCATTAACTGGAGGGCCCTACCTTTGACATTAATTGGACGGGTCAGTTTAGTGAAAACGGGTATTCTCCCGCAATTCCTATATGTGTTTCAGACTCTTCCAATAGGTATACCAAATAAATATATTAAAGCATTAGAAGGAGCTATAACCCAGTTATTATGGCAAGGCAAACGTTCTCGCATAAAAAAGGAGATTCTTTGGTTGCCAGTGGGTAGGGGAGGTCTGGGGCTACCGAGTGTTAAACATTATTACATAGCCGCACAGCTGGCACATGTACGGGATTTGGTGGGAGAAGGGTCATTTCACCCAGGAAGGGTAGTTATGGAGAACTCTATATCAGGTTTGTTATATAACTGTATCATGGAGGGGGTACCTCTATGATGGCAAGTCTGATGGATTGGCAGTTCTATGTTCGAACACTACCCTTAAGGCCTGGAGGGAGGCGCATCATATTCTTCAACATCCCCACTCCTTCTCCCCAGATACAGATCTGGGAGTCATATTGAGAGGGAGGGCCGGCCTCTCAGCTCAGGAGTATCAGATACTTAAGGCGTGGAGGAAACAGGGTCTGTTACACTGTAGGTCAGTTATGGGAAGAAGGGGAGGCCGTCCCCTTCAGGGTACTATCATGAAGATTCACTATTGGTGCGTCACACTTCTTCTTATGGGCTAGAATTCAGGGTGAGATAAGAGCCAGATGGGCACGGGGTAGCACTTTTTCCCCCTCTCCCTTAGAAGAGTTATTTATAGGCCGCAGGGATGACAAATCCTTTAAACCCTTGAGAAGTTACTACAGATTATTAATGGGAGCACTCTGAAACCCCTTGGGTAGTCTTGTTTCCAGATGGGAACAGGATACGTTACCTGATGGGGTTTATAGGTGTCGATTGGCTACAGATCCTCAAGAATCTTCTGAAAGACTCAGTTAATAATAAGCTTCGAGCCATCCAATTCAATATTTTTACTCAAGCTTACTTCACCCCAGAACTAGCAAATAAAATGGACCCAACGGCCTCTGAGATATGCCCGAAGTGCGAGATCCATGTTGGATAACTTTTTCATATGATTTGGGAATGCCCAAAGATCCAGATTTTTTGGAAGGGTATATTGGCTCTCGTATCGCAAATTTTTGGATTATCCTGTGGGATTAGATCCCATTGAGAATGATCTGGGGCTCCCTCTGGGGCATGGTGAAGCTAACCGACCACATATGAGTTTGAATAAGTTGGGAATCACAGTGGCCCTTCGGAGCGTTATAATGTATTGGATGGCTAAAGAGGCTCCTTCTGTAACTGGGTGGCTGAGCTCACATTTGGAATGTATGAAACTGGAAAAGACCCAGTATAAAGTGAGGGAACAATTGAATAAATATATGAAAATTTGGGGTCAAATGGAATGGGCGTTGCAACAAGACTGGTTTCCTATGTTCTGAGATAACATTTCTCTAATTTGGTACTTTCCTCTTTGATAATGTGACTTACAACTGGTATAAGGTATGTCTGTCCTATTGTATAAAAGCTATACTCTTCTGTGTAACTAATGGAATTTTACTCTGTGCTTGAAAAAATAAAGTTTATAAAAAAAAAATGATTTACTGGCTTGCTAATTACTGAGGATAGTAGCCTAAGGTTTTGTTATCAGTAGACTGTTTTCTTGAAACATATTGAGACATTTTAAACTTTATGTGAGGAGAACTCTATGCTTGTTGCTATTTTTTGATAACCTTTGACCGTAAGGGGGCTTCTCAGCTAAAAGCATACTGGTGTTAATTAGCTTCTCTGATGTAATCTTCTGTTGTGTTTCAAATGAATATGTTAAACCAGTGAGAATTATTTCTGTTTTTTATGCATTATCTGGGTGTTAATAGTATGGGATTTTCCAAATAACTGTCATAAAGCTTCTGAACAAGAACTTGGGTGGTCCAAAAGCTAGAGCACTTTGTTCTTTTGTTGTAACATTTATGTCGGTCCAATAAAAGGTATCAGACCATTTGCTTCTGGACCAGGTTGGTAATGAAAGTGAGAAGCCCTTGGGGTGGGGCCTAGAATCATAAAATGGGTGGAAAACTGGCTTAGGGACAGAGCCAAGTGGTGGTAAAATGAGTGACTTCGCGGTACCACGGGGGGTCAGTCTCAGACCTGCATTTTCAACATCTATGTTAGTGACATAGTAGTGTGACTGGGGGAAGGTATGCCTGTTTGTGGAGGACACAATGATCTGCAACAGGGTGGACACACAGAAGTGTTTGGAAGGATGAGGGAGGACCTAGAAAAGATAGGGGAATGGTCAAGAAGCTGACAGCTAAGATACAATGTAAAGAAGTGCAGAGTTATGCACTTGGTTGGGACACGGGAATCCAGTGGCGGAGTGTACACTTGGGGGAGAGGTACTAGAGGTCACAAGGCAAGAGCGAGACCTGGGAATTATCATCACTGATGACCTGAGAGTGGCAAAGCAGTGTAGGAAGGCAGTGGGGAAGGCTAACCACATGCTTGGTTGCATAGGGAGGGGTATCAGCAGCAGAAGGAGGGAGGTAATACTTTCCCCTGTACACTTCGTTGGTGAGGCCTCACCTCAAGTAGTGTGTGCAGTTCTGGAGGCCCTGTCTTCAAAAGGACAGGGGCAGATTGGAGCAGGTGCAGAGGAGAGCGACCAAAATGGTGCAGGGCCTGCTCTAGAGACCTATGAAGAGAGGCTTAAGGAATTAAACTTGTACTCCCTGGAGGACAGGAGGAGATGATTGAGACATTTAGATATCTCAAGGGAATAAACAAGGTGCTGGAGGAGAGTAGGTTCCAGAGAAAAAGATGCTCTAGAACTAGGGGTCACGATATGAAGCTGGAAGGGGCTAGGATTGGGGTAACATGAGGAAGTTTTTCATGGAAACGGTGGTGGACGACTGGATTAGCCTCCCAGAGGTGGTGGTGGAGGCAAGTAAAGTCACAGGTTTTAAGTGTGCATGGGATAAACACGTGGGTAGATATGCAGGGGAGTGGATGACTGCCCCCCAGTAGTGACTTGGGTAGCACTATTAGTGGGGATTTTATGGGCAGATTAGCTGGTTCAGGAGGTCCTTATCTGCTGATGGAATCTAAGAATCTTTGACAAACTGAAGAGTTCATTAAGTCACGGAAAACAAAGGTTCTCTTTGTACTTCAGTTTCCCCTCGGAAAAAGTAGCTTTCTGCTGTTTCTCATCATTGCAGCAACATCTCGTGTTTGTGAGTTTAATCAGGTAGCACCTTTCTCTGCATTGTAGTTGGGATAGAGTAGCATTCAACTCTACATTCACCACTTAAAGTGCCATCTTGGACTGCCCCCGATCTCCTGAGTGGATTCCTGACACAGGGTGTCATGGATCCCACTAGGGAGAGGGCTGTACTTGACCTGGTCCTGTCCAGCTGTGGACACATCCTGGATGTAAAAGCGGATGCACCATTTGCAGGAAGCGACCACCACATGGTGTAGTTCCACCTGGATAATGGGCAGAGAGATTGTCAGGACCAAGATGAGGGTTTTGGATTTCAGGAAGGCTAACTTTAAGATAGGAGAAATTCTGGTACGGCACCTTGCTGAGATCAGTAAGAAGATGGACGCAGAACAAAATTGGGCCATAATAGAGGAGGGATTGATGAAGGCCACTAGTGAGTGTGTCAGAATCAAAAGCATGAAATCCAAAAAGCCCAGCTGATTTGGAAAGGAAGTGGCAAACACAATAATGGAAAACAAGGTAGCCTTCCAAATGTACAAACATACTCAACATGAGGATAACAGAGAGACTTATCATGATAAATCAAGGGGCGAGTGGTTAGAGAGGCAAAAGCTGCTTGGAAAGTACAGCTGGTACAGGGAATAAAACTGGGTGAGAAGGCCTTCTTCAGATGTATAAGGGAGAATAGGGATTTTAAATGTGAAATTGTCAGGTTCAAAAAAGGAGGGGGTTGGGCAGAAGGAAGAGAAAGTGGAGGCACTTAAGTACTTTTGTTCCATTTTAACTAGAGAGAAGGATGCACCAGTGCCACAAGGGAGCAGGGGGGTGGAAGCAGGAAGGGGTGTCACCAGCGGGATAATAGAGATGGGCAAGGCGCTTAAGGGCCTAAAGGCCCTGAAGGTGGACAAATCCCCAGGGCCACTCAG
The DNA here is from genome assembly GCA_016271365.2 of Neoceratodus forsteri. Lineage (NCBI taxonomy): Eukaryota > Metazoa > Chordata > Ceratodontiformes > Ceratodontidae > Neoceratodus > Neoceratodus forsteri. The sequence continues at coordinate 213,640,235 of JADMNL010000024.1, forward strand.
AGTGCACCTGAGGGTCCTAAGGGAACTGAAAGAGGTCCTGGTGGACCCCTGGCAGACCTGTTTAACACCTCTCTGGAGTGTGCACTGGGACTGGAGGGCTGCACATGTAGTGCCTCTCCATAGAAAAGATCCAAGGGATGACCTAGGGAATTACAGGGCAGGCCATTCTGACCTCAGTAGTAGGAAAACTAGTGCAGACAATCCTGAAGGAGAGACTGGTGGGATTTCTCAAGAAAAATGGGTTGCAAGATGAGAGATAGCATGGATTTATGTTGGTGAGGTCCTACCAAACTAATCTGATTGACTTTTTTTGACTGAGTGACTAAGACAGTGTACAGAAGCCAAGTGGTTGATGTCCTGTATCTGGACTCAGCAAGGCTTTTGACTCTTTACCTCATAGGAGATTGGTCAGGGATCTGGAGGTGTGGGCCAGGTTCATTAGATGGATCAAAAACTGGTTAAAAGACAGAAGCCAGAAGGTGGTGGTGGTGGTGGTGGTGGGGGGGATAGTTATCAGATGCTCCTGCGACTACTGGGGTCCTACAGAGTTTGTTGCTCAGCTCCAGTGTTGTTTAACATCTTCATCAGTGACATAGCAGTTGAGAAGGAAGATAAAATCTGCCTATTCATGAATGACACAAAGCTGTGTGGGAGGGTGGACATGGAGGAGGGGAGAAAGGAACTAAAGGAAGACTGGCTAGGTTAGAGAAGTGATCTGGCATTTGGCAACTGGGGTTCATACAAAAAAGTGCAAAGTTATGCACAGAGGGGCAAAGAACTCTGAGACCAAATACTGACTGGGCAGTGTGCTGGTCAGCATGTGTCATGAAGAAAATGATTTGTGGGTTATCAGCGAGAGTGGTTTGGAGCACTCTCTACACTGCAGGAGAACAGCAGCAAAAACATATCGGATGCTGGGCTGCATAGCTAGGTGGATTACCAACAGAAAGATTAAGAAGGTCATACTATTGTGTACGGGTCAGTGGTAAGACTGCATCTAGAGTTACGGTGTGCAGTATTGGTGTCCTTATCTTAATAAGGATGTCAGCTTGCTGAACACAGCCCAGAGGAGGGAGACCAAGATCATCCAGGGCTAGCAAGGCAACACCTGCGAGGAGAGGCTCAAGGGGCTCTACATGTACTCCCTTGCGGACACAAGGGAGGGAGGTTGTGATCGAGACTTTCAAATACCTTAAAAGTAATAATAGGGTGAATACGGAGGGCTCTTCAGTCTTAGTGGGAACAAGTTCACTAGGAGGCATCCTGAAAGTGGTAGGAGGAAGATTCAAAAGGAATATGAGGAGGCACTTTTTCACCAGGAAAGCGGTGGCCTAGTGGGACGAGTTGCTAGAGGAGGTGCTCTCCCTGAAAATGGAGGGTAGCTTCTAGTCAGGATGGGACAGAATGAGGAAAGTTTCTGGGTGAGGGAAGTGAGAGGGAGTGGGGGATTTGCTGTGGGGGCAGGTCCCACTGTAGGCGAGGGGGACCTACACAATCCCGAGCAGAGGAGAGGGATCATAAAGCCTTTATCTGCTGGCATTTTTATATGTTCACATGCAGTTATCAGATAATGTTTGCACAACTACAGGAGGTTGCTCATTGAAAGCAGGACAGCCCTTTTGATAGGATCATAATGAATTATCCACTCCATGCCTCTGTGTCCATTTACACATATAGCAATCTGCATATCACAGAGCTCCTTTGTGGTAGCTGTGAACGGACTATGGTCTGCTTAACGAAATCCTGCCCTGTGACTTAATTATGGATTGAAGTTTTTTTTCTGTGACATTTTAACCCCTAATGACTACCTGATGCATGTCCGTAGTCCTCTGTGGGGCAAGTAATGGAGTTACTCTACCTCAGCTTCAATAAGGCATTTGAATGGGTGCCACACAGAAGGTTGCTGAAGAAACCATAGGATCTAGCAGATGGTTGTGGTAAATGGAGTCAAATCAGAAGAGAGGGCGATCACCAGTGAGGGGCCACAGGGGTCTGTTCTAGGACCAGTCTTTTTCAACGTGTTCATCAGTGACATGGAATAAATATAGGGCAAGATGTGTCTCTTTGCAGATGACATTAAACTCTGTGGCAGGGTAAACAGTGAGGAAGGGGTAAGGAAGATGCAGAAAAACTTCAAAAGTTAGAGAGGTGGTCCAGGTTTTGCCTGTTTGAAATTCAGTGCCAAAAAGTGCTGCAGTTAGGTAACAAGGACACTAGAACAGAATATTGGATGGGAGGGATTAAGTTGGGCAGTACTGCTGAGGAAAGGGATCTGGGAGTCATCAGAACTGACTCCCTAAAAAAAGAAAAAAAATCTAGGCCAATGCAATTAGATCTGCAGCAAGGTGACTAAAATGTTGAGATCTATTCGGCTGCATTGGTGACGGGGGACCATCCTGGGGGGTTGGTAAGGGCCTGTACAGGAGTGATGGCCTGCATCTGTCTAGGAAGGGAATTGCAGTCCTCAGTGGATGACTGAAATGTTACTTTGATAAACATTTAGAAAACTACAGGGGTGGCAGACGAAATCAGGGAGACATAAATGTGTCCATTACCCTCAGCATCACCAAGGGGCATAAGCACCCAGCCACTTTCTCTCTTGCCCTGCTCATTTTGCTCCTGGTTGGCAATGTTGAGCAAAACCCCGGTCCTCCTGTAGCCCAACCCAGTTCATCCTCCCACAAAGGCCTAAAATCATGCATATTGGCCCCTATGCACCAATGGGTGGGTAATATGTGTCAGAGGCGTGTTACCCACCCGTGGAGCTCTGCACCAGCAGATAGGTGCACACTGGTGGCAGTCACGACCACTGGCCACCTGTCCGTGGCCCCCGCCCTCCCAGCACACAGGTCCGTGCAGGGTGGACATGTGCGGAATTGCAGACCCAGCCAGATATCCAGTTGGATACCCGGCATGGGTCCAACAGTGGATCCCTTACACAGCGGGGCATGTATTTGCAGCCTACCCCATGGATGTCTGAGGGCCGGCGGCTGTGGTGGGTGGGAGGAGGGCAATGACGCTGGTCCTCCGATGGTACCGAAGTGGTGCAGAGGGACTGGAGGTATGTTGGGTGGTGGAACAGTACCGCTGGCAGTGGGGGGTGGACAAGTGGTGCCATTGGGGGGGGCAGCATCCATGTGCCAGTTCCCCTTTCAGGGGTGTGGGTTGGGGGGCCGCACACATCGCTGGTTGCTGGGGTGAGTGGGTGGCTCCAGGCAGCCATTTGCTGTGGCCCCGAAGGGTTGGTGAGCTATTCACCTTGTCCTGCGGTGTGTCCCGGGGTGTGCGCAGGGCACGTGAGGGGTTTATGGCAGGGTTCTCCCTGAAGTACCCTACGCACCCCTGTGGCCAGCACTACGTGCCTTTGTGTATGGTGTGTAGTGTTGGCACGTCCTCCATGTGGTGTGGACTGCGGACCTGGGGATCGGGCGCATCCTGTCTGCATGTCCCCCCTTGTGCATGCCACACAGGGGGCGCAATGGGTGTGGAGTGGCTATGTGCCCCAGATACGTGCACGTTGCCACTCCACTCCATCGGTGCATAGGGCCCCATTAACATTAGGAGCCTCCATCCTAAAGTTGACCTCCTAAACTGTTGGCTAACCCAACAGTCCCTGATATCCTCTGCCTCTGGGAAACTTGGTTATCCGTTAAGACTCCTGACTCATCCCTGTCTTTCCCCCGCCTACTCAATTGTCTGGTAAGATTGTGGAAAAAGATAGGGCGGAGTCGCTATGCTCATAAGGCAGCCCCTCTCCTGCGCAACTTTAAAAAAAGAATCCTGCTCTGACTCACACAAATTGATCCTTGCCCAAATCTTTCTGCCCTCAACTATCCCTATTTTCATCGGTGTGGTCTACATCTCCCCTCGGCTTGAACAAGATGCACTAACAGATTGTACCTCTACTGTTCTGCCCCTAGCTAACTCCGGTGAATGATTACTACTAGGTGACTATAACCTCGATTGGCTCTCCTCACCTCCAAGATTGCCACCTCCAAAATCAAATCCTATAACTTCACTCAGTTAATCACAGAGCCCACTCGATACGACAACCACTTCTTGAATCATTCCCTTATTGACTGGGTCCTCTTTTCCCATCCTCACAGAATATCTGCAGCTGGGGTCCTTGATGCTGCTCTAAGTGGCCATTGCATTACTTACTGCACCAGAAAAACCCAGTTGCCAAAATCTTCCCCTAAATATATCAAAATTCTCCCCCTAAACTCTCGACATAAAATCCTTCCTCTCTGACTTTCACCTCACTAACTTGGAGCCAGTCTACACTGCCCCTGAGGTGGGCACAGCTCTAGCCCAATTCCTTAACATTTTTATGCATGTCTGGGACTCTCATGCCCCAATTATAAATGCCAGAGTCAGAAAACACCACCACCCTTGGATTACAGCCCCAGTAATTGCCCTCTGCAAAGCCCACGACAAGGCCTGGTCCTTCTTCAAATTCTCCCTCAATCCAGACAAGCCTATAACACCACCAGAAATGCATGTACAAAGACCATAAGGCATGCCAAAGCTGACTACTTTAGGTCCTGTCTTAGCACCATGTACGCCTTCTCCTTCTGGAACATAGTCCACTCTCTTGTTGACCCCCATGCCAGTTCAGCATATCTACTCTTAAGCACAGTGGCCTCACTGTAACTGACCCTGTCCAGATTGCAGAAACCTAAACTCCTTTTTCATCAGTTCACTTCCCCCACTCCACCTATGGCAAATCCCTTCCCATAAATCCCCCCTCATAGTACTTTCTTGCTTACCCCCACTTCTGCTGAAGAAGTGCTGAAAGCCCTCCAGTCCCTCAACACATCAAAATCTAGCCCTGATGGCATAATTTCTAGTCTCCTGTGATTATCAGCTGCAGCAGTTGCCCTCCAGCTCACCTTCCTACTAAACCTATCCTTCTCCTCTGGCACGGTCCCCAAAACCTGAAAATCGGCCTGCATCACCCCTCTCCATAAGGGCGGAGACCCCTCAATACCTGGCAACTATCTGCCTATCTCCCTCCTCCCAGTCCTATTCAAACTACAGGAAAGGCTGGTGCAAACCAGGATGACCGACTTCCTAAACTCCACAGACTTCCTCTCCCCATACCAATCTGGCTTCCAAAAACACCGTTCAACCATATCCTCCCTTCTCCGTGTCACAGGTCACATCCAGTCAGCTGCAGATCAAGGTCATCTCACAGCCGCAGTCTTCATTGACCTGGCAAAGGCCTTCGACTCTCTATCCCACCTCCTGCTCCTAAACAAACTTGAGGATGCAGGACTCACCCCCGCCCCCCCGTACAGTGGTTTAACTCGTACCTAGTTAACAGATTTCAGTTGGTCAAGACTGCAAACTCCACCTACCCCTCCCTCCCCATACTTGCCGGTGTCCCACAAGGCTCAGTCCTCAGCCCAGTCCTTTTTTCCTTATTTACAAACAGTCTCCCTGCTGTCTGCTCCAAATCCCTCATACACATGTGTGCAGATGATATCATCCTGTTTCACTTCCGGCCCTGACCTAACCATGGTTCAGTCCATCTTACAACAAGACTTCCACTCTATGCAATCCTGGTTCCAGGCAAATCAACTCAAAATAAACACATCTGAGACAGTTTCTATGACCTTTTGGTACCTCTCAAAGGATGGTCAAAGCACCCCCTCCCACCAGTCACCTCCCTGGATGATGTGCCTCTGACTGCAGTCTCATCCTATAAATATCTTGGCTTATAGCTGGATCTGCAACTAAATTTCTCGATCCATATTGACTCCATATCCACAAAACGTCACCCTAAGTTCGGCATCCTATACAATAACAGGGAATCACTCCTCCACCCTGTGAGGCAAAAATGACTAACTAAAATGATTACCCCCATTCTCAACTATGCCGACATAGTATATTTCCCAGCGCCCACTTCCTCACTTGCTAGACTTGATTCCCTGTTTTTATGCTTTCTGCTACTTTGCCTCCAAGTCTCCCCTCAGAACCCACCATTGCTCTCATCTCTCCACCCTCGGGATCTCACCGGCGTCTCATACACTCCATCTCTTTTATTGCCAAATACTGGCTTAATTTGCTCCCCACGTGCCTCTCTGAGTACCTAACTCCTGCTCCCTCCTCACCATACTCCTGACGCTCTAGGGAATCCCGCTGTTTCTCACTACCTGAACCATCCTCAAAAGCGGGCAAATCCGCTTTCACTTACAGGCTTCCCTCACTTTGGAACTCCCAATCACCTCTCCTACGTAACTCACTCTCACACATCATCAAATCCCAGCTACACAGCCTGCCACACCCTAACTGCTCCTGCCCCCAATACTCCAAGTCGCGCATCTCTCGCCTCTACACTTCGCCTCAATTACCTTAACACACACCCACTAAATCTGATGTCCCCTGCTACATCAGTGGAGTCTCTGTGGTACTTTTTTCCCCCAAGCTCCCTGCTGTTTGCATTAGTCCTCTCCCTTATGGCTGTTTCTAGAGTGGTCTGCTAGGGACCTGTCTAGGTGATATCTTGATACTTTACTTCCTCTGTGATTGTATATATGTCTCAATAAATTATGCCTATACCTATAAAGTGTTACTTCTGCATTATTATAAGCAACTGCGTGTATTGTATTTCCTACCTTCTTATTGTATTATTGACTTTTTATTATAACCTGTATACAACTGTACTATTTATTGTATCCTGTCATATATATTGTATTCTATGTACTATTTTACCCTATGTCCCTTCCCCCAGGTAGCACCTGGAAACGAGCCTAGGCTAAGCGTACCTTTTCTGGTTACCAATTGTTTAACTAAGTAAAATAAAAAATTAAAATGTTGTACCTTATTTACCCCTGTAGAGTACATAAAGATCCCTATCATATCCTTCCTCTCTCTCCTCTCTTACAGAGCGTACACATTGAGGTCCTTTAGTCTCTTCTCGTAGGGCATTTGGTGCAGACCCTGCACCATTTTATTTGTCATCCTCTGGACTGCCTTCTCTCTGTCAGTGTCCTTCCTGAGATGTGGTCTCTAGAACTAGACACAGTACTCAAGGTGGAATCTTCTATAGGGGCAGCACCACCTCCCTCTGTCTGCTTGTGATACCCCTTCTTATGCACACCAGCCTTCCACAACCCTCCCAACTGCCTTGTCGCACTGCCTGGCCACTTTTAGATCATCCGATATGATCGCCCCCCACATCTCTTTCCTGCTTGGTGGTCATTAATACCACTCCATCCATTTTGTACTCTGCCTCTTGGTTTCTGTGCCCTAAGTGCATTATTTTGCACTTTTGAGCATTGAAACCCAGCTGCCATACCCTTGCCCACCCTTCTAGTTTCTCAGGTCTTTGCTCATCCTTTCCGCCCCCCTCTCCCATGTCCACCTTATTGTAGATTTTGGTGTCATCCACAAAGAGGCAGACCTTTCCTTCCAGCTCATCTGCAGGGTCACTTATAAAGACATTAAAGAGGACCGGTCTCAGCACTGATCCCTGATATACCCTGCTAGTCACAGTCCCTTTCTTGGAGTGAACTCCATTTACCACCACCCCCTGACACCTATCCCCTAACCAATTTCTTATCCAGTTTACCACATTTGGACCCACTCCTAAGCTACCCAGCTTGCATATTAGTCTCCTATGTGGAACAGCGTCAAAAGCCTTATTGAAATCTAGACAGACCACATCCACCACTCCACCCTGATCTAAATCCTTTGTCCCCCAGTCAAAGAAATCTTATCAGATTTGTTGGACATGACCTCCCCCTGTAAACCATACTGCCTCAGGTCTTGTAACCTTCTGAATTCAAGATATTTCACAATCCTTTCCTTCAGCAGTGACTCTGTTAACTTTCCCACCACTTATGTCAGGCTGACTGGCCTATACTTGCCAGCCTCCTCCCTGTTACCACTTTCGTGTAGTAGGACTACATCCGCCCTTCTCCAGTCCTCCAGAACGACTCCTGTTTCCAGTGAGCTGTTAAACAGAACTGTAAGAGGTGCAGCCAGTACCTCCCTGAACTCCCTCATTGCTCTTGGATGCACTCCATCGGGCCTCATTGCTTTGTTCACCTTCAGATTGAGTCCTTTCAGGACCTTTTGTGTCCAATACTCTCCCTACAAACCCTCCTGAAGTCCAGGACCCTCGCCCTTGTGTGGTTCAATTCCGCAGCTCTCCTTATTTGAACTACACTGTACAGTGATCACTGGTCCCCAGGTGGCCTCCCACCTTGATGTCTGCAGCACTGCCCCTGTTAGTGAATACCATGTTCTATATTGCCCTATCATGAGTGAGTTCGCTGACTAGTTGCCTGAGGAGGCCAGGATGTCCTTGCTTCTATCTGAAGCCACTGCTGGGAGTCTTCAGTCTACATCTGGCAGGTTGAAGTCCCCCACAAGCAGCACCTCCCCCTTTTTTGCCATCTTGCCAGTGGCTTCCACCATTACCTTATCTAATTCCTCCTCCTGTGCTGGAGGCCTGTGGATCACTTCAGTGCAAGTAGTTGCTCCATTCCCCCTCTCCAGGGTGACCTACAGTACCCCTGCCTCCCCTGTATTCCCTATATCTCCATTGTTTTTATGCTTTCTTTCATATAAAGCACTGCACTCCCTCCTTTCCTTCTCACTCGGTCCGTCCTGAACATAGTATAGCATGGTACGGCCATGTCCCAGTCATGGTTTTCAGTGCACCATGACTCAGTAATGGTCACAATATTCTTGTTGACCTCTTCTGTGATGGCCTCTAGGTCTGGAATCTGTTTCCTAGACCTCTAGTATTTGCACACATGGCTTTCCAAATTCTATTTCCATTCTGCTTGTTGCCCCCTTTTTCTTTTCTGCCCTTCCTCCTTTCCCCCACTCTTTTTAATGCTCCCATTTCCTTCCCCCTTTATCCTGACCACCCTGCTTCCTTTACTAACTTAAACCCTGGGGGATTCCTCTCTCCTTGGGTTCTCTTTACTCTGTACTGCAACTTGTGTGTGTGGGGGGGCAGTTCTTTCTGCAACCCCCCTCGGGTAGTTTGAATGTTCATCACAGTAACATTTAAACTGTCCTCTGAGGACTGTGGTTCCCCTCTTGGATGGGTGCAGACCATCACACTCGTATAGGCCCTTATCTTCCCAGGTGGGTCCCTAGTCACCAGTGTCGCCAAACCCTTCTTCTCTGCACCATTTCTTCAGCCATGAGTTGAAGCTTCTGGTGTGGAGATCCCTCTCCTTTCCCCTGTCGTAGATAGGCAGCACCTTAGGAAGAAAACAAGCTTCCTGTCAAAGACCACTCCCCAGCTCCCTAAACCCACCTGCATTATCCAAGACCCAGGAGGACATGATAGAGACCTGTTTCTTTAAATAAATGAACAAGATAAACTGTGAGGAACCATTCAGCAGGAGGGGTGAATCAATGGCACGGGGGCATGAGTGGTGCTAATGGTAGGGGGAGAGACAGAAGAGATCTGAGAAAGTTTTCTTTACAGAGAGGATGGTTGAGCCATGGAACACTACCTGCTGAGGTAGTAGGCACAAACACCATAAATGGTTTTAAGCATGGATAGCACAGAGTAAAGGACATAATAGAAACAGAAAAAAGACGACAGAAGGAGATCTAGGGTCCATCTTGTCTGCCCATGTGTTCCTTGGACCTTCTCAGATCCCAATACCTAACCCCCTTCTGCCTAATGCCTCCTACTGCTCCTGTTGCTTTCGATCAGGCTTTAGCCTTGTCCCACCCCAGCTTGAATGATGTCACAGACTTTGCTTCCACTACCTCAGCTGGCAGTTAGTTACAAAGTGGAGCAGTAAGACAGGAGATGGGACAAGGGTAAAAACCCAGTCAATATAATAGGTCCTGGGGTGTGATAGGGTATATCGGGGCAGACTGTATGGACCGATGTTCTGTATCATTGTCTATGTTTCTGTGCTTTTAACTGGGTCCTATGTGTATGTTAAAAATCCATTTCACTGTTACAGTTCCAAATCTACGACTGTGTTGCGCAGGGTAACATAGAACATTGCGAGCAGAAAAAGATCCATGGTGCACTGAGTTTGCCTAGAGCCTGCCTGATCCACTTTACTCTTTTGATGGTGTGGCCAAAGCCAAGTGCTCTACTGGCAATTCACCTTTTCACCTGTCCCCCAGATATATACCCTCTCCAGCCCTTATATCTGCTCCACACTATCTTGAGACCTGACACTGTCTCTACATTTACTACCTCCCTCGATAAGCTGCACCATCTATCTGCTGCCCTCTCTGTGAAGAAATACCTCCTTGTCCGGGCTGCTGGCACAAGCAGTAGCACTACTGCTTGTGGGGCCGATAACCCATGTTTGGGAATGAGTCCAGAGTGCCAGGGACTTGGCTGAGGGGAGGAGGATTGAGCATCCTGGGGACTGCTGCCCTCCTCCGGGCGGGTGGTCTGTGGCGTTCGGCGATGGTCTGATGGCTAGCGATGGCTGGGGGTTGGTGAGCCTGAGACTACAAGATGAAAGGGGATTGGTGGAGAGGTGGATACCGGTATGTCCTGTGTGGGAGCATGTCTGACATCACCAGGGCACCATTGCATGATCTCTCCTCCAGGGAACTAGAAAAGCAGGAAATATCCCCTGGCTGGGCAGATGACACTGCTCCTTGCAACCTTGCCCACAACTGTATCCTGCCCTCCTGGATAACATTAACCCTCCAGTCTTCACCTCCACCTGCTGGGCATTAGATACTGGTACAGGAGTGACCTGGGGCTGAAGGCAGCCTTGCCTCAGGGGACTGAAGCTGAGGGGTATCCAAGTAGGTGAGCCAGGGGTGGCTGAGGGGGTCTGGGATCACAGGCTAGGGGGATCTCAGTGGGGTGAGATAAAGGAACTGTTCTCAGCTGAAGGAGGTCCTTGCCAGTGGTGTTGGTTAAAAAGAATTGGAAAAAAAAAATACTTCCTCACATCCTTCTTGCATCCCCCTCAACAAAAGGTTATAATCATGCCCCTTGGTCGTTGACACTTTGTGTCACTTGAACAAGTCCTGACAATCCAGACTATTTATTCTCTTCAGGAGTTTGAATGTTTCTATTATGTCACCAGCTCACCTCTGGCCTCCAAAGAGTATATGTTTTAAATTGGCCAGACTCTCCTCAACTGGTTAGAGTTGCCACATGGTTTGTATGCTGTTACTACTTGCTTTCTGCAAAATAAATATCACTATTTGCAGAATTTCTGACTGAGAGTTATCAGTGGCTGGGTGCGGTCCACATTGACACTAAGGTTGTTTCCTCATGTTCCCCGAGTCATTGTAGCATGCCTCTGGACTGACTCAATATGGTCCCTATAAGTTTTCATGTGTTTACTCCAGACCTGGACACAGTACTCCAGGTGTGACCATGCCAATGATATGTAGATGAGCAGCAGAACCTCTTTCCTCCTCGGGTCTGGTAAACTGCAATCAAGAGCTGAAGTCTTTGATTTTAGAATAGCAGACTTAAAAAGGCCGATGGAGCTGATCAGGGATAAGTCACTAGGTGTGGACAACATTGATGGGGTAGAAGAGAGATTGGGGTAATTAAGGTGGCCATTCTCAGGGTATCTTAAGGTATGCATCAGAATGGTTTAAAAGAACAACTTCAAGAGACCACAGTGGTTCTCAGCAAAGGTTAGATAAACAGTGAAGGCCAAGAAAAAGGCCTTCTATAAGTTTAAAGAAAAGGAGGGTCAGGAAGAGTGGGAAGAATATTTGCTGAAAAATAGGGCGACAAAGAGATGCTTAGGGAAACAAAAGCAGACACATTGCTGGGTATCACAGAGGGGGTCAAGAGTGGAGAAAAACAGTTCTTCAGGTGTATTAGTGAAGAAAGGGGGAATTGTGAGGCTAACAGAGGGGGATTGGGTAATTGAGACAGACTGGCAAAAGGCCACCATCCTTAACAATTAATTTTGCTCATTTTTCTTTAGTGGGGATGGTGGACACTTGCCAGAAAGTGGCATCAAAGTGGCCATTAAGGGGGTCCCAGAGATGAGACAGACAACATTTACTAGTGAAAGGATCCTGAAAGAGCTGGTAGCACTAAAGGCCTGTAAGGCCCCAGGACCAGAAGGGTTGCATCTGAGGTTACTCAGGAAATTGGCAGCAGAACTAGCTGCTCCCCTGGTAGGCCTGTTTAACAGCTGTTAAGGACGGGTGGTTCTGAAGGATTGGAGCATAGCAAACATAGTTCCACTTCATGGGGGGGGGGGTGGTTGGGGACAAGGAACAAGCAGAGAACTGCAGACCTGTTTGTTTTACCTGTATTGTAGGAACACTGATGAGTCAACGGACAGAGCGGATCTTGTGTACTAATTGGAAAGCAGGGGTCTCCAGGATAGTAAGCAGCATGGACTTGTGGCAGGGAGGTCTCGTTAGACTAACCTGATAGTTTTCTTTGACTGGGTGATGAGGGGATACGATAAGGGTCATGTTGAGGATTTGCTCTACTTCGTCTTCAGCAAAGCTTTCGACTCGGTACCCCACAGATGCATGCTGAAGAAGATGGAAGATCTGGGTGCAGCAAATAGTAAATTGGGTAGGTAACTGTCCAAAGGGGGGCAACAGAGAGCAATGGTCAGCGGGGTAAAATCAGAAGAGAGAGAAAGGTCACAAGTGGGGTTCCACAGGGATCTATTCTGAGTCTGGTACTCTTCAACGTGTTTATCAGCTACATTGGTGAAGGGATCCAGGGCAGGCCATCTCTTCACAGATAATGCTAAGATCTCTGGGATGGTGGACAGTGATGAGGGAATAAAGGAAATGCAGAGAGACTTGCAAAAGCTGGAGGGGTGGTCAAGTGTTTAGCAGTTGAAATTCAATCTGAAAAAGTAGTAAAAAAAGTTTTAAGTTTTGTAAACCAGATTTAAAGTTCTCAACTCCAGGGGGTCGTAGCTTCTCAAACACCGTGGAAGCTGCCTATTGATTAGGCACTTGAATTATGTCAGTGACATCCAGCTGGGGCAAGAGAAGTTGCAGTCAGTGATGTCATTCAGCAGTGATTCATAAGCTCAGAGTTTCACTACTTAACCAGATACAGCACTGGTCTGGCAGGAGTAACTTAAATCGTTAGAGGTGGTTAGATACAATTTTGAATCATTAAAACTGGTAATCATTCAAATAGATGTTAATGTTGCAAAGGATTTGTAATACTATAAAATGTACTTTTTTTTTTTTTTATGTTCTCTTTTACCTACGGTCGCGTCGCCATGGAGCCTCTCTCAGGCAGTCAGGTCCTGTTTCTTGCCCAGCCTGAAGCCTCCTCTCTCCTCCCCCTTCCCCGTAGCCAGTAGCCCCCGATTTGCCCCACCCGGGGTGGGTCGCCCTCTCCTCTTGGGCGCGCTTACTAGTCAGACTCTGGCTCGGGGAAGGTCTGGGGAATGGAGGACCTGGAAGGTTAGTCAGGATGGCCGGTGGGGGCATGGGGACAGGTGCCGTCGCCATGCACCGTTGGTTTCACTTGTTCTGTGAGCCTCCTCCCCTCTCTGTGGTGCACGTCGGCCTTGCAAGCGCACGGCAACCCGGACGGCTGCAGGCCCACACTAGATACGTGTTTGTCTTGGCTGTTGTAGTGCCTCCGCCTCCACCGGGGTCACCAGCATCGGGACAACCCACCTATTACCGGGCGGGAGGCACCACATGGGCACTCATCCTCAACCCTTCTCCGGCCGACCCCCGGCGGCCCGAGCTCGCTTCGGAACTCGGGTCGCCGACGTGGTGCGAGGTGTGGCGTCCAGCGCCTCAACCTTCAGCGCCACCGGGCCATCCTCTATAAAATGTACTTGAGTCGTGGCATGACAGATTAAGTATGAAACCTTAATGTTTTTGTATATATTTTTTAAACACAGGCCCACTTCCCATTCACAAAGCCAAAAGTAGTCAGCAAAAACATTTGTGAGTAGAAATATAGTAGCTATGCAGAAAACATGAAATAACACAAGTGACTACTGTGAAAATAAGTCTGCTGGTGAATGAATTCACATCTGTTTTTTTTAGAGGGGGTTGAGTGTTTTCAAGCCCTTTGTGACTATCTTGGTGGACTCCTATTGGGTAGACCTGCTAGAAACGCTCACACCATGTATTTGCAGTTGAAATTCAGTGCCAAAAAGTGCAAGGTGATGCACCTAGGGAACAAGAACCCCAGGATGGAGTACTGGATGAGGAGGGGTGAGACTCAGTACCATGGCTGAGGAATAAGACCTTGGAGTTATCATCAGCAACTCTCTAATGCAATCAAGTCAGTACAACAAGGCTTACAGCGAGGCAAATAAGATGCTTGGATGTATCAGGAGGGGTATTGATAGCAGAAAAAGGGAGGCATTATTTCCCGTATATAGATCCTTGGTAAGGCCACCCCTGGAGTACTGCACCCATTTCTGAGGCCCTAGCCTCAGGAAGGATCAGGATAGGCTTGAGATGGTACAGTGCAGAGTAACAGAAATGATTCAGGGCCAGCAGGGCATGTCATATGAGGAGTGCCTCAAGACACTAAATATGTACTCACTGGAGACCAGTAGAGAGAGGGGAGATATGATAGAAACCTTCAAATTCCTAAAAGAAATTAACAGGGAGAACTGTGTGGGACTATATAACTTGAATTCCAGCTCATGGTTATGTGGTCATGAGTGGAAGCTAACAGGAGGGAGGTTCAGGAGGGGCGTGAGGAAATATTGTTTTCACAAGGGTTGTGCAGATTTAGAACATGGTGCCAGCTGAAGTGGTGGGTGCAAAAAACATCAGTGGTTTTAAACATGTCTGGGTCAGAATGAAGGGAATAGTAGTTGCATGGAGCGTCAGAATCGGGGAAGAGAATGGGGGTGCTGGGGAGGGCTAGGACCCTGAGGAACAGGTTGGACCCTTGCTGTTTTTTCCTTCCATCATTGTCTATGTTTTTATGTTTCCTACTAGTGAAACCCCTCCCATGCACCCCAGCATCCTGCTGACTGTCCCAAATGCCCTGGTTTACTGGGCTACCAGCTTGAGACTATCACTTATAATGACCCTAGGGTACCTTTCCTGTATGGTCTTGTTGTGTTTTTTTTTTTTTTTCACCACTCCCATCCAGTGGTCTGTGTTTAGAATTCCCCTGTCTATGTGTATAGCATTGCAATTCTTGGCATTGAATTAAACTGCTAAACCTTAGATCACCTCTCTGATATTTTAGGGCCCCCCCCATTTCAGTATCTAGCCTACCCCCAGTTTTGGTGTCATCCACAAAGATACAAAATGTTTCCCTTGATCCCTTCCCCAGTGTTACAGATGGATCCATTGAAAAGTACCAAAAACATCAATGACCATTGCAGTACCCAGCTTATCACCTCCCTGACTACAGAGTGCTCTCCTTTTAGTACTACTTGCTTGGTATCCCCTCAATAAACGTACTATTCAACTAGTTAGCTTCTCATCCATCCCTAGGACTCACCGGTTATAAAAAACTAAATAAAATAAATAAATAGCTTCTTTACTAATCTCTGTGGCACTGACTCGAAGAGCCTTTCTGAAAACCAGATACAGGATAGACATCACCTGGCCTCTGTCCACCGTTCATATAGCTGAGTCGAAAGAACTCAGTATGGTTAGTTTGGTATGACCTTCCCTCATGAAGCCAAGCTGCTGCTTATTTTAGAGTCCACTTGCCTCTAGAAAGTCTACCATCTGCACTATTTTGATCATATGCAGTAGCTTCCCCACTATAGAGGTCAAGCTAATCAGCCTGTAGTTTTTACAGACCATCCCTGCTCCCGTGCTGCAGTTGACCAGGACCACCCGAGTCTCCATGGAACAGGAGAACAAATCCACTGGAGACACTGCAAGTCCCTTCCACAGTTCCTTCAGCACCCTAGGGTGCAAACTGTCTGGTCCCAGAGACTTGTCCGTCCTCCATGCACATAGACTCTTAAGCAACCTTTCCGCATTACTGATCCCAGTTCCACATTCTGCAAACCCTTTCTATTTAGATTCACTCTACACTAAGTGGACCTCATCCACTCTGAAGATCATGCAGAAGTATTCCATGGAGGATGTCCGTCTTCTTCCCATCTTTCTCTATTCAGTCCCTCCAAGGTTGCATTGTCATTTATGACCTGTTTTGTTTTCCTTCTTTCACTGATAGAACTGAAGCAGGTAGGGTACTGGGTTCAGGACTGGGACTGGTCCTCTTCATTGTCTTCATAAGTGACATTGCAGATGAACTGGAAGGGAAGGTATGCCTTTTTTGCAGATGATGCAAAAATCTGTAATTGTGTGCACAATAAGGAAAGGGGTGGAAAGAATGCATACGGATCTTGGGAAACTCAAAAAGTGGTCAAGAGCATGGCAGTTGGGGTTCACTGCCAAAAAATGCAGCATCATGCACCTAGGGTATATGAACCCAAGAAATGAGTATATAGGATGGGGGAGATACTTTCAGTTACTAAGCAAGAAAGGGACCTTGTGGTCATCATATCAGATGTACACAAAGTGGCAGGTCAGTTTGACAAAACAGTGGATAGGGCCAGTGGGATGTTGGAATGTATAGGAAGCGGTATCTCCAGCAGGAGGAGGGAGTTGATGTTGCCACTATATTGCTCACTTGTGACACCCCACCTGGAGTATTGTTTGGGAGGCTGCACCTCAGAAAGTACATGGATGGGTGGGGGCAGTCCAGAGGATGTCAAGTAAAATGGTGCAGGGGTTGCACCAAAAGCCCTACAAGGAGAGACTGAGGGATCTCAACAGGTACACCCTGGAAGACAGGAGAGAGAATATGACAGAGACCTACAAGTGCATCAGAGGGGTGAAAAGGGTGCAGGAGGGGAATTCCCTTCAAATGAGGAAGAGTATCAGAATCAGAGGGCATGCAGTAAAGCTGGGGGGTGGGGGTGGAGTTTAGGAGCCATGTGTGGAAGTACTACATGCAGTAAAGCGGGGGAGGTGGAGTTTAGGAGGTATGTGTAGAAGTAGTACAGTACTTCCTTAAAACAAAAATAGAAACATAGAATTTGATGGCAGATAAGGACCACTTGGCCCACCTAGTCTGCCCATTTCCCTACCTAATGGATAAGCTGTAGAGCCTGGTTAACCAACAGCCTACTTCCAGTTCCTCCTACCCCCCCACTAGAATTGTCTGTCTGTCCCACGAATTCTTGAATTCCCCCACTGTTTTTGACTCCATGACCACCTCAGGAAGGCTGTTCCATGCATCTACAACCCTCTCTGTGAAAAAATACTTCCTCACACTATCTCTGAGACGTTCCCCCTTGATCTTCAAAGTCTGCCCCCTTGTTCTTGCACATCTCTTTTTCTGAAAGATGCTACCCTCTTGGACTTTGTTGATTCCCTTGAGGTACTTGAACGTGTCTGTCATGTCTCCCCTTTCCCTTCTTTCCTCAGCTGTATACATATTAAGCTCCTTTAATCTCTCTTCATATGTCTTCTGGTGCAGACCCTGCACCATTTTGGTTGCCCTCCTGTGGACAGCCTCCACCCTGTCTATGTCTTTGTGGAGTTGGGGTCTTCAGAACTGCACACAGTACTCCAGATGGGGTTTCACCAACTGTCTGTACAGAGGGATAGCAACTTCCTGTTTTCTATTGGTGCTGCCTCTCCCTGTGCATCCCAATATCCCCCCCAGCCCTCCTTACTGTCTTCTCACATTGCTTGCCCACCTTTAGGTCATCTGATATAGCTACCCCCAGGTCCCTTTCCATTTTTGTTGTTGTCAGTATCTCACCTCCCATTGTGTACTCTTCCCCTGGGTTTTTGTTTCCCAGGTGCATTACTTTGCACTTCTTTGCGTTGAATATAAGCTGCCATACATTTGACCATTCATCCAGCCTTGCCAAGTCCTTCTCATTCTTTCCACCCCACCTTGTGCATCAACCCTGTTGCAGATCTTGTGTCGTCTGCAAGAGACATTCTTTCCTTCAGTCCCTCTGCAATGTCACTTATAAAGACATTAAAGGACGGTCCCAGTACTGAACCCTATGGTACCCACTAGTAACCCCCTTTCTTTACTGTGGACTCGTTTTACTATTACCCTCTGTGTCCTGTTGTCTAGCCAATGTTTTACATAGGCTACCACCCTGGGACCCTCTCCCAGGCTGGCTAATTTGTTTATTAATCTTTTGTGCGGTACTGTATCAAATGCCTTGCTAAAATCTAGGTAGGCCATGTCCACAGCCCCTCCCTGGTCTACTACTACTTTGGTCACCCAGTCAAAGAAATCAGTTAGATTCATCTGAAATGGTCTTCCCGCTGTGAATCCATGCTGCCTTGTGGCCTGTGCCCCACTGACCTCTAGGTACTCAACAATTCTTTCCTTCAGAAGTGATTCCATCATTTTCCCTACCACTGAAGTCAAACTGACAGGTCTGTAGTTTTCTGCCTCTCTGTCTTTCTCCCGCTTTTGTGAAGGGGAATCACATTCACCCTCCTCCAATCCTCCGGTACTACACCATCCTCCCATGATTTGTTAGAAAGGGTAGTCAGTGGTCTTACTAGTTCTCCCCATAGTTCTTTTAGAATTTTGGGGTGAATCCCATCAGGCCCCATTGCTTTGTCCACCTTCAGTTTTAGGAGTTCTTTCAGAACCCTTTCTTTTGTGAAATGACTGATATCGACCCTCCCCTATCCAGAGCGCTTCTATTGACTGGATTAGGTACCTCCCTCTCCTCTTCCTTTGTGAATACTGAGCAGAAGTATTAATTCAGTATCCCTGCTTTTTCACTGTCCCTCTCTGCCCACCCATCCTCCTCTTTATTCAGCCTCAGTATCCTTCCCTTTGTCTTTCTTCGCTCCCTAATAAACCTATAAAAGGTTTTATCCCCCTTCTTAACCGAGTTGGCTATCTTTTCCTCAGTTTGGGCCTTTGCTATTCTGACTTCCTTCCCTGCTTCCTTCTGCTTTAATTGGTACAGTTCTCTGTCCTGCTCCTTCTGTGCTTCCTTATACTTCCTGGATGCTATCTTTTCCTCCCTAACCTTCCCCGCCACCTCTTTTGAGAACCATAGTGTTTTTTTCTTTCATTTTGATTTGTTTATTTGCTTCACACAAAGGCTTGTTGCCTCTGTGATTGCAGTTTTGATGTTTCCCCATTGTTGCTACACCCCCTCCTTCTTGCCTGTTTGCTAGTGCTTTTCTGAGGCACTCTCCCATTTTAACAAAATCAGCCCTTCTGCAGTCCAGTACATTCACTTTTGTATGGCTTGACTACAGCTGAGTTTATCGTGAACCACACTGTTTGGTGGTCACTTGTTCCCAGATGGCTACCCACTTCTAGATCTGAGATCCTCTCTCCATCCATATTTGAGAGTACCAGGTCTAAGATTGCTCCCTCCTGAGTGGGTTCCAACACCAGCTGTCTGAGGCATGCCCCCTGTAGGGCATTTAGAATGGTCCTGCTCTTGGATGTGGCTGCAGCAAAGGTGCTCCAGTTAACATCTGGCATATTCAGGTCCCCCATCAGCAATATTTCCCCTTTCTCTGTCATCCTAAGGATGTCTTCTATCATTTCCTTGTCCATTTCCTCCCCCTGAGACGGGGGTCTGTATTCAACCCCTGTGCGGATTGTGGTGCCATTTCCAGTCTCCAGGGTGACCCACAGTGCCTCCTCGCCTCCCTGTTTACCCTTTAGTTCTGTTGTTTTGATCCCTTCCCTTACATATTGAGCTACTCCTCCTCCTCTTCTCCTTTCCCTGTGCCTCCTGTAGATTGTGTATCCTGGTATGTTGACTGCCCAGTCATGGTTCTCTGTGTACCATGTTTCTGTGACTGCCACGATATCCAGGCATCCCTCTTCCATCAAGGCCACCAGTTCAGGGAGCTTGTTACCTAGACTACGGGCATTGGTACTCATTACCCTCCATTTTTTGATGGCCTTACCCCTTTTTGCCCCATCCCTGTCCTTACTACCTTTGTCTTTTTCTCCATTTACCTCTGCCCTTCTCCCTATTCACTTCTCTATCTTGGTGTTTACCTCACTAACTACCCTGATTTTTTTTTGGGGGGGGGCTAGGATTTTCCTTCTCCTTTTCAGTGCCTCTCCCCTTGGCTAGTTTTAAATGATTGCCAATGAAGCATGTAAACCTATCATCTAGGATCCTGGTTCCCCTCCTGGACAGATGCAGACCATCATGCCAGTATAGGCCTGCATCCCTCCATGTGGACCTCCAGTCCTCAATGAAGCCAAAACCCTGAGCTCTGCACCGGTTTTTCAACCACTGATTGAATCCCGTGGTGTGAAGCACCCTATCCTCACTCATACCGTAGACAGGCAGCACTTCTGAGAAGGTTACCTTGCGTGCGTCTTGTCTAAGGCCCCTTCCCAACTCCACAAACTCCTACTGCACTGCTTTGATCCCTTTCCTAGCCAGGTCATTTGTCCCTAGATGGACAATGACATCCAGCTCCCTCCCCCGTGCAGCTGCTCCTGCGATCCTGAGGATTCGCTCCCTGTCCCTCCAAGCCATGGCACCAGGCAGGCACCTTTCCTCCCTCTCCCCTACCCCCCCTCCCAGTTCTACCCGCCTAGCTGTGGAGTCCCCTACCAGGAGTTGTTTCCTTCCCCTGTGGGGTCCCATGCCACCCTCCTGTGGGTCTCCTTTGTGGAGGTTCCCAGCATCCTCCTTGGTCTCCACTGTGGTTACCTCCATAGAGGAACCACACTCTGCCAGAACGGCATATGAATTGTGGAGATGTTCATCTGGAGGGATGCACCTGTGTTCCACCACCCTCACCCTCCCTGAGCCCGGGTGGACTCCTGGGATAAACTGCTAGCAGAGGTGGTGGAGATGAAAATGTTAGGTGGCTTCAAGTATGCATGGGGTAGATGTAGGGGAATATTAGGAAATGGGAGGGAGGGAGGGTCACCAGGGACCAGTTAGGGTCTGCAGAGATAGACTTGGCAGGTACCGTCTCAGCCACTGGGTGGGCCAAGCGATCATTTTCTGCCAACAAAGTCTATGTTTCTTTGTTATCTAAGAAAAGCCAATCTTATTGTTCTCTTTAATGCCATCAGCTGTCCTCAACTCTGTCTCTGCCCTTCTGATGGCTTTTTTGGCCTCTTTAGGCCTGGCCTAGTTGTAGCTCCCTATTTCCTGTAGACTGATCCCTGTTGAATGTTATGAAGCCTACCCTCTTTCCTCTTGCTGCAGCTCTTACTTTCCTGATATACTAGATTGGATTTTTCCCCTACCTGCTTCAGTCAAGCTTTGGCGACCTCTGACAGATTCTCTTCAATGACTTCTCACTTTTGTCCACTCCCTGTATCCCTTTCATCCACTGTTTGTTGTAGAGGATTTCTCTAATTTTTACAAGATTGGGGCTCCTAAAATTTAAGATCATGGTCTTTGACATGGGGTGTTGGGCTTCTAGGGCAATACTGAAACACACAGAGTTGTGATCACTCATCCCCAGGGGAGATTTCACTATGGCCTCTCCTACTATGTTCTGATTTGACAGTACTAAGTTAAGGATGGCTCCTTCTCTGGTCGGTTCCTTCACCCATTTTAAAAGGCAGCAATCCTGCATTGAATATTGTATTTGTATGTGTTAATTGTTGATGTATTATGTATTTTTGATATTTTGTATTTTATATGGAACTTTTTATTTTTTATTTTGTATAACAGGACATCATTGTACATGAGCTTGCTCAACGAAATCATCCCAATAATCAAACTAAAACCAAATATACAAGAGCTTGATTCCTGGCACTCCTTTCCCCCAGTGCTTATCAATCTACATCTGGTAGGTTTAGAACTACTTTCACATCACGATCACACTACTCATTGTGGTTGCCTTTGTGATTTGGACCTCAAAAGTCCTGTCACCCTCTTCACACTGGTTTGGTAGTCTACAGCAACCACCACTCTGAGGTTATCCCCTCCTTCAACTACCAGGTGAGTCTACATTTTTGTCTACTGCCCACTCTCCCCAGAGATTTTTATCCTCTATTGATTTTATGTGGTCTCAGTATATAGTGCAACATCTTCTCTCTGCCCTTTTCCATTGTTCCTATTAAATAGGGTGCATCTCAGGATAGTGAGGTCCCAGTCTTGGATTTTGTGTCACCCATGTTTCCATGGTGATAGTATGCCTACCTTCACCTCCATCACCATTGCCTGAATGTCCCTGATTTTATTCCCCAAACTCCTGACATTTAAACAAGGAGCCATTCACTGGCTTGGTCTCCTTACCTCCTATTTCTTGTCTCTGTCCTAGATGTGCTTCCCCTATTGCCTGCCCTACATTACTGTTTCTGCTCTGTCCATCTTTACTTGTTGAAGGAATGCCAGCAAGACCTCATAGTCTTTTAGACTGCAAATCGTAACATTATCCATTCCCTTCTTTTTGAAAAGTTGCAGATTTCTCAATGTGCGCTATGAAATCAAGAACAGTTAAACATGTCTCATGTCCTTTCAGGCTCCAGAAACCTTTGACGATGTTGCTATTGCTTTTTCTGAAGAGGAGTGGAAGATGTTAAGCAAACGGGAGAAGGAGCTGCACAGGGAGGTGATGGTGCAGAATTATGAAACCATGGTTTCAGTAGGTAAGAATAGACAGGATCTCTGAGGTGGCACCTTTATGAGATGGGATGGTCTGACATAACTACTTCAAGTCTTCTAGCATTTTGATGGTGGGGGATGGGAGGAATGGACTGACTTAGGGGCTCTGCTATAACATTCTTTGTACTTTTCAAAAACTGTAACAGTATGTAAAGTTCATGCAGTTTAGCCCTCCACCTCCATTTTGTGATACTGTTTGTTAGAAGAGGGAAGGACAGTACAGTACAGGAGATACAGCAGAAAGAAACATCAAAACTGACAGCAGGGCTCTCAGCTAGAAATGGCTTTTGTTTGAGCATTCCTGTGTTCTCACATAGGGAAGCAGGATGGGTGTGGATAGCTGAGCTCTTGTGAACTGAAAGATTATGCTTTGAGTATTAACAAATGACTCAGCCCCTTTGGTCTAGAAGAGGCTATTTGTTTACTGTATACAAATGGTTGGCTCAGCCCAGTAAGCATGTAGAAAACAGTGGGTATGGCAATATGTAAATATTCAGAAAACAAGGGATATAGGAATATGTAAATATATAGAGATTATAGTACATACAAACACACTAATATTATTCTAATCCCGAACATAGCTTGCAATTTACCACACAGGTTTCGTAAAAAGAAACATTCCACATATAGGATTACTTATCAAGATGACACAGTGAATGAGAATGGCACACAGTTTGTTGCAGGAAAGAAGTTCAAACCTAATTGCCTAACCCTGTTAGAGAAGAGAGTCTTTGGTCTGTGCACTGTCCGGTATAAGCTACAGGCTCCCATGATTCCACAGGTCTGGCCTATATCTCTTTATGTGAGCCTTCCCTGCTCCTAAAATATAAAATGGTATGCAGTACTGCTCCCCATTTAATCTCGGACTTTCCCAGACAGTCACAAACTAAGTGTTGTTTGAACTTTTATGTCAACAACATGTCTCACAAAACAGTTTAGCTTCATATTTCACTAGACTACCGCTGTTCGTGTTTTAATATGTTTAGTTGGTTTTATCACATTATCCAGCACAGCTGCATGAGTTTTGTCTCTAGCTATTTTAAAGGAAAACTACACTTCATATCTCGTAAATGGTATTTGTTTCCATGTCAACAGATGACTGTTTTCCTGTAGCTTTTGGGGTTATACACGTTTGCTTTAGTTTGTTTTCACTGTTCATGCTAGTCCCCTGCAACTATCGTGGGGGTCTCCATTTTATGGTTGTTAAAATTCCACTGTCCATGAGAGGTGCATTAGCATATTTACATCATGCATCTCTCTGCTGAAAGTACAAATAACCTGAAAAAAAAAAACTACTTTTTGTGTTGAACTTTAATTAAGCATAAAGACATACTGCGAGTCTAAATGGTGCTGACACATCGTGTTCTCATATGCTAATGCAGCTGTCTGGGACAATGAGATTTTAACAACCAGAAAATGGACCCCCGCATAGTTACAGGAAACAGAAACATAGACTTTGACGGCAGATAAGGACCGCTTTGGCCCATCTAGTCTGCCCATTTCCCTTGCCTACAGGATAGGCCGCAGATCCTAGTTAACCAACAGCCTATTTCTTTCTACCCCACACAAGAATTGCCTTATGTCTGTCCCATGCATTCTTGAATTCTCCCACAGTTTTAGACCCCCACAACCTCCTCAGGAAGGCTGTTCCATGCATCCACTGCCCTCTCTGTGAAATAATACTTCCTCACATTGCCCCTGAACCGCCTCCCTTCTATCTTTAAATTGTGTCCCCTTGTTCTTGCACACGTCTTGCACAATATGAACAGTAAAAAAAAAAAAATTAAAGCAATCACATATGACCCTAACAAATACACAAAAAGAGTTGCCTGTTGATATGGACACAAATAAAAGTTATGTCATATGAGGATGTAGTTTTCCTTTAACTGTTTCTCCCAACTGCCTTTTAAAGACCAATTCAGCATGAGCAGAGATGTCTCCTAATCCCCAGTTACAGCAGTCATTTGTCCATTAGAGACTCTTACAACAGTCTCTAGTTGTCTGACAAAATCTTCTAAACCCAAACTTGCACAACAGATACTGCTGTCTGTTCTAGAGTATGGAAAACTAGTATATAGAAACTCCACCCAGACTATTCTTCAAAACAGTTGATAAACTAATAGCCAGATTCGTTCAGTTTTGTAATTACTACACACCCCATTGTTTAATGTTTGAGTAGGTGACAGGGTTGTTTCCTGACGGTAAAAGAAATCTAAATTGGCCTACCTGGGTTTGTAAGATGGCAAAACAGGATCTTGAGCATCCGTTGCAAAAATGTCTTAAATATGACAACTATGAAGATTATCGGTACCCCTTAAACACCGCTAACAAAGGCCTAACCCATCCATGCAACAAGGCCAGATTTGGGGACATTATCCTATAAGTTTCTGCAGCAGAATCCTAAAATGTCATTCCAAAAGATATTGAAGCAAAAACCTCAGATCATGAATTTCAAACAGCACTTTGTAAATCTTTAATCCATACTTGTAACTGCAAAGAATGAAGCTTTTACTGTAACTCAGCAATGTGTTGTGTTGTATATTAGTCCTTGTATGTTTTCTTTCACTGTTGTAAGGTTCAGGTTTATTGCAGGAGAAACTCCATTGAGCGAGCTCATTCACAAGGAGGTCCTGAATTACATAGGCAGATTGAGACATACCTAATTTATATAGGCAGGAGTAACCAAGCAACAAAATCACATTAAGGTAGATAACAATCGAGAGTTACAAGGCACAAAATCACATTAAGGTAGATACAATCGAGAGTTACAAGGCACAAAATACATGTACATGATATCTTACTTTACTTTTACCTTATCCCTATTCTGTCTCCTTCTTCTTTCACTCTCCATTACTACCACCTCTTCTACTTTGCAGCATGTGTTCGGTGTCCCACATAGAGACATACCCTCCAGCACTGTTCCTACAAACACTTATGCTGCCTGGTCTATCACCGACTCCTCCCGTCTCTGGGCTCAATACTTACCGCCACCACCCTGAGTATTACCATCTCCTCCCGCTTCTCTTCCTGGTTTGCAACACCCCTCAAAATAAATCATACAAGGCCAGCCTGGTGGCACTGAGGGCTGAGGCACCGGGCGCCTACCTCACACCACACTGGCACCCATGTTCCGGGAATGCATGGCCGCCGGGGCTGGGCAGGAGGAGAAGGATTGAGCGTCCCAAGGACTGATCTCCTCCTTCAGGGAGGGGGGTTAGCAGCACTCGGCGACTGCCTGCCCCCTAGCGGAGGCTGGGAGGTGGCATGCCAATGCTGGAGACTGTGGATGGGGAACTGCAGCAGACGCCTGGCAGGAGTGCGCACAGGTACATGCATGCAACAGCCACTGGTGTCATTGCATGCTGCATTCCTCGAGGGGGAAACAGAAAATGGAGTCCTCTGCGTGGATGACGATGATCCCCCACTGCAACAGCCTGGGAAGGCACCTCCCCGAATACTGGATCCGATCTGGTAGGTCGAGAAGCTCCCCGGCCCCTGCCGCAAAGGGTAAGTCATGGGGGTTTAAGGGAAGTCTCATACCGGTGTCTGTGCGGGGGAGACATCAGAGGGACAGCAGAGGACTCTGGGGGGAAGTATTAACAGAAAAATAAATCATCCAGACATAGACGGCTTAGGAGAAAAAACTCCTTGCTCGTTATCTTCGAAGAATGATATTACTCCTCCTACTTCTGTCTGATAATATTCACCCAAACCCTGGTCCCCGCATAATATCCTCTTTCCCACGTATCTAAAATTAGCCTCTATTAATATTAAAAGCTTTCTACCAAAACTTGACGATCTCCAAGTATGGGTACTACAGCATAAACCTGATATTTTAGCCATCAGTGAAACCTGGCTCTCCCCTAAGGTGCCTGACAGTGCTGTTTCAATCCCTGGCTATGTCATCTTTAGACTTGACCATGCTGACAAACGTGGTGGTGGCTGTGCCATTTAGTTAAAAGATGCCCTAAAGGGCCAGGTCCCCCCACAAACTCCTCCTACCAATAACTCCGAAATGATGGCAATCAAAATAATGATCGGTCAGCATGGAAAATCCCTCACTTTAATATCCGTTTACATCCCCTCTCGTGACCAGCCTCCAGCATCCGAAGGATAACTGAGTATCTTGACAATCCCCAACACTGCACCGAGACAGTGGTCATAGGGGACTTTAATGTAAACTTGCATGCTCCTGACGCTGAACTGATTAATGATGCTCTTGCATCAATAGACATCACCCAGATGGTACCCTTGCCAACCCGCATCAGCTACAGAACTGGCTCCAGCTCCCTCATGGACTGGATTCTCACCACTCACCCAAGTAGAATCACTAACATCAAGGTCCTACCAGACTCATTAAGTGATCACTCGCCTGTCATCTGCCAGTGGTCCAATAGGTCACCAAAATTGAAGCCAAAATTCATCTACAGACGTTTTCTAAAGAAAAGTAAACTCCCGCAATTTCTGAACGCTCTCTCACTAGTTGACTGGTCCCCCAGCAACTCCATGAACTGCACTGATCTTGCTCTTAACTTCTTCATACAGCGATTCAATGAACTATGTGACCAGTTTGCCCCCTACAAGAAAATAAAATCTGGTCAGATCCACCAGGGCTGTGCATAATGAAGTTAGTGAAGTTGTGTGGAATTGTTAAAGAGGTATGGAGAAACAACACAATGATTTGTAAGTAGTAAGATTTGTTTTAGTTTCTGTTCTAAGGAAGACATACACATTATTAGGAAAATATATGGAGGTATACATTTTAATGGAAGGACTAGGAAGCAACATAGGTTTACAAAAGAACCCCAGAGCAAATGCCACTGAGGTATGTGTTATCCCAGATGATATTGGCCGAACAGCCAAATTTTAAAGAAAACACCATTGCACATACCCCCAATACTGCAAAGCATCATTAGAAACATATGCAGATCCTCATGATGGTACAGAAGGTGGCAATACATGAAAAAGTAATGGCTGGCATATGTTCAGCCTTGGGATTATTTACAGTTTTTTTTTTTTTTTTTTTTTTTTTTAGAGAAACAGGGTTTTTGTCCATGAGGTGATGTAAGTTATATTTAAGCAATGTGCCAATGTCAGGAAGTCAGGTGTATTGATGGACTGTTAGCAGAGAAAATGTGGTAGTAACTTTCAGAGGAGTCGCTTTTGATAAGGGCAAGGCAGTTATGCTTGTGATAATGGGAATATTAGGAAAGTATGAAATCTATGTAGACATGGAGTACAAATATGCACAGTTTCATGAGTATGTGCTTAGAGTGCAGGCAAATGTGATATGCAGGTTTGTTTTAGAAACAGGTAAAAATAGCGATACATGCAATTGATAGAAAGATAGATAATTACATAGACTTATATAGAGACAGACATAAAGGCAGAATAGGAATGGCAGTGAAGTATTGAAGTGACGCCAACCCCACCCCCACCCCGCTGAGGATGGACAGGCATTGGGGTGTGCCTTTGGGTCATTGCCCATAACACTCATGCCATTTCACCTCACCCTACCCTGCAGACACAGACAAGTGTTGAGGTGTGCCTTGGGGTGTTCAGACTTTACAATCACCCCATTCCATAAGGAAATACGCTGAAATGGGTGCAGTATAAGAGAATGGAGTGAACTTTGGTGCTGAAGAGTCAAAGGCACACCTCAATACCTGTCACTGGCTACATGGTGGGGTTGGGGGTGGAATGGCATGAGCATTACTGTTGACAATCCCAAATCACACCCCTGTTGCCTGTCAGTCCCTACAGGGCAGGGTGTTATGGTCAGAAATCCTAATGCCCTGGGCGTTTCTTGGTATTTTCACTCGAAGTTTTCAGCATGGGCTTTTTGTGACCCCACTGGATGAACAGTGACACTATCAGTTCATTAGCTGAAAGGTGATTTTACACAGCGACTGTGCCATTTGGCTCCACAGGTACAAAAACACATTTTGAACAGGTTGTAAAAAATGACAGCTGTACTGTTTATAAGGAGGTGTAAAAAAAAAAAAAAATGGTAATGTTGAAAATCTGGAGTGAAACTATAAAAAAATTGGAGAAGTCATGACACTGCTCCTGCTAATGTACTGTATACTTTTTTTCAAATTCCTATGCAACCCATTGTTTTCATCTCTATTGCTGTTATGTGACTTCTTAACCTAGGATGTCGGCTGCGCTGGGCTGAGCATCAGTTAGCAGGGTTTGGGCAGTAGATTTCTTTTAACTTACTGTTTTATTTGTTGTTTTAAATATTTTATTCTGTTTGTTAGTAGCGTTAGTAGTACGTTTTCACTACAGAATTTATTTCTAGTGTTTAGATACGACGCTCGTGTGTGTGTGTGTGTGTGTGTGTGTGTGTGTGTGTGTGTGTGTGTATATATATATATATATCTATATATATTTTTTGGTAGTTAGCATTTAGTATTGAGTTTAGAGAGGGATTTTTAGTGAGTTAGTTAGTGGTAGCATGTTTTTGGTTTTAGATAGCAGCAGATTGAATTGCTCGCCCGTAGTCATTACTTGGAGCAAAATTCTTGTTTTCTGGTCCAAGAACTGAGGTGGAATTGGAGTGAGAGAAAAAGGAAATATTTTTACGTTTTTTGTTTCCTTTGGAGGTTCGATTCTGTTTGTTCGAGCTGTGTGGTCCTGGAGGGAGAGTCCGAATTTTCATCAGAACTGTTGCTGGGGGAGCGTTGTTCGAGCATGGGCAGTCTGGACTGGATTTGCTGCTGGACCATCCTGTTTGCAGCTGGGTTTGTAGTGTGGACCTGTTGGAATTACTGCTGGATTATTCTGCCTGCAGCCAAGCTTTTTGAGGTGGACTCCTGGGATCCTCTCACAGTCTGCTTCATGTGGATTCTGGAAAGCTCTGTCGGTTTTGATAGACCTGTTCTTTGAAACTCTCTGACTGATGGTGTTATTGGGCTCTGGGGTGGCTGCTTGTTGTATTTGCTGGTGTCCTGCACAGGGGTCAGAGGCAGGGTTTGCTGGAGGGCTATCCCTGAAACCGATACCCCTAAGTGCCCTGTAGATTCAGCCAGTGGGCTGTGTCTGGGGGGGCTGAGGTGTTGGTCACTGGCGGTGCAAAAGGGGGTGAGGCGGCTGCCCGGAGTATCGTAGACATCTCCATCAGAGATATTTCTGATATCCCTGGAGTGAACTTGGAGACTTTGATAGCTGAAAGAGGGTCAGACTGAAAGATCTGAGGAAGATTATAGCCTGGTTTGAATCTTTTTTTTTTTTCTTTTCTTATATTTAGCCTCATTATTTTTGGACTGGAGTATTACTGACTTATGGGCAGTGAGAGCGCTCATTGATCATCTTAACTTTGACAGTGAGAGTGTTAAAGTTTCTATTTCTTTTTGATTTCCCCTCTAACCTTTGTGAGAGGCAGTGTTGGGGGGGAAGCCTAAAAACTTTTAATTTTCTTTTGAGGAGGTGGGAGCTCCTTGAAGGAGATAAACTGCTGAATTAAGGTTATTTTATTATCTGCTACTGCCTTAAACCATTGCGTTTTGCTTATAGATTTAGTTTTTATTGTTGGGGTTGGGGTTTTATGTTTGTTATTTGTTGTTTGTTTTGTGTAAGTTTGATTGTTTTTGGTTGTATATTTTTAGTTGTGGTGAAAATATGGGGTATGTGGACGGTCAGGCGGTATTCCCCCTCCAGGCTGAGGAATCTCCACCCTTTTTGCTGTCCTTCCCTGTCTCCGGAAGTATGTAGATGATGCAGGGTATTGGGGATAGCCAGGAGATCAAGGGCAGGGACTTTGCCTGTTGTGGGAATGGAGACGAGTGGGCGGATTGGGATTGTGGGGACAAGGAGACGCCCTAGGGCGAAAGGGGTCCCCCCCTGTCTGGTTCCCATACCCAAGGACACTGCTTATGGCAGGCAGGAAACTCGGTCTTCTTTGGCTGCTCATCCGACTCGGGTGGTGTTATGCAATGCCAGGTCCATTAAAAACAAGACCGTTATAATGGCGAATCTTGTTAATTCAACTGACCTGGCTTGCATCACTGAGACCTGACTGGATGGAAATGCTGGTCCTATTTTGGCCGCAGCAGTTCCGGCTGGGTACTCGGTGATACTCCGCCCGAGGATGGATCGTAAGGGGCAGGGGTGTGGCAATTTGTTTTAAATCAGAATTGAACCTGATGGAAGTTTCAGTGGGAACTACCAATTCCTTTGAATGTATCGTGGGTGAGGGTGTGGGGTGCAGGATTCTTCTCGTCTACCGTCCACCAGGAGACGGGAATGTTTTCCTGCGGGAAGTCGCGGATTTCATTGTCGACCTGACATTGGGACCCCACAGATGGCTGATCCTGGGGGATTTCAATGCCTGGGTCGACGATGAACTTTCGCAGTTTGGACAGGACTTCCTCCAGTTAATAAACTCACTGGGCCTCACACAGGTTGTTTCTTCCTCAACTCACATTGGTGGTCATTCATTGGACTTGGTGTTTCTCCTGGAGATGGAGATATCCAACTTGGCGGTGGAACCAGTCGGGTGGTTGGACCATCATTCCATCAGGTTCGGTTTTGAGGCCACCCCAGGAGGCTTGCCCCTATGGAGATGGTCCAATACCGCACCTTGAGGGGTGTATCCTCTGATGGCGGTGTTGGACCTATCGAGTATGCTGAATGAATGCTTGGACCCAGGGGATCTTGTACTTGCCTATAATAAGGCAGTGACAGAGGCCCTGGATTCCATTGCTCCTGTTCGTGTTCGCCCACTCACCCTTCGCCCCAGGTCTCCTTGGTTTGATGAGACCTTGAGGAAGTTGAGGAGAGTTGGACGGAGGTTAGAGAGGTGATGGCTGAAGTCTGGCCTGGTATGTGACAGGCTTAGATTGATGGACCATTATTTGGTCTACCAATCAACAATCTCCCATAAGAAGGCAGAATTCCTGTCCAGGGAGATTGTTGCTGCGCGGAATCGACCAGCTCAGCTTTTCCGGACCATTGACAGACTGTGCAATCCACTCTGTCTCCGGCCTGGAAAGGCTTTATCACAAGAGCATTGTGAGGAGATTGCTCGATTCTTCGCAGATAAGGTTGCCATGATCAGGTCCGAAATCCGCATGACCCTTCCTTTAGGGAGTAGTGATGATCGACAGGAGATGTTGAACACCCAGTTTGTGTGGCACGACTTCAACCACCCCACAATTAATGATATTGTGATGGTTATCCAGTCATTACGTCCTACCAACTGTAGTTTGGATCCGGGCCCTACGCGCCTGCTGGTTGGTTGCGTTGATGTTATCAGCCCGGTCCTTGCTGAGATTGTCTGGTTGTCCTTGGAGAAGGGGATCTTTCCAGGTCCCCTTGAGGAGGCGGTGGTCTGGTCTCTTCTTAAGAAGCCCTCCTTGGACCCAAACTGTCTAGCAAACTACAGGCCTGTCTCTAACCTGCCCTTTGTGGGTAAGATTATTGAGAAGGTGGTGTCATTACAGCTGGAGGACCTTTTGACCAGCCACAATATTTATGATTCTCTCCAGTCCGGTTTCAGGAAAAGACATAGTACAGAGACAGTCCTTGTTTGGGTACTAAATGACCTCCTGATAGCGAGAGATCGAAGGACTCGTTCCATCTTGGTCCTTCTTGATCTCTCTGCAGCATTTGACTCTGTTGATCAAGGTGTTCTTTTGGATCACCTGTGGTTCATCTGTGGACTATCAGGATCTGTCCTCAGATGGTTTCGATTTTTCCTCATGGGTAGGACTCAGAGGGTGGTGTCTTTTTTTTTTTTTCCCCTCAGCTCTATTCCCCCTATCTTGTGGGGTACCGCAGGGTTCCATCCTGGTGCCCATGTTATTTGCAGTGTATATGCTGCCATTGGGAGCAATTATTAGACGGTACGGTTTGAGTTTCCACTGCTATGCAGATGACACTCAACTGTACATGTCTTTTGTGCCTGATCAAGATGATGCGGTCTCGGTGCTAAACAGCTGTCTAGCCGAAATCCAAGACTGAATGAATGTGAGTTGGCTGCAGTGGAACCCTAAAAAAACTGAGGTGTTGGTTGTGGACCCAGGCTGTTGTGAGGTGGGTGTGTTGGCAGGTACTCTTTCGGGACTATGGCTCGGAGGTGTACAGCTACACACCTCAGAATGGGTGCGAAACCTGGGTGTTATGTTTGATGACTGTTTGACCCTAAAGTCGCAGGTGTCTACAGTTGTTAAAACTTCCTTTTATCATCTGAGGAATATTGCCCGGGTTAAACACTTGGTTCCTCCCAACAATCTTCCAACATTGGTTCACGCCTTCATCACCTCCCATCTTAACTATTGCAATGCCCTTTACCTAGGGCTACAGGGGTTGATATCCGCCGCCTGCAGCTGGTGCAGAGCGAGCGGCCAGGCTGTTGACTGGTACTTCTAGAACCAGTCAGCAACGCCTTGTGCTCCAGCGACTGCACTGGCTTGTCGATGTGTGGCAGATCACCTTCAAGGTTGCTTGTTAACCTATAAGGCCTTACCGACCAGGGACTGGGTTACCTGAAAGATCTCCTTGTCCCTACTCTCCCTCCGCCCTCTCCGATCCACTGATGAGGATTGCTAGAGATTCCCAGGGTCCATTTAAGACATCTGGGGCAAGGGCATTTAGTTATGCAGCCCCGACCCTGTGGAATTCTCTACCTCATCAGGTACGAGACTGCCTGACCGCTCAGAGTTTTAAGACTGCATTAAAAACATACCTTTTTGAACTGGCTTTCCCTGATTATTGAAGCTATTATGGTATTTTATTGGTTTTACTTTAATGGGATAATTATTTAATTGTGTTTTTATTGTACAGGCACCTTGGTTTGGAAAGGCGCCTTTTTCATAAATAAAGATGAACTGAATTGAAAAATTGAATTGAACAGCATTTAATGCATTACATTATAAGGACAAGTAAATGTTTGTAATACATTTACAGGCAGTTACATAAAGTTAATTTTCTTCATAGAATAATTTAAATTTAGTAACAGTGGTAGTACAGAGCAATTACTCAGACAACTTGAAAACTATAACTACTTTATATTGTACATTGACACCCCATGAGGACCTCTTTGAAATTGAGATGCAAATGTCACACATTTATCAGTTTTCTAACAGGAATATTTTACTATCCTAAATACATTTCCTGCTTCAGTAACTGCTCAGCACATCTATTGCATGACCTACTTATTGACATTTTACACCTGCGTTGCAATGTACTGCTGCTTACTACACCAACATCATGAACCATAAAACAGATGACTGCCATAACTAGGGAGGCAGTATAACACAGTGGTTTAAGGCTCTGAGCTGCAAATCTGGAGATCTGGGTTTGAATCCCACAACCCCCACTTGCATACTGGGTGACCCTGAGCAAGTCACTTAACTTCCATGTGCTCCCAGGTTGCCCCATAAACAAGTTTTCAGCTTAGTGTGCCACTCCTGGTTGAACAGTTGAAAGAAGAAAAAACACAATATATTATTTTTCTTGCTTTATTTTCCTACTACAAGCTTTGACAAATACATCCATCCTTAAATGTACTTTTTATTGCTTGTGTGTCTGTGACCTAGGCAGAACTACACTTAAAATCCTACACATAAATAAATCATCAGAATATCATTTATTTCAGTAGTATCTACTTCCTTTTCAGGTGCCCATGACACTAGGTATATATATTTATATATTTTAACTTCAAAGCACTAAACCTATTCAAATGCACAAAACACAAGACTTTATTCTCTACACACATCACTGTTAAACTTCAGGTTCCAGAATGGCCAAAAAACAATTGTTAAACTTCACTCTTGCATGCCACTGTCATGTGCGCTTCTCATGCAAACAACAATCAATTAGGCAAACCCCTTTCGTTTCTGTGCTATGCACTCTTACATCAGAGAGATATAAATCTTACAGAACTGCTAAAAAAAAAAATTTATCAAGACTGGATTTCTGAATTAAAATGTGTTGTTTACAGTACCTATGTAAATAATAGCTTACTGTCTACAAACAATGCTACAGACCTGACAATAACAACATTTCTGTTTTACTTGGAAAACATCCATATAATGAACTTGTCATACAGGATTTGTGACCTTCTGTCTGCATGTATTTGTCAAAGGAAAAGGCACCTGCTTGATCCTTTTTTTTTTCTATTTTATTTTTAAGCTCAACTTGTCCATACTGTTAGAGTCAAATATTGACATGCTTAGAGTTAAAAAATAAATAAATAAATAAAAATAATTAAAAAAAAATCATGATGTCTATCTGTGTGTGTGTGTGGGGGGGGGATATGCATAGATGCAATTTCAGCCACTCCTTAATTACTTGCCCAGGCAACTCTGATAGTTGTTCCAACATGATAGAGATAGCTCATGCCCCTCCCACATGAACCAAAAAAAAAGGTGGGGTGGATCTTTAGGAGCTTCTCGGGTGGAGGTGGGGGTGGATCTCCCCCCAAAAAAACTAATGCTGCCTCCCACTATTCAGGTTCCAGTTCTTGTACCTCCCATTTAAGAAAGAAAATAGTGCCCTGCAACCATTGACTAACATGAAAGCGTATTTATTTGAGGGCGGAAAACATTTCTTGGAGGAGGGTAAGGCGGAGGAGACTATTTACACCTTCAGTCAGTTCCACGGACAGAAAACATGACATCATCCCTTTTTTACATGCAAAACGTCTGCAGGCTCCGCCCACTGCAGCCGTAAAAATGAGGGGACTCTCAAACTCTTGGATCACCCTTGCCTTAATCACTATGATGAAGCATAAAGACAGCCTCTGGCACCATGTTCGTGCCACTGGTCATCAGTCAGACCTGAAAAATTACAAAGCTGCCAGAAACCAGTGTACCTAAGCGGTGCGTTGAGCCAAGCATGACTATTATAAAAGTGAGCTTACTAAAAATTGGGGCAATAGCAAACAGTTCTGGGATAATATAAAAAGCCTCACTGGGAAATCCAATAAATTCCCCCCCCCCAACCATGATTGAGGTTAACGGCACTATTATGCAGGACCACAAGTTAATTGCCGACACCTTCAGTGTTGCTTTTACAGATCTCAGCGGTGTACTCCCTCCTGACTTTTTCAATGACTCCAACTTGCCTGGCAATAACGTAAAATCTGCTTCTCCCCCTAATACCCTTCCATTTCACTTCAGGAATGTAACCCTTGCCAAAGCCAGAAAATACCTTCTAAAGGTGCTAGGAAAACCCACATTTAACAGTGACACCCTCGATCAAAAACTTCTCTCACTTGGATTTGAGGCCATCCTACTCCTGCTCACAAACCTCCTCAACCTCTCTCTCTCTCTCTCTCTCTCTCTCTCCATCTCCATCAGACAGTTCCCCCAGCTATGGAAATTGGTAATAGTGATGCCTGTTCAAAAAAGTGGCAACAGGTCCCAACACATCAATTTACCACCCCAACTCAGTCCTCCTCCCACTCTCTAAAGCCCTTGAGTTGATAGTTGCCAACCAACTGACAGAATACCTTGACAGATATAATCTACAGTGCCAACAGCAACATGGCTTTAGAAAAGCACGTAGTACAATCACTGCTCTATTTGAATTTACTAACCACATCCACAAGGCCTTGGACACTGGCCATATACTAGGTGCGGTGTATATAGCTCTAACCAAGGCATTTGATACTGTCAGTCACCAACTCCTTTTGAACTCCCTCCGTGCCATTGGCCTTTCCACTGAAGTCACCAGCTGGTTTGAAAGTTACCTGCTGGGAAGATACCAACGTGTTAAGAGTGGGGATTCTCTCTCCGACTGCCTCCCAGTGCACTCTGGGGTACCCCTTGGGTCCATCCTTCAACCGTTACTCTTTAGCCTATCAATAATCTTCCTGCTGCCTGTAACAGCAATATGATCCTTAATGCAGACGATGCTGTCCTCTTTTCCACTCACACTGACCCTGTCCCTCTATCTCCTCTGACCTGCAATCAAACTTTAACCATGTTGAAAAGTGGTTCGATCAGCATAAGATGCTGATGAAGTACAAAAAAACCAAGGCCTTGCTCTTCACCAGTGCACGTAGCAAACACAAATCAGGTAGTTTAACTGTCCTGAATAAGCAACACCTCCCACTGGATCAAGTCTGTGAGTTCAAATATCTTGACATTACACTTGACAGTCCACTTTCTCATGATACTCACATTAAATGCATCTCCAGAGCCATAAACTCTAGGTTATGTACCCTCTACTGCCACCGCAGCAGTCTAACCGCTGAGGCAATGTGGATAGCTGTAACTAGCTCAGTCCGTTCTATTATTAATTATGGGCTAATCTTCTATAGATCTGCCACAGACACCACCTTAAAAATAATCAAGACAGCACTTAACAAGTGCTGCCGACTTGTGACAAGCGCCGGTAACAGGACGCATACTTGCAAGCTCTATAAGCAACCCTCCTGGCTCTGCCTTTGAGGAAGGATAACCTACCAGATCTGCCTTCTGGCTAAGAAAATCTGCCTTGGCCTCACCCCTCCAACTGCACATGCCCTTATGGCACCTGCCTCTCTTATCTGTTGCACTCGTAGCACTTATAAATCCCTGTTCCTAATTCCTTTCTGTCATACCTCTCAAGCTCAACGCTCCTTTTTAATTAGGGCCCCCTTCCCCGCTTAATGGGCTCACTCCTGATGTCTCTTCCAAGAACAAACTAGGCCCCTTCAAACACAAACTGCGCCAGCACCTCTTTACTCTCTGCTGTTGTGACTGTTCCACCTAGATTGCCTCTCCTCCCTCCTTCTAATCCCCTACCCTTTTCCCCTCCTTTTCCTCACCCTTTTTTTCACCTTATTCAATTCCTGTTCACCCCTTCTCTCCCTTTTTTCCCCCCTGCACCCTGATCTCAGTGCACCCCTTTTCGTCGACACCCCGATGGCAAAACAGGAAAAAAGACCATTATGGCGACATTCCAGTAATGGTCCTTTTCCATGTTAACACCTTCCCCCAGTGTTCCGCCCCTCCCGGACCAACTCTGACCTAGAGTTGGAATCCTAAGTTCGGGGGTGTGAGGCAGACCCAGAAACACCTGTTTAACAGGCGGCTGAAATACCTGCGTCGGTATTGTGCTGTCGCTGGGGGAAGGTCGTCATTGTCGCTGACGAGAACACTTGGTG
This sequence comes from Neoceratodus forsteri, assembly GCA_016271365.2. Taxonomy (NCBI): domain Eukaryota; kingdom Metazoa; phylum Chordata; order Ceratodontiformes; family Ceratodontidae; genus Neoceratodus; species Neoceratodus forsteri. The sequence continues at coordinate 213,677,858 of JADMNL010000024.1, forward strand.
CTTACCTGATCTTACCCCTACCCCCGTCCCTGCTTTCCCCTTCCATCTCTTACCCTAATTCTTTTCCTGCTCACCCACCCACCCTTGCATTTATTCCCTCCCTCACTCTACCCTCTGCCTATTTAAGCCCCTCTCCTTCCCAGCTCTGTGTTCACCCCTTCTCACCCTCTTACTCTCTTACACCACTCCACCCTCCCATTCTTCCCACTCCTTTTCCCCCTGATTACCACCCTTCCCCCTCATCTCTTCCCACTCTCATCTTCCTGTCTTACCTGCTGTCACTCCTGCTCTTTTTATCAGCACCTTGCTCTTCCCTACATGCACTTACTGACAAGGTCTTCTTTGACTACCTCTTACCCCATCCCCTTCCCCATTGCAGCTTGATGTAATGCCTCAATGTCTGTATCTCAGTATGTCCTTGTCTGTTATTCAAGCCAATTTGTAACCCTTACCTCCTTGTATCTTATTTTACTTGCCATGTATGGTTACTTACTGTGTTTCTGTATTCAGACGTGGAACCTTTGTAAATGAACCTTTGGTTCAAAGGTATTTGTATTCCTAGATCTTAATAAATAAATAAAATCACATTAAGGTAGATACAAACAAGGGAATATCTTGGTGCAGGGAAATGATATACTAAAACATACAAGGGTCCTGTTGAGTCATATGCAGTAGGGATACAGGCAGTAGCACACTTTGTGGTAATGCTAACATCAGCAGCGTAGTGCTAGTGCAAAGAAGCTAAGTGCAATTATAAATCTATAATACAAGGTACTGGTGTGCCTACAGTATGAGATGACTGTAGGCAAAGGCATACATTGTTACATGGTATTTATTCATGGCGTGGATAGGGACGTAGCCATCAGGCATTTAAGGTGTGAGGGAGGAAGGGAGTTTGGAGGAGGAAGAAATGATTGGCCATCGAGTAGACTGGGTGGGATGAGGTGGGGTGGGATGGGAGGGTCAGGATAGATGGCGAAGGGACGGATAGGTGGGATAAGTAGGAAGTATGGAGTGAGGGGTCAGGATAACTGGTAGTTGGGGAAGGATAAGTACAATTAGATGTAAGGGTGGGTAAGGGAGGGAAAGGTAGCTGGTGGACTGATGGATTTCTTGGGAGGGTGGTTAGCTCTTGGGGCAATGGCATGCTACATTAAAGGCTTTCCTGGCCGGATCCTTAAAATAGTTCACAGAGAGAAGCTTGATGAATCTAAGATTAGATTGCATTTTATTCCAGACTGATGAAATAACAAAGCTAATAGCATCTCTGTCATGATTAGTGCGCACTCTGGGCACATCCAATGAGCTCAAAATGCCATAGTGAGTATTTGCTGTGCAACTTGTGCATAAGTGAACAGATATACTGTGGCAATTTGTCCCACAGTATTTTCATTGTCTAGAAGCCAATGTGAAGCATCCGTCTTGTGGCTAAGGATGTCCAACCTACTGCTTGATAGAGGTCACAGTGGTGTGTCCTGTGTGGTGCGTTTATTATAAAGTACAGTGCACGGTGATAAAGAGTGTCAGGTTTGTGCATGTGAGTTGCAGAACTACAGTTATATATGATATCTCCGTAATCTACCAGGTACTTAAATTGGTCCACGACCTCTAAGGTGTCCCCAAAGATGGTTGTGATGGGTGGGGGAGTGTGCTGTATGCTTGAGGATATAGCCGGATTGATAGAAGTAAAGAACATTGCCATGGTTTTCTTTGCGTTCAGTGACAGCTTGGAATGAGCAAGATGGAGCTGCATTTGATTGAAGTCAGACTGCATCTCAGCACATGCTTCACAAAATGAGGGCTTAGAGGAATACAGCACCGTGTTGCCTACAAAGAAGTGAATTTTGGACTTGTGGATATTTGTACCCATGGAGTTACTGTGAATGGTAATCAATAGCAGCCCAAATATGGAACCTTGTGGGACTCCTCTCGTAACTGGCAATGGATACTGTAGGACCCCATCCACTTTTATCCTTTGCCGCCTACCTGTAAGATAGCTGGAGAATCAGTTTAGAGAGGGACCATTCATGCCCAGAGATCCGAGGCAGAGAAGGAGAAGGTTGTGGTCTACTGTGTCAAATACCTTGCTAAGGTCTAGAAACATGGCAAATGTGGATTGCTTAGCATCAACAGCAGTGAACCAGTCATTGGTCACTGTGACCAGGGCTGAAACAGTGCTATGCTTCTGCCTGAAACTGGATTGCAGAGAACTGAATAAGTTATTGCTCTCCATGAACTCCCTTGAGCTGAACGTTAAATCATTTTTCCAGCATTTTGGACAAGATTGGCAGAATGGAGATGGGTCTGTAGTTATTGGGGTCACTCCAGTCTCCGGACTTAAATAATGGCAGGATGTGTGATATTTTCCAGCAGGAGGGAACAGTGGCTGTGGAGATGGATGGATTGAAGATATCCATAATAGGTGCCATTAGCAGGTGACTCCCTATTTTTAAGAAAAGGGCTTCAGTTGCATCTGTCCCAGTGCTTTTGTTAGTGTCTACTTTGCTCAAGAGGTCCTTAATTTGCTTGTTGGATGTTGGAGAAAGATTGAAAGAATCATGGGGTATCGTGGGCTGGGGGCTGTCCCGAGGGGGTAGAGCAGCCAATCAGCCTAGTAACTGTCATAGAATGTAATCAGAAGTAGGTCTACTGTTGTAAATAGGTATTTCATATCCTAATTGTCTGTACCTGGGTAAAAATAAAGTTTTATGATGATGGCAATTTTGCTGCCTGTTTTACAGAAGCATCCTGTTTTGCTTTTGCATGCAGAACGTCAACACATTATTCAGTGTGGGGCTCTTAGTACTGACTGTTCCCCTTTAAAGACCAGTTCAGCATGAGAGGAGCTATCTCCCCATCCCCAGTTAAGATAACTCAGTAATCATTTTACACTTTAACAAAAGTTAAATGGGGGGGGGGGGGGGGGGGCAGGCAGCTGTGTTTTATCCATAGGAAGATATGATTTCAGCACGAGGATGAGTAGTGTTTGGGAGTGAGGACTAATCAGCTTGGAGGTAAGGGTGGTAATGATTAAGCAATAAAGCATGACAGAGTGTGTGTTATTGTGTAATAAGGTCACTTCTCGGGTGGGTCGATCCATGAGGTGAAATCGAGTGCTTCCATCACCGGAGGAGTGACATTGTTACGCAATACCACACATTCCTGGAGTGCCTTATTGCTATCAGGCATTGTATCGTTGTGGTAAAAAAATATTTTTAAAGGCATCTTTTATTAAATTTTTACTTGTGTAGGAGTATGGAGAGAAAAAAAATAGTGCTGGTGTATATTTGTGTTAAATAGGTGGTGCTATTTTGCAGTGTTGATTCTTGTCTTTTCTGTCTTTCCCTGAGTCGTCTGCCACTGTCCCCCTCCCCCCCCCAACCTCTGGAAGACAGTTTTCTGATTGTGGAGTAGAGTTTTATCAATGCAACCCCCTGCCTGCCCTGAGACTGAATGACGGTGTTATTGATTTCAGTTAACGATGCTCCAAGTAGGACTGGGACCGGAGACCATTTAGGAGTGGGGATAATACTTCTGGTACTTTGGAAGCAGTCATAATAGCAGTGGGGAAAAAGAGGATTTTTTTTGTAATGTGCCAGTTTTTTATGGATGTGGGTTTTGATTTATTTTTCATTTGTTTAGTTAACACAGCAGTAAGTAGCACAGCTGTTTCTGTGAGGACGGAGCTGAGTGGTGTGTGGAGCGGGCTTTGAAACTACTCGTGCTGCAGCCGGGGGGGGCGGGGTTAATGAGATGCCGTTTGAAATTACGGCTTTGTTATACTGAACCATTTTTTATTTCAGAGAATCAAGTATGGGAGGTGCATTAGCAACATTTTTTGTGTGGTTTTCAGTTTTCTCCGCAAATTGAGCAGTGACACTGAAGGGGGGGGGGCAACACTTACAGTGTGCATAGTTCAGTGATACCGCTCGCTTTGGGGGAAACAGCCGTGATGAAATAGCTGTGCCAGGATTTCTAAGTGAGTTGCATGGTCATCGGTGTGCCTGAACTTAATACAGTGATGTTACTGTGGAATAACATCACTGTTCCAGGCACTGACCAATCACAGGGCAGGAAATGTTCTTGCCATTGTATAATGTAGAACAAATCAGGAACCTAACTGTGTAGTAAAACGAAGTTTACTGCATGGTCATGTGATTTCAGTCAGCCAGTTAGGATGCTTCTTTTCTCTATGCCATTTATACTGCCAATGATTGAGTTGCATGTCTCCATTGTCACATCTGTATCCACTGGTGTAGTGAGCTGCCTGCTGTTTGTCACTGAGAGAGTCAACACTGGCGAAAGATCCATGAAAAAGGATCCGTAGGCGGTCTACTCTGATATTTGTTCTACTGAACTTAATCAGCTAGCTGCCCTATATCCTGATACATCCTTAGTTACAAACTACTTGCATGGTTGGAGCCATATATATAAATCTAACAAAGGCATTTGACCTGGTTAACCACAAGCTCCTGCTCGATAAGCTCCTTGGTCTTGACCTATCCAGGGACTCAGTAGGCTGGTTCCAAAGCTACCTGTCTGTGTGTGAAAAATGACAGCTCCTTGTCTTACCCTTGGAATGTATCCACAGGTGTGCCACAGGGCTCCACTCTAAGTCTTCTCCTCTTTGGCCTCTTCGTTATCCAGCTGCCTGGTGCCTGCAAGTCAGCTGGTGTTCTATATACAGATCATGCTGTCATCTACACTAAGAGCAGCAACCCTGGTAACTTCCCCTCTAGTGTGCCAGGTGACTTTGGGACCTTAGAAAACTGATTCTGCAGGGTTTTATTTAACTTTAAAAATTGATTAGCGTTTTGCGCATAAAAGTTCTAAAACATTGTGAAAATGCATAGCACTTGCCTCACTGTGTTTAATAAACATAACTCTTCTAGAAAACTTACATAAATGCTTTCTGTACAGTTAGTATTGTCCCAAGAAAAAAAAACTGCTAATCAATTATTTAAAACCCTGTTCTGTAATAATAAACTTATCCTCAACTATAAAAAAACAAAACAAAAACCATGCTTGTCACTAGCGTACAGATGAAAAGTAAGGTCCCCCCTTCACATCCTCAGTAATAAAGGTCAGAAGCTAAAATGGGGCAATGCTGAAATATCTCAGAGTGACGTTAGATGGCACTCTATACTTTGTCCCCCATGTTGATAACCTGGTGTCATCTATAAACAGAAGCATGAGTGGCCTTTTCAGAAATTGGTGCAACCTTACAGCTGACATCGGGTGATTGGTAGTGTCCAGCTCCATCATGTCTATAGTTGACTATGACCTACCCCTATATGTAGCAGCCTGTGACTCGGTACTAATTAGGGTCACGGTATCTTGCAGTCAAGCCAGTCACTTAGTGTTAGAGGCTGGCAAGTGCACCCATAACTGTACTCTGTATGCACAAATTAATTGGCTGCCTTTAACTAGTAGAATTAAGCTGCATACATGTATGCTAGCCAAGAAAGCACTGCTAGGTCTAACACCCCCTGCTCTAAAAGAACTTTTTCTGCCCCGTTGTAAATCAGTACAATATAATAATGATAATAATAATCATAAGCTTTATTTATGAAGTGCAATTCTTCAAACCAAAGCACTGTACAATAATAAAATAATAAATATTAAAACAATAAATTAGTAAGAGTTCGTAAAACACTAGCAATACACAAGGAGTATGGTTAGAAATGTCTTTGAACTACCTTTCCGCAGAACTCAGCTCAGTAAATGCTCCTTTGCTGTTAGCGGCTGCAGGTTGGCTAAATGAACTGCCTGAAACCATGCTGAACCTCCTCTGGGTTAACCAATTCAACATATCCCTGAGGGCTGCATTAGCAGCTTGGTACAGCTGCACTAGTTAGTGAGCTAGCTCTGTCACTCTAACTTTATACCTACTGTCTCTGTATGTAGCTGGCTGCCTTGAACATGTCCTTTTTTAATCTGAATAATTTTTAATAATACATGTGTTTATTGACTGCTTGTCAAATATTTCCTTTGGAATTTGACCTGATTGTTTGGTCCTTGTTTTTTTTTTTTTTTTTGTTCTAATTTTTTCCCCACGCTTGGAGCTGTACCCTACTCCCCTGCCCGCCTACCATCTGGACAAGGTCTCCCCCCATGCAGCTACTGGCTTACATCCCAGGCGAGGTCTGTGGCAGGGGGGGGCCCTCACCCCTCCCCAAGGAATCAAATCTGCATCAGGGATCTGTGAGGCGGCTGGCTTGGCTGGGGGAGAACCTCGTGCTGGTGTTGCTCCGGAGGTGTATTTTTGGATGTACACCCCCTCCCACCGAGCACAACGTGCTACATGATGCCATGGCTTACGCTGGCATCCATCGTGCTCTCCCATTGTTGGGTCACCAGGGTTGCGATACCGCTTGCAGACACCAGAGGTCAAGCCACCCCAGGCTGAACCCCCCCCAAAAACCCCGGAGGAGCTGAGCAGTCCGGGCGATGCTCAGACTACCTCCCCTGGCCATCCCTGTAGCACCCAGGTCCACTCCTGAACCAGGGTCGCCAGCGTCATGAGTGGAAATCTAACCGCTTTGCCTGCAGGCTGGCTTGGTTCTTTGTTTTTGAGTGTAATAATGTATTCTAATGCTGAACCTTTGCAAAAGAGCACTTGTCCTCAAAGGTATTGTCTGAATCTTCCGATTAATAAATAAATGAGTCAGCTAGACTTTTGTTCTTGCCATTTCGTGTTGTTAGATGTGGCGAAAATACATCCACACTCAGCAGGAACTTGTCAGTAGTGAGCTAGTAGAAGACCCACAGACAAGTAGCAGGTATCGTAATAAACTTGTTTATTACAGAAAATAAGCAGATGCCCTAAACAGAGTCTTACCATAGGCACTGGAAGATGAAATTTTCCTAAATACCCCAAGGTTTGAAGAGGTCTCAGAGGGGAATACATAATGCAGAAGGTTATATACATTATTACCGGTTACTCTTACATCTGCAGGCTAACTAGATACATAGGGAGGCAGTATAGTGCAGTGGTTTAAGGCTCTGAGCTGCAATCTGGTGACATCCAGCAGACCAGACCTGCTTGAATCCCACAGCTTCCACTTGCAGACTGTGTGAACCTGAGCAAGTCACTTAACTTCCCTGTGCTCCCAGGTCACACCTGTGAAAAAGCTTTCAGCTTAGTGTGTTACTCCTGGTTAAACTACTAACAAAAAAACAAGCCCTACTGGCTAAAATGTATGGCTCCACAGTGCTATCTAAAGATAAACAATTTGGTAAAGTCAGCTAAAAACAGGAACAAAGAAAGCATGCAAAATACAGATATAGATGTGGTGTTACATAAATCTGCATGATGGCAGTGCAGGCTGTATCATAACGTCTCAGAAGAGTACAGAGAACACAATATATATTCTCGGTTTGTTGCTTGCGTTGCAGACAAAATACATATAAGTATAAAAACTATATACCTGATACTTACACTTGTATGGTAAGTACCATACTAGAGATTCCCAAGGTTTGCCTGCAGAGGTCAGGGGCACGAGCATTTGCATTTATGGTCCCTATCCTGTGGAATTCTCCAGCTCGTCGGGTTCATGAGTGCCTGATTGGAGAGCTTTAAAACGGCACTAAAGACTTTTTTTGATTGAATCTAGAATTCTCTATTACCTGATTATGATCCGATTTGTGTTGTCACTGAATTTTAACCTATTTATAGTTTTTAATATCTATTAGCTCAATTATTGTAACACACTTTGATATCCTGAATTGCACTATATAAATAAAGATTATTATTATTACCAACGCCCTATAGGTTAGTACACTTGCATATATAGATATGTATAGATTGTCAGCGATTCACAGTGGGTAGCCAATATGGGTGAGGGGACCAAGCCTAACATCTCCCCCGTTGCCTTGAATGAAAAGGCAACAATACTAGAAAGCAGTGGGAACAATCTCCATCATTTACGGACCCAATACACGAGCCTTGTAAAGGAACTTGAGTTGCTCACAATGTTGTTTTAAAGTGCGCTATAGACAGCAACGGGTATCAGAAAGAGAATCAAAAACAGTTTTATAATAAAATCTTTGAATGTCAACTCTAACCGTGTATTAGAAAGTGCTGTACTTAAATCACCATCATGAATGAGGGTATTAAGGGCATCTCCAGCTTTGGAGATATTATTGCTGATGTAGATGAGATGGGTATCCTTTCTATCTAAAAGGGTCTTAAGAGACAATGTCAGGGGGTCAATATGGGCATTAAATATTGGCAAATATTGAGACAGAGCAAGCAGATATTCAGGAACTATATCAATAATGTCAGGTTCTTGGATGGGAACTGGAGTAATCACTGTATGACCTATCACAGTAGTTTAATGAGGTATAAAACAGAAATTAGGACACTGTATGGAACAAGACTTATCACCATATGTGAAGGTTTTATTCGTAACGACACAGCACTGCCCATCAGAATTGTATGACACTCTCACTGTAGGAACCCTCCATTTCTGTAGACAAATTGGGCAGGTGAAAGATTGATTTGTGAGTCTTGTAGTGAAGTGATGCACCTGTTCTGCATAATCTTTGTAGAGACGTCCAGTGTTGCCCACTGATGAAGACGTAGGTGATGCTGTTGCCCTGGGGATACCAGCTACATTTGTTGCAATATCAAAGTCCAAGGTAAATGACCAATCAAAGTTATCTAGTGAATATCCACACATGAGCTTGATGATGTCAGAAACATCACAGTGACACAGGTAGTGGTATCCCTTTTGGGCACAACAGTCTGTATAAGGAGCCACCCAAGCATCCAGGGTAGGATAAAAGACCAGAAGAGGTGGAAGGACGATCCTTTCACAGTAGATATCCTCGTTGAGATGCCCAGTGGAGTGAATGGAGGCCAGTCTGTCAAAGAGTGCAGTCTCTGGATCAAAATGTGGTAAGGACACAGTAAAGGTGACAAACATGGTGCCATGGATGGAGCAGCGATTAGCACTGTAACAAGGGCCCTTATTTTGATGACATGTAATATACCTTAGATTCTAGCAGTGGAAAGGGGGAAATTTACAAACCTGGAAATACACATTGTAATACAAGCAGTAGCTCTACAGTGTGGATAGTACCATTTGGCTAAATATCTATCATGTATAATATCAGGAATACGTTCTAATTCCAGATCCTGGAAGAGATTGTTGATAGTAGTTATAACATAGGAGCCATAAGCAGAGCATAAAAGTTCTCTGGCAATATATTGCTTGTCTGCCTCCTTATTATTTTGGAATACAAGTTAATTTATCTTACTTTTGGTGTCACTAAAGCTCTTAGTAGTGTCATGCATGTTGTAGACTGTATAGAGCGCTTCCTGACTAAGCCCATCTACAATATGCAATGGGGTGGTAGAACATAATTCTTCATGCCAGTCTGGAATTTAACTGTTTGGCTTTTGATGGCAGCAATGTCTGCCCTGTTCCAGATGGACATGTCAGATCTGAAGAGTCCGGATATGATGCAAGTTGCACCAGTGACATCAACAGTGGCATGCCTTCTGCGTGATGCAGAATTTCTCTTGCTTTTGGGGTCAGCCCTGGACCTGAATAGACCTAAATGTTAGTAGTGAGATGGTTCAAGTCGCTGGACAGGGAGGTCATAAGCTGGGTGCTCCAGAGGTCAGTCGTGGGACCTGTCCTATTCAATATGTTCATCGGTGACATTGGGGACGGTATCTAAGTTTTCTCCCTTTGCTGCTGACACTAAGCTCTGTGGCAGGGTAGATCACAAGGAAGGGGTTTAACAGCTCCAGATAAATAGAAACGCTGGAGAGATGGCCTAAGATCTGGCAGCTGTGATTCAGTACTAAGAAGAGCAAGTTAATGCACTTAGGAAGACGGAATCCACATACCGAATATTGGACGAAAGGGTTTAGGCTGACCCCTTCAACAGAGGAGAGGGATCTGGGGGTCATCATCAGTGACTCCCTCAAGCAAATGAGTCACTGTAGCAAAGCATATAGCAAGGTGTCAAGGATACGAACGTATAAATTTGCCAGCAGAAACAGACCACCCGGTCCATCTAAGTCTGCTCGAGTGTGCAGCTAGCACCCCTAGTTTGCAGCTGCCCCACCCCCCTTCCCTTTGTCATCCCAGTGCCACTCCCCACTTCCCCCATGCTCACTCTCCCCTGTTCCCTGTCCCATGCCCTTTTAAAGCTGTTCACCAATTTACATGATGCCACCCATTCTGGTAGTGTGTTCCATTCTGCTACCACCCTCTCCGTGAAACAGTGTCTCCTCATTTCCCTTCTAAATCTTCCCCCTCTTTTCTTAGCCCATGCCCCCTTGTGTCCCTCCCCCTCCTTAGCTTAAAGACCCCATCTGCCCCTCCTTATTGATTTCCTTCAGATACTTGAATGTCTCTATCACGTCCCCCCTGTCCCTTCTGTCCTCCATGGTGTACATATTCAGGTCTCCCAGCCTGCTTCTCATAGTCTCTCCCCTCCATTCCACATATCTTCGTTGCTCTCCTCTGTATCCCCTTCAGTAACCTTGTGGTGGAGAATTCCGCCCCCCTTTTGTTTATGATATTCATGTAAGTTACCACTTTTACTGAAGGATAGTCTGGAATGTACAAAACTCTCGTGTCCAGTTGTTGTTGCCAGTGTCTTGTATGATGTCTTGTTTGTTGGGCTGGCCACCCATTTTGTAAATAAATAACCTTGTCTTGTCAGTTGTTTTGTCACACTCCCCTTTGTACACTCCAGACCCCTTTTTAATAAAAGCTGTAGTTACCTTAGTGGAATTAATTTAATTCTGCCCCAAGGATGTTATAGAAGCTGGATTTATGCTATGCTCTGTGTGCATGTTCAAGTGTTAAATGACCGCGATATTGCGGTCTAGCCCTAGGTTTTATTTTGCTTCTGTTGTTTGTTGTTGAATTTCCGATCGGGTTACAGATCTACAGTGCTGTAAAGATATCAGTTGGTATCAATCTTCCCTGCTTTTAGCCTCGCATTGTGAGGCTGCAAAATAGACAAAATAAAAATAAAAGGTTGTGATAGTGCAGAGCTACTTGTAAAGTTTACCTCGAGCGCGCAACGCATTATCAAAGGGAAGAAATGTTCAGGACGCAGTAGCGAAATGCTTTTATAAGCTGGTTGTGACCTTTTTCTTTTTCTTCACCTAAAAGGAGTGTTTAAAATTGGTTGTGCTTAGCAGGGTATTCCTAGTAATCCGGTTGGTTGAGGAGATATTAAAACAAACCCTCGGTTTTGTTAGTGCAGGATGCTACATAAAATCAATCTTCCGAAGGTGCTTCTCTGCGTGCTTTCCTAAAGCTAAAATAAATTATATTCATAGTGTATGTCAGTCTCCCAAACAAATTTGGCACAAATTGAAATGCCGACAGGCTGAAATGTCAACCGTCGGAAATAGGCTTGCTTGATTTTGCAATAAAGCTGAGAAACAAGGTTCGTATCCTTGTCTCTGCAATGTTGTTTATTAAGAGCCTTGGATAAAACATTTTTGTAAAGTATTAAAGCTAGTGTTGAGCTCTTACGCGACAGTGTGAAGGTGAGCGTTTGTAATTAAGTTTCTCGCTCAAACGTGCGCACTGTCACGAGGGTATTTAGCCCTTTAATTTGCTTTAGCAGGATGGTTTATGTAAAGTAGATAAAGTTCTACATACCCTCCTTTACTTCTTGGAAGCTAATCAATCAAACAGGTTTTGGGAGCTCTCCTAAAACGGAGTTAGGTTTTAGTTTTTTTTGTTCAGAGCTTTGCAGTATCTAGGGCTCCTCCTCCTAGTGCAACATTCTCTATGTGCTGGCCGGCTAAATCCTCCCCTTTTTTATGCTGATAGCTGGAAGGGTGGTCCTCCTCTAAGACTATTATAAACTTATAAAAGATCTGTGGAGACTTTATGAATAACCTGTAAGATATAAGTTTTCATTAAACTTTAAATCATATTATTTTGTGTGAATAAATAAGATTAATGTTTCCTTTAAATTTCATAGTTCAAAAGGGTATTATTGAAGGCAGAGTTATTGTGTCACATGATTGAAAATACTATAAAAAAGTGATGGTCTAGAGAAGTCAGTAAGTATGGACAAGGGTGTGGACCTAACAACACCCTGAACTGAGTTAGCTATTTCTAGCTCTTGATTTGAACCTATGAATTGGTTATTCTTATTTGCTTTTGTTTTGTCACTTACAAGTCCGCTGTTTCAAATAAGCGTTCATTTTTTTTGCTGCTAATCTTGTCTGAGTGACTTATCTATCCCACACCAGTTCACAAACCTGATATCATGCTTCTGGTATGGCCTCCAAAATGGCACACAATACTCCAAGTGTGGCCTTACTAGTGACCTATATAGAGGCAAGATCTCCTCTCTTTGCCTGGAGGAAAACCCCCTCGCTATGCACCCCAGCATTTTGTTCGCTTTTGCAGCCTCTCTCCTGCACTGGGCAATGTTATGCATGGTACCTGTTACCATTACCCCATGTCCTTCTCCTCCTCAATGATCTCCAGCTTAACCCCTCCCAACCAGTATTCTCTTCTTGGATTCTTCATCCCAAAGTGCATAACCTTACACTTCTTTGCATTGAACCCCAGCTGCCACCTCTCTGACCAGTCCTCTAGCTTGCTTAGGTCCCCCTGCAGCTGCTTCCATCCCTCCACTCCATCCACCACTAATCCCATTTTGGTGTCGTCTGCAAACAGACTTACCTTGCTCACCACTCCGTGTGCAATCTCTGATATGTACAGCCTAAATAATACCGGTCCTAGCACAGAGTCCTGTGGTACCCCGCTCATCACCAGCCTTGGAGTAGAGCGCTTCCCTTTCACTACCACCCGTTGTAGCCTCCCACTCAGCCAGCTTGTAATCCAGTTTGTCATTTTTGGCCCTACCCCTGCACCAATTAGCTTCCCCCACAAGTCCCCCATGAGGCACTGAATTGAAGGCCTTGCTGAAGTCCAAGTAAAGAACATCCACCACATGACCCTTATCCAGCTTACCTGTCACCCAGTCATAATATTGTATCAGGCTGGATTGAAAAGACTTCCCCAAAATGAACCCATGCTGCCTCATATCCTGGAGGCCGTTGTCCTCCAGGTACGACACCAGTCTTTCCTTTAGTATCGTTTCCATGAGTTTGCACACTATGGAGGTGAAACTTACTGGGCAATAATTACCCAGTTCATCCCTTGGTCTGCTCTTGTGTAATGGCACTACATGTGCCTTCCTCCAGTCTAGTGACACACATCCTTACTCCAGGATGAGGTGCTATACAGATCCGTCACTGGCTCTGCCAATACCTCCACTATCTCCCTGTGCTCTCTGGGATGGATACCATTTAGCCCTGATGTCTTGTCTGCCCTCAGTCCCTCTAGGACTCTGCCTCCCTCAGTTCTTCCATCTGTCGCCTCCTCTCCCCCCATCCCCACCCTCCCAGCCCGTGGTGGTAGCGGTCCCCCTTTTCATTCGTGAACACTGAGCAAAAGTATTCATTCGGTGCTTCCGCCTGTTTCTCCCCCTTTTCTGTCCAATCCCCACCCTTTTTTATCCTCACTATTGTCTCCTTGCACTTCCTTTTCTCCCTGATGTATCTGAAAAAGTCTTTCTCCCCGCATTAATTCCCTGTGCTAATCTCAGCTCCCTCTGAACCTTGACTGCTCTCACTTTTCTGGTCACCTCCCTGGACCATCTTGCATACTTCTCTCTGTCCCCTTCATTTTCTGTTCTCCTATACCTTCAGTGCGCCTCTCATTTTGCCCTCGCCACCTCCACTACCTCGCTGTTTATCCAGCATGGTTTCCTTGCTCTGCTCCTCTTACTCTGTATCTTGGTGCAGGCTGCCATTTCCCGTGTAATCCCATGTCTAATAATATCCCATTTCTGCTCCACGTCCATCTCCTGCCTTATGCCCTCCAGTTTCCTTTCAGTACTTCCCGCATCCTCCCAAAGTCTTCCCCCCTGAAGTTTACTACCCGGGTTAATGATTTCTCTGGCTCCCTGCACATGGTAATATTAAACTACACCGTTGATGATCACTGTCAGCTAGTGGGTCTTCCACCCTTATTTCACTTCTTGCCTCTCCATTCGACAATACCAGATCTAAAGTGTTTTTTAGCCTAGTAGGTACACTGACCAACTGTGTCAGGAGACCCTTCTGGATCACATCCAGGAGCACTTGCTCCCTAGCACTGGAGGTGACCAGAATGCTCCAGTCAACCCCCAGCAAGTTGCAAGGATGCTGGGGTGTATAGGAAGGGGTTTTGATAATGAAGTGAGGTAGTGAGGTGATACTGACCCTACACAGATCCCTGATGAGGTACCATCTGGAATACTGTGCTCAGTTCCAGAGTCTGCACCTGATGAAGGACATAGACAGTCTGGAGTTAGTGCATGGGACAGAAGATTATTCAGGGCCTGCAAGGCAGATAATATGAGGAACGGCTGGTAGCCCTAAATATGTGCTGGCAGGAGGTCAGGCACAAGAGGGGGACAAGATAGACACGAGGACATTTCTGAGGAGTATATACAGGGTGAATTGCAAGGATGTGTTTATAAGCAATAGAGAAGTGGTCAATAGGAGGCATAACTGGAGGATAGTGGAGGGCAGGTTCGAGAGACATGAGGAAGTTTTACTTCATGAAAAGGGTTGTGAAACCATGGTTAAGGTAGTGGGAGCAGCTACTCTGACTGGGTTTAAACATGGCTAGGACAGGCCATGGGGGTACATAGTCTTTAGGGGTGGAAACACTGGATTGAGAGTTGAGGGAGTGTGGTGAAAAGGATACAACCCACCAATACAGTAGGTTGATAGGTTGACATAATGTAGTATGGGCAGACTTGATGGACACTTGCTCTTCTTCTGTCATCAGGCTATGTTTCTGTGTTATGAACCATCATCCATAAATTTACAGTTACTACCAACAGTTGGTAAAAATGCATTTTTTTCTTGGAAGAGTGTTTTGTAACATTTATCTAGCTCTGATTATAAATAACACTTGTATTGCCTTCTGTTTTTGATGTACAGGCTACAACATCCCATTGGAGCAGTTGTTATTGCTGTTTGAGAGGGATGAGGAGCTCCCATTAGTTAATGTGAAAGGAGAAGAGACTGCACAGAAGAAGGATCATCTTGAATTCACGCCCACCAGTAAGTAGAGTAGATGGCTCGATATTATTCTTATATGGAATTTTTCAACTATAGTTGAGATGGAATTGGGAAGAAACTTTAGCAGGAGTTGGAAGAGCAAAAAGTTTGGGATTACAAGTAGGCAATAATGTCAGAAAACTTGGAAGGAGTACAGCCAAGGAGTATTGAAAAAATAAGCTTTTCAGTGTTACAGTGGCTATGGGATGGGATTGAGAACTGGTGGTCATAATCTCAGATTCAATGCCAAGAAGTTCAAGGTAATGCACTTAGGGAGATGGAACCCATACACTGAATACTGGACAAGAGGGGTTAGGCTGACCCCTTCAACAGAGGAGAGGGATCTGGGGGTCATCATCAGTGACTCCCCCAAGCAAATGAGTCACTGTAACAAAGCATATAGCAAGGTGTCAAGGATGCTGGGGTATGTAGGAAAGGGTTTTGATAATAGGAGTGAGGTGATACTGCCCGTACACAGATCCCTGCTGAGGCATCATCTGGAATATTGTGTTCTGTTTCGGAGTCTGCACCTGAGGAAGGACATAGACAGTCTGGAGGTAATGCATAGGGAAGAAGATGATTCAGGGTCAGCAAGGCAGATCCTATGAGGAGTGGTTGGTGGCCCTAAATATGTACTCTCTGGAGGCCAGACACGAGAGGGGGACATTATAGAAAGAAGTAAGTTTCTCAGGCATATACACAGAGTGAATAGCAAGGATCTGTTTATAAGGAATAGAGAAGCAGTCACTAGGGGACATGACTGTAGGATGGTGGTGAGCAAGTTCAAGAGAGACTTGAGAAAGTTTTACTTTACAGAAAGGGTGATGGAACCATGGTTGAGGTAGTGGGGCAGCTACCCTAAATGGGTTTAAACATGGCTGAGCCAGGCCATGGGATTCATATTCCTTAGTGGTGGAAACACGGGATTGAGAATTAAGGGAGTATGGCAAAAAGGATATAACCCACCAGTGCAGTAGGTTGATAGGGTGAGATAGTGTAGTATGGGCAGATTTGATGGACTCCGTCTCCTTCTACTACCAGACCCTACATTTCTGTGGTATGAAACATCCGTAAATTTACAATTACTACCAACAATAGGTAACAAACTCTACCAAGAGCCAATACGGCTGCAAAATAATTATATATTGTGGACAGTGAGAAAATGTGTAAACTAGCAATTTTTGCACTAACCACTGAGCTACCTAACTGCACTTTCTAATTGTTGTAACACACACACACACACACACTAATACATATACACATATATGCATATATATATTCCAGTGTAACATAGCAATGCACTGTCAACACAGGTTTTTACAGATTAAAAAGACATTGAGGGTCCATTCTCTTCTTTTCAGGCTCTGAGGTACGTCGGAGGGTGAGGGGGTTGCCATTAGACATCTCATTCAAATCAGCAATGACATTCATAAGTCTGAAACTGATCCAGATAGGGGAATGTAGACTAGCAATTTTTGTACAAACTACTGAGCCACTTAACTGCACTTTCTAATTGCTGTGAAACACACACACGGACTAATACATATACACATATATGCATATATATTCCAGTATAACATAGAAGTGCACTGTCTACACACACACAGCATTGCCATACACACACAGTAACACATACACACTGCCTTATATGGCATTTATTTACTTATACATTTAGCCCTAACATTTACTGTATTTAGGATAAGCACTGTGTTTTGCACGAACTCATTGTGCTAATCTACGGCATGACTGGGTAACTAAGGTAGAGGACCAGGGAGGTGCAGTGAATGTGGCCTATCTGGACTTCAGAAAGGCCTTTGACACCATCTCCATAGAAGGCTGATTAACAAACTGTGCAGCCTAGGGGTGGATCCTAAAATAGTTCTGTGGGTAAAGTGCTGGCTGAATGGCAAGAGGTGGAGGGTTGTGGTAAACAGAGAGTACTCTGGAGAGGGAGAGGTGACAAGCAGAGTGCCGCAGGGGCCAGTGATGGGGCCAGTCCTCTTCAGTGTTTTTATTGGGGATATTGCAGAGGGATTGAAAGGGAAGGTATGCCTCTTCATAGACGATGCAATAGCGTGGACATGCCAGGGGTGTTGAAAGAATGAGAGAAGACCTTAAAAACCTGGAGAAATGATCTAAAGAATGGCAGCTGGAATTTGGTGCAAAGAAGGGTGGGATCATGCACATAAGGCACAAGAACCCAGGGGCAAAATATGAACTAGGTGGGCCGGTACTGACAGTTACGAAGCAGGAAAGGGACCTGGAAGTTATCATCTTGGAGGACCTAAGAGAAACTAAGCAGTGTGATAAGACAGCTGGAAAGGCTAGTCAGATGCTTGGATGTATAGGGAGGGGTATCAGGAGAATAAAGAGGGAGGTCATCTTGCCCCTGTATAAGACACTCATGAGACTGCACCTGGAAACTGCGTCCAGTTCTGGAGGTCCCATCTGAGAAAGAACATGGGGTGGAGACGATGCAGTGGAGAGCAACTAAAATGGTGCCAGGCCTGTGGGATAAGACCTATGAGGAAAGACTAGCCAAGCCTATATTTAAAATATTTATTTCATCTGAGTAAGCATTTAACCCATTTTAAATATTGAATTTTTACAGGATGTGCCAGTTGAGATTCAATGTCATTTACAGTGTGATCATGCTTTTACTAATTTTTTCTAATATATTTGCACAACACATATCTACTAAGAGGCAGTTTCAGTGTGGTCTTCCTTTTACACATTTTTACTATATGTTTTCCTAGAATATGCCTGCTGATTGCTATATATTTAGCCTGGATAATTAACAGAAGATGTGACGTCTTATTTTCAGTGGGGTTCTACATCTACACATTATTATGCTGCATTGTGTAAGGTCAGAACACACTGAAAACCATATTTTACATCTGGACTAGGCTACCCTGGATAAATGTATTGTAAAAAAGGATAAAATCATGACCCCACTGAAAATAAGATATTGCATCTAATCTGGGATGTCCTGAGTACTGTAAATACAGTGCAAAAAATGAGTAAAATAAAGATCCCTATCAGAATGAGATGTAGCATCTCCCCTGTACACTATCCAAGATACAAAATATAGGATAGGAAATATTTAAAGGACATCTATAAATCTTACTTTAAGAGGGTTTCTTCAGTAGGTCATCACATATAGGACTAGTGCCACCTGGCGTCTGGCCGCACTGCAGACTTTTTCTAGCAATACCTGATTGGGGACCGCCCACCCGACATCACGTGATTGACATTAGCGTGACGCTATATAGTGGATGGTTCCCATGCCTGCCCTCCAGTTCTTTCCCGCTGTCACCTCATGTCAGTCGCATTGCAGACTTCCCAAGCGATCGCCGTTGAAAGTACTTTTTTTCTTGTCGGTTTTCACTTCACCGAAGAAGTGTTCCACCTGTGGCACCAAAGAAGAAATGTTCCACCTGTGGCACACAAATTCCACACAAAGACATCCACGTGAAGTGTGTGATCTGCTTAGGCCCAGACCACCCAGTTTCCTCTTGCCCGGACTGCCAGCTTTTTAACCAGGCCACAAGTAAAAGGAGGCAGCAGGCTTTGGAGGCCCATCTTTTGAAGACCCAGCTGGCGTCTTTAGAAAAGTAGATAGAGTGGATCTGATCTTCTTCTTCATCTCCTTCCAAAAAAGAACATAGGAAAGAGAAACACAGGGAGGGGGAGTGCTCTGCAGAGGTGTCCCAGCCCGAGGCCTCTTGGCCCTCGACCAGTAAGGCTCCTTCCCAGCCGCAGCCTAAGGCCAAGCCAGTGTCGGAAGGTAAGTCAGACAAGTCCTCCTCTGTGGGTAAGTTGGCCGCTGGCTCCTCTGATGGCAGCACCGCGCCAGCCATTAAGTCGACCTCCAGCTCCTCCGGGGATCGCCCGGCCGCTGGTAAGACAGCTCCCCAGGCCGCTACCTCACGCCATGACAGTGCGGAACCCCTGGACATTGTTCACTCCTCTGGGTCCGTTCCACACTCCCCTGACGGGGTCACAGGGATGGAGGCTCCTCCACAGCCATCTGGCCCTACTCCGGAGGCCCCTGCTATCCCTTCTGGGGGGATCACTCCCGACCCTACGCCTGTCCCGGTCGAGATCCTTCTGCCAGATCCAGCGACAGTCCCTCCAATGCCAGACCCCCCTACGATGGTCTCTGAGCCTGGGCCCAGTCATCTGCCCCAGCTTTCGACTCCGGTGCCAGACACGGTCCCTCCATCGGAACCCCTTTGTCCGGCTCCGATGCTAACCCCTCCGACACCAGACCCTGTTCCAGCACCGGATCGGGTGGTGCTGGTCCCGACAATGGTGGTCCTGACGCCGGCTCCCCTGCCGCCGATTTTTATGACAGAGGGCCCTGCGCGGGTTCCCCCCTCCGTCAGATCTTCTGACACTGGGCTTTTATTCAAGACCCCGAACTGTCCTGCATTACCCCTCTAAGTATCCTGGGGGCCATCTCCCGGCTGGTCCTCCTCCAAATTGGAGTGGCACAGGGCATTATTTCCCGGGTTACAGCCAGTACCCGGGTTATGGCTACTCAGGTTACCAGGGGTATCACTACCCTCCTCCCCTCCTCAACCTCAACCTCAGCCTCCTCCACAGGCTCCGGTCCAACCGGATTTCAAGACTCTTATTCAGTCTTGGTGGCAGGGGGCGTGCTTGGAGCTGGTATCTGACCTGGAGAGCAGACTCCCACCTCCGCGCTTTCCTAGGTCTCCATCCCCGAGGAGCTCGTCCCCCTCTATGGTTCACATTCTGGGGACGTCTTGCAAGGATAGCACTCTTCCCAATCTTGGAGACCATCTAGACATGGGGGACGATGATGATGATGATGGCGATGAGTCACCGGAGGAGCCCTCGGATCACTAGTCTTTGGTCCCTAAGGACAAGGTTTCCCCCAAATCCCCTCCAGAGGACCCTGCCTTTTCGGACCTCCTGAGGTCCATGCAGAACTACTGCGAGTGGGAGTCGGAGGAACAGGATCCAATGCGGCAGAGAGTTGCTGGACACCTGGACCTGGAGTCTCTGTCCCCGATTCCTGATCCCCCATGGATAGGACCTCACCAGGACCTCACCTCTATGGTCTGGCAGATGCCTCATTCCACCCCAGCTGTCCCCATGAGTGCGGACAGGGTTTACTGGGCGCCCAAGGATGCTCTGTTTCTTAACACTCATCCGAAGGTGACCGTCATGATTTCAGCTGCTCATGATCGCTCATCAGCACCCAAGCACATGAGCACCTCTCTTCAAGACAAGGAGTCGAGGCAGATGGACCAGTTCGGTAAGAAGGTATATTCTTCGGCCACATGTGTGCTTCGGTCCCTTAATTATGTGGCCCACATGGTGTCGCACCAAAATGCTACCTTGGCCAGGCTCGAGGCCCGAGTGCAATCTATGGAACCTTCAGATCTCAAGGAGGAGCTTGCCAAGGAACTCTGCCTGTCTCATTTTCCTTGCAGGCATGCATTGCGAGCTACTTACGACTCTGTCGGTTCAGTAGCCCGTGCCTCGGCGACTGCCGTTTTTTTGAGATGACAGGCCTGGCTTCGCATCTCTGGCCTAGCAAATGAGGTCCAGTCTGTGATTCAGGATGCCTCCTTTTGGGGCTCGATGCTCTTTGGCAGTGACACCAAAGACATCATCACCGATCTCCGGGATAAAGGTCAGGCCCTGAGATCAGTGCAGTCCATGTACCAATTGGGTGCCCAACAACAGCAGCAGCCCTTTCAGAAAATGACCTGGAGGCACAGGAAGCAAGCCCCGGCCCGTCGTCAGGGAAAGCGCAAGTCCACAGGTTCTGCCACCCCTTTCTGCCTCCAAGAATCAGAGACATTCAGGGGGGACACCCCCGACCGTCCTGCTACCTCCTGACTCCCTCGCCCCACCCCTCCTCAGCCTCAGTGCAAGGAGTAGTTGGGGGGAGCTTCGCCCACCACGTACAGGAGTGGCATGGCATTATCACCGATGCATGGGTCCTGCAGTTGGTGTCCGCTGGACACACAGTAGAGTTTCTGGAGATTCCACCAGACTCTCTGCCAATCCGGTCATCCTACTCTGGAGACCAGGCTCTTCTCGTCAGAGAAGAACTCAACTCTGTCTTGCTCAAGGAGGCTATAGACACTGTTCCCCTCCGGCAAAGGGGAAGGGTGTTCTATTCCCACTTATTCCTGATTCCAAAAAAATCAGGTGACATGAGACCCATTCTTGACCTGAGCAGTCTCACCCTGTTCATCGAGTACAAAACATTCAGAATGCTGACCCTCTAAAGCTTTCTCCCTCTCCTGCTGGAGAACCAGTGGCTTTGTGCTCTGGATATGCAGGATGCTTACCTGCACATTCCAATTTTCCCCAGCCACCGCCAGTTCCTGCAGTTTTGTTTTCAGGGGGAGCATTTCCAGTTCCGGGCCCTCCCCTTTGATCTGTCTTTGGGACCTCGGGTTTTTACCAAGTACCTTGTGGTGGTGGCGGCCTTTCTGCATCGCCAGGGCATAGCAGTTTTCCCTTACCTGGACGACTGGCGGATTTCAGCCCCCTCCAGGGATGCTCTTTCCGGAGCTCTGCATTTCATTCTGGATCTGTTCTCCAAGTTGGGGATCACTGTCAATTTTCCCCAAGTCATCTCTTACCCTGAATCAGATACTTCAGTTCATTGGGGCAGTCTTGTACACGGTCCAGAGCAGGGCCTTCCTTCCTCCCTCCGGACAGGGTGGAAACTCTGGTCTGTCAAGCTTCAGTGGTGGCCTCATCCAGGACCATTCCAGCAAGGGAGGTCCTGCGCCTTCTCAGCCTGATGGTGGCCTCCATCACTACCGTTCCCCTGGTGAGCCTCCACATGAGAATCACTTGGTGGTCCTTGCGGGTTCAATGGGATCAACTCCTGGATGATCTGGATATCCGGTTTTGGTATCTTCGGTAGTCCAGAAAGACTTGCTGTGGTGGAGGGATCTCTGCAACCTTTCCTTTGGCCTCCCATTCAGAAGCCCTGTCCCCATGGCATCTCTGACTACAGATGCGTCGAATATGGGCTGGGGGGCACATCTGGGGGAACAGCAAGCACAGGGACTTTGGTCCAGCTCGTAGGCGTTGTTGCACATCCACGTCCTGGAGATGAGTGGTCTTGTACGTGCTTCAGGCATTCCAGACCGTTCTCCCCAAGGGTTCACTGCTTATCCAGATGGACAACATATCAGTAGTCTGGTATCTCAACAAACAAGGAAGAACTCGCTCGTACCCTCTCTGCAGGGAAGTGATGAGAGTGTGGAACTGGGCAGTCCAGCACAATCTGTCCTTAGTGGCAATGCACGTTCCAGGCATCCTAAATGTCTTGGCGGACAGTCTCAGCAGATCTCGAACCCTCAGTCATGAATGGGAACTAAGTCAGGAAGTGGCAGAGTCTCTCTTCCTAAGGTGGGGGCATCCAGATCTTGACCTTTTCGCATCCCCATTCAACGCAAAACTTCACAGTTATTGCTTGCTCGTTCCAAGGCATGGTGCTTTCTGGCACAACACGTTGTCTCTCTTGGACAGGGAAATTTTTGTACACCTTCCCTCCATTTCCCATTCTCCAGAGGGTTCTCCTCAAGCTTCAGGTAGAGAAGGCAGGGATGATCCTCATCGCCCCCCTCTGGCCGAGACAGATTTGGTTCCTGCTTCTGCAGCAGTTAGCAGAGGAACCTCTGGTTCCACTTCCTGTGACTCAAGACCTCTTGACACAGAATCAAGGCTGGCTCATCCATCCAGGGCTCAGGACCCTGCATCTTCATGTAGCCCCTCCAGTTTGCATACTGTTTTTTTTTTTTTTTTTTTTGAGGGGGCTGAGCCATGTGCTGAAATCTCTGACTAAAACCCCCTTCAAGACTTGCTTTTTCACGTAACCTGAAGTAGAAGTCTTAAAAAACTTCATTCCTTGTTGCTATTAGATTGGCCAGAAAATATCTGAACTACCGGCCTTGGTTGTTCAACCACGTTTTCTGGAGTTTCACAGAGAATGGTTGGCATTACATATATACCCCACTTCTTGGATGTCCTCAGCACCCTTTGGTACTATCGGGACCTTACAAAGGACAGTGCCTATTCCTCTCAGCTGTTTGTTTCCTTTGGCTCTGGAACCGGGGAGGAGACCAGTTTCCAAAACAAAGTATTTCCCAATGGATCTCGTGCACTGAGTTCTGCTATAGGCTGGTGGGCAGGACTTGTCGGGTACCATCACTGGACCTGCCACTTGGGGCATGGCATCCTTGATGATCTGCTTCCAGTCAGTTTCAGCAGCTGATATTGGAAGGCCTGCTACCTGGCACATGAGCTATACTTTTACCAAGCAATAAAGTTTGGAACTGATCTCCTGTAGGAGGGCAAATTTTGACCTTGGTGTCTTACAAGACTTGCTGTCCTAATGGGCCAGTCTGCTGTTTTACCAATCACCTTGTTGGGGTTGGTACTGCTTTGTAATTTTCCAATCTTTTATGGCTCAATGGAGACTCTCTCAAAGAAGATGGGATCATTATGTACCAGTTATAATAGATCTTAGTGAGGATTTCCATAGAGCTATAGCTTTCCTGCCCACCATCCTCCTGACATGGTGGACCTTTCTCTTCAGCTTCTTAGTATGACAGTGTATAGTTAGTCTACTACCATTATCCCACACTGCCACTTGCTGTGTGCTGGGCAGTGTTTGCTGCATTCCTCCTGCCTCTCTGTGCATGATGGTGGATGTTTAAAAAAAAAAAAAGCCTCAGGAACCCAGGATCCCATAAATAATCACAAATGATCTTTGTAGAGGAGAAGTCTGTCCGTATCCTGAAAATATCCACAAAAGTCAAAAAAGCAGGACAATCTTACTCACCAGTCTTTTATTGTAATATATTACTAGTGCCAATATACATATAATTTTCTTTCAACATTTTGTAACAAGGGATGTTCTTCGAAGATACCTTTTCCATCAGGCCACACCTATGGAACGTATAGCTGCCAGGCACTAGGACCACACTGAAAGTTTTGCAAACAGTCAGCTAGGGGCTGCCCACAGTGACATCAGACATCATCGTGTACATTTAATTTATTTATTTAGTTTTTGTTGACCAGGTAAGTGCACTAGACAAATCCTGCCTATTTTCAGGCACGACCCGGGGAAGGGGGATACAGATGAATGCCAACTAACCTTGAACCAGATTAAGCTGTTGGTGGTATTCTTAGTGAATGAGGAAAATTTGGCCAGGACACCGGGGAAATTCCCCTACTCTGTAGGCGGGTGGCGCTGTCCGTCTGTCTGCAGAGATGGAGGACCTCAGTCGGAAGGAGGTGGTGGAGGAGGAGGAAGGATCAGGCTCTGGAGCTCCAGAGCCTTTGGGCGCTTTTACAGCTATGGAGAAGGAATCAGCATGTCCTGACAGCCAAAAAAGTTCTTCACAAATAGAAGAACAGGATATGTTCCTGGATACGTCTGAATCAGAAAATGAAGGAGAGACTTTATTGCAAGAAGAAATGGAGATAAAGAAAAAGCAGGTTTTGGACTTAATACAGGTGGCCAAAAGAGATTACGGTCTCTATCAAAAACGTCTAGACGAAGAGAAGAAAAGGAAACGCTCAATTGCCAGCCCTTATCTGCAGGTAACAAAAGGCCACCCATTAATTCATTATCCGGAACGCAGTCCGCCTTCCTGGCTGAGTGTGCAAGTAAGGAGGTCTTTTATGATGGAAAGCTTCCCCCAATTACAGGAGAAGATGGTATGCAGTCAAAAGATGAGGTTCTCATTAAAGCAGGTTGGATCTGGCAAAAAGACATTTGGGTCCCCGATCCAAATTTTTCGGGTTCTGGAGTCCATCAGGATTTAGCACAGGATGTATCTTGCTCAGCAAATTCCGACTTTCAGCCAGAACTGACAAAATCCCAGAACTGTGGGAGTACGCATCTGTCAGCTGAGGGAGAGGCTGATATGAACAAAACTACGCCAGACGCTGTGGCAGACAGTCAAAGAAAAGGAAGGCCGCTTTCAGCAGCAGGGACACAAATTCAAAGTATGGACAATGATATTAATGACAGTGAGGACTTTAGTTCACAAAGAAAGAAGGATAGTGCCTCCCCAAGGAATACAGACACAGGGAAGAAGAAATCCTTTGCTAGGCTATTTCGATGTCCTGCACAAGAAGCGAGACGAAGATTTCTGGTTAGACTACGCTACAAGGGGTTAGCCCCGATTGTCCCGGACAGACTATGGGTGGAGAAAACCCTTTTACTTGACAGTTTAGGGTTTATACCCTCAGATGTTTATGCCTTTATTCATTCACCAGGAAACTCACAATATGATATAAGCGTTTGTTCTATGTATCTACTAGATAGATTTTGGAAATGGTATTATGAGGTAAAAGATCAAGATATATGGAAGGATTTTTTGGCAATTCCTTTTACTAAACCTATGAATAAAACAGTAACTATTCTTTTTCGTAATGAAGGAGTCAATGTAGCGAACACAATGTATTGGCTTGAACAACATTGCAGAATAATGGATAATCCCAAACCTATAATTGATGATAATGGTTTTTGGACGGGTGGTTGGACTTTTAGAATACAACTGTCCCATAATGATTCTGGGATACAACATTTACCCAGTTCCTTCTTCTTAGGAAGGGATAGGGGAATAATTTTTTACCCTGATCAGCCTAAAAGCTGCTACAAGTGTGGGTCATTGGATCATTTAAACACAGATTGTGACAAAGTTAAATGTTTTTCTTGTGGAGTTCTTGGGCATGTGGCAAATGAGTGTGAAGCCCCCCCCCGTGTGTAATCTTTGTGGGGATTCTGAGCATGTTTTTGAGGATTGCCCATGGAGCACGAATGATTTGGATGAGGCATCTGATCAGGCGCATTTTTTGTATAAAGCTAAGAACCCCCCCTATGAATCCAAGTACGGGAAACCAGTAGTCTGAGAGACGCAGGGGGAGGGGGGCTGCGAGGGAGCTAAACAGGGTTTTTATCCCCTCTCGGATCAATTTTCAGGTTAGTTCAGAGAATTTTGATTCTGCAAGAACAAGTGCTGAGCAATATCAGGGTATGGAGAAAGACACTCCTTTTGTTACCCCACAGGGATCTCCAACCAGGCCTCAGACAAATTTATTTGGTGGTCTTATAGATAGTGTGCAGGTGACTAATCAGGCTGTGGAAAACCCCCTAGGTTTTTTAGATAATTCAAAAACTTTAAGGCAAGAAGAGCCATTTGTGTTAGCAAAGACAAAAGGGAGTATTAAAGGCATAAGCAATGTTTCTAATCCACCCTCAGTATCACTTTCAAACAGGTTTTCTCCTCTTTCTTCTTGGAGCGAACAGATGGAACTGGCTTATCCCATAGATTTAGAGGGGGGTCGAAGATGTGTCTGCACAGCCACAGGAGAAAGATAGAGAGGTAGTTTTGTCTGTTAAAGGGAGTAGTGTACCTTTTTCCTCAAAGCGGGTTACAAGGTCAAGTGGAAAACCGATAAAAAAAAACCTCCCTAAATGTTGACCTTCTCTATAGCAAGCTTAAATGTAAATAGCATTAAGAATAGGAAACGACGATTCACTATGTTCAGTATTTTACATTCATTAAGTTATGACATTTTGTTTTTACAAGATGTAAGATTACAGACTATAGTGGAGATCCAGCAGTTCACTAAGGATTGGGGATGGGGGTTTTCTATTTGGTCATCGGGAATAGATCCCTGTAGTGGGGTGGGTTTTTGTTTTCGAACCACTGATGTATTAATAATTAGATCAGTAGAAATAGAGCCGGGCAGGGCTTTTATGCTAGATATTGAATTTCAAGGTATTCCCTTACGCTTAATAAATATCTATAACCCCCAAGTAAAATCATCCCGTATCGATTTACTAAAAAGATACAGTCTTATTTATACACCAAGTACCACTTAATTTTTGGGGTGATTTTAATATTAATTTTAAGGAGAAAAGAAGGCGTAAGCAGTACTGTGATAAGAATTTTTAAAACAACTGGTTTCCCAGGCTGCTTTAAAGAATGCCTTTGCAGACACTCCGTTGTTAAAGAAGTCTACCTTTTATAAAGGTACCCTTTCTTCCTGTATAGATTTCCTTTTTGTTAACCAGTCTTTTCAAGTTATTTCTCCTGAGTTGATTCCTATTGAGATTTCAGACCATTGGCTACTAGGGATTCGGTTTGAGTTCCCTCCAAAACGCATAGCTGGGAAAGGAGTGTGGAGGTTAAACGTTTCCCTTTTGTCTGATGTAAATATTTTTCAGGAATTACAGGAGGTAATTCAAGATAAAGTAACTACCTTGGACCTTTATGAGAATATAGGCCTTTGGTGGTCTGATTTGAAGATATGTTTAACTTGTTTTTTTAAAATGGTGGGTTCGCATAGAGTAAAATCAAATAAGGATACATATCTAAACTATAGGTGTGAGTTGAGGACATTATTGTCTAGGCAAAGTTTGGAGGGAATTGATTTAAGGGATCGTATATCTATTGTACGACATAAAATGGAAGATTACCAGTATTCTAGAATGAAGTCCATACAAAAGGAACAAATGTTTGGTACCCAGGGTAAATCAGAACAGATCAACCCTTTTTTAGCCAGCAAGATAAGGACAAATAAAAGGGTTTTTACGGGTCTAGTGGATTCTTTTGGGGTAGAACACTGTGATAACAAAGGTATTATGGGTGTAGTTGAAGATTACATTAAAGATAAGTTTGGGACCTTGCAAAGATTTGACCCACTAGCTAATACATTCTTACAGATGGCATCACTTCCACAGACTACAGGCTTTCAGAATTCTCATTTGGTTTGTCCCTTTACATCTCAAGAAATGGATAAAGTAATAATCTCATTACATGATAATGTTGCTTCCGGTTCTGATGGGCTATCAAGTGAATTATATAAAGTATTATGGTCTGTAATTCCAGTTATTTTCCTGCGCATTTATAATTTTTTCTTGGAGGAAAATACTTTGCCTACCCAGATGTATGAGGGGCTGTTAATATTTTTACATAAAGTTGGAGATAGTAAGGATTTAAACAATTGGAGGCCTTTGACCTTGTTAAATGTTGACTTTAAGATATTTGCAAAGTTACTAGGGAACAGACTAGCTGAGATAATGCCTTCATTGATAAGCCCGATGCAATTCTGCGCTGTTCCAGGGAGAAACATTTCTGATGCCTTATTAATGATAAGGAGATTATTAATATCTCAACAGCAGATAACATTTCAGTCGGTGATTCAGGGTATTTAGACAGTTGGATCAAGCCAAAGGCGTTGATACAGTCTCACACTTTTTCTTGTGGGATTCTTTGTTAGCCTTTGGCTTGCCTACGGAATTCATTAGTTGGATAAAGCTATGTTACGCATTGGCGTATGTAGTTCCTTATGAGAATGGATGGAAAGGTAGCTCTCATTTAATATATACAGGGTTGCGACAGGGATGTCCTTTGAGTCCCTTGTTGTATGTGTTTGTTTTAGGCCCTTTATTGCGGATTTTGAATAATTCCCCACTGATAAGGGGTATAAATCGTCCTTTAGTTTCCAAATGCAAAGTGGTAGCATACGCTGATGATGTGTTTGATGTTAAATAATGAACATTCATTTTGCTTAGCAAAGGATCTCATCCAGAAGGTGGGGAAAACAACAGGGGCTACTTTAAATCTTACAAAAATGAAAATTTAGGGTTTGAGCAGGTTTACCGACACTCCTCAGCTTTTTGGAGGGTTTCCGGTGGTGCAACAGCCTTGTAAGATCTTGGGAATTTACTGGGGCGGAGTAGACATGTCCCTTTTTAACTGGGAGCATGCATTAGAGATAGCAAAAGGGAAGGTGGAGGTGTGGAATCGTTGGAAAGTAGCAAAAAAGGAAAGAGTGTATTATGTAAAAACTTTTTTGATTCCGATATTTCTGTATTTAAAAAACAATTAGAGGCGTAGGTTTTGAGGGTCTTTTTCACTTGTATTTGGGGAAGTAGATTAAATCCAGTCAGAAGGAACATACTGTATAAGACCATTAAAGAAGGGGGCTTGGATATGATTAATCCAATCGTATTTTATTTTTACAATTTTTTTTTCCATAAATATGCTTCCTCTCCTTAAGCAAGAGTCGAAATGGTGGATAGTGCTCAGCTTATCAAAAGTTAAAAGTGTTTTAGGTGACTGGAGGAATGCCATTTTTTTACATAAAAATAAAAGAAACCCCAGATTATTAGATATATGGGAATCTGTCTTTGGCAAAATTAAATTATGGAATATTAGTTATATGAATGCACTACAAACATCAAGGAAAGATTTATATATGGATATAATGAACACGTTCTTTACAGATTGCCCTTTTGCAGAATTTTCAGTGTTTCAACAAAAACAGATTTCTAGTTATATTACTAACAATAGGATCCCAGCCCATATGTGTGATACAGTTTGGTTAGCAATTCATAATAAAATAAATGTGAAGAGCAATCAGAAACATAAGGCTTTACAGGAGCGTTTTTGCCCAAGGATAGATTGTATGGGAAAGTTAGAAACCATGAATCATTTGTATTTTCAGTGCCCATATGCGGTAAGGTTTTGGGATGCTCTAAAAAATAGATGGTTGAACTGTATGAGTTGGTTAACACTTCCCCCTTCACCGGATCTATTATATTACGGTATTCACCCAGTGTGTAATGTATGAATTTGTTCCAGTACATTACAAGTCATTCATGTGTACTTTCTATATTGGCTTTGGCTCAGCAGATGTCGTTTAGTTTTGCAACAACAAAATATATCTGAAATTAACCTGGTACACATGATTGTGACTGATTTACAATTCTTAAAATGTGAAGAATGTAAATGCTTTTCTTCACAGCAATGGAAAGAGAAGTGGAATGAATTTGATATTTTTTAAATTTTAGATTTAATGAGTGATTATTGGGAGTAAGGCTTTTTCCTTTTATTACATAAATCAGTTTAGTTTCAAGAGAAACCTTCAACCTGAATGTATTCTTGGGGGTCTGTTTTTTTTTTTTTCTTTCCTATTTGTAGTGATAAGGAATGTATGATTAGGCATCTTTTTTTCCCCTCTGTTTTTCTTGATATATTTTGTATTGGGAAAAAGGAAAAAAGAAAGGAAAAGGGAAGGGACAGAGGGAAGAAAAGAAGAGGGAAAGCAAAAAAGGAAAAAAAGAAGGGGCAGAGGGAAAAGGGAAAGGGAAAAAGGGGGAAGGGGAAAAAGGAAAGGAAGGAGAGAAAAAAAGAAAAAAAATATTTCTTTATATTTTTTTTGAAAGAGAGACTTCCTCCTCTTTAATAAGTTAATTTTTCCCCTTTGAGTGGATAATTGTCTTTTGGTTTTTGATTTTTGGGGTTTGAGATGGGGTGTTTATTGTATGATCATGATGCTTTATTTAATGGTATGTCACATAATGGGGGGAGAGGATGGGTTTTTAATATCTATTGTATGTATATGAATTTGGTATGAGTTATTTCTCTTTCAATCTATGTTTTTGGTTTTAATAATATTATGTATGTCATATTACTGATCTGTATAACTTTGTTTTTTGTTTTTGTTTGAATCAATATTTATTTACGTTTTTTGATTCCTTTCTTATTATGATCATGTATGACATAATATGGATTTGTATAACTTTGTTATGTTTTGTTCAGATTTTAATAAAAAAAAATCCCCTACTCTTTTCGATTAAGTACCATGGGATCTTTAACATTCACCTGAACTACCACCAATCCAAGCAGACGGGACCTCGGTTTAACGTCTCATCCGAAAGACGGCAGCTCAGAAGTGCAGCACCCCTTTCATGCTGCACCACAGTGTCAGTACTGGGATATCAAGCCAAGTGCCAGATGTGGGAACTCAACCCACAGCCCTCTGATCTCCCAGCCTCAGAGGCGAGTGTGCTACCTACTGAGCCATAAACATAAACAGGTTACCCCCTGAGGAAGGCTTTTGCTGAAACGCTGGGGCTTGTTTGCACACTGCGTGAAGGCAAGTTTATACTCTGAACGATTTATTTTTTCATTAAAGCATAACTTAACTTTGCTTAAATCTGGTTTCAGAGTATTTTGTTTTGGCACTTTCAGGCAAGGAGTGATGCTGAGATTCTGGAACTGTACATAAATGTCAGTGGCCCTTCCTCCTCTCAGTTCCTTTCCCACCATCGATTAGACCAATGGTGGAGCCAGAGGGGGGGGGGGGCTGGGGGGCGGTTGCCCCTCCTGGCTGCCCCAGTGTGAGTAGTGGCACCCTGCCACCATCTTTATTCACTGTTTAGTGCCCATTGTGGAGCCTGTCATTGACTGAATGGCCCTCCCTGGCTCCCAAATGATCCCAAACCTGGCTCTGCTACTGGATTAGACTCATTGGACTGCTGTGGAAACTTTACTGTGATAGCCACTGATTACTTTCACAAAGTAATCACTTCTATAGTGATTTTTTTGGTGACCTACATGTTGTTGAGGGAACCATATAAACTCTTCTGGCACTGTGAATCCAGAGAAAAGATTTACTCAGGAGGCATCCACAACATCTGTGTCTGCTGCTTAGGCCTAATCCATAATGTAAATGCCTGTGAAATCTGATGGGGGGGGGGTAATTCTGCAAGCTGTTGATGCGAGAAAGAAGCCTAGGAGACTTTCTTTTACTCCAAATGACCATGAAGAGGACAGAGGAGATCCAGCAAAAATCTGCAGCACTGGCACCAGTGTCCGAATCATGGTTATCTAAATCCCAGGAGAAAACATCAGGGACCATCAAAAAAAAATACCAAGGTCGGGGCTTGGCGTCAGCACTGCCAGGCTTGATATGGCCAATATGTCACAGTCAACATTGGGGATTCAGCATCCCCCCCTCAAATCCTCCAGTCACGCCCATTGACCAAAGGGGCGCCGACACTCAGGCAGTCCTCATGGGATTTTCAGACATGAGCAGGCGTTTACTGCCTGACCTGCCTGCTTCAGGGGGCCTGTTGATGGGGACTATGACTCCTCCCCCATGGACACCTCAAGGAATTCCCTTGTCACAGCCACCACCTATGCCACCGCTGACATTGCCAGCGTGCTCTGTCATTCCCATCCATCTGGTCAACAATGAATACGAGTACAGTCCTGACTTTATAATGCAGAAAGAGGAGGATGAAGCTGAAGACTATGCTGAGAGCCAATATTAACATGGCAACAGCTCCACAGTCTCCACATGCAGTGAGGACACTGTAGTGAACACACCAAGATCCCCTCCTGGAGATCCTACATTTTGTACCATAATGCAGAAAGTGCCAACTGCCATGGGATTTGCATTGGAAGAGCAGGATACTACTAAAAGAACCTGCTAGACTTCCAAGAGCTGCCAGAGGCTCCTGCCTTTGTGGTGCGTCCTCTGCTTCCAGTCTTAGACTATGTCATATACGCAGCCCAGTACAGACCAAACAACATGCCAGCTGTCCCCAGAAAGGCAGAAAAAATGTATTTAGCCCCTTTCTGGGAAACCTTTCTATGCCACACAACTTGAGACTAACTCCGTGGTCATTAATGCAGCCATGACAGGTCTAGGGCACATAAACACCTCAGCTCCCTTCCTCCTGGTAAGGAATCTAAGAGGTTGGATGTCATAGGAAAGCAGGCATATGCCTGTCCATTATTAGGCCTTTGTGTTGCTGACTACCAGGCTCATATGATGGAGTATCAGAACACCTTCTGAAGGAAAGCCAAGGGAGCTGCACAGGCCTTAACTTGAGGGTACCCGAAATAAGAGCTACTGAAAGCTTTGACAGCTGGGGCTGATGTGGGCAAGCATTTGGTCCTCAAAGTCTATTATGTCTCTGATGCTCCTGCCAGGGCCACAGTCTTCGGCATCTGTCTCGGGATATTCATGGCTCAGAGTAGCAGGTTTTGCTACTGATGTGCAACAAACCATTTTAATGCCCCATTTAGAGGGCAGAAAGTGTTTGGCCATGTGGTCCAAGAAGTTCTTGAAGACCTCCAAGCCTCAGGCAGGATTTTAAAGTCCGTGCACTCTCTCTACCATACCCGGGTAAGGGGTAGGAGCAGGGGCACCTTTTATCCTGCTGGTGTTGGGGGCCAGCACACAGCTACAAAACAGCAGGGCAGAGGTCTTGCCAGTTCCCACCTATACCCCAGGTGCCCATTCAAAAGCCCCTGGGGTGGTGGAGCCACCCCCACCGGCTCCGCCTGAATCCTTGTACATCCCCCAACCACCTTTACCTCCAGGGATGGTTGTCAAGGGTTACCTCTCTCTCCACTTAGATCAATGGAGAGAGGTGACTACAGATGTATGGGTTCTAGGGATTAAAGATAAGGGGCATGCTCTGGAACTTCTGGACAGCCCTCCAGACTATCCCCCACTTGTGACTTCATATCCTCCAGAACATCATGGCTACAAAGGGTCTTATCTAAGATAAATGGAATTCAAACACGATACCCCAATTTGAAGAGGTGAGATGGTGGAGTATTCTTAAAGAAACTTTGATTTATGACAAATTATGGTGGGACATCTTAGACAATGAGGATGACATCCTGGGAGATTACTGGAGAGAAATTGAGAATAACA
This sequence comes from Neoceratodus forsteri, assembly GCA_016271365.2. Taxonomy (NCBI): domain Eukaryota; kingdom Metazoa; phylum Chordata; order Ceratodontiformes; family Ceratodontidae; genus Neoceratodus; species Neoceratodus forsteri. The sequence continues at coordinate 213,711,522 of JADMNL010000024.1, forward strand.
TTCCCCCACTTTGGAGATTATAGTTTTAAAACATTTATTTTTCTAGTTAGACTCAGTTTAGTATCTAACATGATCGCATGGAATAAATCATGTAACAAGATTGTTGCATGCAGCCCCATGATTATGATTACAATATGTGTAATTAAGTTTACAAGTTGACGTGTTGACATTTTTTTTTACAATAAAATTTGTGTTAAAAAAATAATCCTCCAGAACATCTGCCTCTGCTGCTGAAGGAAATATAGACTTTGCTTCACAAATGGGCCACAGAACTTGTGCTTCTAGAACAGAGGAACACATGTTTTTGCTCCCAGTACTTCCTTGTCCTAAAGTGGACAGGAGCCCTGAGACCTGTTCTAGACCTGAGAGGTCTAAACTTCTTCATAGAATACAAGAAGTTCAGAATAGTCACTTTACAGGGTCTACTTCTGTTGCTGCAAACAGGGGATTGGTTATGCTCCCTGCATATGAAGGATGCATACCTTCATATCAAGATCCAGAAACCTCACAGGAAATACTTCAAGTTCCTGTTTCAAGGGGAACATTACCAATTCAGAGTTTCCCTTTGGCTTGCCATCTGTGCCACAAGGCTTACCAAATGTTTGGCAGTGGTGGCAGCAGCCCTTTGAAGGGAAGGCCTGCATGTTTTCCCCTGCCTGGACAATTGGCTGTTGAAAGCCTACTGTAGAGATCAGCTGTTAAAAACCTTAGCTCAAACCAGAAAGCTGTTCAGTGCTCTGGGGGTGACGGTCAACATACCAAAATCAGTGCTGACACCTTGTCAGTGACTGCAGTATGTAAGAGCAGTACTGGACATGGCAGGGGACTTGGTTTTCCTGCCTTTGGACAGAGCTGACAGTCGACTGTCTGGTTGCCCAAGTACAGGTAGTACACAATAGCCAGCAAGGACATTTGTACACCTTCAGGGACTCATGGCAATTACCATTATTACAGTGCCACTGGCCAGGTTGCAAATGCAGATTCCCCAGTGGACATAAACAGTCCAGTGGAACCAGCTCACAGACGATCTGGAACAGATGGTTCTAATCACGTACCCAGTTTGCAAAGTGCTCAGGTGGTGGCTGAAATGCAGCAGCCTACTTAAGGGGGTTCCATTCCTTTTTTTTTCTTTTTATTTAGCCTTTTTACCACCGCCTTTGTGGACTCAACAAGGGCTACCCCCCGGAGGGGTACGTCCTCCGGTCCCTCCGACTGCTCCCTGCTTGGCCACCACCAAAATTCCCCAGTAGCTTCTCCCCCACTGCGGTGGGCCAGGGGCCTGGAGTGCCAGCTTGCTCCACCCCACTCAGAAACAGCAATCCAGAATTGGGGGCTGCTGCGCAGGAGCAATTGGGGCCATCATGGGTCCTGGTTTTTCCTCCCTGTTTCTCCCGCACCCACACCCATGCAGAGGGCGGGGCAGCTGTTTCCAGCTTCACAAAGGCAGCCAATCGCCCTGGACGTGGGCCAACCCCTTTGTGCCAGCAGCTGCGCTGACCCCCACCCACCGCTGGGTACCAGTGAACAGCGCACAGTGTGAACCCCCCTCCCAAAGGAAGGACAGCTGTCCTCCAGATGCTTAATCCTTACCTCACCCAGTTGACCCCCGAACTACCTGTGTCTGCTCCCAAACCCTGGTTGCCTTCATGGCGTGAGATGTGGTATCCAGCACTTCAATCCTGAGTGCCACCATGTCAGTGGGGGTTCCATTCCTGATCCTCTCCTCTCTTCAGATCATAACAGCAGATGCCTTGGGGTTGGGCTAGGGAGCTCACGTGGGCCCTCATCAGACTCTGGGCACGAAGACCCAAGTAGAACGCACTTTGCATATCAATGTTCTGGAAATGAGGATCTTTCTTTACAGAGTCCAGGCCTCCCAGAATCACTTGTCATCAGGCCCTCTGTTAATACAAACAGGCAATATCAATGTGATGCATTACATCAATAAACAAGAGGGACCTATTCCCAATCCTATCCACTATACAGGGAGGCAATGAGAGTTTGGTATTGGGCTCTGGAACATGGCATAGAGCTATCAGCAGTACATGTTCCAGGTGTCAGACGAATTAAGCCGGTTGCAGTCCAGCATGCATGAGTGGGAACTGCTGCCTTCTGTGGTCGATAACCTCTTCAACAGATGGGGCCATCCAGATTTGGACCTTTTTGCGTCCCCACACAATGCAAATCTGCCATTTTTCTGCTCACTCGCTCCAGGGCCTGGAGTTTTGTGGTGAGACACATTGTCCCTCTCTTGGAAAGGAAGTTTCTGTATGCCTTTACTCCTTTTCCGCTGATTCCGAGAGTACTACTCAAGCTGAAAATGGAGAGGGCAACTCTAATCCTCATTGCTCCCCATGGCCTCGGCAGATATGGTTTCCTCTGCTACAACAACTGGCAGTGGAACCACCAGTACCTCTGCCCCCATGCAAGGGTCTACTGTCACAGGAACAGGGAACTTTGGTGCACCCAGACCTGAAATCTCTTCATCTGCACGTATGGCTCCTGAAGACATAGCCATAGCCTGATTTGGGGTGTCACAAAAAGTGTTGGATGTTCTGGTGGCTGCTAGAAAACTGACTACCAGAAATACTTATTTCCTGAAGTGGAAATGGTTTGCTTTATGGGCCACTTCTCACCATCTGGATCCTTTTACCTGTCCAGTTAATTCTGGAATACCTGCTGTCCTTATCAGAGTCTAGAGTACAGTATTCCTTACTCAAGGTGCACCTGGCTGCCATATCAGAATTCCATCTGCCTATCTATAGTTGTATGGTTGCTCAGCTGGGGGTGATCTGTATGTTTCTGAGAGGTGTTCTCCACATAAAGCTTCCTATCCAAAATACAGTCCCGGCTTGGGACCTGAATTTTATTTTGGAGAAGCTTACTTTGGCTCCTTTTGAGCCAGCCATGACTTGTGTTTTACACTTTCTTTCTTGAGAAGCATTATTTTTAGTTGCAGTCACTTCTGCTTGAAGGATTTCAGAGCTCCAGTCTCTAATGTGTGACCTTCCTGATTTGAGTTTCCACAGTGTCTTTGCATACCAGTCCTAAGTTTCTTCCAAAGGTAGTGTCAGAGTTAACTTTAATTCAAACCATCCACCTGCCAGTATATTTTCCAGAGCATACCAATCCAGGAGAAGCATTGCTCCATATTCTTAGGTGTGCGTAGAATACTCATGTACTATACACACCTTACAAAGAGCTGGAGAAAGTCCTCTCAGCTTTTTGTTTCATTTGCCCCTGAGAAAGAGGGTGCCCCAATTTCTAAACAGTGCTTGTCCAAATGGCTAGCAACATATTACTGTTTGTTACAGGAAGTATGGCAAGGAACTTCCTGTTGTGATTCGTGGTCATTCCAGTAAAGGCATGGCCATATCAGTTGCTTGTTTCAGGAATGTATCCACTTCAGAGATCTGCACAGCTGCTCCCTGGAGTACTGTCCACATCCTCAGTAAGCATTACAGTCTGGACATTATCTTTCATAGAAGAGCTGTGTTTGGCCGTGCTGTACTCCAAGGCACAGTTTCATAAACCTATAGGCTCCAGCCACCCAGACTTTTAGCTTTGGATATTGCTTGGTAATTGTTCCATAGGTGTGATCTAATGAAAGCGATATCTTCGAAGAAGATAGAACATGTAGGATAGTCTCTGGTTACCCATACACAACAGCGCTATTCTTACACCGAGCTGTTACTATGACATCAAGGACCTCGAGAGTGAAGCTTGAAAGTTCCCTTTGACATCATGGTAACCACAAGGTGTGAGAAAAGTGTTGCTGTGTATTTGGACTATCATACACTATTCTGTATAGTGAAAGGACCCCCCAAAAACACAGTTGCTTACTTTTTCTTGTTCCAGCAGTCAGTCTCTGCCATCCATGACCCACACTTCTCAGCCATCTGCCCACCTGCCAGCTCGCACACCCAGTGTGTCAACCACCCCCTGTCCTATGAGCAGCACTGATGGGGGTGGTTGCATCGTGACGTAGCTGCTAATGCAGAAAGAAAAGTCATTTTGCGTTAGTAACTACATCACTACTGCTGCAGAACAACTTTTATAGTGTATATAGAAACATAGAAAATGATGGCAGAAAGGGATCACAAGTAGAAACATAGAAAATGATGGCAGAAGGGGACCACAAGATCCATCTAGTCTGCCCATGAACCTACCCCTCTACTTTAACTGCTACTCAGTGTTATGATGCCTCTGTATTTATCCCAAGCATTCTTGAGAGCCCCAACTGTTTTCACCTCCACCTCTCCTTGGGGGAGGTTGTTACAAGCATCTATCACCATCTCTGTGAAAAAAACTTCCATGTGTTGTTCTTGAACTTGTCCCCCCCCAGCTTCATATCATGACCTTGAGTTCTTGTATAACTCTTGACCTGAAATAGGTCCTGAACCTGTCCCTATTTGAACCCTTCATGTATTTGAAGGTTTCAGTCATGTCCCCCCCTTACCTCCATTGCTCCAAGAAAAACATTTTGAGCTTCCTCAGCCTTTCATCATATGGTTTCTGATGCACACCCTGCACCATCTTTGTGGCTCTCCTTTGCACTGTTTCCAATCTGTCTACGTCTTTTTTAAGATGTGGTCGCCAGAACTGCACGCAGTACTCCAGGTGTGGTCTTTCCAGTGACCCTTGCAGTGGCAGTATGACTTCCCTTCTCCTACTGGTAAAAGAAGAATAATCAGCATTTATATAGTGCTTTTTCATACACAATGTATCCCAAAGTGCTTTACAAGCAATGCTAGACTGGTAGTGAAGTGACTAATGTGTAGTGGCAGTCATATTGCACATCAGCACCCACACACATCCTGGTCAATTGCATGAACTGGTTTTATGGGAAGGGGAATGCTGGCCAGGACACTGGAAAAGGCCCCTACTCTTTGCATAGAATTCCCTGGGTTCTTTTACTTCCACCTGGACACCCACCAGGATGGGTAGAAGGGACCTTGGTTTAACATCTCATCCAAAGGATGGCACACCCCAACAGTACAGCACCCCCCCTTATAGTGCACTTGGGTGCCAGCTTTTAGGTACGAGTCCTATCCCGGTGTGGGACAAGAACCCATGACCTTCTGGTCCAGAGGCGGATGTGCTACCAACTGAGCCATGCTGATGCCCCCTTCCTATGCATCCCAGCATACTGTTTGCCTTTGATGCAGCTTTCTTGCAACTGCTTAGTCTTTTTTCTTAGATTTTTTGTTATGGTCACTCCTAGAGCTCTCTCTTGCTTTGTGGCCTCTAGTTTAACGTCCCCCCATGTGATATTCTTCTCCAGGGTTGACCCTCCCTAGGTGAATGACTTTGCACTTCTTTTTGTTGAATTTAGGTTGCTATGGATCTCCATACACAGTGACGTTCCACCATACAGTGTAGTTACATACATATTGCAACTATAGATCTTCAAGAGAATCTCTTCCATCAGGCCATGCCGACCCACCCTCCATCCCCATTTTTTCTTTGTGCCTGTAACATTAGATTTTTGTGCTCCTGTCTCCATAATTATTATTTCCAGCCCTCTGTCTTGCTTGATTTGTAGAATGCTGTGTTGTGTTCTGGTTCCCTGAAGGGAGGTCCTCTGAGCATGGTATAATCAAAGGATGGAGTCATCTTGGAATGAACTACCCCTGGAGGTGGTAGGTAGCCCTTCATTGGAGTGTTTCAAACTGAAACTAAATGCTTTTAAGAAACAGTTTCCATTCAGGTAATTGGTGAGCACCATGGACACAAGGGAAACTGAGGAGAGCAGGGACTGTCCATGCTTATATACATGCTGACATCTAGCATCATCGTGGGTGGCTTCTGGCTGACTATTTGCAAAAGTTTCCATGTGACCCTAGTGCCTGGTAGCTGCATGTTCCATAGATGTAGCCTAAGAGGGATTCTCTCTAAGATCTACTGTTATGGTAAACACGTAACTGTTCTTTACGGCTTCAGTAGAATAGACTTCCATCTAGAAATTAAGAAAAAAGTAAAAGCTATAAATATTTAATGGGAGTTTCTCCCTTATCAATTATATTAAATTCTGTTACTACATAGTACATTCATTGAACTTACAAAGGAATCAGACTAAGTCAATCAAAAGTGAGTGTCGTTCAGTTAAATCAGTTATTTTAACTTTTGCAGCTGTATACCTGCAATAATTATAATTTCATTTCTTGTCAGGAACACGCAGAAATAATATACTTTTTATCAACATGCAGGAGACATAAACCTAAAAGAAGCACACCTACAACAAACATTGTCCTTATTCAAATGTTATCATACTCATTTACCTGCTAGAGGGGGGCACTTAAAAGTGTGACTTTCTAACTGACTTGAAATACAATACAGCAAATTTGTTAACATGGCTACCAATATATAAACCACAAAAATAAATACTTTTCAGAGAAATCAGCTATCCCATTACAATATCTAGCACTGGTACAAAACCTAAATGGTCGAAAATAATTTATTAGACTTGCATCGTTTTCAAAAACACTCTGTGTTGTACCTCAGACTTATGCAATAGGATATCTTTCCAAACTACAAAGTTCCAGGGTTGCTAGTGTGTCTACCACTCGTGAAATTCTAGAAAGAGGGAAAAACATGTACTGCATCTCATCTAATATAGAGTTCCTATTACTCTGTGCCAATTAATATAATTCCCCTTATGTAAACCTCAGCTAAGAAAACACACACGTTTTTTAGTTTGCTTCTCAGCATGAATCATCATTGCTGCAGATGCCAGGCAGCATCGTGTTGCAGATCCTACTTCTTCCTTCTTTGTAAGAGGAGGACCATTCCCATTGGCCAATCTAGCCACTGATGCAGAATGCATTATCTTGTCATTCCATGTGATGATGTCATACATCACCTGACCTGACGATCTCACATGGAGGGAGAATGCAGTTGGTTGTCCGGTTGTCTAGAAGAAAGGCAAAACTCTTAAGAGTCTAAGGGCTTAGCTAATATGGTGCAAAGGAACCTAGTGCCTCACCTCTTCTATGCCAGGGACCCAAGTTCTGGACCGAGCTCGGGGCACCAGGAGTCAGCTGGGGGTGGCTGGGAGAAGGTTGAGTGGCTGGGCACCTGATGTAGTCCTGTGGCAGAGGATGACAGTGGTAAGGTAAGCCCTGGAGGAGCTGGGTGATGGGGCTGGGGGTCTGGTCGGAAGGGGGTGGTAGCCAAGTCGAGAGGATGATAACCACTAGATAGAAATGAACCTAAGGGTTTAAAAAGGATCAGCACCATGGAAAACAGTGCCAGGAGTACCAGTGGGACTGACACATTTTGCCAACGTGAACTGACTTTGATAAATGACATGTCATGAAAATAGATTGAAGGGAACTAGTCCACCATCTGAAACACCCTACTCCCTGCTTCTCAACAAAGAAAATGTTGATGAACAGCAAGGAATCCACCCCTAGAACAAAAAAAACTACCTCATAATTAAACCCATATTGCAGATGACAGGTGAATAAGACTGCATGCAGGGGTTAGTTACAAGTGAAAGGAGCTTAGACACAAGCACAGCACCAAGGCCAGCCACTAACAGATTGGAACAACTTAAACAGAAGGAGGTTAAACTGGATTGGCACGCTCTTACTTTAAGTGCTTATGTAAAACAGAAAAGAATATCCAGAGGTTTGAGAGTTTTGGTTGAACCAAATCTGGGCTTTACTGTTGATGGTTTCTGTGAGTGGTAGGACGGAGTCGGATCAAAATGCTCTTTTTGATTTCATGCTTTTGTTAATTGAAACAATCAGTAAGGAGCAGCAGAGGGTTCAAACTGTAATTAAGGAAGCAGAATGAAATCCATGGTAGCTGACTGTAAACTCCTAGAAAGGATAGAGAAGGGACTTGAGGAATTTGATGGTAGAATAAGACACATTAAAATTAGGAAATTTAAAAGGGATATAATGGACTGTCAAGATGGAAAGATGTACAAGTGGGAAAAGTATCTGACTAACAGGAGAATTTATAATATAGCAGATTTGGATAGTTCAGTACCAAATTAATCTGACAGCAGTGGTGAGTATAGGGGTCAGAGGCCACACTTTTCCTACTACTGTGGAGGCAGATTCAGGCAATGTTATAGATATACACTAGGCTTTCCAAGACACAATAGATATTACTGCAACAATAGATACCACAGGGATTTTTTTAGTGTTGGACATCCTTATGGGAGTCAACAGTGGGTCAGGCACATAGAAATAGAGAGATCCAGAGGAAGAGTCAGCAAGACCTACAGTACTAGATAAAAGGCAGTGACACAGAAATTACGGCATTTAATTTGTCTAAATGGATGTATTTAATGGGAGGCTCAGTTTTTGTTTACATCAGGAAATTAATAATTTTGAACTAAACATTGATTTCCAAAGATTCTTTAGGAAAATTAAACCAATGTGTTTTTTTTTTTTTTTTTTTTTTTTGCTAAAAGTGAAGGGGACATTAAAACACATGAGATGAAAAGGAAGAGTGAACTGAGGGAGTGTTTAAAAATCAGATTTGAGTTTTTACCAACTGGTCAAATGCCTAGCAGTACAGAGAATATTATAAATCTGTAGGAAAGGGATATTGAGACACTGCTAAACAGTGAGCAAAGGAAAAAGAGGTATAACCTTTCCATAACTGAGTTTGAAACTTGAAAATGCTTAGAAACAGACAACAGCATAATTATTAAAGGTGCAGATAAGGGTGGTGGGATAGGGGATATTGAATAGGGAAGACTTCAGGTAGGATTGCTTGAGTCAACTGTGTCAGTAGCTCAGTAGGTAGCACACTCGCCTCTGAGGCCGGGAGATCAGAGGGCTGTGGGTTCAGTTCCCACATCTGGCACTTGGGTTAATATCCCAGTACTGACACTGTAATGCAGCATGAGAGGGGTGCTGCATTTCTGAGGTGCCGTCTTTCGGATGAGACGTTAAACCGAGGTCCCATCTGCCTGGATTGGTGGTAGTTCAGGTGGATGTTAAAGATCCCATGACACTTATCGAAAAGAGTAGGGGAATTTCCCTGGTGTCCTGGCCAAATTTCCCTCATTCACTAAAAATACCACCAACACATTAATCTGGTTCAAGGTCAGTTGGCATTCATCTGTATCCCCCTCCCCCCGGTCATGCCTGAAAATAGGCAGGATTTGTCTAGTGCACTTACCCAGTCAACAAAAAGCTAAATAAAAATAAATAAATAAATAAACTATTGGACAATCACAGTTATGAACAAATAGTCAGGATTCCTTTTGACTCCATTAAGGAAACTATCAAGAGGCATTTGCGTGTACTGGATGCTGAGTAGATTGAAGAATGGGAAGCAAATATATTATAAAAAGAAACTCCAGTCGTCCTTCTCCTTTTATTGTCTTTCTCAAAATTCATTAAAAGATTTGATAACTCCCAGTAGGCCCATAATATCAGGTGTAGATTTGATTACAAAACCTCCCTCAGTCTGTCTAGGTTACCATTTGACAGAATTAGTAGCAAAAACAAGACCATATTTAAGAGACTCTAAACATGTCATACACATTTTGCCACAGATGATTTTGACAATCTGGATGGGGCTATTTTAGTAAAGTCAGGTGTAAAAACTTTATATACATCTATACCTCACAGGGAGCGCTTAGAATCCCTAAGAATCATTTTGAGGGGGAAACATTTTTTTTTTCCTGCTTCATTTTGTCTTGTGCAATTAGTTCTGTCCAATAGTTGCATTCATTCTGAGGAAAAATGTTTTCATCAATGCAAAGGAACAGCCACGGGGGCCAGTATGGCCCCCCATTTATGCTGTTTAGTTCATGGCTGATTTTAAGAATAATTTTGTTCTGATTATGACAGGAATATTCATTTGGACAAGGTAATTACATGGAGGTGCTTTATTGATGACATTTTTATCTCTGTGGAGTGTCACTCAACCAGAGTTACAGGAATGTCTCTTACCTTAATGGGTGTTCACCCAGTTTGGATTTCACTTTAAATTGTGACACCAGGGAAATTCCATTTCTGGATCTGAAAATAATTTAGAACAGGGTCAATTAACCACTGATTATTACGGAAAACCAGAGGATAGAAACACCATCTTAAGAGCAGATGGGTTTCAATCAAGCCATTTATACATAGTATCCCATATTGTCAGTATTGAAGATGTGAAAGCAATAATGGAGATGACATAAGATACAGTCAAAATGAGCAAGCATTAACTGAAAGATTTGTTTGTTGGGCCTATTCTCCTGTAATTTTGGAAGAAGCAAAAAGGAAAGTGTCCAGTCTGAGCAGGGAAGATATTGCCAAGGACAAAACGTTTAATGAAAAAGAGAATCGACTAACATTTTCTGCTATGTACTCAGATCAATTTAATGTCATGAAGAACATTACATTCAATCACTGGCATGCATTAAATTAAGATCTACAGAGTAGAAAGACAAGCTTTTAGTCAAACCTCTTCGGTGACAGCTAAAACCACTGATAATTTCAAAAAAAGACTTGTTAAGACCCAGCAGAGGCAAAAAGAAGGAGGGCCCTCAACATGGAGGAGTACTAAGCTGGTTGTTTTTTCTACCTGTGGAATTGTGCCAAATGTTCCAGTGACATCTGAATTAAGGAATTTAAAAATACTTCAATGGAGGAAAAATATCAGATTTGTGATTTTCTTACATATAAATCAGACCATGTTTTGTATTGTATCAAATATCCATGTGGACTTATGTGTAGGTAAAAATGTTTACCCCCTTAAAATCTGTTATCTCTGAACACAAAGGTAATATCAGAAGCAAGGATGGACAATCACCTTTGGTGACACATTTTAATCAGGAAGGCCACTCTGTGGCACCATTGAGATTTTTTTTACCACAGAGAGAGTTAACAGACTCATTAGAGGGGAAAATTGGGATCCCTTACTGTTAAACAGGAATGCATGATCGATTCCTAAATGACAAACTTGCATTGCATTTTCACTAAAAATACCACCAACAGCTTAAGCTGGTTCAAGGTCAGCTGACATTCATCTGTACCCCGGGTCATGCCTGAAAATAGGCAGAATTTGTCTAGTGCACTTACCCAGTCAACAAAAATGAAATAAATAAACACTACTAATTCTAGATATGGGCTTAATGATTCTATTGAGTGGGCCATATTTATGTAAAATTTAGTTTATTATGAAGCCCTGTTTTATAAAGTTGTCCTGATATGCAGATGGTTACAGGGATAGGCTGTGTACGTGGCAAGATATACATTACAGGACATACAAAATTATGAGAAAGTAAAATGACACAACACAATCATCAACAAAGATGTAAATGTATCCCAAGTTCACCAGAACGGGAGTAAGATCACAAGAATGGATCTACAGCTGGAGGTCAACAGTTTTGATGTCGGCTGATGGTAGAAAACACTGTTATGTTGACCGCATTTGCGGTCAGCATTATGGTGGTCACTGTGTACCGTGTGTTCTTCAGGGGGCTTTGCCCCAAACACCATGCCGGGGCTGTCGGCACCCCATGAAATAATGAACTCTGACTTGGAGTTGATTCGGTAGGGGTGCAAGACCCCCAAAAGCAGTGCCAGGGTCCAACGCCGACACTACAGTGACCTGGCGGTGTTGTCACTGTAGTGTCAATTGCTGTAGAAATGTTGCAGTAGGGGATGTATACCACAAGAATAATACTATAAAATAAGAAAACAGCAACCGTCCCCCATATGTACTGACCTACATTTGTCTGTCCACATAGTATTAATACCAGCTTTAAGTAATCCTAAATTTTTAGCATTTCTAACCTCAGGGTCTAATTTATCCTATAATTTTGACAGATAATACCTTCCTTGCATTTTGCTGTAGGAGCCATATACAAAAGGAATCATTAAACATCTATTTTTAGGTCCCTTAAATTATGTTTATTTTTGCTTTTCTGTGCAATTTTAGTTTGATGCATTTTTTCATCACCGAACTCTAAATAAGCTTTTACCCCGGTTCGCTTTTTTTTTCTGTGGATTTCTAGGGAATCCCACTTGTTGCAGCAAACTGCAATGATGGTATTATAATGAAATTTTAAGACAAATCTAGCCATCCTGTAAGTCATATCTAGTTTATCCAGCTGTGCCTTAGTGGCATGCTGGTATGTTAGACTACCATATCTAAAAATTGGGAGAAGTACCTGCTGAGCTATTACGTTTCTAGATTCTTTTGGTAATATTGAGACTTTCCTTCAGAGGGCTTCTAATCTAACACTGACCTTACTTACAGTGCTGGTTATGTGTTCTGTAAAAGTAAGCATACAGTCTACAGTATTTTTACCCCTAGATACTTATAGGTGGCCACCTCTCTTCCTATCTGTGTCCATCTAGAGTATAAATATCCAAGCCATAATTTTGATGTTTTAGTACACCTTTTCTTTTGTATTTCATAACTTGTGGGATTTTTTCCTGCTCAAAACCATTTTCAAGGGCCGGCCCAGTGGTGCTGAGGGTTGAGGCGCTGGATGCCACACCTCGCACCATGCCGGCAACCCGGGCTTGGGAATGAGCCCAGGTTGCTTGGGGTCAGCAGGGGAGGGAGAGGATTGAGCATCCAGAGGACAGCTCTCCTCTCCCGGGGAGGGACAGGGGTCCCTGTTCAGTGCTCTGCTGATCTCTGGCGGAAGCCAGAGATATAGCAGGCGCTGAGGAGTAGAAAGAAGGAGTGGGGAAGTGGCAGACATTGGATACGCCTTGACATCAGGGCACCAGCCACTCCCCAGAGTAAAACAGAGAAAATGCCTCTCGGCTCTGGCGGAGATGGAGCACCGGAGCTTGCCCCTGATTTGCGGCCGCCCATCTGGCATCCTCCTGACCAATGTTACTGCTGTGCCGGGGCGTTGGGGCCTGCCCCCGTCCCCGCCCAGGGGGTATAACCGAGGCTACATGGGCGATGGTGGATGGCCAGGTAGGGGTGCGTGCCATAGGGGGATGACTCCATGTGCTCCCAAGGAAGACCAGAGCTGAGGGGGTGAGTAGGAGGAATAAATATTAAAATAACAATAAAAAATAAAATTTTCGCATTTTTTTAACCAGCACCATAAGGTGTCAAAGTCGAACTACAGTCTATTTTGTAGTTCAGTCCTGTTTTTGGCTCTTCCTATTAGGGCCATGTTATCTGCCTATAAATAAATCTTACACCTTTTAATCAGCTGTGACAAGGGATTTCCATAAATAAGAAACAATAGGGGGCCCAGGATCAAGCCCCGGAGTACCCCCATAAAAGTCTCCTATCTTTCTGACAATATACCACCAACACAGACCTGCTACGTTCGCTCTGACAAAAATGAGAGCAACCACATTTTTATTTGGTCAGATATGTCGCCGAGCAAGAGCCGCTTCATCAGTATTTTCCATGGTGCTGAGCCTTTTTAGGCTATTCCAGGAGTGGTGTATTTCTCCTAGGAACCGGAAAAGCCAACCATGTTCTCCCTCCATGTGACATCACATCAGGTGGTGTATGATGTCATCACATGGGATGATGCATTCTGTATTAGTGGCTAGTCCAGCCAGTGGGAATGATCCTCCTCTTACAGAGAAGGCAGAAATATGATTTACCACGTGATGCTGCCTTGTGGCTGTAGCACTGGCAATCCATGCTGAGAAGCAAGTTCTATGAATTGGCACTGAGTAACAAGAACTCTGTATTACCTAAGATGCAGTACATATTTTTAGAATTTCACAGATGGTAGACATGCTAGCAACCTTGGAACTTTGAAGTTTCCTGTACTCTCTCACCTCTGCACTACACAATGACCTTACACCTAGCTGCACCTGCTCCCTCTCTCTCTCACTTTTTCTCTCTCTCCTTCGCTCTCTTACTTATACTGCCCTGTATAGCCTAGCTTTTAAAAGGTGTCTTTGTTCCTATGTGTGCACCCCTGCAGCTTATGCGTCACCTGTGTACCGCCTGTACTGTACCTGTACTGTAACTGTATGCTTTTGTCTACTTTGAATCCTATGCTTTTGACCCTGTACTGCTGCTGTATGTATGCATCTCCTATGAACCACCAGTAATGTAATGTAACTGTTGAAATTGCCCACTATGTATCCAATGCCTTGAACCTGTTTTGAAATTGTATGTATGTATCCACCCTCTATAAACACATGTAGCTATGAATTCTCTCTCTGTACATCCCATTCCCCATTTCCCCCAAGACATACCGTGAGATGAGCATTGAGTTGCTCAGTGTATCTTTCCTGGTGAAACAATTGGATAAATAAATAAAATAAAGTACTGCTGAATAATTCTGAAGTACAACACAGAGTGTTTTTTTTTTCATGCCTGGATGGAAATAAATTTAGCTATAAAAAATCAGCATAATAGTGATTTTCAGACAGGCACAGTAAGAAAATCAAGCTAGTTTCATGATGTTGATCTAACAGAACTGTATGTCTTTTGAAAACAATTCAAGTCTAAAAAATTATTTTGACCATTTAACTTTTTTACCAGTGCTATACATTGTGATGAGTTGGCTAAATTCTCTGAAAGTGATTATTTTTGTGGTTTATAGGTAGCCATATTAGTGAATTTGCTGTATTGCATTCCAAGTCTGTTAGAAACCGGTATACTTATAAGTTCCCCCTTCCCCCTTCTTACAGGGAGTAAGTGTGGAGTATAATAATATAATTTGAACAAGGACAGTGTTTATTGTAGGTGTGCTTCTTTTAGGTTTATGCCACCTGCAGATTTATAAAAAGTATATGATTTATGTGTGTTCCTGACAACTAAATTATAATTATTGCAGGTATATCTTCAAAAGTAAACGTAACTGATTTAACTGAATGACACTCACCTTTGATGGACTTTGAGTCTGATCCACTTCTAAGTTCAATTAATATACTATGAATTAACAGAATTTAATTTATTTGATAAGGGGGTACATTTCCATGAAATATTTATTGATGTTATTTCTTGGTTAATTTTTAGATGTAAGCCAGTTTTCCTGAAGAAGAAACATTTGTTACAAAAAATTGAACTAAATGTGTATGTTTATTGGCAGTAATATTATGTTACAGTAAAAGACTGGTGGGTAAGTTTGTCCTGCTGTTTTGCCTTTTGTAGATGTTTAGCACTCCATTCAGTGATGGCAGGTAACTGAAGTAGTTTGGGGCTGCTCATGTTATATGGGCACCATTAGGCATCAAAAAGGTGTATGCAGGTACATAGATGTATGCAGTCCTATCATGCAGAAACTTTCTGCAAGGTCCTGATGCCAGTGGCTTAGAACTCAATGTATTGTGGCTCTGTAGAGATCCTCACTAAGACATACTGTTACTGGTAAATAACAAACATTTCCCAGTTATGGTACTCTGTGCCCACATTTCTGTCACTGGCACCCAAGCAATCCATGATCTCTAATTGGGGGATGATGTGGGGGGAAATACTGTAGCTGTCGTACTATGTCAGTACTGGCACACTTTGGTCACACTATTAGTTATCCTAATAGCTAATAGCTGAAGGTAAGAGCAGGCAAAATTGTAGATGAGAGGCACTCAGAGAGTAAGAGTGAAGGAAATATTGCTAATTAATGCTGCGGAAGTATCCTTTATTTAAACATAAGGAGCAAATGCAAGTGCAAACTAGAAGTGCTGGCCAGACCACATAGCTTTGCATGACTAAGAGACACCGCTTTAGGGACCCTTATTTTACTCTATGTCTATCCACTGCCTACATTTAAAAAATGTAAACTTTTTACTCGGGGGAGGGGGGGTAACTGCAGTTGTAATTTACTCTTCCAAGCTACTGCGTGTTTATTAAAAAGGTGAACACTGGGGCAGCGCCAGAACTGCTGCTATCTCTGCCTGCTGGCTGCATTTTGAAAGTGTAAACATGTTTGTTTGTTTTTTTTACTTGGAGGAGATTAACATTTGTATTCAGCTTTGTTAGGTTACTGTCTACATTTTAAAGTTAAACTTGTTTTTTTTAGTCATGAAGTAGCTGCTGTTGTATTTTACCATGTTTAGTTTTAGTTTTTATTTATTTATTTTTTTTTGTTGACCGGGTAAGTGCACTAGACAAATCCTGCCTATTTTCAGGCACGACCCGGGGGAGGGGGATACAGATGAATGCCAACTGACCTTGAACCAGATTAAGCTGTTTGTGGTATTTTTTTTTTTAGTGAATGAGGGAAATTTGGCCAGGACACCAGGAAATTCCCCTACTCTTTTCGATAAGTGCCATGGGATCTTTAACATCCACCTGAACTACCACCAATCCAGGCAGATGGGACCTCGGTTTAATGTCTCATCTGAAAGACGGCACCTCAGAAGTGCAGCACCCCTATCATGCTGCACTACAGTGTCAGTATTGGGATAGTAACCCAAGTGCCAGATGTGGGAACTGAACCCACAGCCCTCTGTTCTCCCGGCCTCAGAGGCGAGTGTGCTACCTACTGAGCCACTGACACTGCTAAGGCTCTGGCAGCTGTCTGCATTTTGAAAATGGGGCTTTGAATTTTTCTTATGGAGAGGAGGCTTTGCCGTCTGGTTCTGTTTAGTTTTTATAGTAGCCTTTTGTCTTATTTGGTTACTGCTTCTGATTAGTGTAACCCCCCCCCACCATGTTTTTGTATGCATTGCTTTGTTTTTAGTCTTTCATAACCGGATAAGGCCCACTAGGTACAAGTGCCTGTTTTCAGGGGTGACCTGGCAGCACTGGAGAGGTTAAGCGACTTGCTCAGAGTCGCACAGTGTGTAAGAGGAGATTGTGGGAATCAATCCCCAGTCTGCTGGATGTACCAAGCTCATTCACAGCTCCGTTACTGTAACCTGTAGACTATACTGCCACTAGGATATACCCACTGTGACCAGGTTCTAACAAATGAGTCAGTATTGGTCAGGCCCATTCTATAAATATTATCAATAAAAACAAGAAATTGAAACATTACAGAAATAATAATTTAATCCAAAATATGTTTAAATGGGAATGTTTAGATAAACACATTCCTGTGGCTAAATCTTGATAAAGTTGCTTTAGCTCAAAGAAAGGTGAAGGAGAAATATCTGACAAATTTGTTTCTTTGTTGTTATGAAATACTAATAAAATATATATTTTTAGTCAGCAGGAGCACTGAGTGCAATGAGAGTTGGAGACAGCAGTTTTCTGTTGTGAAATACCAACTGCATCACACAACAGAGAAGCTGTATCAGTATCCCCAGTGTGGGGAGAGTTTCCATGACCTTCATCTCATTCCCATAGAACAACAGAGTCATGAAGGAGAAAGGAGATATAAATGTTCTGAATGTGACAAGAGTTTTGCAGCACAGAGAAGCCTTACAATACATCAGCGAATTCATATGAGACTATTTAAATATGCTGAATGCAACAAGAGGTTTGCCAGAAAGAATAATCTGATGAAATATCAGCAAGTTCACATGGAGAAGAGACCATATAAATGTGCTGAACGTAACAAGTGGTTTGCCCAGAAGCAGACCCCTAATAATACATCAGCAGATTCACACAGAGAAGAAACTGTATAAATGTGCTGAATGTAACAAGAGTTTTTCTTCACCAAGTGGCATCATACGACATAAGCGATGTCACATGAGGGATAAACCATATAAATGTGCTGAATGCAACATGAGTTTTGTACAACATAGTGACCTCATAAAGCATCAGCGGGTTCACACGGGGGAGAAGCCCATATAGATGTGCTGAATGTAACAAGACTTTTACACAGCAAGGTAGCCTCATAACACATCAGCGAATTCACACAGGTGAGAAACCATATAAATGTGCTGAATGCAACAAGAGTTTTACACAACAGTACTGCCTCACAACACATCTGCGAATTCACACAGGGGAGAAACCATATAAATGTGCTGAATGCGACAAGAGTTTTACACAGCGGAGTAACCTCACAGCACATCAGCGAATTCACACAGGGGTGAAACCATATAAATGTGCTCAGTGCAACATGAGTTTTACACAACAGAGTAGCCTCATATCACATCAGTGGGTTCACACGGGAGCGAAACCTTATAAATGTGCTGAATGTAACACAAGTTTTGCTGCACAAAATAGCCTCATAACACATCAGCGAATTCACACCGGAGAGAAACCATATAAATGCATTGAATGTAACAAGAGTTTTACTGCACAGATTGGTCTCATAACACATAAGCGAATTCACACAGGGGAGAAACCGTATAAATGTGCTGAATGTAACAAGAGTTTTTCTTCACCGAGTGGCATCATAAGACATAAGCGAATTCACACGGGGGAGAAACCATATATATGTGCTGAATGCAACATGAGTTTTGTACAACATAGTGACCTCATAAAGCATCAGCGGGTTCACACGGGGGAGAAACCATATAGATGTGCTGATTGCAACAAGAGTTTTTCATCACAGGGTAACCTTATAAGACATAAACGAATTCACATGGAGGAGATTGACAGCCATTGAGGCCGTTGACAGAGTACAGGCCTATGGCACATCATAAGGTAGAAAAAATGGGCAGACTGGATGGGCCTTGCGGTCCTTATCTGCCGTCAACCTCTATGTTTCTGTGGAGACACCATATAAATGTGCTGAATTCAACAAGAGTTTTGTACAACATAATGACCTCATTATACATCAGTGGCTTCACACTGTCACAGTGTCCTGCATACAGAGAGATACAAAATCATGAAATACCAAGATATGCAATCAGAAACCAAACTGATGTGGAATAAGGATAGTGCTTGGAGCAATGGGACTAATCAAAAAGAACTTTCAGGCACATTTAAATATGCTACCAATACTTGTGACACCTTATGAACTTCAAAAGGAAGCCATCTTGGGGATGTTGCGTGTGATGAGAAGAATGTTCTCAGCAAACATCAAAGACTAATACAGTACTAATTTCCTGAGTTTTGAATATGCCCTGGCTAAAGAATGGGGTCCATTCTTGCCACAGCATTAGAAATCCCTAAACATTTGGAGACACTAACCCCGGGAGAAACCATATAAATGTGTTGAATGCAGCAGGTTTGCCTGGAAACAGCATCTAATAAAACGGGGTTCACACGGGAGAGCCCTGGCTTAGGAATGGGGTCCATTCTCGTCATGGTTCAAGAAACCCCTAAACATTTGGAGACACTAACCCCGGGAGAGAAATCATATAATTATGCTGAATGTAACACGAGTTTTACATCACAGATTAGCTTCTTCAAACAGCAGGTTCGCACAGGAAAGAAACAATATAAATGTGGTGAATGTAGCAAGAATTTGCCCAGATGAGTAACCCAATACTATCAAAGAATGTTCACACTGCGGAGAAACCATAGAAATGTGCTGAATGTAAAAAGAGTTTTACATCATAGAATAGTTTTTGTTAAACAGCAGCAGGTTCATACAGGGGAGAAATCATATACAAGTGCTGAACGTAACGTAACAAGAGTTTTACATCACAGGAAAGCCCAATGAAACATCTGCGGGTTCACTCAGGTAGAGGCCATATAAATATGCAGATTTTAAAAGTAGGTTTGCCCAGAAGAGTAGCAAATGTTGCCCTCATAGGTACCTGACCTGAAAGATAACAAAACAGAAGCAATGAGTCCTGTTCCCACAAATCCCAATATCAGTATAGATGGTAAGAACTATGACCTAGTGTAGCCATTAATATAGCATAGTCTCAGTCATATTCATGTGTCCAACCTGTTATATTGGTTGCCAGTGTTTTGCAATGGACTGGCTTTTTCAAGGCAAAACTGTCTACAAATAAAAATACTAAAATAAGCCAATATACAATGGCCCAGATATTCAAACTGCGCCAGGCTGTGGCGCAAGCCTGGGCTCAGCGCAACTTGGCTGCACAGGGGCGTTGACTGGGCGATATTCAACAGAGCTGCGCCATGGCTCAGCAGCATTGAATATCGCACCCTGGCCACCCGCAGTGCGCATGGCACAGTGGCACTGTCCCAGCGCAAGTGGCCAGAGTGGAGCAGGGGGATGCGCTAGCACAAGTTCCATTGCACAAGGCGCAGCAACCGTGATATTCAAAAGCTGACATGCAAATGGTGCCCTAATGTATGCAAGGTGCACATGGGGCCATTTGCATGTCATTATGGCCCCATTTGCATGCAGGTGCGCCGATCCCCAATGACTTGCGCCTGGCGCCCTGCCAGGCAGCAGCCATCAGGGACCGATGCCCCCTGCAGCGCGGCAATGTTCCCCACAGCCCGATCGTGGGCATTTCTAAAATAAAAAAAGATTCCTATATCCCCGGTGGTCCAGTGGACCGCTGTCAGCCCTATCGCAGGCTTAAGTAAATTAAAAGAAGAATCCTATATCCATGGTGGTCCAGTGGACCACTGTCAGACCGATTGCAGGCTTAAGTAAAATAAAAGAAGATTCCTTTTCCCTGGTGGTACAGTGGACTGCTGTTGGCCCGATCACGGGCTTCAGTAAAAGTATAATGATTCCTTTATCCTGGTGGTCCAGCGGACCCCTCCCCACCCACCCACTGATCCTCACAGCCTGCTCCCCGGTCAGCGGCGGGTGGCAGCACCCACCTGCCTGCGCGCCCGCCGACTGACACCACATAGTAGGGCTGTCGCCCGATTGGTCCTGGCGTGAGCCAATGGGCGTGCAGCCCATACTGTACTACACATCAGGAATGTTTGATGCGGTATGAATTGCGCGCCCATTGGCTCACGCGTGAACCAATGGGCGAAGCCCTACCGATGGTATCAGTCAGTGGCGCAGGCGGGTGGGGTACTGCCACCGCCACTGACTGGGGAGCAGGGTGGTGGGGATCAGTGGGCGGGTGGGGAGGGTCCGGCTGACCACCAGGAATATAGGAATCATTATACTTACTGAAACCTGCGATCAAGCTGACAGCAGTCCACTGGACCACCAGGGAAAAGGAATCTTCTTTTATTTTACTTAAGTCCGCGATCGGGTTGACAGCAGTCCACTGGACCACCAGGGAAAAGGAATCTTCTTTTATTTTACTTAAGCCCACAATCAGGCTGACAGTGGTCCATTGGACCACCAGGGATATAGGATTCTTCTTTTAATTTACTTAAGCCTGATCAGGCTGACAGCAGTCCACTGGACCACCAGGGATATAGGATTCTTCTTTTAATTTACAAATGCCCGCGATTGGGCTGACAGCGGTCCACTGGACCACCAGGGATATAGGATTCTATTATTTCATACCAATGCCCGCGATTGGGCATGGGGGGGGTGCCACCACGGAGCTGCTGCCAGAGCTTGGGTGGCCACCCACAGGTGGCAGCTGCTGTGTTGTGCCCTGCAATACGGCAGCTCACTTGTGGGTGGCGCCGTTTGCTCCTTTTTTGGGATCAACTTTGTGCGGCACAAGTAGGGTTGCGCATGCATGGCTCCAGCACATCCCTGGCTGAATATTGGGATGTGCAGGTATGCATGCGCAACCACTACTTGTGCCACAAAGTTGATCCAAAAAAAGCAATGGCCGGCCACCCACAGGTGAGCTGCTTACTGCAGGGGCGCAACCTGACGGCTCACCACCTGTAGGTGGCCATCCGAGCTCGGCAGCACCTCGTGGTGGCGCTCCTACCCTGCATACATTACTGATGCGCTCCTGTGCATGGGTTTGTGCCAGGCGCACCCCATTTGAATATCGCGCCGGGTGAACAGTGATGACACAACACTGTTGTGCCATGCGCAACACTTTTGAATATCTGGGCCAGTATTGACAGTTTAAATGATGAACATGGATGGTCAGTCCAGTATTAAATTGGATTATTCAGGTAAACTGAACATATCTGAACACAGTGCCTCAATTCCTAGGTGAATTATTCCTTAGTGGTTTTTGCTTTGTATATACTAAATACATTTCGATAGATAGATATTCCATCATACTTTAGTAATATAGACATGCATTTCCTACTTGAATATTCTTTAATGATGTACTTTCTTTTAATATAAATGCTTTTTTTAAATAAATATTTTAAACATTAGATATTGATCCTACTACCGTACAGTATATGAATAAGCTCTAATGTCTCATGTGGTGACCCAAATCCTGGATCACTCAGTATTAGAATCATTGCACCACACTGATGAAAATACATTTTTAAGAATCTTATTTACTGCTGAAGATTAGTTTTATTATTACAAACATAGCTCAGTACTTAGTCACTATACAAAAAGTTAGAAAGAGGATGATCTCGAAATGAGAGATGTGTACCTTGAAATAAGCTGTTTTATGT
Source organism: Neoceratodus forsteri (assembly GCA_016271365.2). Classification (NCBI taxonomy): domain Eukaryota; kingdom Metazoa; phylum Chordata; order Ceratodontiformes; family Ceratodontidae; genus Neoceratodus; species Neoceratodus forsteri. The sequence continues at coordinate 213,733,701 of JADMNL010000024.1, forward strand.
ATTGTAAGTGCTATTTATTCTCTCTTTCAGTCTGCTTATGTTACACTTGTTCGAATTTTAACTCCGTATTGTAAATTGTAATGATCTTTCTTTCTGATCGAACAATAAAGGTATCATACCATACCATGTGGTGACCCAACGCTGATGTTAGATTTGATTGTTTATACAATTTTTTTTCAGTTTCATCATATTTTCTATAATGCACTCCAGTACAGTAGTGTATGGTGGAATACTGTTATGTGTGGAATTCCATACCTTGAATATGCTCATTGTGCTGTAGTAGTTATGTCATTATGTTGTGCTGCATTAGTGTTGTCAGTATTGCAGCACAGCAACTTAGAATGCTGCCACACAGCTGCTTTCTTATATGCAGTTGAGTTGGAAACCTTTTTTTTTAAACTTGAACTTACAGAAACAGCTGCCGCCCATTGAATCAGTAATTGTAGCCTGCCACCAACCCTGAAGTGCCTCCCTCTCCAACTGTGAGTCCACTGAAGGGAAGCAGGTTGTCTGAAATTGGCATTGATGCCCATACACTATAAAAGAGAATGTAAGGCATCCATACACAGCTAAACCTGTGTCTTCAGCTTTTTTCTATGGCAACCAGTGAACCTCGAGCTTCATTCTTAAGTTTCTGATTGCCATAGAACCTCTTGATGCAGACACAGGCTTGTTGTGTGTGGCTGCTCATACACTAACCTCTACGTTGTACTTACCAGTGACTTGAATCAATAGACTGTTCCAATTTGCTTTTCATAGAAACATAGAATGTGACAGCAGATAAGGACCACCTGGTCCATTAAGTTTGCCCATTCCCCTACCTACATAAGCTCCAGATCCTAAATGATCTGCTGCTTATCTTCTCTTCCCTACCACTATGGTTGCCTTCTGTCTATTCCATGCATTTTTGAACTCTCTTATTGTATTAGAACTCGGGATAATTACAAGAGTTTCTACACATATGTAAATAATAAAAGGGGACAGGGTAAACAAATTGGACCACTGAAAGACAATGCTGATAACATTATATCTGACAATAAACAAATGGCTGATAGGTTTAACACATACTTTTCCTCTGTGTTTAATTTAGATAAGCAACACAGCCTAGTCGACTGCATTGCTGATAGAGCTCTTGATTTCAAAATTGAGTTAGAGGATGTAAGATCAAGGCTTAGTAATTTGAACCATAACAAAGCTAGTGGACCAGATGGTCTGCATCCTAGATTGCTAAAGGAATTGGCAAATTATTTGGCAGGGCCAATTACACAAATATTTCAGCAGTTATTGGAATCAGGGCAAACTGTGCAGACATGGAGATGGGCAACAGTTGTCCCTATCTACAAAAAGGGACGGAAGAATGAAGTGGGCAATTACAGGCCGATTAGCTTGACGTCAGCACTTGGAAAAATACTGGAAGGTATAATCAAGGACTATATTATGGATTATGTGGAACTACAGGGAAAACAGGATAAGTCCCAACATGGATTTACAAAGGGACGTTCATGTCAAACCAATTTATTGGAATTCTACAGTAAAGTTAGTAGATCACTCGATGAAGGATACCCTGTGGATGTGATATTCTTAGACCTAGCAAAGGCATTCGATAAGATCCCTCATGAAAAATTGACTAAAACTATTTCTAATTTAGGGATACATCCCAAAATAATAAACTGGGTGGGAGATTGGCTGTCTGCTAGGAAACAGAGAGTACGTGTACTTGGAGATATGTCTGACTGGGCCGCGGTCACTAGTGGGGTCCCACAGGGATCCGTATTGGGACCATGTCTGTTTAACCTTTACATGTCAACTATGCAGGTAACAGCTGACATATGGATTTCCAAATTTGCTGACGATACACGTATAGGCCATCCAGTTAATAATACATCTGATGCTTCAAATTTACAGTTAGCACTTGGAGAATTGGATTTATGGGCAAAGGAAAACGGGGCTACCTTTAATGTGGAAAAGTGTACGGTTATGCACTTTGGTAAAAATAACCCGGAAATAGACTGTAGTTTGGGTGGTAATATTCTTAAAGTGGTACATGAGGAAATGGACTTGGGTATTAGTGTCACCAATAACCTCAAGTTCCACGCACAGTGCAATTTGGTGGTTAAGAAGACAAACAAAATTTTGGGATGCATACATAGGCATATTAAAAGCAGGAAGAGAGAGGTGCTGCTTCCCTTGTATACCTCTCTTGTGAGGCCGCATACAGAATATTGTGCGAAGTTTTTGGCACCTGGCCATAAAGGGGATATTAAAGCCCTGGAGAGGGTGCAGCGAAGGGCTACTAGAAAAATATCTGAAGTTAAGGAGATGACATACGAGGACAGGTTGAAGAAGCTGGATTTATATCTCCTGGAATATCGCAGAATGAGAGGGGACATGTGTCTAGTTTTTCGGACATTATCAGATAACCAGCTATGAGAGCAGTTGGACCTACACCTTAGGGTTCAGTCATATTACACTCGTGCCCACCCTTTACAGTTGAGGGTGGGTAGCTGTAGGACAAAGTTGTGTTTGTTCTGGTTCTCAAATAGGGTGGCAAGAGTTTGGAATGAGTTACCAATTGAAGTAGTGGCTAGTCAGAATATGACATCCTTCAAAAAATCCTTGGATATTTTTTTGGGGAGTAGTAATATTGTGGGATATTAAATCAAAAATTAAAGCGAGCCAAATGGACATTGGTCTTTATAGAGCTCTGTAATACCAGTGATACAATGATTAGACCCTATGACCTCCACAGGGAGGCTATTCCAAGCATCCAGCACCCTTTCCTGTGAAAAAATCTTCCTTATGTTACGCCTGAGTCTCCCCCTCTAACCTCGTATTGTGACCCCTTGTTCTTGCACTTTTCTTCTTCTGAAAGATGCTGCCCTCCTGAACCCTGTTTATCCCCTTGAGGTACCTGAATGTCTCTATCATATCCCCCCTCCTGCTTTTCCTCCAGGGTATACCTAATGAGGTCTTTCAGTCTTTCTTCAAATGTTTTCTGGTGCATACCTTTCACCATTTGTGTTGCTGATCTCTAGACCCCCTCCAGTCTGTCTGTCTTTCCAGAGATGCAGTCTCCAGAACTGAACACAGTACTCCAGATGTGGCCTTACAAATTGTCTGTTTAGAGGCATGACTACTTCCTGTTTTCTAATGGAGATGCCTCTCCATATGCACCCCAGCATCCTCTCGGCCCTCCCCACTGCCTTCTCACATTGCTTGGCTACTTTTGGGTTGTCTGTTATAATTACCACAGTTCCCTTTCCTGTTTTGTTGTTGTTAGTATCTCCCCCCTTCCCCCATCTTGTATTCCACTCCCAAGATTCCTGTGCCCCAAGTGCATGAATTTGCATGTCTTTGTATTCAATTTAAGCTGCTACACACTTGACCACTCCTCCAACTTGCCTAGGTCTCTTCTCATTCTTTCAACCCCGTATGGAGTGTGTACTCTATTGCAGATCTTGGTGTTCTCTGCAAAGAGGCTTACCTTCCCTTCCTGCCCCTCTGCAGTGTTACTAATGAAGACATCGAAGAGGACTGGCCCCAGTACTGAGCCTTGTGGCACCCCACTGGTCACCCTCCTGTCCTGGGATTGAACGCCATTAACCACAATCTTTTGTGTCCTATTGCTCAGCCAATTTAAAACCCAGTTTACTACCTTTAGACCCACTCCTAGACAGCAACTTGTCTACTAGTCTCCTGTGTGGGACAGTGTCAAATGCCTTGCTAAAATCTAGGTAGCGCCCCCCAATCAACCACCCTGGTTACCTGATCAAAAAAATCTATCAGATTTGTTTGACAAAACCTACCTGCTGTAAATCTATGTTGCCTGGAGTCTTGTGTCCCGCTGGCCTCAAGAAAAGCTGCAGCCCTTTCTTGTAGCATTGATTCCATTATTTTCCCAACCACTGAGGTTAAACTGACCAGCCTGTTATTCCCAGCTTTCACCTCACTCCCACTTTTGTGTAGTGGTACCACATTTGTCCTCCTCCAGTCTTTAGATACCACTTCCTCCTCCAGTGATTTGCTGAAAAGGGCCGTCGATATTACCCCTTGTACCTCTCTGAGTTCTTTCAGTATTCTGGCATGCATCCCATCCCATCTGGACCCACTGCCTAGTCCACTTTTGGTTTGGAGAGTTCCTTTAGGACTCTCTCCCTGAATGAACTGGTGTCCACCTCTACTCCATGTGTGTTTCTACTGAATACTTTTGGCCCCTCCCCTTCCCCTTCTTTTGTAAATACTGAGCAAAATTGTTCATTCAGAATTTCTGCTTTTTCTGTGTCCTCCTCTGCACAGTCCTCCCGCTTTATTTAGCCTCACAATGTCCCCATTGTTTTTTTCCTCTCCCTAATATACCTGATGAAGGTGTTGTCTCCTTTTACTGATTGTGCTATTCTTTCTTCAGTTTGCACCTTTGTGCTCCTGACTGCTTTCTGTGCCTCCTTCTGTTTTGCCTGATGCAGTTCCGTGTCTCCCTCCCTCTGTGCCTCTTTGTACTTTCTGAATGCCTGTTATTTTCCTTGGCTTTTGCTACCACTTCTTTAGAAAACCATAGTGCTTTTTTTTCTTCTTTTTGCTTTATTGACTTGCTTTATGCAGAGACTCATTGCCTCTGCTATAGCTCATTTAGTGACTCCCACTGTTCCACTGCCCCCCCACCTTTGCCAGGATTTTCTTAAGTGTTCCCCCAGTTTTTTAAAGTCGGGCCTCTTAAAATCCAGTTTCTGTGTTTCAGTTTTACTTTTTCTTTATAAGGATGCATTATTAAACAAAACAAAAGTAGGGATCACTTTTCAATGTATCATTAGACATTCTGATGCTCAGTGTTAAACATGGGGTGCATATAGTTTCAATTAAAGATTCAACAGATAGAAGCTTACCACAGCATGATGCATCCTCCTGCTTGGCTCCCACCCCTTCTATGAGGATTAGCAAGCCCAGGACTCATGTCTCTCATATACTAAGTTAGTTGTCATGGATACAGGCACAAGAAGTCTTCCAGGTGTGTGTGTGTGCATCCACTCTAATGATATTATCATATGGTGAGATCATCCACCTGAAAAGCCAATCGCTAAGCCCCAGTCTGTGTTTGTATGCCTGGCAAATCAGAGAGTAAGCTGTGCTTTCAGTGTAGTTTGTAGCATTAGTTGCATGTTTGCTATTGCTTTCGCTCTCCACACTGGTGTTTCAGTCACCAAGGTGGAAGAACCCACAATTCTTCACGTGTGGAGAAAGCATATAAATGTGTTGAGAGTTGTACTGCACAGAGCAGCTTCACTACTCATCAGTGAATTCACACGGGGAGACAGCATATAAATGTGTCAAATGTAACAGGAGTTTTGTCAGGAAGGCTGGCCTAATAATACATGAGGGAGAAATCATATAAATGTGCTGAATGTAGCAAGAATTTTACAGCACAGCAAAGCCTCACAAAACATCAGTGGGTTCAGTAGTGGGGCTACATACATATCTACTGACACCCTTGGACCCAAACATAGTCAAGGTCCTGCACCGTGAAGAAAGCAAGCCTAAGATGCCTTCACTCATTAAATTAGGAGAAGCCTTCAGGAGGGTAGCAGAGATGGGTGTTAATTAACTAGTAGATAAGGAACAATCAGTAACAGAAAGTGCAAAGAATCAGAAAAAGGAATACAAGGACAAACACCAACAGAAAAGAAAAAACAAGCCCATAATTATAGCAGAAAATACAGGGAGCTACTGGAACAACCACAGGTTGATCAAGCCCTGACTCATGGGTGGTTAAAAAGAGGTGATTTTAGGTCACGAGATGAGAGAGATTGATAATGGCAGCCCAAGATAGTGGACTACACACAAGATGGTTCACAAAATCTGTCGAATAAATGGGAGAAACAGACACGTGCAGGTTCTGTAGAACCGAATTAGAAGCAGTTGTGCATCTTCTGGATGGATGTGAAGTACTCATGGCAGAAGGCCTGCATACCGAAAGACACAACAGCGTAGCAAAACTGATCCACTGGAAACTGTGCAGACACTATAACATACAGTACAGGTAGCAGGGAAACATTGGAAACATGAACCACAAAGAATCACAGAGAATGAAGAAGTAATGATTATATGAGATCACCCAATACCAACTGCCAAGAAAGTGGAAGCAAGAAAACCAAATATTGTAATACAAGAAAAAAGAACAAAGGTAGCATTGCTGATCGAAATAGTCACTCCTAGTGACTACAGTGTGCTGCATACAGAGAGACACAAAATCATGAAATACCAATATATGCAATAAGAAACCAAACTGATGTGGAATAAGGACACACAAATTGTTCCAGTAGTGCTTGGAGCAATGGGACTAATCAAAAAGAACTTTCAGGCACATCTAAATATGCTACCAATATTTGTGACACCTTATGAACTTCAAAAGGAAGCCATCTTGGGGACGTTGTAAGTGCTGAGAAGAGTGCTCTCGGCAAACAGCAAAGACTAATATGCGTTTTGAATATGCCCTAGCTTAAGAAAGGGGGTCCATTCTTGTCACAGTACTAGAAATCCCTAAACATTTGGAGACACTAACCCAGAGAGTCCATATAAAGGTATTAAATGTCAGAAGAGTTTTTGTCAAGAAGGCTGACAGTAGCAAGAGTTTTACACAACAAAGTAGCATCATAATACATCAGCGAAGTCACACTGTGAAATACAAAGATATGCAGTCAGAAACCAAACTGATGTGGAATAAGGACACACAAATTGTTCCAGTAGTGCTTGGAGCAATGGGTCTAATCTAAAAGAACTTTCAGGCACATTTAAATATGCTACCAATACTTGTGACACCTTATGAACTTCAAAAGGAAGCCATTTTGGGGACGTTGCGTGTGCTGAGAAGAGCGCTCTCAGCAAACATCAAAGATTAATACAGTATTAATTTCTTGAGTTTTGAATATGCCCTGGCTAAAGAATGGGGTCCATTCTTGCCACGGTATTAGAAATCCCTAAACATTTGGAGACACTAACACGGGAGAAACCATGTAAATCTGCTGAATGTAACGCAAGATTTGGCTTGAAGGTTAGCCTTATGAAACATCAATGAATTCACATGGGGTGTGAATTCATTGATGTTTCATAGATTCAGTGAATCCCAACTTAGACTTCTCAGCATCATGCAGTGGTGGGTGTCATAAAGACATAGCAAGACAAAGCAGGGAAGCTTATTGTAGGTCACATCTAGATTGTCCAGTAAGAGCTTGCTTATCTAGCAGTAGACTGAGCTCCCATATTCCAGTACTAGGAGAATCAACTGCTGTGCAATTTAGGCCCTAGCATGCTTTGAGATGAGAAAAGCCCTTCATCCCATGCTCCCATTCTTGAGTTCACTTTTTTCGATTATGTTGTGTATGGAGATATTGAAGAGAATTGCCAATCACCATTGATAGATATTTGTATACACTGGTGTTTGCAAGTTTAGAGCAACTTTTGAATTTAATGTGCAATAAATTGTTTTAAGCTTTATTTTTACTTCTGAAACATATCACTTAGTATTTTTAGATCAGCAGTATGTTGGACTGTTTGAACCATTTTTGCAGTGAACTAGTGGTTTTGGAGTTTTGATTCCATTTCTGTGTGTTTTTTTGCTCTGTACGATAGTGCAGTGTCACTTGAATAAAATTTCTTATCTGAGTAAGCAATGCGATTGGGAAGGTTGTTTACATATACTAGGGATAACATAGGATCTAGGATGGATCTTTGTGGGGCCCCTCTGTAGAGGATACCCACCTCAGACAGAATGCCCTGAACAGCTACATGCTGAGACCTTCCAGGTAGCTACAGTATGAGTTGAACCAGCTTAGTACTTCCCCTAAGATACTTACATGGGCCATTTTTTCCATTAAGAGTTTGTGATCTACAAGGTGAAATGCCTTTGTAGTGTGGTTAACAGTCACCCTTGATGAGTCTCCCTGGTGAGTCAGAAAGAGTTTGAGAGATGTCCATTTGTTAACACTTGTACCTCCAGTGTTATGTACATTACCTGTACCCAAGACCAAATACTGGGTCCCAAACTGTATTTCTCCAGGGAAGCAAACATGAAGGACCACTCGAAAAGGCCAGCAGACTGGGCCTAGTGCCCTCCCCCACACCCATCTCCGCATCACATTTAGTGACCATCCGATATTTCCTTTTGCCTGCCTGCCTACCTTTCACGAATCTACCCTGGTCATGATGAATCAAGTGGGACAGGACCCATTCCAGGCACCCCAACAGACTTTTTGCTACAGTCTTGTAGTTTGCATTTAGTAAGGATATTGGGCAGTAGGAGCTGCAGTGGATGGGGGTCATTCCCTGGTTTGGACAGGAATGGAATGATAGATAACTATTGTGAAGGTGGAAGGAAGTCCCTGTTCAGGGAATTAAGTTATGGCATCCAGCAGTTCTTGAAGGACCTCCCAAAGGATCCTATAGAGTTCATCCGGGAGGCCATCTGGGCTTGGGACTTTAAGGGGACATGCTACCAGGTCACTGGGTAATTATTAGCATCTTATTCATTTTGCATTTAGAATCCCCATGGAAGCCTTTTTCTGAAAAATTGGTATGCTTCTTGATGGATGTTTCTATCATTTTCGAATAGTGACTGGTTTGGTGAAGCTTCAGTGGGGAGTTGTATTGCACTGTGTGAGATTTTTTTATGCTTATTTTTACTCTCACTTTTCATAGTTATTAGTAAGGTACAATATAGAAAAAATGCATGTGTTTGTTGGTTATCACTGTGTGCACAGTTTTATCTAATACAAGGATTAATTGGACTTAATTTGTAGATCCTAACAGCTTTGATTATTGGAAGGGGTCTTGCCTCAAAATGAGGCATCCTTACTGGATACTTATCCTTGAATTGTTATTGATAGATACATATATATGTGCTGTTAGTATCCACGAGTACTTCGAATATTTGCAATTATGTTTTTATTAATAGCACCTGTGTGATATCCTATATAAACACTGTGTGAGGAGTATGTAGTCACCCCCCCCCCCGAAGAAGAGGTGGTTTATACCTCGAAGCACTGGGGCTTGTCAGTTGGGTGGTTTTTATGGTGTTATATCTGCTATTTTGGTTATACACAGTATTTTTCTTATTGAAGTTATATCCCAATATAGAGTGCTTGAGTGTGTGTTTCCTGTTCTTGGGTTTGGGACTTTCCTTGCTGTGAGAGCTCAGCCCGACTTATGAATCTCCTGCCTTACTACAGTCCTATCCAGTGCCCTTTCTTCTACTTCCATGATTTTTGGGAGTGTGACTTTATCAAGGAAAAGACCACTTTTTGCCTCCTTCAAAATAGGCCATAGTCTGGTACAGAAGGAGATTTCACTTGTTTACCAGTGAATACCTGGTTGTGTAGGCCCTTTGCCACTCACAACCTATGCAGTGTCTCTGGGGATGCTGTTTGCATATTTTCTTTCTCAAATGAAGTCACTTGCTCATTGGGCTTTTCACCTACCCCCTTGCCCCGTTTGCTTTTGTGTGATGCAATGGAGATGGCAACACCACTCACAAAGGCATTAAGGGCCTCCCAAGGCATGGTGTCAGTAATATCTCAGTTTCATTAAATGGAAAAAAAGTTGTCATAGCTTCTGACATCTTGATCTGAAATGTGGTATCACTCAAAAGGTGAAGGTCTAATTTCCATTGTCCAGGGGGTGGCAGTGGTCCTCCACGAGCTGTGGCTGTAAGGTAATTGGGCATGGTCCTAGTACGAAAGTGACCCATTGAATGCCTGACTCAAAAGAGGAGGTCACTTGACACAAACACCATGTCGGTGCATTTGTAAACAGAAGAAGAACTCCCACATCTCTGGATACAGAACTCTCCATACATCATGCGGTGCTTTTTCAGTGGCCATCTTACTTAAGGTTACTGAGCCTCTGGCAACAGTTCTTGGGGGGGGGGGGCAGACCAGTATTTGATCCATGGTGGTGTTGAAATCCCACCATAACTAAAAGCAATGAGAACTGTGTCAGGGTGACAGAGCCTACAAAAAACCAGGGCAATCAAAATAAGGGCTATAAACAGATTGCCACAGTGTATGCCTCCTCCCCATGCAGCTCACCAAGATTAATTACTTGCATTTTGTATCCTCTAGCTGTCATACGATATGTGCCTGGAGCCGCAGTTTCAGCCAGATCACCACCTCCCTGGCTTTGGAGGAGAAGCAGGTCACTCTAATCTGGATTTTCCCAGCTACTCCACTTCCACAGCTACCATATGCATTTCCTGCATCAAGATCACATTGCCTTTTCATTTTTATGTTGTCTTGTGCATGTAGCGCAAGCAACATTTTGTGACAGCTTTCTGCAGTAGCAGGTTGTGGAGGTGCAGCCGTGTTGTGGCAAATGGTGCCACTGCTTTTTTGGGCTGAGCTCTGTGGCACCAATGAATGAGCATGCTGTCTGTGATGGCCCAAGAGAAGTATGCCGCCAACTTGACAGAATTTCGCCACTGCAATGAGGGAGCACACCTTCATTAAAGGGTGTGCCTTGCCTGCCGAAACATTTCAATAAACATGCTGGCTGCTGCCGTCCACCTCTCACAATCCCCAGCAAGCAGACTTCAGGGGTGCCCAATCCCCTGTCGGCATGTTTATAACCCTCCCTCAAGATTGTGTGGCACATTGGGAACCCACCCCAGTGTGCCTGTGTGTGTTCTGAAGCTGACGGTGTCAGCATTTTCCTGACCCAGCCCACCCCCATTGTGAGCCACACTGGGAGCATACCCCAATGTGGCAAACATCACTCCTCCAAAGTCATGCCGCCTCCCCAGTTCAATTTGGTTGCCGATGGGGGTGCCCAATCCCCGTTGATATAAGATCCCCATAGTTGTATTTGTCTGCAGAGGGGGTGCCCAATCCCCCTTGGCATCATCCCTCCCAACACAGACAGGCTTTCTTTGCCCAATCCCTGTTGGCTCAGTCCCCCAAAAAACAGGTAGCACACATAGGACCCACCCAGTGTGGCCAAATTGAAAACCTTCCCTGAAGTTTTTATTTTATTTGTACATGCAAAGCGAGAAAATGGTCCCTCGTTGTTTGCAGCACCACCCTCCCCAACACTACCCAGTCTCTGTACCCCCCTCCCCACACCCCCTTTTCCCCATACTTACTTCCAGAGGTCGGCGTGTCATTCTTCGGTAGAGAGGAAACACGTCTGCATTCTTCAAAGACGATTGCGAACTGAAGAAATGCTGGTAAGCTGTATAATGGCATCAATGTTTTTTTTTTCAACTTAGGTGGATATCTCTGCCATTGTTTTTACTTTTGGCCCCAAATTTTCAACATGGGGTTCTTGGAACCCCACCTCATGAAATCAGTCACTTGTCATATTGTTATTCAGTCCTGAAAGATGATTTAGCGGTCACTGCATGGAATTATGTTTTGGGACCAACTAACAAAATGACAGTGCCACTGTTCATGAGGTGGGCTCTCAAAAAGCCTATGTTGTAGATTTGGTGAAAAAATTCCAAAAAATGACCGTGTTATGTGCATGCATTGCGCAGTTTCCATGCACACTCGTAACTTCGAGAATAATTTTTTATATTTTCACTCCAGATTTTCAACATTGTCATTTTTTCACACCTCCTTATGAACAGTACAGCTGTCATTTTTCACATCCTGCCTGAAATGTGTTTTCGCACATCTGGCGCACAATGGTGTGGTCACTGTGGGAAATCAATGTTTGGGACAGAGTAAGAAAATCACAGTGTCACTATTCATAAGCGGAGGTCCCAAAATGCCTACTTTGAAAATCTGGTGAAAAAATTACAACAAATGACTGTGTTATGAGCGTGCATTGTGCAGTTTCCATGCACGCTCGTAAGTTCGAGAATTTTTAATATTTTTACTCCAGATTTACAATATTGTCATTTTTTCACACCTCCATATGAACAGTACAGCTGTCATTTTTCACATCCTGCCTGAAATGTGTATTTGCACATCTGGCTCACAATGGCACGGTCGCTGATAGTGCCACTGTTCATGAGGTGGGGTCACAAAAAGCCCATGTTGAAAATTTGAAGTGAAAATAATCAACAAACACCTGGGGCATTGGGGTTGCCAACTATAATGCCCCACCCTATAGAGACTGATGTGGGTCAGAGGTGTAACTTGGGATTTTCAGCTGTAATGCTCATGCCATTCCACCCCCAGCCTGCAGCCACTGACAGGCATCACGGTGTGCCTTGGACTCTTCAGCCCCAAAGTTCATCCAGTTCTCCTATAGTGCACCCATCTCAGGGTATTTCCTTATGAAATGGGGTGAGCATAAGGCCCAAAGACCCCAAGGCACACCATGACACTTGTCAGTGTCTGCAGGGTAGGGTGAGATGAAATGGTATGAGTGTTATGGCAGCTGACCCAAAGGCACCTCAATGCCTGTGAGTCTCTGCAGGGTGGGGTGGGGTGGGGTGGGGTTGGTGTCAGTTCAATACTTCACTGCCATTCCTATTATTCATCTCTCTAACTCCTGCACTACCAATACCAATACCAGCAAGACAACATTTGGCATTGACAAATGCTTGTTTAATCTGTGTCTGTAAGGGCTGGATCACCCTGTGTCTAGGGATATGTGATGGCATCTCATCCAGAAGAATGCCCACCTTAGGCCATGAATACCAATTCTTCACCAACATCAGTCACCTTGCCATCATGGGTTGGGGCAATGGGAACCAAGGGAACCTTAAACCAGACTCTGGGGCACAAGTAACTTGAGACCACACACAAACTGTAATATCCATACCGGAGCTGGGATCAGCATGGTGATTTTATTATTAGCTGCCAGATGGTAAACAAGTCTCCAGGAATTTCCTGGCTATATACTGTAACTTTTTATGACAGTATTTGCACACTCTAATTTCAGTATTCTGTGGGCCATGTGCTGCACGATAGTTCCTTCAAAACTCTCCCAGGGCTCTACATAACCCCCAACTCTTGTGTGGCATACATTACAATGGCTGTTTCTTAACACTGGCCTGATGGTAACCAGCAAAATGTGGGACATGTTGCCACACACATCTATAATAATTTCCAGGTACATCCCTGAACTAAAGGGGCACAGTTACATTTTGTATAAAGCACTAGGTCTCTTTCAACCCTTAGATCCTTAACCTCCCTTTTGGGATCCCTGGAGCCCTGGTGCTCCCAAGACCTGTTGTGCAGTGGCACTCTCTCTAGGCAGGGCAAGTACTACCCTGGGGAGCAAGCTGTGCTGGCACATGTCTCAGTATGTCAAGAAGAACAATAAATATGAATAAGCATATATCACATCACTAATAAGCACAGCTGGACCAGCCATGTGTGCCCTCCCTTCAATAATACACTGATAGCCCTAGTGGTCCAAAAACAGACTCGTGTCTGGCCCAGTTCCCGGGCACTTATTGACCCAAACACTTGCCAGGCCCCTTCCTACAGTACCTGGCACCTATTTATATGGCTACCTGCCAGGGGTTTCTATTCAAACTGCTTAGGACTTTTCACACACAAACAGCATTTTGTTTGACAGGGTTCATTTACAGGAGCTCCGAACAGTAACCAGACTTTTTCATTTTCTTCTACTGTTGGGAGTGAACCCACAAGGGTTCTGGCAACCTCCCTTACGGGGTGGCTCACCACTCTTCCAGTGTGCCTTTTGGGTGCTAATGGTTTCCACTCCTCTCTCAAGGTGAGTTCCCTGGGTCTCTCCATCCTACCAGCTGCTTCTGATGGTATCCTTGCAGACCAGGCATGAGGTGATCAGTGCAACCCATTCCCAGGGACCCTGCCACAATCCTGGGACTGCAGGCCCCCTCAGCCCAGTCACAGCCAGAGAGGCTGGACAGCTCTTCTCTCTGTCTCTATCCGTCTCCCTTCACCCAGAAAGCTCCCAATACCCCATGATGCTTTCCATTTATATAGACTTTCAGGGGAAGTGCAAAACCATGCATATTAATACTCTGGTTTCCTGTCCTTAGCTAATTCAGGCCACTCACAGCATAACCATCCAGACATCCTGTCTCTGGACAATTCCCCTCCCCCCCCAAAGAAAGAGCTCTCATGGTAAACCACATGCAAAACTTATAAAAACACATGTTGTACATGTTTTTTTTTTTTTTTTCTGTGATGGTCCCTGGTGTTCTGTTCTCTGTGTCTGTGGCAAGGTTTTTTTTCTACTTTTCCCTGCCAGTTTTATGGCCCCTTGGGGTAGCCATGCAGCCTTCTTTTATTTCCTTTGATATGTTGGAATGTTTCCCAGAATGCCACTGGGAATTATGTCAATCAGACCTAGCACTAGAAGAGCTCAGGATCCCAGTTATAATCTAGTCACAACATTTAACTGCATCTGCTTGTGAAAGGTAAACACTTTGAAAAGTTTCCCTATGTCTGTCCTATGCATGCTTTATGGCTCTTACTGTATTTTGCCTCCACCATTTCCACTGGCAGTCTGTTCCAGATGTCTACCACATTTTCAGTGAATCTGTACTTCCTCACATCCCTCTAGTGTCATTGCATGCCCTGTGTTTCTGGTGCTCTTCCTCCTTTGAAAGACCCAGTTCAGAAGGTTGGCTCAGCTTGACATTGACTCCAGATTGCTTATAGAGGTCAAGTCAAACCAGAACCAGGCAATGGCTTGAGCCAGATGTGAGCCTGCCTTGGTGTGCCCACTTCTTGTTTAGCATTCATCAAAGGGGGAAGAGGGGCTCTGCACTGAGATGCAAATTGAGATTACATTCAGAACTGGGTCGGTAAAATAACAGTGAAACACTAAGAAAACTACAGGCTCAAGAAACACAGCAAAGAAAATGCAACCAAAGATACCTTATCTACCTATAGCTACATGACAATCCATTACATAATATTCACTTCATGACAGTTCACTCCTTCCCGATCTCAGGAACCATTACAGGAAAGTGAATATTTCCCAGTGTAAGGTAAGTTATTAATTTGGGGGGGGGGCCAAAAATAGAAATAAAATTGTGCTGTGGTATACTGTTTTGGCAGGAGAGAGGGCGTGAACTGTCACATGGCGAATTGTCCATAGTGAATTGACATGCTCCCCCTACTGACAATTTCAAAAACTTCCCATCGAAACAACAACAACAACAAACAAAAAAAAAAAAGCAGAACTATTACAAACACAAGCTAGAAGAAAAAAATGGAAACGGACAAAAAAAGTCGCTTAATCAGGTAAGGATGCAGATAAGGTAAGTCATCATTCATGTCCTTAAAAATAAATGTCTTTACTTTTAATTAAACAGTTCAGTAGTATGAAAATATAAAAACTACTACCATGGTAACTCCATTATCAAGTAGATGTATTTCAGTCAATTTCCTCAATTTTTAGCAGCTTAAAAAGTCTGGGCCCAATTCCAAGTTGTGGTACACCTGGTGCAAGGTGATTTACGTCACACCTTATGGTGCAAATCGCACCTTGCGCCATGCGTTCCGCAAGTTGGTATTCCAAGTTGCTGCTTGCGCCATGCCAAATGCGGGTTGCGCAAAAATGGGCTACACCATCCACAACCTGCTGCGGCATGGCACCAGGTGGGTTATGGCTGCATCTGCGCCATTTTCTGAAAGGCCGGCTGCCATAACACACTTATGCTATTCCAAGACCACAGTTGGCGCAGCAGGGTTAGACCAGCATGGGAAGCACATTGCCCTGCTCCAGGTACCCCCCAGTACAGTCATGCCCCCCCCGAATGTCAGAGACCCCCCCTCGGGTCCATATTCTGCAGTGCCCCCATGTGCCCTATGCCACCCGGTCAGCCCCCAAAGACCCTAGGTGATGGCGGGGAGCATTACAGGGCCGGGGGCTCCGGGGGCAGTTGCATGTGGGCTGTGACTTGCAGCACCCAGGTCCATTGCACCTTTCCTGTGACGCACACCTGTGGTTGCTGCAAGTCACAGGGCATAGGTGCTGGGGACCCTGCCTGTCTCAGAATAAGGTGCAGGGTCCCCGGTGTAGCACCACAGGGCACAACTCGCATACACCCACGAGTTGTGCCATGCATCTCAGAATTGGGCTCCCAGTCTTTGTTTCTTTATCAGCATATTTCCATTTTAAGCTAGAGCAATTCAGTATAACATTCTTCATCATTATTATTAATCCTTCAAAAGGCTGTTCTCCATGGGTTATCAACTAGATGGGAGATGCTGGAGATGCAAGGGGGAAGATGCAGATCTATGTCAACTCCTAATATGCTAAAAGTTGATGGCAGCAACACCCTGGACCTCACCACAATTGCCAATACTTTCAATCTTTTATTCACTGACCTCAGCCATGTGCTTCCCTCTACCTTCTTTGACACCAACCAAACCATGGCCTCCCAATATCAACAGACTCAGGATACAAATCATCCACATTTCTATTTCAAGGCAGTTACTGAAAGGGATGCCAAAAATACCTCCTCAAGGTGCTCGGAAAATCCAGATCAAGTGGGGACACACTTGACTTGAAGCTCATCGCCCTCACCCTTGATGATGTCCTGCACACTCTTACCAAGATTATAAACCAGTCCCTCATGCTGTCCCAGTTCCCGCTCAAGTGGAAGTCCGCCCTGGTGACCCCAATACACAAGTCTGGAGATAGGACATTACACTATAACTAGAGGCCTATCTCCATCCTACCCCCTTTATCCAAAGCTCTTGAAAAAAATTGTCGCAGACCAACTGGTGGAGTACTTGGAGAAATACAACTTGCAATGCCCACAGCAACGTGGCTTTCGCAAAGGACATAGCACCACCTCTGCCCTCCTTGAATTTACAGGCCTCATTCATCTAGCAGTAGACCAAGGACAACTTGCCGGTGCCACCTTTATAGACCTCTCGAAGGCCTTCGATACAGTCAACCATCTATTACTACTGGAACAACTTGGCAACTTAGGGCTTTCTCATGACACTTTACAATGGTTCAACAGTTATCTCTCCAACTGGTCACAACACGTTAAGATTGGTGACTCCCTCTCCTCCAAACTACCTGTCCGGGCTGGTGTTCCCCAAGGGTCAATACTGGGGCCCCTTCTTTTCAACATCTTTCTGAACAATCTCCCTTCTGCCTGTGATGAAAACATTATTCTGTATGCTGATGCAGTGATTTTCTCTAAGAATTTTGACCCCTCCCTCTTGGAGAAACAACTGCAGGAAAGTTTCACACCAGTTGAGGCCTGGTTCATCTCACAGAAACTAGTGCTGAATTGCAAGGAAACAAAGACTATGCTGTTCCATGGCACACATAACAAACATAAACACCAACAGTTGGCTATCAAACACAGCTTGGATATGACTCTGGACCAGACACAGGCTTTCAAGTACCTTGGCATAACCCTGGACCCTACTCTGTCCTTCTCCAGTCATATTGATTCAGTTATGAAATCTGTAAATATCCATATAGGCCTTCTCTATGTAAAACCTCACCCCTGCCTTTTTTAGCAAAATGACAGGTGGCATGCTGTTGAAGCTGACAGCAGTACCTGGTGGGGACTGGGTTCGGGAAGGATGAGATTACTCGGCACAGGGGACCTAGGTTTGGCTACTCTGCACAGGGGCGCCCAAGTAAATCCGAACACAGGAAGCAATAACTATAATGTCCAGAACCAGGAATGGGATTCTACAGTGTGGCTTTTATTCACATCCAAGCTGAACAAAACAAAACATAGACGGACCCCCACGGGGCTACATTCCTGGTAATGCAGATTAGAGACAAAAAAACACTTCTTCACTATTTCCAGCCCTCAGGCTCTGAACCCACCAGACACACAGCCCGGACTTGCACGCAGCTTTGGGTACACAGCCCGACTTGTACACTACTTGGATTTTCCCCACGGGCCCTGCTCCCCCGCCGGCCACTTGATCCACGGTCCATTTTGGGAAATGAACCAATTATCCTGTTGTGGCTCCCCAAACCACACTAGAGCCTTCGACTCCTAGAGGGAATTTTCCTTCCAATCCCAAGTCTGGGTACTTCCCTCATCACTGGCCAAGTGCCTGAGGCAAAGTAGAAATCCACAGAACAAATCCGTAGAGGTGGACCTGGTCACTAAAGATGGGGGGGTCTCCCACCTCCTGCTCCCATAGTCCATACCCAGCTATTTCTCTGGAAACTAAACAATTCCTTTACTGAAAACGCACAAATGTAGATTCCTGGGTAGACGTTTGTCACATCTCCTCTACATATCATTTTGATCCCAGTAAGCACTGGACTTGAACCTACTTTTACTTGTTGGCTAAGCCTATTACTCTAGGCCTCCCACTATCTCAGTAGTTCAATCCCCACATTGTCACACAAGTCCCAGGGTGAAAAACATAGGCCCTTTCAGGAAAAGCAGACACTCACCCTCTGGTTGCAGGTGCCCCACAGGTGACTCACAAGTCTTTTTGTTCCCCAAAAAAACTCTGGAACAAATAGGCAGCTTCTCCATTACTAGCAGAACCAGGGGGTTGCCCCAGGAATTTGCAGGAAACCCTTTTCTGCCCCCATCCCCTGAGGGAGGGGGCACTGAGACCCGAAACAGCGGTCTCCACCACTTCAATTATCTTCTGTATCTCTCTTTTGGTGGAGACACACACCCTTTTTACCTAAAAGTAGCCCTCTAGTTCTATTGGTGATGTCATCCCTCAGTCTCAGCTCAGACTGAGAACAGAGTGAGACAGTGTGAAACCCATTTAACTGGAGTTTCGCAAGCTGCCTTCCCTGCCTACTACTAGGTCTTACTGGGATTCTAGTAACCCCAGGTAACAAGGGGGTTACACTCGCCCTTGACCAGGAAAATGACTGTCCGCAGTCATTATTTACCTGGCTTTAGGCCGTCCCACCCTATGAGCTACCTGCGGAGGGGGGGTGATCAGGCCCCCTTCTACTATGTGCAAGCACAGGCAGGCAACACTAAGGGCCTAGAGGCCTTTAGCTGACATATCAGCCTCTACTCTATCCACTTACTATGGATGCCTAGTGGCTCTGGTAGAACTGTCCAGAGCATAGCCCTAATAGCTCAGCACTGCAACCCCTACTGCAGGTCAGGGCCACAGCCTGTCTATCCCCCCTAGCCCTCTAGGGAAAGCCTATCTGCCTTTAACTTAATACCCCAAAAACAAAAACAACCCGGGGACCTCCCCGACTTTGGGCAACCTGCAACCACACACCATTAAAGTACCACATTTTATACCATTTTACTGCCTCCTCCCTACCCCCACAACTACACCTGTGGAAAGAAAGGGTTAATACAGTAATAACAACAATAACAACACCACAGTACTTTAAATCACTACACGCTAAAGTACTATTGAGGAACTCCGATGAGCCCCTCCTCCTCCTCTTGTCTTCTCTTCTGTCTTCTCCAGGAACACCTGCAAGAAAAAAAAAGACAACACACTCTCCTAATCTGCATACACAGTCTACCTAAAACCCCTACCATCAAAACACTGAAGAATCCCAAAAAGATTTTTTTTTTTTTAAAAAAGGTAGAAAAACAGTATTTACATTAGAAAACAATGACATTATTTACAATACACATTTGGGGGGGATGGAGTGCCCTAAAAGTCCACAACTAGTGACTGAAGGCTAATCCAATAAAGAGTCTCTCCTGGGCCGGAGCCCGGTGAAGCACAGTTCTAACAGGCCAAAGTCCTGAAGGGGAGAGTCTTTGCAGACAGTTCACACATTTTGGAGTCTGCTAGTGTAGGGTGTGTACTGCAATGTCATAAAGGTAGAAAAGTTCGGACTTACCAGCCCCTTGTAGAATGGAAAATTCTGCACCGACCTGCACCTCTGACGAAGACTCTCCCTGGCAGCATTTCTTCCGATACAGCTGGGCGGACATCTTCCAGGAACCACAGGAGGGCACATCTGGGAACTTCTGGGCTGATGTCATCTCTGGAGATGGAACCTTAGAACAGGAACAAAAAGACAACAGCTGGTCTGACATCATCCGATTACCAGGTGATGAAGCAGGATACAGCTGGGCTGGTGTCCTCTCTGGATCTGAAGTCATCTGGTGGGCCAGTTGATGGATTCTAGAAAGGCCAGTACACTGTAGAACTGATGAATGTGGGGCACCTGAGTCCTGGATGTCCATATTGGCGGATCAATAAAGGCACTTCACAGTCTGGTGTGGCAGTATTGACTACCACTGCTCAGCTTTCCATTTTGTAGGCACAGGCACATTTGCTGGGTGGTCCTTGCACTGAGGCCAATAGTACCGGGGGTCAGGAGCTTGAATTATTACCCTGTCTGGGCACACATAATTCACACAGTGGGAGATTTCACGTCCTTCTCCATCCACTATTTGCACTCTGTCTATAAACAGTGTCCTGCCTCTCTTCCACTGGGTATACTTTTTGTGAAACAGTCTGTTCTTTACATGCTTGTTGGCCCCAGGATGCACACTTTTCATTGCTTCGTCCCAGATCCAGGATTTCCTGCTGTTTTCAATCTTCTCCCAGACTTTCCGAGGAAAAGTCATACCATAGATCTCATTTGCCTTTCTGCGAACCAGTGTCTCCTCTTTACTTGCTTTGGTCAATCTGAGACCGCTGGCCTGGCTTGGGGGTGGCCAGTCCTGGTTCTGCCAGCTACGCATCCTTAAAGAAATTAGAAACGGATCCCTGGCTTCTTCCTCTTGCAAAACCAGGGCAGTGGCATCACCACTTTCTTCCATGCATTCCTCCAAGGCAAGATCTTGAGGCTGTGTACCCGTTCCTTTTTCACAAGGCCACATAGGTTCCCCCTCATCTTCCTCTTCACTGAGGATCTGAGCCTAGGAGTGAGCAGTCGTTCTCACTCCTGAGACTATCCACTCATCACTAGGCACAGAGGTCGACACCTCCCACTCAAAGACCTCCCGTATCTCATCTTCGCCTAAGAGACTTGGGCTAGGCGCCCCCCCTCCAGGGGTCTATTGATGCTTTATCCAAACTTGCCTTCTGGGATCCAGCATCCGAAACTTCAACTTCTGGTTCTGTCTCTAACTCTGCACCCTCTAGCTTTGTGCCACACTCCCCCGAGGGGCCTTCCTCCTCAGGCTCCACCTGGTGCTGTGTGCTGCCAACTGCAGATTCCTGAACCTTTGTCCATGTGGGAGCCAACCGAATTTGAGGCGCTTTATACAAGCCATATTTTTCTAGGCATCCAGCACAGTGAGGAATCATGAAGACGTCCCTTCCAGCTCTCAAGCATATTTGACATACATGCACTGGAAAACCAGGAACCGCCACATGAGGAGGAGGCAGTTGTCCTCCATAGCACCACTTTTCAATATCCCTCAGTCTATTCACTGCTGCTGTTACTGCAACCCGGGCATGATCCAGATAGCGGGCTGGTTCTGAGGCCATAACTGCAGAAAAACAAACAAAAGTTCACTATAACTGAAAGTCCCACTTTACTGAACACATTCTTTAGTTGTAAAATGGCTCCTGTGCTGCTGTGTTTACTTTACTACCCCACCCTGTAATGGCGACGGCAGCACTCCTGTGCATCAACATTCAGAAATTGGGTCAAGCCACTGCGTACCTGATTTAGACACACTACTGATAACTTTTGCTCAAACTGCACAAACTTGCTCTGTTCTTGCTTTAAACACATTCACTTGATTTTCACCGGCCTTTTTACTTGCTGGTAACATTTCTTTGATTTACAGTCCCTTAAAGCTTCAGGTTTTTAAGCACAGGATTGCCTGTAAACACTAGTGCTGCACTTTGGCTACAACTCACAGTCTCTCTCTGGCTTTAAACTTTAAACTGAGGCTGAATTCATTACTATGCACACAGTCAATGGCTTAACAGACTTGCACTTGCTGACAGGACGTGACACAGTCGTTACTTGCAAAGCGACTACACTGCTGCACACACAGTTATATGGCATAGGGCAGAAAATCACTGTTTGAGCAGTTTCCATGTTGTTACTTACTGTTATCAGTAGCAGTTTGCTGCGATGGGGAAAAACGGCCTGCAGCCAGTTCTTGAAGGCCTCAGAACAGAAACGGGCAGGCAGTCCTGCCGATCGTCTTCTCGACCACCACACTTGCAATTCCGACGATCGATTAGTGGGTTGAGCCCGATTTTAAACTAGAAAGTCTATTTTTACAAGGTTTACAGCGATTTTAACACTCTGCGATGCTTCTCCACTAGCCAGTACACGCACTCCACTCACACTCCCTCTCGAATGCTGGGGAAGTCACTGTAGAGCTGGCTGAGGGAGGACTGATCGCAGCCTGACCAATCACACGACACCATGCAAATGAGCCTCTTCTTCCTCATGAGGGCTGTTCTCCTCACGACGATCGTCGAGCAGGCAAATTTTAACTTTTTTTTTTTTCTCAACTGACTCCATGGCGGGAGCCCATTTCAGTCATTTTATATAGTAATTTACACCTGCAAGTCTCTCTTTTCATTCAAAAAGCATTTCCAACGTCCAGGGCACAATTTTCCTGTTGCTACCCCTAGTCTTCCACACTTTTCTTTACCACAGTTCATTTTAAAAGCAGGCAAAAATGCTGTAAACAATTTGATGCAGGACAAGGGCACACTCTTTGGCTTTACTGCTCCTTGGTAAACAGTTGGCAATTTTAAACAGCAGCAAAAGATCCACAGCACACAGCAGCACACTAGTTACTTGCTTCAGCTTTTGGGCTACCCATTGCCAGATAGCCAAAACGCTAGCCCCCTTGCCCAAGCACCTTCCTCCCAGAATAAATATCCAAAGTGGTACCTCCATTTTTGTAACCCCTCACCTCTACCTTTTTTAGCAAAATGACAGGTGGCATGCTGTTGAAGCTGACAGCAGTACCTGGTGGGGACTGGGTTCAGGGAGGATGAGGTTACTCAGCACAGGGGACCTAGGTTTGGCTACTCTGCACAGGGGCACCCAAGTAAATCCGAACACAGGAAGCAATAACTATAATGTCCAGAACCAGGAATGGGATTCCACAGTGTAGCTTTTATTCACATCCAAGCTGAACAAAACAAAGCATAGACAGACCCCCACGGGGCTACATTCCTGGTAATGCAGATTAGAGACAACAGAACACTTCTTCACTACTTCCAGCCCTCAGGCTCTGAACCCACCAGGCACACAGCCCGGACTTGCACGCAGCTTTGGGTACACAGCCCGACTTGTACACTACTTGGATTTTCCCCCCGACGGCCACTTGATCCACGGTCCATTTTGGGAAATGAACCAATTATCCTGCTGTGGCTCCCCAAACCACACTAGAGTCTTCGACTCCTAGAGGGAATTTTCCTTCCAATCCCATGTCGGGTACTTCCCTCATCACTGGCCAAGTGCCTGAGGCAAAGTAGAAATCCACAGAGCAAATCCGTAGAGGTGGACCTGGTCACTAAAGATGGGGGATCTCCCACCTCCAGCTCCCATAGTCCATACCCGACCATTTCTCTGGAAACTAAACAATTCCTTTACTGAAAACTTGCAAATGTAGATTCCTGGGTAGACGTATGTCACATCTCCTCTACACATCATTTTGATCCCAATAAGCACTGGACTTGAACCTACTTTTACTTGTTGGCTAAGCCTATTACTCTAGGCCTCCCACTATCTCAGTAGTTCAATCCCCACATTGTCACACAAGTCCCAGGGTGAAAAACATAGGCCCTTTCAGGAAGAGCAGACACTCACCCTCCGGTTGCAGGTGCCCCACAGGTGACTCACAAGTCTTCTTGTTCCCCAAAAAAACTTTGGAACAAATAGGCAGCTTCTCCATTACTAGCAGAACCAGGGGGTTGCCCCAGGAATTTGCAGGAAGCCCTTTTCTGCCCCCATCCCCGGAGGGAAGGGGCACTGAGACCCAAAACAGCAGTCTCCACCACTTCAATTATCTTCTGTATCTCTCTTTTGGTGGAGACACACACCCTTTTACTTAAAAGTAGCCCTCTGTCAGGGCTGAGGCTCCTAGAGCCTACACTGAGCTTCTGTGCTGCTTCCTCAGCAAGCTCCCAACACCAACTGAACACTGGGTCTGTTCAAACCTCCCAACATTCTATTCCAACTCCCTTGCTGCAGATTCCATTGTGGCTCATGCAGCTACGATAGTTCTATTGGTGATGTCATCCCTCAGTCTCAGCTGAGACTGAGAACAGAGTGAGACAGTGTGAAACCCATTTAACTGGAGTTTCACAAGCTGCCTTCCCTGCCTACCACTAGGTCTTACTGGGATTCTAGTAACCCCGGGTAACAAGGGGTTACATCTATAAACATAGACACTGCCTGACACCTGACGCCCTTAAGCTAGCAATGCACAGCTCTGTTGTCTCCATCATTGATTATGGGCTTGTTATCTGTGGAGCAGCCACAGCTACAGCACTACAGGGAATCATTACAGTGCTGAATAGGGCCTACAGACTTCTTACTGTTGCTGCCCACCGCACACATACCTGCGACCTCTATGAACAGTCAAACTGGCTACAACTTCAGGGAAGGATTACTTTCCAAACCTGCCTACTAGCAAAAAAGTCATTGATGGGACTCATGCCCCCTGGGGTTCAGTTGCTTCTGTTCTTCACACCTCTCTAGTATCACCATCTCTGCCTGCAACCACCCTTCCCCCTCCCCATATCTACCCCTGCCTCTCTCCCTAGCCCTGGTCCACCACCTTCCTCTCTTACCCTCCTTCAACTCCCTTCCTCTCTCCCTTTTCTAATCTGCTCACCCCACCCACTGTTGCACTTGCTCCCCGATTCTTGCCTCCCACCCACCTCTCCTTCTACCTCCCTCCCAAATACCCCTCTACACCCACTCTCTCTTCCACTTATTTATTCCACCGTTATTTATATTACTCTCCTATATGGACCAAGGTTCCCCAACGGGCGCCCTTTTCATTGACCTATCCAGGGCCTTTGACTTGGTTAACCATAATCTCCTCCTCTCCAAACTCCAGACCTTAGGACTGGATCACCACTCACACTCCTGGTTCGAGAGCTACCTGAGGAACCGTTACCAAAAGGTCCTCTGGAAGGGTGCACAGTCTGGACCTAGATCAGTCTCTGCTGGGGTACCTCAGGGCTTAATCCTGGGCCCTCTGCTTTTCTCACTCTTCCTCAATAATATTGAGGGGAAACAGCCCCTGCAGCAATCTCATTCTGTATGCTGATGACACTGTCATATACTGCAGTGACCCCCAACCTAGTGTCATCTCAAATACGCTGCAGGATAGTCTCTCCACCCTTGAGGCCTGGTTCTCCTCAAACTCCCTTAAACTCAATGATGAAAAAACTAAAGCCATACTGTTTGGCTCGAGATGCCTGGGCTCTGACAGAAGCCAGTTCCTCCAGATCTGTACCAGCCAAGGAAAAAGAGTTGAGGTCATGTCTAGTTTCAAATATCTTGGGGTCCATCTAGACCAAGAAATTGCCTACCAATTCCATATCGACTCAATAACCAGGTCCACCCATTAAAAGCTTGGCCTCCTTTACCCCCTGGGGAACTCCTTATCCACTACTGCACGTCGTGCAATCACCTGCTGCAATCTCCTTCCATCCATCCTATATGGGGCTCCACTTCTGCAGTTCCTCCGTGAGATGGAATACAATAAACTCTCCGTACTTTATAACCGAGTGGCCCATTTCACCACTAACTCCTCTCCTAGGAGACATCATTGTGAGGCTCTAAAGGAGCTAAACTGGCTCACTCTCCGTCATAAGCTAGCCTATCCTGTTGCCTGCCTAGCTTTCAAGTTTACTTACCTAGGTCCCCCTCCCCATCTCAGAGGATTTCTCTCCCCCAGAAAACATACCAGAACCCTGCGTTCAACTGCAAGTCACCCTTTAGTTATCCCTAGAACACGCTCAAACCATGGCAAACGCTCCTTCAAATTTGCTGCCCCTTACCTATGGAACTCTCTACCACCTGTCTTGACAAACTCACCCACCCTCACCCAGTTCAAAAATGGACTCAAACTATGTCTTCTCAATCTTAGTCTCTGTGGCTGTAACCGCTATCTCCCCAGACCAGTCCTCCTGGCCGTTGCACTGCTCTGATGCTCCTATGATGTGACATGAAATGCTAATATGGACTCTGATTACTGGCGGAACTGATGTACATACTGTATATAATGTGTGAGGTCTAAACATACTGTTTTAATATGAGTCTATATGTGAACCCTACTGCTGCCCTTGTATGAATGTTATCATTGTACTATGGTGTAACAGATGTAGCTAATGTAATTATTGTTTTTAGTGTCCTCTCTGTAACTAACTCCGGGTCGCCCCTGAAAAAGGGACCTTTGGTCTCAGTGGGCTTACCCGGTAAACAAAATCTAAATAAATAAATAAATATTACCTGTAGCTTTTAGACCATGTATACCCGGTACTGAATTTTGTATTCAGACTGCTTGCCTGCAAATCTCACACAAACTGTACTTATATTCTTTGTATACTGATGTGGAACCTTTGTAAAAGAGCCATTGGCTCAAAGGTATTTATCCGAAATTCTAATAAATAAAATAAATAAATAAATAAATGTCATATGCTCTGGTCCTGTCCCCATATCATAGACCTTTGGAACAAGGTTCATGAAGTTTGTGAATCTGCTTTTTAGCTATATATCCCTTTAAACCATAAATTTCTTATTCTGGGAATAAGTGCATGTCAGGGTAGTTTAAGTAAGCATCAAAATTCGGTCAGATGGGCAACTGCTTTAATACTCAAAAGGATCCTGCTCTCACATTGGAAATCTCCTTTTCCCCCCGCTTATGCAGAATGGTCCTCTAGAATGAGTGAGGTCATAAATAATGAAAGGTTGGCTCATCAGATTGCTGACAGAAGTTTTTTGTTTGAAAAAACTTGGGCCCCTTTTCTTAATTATTTGAACATTACATAATTAGACAGTATCCATTTTACATCTGAATCATTATCCAGTGCTGAGTAGTGTCTCTCCCAAGCGCAGATTTTTGTTTTGTGGTATAGTAAACCTGTAAGTACTTTTAGTTACTATATGTAATGACTCATGAGACCTGACAGCTTCAGTTATGTATGTAAGAGTATTTATGAGGTTATAATTTGTTATTGTGTTCTTGCTTGATGTGTTTCATTTACTGAAATCTAATAAAATCTTTAAAGCAAAAAAAAACACACTTATTTCGAACATACGGACATACGAAATTTGCCAGCAGATAAAGGCCTAGAGGTCTATCAAGTCTGCTGAAATGTGCACCTAGCACCCCTTATTCTGCAGCTGTCCCTCCCTTCCATCCTTCCCCTTCATTGACCCTCCCCCTTGTCCTGTCCCATCCCCTTTTGAAGCAGTCCACTGTTCTACTGGATACCACTTCTGCAGGTAACGCATTCCACCCAGCCACCACCCTCTCTGTAAAAAAGTGTCTCCTCATCTCCCTCCTGAACCTTCCTCCCTCCAGTCTCATATCATGGCCCCTGGTGTCCCTCCCCTCCCTTACTTTGAACAGTCCCTCTGTACCTGTCTTGCTTATTCCTTTCATGTACTTAAAGGTTTCAATCATGTCCCTCTGTCCCTCTTCTCCTCCAGTGAGTACATGTTCAACTCCCTCAGCCTCCTCTCGTATGATAAGTCCCCCAGCCCCTTGGTCATCTTTGTCGCCCTGCGCTGCACCCCCTCCAGTAACTTAATGTCCCTCTTCAGATAAGGGCACCAGTACTCCAGGTGCGGCCTAACTAATGACCTATACAGTGGCAGAATCACCTCCTCCCTCCTCAAGGATATACCCCTTGCAATACAACCCAGCATTTTGTTGGCCTTTGCAGCTGCCTTCCTAGATTGTGCCGAGTTGTTCATTGACCCTGTAATGAGCACCTCCAGATCCTTCTCCTCCTCTGTCTGGGCTAGCTGCACTCCCCCCAGCTGGTAACTCCTGCTTGGGTTCTTCATCCCAAAATGCAGCACCTTGCACTTTTTGGCATTAAACCCTAGTTGCCAGGTGTCTGACCAGGTTTCAAGCTTTGCCAGATTATCCTGCAACCCCTGCCATCCCCCTAGGTCATTCACCACTGCTCCTACCTTGGTATCATCAGCAAACAGACTGATCTTGATCTTGATGTCCAATGATATGTTTGCAATGAATATCCCAAACAACACTGGTTCCAACACTGAGTCCTGTGGAACACCGCTCATCACTACCCTTGAGTGTGAGAGCTCCCCACCCACCACCACCCTCTGTTGCCTTCCCTGAAGCCAGTTCCCTACCTATCTCACCAGCTTTGCACCTGCCCCTGTGCCTACTAACTTACTTCCCAGCCTTCCATGCAGCACTGAGTCAAATGCCTTACTGAAGTCCAGATACAGGACATCCACTGCATGGCCCCTGTCCAGTTGCCTAGTTACCCAGTCATAGAATTCCACCAGGTTGGTTTGACAGGATATGAAGCCATGCTGTCTGCTGTCCTGTAGTCCTTTGGCCTCTAGGAGGGCCACCAGCCTTTCCTTCAGGATAGTCTCCATTAGCTTACCCACGATGGATGTGAGGCTCACTGGTCTGTAGTTTCCCAGTTCATCCTTGGGGCCACTCTTGTGGAGGGGTACCACATGAGCCATCCTCCAGTCCTGAGGTACACACCCCGAATGTAGTGAGGCATTAAATAGGTCTGCCAAAGGTCCTGCAAGGACCTCTGCCAGCTCCTTCAGTACCCTGGGGTGGATGCCATCTGGGGCTGGCCCCTGATCCACCCTCAGTGCCTTCAAACCCTCCCGAACTCTGCCCTCCATGATTTCCCCATCTGTCACCCCCTCCCCCCATTTCTGCCATTTCTTCTCCCTTAGGTGTCACCCTCTCTTCTCTTTAGTAAATACTGAGCAGAAGTACTCATTTAGTGCATTTCCATTTTAAAAGGTCAGTAAGTCACTCCAGGGCATAGGTGCATCCTGAATCAATACATGCCTCAGCTGTACAAAGCACTCAGGTGCTGGTCTCATGCCTTACTATGCAGCCAGAACATGGCATTTATTTAGTATACATCTGTGCTGTTTTGGGGTTTATTGCTAACACACGTGTGTGTGTCTAGATAGACAGACAGACAGCTAGATCGATAGACTGATTATGGACGTGCAGTAGTGCCGATATACTGCTATAGTTCAAGTTACAAATGTTCTGTGTTAAACCCCTGTTTAGTACCTTAATAACACAGCTGCCTCTGGTCCAAATTTTGTGGTGCCCAGGATCTCCAGATTATGAAAATTTGGCAATGATTTGTTAAGAGGTGCAAAGTTCTAGAAGGTCGAATTTATGAAAATATATGACAAGACTTTTTTTGCTCAACTGTAGCTCACAAATGGCTGACATTTGAAATCTGAAATGTTTACAGTTTAACCAAAGACTTTCATTTAAGCAGTAATACATGACAGGGTGTGCGGTAATGCTAAATTACTGCACTCCCCAGGTGGGTTGTAAGGCATGAGGTGCAGGCTAGTGCCTTCAACTACCTGGGAAGTGTGGTCATTTATGGCATCACTGCACACCCTAGAGTATGTTACTGCACTTATAAAATGGTTTTAAGAGTTAAAAAAGGCAGGAAAAAGAAAGTGAAATTTGAGCTTTGCAGTCATTGAGAATAATGCACAATCATGTGACCAGTTTTGACCAGTCATTGATTCAAACCATTTTATAAAGGTGGTTAACAAAAATATCATTTCATGAGATGGAATGGCATTGTGGCCACTATAAACATTTGGGGTCAATTAACCCACAAATGGTTAAATTATGGCCAACCATTAAGAAAATGCAAATAAAAAATTGTAAATAATTTTCTAAGTCCAACACTAAGCTGTAAAAATGGGCACTTAAAAATATTCAAAGTCATAAGGCAAGGTAGGACTTATGTTTACTTCATGTAGGGACCACAGGGTCCTGCACAAGGCAAGGTGTGATGCATGCCATGTTTTGCAAAAGGCCTGTAGGACCCTGTGCATCCTGGTTTGCGCTGGTCCCAAAGAAAGTTAGAGCACATCTTCTATTTTGTGCAGCTCCCAAAGGCATCTGTGTCAAATATGTCACTATTTTATTCAAATAGAGTAAATCTGACCCTACTTGGGCCTCCAAAACCCAACAACCTCCCCCTTCAGTGCCCCTTGTAACACTTACTAAACCATAATATAGTGAACATATTCCCCCTCCCCACAGCCTCTCAAGCAACCATCTCAAAACATGAAATGCATAACTATAACCCCCTTCCATTTAACCCCTCCAAACAATGGGCTCAGATTCCCAACTGAGCAGTAAGAGTACTACTAGAAGCAGCCACCCACCCTGGAACCCAGGTGGGCTCACATCCCCCATACACTGCCTCGTAGAAAAAGCTGGGGCAACTCATCTCTGCCATAGTAGTTATTTAAATGTATATTTTACAACATGGTACTTAATCATCCTACAGCTAAAACTCTGTCAATGCTTATATATTTTGTTTTCTTTACCACTAGAAGATTTGCTGACATATGGTGATGTATCAGAGTATACTGAGTTAAGACAAAGTCATAGTTCAAGCATTTACAGTTGGTTTCTGGTGCTAACTTGATAAATCCCTGTTCCGAACCAGCCATTGTTTATAGTCTCCCACCATTAATGTCAAAGAGCTGTGTGAGGTCAAGTGAAACCAGACCTGAGGAAAAGAGACAAATAGAACAAAGAAAAACTTCCTGCCTAATGTACAGCTTGTGAACGAGTTCTGGGACCATATGAATGAGGTTGATTGTATCCATGGTTTGGCCACCTGATAGAGCCTGAGATGATTTTGAGTGCAGCAGTTAGTTTAAGAGGATGATGTGAGGATGGGACCCCAGTTCCTGCCACGATGGTCTAGCAGCACAACTCGCTGTCATATTGGTACTAGGGCTTGCCTACCTCACAAGCCTACCTCTTCAGAGTTCCAGTTATCCCATGTTTATATTCAGTTTAAATAGCAACAGTCCATAGTTGTTATGCTTGTTCTGGATCATTTTAAGTGAGTCCATATGGGTGCACATAATCATGGCTCAGTACCTACCCAGAGACATGAGACTTCCTCTTGTACCCCTGATCCCCACTCATGCTTCAGAAGAAAGTTAAAGTTATCTCTCATGTTGGCAGGCCTATTTTCCTTTGGCCCAGTCTCCCTGCTGTGGTCGCTTCTCCTGTGCCCAAGAATGTTGTGGCCTGTTAGTGATTGCTATAAACTTTCAGGGGCAGACCAGGTCTTCATATAATGAGTTTAGATGGGTAGACATGTGCAGACTACCAGTTAAGACTCTCCCGGGTCATGCCAGAATATAGGCTATACTCTTGTCTAGTGCACTTACCCAGTAATCAAAAACTAAATAATGAATAAATAAGATGGAGCTGGCACGTAATGTCATTAATGACCTGGTGCTTGAACTGCATTTTCCTGCTGCAAACTTTGATTCTACCCTTTGATGCATGCTGCCTGTCAAACTTGTAATGGTTCAGGTACCTCAGAAATTTGATTGAGAATAGCCTTGAAAGCACCATTGGCTTTGGGCACTTTCCTGGTGAGCGATGAACCCACTGGATTTTTAGTGACTGTGCTGAATCTAGCTGCAGTGTCTGTGGTAGCCAACTCAAAAGGAATGTGAGTGGTTCAGCTCCTTCCAGACATTTCAGGACATCCACCACCCAGACAATGTTCTGGCACTCTCTATATGGAGACATTGACCAAATGAAAACAGTTGGAATGAGGTAGAGAGGCAGAGGTGATTGGAGAAGAGTGAGGCGGAGGAGTTAAGAGGGAAGGGGATGGGGAGGCAGGATGGAAGAGGAACTGAAGAGTGTAGAGAAAGAGTAGATGGAGGGGGAATATGTTGTGAGTAGAGGAAGGGAGGGGGGAGGAAGAGGGGTGAGGAGGGATGGGGAGGGGGATGCAGGATGGAAGAGGACTTGGAGGGTGTAGAGACGGAGTAGATAGAGGAGGAACATGTTGTAAGTAGAAGAGGGTGGGGAGGATGGAGGAGAGGTAAGTAGGGAAGGGGATGCAGGATGGAAAAGAACATGGAAGCAGTTGAAAAGAAGTAAACTGAGAAGGAACATGTTGTATGTTGAGGTGAATGGTGGAGGGAGAAAGTGTGGTAAGGAGGAAAGGGGACCTGGAGGCAGTTGAGGAATTAATTGAGGAGTAACATATTGTAAATATAGCTAAGTGGGAGAGGGAGGAGGGGTGAGGAGGTAGGGGAGGGGGAGGCAGGATGACACAGAACCTGGAGGGTGTAGAGAAAGAGTAGATAAAAGAGGAATATATTCTGAGTGAAGGTGAGTGGGAGAGGGAGGAGGGATAAACAGGGAAGGGGAGGCGAATTCAGGATGGAAGAGGATCTGAAGGGTATAGCGAAGTAGATGGAGGAGGAATGTGTTGTGAGTGGAGGTGAGTGATGGGGGGGAGAAGTAAGGAGAGAAGGGGAAGGGGATGTAGGATGAAAGAGGATCTGGAGGGTGCTGAACATGTTGTAAGTAGTGGTAAATGGCAGAGAGAGGAGATGGTGTGATGAGAGAAGAGGAGGGGGCATAGGATGAAAGAGGAACAGAAGGGTGTTGAGAAGGAGAAGATGGAGAAGGAACTTGATGGAAATAGGGGTGGGCGGGGTACAAACTGAGGTGCAGAAGAAAGATACACAAGTACAGAAGAGTGGATTTAGAGAAACAATTGTAAGTGGTCCCGATCGAGGCATCTGACAGTTATTGAAACACTTTAGGTTATTGTATGTTTATATAATACTGTAGGTTTTTCTATGTTTAATGAGTGGTTGAAGTAATAATGCAAAAGAAGGGCTTTGGCTACACTGGGGACAGGGGTCACACCTGGGAGGATGGAAGCATTACAAGGTAGAGGGCCTCCATCCATCCAGGAGAGGAATAGTAGTCCAGGGTGGAAGGTTTAAATGCTACTTTTACAGGCATTTAAACTAGTCAGGGGGGAAGCAGAAAGACTAAGGGAAGCAGAGCTTGCACCCCTCAGACACTAGTGCAACAAGGAAGGTTAACCCAAGGAGAAGAAATTATTTCCTGGAGGTTGATGGAAGCAAAGAGAAGGGCAGGGCAGATAAGTCTGGAGGAGGAACTTCAGCTGGAAGACAGGGAAAGGAGGGAAGGCAGGAAAATAATGTAACAGGTGAGGGCAAGACTGGGGTAACAATGGGGGCCAAGGTGGAAGCAGGAAGGAAAACAATTTAGAGGGATAGAGGGACAAAGATAATACAGAGCCGTGTGTGTCAATGCAAGAAGTCTGGGAAACTAAATTTCTGGCCTTGAGGCAATCATTGCGGAGGCAGACCTGGATCTGATGACCATAATGGAATCATGGTGCACAGACAACCACAGCAGGGAAGTGGCCATCCCAGACTACACCATGTTCAGGAAGGAAAAGTCTGGGAGGAAAGGTGGAGTGGTTGTTTTATATGTAAAGGAGGGTATAAGGGCCACTGAGATACAGGAGCAACAGGGGGACAATGAAGGAGGGGAAAAACTATGGGAAGGCTAGAGATGACCTCAGGGCCGTTATTCACACAGGGTGATGTACTGGCCTCTGACACGGGGGGAAATTTAGACAGATCCTGGGGGAAGCCATTAGCAAAATGGCCAGGAAGGGAGAAGTCTTCGACTTTAATCTACCGGATGTAGATTGGGACATTCTCACCACAGCTACATCAAGAGGCAGGGCCATCCTTAACTCCATACAAGAGGAGTTTCTCAAGTAGCTGGTTTTGGAACCCACTAGGGATGGAGCAGTGCTGGATCTGGTACTTACAAACAGAGGAGCATTGCTGATGTCACGGTGGGTAGTCCCCTGGGTACAAGTGATCACGGTGTGGTTTGGCATAGAGATCGGACAGGGAAAAAACACACTAAGATGATGATCCTGGACTTAGGAGGGCAGACTTTAAAGAAATGGGAAACTGCCTCAGAGGATGCCTTGGGAGAAGCAGAGTGGGAGTGGAAGCTCAATGGAGAAAAATTAAAGAGAGTATAGCACAGGCAACGGCATGCTGTTTGAAGAAAGTGAGCAAGGAAAAGAGGAGGAAAAGGCCACTATGGCTGTTTATGGAGGTGGCAAAGGCAGTGATGGAGAAGAAAATAACATTTAGAAAGTACAGGGAGACCCAGTAGGATGAAGACTGGTATATCTGGCAAAACAAAGGGAGGGAGGAAGGAGGATAAGGGCAGCTAAAGCACTAACAGAGGAGAGGATAGCTAAGGAAGTCAGAAAAGGGGACACAACTTTCTTCAGGTATGTTGGGGAAAGAGGAAGACAAGGGGAAGGAAAGTGAGAATCAGGAGGGCAGGGGGGACTGCGCAGATGAAGATCAAGAGAAAGTGGAAATACTAAATGATTACTTCTGCTCAGTCTTCGTGGTTGGCAGTGTGGTGACCAGCATGCTACAGCAGACACCAAGGACAGGAGGGAGTGGACACAAGTCCATTCTCAGTGGAGATGGTTCAGAAGGGATTAGAAGACAGCAGGCCTGCTGGCACAGCAGTTGGATTTCCACTTGCAACGCCACAGACCCAGGTTAGGGAACAGACTCAGTTTGCTGGAGGGCCGGCCAGGAGTGGGAGAAGGACAGAGCATCCCAAGGACTGCTCTAGTTCTCCAGGGGGAGGATGAGGAGTGTGTCCAGGCTCGATGGACCCCTGGTGGAGTCCACGAGTTGTGCAGCTACCGGCGCCTAGCACATTCAGGGGTGGGGTGGACACAGAACGTCGTTGCACGTCCCCACTCCACCAGGAAAAAAGGAAGAGAAAGCGCAGCTGCCAGCCGCCCTCGATGAAGCCCACCACAGCTTCAGTTATCCCCCAGGCCGGCCTCTGACCTATCCCATTGTCTCTGGCACTGGGAAAGTCTGGCACTGCAACCCCGCCCTGTGGGGCAATCCAAGGAGTATTGGAGGATTGCGGCCCTTGTGGGGGTGGAAGCCTGTGGACAGTGACCGGGACTGAAAGTACCATGCAGCTGGCAGCAGGAGTAAATAAAGAATAAAAAAAAGGGATTTAAAGGCATAAAGGAGGATAATGTGATGAGCCAGATGGGATTCATCCAGGGGTCTTAAGGAACTGAGCACAGTGCTGGCCACCACTTTGGCAGCACTTTTTAGCACCTCAGTAGAGATAGGGGAAGTTCCAGAGCACTGGAGGAGGGCCAATGTGATCCCTCTGCACAAAAGTAGCAGTTGAGAAGATGCTAGCAACTACATGCCAGTCAGTCTCTCACCAGTGGTAGGGAGGTTAATGGAGATACTACTGAAGGAGAGGCTTTTTGGAGCAGCTGGAGGCAAAAGGGCTGCAGGACCACTGGCATCATGATTTCACATGGGGAGGTCATGTCAAACTAATCTCATATACCTCTTGGACTGGATTACCAGGGAAGTGGATCAAGGGAGAGCAGTGGACGTGGCCTATCTGGACTTCAATAAGGATTTTGACACTGTGTCACACAGGAGGCTAGTTAAGAAACTAAGCAGCCTGGAGGTGGGGGGAGAAAGTGATAAGCTGGGCATCAAACTAGTAAAGGGATAGGAGGGAAAGGGTGGGGGTAAACAGTAGCCACTCAGGCAATAAGAGAGTGAGTAGTGTGGTGCCACAGCGCTCGGTCCTGGGGCCAGTCCTCTTCAATGTCTTCATAACCGACTTTGCAGAGGAGATTGAGGGTAAGGAGTGTCTCTATGTGGATGATATAAAAATCTGCAACAGGGTTGACACTCGGGAAGGGGAGAAGAGAATACAAAGGAATCTGAGGAAACTAGAAGAATGGTCTAGGGGGTCTCAGCTGGGTTTCAATGCCAGAAAGTGCAAGATTATGCCCTCAGGGCTACAGTATGTATAAGATGTGGAGAGTGGAGCTTATAGTCACCAAGCAAGAAAGAGACCTATGGATCATCATATTTGATGACCTCAGGGTAGCTGGGCAGTGTGACAAAGCAGTGGGAAAGGCTAGCAGGATGCTGGGGTGCATTAGGAGAGGGATTTCTAGTTGGAGGAGGGAGGTGGTACTGCAGTTGTATCGCTCACTGGTGAGGCCCCACATGGAGTATTGTGTCTAGTTCTGGAGGCTGCACCTCTGCAAGGCATTGAAAGGGTGGAGGTGGTACAGAGAGGGCAACCAAAATGGTGAGGGGGCTGTACGAGAAACCATGCAAGGAAAGGCTGCAGGAACTCAGCATGTACTCCCTGGAAGAGAGGAGAGCAAGATGGGACATGATTGAAACCTACAAGTACCCACAGGAGTGAACAAGGCATGACTGAAAGGTTTATTTCAGAGAAAGGAAGGCACTAGAACAAGGGGACATGAATGAAGCCGAGGGCGAAGTTTAGGAGAGATGTGCAGAAATACTTCTTCACAGAAAGGTTGGTGGATGACTGGAGCAGTCTGCCAGAGGAGGTAGTGGGGGCAAAGATTGCACAGGGGCATATTAGGTAGAGAAACGGGAGGGAGTGGCACCTATGACTAACAGGGTCAGCGGTGATGGAATAGGCAGGAAGAGGGGTAGACTGGATGGGCCTAAAGGTCCTTTTCTACCAACAACATCTGTTTTTATGTTTCTATGTGTACTGAATGATGTATTTTTTTAAATACAAATGTTCTTTCATGTTGTTTGATGCTGGCAGAACTGCTCAGCTTTCCGTTGTGGTCCTCTCACCCAAACAGCATGAGAGAACATGTGTATTCAGTGCTGCTCTCTGGCCACCTGGTTTGTTAAAGGCTCTGGGTCAGATATTCCAATATTTTGAACTGTGCTAATAGTGTCTGGAATGTACCAAACATGCTCTGCACATCCCAAACCCTGCAAGCACATCAAGTGGCACACTTAAAGGCACAGTTAGTGCAGTGCAAAGTTCTTTGTACGTATTTGCTAACTGGTGCCTAGCACATATGTATAGCATCCCACTGCATATGGGCATGCTGTCATATTTAGCTGTTTTGGGCAGCACTTACTGGTACCTGGCACATGTGTATAGCAGCCCACTGCATTTAGGCATGCTTTCATACTCATCTGTTTCCAGCAGCACTGCCTGGATGCCAGTGTGAGTACAATATTACTACTTTGACTTGTACAGCCAAAGGCACTGTACTTGCATTAATGATGTGGGTAGGGGGGTGGCAATGAGGATTAGCATTTGAAGTGAGTGGGCCACTAGGCTACCAGGAACAGCATAAATAATTTAAACTGGTGACACAGGTATCGGGTGAGGTAGTGGGCATTAGACTACCAGGGACAGTATTAATAATTTTAACTGGGGACACAGTATGCAGGTGAGGGAGTGGCACTAGACTACCAGGGACAGTATTAATAATATTAACTGTTGGTACAGGGATGGAGTGAGGGAGAGGAGTCACTAGACTGTCATGGACAGTATTAATAATTTTAACTGTTGGCACAGGGATGGGGTGAAGGAGGGAGCCACTAGACTACCAGGGACAGCACTAATAATTGTAACTGGTGGCACAATAGTTGTGTAAGGGAGGGGACCACTAGACTACCAGAGACAGTCTTAATATGGTGGCACAGTGATTGAGTGAGGGAGGGGGCCACAAGTCTACCAGGAAAAGCATTAATAATTTGAAATGGTGCCACAGGTATCAGGTGAAGGATGGGGCATTAGACTACCAGGGACAGCATTAATAATTTTAACTGATGACACAGGGATCAGGTGAGGGAGGGGCCACTAGACTACCAGGGACAGGATTTTAACTGATGGCACAAGGAACAGGTGAGGGATGGGGTAATAGGCTACTAGGGACCAGTATTAATCATTTTAACTAATGGCACTTGGATTGGGTGAGGGGGCAATAGAATATGATGGACAGTATTACTTTTTATCTGCAGACCAGATGGGCATAGCGATCCTTATCTGCTGACAGTTTCTATGACACAGGCATTGGGCGAGGGAGGGGTTCCTGTAGACTACAGTGGCGTGAAAAAGTATTTGCCCCCTTCCTGATTTTCTTTATTATTGCATATTTGTCACACTGGATGTTTTCAGGTCTTTAGACAAAATATAATATTAGATAAAGGGAACCTGAGTGAACAAATAACACTTTTTTTTTTACTTATTTCATTTATTTAATGAAAAAAGTTAACCAACACCAACTGGCACTGTGTGAAAAAGTAATTGCCCCCTAGTTAAATCAACCCAATTAAAATGATAATTAGAGTCAGCTGATTGAACACAGCCAGGCTTGATTACAGCCAGCCCTGCTCAATATAAACCTCACTTATTTTGACCCTTACCATCAGAGTCACATTGCCAGCACAAAGATTCAACCAGCACATTATGCCATGATCAAAGGAAGTTCCTGAAAAGATCAGAAAAAAATGTGTTGCCCTCTATCAGTCTGGAAAGGGTTACAAAGCTATTTCTAAGGCTCTGGGACTCCATCGAACCACAGTGAGAGCCATAATCTCCAAATGGAGAACACTTTGAACAGTAGTGAATCTTCCCAGGAGTGGGTGGCCTGCCAAAATTACTCCAAGGGCGCAGCGTAAAATCATCCAGGAAGTCTCAAAGGATCCTAAAACAACATCCAAAGAACTGCAGGCTTCTCTTGCCTCAGCTAAGGTCAGTGTTCATGACTCCACAATCAGAAAGAGACTGGGCAAAATGGGCTTCATGTGAGAGTGAGCGGAAACCACTGCTAACCAAGAAGAACATAAATGCTCATCTCTCATTTGCCAAGAAGCACCTGGATGATCCACAAGCCTTTGGGAAAATGTTCTATGGACAGATGAGTCCAAAGTGGAACTTTTTGGACGACATGGATCCCATAATGTCTCACAGAAGCAACACAGCATTCCACAGTAAGAACACCATACCAACAGTCAAACATGGTGGTGGTAGTGTGATGGTGTGGGGATGCTTTGCTGCCTAAGGACCTGGATGACTTGCCAAAATTAAAGGAACCATGAATTCTGCTGTGTACCAGAAAATTCTTAAGGAGAATGTCCGGTCATCCTTCCGTCAGCTGAAGCTGACGTGGTTAGGTCATGCAGCAAGACAATGATCCAAAATACAAAAGCAAGTCCACATCAGAATGGCTAAAAGAAGTAAAATTAAAGTTTTGGAGTGGCCTAGTCAAAGTCCAGACTTAAACCCAATAGAGATGCTGTGGCAGAACCTGAAACGTGAGCAGTTCATGCTCGAAAACCTACCAAATGTTACTGAATTAAAGCAGTTCTGCAAGGAAGAGTGAGTTAAAATTCCTCCACAGCAATGTGAAAGACTGATATTGAATTATAGGAAGTGTTTGGTTGCAGTCATTGCAGCTAAATGTGGCGTAACCAGTTATTAAGTGTAAGGGGGCAATTACTTTTTCACACAGTGCCAGTTGGTGTTGGTTAACTTTTTTCATTAAATAGGTGAAATAAAAAAAAAAAAAAAGTGTTATTTGTTCACTCAGGTTCCCTTTATCTAATATTACATTTTCTCTAAAGACCTGAAAACATCCAGTGTGACAAATATGCAATAATAGAGAAAATCAGGAAGGGGGCAAATACTTTTTCACGCCACTGTATGAGGGGCAATATTAACTGGTTGTATAGGGAACGGGTAAGGGAGTGGGGCTATTAGAACACCAGGGACAGTATTAAATGATTTTAACTGGTAGAACATGATGGGGTAGGGAAGTCCCAAGCATTTTAGATCTATTTAAATGTCAGAGACAAGGGTCAAAAACAAGACACCAGAGATGTCGGGTGGGAGGAACCCCACAACACAATAGAGATGGCCATCTACATACATGGGATACTAGGAGTTTAGGACTGAAGTTGAATCTGATCATTTCTTGGAGGGATCGACCCTTTGCAGAATGTATTTGTGTGCACAACACTTAAGCACTCAATAGACACTTTACAATGCACATCTGAACATTTTAAACAATTTGCAGCTGTTATGCTCTTTAAATGCTCATTTGGGAGCTAAAATGTGGCAGCTATTGGAAGCACAGTTTAACACTTTAAATACAAAAACTATTTTACCGTACAGATTTGACTGCCTTTCTTTGTTGATGTTGGCCATGGTCAATAAATTGTTGTGACACAAAAAATTGGTGGCAGTTGTATTTAAACATTTGCTGCAAACATTGTAAGGTTAGTATGAACTTAAAAATATCAGCCCTACAGTCAACAGTGGGTATAAGCAGAAGACCCTGCTCTGACCCATGACTCCTACCTCCAGTAGGGCAACATCCTCTCTCCCTACTACTGCCCTGCAGTGTTGGCAATGTGCATGATGGAAAGACTTTGCTATTGGACTTCAACCTAGCCTCCAATCGGGCAGCAACTTCTCCCCCAGTATTGACCTGCAGTGTCATTGATGGATAAGCCAAAGTATCTGGTGTGGGACTTGAACTCACACTCTAATCCGGCAACAACCCTTCCCAGTACTGCCTAGCAGTGTCAGTGGTGGATGAGCCAAAGAGTCTGTTGTGGGACATGAACCCAGTTTCCAATCAGGCAGCAACCCCTCCCCCAGTACTGCTCTGTAGTGTCAGCGATGGATGAGCCAAAGTCTCTGCTGTAGAACTTGATCCCAAACTCTGATCAGGCAGCAGCTCCTTCCCAATACTCAACCCATCCCCCAGTGCTTCATTGCAGTGTCAGTGATGGATGAGCCAAGGTATCTGCTGTGGGACTTGATCCTAGCCTCCAGTGAGGCCGCAAATCCTCCTTCAGTATTGCCCTGCAGTGTCAGTGACTGATAAGTCAAGGTCTCTGCTGTAGGATTTGAACCCAGCCTCCAACAGGGCAGCAACCCCTCCCCAGTACTGCCCTGCAATGTCAGTAATGGGTGAGCCAAAGTCTACTGTGGGATTTGAACCCAGCCTCCAACAAGGAAGCAACACCTCCCCCAATACTGTCCTGTAGTATGAGTGATAGATGAGCCAAAGTCTGCTGTGGGAATGGAACTCAACCTCCAGTCATTCAGCAACCCCTCCCCAGTACCATCCTGCAGTGTCAGTGATGGCTGAGCCAGTGTATCTGCTGTGGGACTTAAGCCCAGCCTCCAATATGGCAGTAACGCCTCCCCAGCACTACCCTCAGTTTCATAGATGGAAGAGACAAAGTCTCTGTTGTGGAACTTGAACTCACCCCCTAATAGGGTAGCAACCTCTCTCCCAGCAGTGCCCTGCAGTGTCAGTGATTGATGAGCCAAAGTATCTGCTGGAGGCAGACCTGGATTAAGGCATGGGCTGATGGGGCTACAGCCCCAGGGCCTCCAACGTTTGAAGGGCCCACTCTTTACTGATGCTATTTTTTTTTTTTTTTATTTCCTTCTGTGCGCTTAAATAGTTTAATTTTTACGTGAAAAAAAAAAGAGTACCAGCAGAATCTTCTGTCTGAGCCCCGTCAGGAAAATGAGAGTAGCAGCAGCAGCCAGAATCTACAGTCCTGTCCATATCAGAAACAGCAAGTGGATCATTGAGCCATGAGTTACACACTGATGTGCAATGTTGTCCTCCTCTGCTTAATAATATTAATTTTGCAAGCTTGCATGCGCCGTCCATCCTCCTCTACCATGTCTACTCAGACAGACTGACAGCCTGAAGCCAGCCAAGCTGCCCTGCATGTGCCAGTTTTTCCCCACTGCTGCAACCTGTTAGTCTAACCCCGGAACTATCTCTAGTCAGTTTACCAGGAGCAGGATGTGGACGCGCGTTGCTAGAGCGCAATAAATAACTGATTTGACAGACATCCATCCTCCACAAGGTAGATGTGCAGACTGCTATTATTTTGTAAATTATGCCAGTGCCATCCCAAATCATCTGTTAATTTTATTTATTCTGTCTGTTACTAATCCAGCTATTTTCTGTTAATGTTTTAAAAACATGATTCAAAACTCGTAGTTCCTTCTCCTCGGTTTACTAACTGTTCATGTGTACTGACGATGATGTGTAAATTAAAGAGATTAGGAAGATAAACCACAGACAGAATAAATAAATACATACATACATAAATAGATAAAAATAAATAAATAGTTCTGTGCCCATCTTAGATGACTCATCTTCTTCTTCTTCCCTGTGTAGTGTCCCACAGTCAGACTGCTGCTACACTTTTGTCAACATGGCAAGGTGTTGATAGGGAGTGTGTGAGAGAGGGAGACAGATCAGGCCAGACCAGACCAGGGCTGTCATGTATTTCCGTTTCTTCAGATGCCTTGCAGTATTTTTACTGGTTGTTGAACAAAAATTGCTCAGTACCTCAGTATACCTCCTCGGTACTTACAGCAAGACCCCACTGAAAATGAGATACAGCACACCTTAATGTCAAAAAAATAGATATTTTTTTCTCTTTCCCTTCCCTTTGTAAAAGAAATGTTTCTTTACATGTTTTCACAGTGTGTCAGTCAATGCAAAGTACGGCTTGCACTAATTGTTGTGATAGTTGATTTGTGCTGTATCTTGCGGTGTCAGCATTGGATATGAATTTGCACCACAAGCAAACAAAACATTTTTATAAAAGCCACAGTGGCTACACTGCCAGATTGGACAGAAGCAGAACACTTCATACATTGGTTTACGGTGATTGGAGAATGTTAATGTGTGAGGTACACTAATCACCAAGGAACACAGATAAATGAAATGATGGTGATAGTAGGGAGAGTGTGCCACTTGTCACCTGTGAAAGCTACATCACAGTGTGTGTATGTGTGTGTGGGGGGGTATATGCACAATGTAACCCCTTTGTTACCCGGGGTTACTAGAATCCCAGTAAGACCTAGTGGTAGGCAGGGAAGGGAGCTTGTGAAACTGCAGTTAAATGGGTTTCACACTGTCTCACTCTGTCCTCAGTCACAGCTGAGACTTGAGAGATGATATCATTATAGAACTGTCGCAGCTGCATGAGCCACATTTGGAATCTTCAGCTCAGAAAGTGAAGTTTAGAACTTTGGGAAATT
Source organism: Neoceratodus forsteri (assembly GCA_016271365.2). NCBI lineage: Eukaryota > Metazoa > Chordata > Ceratodontiformes > Ceratodontidae > Neoceratodus > Neoceratodus forsteri. The sequence continues at coordinate 213,776,533 of JADMNL010000024.1, forward strand.
CAAAGAGAGTCTTCCGTTTGTCCTTAAGCAAGAAGGAAGCATTAGTGTGCAGTGTGATTTCTCACTCAGAAAAAAGGAAGTGTTCCTGCATTTTACCTTTTTAAAGTGGTGGAGACCGCTCCCCCGGTCTCAGTGCCCCCCTCCCTCTGGGGGGGGGAGAAAGTTCTCTGTGGGTTCCAGGGGCAATCCCCTTCTCCCACCCTGGGAAGAAAGTTGCCTGTTTTAAGTTCAGTCTGTTCTTGTATAACAGCAAAGGTTACAGTACTTCGCCTGTGGGGCACCTGTAATGAATGGGTGAGTGTTTGGCTCCATTGGAAGGGGCAAACAACTTCTTTTCTTCAGTTGGATTTCAAGTAAATGTGGACTGCTATTTGGGAGGACTATGTCAACTAGGACAAAAAAAAGAGCAGTCATCTGTTTAAAGTGTTAATGGATTTAAAGTTCACTGTAGAGGAGTGCTTCAGGTCATCCACGTTCAATCTACATTTTAAAGTCTAAAGTTTTCTGTGTGTCCAGAGAAATGGCGGGTATGGGCTGTGGGAGCTGAAGGTGGAAACCCCCATCTTTGTAACCAGGTCCACCTCTATGGATTTCTTCTGTGTTTTGCTACTTGCCTCATGCGCTTGGCCAGTGATGGGGTGGGTACCCAGACGTGGGTCGCAACTTGAAAATCTCTCTACGAGTCGCAGACTCTAAGTGGTGTGGGGAGCCACAGGATGGGAGAATGACTCCTTGTTGGATGGGAGTCTCCTTGTTTGATGGGAGTTTCGATTGGAAGTACGAAAACAAATCTCTCTAGGAGTCACAGACTTCAAGTGGTGTGGGGAGCCACAGTTTGTGAGCCTCCTTGTTTGATGGGATGTCTTTCCAAGTAAAGTTTGGGTTCATTCGCCAAGTGGACCGTCAGTCGAGTGGCCGGCAGGGGAGCCGGGCCAGTCGGGCTATGTATCCAATGTGCATGCAAAGTCCGGGCTGAGTGCCTGGTGGGTCCAAAGCCAGACATCTGTAGTAATGTGTTCATTCCTCAAATGGACCGCGTGTTTAACCTCTAATCTGCATTACAATGCGTGCCCTTTGGGGGACCATGCAGTGCTTTGTTTATGTTCAGTGAGTTAATAAATAAAGCCACACTGAAAAATCCCAATCCTGGTTCTGGACATTACAGTTATTGCTTCCTGTAGTTGGATTTACTTGGGTGCCCCTGTGCAGAGTAGCCAAAGCTAGGTCTCTTGTGCCAGGTAACCTCATCCTTCCCCGAACCCGTAGATACATATGTATAGCCCATGTTACACACAATTATACCAGTTGTTTTTTCTGCCTGTTTGCCATGAAGCATTGTATTGTAGCTTTTACAGGATATGTAATGCATTGTGGGGGATACTGTCAGAGGCACTCCACCTTCCTTACACATGGCTTGATGCACATGTGACTTCAAAGAAATCCAGCCCCCCTTTTCCTGTGGCACAGCCCTTCCAGCATCAGTTCTGAATGACATTGGTACAGATTGCTGCACACAACAACAGCTCCCAGGCAGAATCACTCATTTCACCACTAAAGAAGAGGTAAGAGACTATTTCAGTTTCGGAAAGATACCTTTGAGTCAAATATTCATTTACAAAGGTTCCACGTCACATAGATTAGGTACAGACAAACATTATGACAATTGTTACAGAGTAAAAAGATCAGATTGTCACAAGGAACAGTCAGGCTAATATTCAAGTGCTAGGGTAGCTTAACACAGTTAATTACAGAGTACATAACAACCCCAGGGAGACTCAGTTTGAGTACTAATGCAGAAGAGGCAGGCCAGTTGCTGTTGTCAGTGGATATGGAGAAGGGAGAGGGCCGGGTTCAGTTACAATCACAGGTACCTGTGGACAGGAGATGGACCCGAAGGTGGGTTTTAAATTGTTCAATTCTTTGTTCATTTACCAAGGAGAAGGGTAGACTGTTCATCCACAAGGGGGCCCTGTAGTTGAAGGATCTTTGGAATTGAGAGATACGACAGGAAGGAATCAAGAAGAGATGGTTGTCTGAGCTATGGGTGTACTTAACCTTAAAGTCAGGGTAGATTAATGGGGTGAGCCCAGTGGGGAGAGGCTTAAGGTGATTTTTTTTTTCAAGAATGCAGGTGTGGAATCTGATTTGGTTGTTGAGATTAAGCCAGTTGGTGTCATTATACTAACATACTAACATACTAAAATGCCAGCAGAATAGGCCTAACAGTCTTTCGTGTCTGCTCGTTTGGTCAGTCCCCACCCTGGATGCTGACCTTGCTGTCCCCCTCGCCTTCTCTGGCTTCTCCCTTCCCAGTTCCAGATATTCTTGCTGCATTGGATTTTGCTTCCAGAACCCTTCCCCTGTACCTGTCCCATCCCTCTTGAACCCCTCCACTGTCTCTGCCTCCACCAGCCCCCTAGGCAGTGCATTCCATGGCTCCACCACCCTCTCAGTGAAGTAGCACCTCCTCCTTTCTCTCCTGAATCTCCCCTCCAGCTTCCACCCATGCCTCTAGTGGCCCCTCCTCCTTCCTTCAAAGCACCCTGACTGTTCCTCCCTATTTACCCTCTTCATGTACCTAAAGACCTCTATCATGTCCCCCAGTCCTCTCTCTTCCAATGTGTACATATTTAGCTCTTCGAGCCTCTCCTCATAGGTCCTGTCCCCAAGCCCCAAATCATTTTGGTTGCCCTCCTCTGGACCCTCTCCAGGAGGTTAATGTCCCTCTTAAGTGTGGCCTCCAAACTGCACGCAGTACTCAAGGTGCGGCCTCACCAAGCAGTTATACAGAGGAGTATCACTTCCCTCCTTCTGGAGGTGATCTCCTAGCGATGCATCCCAGCATCCTGTTGGCCTTGGCTGCTGCCCTCCTACAAGTCTCAGGTTGTTCATCTTGACATCCACCACCACCCCAGGTCCCTCTCAGCCATCGAGACTTGTAGCATTTCCCAGGGTGTACACTTGGCCTGGGTTTCTGGCCCCAGGTGGAGTACCTTGCATTTCCTGCATTGAACCTCAGCTTCCACTTCTAGACCATCTTCCAGAGCCTCCAGGTCCCCTGTAGGGCCACCTCCCTCCTCCCCATCCACCACCGCCCCAGTTTGAGTCATCTGCAAAGAGACTCATCTCACTCCTGATTCCTGTCCTTATGTCAGATACGTAGGCATTGAACAGAAGGGGCCCAAGGACTGATCCTGTGGGACCCCACTAATGACCCTCCTTGGGGTTGAGACTATCCCACCAACTCACGACCCTCTGGGTCGGTCCTGGAGCCAATTGCCTATCCATCTGATCATCTGGTTCCCACCCCATTTCTTCCAGCTTATCCAACAGGCCCATGTGAGGAACAGAGTCAAATGCCTTGCTGAAGTCTAGAAAGAGGACATCCACTGGTCTACAAGGCACTTGTCACCCAGTCATAGAACTCCACCAGGTTTGTCTGACACGATTTCCCTGGGATGAATCCATGCTGTCTATTGTCCAGGTACCCTGACTTATCCAGGTCCCCCCCAGCTTCTCCTTGACAATGCCCTCCATCACCTTGCCCACCACCGATGTCAGGCTGACAGGCCTGTAGTTCTCTGCCACCTCCCTTGATCCCCCCCCCCTTGTGGATAGGCACTATATGTGCCACCTTCCAGTCTTGGGGCACCCACCCTGTCCTCAGAGAGATGGTGAAAAGCTCCATGAGGTTTCTCCAGGACATCCCAAGTTCCTTCAGCACTCTGGGATGTAATTTATCCGGCCCGGTGCTTTCTCCGTCTTAAAGGCTGAGAGCTTCCTCACTCTCTCTGCTGTGATTTCCACTTCCAGTACCTCTTCTCCCTGCTTAGCCCTCTCCCCACCTGCCAGTGATGCCTCCCCTCTCCCAGACCCGCGATTGGTAGGGTCCCCCACTCCTCAATATCTCTGTCTCCTCCCATGTATGATGCAGCACCCCCATTTTCCTTGGTGAAAACTGAGGTGAAGTACTCATTTAGTACCTCAGCCTGCTCCCCTGGGTCTTGTGCCCATCTCTCCCCTGATTTAATCCTGCTAATCTGCCCCTTCACCCTTCATTTTTCCCCAGTGTATCTAAAGAACCCCTTGTTCCCTCTCCTATAAAGCGAACAGATATGGGTGAGATGATCACAACCCAATACAAGATGACAAGCTTTGTTTAGGGTGAGTCGAAGTCTAACCAGGGCTGAGGTACTTGCCGCCCCACATGTCAGTAAGCCATAGTCAAGCAGAGAGAGGACCAAGGAGGAGACTGCGAGCCTAAGGGCACCAAGAGTAAGGCAATGTTTGAAGCGATGCAGAAGTCTAAGCCTAATAGTGAGAGCCTTAGATAGGTGGTGAATATGCTTGTGGTAGGTGAGCCTTGTGTCCAAGGTGATGCCCAGGTATTTAAAGGAGTCCACTTGTTCCAGGGGAGTCTGGGTTTATGTTAGTACTTGAGGGCAAAACCCATTCCTGGTATTCTGTGGGTGTGCGAATACCATAACTTTGTTTTTTTTATAGTTAATAATAAGGCATTGTGAAGAGAAGCAGCTTTCGGCAATGTTGCAGGAGGACTGGAGGGAGCAGTGAAGTTGAAGGGGGTCAGGGCTGGAGGAGAAGATGACAGCATAATCCGTGTATAGTAATAGGTTGGCGGAGCAGGACTCGGGGAGGGAGTTTAGGAAGAGGCTGAATAGTAGCGGTCCCAATATGAACCCCTGTGGGACACCTGAGAGGACAGGAGATATGATGGATAGTGCATTACCAATTTTGACCTGTTCAAGAGGTAGTCAGAGAACCATCCCATGGCTTCCTGAGGGAGACCCAGATTGGTCAAAGTGGTTAGAAGAAGGGAGTGGTGGATGGTGTCAAATGCCTTTGTGAGGTCTATGAAGATCACACTCGTGATGTGACCTTTGTCAAGCGCAGAGTGTACATGTGTGGTAAGTTGGAGAAGGGCAGTAGTAGTGCTGTGTCCTTTGCAGAAACCATGTTGTTGTTTGCAGAGAAGGTTGTATTTATTGAGGTGCTCAGTGAGCCGATCAGAAACAATTCTCTCTAAGGCCTTGGAGAGGGGTGGAAGTATGGAGATAGGGCAGTAATTGTTTGCAATGGAGCGGTCCCCACATTTAAATATGGGTGTGATTGAGGTGGATTTCCACTTGGAGGGGAATTTACCTAGACATAGGGAGCATTTTCATATGTGGGTGAGGGGGATAAGAACCTCATTAAGGGTGAGCCGAAGGAGTTTCAAATTGAGGGAGTAGGAGCTGGAGGAGGTGTGGCTAAGGGCTGTTTTAAGGTATGGTTCTGCAGACTTAGGAGTGATATGACACAGATAAAAGGGGGGAGTAGATGCGCTAGGAGCCAGAAGATCATAGAAATTTGGGGGGGAGAACATGGCTAAGGTTAGTGAAGGCATTGTTGAAGACTGTGGCAATCTGAGTGGGGTCTGTGGTCAAAGACTCATCAACCATGACCTGAGTGGGAACTGGATTAGGGTCCTTACCGCATATTTCCTTAATACTGTTCCAGAACTTGCTGCCGGATCCCCCAAGAGGAGGTTAAAGAGGATTTATAGTATTCTGCTTTGGCTTTGCGAACGGCTCAAGTGCACTTGTTCCAAGCCTCTCTATACTTATGTCTATCATGTGGGAGGCTGGACACATTGGAGAGTTGCCACGATGAATCTCTAGTCTGCATCAAGGTCTTGAGGTGATCAGAGAACCAAGGCACATGATTGCCTTTAGCCATTCTTTTATTGAATGGGTCAAACATGTCGCACATATTATTGAAAGACAGTATGAAGAGGTCAAGGGCTCTATTGTGGTCTAAGGATTTGGTAATGAAGGACCAGTCCATGGCCCTGAGGTGAGCTTTCAGTTGCGCCAGTTTACCAGGGCCAAGTTTGCATTGCTCTATTAATTTGGGAGGAGATCTAGGAGCTTTACAGGAGCAGAGTACTTGGGAGTGGTCACTAAGAGCATTTGGTAGATCAGAGACACTAGTGATCTTGTGTGGACAATTGGTGAAGATGAGATCTAGCAGGGAGGAAGACCCAGTGCTTGGGTCCAGATGGGTGGGGGAAGTGACCACTTGGGCTAGGTCTTGGGCTGTGGCAGTATCGATGAGCGGGATGGTGTCCTTACCTAGCCAATTAATATTAAAGTCACCGAGAACAATCATTTCCATATGAGATGGTAGTGTGTCAAGATATAACAATATAGTGCGGAAGGCTGTATTTTGATCCCTAGGGGGAATGTACACCATAGTGATATGTAACGGGTTTTGAGCTTGTCCCAAGGTCAGTTTAATAGTGAGGGCCTGTGGACCTGGTCCCAGCTGGGAGGGGGGGAGCAGTTGCCCATGTAATATGTCCTTAGTGTAAAGGGAGCAACCTCCCCCACACTTACCCTGTCGGTTAGCAGGGTATAGGTTGAACCCGGACAGGGATACCGAAGAATCAGGAATCTGAGGGGTGAGCCAGGTTTCACTCATGGCTGTGACATCAGGTTAATGCTGTAAGACCCAGCCCTGGAAGGAGTCCCACTTTTTTAAGATGCTGCAAACATTGAGGGAGGCAATGCGCAGTGCACCAGGAGTAGGTTGGGAAGGCATCATGACTATTGGTGGCCCCGGATTAGGATGGACATTGCCCGACACGAGAAGGAGGAGGAGAAGGAACCTTAGGGCAGGGTTCTAGAACCACTTCCTTTTGTTATAGTGTGAGAGTTGGGTAAGGCAGGTAGGAATGGGGAGGGACTGTACATTGGGAGTGGCCAGGAGGAGGAGATGAAACGAGGGGGGGACGACTGTATCGGGTGTTGCAGGTGATGGGGCTGCCAATCACCGAAGGGTGAATCCAGCATTGTGCACCTAGGCCGGCATTCATAGAGTGTGGCAGGGGTGAAGGCCATATGCACAGCCCCATTCTCGGCATCCTGAGGGGAGAGAGATGCTACCCATATGGTCATAAGCTGCCAAGAATCCAGGCTGAAGCCTATTGCAGAGAAGGGAGTTAGGGTATGTTGAGGTAAGACAGGGAGGGGGACCAAGAAGAGGGTAGTAAAGAGCACAGCAGGAGTATTAGAAGAAACATCCTAACGCTATATGTGTAAAGTTTAGGGAGAACAGAAAGGCAAGAAGGGCAGTAGAGCAGCCCCTAGTGGCTAGAGTGTATAAGCTGCTAATGGAGATGCAGACTGATTGGTTCACGAGTTCTGTATGAGGGAATGCCCAGCAAGGGTTGTGGTGGGGGAGGTGGGAGCCATCACTCTGCGTCGGAGGGGACAAACAAGCAAGTCCTTCCCTGCTGTTGGTAGAGGAGCTCCTCAGCTCTCAGGATGCGATGTACCTGGGTGAGATTCAGGGGGTGAGGAGGGTGCCTTAATTCAAACGGCCCTCTCAACCTCTGAGGACCCTTGGGGAATCCTGATGTTGCTGCTGGCAAGATTCAAGGGGTGGGGGAAGGGTCTTAATTCAAACGGCCCTCTCGACCTCTGAGGACCCTCAGGGAATCCTGATATTGCTGCTGGTGAGATTCAGGGGGGGTGGTGGAGGAGGGCGCCTTAATTCAAATGACCCTCTAGACCTCTGAGGACCCTCGGGGAATCCTGATGTAATACCTAAATTAGAACTGCGTCAGTCTCACAGTAGCTGGCTCACAAACCGTACGATGTGGTTATGTCGCGAGAATAAATTCTACCAGTTTAGCTACCTCAGGAAGCATTGCATACCAAATTGTTTAAGGAGAGACAACAGCTAGCAATCAGCAGATGCACTACACTGCATTTAACAGCTACTAATTATATTAATTCTGCACTGCACACCAAGCAGCAATACCTTTCTGACTACTTATATACTTTGGGCTTCTTCCTTAGACTCCCTGCCAGCGAGCCTAAAATGCTGGGTAAATACCTGGACAAGCTTCTGCGACCCCTGCTAGCAGTCCCAGTTACAGCCTGCACCCACTACTGTGCCTGTGGTGGGAATGAGAACACCTTATGGCTCCTACTAGCAGCCATAGGGAAGCTTCTCATACCATGCCCCAAACATCATGCTGCTGCCTTGTTGCATTTATTGGAGGTAATGAGGGAACTGGATCCCAATCTTTCATTTGTTGCCTTTACCTCACTCTTCCAGGAAGAAATTGGTGTGTCTGGTGTGCAGTCTGTCACATATTCCACTCAGCATGTCAGGCCCTCTACTCCCAATGTGCATGCAAAGTCCGGGCTGAGTGCCTGGTGGGTCCAAAGCCAGACATCTGTAGTAATGTGTTCATTCCTCAAATGGACCGCTGTTCAACTTCAAACTGTTAACCTTTTGCTAGCATACCCAATGCAGGCTCAGATATATCTGTCTTCGAGGGGCCAGATATCTTTGCCTCCGAGCACCTAACCAGGCATGCAGAAATGAACCCTAAAACTTTAATAAAGACCTCAGATTTAAAACGCTTCTCTTTCCAGTTTGGTACCACCATACAAGCTTATGTCTGCTGTCTGTTATAACCATAAATATTTCTTAGCAAAAGAAAGCAATTCAAAGACAGACCAGGTATGCTCTAAAATTAGAGTTTTTACTAACATGTATAATAATTCGTCAAACATACAATACAGAACTCTTATATCACAAGACATACATGTCTTTAAACAAAACAAGGTTTAAAACAGTGCAATTCCTACAACAATATTTAGATTTGTCTAGCTTTCTAAACACCTGTTTTCAGTGCTCAGATGTTTTCTTGGTCAGTGTCAGATAAAAAGTGTGTCTTTAGTGAAACAGAATAATCTTTAAAAGCTGGTTTTGTCCACCTCTTTTGCATGAGGTTATCTAACTCCTCCCTGTCAAAATATCTAAAAAATATGTATTTCTATACAACCACAGGATGTAATTTCGAAGTATTAATTCTGGAACCTTAGCATAACTCAATTTCAAATGACACCTCTTTGATCTCATGCTGTACCCTCCCTCACACAGGCTTCACAGGGTCATTTACAACCTTACACCCCTACGTAACATCCTAGCTTCCCCTTCTAACATCATAACCCTTATTTATGATTCTCTCTTAACAAAATTAACTTGAACAAGTCTGTAATTAACTCAGAAAAACAGGATCCTTGATTAAAGTCTTCCATGTTAACACATTGCCTCTAAAAACTGAGTGTGTGTGATACACGTTGTCAGCATTTCTCTTAGCTTGCATCTGTCAGCTGAAAACTGGGAGGGGGAGCTGAGGTCACTCCTAGAGCGTTAGATCTTTCAGCAGAGATAGTCATTAATACATTTTTTATATTAAAAAAAAATTATACAGCACTCAGAACTGGCTGTCTATGTCACACTTCTCCCCACCTAGACTGAATTTGGGAGGTCTATCTCCTACATGGGATGAGCGTCCCAAATCAGTTCACTCCTCATAGACTCTAGACAGCCCATTGGAGTTCTGATTCTTAATGCCTGCCCTATGTATGATTGTCAGATCATATTCTTGCAAAGCAAGACTCCATCTTAGCAGTCTCCCATTGCTCTTTCCCATCTGAGTCAGCCAAACCAGGGGGTTGTGTTCAGTCTGCACCACAAAATGCTGCCCATACAAGTATGGCTCTAATTTCTTCAGGGCCCACACTATGGCAAGACACTCCTTTTCCACCATGGAGTACGCTTGCTCCCTGGGAAGCAGCATCTGGCTCAGGTACACTACCGGGTGATCTGTCCCTTGGCTAGACATCTGGCTAAGTACTGCCCCAATGCCCACGTCTGAGGCGTCCATCTGAACTATAAAGGTTTGCTATAGTCTGGACTTGTCAAAACAGGAGCACTGCACAGTGCCTCCTTCAGTCTGGTAAAGGCTTCCTCACAGGCTGGTCCCCAGGTAATTTTCTTTGGCATCTTTTTCTTTGTCAGGTCAGATAGGGGAGCAGCCAGGGCACTGTAATTGGGTACAAATTTTCTGTAGTACCCTGCTGTCCCTAAAAAGCTCCTGACCTGCTTCTGGGTTTCTGGTCTGGGCCACACCTGGATCACCTCTATCTTTATTTGGTTAGGACGGAGCTGCCCCTAGCCTACCACATGCCCAAGGTATGCCACTTCTCCCATGGCCACCTGGCACTTCTCGGCTTTGACAGTGAGCCCGTCCCTCTGTATCCTGCCCAGCACTTCCCTAAGATGTAAGGTGTTCCTCCCAGCTGGTACTGAAGATGGCAATGTCATCCAGGTGCGCTACAGCGTACTTCTCAGCACCATTCAACACCTGGTTCCCCAACCTTTGGAAAGGGGCTGGGGTGTTCTTCATTCCAAAAGGCATTACTTTAAACTCAAATAAGCCTATCGGAGTGATGAAGGCCGACCTCTCCCTAGCTCTGTCTGTCAATTCTACCTGCCAATACCCCTTGGTCAGGTCAATAGTCGTAAGGTAGGTCACCCCTCCCAACTTGTCCAGGAGTTCATCTGTCTGGGGCATCGGGTGGGCATCGGACTTCATGACTGCATTTAGTCCATGATAGTCCACACAGAAATGAGTGGAGCCATTTGGGTTGGACACAAGGACTACGGGTGAGGCCCAGGGGCTGTGGGATCTCTGGATTACCCTTAAATCCAGCATCTCCTCCACTTCCCTCCTAATGTCCTTTTGGACAGCCTCTGACACCCGATATGCTGTCCGCTGAATGGGTGTCTGTGTCCCTGTCTCCACATTGTGTGTCGCTAAGGGGGTTGGTCCAGGCTTGATGCTAAACAAGGGGGCAAAGTCTGCTAAAACCTCCCTTATTTTCTGGATCTGGCCTGGGGTCAGCTGGGGAGACAATTTTACTGCTTCCACAGAGGACGCCTGCTTACTCTCTTCCAGCAAGTCCAGAAAGGGGACTTCTTCGTCCGTCCCCTCCCCATAACTACATACTGCGAACACCATGTCAGCCCTGTTTGCATATGGCTTCATCATGTTGACATGGTACATCCTTTCTGTCTGTCTTCAGTCAGGTAAATCCACAAGGTAGTTCACGTCATTTACCTTCCTAACCACTTTGTATGGTCCTGCCCACTCAGCTTGCAGCTTGTCTTTCCAGACTGGAATAAGGACCATGACTTCCTGACCCACTATGTATGAGTGAGCTCTGCTTCTGTGGTCGTACCACACTTTTTGTTTCTGTTGGGCAGCTGTCAGGTTGCTCTGGGCTGTCCCCATAAGCTCCTTCAGCCTTTTCCTAAACCTAAGGACATAATCCACAATGGGAGTTTCTTGGGTGGTGTGCTTGCCTTCCCAGTCCTCCCTGATCAAGTCTAGGGGCCCACGTACCCAGCGTCCATGTAAGAGCTCTAAGGGGGAAAATCCTGTTGACTCTTGGGGCACCTCCCTGTATGCAAACAACAGGTGGGGAAGGTATTTCTCCCAGTCCCTCCCATGCTGTTCAGCAAATGCCCGGAGCATTGACTTTAGGGTACCATTGAATTGTTCCACAAGCCCATTGGCTTGTGGGTGATGCAGTGTCGTGCATCTCTGCACCACCCCACACTTCTCCCATAAACATTTCATCAGGTCCGACATGAAAGGACCCCCTTGATCGGTGATTACCTCCTGCAAAAACCCAAAATGGGAGAAAATCCCAAGTAAGGCATCTGCCACTTTGTCTGTCCTCAGAGAGGATAGGGTGACTGCCTCTGGGTACCAAGTGGCATACTCCACCACAGTCAGGATGAATCTCTTCCCTGAGGAGCTGGGGGTATTTAAAGGCCCCATAATATCCATTCCCACCCTCTGGAATGGCTTCTCCACTATGGGCAAGGGAATCAGGGCAGCTTGGGTTTTCTTGCCCGCCTTCCCTATTTCTTGGCACCGGTGACAAGACCTGCAATACTCCTTCACCTGCTGGGTGAAGTTAGGCCAGTAGAAATTCTGGGCCAACCGCGGCATTGTGTGCGTGATTCCCAGATGACCAGACAAGGGAATATCATGTGCAATCTTGAGCAACGGCTCACGATACCCCTGGGGAACAACAAGCTACCTGCCTAGCATCCCTCCCTCTGTCTGTACTACCTGTGTATACATAAGTCCATTTTCCCAATAAACCTTATGTTTGCCATCACCTCCCTGTGTGCCCTCTGAGTCTGCCCAAGCCCTCAGCTTCTCTAAACTAGGGTCACTCCTCTGAGCAGCTGCAAACCCCTCACACATTCCCAAGGCAGAGGACAGGTCCCCTTCAGTCGCTAAACTAGGGTCCCTAGCACTAGCATCAGGGCCCTCAGGATCACTGTCAATCCTAACCCTCTGACAAGGGGTCACCCCTTCCTCTTCGGAGTAACCCTCTGTAGCTGTGTGGTTACTTGCTACTGGGGAAATTTCTACCTCCTTTTTTTCAGTCTCCCCATCTGGAGACACAGGCTGGGGAACCAGCCTCTCAATGGTTTTCACACTGGTTTCTGTGGGGTTCAGGGAATTACTATTTTCCCTTGCCGCTTGGCTACGGGTAACTGCACATACCATCCCCTGCTGTAGATTGTTACCCAGGATCACATCCATTGCTAATGTGTTGGCTACAGCCACCTGCTGCACAGTTCCCCCTGTTTCACCCCAGTCCAGGAGAACACTAGTGAGTGGCAATGTTTTCTCTTCACCAGTAAACCCTTGTACAGTTTTGTATTTATTGGGTATAAGCTGACCAGGCTGTACCAGATCTCCCTTTACCAATGTCAGGGATGCCCCTGTGTCCCTTAACCCCTGCGTCTGTACCCCATTCACCATGACTGGGTGCATGTGTTCCTCATGTTCACTGGCATGCTTGCAGGGACACACAAACATAGAAACATAGAATTTGATGGCAGATAACGACTGCTTGGCCCACCCAGTCTGCCCATTTCCCTACCTAATGGATAAGCTGCAGATCCTAGTTAACCAGCAGCCTACTTCTTCCTACTCCCACCCCCTAGAATTGCCTTATGACTGTCCCATGCATGCTTGAATTCCACCACTGTTTTTGACTCCACAACCTCCTCCGGAAGGCCGTTCCATGCAAAAACAACCCTCTCTGTGAAAAAATACTTCCTTACATTACCTCTGAGCTGCCCCCATCTTCAAATTGTGCCCCTTGTTCTTGCACACCTCTTTTTCTGAAAGATGCTACCCTCTTGGACTTTGTTGATTCTCTTGAGGTACTTGAAAGTTTCTATCATGTCCCTCTCTCTCCTCCTTTCCTCGAGGGCTATACATATTAAGCTCCTTAAGTCTCTCTTCATATAGTCTTCCGGTGCAGACCCTGCACCATTTGAATGCCCTCCTCTGGACAGCTTCCATCCTGTCTATGTCTTTGCAGAGATGGGTCTATAGAACTGCAGAGTACTCCAGATGGGGCTCACCAGCTGTCTGTACAGAGGGATAACAACTTTCTGTTTTCTACTGGTGATGCCTCTCCCTATGCATCCCAGTATCCCCCCCAGCCCTCCTTACTGCCCTCTTACATTGCTTGCCCACCTTTAGATCATCTGATATGACTACCCACGGTCCCTTTCCATTTTTGTTGTTGTTAATATCTCACCCCCATTGTGTACTCTTCCCCTGGGTTTTTGTTTCCCAGGTGCATTACCTTGCACTTCTTAGCATTGAATCTAAGCTGCCATTCATTTGTCCATTCCTCTAACCTTGCCAAGTCCCTTCTCATCCTTTCCACCCCACCTTGTGCATCAACTCTGTTGCAGATCTTTGTGTCATCTGCAAAGAGACGTACTTTTCTTTCTAGTCCCTCTGCAATGTCGCTTATAAAGACATTGAAGAGGACCAGTCCTAATACTGAACCCTGCGGTACCCCACTAGTAACCCCCCTTTCTTCAGAGTGGACTCCATTTACTATTACCTTCTGTGTCCTATTCTCCAGCCAGTTCTTTACCCAGGCTATCATCTTGGGACCCACTCCCAGGCTGGCTAACTTGTATATTAATCTTTTGTGTGGGACTGTGTCAAATGCCTTGCTAAAGTCTAGGTAGGCCATTTCCACAGCCCCTCCCTGATCTACTACTTTGGTCACCCAGTCGAAGAAATCTATTAGATTCATCTGGCATGACCTTCCCACTGCGAATCCATGCTGCCTTGGGTCCTGTGCCCCTCTGGCCTCTAAATACTCGACAATTCTTTCCTTCAGAATTGATTCCATCATTTTCCCTATCACTGAGGTTAAACTAACAGGTCTGTAGTTTCCCGCTTCTGCCCTGCTCTGACTCTTGTGAAGTGGAATCACATCTGTCCTCCTCCAGTCCTTAGGTACCACTCCATCCTCCCATGATTTGTTAAAGAGGGTAGTCAGTGGTGTCACTAGTTCTACCCTTAGTTCTTTTAGAATTCTGGGATGAATCCCATCAGTCCCCATTGCTTTGTCCACCTTCAGTTTTAAGAGTTCTTTCAGAACCCTTTCTTCTGTAAATGGGCAGGTATCAACTTCTGTATCCAGAGTGTTTCTATTGTTTGATTTAGGTACCTCCCCCTCTTCATTTGTAAATACTTAGCAAAAATATTTGTTTAGTATCTCTGCCTTTTCACAGTCACCCTCTGCCCACCCCTTCCCTTTATTAAGCCTCACTATCCCTCCCTTGGTCTTCCTTCGCTCCCTGATGTACCTATAAAAGGTTTTATCCCCGTTCTTAACTGAGTTGGCTATCTTTTCCTCGGTTTGGGCCTTTGCTGTTCTGACTGCCTTCCCAGCTTCCTTTTGCTTTAACTGATACAATTCTCTGTCCCGCTCCTTCTGTGATTCCTTGTATTTCCTGAATGCTTTCTTTTTCTCTTGAACCTTCACTGCCACCTCCTTTGAGAACCATAGTGGCTTCTTACAACATTTTGTTTTGTTTATTTGCTTCACACAAAGGCTTGTTACCTCTGTAATGGCAGTTTTTATTATTCCCCATTGTTCTTCAACCCCTCCTTCATGCTTATTTGCTAGTGCATTCCTTAGGCACTAACCCATTTTGGCAAAGTCAGCCCTCCGAAAATTCAGTACTTTTGTCTTTGTATGGCTTGACTCTACAGCTGTGTTTATTGTGAACCATTCTGTTCGATGGTCGCTAGTTCCCAGATGGCTACCCACGTCTACATCTGTGATCCTCTCTCCATCTCCATTTGAGAGAGCCAGGTCTAAGACTGCTCCCTCTCGAGTGGGTTCCAATACTAGTTGTCTAAGGCATGCCACCTGTAAGGCATCTAGAATAACCCCACTCTTAGAAGTGGCTGCTGCAACTGCACTCCAGTTAACATCTGGCATATTCAGATCACCCATCAGCAATATCTCCCCTTTCTCTGCCATTCTAAGTATACTTTCTATCATTTCCTTGTCCATTTCCTCTGCCTGAGAGGGGGTCTGTATACAACCCCTGTGCAGATTGTGGGGCCATTGCCTGTCTCCAAATTGACCCACAGTGCTTCTTCTCCTCCCTGTTTACCCTTTTGTTCTGTTGCTTTGATTCCTTCCCTTATGTAGAGAGCTACTCCTCCTCCTCTTTTACCCTCCCTGTCCCTCCTGTAGATAGTGTATCCTGGTATGTTTATGTCCCAGTCATGGTTCTGTGTGTAGCATGTTTCTGTGACTGCCACGATATCCAGATATCCCTCCTCCATCGTGGCCACTAATTCAGGAAGCTTGTTTCCCAGACTATGGACATTGGTACTCATTGCCCTCCATTTTTTGATGGCTTTACCTTTTGTAGCAGCATCCCCCACTGACCTTTCTACCTTGGTCTTTTTCTCATTTAGTACCCTGTTTTGTAGGGGGAGGCTGGGAATTTCCTTTTGCTTATCAGTGCCTCCCCCCTTGACTAGTTTAAAAGCTTGCCAATGAAGCATTTAAACCGATTGCCCAAAAGACTTGTTCCCTTCCTGGACAGATGCAGACCATCCTGCCAGTATAGGCTAGTGTCCCTCCAGGTGGAACACCAGTCCCCAATGAAGCCAAACTCCTGTGCTTCACACCATTTTTTTCAATCATTCATTAACTCACATGGTGCAAAATACCCTCGCCTCACCCATGCCATAGACAGGCAGCACCTCTGAGAAGGATACTGTGTGTGCTACTTGTCTTAGGCCCCTCCCCAACTCTACAAAGTCCTCCTGCACTGCTCTAATCTCATGATAAGCCAAGTCATTTGTCCCTAGGTTGACAATGACATCCAGCTCAGACTCCCAAGCAGCTGTTCTCGTGATCCTGAGGATGTGCTTCCTGTCCCTCCAAGCCATGGCACCAGGCAGGCACCTTACTTCAGTTTTCCCTGCTCCCCCCGGTTCTATCCCCTAATAATTGAGTCCCCCACCAGGAGCTGCTTCCTTTCCCTGTGGTGTCCTCTGCTTCCTTCCTGTGGGCCTCCCTTGTGACAGTTGTCCTCAGCCTTCTTAGTCTCCTCTGCAGGTGCATCCATAGAGGAGCTATGCTTCCCCAGAATGGTGTATGGATTGTGGAGCGCAACAACTAACTGGGTGTGCCTCTGTTCCACCACCCTCACCCTCCCTGAGCCCACTGTGGTCCAGCTGCTGTGCTTTCTTCACAACCTCTGAGGTAGTGGTGGTAGCTGTGGTGCTCCCTGGATGGGGGAGGTTCCCTTACTACTGTCCAGTATGGCCTGGGGGGAGGTTCCTTTACTACTGTCCAGTGTGGCCTGAAGATGGGCAACTTCCTCCCTCAGGGCAGAGAGTTGTCTGCAAATAGGGCAGCATCTCAGCCTCCAGAAAGACTCCCGGATGACTACTGCCCCACAGCCATTACATTTCACTATTCCCCACATGTCTGTCTACCTTCTTGTTTATCCTATTTATAATTTTTTGTGTGTGTGTGTGATTGGTTTGTTATATAGAAATATATATATTATACAATGTGTATGCTTATATTGTCAGTGCAGTGTGCTAGAAAGTATATGACAGTGATATGTACCTTGCCCTCTTGAGGAAATGTCAGAACCCCAGGTATAAAGGAACTATTTCCAGGGGTGGGTGGGGTGAGGGTGGGCAGGGTTTGGACCTAAACTGTGCCCTCACAAAACAATCAGCTAAAAGCTCTGACCCACCACTGCGATGAGTGCCTTCCTGTCAGCAAGATGCCCTACACGGCAGTTTGACAGAGAAAATACCCTGCTAATCAAACAGAGAAAAATCCAAACATCCAAGTCAGACACAGGTAAACCTCCCCAGACCCAAAACAGCCTGGTGATTTGTGCACTGAAAGCAGTCAGCCCCAAAACTGCCTTTTAAGGCACACAGAGATAAACACAAAAAACAGTTTCCACCCCATGGGGCACTGTCTGGGTCAAATACACAGCCTGTAACCTGCACTCACTTCAGGACTTATGGCAAATTCTTAGCCCAGTGAATAACTTGCAGTGTTACAAATATTGCAATGCAAACAGTCAATCAATAACTCCAATCAAGTCAGCTGTGCACAAGGACAGACACAATAAACAGTATTCAGTCCCTCTGGGTTTAAACTCTTCCTGCACTGAAAATATTAACAATTGTAACAAAAGTAAAGCAAGGTCCACCTCCCTCTGTTGATTGAAAGACTGTCTTTCCTGATAATTCTAAGTTCCTTATTTCACCTTCAGTTAGAAGTAACCTCCATCTGAAGAATATTAGCTTTTCTGATGACTCTGCTACAAACCAAAGACAATTGAATTGTAAGGTTCACCTCCCTCTGTTGGAGGCACAACTCACTTTCTTGCAGATCCTAAGTTCAGTATTGCAGCTTCCAGCCAGAGGTAACTTCACCTGAAGAATATTAGCTTTTCACTAAACAACCCACTTCTTTTCTAGCACCCTGTTGTGTATGATGGCTCACCTTTTTGGGGCACTGTCTGGTAATATGCCCAGTTTCTTTACACACCCAACAGGCATTTCTTACTTCAGAGAAATCTATTCTTTGAAACCTGGGGCTGACTGGTTTCAGTGGCGGCAATGAGGGTTTTAGCTGCCCTGAAGGCTTGCTTTTCCCTTTCTGCACTGCCACGCCCACCACATTCATTCTCAGAGCAGGTCTGTTCTTGACATATCGGTCAGAGAGTTCAGCAGCCTCTTGCACTGTTTTTGGATCTTGGTCCTCTAGCCAGGTTTTTAACTGTGCTGGGCATGCCCAATAAAGCTGTTCTAATAAAATCACATTTTCAATTTTATCAACAGAATTTGCCTCATGTTTCTTCCCACCATTTTAAAAACTGACATTGTTTCCTGGCAAGCTCCTCGTAGCTCATATCAGGGCTTCTCCTGAGCTTACAGAATTTAGCTCTGCATGATTCAACAGTTAATTCAAACTTTTTCAACAGTGCAGCATTTAGCTTGTTGTAATCATTGCTGTCTTCATTGTCCATTTGACCCAATGCATCTCGAGCTTTCCTGGTAAGTAACAGGGATAGCTGGAAGCTCCGGGACTCTCTAGGAATTTTAGCCTGAATACAAACTTAAAAAAAAAATAATTTAAAAAAGTGTCCATGTCCTCCCCTTCCTTACACTCAGCTATTTATTTGGAGTTCAATTTGTAACCCAGTCCTGCAGTCCCAGTTAAACCCAAGCCACTTATCTGCTCTGGTGTCGCTGGTCGGAGTCGCATCTTCTTCAGCTTGTGTTGCCTCTGGCACTCCTTTCTCTTCTCCCCTGCAGCTTGCTGGCACTCTCGCGCCTCACGGTCTGCCTCCCTCTGTTGTCACTCCGCCTTTCTGCATCCTTGCTCTGCCTCATGGTCTGCCTCTTGCTTCTCTTGCTCTCTCCTCTCCTGGGACTCCAACTCCATCCTGCGCAACTCAATTTGCAGTTTGAGTACCTCTGGATTCAGGATACTGGTGACCATTCCCTGCTGCTGTGGCCCTTCACTGACAGTGGCCCTGCTGTCCTTTTCAGTCACGGTCGGTGGCTCGCTGCACTGGGTATCTGCTACCATCAGGGCCTCTATGAGGTTCTGCTTTTTGTCTGTCACCTTGAATGGGACTCCACTGTCCCCGCACAATTGCTTCAAGTAATCTACAGTGTGCCTGCTGTAGTCGGAAGCCATCTTCTTCTTCCCTGACTACAGCTACTCTGACTTTGCACTTTAGAAAAAAAAATAGGTAGGAACTTGACTGTGCACCAAGTGATAAATAGTTTTGTTTCCATTTTAAAATAAAACTCTGTCTTTTTCTTTCTTTGTTAGAGAGCTTACGGTCTCAGCTATCACAGAACAATAAAGTTTGTGATACCAAAATTATGCCACCACTGCCAACCAATCTGTCACAGATTCCACTCAGCAGGTCAGGCCCTCTACTCCCAAAGTGCCAACCTCTGAGTGCAGTCTTGTGAACAGTGTAACAGACAAGATAACCCTCTTGTCTATTTTTGTGAGTTCAGATCAACCTTTGGTCTCAAGTTCTGGAGAGATTCAAACTGTTAACCTCTTTCTGGCATACTCAATGCCCAGGCTCAGATATATCTGTCTTCGAGGGGCCAGATATCTTTGCCTATGGGCACCTAACCAGGGCGTTTAGAAATGAACCCGAAAACTTTAATAAACACCTCCAATTTAAAACGCTTCTCTTTCCAGTTTGGTACCCCCATACAAGCTTATGTCTGCTGTCTGCTATAACCATAAATATTTCTTAGCAAAAGAAAGCAATTCAAAGACAGACCAGGTATGCTCTAAAATTAGAGTTTTTACTAAAATATATATTAATACGTCAAACATACAGTACAGAACTCTTATATCACAAGCCATACATATCTTTAAACAAAACAAGGTTTAAAACAATGCAATTCCTACAACAATATTTAGATTTGTCTAGCTTTCTAAATACCTGTTTTCAGTGCTCAGATGTTTTCTTGGTCAGTGTCAGATAAAAGTGTGTCTGTAGTGAAACAGAATAATTTTTAAAAGTTGGTTTTGCCCACCTCTTTTGCATGAGGTCATCTAGCTCCTCTCTATCAAAATATCTAAAAAATACATATTTCTATACAACCACAGGATGTAATTTCAAAGTATTAATTCTGCAACCTTAGCATAACTCAATTTCAAATGACACCTCTTTGATCTCATGCTGTACCCTCCCTCACACAGGCTTCACAGGGTCATTTACAACCTTACACCCCTACGTAACATCCTAGCTTCCCCTTCTAACATCATAAACCTTGTTTATGATTTCTCTCTTAACAAAATTAACTTAAACAAGTCTGTAATTAACTCAGAGAAACAGGATCCTTGATTAAAGTCTTCCATGTAACACATTGCCTCTAAAAACTGAGTGTGTGTGATACACATGTTGTCAGCATTTCTCTTAGCTTGCATCTGTCAGCTGAAAACTGGGGGGGGGCTGAGGTCACTCCTAGAGCATTAGATTTTTCAGCAGGGATAGTCATTAATACATTTTATATAAAAAAAAATATTATACAGCACTCAGAACTGGCTGTCTACGTCACACTGTCCGGTTCATAATTTGCTCTCCTGAGTTCTCTGCTGCTTATATTCCTCTCCCCTTACAGTGTGCATAGCCCAGGAAAACATGCATTTCTTCACACCTTCCCCTTCTTTTGTGTATTGGGGGAAGGTGTGCACCATGTCTAAAGCCTCCTCCATGTCTCTCCTGACCCTGCAGGCATTTTCTAGTGCTCCCTGTGATGCACTCTATGTGTGACTCACTCTCCCATGCATGCACGAGCCAAGAGCGTCTTGCACATGCCCGAGCACTCTAGTCAGCAGCTCCTGCTCTTCTCAGCAGCTCACAAAGTTGTGCTGCCTAGATGGCTGCCCCTGTGATCTATTCTGCAGAATAAAACCTTCATTTCCACTGCCCCTGACCACTACTTCTACTGTGCTACTCCTAAATAGAATAAACCAGCACACAGAAGGTCTGGGGGGGAATCTAAACTTGCCTGCAATATAAAGTTACAGACTCCCCTCACTAGCACCATTTCAGGCATCAAATAATTATTACAGCCTGAGCCAAAAATGAATACATTTATACTCAATACGGGGGGTTAAAGATACTAACTTCTCTTACTGTTTTCTCAGTTATTTAGTTACTCCCCACACTTAATCTGCCATTCTTCTCCATTTCTCTACAGATATGGGGAAAACAAAGAGCTGCAGATTATGCAGCATTCCTATACCCGCCTCTCAAATTGGAAGGCTTTGTGCCTCTTGCACAGAGGAACCACCATCCCCAACACATGAGACACAGGATGAGGACAATCCAGCAGGCACTCCCAACCAGACACCAAACCAGGGTGCTACACAGCCTACACATAACTCACAACAGCCAACATTGGACACCAATGCCATTTTACTGCAAAATCAACAGGTCCTCCAGCTACAGCAGCAGCTGATGTCAGCAATGTGGGACAAGCTGGCCGAGTTCACAACATACAAATCACCCCTCCATCCCTCCAACAAACACAGGGCATCATGCCACTAGCACTATGAGTGCTGTTACATCAGCAGGCTCCAACATTATGCAAACTAATAATGATGATGACTCTGAGAATGAGGAGGACCCAGAAAATGATCCACAGTCTTTAACTGCCAAATGGTGTTTCCCAGACCAAATCCCCAATCTGGTATGCAGCATCATGATGACAGTGGGGTTTGACACTCCAGCCCCACAACCACAGTCTAAACTGCTGCCCTCGTTGCAGCCATCCCAAAAGACATCGGACACCTTTCCGGTCTGCGAGGCCATATCTGAGGTAGTTGCAAAAGAGTGGGATGCAACAGACCCTGCCCGCATACCTGAGAGGAGATCATGGGACAAGATATACCCATTGAAAGCAGACGCCCTGAAAATATGGTGCACTCCACCTGCTATCGACCCTCAAATTGCCTTCCTCAACAAAAAGACAGTACTACCTACCGAGTTGACATCTGCCCTAAGAGACCCAGAAGATAAGAAACTGGAGGGCATTTAAAAAAAAAATGTTGAACTCTCAGGCCTAGGGGCCAGAGCTGCAACCACGGCAATATATGCCACTAGAGCACAACTCAAATGGTTGCAGGAAGCTCAGAAGAGCTTGACCGAAAAAATCTCCTGGAGCCCTACTACTCAAAAACACCATACTGTCCATGAAATACCTGGCAGACATGGCAGTGGACTCTCCAAAAATGAATGCAAGGGCAGCCACACTAATCAACAGAGCAAGAAGATGCATCTGGATGAAGCTGTGGAATGCAGACAGCAAATTCAAGTCCCTCTTATTTAAACTACCCTGCAGAGGCAACTTACTATTTGGGGAGGGCCTTGATAAATACCTCAAGGGCAAGGAAGAGGGCAGGGCACTAGGCAAGGAAAGAGCAAACAACTCCCCCATCTACCGGCTCGTTCACACCTACACGATCAGTCCTTTCATGACAAATGCAGGGGATGATATGTATATTGGGGACAAATGCAAAGACCATCATATAACCCACACTTCCAAACACAAAATTCAGGGGAAGAGAGACATCCAACAGAGTCAGAGGCAACTATCAGCACCATAGGAGGGGACACACTAACCAATGACTATCATGCCCCAGTAATAGGGGTCCAGCTAACACTGATCACACAGGAATGGCTGAGGTCCACACAGGACAAATGGGTCCTAGAAATAATTCAAAAAGGATATGCCATAGAATTTGCCAAAAATCCATGACAGAACAGGCTAATAACGTCACCAGTAACCAAACGCAGAGTGACCCCAGAACAAATGCAGAACATTCTGTCACAACTGACATTAAACAATGCCATAAAAAGGGTACCCAAGGAGGAAGAGGGCCAAGGGGTATACTCAGTCCTATTCACAATGCCAAAAAAGACAGGAGACCTCTGACCGGTACTAAACTTGTAGTTCCTAAACAAAAGCGTCACTTACAAACCATTCAAAATGGAAACCATCAGGTCAACATTAAGGGCCATAAGACTAGGAAACATCCTGTATGTTGTATGTTGATCTCACCTAAATTGTAATTTGTTGTACACAATACTTGAAATCGTATGTTGTTCTCACCTGTATTGTATTACCTACTGTTTGTCCCAGGTCCACCTTGAAAATGAGCTTGCTCAACGGTGTCCGTCTGGTTAAATAAAGATTTTGATTGATTGATTGATTGATCCTCACATCTATAGACTTGAAGGATGCCTACCTACACATTCCCATAAGATAATCCCATCAAATTTCTACACTTTCACATACTAGGCCAGCATTTTCAATATCAAGTCCTACCCTTTGGCCTAGCCTCTGCCCATGGGTGTTTACCAAGGTATCCATCATACTAGCCATAAAACTCCGAGAACAAGGAATCCAAGTCATACCATACCTGGAAGACTGGCTGATCTGAGCCAGGTCGGGAAAAACAGTCGGCAAGAGAAACAGCAGCAGTAATAAACTGTTTACAAGGACACAGATGGGTAATAAACACAGAAACGAGTCAACTGACACCCTGCCAAAGAATAGAACATCTAGGCAACCTCTTAGACACAGCAGAAAGGACTGTAACACCTTCTGAAAAAAGAGCTCTAAATCTAATATCAGCAGTACACAGGCTCCTTCAGAATGAACAAGCATCCATAGAGTCAATATCTCAAACCTTTGGCCTAATGTCATCTTGCATAGATACCATACCCTGAGCAAGACGGCATATGAGATCACTGCTGTCCTTCCTCATAGAACAGGGTCCAACCTACGACTCAGACTTCACAAAGGTTATATCGGTTCCTCCAGGAATTGCACGATCATTACCTTGGTGGTTAAACAGAGACAACCTCCTAAAAGGGATGCCCCTAGACATACAGCCAGACCTCTAAATAGACACAGATGCCAGTCTAACAAGATGGGGGGGGCTACAACCGGTTGCAACACAGCTCAAGGAAAATGGTCCATAACAAAAACCAAATTACCCATAAACGTACTCGAGATAAGAGCAGTCTGACTTGCACTACTGCACTTCAAGAGGTTAGTAAAAGGAAAGCATGACCTGATACGCTCGGACAACCAATTCACAGTCTCACACATCAACAAACAAGGGGGATCCAAGAGCAAAGCAATGCATAAAGAGGCAGAAAAGCTCATCCCATGGGCACAAACATTCATAGAAAGCCTAAATGCAATACATCTAGCTGGAAAGTTAAACACCACAGCAGACTGGCTAAGCAGACAACAGATTCACCTGGGGGAATGGATGTTACACAGGCACACATTCCACTCTATCAACAAATGCTGGGGGCTGATAGAATTAGACCTGATGGCCTCCAACAGAAACAACCAGTGCCCAAAGTTCTACTCCCACTTTCGGGACCACAAAGCAATGGGGATGGATGCACTCTCAGCAACTTGGACATTTCAGATTGCATACATGTTCCTGCCTATCCCAATAATCCCCCAAATCTTGAAGAAAATATGCAGATCCAGATCACAGGTAATACTGATCACACCATATTGGCTCAGAAGAACTTGGTTTGCTATGGTGGTGGCAATGGCCAATGATCACCCATGAATACTACCGTACAGACACAACATCCTCACACAGGACCCCATATGTCACCCTAACCCGGCCAACCTCAAATTAACAGCCTGGCTCCTGAAAGGGAGAGACTGTTAAGCGAGGGCTACCACCCCTCAGTTATTGAAACTATGACCAATTCCAGAAGGCTCTCCATCACATCTACATATCAGAGACAGTGGAGGATTTTCTCTAAATGGTGCTTACAAAACAATATAACTCCCAGCACTGCCATGATACCTGACATCCTACTATTCCTACAACACAGCCTGGACAAGGGCCTGTCCCCAGCTTCCCTAAGAGTACAAGTAGCTGCAATAGGGGGCAGCAAAGGGCTGCATAGAGAGTACGACACCAGGATCACATAAAGATATCATTAGATTCCTAAAAGCATCCACTAAATTACAACCAAAAGTTCACCAATGAACAGCACCTTGGGACCTGAACATAGTTCTTAGGGCTATGACAGAACACCCATTTGAACCACTGGAAATAATCACCCTCAAATGGCTAACCCTAAAAGCAGTATTCCTCCTGGCCATCTGCTCTGCCAGATGTACCAGCGAACTGCAAGCGCTATCTTGCTGGCCGCCATACCTAGTTTTCCATGAGGAAAAGATTGAACTCAGGACGATCCCATCCTTCATCCCCAAGATCAATACAAAATTCCATTTACAACAAGTTATTGAAACACCAGCTCAGTTATCTTTAGAAGAAGTCACCCTAGACCCTAAACTTACTTTTTTAGCCATGAGAAGGGTACTGACAATTTACATCAACGGGACATTGACTATCTACAGATCTGACAGGCTGTTCCTGAGCACACAAGGGTGTAAAAAAGGATAGCCAGCCACTAGATCTACAATAGCTGCATGGTTAAAAACAGCTATCACAGAGACCTATAAAGCCTCACACCAAACTCCACCAACTGATATCAAGGCCCACTCCACAAGAGCAGTAGCTACATCTTGGGCAGAAAGGAACTGGGCTACAGTGGAGGAGATTTATGCGGCAGCCACATGGGCCTCACCACACACACATTCACTAAACATTACAGGGTAGATGTTTCACTAGAGTCAAAGTCACACTTCAGACAAGCAGTGCTGCTTGCAGCAAAGACAGAAGCAAATTAAAGAACTTAGCTAGCTTACAGCAAGACAGACCCTGATGGACAAACTATTTGAACACTTAAGACCCACCCTTTACATGGTACTGCTTTTTAGATAGAAACCCATGTGTAAGGAAGGTGGAGTGCCTCAGAGATGATCCCCCACAATGGTAGTTTACTCACCTAGTAAAGGTGATTGTGGGGGATATATATCTCTGAGGCACTCCACAACCCACCCTAAGAAAGAATAATGTTCCCAAGCAGTAAGATTATGCAGAAGTGCACATAGTGAGAATGCCACCACATTAAGAAACATGTACTAATAAGAAATGTTATGATAATACTGATTGTACACTGCATTAAGCAACACATACTAATAACAAATGCTATGATAATATTGATCATCAGGGGCGTAGCTACAAGGGAGCAGTGGCATCTGGGCCCACGAGGTTTGAGGGGCCCAAATCATAATTTTGATGTTTATTTAAAACTGGGGAGGGGCCCTGGAACATCGCCTTGCTCCCAGGCCCTCTGGGAATTTGCTATGCTACTGCTGATCATAGGAAACAACTGTAATATAGATTGTTAGAAATGCACTGCATTAAGTAGCATGTTCTAATAGAAATAAAACAGAAATCCAGAAACTCAGGCATTATTGTCTAATTCACATATGCATGGGCTTAACAGTTTTGACACCGGCACTGCCTAACAATTTGGAAATATTTACTCCTTAGTATGTACAGCATTGGAAGAATTTGAACTGATGCTGAAAGGGTTGTGCCACAGAAAAAGGGGATCAGACTTCTTTGAAGTTACATGTGCATCAAGCAACCTGTCAGGTGGACACAACCCATGTGTAAGGAAGGTGGAGTGCCTCAGAGATTTATACCCCCTCAATCACCTTTACCAGGTGAGTAAACTACCATTATCAACTGACAGTAGGATATGTTTAATTACAATATTTACTTAACTCTGTTTATTTTTAACTTTTTTTGTACCCACCAAAATTATTAGTACCTTTTTTAAGAGATTTGGTAGTTTCCACGTTAATCAGTGGCATATGTTAAATTCTTACCCCATGATGGTAAAATATGCTACTGAGTAATTTGTATAGAAATTCAGTACAGGATGAAAATTGGTTTGCCTCTCTGAGCTCCAACAAATGTCTTGTTTCATGGTTTTACTGTTGTAAAAAATAGATAAATAAAATCAGTGCATGTAGATGTAGTCTGCCAAACAGAAATAAACATTTGCAAATATAGTATTCCGATAGTAGCATTCTCATATATCACGTGCATGTTGTTACCAGATTGTCTGAGTTGCAGTACAAGGACAATTTTTTCGGCTGCTTTTACCAACCTCCCTAACATAGATTTATTTATTTGTTTATTTATTTATTTTTTGTCCATTTTTTCACTTTTTTATTTTCATTAATTTTAGTCATAGTTTACCACATCAAGTTTTTAGCTTGAGATAGTCACAACAATTTTTGATTGAGAACTGTGTACACCCAAGTCCCTTTTAATTTTTTTTCTTTTGCTGTAATACCAGTATGTCCCTCTTGAGTTTTTTTCCATGAATTTTGGGTGTCTAGTTTTAAAAACCTGAAATCATATGCACAAAATAAGGTTACAAACTACAATTTCTCACTTGACTGTCTTTACAATTAACCCATGCTATGTTTAATGGATGCTGCTCACAAATTTTGCAGTTGTGTCCCTGATTTTATTCCTTGTACTCTGATTTTTTTTTGTAACATTTGCCTCAATAATAATGCAGGAAGCTGAGAGGTCTGGGAGTTGGTATTTTTAGTGTCTGTAAGAGCTTTGCTCTTTACATAAATCTATCCTATTTAAAATGCTGTTTACTTCACTTCAAGGGTTTGGAATGTTATTGTACCTTTCAGTTGTTAAACATCATTTTGCACCTCTAGAGACAGCACAAGACAATTTTGTGCTTACAGCAAAAGAAACACCATGCACACATTTCACATACTATTGTGCACTGTAATAAAGTTATTGTGTTGCTAAAGACCACACATAGAGGTAGCTGAGTGGATCCACAATGTTCTAGATATGTCATTTGTCTGAAAGACTGGGAGCACACAAAATTCTCTCAAAGTATGAAGTTAAATGCTTTTTATCTGTTCCAGCTTGTATCTCATAAATATAACGGGGGAAGGGGCACAGCAACTCCCCACATATATACCCAGAATAGTACCCTGATGTTTAGAGCCACATTTCTCCTTTATAATGAGCCACTGCTTCTAAAAATGTTGAGGTGCTACTTTATGTGTACATGTGTAGTGCTGCTGGTTTTTTTTTTACTTTTATTTATTTAATATCAGTTTGAACAGAGGTAGAAAGTGTATGCTTGATTTTTTTTAGAGAAGAGTGTATTAGAACAACTTTTCATGTAACTGACTATAATACAAAGTAAAACAACCTTATGCACAAATACTTTACGTTTTGATATCTTGGGGTCCTGATTTACATGGATCTCATGAATTTTGCTTTTGAGTTCTGATGGTATTAGAAACCATCAGCAGCAGAAAACACTGATTTGCACTGCTGCACAAGAAGCATTCTCTATACTTTTTTTTAAATTAGGCATGATCTATCGCAGCATTTTATTCTTTTGTGTATGTCACCAAATATTTCATCTGACAATGGTCCACACAGATAACTCCAAATGATTTTCTTTTCTTGAAATATCACTCTGTCTCCAATTATTAAATCCTGACTTTTGTTTGTCGAGTTTGAAAAAATCAAAATTGTGTAAAGTACATCAGAGGACTGAGAGCATGCTGCCCACACACAACTTCATTCACACCATTAATTAATTATTCATACTCCAAAGGGGGAGGGTGATCAACTTGTGAATGGTTTGTGCAGGTCAAACAGACATTTGGGCTATCCATTATTCCACAGAGCTGTGGAATGGCAACTGCAGTGGCACTGCTCATCATGGAATAGACAAGGAGACTCTTTTTACAACACTGCAGTTATTCTTAGCATGAGTAATGATTAACAGTTAATGACAAATGTTTTGGGGGTCATGCATAATTGGTGATTATTTACAACAAAAAGTCCACACCTCAACTCAAAAGATACAGTATATAGGCTGTTAGGGTGACACAGAACATGACACCTCCCATAAAATTTATTATACGACGTTATCCTACTTCTCGCAGATAAGCCCCACAATCAGATTCAATGATTCACTATAAGGTATTTGCACACTTCTAGTAAATGGAAGTCAGTAAAAATTGGCCATGACCAAAGGACTAAAACCAGGCCTACAATCTGTGATCTCAGCAGAATTCGAGCAAAGCGTTAAACACCTTGATGGGTGACTTGCTCAAAATCATAAAGGACACAAATGAAGTTAGCAGTGATTGAACTCATGTCTATCAGCTGGATGTACCAGTTTAATTCCCAGTTCGTTATTCAAAAAGATAGCTAGTACAGCATAGGACCAAATCTGCACTCATTAATTTGAAGTGGCATTTTACCATGTGCAGACTGTGTATCACACAAAGGCAGGATGAAGTATGGAACTATCCAGGCACTTGGACTGATGGAGGGTGCGTCTGCAGACAGTGTCTTCCAAAAACCTCAGTAAGTCAGCTGAATGACTTGTGCTGTTCCGTACCTTAAACAAATAAATAAATATAAGAAGAAAAAAAAACAAACAGACTGCCTACTGATACCCTAACCCATTAATTTGTGTGTAGAGAGTGCTTTTGATCTTTGTTTTCTTTTTTTTTGGGTGAAGTGGGGAGGTAGCCTCCTGAACTAACAGCAGGCATGTGAAACAAATAAATAGCATGTTACAGCTTACAGAAATGTAAAAAAGCACTTTAGATGTAACTTCACACCATTTAAATAAAAGAAAGGGTTAGTGGGTATGTGTGTGTCGGGGGGGGGGCAAAGGATCTAAAAATCAGTCACCCAATTACATAGTTTATTAAAATTGAACCGTATTTGTATGGCAGTATGCATTACAACCTTTGCAGAGCTTGACAATGTACACAGAAATTCATACATTCTCAACACAGACTTACCTTTAAAACTTCTTAAACTGATGAATGGTTTCTGCACTCAGACATAAACCACCACTAAACTGTGTTGCTGAACATGTAACACTACAAATCGGCTTTTGTCAGTAAAAGAAAAATACAAAGCTTTCTCATAGCACTAACGTCTCACAATGGTTTACAACAGCCGATAGAAATAAACTTGTTTGTTGGTACAGCTGTATGTATTTAATATATATATATATATATATATATATATATATATACATATATATACACACAGTGGTTACTTGCTTACTATAAGAGCAATCTTGTCAAATTGCTACATACAGTGTCCTGGAATTTTTTACTTTACGATACAGTAGATTTTTGCAATGTGAACTACAATGCTGATATACAAAGTCTGTTTATTATGCCAGCCATGTTAATGGCGACGGTGATGGTGGTTGGCAGGGGTGGAGCTGGGGAAGTAAATCACGTAACATTCATTGTGAGTGTATTTCATACAGACAGATGAATAAGAGTATAAAAAAATATTGCTAACAATGATATTGTTTAAATCCCCCAAATCACCCTATGTATTAAAGTTATTCAGACCCACCCCCAACTCTTTGTGTAAAGATATTTGTTGTCTGTTCCACAAATCTAAGCTCTAGTTCTCTGAGGAGTACATTCTGTGCTACAGCGTATATTGTTTTTTGATAAAGAAATGCAGGTGTTCTTCTTATTATGTTACATGGGTTTCAATGTTGATTTTTTAAATTTTTTTTTATTTTCATGCATTAGGATAGTCTGTCTATATGAATAGCTATCAAAATGAAGACCAGTCTGTTTTGGGAGTGTGCTTTGCATAACCGCATTAAAATAAATACAGTGAATGGATCATTATTGCTTTTAGACTGACTTTTTTTTTTAATCAAAAATAGCTACTCAAAGCAATCTTACATGAATTATGCACTGTTTGACTATGTCATTTAATAATGCTGCACCTTCTTTCCAACATTGCATACTGTTTTATATATATATATATATATATATATATATATATATATATATATGATATATGTCAGTGCTCCCTTACTGGTGCACCAATAGCAATTGCCAAGGATCACTACAAAAAAAAAAAACAATTTATCTACACTGATTTAATAAGTGCATACTCTGGCTTTTAATGTAACCTGAGACATGCAACTTTTATTTGCCAATGGCAATTAATGGCAATCGCCACTAAAATAAACATGTTTTTATCTACAGTGTTTTAATAAGTGCATACTCTGGCTTGAAGCATGCAGACCCTAAATCATCAATAACTATAACTAGTGAGCCCTACAAAAAGTGCTCAGTATTTAATTCTTGTAATGATTAGCCTCTCACTGCTTCTGACTAACATCACTGTATAGCTTATTGTTGTATTTAATGGTGCTCCCTGATAGATACACCAGTGATGTATTTAATGGTGCTTCCTTATGGATACACCAGTCACAATTACTAGCGATTGCCAGAAAAAACAAAAGTGATTCACAATTGTTTGATAAATGCCTACTTTTGCTTTTTTGAGTGTGAGAAATATCACTTTGTTTCAATACACCACTGGCTTATCAATTGCAATCACCCACAGAACAATTCATTAAGACATGCTGTCTTACTTATACAGGCTATCTTATTTTCAGAGCAAACCAGCCCACTGCCAAGTGGTCAAACCACATAGGTGCAGCTCCACACCGTGGATCAGGCAACCCCACTGGGAGAACACCAAGGTGTCCCGCAGAAACCCAAGTACTTTACTAAAAATATATTTAAAAATGTTACTAAGCCACCTAACCTAAATTAAGGTTACTTACAATGATTACCTTAGGGTTAGTCAAACTGTGCAGCACACTCATAGAATGGTTCTAGCATCATCTTGCACAGATCCCAGTCGCACCCCCACCCCATTCCCTTTCCTAATCTTCACTGAAGTGTACTCCGGGTTGCACTCTACAAGCCTTTTTCCACCTCTTCTTACCTAATGAAACTGAATCAAAACTCTGTATTTATTCAGACAGCAGGGAGAACACATTGATATGTATATAGATATATAATATTTTTGTATAAGAGACTGGGAAGACACATTTATTATGGTGGCCTCATGGTCATATTTGTTAGAGATAGTCGGGGATTGAGAGATAGATAGAGAGCGATCATGCTTGTGGATGTTTTTGACGATATGCTTTTGAACACAGTCTCAGAGCTCTAGAGAGTTAGAATTACAGATCAAGTCATAGTGAAATGAAAAAAAAAACTATTTACCCTATAACTATCTTGTTTGCAATTTTTTTCTTACACAGTATCCATGTCTCTCTCTACCTCTCTCTCTCTTGCTCCTTGTAACTGGTGGTCTGTGTTTTGCAGCATTTTGACCATTTATTTTCTACACTACCCTTCATAGTGACACTAAGGAGGGACTCACCATAAGTAGAGTGGAGAATTTGACACTCACTAAGATTTATAAATAAATAAAAAAGAAGAGGACATGTTTATGATTGTCCCAGACCCTCTCTATGTCATAAACCTGTTACCCTTGGTTGCCTGGAGCAAAGTGTTGGCGAACGGCACACAACAGTGTCTTGGATCTGCCCACGTTCTGCATTCCAAACCTCTGTTGCCTGGAGCATAGTGTTGGCGAACACTACACAGCAGTGTCTTTCATCTACCCACATTCTGCATTCCAAACTTCTGTATATTATCTAACATATGGGCAGAAACTATAGAGTAGCTTTGTTAACTAGTTAAAAAAAAAGTTGGCACTTGACCGATGAAAAAGTCTGGCATTCCTCAAACAGGAATGAAATCCAGAACCTTTGCCCTATAGTCTTGTGTCTATCCCTCTGAGCTATCAGCTCTTACTAATAAAATGTATTTCTTTTTTCTTACTTATCTTCATCAGCTGCCCTCCAGTGAGTAGTACAGTTCTTTTCTCATGTACAAGACTGCTTACTTACTGAGATATGAATGAGCATACCTCTTTCGTAGGTCATCGCTCATTGCAAAGAAGTACAAGAACATGCACATAGGAAAGAGAAACCCTGAAGCCACCTATAGGCTGGGAGTGGAGTTGCTGGCAGTCACAAGGGAAGAAAGAGACTTGGGCATCATCATCACCGATGACCTGAAATCATCCAAACAGACCACTAAAGCAGTAGGTAAGGCTAGGAGGATGTTAGGATGTATTAGTAGGGGTATCACAAGTCAGAAGAGGGAGGTAATAATCCCTCTTTACAAAACACTGGTTAGGCCCCATCTAGAGTACTGCGTGCAGTTCTGGAGGCCACACCTTCACAAGGACATTAACCAAATTGAGGCAGTCCAAAGAAGGGCAACCAAAATGGTGCAGGGACTGCATCAGAAAACATATGAGGACAGATTAACAGAGCTCAATATGTATACCCTAGAGCAACGGAGGGAGAGAGGTGATATGATCGAAACATTCAAACACCTTAAGGGCATTAACAAGGTGAAAGCGTCTAACATTTTTCACTATAAGAAAAATAGCAGGACAAGAGGACACAGCATGAGATTAGAGGGAGGCTGATTAAGGGGTAATGTAAGGAAGTTCTTTTTCAAGAAAGGGTGGCGGATGCATGGAACAGCCTACCTCAGGAAGTGGTGGATATGAATACAGTGCAGGGCTTCAAACAGGTATGGGATAGGCATAAGGGAGCAATACAGATGAGTATGAATAGATAGGCCATTGACAGAGCAAAGGCCAATGGCACATTTATAAGGTAGAAAAAGAAATGGGCAGACTGGATGGGCCTTGCGGTCCTTATCTGCTGTCAACATCTATGTTTCTATGTTACCAGCAGCCTTTGGATAGAAGAGGTTGACTGTGCTGCTCACAAGCATTCAGTTATCTTGTTGGGGTTAGCTGAGGTGTGTGTGTTCGGGGGCATACAGCAATGTTTGAGTATGGCATGTGAAATAGTGATAGGGATGTTGGGGTGAGGTTGTAATACTAGCATAATAATTTAATAAAAAACTATAAAAAATCAGGTTTGGTATTGGAACAGAGGTGAGACACTGCAATACTTAAGCTAATAAATTACTGCATTATTGGTGAACGGGACTGGGTGCCACCTGAGATGGGCAATGGCCATGGCACATACAACATTACCAACATCTACATGGTAATGCAATGTAATAAAAATTACAATGTTGTGTATCAATTTGTGTACCAATTTGTGTGTAAAAATGTGGACAATCATCCAGGTGGAAGAACCAATTATTGTGGAAGCAGTGTGAATGAAATTGATCCCCTTGTTTGCCGAAAATGTTTGCTGGCATTTTCCTTGTTTGGTATTATGTTTGTGCAGCCTCCAGCTCTGCTCAATAGATGCCCATTCATTTAATAAGCTACATTTGCAATTGCACGTTTGTTTTTAATTTTCACCAGGAAGATGACTGGGCACAGCCTTTTTTCAGTCATGCCTGACATAGAATACAGAATGCAAGGACAATAAAACTAAATACAACAAGAATTTGTCAATGCCGAATGTTGCTTGCTTCTATGTGCTGTTTAGGAATTTGGAAGTCATTGGAGTGCAAATATTGAAAATTCGCGAACTTATGAGAGTGTGTAGGAACTGCGCAATGCAGGCTCGTAAAACAGTCATTTTTAAGAATTTTTTCACCAAATTTTCAACATAGCCATTTTAAGACCTCTGCTCATGAAAAGTGTCACTGTGATTTTCTTAATGTGTCCCGTACATTGATTTCGCACACTGACTGCGCCATTGTGCACTACATCGGTGGAAACATGTTTTTGGTGAGATGTGAAAAATGACAGCTATACTGCTCATAAGGAGGTGTGGTAAAATGGCAATGTTGAAAATCTGGAGTGAAAATATTGAAAATTAGTGAACTTATGAGCGTGCATAGGAACTGCGTAATGCACGCTCGTAAAACAGTCATTTTTAGAAATTTTTGCACCAAATTTTCAAAATAGGCTTTTTGAGAGCCCACCTTATGAACACTGGCAGTGTCATTTCATTAATCATTCCAAAAAGGTGATTTCGCACAGTGGCACAAAATCACCCTTCGGGCCCGAGTAACACCATGGCAGTGCAAGAATTCACGAGGAGGGGTCCTAAAAACCCCATGTTGAAAATTTGGTGCAAAAATTCCCAAAAATGCCTGAGATATGCAACAAAGTTGAAAAAACCCTATCTATCCCATTATACAGCTTACCGGCATTTCCTCAGTTCGTAGTTGGCTTTGAAGAGGAGGCTAGGAGGCAGTATAGCGCAGTGGTCTAAGGCTCTGAGCTGCAAATTTGGTGACATCCAACAGACCAGACGTGGGTTTGAATCCCACAGCTTCCACTTACATACTGTGTGACCCTGAGCAAGTTACTTAATCTCCTTGTGCTCCCAGGTTGCTCCTGTAAAAAAGCTTTCAGCTTAGTGTGCTATACCTGGTTAAACAACTAAATAAAAAAAAAAAAAAGTGCAGACGTGTTCCCGGTCCACCGAAGATCGTCGTGCCGGACTGGGGAGGTGTGGTGGGGGGGCAGGGACCATTTTTCTGTACAGGTTTTTTTTTAAATGATGACGTGGGACATTTGCCACGCTGGGTAGAGCTCCCAGCGTGGCAGAAGGATGGCTGGGGGCATGGAGCCAACAGGGATTGGGCACCCCATCAGCCATGGCATCTTGTTGCACGCTGGGGTGGGCTCCCAGCATGGCACCCTGTACTGGGGGAGACAGTGGAGCCGGCGGAGATTGGGCACCCCTGTCGGCCATAACATGATTTTGCCATGCTGGGGTGGGCTCCCAGCATGGCACCCTAGATGCTTCAAGGCGTGGAGCTGGCGGAGGATTGGGCACCTCCGTCGGCCGTACAGTGAGGGGGAAGGTGCATGAGCATGCAGTGTGCATGCGTGCGTGTGTGTGTGTGGGGTGGAGAACTCTGCTCACTCAAGCGGAGCTCTCCCTTTCAACTGTATGCCACTGCATTTTCAGCTTGTCATAGACAGCTGCAGCAGTGATTGGGGAACTGGGGCCGTGCCTGCAAACACACTGACTGCATTGGAAGACGGCTGACACACCTCCAAAAACTCGGATGACGGCACTATGTTTCTTGCACATGTGTGCAAGCTACATAAAAACGAGACATACTTATGCAAAATAACTAATGCAATAAAAAGGTGAAAACGCAATAGGAATATGCACAGTTCAAGCACTATCACAAGAACTCTGTCAGTTGATTAAAATGATATGTAAGCATTTTTTTTAAAGTGCTTTATGGATTTTGCTTTTTTAGTGAATTGTGATAACTTATTTAACAACTGTGGGTCATAACATGCAAATTATCTTTTAGTCTGAGACAGTCTATAGTGTTTGGGGTAGCATAAAGACACAGATTGCAACAGAATAACATGTAGTCTGCCTTGAAGCAGTAGTTATAAACAGCACCTGCTGTTACTGTCACACCTGAGTGCATGTGTGCTGCATTGCTTTGCATGCTGCTTCTGTCACACTTGAGGTGTAGGGGATGCAGTGCTGCACATGCTGCTACCGTCACACCTGAGGGGTGGGTGCTGCAGTGTAGACTGTGTACCATTGACATCCCAATAATGATTCTCTGGGTACATTGTTTCTGTGACTGCCATGATATACAGGTGTCCAACTTCTGTCAAGGCCACTAGTTCAGGGAGCCACTACACGCAGCCTCCCTGAGTCCACCATGGTCCAACCACTCTTCTTCCTTGTATGGACACTAGTGTAAGAACAAGAAAACCCCCACAAAATGTAGCATTGCCAGTAACTGCACAGCAAATTGTAAAGAAAGCACTGCCTTACATTTCAGAGAACACACAGACACCACAGATTATCAAATAACATTCTGTGCTCTATTTTAACAAAAACATTGAGTATCTGATGAACAAGCAGATTAAGCTAAAGAATCAAATATTCAAAGCAGATTATCAGCAAAACGTCATCGAAAAACAGTTGTGATTCAGGTGTCAAATCATGTCTGCATGCACAGTGCGTCACACAGAATTGGTGCAGAGGTCACAGTTCATTGATGAAGGACATATTTCTGTGTTCTGGAAAAAAGATTCAAGATACCTGCCAAAGTAAACAGAAAAGAAACAAAATCATTAACTTTACTTATACATGTGTGGGTGTTGGTAAGGAAATGAATACTGTCTTGTGAAACAAATGAGCAATTAGCGTTCAGAAGAATTTGGCAGTCAGCAACATTCCATCTTTTTATAGCATTCTGAGGTTCAAACGATGTTATAGCAGCTGCATGATCTCATAACGATGATATAAGATTGTATTTTCATTAACTTTTGATAGTAATAATTAAGAAATAAGGCATGACAGGGTGTGTGTGGTTACTGAATAATGTCACACTTAGGGTGGGTTGAAGCACGAGGCCACAGGCCAAGTGCTTCCACCACTCTAGGTGTGCTGATATTCAGGGATGACGCACACCCTGGACTGCCTTATTGCAATTGTAATATGGCTATAAAAAATCTAAGAAGACTTAATGATTAATCAATAAACATCTGAAACACATCGGAAGTTATAACTTTATTACAATTAATTTAGACATAAAATAGAGATAAAATAGTCCCTTTGAGAGCTTTGCTGCATCCCTCTATATTGCTTACTCTGACATTATTACTTTGAGCTTACCAATATTTTTTATACTCCTGCTTTTATCTCATTTTTCACTTTGTAGAATTGAACACATTAATATTGGCTGACCCATTTAGTGACCATATAGAGATCAATTGTGCTGTGGCAGAGACATCTGTGTCTGTGACTCCATGTTTTTTTAAAACAGGAGTGAAGACTTCCTTAACAAACAGAAAAAAAAAAATTAAACAAAAAGACATGACTGAGTATGTGTTGTGGTTCGATAGTGGCACACCTTGGGAGTGTCAGGAGGCATCGCCGAGTCCCTTTACTTCAACCACCTGAGAAGTGCTGTTAACCCACAACAATATATACCCTGGAGTGTCCTACTGTGCTTATAAAATGGGTCCACAATTTTTTTTTGGGGGGGGTGAAGAAATGCACAAAATCAAAAAAGAAACATTTGTATGGCTTTTTTTAAAACAGTCGTCCCAGCACATCCCAGCATTGACATCTGTTAGCACCCTTTGCAAACTGTGTGAGAGGCCTTTCGGCACCATGCAATTCTGCTTAAAGTTGGACCAGCATAACATTCTGTGGTGATTTGCATATGCAGCCCATGATGCTTTGCATTGTGGGGGCATGTGTGATTTTGTATTTCCAGCATTGACATGCCATCTAAGGTTTAAATATTATGTACAGCAAAATTCATGTATTTTTAATTAGCTCTTAAACTCTTTAGTTTCCCCCCAGCCCACACCCTTTTACCCATTCCCTCACTGTTCTTTCTTTAAGCAATAAATCATGAGAGGGTGTGGGTTATGGGGGGATTTCTGGCATAGTTTGGCCATGAGACCATAGGCCGAGTGGTCAAATCCTCACCAGCTATAGTAAATCCCCCCATAACCCATACCCTCAAGGGGTTTATTGCAATTATTCAAGGGACTGGAAGCAAAGGATGAAAAAAGTTCATAGTTTATATTTGTTTTTTGATGTCTTTTTATTGATTCTTGTATAATAACCTTCATCTGTTAGTTAAATAGTTCCTCATTGCTAGGTAGAATGGGTGTCATGCATCCCTTGTTACCCCGCCCACCAGCGGAGAGACACACCAACACAGATATATTTAGCTTTTAAGTTTGAAGTTTTTTTTTGTTTTGGTTGTAACTCAATGTGGCACGATGTGAACGTTTGCAGACTTTGTACATGACAGAGAAAGACAGGGCTGTAATGGAGAACAAGTGAGAGGTGAGCCGGGTGCAGCTCACAGAATGAGAGCGAGACTGCGAATCTTCATTTTTTTTAAAGTTTCTGTTCCCTGAGGGAGGGAAAGAGAGCAGTGTGAAAAT
This sequence comes from Neoceratodus forsteri, assembly GCA_016271365.2. Lineage (NCBI taxonomy): Eukaryota > Metazoa > Chordata > Ceratodontiformes > Ceratodontidae > Neoceratodus > Neoceratodus forsteri. Next base: position 213,815,076 of record JADMNL010000024.1, read on the forward strand.
TAAATGCTGTTCGTTGGTGTTCACGTACAGAGAAAGAGAGAAGGCAAGGCTTCAGGTTTTTTTTTTCAGAGTGTGTCTCTCCCAGCATTGGGAACATGTTGTGAGCAGGTGTCAGGCTCAAACAGGCAGAGAGCAGGATGTCTTTAGCACTGTGACTGGGGCAGAGTGGGGTGTCCGAGATCATGGTTTTGTGTTCAGCTTCCAGGTATGCAGCCACAACCATGTTGAGGGGAATTTATTGTAAAGCTTTTTTTCTGGCAACATTGGCGTTTCTTTCTTTTTTTTATGAATTATGGGATAACAGATAGAGAGTGGCACAGCAGTGAAGAGAGAGTGGGGATGGAGCAGAGAGCAATCAGGAGTGGACTGGAGGAAACGCTACAAGTTAGATGGGTACACTGGTCGCTTTACGGGAATGAGTTATGAAAGTCCTGTTGGGTGATAGATATCTTGGTTGACTGAGTTGGTCTTTCAGTTGTTGTAGTTGCACAGGTACAAGGCCAGTTGGTACACCAATGTTCACCGAGGAAATCAAGATGGTGGCTTGGAATGATTTTTAAAAAATTGTTTTGCACTGTTAGTGAGATGTGACTAACTGCCACTTCTTCCCATTGGTATATTGTAGGATTTACCATGGGTAAAAGATACTAGTCAGCCAATGAGAATGGTTGATGGTGGGAACCCATTGTATAATCTTCTTTTTAATATTCCCTCTCTTTTCTCTGTCTTGTTTATTTTCTGTCTTGCCAGCATTGAAGAGATGGAGAGCCCAATTCTCAAAGCCCTGAGAGTGGTGCAAGGCGCCTGTACTGCACAAATATGGTGCAAGTTGCACCTTGCAACAGATATGACCCCTGGAGCCATTTTCAAAAGCAGCCTGTGGCAACCACAGGCTGCCTGCCCCCAAACAGGGCCTGTGCCACCTGTACGCCCATGACTGGGCTGCAACATGGTGCAAAGGGGCATGCAGCAGATGCAAGCTGCCACAGTCCCCAATCGGGATTCACAAAACTCTCCTAATGGGAGAATTTCTAAGTACCCTTAGACCAGTCAGGGCTGGCATAAGGGTACTTAGTAATAGCTCCCCTGGAAGGGCAGACCTATTCATGGCTATGTGAGGTGCCCTGGTAATCCAGTGGTCCCACGCCACTGTTCCATAATAGGTACAAGGCCAACCACCGTACCTAGAGCTATAGTGGACCCTTCCCATCCCAATATGCCCATAAGTATCCCAGGCATCCTGGTGGGCTAGCGGCCTTCCCACCCTGGCATAAAGTGCCCAGCACCCCTCTCCCCTCCCGACCCATACCTGAGCCGGGACCGGCTACGCCTCTGACACACCACCTTGGTCGGCCTTGAATGAACCTCACTGTGTGTAATACACCAGGGTGTTCACTGATAAGTGAGCACCTACTGTAATATCGCACACAGTGACAGTTCAGTGCGGGCCTGCTGAGGTGGTGTGTGAGGGAAGGCAAAAGCCAAGCCCCGTGCCCAGGGTAAGGGTTGGGGGGAGGGGTGTGGGGTGCTGGACACTTGCTGCCAGGGTGGGGTGGGGGAGAGTGGGACTGCTAGGTCACCAGGATGACTGGGATAAATCCGGGCATGTCAGGGTGGGGGAGGGAACCACTAGATCACCAGGTCAGCAGCTATTATTTGATCAGGCATATTGGGGGAGGGGGGACACAAGCCACCGAGGGCACTGCTGGACTGGTGCACAGATTGTGGCAAGCCCTCCTGCTGTGCCATGTGTTTGGCACCCAGTCTGGCTTGCCGTAAGCCTTGGGACTTAGCCACTGGGACCCTGCTTGTAAGAGAATCAGGCACAGGGTTCCTGGTGCACTGGGCTTTGGCACAAGCTGCTGTTTGCCACAGCTTGCGCCCATCCAAGTTTGCTTTGAGAACTGGGCCCAGAATGTTTGCTACACATAGAATGCAAGAATTCAAACCTCTACTCAGTTCTGCTGGCAGAATGTTTCCTCCCACTAGCACATGACAGAAGGCCTCAGATGGAACCAGTGCTTTTGTTTTCTCTGTAACAGCTTAAACAACACAGATTTCCCTGGTAAGCAGGTGAGGATAGGAGGGGGAATTTTCATGGTCAGGAAAGAAACACCATAAATTACAATTCTAAGTACTCTGCTACCTACTTTTTTAAGTTGTGTATGTGTGTGTGTAACAAGAATATTATGAAGGCAAATAACATTTAATTCTTATGTTTACAAATGTAATGCAGTTTTATTTTTAGGGAATAACTGAAGGTTTTTAGTGAGTAAAGGTGACAGCCACATTTGTGATGGCAGTCAGGAATGGCTGGTGCGATTGATTTTATTGTGAAGAGGCTACTGGACCTTCTTCTAGTGCTGTTGTCATGGGATATCAACACTGGGTTCCGAGCTCCTCAGCCAATCAGATTACTGGATATTTTGTAGCCATATTATAGTATTATCTAATAAACTATCTACACAATAACACATAACAGGGTGCACTTTATCATTTGATCATATTTGCATGCCTCAGGTGCATTGTGAGGTGCGAGGCAAAGTCAAGTGCATTATGAACCAAGAAGTGGTAATAGCCTACAATAAAGCGCAATCTGAAGTGTGTTATTATGATTATGCACTGGACCACAACAGTAAAGTAAAAAGAAAAAAAAAACACAAACACAAGTCTAACAGTTAACTTGTTTACTGTACCAAAACTGTGGAAGTACATACTGCAAGTACATAAAAATATTAATGTGCTGGAATGATTAATGATGAAACTGTATTGATCTTGGTGATAACTGAAACATAAAAGTAGTCAGTTTACTGGCCATGGTAGAGGTGGTAATGTGAGCAGGTAATGTCCTTTCCTGTAAGTGGCGGTTGCATGGAACAATAATCTCACCCACCTAATGTAGTCCCTGTGAACTGCTTCTTAGATCCCAGTTATAATGACTATCCAAAATGACACTGTAGAGCATCACAGGCAGAAGAAATGTCTTCATATTTACCTTAATTCACTTTTCTGTTCACTCCTACAATGTCAACGAGGCCTGCTAGGAGACTTGCTCTAGTGGCAGAGTATTGTCCAGTTTGCCTATGCAGTCATGCAGAGATATATAGGATAATATGTGACACACTATGCACCACAATGGCAAAAAATAAATAGAATGTCCATACTCAACTGCCTTGTGACCACTGAGAAATATATTTTTACTTTGAAAAGCACTCTGTCATTCCTGTAAGTCACCGACTGCACCGTGGCATGGGGTCAAAATGTCGCACAGCAGAATGCCATGCAGCTTAATCGCGTTGTGCAATTAATTTATTTATTTTGATCTGTGGGGGGGCTCCGCCCCCACACCCCCAGTTATGGAGGGTTGTGCCCCCGGACCCCCTCACTTAGGATTCTAACTCTAGGGGGGTCCAACTTACGGAGCATACAAGTCCGAAATTCGGATAATGTCGATACGCTATTGACGTATGACATTATGACTCGCATGCCACACTGCAATGTGTGATTGAGCTGCCTGCTTACTTTTTCATCGCACAGTCATTACTTTGTAAAGTCCATAGTGCAGCAGAACAAAAAGTCCTTTTGCTGCACCACATACATTATTTTCATGCTGCTGCATTACAGACAGTACTAGTCTAGCAGAACAACATTTTAAACTTCACTAAATTATATACTGAAAAACGTATCACCACATTCTATATCCGTTTTCTGTTATAAACTTTGATTGTGAGCTTGGTTTGAACATCTTTCTATAGTGTACCTTCTAAGCCTATTTTTACATAGCTATGTGTTAAAAAAATCTGCATTAGAATTATAATTGTTGATTGTAATCAAGAGTGTCTCCTTTGTCACAGTTCAGTCACTGCATATGGTTTTCTTTGGCTCATAGCCAATTATTTTTTTATTACAATTTGGCTCGTTGTTGCAGAACCTGGGATACAGGATTTGGAGAACAAACTTTGATTACTGTCTAAGTCATCTGCCGAGGTAGGCCACTTTTTTATATTTTTTATTTTCTTTTATCTGGTTAGAGTCACATACATGTAAACATCTAATATTAGTGCCTTTGTTGTCCTGTATTCCAATATAGATTGTATTTATGTACTTGAAGGCAATATTTGGATAGGCTTGACTGTAGTGATGCTGCTCTTCTGAACCCTCATGTGCCCAAATATATTTTAGGCTTTGAGCTATGCCATTACTCTAATAGGTGTGCACAATACCAAGCTGAATTATAAAAAGGGTCTCAGAAATGCTGCAATCTGATTGGCTGTAAGGATTCTGACATCCTTGCATTAATCCCTGTTAAACCGTCATGAGCGGCTTGATCACAATGGCACATGAATTTCCTCTGTCAGCATTCCATCCTCTAGCACTGCTGAATGACTGGAATGCTGGATTCTGATTTTGAAGCAGCATTCTTAAACTGTTGGTGGAAGAGCTATTTTATTAAAAATGTATCTCTAAATGAGGAAAACATTCGCAAAGTATAATTTTGCTCTCGCCTCTGAGGCCGGGAGATCAGAGGGCTGTGGGTTCAGGTCCCACATCTGGCACTTGGGTTAATATCCCAGTACTGACACTGTAGTGCAGCATGAGAGGGGTGCTGCACTTCTGAGGTGCCGTCTTTCAGATGAGACGTTAAACTGAGGTCCCATCTGCCTGGATTGGTTGTAGTTCAGGTGGATGTTAAAGATCCTATAGCACTTATCGAAAAGAGTAGGGGAATTTTTTATTAACACTTAAAGGTAAGATATATACAAAATAGTGTTACTGTACATAAAACATAAGGCAAACATGAAAAATAAACATAAATAAGTGTTACATCATACATTCAACACATAAATCTTTGTCAGTAGAATCCTAAAACAGAATATTAAATACTGAGTGCCTCCCCAAAAAAAAAAAAAAAAATTATATACAAAGCTGTATAACATCATACAAAACTAGAACCTTGGGAAAAATTTAAAAACAATCACAGGTACTAATTCATACCATTACCCCCAAACATAAAGAAAAACCATTATAGTCAAACCCCCTCCCCCTCTCTATGAAAGAGTAGGGGGATGTTTTATTCATAACCCAAAAAGGTCATATAAACAAAATCAGTATTAATTTCCTTTATACTGTAAAGACCAGGAGTATACAAACATATAAAAAGAAGGATCATAAATACAGAGACATAGACATACTAAGTCCTACTTATATCGCAGACAGAAATTAAGTTTTACTAAGAAAATTGTCACCTCCCCATCCTATCAATAGAGTAGAGAATTTTTTAAACTGGAAAGTAAAGCATCTATCTGAAGGTGTTTACACCACTCCAAAATATAATGTATGTAATGGCCAGGAAGAATGTTGTAGCATAATCTGAGTAGGTTATACTAAATTTAACTCAAGAAGGTTACAACCAATCTATAGAGTCCCATCTAGATTGACAAACAGATAGAGAATTCATTGTAATCTTGTTTTTTAGTCTGAAAATTGCCTTAACAACCATGTCCAAATAAAATGACATGAAAAAATAGTTGTTGTATAGTAAAACGACATCTCACATGCCAAATATAATACTTAAAACAAAGTAAACCAGCCATAATGTGACTTTGTCATGTTGAAAGTTGGTGACTGGTAGATCCCTATGTCAATATTTCCAATGTTAGGGCCATAAAGGAAAGGGGCCATTTTCCAAAACCAAGATCCATAATCTTTGATGTAGGGACAGTCCAAAAATAAATGTTCCATAGTTTCAACTACTGCCAAACAGGTTTCCCTAGGGCAATATCGGTCTGAAATTTGTTTATGTTTTAGATTAGCACGCACATTTAATTTACCATATAATGATAACCATAGTACATCCCACATACAGGGTGGTATGCGGGGTGAGGTTAACGTAATACAAATGGAAAGTTTTATTTGAGGTGAATAGCAATCAAAGGGGGCCATAACTTGAAAATATTTTTGTATTATATAAACATACAGTTGTTTTCTACTAGAGTGCAGAAAAGTGTATCTTGAAATGCCCCATAATTTAATTTTTCCAAAACATATTTTGAGAGATTGCGGAAGATGATTTATGGATCGTTGTTTTGGGAATATCTCATATTCAGGCCAAAAAAGAGTTATATCACCTAAAGTATCCTGAAGCCATACTTTCCATAATGTGTCTCTGTCTGCAAATATAGGTTGTAGATTTGTATACAAAAACATGGTAAAAAGAAAACTATCGGATGCAACATTTTAGTCCCCATATTTTTCTCCCGAAACAACAACACTCTTTTATAGGGTTAAGTCTGCTGCCCTAAATACAGGAAAAAACAGCCACATATCTGTCTCAAACATGTAGGAAAGCTAAATACTGCTAACATATAAAAATATGGGCAGTAAAAGGTCTTACCATTTATATCCATTTTAACTTTGACAGTCTCCATGTATTCCATATATCAACCTTGGTTTTTGCTTCTTCTAATTTAAATTTCCAGTTTAAATATGCTAGGTCTCCTGCTCCAAAATAAAGCCTAAGATTTTACATGCACTTTTAATCACCGTATACCTATAACCTGTGTAAAATATACTGGTTCTATTCCTAATGGAATGCAATATACTTGTCATAATTTACTTGTGCACCAGTATATAATAAAAAACCTTGCAAAACCCTTTTTAACACCAGTGCTGAGGGGAGATCCCCTAACAAGAAGCATAAATCATCAGCATAGGCAACACATTTAACTTCAGGATCTGTACTGGAAAAGGAGAGTCCACATATATTATCATAAGCATAAATCTTCCTTATTAAAGGATCAATAGTGAATAAGTATAAAAGAGCACTCGGGGGCAACCCTGTAGTACAGGATATTTCTTCCCTATCCATCTATTACGAAATGCCTGAGCAGTAGCGTTAGTATAACAAATTTTTATCCATTTTATAAAATTATGTGGTATACCATATCCAGCTAGACAGTCCCACAAATACTCATGTCTTACATTATCAAAGGCCTTCACTTGATCCAAGCTTAAAATCAGACCTAAATTTCCCTGTAGATCCTTTTGAAAAGTTCCGTAAAAGTATAAGGCTATCAGTTATTTTCCTATGCGGAATGGAACAGGTTTGTGCAGAGTGTAAAAGGGAATGTACACTGGGTAACAATCTATTGTTTAGTATTTTGGAAAACAGTTTAAAATCTGTATTCAATAAGGTAATGGGTCTCCAGTTAACTAAATCCCCTCTATCTCCTTTTTTGTACATAAATACTACTAACCCCTCATTCATGTTGTGGGGCATTATTCCTGTTGTTAGTATTTCATTTAAAACTGCAGTGAACTCATCCAATAAATGTGGAAACATTATTTTATATAATTCATATGGTATACCATCATTTCCTGGGGCTGTTCCTGTTCTTGTTTGTGCCGGAGCTGTAGTAACCGCTAGTGTTGTGAATGACGCCACTAATGTAGATATCTCTAAATCCGGTAGTTGAGTCATAGAAACATAGAAACATAGACTTTGATGGCAGATAAGGACCACTAGGCCCATCTAGTCTGCCCATTTCCCTACCTACAGGATAGGCCGCAGATCCTAGTTAACCAACAGCCTATTTCTTCCTACCCCCCACAAGAATTGCCTTATGTCTGTCCCATGCACTCTTGAATTCTCCCACAGTTTTAGACCCACAACCTCCTCAGGAAGGCTGTTCCATGCATCCACTACCCTGTCTGTGAAATAATACTTCCTCACTTGCCCTAGAACCGCCCTCCTTCTATCTTTAAATTGTATCTCCTTGTTCTTGCAAGTCTCTTTTTTCTGAAAGATGCTACCCTCTTGGACTTTGTTGATTCCACTGGGTACTTAAAAGTTTCTATCATGTCCCCTCTCCCTTCTTTCCTCAAGGGTATACATATTAAGCTCCTTTAGTCTCTCCTCATACGGCTTCTCTTGCAGACCCTGCACCATTTTAGTTGCCCTCCTCTGGACTGCCTCTAACCTGTCTATGTCCTTGCGGAGATGGGGTCTCCAGAACTGGACACAGTACTCCAGATGGGGTCTCACCAACTGTCTGTACAGAGGGATAACAACTTCCTGTTTTCTGCTGATGATGCCTCTCCCTATACATCCTAGTATACCCCAGCCCTCCCTTGCTTCTCACATTGCTTGCTAACCTAAGGTCGCCTGATATGATTACCCCAGGTCCCTTTCCTTTTTGTTCTTGTTACTACCTCCCCACCCATTGTGTATTCTTCCCTGGGTTCTTGTTGCCAGGTGCATTATTTTGCACTTCTTTTCATTGAATCCTAGCTTCCATACTTCTGACCATTCCTCCAACCTTGCCAAGTCCTTTTCATCCTTTCCAGCCTCCCTGTGTATCAACTCTTGTTGCAGATCTTTGTGTCATCTGCAAAAGGCATACTTTTCCTTCCAGTCCCTCTGCAATGTCACTGATGAAGACATTAAAAGGACTGGACCCAATACTGAACCCTGTGGTACCCACTAGTAACCCCCTTTCTTCAGAGTGGACTCCATTTACAATTACCTTCTGTGTCCTGTTGTCCAGCCAATGTTTTACAGGCTATCACCCTGGGTCCTCCAGGCTGGTTAATTTGACTATTAATCTTTGTGTGGGACTGTGTCAAATGCCTTGCTAAAGTCAAGGTAGGCCATGTCCACAGCCCTCCCTGGTCTACTACTTTGGTCACCCAGTCAAAGAAATCTATTAGATTTGTCTGACATGACCTTCCCGCCAGAATCCATGCTGCCTTGGGTCCTGTGCTCCACTGGCCTCTAGGTACTCGACTATTCTTTCCTTCAGAAGTGACTCCATCACTTTCCCTACCATAGAGGTCAGACTGACAGGTCTGTAGTTTCCTGCCTCTGTCTTGGACCCACTTTTGTGAAGGGGAATCACATCCGCCTTCCTCCAATCCTCGGGTACCACACCATCCTCCCATGATTTATTAAAAAGAGTAGCCAGTGGTTTCACTAGTTCCTCCCTTAATTCTTTTAGAATTCTAAGGTGAATTCCATCAGGACCCATTGCTTTGTCCACCTTCAGTTTTAGGAGTTCTTGCAGAACCCTTTCTTCTGTGAAAGGACTGGGATCGACCCCCCTATCAAGAGTGCTTCTGTTAATTGGATTAGGCACTTTCTCCTCCTCTTTTGTGAATACTGAGCAGAAATATTCATTCAGTATTCCTGCTTTTTCACTGTCCCCCTCTGCCCACCCACCGTTCATTCTATTCAGCCTCACTATCCCTCCCTTTGTCTTTCTACGCTCGCTGATGTACCTATAAAAGGTTTTATCCCCCTTCTTAACTGAGTTGGCTATCTTTTCCTCAGTTTGGGCCTTTGCTATTCTGACTTCCTCCTGCTTCCTTCTGCCTTAACTGGTACAGCTCTCTGTCCTGCTCCTTCTGTGTTTCCTTATACTCCGGAATGCTATCTTTTCTTCCTGACTTTCACAGCCATCTCTTTGAGAACCATAGTGGCTTTTTTTTTTCGTTTTGATTTGTTTATTTGCTTCACACAAAGGCTTGTTGCCTCTGTGATAGCCGTTTGATAATTCCCCATTGTTGCTCCACATCTCCTTCTAGCCTGTTTGCTAGTGCTTTTCTGAGGCACTCTCCCATCTTGCCAAAGTCAGCCCTCCTAAAGTCCAGTACCCTCACTTTTGTATGGCTTGACTGTGTAGCTGAGTTTAACATGAACCACACTGTTTGATGGTCACTTGTCCCCAGATGGCAACCCACTTCTAGATCTGAGATCCTCTCACTGCCCCCGTTTGAGAGTACGAGGTCTAAGATTGCTCCCTCACGAGTGGGGTCCAAAACTAGCTGTCTAATGCCTGCCACCTGTAGGGCATCAAGAATGGCCCTGCTCTTGGATGTGGCTGCAGCAAATGTGCTCCAGTTAACATCTGGCATATTCAGGTCTCCCATCAACAGTATCTCCCTTTTCTGCCATTCTAAGAATGCCTTCTATCATATCCTTGTCCATTCCTTCCCCTGACATGGGGTCTGTACACAACCCCATAGTGATTGTGGTGCCTTTCCAGTCTCCAAGGTGACCCACAGTGCCTCCTCTCCTCCCTGTTTACTCTTTTGTTCAGTTGCTTTTATCTCTTCCTTTACATAGAGAGCTACTCCTCCCCCTCTTCTCTCCTGCCTGTCTCTCCTGTAGGTTATGTACCCTGGTATGTTAACATCCCAGTCATGGTTCTCTGTGTACCATGTTTCTGTGACTGCTACGATATCCAGGCATCCCTCTTCCATTAAGGCCATCAGCTCAGAAAATTCTTTTCTATATTCCAAATACATATTGGTTTTATATTTCCCGTGTAATCTCCCTATAGATTGAAAAAAGAGTCAAATTAATGCGTCCCAACCAAGCCTCGTGTGCATGACTCATGGGTTCAGTTACTCCAAAGAGGTTCTGCACATGTACATTAACCATGTTCATAAGTACTCTGGGGTCTGTACACCATACTCCTACTTAGTTCTTAAGCCTTGTCATATGTTTTTGCTGTCTTTGAGAAGCACTAAATTGGAATGAATTCAAAAAGGCTTGTGAACCTTGGGTGCCAAACCAGCGTTCATTATCCAATGATTTTGCATGGTCATATTGGAATTTATTCATACATTCTCTTATATCATGTAACCTAGGAAGAACTGAGGTTTCACCATTAGCTGCCTGGAAATGCAAGTCCAAAAATTATTTTCTATATTCCAAATACATATCGGTTTTATATTTCCCGTGTAATCTCCCTATAGATTGAAAAAAGAGTTTTATATCAGTTTTGTGTCTGGCCACCACTCACAATAGGTGTCATAAAGACACACAACTGATTTCTAACTTTAAAATATTTAGAAATCCTTCTTCTACTGCAGGGAGAAGTAATGAAGCTAAATTCAACCTCCAGTATCCTGGACCTCTATGCATAGGCATATGACTTGCCACTGTACCTGTTATGATGGCACGGTCAGATACAGTAACAGGTACCGTCTTAGTGTCAATAGTCTATAGAGAGACTGAAAGAAACCAAAAATCTATCCATGTAGATTTAGTGCCCTGAAAAAATGTTTTTGCTGGAGCCCCATTGAGGGCCATAACATCAATAAGGCCCATTTGAACCAATAAAGTGTTCAGGCACTTAGCATCACAAAATATTTTATTGGTTCGGCATCCTCTGTCTGTTCTATATCTACTGCAGTTAAAGTCACCTCCCAGGAAAACATACCTGGGGGTGATCAAATATGGTTGAAATAAGCAAAATATTTCAATCCATTCAATCTTAGTCTGTGGTGCATAAACAGTTATAAGACAGCACTGTAAGTCATTAATTACTACATCTACTAACAATACCTGACCGGGAAAAAGATCTATCAATTTTATTACCCGCGTCATAGGGTTATTAAGGGCAATACCAACACCACTACATTGCTCTTCACCTACTGACCAATGAGTAATCCCCCATTTCCAACCAGCAGTTGATGATTCTATATCCAATTTTAAATATAATCTAGTATCTTGTAAAAACACCACATCATAATAGACGTTCTCAAAAAGTGACAAAATCAGCATCCGTTTTCTTTCTGATAATATACTATTCACATTCAAGGAGGCCACCGAAAGATTATAAACTGCTGACATCAAAAAAACAAAATGAAAAAAGAAGAAACCCATCCTATTCTTAGAACATGTTATTTTTTCTTATTCCTTTCCTCATTCCCAATCTGTTCTTTTCTTTTTAACTGAATCACTTTGTGTAAGTTTTGCTCTAGATCAGAGGTAACGTCTTGTTGTGATGAATGTACAGGTAATGAATCCAATTCAGTACCTGTATCATCCTGAAGTACGATAAACGGATTATGGGTGGATGTTGTGGGGGGGTCAGGAATCATTAATCTGGTATTACCAGATCGGAGGCTACGTCTGCTAGAAGTTACCAAGGTAAAATCATCTTCAGGTGGGAGAGGTGGAGGCATTGAAGCCAAAGCATTACCTGGAACTTCTATTTGAGAGACAAGATTTGTGGATACTGGCCTGGGTTCGGGGGTATCAAGATTTATTTTAGGTTGAGGTTCCTTTTGGGTCACAGCATGTTCACGGCTAGTAGGAATATGTGAATGAGACCATTCAGGAGGTGAGGAAATTGTTTGGTGTCGTAAGGCAACTTTGACCGCAGTGTTAATGTAAAAATCTTGGATACTGTAATCTCCAGATTTATTTTGAGCCGCTAAAGGGCAATCAGCAAAGGGATGTGCTTCTCCACAAACAGAACATTTACTAGGCTGGTGACAGTCAAGAAGAACATGCCCCTGTTCTCCACATTGTGCACATTTAATAACTTCACACATTCTACTTAAGTGTCTGGTCGATCCGCATTTGTACAATGCCTAGGTTGTCCAGGATAAAATATGAAACCCTTCTCCCGTCCCAAATCAAAACAACTGGGTAGGTGCTGTAGACCTTTGTCAGTTTGAAATAAATTCACCTTGTATCTCCACCCTCCATTCCAGAACCCCTCATCGTCCAGTATAGGTTCAGGATTCCCTTGAACTGAACTTTTCCTTTCTAACCAAGATGTAATATCTTCCACATTAACACCCTCATTTCTAAAAAGAACAGTTATTACCTTAAATGTTTGTTTGGTAAGAGGGATAGCTTGAAAGTGTAACCAAGCTGGATTAGTTTTTAACAAAGCATATCTCATCCAAAATTTATTTAACAGGTCTGGTGTACAGAAACTAATATCATAGTTATTATCCCCTGGGGTATGTATAAGAGCATATACCTCTCCTGGGGAAAATCCCAGCATTTGTTTAATTAAAACCTTTCCTATATAAAATCGATCAGGCATACCATCCATAGGGCTAAGAAACCGTAACCGGACCGCGTTCCTGCGTTTCGCTAAGGAAATTGTTTTTTTAAATAAACTAGCAAACGTAGCAGGGGTTGAAATACAAACAGGTGTATCCTGTATGGGATTAAGCTCAGTAGCAAGAACCTGTGTTTTGTTTAAAGTCTCAAGAGCACCAGCATGCAATAAGTTATCTTCTGGTAACACTACATCATGCATTTGTGAATCAAATAACCCAGATTGTGAAGAATTACCTAAAGGAGAATCTGAAAGTCTTGCAGGAGAATGTGTAAAACAATCAGGTCCATAGCTAGATACTTTATCCTGTAAAAGGATGCCATCTGTTCTCTCAGCTTCTATACTTGTTCCAGGGAGGGGAATTACCGGATCGGCTATCCAGTTTCCCGTATCAGCTTGTGTCCAGCCTGCTTCATGCAGCGCTTTTTATGGGGACCAGGATTTATCAGGCAAAGGTTTAGAAACCTGTGGCAAAGTAACATCAGTAGGTAGAAAACTTTTCAATACTTTAGGTACAGTACCTTGTAGGCCAGAAGGGGAGTCCAAAACAGGCCGTTTCCGTTTTCGTTCTTCAACTTGGATTTTTGAAAACTTGGCAATAGCAGATTCCATTATCTGCCATTTATGATCTAATAAATCAGAGGAAACTACAAACTCTTGTGGTAGAATTTGGGATTCATGAGGCAATGTAGTTGCCTCAGCAGCTTCCCACTCCCAGGACTGCGGGTTCCTCCGGAAGCCGTCCAAACACTTCCTGTGTTCTTACTATCCACAACTTCCGATGTGTTATGCTTTCAATTTGGCTTCTATGGGGATCTGCACTAAGCTGGCCACCACACGGGTGCATCCTAGCTGTACCATTTTCCACACAAAAGAATAACACTGACATTTGAAACCTTTACACTTTTCGGCATTTCCATGGCATAAAGAGGGTTTAACTCCCTATTTTTGGTGGATCCACCACCTGAGAGCTCTATCTCAGAGCACGGGGGTTGAGGTACATGATGCTGGCCACCCTGTAGGTGCAACCCAGCCGTACCATGTTCCCTGCCGATCGATTCGGGCTCAGCAGCCCCAGCACAACCTCCTCCACTGTCCTCCTCCTCCTCCGCCATCTTGGTCCCCCCAGCTCACAGGAAGCAGGAAGTAGGGGAATTTCCCTGGTGTCCTGGCCAAATTTCCCTCAGTCACTAAAAATACCAACAGCTTAATCTGGTTCAAGGTCAGTTGGCATTCATCTGTATCCCCCTCCCCCGGGTCATGCTTGAAAATAGGCAGGATTTGTCTAGTGCACTTACCCAGTCAATAAAAACTGAATAAATAAATAAAATAAATTTGCTTATTGTTTGGTAGTGGAGCAAAATCTAAATTTTCAGACACTGGTTTCAGTGATTGGAAACACGCATCGACTAGGATAAATGAGCATGAAAACAATTCTTCTCACCATAACACAATGCTAACATAGATTACTAAATGAAAACTTTCTGACAGAATTGTGAGTGACTTCGAAAGGCACTTTGAAAATGAAAGAGTATACTGGCACAGTGTTTTAAAACTCATTGTTGCAGTGGTGACATTTTTAGCCAAACAATAGTTATCTTTTTGTGGTGATGATGAATTGCTGAAATTCACCACATAATGGGAATTATCTGGGTGAACTGGAATTGATTAGTCAATTTGATCCATTCCTAAGTACTCACATTGCAAAATATGGCAACAAAGGGAGAGGAAGGACTTCATATTTATCATCTACAATTTGTGAAGAATTTATCAAAATAATGGGTGATAAACTTTTATCTGCCATCACTACTGAACTTCAACAAGTCAGATATTTCTCAATCTTCATAGATTCAGCATCTGATCTATGTCACGTTGACCAGCTCACTGTTATTGTTCGATATGTTGCAAAATCAACACATGAAGTAACTGAACGATTTTTCAATGTTTTGCCAGCGCAGAGTCATACAGGTGACTTGCTTGCTAATGCTGTTCTACACTTCTTTCAAGAAACTAATATTAACATATGTAATACTAATGGACAAGTGTATGACAATGCTGCAAACATGTCAGCAAGTACAAAGGTATGCAAGCAAAAATTTGCAAAGTAAATCATTTAGCAATTTATATACCATGTGCTGCACATTCTTTGAATTTAGTTGGTATGTGCATTGTGGAGTGCTGCCCTGAAGCTGTACCTTTCTTTAGTCTAATACAACATCTCTTCAACTTCTTCAGTGCATCTGCTTACCAATGATCTATTATGCTTCAATTTCTTGGAAAAGAATGTCCAGTGCTCAAACGCCTTTCAGACACCAGGTGATCTGCCCACGCAGATGCAACTAAAGCACTTTCAAAGGGTTATGACTAGATTTGAGAAGCTCTTGTAAGTTTTGCCCAAGATAGAGAGCAAAGAGCAGAAACACATCAAGAAGGAAATGTTCTTTGGGAACATATGTCATCTTCAGAAACTGTATTTATGGCTGATCTGTGAAATCAGATACTGGAAAGATTTAACAAAGCCAGTGAAACTCTTCAGAGAGAAGACATGGAACTTGGAACTGCCATGTTTTTGTTGAAATCACTGCATGATAATGTAGCGACTCAGCATGAGAATTTCGACAAGTTCAAAGAAAATGCTAGGCAAAAGGCACCATATGCAGAATACAGAGACTCTGAAAAGCATCAAAAAAGATGGAATACACATGCAGATGATGGACCTTCTGAAGAAATCATACTCTGTGGTCATGATAAATTTTGAATTGAAACCTATTTACCCATACTGGATGCACTTTCACAAGCATTGGAATCACACACTAAAGCATATGAAACAGTACACAAACTATGTGGTTTCCTTGAGTGTTAGAAGATGTCACCAGATGATGTAACAGAAGCTGCAACATTATTACAGCATCGGTATGAAAATGATCTAGAGCCTTGTTTCCCTGAAGAATTCAAACACTTGTCTCTTTGTTCACAAAGTACTTGAAGATCAGTGATCTTCTGCAGATTTATCAAGACTGTCTGTTTAGACTTTATATCAGATTCTTTTTGATCATGGTCTGGACTCCACATTCCCAAATGTTGAAGTAGCCTTGTGTATTTACCTCAGTCTCATGGTAACTAATGCTAGTGGAGAGAGATCCTTCTCCAAACTGAAACTGATCAAGAATGAAAGAAGATGGCAAGGCAAGGCAAGTTTTATATTAGAGACGCCCATCCCGGAGGCTGTGGGTGCTGAACATATTAAAACTTCATAGAACAATCACAATAAATACAAAACATAATATTAAACATTTATATACAATATTCCAACAATAAAACAAAATTTACTACCTTCAACAGCAACTAAATTCAGAATAGCTAAAAGTTTACTTAAACATGGAATTCTAAAAGACAGGTAAGGACTATAAAACACAGTCCGGGAAGGCCTGATTATACAAGAAGGCCTTGAGGCAGGCCTTAAATACCTCCACAGAAGGGGGGCCTCCCTGATGGCTAAAGGAAGCAAATTCCACAGGATGGGGGAGGCGACACTAAACGCTCTATCACCAGCAGTTTTTAACCTCATCCTGGGAATCACGAGGAGGCCTCTAGAGGAGGAGTGGGGGGAGCAGGCCTAGACAGCAAATGCAAGAAGGTCCTTCAGGTAGCTAGGGCCCAGGCCGTGTAGGGCCTTAAAGGTGAGCAAACCCACCTTAAAGAGGACCCTCCACCTAACTGGCAGCCAGTGCAGTTGACGCAGCACCAGAGTGATGTGACAATACTTAGGCTGTCCTGTCAACAGCCTCACTGCCGTGTACTGCACCAGCTGCAATCAGCACAGGGTACCCCCAGAGACTCTGAGATAGAGTTCATTAGAGTAGTCAAGCCTGGACGTTACAAAGGCATGCACCAAAGTGGGGAGGTCCAATGGTCTAACTAGGGGCTTTATCCTGGCGATATTCCTCAGATGATAAAAACTGGTATGGACAACGGACGCCACCTGAAACTCAAGTGTCAATCCATTGTCAAGAATAATGCCCAGATCACGCACCCTAGAGGAGGCCTTCAATGGTACAGAGCCAAGACAAAGCCCTGTCTCTGCACTAGAGGCCAACCTATCACACCCTCTGTTTGACTCCACCACCAGTACCTCCATCTTATAGGGGTTCAGTCACAACCAGCTGGAGGCCATCCAGTCATTGATCTCAGCAAGGCAGCTGTTAAGCACTTCCTTTGTGCAAGATGTTCTGGGGCAAAGGAGAGATACAGCTGGGTATCATCAGCATAGCAGTGAAAACCCAGACTGTACTTCCTAATGAGCTCTCCCAAGGGCAGCATATACATGTAAACAACATCGGCGACAAGACTGAACCCTGGGGAACTCTGCATGACAGGCGACCAGGGGAGGAGGAGAAATTCCCCATCACTACCCTCTGCCTCCTGTTAGATAAAAAAGACTCAAACCAGCAGATGACAGTGCTAGTGAGTCCGCAGAATTCCCTTAGGTGGTCAAGTAACACTCGATGGTCCACCATGTCAAATTCTGAAGAGAGATTGAGGAGAACAAGAATTGCCACCTCTCCTCGATCTCTAGCCCTAAGGAGGTCATTATGCACCTGAATTAGTGCAGTCTCTGTGCTGTGCCTTGCATGTAAGCCAGACTGGAGTGGCTCATACAAATCATGGGCCACGAGATGCACCTCAAGCTGAAGCCATACCACGCCCTCCCACATTTTACCTAAAAATGGAAGATTGAGATAGGATTTGCAATTTGCCTTGACGCTAGGTCAAGTGATTTTTTCAGAAGGGTTTTCACCAATGCCTCCTTCAAGACATCGGGGAAGACCCCCTCCAACAAGGAGCACTGGACAATCAAGGCAAATACTGGGCCAACGGAGTCAACACATCTCATTAAGAAATGAGTTTGCACTGGTTGCAGTTCACAAAAGGTGTGCTAAAGCTTGGAAGCAATCTCACTGACCTCACGACCTCCACCAGTCTAAACTAACCCCAACCAGGCGGAGTGCTCTCTGGTCACCCATGGTGACCACTGTTGGCCAAACTCTGTCCCACTGGCGGAACCCTCTGCCTAATGGCAGAGACCCTGTCCAAGAAGAACTGTGCAAACATGCTTAAAAGCAGACTTAACAGCCTTTCTCTGATGGCGATCGAAAGTGGTTTGTTGAGACATCTTAACTTTGATGGTATCATTGATGACTTTGTTGCAGCTAAGTGTCGAAACGTGCATGTAGTATAATATAATAATACATTACTTAAATTCTACCTAAGGATTAATCTCTGGGAGCTTGTTTATATAAATCAAAGTTTTCAAAAAGTCTTGCATATAATTCAGACATTAAGAAAGTCATCCTTGTCCTGATTTCTTCAGGAATTATTACCCTTTTTCAAATGTGTTCATCATGTGCATGAATTTGAAAGCACTGCAACCACTGTAGAACATCTGCAGAATCAACTCTGTTATGTTGTCTCCTGTCTGACTTTGGGTCAATGTTGGTTATAAAACTTAGTTATTTGTTAAACAACTTAAAAGATGCCAATCTGTTAATTCTGAAGTTGGAAGTTGGTCAAACATGACTTGAGGATACCAAGGCATTGGTGAGTGAATAGAATGTAGCTGGAGTAAATTTAGAATGAAACTGCATATTGACCAGTCTAGTTAGACTAATTCCCTTTCTGCTCATCCTTAATACTCCATATATGCCAGCTGCATTTATCATTGGGCCATTTTTTATCAGATGTCATACTGCATTGGAGTTCATAGGACTCTTATAGTTATGAAACTTTTGTGTTCATAAGTTTACTGTCTTTATTGCTCTAGTATTGTTAATAATTAATTGGATAAGATGGGTTGTATAACGAGTATCTGTTATTGTACTGTTCACTATTGTTTTCCTTGCAGATATTTTTCAAAATTATAATCTTGAAGCTACAATTTTCAGTGACTTTTCACTTGATACTGACCCTCTGGTCCAGATCTCACCATTGTTTACATGCACTCAGTAATCTAATTCTAATGGGAAAACTGAGAAAATCTGATTACTAAAACAAATTACACAAACCCATGTTGCCCCTGAAAAAGGGGACTGTGATGGTCTCAGTGAGCCTACCCAGTTACCAAATATTAAATAAATACATAAATAAAAATGTAAACAGGAGAATTTTTATTCTAATCATATTGCTTGAAATTCTATAAATACATTTCGCATACCTGGGGTTTCTTATTCAAATCTGGTTATTGACTCATGTCAACAGATCTAGTAGCATTTTCAGATTATTGGCCTGTTTGCACATGCCTAGTTCCAAAAAAAAAATTCCAAGACTATGTGCAGTGCACAAATCAGTATTGTGACTGATAGGGCATAACTGATGAAAAAATAAACAACATTTTAAAAATTCAGTAGTATTACTTTTTATTAATAAATATTATCTTCCGAAGATTTAACTGCCAAAGTCTATAATAAAAATGAAAGGCTAGTGGGGGTTGGGGAGTGATGATTTGGTCTATGAGGCTATCCAGCTGGTTCAGTTCTGGGGATGCCCAGGCAGTAAGGGAAAAGAGGCTGACCTGTAGAAAATTCAGGAAGATCAAGAGAGAGGTGGATAGGAAAAATTGGATGCTATGTGACTGAATGTCAATGACTGGTCATAAGGGCACACAACCACAAGGGCAACTGAAAAACAGTATGCTATTTAATGTGGGGGGTTCGCCCCACACCCCCCTTAATTAGGATTCCTACTCCGTGGGGCACAAGAGGTGAAATCCAAGGTCACCCACATTGTCTGTGACATTGTGCAGTTGCCCTTATGACCAGTCACCAACATTCAGTTGCCCACATCACAGGCTACCGAAAAATTGCCTAAGGTTGGCTAGTGAGGCAAGTAAGGAAATCTGACGAGCAAAGGCAAAGAAGGAGCTGCAGATAGCTAAAGGAATTAAGAAGAGGGTGAAGGCTTTCTTTCAATATATAAGTGAGAAAAGGGACAAGAAGGAAGGCTTAGACTTAGGCTTAAGAAAGGGGTGGAGGATAATGGGGGAAAAGCAGAGATACTAAATGAATACTTCTGTTCCATCTTCACCAGGGAGAAAGATGGAGCAGTGCCTTTGGGAGGGAAAGAGGAGTGGGGGGGAGGGGAACACAGATGTAATGATAGAGGAGGATAGAATGAGGGAGGGGCTGCTGGCATTGAAGGTGGACAAATCACCAGGCCTGGACAGAGTACATCCAAAGGTACTAAAAGAACTGGCTGAGGAGCTGGCAGGGCCACTGGCAGACCTATTTAATAGTGCACTAGAGTCAGGCATGGTACTGCAGGACTGGAGAACAGCACATGTAGTGCCCCTCCACAAAAGCAGTCCCAAGGATGAGCCAGGCAATTACAGACCAGTCAGTCTGGCCTCCATTGTGGGCAAGATCATGGAGACCATACAAAAGGAAAGGTTGGTAGAATATCTAGAGGAGCATGGTCTCCAGGATGAGAGGCCGCATGGGTTCATGGGGGGGACAGCTAGTCAAACAAATCTTATTGACTTCTTTGACTGTGTCACTAAGACAGTAGACAGGGGCCAAGCGGAAGACATCCTCTATCATGAGTTCAGTAAGACCTTTGACTCGGTGCCCCACAAAAGGTTGATCAGGAAATTGATGGATCTTGGGGTTGGGAAAAGATGGCCAGATGGGTGGAAAACTGACTGAGGGACAGAACCCAGAGGTTGGTTGTGGGGGGAGAGTTATCTGGCACCACAGAGGTAACCAGTGGGGTCCTGCAGGGTTCGGGTGCTGGGCCCAGTGTTGTTCAATGTCTTCATCAGTGACACTGGAGATGGCATTAAAGACAAAATGTGCCTATTTGTGCATGACACAAATCTCTGTGAGAGAGTGGACACAGCTGAAGGTATACAAGACCTACAGGAAGATCTGAGAAAGCTGGTGAGGTGGTCTAGCATCTGGCAGCTTGGCTTCAATGCCAAGAAATGCAAATTTATGCATATTGGAGCCAAGAATCCCAGGACAGAGTACTACCTTGGTGGAGTCCGACTATCTGCATCAGAGGAGGAGAAGGACCTGAGAGTGATGATCACTAGTGACCCGAAGCACTCCACACAGTGCAAGAAAGCAGCAGTAAAGGCAAATGAGATGCTGGGGTGCATATCTAGGGGGATCAGTAGTGGGAGAGAGGAGGTTATACTGCCCTTGTACAGGTCCCTGGTAAGGCCTCATCTAGAGTATGGGGTTCAGTACTGATGCCCACACCTCAAAAAGAACATTAACCTGCTGGAGAAGGTTCAGAGGAAGGCTAAAAAGATGATAGCTGGTCAGCAGGGTAAGGCATATGAGGAGAGATTGAGGGCACTGAACATGTACTCCCTGGAAGACAGGAGAGAGAGAGATGGGACATGATTAGAACCTTCAAGTACTTGAAAGGCATAAATAAGGTTGATAAGGAAAGTCTCTTTAAGCTAAGTGGCAACCATAACATGAGGGGGCACAGTCTGAAGGGTGGGAGGTTTGGGGGGAGGTCAGGAAGCACTTCTTCACAGGGAGGGTGGTAGACACTTGGAATGCACTGCTGGAAGAGGTCATCTCATTAAAGACAGTAGGCAGCTTTAAGAGAGGCTGGGATAGGCATAGGGGGAAGGTAATGATCATGGGTAGGGAGGATGGGAGGAGTGGGAGGGAGGGCAGGGACATTAGCTCAAGCTGTGGCTCCTGCAATCTGAACAGACTTGATAGACCAAATAGCCTTCTTCTGCTGACTTCTTCATATGTGATTATATGTACTAGATGTATATGTATGATTATGAAAGTATTCTAGAATTTTACATAAAGTGCATAAAAAGAAATAACATTTATATATATATATATATATAGTGTGTGTGTATATATATATATATATATATATATATATATATATATATTATAAAGGTAGTAGTGTGCTTCTATAGTTAGGTTGAGTGTGCAGTTTAATGTTAAACCCCAAATTTTGCACCTTAAAATCTTTGCAACCATTCAATGGATTTGCATGAAATTTGGTACACACTGTCCTGTAGAGTAGATCTCTTGACTTGCCAAGTTATGTTATGATTGGTTGTATGAATTTTGCACAGCGCATATGGAAAAAGTGTGCTTTTCGCCTTTTTTCACCAATTTTTCCTGAATTTTCCTCATCGCCCTGCACCCACACCATTGTGAATTTTAGCCTGATGTTTTCAGGGTAGAAAGAGCTTACCATAAGGAATAGGCCAGCATTAGTTTGGTGAAACAGTATTATTCTGATCCAAAGTTATTCAATTTTTGAACATTTTGGTTCTGAGCATGCTCAGTTCAGTCTTTTGGTTAGATGCACAACTGTGAACAAGGATTCCGACTCATGAACGGGGATTTTGACAGCTCACGAATGGGGTTCATTAAATCCCCATTTATGAGAAAAAATGCCTGTTTGTGAGCTGCCATCTTGTTTTCACTTTTAGCCCAAAACAAAATGTTGTTACTTGCCCCATAGATGCATTTTGTGAAAACAAATGCACGGGTTTTGTTCAGGACAATGCCCTCTATAAAACCATGTGTTTGGGTTCCATCAGATAATTAAAAAAAACAGCCATTTTGCAATTTGAAAATCCTTGTTTGTGACTCGCTTTTAATCTCCCTTTGTGAGCTGTCAAAATCCCCATTCGTGAGTCAAATCCCCATTCGTGGGCTGTTAAATCCCCATTCATGAGATGAGGACTAGATGGCTCTATCTCACGAACAGTTAATCCTCGTTCGTGAGCTGTCAAAATCCTCATTCGTGAGCCAATCCCCATTCGTGAGCTAACAAAATCCCCATTCGTGCAATGAAGACCAGATGTCCCTATCTCACGAATGGGGATTAGCTCGTGAACAGGGATCTTGTCATCTCACGAATGGAGATTCGGCTCATAAATGGGGATTTTGACAGCTCATGAACAAGGATTTTTAAACTTTGCCAGTTTACTGCTAAGAAATGTTAAGGATTTTTGGCTTGAAATTTGCAGGGTGCAAAGGGGGTGTCCCACAGATGTGACGTATGTTGGTTTGGTGTAAACAAATTGCATTAGTTACATACTTATGACATTCCAAAGTTGAGACATTTCCCATAGGATAACATTGCTATGCCCATGACATAGTTCAGCACCCATATCTCAAAACAAAGCAAAATATGTTTTTTTTTCACTATGTACAGCTTAGTTCACCTTTAGGTGAACTAAGCTGCAGAAACAAGTTTTGAAATAATAAATTACACCAGCAGTGGAATTTGTTTCCTATTTGCACGGTTATGGAGAAATTGGCAAATTAGTGTCTCAAGGGTTCCAAAGGGTGCCTTTTCAGTGCATTTCGGTGCCTGTATTTCAGAAACGATGCAAAATATGGATTTGGTTGATTTATGTTGCATGCAGTACTCATTCTTATGATTACAATGGCACTTGAATTTTTTTTCTAGCTACTACGGTTCCCGAGATATCGGCAGATTAGTGTTACAAGGGTTTCTTGTCCTATAGGGCTGCTGTATGGCTCTGTAGCTATGTGTAAGTGGGAACGCAGGGCCCAGAGGACCCATGCTCCCACAGATGCATATCATTATGCAGAAATGGGCAGCTAGGTGGGACAAACACATGTTATTTACTACTTATATTACACTTTTTCAAAAAGTAAGGAAATTCATTGCAAAATACTTCGTTTAATATATCAGCTAGGGTTAAAGCAACAAAAGTGGGGAAATGAGACATTAGGGTTGGCCTCTAACCCCCAACCCCACCCCCAACCCCATCCTCCATCCTCCACAGACTGACAGATGTCTGGGTGTGCCACGGGGTCATGAGGCCTATTTCTCACTCCATTCTCCTTTACTGTAGCATGTCAACCTGTTTACACATGGAATGGGGTAAGAGTTGGGCCTCATGACCCCTTGGCACACCCCGGCATCTGTCGGTCTATGGAGTATGTGGTGGTGGGGTGGTGGGGAGGGTTAGGGGCTCAACCCTAACATCTCATTTCCCCACTTTTGTCACTTTAACCCAGTCCCTAACTGAAGCATTAAATGACGTTTTTTTGCAATGAAACTATATATATATATATATATAGATAGATATATATCTATAGATATATAGATATATATATATATATATAGGATACATGCTGGGTAACTGTGGAATATGGAAAATATTTCCACGAGTGCAGGGTGAACTGTGATAATATCACGAGTGGCAAGGCCACAAGTGATATTAACTCTCTTCACCCTGCATGAGTGGTAATATTTTCCATATTTCACTTGTCACACATCATATGTACGATTTATACAATAGGGCCCTGTTTTTGTATGCAGTTTAATTTATCATCATGCCTTAGTATAATGTAATGTTTCAAGTGTTATTTTTTTTTCTAGGTAGAGCTCCGCACATTATTTGGTTCTAGCAGGTTTATGTGAAGTGTGTTAGGTTGCAAATGGGGAGGCTGTAACTTTCTATTGGCTGTTTTCTTACTGTGGGTAGGATTATCTTCAGGTGCAAGCCGAATGTTCAGCAGTGTTATTTTTATGGTTTTGCTTTTTTTTTCAGCTGCTATTAATTTTATGTACTTGATTTTTGCATCAGATGGTTTATTTGTTTTTTTGAATTTCCATTGTATCTTCGGTTCCTGAGAGGCACTGTTTCATGATTTCAGCATGGCAGAAGGTCAGTAACCAAAACAGTTTAATTTGTTTAGGTAAGAGTTTCACTTGCTGGGTTATGTGTATTCTTCTGCTTGTGACACCTTCATGTGGATGCAATTTATACTTACAATGACTGGAGCTTCTGTGGGTCAGAGTTTTACTTATATGTCAGTTCCATTAATGTGTTTCGACAGACAATGCTGTGCAGGCAGAAATTAATTTAAAAGTACTGTTTTTATGCAGTATTGATATGGACACACTGGTTATTGGGTGAAGCGATGTTTTCTGTCACTTGTAGGTGGTGGTGTTTTGTGTACTGAGGGGTTATTGGTATTGAGAAGTAGTCTGGCCATGGAGGTGGTTGTAGTGACGTAACCACTGTGGAAATATCAGTTGATGACATAACCACTTTTGGAATAACAGGTACTGATGTATGAAACTGTTCAAAACGTATTCAAAAGACAAATTTCCCACTATAGTCAATGGGGAAAAATATATGTGCATCACAAAAGTTTCACAAATGCAATTTTTATTTTCACAAATGGCCCTTTTACTTTCGAGAGTCAGCCATCTTGTTTTCAGTTAGTGAGAGAGAAAAATGCCTGGCTTTTAAAATTGGGACCCTCCAGGTACTGACTGTTGGGTTTACCTAGTGGGATCCTGAGGATGCTAGCCCTATCTTTTTTGGGGGGTTAAATCCCTCAGAAATACTTTTTTCAACTTTGGGGAAAAATACTTTTGCAAATGTGAAGTTTCGTGCTTTTGTTTTTGTGAAAAGTTTGTGATTTGTGAAAGTATTTTTAAAAATAACTACAAATGTTTGCCATCCTCCTGCAACAAAACAGTTGGGTCTTTTGGGCTGAAATTTGCAGGGTGGCAAGCCCTGGTTCCACAGATGTGCCTTTTGGTGGTTTGGTGCTAAAACATTTGAGGGGCCCAAAGTTACAGCATTCCAAAATTGAGAAATTTCCCATAGGATACATTGGAGCGTCCGTCATGCCATTTGGTGCCTGTATCTCGAAAACTAAGTGAGTTACGGAGTTTTCACTACTGGCAACTAAGTTCACTAGTAGGTAAACTAAGCTGCTGAAACAAGTTTGGAAATAGCAGAGAACACCTGCAGTGAGTTCTTTTCCTACTGTCTACAGTTACAGAAATATTGGCAAAAATATATTCCAAAGGTTCAAAGGGTGACTTCTCAGTGCTTTTCAGTGCCTATATCTCAGAAACAGTGTGAGATATAGATGTGGCCAACTTATGCCATGTAAAGTACTCACTGTCATGATTACACCAGTACTAGAATTTTTTTCCTAGCTGGCACAGTTGCTGAGATATTAGCAAATTAGTGTTACAAGGCTTTCTTGCCCTATAGGGCTGCTGTAGCTCTGTGCTTATGTATAGAAGTTGGAGCCTTGGGGCCGGAGGACCCTAACCTCACACTCGCATTCTATTATGCAAAAAAATGGACACTGTAAAGAAAGTGTAGGGTCCAGAGAGCCTACGCCCCACTCAACACACCACTAACATTACACTTTCTCAAAAGAAGGAAATTCATTGCAAAACACTTTGTCAATGCATCAGTTAGGGTAGTTTCCACAGCGACAAAAGTATGGAAATTCAACATTAGGGTTCCCACCCCACCATCCAACCCTCACGCCCCCATCCTCAAAACTCTAACTCTGCATTCCCCCTTCATATACACACACACACACACACACACACACACACACACACACACACGACACATACAAGATTGTCAGACACTATATAAGTCAATCACATCTGTAAGCACAATAATCACTACACTGTACTCATTTCACATAATACTATGTAATGAAAAAGCATATACAGTATGATCAATTCTATACTGCCAGCACAGTATGATGACACATTATAGCTGGCATATCTTTTTCATACAAGGAAACTTAGTCTGCACAAAGTTTCTAAATATTGATTTTTATGTGTCATACTTCAACAATTGGCTCACTGCAGATATCACTGCTGCCACATAGACATGTGGTAGCAGGAATGATAGAGTTGACACATACATAATACTTTACAGATACTGCTCAGGTATGAAACTAGTGCCATCACATGTTGTTATACTGCTGTGTTACCTGGAAATACTCATTAGCAGCAGCATGTTATGGTTAGCTTTGGATGTTACAACTGTTGCTGTCATGTGTTGCTTGTAAACTATACTACAAAACATTACTTTTATTATTACTACCATTTGTTATTAGGCCTGACTGTATCAGAAAAAAAATATGCAAACATCCAATGACTGTTGCTAGGGTTACCCAAACTCTTATTTCTGATATAACTATCCGTAGATAACGTACTGTGTGTTTCATCATTTCTTAACAATTGAAATACAGGCATCTGCTTAAATCTTGTTATTGATGTTTGTAACAGAAAAAATGCTCACTTTGTTTCATCTCCCATGGTTGCCTAGCATGTGTGTGTACCCACAAGGCACTCTAATAGCAGCAGAACTGATGCAGTTGCCGGACCATGATGATGGATGTGTCTTGTACTACATTTAGAGAGTTCTGTGTTACTTCTGTTACCTTATGCTGGTTGTCTCAGATTGGTTGTGTTGCCTTGGCCCTTCCCCTGCTTGCATGTGGATGGGGTGGGGGAACATGGAGTTGGGGTTTTGAGGATGGGGGTGTGGTGGTGGGGTAGTAACCCTAACGCTGAATTTCCACATTTTTGTTGCTATGGAAACAACCCTAACTGATGCATTAACAGAGTTTTTTTTTGCAATGAGTGAATATATATATATATATATATATTTATAAAATGGGTAAAAGTAGCAAATACAAATCAATTGTTCTGATTATATAAAACACATCACATGACCGTGCGTATATCAGAGTGCGACCTCACACCTGCACTTTTACCCCCCTCAAAACAATTCTGACATTTATAAGATAGATAAACCACTCTGAGATTGTCAGACGCGCGCTCTGATATCCATGCGCCGGGTGGTTGGCGCCTCAGCCTGCATCCTTGTGCGTGCAATGCACCCCGAGGCATGCATATATCAGAGCGCAACCACACATCTCAGAGTGGTTTATCAATTACATATATATATATATAATTATATAGTGGCACTGTAGTGCCACTATAGTTAGGGTTGCGTAGCCATTTCTATGTTAAACCTTAAATTTTGCACTTTAATAACTTTTAAACTGTTTATTCAATTTGCCTGAAATTTGGAATATATAAAGATTTATCATAGATCTCCAGATCTGGAAGGTTTAATTTCAGTTGGATTTCTAGTTGTGGAACTGTAGCACGCTTAAAAAGTGAAAATTCCCCAAAGTTGCATTTTCTTTGTCTGCCCATAATGCACTGAAGAATGCATTTGAGTGGGTTCACATTGAGTTGTCTGCATGTGTACTGGGCTGCACTGGTGCCTTTTGAAGAGTTGGTGAAGAAATATTGCTCCACTCAAAAGTTATACCATTTTTTCATGTTCCATTATAGCCTATGAGAAAATTTATACGTGCACTGCGAAAACAATCCCAATCACATTTTATGATCGAACTTGCCCCAAAATGTTGTTGTGTTGCTGCCATCTTGTTTTCAGTTAGCAAGAGAGAAAAAATGCTGTAATTTAAAAATACTGCACTTTACATGATACCAATCATTAGGTTTACCTAATTGGGCCCCGTGGAACATGCTCCTGGCATTATGTTTTCACCAGCTAGTCTGGAAATATGTTTTTTAAAAATGTTTTGTTTTTGCACTGTGCTAACATTTTTTTTGCGTGTACACAATGACGCTATCTCCAAAAAGTAACTGCACTAACATTTTTTTGTGTGCACTAGTATTCCCGTTATAGAGATAGGAGAATCGCGCAAACATGAAAGTGATCATGTCAGCACTGCACGATCAAATTTTGCCAAATGCTGTTTTCTTTGTCACTTGATTGTGGCAAGCTGGATTGTGATATTGGCCTGAAATTTTCAGGGTGGCAAGCCCTAATGCCACAGATGTGCCTTTCAGTGGTTTGGTTCAAAAATGTTCAGCAGGCCCATAGTTACAGCATTCTGAATTACTGAATTTTTCCCATATGATAACATTGCAGCGGTTGTTTTCTTTGTCACTTCATTGTGGCAATGTGGATTGTGCTATTGGCCTGAAATTTTCATGGTGGCAAGCCCTACTATCACAGATGTGCCTTTTGGTGGTTTGGTACTAAAACATTAAACAGGGCCATAGATACAGCATTCAGAAGTTCAGAAAAAAATCTTCCCATAGGATAACATTGTGGCACCCATCGCGCCTTTTGGGATCCGTATCTCAAAACTGGTTCAAGATACGGACTTTTCATCGCAACATTCTTAGTCCCTGTGTACAGAAGAAGGTTGGAAGGCCATGAAACCCGTAAAATTTTAATTTATTTTCTACCTTGTATGGTTCCTGAGAAATTTGCGAATTAGAGTTCCAATTGCTCATTTTCATATGTGTAGGCCACTATTATGCCCTCAGTGTTAACAGTCACAGCACTTTTCAGGGCCTGTATCTCAGAAATGCTGCAAGATATGGATTCGGTCGACCTATGTTTCAAAAACTACTCACTGTCACGATTACAACACTTGAATTTTTTTTCTAGCTGCTACAATTCCCAAGATATGGGCAAATTAGTGTAACAAGGGCTCCTTGTCTTACAGGGCTGTTGTGGCTCCATATACATATCTGTAGGAGGTGGGGCTTAGATTGCAGTGCCAGCGCTCCCATGGACACATATTATGCACAACTGGACAGCCCTGGTGGGTCCCAGCGCTCCACCAACACATTCCATTACTGCTTACATTACATTTTTAAAAAGAAATTCTTTGCAAAACTTCATTAATGCATCAGTTAGGGTTGTTTCCACTGACAAAAGTGGCAAATTCCATTAAGTGTTAACACCCTTACCACCCCACCCCCATCCTCCGCACACCAACAGGCAATGGGGTGTGCGTTGGGGTGGTTGTGCCTAACTCTCACCCCATTCTCCTATACTGCACCACCATAGCTTCTTTACACATGGAATGGGGTGAGAGTTAGGCTGATGACCCCAGTGCACACTCCGATGCCTGTTGGTGTGTGGAGAATGGGGGGTGGTGGTGGGGTGGTAGGTGTGTTAACCCTAATGTGGAATTTCCACACTTTTGTCGGTGTGGAAACAACACTAACTGATGCATTAATGAAGTTTTCACAAAGAAAATATATATATATATATATATATATTATGATAGCACGGTAGTGCTACCATAGTTAGGGTTGAGGAGCCCTTTTAAGGTTAAAGGGTCAAACTTTGCACGTTAATAACTTTGCCACCGTTCAATGGATTTGCCTGAAATTTGGAAAGCGTGATCAAGTACCATACATCTTGGGATCTGCCAACTTTTTTACTGGTCGGATATATGGCTGTGGAGTTATTAAGTGTGATCTGTGTGCATGTTTATGCTTTCGGGTGAATTTTTTGCTCGTGCCTACAGGTCGCACAGTTTGTGTGACCAGTCCAAAAACTTCAGGGAACGTGTGACCAGGGTGCCCAGTGTGCCTTTTGAAGATTTAGTGAAAAAATATTAAACAGCTCAAAAGTTATTCAAAAAACAAGTTCCCATTATACGTCGATGGGAAAAGTTAACAAAAATTTCAAAAGTGTCACAAATGCAGTTTTAACTTTCGCAAATCTGCCATTTTGTTTTCAGTTGGTGATCAGAAAAATGCTTGGCATTTAAATTTGGGACCCTCTAGCAACCTAATTCTTTTTGTATTCATCTAGTCGGACCCTGTGGATGCTAGGCATGTCTTTATTTTGGGGTAAAACACCCCAGAAATATGTTTTTCAAATTTCTGGAAAAAGTACTTTCAGAAAGTACTTTCGTACTTGCGACACTGTCGAATGACTTTGTGAAAGCTTTCGCAAAGTTTGACAGTACTTTTCCAGACTAAGGCCAAAATGACAGGAGTTCTTTGTCACCCTGCTGCAAAAGAACCGTTTGGTCTTTTGGGCTGAAATTTGGAGGGGAGGCAGCCAACAGCTCAACTCACAGATGTGCCTTACGGTTGTTTGGTGAAAAAATATTACATGGCTGCCAAGTTACAGTACTCCGAAGTTGACGTTTTTTCCCACAGACTAACATGGTGGCATATACCGCGCCTTTCGGGGCTCGTATCTCGAAAACGGTGTGAGATACGGAATTTTCGTCATGAGTATGCATAGCCTATGGCTACTCATATACCAAAACATAGCCAGGAAGTGCATGATTCATGTGACATTTAAATTTTATTTCTACGTTGTACGGTTCCTGAGATATAAGCAATTTAGTATTCCAACAGCTCATTTTCTGCTCCGAGGCCCATTGTTATGCAT
Organism: Neoceratodus forsteri; assembly: GCA_016271365.2. Classification (NCBI taxonomy): domain Eukaryota; kingdom Metazoa; phylum Chordata; order Ceratodontiformes; family Ceratodontidae; genus Neoceratodus; species Neoceratodus forsteri. Next base: position 213,845,991 of record JADMNL010000024.1, read on the forward strand.
ACATTCTTTGTGTACACTGTGTTTCTGTATGCAGCTGTTGGGGAAAAACAGGGTATGCACTTCTGTTAATGTTACAGTTACTGTTTCCACTTGCTTTTATATACCCGTTGGCGTTTCAGTTCCCCTTGTGCGCCATCGTGTCCGTTACCCTTTGCGTTCTCGTTTGCACTTGCATTTGTGTTACTGTTACCATTTACGTTTCCCCTACTGTTTGTGTTTGCATTTCAGTTTGCGTCCCTATGTGCATTGCCATTTGCGTTTATGGCAGCCCTTTCGTTTGCTTTACCGTTTCTGTTTCGTTTTGCGTCTTCGTTGCTGTTACTGTTACCATTTGCATTTGCAATTGCGTTACTGTGCCCGTGCACATTGCAGTTTGCATTTCCATATGCGCTTGCATTTCCTTTTGTGTTTCTGTTTCCTTTGCCGCTATTGTTGCTGTTACCATTACCATTTGTCTTTACAATTGCGGTACTGTGCCCCTGTCCGCCGCTGCCTTACTTTCACTATTTCTTGTCATCATTCTCAAAAAGAAGGGGAAATTAGAGGCAAAAAACTCCATTTAATGCATCAGTTAGGGTTGTTCCACAGCGACAAAAGCAAAGAAATTTGGTGTTAGGGTTGAAACCTCACTTGGACCCCTCCAGCCCACCCCCCCCAACCGGCATCGGGGTGTGCGTTGGGGTCGTCGGTCTAACTCTCACCACATTCTCCTATTCCTCAGCTTCTTTACACATGTGATAGGGTGGGGAGTTAGGGCCCGACACATTGTCGCACCGATGCCAGTAGGGTGGTGGGCTTGAAGAGTCAAATCAAGGTTCAACCCTAACACTGAATTTCCTCACTTTTGTCACTGTGGAACAACCCTAACTGATGCATTAAACTGAGTTTTTTGCCTCTAATACATATATATACATATATATATATATATACACACACACACACTAGATGGAGTAGGTTAAAGTGTTTTTTGCAGGCAAACCATTGGGAAACTAAATAAAGGAGTAACTTTGGGGCTGATACTGTGGTTTTTAATATTTACAGAGGAGAATATCGGATTCCTGTAAGTGTGGATCTTGACTGGGATAAATATAGTAACATGGGGTACTTGTGGGACAGACTATTTGGAAGCTATGAGAGTGTTAATATAGTGTATTATCCCTGCCATGTATATTGTGCTGTGAGTTAGTTGCATGGCAGAATACTGAGTTCCTGTAAGTGTATTACTATAGATGGGGTAGTCATGGGACACATATTTGGAAGTGGGGTATTTTCAGGCCAGAATATTGGGTAGCTGCATGAGTGTTACTACAGTGTGTGTATTTGAGGGGGTAGATATGGAATGTGGGATCTTTACAGGACAGACTATTGGGTTATTATGAGAGTGATACTATGGTGGGACAGTTATTGGGCAAATACTGTAGCTCTGGGTAATTGCAGAAAGAGCAGCCAATGTATTATGCACCATATCCTGACAAAACTATTTCGCAGAGGTATAATAAAATAACTTTCTAAACTTCAATTTCCACTCCAAGAAAAGGCATTCAGAGCAGCTGGAACCCCCTACAAATGCATTTTAAGGCATCAAAAATTGTTCAGCTTTTGAACCCTCGGCCTATAGACTAAGTTACAGGGGGGCCCCACAATTTCAAATAGCCCAGGGCCTCACAATTTGTGAATCCAGCCCTGATTAGGTTAGTGCAGTTTTGAATCAAACTCATTATTTGTCCTGTTGGTTAGTGCAAAAAAAGTTTACAGTTTAACCCTGTTATACGCTGCCCTGGAAGGGGTGTATGTTGCATGCCATCTATCATGGCGCTGTTCGCCTACCTGTTCTGTACCCTGTTACTGCACTTTGTAATCTTCATTGCAGCTGCATTTTATGACTTGCTTGTAATTTTGTATTTTGAACTCCCATTTCCCTCTCCCTTGGTTTGCTCCTAGAAATGAGCCTTGGCTCAGTGTGCCTTGCTCGGTTACCAATTTTTAAATAAATGAATAAAACTGGCAGCAAGGAGGAGGCTGGCAACTATAGGCCAATCAGTCTAACGTCTGTGATGGGGAATTTAACAGAGACACTTCTAAAAAAAAGATTGTGGAGTATCTCGAATCCAGTGGGTTACAAGACCCAAGGCAGCATGGATTCATGGTGGGGGTGGGGTGGTCATTTCAAATTAATCTGATTGATTTCTTTGACTGGGTGACCAGAGAAATAGAGCAGGATAGGGCAGTGGAGATGGCCTACTTAGACTTCAGCATGGCCTTCGACACCGTGCCATGTAGGAGGCTTATAACTAAACTGATCAGTCTGGGGATGAGGCCCAAAGTGGTTAACTGGGTATGGAATTGGTTAATGGATAGGTGCTAGAGGGTGGTGGAAAACTGCACTTATTCTAATGAAGGTAGGGTGACCAGCAGGGTACCTCAGGACTCGGTACTGGGACCATAGAAACAAAGAAACATAGATTCTGTGGGCAGATAAGGACCATATGGCCCATCTAGTCTGCCCATTTCTCTACTCACTACTGCAGCCCCAGATCCTATTTGATCTGCACCTCTCTTGCTTTGCACATCTCCAGGGTACCCTTTTGTCCTCTTTGATGTCTTTATAAGTAGCATTGCAGAAGAGCAGGAAGGGAAGATGTGCCTCTTTGCAGATGACACCAAAATCTGCAATAGGGTGGATACTCCAGAGAGGGTGGAGAGAGAGAGAGTACAGACCTGAGAAAACATTAGGAGTGGTCAAGGGTATGGCAGCTGGGTGTCAAGGCATAAAAGGGCAACATCATGCACCTAGGGCACAGAAACACAGAGGCAGTGAATTGAATGGAGGAAGAGGTACTGACGGTCACTAAATAAGAAAGGGACTTTGGGTTAATCATACCCAATGTCCTCAAGGTGGTGAGGCAATGAGACAAGGCAGTAGGCAAGGCCAGTGGGTGCTGGGAGCATAGGAAGGGGTATCACCAGCAGGAGACAAGTGGCGTTACTACTGTATTGATCGTTGGTGAGACCCCACATGGAGTACATTGCCCAGTTCTGGAGATCACATCTCAGGAAGGACATAGAGAGGTTAGAGGCTGCCCAGAGGAGGGCAAGTAAAATGGTACAGGGGCTACATCATAAACCCTATGAGGAGAGACTGAGGGATCTCAGTATGCATTCCCTAGAAGAGATGTTGGAAAGGGAGGACATGATAGAGACCTGCAAATACCTCATAGGGGTAAATAAGGTACAAAAAGGGAGCATTTTTCAGCAGACAATGTGCACAAGAACAAGAGGGCATGCATTGAATCTGGAAGAGGGGGCATTTAGGAGGGATGTAAGGAAGTGCTTCTTCACTGAAAGAGTGGTGGGCACCTAGAACAGTATTCCAGCAGAGGTGGTGGGGACAAAAACAGTGGTAGGCTTCAAGCATATGTGGAATAGGTACAGTGGAGTCTTGGTAGGAAAGTGTGTTGAGGGGGTGTAAGTAGCCAGAGATCAGGTAGGGTCTGCAGGATGGGATAGGCAGGGAAACAATGGGCAGACTGGGTGAGCCAAGAGGTCCTTATCTGCTGAGAGATTCTATTTTCAGTGTTTCTATGTCTCCATTATGTCTATCCCACATGTGCTTGAAGACTTCTGTTTTCACCTCTATCACTTTCACTGACAGTGTATTGCAGGTGTCTACCACTCTTTCAGAAAAGTAGTACTTCCTCACATCCCTCTTTTACTTCCCCTTCCTCAAGCTTCATTGCATGCCCTCTGGTCCTGGGACTCTGTCTCTTTTGAAAGAGACTCCATTCCTGCACCCTGTTCATCCCCATGAGGTATTTGTAGGTCTTTATCATGTCCCCACTCGCTCTCCTCTCTTCCAGGTTATACGTAGAAACATAGACTTTGATGGCAGATAAGGACCACTTGGCCCACCCAGTCTGCCCATTTCCCTGCCTAATGGATAAGCTGCAGATCCTAGTTAACCAACAGCCTATTTCTTCCTACCCCCCACTAGAATTGCCTTATGTCTGTCCCATGCATTCTTGAATTTCCCCACTATTTTTGACTCCACTGCCTCTTCAGGAAGGTTGTTCCCTATATCCACAACCTTCTCCATGAAAAAATACTTCCTCACATTACCTCTGAGCCGTCCCACCTCCATCTTCAAATTTTGCCCCCTTGTTCTTGCTCATCTCTTTTTCTGAAAGATGCTACCCTCTTGGACTTTGTCAATTCCCTTGAGGTACTTGAAAGTTTCTATCATGTCCCCCCCCGAGGGTATACATATTAAGGTCCTTTAATCTCTCTCTTCCTATGTCTCTGGTGTAGACCCTGCACCATTTTAGTTGCCCTCCTCTGGACAGCCTCCATTCTGTCTATGTACTTGCAGAGATGGGGTGTCCAGAATTGCATGCATTACTCCAGATGGGGTCTCACCAACTGTCTGTACAGAGGGATAACAACTTCCTGTTTTCTACTGGTGATGCCTCTCCCTATGCATCCCAGTATCCCACCAGCCCTCATTACTGCCTTCTCACATTGCTTGCCCACCTTATGGTCATCTGATATGACTACCCCCAGGTCCCTTTCCATTTTTGTTGTTGTTAATATCTCATCTCCCATTGTGTACTCTTCCCCTGTGTTTTTGTTTCCCAGGTGCACTACTTTGCACTTCTTTGCGTTGAATCTAAGCTGGCATACATTTGACCATTCCTCCAACCTTGCCAAGTCCCTTTTCATCCTTTCCACCCCACCTTCTGTATCCACCCTGTTGCAGACATTTGTGTTGTCTGCAAAGAGACATACTTTTCCTTCCAGTCTGTCTGCAATGTCACTTATAAAGACATTAAAGAGGACCGGTTCCAGCACTGAACCCTGCAGTACCCCGCTAATAACCCCCCTTTCTTCAGAATGGACTCCATTTACTATTACCCTCTGCGTCCTGTTGTCCATCCAATTTTTTACCTAGGCTACCACCTTGGGGCCCACTCCAAGGCTGGCTAGCTTGTATATTAATCGCTTATGTGGGACTGTGTCCAATGCCTTGCTAAAGTCTAGGTAGGCCATGTCCACAGCCCCTCCCTGGTCTACTGCTTTTAATACATGTTGAGATCTAGCATATGAGGTTTGGTGAAACCCTTGCACCATTTTAGTTGCCCTTCTCTTCAATGACTCTACCCTGTCTATGTCCTTTCTGAGGTGCAGCCTCCAGAACTGAACACAATACTCCAGGTGGGGTTTCACCAATGACTGATACAGTGGCAACACCACCTCCTTCCTTCTGCTAGAGATACCTGTCCCAGTGTATCCCAGCATTGCACTGGCCCTACTCACTTTTTTTGTTACAACGCATTGTCAATTTGAGGTCATCCAATATGATAACTCTAAGGTTCCTTTTTTGCTAAGTGACTGACAGCAGCCCCCTCCCCCCCATTCCTTTACTGATTTTATGGGTTCCTATGCCCTAGGTGCAAAATTTTGCACTTTCTAGCATTGAATCCCAGCTGCTATGTTTTTGAGCACTCATCAAGTTTCCCAAGATCCCTACACATTCTTTCTACCCCCCCCAGAATGTCCCATCTATTACAGACTTTGGTACCATCTGCAAGAAGGCTTCCATTCCCTTCCAATTCATTTACAATGTCCCTTATGAAGACATTGAAGAGGAACAGTCACGGTACTGAGCCACACAGCACCCTGCTGCTCACTCTCCCACCTTTACAGTGCGTGGCAGTAACCACTGCCCTCTGTCGTCTGTTCACTTTGGGCCCACACCTAGGCTGCTCAATTTCTTAATCGGTCTCCAGTATGGCACAGTGTTGCAGGCCTTGTTAAAGTCCAAATAGGCCATGCCCACTGCCCTCCTCTGATCTATTTCCCTAGTCACCCAGTCAAAGAAATGAATCAGGTCCATCTAGCATGACCTCCTCCCATGAATCCTTGCTGCCTGTCTTCTTGCAGCCCGTTTCATTCAAGTTATTCTACCAACCTTTCCTTTAACAGTGTTTCCATTAATTTCCCCTACGCTGAGGTGAGGATCACTGGCCTATATTTGCTAACCTCTTCCTGCTGCTGCTGTTATGTAGAGGGGCCATGTCTCCTCTCTTCAATTTACATTTTTTTATTGGGGCATAGATGTCACAAGCTGCATTGAAAGCAGATATAAAGTGGTCTAAGGCTTTGTCCACATCACACAGGGAGTTGAGATGGGACCAGTCAGTTTGTTTGAGGTGGGTCTTAAGCACATCTAGTTGTCCTTTCTTCAGGATTCAGCTTGTGATGTACTTGGAGGAGGGGGGGTTTGCTCTGCTGGACCAGCTGCACATAACTGGGGAGTGGTCACTGAGACAGTCAGTGAGGACTGTTGTTTCAGTAATTCTTCCAGGGTGATTAGTGAGGATCCAGTCAAGAAGTGTTTTCAGCCCTGTCCTATAGTTGACTCTAGTGGGCGAGTCTACCATTTGAGTAAGATTGATACTAGTGAGGGTGTTCTTACATGGGGCTGCCTCTTGAGACATCCAATTAATATGATTGTGACACTATGCTCAGTTTAAAGAACAAATTAGACACCTACTATAGAATTACAGGAAAAATCTAGGGGATATTTACAATGCTTACCTTAGCTACGAGACTCCTTGGCGAAAGCTATTGTCTCGAATCGAACTTATGAGACTTATGAATATTGAAGTCCTCTGAGATTACTACTTTTAGTATCCTTGGAGGCATTCTGTCTGGCCCCATAGCCTTGTCTGCCTTCAAAGCTGCAAGTTCCTTCAGGATTTACATGGGGCTGCCTCTTGAGACATCCAATTAATATTGAAGTCCCCTAAGATTACTACTTTTAGTATCCTTGGATGCATTCTGTCTGGTCTAATAGCCTTGTCTGCCTTCAAAGCTGCAAGTTCCTTCAGGACTTTTCCCTCTTAAAATGGACTTGAGCTACCTCCCCGTTCCTATTGCTCCTGGTGGTCTTGCCCAGCATTCATTTAGGAAATGGTTTCGGAAAATGAACATCTTGGATGAACTACATAGGGGTGCAGACCACACTGGAGCTCATATTGTACATAAAGTTGTATCGGGCAGCCCAGTGGGCTCTGTTGCCCTGGTGGGGTCAGACATGCTGCTACGCTCGGTTTGGTGCCATGTTCTGGAGCCTAAGACCATTGACAGGAAATGGCAGAAACTTGAATATGGACATGTGTAAATTTATAAGCTGAACAGGTGGCACAGCTGTGGCACATGAGGGGAAATCTGACATAATGTCCAGGGCCTTACCACAGGAACAGAGTCCACCTGTCTTACATTGGATCAAACATATATAATCTCTCCCTGTTGAACATATAAGAATCCAGTATGTAGTGGAAAGTCTGCAGCCAGTTTTGAGGGTTACAAGAAGATTTGGTGGGTGGGAGCACAGACAAGAGTTTTTTGTGCTTCCCCTATGGCAGGTAGGAGTGCCTTGGGGAAGTTGGCTAAAATATGTACCTCATCCCCCTGCAGGCCCCAAACTGTAGAGCTGAGGGTTGGAAAGACAAGTAGGGAGGGGGTGGATTCCCACCCTGTGGGGGGGGGGTGCAATTGGAAGGAGCTTGCGTGATCTGTGCAGGTGATTGAGGTTGGGGGGGCCCTATGCAGTAGGTGGCCCTTCTGGTTTATTTATTTCATGTTTGCTTTCCCAGTACAGTACACAAAGCAAATAAATAGAAGAACAAAAAAAACAAACAAACAATAAATGCACATTTACAGGTATGACCCAGGAGAGTACAGTAGGCAAAAACAAGCCAATACATCAACCCAATAGGAGTAACAGGCAAGCTGCGCTAAAAGGACATACAGTACTCATATCAGTATAGAGAGCAAAACTAGAGCAAACCCCCAGGATTTAAAACAGTTCTAGGCACCAAAAGAAGAAAAAGCTCTAACACAGCACTATAGTATTACATAAATAGGGTTATCTTCCCAGGAGAGGAGAGTTTAACAGGTGAAACACAGGTGTGCAAAAGTACAGAATATGAGTGCATTTTTGCGGTGAGTTGGCTCAAGGGTATATCTGTCTCTGAGGTTCCCCTGTCATTGGGTGGATTTCCAGTGAATTTTGGTAAAAAGGGCAGCTATGAAAATAATGTGCTATGTATGTTTGTATGGCTTGACTTCTGAATAAAATTATTGTGAGGACTTTTGAACCAGAAAGCTTGTGTGTGTCTTTCTTTCCACAAAGGAGGCAGAATGGGGGGGGGGGCAGGTACACTGGAGGCTTCTGTGATCGGAGAGACACACTCACATTTCTCTAAACACCACAGTGTTGTCCTGCCACATTAAGGGGATTACCAGGTTTAGCAACTCCTTTCGTGCCCCCATTGCTGCAGCACTAGCTGAATATTAATGAGCTGGTATGGATGGTAGGGAGTGGGACACATTCCAGAGACGGACAGACAGGAAGTGCAGTTTAGTCTGAAAGCAGCTGGAGAGAGAAGCACAGAGCTGCGAACAAAGGGAGTTGTAGAGGGAACTTGTTTTCTGTGAATAGTACTTATTTTCTAGGCCAGAGGCTTCCAAACCCTGAAGAATTGCATCTGCTCAGGCTTCTAAACAGTGTGGTTTCATATTGTCAGGAGCTGGTGTTGGAAACTGAAACAGAGGATCATGAAGTTGGAGGTAAGAAGTTACTGTATACAACTCTGCTTAAAAATCGCACAAACTGGACACATGGGGTTAGTTTAACACTATTTCATATTAAACTGAATTAAGTTATATAGAGACAGTGGCATTTCAAGGCTGTTGGTTCTTTTTCAAGTGTTATACGATATTTTCATTTCAGTGGCCTGACTTCATTGACCTTGTAACTTTTTTTGTCTGCTCTCTGTGTTTCTGAGTATCCTGGCTGCATTTGCCATTACCTCATTAGACTTAACTGCAGGACGCAACCTTTACTTCCACTTAGGGAGAGCCTCCCTGTACACTTTTGCATCCTTTAACGGCAGTTTTATTGAGCTGTGTACAGCCACCCCTCCCATGTTATAAAGCTCCACAGTTGTCCCTAAACTTTACCTTTCAGAGCTGAGTTAATTCTGCCCTGATATTGTAATTTTCCCCACCCCCTAGTATTAGAAATTCCATTTTTGCCCCGCAGATCTTTTAAAGGTGACTAAAGGCAGGGGCTGCATCAAAATCCCTACAAGGGGAGACTGAGAGATCTCAACATGTATAGCCTAGAAGAGAGGAGAGCAAGAGGGGACGTGATAGAGACCTCCTCAGGCCTGTTGCCAGCTGGGGTTCATCAGGTTCGAACGAACCTCCCTTTCTGAACCCTCTTCTTGTTTTTTTTTTCCCTGTCCTTTTAAATCCCTGCCAGTGCAGAGAACACGAGTGGTGCACGAGTGTCAGACGTATGCAGGGTACACTACCAACAAAACTCCTAACCTGGGGCATCATTAGAATATCCCTGAGCTGCCACCATTGCAAGCTCCCTTTGTTTACTTTCCTTTCCATGCTGTCCTTACCATAATCTATTGTTTCTTGTGCAGCCTGGCTGTGTAGAACATGAAGGGTTGAGCAGTAAACAAGACCAGTATTGGAGGCATGACCGGGGGTCTGACAGACATGAGGAAAACAAATGCTGAACCAGCTGATTGCAAATACTTGCCCAATAACCAATCTTGATTGTCTTGGTCTCGAAGTGGGGATTCGCAGGTGTATCTGTAGTGTTGCAGTTTTCAAGATATTACTTTTCAGTTTCTGGAATGCAAATGATCAGACAGACCAGCTATAGGAACTTGTATTGGAGGGCTTGCATCCAGCAGCAGCAGTGTTTTTTTTAATTTTTTATTTTTGTTTATTTAAAAAGCTACTGTCACGGTTTGTGTGCTCCAGGCAGGCAACTCATATGTGTAGTTGCCTGCCCTAGGAGTCTTTCAACTTCACATTATTATTTTCTGCCCATTTTGTTTTAAAAAATATTTCCCTCGTAAAGCCCGGCTCGCCACTTCCATGTACGAGCCAGGCGATTGCAGAGCGCTGCAGCCCCACCCCTTAAAACAGCATAAAGAAAGCCAGATGCCAGTTAGTAAGGTATCTGGTGGCGGCTAACCACAGGGATTTCTTTAGGTTGGCCACCACCTTTGGTCCTAGACAACACTGGAGTTTCTGGGATGTGTTGCTTTTTTGGAGGGGGGGGAGTAGTGAGTTGTTAGACAGGGAGAGAGACTAACATACATATTTATTACTACCTTACCCGTGACCTAGTGCTGTGGTGGGTTATTCACTCCCTGCACCCTTCTGCTACCTGCTCCTCCATAGTTTTCTCAATGGGACTGCGAGTCCCTTGGCATTGTCCTACCCATGTTAGAACCCATTTAGGGTCCTCACCCCCACATCTTCTGATGGCAATCTGTTCCAAGGCTCCACTATCATTTCTGTGAGGAAAAACTCCCCTACATCCTTCCTAATCTGTCTTTCTTCACTGGGGCAAATCTGGTACAGGAGGAAGTATATTTCAGAAAACAAAAGGTGCTCAAGAACAAGGGGCATGCCATGAAGCTGGGGGGAGTAGATTCAGGAGAGATGTCACAAAGTACTTCTTCAGAGAAAGAGTGGTAGATTTTTGGAACAGCCTTCCAGCGGAGGTGGTGGGGGTGAAAACAATAGTGGGGGTTCAAGAATGTATGGGATAGGCACAAGGGAATCTCAGACTCCTCTCAAGGCTTGTATAGCTACCAAACTGTATAGGACTGTCTGTACTGTTCATAATGTATAGGACTATCTGTACAGTACTGTTCATACCCTGTTGTTGTTTTTTTCTCCTACCCCTGCTGTTATTGTACACTGATTGTTATTGACCTGTATTGTACTCTGATGTGGAGCCTTTGTAAATGAGTCTGACTCAAAGGTTGAAATCCAATTCCTTAAATAAATAAATAGTGGAAAGGAAGGAGGGAGGAAGAAACAGCTGTAGATCAAGTAGGGAGTGCGGTGATAATGTAGTTAGGAAAAAATGGGCAGACTGGGTGGGCTAGGAGGTCCTTATCTGCTGTCAAATTCTATATTTCTCCTAATCTCCAATCATGCCCCCTCATGACTGCACCGCTAGTTGTTTATTTATTTAATATTTTGCTCACCAATAGATGATTCACTGTCTCATTCTTATGGGGGTCCCAAGGAATGGTGCCAACTGTACAGTAGTTGGATAGTTACTAACACCTAATGACCAAAGCAGCAGATAACTGAATGTGCTCATAGAGATGTAATACTGTGGACGTTGGGCAGTAGAAGACCTGGAGGTCCATGGTGATTGCTCCCTGTTATGTCCGTGTATTTATCCTTGTATGTAGGTATCCCTCATATAGTTCTCAAGCTTATTTTTCAATATTATTTTATTTCTCAAGTTAGTTCATTCCAGATTGTCATCACTGTCTGGGAGTAGTAGTATTTTCTTTTGTTAGTTTTAAGTATATTATAATAACTGGGGAGCATTTTCTCCCATAGGGAATCTCGGTTATAATTTGCTGTTATAACCTGCAAGTTATAACGGCAGACACATGCCGGGTTTCCCTTTAAAGAAACCCGTGCCAGCCTCCCACACCGATCACGAGCATACAGTGCTTCTCACGTCCCTGACATCCTCCATCCATAATTACCAAATTTTAAATAACTTTCTCTCCTCAATGGAAGATGTTTAGACATCACTTCAGTTGCTCGGGGTACTGCTCTCTCTGGGCTGCTTTCACATCTCCTGTTTCATGATCACATAAAAGAGAACAGTGAAAGTTATATGCAGCTGAAACCGCATCTCTGCCCAATGCTTGCACAACCACTACCCTGCCCTGACTCTTCCGCAGCCACATGTACTATAAACATAGGAGGAAAAAAAAGGAAAAAAGACGGATAGAGACAGAAAGACAGGGGGAAAAAATCTCCATCTTGCCTGTCAGCGAAGCGGTAGAGCTACCACCTGCGACGTTGTCGACCCGGATTTAATAACAAGTTTGGGTCATTGGACGGCTGGCCAGGGGGGAGCATCTGATCCGACTCTCTCTACCTCAGGGAGGGTGGGTGAATGGCTGCTGGTGCATTACTGCCACAGGTTACCATGGGTGGCAGTGCAACCAGCGCCGTTGTATCAGGGTGAGAAGATGTTGAAAACTCTCCGGTGTATGTGCATGTCTCTGCATGTGTGTGCATGCCGTCCTGTGGAGAAAATTGGAAAATGTCTGACCGTGGCATGAGGACGTCTGTCCCATGTCGCAGGCCCCATGCTGCCAACCATGGCACTCGCTCCCAACGTATCAACTGAGTCTCTGCCGGGGGAAAGGAGGGGAGCCCCTGGTGGTCCCACCCTGGGAAGTGTAATGTAAGTCCTGGGAAGTGGACGACTGAGCTAGGGCAAGGGTTGGAGCGATGGGTCCAGTCAGCCATAGGTGCTATCAAAGCACACTAATTAAACAAAAAAAAGCTCCAGTCCAGTCCCAACACTGAACATGTAACATCAGCACCATCTGCTGGCCATACTGTGTTCTATAATTGCTGTGTAGTGTTTTCAAGGCAAGAAAATATTACTGAGCAATTATATAAAACAAAACATGAGGGGGGAGTGTAAAACTCGAACTTAATGCTGCACACCCTTGGTGTAGGATGCTTTAAGGTGTTTATGTAGCATCCCATACCTTACATGTGAACTGAAGTCTCATTATGCACTCCCCCCATGTATTATTCTGTATATTATGGACACTTCTCCTGTGCACATGTGATTTGGAATTTGATGACAGTAAAGGCGTAGCATCAAGTTTGTTGCAAATGTTTGTGTGATGTCTTTTTGGCTGTTAACTTGAATCCGTAGTTGTAAGGTGCTTGCTCTCATGCAGGAAACAATGGAGAGCAGTCTATTAGTATTGGTCACGGCTGTAGATTCAAATGTCTTGTAGCCTTTTCCTGATTGCTAGTAGTAGCCATAATTAAATACACCTGGTAATGACTTCACTGCACTGATGCACTCGATCTCTGTCATCTGGTATCATAAGGCCCTTTTACATGAACAGCTCCGCACCACTGTGAGTAGTGCAGAGCAGTTAGAATGTTACTTTCTTTGCATATAAAGGCAAACCACACTGTATCAGAAGTGAGCGTTAGCTGTTCACACGTTTCCTGTTTCCCTGGGTTTGCAGTTGCATTTTGCTGTTTTGCACTGCCTTGTAATCAAAGAGTGGTGCTCTTTTCTTTTCTTTCAGTGAGTTAACTGTGCCTTTTATGTATTTTAATATTGAGCCAAGACAGAAAGATTTCAAGGGTAAATGGCTGATGGAATATGTGTGAAAAAAACATTGAAAAGTTTTATAATTGTAAATAAAAACACTCTGACTTAATTTTCATATAAAACTTTATTAAAAAACTGGAATTGGGGCTGGCTCTGTGGACCGCAGTTTGACAACCCTGGTGGTGGCTAGTGGCTGGCATTCTTGGTGGCATGTGGTCTTGATGCGCTGCTGAACGCCCCTGCCCCCAGGATGCTGCTGTGGTTGGACCATTATGTGGGTGGTGGGTGGCTTGGGAGAAAAACGGAAAAATCAGCCGCTTAGCTGACCGGATGACAGCAGCCAGTCCCCGCATGCCATAGAGCCTGGAGGTGTCCATGCTGACCCCTGCCATGCCCGTGATGCTTACAATGCCTGTGGGCACTCTCTTCCTGGTTGCCCTCCCAGCGAAAGGATAATGAGGGTTACCCGGTCATGGCATTCATGGGGGCGAAGGGACGTGGTGATGACAGGCCTAGATGTGAAAATTTGTATTTTGGCAAACTGATGTATTTGCCATTGAGCAATCTTCTGTAATACAGATTTTCACAGGTCTTAGTTTAAATGCTTGTGTTTAATAAAGTTTTATATGTACAATAAGTCTTGAGTGTTTTTGTTTACAGAAAGTGCTTGATATAGTGCCCCCCCCCCAACTCTACAACCAAAAGTCTCATGCTGTCGGTTGGCTGAAAAGAAAGTTAAAAATACTGAAAGAGCCACAATAGCGATGTAGGGCTGCCATGTGTAAAAGGAAAAGGCATCAGTGCAGACGGAGCGGAGCAACCAGATTGAAACAGCAATGTTATGAGGTAGGTGCCGTGTAAAAGGGCCTATAGAAACATAGAAAGTGTCAGCAGGAAAGGACCGGTAGGCCCATCCTGTCTGCCTTATTTTTCCTGTCTAACTCTATATCCTGGACCCCACTTGGTCACAGGTGTCCCTCCCTCCTCTCTTATCTGTATTTATAATACCCATGACTGGGAGAGCTCCAACTGATGAGTTATTTGCCTTCAGAATAAGTCACAAAATGCACCACAGAGCATCTAGTACGGGACCTGGGGGTAGTCATGTCAGATGACCTAAAGGTAGGCAAGCAATGTGAGAAGGCAGTAAGGAGGGCTGGGAGGATACTGGGATGCGTAGGGAGAGGCATTACTAGTAGAAAACAGGAAGTTGTTATCCCTCTGTACAGACAGTTGGTGAGACCTCTTCTGGAGTTCTGCATGCAGTTCTGGAGACCCCATCTCCACAAGGACATAGACAGGATAGAAGCAGTCCAGAGGAAGGCAACTTCCTCCAGCTTATGACATCTCTTGGCTTTACACAGGTTGTTACCTCTGCCACCCATAAATTTGGTCACTCTCTTGATCTGGTTTTCCTCCTGGTGATCGAGGCTTACGACTTGGAGGTGGAACCAGTCAGTTGCTCTGATCATTACACCGTGAGGTTCAACTTTTTTCACACCCCTTCAGAGGCCTGCCCTTGTGGAGATGGTCAGTTACTGCCCTTTGCGGGAAGTGAGTCCTGCAGGCCTAGCAGAGGTGATTGACCTCTTGGGAGTTTCCTGTGACCAGCTCAAGTCCAGAGACTTTAGTGGTGGCCTGTAATAAGGCCATCTTGTCAGCTCTGGATTTGATTGTTCCCATCTGTGTTCGTCCTCTCCCACTTCACCCTCAGGCCCCCTGGTTTGATGGCCTTTGAGGGAGTTGCGGCGAGTAGAACCTAGGTTGGAGCGGCGTTGGTGGAAATCTGCCCTGGCTGCCGACCATCTTAGATTGGTTGAACATTATAAGATTTACCAATCAACGATCTCCCATAAGAAGGCAGAATTCCTGTCCGGGGAGATTGCTGCCGCTCAGAACCGACCAGCTCAGCTCTTCAGACCTGTTGACAGGTTGTGCAACCCGACCTGTCTGCAGCTCCGAAGACCTTTTTTGCAAGTAGAGTGCGACAAGCTTGCTTTGTTCTTTGTGGATAAGGTGGACGACATCAGGTCGGAAGTTCGTTCAACTCACTCTGTGCGGGTTACTGATGATCGGTGCTTGGTCACCTCACCTCAAGCTTCCTGGAGTACCTTTGCCTTGCCCAAACTTGCGGATATCATGCGGATTGTCCAGGGTATGTATCCTACGTGCTGTAGTTTGGATCTGGACCCAACTTCCTTGATTTTGGGTTGTTGGGATACGATCGGCCTGGTTCTGGCTCGGATAGTCCGGTGCTCCTTGGAATCTGTTGAGTTTCCAAGCTCCTTGAAGGAGGTGGTGGTAATTCCTCTCCTGAAGAAAGCTTCTTTGGACCCGGACTGTCTGGCCAACTACAGACTGATCTCAAACCTTCCCTTTATAGGGAAGGTGCTTGAGAAAGTAGTGGCGATACAACTGGATGACCACTTGACCATCCATAACTTCTATGAACCTCTCCAGTCCGGTTTTCGTAAGAGGCTCAGTACTGAGACGGCACTGGTTCGGATGCTCAATGATCTTCTGATGGCAAGGGATCAGAGGAACCATTCTATCTTGGTGCTTCTTGATCTCTCTTCAGCTTTTGATACTGTAGACCATGGGGTGCTGCTTGGACGTCTGAGGTCCATCTGTGGACTATCAGGTATGGCCCTTAGGTGGTTTACATCTTTCTTCACTGGCCGGGGTCAGAGAGTGGTGTCTGGGATTTTTTCCTCGTATCCTTTCTCCCTGCCATGTGGGGTTCCTCAGGGTTCAGTGCTGTCTCCCATGCTGTTTGTAGTGTATATGCTGCATCTAGGAGACATTGTAAGATGGTATGGGCTGAGGTTTCACTGCTATGCAGATGATACCCAGCTCTACCTGTCTTTCGGCCCTGACCAGGATAGATCTGTCTTGGTACTTAATACCTGCCTCGCTGAAATCCAAGACTAGATGAACTCGAACTGGTTAAAGCTGAATGCCGGAAAGACGGAGGTGATGGTAGTGGATCCAGGTCGACAGAGGGGTTTAGGGCTGATCAGCCCTCTGGAATTTTTCTTGGGGGGCTCTCCGCTCCTATCTTCCGAACAGGTGTGAAACCTGGGGGTAATGTTTGATGATGGGCTGACTTTACGATCTCAGGTGTCGGCCGTTGTCAAGTCTTCCTTTTATCATTTTAGGAATATCTCCAGGATTAAGCACCTGGTTCCATCCGGGGCTTGCCTACATTGGTCTATGCCTTTATGACTTTGCGCCTCGATTATTGTAGCTCCCTGTACTCAGGGCTTTCTGGGGTTGAAATCCGCTGCCTGCAGCTCATGCAGAACACAGCTGCACAATTGTTAACTGGGGCTTCTCGAGTATCTCATATTACCCCCGTGCTACGCGATCTGCACTGGCTGCCGATTATGTGGCGGATCACCTTTAAAGTCGGTTTACTGACTTATAAAGCCCTACACGGACTGGGCTCTGACTACTTGAAAGAGCTTCTCGTTCTTTACCATCCAGTGCGACAGCTGCGGTCGGCTGACGAGGGGTTGCTAGAGATTCCGAGGGTGTCTCTGAAATCTTCTGGGGCCTGTGCCTTTATGCACACGGCCCCAACCCTCTGGAATTCTCTACCCCATCAGCTTCAGGAGTGCACGACTGTGGAGGGGTTCAAACAGGCATTGAAAACCTTTTTATGAAACCTTGTCTATGATAGCTCTACATAATTCTGATTCCCTGTTATTTATTCTATCTGTGTGCTACTTATTTATTATGTCTACTACTTTATATGGTTGTTTCATCTTTTTGTAAAGCACCTTAATGGCTCGAAAGGTGCTTATGCGAAATAAAATGTATTATTATTAATATTATAAAATGGTGTAGGGTCTGCACCACCAGAAGCCATATTAAAAGAGACTAAAGGAGTTTAATATGTGTATCCTAGAGGAAAGGAGGGAGTGGGGGGACATGATAGACACATTCAGGTACCTCAAGGGAATCAACAAAGTCCAAGAGGGGTAGCATCTTTCAGAAAAAAAGATGTACAAGAACAAGGGGACACAATTTGAAGATAGAGGGGGGACAGCTCAGGGGCAATGTGAGGAAGTATCTTTTCACAGAGAGGGTGGTGGACAAATGGAACAGCCTTCCAGAGGAGGTAGTGGAGTCACAAACAGTGGGGGAATTCAAGAATGCATGGGACTGATATAAGGCAATTCTAGTGGGGGGGGTAGGAGGAAGTAGATTATTGGTCAACCAGGATCTGCAGCTTATCCAAAAGGTAGGTAAATGGGCAGATTGAGTGGGCCAAGCAGTCCTTATCTGCTGTCAGTCATTTCTATGTTGGTACCCCAGGGCTTCTGGGGACCTAGCAGCCTCCAGACCCCTGCCTTGAAGCAAGCAGGTACAACAGCAAGTTAATACTGTACAGTGCCCAGCCAACTACAGCTTCGGACTCTGTGCCTCAGATATAGTTATTAACAGCACCTGGCTAGCCTTAGATACTCAATCAATCAATCAAGTCTTTATTTCAATCAAGTCTTTATTTAACCAGGCATTCATCGTTGAGCAGAAGCTCATTTGCAAGATGGACCTGGGTGGAGCATGAACAATTGTATATACAGGTCAACACAGGTATTTACAAGGCAATACAGATAATACTCTTTACAGAGAGGAAGAAAAAGAAGTTCATATGTACATAGTATTATACAGATATTGTACAGATTACACGATATTTACATACATAGAAGTGTCTATAGGAAGATAAAGCAGGTTATCTAAGGTTGCAGGAGGAATGCGGAAGAAAAAATAAAATAAAAATACACACCAGGTAGAGGTGGTGAGGGGGAAGAGAGGAGGAAGTAGGGGAGAAAGGCTAGGAGGGCACGGTGCACAGAAAGGAGTTGGTAAAGCTGGATGTAGAGAGGTGGATGGAGAAAAGGTGTGTGTGAGCCGGGGATTGAATGCTATAAAGAACGGGCATGGTAGGATGTCACAACCGAGGTAGTGAGCTCCTATCCGAGGTTGGGAAAGGAAGAATAAGGGGATGGATGGGCCTA
The DNA here is from genome assembly GCA_016271365.2 of Neoceratodus forsteri. NCBI lineage: Eukaryota > Metazoa > Chordata > Ceratodontiformes > Ceratodontidae > Neoceratodus > Neoceratodus forsteri. The sequence goes on from JADMNL010000024.1 coordinate 213,864,237, forward strand.
GTGTTGATAAGACAGGGGGATAAGAGAGAGAACAATTAGGCTGGTGAGGAGCAAGCTGGGGGGGTCAGTACTTAAAATTGGGTCTAGGCGTGGCTATATACCAGTGCAGACACAGGTACTGGGTCTGAGTGGGTGAAGCAGTTACATACTTCTCTGATTGTATGGAAATAAAGCATCTTGAAAGCATTTATACCGATTAGAGTGCTTAATTTGAGGGTTTTTTGTAGATCGTTCCATAAGGTAGGTAGCACGAAGCTTATGGCTGCCCTGCCGAAGGGGGATTTTGCTTTGGGTACTTTAAGTGTAATAGCTGCGTAACTTCTTAACGAGTATTTCCCAATTATACTCAGGGGAAGACAGCAGGAGATATAGTAAGGCAGCTTATTAGAGATGGCTCTATAGGTCCTGAGAGCGGCGTTTCTGTGGCGCCTGAACTTTAGTGATGTCCATCCCACTGCGCATATAGGGTGCAGTGATGTGTGTCGAAGGGGAGTCCCATTATAAACCTCAGTGCTTTCGATGGTAGAGTGTGTCCAGTTTAGCCATGTAGAGTTGGGGCATTGGCTGTAGAGGAAGTCAGTGTAATCAACCAATGATAGGAAAATGGATTGGACCAGTTGTTTCTTGGCATCTCTGGTGAGAAATTGTCTGATTCTAAAGAACAGTCCAAGCCTTTGCTGAAGTCGTTTTAGCAAGTCCTCGATATGTTCAATGAAGGAGAGTCTTTGGTCTATCCAAACTCCCAGATACTTGAATTTTGTAACAAATTCTAGTTTTCACCTAGAACTGTGGTAATTTGGGGAACTGTCCCACTGGACACAGGGTTAGCTGTATGGATAAAGGAGAGGACCATCACTTTAGTTTTTGGCATTAAGGGTAGCTTTTTTGGAGGAGTTGGCTTTGCAAAGGTTGAATTCTGACTGTAGGTCATTGCAGGCAGCTTCAGGTGTGGCGACTCACGTGAGAACTGTATCATCTGCAAACAGATGGATGTTGGCTTCTTTTATACAGTAGTCGATGTTATTAATGTAGATTGCAAAAGTAAGGGCCTAATATAGAACCTTGAGGTACCCCTCTTTGCAGAGTTTTTAAGGGGGACAGGCCTCGCCCGGCTTTAACTTGTTGAAGCGCTGTAAGATAGTCAGTGAACCAAGGCAGAGAGGAGGGGTCCACACCTATGGTTTGAAGGGCGGAGAGGAGCAGACTATGGTGCGGTGTGAAAGCCTTGCTTAGATCAAGAAAACAGCACAAATAAAGTTTTTGCTCTCAAGATTACGCTGCCAGTCGTTAGTAACTTTGGCGAGGGCTGAGATAGTGCTATGTTTAGCTCTGAATCCGGACTGCATAGGATTTAGCAGTTCCCTAGACTCAAGGTGAGTCCTCAGCTGTGCATTTACAGTTTTCTCTAGGAGCTTGGACAGGACCGGAAGGAGGGAAATTGGCCTGTAGTTATTGAGATCGCCACGGTCACCTGATTTGAACAGTGGTATGACATGTGCTGTCTTCCATATAGGTGGTAAGGTGCCCTGAGACAGGGAAAAGTTAAAAAGGTGGGTGACGGGTCTTGCTACAAATGCGTGGTAGGCAATTTTTAGGAAGTAAGGGTCAAGGGAGTGCCCCAGCACTTTTTCTAGTATCCAACTGAAGCAAGAGGTCCTCTACCTCTTTCAGTGTGGCAGGTTGAAGTGAGAAAGGCGTGAGGCTATCGGAGTTTCAGGCAGTTGGCTGGCAGTCTGGGAGGCGAGTATGTTTGCAGGGAGTTATCAAATGCCATGCCTGCAGTAGCAAAGTGGTTATTGAATCGTCAAGTATATCCATCTTTTCGGTTATAGTCAAGTTGCCAGAGTAATCTTGGTCGGAGTGAATTTCCTGGGAGTGGCCTAGCAGATCACTGATTGTGTTCCAGAGCTTGATTGGGCTCTTTGTGGCAGAGTCGAAGTTGGATTTGAAGAAGGTGGCCTTCGTTTCTCTGATTGTTGTGGTACATAAATTTCGTAGTCTCCTGAACTGGTTCCAATCCTCTGCAGCGTTCAGTCTCGTGCTTTTCCAGAGGTTATCTCTTTCTAGGCGCAAGGACTTGATCTGAGGGTGAACCATTTACAGGTTTTGGTCCTAGTTCGAACTTTAATAAGGAGCATACTTATTAAGGGCCCTTGATAGAATGTTGTGGGAGATATTGTAGCTGACGTGTCGTTTTGTGAGGTAGAAATCTTGCCACTCAGGGAGTACTAAAGCTTGTTTAGGTGAGGCATGTTCATTGAAGTTGCGCCTGGATCTCTTCATAGAGAACTTGCTGATGGGTGCTGGGTTGTTGGTGGATCTTACTCCCGCAATAAAACAATGAGTCGCTGGCGTCTGAGAAGAAGACATCAGCGTGGGAGAAGAGATGAGGTTTGCTCACCATTAGCACATCAAAGTGTACTTTTACTGGGGTTCTTCACGTTTGGCGTGTTGGTTCAGTAATAAGTTCAAATCAGCCGTGTTCATCACAGAAGGATGCAAGGAGGGCAGCTGTGTTAGAGAGCCAGTCAAAGTTGAGGTCTCCTAAAATAATAGTTTCTGGCAGCCCCTGTCCCAACTTGTCACTTAGATATGACACAAGCTGTAGGCCAGCAGACGGTGGTCTGTAGCATCCTATTACGCGAGTGCAGTAGTCTGTGTAATTTCCACTTTGAGAGAATAGGGCATTAATGCTGGCGACAGATGCGAGATAAGCAGGAGGCAGAAAATTTGTCTTTAACATAGATAGCTACCCCTCCTCCTCTGGCATGCCTATCAGCTCTGAACAAGGCATAGTTGGGTATGTTTACTTCTCTATCAGTGGTGCTGGGTCTAAGCCAAGTTTGGAAATCACAAGTATGTCAGGAGAGGTATGATTTACCCAGGTTTGTATTAAGGTTATCTTTTTAAGGAGGCTACATATGTTAATATGCAAGAAGCTTATTCCTTTTAAATTTGCTAGTTCTGCTGGCAAAGCAATAGCTTCTGGGGGCTGAGGGTTAAGTTCTCGTTGCCTGAACAAAGCAGGAGGATAAGTAGGATTTTCTAAGGCGCTAATTGTAAGTTTGTAATTCCTGCCTTTCTCCCGTCTAGTAGATCTGATGTTTTTAGGGACTGGAAAGTAGCCACCATAGAAGAGCTGATCTGTTGTAGCAAGAGCTAGTACCCTACCACAATAGGCAGGAGGAGATAGAAGTCTGTGTGGTGGGAGGTGGGTCTTGTGGTGGGGAGTGTTATAAGTACTACTGGTATGTGTGGTCCAAGAGCAGGGTTCGGGGTACTGGTACTTGGAATCACGGAGGCAATTAAAGGATAAGTTGCCATGTGGTATACAGCACAAGGTGCGTTGTAGACCAAACATGATGGTAGTTCAGGTGTCCAATGCTGGGCAGCTGGTATCAGCAGAAGAAGGGGCAGTAAAAGGAGCCATATAGGGCCGACATGATGGTACCTCAAAAGGAGCCACTCAGTTAGCCCAGGGGCCAGTGGGGTTGCTGGATTAATGCAGCTTATCAGTAGCTTTCCGTCCAGGTTGACCCAAATTTGATAGCATTAAAGATATTTAGTGGTGAAGGCACAGCCAGGAGAGCCTATGCATTTTAGTAAGGCGGGCCCTGAGGTTGGATCCCGTAGGCTGGATAGAGAAGAGTTCTGAGGCTAAGACTCTATTGGTGGGGCACTGCGTCAGGGGCGTGGACTAATATTTGGCAGGAGCTACTGTATTTAATAATCAGGCGGAGGTGGGGAGGGGCGGTCAAAAAGTTGCGGCAGTTGACCATTACCTTGTAGTCTTAGGTCCGTGTCTGCGGTCTTGAGCATCGGCTAGAGAGGCGCCGACCGCCTGGTAGCCGGGAATCCCGCAGCTTAGGAGCTGGGAGCCTGGGCGACAGTTTCTCGGCTGAGGAGAGAAGGAGAGTGAGGGTTAATAAAGTGGATTCACATAAAGGGTTAGACAGAACAGCGGGGAGTCCAAAATTTGCAGAAGAAAGGACGTGTATGGTACCAGCAATGCCAAAAGAGGTAGTGAGTAGTAGTAGAGGTGGTTGCACCCCAAGGTAGTTTGTTTGGTGTTGCTGGCCTGCTTAACTGCAAGCTGGTTTATAGTTGAAAGGGTATATAGTCGAATTAGGGTGAGGTCCTAACAATAGGGCAGGTAGAGCAGTAATTGAGAGGAGTTAGATGGGGTGGCTGGAGAAAGGTTGAGAGGAAATGTGGGATCCTGTGGGTGGGACTGCTTTAAAAGGCGGTAGAAAGTGGGTCAAGTCAGGTATTGAAGACAGGGAGGCCAATAGCATGAAAATGTGCAGCAGTGGAGTGACCAATCTGCTGCTAGGCTGAAAAGGGGTGGAGTAAGGGTCTATTTAATACTGTGGGGGGCGAAAATTCAGTCCAGAACAAAGCACAGAAAGAGATTTCCTGAGACCAGGAAGCACCAGGCGTTGGAAAATCAGCCAAGGAGTACAGCTGCCAGTCAGTGCCTGGTTCCTCCACTGGGCATCCAGTCAAAACAGTGGCATTCAAAACCACGAGTTTGGAGGTCCGTGCGTACCTGAATCTGTCTGGGGTCAGTCGGGTGGTCTGTTAGCTGTGGCCTGCTCGGAGAGAGCCAAGGCCACAGGAGCAGCTTAGGAAGCCCACAGATGGGCTGTCTGTGGAACAAGGAGGGAAACAGAGGATTAAATACAGCTAGAGTACAATAGCAAGCTCAGTGGGGGGCAGGCAATGGGGAAAGACAAAGCATGAGGTAAAGAGGTGGTAAATGCAGGGCAATTATTTGGAGCTAGAAGAGGAGTTAATGGGGGTCATCTGTGCTTTGGCACCGGGATGTCTGAGGAGGACAGCAGCAGCAGCAGGGGGTGTAAGGAAAGGGTTTGTAGGTAAGGCAGAGAAGAAAGTAAGGTGTTTAGAGAGACAGCATTACAAGTGGGGCAGAGAAATTAATAACTGGCAGAGTGACCAGTGTGGGGAAGGGGCAGAGTTCGTCAGTAGGGCAGAAATGGAAAACTGCAGCAGTCTTGCTCAGTAGCTAGGTCAAACAGTCAAACATTGGCTACTATACAATACAGTTTGTCAAGCACTAAGTAACACTGAGAGGCTAGACTAGTGGCTTGTAATAGACTAGCTAAGCTGGCAGGTAAAGTAAGACCAATTGATGCATAACATACGTAGATTACATTAACAAAAATTCAGTCCAGAACAAAGCACAGAAAGAGATTTCCCTGAGACCAGGAAGCACCAGGTGTTGGAAAATCAGCCAAGGAGTACAGCTGCCAGTCAGTGCCTGGTTCCTCCACTGGGCATCCAGTCAAAACAGTGGCATTCAAAACCACGAGTTTCGGAGGTCCGGTGCGTACCTGAATCTGTCCGGGGGTCAGTCGGGTGGTCTGTTAGCTGTGGCCTGCTCGGAGAGAGCCAAGGCCACAGGAGCAGCTAGGGAAGCCCACAGATGGGTGGTCTGTTAGCTGTGGCCTGCTCGGAGAGAGCCAAGGCCACAGGAGCAGCTTGGGAAGCCCACAGATGGGCTGTCTGTGGAAGTGGAAGATACCCAGATACTGAATGTAGATTTGTATTCACCCTGCAGCCAGCCAGATAATTATACTTTTGCCTGAGATCAATGGGTAGAGGAGAGCTCAGATCTGAGTTAGTTAGCTTTAACATAAGCCATAAAATACGCCACAGACCATCTAGGACCCCTGGGCTTCTGGGTGCCTGGTGTCCCCCAGACCGCTGGCTTTTTTTAAAAAGTCACAAACAGTGAGAAAAGAACAAACTTGCAAAAATCTTGGCAACAGGCCTACTACAGCTACATAGACACACAAAATTTGACAGCAGATAAAGACCACTTGGCCCACCCAGCACCCCCATTCCTTCCCAACTAAGATTCTGTTGTACCTATCCCATGCATGCTTGAAGCCCTCTACTGTTTTTGCCTCCACCACCTCTGCTGGAAGATTGTTCCAGGCATCCACCACTTTCAGTGAATAAGTGCTTGTATCTTTCCTAAATGTTCCTCCTTCCAGCTTCATTGCATGTTCCCTTGTATTGCTTTATCTTTTCCTCTGAAAAATACTCCCCTCCTGCACATACCTCATGGGGTGAACATGGTGCAGGAGGGGAGCTTTTTAAAATAAGAAAGAGCACCAGGACCAGAGGGCATGCAATGAAGCTGAAGGGGAGGAGTTCAGGAGGCATGTGAGGAAGTATTTCTTCACTAAAAAAGTGGAAGATACCCAGAACAGACTGCCAGCAGAAGTGGTGGCGGTGACCACAGTGATGGGCTTCAAGCATGCATGGGACAGACATAGAGTAGGGTTTTAAATAGCCGGTATCGCATCGCGGTTTGCGATATGAACCTGCTGCACATGCGACCCAGTTCTACTTTCGGATTGCAAAAAAAGTGCGATCCATTCTGTGAGCCTCCTCAGACACCTTGCTATACTAACAGTCTCACCGCCACGGCCCCGAAAGCTGGCAGTCATGCCTGGTAGTGCTTTGTGAGATCACAGACCACTACTTCAGGGTATTAAATAGCTAATATAGCATAGCAAAACGCTACACAAAACAGTAGGTAATGTTAACCATTTCCAAAAATGCATAGCAGTAGACTCTAACCATTTTTTTATGTGAGTCTATGGTACAGTAGACAAAATTAATAAAATATGTATTTTTAAACTTTGCTAACCATTCTGTGTCAAGCGCTATGCATTCTTACATCTGATTAGCAGTTTTACACATGAAAGTGCTAATCAATTTTTTCGTCTTATTTAATACCCTGCCACTGAGAGTAATTGCCTGTATTTGGGGCTGCGGCGGCAAGACTGTTAGTATATTGGGTGGCACCAAAACTCCATGGCACATGAGGGGGAGTTAAACGGCCATTCCCTCTGGCTCTCGAGTGGTTCCTCTGCACTCTGACTGTGTCCCCCTCACACACTGCTGCACATCCTCTGCCCCGGCGCCTGTTGGTTTTGCATTTTGGCGCCAAGTAGCTCTTTGCAGAGGGTGGTGTGGAGCAGCTGTTTGCCGTGACATGAGGAAACCAGTGAACGCTAAAGGAAAGAAGAGGAGTGTTGCCTTCAGCGCTTCTGCTGTGAGAGGTATGGCACCCTATATTCAAGTGCCTGTTTTCAGGGGTGACCCGATAGCACCGGCGGTGGGGTGGGGTTAGGTGACTTGCTTAGAGTCGCACAGTATGCAAGTGGAGGTTGTGGGAATCAAACCCAGGTCTGCTGGAGTGGGGTCTCTATTCTTTGGGTAACCAGGTATGGCCCAATACAAGTGCCTGTTTTTCAGGGCAGGTTAAGTGACTTGCTCAGAGCCACACAATATGCAGTGTGGAGATTGTGGGTACCAAACCTGCTGGATGTACCAAACTCATTCACAGCTCATTACTCTAACCATAGGCAATACTGACAATTAGGCTTATGTTTGTACGTTGAAACAGATCACACAAAGACAGATCATTTTTTTTTTTTTTTTTTTTTGCATGTGTACATATTTTTAGTATTTTTAATTTTGCAAATGAGGCAAGTGCTATGAATCTTCACAACTGAGTAGCAGAAAGTGCTAATTAATTTTTGAAGCTTATTTAAAACCCTGTAGAGAGGGATATTTAAGCAATAAGGCACGACAGGGTGTGTGTTATCGTGTAATAATGTCACTCCTGGGGTGGGTGTTGAAGCTTGCAATGACAGTCACTTCCAGGAGTAGTAATTATACAATAACACACATCCCTGGAGTGCCTGATTGCTATTATACAATGGCTCATTTAAGTATAGAGAGAAAAAAGAAAAAAAAAAACAATTTTTTATGCATTTTTATTTAATTTTTTGTGGGTGGAGGAGCATGTTTAACAAAAAAAAAAAAAAAGTCCAGTATATGTTTCTGCCACTAGAGGGAACTGTTACCCGCATCAGTGTGCTCTGCCCAGTCTTTTGACCTCTATCCCCTCAATGTACTTGATGTTCCGGTTTCATATTGACGCTGTCGGACTGAAACTGTATTTGAGGTTTTCCCGGTACACTTTCTAGTATTTCTTGTTTGTACCAGGAGAACACTTCAGGAAAGTGCTGAAGGTGGAGCGGTGAATTGACAGAGGCGGCGAGGGTAGGACCATGAGCACGCACCCGAGAAGCCGCTCTGTGTGTCGGTCCGTTTAAATTAAAAAAAAAAAAAAAAAAAAAAATGCTTGGTGCGGTTTATTTTTGGAAGGAGGGTGAATGTATACCGATTTTAAAATGAACGAAACAATGCTTGTGGCTGGTTGCAGTTGGGGCATGGAAATCCGTATGATCGTTTCGGTTTCTGCTGTTTAGTGAAACCGCTGCCGTCGAGAGAAAAAGAAAAAAAGCGAGCTCTGTTTTTTTTTATTGTTGAAGCCAGTATTTGTTGTGACTGACTTCGTTGTGGAAAGAGTTGATGTTTCTGGGGTGTAACTTGGGGGGTTCAGCGTTCAGCGTGACGGCTCATAGTGGCAGTAAGTTGCGGCAGGAAGGTGTGATTTGTATGTTATGTGGTCAGGTGTGTGCCTGGCCTTTATACAGTGATGTTATCATGTAATAACATCACTGTCTCAGGCACACATTGACCAATCAGAGTCCAGGAAATTTTCTTGCCATTGTATAATAGCAAATAAGCAGGGAGGATCGCTGGAGAGACCAAGTAGGGTCTGTAGAGACAGACTAGGGAGGGGCCATCTGGGCAGACTGGCTGGACCAAGCAGTCCTTTTCTGTGTTTGCATTACTCAGTTCTGCACTAATTTTTGTAATCTCCCCTTCCCTTGCACCATACATTGTTTAATTGTCCCTGCACTCCACCAATCAGAGCTGTTTTAATTCTACCCTGATTTTGTAATTTCTGCCTGATATAATACATTCCTTAAAGCAGCAGTACTAGTTAATAAAAATGTACTTTTTACAATAGTTATGTCAGACAAGCCCCCACAACTGACAAAATGTGCATCCTTTGTTTTTAATTTTATTTTCTTTATATTCTTTATTTTTTCTGACAGTTTAGCACAGACCCTTGCCAGGAGTGCCTTATTGGATTCTGAGGGAGATGGTGTGCTGCCATTCTCTCATTGATTATTTAAGCAAGAAGGCACGACGAGGTGTGTGTTATCGTGTAATAACGTCACTCCTGGGGTGGGTTGAAGCACGAGGCAAAGCCGAGTGCTTCCACCACCCCAGGAGTGATGTTATTACACAATAACACACACCTTGGAGTGCCTTATTGCAATTATACAATGGCTCAATGTTATACAAAATAAAAAAAAAATATTTAAGAAAGGTTTTAGTAGATTTTTAGTGTGGCAATATGTCTTTTGTTTCTGAAAAAAAGAAATGGATGGTAACCAGCATAGCCACACAGTGATGTTATTATGTAATAACATCACTCTGTCAGACACACACCGACCAATCAGAGTCCAGGAAATTTTCTTGCCATTGTATAATTTGTCTCATGTAACTGGAATGCATCACCCGTTCTTTTACCTGCAGAGTGTTTATAGGACAAGCAGTGTAAATGAAGGGTAAACAACAGGAAATGGTATCGGGAGCTGCCATATTTCCAGTGGATCCACACGGTTATATACAGTAAATGTATTAAAAATGAAGGTAACCAATTATCAGAAAACAGTAGTAAACAGCAAAAGTCGCATCTGAAATTATAAACTATCAGGCAGTGCAAAAATCTTGGAAGTGATGAACACTTCCTGGTTAACTAGTAGTACTGCTCCTTTAATTTTCCCTGTTCTCTACCTCTTATAGCTGAGATAATTCTACACTGATTTTGTAATCTCTGTCTGGTACCATACATTCCTTAATTATCCCTGCACTCTACCTCTTACAGCTGAGACAGTTCTACCCCTATTTTGTGATCTCCCCCCTGGTACTGTAAGTTCCTTAGTTGGCACTGCATTCGACCATTAGAGTAGAGTTGATGTTACCCTGATTTTGTAAGCTACTCTTTCCCAGTACACCTTCCCTCTCCAAGTACCATTCATTCCTTATTTGGCCCTGCACTCCACCTTTTATAGCTAATATAATTCCACTCTACTTTTGTAATCTCTGACTGGTACCATCTGCTCTTTAATTGTTCCTGCACTCTAGCTCTTGGAGCTCAAATAATTCTACCTTAATTTTGTAATCCTTCCTCCCCATGTACCATACATTCCACTTTTTTCCTTGTTGTCCACCTTTTAGGGCAGAGTTAATTCTGCCCTGCTTTTGTAATATCTGCCTGGTAACATAAATTCCACTAGCTATCTCTGCACTCCGCCATTTAGAGTTGAGCTAATTCTACCCTGATTTTTATAATCTCAGCCTACCACCATAGATCCCTTAGCTGTCCCTGCACTCTGCCTTTTAGAGCTGGGTTAGTCCTGACCTGACAATCTCTCAGTTCCCCCATTTTTCTATACCTGCTTGTAACACCAATGCAGTATATTTTTGTATCTATTTTTATCTACAAAAAAAAATATTTTAGCTGATGTGGGAGATAAGAGGGGGGCTGGAAATGCATTTTCTTTTCCTTTTTGCTGTCCCAGGCTTGAGGGCATTCAGCTAGGAGGGCTTTAGTCTGACCATTCCTGTGTTATCGCAAAGGGAAGCAGGCAGGTTGTGGATAGATGAGTTCTTTTGATCTAAAAGATTCTGGGGCTGATATTCAAAGGTCAGTGCCCACACTAACATGGTTAGTGTAGCTGCTAACCTGTGTGTGTGAAATGCTCCCAGTGAGGCAATATTCAGAGACCCGGTGGGAGCACACTTCCTAACCCGGCAGTGTCAAGGTGCTAAAATACTCCTGCACCTATGCAAATGAGAGAGCCCCTCATGCATACAGTGTAGTGGGATATTCAAAGGTTTGCGGCAGTTAAACAGCCCCCAAAGCTGCGCTGTTTACTGTTGCCAAAAGCTCCTCTTAACTGGGTGTTAAGTCCACACCCCCCACACCCTCAAAGGCAGGGTGGCTGTACTGCTGTCACTTGCCCCAGTGTCAAACTATGCACCTGTCAGGCAGTGTATTCAGTATATCACTCTCTGACAGTTCAGTGCCCCCGGATTGCCCATTATCTGTACTTGAATTGTTCCTCATGGTCCAGTGGTCCAACCCCAATAGCCCATTGTTATATATCCGAATTATTCCCTGGTGTCCAGTGGTCACCCCAGCCCCTCGATCCAACAGTATTATAGTGGCATGGTAGCGCCACTATAGTTAGGGTTGAGTAGGCTGTATAATGTTAATCCCCTAACTTTGCACTTCAATAGCATCACCACCATTTCACAGATTTGCACAAAACTTTTCATGTGCATTCATGGGGGCAAGGTCTTTTGACATGCCAAGTCTTGTTCCATTCAGGTGTGTGGATTCTGAGATTCGGATAGCCAAAAAGGTGAAAATAAATGTTATGGTTTATTTGCCTTTTTTTTTGTGTGTGTGTGTGTGTTCTAGTGCCCAGATGGTTTAGAATTATGGTCTGAAAATTTGAGGGTAGAAAGGACTTGGGCCAGAGTGGTGCTATTTGTTGGTTTGGTGAAAAAATAATAATCCATTCTAGAGTTATAAGGATTTTAAATTTTGGTTCTGAGCATATCTCAGTACATTCTTTTGGATAGCTGTTTCATATGAAAAAAGAATTTGGGCTATATAAAAAAAGATTCTGTTTCCTATGGGGGTAATCTTTTTTTCGTAGCAAAAAAGTATTCTTTTGAATAGCCACCACCTTGTTTTCATTTTTTTTTTCAAAAACATTTTTTTGAAAACCTGTAAAAATCATATCCTGCACAGACACCAACACATGAATCTTGCTAATTGGGACCCCCTTAGGTGGCTTCAGCAGCTAAGTTTTTGAAAAATCACCCAGAAATGTATTTTTAACACATTTTAAAATATTTTTCCATGATACAAATTTTTTTTGTATGGTGATATATAAAAAAGAGATAGGACCATACGTAAAAAAAGATTCCTTTCACATGAAAAAAACAACTTTAACCTAGTTTTTTTTTTTCCTTTTTTTCAAACTCATTTTTCGTATGAAGGAAAAAAAATTTGTAGAAACAATGCAACCTCACGAAAAAAGATCCTTTCATACAGAAAAATAATTTAGATTTTTTTTTTCCCCCTCACTTCAACTTACAAGCCATAACTCTGTCAGTATATGCAGTTGAGGGATAATCTTTATATAGAGGATAATGGATAGGCAAATGTGTATTATGGATTTGTTTTGCACACCCAAGGTGTGTGATAACCTCTCGAGCTTTGCTCGAGGTTTATGGGTTTATGTGGTTATCACACACCGAGGGTGTGCAAAAAAAAATCCATCAATACACACTTGCCTATTCTTAATTTTTTATAATTGCTGGTGCCTGGAATTCTTTAATTTTTAGTTGCCTGCACTTTACTTGCTGACTGTAGTGTGACCGAACGGTGTTCTAAACTGAATTGTACCAATTTTCTAGAAACATCACTATTTAGTATAAGAAACATGTTAATTTTGTTCTTCTACCTTAGTTGTCATATTTTCCTGACAAAGAAGCTGCAGAGTGTAGAGCGAGGCGAGTGAGTGACTCGGCAACTTGAGAAGGCTCGACGCAAGCGTTAACGAGTGTTGCTATAGCTATGCTTGCTAACGCTTGCGTCGAGTCGTCTGAAGCTGCCGAGTCACATGCTGTCCTCACTCTACACTCGGCAGCTTCGTGTCAGGAAAATACAAAAACTAAGGTAGAAGAACAAACTTAACATGTTTCTTATACTAAATAGTGCTGTTTCTGGAAAATGTGTACAGTTTTGTTTAGAACACCGGGCATCGCTTGGTCATGCTACAGCCAGCGGGGAAAGGGAGAGTTTGGTTGGAATGCTGTAATAACCAGATTTCAGATTATTATGGCTTTTGGGAGCGTACTAACCCAAAAAACAGTTAACGGCGTTTGAAGAGACTGGTAATCCGGTTGATAATTAGGGCCACCAGTAATTATATCAAAATAAAGGTCTTAAAGAGTACTACAACACTAACACAGAACACCCCCTCCCCCAAAAATGAGGGGCCATATAAAAAAACTAAGCTACAAAGCCTCACAACTCACCCTAGTACTGGATTCCATTGAGTCCAAACCGAAGTATGATAAGACAAACAATGTATTGTATAAATACACTACACAGCTTACATATAAAAGAGCAGTCAGGACACCACCCCCACAGATAAACAGCCTGATGGCATTTTGCTCCCAAACATGGAGCATTATTTGTCTCACTACACTTAGGTTTGGACTTGGTTGAGTCCAGTATTGGGGTGAGTTGCAAGGCTTTGTAGCTTAGTACTTGATATTGTTAGCCTTATGCAACCATAACTGGTGGGCGACTTCTCTTCTAGATTTCAGTGGAACAGAAAAGATTACTGAAAGAAGGTCCCTTCTAGTCTCTAGGCTACAGTCTAAAAGAAGGTACTCTGCTGTTGGGTTCTTCCTTTCTTAGGAATTAAGTTGCTACTGAGGTGTGAGAGTCAGGAGCTACAGAGCCCCTTTGCTTGTAGTGGACATCTGATACATGCTGTTCCCCAGCTGAATCTGCTAGTGCATGGCTGTGATGCCTGTTTAACCCTCTCAGGATGCCTACTGCCATCCCATCATCTTGTCAGTCACAAGGGTCAGCCTTCCTTGTCCTTTTGATCCTAGAAGCTAACTCAAACTGGTTTGTAGTCTACATATACCCACAGATGATGATGTTAGTAGGCATTTAATCTACAACAAACCTAGCTGCTGCAAATAAAGACCTGTATGCACCAGACAGGCTACATCTAAGTAAAAAGGGCACAAGGGTTCTGAAGGGCAAGCTGGAGGAATTCAGGGGGAAAGACTTCAGTTTAAACTGACAAGGGGGGCATGCAAAATATAGTCAGTCACCTGGTGGAGGAGGCCAATTGGACTCCCCTAATCGGGACAGAATAGGGAGGAACTAGAAGGAAGGAGGGATGCGGGAGGGAATGGGATGGGGGAAAGGAGACCAAAGGAATTAGCGGGGGGGGGGAGAGAGAAGGAGGGAAGGGGGAGGAGGGTGGCAGGACAGGAGTAAAGAGGTGCCAGAGTTGAGGAGAAGGGTATTGTCTCTGAATGCTAGACATGTGGGAAATAAAATGGCTGAGATGCAGGGGCTAATGGCCGAAGGAGGGATGGACATAGTGGCCATCACAGAGAAATGGGCCACATCAAACATGACTGGGACCTCGCGAGTCCCCAAGTACAAAATAGCTAAGAAGGATAAGGAAATGGGTGGGGGAGGGTGGCTCTGTAGTTGAAGGACTATCTCTGTATCAGAGAGAGATGGATAGAAAGACGAGGCATTACGGGTGCAGATCCAAGCCAATAAGGGGAGAAAACTAATGATCAGGTAGTTTACAGATAACCTTCATAGGATTAAGACTTAGACAAGGTACTGGGGTCCCAAATCATGGAAATGGCAGGCAAGGGGGAGTTAGTAATTGTGGGGGACTTCAATCTACTCTACCCAGGGTGGATTGGAAAATCCCAGCTACCTCCAGCACCAGGAAGCAGGTACTGCTGGATGCATTCTAGAGAGGGCTTCTTGTTTTTCAACATATCATTTTTATTGATTTTATCTAGACACAAAAATACAAGCATTTCAAGGAAAAAAAACACTTGATTGACTTGGTCAAGTCAAATTAATATACTTTTACTTTTAACATTACAGGAAAAGTGAAAAATTCATAAATAATTGTTACCTTTATGAAAATAAGTTAACTTCATAATATACTCAGAATCTATCCAAGAGTACATTAAATACAGTCTTTGTCTGTTGCTAATTTTACAGGTGCCCATACTTCCCAGTACTTTTTTAATATGGTTAGCTGTTAAACAGTAGGTGTCCTTTTTTTTTTTTTTTTTTTGCCAAATACATGCATTCTAATACTTGATTCCATCATAAATCCCATATGAGGAGGTACGGGATCCTTCCAAAGCCTTGCTGCACGTCTTGCAGATTTCATAGTTTCTGGTGTGGCCCCTCTGGAAGGCTTTGATAAGAAGTTGTACCTAATAAACATAATTCTATTTCTTTTTGAAGATTCATGTATATTATAGTATTTACAGTCTCAAAAATGGTTTTCCTAAGTAATTCCAATTTAGGACATGATACAAAAGTATGCAATAAAGTTGCCACTTCTTTCTTACATTGATAACAAAAAGGTGAGATAGAAATATTACATTTATTTAATAAATTTGGGGCCCCATATTCAGAACCAGCTGGCTGCATGTGCACACAAGGTTGCTGCACGAAAAAATAGGGCCTGCTGACTCTGGTGCCATATTCAGACAGATAGACCACGCTATCTGTCTGAATATGGGGCTGTGGTAGTGTGGCGCACAGCCAGCAGGTGCTATGCTGTTTGCCGAGCTACCAGAGCACTGGGCCAAAGACCGCCTATAGGAGTAAAGCGTGGCTCACACTGGTCAGCACTGCTGCTGCTATGGGCGATAGTCAGACAAACATGTAGATGAGCCCATTGGCCATGCACAGTGCTAACAAGCCATTTGCATGCCCATTATGGGCTCATCTGCATGCCACACATTGGCCGAGTGTGCCGTGCCAGTGCCCCCCCCCACCAAAGCCCCAATCCCCACAGAGATTACAATAAAGTATGCTCTGGTGGTCTAACAATCCCTCCCTAGTCCTGATCCCATCTCCAGATAAATGCATGTGATTCCTGGTGGTTTAGTGGTCCCTCCCTAGCCCCGATCCCCTCTTAGTATAGCCAGAAGTAATTCCTGGTGATCTAGTGGTCTCTCCCTGGCTCTAATCCCAAATACATATGAATCCTGGTGGTCTAGTGGTCCCGCCCTAGCCCTGATCCCGTCTCTGTATAAATACATGTGATTTCTGATGGTCTAGCAGCCCCAATCCCCTCTCCATCTAAATAAATGTAATCCCTGGTGGTATAGTGACCCCCCACCCCCTTACCTTGGCAGATACCTCCCACCACGGCATCCCCGTCCCAACCCGAGGCGGCGACTGACACAGCCCATCTTCACCACCATGGCTGGCTGTAGACTGATCTCTCATGATGCGCATATATGACATGTGTACTGTAGAATCAGCTAATTGTACAGTATGTGTATCATGAGAGCTCAGTCTGCAGCTGGCAATAGCGATGAGCAGTGGGTCATGCCGGTCTCCGGCTCTCAGGGTTGGGACCAGGGGTGCGGAGTGGTGGGACAGTACCAGTCAGGTGGGGGCATCACTAGAAAACCAGGGATTAAATTCATTTATACGAAGAGGGGATTAGGGCAAGGGAGGGACTGCTAGACCAAATGGGCACCCAGCCTTTGACAGTGTATGGACGGGTCTATGGGGCACCCATTCCCTCTGCACACCATTAAGGGCTGGGTTTCGGAAACATTAAAAGGACACATTCATGTACAGTGGCATACATAGTTTTGAAAGCCATGAAAAGTTCTTTTCATTGAGGTATTGGCCATAACTGTAGTTGGAAGCAGTCCAAAGATATAGATGACTGAGTCTGAGCAAAATAAATACTACATTAGAGCCATTTTTTAGAACCTTGTGATGTCGGTGACAATCAAACAGTGCTTAATTGCATTGACTTAAGCACTGCTTGATCATCGCTGACATTACAAGGTTCTAAGAATGGCTCTAATATAGTATTTATTTTGCATAGACTGTCATCTATGTCTCTGGACTGCTTCCAGTTACAGGTATGCCCAATACCTCAATTAAAAGAACTTTTCCTAGGCTTTCAAACTATGTATGCCACTGTACATGAATGTGTCCCTTTAAACTACACCATACTTGCAGCCGTTCAGCGCTTCTGAAAACTTTCAGTATCTTGCTGAGCTGTGCATGCATGGTGATCCCTCATTTGCATATGCGCAGCACGATATTGTGCACCGCACTTAGGTAGCCTTTGAATATGGCCTCAACCCCGACAGCCAGCACTATTTCTGGTTATTGTGGCACACACCCAGTTTGTGCCACACTAACCTTTTAAAAATGGGGCCCATGGAGTATAGTACATTTTGTAAAAAATATAAAACTGAATTTGATTGAATCTATTGTTCATTGAAACCTTCCAGGAGGAGGAAACCATTTCTAATTTTTGGAGATGAAGGTTACATTAAGTTCAGTTTCCCATTTTTGTTTTAATGTGTCTAAGCTCATCACTACAGGATCAATAATGTAGGCATACATTTTAGAGATCAGTTTAGTTCTGGTGGGAGTATTATTTATAATGATCAAATATTTCATTTACATTGGGAATTAACTTATGTTAAACAGTAAAACAATATTACAGGGAAGGTGATACATAGACTGTGAGCAGTGAGAACAAATAAACATATGCATATTGAGCAGGTAAGCATATGTATAGAGGCAAGGAAAACCAGCACAGTAAAGGGTAATATACAATTGGTGGAAGAATACATCAGCATTGAGGTGGGGCTTGGTATTGTTACCCCAGTTTGAGGATAAGGATGGTAAATGCTTAGTTGCATGGGCAAGTTAGGGCTAAAGGTCGCCTTTTATGGACCTGAGGGGTAGGGGCTTTGGGACCGGGTGGAGCACACCATGTTGGGCAGGGAGATACTTGATGGTCTAGGGACAGTGACAGGCCGAGGCTGACTTCAAATGAGACCAAAGGGTGCTCTTAAACAATGAGTGGGTGGGAGCACTTCTGGTGAGTTCAGATAGGGTATTCCAGAACCTGGGTGCACAGACTGCAGAGGCACGGTTGCCAACAAGTGTATGAGTTTTAGCAACAGGGAGCGGATGGTTGTCAGCAGATCAGAGCTGATAGGATGGTGGTGCCAGTTGAAGGAGTTTTGACAGGGCAGGTGGGGTGACGTTGAGGATAATTTTGTCTAGGAAGCAGACCAAGACAAACGAGCGGTAGTTACTCGGGGACAACCAGTGTAGCTGGTCATGTAGCTCACAGCGGTGAGTAAGCCAAAGAACGGCAAGGGTGAAGTGGCAGATATTATTGTAGGCCACATCCCATTTTGCAAGGCTAGTTTTAGTGCGATGGACTTTGATGAAACCCGTCTGGTCCGGATGTCTTGTTCCAATCCTGAAGCCAATATTTTAGTAAAGAATTTATAATCTAAATTTAACAGACAAATTGGTCTATCTGATGAACATTTGCATTTATCTTTATTTTATTGGTATCACCAGAATCAGGGTTTCATCAAAGGAAGGCAGAAGTTCTTTTTCAAAGGAGATAAATAGTTGCTGCAGATGGAGATAAGGTTTTATAGAAATCAGTTGTATAGCCATCTAAGTCTGATACTTTTCCACACTTTACTTCTCGTACTGCTTTATCTATTTCCTGTAGTGATATAGGAATGTCTAAAATTTTATGAAATTCCTGTATTTTTGAAAATTCTTTGAATTTATTTTGTTCTTACGGCGTTTCTTGAACTATGCAAATTCTTATAGAACTTCATAAATTGTTTAGTAATTTTTACAGGATCTGATATACAGTATTTTTATTTGGACATTCATCTACATTAATTTTCTCAATTAAGCATGCTGACTTTTCTTTTTGGATTAAATATAACAATAGTCTCCCACTTTTATCAGCTTGTGAATAATATTTTGCCTGTGTGAAAAGCATAAGTCTTTCAACTTTTTCATTTAATATAATGTTGTACTTGCATGTCAGTTTTTGTAGGTCTGACATTTTTTGTTCCAGTTCCTTTAAAGTTGCTTTTTCTGTTTTTATTGGCAGCAAATAAAATAATAATAAGACCTCTTATATAGACTTTACATGTGTCTCATATGGTGTTATAAGTTATCTCTCCCAGAGTGTTATTCTTAAAGAAAATTTCAGTTTATTTTATAATGGTTTCTTTAAAATTTTGATCTTCAAGAAGTAAAGGAAAATTCTTTCCCTCTAGGATTATAAACTTGCCATATGTCTTGTAAAGACAAATCCAGCTTTCAATTCTTAACACATTCTGATGATTTCCCCTTGCCCTCATCTCAAAACGGGACTGCCATCTCCTGTTCCACTTCATATCCTCTGAAACAATCTTCTGGCCTCCCCCTCCCTTCCCCACCACTCACTACCTTTTCCTGCTCTCTTCCTGCTCACTGGTGATGTTGAATGCAACCCAGGCCCTTGCAACCCCCCATCTCACATGTCAACCCAATTTGGGGACATAAACACAGTCTTAGGATTGCCCATTTAAATGTATGGAGCTGTAGGCATGGATCTCCCTTTACAAGCCTGACATACTCTGCATATCCGAGACCTGGCTGAAACCTTCCACCCCTGACTCTGTTATCTGACTGGGTACTTCCTAATTAGAGTTCACCATCCTGAAGTTCGCAAGGGTGGAGGGGTTCTCCTTCACTGCAGTGACTCCTTTACTGGCACCCTAACCAGTCGTTCTGCCACGGACTCCCCCTCTGAGTGGTTATTTGTTGAACTGACCATCAAGGCCACTAGAAAAATGCACATTTGTTGCCACTACATTCCACCCAAATGTGGGACAACCAGCCTCTATCTCCTACTGACCAGCTTTGGGTCCCTCTCCCCCACCAGGGATACCATAATACTAGGGGACTTTAACATTAACTGGTGAGCTATCTCTCACTCTGACTCCTACAACCTCCTCAAGGGTTTTCATCTCACCCAACTCATTACCTCTCCCACCCGGCTCAATTGTCAAACGCTTAGTCACTTCACTCTTGACTGGATTGTAACAAACCGTGAAGACAGGATTGCCCATGCTGGGATCTTATCTGATTCCATTAGTGACCATTCACCTACCTACTGCATCAGGTCCACTAAAACTCCCGGCCCCTCCCAAGTATCTGACTTTCCGGAACTATTCCAATTTAACCCTTCTCAGCTTCACTCCGACACCTTGGCTATTAACTGGTCTCCCCTATATGGAATGAAGGATTTCTCCCCTCACTTAGCTTCTTCCTCACTGCCCTTTCTAGTATCCAGGATGAGTATTTCCCTTTAACCACCAGGAGAGTACGTGGGGGTGATATCTGGTGGCTCACCAAGGACCTCATAAAACTAATGAAGGAGCAGGATGCCATATGGGATTCCTTTAAGGCCTCCCCCTCCCCCCAGTTCCCAGTTATGGAATGCATACAGAAACCTGTATAACAGCTGTAAATGGCTTATCAAATCCAGTAAGGCTGCCTACATCTGAAACCTACAATCTCACAGCCTTGGTAACCCTAGATATTTCTGGGAAGTTATCCACTCCCTACAGGCCCCCGGGTTCAGACTGCCCTCTCCCCAACCCAACCCCAAATGGCCCACTGACCAACCCAGCTGAAGTTGATGATGCTCTCAATGACAAGTTTACCAACCTTGCTGAATATCTCCACAAACTACCCTTCCTAATCTCAGCTGCCCCCCAGCCCAGCCAATCCTACACCCTCACATACTCCATTCTACTTCAGGACCATCTCCCTCAGTGAAACACTTAAGCTCCTCCTGAGCCTTCCCAACAAGGGTAGTGATGGTAGCAATGGCCTGTTCCCCCCACCTTTCTCAAAATTGTGGCCCATGCAATTGCTAAACCCTTCTTCAGGATTTTCAATCTCTCCCTCACCACTGCCACAGTTCCTTTGGTATGGAAACAGGTTAGGGTTGTCCCTGTCTTTAAATCTAGTGATCCAAGCAACGTGGACAATTACCACCCTATATCCATTCTCTTCCCCCTTAAGCAAGTTATTGGAAAAGACTGTTCACCACCAGGTTACTGAATATGTGACCAAATATCTTCTCTGTCCCAAGCAACACAACTTCTGAAAAGGTGACAGCACCACCACAGCTTTGGCATCTTTCTCTGACCATGTCCTCCACAAAATGGATGATGGGATGCTTACTGGAGCAGTCTTTGTAGACCTCTCCAAAGCATTTGACATGGTAAACCACAATATCCTCCTGAACGAACTTGGTTGCCTTGGATTGTCCCCTGCTATTACGGACTGGTTCTGCAATTACTTTTCTGGTGCACCCAGATGGTCTGCCTGGGCGGTATCATCTCCTCTGTTCTGCCAGTCACCACCAGGAGCCCCCAAGGATCTATTCTGGAGCCTGTTCTTTTCTCCATCTTTATTAACTCCCTTCCCCATGATGGTCTCTCCTGTCACTCCTTGCAGATGATCTTGTCCTCTACCAGATGATAAATCCCTCACCAACCTTTCCACCTCACTTACTTCTAACTACTGCCAAGCCAACAACTGGTTCATTAAGAATCGACTGCTGGTTAATGCCAAAAAGACTAAGTTGATACTCTTTGACTCCAAACCCAGGCTAGCCAAATTAGCACTAGCCTAAAACACACTCTGCATTTTATCCCCTGATGGCTCACACCTAGAGACTGTTTATTCCTTTAAATAACTTGGCATCACCCTCAATCTTGCCCTTACCTTCTCTGACCATATTGCAATCTTTAATCTGCTGCATTACCAAGAAACTGGGGGTCAGCTACTGCCTAATTAATTACCTCTCCCCTGAAACCTGGCTTGCCATTGCTCAGTGTAACCTCCTCCCGCTACTGGATTTCTGCTCCCCTATCTACTCCCTTACCTCTGCTACTAACCTGCTAAGATTAAACACTGTCTGTAATAATATCTGCTGATTTGCCCTCATGGCTCCATATGCCACACGCCACTGTTCCTCTGTCATGCTGTTGGCTGGCTCTCCCCTCAAGCCAGACATAATTATCTCTTAGCCTGTACTGTTGACAAGTTCATCCAAAATCTAATAACACCCCCCCCCGCCTAAGGTGTCACACCGTGACCTCCGACACACTGTTGGCCCATTGCTAGCATGTCCACAAGTCTCCATCGGCATGGGCCAGTGGGCCTTCTCATCCACTTCCCAAACTCTTTGGAATAGCCTGCCGCCTTCCATTAGAACCCCTGACTCCACCAGGCAGTTCCACTCTCTCCTCAGATCCCACCTACTGTCCTCTGCTTTTTGCACCTGCTCTCCTGGATTTACCCCTCTGGTACCAGTTAATACTCCCCGGTCCCTCCCCCGGCCTCCACTTCAACCTTGTGGTACCATTTGTTAACCTCCCTGCCTCACCTCAATGTTGCATTTGATTAGATATTGCCTGCTATTGCTGTGTTATTAGTACAATGCTGTGATTTCTATCTGCAAATTTTTATTGTAATAGTATCATAGACTGTATAACCTACCCCCCCATATCTCTCCACCTATATATTTAATTTGTTTAATTCAGTTATTTTCTGTACATTACCTCCCTGTGGTTATTTGATGTATTTCCTGATGACTGTACCTGCTGTATGTCTGTGTCATCTTTATGGCCACGTCATGCCTGAAAACTGTCCTCGGACCAGTGCACCTACCTGGTCAACAAATAAATAAATTTTGTTAACTATCCATTTACAGGTGTGTAACAGGGGATCCAATATTAAAATGTAGCCTTCTCCAATAATGTAAGGTTGTTGGAAGTCTGTGAGTTTGAGATATAACTCACTATAATAAGATATGGAGGGCTTTTATGGGGCATATAGTGATATTAATGTAATATTGAATTAATATTCATTGGTTATAATTACAAATCTATCATGGGAATCATTACAAGTTGTTAACTTCTTTGTCTGTAAACATTTTCTGAAAAGTATTGACGTGCCACATGATTTTTTTTCTATTTAAAATTGAGTGTTAGGCCTCTCCCCCATTTGTAGCCTCTAGTTGAGACAGGTGTGTTTCTTGTAACATTAAAATATCTATAAAGTTATTTTTCGAGTATTTAATTTTTTTTTATGGCATTGGATTATTGAAACCATTAGTATTCCACATCATCATTTATGCTCCCTAGTATTGCTTTATCCATTTTGTATGTTCCCTTTGATAGTAAATACACATATATATATATTTTTATATATATATATATATATTTATATTTTTAGGGAGGCAGTATAGTGCAGTGGTTTAAGGCTCTGAGCTGCAAATCTGGTGACATCCAGCAGACCAGACCTGGGTTTGAATCCCACAGTTTCCACTTGCATACTGTGTGAACCTGAGCAAGTCACTTAACTTCCTGTGCTCCCAGGTCACTCCTGTAAAAAAGCTTTCAGCTTAGTGTGCTACTCCTGGTTAAACAACTAAATAAATATAAAAAAAATATATATATATATATATATGTGTGTGTGTGTGTGTGTGTGTGTGTGTGTGTGTATATATATATATATATATATATATATATATATATATGAGATGCATGATGGGCTGGAGTGGAATATGGAAAATATTCTCACTCCTGCAGAGTGAAAGCTGAATATTTCATGAGTGCCGAAGGGACGAGTGAAATATACAGTGCTCATGATGCAGGAGTGAGAATATTTTCCATACTCCATGATCTGCCCATCATGTGTGCTATTTATACCATGGAGGTGAGACCAATTTCAATGAGACAGGTATGTTTGTTGTTATGAGGATCATGTCACTTTAAATGATGCTGGTGCTGTGTGTGTGTGTGTGTGTGTGTGTGTGTGTGTGTGTCTTAATTAGGTGTGCTGTGTTTTGGTAATTGGTTGCCTGAGGGAGGTTCTGTTCTGTTCTGTGACAATGAGGAAGATGGTAATGATTTCTTTTGGCAGGTTTGTGTCTTCGGGTTTGGCAGTTTGATTTATTTAAACATTTCAGGCATCATCTGTTTGATTCAGTAATGTACTAAACTTGGGTTTTGAAATACAGCACAATAGATTTGGAGATTGTTACATTTAGAAGGAGTGCTGCAGCTGACTGTCATTATCTATCTTAATTGTGTTAATTTCAGTGTAGGGCCTGTTTTAGAACTCAGCAAATTACAGGGGTGTTTCTTAGTGTTTTCAGATGCAGGTGAGTGATGTTAGCAGAGTAGGTATAAATGGTATTTATGCAATAGGTGTGAGACCAAAAGCCATTGAATAAATCCATTTATTTCCACATATGTGGAATAAATCTAACCACCCTAGATTTATCCCACATATGTGGGATAAATGCAAACTGTCAATCAAAGCTTTTTTGTTCACTTTTTTGACAAACAAATGTGAATAACTTTAAAACGAAAAATGATAGCATAGTACTGTGAGCACGAAAATGTTCTGGACAAAAATATCTACAAAATGAATGGTGTTTCATTTATAGATACCTTTAGTTTTTTATAATTAGCAAAAAACAGCAAAAATCCTATTTTCTTTTCACTTTTCAGACAAACAAATATAAATAACTTTAAAATGAAAATGATAACATGGTACTGTGAGCACGAAAAATGTTCAGCATAAAAATATCTACAAAATGAGTGGTGTTTCATTCAGAGATACCTTTAGTTTTTCAAAATTAGCAAAAACAGCATAAAATTCAGTTTTCTTTTCACTTTTTCGACAAACAAATGTGAATCACTTTAAAAACTAAAAATGATAGCATGGTACTATGAGCACAAAAATGTTCAGCATGAAAATATCTACAAATGAGTGGCATTTCATTAATAAACACCTTTTAGTTTTTTTTATAATTAGCAAAAACAGCATAAAATTAAATTTTTGTTTCACTTTTCATCAAACAAATGTGAATAACTTTAAAACTAAAAGGTAGCATGATACTGTCACCATGACATTTGTTCAAGCAAGAAGTTCTCTACAAAATGAGTGGTGTTTCATTTAATAGCAACCACCCCGCTAGGAGGACATACACCAGGAAAGTTAACCAAAAGTCCCAGAAAGTCCCAGAAATTACCATTTAAAAAAGAACATAAACAGTCAAAACCAAATGTTCCCACACTGATAAGAAGCATCCCTATTGCATAAATGAAATATACAATGGTGAGCTGTCAGATAAATGATTTATCTACACTTGTACTGTTTGACCTCGGACACCTGCCTGTGTTTACGCCACTCGTGAAGTTCCCCGGGTCAAACAGCACCCTGTGTGTAGATAAATCATTTATCTGACAGCTCACCATTGTATATCCCATATTTATGCAATAGTGTGAGACCAAAGCCATTGAATAAATCCATTTATTTCCACATATGTGGAATAAATCTAACCACTTCTATATTTATCCCACATATGTGGAATAAATGCAAACTGTCAATCAAAGCTTTTTGTTCACTTTTTTGACAAACAAATGTGAATAACTTTAAAACGAAAAATGATAGCATAGTACTGTGAGCACGAAAAATGTTCTGGACAAAAAATATCTACAAAATGAGTGGTGTTTCATTTATAGATACCTTTTAGTTTTTTTTTTATAATTAGCAAAAAACAGCAAAAAATCCTATTTTCTTTTCACTTTTCAGACAAACAAATATAAATAACTTTAAAATGAAAAATGATAACATGGTACTGTGAGCACGAAAAATGTTCAGCATAAAAATATCTACAAAATGAGTGGTGTTTCATTCAGAGATACCTTTTAGTTTTTTCAAAATTAGCAAAAAACAGCATAAAATTCAGTTTTCTTTTCACTTTTTCGACAAACAAATGTGAATCACTTTAAAACTAAAAATGATAGCATGGTACTATGAGCACAAAAAATGTTCAGCATGAAAATATCTACAAAATGAGTGGCATTTCATTAATAAACACCTTTTAGTTTTTTTTTTATAATTAGTAAAAACAGCATAAAATTAAATTTTTGTTTCACTTTTTCATCAAACAAATGTGAATAACTTTAAAACAAAAAGGTAGCATGATACTGTCACCATGACATTTGTTCAGCAAGAAGTTCTCTACAAATGAGTGGTGTTTCATTTAATAGCAACCACCACAGGCGGACATACACCAGGAAAGTTAACCAAAAGTCCGGAAAGTCCCAGAAATTACCATTTAAAAAAGAACATAAACAGTCAAAACCAAATGTTCTACACTGATAAAAGCATCCCTATTGCAAATGAAATATACAATGGTGTAGATAAATGATTTATCTACACTTGTAGTATTTATGGACTCGAACTCACTGGTGGCTTACGCCACTCGTGAAGTTCCCCAGGTCAAACAGCACTTGTGTAGATAAATCATTATCTGACAGCTCACCATTGTATATCCCATATTTATTTTAACTCTGCTTATGTCATCAGGATTTATTTCACTCCCATGAAAATAACATGGTTTATTTCACTGGAATTGGTCTCACCCCCATGGTATGTGTGTGTGTGTGTGTGTGTGTGTGTGTGTGTGTGTGTGTGTGTGTGTGTGTATGTATGTATGTATGTATGTATGTATGTATATGTATATATACAGTATATATACATTCCTGACTTTTATTAAATGACCGAGTAATTTCAATACTAAAATATTTCTAAAGCCGCAAGTTCCATCCCCAAAGTCCTTGTTCCCTCATTCAAGCCTATTGGCTAAAATAGGCTTACTATAGGATATTTGCACCTTCAAGACAGTTACATTGATTTGCAGATGTAGGAGTTCTGAACTCCCCCAGCCCTGCACTTCATACACCTTTACCCATTTGATCTATATTTTCAACATTTCAGATGTTGCCTATTTAAAAATTCGGTCCATAGTTCTCATATTACATGCTGTTAATATACTACTGGTCAGAAGGAAAAAAAAAACAGAACAGCATTAGAGTTCTTGAATAATTACTCTCACTCTGTAGTCATATCTGGGCCTTTTTTCTGGGCTGATGTGGTTTCCATATGCTGTTGTTCAGAATTAGTGTTTTCTTGAGATTCTTTTCATGCAAGGAAAGTTGTTCAAAATTATTTATGTATGTCTATAATATTATTGCTTTGAAGTCCCTCAACTTAAAGGTCCTATATTAGAAGTTCTTTTTGATCAGTATTGTTGCATTTTGGTTTGAGGTCATTCCCAGCTGATGTTCGGCAACTTGTGTGACATTCAGTTTAAAAAAAAAAATCTAGATCAAAATGAGTGCAGTGATGTATATGTCATTTGTAGTGACTATAGGTGATGATCAGATGTCAGTCTGAGGATATTATTTTTTCCTTTTTCGGATACATAACGCTTTAGTTAATTTTGTGTTACATGTGTGATGTGTCCTTTTTCATTGTGTTTATCTCCTTGTGAATTATATTTTCTTTATTTTTTTTCCCGCTGCAAACCGAAACCTAGCACATCGTGCATCTCTGTGTTAGTTTACAGAACAACTTTCAGTTGTTATTTGTACAGTACAACTGTCCAATGCAGGAACTTCAATTCTGCATGTTATTATTATCTTAGCTAAAAAATTAAAGAAATGAAGTGTCATGAAACTTCTTATAATGTTTTTATGTATTAAAATGCTATATAATTAAATAGTCATAGTAAAATCCATTAAAAGTTATTAAAAAAGATGAATGTGTGTGATAGTTCATGAATACATGTTACTTTGAAATGTTGAAGAAATTGTTTACAGATGGATTAATTTTGCAGTATAAAAAGTACTTTTTATTTTGTAATAACTCTCAACACAATGCAAACTAGGAATTTATGATTTTTTTTATTTAGGAAAATTCCATCTGTTTTAATTAATTGAAATACGGCATATTACATCTTGAAAACTTAAGTGATAACTTCTGTCACATCTGAGACAGTATTCTTTCATACGTTAAGCAAAACCAATATAATATACAAACTATTTTTTAGAGTGAAATGTATGCTAATTTAATCTAAATGATCTGCATGCAAGTTTCAGTACATCAGTTAAGTAAAAAAAATTGAACAAAATCCTTAATTATGAAATCAGTCTAAAAATAGATTTTCATTTTGCCCTGTGATGCGAGTTGCCCACATTGCCTGTCCCAAGGGAGTTTGAATTCCCTTACTGTTTTGATGCCACCAGTTCTGGTAGCAGGCTGTACCATGGGTCTATCACTCTCTCGGTGAAAAAATACTTTCTAGAGTTGCTTTTAAAATTGCCTCCCACCAGATGCAAGAGATCGGTTTACTTAAATGAATGAACAAGGTAAACTGTGAGGAACCCATTCAGCAAGAGGGTTGAATCAATGATTTGGGGGCATGAGTTGATGCTAATGGGAGGTTCCATGTGATAACGGAGGTAAACTAACAGTGACCGGCAAAATGGCGAACTTAGAATGGCAACCCGCAAAACAGCAACTATAAGAAATGGCGACTGACCTGTATGGCCATTTTGCACCCTACAGATAGTGCACACCAGGGACCTTTTCTGTATGTGGGGGGCTCTACCCCAGACCCCCGCTACCTCTATTATTCCTACTCTGAGATGCTCCTTGACACTGGGGTAGGTTAACGCCTCGGATTCGCCGTTCACATCCAGTCGCCATTAATTATAGGTCACCGTTATTGTTTTTGTTCTTATAACATCTCTGTTCTTGAGCCACCATTTTGCCATCACCATTATTACATGCTAGCCTAATGGGAGGGGGAGAGACGGATGGGATCTGAGAATGTTTTCTTTACAGAGAGGGTGGTTGAGCCATGGAACACTATCTGCTGAGGTGGTAGGCGCAAACACCATAAATGGTTTTAAGCATGGATAGAACAGTGTAAAGGACTTAGTAGAAACATAGAAACAGAAAAAAAGACGGCAGAAGGAGGCCAAGGGTCCATCTTGTCTGTCCATGTTTTCCTTGGACCTTCTCTGGTCCCAGGACCTAACCTCCTTCTGCCTAATGCATCCTCCTGCTCCTGTTGCTTTTGATCAAGCTTTGGGCTTGTCCCACCCCAGCTTGAATGATGTCACGAACTTTGCTTCTACTACCTCAGTTGGCAGTTAGTTACAAAGCGGAGCAGTAAGACAGGAGATGGGGACAAGGGTAAAAACCCAGTCAATATAATAGGTCCTGGGATGCAGTAGGGTATAACAGGGCAGACTGGATGGACCGGTGGTCTTTCTGCTATCATTGTCTATGCTTCTAACTGGGTTCTATATTCATGTTAAAAATCTGTGTCTCTGTTACAGTTCCAAATCTAGATCTGTGTTGTGCAGGGTAACATAGAATGTTGTGAACAGAAAAAGATCCATGGTACACTGGTCCTACCTGATCCACTCTACTCCTTTGATGGTGTTTCAGAGGCCAAGTGCCCTAGTGGCAGTTCACCTATTCACCCCCCAGATGTACCCTCTCTAGCCCTTACATCTGCCCGACACTATCTTGAGACCTGACACTGTCTCTGCATTTACTACCTCCCTGGATAAACTGCACCATCAATCTGCCACCCTGTCTGTGAAGAAGTACCTCCTTGGTCAGGCTGCTGGCACAAGCAGTTGCACTACCTCTTGTGGGGCCGATAACCCATATTTGGGAATGAGCCCAGAGTACCTGGGGCTTGGCTGGGGGGAGTAGGATTGAACATCCTGAGGACTGCTGCCCTCCTCGGTGGGTGGTCTGTGGCACTCGACGATAGTCTGACCCCTAGCAATGGCTGGGGTTGGTGAGCATGAGACTGCAAGATGAAAGGGGATTGGTGGAGAGGTAGATGTTGGTATGTCGGACATAGGAGCATGTCTGACATCATCAGGGCATCATTGCATGACCTCTTCTCCAGAGAACTAGAAAAGCAGGAAATATACTCAGGTTGGGCAGATGACACTGCTCCTTGCAACCATGCCAACAACTGTATCCTGCCCTCCTGGATAGCATTAACCCTCCAGTCTTCACTTCCACCTGCTGGGCATTAGATACTGGTACAGGAGTGACCTGGAACTGAAAGCAGCCTTGCCTCAGGGGACTCAAGCTGAGGGGTATCCAAGCAGGTGAGCCAAGGGTGGGCTGGGTAGTCTAGGGTCACACACTAGGGAGGATCTCAGTGGGTGAGAGAAGGAACTGTTGTCAGCTGAAGGAGGTCCTTGCCAGTGATGTTGGGGGTTAAAAAGAATTAAAAAAAAAAAAAAAAATACTTCCTCGCATTCTTCTTGCATCCCCCCTCAACCAAAGTTTATAATCATGCCCCTTGGTAGTTGACCCTGGCCTTTGTGTCACTTGAACAAATCCTGACAATCTACCCTATTTATTCCCTTCAGGAGTTTGAATGTTTCTGTGATGTAATTCGCTCACTTCTGGCCTCCAAAGAGTACATGTTTTAAACTGGCCAGACTCTCCTCAACTGGTTGGAGTTGCCAGCATGGTTTGTATGCTGTTACTGCTTCCTGCGTGCAAAATAAATATCACTGTTTCCAGAATTTCTGACTGAGAGTTATAACTGGCCAAGGAGTGCTGTCCGCATTGACAATGAGGTTGTCTCCTTATATTTTCTCCCCCCCCCCAGTCATTTTGTAGCATGCCTATGGACTGAGTCTATATGTTCCCTAGAAGTTTTCAGGTGTGAACTCCAGAATTGGACACAATACTCAAGGTGTGGCCTTGCCGGGATCTGTAGATGGACAACAGTGCCTCTTTTCTCTTTTCTAATGGGGTCTGGTAAACGGCAGTCAAGAGCTGAAGTCCTTGATTTTATAATGACAGACTTAAAAAAAGCTGAAGGACCTGTTCAGGGATAAGTTACTAGGGGTGGATAACATAGATGGGATGGAAGAGAGATGAGGGTAATTACGGTGGCCATTCTCGGGATATCCAAGATATGCATGAGAACGGTTTAAAAGAACAGCTTCAAGAGACCACAATGGTTCTCAGCAAGGGTCAGAGAAATAATGAGGGCCAAGAAAAAGACCTTCTACAAAAGAGGGACAGGAAGAATGGGAAGAATGTTTGCTGAAAAAATAGGGCAACAGAGAGA
Source organism: Neoceratodus forsteri (assembly GCA_016271365.2). Classification (NCBI taxonomy): domain Eukaryota; kingdom Metazoa; phylum Chordata; order Ceratodontiformes; family Ceratodontidae; genus Neoceratodus; species Neoceratodus forsteri. The sequence continues at coordinate 213,894,926 of JADMNL010000024.1, forward strand.
TGCTTAGGGAAGCAAAAGCAGACACAGAGCTGGGTGTCATGGAGGGGGTCAAGAGTGGAGAAAAACAGTTCTTTAGGCATATTAGTGAAAAAAAGAAGAAAGGAGAAATTGTAGGGCTAACAGAGGGGGATAGGGTGATTGAGGCAGACAGACAAAAGGCCACCATCCTTAACAATTAATTTTGCTTACCTTTCATTAGTGGGGATGGTGGACACTTGCCAGAGTGTGGCATCAAAGTGGCCATTAAGGGGGGTACCAGAGATGAGGTAGCCAACATTTACTAGTGAAAGGATCCTGAAAGAACTGGCAGCACTAAAGGATTGTAAGGCCCCAGGACCAGAAGGGTTTCATTTGAGGTTACACAGGGAATTGGCAGCAGAACTGGCTGCTCCCCTGGTAGGTCTGTTCAACAGCTGTTTAAGGACAGGGGTGGTTCTAAAGGATTGGAGCATAACAGACATGGTTCCAGTCCATGGGGGTTGGGGGACAAGGAACAAGTAGAGAACTACAGAGCTGTCAGTCTTACCCCTATTGTAGGGACACTGATGGAGTCACCTGACAGAGAGGATCTTGTGGACTACTTGGAAAGCTGTAGTCTCCAGGATAGTAAGCGGCATTGACTCGTGGCAGGGAGATCTTGTTACATTAACCCAATAGTTTTCTTTGACTGGATGATGAGGGACTTCAATAAGGGCCATGATGAGGATTTGTGCTACGTCGTCTTCAGCAAAGCTTTCAACTCTGTACCTCACAGATGCTTGCTGAAGAAGATGGAGGATCTGAGTGCAGCTAATAGTAAATTGGTAGGAAACCGTCTAAAGGGGAGGCAACAGAGGGTAGTGGTCAGCAGGGCAAAATCAGAAGAGAGGGTGGTCACGAGTGGGGTTCCACAGGGATCTGTTCTGAGTCTGGTCCTCTACAACATGTTCGTCAGTTACATTGGTGAGGGGATCCAGGATGGGCTGTGTCTCTTCGCAAATGATACCAAGTTCTCAGGGATGGTGGACAGTGATGAGGGAATAATGGAAATGCAGAGAGACCTACAAAAGCTGGAGGGGTGGTTAAGGGTTTGGCAGTTGAAATTCCACCTCAAAACGTAGTAGTAAAAAAGTTTTAAGTTTTGTAAACCTAATTTAAAGTTCTCAGCTCCAGGGGGTCATAGCTTCTCACACACACTGTGGAAGCTACCTACTGATTAGGCACTTGAACTGTGTCTGTGAGGCCCATGTTTTTGCAGTTGAAATTCAGTGCCAAAAAGTGCAAGGTGATGCACCTAGGGAACAAGAACCCCAGGATGGAGTACTGGATGGGAGGGTGAGACTCAGTACCATGGCTGAGGAATAAGACCTTGGAGTTATCATCAGCAACTCTCTAATGCAATCAAGTCAGTACAACAAGGCTTACAGCGAGGCAAATAAGATGCTTGGATGTATCAGAAGGGGTATTGTTAGCAGAAAAAAGGGAGGTAATACTTCCCGTATATAGATCCTTGGTAATGCCACCCCTGGAGTACTGCACCCATTTCTGAGGCCCTTGCCTCAGGAAGGATCAGGATAGGCTTGAGATGGTACAGTGCAGGATAACAGAAATGATTCAGGGCTAGCAGGGCATGTCATATGAAGAGTGCCTCAAGACGCGACATGTACTCATTGGAGACCAGTAGAGAGAGGGGAAATATGACAGAAACCTTCAAATTCCTAAAAGAAATTAACAGGGTGAACTTTGTGGAACTATATAACTTGAATACCAGCTCGTGGTTATGTGGTCATGAGTGGAAGCTAATAGGAGGGAGGTTCAGGAGGGATGTGAGGAAGTACTGTTCTATAGAAAGGGTTGTGGAGATGTGGAACACATTGCCAGCTGAGGTGGTGGGTGCAAAAAACATTAGAGGTTTTAAACATGGCTGGGACAAAATGAAGGGTATGGTTGCTGTCTAGAGCATCAGAATCGGGGAGGATAATGGGGATGGTAGGGAGGGCTAGGACCCTAGAGGAACAGTAGGCCACAGGGCTAAATAGGGAACTTGAGCAGGCTGGTTGGACCTTTGTTTTTTTTTTTTTTTCCCTTACATCATTGTCTGTATTTCCTACTAGTGAAACCCCTCCCCATGCACCCCACCATTCTGTTGGCTGTCCCAGATGCCCTGATGTGCTGAGCCACCAGCTTTAGCCTATCACTTACGATGGACCCCTAAGGTGCCTTTCTTGTGTGGTCTAGTTGTTTTTTTTTCACCTCTCCCATCCAGTGGTTTGTGTTTGGATTCCCCCTGTCTAAGTAAGTATATAACATTGCTCTTCTTAGCATTGAAATTAAACTGCTAAACCTTAGATCATCTAATATTTGTAGGTCCCCCATTATACTCCTGCCCCCTTCCTCAGTGTCTACCCTACCTCTAGTTTTGGTGTCATCCGCAAAGATACAAAATGTTTCCCTTGATCCCTTCCCCAGTGTTACAGAAGGATACACTGAAAAGTATTGAAAACAGTAATGGCCATTGCAGTACCCAGCTTATCACCTCCCTGACTGCAGAGTGCTCTCCTTTCAGTACTACTTGCTTGGTACATTTCTCAACCAACTTGCTATCCACCTAGTTAGCTTCTCACCCATCCCTAGGTCCCATAGCTTCTCTACTAATCTCTGTGGCACTGACCCAAACAGCCTTGCTGAAAGCCAGATACAGGATAGCCATCACCTAGCCTATATCCACTGTTCATGTAGCTGAGTTACAGAACTCAATTTGGTTAGTTTGGTACAACCTTTCCTTCATGAAGCCAAGCTGCTGCTTATTTTAGAGTCCACTTGCCTCTAGAAAGTCTACCATCTGCTATTTATTGATTGTCTGCAGTAGATTCCCTATTACAGAAGTCCAGCTAATCAACCTGTAATTTTACAGACCATCCCTACTCCCATGCTGCAGTTGGCCAGGACCACCCACTCTCCATAGAACTGGAGAACAAATCCACTAGAGGCACTGCAAGATCCTTCCCCAAGTCCCTCAGCACCCTAGGGTGCAAACTGTTTGGTTCTAGAGACTTGTTCGTCCTCCATGCACATAGTGTCTTAAGCACCCTTTCCTTTTACTGGTCCCAATTCCAGATTCTGCATACCCTTTCATTCAGATGCACTCCACACTAAGTGGACCTCATCCACTCTGAAGATCATGCAGAAGTATTCCATGGAGGATGTCCGTCTTCTTCCCATCTTTCTCTACCCAGTCCCTCTAATTTCATTCTCATTTATAACCTGTTTTGTTTTCTTCCTTTCACTGATATAACTGAAGCAGGTAGGGTACAGGGTTCAGGACTGGGACTGGTCCTGGTCCTCTTCATTGTCTTCATAAGTGACATTGCAGATGAACTCGAAGGGAAGGTATGCTTTTTTGTAGATGATACCAAAATCTGTAATTGTGTGGACAATAAGGAAAGGGGTGGAAAGAATGCATACGGATATTTGGGAAACTCGAAAAGTGGTCAAGAACATGGCAGCTGGGGTTCACTGCCAAAAAATGCAGCATCATGCACCTAGGGCATAGGAACCCAAGAACTGAGAATAGGATGGGGGAGGTACTTTCAGTTACTAAGCAAGAAAGGAACCTTGTGGTTATCTTATCAGATGGACACAAAATGGCAGGTTAGTGTGACAAAACAGTGGGTAGGGCCAGTGAGATGCTGGAATGTATAGGAAGAGGTATCTCCAGCAGGAGGAGAGAGTTGATGTTGCCAATGTATTGCTCGCTGGTGAGACCCCGCCTGGAGTATTGTTTGGGAGGCTGCACTTCAGACAGTACATAGACAGGTAGGGGCAGTCCAGAGGATGGAAAGTAAAATGGTGCAGAGGTTGCACCAAAAGTCCTACAAGGAAAGACTTAGGGTATACCCTGGAAGACAGGAGAGTGAGAGGGAACATGCCAGAGACCTACAAGTACATCAGAAGGGTGAAAAGGGTGCAGGAGAAGAATCCTCTTCAAATGAAGAAGAGTATCAGAACTGAAGGGCATGCAGTAAAACTGGGGGTGGTAGAGTTTAGGAGGGAGGGAGGTGTGGAAGTACTACTTCCCTGAAAGACTGGTGGACACATGGAGTAAACTGCTAGCAGAAGTGGTGGATGTGAAACAGTAGGCAGCTTCAAGTATGCATAGGATACACATAGGAAAATAGACCAGTTAGGGGGTGCAGAGACAGACTTGGCAGACGCCATCTCAGCAGACTGCATGGCCAAGTGATCATTTTCAGCCAACAAATTGTATGTTTCTGTGTTATCTGAAGAAAGTCAACCTTGTTGCTCTCTTTAATGCCATCAGCTGTCCTCAACTCTGTCTCTGCCCTTCTGGTGGCTTTTTTTGGCCTCTTCAGGCCTTCTAGTTCTGTCTCCCTGTTTCTCTTAGACTTATCCCCTTTTTGTGTTATGAAGCCTACCCTCTTTCCTCTTGCTACAGTGCTTACTTTCCGGGTATAAGAGCTTGGATTTTTATATTTTTCCCTATCTGCTTCAGACAAGCTTTGGTGACTTCTGACAGACTTTCTTCAGTAACTTCTCACTTTTGTCCACTCCCTGTATCCATTCCACCCCCTCAGTTTGTTGTAGAGGATTTGTCTCATTTTTGCAAGACTGGGGCTCCTAAAATGTGAGACCACGGTTCTTGACATGTGATGCTGGGTTTCTAGGGCAATATTGAAGTTCACAGAGTTGTGATTACTAATCCCCAGGGGCTATTTCACTCTGACCTCTGCCACAATGTTCTGATTTGACAGTACCACGTTAAGGATGGCTCCTTCTCTGGTTGGTTCCTTCACCCATTTTAAAAGGCAGCACTTCTGTATTGAATATTGCATTTATATGTGTTAATTGTTGATGTATTACAGGGATTTATTTAACTCTAAAAATTGATTAGCGGTTTGCTCATAAAACTGCTAAATCTTTGTGAAAATGCATAGCTTTTGCCTCGCTGTGTTTAATAAACACAGCGCTTCTAGAAAATCTATATAAATACTTTCTCTACAGTTAGTATAGTCCCAAGAAAAAAACTGCTAATCAATTATTTAAAACCCTGTATTATGTATTTTTGATATTTTGTATTTTATATGGAACTTTGTATTTTTTATTTTGTATAATGGGACATCATTGTAAATGAACTTGCTCAACGAAATCATCCCAATAATCAAACTAAAACCAAATATACAAGAGCTTGACTCCTGGAACTCCTAGTCCCCAGTATTTCTCAATCTACATCTGGTAGGATTAGAGCTACTTTCACATCATGATCACACTACTCATTGTGGTTGCCCTTTTGATTTGGACCTCAAATGTCCCATCCCCCTCTTCACACTGGTTTGGTAGACTACAGAAACCACCACTCTGAGGTTATCCCCTCCTTCAACTATCAGGTGAGTCTACATTTTGTCCACTGCCCACTCCCCCAGATTCTTATCCTCTATTGATTTTATGTGGTCTCAGTATATAGTGCAACATCTTCTCCTCTGCCCTTCTCCATTGTTCCTATTAAATAGGGTGTATCTCAGAACAGTGAGGTCCCAGTCTTGGATTTTGTGTCACCCATGTTTCCATGGTGATAGTATGCCTACCTGCACCTCCATCACCATTGCCTGTATATGCCCAATTTTATTCCCAAAACTCCTGACATTCAAACAAGGAGCCATTCACTGGCTAGGTCTACTTACCTCCTATTTCTTGTGTCTATCCTAGATGTGATTCCCCTATTGCCTGCCCTGTATTACTGTTTCTGCTATGTCCATCTTCACATGTTGAAGGTGCGCCAGCAAGACCTCATAGTCTTTTAGACTGAAATCGTAACCTTATCCATCCCATTCTTTTTGAAAAGTTGCAGATTTCTCAATGTGTGCTGTGAAATCAAGAACAGTTAAACATGACTCCTGTCCTTTCAGGCTCCAGAAACCTTTGACGATGTTGCTGTTGCTTTTTCTGAAGAGGAGTGGAAGATGTTAAGCAAACAGGAGAAGGAGCTTCACAGGGAAGTGATGGTGCAGAATTATGAAACTATGATTTCAGTAGGTAAGAGTAGACACTTTCTGAGGTGGGATCTTTATGAGATGGGATGGTCTGACTTATAACTACTTCAGGTCTTATAGTATTTTGATGGTGGGGGATGGGAGGAATGGACCGACTTAGGGTCTCTGCTATAACATTCTTCGTACTTTTCAAAAACTGAAGCAGTATGTAAAGTTCCTTTAGTTTAGCCCTTCACCTCCTTTTTGTGATACTCTGTTTTGTCCGAGGAGGGAAAGACATTACAGGAGGTACAGCAGAAACACAGAAACATCAAAACATTAAAACTGACAGCAGAAGACCAGTTGGTTTATCCTCTCTAAACTTATTCCTGCATAACCTATGAGACTGGAACCCCTAAGGGTCACTTTTCTTCTCCCTCCTCTTTTATCCATGTCTCCTGCCCCCCCCCACTAAACCACTGTGTCTATCCCTCCTATGACTGAACCCTACTGCTGACTGTGCACAGACCACCTCATTGGGCAATCATTTCTACCTGTCCTCCACCCTCTCCATAAAAAATGATGTCCTGACTTCCTTTTTAAATGTGCCCCGTACTGTCTTCTTCATGTTACCGTCAGTGTTTGTGTCTGCACTGAAGCTGAGCAATGCAGTGTTTTTCACTTTGGTTATCCCTTGTAGAGACATTTTTAAACTTTATTTATGACTTTTGCTGATAAACAGTACAGCATACATTCCTATAGGCAGGTATATCAGATATATAACAAACCTATAATAAATTACTGGCCATACTTCAGCAATACACCAGAAAAATAAGTTATGCCCCTATCCATGTTACACCACATCACTATCCATGTTATGCCCCCATAATTAGTACAAAGAACCTCTGTACGCAAGCACTGAGGTAATGGTTACCCCAAAGGGCATTTGGCCGGGAAGCCAAGTTTCAAAGAAATACAAAATCACACATGCCTCCACAGTGCAAAGCATCATGGGATGCATATGCAAATCACCACAGAATAGTATGCAGGTTCAACTTTAAGCAGAAATGCATGGTGCCGAAATGCCTCTCACACAGTTTGCAAAAGGTGCCAACAGAAGACAGACACGTGTTTCGTCCTACCAGGACTCATCAGTATGCCTTGTCTGACACCCCAGTTGAATGAACCAGCTACCCTAAGATGGTCGATCTGGGTTATGTTGTGGTGAGCCCAATCAAAACAAAAAACAATTTAAAAGACAAAGAACCTCTGTGTGCAAGCACTGAGGCAATGGTTACCCCCAAGGGCATTTGGCCAGGAAGCCAAGTTTCAAAGAAATACAAAATTACACATGCCTCCACATAATAAGTACAGTATACCATCAGTGTTCCAAAATAGCCACAGTACTGCCATGAGCAGGGATAAAACATAACCACAAAACAAGTTAATACATCAGAGAGCACCTTGAAATACAGAGCATAATGGAAAACTATCCCCATAACTCGTTATAGTTTGACTCTATAAGGCCGCCATCTCATTTGTCTGCAGTAAACCTTGTCGTATCTTGTCCCAATAGAAACACATATGAACTTTATATAGAGACAGTAAAAAACTATAAAGCTGAATATGAGCTGATACTGTAATAGGGAGATGAGGTCTAACAGTGCTTAAACAGTCTATAGATTTCACTATCACAGGTATTTCTCACTAACTGACCGATATTGTACATTTGTCAAACTGAATACCAGGTTACTAAATGAGCAAGAACAAAAAACACAAACCACAGCACTGATGATAATGTAAGTAAAAAAAACCAACGTACTCAGTATTGAAGGTAAAAAGCCATCTGGCACATTTATTAGACTGAGAAAGCCACAGCACAAATACCCTGCAAACATACCACAAGCATACTGTGATCAACTTCCAGAAATCATAAAAAAATCCTGGCATCTAATGTTACAGTAGTCTTTGAAGGTGTATTTGTTTGAGAAAAGAAACAGTCTTGTAGACTCTTGAATGTTTCTAGCAAGTACATCTTAAGGATCTTCCATGATGTTTCAGCAACCACATATCAAATTTATAATTTTTTTGCCCAGTACATTCTTTTATTTTTTTGTTAGTCTTTGGTAACCAAGTAAGGCCCACTAGGCACTAGTGCCTGTTTTCAGGGGTGACTTGGGAGCACTGGAGAGGTTAAGTGTCTTGCTTAGAGTCACACAGTATGCAAGTGGAGGTTGTGGGAATCAGACCCAGGCCTGCTGGATGTACCAAGCTCATTCACAGCTCGTTACTCTAACCTCTAGGCTATACTGCCAACCACAGTGATGGCCATTTAAACATTTAAAATGTATAACAAAAAAACTGGTTGTCATGTGTGTTTGTAAGTTTCGTGGTGAGACCTAATTCCTTTTCATGGAAAAATGCATAAGATGTAAGGTTGTTTTATATCATTATAACATCATTATTTTAGGTAACAACATGAGTGGGAAAGAAGAAGTGATACAAAGAGAGATACCAGTGCAACCTCATTTTCATTTTTTATGTTTCTCTGTAAAATAAGTTAACAGGCCTGGGGAGAATTGAAAATTGCATTCTGCTATTGCTGTCCCAGGCTTGAAGGCTCTCAGCTAGAAATGGCTTTCATCTGAGCATTCCTGTGTTCTCACATGAGGAAGCAGGATGGGTGTGGATAGCTGAGCTCTTGTGAATTAAAATATTATGCTTTGAGTATTAACAAATGACTCGGGGCCCCTTTGATCTAGAAGAGGCTATTTGTTTACTATATACAAATGGTTTGCTCAACCCAGTAAGTATGTAGAAAACAGTGGGTATGGCAATATGTAAGTATTCAGAAAACAAGGGATGTATGAATATGTAAATATATAGAGATTACAGTATATACAAACACAGTAATATTATTCTAATCCTGAACATAGCTTACAATTTATCACACAGGTTTCGTAAAAAGAAACATTCCACATATAGGATTACTTATCAAGATGACACAGTGAATGAGAATGGCACACAGTTTGTTGCAGGAAAGAAGTTCAAACCGAATTGCCTAACCCTGTTAGAGAAGAGAGTCTTTGGTCTATGCAATGTCTGGTCGGTATAAGCCACAGGTTCCCATGATTCCACAGGTCTGGCCTATATCTCTTTATGTGAGCCTTCCCTGCTCCTAAAATATAAAATGTTATGCAGTGCTGCTCCCCATTTAATCTGGGACTTTCCCAGACAGTCACAAACCAAAAGATGTTTGAACTTTTATATCAACAGCACGTTTCGCTAAACAGTTTAGCATCACATTTTACTAACTAGACTACAGCTATTCATATTTAAGCAGGTTTAATTGGTTTTAGCACATCATCCAGCACAGCAGTATGGTCTTTTCTCTAGCTGTTTAAGGGAAAACTGCACTTCATATCTCATAAATGTTACTTGTTTCCATGTCAACAGACGACTGTTTTCCTGTAGCTTTTGGGGTTATACATATTTGCCTTAGTTTGTTTTCACTGTACATGCTAGTCCCCTGCAACTGTTGTGGAGGTCTCCATTTTATGGTTGTTGAAATTTTACTGTCCATGAGAGCTGCATTATCATATTTATACCATGCATCTCTCTGCTGAAAGTACAGATATCCTGGAAAAAAAAACAACCTCTCCTGAAACACACAAACTGAATATAATTTAAAGGGGAAAAACCCAGTATTATTACTCAAGACAGTTTGGAAAGCTAAGTGAAGGTAAATGTGCTATTTCACACCGTGCTGCTACTTGTGTTGAACTTTAATTAAGCATAAAGGCATACTGCGAGTCTAAAGGGTGCTGACACATCATGTTCTCATATGCTAATGCAGCTGTCAGGGACAATGAGATTTTAACAACCAGAAAATGGACCCCCGTCACATAGTTATAGGGACCAGTATGAATGGTAAAAATAAAATAAAGCAATCACATATGTCCCTAACAAGTACACAAAAAGAGTTGTCTGCTGACATCGACGCAAATAAAAGTTATGTTTTATGAGGGTGTAGTTTTCCTTTAACTGTTTCTCCCAACTGCCTTTTAAAGACCAGTTCAGCATGAGAGGAGATATCGCCTAATCCCCAGTTACGGCAGTCATTTGACCATTAGAGACTCTTACAACACTCTCCAGTTGTCTGACAAAATCTTCTAAACCCAAACCTCCACAACAGCTACTGCTCTCTGTTCTAGAGTATGGGAAAACTAGTATATAGAAACTCCACCCAGACTATTCTTCAATTGATAAACTAATAGCCAGATTCATTCTATTTTGTAAATACTACACACCCCATTGTTTAGTGTTTGAGTAGGTGACTGGGCTGTTTCCTGATTGTAAAAGAAATCTAAATTGGCCTACCTGGGTTTGTAAGATGGCAAAAATGGATCCTGAGCAGCCTTTGCAAAAATCTCTTAAATAATGATAACTATGAAAATTATCGGTACCCCCTAAACACCGCTAACAAAGGTCTAACCCATCCGTGCAACAAGGCCAGATTTGGGGGCAGAATCCTAAAATGTCATTCAAAAAGATATTGAAGCAAAAAATTCAGATCACAAATTTCAAACAGCACTTTGTAAATCTTTAATCCATACTTGTAACTGCAAAGAATGAGGCTTTTACTGTAACTCAACAATGGGTTGTATATTAGTCCTTGTATGTTTCCTTCCACTGTTGTAATGGTCAAGTTTATTGCAGGAGAAACTCAATTGAGCAAGCTGATTCACAAGGAGGTCCTGAATTACATAGGCAGATTGAGACATACATAACTTATATTGGCAGGAGTAACATGGCAACAAAATCACATTAAGGTAGATACAATCGAGAGTTACAAGGCACAAAATCACATTATGGTAGATACAACTGAGAGATACAAGGCACAAAATCACATTAAGGTAGATGCAAACAAGGGAATAGCTTGGTACAGGGTAACAATATACTAAAACATTCAGGGGTCCTGTCAAGTCCTATGCAGTATGGATACAGGCAGTAGCACACAATTTGGTAATGCTAACATCAGCAGCATACTGCTAGTGCAAAGAAGCTAAGGCAGAAGGTATATAAATCTATAACACAGGGCACTGGTATACCTACAGTAAGAGATGACTATAGGCAAAGGCATACGTTGTTTCATGGTATTTATTCGTGGCATGGATAGGGACGTAGTCATCGGGCACTTAAGGTGTGAGGGAGGAAGGGAGTTTGGGAGAGGAAGGAATGATTGGCCATCGAGTAGAGTGAGTGGGATGAGGTAAGGGGGATAGGGGAAGGGGGTCAGTATAGATGGTGAAGGGATGGATGAATGAGATAGGTAGAGGGGTAAGGGGTCAGGATAGTTGGTAGCTGGGGGAAGGATAGGTACACTTGGAGAATAAGAGTGGGTAAGGGGAGGGGGACAGGGTAGCTAGTAGCTGGTGGACTGATGGATTTCATGGGAGGGTGGTTAGCTTTTGGAGCAATGGCATGCTACATTAAAGGCTTTCCTGGCCAGATCCATAAAACAGATCGCAGAAACAAGCTTGGTGAGTCTGAGATTAGATTGCATTTTATTCCAGACGGATGGAATAACAAAGTTAATAGTACCTCTGCCATGATTAGTATGCACTCTGGGCACATCCAACAGAATGAGCTCAGAATTCCATTGTGAGTATTTGCTGTACGACTTGTGCATAAGTGAACAGATATACTGTGGCAATTTGTCCCACAGTATTTTCATCGTCTAGAAGCCAATGTGAAGCATCCGTCTTGTGGCTAAGGATGTCCAACCTACTGCTTGATAGAGGTCAGAGTGGTGTGTCTTATGTGGTACGTTTGTTATAAAGTGAAGTGCATGGTGATAAAGAGTGTCGAGTTTGTGCATGTGAGTCGAGGAACTACAGTTATATATGATATCTCTGTAATCTATCAGGGGGAAGAAGGTGGTTTGTACCAATCTTTGCCCGATGTCCATTGTGAATAGGGATTTGTTCCTATAAAGGAACCCCAGCCTCACTTTTAGCTTTCAGCTAACAAGGCAATCTATATGGATGCTGAAGGACAATTTGCTGTCCAGCCAAACTCCCAGGTACTTAAATTGGTCCACGACCTCTAAGGTGTCCCCAAAGATGGTTGTGATTGGTGGGGGAGTGTGCTGTATGCTTGAGGATGTAGCCGGATTGATAGAAGTAAAGAATATTACCGTGGTTTTCTTTGTGTTCAGTGACAGCTTGGAGTGAGCAAGATGGAGCTGCATTTGATTAAAGTCAGACTGCAGCTCAACACATGCTTCACAAAATGAGGGCTTAGAGGAATACAGCACCGTGTTGTCTGCAAAGAAGTGAAGTTTGATTTGTGTATATTTGTACCCATGAAGTTACTGTAAATGGTAAACAATAGCGGCCCAAATATGGAACCTTGCGGGACTCCTCTCATAATTGGCACTGGATCCAATAGGACCCCGTCCACTTTGATCCTTTGCCGTCTACCTGTAAGATAGCTGGAGAATCAGTTTAGAGGGGGATCATTCATGCCCAGAGATCCGAGGCAGAGAAGGAGAAGGTTGTGGTCCACTGTGTTGAATACCTTGCTAAGGTCTAAAAACATGGCAAATGTGGATTGCTTAGCATCAACAGCAGGGAGCCAGTCATTGGTCACTGTGGCCAGGGCTGAAACAGTGCTATGCTTCTGCCTGAAACTGGACTGCAGAGGATTGAATAAATTATTGCTCTCCATGAACTCCTTGAGCTGAGCGTTAAATAATTTTTCCAATATTTTGGACAAGATTGGCAGAATGTAGATGGGTCTATAGTTGTTGAGGTCGCTCCAGTCTCCGGACTTAAATAATGGCAGGATGTGTGATATTTTTCAGCAGGAGGGGACAGTGGCTGTGGAGATGGATAGATTAAAGATATGCATAATAGGTGCCATTAGCAGGTGAATCCCTATTTTTAAGAAAAGGGCTTCAATCCCATCTGTTCCAGTGCTTTTCTTAGTGTCTAGTTTGCTCAAGAGGTCCTCAATTTGCTTGTAAGATGTTGGAGAAAGCTGGAAAGAATCCTGGGGTCTTGTGGGCTGGGGGCCATCCGAGGGGGAGGAGCTGCCATTCAGCCTAGCAGTTGTCATAGAATGTAATCGGAAGCAGGTGTACTGTTGTCAATAGGATTTTCATATCCTAATTGTCTGCACCTGGGTAAAAATAAAGTTTTATGATGATGCCAATTTTACTGCCTGTTTTATAGAAGCATCCTGTTTTGCATGCAGAATATCAACACATTATTCAGTGTGGGGCTCTTAGTACTGAGTGTTCCCCTTTAAAGACCAGTTCAGCATGAGAGGAGCTATCTCCCCATCCCTAGTTAGATGACTCAGTGATCATTTTACACTTTAACAAAAGTTAAATCCGGGAGACAGGCAGCTGTGTTTTATCCATAGGAAGATATGATTTCAGCAGGAGGTTGTGTAGTGTTTGGGAGCGAGGGTTAATTAGCTTGGAGGTAGAGGCAGTAATGATTATGCAGTAAAGCATGACAGGGTGTGTGTTATTGTGTAATAGTCACTTCTCGGGTGGGTCGAACCATGAGTCGAAGTCGAGTGCTTCCACCACCCAAGGAGTGATGTTGTTACACAGTAACACACATCCCTGGAGTGCCTTATTGCTATTATACAGTGGCTCATTGTAGTAAAAAAAATACTTTTAAAAGCATCTTTTTTATTTAATTTGTACATGTGTGGGTATACTGAGAGAAAAAATAGTGCTGGTATAATGTTTGTGTTAAATAGGTGGTGCTGTTTTGCAGTGTTGATTCTTGTCTTTCCGTGAGCCATCTGTCCCCCCCCCAAGCTCTGGATGACAGTTTTCTGATTGTGGAGTAGTGTTTTATTAATACAGCCCCCTGCCTTGGCACTGAATGAAGATGTTATTTATTGATTTCAGTTAGCAATGTTTCAAGTTGGACTGGGACCGGAGACCAGTAAGAAGTAGGGATGCTACTGCTGGTACTTTGGAAGCAGTTGTAATTAGTGGTGGAAATAAAAAGTATTTTTTTGTAATGTGCCAGTTTTTTTATGGATCAGGGTTTTGATTTATTTTTTATTTGTTTGGTTAACATAGCAGTAAGCAGCATGGCTGTTTCTGTGAGGACGGAGCCAATTTGTGTGTGGAGCGGGCTTTGAGACTGCTCGTGCTACAGCTGGGGGGGTAACGACATGCCGGTTGAAGTTATGGCTTTGTTATACTGAACCGTCTTTTTATTTCTGAGAATCGAGTATGGGAGAGGAGCATTGGTGACATTTATTTGTGTGGTTTTCACTGGTTACTCTGCAAATTGAGCTGTGTCACTGACGCGGGGCCCAGCACTTAGTGTGTGTAGTTCAGTGAAACTGCTCATTTTGGTGGGAACAGCAGTGATGAAATAGCCGTGACAGGATTTCTAATTGAGTTGCATGGTCTTCGGTGTGCCTGGACTTAATACAGTGATGTTACTGTGGAATAACATCACTGTTCCAGGCACTGAACAATCACAGGGAAGGGAAATTTCTTGCCATTGTATAATATAGAACAAATCAGGAACCTAACTGTGTAGTAAGACAAAGTTTACTGCATGGTCATGTGATTTCAGTCAGCCAGGTAGGATGCTTCTTTTATCTATGCCATTTAAACCGCCATTGATTGAGTTGCATGTCTCCATTGTCACATCTGTATCCACTGATGTAGTGAGCTGCCTGTTGTTTGTCACTGAGGTAGTCAACACTGGCGAAAGATCCATGAAAAAGGATCCATAGGGGGTCTACTCTGATATTTGTTCTACTGAACTTAATCGGCTAGCTGCCCTATATCCTGATACATCGTTAGTTACAAACTACTTGCATGGTTGGAGTCATATATATAAATCTAACAAAGGCATTTGACCTGGTTAACCACAAGCTCCTGCTCGATAAGCTCCTTGGTCTTGACCTGTCCAGGGACTCAGTAGGCTGGTTCCAAAGCTGCCTGTCTGTGTGTGAAAAATGACAGCTCCTTGTCTTACCCTTGGAATGTATCCACAGGTGTGCCACAGGGCTCCACTCTAAGTCTTCTCCTCTTTGGCCTCATCATTATCCAGCTGCCTGGTGCCTGCAGGTCAGCTGGTGTTCTATATACAGATCATGCTGTCATCTACACTAAGAGCAGCAACCCTGGTAACTTCCCCTCTAGTATGCCAGGTGACTTTGGGGCCTTAGAAAACTGATTCTGTAGTAATAAACTTATCCTCAACTATAAAAAAACAAAACAAAAACCATGCTTGTCACTAGTGTACAGATGAAAAGTAAGGCCCCCCTTCACATCCTCAATAATAAAGGTCAGAAGCTAAAATGGTGAAATGCTGAAATGTCTCAGTGATGTTAGATGACACTTTATACTTTGCCCCCCATGTTGATAACCTGGTGTCATCTATAAACAGAAGCACGAGTGCCCTTTTCAGAAATTGGTGCAACCTTACAGCTGACATCAGGTGATTGGTAGTGCCTAGCTCCATCATGTCCCTAGTTGACTATAGCCTACCCCTATATGCAGCAGCCTGTGACTCTGTACTAATCAGGGTCAAGGTGTCTTGCAGTCAAGCCTGTCACTTAGTGTTAGAGGTTGGCAAGTGCACCCATAACTGTACTCTGTATGCACAAATTAATTGCCTGCCTTTAACTAGTAGAATTAAGCTACATACTTGTATGCTAGCCAAGAAAGCACTGCTAGGTCTAACACCCCACTCTAAAAAACTGTTTCCGCCCAATTGTAAATCGGTACAATACAAGGAGTATGGCTAGAAACGCCTTTGAACTACCTTTCTGCAGAACTCAGCTCAGTAAGGCCCCGTCAACACTACATAGCTTAAACGCTGTAACGGTTCCAAACCGTTACAGACGGTAACGGTTACAGTGTATTCACACTGCCGACAAACAGTCTTGATAACGGTTTGGAACCATTACAGCCTGTCCACAATGAGAGTGCTGTGTAACCGCTATGGTCTGCACCTATCCCACAATGCAGTTCGTGCTGCACTGGGGGAATGCTGGAGCTACATGCTCACCCGTCCACACTATGGCCGGTAACGTTGCAGGGGCAGAACCGTTTTTGTAACCACCTCATAAGTGGTTTCAACAACGGTTACGAAAACGCCTTCTATAACGTTACAGGTGTAAACGCAAACCATTGCGGTAACAGTTTGGGCCCTCTGTAACATTACAGAGGCATAGTGTGGACAGGGCCTAAAGGCTCCTTTGCTATTAGCGGCTGCAGGTTGGTTAAATGAACTGCCTGAAACCATGCTGAACCTCCTCTGGGTTAACCAATTCAAAACATCCCTGAGGGCTGCATTAGCATCTTGGTACAGCTGCACCAGTTAGCGAGCTAGCTCTGTCACTCTGCATTTATACTTACTGTCTCTGTATGTAACTTGCTGCCTGGAACATGTCCTTCTTTAATCTGAATAATTTTTAATAATGCATGTCTTTAATGACCACTTGACAAACATTTCCTTTGGAAATTTGACTTACTTGTTTAGTCCTTGTTTTGAATGCAATAATGTAATCTAATGTTGAACATTTGTAAAAGAGCACTTGTCCTCAAAGGTATTGTCTGCATCTTCCAATTAATAAATAAGTCAGGTAGACTTTTGTTCTTGCCATTTTGTGTTGTTAGATGTGGGGAAAATACATCCACACTCAGAAGGAACTTGTTGGTAGTAAGCTAGTAGAAGACACACAGACAAGTGGCAGGTATCGTAATAAACTTGTTTATTACAGAAAATAAGCATACACCCTAAACAGAGTCATACCATAGACACTGGAAGCCGAAACATTCCCAGATACCCCAGGGTTTGAAGAGGTCTCAGAGGGAATACATAATGCAGAAGGTTATATACTCCAGTTATTACCATGATTACTCTTACATGTGCAGGCTAACTAGATACATAAAACAAGCCCTACTGGCTAAAATTTATGTGGCTCCATAGTGTTATCTAAAGATAAACAATTTGGTAAAGTCAGCTAAAAACAGGAACAAAGAGAGCATACAAAATACAAATATAGATGTGGTGTTACACAAATCCACATGTTGGCATTGCAGGATGTATCCTAACTCCTCAGAAGAGTACAGAGAACGTAATATATATTCTCAGTTTGCTACTTGCGTTGTAGGCAAAATACATGCAAGTATAAAAGCTGTATACCTGATACTTAAATTTGTATGGTAAGTACCATACTAGAGATTCCCGAGATTTGCTTGCAGACATCAGGGGCACGAGCATTTGCGTTTGTGGCCCTTACCTTGTTGAATTCTCTACCTCATCGGGTTCATGAATGCCTGAGTGTGGAGAGCTTTAAAACGGCACAAAAGACATTTTTATTTCATCTAGCATTCTCTATTACCCGATTATGATCTGATTTGTGTTGTCGCTGATTTTTAACCAATTTATAGTTTTTAATATCTATTAGCTCAATTATTGTAATGCGCTTTGATATCCTGAATTGCACTGTATAAATAAAGATTATTATTATTATTATTACCACCAACGCCCTAGAGGTTAGTACACTTGCATATATAGATATGTATAGATAATCATCGAGCTGCCCAATGGAGTGAATGGAGGCCAGTCTGTCAAAGTGCAGTCTCTGGATTAAACTTGGTAAGGACACAGTAAAAGTGACAAACATGGTGTCATGGATGAGAGCAGTGATTAGCATTGTAACAAGGGCCCTTACTGGGGTGTCGTGTAACATACCCTTGATTCTAGCAGTGGAAAGGGGAAAATTTACAAACCTGGAAATGCACATTGTAATACAAGCAGTAGATCTACAATATAGACAGTACCATTTGGCTAAATGTCTATCATGTATAATATCAGGAATGCGTCCTAATTCCAGATCCCAGAAGAGATTATTCATAGTGGTTATGACATAGGAGCCATAAGCAGAGCGGCACAAAAGTTCCCTGGCAATACATTACTTGTCTGCCTCCTTATTATTTTGGAAAACTTCATTTATCTTATTTTTGGTGTTACTAAAGCTCTTAGCAATGTCATGCATATTGTAGACTGTATAAAGCTCCTCCTGATTAAGCCCATCTTCACCATGAATTAGGGGTGGTAGAACATCATTCTTCATGCCAGTCTGGAATTTAACTGTTTGGCTTTTGATGGTAGCAATGTCTGCCCTGTTCCAGATGGACATGTCGGATCCGAAGAGTCTGGATATGGTGCCAGTTGCACCAGTAACATCAGCAGTGGCACGCCTCCTGCGTGATGCAGAATTTCTTTTGCTTTTGGGGTCAGGCATGGGTCTGAATAGACCTAAATGTTAGTAGTGAGATGGTTCAAGTCACTGCACAGGGAGGTCACAAGCTGGGTGCTGGAGGGGGTCAGTCATGGGAACTTTCCTATTCAATATGTTCATCAGTGACGCAAGGGAAGGTATCTAGTTTTCTCCCTTTGCTGCTGACAATAAGCTCTGTGGCAGGGTAGATCACAAGGAAGGGGGTTAACAGCTTCAGATAAACAGAGATGCTGGAGAGATGGTCTAAGATCTGGCAGCTGTGATTCAGTGCCAAGAAGTGCAAGACAATGCACTTAGGAAGACTGAATCCACACACCGAATACTGGATGAAAGGGGTTAGGCTGACCCCTTCAATAGATGAGAGGAATCTGGGGATCATCATCAGTGACTCCCTCAAGCAAATGACTCACTGTAATAAAGCCTATAGCAAGGTATCAAGGATGCTGGGTTGTATAGGAAGGAGTTTTGATAATGGAAGTGAGGTGATGCTGATCCTACACAGATCCCTGATGGGTACCATCTGGAATATTGTGTTCAGTTCCAGAGTCTGCACATGATGAAGGACATAGTCTCGAGTTGGTGCATAGGAGTGAAGATTATTCAGGGCCTGCAAGGCAGATCCTATGAGGAATGGCTGGTAGCCCTAAATATGTACTCACTGGAGGTCAGGCCCAAGAGGGGAACAAGATGGAAACAAGAAAGTTTCTGAGGGGTATACACAGGGTGAATTGCAAGGATGTGTTTATAAGCAATAGAGAAGCGGTCACTAGGAGGCATGATTAGTGGATGGTGGAGGGCAAGTTCAAGAGAGACATGAGAAAGTTTTACTTCATGAAAAGGGTGGTGAAACCACGGTTAAGGCAGTGGGAGTGGCTACCCTAACTGGGTTTAAACATGGCTGGGACAGGTCATGGGGATTCATAGTCTTTAGGGGTGGAAACACAAGATTGAGAGTTGAGGGAGTGTGGGGAAAAGGATACAACCCACCAATACAGTAGGTTGATAGGGTGACCTAGTGTAGTATGGGCAGACTTGATGGACACTTGTTCTTTTGGCTATGTTTCTGTTTTATGAACCATCATCCATAAACTTACAGTTACTACCAACAATTGGTAAAAATGCATTATTTTCTTGGAAGAGTGTTTTGTAACATTTATCTAGCTCTGATTATGAATAACACTTGTATTGCCTTCTGTTTTTGATGTACAGGCTACAGCATCCCATTGGAGCAGTTGTTATTGCTGTTTGAGAGGGATGAGGAGCTCCCATTAGTTAATGTGAAAGGCGAAGAGACTGCACAGGAGAAGGATCATCTTGAAGTCACTCCCACCAGTAAGTAGAGTAGATGGCTAGATATTATGCTTATATGGAACTTTTTCATCTACAGTTGAGACGGAATTGAGAAGAAACTTTAACAGGAGTTGGAAGAGCAAAGAGTTTGGGATTACAAGCAGGCAATGATGTCAGAAAACTTGGAAGGAGTACAGCGAAGGAGTATTTAAGAAATAAACTTTTCAGTGTTATAGTGGATATGGGATGGGATTGAGAACTGGTGGTCATGATCTGAGATTCAACGCCAAGAAGTTCAAGGTAATGCACTTAGGGAGATGGAACCCATACTCTGAATACTGGATAAGAGGGGTTAGGCTGACCCCTTCAACAGAGGAGAGGGACCTGGGGGCATCATCAGTGACTCCCTCAAGCAAATGAGTCACTGTAACAAAGCATATAGCATGGTGTCAAGGATGCTGAGGTGTATAGGAAAGGGTTTTGATAATAGAAGTGAGGTGATACTGCTCCTACACAGATCCCTGCTGAGGCATCATCTGGAATATTGTGTTCAGTTTCAGAGTCTGCACCTGAGGAAGGACATAGTCTGGAGTTAGAGCATAGGAGAGAAGGTGACTCGGGGTCAGCAAGGCAGATGCTGTGAGGAATGACTGGTTGCCCTAAATATATACTCTGTGGAGGCCAGGCATGAGAGGGAGACATGGTAGAAACAAGGAAGTTTCTGAGGGGTATACACAGAGTGAATAGCAAAGATCTGTTTATAAGCAATAGAGAAGCAGTCACTAGGGGGCATGATTGGGGTGGTGGAGGGCAAGTTCAAGAGAGACTTGAGGACATTTTACTTCATGGAAAGGGTGATCGAACCATGGATGAGGTAGTGGAAGCAGTTTCCCTAAATGGGTTTAAACATGGCTGGGACAGGCCATGAAAATTTATAGTTCTTAGTGGTGGAAACACCAGATTGAGAATTAAGGGAGTGTGGTGAAAAGGATATAACCCATCAGTGCAGTAGGTTGATAGGGTGAGATAGTGTAGTATGGGCAGATTTGATGGACTCCGTCTCCTTCTGCCATCAGACCCTATATTTCTATGTTATGAAACATCCATAAATTTACAATTACTACCAACAATAGGTAACAAACTCTAGCAAGAGCCAATACGGCTGCAAAATAATGGTATTGTGGGCAGTGAGAAAATGTGTAAACTAGCAATTTTTGCACTAACCACTGAGCCACCTAACTACACTTTCTAATTGTTGTGATACACACACACTGACTAATACATATATATATGCATGCATATATATTCCAGTGTAACATAGCAGTGCACTGTCTACACACATTTTTACAGATTAAAAAAAGACATTGAGGGTCCGTTTTCTTCTTTTCAGGCTCCGAGAGACATCAGAGGGTGGGGGGTGTTGCCATTAGACACCTCATTTAAATCAGCAGAGACATGTATAAGGCTGAAACTGATCCAGATAGCAGGGGAATGTAGACTAGCTATTTTTGCACAAACCACTGAGCCACTTAACTGCATTTTCTAATTGCTGTGATACACACACACACACGGACTAATACATATACACATATATGCATGCAGTATATATTCTATTATGAACTGGTTGCCGTAAATGTAGGAAGTTGATTGGCCAGCAGCCCTTTGAAGCCATGATGATATCTAGCTACATCATCATGGCTTCAAAAAGCCTCTGGCCACCAGCCTCCTCACTGTCCACAAAACACATCCACTCCCATGTGTTAGATTCCCTTCCACACACAAACACCGCAGAAGTCCTTAGCAGCCTGTATTAATAAAATTAGTAGGCATTTGTCATGTCATGCCCCTTCCGTCCTCTGCAGCTCTTTAAAAAAATTAAAGCACAGCAAAAGAGCTGCTGAGTCTATCCCAAACCCCCTCCTCCATGGCTGTTTATATAAAAAAAAAAAAAGCACGACCAGAACAACACATCGCACACAGGAAAATTTCAATTAATATTCCTATGCAAGCAACTGACTCCCGCTGACTGGAAAAAAAAATACTCCTTCACACATGGCAACTGCTGCTGATGCCACATTCTCACCTCACACTGAGACCAGCCTGCTCATCTAACAGGACAACCATGAACAGTGGCCTTGCCTGCTCATGGCAAACTGAAGTGTGCCCGCTTGAATAAATCAGACTGCTGCCGACTGCGGCATTTCCAAAAAGCACCCCTCTGCCACAGCCCACACCATTGCCGATTCCGTTACCGCTCCCCTAACCACTGTTGTCAATGCTGTGCAGTTGGAGACGCTCACCAAACTCACTGGTGGCATTCGAGCAGTGTGTGACTTTTTCATAGATGGGAACAAAATACAAATACTACCATATTACTTACAAAGACCAGCATAATTTGTGAATGGGAGCAACAAGTGGTAGCTGTACCATCTAATGGACACCTAAAAATGCAGACTTTTTTTTAATACATACACCTCTGCATACATTCTAAATGCATCACAAAAATCATTACAACAAATAGCTTAATTGTTTTATTATTTTAAATTACATACAAAATAATTCCAGTTCATGATAGCAGTAATGCACTCCAGGGTGTGGTATACCATGGGATATCGTCACTTCTCAGGTTGTTGGACGCACTCGGCCTGCGGCCTCGTGCACAACCTCCTTAGGCGTGACGATATACCATGATGTATCACACCCTGTCATGCATTATTGATTAAGTGTAACACATCAGTGCACTGTCTACACACAGTTTTACAGATTAAAAAAAAAAAAAGACATTGAGGATCTGTTTTCTTCTCTTTAGGCTCTGAGGGACATCGGAGGGTGGGGGTTGCCACTAGACACTTCATTTAAATCAGCAGTAACATGCATATGGCTGAAACTAATCTAGATAGCAGGGAATGTAGACTGGCAATTTTTGCATTAACCACTGAGCCACCTTACTGCACTTTCTAATCGTTGTGATACACA
The DNA here is from genome assembly GCA_016271365.2 of Neoceratodus forsteri. Taxonomy (NCBI): domain Eukaryota; kingdom Metazoa; phylum Chordata; order Ceratodontiformes; family Ceratodontidae; genus Neoceratodus; species Neoceratodus forsteri. The sequence goes on from JADMNL010000024.1 coordinate 213,917,464, forward strand.
CAAACTGACTAATACATGTACATATATATGCTATATTCCAGTGTAACAAAGAAGTGCACTGCCTTCACACACATAGCATTGCCCCCCCCCACACACTGCCTTATATGGCATTTATTTATTTATACATCTAACCCTAACTTTTACTGTATTTAGGATAAGCACTGTGTTTTGTACTAACTCAATGTACTAATCTATGGCATGATTGAACTGGAAGAACTGGAAGGAGACAGGATCAGTTGTGTTCCAGGATAGTAGCTGCTGCTGTTGTTTTCACAGGGTTCTTGTGGATTTTACTTGGTAGGTTAGTTCTTTTCTTTCTTACTTCTAAGGGGCTAGCAGGGTATTGTTTTGGGGGCTGCTGGATGTTTGAAAACTGATTTGGTGGCTGTAAGTGGGGCTCATTTTGTGGATGTTTCCACTGTGTAACAGGCTGCGCTGGTAGAGGCCTATTTCTTCTGATTTAAAACCTATTTGGTGGTATTTGCTTGGGCCTGGTTCTTTGGCTGCTGGGCTTGGAGGGGAGACACAGGGCTGATACACTCTCTCTCGAGGTCAGGTGTCTGCCCAATACCCGCCTCCCCACCGTCCCTCCCAGAAGTCTGCTAATTTATAGGGGAACACCTGCCCTGCAATTGGAGGAAAAGGCTGCAGGTACAGCTCATGTAGTTCTAGCCACTGGGGGTTGGATTTAAAGGCTGGGAGAGAGGAGCTTAGGGAGTTGTTCATTTCCCTTATAAGTTGAATGTGTTGTACTGCACCTAGTAACAGGGTTACTGGTGTACAGTGGGACTGTCTCTAAGATTAGTGGGTGACCTGATTAGGCAGTAGGGTGTATTTTGGACTAGGGGGGAACCTGGCGGCTCACCCAAGGAAACCTATTTGGAAGGGGATGGAACCACGTCATTAGGGGCAGGCATCTTTGGGAGGGTGGTGGGGTGCACAGGGTGTGGAGCAGCCATGATACTGGACTGGGCTTGGAAGTTGGTGGTTGCCCAGTGTGCTACCAGCTAGCACAGCTTAGGGAGGAGGTTGCGGGGATTAGGAGAAAGCTGGGGAAGGGGGTGGTATGGTTGGGGAAGGGGCTGGGAATCTCCCAGGGTTGCACCAAGCACTGGGGGTGGGGGCATAGGGAAAGGAGTGCAGGACAAACTAGGGGTCACATAGGGACCCAGGCAGAGGGTCCAAAGGACACTACCAAGGAAGCAGGCAGGTAACTGGGGACCCTCACAAAGGAGGAACAGAGGACAGCATTCTCAGGAAGTAGGCAGATGGCCAGGGCTGGACAGAAGGAAGCAAAAGGCGGGAGGTGGATCAGACCTTACACTCAATAACCGCTTCAGTTCTCTTCTTCTGCTCGGGGATGAGGGGGTGATGTAGCCCACGACAGGGGTGGTTAGAGATGGAAAGGAGGGGAGGCAGGAGGCAGGGGCCAGATAGCAGGAAGACGGGGGACCTGGAATGCAGGAGAATGGGGGAGCAGTGAATCAGAACAGGAGGGGCAGGGAAGGAGGGAGGAAAGCGCAAGGAGAAGAAGGACCAGTTGGGAGGAAAGGTAAAGGAGAAGGACCAGAAGTACAAGGAGGATTCAGTAAAGGGAGCTGAGGGTTTAGGCCAGGGGAGCACGACGAGCAAGGAGGAACTAAATGGAGACAGGAAGGAAGGGAGAATGAGCCAGGCTAGTTTAGCAGATGGGGGAGAAGGACCAGTTGCGAGCAGTGAGGTGGGAATTAGCAAGGTACAGAAGGATACTCAGGAGGAGGAGAGGCATAGGATTGGAGGGGAGGGGGTGGCCATGGTAAATAAGGAGGGGGTGGCATGTGGCACCCAGATAGTGAGAGGAACAAGGAGCCGGCTGGGTGGAGGGGCCTGTAGAAAGGATGAGGGACATGGAAGGGGGGAATGGAGGAAAAGGAGTGGTCAGAGTGCTCCTGCTGAGGATTCTATGATCAGGGGTATCAAATGGGATAGGGAAGGAAAAGCCTGACCAGTTAGAACAAGATGCTTCCCTGGACTAACGGTGCACAGGGCTAAGCACGAGGTATATCAGCTGGCAAAGGATTGTGGGGGTTCCCCAGACATACTGGTCCACCTGGGTACAAATGACATTGAGGGGAAATAGCGAGCTAGAGATACAGGCAAGATTCAGGGAGCTCGCCAGGGTCTGTCATGACATAGGATGCACAGTTTCCTTCTCAGAAATCCTGCCAGTGCCAAGGGCTAGTGGGGAACACAAAAGGAAGATTAGGGAGATAAACCAGTGGCTCAGGGAGTGGTGTGAGGCCAGAGGGTATGGGTTGATGGGGGATTGGGGGGAGACCTGGGAGGATAAGGAGCTGTATGCTAGAGATAGACTACATCTCAATTTGGAGGGAGGAATCCTTAAGTTGAAAATAGAGGTTCATTGGTGAAAATTGGGGTTTAAACTTGTGAAGGGGGGATGGGAGAAAAAGGCTGTCAGGGGTGCCGATAAAGGAGGGACTCTGTCTCCACCCCCCTGGGGACCAGGAGGATTGCACGAAAAGGCCGACTGGCAAAGTGCAGACCAGGGGAAAACAGAATCCCCATGGGAACACAAGCAGGGGAAATGGAACTATAGGGAAAGGGTGGAAGGTAGTCCTGCTAAATGCCAGGAGCTTGGGCAACAAAATGCCTGAGCTCCAGGCGATGCTAACTGAGGGAGCAGTGGATGTGGCAGCGGTCACTGAGACTTGGGCCACTGTAGGACATGACTGGGACCTGAACCTGGAGGGTTACACTATGTTCAGGAAGGACAGGGGGGAGGGAAGGGGAGGAGGGGTAGCAATGATAGTCAAAAACTGCATTGGCATAGGGGAGTAGAGGAGGCGGAGGGAAGCGTGGAGGCGATTTGGGTCGCCTTGATAACAAGGGGGCAAGAGAGTAAAATAGAGGTGTATAGACCCCTGCCCTGGCAGAGGAGCTGGAGGACAGTCTGGTGGCAGATGTTGGGAGACACTGCAGACTGGGCAGAGGAGCGTGGTGGTGTTGGGGGACTTAAACATGCCAGGAACAGACTGGGAGACTATGAGCGTCCTCTGTGACCAGGGAACAGAGGTTGTTGGATGTCTTTCAAGGCGCGTTCCTAACTCAGCAGGTAAGGGAACCGACCAGGAGGCACGGGTACTGGATGTGGTCCTGGCAGACAGTGACCAGGTTGGGGGACCTGGAGGTAAGGGACCCAGTGGTGGGAGTGACCATGCCACGGTCTGGTTCTGCCTGGACCTAGGATGGGTAGAAGGCTGCTAAAGCGGAGAGTAACCAGACTTCAGGGGCGGATTTTAAGGAAATGGGAAGGATCCTTAAGGAGCATTTGGATGGGATTGGGTCAGACATGGACGCTGATAGTAGGTGGGACACCATCAGGAGAGGGGTGCAGGATGCTACCAGCACCTGTGCAAGAGTAAGACGAAAATGTGGTAGGGCCCAAAAACCCTGCTGGTGGACCAGGGAGGTCCAGGAGGTGGTGTGGGGAAAGAAAGCAGCCTATAAGCAATTCAAGTGCTCAAGCAGTGAAAGGGATCGATGGGGAGTACGAGCTGATGCTAGAAGGGCCACTAGAATGGTGAGGGCGGCTAAGGCAAGGAAGGAGCAGAACCTGGCCAGGGAAATTAGGAGAGGGAACAATGGGTTCTTTAGATACATTGGGGAAAACGAAGGGTGAAGGGGCAGATTAGCAGGATTAAATCAGGGAGAGATGGGCACAAGACCGGGGAGCAGGCTGAGGTACTAAATGAGTACTTCACCTCAGTTTTCACCAAGGAAAATGGGGGTGCTGCATCATACATGGGAGAGAGGCAGAGCTGAGGAGGGGACCCTCACCATCGGGGCGGGTCTGGGGAGAGGGGGAGGCATCACTGGCAGGTGGGGAGGGCTAAGCAGGGAGAAGAGGTACCGGAAGTGGAAATCACAGCAGAGAGAGTGAGGGAAGCCCTCAGCTCCCTTAAGACGGAGAAAGCACCGGTGCCGGATAAATTACATCCCAGAGTGCTGAAGGAACTTGTGGATGTCCTGGCGAAACCCCTGGCGGAGCTTTTCACCATCTCTCTGAGGACAGGGTGGGTGCCCCAAGACTGGAAGGTGGCGCATATAGTGCCTATCCACAAGGGGGGATCAAGGGAGGTGGCAGGGAACTACAGGCCTGTCAGCCTGACATCAGTGGTGGGCAAGGTGATGGAGGGCATTGTCAAGGAGAGGCTGGGGGGACCTGGATAAGTCGGGGTGCCTGGACAATAGACAGCATGGATTCATCCTGGGGAAATCGTGTCAGACAAACCTGGTGGAGTTCTATGACTGGGTGACAAGTGCCTTGGACCTGGGTAGACCAGTGGATGTCCTCTTTCTAGACTTCAGCAAGGCATTTGACTCTGTTCCTCACGTGGGCCTGTTGGATAAGCTGGGAGAAATGGGGGTTGGGAACCAGATGATCAGATGGATAGGCAATTGGCTCCAGGACCGGACCCAGAGGGTCGTAGTTGGTGGGATAGTCTCATCCCCAAGGAGGGTCATTAGTGGGGTCCCACAGGGCCCCTTCTGTTCAACGCCTACGTATCTGACATAAGGACAGGAATCAGGAGTGAGATGAGTCTCTTTGCGGATGACTCGAAACTGGGGGCGGTGGTGGATGGGGAGGAAGGGAGGGTGGCCCTACAGGGGGACCTGGAGGCTCTGGAAAGATGGTCTAGAAAGTGGAAGCTGAGGTTCAATGCAGGGAAATGCAAGGTACTCCACCTGGGGGCCAGAAACCCAGGCCAAGTGTACACCCTGGGGGGGGATGCTGCAAGTCTCGATGGCTGAGAGGGACCTGGGGGTGGTGGTGGATGTCAAGATGAACAACTCTGAGACTTGTAGGAGGGCAGCAGCCAAGGCCAACAGGATGCTGGGATGCATCGCTAGGGGGATCACCTCCAGAAGGAGGGAAGCGATACTCCCTCTGTATAACTGCTTGGTGAGGCTGCACCTTCAGTACTGCGTGCAGTTTTGGAGGCCACACTTAAAGAGGGACATTAACGTCCTGGAGAGGGTCCAGAGGAGGGCAACCAAAATGATTTGGGGCTTGGGGGACAGGACCTATGAGGAGAGGCTCGAAGAGCTAAATATGTACACATTGGAAGAGAGAAGGGACCGGGGGGACGTGATAGAGGTCTTCAGGTACATGAAGAGGGTAAATAGGGGAGGAACAGTCAGGGTGCTTCGAAGGAAGGAGGAGGGGGCACTAGAGGGCATGGGTGGAAGCTGGAGGGGAATTCTCAGGGGAGAAAGGAGGAGGTGCTACTTCACTGAGAGGGTGGTGGAGCCATGGAATGCACTGCCTAGGGGGCTGGTGGAGGCAGAGACAGTGGAGGGTTCAAGAGGGATGGGACAGGTACAGGGAAGGGTTCTGGAAGCAAAATCCAATGCAGCAAGAATATCCGGAACTGGGAAGGGAGAAGCCAGAGAAGGCGAGGGGGACAGCAAGGTCAGCTCCCAGGTTGGGGGCTGACCAAACGAGCAGACACGAAAGACCGTTAGGCCTATTCTGCTGGCATTTTAGTATGTTAGTATGATTGGGTAACTAAAGTAGTGGACCAGGGAGGTGCAGTGAATGTGGCCTGTCTGGACTTCAGAAAGGTCTTTGACACCGTCCCCTCATAGAAGGCTGATTAGCAAACTGTGTAGCCTATGGGTGGATCCTAAAATAGTTCTGTGGGTAGAGACCTGGCTGGATAATAAGAGTTAGAGGGTTGTGGTAAACAGTAAGTCCTCTGGAGGGAGAGGTGACCAGCAGAGTGCCGCAGGGGTTGTTGATGGGGCCAGTCCTCTTTAATGTCTTTATTGGAGACATTGCAGAGGGACTGGAGGGGAAGGTATGCCTCTTCGTAGATGATACAAAGGTATGCAGTAGGGTGGACATGCCAGCGGGTGTTGAAAGAATGAAGGAAGACCTTAAAAAACTGGAGAAACAGCCTGAAGAATGGCAGCTGGGATTCAATGCAAAGAAGTGCAGGATCATGCACATAGGGCACAAGAACCCAGGGGCAAAATACGAACTAGGTGGGGAGGTACTGACAGTACACTCTCAGGTCCCTTTCCTGCTTCTTATCATCTTGGAGGACCTAAGAGAAACTAGACAGAGTGGATGTGGTGCAGTGGAGAGCAACTAAAATGGTGCCAGGCCTGCGGGATAAGACTTATGAGGAAAGATTAGCCAAGCTGATATTTAAAATATTTATTTCATTTGGGTAAAGCATTTAACCCATTTTAAATATTACAGGATATGCCAGCTGAGATGCAGTATGTTATTTACAGTGTAGTCATGCTTTTACTCATTTTTTCTAATGTATTTGCACAACGTAGATCTGCTGAGAGGCAGTTTCAGTGTAGTCTTCCTTTTACATGTTTTTACAATGTTTTCCTAGAATATGCCTGCTGATTGCTATATATTTAGCCTGGATAGTTCACAGAAGATGTGACATCTTATTTTCAGTGGGGTTCTACATCTACACATTATTCTGCTGCATTGCATAAAGTCAGAACAAGCTGAAAACAATATTTTAGATCAGGACTAGGCTATCCTGGATAAATGCATTGTAAATAAGGATAAAATCATGACCTCACTGAAAATAAGATAGTGCATCTAATCTGGGATGTCCTGAGTAAATACAGTGCAAAAAATATGTAAAATAAAGATCCCTATTAGAATGAGATGTAGCATCTCCCCAGTACTATCCAGGATACAAAATATATGATAGGAAATATTTAATGGAAATCTGTAATTCTTTCTTTTCTTTTTTTTTTTTTTTTTAGCTTAATCTACTTCTCCCAGGTTCCTACCAGTCAGCAATCCTCTCAGCCACCCACCCAGCCCCACACCCGACATCAGGCAGCTGTCCCCATCTTTCCCCATGGTTTCCTCTCCCTGGCAGGGCAGTGAGGAGTCTCCAACTTAGCTCACCTCAGCTAGGATCCAGACTCCGGGGAAGCACCATTCTGAGTCAGGACTGGCAGAGGGTGGCTGTTCATTCGGAGGGGACTGTTCATTTGGCTCGACCTGGACCTCTTTTCCTGGTTTCCAGTTGTTCCCCCAGCTGGAATGTGCAATGTCTGCAATGGCCAAGCTGTGCGTGCTTCTACCCAAAGCACACCGGATGACTGCTCCACCCCCCCTTTGCTTGTGTACAGGCACTGTGGCATGCTAGCACCCAGCCTCCACTAGGTGTTAGGGAAGCGCTGCCCTTGTACCCTCCTCTCGAGGAGAGGAGAGCTGTCCTATGAATGCTTGATCCTTTCCCTCCCTGGCCCACACCCGGCAGCCCGCTCGCACCACGGACATGGGTAGCTGGTGTGGCAGGAGGTAAGGCATGGATGCCTCAGCCCTCCATGCCACTGGAACGGCATCTATAGTTTTTTCTATATTATAATTTTTATGTAATTCATGTAGTCCAGACGTGGAAGTGGAGAAGGGGCTAAGTTGATGACTATCTTATCTTAGTCAGTAAACAGCTGAATGTAAATATATAATAATTACATTTACCATGGTAGCAAATTTCACATTGTCACCTGAACGTCATTGTATTCCATATAACCAAGACTGATATAAACAGTTTCTTTATTGTTTTATAATGCATTAGGCTGCAGTATTTATTTCAAATGTTGTGGCCATGAGGAGTGTGTGTGTGTGTGTGTGTGTGTGTGTGTGTGTGTGTGTGTTTGTGCATGTTTGAGTGAAAGGGGTTCAAGAAACAGCTGTCTTCTGATATAGTAAATGGTGCTGGGCTTAGTGCTGGAGGCTGCAATATGTACTTAGATTTGAAACCAGAAAAGTTGCTATTTACAGGGCTAAAAGTAACAGGATGTGTTAAAACGGTGTAAATCTTTTTACGAGATTCATTGCTGAGAAAGGTGACTAAGCTGACATGTTTATGAGCTATGATCTTTCTTGAAAGTGAATACTAGCAAAATTGAAGATAGTAATCAAACAAAATAGTCTAATGCAACACTGCTCAGCTGAATAAACACAGCAGAGTAATTCCACAAAACTTTCAATTTTATCTAGTTTGTTAGGAATCTGGACAGCTCCCTTTTTCTACTGTAATAGCAAAACATTTGCAGGGCTGTGCCCACTGCAGCCATAAAAATGCATTTTTTTTCTTGGAAGAGTGTTTTGTAACATTTATGTAGCTCTGATTATAAATAACTCTTGTGTTGTCTTCTGCTTTTGATGTGCAGCCTACGGCCTCCCATTAGAACAGTTATTACTGTTTGCGAGGGATGAGGAGCTCCCATTAGTTAATGTGAAGGGCGAAGAGACTGCACAGGAGAAGGATCATCTTGAAGTCACTCCCACCAGTAAGTATAGTAGCTGGCTAGATATGCTTATGTGGAATTTTTTCAACTATGATTGAGAGGGAATTGGGAAGAAATTTAAACAGTCTAAAGTTGGAAGAGCAAAGAGTTTGGGATTGCAAGTAGGCAGTGATGATATCAGAAAACTTGGAATGAGTAAAGCCAAGGAGGATTTTAAAAAGAAACCTTTCACTGTTATAATGGACATGGGATTGGACTGAGAACTGGTAGACATGGCAGAGGATTGGAGTCATGCAGTCATAATTCCAGAAATGGGCGAGCAGGCAAATATGTGCATTATAAACATTTTGTCATTCTTATAGGAGGGGATTGGGAAGTGCACAGATGAGGAAATTACTTTAATCAAGAACAGTAGATAAGTAAAAGAGTTTCAGCAGAAGAGGAGTCTAACAAGTGACAGTTCAAGCAGTTTTGCAAAGATGTTAGTAGATCAGTCAATCACTTCAATTTGAACCTTGCTTTTCTATAAAAACTCTACTACAGGATATGAAAGTACAGTAAAATGTACATTGAAATACACTCCAAATAAATACATACATATTCATATAGCACAGGCTAAAATCAGCCACTATGGAAAACCACATCTTGGGTGCTAAGCCCATGCCCCCACCCCCAAAGGCAGAGCTGCTGTACTTCAGTCACCTGCCTCTATGTCAAGTAGTCCCTCCCATCCCCGAATACATATCCTTCATCCAGTAATCAGTCCCAGATGGTTTCGTGATCCACTACCTCTGATCATCCATTCTTCTCTTAAGCATCAGTCCCTTGTGCTTTAGCGGTCCCCATCCCCCAATCAGCCATGCTTCTCCCCTGCATTAATCCATGGTGATTTAGTGGTTTTCCCATCCTTCTGTCACTCGTCCTTCTTTCGTGCATCTGTCCCAGTTGGTATAGAGGTCCTGTCGGAACAAAGGTTATATCATCACTTTTTACAATGATGCACTTGGATTTACTTCAGGCCTTGCCCAAAAAATATTTAATAAATTACAAAAAATAATTATAAAATTCACATATGATATTACAATTCACATATGATATTACCTCTGCTCTCCAAATTGGTGATAATGGTAATACCACATCTTCCACACTTATAAATATAAAAAATATATGTATTTGTTTTCACACCTATACAGTAATTGTAAATATTCCTCATTAGCATAAGTATTAAGCATAATAACTGTGAATATCAACAAAATTGTTTCAGAAAATCAAATAAACCAATAACGAAATACATTTTAGCAAATAAGCAATGCAAATGAATAAGTAATATTCAGCATAATAACTTACATTAGCTATATACTAGGCTTTCAACACAATAAATGCATTGACTGTATCATGCTTTTGGTATACTTAGTATTTAGCATAACCTATCTCTTTTCATGAGAACTTGCAACAACTCATTATGTTGGTGTTTTGTAGTATACTTTCATAAAACTCAGTTTTAACTTTTCAGATCATGCAAAATATTTCTCAGTTTAAACCTTTTAAACTATATACCCCAAGTTGTGTAGTTAAATGTAAGTTCCCTTGTTACTTTCCATATAAGGCTATTTAAATTACTAAAACTATCAATCAAAAATTAATTAGTATAGATAGTAATTAAAATTATACTTAAATTTCTGGTTGTAGAAGTAGTTCTTCTCTCTTACCTTACAAATCTAGGTTGAGTCTGGCTCTGAGTAAGAAAGTGTCTTTCAGTCAGCTTGTCTCTTCTGTTTTTCCCTGGAATCTGAACCGGAACCTTCTCTTGCATCAATTTGGGATGTACTTAATCAAAAGTCAGTTTGTAGGATTCAACAGGATTTAAACAGACAACTGAATTTGAACAGTCCCATAGCAACACTTGTATAGAAGAATTTTCTTGTGGATAGCAAAGTTGTCTTAATAACTGTATTCTGACTTCTTCATGTTTAGTCCATCTGCACTTAACCTTAGGATACTAGACTTCCTTTATTCACAACGCTGTATAGCTTGTGTGAATTTTAAAGTCACATCTCTGGTCCAGGCTTCAGCCAGTAACATTACTTCAATCAAAATGCTTAGTAAATAAAACACAGACCTTGCTTCATACTACAGTGAGAATGTCCTTGAGGCAACACTGCATAGGCTTTCAAGCTTTTACTTGGCATCCACCTTCTGGATACATCAAATGGTTAACCAAGGCTGGTCCCAGTATTCCAAATTTGGGTGTGGTCTAAGGCTTTTTAGGCCTAGCAAGTTATGAAGCCATCAGAATTTTCAACTGATTAATGGAGCTCTTTACTGCATGGTGTTTCAGCCAAGACTAAGGTGGGGCTAGCAGAATTCACTAATATCAGTTGGCTCATCACCAGATTTTGATTGGTCTGGGTCACTAAGGGGGCTGGGTTTGTGACTCCCTGCAGATTATGAATGGTGACAGTGGTCATACCTCTTCAAGGACTGCCCACTGACTCCAATACTCATTTTGTTCTCAACATAGAAACATAGAATGTGACGGCAGATAAGGACCGTGTGGCCCACCTAGTCTGCCCATTTTCCTACCGAACAGATAAGCTGCAGATCCTAGTTAACCAACAGCTTACTTCCTCCTACTCCCCACCCCACTAGGACTGCCTTATGTCTGTCCCATGCATTCTTGAATTCCCCCACTATTCTTGACTCCACGACCTCCTCAGGGAGGCTGTTCCATGCATCCATAGCCCTCTCTGTGAAAAAATACTTCCTCACATTACCTCTGAGCCGTTCCCCTCTATCTTCAAAATAGAAACATAGAATGTGACAAAACTATTTGTCTTATTTAACTTCTTAATACAAAATAATATAATTTTTGAACTTACATATTTGAACTTCTCGCATCGAATGGAGTATGTTGGTATGTTTCCCATATTCCCAGGACTAATATTTCCCAAGTTAGACTATTAAAGGTGATAACTTTATAATTCAAATAAAACTTCTTAAAATAAAGTAATAGACTTGTTCTAAATATTCTAAGCTACAGAATAATATAAGATTTGTAAGAAAAATCTATTATTAAAGCTTTTAAATACTAGTTCTTTGTAGAAACACATGAGGTTCTTTGTCTTATCTAAAGTAATAAACCTTAACTATTTTTACCAAACTTTCAGAAGGTTTTTCTCTGCATAGCAACAAGCTACACACTAAAGAGTTATGTTTTCAGACTCCTTAGGATGTTTGCTATCATGAGAGACTAGATTTGTCTGTTAAGCAAATAAAAGAAGGTTATTAAACATCTTTTATGCATAACTTCTAATTCATTTAACTTGCAAGCATGAAACTTGGTGAGCTTATTTATTATAATACTATTTATCATATGTGAAATTTTCATAGTGGCAGTACATTGCATTGTCAAGATACAAATAAAACTTTTTATTCTAATGCAAACCCTCTAGAGATTTTAAACTTCTCTTCCTAAGACAAGGTTGTTTTTTCTTAAGCTCACATAAAGCAGTACCAGTCACATGCTCTCCTATCTGATTGTAGTCTGGGATACCCACCTCTGGCTAGGACTTCAGCCTTCCTTTTACAAAAGAAACTCATAAATTTGTCAAAAAGACTTGGACATCACAGGGATGCTTCTCTGGTACCATGCTGAAGTATGCCAAGAATGTGAGGGCCTCTCAGAAAACATTGCATTACATGACTTTATCTGATTGAAGCTCTGGCTCAGCTTGGAAGAGTGCTCACTAATATCTCATCTTAAATTAACCCTAGGTTCTTCGGTCCAGGCAAAACTCATCTGCCATATATGGGCAAAGAGATGCTTAGGAAACAGAGAGAGATTTCTCCCTTTTAAGCATTAAAGCCAGATACCTTGTTTTAAAATTTAATTAGCGCTTTTGTTTTACTTTTAGAAATTCATGCAAACAGTAATCTTAACCAGAAATTATAGTAAACATTCCCATAATTAATCCCATATAAAATCATACAAAATAATAATTAAAAATCAATATTTGATAATAGAAATAAGATATTTTTCCTTCAAGGGTTTTGTTCCTACATTTCATCCCTTTTGAATTAAACATGCACCCAAAAATGCATTTTGTAATTCAAAACTATAATCCTACTATTTATGGGTATATAGTTTTAAGCATTGCATGGGAAACGAAACATAAAACGCAAAGTTGCATTATCATGTGGTAACTTATGACATCATCGGTGTATGACATCATCACATATGACATCGGATGTGCTATCATAGATGTGACATCAGTAGATGACATCATTGGAGATGTACTTTTTTGGCATAGAAATATGTACAGTACTACTCGAACAAACATGATTACAACCATGTACACTTTTAAAATAATATAATCTTTTACATTGTTTTAGAAATTTCACAAATACAACAAATTCTCTTTGCTCATTAGTTTCAGAAATCAGTATTACAATTAACATTTCAGTTTAACTCTTATTTATTATTTCCACTCTTCTTAAATTCTTGTACCTTTTTAAATCTTTAGTATTACAGTACATATAAGGCTAGTAGTTACTCATTGTTACATTTTATAAGTTCTATGCCCCCATGTGCTGAAGGTACTACTAAACTGGCCCTAGTAACCTTTTTCACCAGTGTTTGCCAAGATATCATTCCTTGTTTGGAAGTTACCTTTTTTGGTATTATGTGGATTTAAGTTTAAGGTCTATTTGTAGCTTACCTTTTTAGCAATCATAGTTACACTGGGATTCCTTAATGAAATTACTGAAGTTTTCTACTGTTTCATTACCTCATTATACTTATACTAAATCAAAATCAAAACTTTCACTATTTCTTTGCATTTTTTTTAATCAAAATTAAAATCAGAAAACGTTTTTACCTGATTTTACCTTCTGTCTCAACATTTTATTTTTTTTCATTGTTATGCACTTTAGTTTTACGTCATCAACTACATATGCTTATTTAAAACTTTTTTGTTTCATCTGTCTTTTTAGGTAATACCTTCTGTTAGTCTCCCCAATAACTGGAACAACAAATATCTGAACTGTGAAGTACTCCCCCCCCCTTTCACTCTTTGCTAACCACAGTTAGTTTTAAAAGTGACAGGCCCTGTTTTTGGATTGTTGAAATGCATTACTGTAGTGCACATACCTAGGCACAAACAATACAATTTATGTCACCTTTCCATGAACCTTAACAGGAAATTCCTTTATTTAAAACTGTAGCAGTGAGCACACTCACCATTTGGCACACTTGAGGGATAGTTTATCCAGACCTCAAGGTTGGTGATGTCACTTTATTGGGTAAGGGTTTCTCCTTAGTTGTGACCACAGACTTGTATTGGCTAGGCTTATATACACACCCAGTTATACAAGTACATATCCTATTGTACTTTGTTTTGCAATCTATGATGCGGAACCTTTGTAAAAGAGCTTGTGCTCAAAGGTCTTTTCCTAATCACTAAATAAATAAAAATAAATCTATCCCAAGGCATGGGAGATTTCAAATCTTGCTTGACATACAGGATGTAGTATACTTTCCCTATCTGGAGGTTCAAGGCAAGTGTCTATACTTTTCAAACTTTATTTGTGGTCTGGAACATTTGTAACCATTCATTTTAACACTTGGTAAACTTGTGTGCTGTTTGGACAATACAGAACATTACAAGTCTTGTTTTTGTCTGGCACCTTGGTTTTACCTCTGGTTTTATGGAGTGTCACCTCTTTTCCACAGTCCTCAGTGGGCCTTGTACTTAGAGTTTAATGCTTCTGTCAAAAACAGGATGGCACTGGGAAAAACAAGACTTACTTTTTTTGTGAAGAAAGTTAGGCATCTGTCTTAATTACAGATTTTTCACATCTTGTTTTGACACGCAAACCACATAAGCTTTACTTCTCCATTTAACCAATTTTTAGAATTACCAAAACTAGATACATCAATTATATTAGAACCTACAAAATTCAGTTTAATCATTAAATCATTTTTATACAGTGGCATGAATTTTATTGTTTAAAACGTTATGACTCTTTTCAAATGGAATAGGCCTTTTCACATGTGACCATAAGATTTTCTGGCCATAGTCTAGAACAGGTTTAAATCTCTAGAAGGTCATTTCCCATCAAGAAATCATTATCTGTTTTGTTTGTAACATACACTGGATGTTTAATTACCACTTTACCAAATCTCAGTTTTAACCAAACTTTACGTAAGGTCTTTTGAGCGTCCTCTCAATAACCTACAATTTGTAAGCTGTTAGGAAGGGTTTTCTGCTCTTTTGAATCACCTACAGCATCAGTCAATTTATCATAGAGATTTTTAGACGTGAGACTTATTTCAGCCCCAGAATCAAGTAAAGCCTTATGATTTAGACTGTATTCAATGTTTATGTCTCAGTAAAATATTTCAGCTCTTCCTTTGGGGATTAAGTTGCCCAGGCAGAATTTGTCTTTCTTTTCTGGCAACACAGCAGTTTTACCGTGGCATCTTACACTGTGACTGATATTTACCCTGGATACCTTTTGAGAAAGGCTAGGCACAGAGAGCGCATTTTTAACTTCACTTGGCATCTCATTTTTAAATCACATTCCAATCTCATTATCCTTTTTAACAATAACTGTTTCTGTAACCATGTCAGCAATAGAGTGGACAGGATCTACAAGTCATATAGTACCACTAGTCCCATCTGTACTGGGTACAGTTGAGAAGGGATTTTGCACAGAAACGAGAAAGTCAGGAGGTGATTGAGAAACTTGGAGTACATAGCTTTGAATAAGAGCTTGTAACTCCTCCATCTGCTGTTGTCTCCTGTATCTCCTTTTGTGAATTTTTAATCATTTTCTTTAGTCTTGTAGAACTATGCTTAGCTCAGTTTTGAGTTGCACTACCATTTTGCTGATCATAGTTGGAATACTGGTGCCTCCTGTGGTCAGTTATGTCACTATGCTCACTGCCATGCCTTGCACTTAGGTCCCCCCCTTTTGAGAGGGACTCCAGTGTTGGCATAGGTCTGAGTCTTGATAAGGCTCAGTGGGACCAAGCATGGGTTTTAATTGTTTTTTCTTGTTAGACATAGGCAACTTCTTTCCCCCCTTAGCCAGAGTATTAGAGGTGGCGGCCTCCAAAACTTTAACTTGAGGTACAGAAGAACCCCCTTTTTGCCTAATCTTGTGTTTTTCTTGTATTTCTTGAATGTTTCATGTTTCGAATCAGAATCTGCATTATTGCTATGTCTAGGGATTCTGTTTTGGCTCTGTAATTCATTTTCTGAGTCAGATGATCCATTCAGTGATATACCAGAATCAGTCAAACAGTCTAACCTTTTGAATGCTTTCATTTTTCCTTCAGCTTCTTTACTCTGTAAACTCTCAGCTTTTTCTTTTAATTCAGTCAAATCTTTGTTTACCTGTGCATAAGCATCTCCTAGTTCAACTTTTTTATTTTTTCAAATCCAAACACTGCCTCTGCCATTGTTGCAACTCACCTTGCAAAACAGCATTTTCAGTCTTTAACTTGACTACATCACAGTAGTTATTAGAAAGGTCATTTTTACTGTCCTGTAAAAACTTTTCCAATATTGCTACCTGACCTGCAAACCTACCACACTCAAAACATTTTTCCTCCAACATTTTTTCCAGCTGTTGTATTCTTTCATTTTTACTTTTAATAAAAGTCAGCTGTGCTGGAGTATAAATTACTGTCTCAGTGCTAAGCATATTTGCCTAATGGTTACCAACTTTAACAACAACAATTAAATATTCCTTTGAACAACAGTTACAATAGCAGTGACTTTTTAGACAACAATTTAAACCAAACAAAATATTTTCTCTTGAGACTTTAAATATTCTTTTCTTTTTCTTGCTGCTTTACTGTTTAGTCAGAGATTCTGTTCTCTTCACTTCTAGCTTTAGCTCCCTTTTCTTTTGCTTAAGATAGCTTTAGACTCAGAAAAACAAAACAGAAAAGTATTATTTCTGCAATTTAGAAATCTTGCAAATACTAACATAAATAACAACATTTATTTCTCATCAACTCTAAGTGTGGATTGTTATTTACTAACAATTATCCCAGGGATGAGAACCCCAAAGATGTCTGAACAAATGCTACAATATTACTTTTTACAATGATGCACTTGGATTTACTTCAGGCCTTACCCAAAACATATTTAATAAATTAAAATAATTATAAAATTCATATGTGATATTACAATTCACATGATATCTCTGCTCTCTAGTTTCATGATAATGGTAATAACACTTCTTCCACACTTATAAATATGAAAGATATATGTCTTTTATTCACACCTATACAATAATTGTAAATATTCCTCATTATCATAAATATCAAGCATAATAACTGTAAGCATCAACAAAACTGTTTCAGAAAATCAAATAAAAAATAAAACAAAATACATTTTGGCAAATAAACAATTCAAATGAATAAGCAGTATTCAGCATGATAATTTATATACTAGGCTTTCAACATAATAAAATGCATTGACTATATCGTGCTTTTGGTGTATTTAGTATAACCTATTTCTTTTCATGAGAACTTGCAACAACTCATTATGTCAGTGTTTTGTGTTATACTTTCATAAAACTCAGTTTTAACTTTTCAGATCATGCAAAATATTTCTGTTTAAACCTTTTAAACTACATACCCCAAGTCCTGTAGTTAAAAATAAGTTCCCTTGTTACTTTCCCATATAAGCCAATTTAAATTACTAAAACTATCAATCAAAAATTAATTGGCATAGATAGTAATTAAAATTATACTTTAATTTCTGGTAGTAGAGGTGGTTCTTCTCTCTTAACTTAGAAATCTTGGTTGAGTCTAGCTCTGAGTAAGAAAGTGTCTTTCAGTCAGCTTGTCTCTTCTGTTTTTCCTTGGAATCTGAACCTGAACCTTCTCTTGCATCAATTTGGGATGTACTTTTTTTTTAAATTGAATGTACTTTATTCATTTTATACCATTACAGTACATTTTAACAAGCATACAACTTTCCAGCAGTACTTACATTGGTCATAGGTCAATGAGTCATTAACAAAACATATATAACACTTTAAAAGCTCTACCATATGTTTAAATATTTGGAAAAAGCCTAATCTACTCATGCCTTCCAATCAACGGAAACTACTCCCCACATCTCCCTCCGACTCAAACCCCTCCATACCCCCCAGAGCCATATTCACCATCCCCAATGGTGCAATTTTCGATTACTCGGTAACACCATAAACCCTTTTATCTATGATACCTGAAGTGAAGGACTCATCTGTATGAGCACCTCTAAATTAAAGGCATCTAATAGCACCTTATGGAGTGGCCATATAGTATATTGTCATTTACCAAGCTTTTCTAATCTTCTAACCTGGTTTCCTAAGAAGCAAGAGGGAGGGACCAGAGCGTGAGAAGCTTCTCCCATCTGGATTTATACAGGGGGAGTTTACCACGTGGGCTCACAATTGCCTTTTCTATTCTTAAGTTATGTAGGAGTTCCTTTACCCACTCCTTCCAGGTGCATGGGAGTTATATATGCATGTCACGATATGTTGTTTATTTCATTCAGTGCAAGAGATGTCCACAAACAGGTTATGTAGGAGAGACATGCCAACAGCTCCGCACTAGGATGAACTCACACAGGCATACTATTACAGCAAAGAAGACTGAAAAACCAGTGGGGCATCACTTCTCCCAGCCTGACCACTCAGTCTCAGATATGTCAGTAATGGTCTTAAAAGGAAATCTCAAAACACACAACAGAGACAGAGCTTTTGAGATTAAACTTTTTACATCTCAATATGGTAGCAGATGGGATGAACTTGATATTGGCTTTATGGGACACTACAGAAATTAACATCCACAGACCTTTTCTTCTTCAAGCTGACATATTATAGGACTTCAGCATGTGTGAGATGTGGATGCGTGTGTGTATGTATGTGTGGGTATGTGCTGTGAGGTATGTGATATAATAGATGTGGGCTTGCTGTCACATTGAGGTAAGTCTCTATTTAGCTATATGGAGGTATAATGTGTTACTATTTATCACACACAACAAATTTCTCCTTACTTTTATCTTTGCCTGTGTGGGGGATTGATTCCATTGCACCATATTCAGTTTACCCAGCCTGCTAGTGTACATACAGGAGGTTATCTTATACTGTTATATATAATTTTGTAACTCTGTACATATTGGGATGTGTGATCTCATTTGCTTGGGGTCCTGCACATATCTTTTACATTAGGCTAATATTGTAGTAATTTACTCAGAATTTCATTACAAGTTGTATTCCTTTGGGGAACAATTACAGTGACTGAAGTTAATATAGGTTCACTAGGAGAGAGATTGAGTGTGTGTATATGTGTGTGTGTGTGTGTCTGTGGGGGACAGAGAGAGAGAGAGAGAAAAGGAGGGGGGAGAGAGAGAGAGACAACATCTCATGTTTATGTATCTCCCCACCCATATTATTATGTGATGTGGGTGGGTTAGGTTGTACTGTTTGTATGAGCAGGAGGAGATAAATTACTTTTTATCTCTTTTCAGATTCCCTAGACAATTGTGGTACATGTAGTTGCTACATTCTCAGTATATATTGACATCAGTACATATCAGGATGCATGGTCTGAATTCCTTGAGGTTCCTCTACTAGAGTTTTTGTTTAATACTAATATTATCAATTTATATTTATATTATCATTTATATAGTCCTGAGGTTTTTGTAATTTCTGGGCCTTTATTTAGCTTGAGAATACAGCTGGGTGACATGTCTAGCTAGGTTTTACACATCACACAGTGTGACTGATGTTTTTAGACAACTTTACTGGTATTCTTGTCTTTAATGCATACATTGTAATTTCATGAGCCTCTATAACTATCTTAGTTTGTCTTTAAGCTGGGTGGGGGTTGCCTTTCAGTAATCACATCCTTATACTGACTGTGACACTCATGGCTTGATTTGGGAGTTATCTGCTTCAGCAGTGTTATCTTATGTCAATTAAATTTATGTGCAGTAGGATTCTTTATGTTTGTTGCACCAAGCACATCTTAACCCAAGGTTCATTCGGACTGAGGGCAGTATTGTACTGTTTAACTTCTCTGACATCATCTTCTGTTTTTTTTTTTTTTTTAAATGAGTATTTTAAACCAATGGGGATTTTTTCTGTTTTTCTCTGCATTATCTAGCTGTTATAAGTATTGTATTTTCTAAACAACTGCCATGAGCTTCTGAAGAAGGACTGGTTGGTCCGAAAGCTAGAGCACTTTGTTCTTGTTGTTACATCTATGTTGGTCCATTAAAAGGTATCAAATCATTTGCTTCTGGATCTATTCTTGCAAGGACCAATACGGCAACTACTAAATCAAGATTTTTACCCACTCAAGGTAAGAAATCACATGTTGGTCCTTCCAATAGCGAAGGACAAGCCTTTTAATCGACAGAGAAATAATGGCCATGTGGTGCCTCCTCTCCTTGAAAGGAACAGTGGTGTAATCCCCCACTATACAAACCTGTGGTGAGAAGTATTCCTGCAGCCCCAACAATGGGTTGGCCCTTTCCTGAATGGTTCTCCAGAGACCAGCTACTTTGGGGCAATCCCATAATATATGGAGTAGCGTCCCTGGTTCCTGTTCACACCTAACGCATGCTTGATTCTGCATCTTATCCATTCCATACAATTTAGTTGGAGTATAATAAATATTATACAATATATAAAACTGTGTTAGTCTTAATTGGTCGTTGGCAATGTATAAACAAACACCTTCCCAGATTTTATCCCATGAAAAATTAACATGTGGGAAATTATGCATCCAGTACTTAGATTGACCTGATACTTCTGGATTAAGTTTCACATATAACAATGAGACCAGCTGAGATACAGCATGTGGTTGATTAACTCATTCCAGAAGCTCCTGAAAAGGAAGCACTTGTGTATTCCATTTTCCCGAGCCAAACCAATTTATCAACATGTGACTAATTTGGAGCACAAAAAAGGAGTATTTATTGGGAAGTTGGAGAGAACCCAATATTTCCGACGTTCCCCCTAATTTACCATCGACTACCAGGTCACCAAGTTTGATTTTAGGATCAGAACAGTCTTTGGGAACAGCAGTTTTCTTATTCCCTAATTTGAAATTTAGGTTCTAAAACACTGGTTGTGATAGGTCCAGTTGGTTATTGTATCTCATTGACTTACAAAACTGTGAATGGACCTTTAATGAAATATATATAACCAAGCCTCGCAAATTACTGGGCAATTTACCCGGGGCTGTAAATAAAAGGCTCTCTGGAGATAACCCAGTTAATAAGTACTGTTCCACCTGTAACCAAATAGGAAGTTTGGCAACATTGTCAGTACCTGAAGGGATATCTCTCCAATGCATACACTTAACCATGTGGCTAGCTAAATAATAGTGGTAAAAGTTAGGGAGTTTAAGACACCCAAGTTGTTTTGGGGCACTTAAACGAGTGTATGCTCGACGTGGGGTTTTGTTTCTCCATATGAATTGGGAGATTATACTATGGAGTCTACGGAACCAATTCAGGGGGAGATAGACATTAAGCATATTAAGTGGATAGAATACTCTCGGCAAAATATTCATTTTAATTACACTAACCCTCGCTTGGAAGGACAAGTGCATAGAGTTCCATCTATTTAGATCCAATTGAATGTCCTTTACTAAATTATCTAAATTCAACTTTTTCATCAGGGACACTGTTGTAGATAGAGTTATACCTAAGTACTTAAGACTGGTGGTCCAGGCCATGGATAATGAGGTAATGTTTTCCCTAGAAAGCAAGGGATTCAAAGGCATCACTTCTGATTTACCAGTATTAGGTTTATAGTTCGAAACCCCTGCTAAACCTTTGGAGTATCTGGAGGGCAGCTTGGATAGATTCACAAGGATTAGTGACATGCAGGAGGATGTCATCCGCGTAGACTGATAATTTTAAGATAAATGGCCTTATCCTAATGCCTTGCAGCGTTGATGAGTCCTTTAACTGTCTTATCAATGGTTCTAGATACAGGTTAAATAGTAGTGGGGAAAGTGGGCAGCCCTGCCTAGTACCTGATTTTAAAGGGGAAAGCCGAGGAAAAAAACTCCAATGCAATAGACTTTTGCTATAGTGCTTTGACCCAGGAAATAAAAGAAGCTGGAAAACCCATTACGGCTAGGGTGTCGAACAGATATGCCCAATTAACCCTGTCAAATGCTTTCTCTGCATCCAGGGAGACCAGAGCCATTGGTTCATCTGCCTATCTGCCTCCCTGGACGCGGAGAAAACATGGGCCAATTTACGGATGTGGTCCGATGAGACTCAGCCCTGCACAAACCTGATTTGTTCAGGACTCAGAAGCCCTTCCCAAACTTCGGATACCCTTGCTGCTAGTATTTTGGCCAAGATTTTTATATCATAGTTCATCAGTGAAATAGGACGAAAATTCATAACCCTGTTCTTCTCTTTGCCTGGTTTCGGCAACACCACTATGATTGCCTCCAAGAGTGTCATGTCTGTGATCCCCTTCTCACATATAAAATTAAACAAGCGAAGAAGAATAGGACATGGATCCATCTCAAAAACCTTATAAAAATTAGATGGGGAAACCATCTGGTCCCGGAGCTTTATCTTTGGCTAGAGACCTAATAGCATCTCTAATCTCTTGCTGAGAGAGAGGGCGTGCCAAAAACTCCTGTTGGGCTACCTCCAATGAAGGTAATGATGAGGCTAACAAATAGTCCCGGATTTCATTAGGTGGGGGGTTAGTGTCAGGGGGCTATACAACTGCATGTAATATTATTCGAATTCTTTGGCAATTTGCCTGGGGGTGGTTAAAATAGTGTTGGTCAATAGGGAAAACACGAAGGGAGCCAGGTGACACTCCTCCTGCTTTCTAAGCTTCATCGCCAGAAGATGACTGGTTTTATCCCCTTGATCAATATATTTAGCTTGGGTTTTAAAGAGGGCATATTCCGCTTTTTCCCTCAGAATTTCCGCATAATCATTCCTTGACGCTACCAGCCACAACATTTCCTCGTCTAATGGAGGGTTTGATAGTGAGGTTTCTAAGGCCTTAATTTCCTCTCAGAGGGCTTTGGCTTTTGTATCCTGTTTGCGCTTTTTGGTTGCCGAGATTCTAATAAATCCCCCCCCCCCCGCAGAACACATTTTAATGTGCACCATATTTTATCAAAAGCCGGAATAGATCCATCATTTTGACCCATAAATTGTTTTATAAGATCTTTAATCCGATTAACTATGTTCTCTTGATTAAGAAGCTGAGAGTTTAATTTCCATATAATGTATTTCTGATTAGCTGGGGCTAGATTAGCTTCCAACCAAATTGGGGAATGATCAGAAAGCACACTGAGGGTGATCCCACTACCCTGCAATCCTGCAATTACTCTCTGATTGACCAAAAAGAAATCAATCCGAGAGAGGGATCTATGCACAGAGGAATAAAAGGTATAAGTCCTTGTGCCAGGATTCAGGGTGCGCCAGGGGTCTATTAATCCATAGACTTTTACGAGATCTCGCAGAGATCTTTGGGCTGGGGAAAGAGTGGATCCTAATGAGGAGGAGGATCTATCCTGAGCAGAATCAATAACTAGATTCCAGTCTCCTGCTAAAATTATGGGTAACCCACTAAAGGGAGCAAGGGTTAGTGATAAGTTAACAAAGAAATCTGGGGAATCCTTGTTCGGGCCATATATTGTACCCATGAGGACTTCCATGTTTTCTAGAATCCCCCTCAAAAAAAATAAACCTGCCTTGGGGGTCAGCCACTTTTTCTAGCTCAAGAAACTGAGTGCCCAATTTGGGATGTACTTGATCAAAAGTCAGTTTGTAGGATTCAACAGATTTAAACAGACAACTGGATTTGAACAGTTCCATAGCAACGCTTGTATAAAAGAATTTTCTTGTGGATAGCGAAGTTGTCTTAATAACTGTATTCTGACTTCTTCATGTTTAATCCATCTGCACTTAACCTTAGGACACTAGACTTCCTTTATTCACAACGCTGCATAGCTTGTGTGAATTTTAAAGTCATGTCTCTGGTCCAGGCTTTAGCAGGCAACATTACTTCAGTCAAAATGCTTAGTAAATAAAACACAGACCTCTCCCAGAGTGGGATGCTGGGTCTGCTCATTGTAATAGATACCTCTGGTGGAGACCAGAGGTACCATTAGCACTGAGCCATACTAAGGGGTGGAGAGGCGGCAGACATCAGTAACAATGTTTTGTACATGTACTATAAAGGCAAAACAGTCGGATTCCTTAATTCTAAGAGACTATAATTGAAATTTTCCAATAGAAGCATAGAAATTGTTGGCAGATGAGGATCACTAGACCCATCCAGTCTGCCCGTAGGCCCTATACATTGTATGTGGCCACTGACCATATGTCATCAATGGCTTTTCGACACTCCCTCCCCTCTCAAGCTTCCCTTATGCCTGTTCCAGGCATGCGTAAACCCCTCCACTGTACTTTCTTTCACTACCTCCTGTGGCAGACTATTCCAAGCATTGACTAGCCTTTCTGTGTAGAAAAACTTCCTCACATTACCTCTAAATCTACCTTCCAATTTCATATTGTGCCCCCTTGTTCTAGTAGTTTTTCTACATTGGAAATGGTCCCCCACCTGCACTTTGTTTATGCCCTTGAGGTACTTGAAAGTTTCAATAATGTCCCCCTGCTGTCTCCTCTCTTCCAGTGAGTATATACTGAGATCCCCTAGTCTCTCCTCATATGTTTTGTGGTGCAAGCCCTGCACCATCTTTGTTGCCCTTCTATGGATAGTCTCCACCTTATCTATGTCCTTGCACAGGTGTGGCTTCCAGAAGTACACACAGTACTCCAGGCAAGGCCTTACCAATATTTTATACAATGGCATCACCACCTCCTGCCTCCTGCTAGTGATACCTCTGCCTATGCACCCCAGCATGCCACACTGGCCCTCCCTGCCACCTTTGTGCACTGCTTTGATACCTTAAGGTCATCAGAGATGATAACCCCTAGGTCCCTTTCCTCTTTGGTGACAGTCGGCTCCCCCCCAACCTGTAGCTCTTCTCAGAGTTCCCTCTACCAAGGTGCATTATTTTGAACTTCTTTGCATTGAACCTCAGTTGCCAAATCTCTGACCATCTTTCAAGCTTCTCCAGGTCCCTCTTCATTTTCTGCACCCCTTCTGGAACATCCACCCTGTTGCAGATCATGGTGTCATCTGCAAACAGGCGGACCTTTCCTTTCAGCCACTCTGCAGTGTCACTAATGAAGACATTGAATAGGATTGGTCCTAGTACTGATCCCTGTGGTACCCCGCTGGTCACCCCCTCTCCTCAGATTGTACCCCATTTACCACCACCCTGTGTCTCCTGTCTGTTAACCAGTTCCTAACCCAGTTCACCACGTTGTCTCCCATGCCCAAACTACCAGTCTTGTTAATCAGCCTTCTATGTGGGACGGTGTCGAAGGCTTTGCTGAAATCTAGGTAGGTGACGTCTACCGCCCCTTCCTGATTTAGTTCCTTAGTCACCCAATCAAAAACATCTATTAGATTCGTTTAACATGACCTTCCTGCTGTGAATCCATTTTGCCTCAGATCCTGAGCACTGCTGAATTCCATATGTGCCACCATCATTTCTTTCAGCAGTGTCTCGATGATCTTTCCCACCACTGAGGTGAGGCTGACTGGGCTGTAGTTCCCTGCCTCCTCCCTACTGCTGCTTTTGTGCAGTGGAACTACATGTGTCCTCCTCCAGTCTCTGGAACGACACCCTTGTTGAGTGACTCTGTGAACAGGGCCACCAGAGGCGTTGCTAGTTCCCTTCGCAGCTTCTTTAATATCCTTGGGTGGATGCCGTCTGACCCTATGGTCTTATCCACCCTCTGCTTTGTGAGGTCTTCCAGAACTCTCTCCACTGTACATGGACTGGTGTCCACTTCTCTCCCCCATTGCCACTGCAACCCAACTGTGGTCCTTGACCCTCCCCCTCCTTAGTGAATATCGAGCAGAAGTATTTTCTGCCTTGTCCAGATCCCCCTCCTTACTCTCCCTTCTCCCCTTTGAGCCTCACAATCCCCCCATGGTTTTTCTTCTTTCACTGATGTACCTATAAAATGCCTTATCCCCTTTGTTTACAGACAGTGCTAAGCCCTCTACTGTCTGCACCTCCGCCCTCCTAACAGCCTTCCCTGCTTCCCTTAGACATTCATGGTACACCTCCCTGTCCTCCTCCCTTTGGCTTCATTTGTATTTCCTGAAAGTCAGCCTTTTAGCCCTGACTTTGTCCCCCCACCTCTCTGAAGAACCATAGTGGTTTCCTTCTTCTTTTCCTTTTGGCCAGTATCCTAACACATTGGTTTGTTATATCCACTATGGCTCCTTTCAGTTTCACCTATTGTTCTTCCACACCCACTATTACCTCTCCCTTCCCCAGGACTGCTTGTATACATCTACCCATTTCAGTGAAATCTGCCCTCCTGAAATCTAATACGCTTGCCCTTGTGTGGCTTAATTGAGTCCATGTCTCCATGCTAAACCACACCATGTGGTGGTAACTCGACCCCAGCTGCCTTTCCACCTGTATTTCTTTGACTCTGTTCCCATTGGTTCATACCAGGTCCAGAATTAACTTGTCCCTTGTTGGCTCATGCACCAGCTGTCTGAGTCCAACCCCTCTGCAGGGATTCCAGGATGGCTGTGCTTCTGGCTGAAGTAGCCACCTGGGTGGCCCAATCCACGTCCGGCATATTGAAATCCCCTAGTAGCAGGATTTCACCTTTAGCTGCCATGTCATGCATGTTCTCCACTAGTTCCCTGTCTGCTTCCTCCCTCTGTGCCAGAGGCCTGTAGAGCACCCTGTGTGTATTGCTGTTCCATTCCCTGGCTCCAGGGTGACCCACATTACCTTGGCCTCCCCCTATCTTCCTGAACTTCTGTAGCCTTTATATCATCTCTGATGTACAGGGACACTCCCCCACCCTTTTTACCCTTCTTGTCCCTCCTGACCAGTGTATAGCCTGGTACATTGACTTCCCCAGCCATGATTAGCAGAGCACCACGTCTCTGTTATTGCTGCTGTGTCAGGGTCTGTATCTGCCAACAAGGCCTTCAACCTTGTTTACTAGGTTACGGGCATTCGTTAGCATGACCTTCCATGTTTTACAGTCTGCCCTCCCTGTGCTCTTGTTCTCCCTCTCCAGCATCTTCCCCCCGCCCTGGGTTCCTTTCCTATGTGCTCTTGCCCCCTCTATCGCTCATTATACATTCTTTACCTGCCTACCCCTCCCTGCCTGCTTTAGCTGTTCCTGTAGTCAACTTATGTTCTTGCATGTTCTCATGGGGGGAGTGTTCCTAGGTCCCCCCTTGGCCAGTTTAAATGTTCATAGCTGAAGCATTTAAACTTCTCACAAAGGACCAAGGTCTCCTTCTCTGACAGATGCAGGCTGTCCTTCTTATATAAGCTTGCATCTGCCCATGTCAGGCCCCAGTCCTGTATGAAGCCAAAACCCTCCTTTCCACACCAACTTTCAACCAGGAGTTGAAGGCCTATGTGGAGTGCCCTAGCTTCCCCTGTGCCTTGGACAGGTAGCACCTCCAAGAATGGGATGGAGCATGCTATCTGTTTCAGACCCCCCCCAGCATCCTGAAATCCTCCTGAACTGGGCTATTAAACAAATTTGGGAATATGGGAGTGGGCAGAACAGTAATGCAGTGGGTAAGTAACTGGTTGAATGGCAGGACACAGGGGGTGGTGGTAAATGGCTGTCGCTCCACAGAGGGAAAAGTGACTAGTGGGGTACCACAGAGATCAGTGCTGGGACTGGTCCTATTCAACATCTTCATCAGTGACATTGCACAGGACCTAGAAGGCAGAATCTCCCTGTTCACTGATGACACAAAGCTCTGTAACAGAGTGGACATGCCAGAGGGCATAGACAGAATGAGGAGGGACCTGCAGAAACTTGAAGAATGGTCAGGGGTTTGGCAGTTGAAATTCAATGCAAAGAAGTGCAAGATAATGCATATGGGACACAGAAACCCTGGAACAACATATCAGTTGGGGGGTAAGGATATAGCATGAACCAAGCAGGAAATTGATCTTGGGGTTATCTCTGACCTCAAGGTAGGGAAACTGTGCAACAAGGCAGCAGGTAAAGCAAATAGGATGCTGGGATGCATAGGCAGGGGCGTCACCAGCAGGAAAAGGGAGGTCATAATTCCACTATACAAGATGCTAGTAAGGCCCCACCTGCACTGTACTGCATTGTACAGTTCTGGAGATCTTACCTACGCAAGGAGATAGGGTAAAGAAGGTTCAGAGGAGGGCAACAAAGATGGTACATGAATTGCATCACAGGTCCTATGAGGGTAAGTTGAAGGACTTGAATATGTACTCCCTGGAGGAAAGGAAGGAGAGAGAGAGAGGGGATATGATAGAGACATACAAGTATCTTACAGGGAGGAACAGGGTGCAAGAATACACTATTTTTCAGTGAAAAGATGTTCCAGGACTAGAGGGCATGGGAGGAAGTTGGAGGGAGGGCAATTCAGAGCACACATGAGGAAGAATTTCTTCACAGAATGGGAGGTGACAAGTGGAACACCCTGCCAGAGGAAGTAGTGGGAGCTGAAACAATCACGGCGTTCAAGAATGTATGGGATAGACATAAAGGAATTCTGGAAGTCAGGGGTAAGGAGCAACAGACTTCTAGGAAAACATAAAGTAAACTTATAAGCTCAAATGGGCATACTGGGTGGACCGTAGGCCCTTATCTGCCGACATTGTCTGCGTATCTATGGACTGTGGCTAACTCCAAGCTTCTCCTGGTCAGGTCAATGATCCACAGGTGGACAATGACATCCAGCTTCTCCCTCCCTCCTAGCTATTGCCGTAGCAATCCTATAGATCCGCTTCTCATCCCTCCATGCAGCGATTCCTGGGAAACACTTGACCTCCCTCTTCTCCCTGTTAAGTGTCCCTAACTTCACTCCCTGGACAATAGAGTCCCCCACTAGGAGAAGCTTCCCCCTCCTCCAGGGTCCCCTACCTCCCTCCCTTCCCTGGGGCTCCATCCTGGAGGGACCCTCCCATCCTCCCTGGCCCCAGCCTCATGTTCCTGGTGGGTCTTTCCTGTTCCTCCAAAACAGTGTAGGAGTTGCTAATGGGACCAGTTGAGGATGTGCTTTTGACCCCCTCCCTCACCCTCCCTGAACCCCTTGTAGTCCAATCACTCCTCTTCCTTGGCATCCTTTGAGGTACAGGTTTTGGATGCAGTGGTCTTTTGGTGGGGGCAGATGCTACCTTCAGCTTGGTCAACTCTGCTTGGAAACAGCCGATAGATAAGCCTGCAGAATGTCACCCTGAAGACAGCTGCTCCACAACCACTGCATTGCACCACTCCCATCTTGTCTGTTTCCCCTACTCAGTCAACTGCCTGCTTAAGACAGCTATTTGTTGTCTCCCAAAAATTTGTTTTTTTTTCTTTTTGGTTTTTGTTATGCTTTCTCTCTTCGCTATTTCCTGTATGGATGCAGGATGTTGCAAGGCACTATGGGACCCACCATATAAATGTAGGGTGAGCCCTGGGGTGGGTGGGCTGTGGGTGGGACTACACCACAGGCTCTGTCCAAAAACAATCAGCCAAGGAGTCCTATGGCAGTGGCTCCTCACTTTACTCACCGTGGTCCAGACACATCCAATTACAAACACACTGTCACTAATTTATCAGCTGGAATCCCTCAATCCTGCCCAAACTAAATGGAAAAGCGCACAGAAATGGCAGTTAAGAAATGTAAGTATTGCATCATTAGCTATTTGAGATATAATTTATAATTTACAGGTAGCTGTTCAAGCAGGTATTCCTCTGATTCTTGTATCAAATGTTGCAATAGCTCTTTAATCTATATATCAAGTTACTCTGACTGCGTATGTAGTATTGCATTGCTCTGTGTATTTTTGTGTGCATTACAGCATAAAAATATAAAAAGTACAAAAAAAATAGATTGGCCAGAAAATATCCGAACTACAGGCCTTGGTTGTTGAATCACGTTTTCTGGAGTTTCACAGAGACTGGTTGGCATTACATAGTTAACCCCACTCCTTGGATGTCATCAGCACCCTTTGGTACTATCTGGACCTTACTAAGAACTGTGCCTATTCCTCTCAGCTGTTTGTTTCCTTTGGCTCTGGAACCAGGGAGAGACCAGTTTCCAAAACAAAGTATTTCCCAATGGATCTCCTGCATTGAGTTCTGCTACAGGCAGGTGGGCACAACTTGTGGGGTACCATCACTGGACCTGCTCGTGGGGCATGGCAGCCTTGGTGATCTGCTTCCAGTCAGTTTCAGCAGCCGATATTGGCAGTCACATGAGCTATACTTTTGCTAAGCATTAAAGTTTGGAACTAGGAGAGTGCGTAACGCTCTGAACAAGGTGGACTTTTAAAATACAACTTCCGTTCGCCCGTTGCTATTTTCATTTATTTTTGAGTAAACGGATGGTTAGTGATGTTCATCTGTATTTGGATCTGTGATTAAATGCTCACGGCACTCCTCTGTAACAGTTTCAAGTGCTGTCACACTGTTTTTGAAAAGTTATCCGCACATTAACACTCAGCCTTCTAACTGTTTTATGGACATGTCTAATAGGGTCAGGATATCAACGAACTCAGTGAAACCAGGTAACGGTAGCGCTCCTCCTTCCAAGGATGTACCTGCCAGTAAAAATGACATTTCTCAGCTTAAGGATATTCCAGCAAATTTAAAATTAAACCTAGCGGAAGTCAAGACAACAACCACTTCCTTAAAACGTGATACTGAGAGGACATCTGATATATTGAATTGTACAGAATCTCTAGTATCAAAACTGCAATTGGATGTTTTACATTTACTGGAATTAAATGCCAATCAAACCAAACAAATTGACTTCCTATTAGCTAAAATCAATGACTTGGAAAACAGAGGCCATAGGAATAATATTTGAATTCTGGGTGCGCCTGAGGGCTGGGAAGGTAATAACATGATGGCTTTTCTGCAGAGATTTTTTCCTGAATTTTTGAAATATCAGTGGCCATGGCCACTTGTGATTGAAAGAGCCCATAGGGCTATTGGTCTGAAATCATTAAATAATAAAAAAACCCGACCCATTATTGCTTACTTCCTGCATTTTTCAGTCAAGGAGGAACTGCTTAAATTAGCCTGAGAGAGAAAATCTGTCTTTCAATGGGGTGACAATTCCAATTTTTCAGGATTTCCCTGGAGCCTTTATAGACAAAATAAAATAATTTGGGGAAGTAAAACAAGAATTACTAGAAAACTAGATCTTCAGTATTATTTTAAATATCCTGCCACACTGACTGTTCAAGAGACTAAAGGGAAGTTGGTTGCTTGTGAAAATGTTCATGATGCCTGGGACTTTTTACTGTTATATCAACAGTCTCAATCAAAATCTTCCACATCTTCCTCCACCAGATTTACCAGCCATCATTTTTCAAACCTCCCACACAGTCACAAGACCAAGAGCTTGCATAAAGACAGTGCTCATGGTGATTCAGTGCATGGGTCTGAAAGTACCACAGTGAAGCAGCATATCTTAGTAAATAAAGAACTCCCAATTCTTCTCCCAGAAAAGATGCTTTGTCAGTCCAACAACATGGAGAGAAAGTATGGCATCAAATGATAGCCAGGAAGTCCAAACCACCGACAAGAAGATTCACCACTAAAATCCTGATGCCTGATAAAACCCCCAAAAAGTGTAGCAGAAGTAGGGAGAATCATCACTCCTCCTCAGGATCTTCCTCACATCAGGAACCAGAAGTAGCACATATGCTTGTGGAGTTTTGCTCTGACCCGACTCCCTCTTCTGTTTCCTATCAAGAAGGAAGTCTTATGCTCCAAGAACAGTCTTCCATGGGGTCATTTCCAGTGGATGCACACACTCTGGAACGCTCAAACTTAATTACTTGTATATTATTTTAAACGGCATGCCATGTTGAAATTAGCTCAATCTAATATTTTTTACTGCAGTGTGTTGATATCTTTTTAATTTTTTTTTCTGTTTTCTTTTAAGCATGGTGAACTGCAGTTCATACTCTTATCATTTCACTGTATGGTAAGCATTGTTTTTTTTTTCATTTGCCGTTCCTCAATACTATGCAGGTTTAAGAAACATGATAGGCTAAGTGACTTGATGTCCATTTCATAACAGATGGTAAAAACTTCTTTTAATCTTGTTGCTAGTATTTACCCCACAGTTGTATGTGGGCATTAGAGAGTAGCAGATAACATATTTTTCTATAATTTTTAACATGTTTACTGGCAGTTTGCTGTTATGCAGCATTGCAGGGGATGTTTTCTTTAACTGTTGCCCTGTCTTCCTCAATACTCACTGATATGTGTTTTGTTTTCTCATGGGAAGAGTGTCAGTAATTTTCAGGGAGATGTAATTAACTTTGACCAGTCCCATATGCAGATATTGAATATGTAGATCATTCTAGCTGATATATACTGATCAGAAGGCAGTGGGTTCTATTCCCACACCAGGCACTTGGGTTAAATCTCAATATAGTAGTGCAACGTGAGGGGGGTGCTGCACCCCTGAGGTGCCGTCTTTCGGATGAGACATTAAACTGAGGTCCCATCTGTCTGTTCTGATGGTAGTTCAGGTGGATATTAAAGATCCCATGGCACTTCTCGAAAAGAGTAGGGGTATTTAGTTTTTATTGAGATCATGCAGTAGATAATATTTCATACAGTACAAAGCAAAAATAATAAAAAAAAAAATCATATTGTACAAAGAAAATAAAGGGAAATCAAAATGAAACAATATTCTGAGGTCTGTTGTATTTGCACAGATACTCTTAAATAATACTTGATTCTAATTCTGTAAATTATGTTCTTAAGAGAAAGATATTGTCCTGACATATACCTATTCACATTCTGGAGGAAAACATTTTTACTTTCAGTAACAGGAGCATCTGAATCTGTAATCCAGGGCATGTTTCTCCATAACTGTATTAAATAACTGTGGGTTTTAGTTTTAACTTCTGATAGATATACAGTGGCGTGAAAAAGTATTTGCCCCCTTCCTGATTTTCTATTATTGCATATTTGTCACACTGGATGTTTTCAGGTCTTAGACAAAATATAATATAGATAAAGGGAACCTGAGTGAACAAATAACACTTTTTTTTTACTTATTTCATTTATTTAATGAAAAAAGTTAACCAACACCAACTGGCATCTGTGTGAAAAGTAATTGCCCCCTAGTTAAATCAACCCAATTAAAGGGATAATTAGAGTCTGCTGATTGAACACAGCCAGGCTTGATTACAGCCAGCCCTGCTCAATATAAACCCACTTATTTGGCCCCTACCATCAGAACTACGCTGCTGCAGCACAAAGATTCAACAAGCACATTATGCCATGATCAAAGGAAGTTCCTGAAAAGATCAGAAAAAATTTGTTGCACTCTATCAGTCTGGAAAGGGTTACAAGATATTTCTAAGGCTCTAGGACTCCATTGAACCACACAGTGAGAGCCATAATCTCAAATGAAGAACACTTGGAACAGTAGTGAACCTTCCAGGAGTGGGCGGCCTGCCAAATTACTCCAAGGGCACAGTGTAAAATCATCCAAGAAGTCTCAAAGGATCCTAAAACAACATCCAAAGAACTGCAGGCTACTCTTGCCTTCAGCTAAGGTCAGTGTTCATGACTCCACAATCAGAAAGAGACTGGCCAAAATGGGCTTTATGTGAGAGTAGCAAGCTGAAACCACTGCTAACCAAGAAGAACATAAATGCTCATCTCTCATTTGCCAAGAAGCACCTGGATGATCCACAAGCCTTTTGGGAAAATGTTCTATGGACAGATGAGTCCAAAGTGGAACTTTTGGACAACATGGATCCCATAATGTCTCGCAGTAAAGCAAACACAGCATTCCACAGTAAGAACACCATACCAACAGTCAAACATGGTGGTGGTAGTGTGATGGTATGGGGATGCTTTGCTGCTAAGGACCTGGATGACTTGCCATAATTAAAGGAACCATGAATTCTGCTCTGTACCAGAAAATTCTTAAGGAGAATGTCCAGTCATCCTTCCGTCAGCTGAAGCTGAAGCGTGGTTGGGTCATGCAGCAAGACAATGATCCAAAACACAAAAGCAAGTCCACATCAGAATGGCTAAAAAGAAGTAAAATTAAAGTTTTGGAGTGGTCTAGTCAAAGTCCAGACTGAAACCTAATAGAGATGCTGTGGCAGGACCTGAAACGAGCAGTTCATGCTCGAAAACCTACCAAATGTTACTGAATTAAAGCAGTTCTGCGAGGAAGGTAGGTTAAATTCCTCCACAGCGATGTGAAAGACTGATATTGAATTATAGGAAGTGTTTGGTTGCAGTCATTGCAGCTAAACGTGGAATAACCAGTTATTAGGTGTAAAGGGCAATTACTTTTTCACACAGTGCCAGTTGGTGTTAGTTAACTTTTTTCATTAAATAAGTGAAATTAAAAAAAAACAAGTGTTATTTGTTCACTCAGGTTCCCTTTATCTAATATTACATTTTCTCTAAAGACCTGAAAACATCCAGTGTGACAAATATGCAATAATAGAGAAAATCAGGAAGGGGGCCAATACTTTTTCACGCCACTGTATAAACTTCAGTTCTGACCTAATTTTCCACAACAGTTCTACATGAGAAATGCCTTTCTGTTGTAGAGTATACAAACATCTAGAGTTCCAGATGAAGCACTTTATAACTACAAACATCACATTTAAAGAATGCTTGTCCCAATGTTTCCAAGACTTATCAAAGTGCCCATATAGAATTGCGTCAGTACTGACCTTCTTAAAGCATTTAACCTTCCATTGTTGGGCCATGAATTTCCAAAATTCAGTTCTATAACTGCATGTGAAGAATAGGTGATATATGGTCTTGTGTTGTTGGTAACATAATGGCCTGGAACACATATGTTCCTGCATTTGTTTGTACTTCTGGTTTGCTTTGACATTGAGTTTGTTGTGACAGAGAGCCAATGTACATCGTGCATTTTTTCAGGTATTCTTAGGTTATTTAATAATTCTAAGAATGAAGGAAGAAAAGCTGCAGGACATGTTGGAAAGACCACTGGTTCAGAAAAGTGTTTTTTAATAATGTGTTTATAAAGAAGCTTAATTGTCATGGCAGATACCATGCTACCAGAGATCTGCCAGCTTTTAAGTTTAACAAAAATTTCTCCAAGATATATGGGGGTTAACTGTGAATGTTTAACTATACGTAAAGAGTTTCTGTTCCACTGCATGAACCAAGTTTCACAGGATATACTATATAAGGGTATCCAGGCTTTTCTGGTTTGTAATAGGAGTGGTCTTAAATTTGTTACCATATACAGTATATACTGTACATATATACATATACACAAGTGGATTTACCATATGCAACCCCTTCCCTTTTGTTTCACTGGAAGCTAAAGGATATTATGTTTGAGGGGGTTTAACCTACTTCCCCAAACTGCCTGGAAAAAAATGCTATAAATTGTAGTTTCCAAAGTTTGGGGGGGGGGTATAAGTAACTTATAAACAAAAAACGGGTAACAAGAAAGTTTTGATCAAGTGTATTCTTTTGTGTTTGCCCATGTGCCACCTGTTCCAACTGTGTACCATCCTGCGCCCCGTTCTATCTTTGGTGCCCAGTTTAGTAATTCAAGATCCCCTGATCCAAAAAGTATTCCCAGTAGAGGCGTGTGCAGAGTCAGTGAACAAGTGGGGCCAGAATCCCCACAAAGCTAGGGGGGTCTGGGGGAAAATATAATTTAATTATATTATAATTTAGTTGGAGGATGATTTTTAACAGTGGTGCCCCCCCCCCGTACACGCCTATCAATCCCAGAATGGTAATAAGGTCCTTGGTAATTTTAATGCCTGCTATTTCTGTCAGAGGTTTGTCTGGTTTCCCAAGCTGTCTGCCTATACATTTCTGTAAGTTCAATGCAGCTCCTGATATTTTACTAAACCTATATATATTCATGGCATGTAGTACTGATGGTGTATCTTTTGTTATGATGGTTATATCATCAGTATAGGCTATTGCAGTGTGTGGGATAGTGTATGATTTTACTTGTATCCGTCTTATCTGTAGTGAGAGATTTAAATGTATAGCCTGAGGGAGAGGGGGGACATGATAGAAATGTTCAAGTACCTCAAGGGAATCAACAAAGTCCAAGAGGTAGCATTTTTCAAAAAAGAGGTGTGCAAGAACAAAGGGGGCTGAATTTGAAGATGGGGGTCAGAGGTAATGTAAGGAAGTATTTTTCACAGAGAGGGTTGTGGATGCATGGAACGGCCTTCCGGAGGAGGTTGTGGAGTCAAAAACAGTGATTGAATTCAAGCATGCATGGGACAGCCATAAGGCAATTCTGGGGGGGGGGTAGAAAGAAGTAGGCAGCTGGTTAACTAGGATCTGCAGTTTATCCATTAGATAGGGAAATGGGCAGACTGGGTGGGCCAAGCTGTCCTTATCTGCCGTCAAATTATATGTTTCTAAAGCTCTGAGTAAAGGATCTGTACTGAATACATAAAGTAGTGGGCTGAGGGGGCATCCCATCCTAACCCACCTTTGTATGTGGATCATGGGGCCTTGCCAACCATTTATTTATGGAGTGACTGTGCAATATAGAGTTTGTATCCAGTTAACAAACATGTTAGGGGTACTATAATGTTGTAACGCCTCCCATAAGTATTGGTGTTTGACCACGTCAAAGGCTTGTTTTTGGTCTAGAGAAAGGATAAAACCTTCTGTGCCTGTCCTATTATGTTCTGTGATTTCCCTTAACAGGATGCAGTGGTCTACCATTTTTCTCACTGGTACTGAACAGGATTGTGTCAGTGAAATAAAGTGAATGGCTGCTTGCAATAATCTGGTATTAAGAATTTTAGTTAGTATTTTACAATCAGTGTTTAATAGGCATCCAGTTGGTCATAAGTTCTTTTGTCTCCCTTTTTAAATAAATTAACATGCCTTCCGACATGTGTAATGAAATGGAGTTGGTGTGTAACATATAATTAAAGGCAGATGCTAGTTTTTTTGAATTTCCTGTACTTATAATTTTATATAATTCTGGGGTTAATCTGTCTTTACCAGGAGCTTTATTGGTGTGTAAGGATTTAATAGCAGTTTCTACTTCAAGATGGGAAATATCCATAATTAGATTGTCCAATACATGAGTAGGACATGTAGGTATAGGGACAGAAAGTAGAAAATTTGGAAGTGAGTCTGTTTCAGTCTGCATCTTGTTAAATAAAGTTTTAGTGTGTTGTGTTACTATTCATAATAAAGTATCTCTGTCTGAATAAACTATGCCGTCTTGATCTAATAAATGTGTTATGGATTTATTCTTGATTCTGTCTTTACAGTGCAAAAAAGGTCAAATCACTTCTGCTTTCCCCTTAGTGCTGAAGGATTGTTGTTTTGGTAGACTTTCCTGCTGCCTTAAGTGAAATGTCTGCATTTCTTGTTTAATTAACTGAATCTGATTGGTGAAATATTCTTAGGAACATGGACATTGGAAGAGCAACAGGTGCCGTCTTTGTCAACCTGTCTAAAGCTTTTGACCTGGTAGACCACACCTTGTTGCTCTCCTTCCTCTGCACCCTTGGCTGCTCTGCTGAGACCACACAATGGTTCCAAAGATACCTTTCAGATAGATCTCAGTCGGTATGTGTAGGACCTTCTACCTCCCCTGCCCTCCCAGTTGCTACCAGTGTACACCAGGGCTCCATCCTGGGCCCATTCTTATTCTCCCTGTTTATAAACTCTCTCCCCTCTGACTGTCTCACTTGTGATGCCCTATTTTATGTAGATGACCTTGTCCTCTTCACTAGTGACAAGGCTCTTGAGAATATATCCAGGGTTTTATCCGATAACTGCTCTGCGGCGCACACCTGGTTCCATTCACCTCGTCTAACTGTTAATGCTAAAAAAACGAAATCCATGCTATTTGGATCTAAACCCTTCCTATATAAGGTCACCAAGGCTGGGTCCACCCGCTCAGTAGTCTCACCAGACAACGCTGCACTTGAAAATGTACTAACTTTCAAATATCTGGGAGTTATCCTGGACCCATCCCTCTCCTTTTCCAATCTTATCTCCTCTGTTATCCGCCGTATTAACCAGAAACTTGGTGTGGCCTTTTGGATAAAGTCACTTCTGACCAGGGAAGTCTGTTTAGTCATTGCCCAAGGCAACCTACTCTCCTTGATTGACTACTGCTCCCCTATTTACTCACACACATCCTCAGCCTTGTGTGCGTGCCTCTGCTTCACGTACAACAACATATGTTATTTCAGTCTCCTGGCACCATAGTCCACTCACCACTGCCACCCGCACCAGACTCTTGGCTTGCTCCCACTACACTGCAGATTTGATTATGAACTTGGCTGCCTCCTGGACAGTGCCATCAGGCATGGCAAAGCCTCCCCTTCTACATCTCTCCTCAAGACCAGAACTCCCTCGAGGTGTCTGTGTGCATCCTCAGTCCCCCCCCCGGATATCCTGAAAGTCTCTTTGGCTATGGGTAGCAGAGCATTATCTGTAGCTGCTCCCACTCTGTGGAACAGAATCCCCGTGCCCATCCGCTGTCTGGACTCTCATGCCACTTTCGAGACACATCTCAAATCCTGGCTGCTTGATGAGACCACATGCCATTGCTAACTTGAATAACCCCACCCCCACCTTTCTGACTTTTTCCTCTTGGGCTGCCTTGGCCTCCCCTGCCCTCTCTCATTTCTTTGGACTCCTTTCACATCCTCACTACCTGCTTCTCATGATCTCCCACTTGGCTATTGTCTTGTATGTTTGTTTTTTTTTCCTTTTACATCATGCATTAATTTGCACTTATCCTTTGTCCATAATTATATAATTTCTGCTTATCATGATGTACTGATTTTTTTTTTCCAGGCTCTCATTAATTTTCTTTCCTATGTTACTTTCTTTGTTCACCAGTGATGTCCGTATTTCCACTTTGTGTACCAATGATGCCTGTCTATCAACATGACTTGTACTCATTCTATTATTTGTCACTATCTCTGTAACTTCCGCCTGTGTGGCCCGGTGGGTCGTGCTTGAAAACAGTCCCCTGGATCAGTGCACTTACCCGGTTACCAAAGACTTGCATAAAATAAAAATTGTGGTTAGTGGTTCTGGCTAGAGTTTGTAGTTTTTGCAGTTGTTGTCTATTGCATAGATACTGTATATAATTATAATTTTTACATGATTTGCTTACAGATTGTAACAGTTGTCCTAAATCTTTTTTGTATCCACTCACCAGATGGCAGGGTTGTCGTACATTTCTGTAATGGATTTTTTTTGTGGTCAGAAAGTACATTATGCTTAGAAGAACTAAAGGTTTAACCAACAGTGAAGAATTAAATTTCCATGAGCCTGGGCCATGCGCATTACTTGTTAAGGGACCTATCTGCAGTTTGAAAAGTTTGTCATCTGAGAATTCTACCTCTTCCACAGATGTGGAGGAGATATTCAGTGATGTTAATACAAGTTAAAAAATCTGTCCTACTGGCTAGTGTTCCCTTTTGAAAAGTGGGGTTTGGTGTGTTGTTTTTGGACATGTATGCATCTACCAGATTAGTCACTGAAATAATGTTTTTCAAAGTAGACATATCACAAAATATTTTTTTGGGCTTAGTATTTTTCCCTCTGTCCTGGATATCCATCCCACAATTAAAATCTCCCCTAGTATTACATAATGAGATGAAAATAAATACGTTTGGATTGTTTGAAATAGACTGATTCTGTCTGCTTTTGCTTGTGGTACATACACATTTATAAATCTGTAATGTTTATTGTTGATTTTTGTATCTAGGATTATGGCCCTTCGAGGCAAAAGATCAACCAGTTTGATTAAGTGAACTTGTATATGATTCCTAAAAAGTATACCCACCCCATAACAGGTGCCCGACCCCATTGACCAATATGAGGGGCCTACATACCATGCTTTAATTCCTATGTTTATTTCTGCTATGGTATGCAATCTTGTGTCCTGTAGAAATAAAGCATCAAAAGAGCTAGAAAGTAGGTAAGACATAACCACTTGTCTCTTCCTACAGCTCCTTATGCTGTTAACATTGACAGTATTGATAGACAGAGGTATTTGCATCATACGGCTTTTGAGTGTAAAGGAGACCTACCAACTGAACCCATATCCTCAGGGAGGTCTTTTATTTGCTTTGTGTGTCTTCCTTTGTTTTTTCATTGATTTTTGAGGTGTCTGGGCACTGACTTCCTGATCAGAGGCGGGGTCGGGCTCAGAGGACCAGAGTAAAGAGTCCTCAGAATCAGCATCAGACACCTCAGAATTATTTTGAAAGGTTTCAAACATGTTAGACAAATGTAGTTCAGTGTTTTTTGAGATTTTTGAGGTTGGCTGGTTCTGAGTCTGGCTACGCCTGGTAATTCTCTTATTTTGGTTGTAGTTTGCTGGGGGGGGCTCAGATGTGGGGTCTGTTGAAGTAGATTCCCTAATGAGGGATGAAAGTAGGTCCTGCTTCATAATTACTACATTATCCTGGAGGGTTCTTGCAGTCCTTTCTGTTGGGGTATTAACTATAGACTGCTGATCTTGCTCTGGGGGGGTGAGGTTGTGGGGGAACTGCAGGACATGCTCTAGGAAAAGCTGCTCTTTGGGCAATAACTATTAACAAATGTTGTTCTGAGTCATCCGAGGGGTCCGCCTGGTTGTGGGTTGCCCAGGAGCAACTTTGATAGGTATGGCCTAGACTGCCACAAAGGTTTCATTTTGGTTCATTGAGACAGTGACCACTGGTATGGCCTAGTTCCTGGCATAAGGTGCATTTAACCTGATCACAGGTACTACTTAAATGTGCCATTGACCCACACTTGTAGCAGGCCTTTGGTTGACCTGCATAAAATAGAACACCTCTGTCCCTGCCAAAAAAAAAACAGGCAAATGGCATAAACCAACATCAGAAGAATGTAACATAATTTTAACCCTCCATCCCCCAGTCCAAATATGTTCAGTGTCGAAAATTGCCTCGGGGCATCTAGCACAGTGCATCTTTGCTTTAACCAGTAGGTTAAGTCAGTTACACTGACCCCTTCATTTCTGAATAAGACAGTTATAGTTTGTATAAGCTGGTTTCATTAAGGGGAGATGGCATCAAAGGGTGCCCATAAAGGTTTTTTTTCCAAGGTATGGAATTGTGTCCAGAACCTTTAATGCCCTGCATTCAGTTTAAAGCTAATGTCAAAGGTTTTTTTGCCTGAAATATGGATCAGTGCTTGAATTTCATTTATGAATAACTTCATAGAGTCCTTTAACAGGGTCTTAGCAACAAATACCTGGTCTGGGAGTGTGTCCATGCCTCCTTTATACAATGGCCTGACAGCATTATGCCTCTTTGCAGGATAAATGGGTTGGTGGAATAAAGAGGCATATGGTCTGGAAGTGTTTCTATTTATTCTGTTGAGAGGTGCTTCTGGGGGCCCCACCGTTGCAGCTGTTTGCACTGTTTCTGTAGAAGTGGATGCTATTGTGCTTCAGAAATGTTGTTTCCAGATTAATTATATTTTGTACAGGTACATTGTTTCTAAATGGAAGCACAGGGTTGTCAGTTAACTGAAGTTCCTCAGGTAAATTTAGAGGAGAGTCAGAAATTCTGGCAGTGCCACTTGAGTTATGCAAAGGTTGCAGATCAGTTTTCTCGTTCTATGCAGTAATAGATTGAGATGTTCTAGTTTTTACAGGCTCATTTGTTGGTGAAGTAACAATTGGGGTTGGACCAGAGATCCACTTACCCGACTCTTTGTACCCAGCCTGCACCTCTCAATGCAGTGTCAACAGACCATTGTTCCTCATTTGTTGTGGCAGCTTCAGAGGTCGGGGAGCATCTTAGACCAGATGGGGTGTCTGTACTTGGCATTCCAGGCACATCCCTGACAGGTCCATATGCCGCAGTAACATCTGTTAGTGATCCAGTTTGCTCCATAGATGCGATTTCTTTCCTCACTAGGTTGTCCATCAGAAAAGTTCTTTGCTCTGCCGCACAGCTGTCAGCGGCTGTTCCGGATGCATTTGCAGCTGTAGACAGCTGCTTCACTGAGTCGGGTGTGGTCATCTGGGATTCAGTTCTTGCCGCAGAAAGTGCTTTTGCAAGTTCCTGGTGCCATAGTCAAAAACGCCTCTCATCCTCAAGTAAAAGTGCCTGTAGTTGTTATGCCAAAAGTTTATCGGGCTACATTCCATCTGTTATTGTCCCCAGTCTTGATTTATTTCCGGTACCTGCAATGTTTAAATGTATGTTAGTCCTATTTTCATCCATGGATAGAATCTTATCTGTATTTTCTGTGGCATTGAAAAAAAGATTGGTCTCATGCAGTGATGAGGCAGGAGAGGAGACCTTCTCCCCAGCCTCCTGGACATCCATGAGCTCTTCCGTCTCCACTGAGGCAGCCATCTTGGCAGAATGGCAGGTTGACAAAGGTTCCCCTAGAGACGAGTAGGGGAAATTTTTTATTTGGAACCAAAAACAAACAGTACATCAGTTATATACACATTTACAAATCGTATACTACATGTAGTATGTGTCTTTAATAACTTATATAGTCTCTCATGAGCTGTTTCTAATTCTCTTTATCCTACCCAAGATATTTCATTCCACATCTTCTAGCATTGCTGTTCTCCTATCCACTTTTTTTCATAAGCATACATTTTATCTAATTCATCCTGAATTCTAAAAACAAGATCCATTATATTCATGGTTCTCCCTTGCAACTGCCTTTGGCACCGCATTTGTCAAATGGCCCATTTAAAAACTACTAATAGTACACATACCATAGCTTTCTTCCATTTTCCCCATTCTTGAGTTAAGTTACCATAGATTAGTATTTGATATGTCGTATGTTTAAAGATTGGTTCACCCCACATTTGTAATAAAATATTCCATAAAGGTTTTATAAATTCACATTCAAAATATAAATGTCTCATTGTCTCAATTTTGTGGACACATTCTACATCTTCACACATCCTGTCTGTTATCTGATTGTGCTTGTGGTTATCTTTCACATTTAATTTATCTTGAGCACACATCCATACAGTGTCTTTCATTTTTTGGGGATCCTTTTTCTGGCATTGCTTCCAATAGTGCTCGTTTTTCTATTTCTGTGGGAACTTGAAAGATAAGTTCTTCATAATACCATACTAGGGTTTCTTTGTAGAACTGTTTTCTTGCACACTCTTGTATCCTACAGATTTTTACATATTTTGGTACCATATTATAAGTTCCTCTATTTTTCATATGCCAATTTTCATCAAAATAAGTCAGCCATGTGCTGAATAAAGTTTCCAGAAAATGTTTCCTGCCTCAAAACATGGTTTTATATTTGCATAGATAAAAATGCTTTCAAAAAATATGTGATTTATCATATGTAATCCTCCTTTTTTTCTTGGTCTGTATGTTATGCTTCTTTTAACTGGGTCGAGTTACCCCATCACATTTGGGAGAATAGACCTAGTATCTTTGTTTGTATCTGGATAGAGATTGGGTATATATATATATACTATGTGTAAAAAGATGGGTACAATAAACATTTTTATAAGGTATATTCTCTTTTCTTTTGTCATGGTCCATGTTTTCCACTTTACTATTTTTGCATGTGCCATCCTGTATTTTTCTTCCCAGTTTTCTTGCATTGCATTCTCTGTGCCAAAGGTTATGCCTAATATTTTTGTATTCCCTGTTGCTATTCGTATATCTTCTGTCTTTTTAATCTCTGCATTTCCTATTGCCAAACTTTGCATTTTTGTTTATTTTTATACCTGTGACTTCTTGCAGTTTTTCTACTATTTGTAAGGCATGTTTACCAGGTTCTAGATTTTTTATAATTAAAACATAATCATCTGCATAGGCTGACATTATTTTCACATCATTCTGTCCTTCCACTTTTATTGGTAATATATTAGGTTGTTGTTCTAATAATCATATTATGGAATCTAAACTGAAACCATATAAAAGGGGACTCAAAGAGCCCCACTGCATTCCCCAAAAAGGGGAATTTCTAAAAAAAAAACATTTATTTGTGGGATTATTTGTGCTTCTATGTATAGCATTCTTATTATTCGCATAAAGTCTTCTGGTAATCCATATTTTCCCCAAACTGCCCATATGTAATCGTGGTATTTTGCGTCAAAGGCAGTCTCTTGGTCCAAGGTGTATATATACCCTTGTAATGCATCCTTGTTTCCTCTTTCCACAATTTCTCTTATATTTATTACATTTTAAACTACGTTTCTAACTGGTATAACGCATGTTTGTGTTTCGGATATTATTTTTTGTGCTATTTGTGCTAGTCTGTTATGTATTATTTTTTCTAAAATCTTGCAATCTGACGTAAGTAGGCTAATGGGTGTCCAGTTTTTAATCAGTGTAGTGTCTCCTTTTTTATGTATCAAAAACATAACTCCTTTTTCCATGCTTTCACTTAAATTACCTTGTTGTATTATAGTTTTGAAAAATTTTTTTTGTATTGGGGCCAAAAAAAAAAAAAAAAGTTTGTAAAATGCATTAGGTATTCTGTCTGTACCTGGTGCTGTATGTATTGATGCAACTTTTATTATATCTCTTATTTCTCCTGCTTTTATCTCCTCACAAAGGATCTCTGCATCTGTCTCTGTTATAGTAGGTATTTTAGTGTTCTCTAAAAACTGGTAATCCTGTTTGTTTTGTACTTTCTTAAAGGTTTGTTTTATGTGGTCTTGAACCATCATGTTTAGTTGTCGATTGTCTTTCTGTTTAACACCTTCTTTATCAATTAGTTCTGCCATAATTTTACTTTTAACTCTTTCATGACAACTTTCATATGGGTTAGTATGAAATTTGTTTCCTTGAGTTCCATATTTTTGTTCCATTATCAGTGATTTCTTTCTGTTATATTGATATTCTGTCATTTTCTGTTTAATTTCCTGTATTTGTGTGAACTTATCTTCTCCTGTAGTCTTCGCTTGTGTCAATAGTTGTAGTAACTTTGCTCTATGGCTTAAGTATTTTTTATGGGTTGTTTGGTTTTGTTGGGTACCTAGTTGTATCATTTTATTTTTCATATCTGCATTTGTGTCTTCCTACGAGTCTAATGGGTTCTCATATACTGATTCTCTGGCATATGTCAGTTATTTCTGCCTTATGACTTTCCTCTTGTAACAGCTGTAAATTCATTTTCCAGTAGCTTCTTCCTATCTTAGGACTTTTCCTCAAATTTACTTCTACTTGCAAACCCATGTGATCTGAGGTTTCTATTGGGAATCCGTTGATTTTGTTAATGTGAGCATTTGCTGGTACAAATCAAAAATCTATTCTCATAGACAGTTTACCTTTTGTAAAAGG
The DNA here is from genome assembly GCA_016271365.2 of Neoceratodus forsteri. NCBI lineage: Eukaryota > Metazoa > Chordata > Ceratodontiformes > Ceratodontidae > Neoceratodus > Neoceratodus forsteri. The sequence continues at coordinate 213,962,168 of JADMNL010000024.1, forward strand.
TGTGTTCTGGAGTCTGTTTTACAATATCATAAATGTCTTCTAAGTTTGTTTGTTTTAATATGTTATTTAGTTTGTTTGTATCACAAAAGATCTTTTCTGTCTTTCTCCCCAATCTCTTTTTGCCCTACCACAATTAAAATCTCCACCTCATAGGACCATGTTTGAGGTGCATAGGTATGGTTCTATCTGTTGAAAAAGGTTATTCCATTCTGTTTTTACCTGTGGACTGTAAATATTTATTAGTCTTATGTATCTATTATTTATTAATATGTCTATCATGAGAGCCCTACCTGGACAAATATCTACCACCTTTTGCATTTTCATGTTTGGGTTCTTAAAAAGTATCCCTATCCTGTACAAGTTTCTTCATTTATAGACCAGAATGAAGGGCCCCACCTCCATTCTTTTTGTGCTAATTTTATTTCTTGCAATGTATGTAGCCTTACATTCTGTAAGAAAAACAAACCTCCCCCTAAATTCCCTAATAATCCATATGTTGTTGTTCTTTTTCTTCCATTTTTTATGCTGTTTGTATTTAGGGTGATGCAGATTAGTTTATCCATGTGTGGTAGGAAGAACTTGTGAAATTCCTCTTAATGTTCTCTTTTCTTTTTGTCCTTTGCTTTCCTTTTTTTTATTTCTGCGTGTCAGTGGATTCATAATCTGAAGAGTGTTCTGGCTATGATGATTGTATTGATGAAGTCTCCGATTCTTCATCATGTTCTCCTCACTCTTTTTTTTTTTTACAGGAATTCATATTTGTTTCTTAATTCCACTGATTCTGTTTCTTTCCTTTGTAGCTTTTTTTTTTGGCTGTAGTGGGTTTTTCTTTCCAGATCTTGTAACCATTTTTAAAGCTCCTTCTGGAGGAACTGGAGGTGGGGGCATGGCCTCAGAGTTCTTGTCTTCTGTTACTGCGTTCTCTTTCTTCCTGTGGGGGGGATGGTTTTGTGCTTTCACTTTGTTTCTGTTCTTGGTCATTTTCTGCTTGATTCTAGGTAGTTTCTCTTATGTTATCATTTAAGTTTCCTTGTTTGTCTTGGAGGTTTTGTGCATCTTTTTTCATTTTTTCTTTCTGGGCTAGAGTCACATATAAATCATGTTCTGTCCTTTCGGCAGGGTCTGGGCTATTATGTGAAGCCCATGGACAGTTCTTGTAAGTATGATTACTTTCTTCACAAAGGTTGCACCTCATAGGATTTTTACACTGTGCACCATAATGTCCTATTTTCCCACACAAGCCACATTTGATTTTATCACAAATATTACTCAGATGACCTTTTGACCCACATCTATAGCAGGGCCTGGGTTGCCCTCCATTAAAAAAAAAACAAAAAAAAAACGCCTGTCTTTTCCCAGAAAGAAATAATTTGGTAAATGCTGGATTTCATCATCAGAATATTTTAAAATGACTGTATTTCCACCCTCCTCTCCAAAAGGATTCTTCATCTAAAATAGGGTCTGTATGTCCAATAATTTAACATTTTTGTGATAGCCAAAATGATATATCTGCTACATTTATGCTTTCATTTTTGAACAGCACTGTGACTTGCTTATATGCAGGCTTTGTCAGAGGGATTTCTAAAAAAGGTTTCCACAGTGGAGTATTTTTTTTTCTCATGATATGACTTCCAAAAGTGATCCAGGCCTGAAGGATGCTTAAAACATATCAAATTGTTGCTTTCACAGGATGTGTATGGGAGCATACACTTCATAGGCAAAAATCCCAAACTTTCTTTAGTTTCTTCCCTATGCACAGTCTATCTGGTGCATCCTCTGTATCACCTCTGAAATTTAATCTCACAGCATTCCTGTGTTTTGCTGATGTTGCAAAACATTGTATATGTTCTGGAAACGGTCTCTGCTTAGTATTTGGCCCCCATGCCCCACTTTTGATTTTCCCTGACTTTTTTCACTGCCTTCTTTTTCTGTTTGCAAAGTTTTCTCCTTGGTTTCCATAGTGGAATCTAGTTCAGATTTTGTTCTTCCTGGCCCTCACTTTCTACAGATTCATGCACAATAGTTGAATCTGCTTCTTTACTTGTATTTTCAGTATCTGCATCACACTTTTGAGTATTGCACTGACCTGAGTTTTCATTTGGTGTTGTATAGTCTGGGTCCCACCTGTTTCCATCTTCTTTTTCCTTCCAACCAGCATTTTTCAAAGTGTCTTTAATCCAATTGGGCATATCATTTAGCATGGTTTCTGTGCCTTGTTCTGTCTGTTTTCTTTCTCATATACTGTTCATTGTTCAGGTACTACGTCCGCCTTTCTTGTACCTGTGGTTGCGTTTGTTTCCATTTTTCATCTTATCCCAATTTGGTTTATCCTTAACCAATGAATGTTCTGTTTTCCCCATGGTCCTTTGAAATTTCCTTAGTCCGAGTCTTTTACCCATTACTGTTCCTTTTCTTTTTGTAATTTTTATCTCCTTGGTTATTTCCTCATCTGTCTCGGGAGTGTCCGAGTCATTCTTTCTTAGTTGAACACTTTGTAATCCCTTTGAAGTACTTGTTGCACTGTCTTGTGTGGCTCTCTTTGATACTGCATCTGCCAACTTGGGTGTTGCCTTGTTAGTGTGCTCCTGACAGCTTTTACCTTCTTTCTGTTTAATCATGCTTTGCAATTTCTCCTTTCTTGAAAACATTTCTCTTTCACCTGAAGCTGTGCATATAGATCCGCGTCCACTTTCCATGAATTCGACGACTGCAATTCTTCAGTATTAAACTCAAGTATAGTTTTCCTCATTTTGTCATTTCTTGTGATCTTCCTTCTCTTTCAGGTACGTTACATTTTTCTCTCTGGTCTCTAAGCTTTCCGAGACAGGGGAGGAGACTTGCTCCCCAGTCCCCTGTACATCCATCTCCTCCTCCATACTGCAGTGAGTAGCCATCCTTCGATAGCCAAGGGTTCCCCCTACTGTTGAATAGTGGAATTTCCCTGGTGCCCTGGCCAAATTTCCCCCATTCACTCAAAATACCACCAACATCGTAATCTGGTTCAAGGTCAGTTGGCATTCCTCTGTATCCCCCTTCCCTGGGTCATGCCTGAAAATATGCAGAATTGGTCTAGTGCACGTACCCAGTCAACAAAAATGAAATAAATAAATATTTATTTAATGGGAAGAGTGCCATGATATCTAGAGGAGCCTGTTTTTTTCTGGCAGATCCCATGCAATGTTATAATGAATGAATACCAGCAGATTATGGAGGCCTGATGCTTGCGGGCAGTTTCCAGCTTCTTTATTGACTGGTGTTAACAAGGAATTGCTGTTGGACACATAGCACTGCTGCGATGCTTGTACAGTGAATACATGATGTTGGAATGATCCTGTGGGATATAGAAATTACTTTAGCGTTACAGAATGGGCACTTTAGTGTTGCTATGGTTGAAGCACACTTTTATTGCTGTCTGACATCAACACAAAATAATAATTCAGTTTGTTTTCTGCTTTCTCTGATGTACCGTGCACCCCTTTTTCTTTTCTTCTTCTTGCTTTCTTATCTTTTATATACAACCACTTGCTGTGCTGTTAAGTTGTGGACATATTTAGAAGCTATGCACATTTTTACTGTTACCAGCACATGTTTTCTTTGGGTGCTTAGCTCTGACCTAGCATGTGTATTTAATGTTAGACAAAGGGTGAACAGAGGCTCATCTCTGAGACTGCCTACTGTGTCACAAACCTCGCTGCCTAGGATCCTCAATCTGGTAGATATTAGGTACGAAGTAGACACACATCCTACTTGCTTTTGGTTTTGACAGTCCTTATTAACACTATATGACTTTAATTATTTAGTTTTATGGTTTACGTTGTATTGTTTTTATAACAGTTTGAAATTTTGACTATAATTCTTATTTAATAGCTTTCCTGGGTTTTTGTTTTTGATTTTATATTATTTGGGTTGTTTAAGATATTGTTCATTATTAGCCAGCTGAAGTATTTAGAGGGGTGTTAATACTTTAGAATACTTTTATCTTTAATTTACATGTTGTCTAGTTAGCTGATATAATAGTTTTATTTGGCTCAGTTGCATAACTGAGTTTATTTGCTCTAAAAATTTCTTATCTGCCATATAAGTGCTAGGCCTCTAATCTTGTTTTTATATCACAAGTACTATATCATGGTAAACTACAAAATTGTTTCTTGGAATGTTAAAGGACTTGGAAGTCCCATTAAAAGGAAAAAAAGTGTTAATTTATTTAAATAAAAATAAAGCAGATATAGCTTTCCTCCAAGAGACACATCTGCATATTGAAGCAAAAAAGCTTAAACAATTGTGGATAAGACTAGAAGAATATAGTTGTTTCAACACTGATAAATACACTTCCATTCTGATTCGTAAAGTAATACATTTCATCAAACATTCACATTTGGCTGATCAGAATGGAAAATTCCAAATTTTAAACTGGGGCTCTTGATGGAAGAAAAGTGCCTTTGTTTAATATCTATGCCCCTAACTGTGATCAAGAAAGTTTCCTTAATCAAATCTACACTGAACTTACCAAATTTCTGGATTATGACTTCATTTGAGGTGGGGACTTCAATCTGGTTATTGATCCTATGCTAGACAGATCCTCGTGTAACACAGTTCAGTTAGAGACTAGAGCTAGAATCTCCTTAAAATACTCTTTGATCTGTCCCAATCAGACATTTGGTATCTAGTGTACCCCAAGGGTAGTGACTACACATTTTTTTCCAACAGGCATCAATCTTGTAGTAGAATTGACTACCTGCTTTTGTCCAATAAATTATTAACTACTGTTGCTGCAGCAAATATAGAAAACATTACTATTTCGGACCACGCCTTAATTAGCATTATTCTTGTTTGGGAACATAGGGGTGTGAAAGCATTCAGATGGAGGATGACTACCCAATTACTCAAAGACAAAAAGTTTTTAGAACTCTTAGAATCTCAGACCAAAGACTACTTTAAAATTAATGATAATTGTACTGTCTCTAAGGCAGTGCTTTAGGAAGCTTACAAAGCTGTTCTTAGGGGACAAATTATTTCTGTTGCCTTTAGAAAAAATAAAAGAGGGAAAAGATTTGATTAATAAAGAACATGAGCTTAAAAAGTTAGAATCCCTATCCAAGTCCTATAAAAGACCTGCTGGGGAATTACTTCATAAAATGACTTGTATTAGGTTTCAGATTAATTCTATATATTCAGCAAAAGTAGAATATGCACTATTTAGAACTATCAATCTTACTGGGAAGCAGGGGAGAAACCTAATAAGCTACTACCAGTCAGGCTTAAAATAATGCAGCAGAATACAATACCAGGTATCAAGACAAAATCTGGTACAGTAGTAACAAGTAACTACAACATCAACAAAGAGTTTTTTTTTCCATTTATTATGGCATCTACTCCCACCCAGATGAAAATAATCTTGATTGGCTCAATACCTTCCTTAAAACTCTAGATTTACCCTCTCTCACTGTCCAGGAACAGTCAGATTTGGATAGAGATATCACCCTGCAGGAAATTGAATAGGCTATTCATTCTTTACCCTCTGGTAAAACCTCAAGACCTGATGGTTTATTGGGACAATTTTACAAAAAACTAGGTTCCATCTTAACACCCATCTTTCATACAATTGTGCAAAGCCTGCTAAAAGAGGAAGTGCTCACTGACACTATGTAGTAAGCTCTTATAACTCATATCCCTGAAAAGCAAAAACAAAGATCCATTTGAGTGCTCCAATTATAGACCTATATCACTACTTAACTCTGATTATAAAATATTAACTAAAATCTTGGCAAAAAGAGTACAAAGTATTATTACTAGTCTGATAGGTAAAGAGCAGGTAGGCTTTATCCAAGGTAGATCAGGATCAGACTGCATGCAAAGACTTTTTTAATCTACTATGATCAGCTAATAAAAAAAAGGATCCCTATGTTATTCTCTTGCTTGACATTTTTAAAGCATTTGATTCATTACATTGGGATTATTTAACTAAGTCTTTAAAGCAGCAGTGCTATGTAAAAAAAAAAATCTGTGCTTTTTTGTCAGTTTATTCCCTGTGCTCTGCCTGGTACTCTTTCCCTCAGGCATTGTACTGTCGCTGAGTAATTTGCACCATTATCCTTTGCTTTTGTTTACATTTCTGCCACCTAACATGTTGCACTTGAACTCCCTCTGCTGCCAACTGCAGATGTGTATGACTGGCAGTACTACACAGGGACATCGGGACAGTTCAGCACAGGGTTCCACTGCAATAACCAAAACACAGGATGTGACCTGAAGGGGGAGCGCAGCTGTTAGTCAGCCACCATATTTGTTGTGGCACCACAACAATTGAAATAAATTGCAAATATCCAAAAAACTAAAGACGACTAAAAAAAATAAATATTTAGAGCTATAGAAACTGGAACTATGGCTGCATGCTTACAGCCAAAAAGCAGAATTTTGATAAAGCACTTCTTGATTTGGTAGTACTGCTGCTTTAATAAAATTTGGTTTTGGAACCAAATTTCTCACATGGATTCGCATGCTTTACAAAAAAACCTCATCCCAACTTATCACCAATGGAATTCTCTCCACCCCTTTCAACCTATACTGTGGGTCAAGACAAGGATGCCCATTATCTCCTTATTTATTTATTCTAGCCTTTAAACCCATTATCCAGGCTATTAACAAAGACCCTTGTATTCTAGTCATCAGACTGGGCAAAACTGATCATAAAGTTCTTACTTTTGCAGATGACTTATTATGGACTATAACAAGGCCTGTTGATTTCTATAGGGCTTTGCGCAACCTTTTAGAAAACTTTGCTCAAATTTCAGGACTGATAATTAACTGGGATAAATCCCAAGCTTTGCATAACCATTTATCTACACTTAACAAGACAGCATTAGAAGAAATATTGGATACTGAATGGTTTAAATATTCTGTTACCTTCCTGGGTCTTAATGTGTCTACCAACCTTAATGCCATTGTAGAACTGAACTACACTCCTTTACTGAAAGAGATTACTGCTGACCTGGCAAGGTGGTTTAAGCTTAAATTATCTTTCTGGGGGAAACTTAATGCAGTTAAAATGATTATAGCTCCTAAACTGTTTTATCTCTCAAAATATCTCCATGTCTTTGGGTAAATGTCTTTTTTTCCAAAACTTTGAGAGTCACATTAGGGCATTTTTATGGAATAACTCAAATTCCAGGTTAAGTATTAATAAATTAAGGGCACCAAAGGAAAATGGAAGGCTTGCTCTTCTGCAGTGGGAACATTACCATTTGGATTTGCACTGAAATAAATTTTACCTCACCTACATTTTAGGTCATCTCAGTCTACAGATCTGCCTTTAAGGCAGCAGATGGAAAGCTTCTTGTTAGGACCCCATGTTCTGATTGATGTTTTATTTCTGGATAACCTACACAATTGGAGAGACAATTCATGTCTATCGTCCTCTATCAACTCACTGAAAGATTAATAGTATTATTAATCCTAAAACTATGCCTCTAGATTCCATGCCCCTTTGGTTCAATCCTTTACTGGCTTATTACAAGAAAACATAAGTAAACGACAGGTGGAGGAAAGCTGGTATACACAGAGTAAAAGATATAGTGAATCCTAATAATGGTACACTGTTATCCTTCTCTGAAATACAAAACAAGTTTGGGATCCATAAATCTCAATTCTACCAATATTTACAACTAAGAGACTTACTTAAACTAATCCCTGACCATGATTATAATTGGGAAAGAAACTTCGAATGGGATCAGATTATTCAATTAGGCACCCTCAGAAGAAATGCAGGGTTCCTTTATAAAATCTGCCGCCTTTTCTATAGTTCCTACCAACAAAGCAAAGGAAACTTGGAAATGGGATTTGGGCATCCCTCTTAGTTTGAAAGAATGGGAAAGCACATGGAAACAAGCATGCCTAAGTTGCAAGGATCTCCAAGGTAGCCTTATTCAGTTTAAAATATTGCATGGGTTCTACTACTCCCCCCTTTAAACTATACACTTTGGGACTTACTTCAGATTCTAACTGCTGGCAATGCAATCAACCTGACACAGGTATTTTTCATATGCTTTGGGATTGCTCAACCATCCATGGAATTTGGAAAGCTGTCCATGGGATATGCAATAAGTCAATTAAGTCCTCTGTTCCTTTTTCTCCAACTATTTTTTGTTAGGATTGTTCCCTGATGACTGTGAGTTAGACTTGCGTAAACGTATATGGATTTGCCTAGTCTCTGTGACCTTAAAAATAATTTTGTTAAGAAATTGGAAGTCACTGAAGGTTCCACTTTTAAATGACTGGTATGATCATATGGCAAGTTTAGCTAATAATGAGCACATTAGTAATAGTATTGATAAACTTGACCTATTTTATAAGATTTGGACACCCTTCTTGAATGTGATGATATGAAATTGTATTCTTACACTGGCTCCTTATGTGATCAAATATTATTTTTATTTCCTTTTGTCATTATATACTGTATGATGAGCATAAGAGATACTTTCCTTAATGTTTTTTATTTATTATAGGTAAATTGTTAGAAAAGCTAAGTGTTTAAAGTTTCAATGTATGGTATTGTATTATTTTGTTTCCTTTTTTTTTATAATTATTTTCTTTTGCTAATACTTATTATTATTCTTGTTTTAATTTTTCTCTAAATGTATATATTCTGTATTTTGAAAATTCAATAAAAAATGTATAATGGGGAAAAAAATTTGGAACTGATCTCCTGTAGGAGGGCAGATTTCAACCGTGGTGTCTTACAAGACCTGTTGTCCTAATGGGCCAGTCTACTGTTTTACCAACCACCTTGTTGGGGTTGGTATTGCTTTGTAATTTTCCAATCTTTTATGGCTCAATGGAGACTCTCTCAAAGAAGATGGGATCATTATGTACCAGTTATAATAGGTCTTAGTGAGGATTTCCATAGAGCCATAGCTTTCCTGTCCACCATCCCCCTGGCGTGGTGGACCTTTCCTTTCAGCTTCTTAGGATGGCACTGTATAGTTAGCCTACCACCATTATCCCATGCTGTCACTTGCAATGTGCTAGGCAGTGTTTGCTGCATTCCTCCTGCCTCTTTGTGCGTGATGGTCGATGTTTTAAATAAAAAGCATCAGGAACCGAGGATCCCATAAATAATCACAAATGATCTTTATAGATTAGACGTTTGTCTGTATCCTGAAAATATCCACAAAAGTCAAAAAAAGCAGGACAATCTCACTTTCCAGTCTTTTTTATTGTAACATATTACTAGTGCCAATATACATATCATTTTCATTCAACATTTAGTAACAAGGCATGTTCTTCAAGGATATCTCTTTCATCAGGCCACACCTATGGAACTTATAGCTGCCAGGCAGTAGGACCACATGGAAAGTTTTGAAAGCAGTTAGCCAGAGGCTTCCCACAACAATGTCAGTGTGTACATAAATGGGATGCCCCCTGAGGAAGGCTTTTGCTGAAGCACTGGGGCTTATTTGCACACCGTGTGAAGGTAAATTTGTTCTGTGACTGAATGATATATTTTTTCATTATAACATGGGTTACCTAAACTAGGTGATGTGATTGGCAGAAAGCTGTCGCCTGCCCAAGGATTAAATTCCCTATTTAATCCATGGTTTTCATGCCTGATCTTGTTTGTGACAGTAGAGCAGGGATGATCAACATGTGGAGGAATCTATAGATGTTGCTCAGCTCATTTTAAACAGCAGCCATTTTTTTCTATGTTAGTGAGCGAACTAAAGTGTAACTGAAAAGCTATTTAATGAGAGGAAAAGCAAAGAAAACTGTCCAACAATTGCTTGTTGATAGTTTTCATAAGCAGAGGATAAACCAAGCTGTTTGTAGACCAGATTGCACTGCTCTATGGTAATAATTGCCCCTGTGATGCCTAACACTCAGACAACAATTGGGAGGACGATGTTGTGGGGCAAAAATTCTAGTGGCATCCACTGGGAACAGTACGTTACTGGATGAGCCCCCTCCCCTCCCCTCTCCGCTCCATTTCTCATTGACCAGTTCTGCAAATAAGAATTAGGAAAGGCAGCATTTCATAACAAACCAAATCTGAGTGTAAACAGAGCAACACTACGAGCAGGTGCTCACTGCGAAAGGTGCCAACCTTAAGATTCCCAAATCAGTCAAAAGCAGAATGAGCACTCAGGAATGGAACAAATTAGAAGATATTCGTTTTTATTCCAAAAGACAAAGATAAATCCAGGACCCCTGCGCTTCGGCTCTACACCTTCTAAGGGGGTGTAACAGTAGTTCTCCTTGCTGGCCCCCACCCGTCCACCGTAGTTTGTCCCTGGTAAATTACAGCCTTACTGCCTCGGGACTCGACAGGCTTGCAGCTGTCTATATTGCAGTGTACACCTACAGAGAGAGAGAGTGTGAAAAAGGGGAACATTTCAAGGTCATGCACAGATCAGCATTCTGTAGACGTTGAAGGTGTACACCCGGTTTGAGCTCCCCAAGTGAACCACGCCAATTTCAGGAGTATGGAGATTTTAAAACGGATGTGTTTTTCAGAAAATAAGGCTACTTCTGGTTAAAGAAACTGTAGTTTGCATGAGTTGAAAGTTAAAACCAGCATTGTTGGAAGCAGAGAGTTGCAGTGCATGGGATAGTAAAACTTCTGCCTGGCCTTGCGTCAACATGTTTGTTTGCTCAGGACACCATACAAGGTAATTGCAAGAGAAAACGGAGGTCTGTTTGTGGGGTTCTTTTCCTTGTAGATGCCAACAGAAATTTCCTGAGTGATGGAGCTTTAATCTCATCTTTTATTTTTATTGGAGTTGCCACAACCTCGGAGGTCTACATGCAGGAACGTAAGCAGGTTCTCGAAGATGCCGAAATTGGAATGGTCGCAATGAACTCCTAGCCAAAAAGTATGAACGTTAGCATTAGTTATTCAAGCAAACCATTTCAAGGCTAGTGAGAAAAGTTACAATATTAAAAAAAAAAGTTAACAATTGTATTCTGTCTGCTTACTTTGGTGTAAAAACAGTTGCAAATACATGTTACAGTTCAGTTTATTTAACTCAGTTGGTCTGCTCATTTCTTGCTCGTTTGTGGATGAGGTGAACGGTTCAGTCTTAAAAGGATTATTGAAACACATGTTGATGTCTGTGCTCTATTGAAGATACAGATTTCATTAACTGTGCTTATGGACTTACCCGTTTTCTTATGGGAAAGTTGGAGCTGTTTACAATTTAATAGTTTATACAAATTGGCTTCTTGTCTAGGTGTCTGCCGGTTGCCTGTAACATTGAAGCAGAAATGATGAAACTCTGGATTTCTGAATTTTCCAAAAATAGCTTTGCTTGAGATATAAAATTGAATACAGAGCTCTGAGAAGGTATCAGAGGAATAGAGACCACCCCTGATCATTAAAAAAATCTTTCACTTGGGGATATAAAAATGAGGAAAAGCTGCTGTTACTGATATTCCTAGTCTTAATACAATTAAGAACTGTACTTTAGTCCTATCTTCATCTGCATCCCAGAATATGTCTTCAAGAAGAGAAGGATTGGAGAAAATTAATGCAGCAGACCCCTCAAGACCGAAAACAGGAAAAAAACATATAGAGGAACTAAAATAAAAGGCAAGCTGCAACAAAAACAGCAGGCAGAGCAAAATTTGTTGATTTTTCTTTTTTGGGGGGGATGTGCTTACACTTAATATTTCTAATCCTCTGAGCCCCATTGTTTCTCCATTCATCTTCCAGGCAAACAAAAAGGTTGAGGCTTCATAGGGTAAAAGTGAAGAAGAAAATTCTAAGATCACAAATTCTGTTGTAGAAGAACCGCAAAAATCTAGTATGGCAGCTATATCAGGTGTAGTACAAACAGAAGGATTAGGCCTTTCTGAGAAAATAAATAGCCCCTCAAAAGATGTTCATCTGGTGGTCTCAAACAATCAGGAAAATGAATTTCTGCCTGTGGAGTCTGATGTAGAGTCTCAACCTGATGAAAATAAAATAGAACCACTTAGAAATGATCAGGAAAAGGGAAAGGAAGGAGCTAAACAATACAACACTAAAGTCCAAATATGAGATTCAGTGAGCCTACCTATTGTAAAAGAAGGCTTAGGGATGCAACATGAACAACCCATGGTAGAAGAAAGCATTCCTACATGGGTGAGAGTCCTGATGGGGAACATTAAAGATGTAAAAGAAGACATGAATTTTGTTAAAATTAAATCTGAAGGGGATGGACAAAATAATCTCAGAAATGGAGGAGATTAAACACACTTTTCAGTATTTGGACACATCTGTAAAGATTATTACTCAAAAAGTGCCCCAAATAGAATTTCAGAGGCAGAAGATAAAATTTTGCATTGTGAAAGACAGCTGAACCATCAAGACAAAACACTATTGGATCTAACAACTAAAATGTCCGATATGGAGCTGAGGACTAGAAGGGAAAACCTATGCCTTTTAGGGATCCCAGAATCATGGCAACAAAGTCAGAATTTAAATGAAATTGCTCTTAAAATATTTGCGGCTTATCTGGACATTCCTAGAGAAGAGGTTAAAATTGAAATTGATATAGTACATCGTGCATTAAAAGCCAAACCTGAAGATGGTCTACCACCATGGTCTGTTATTGTTAAGCTGTTTAGGACAGAAGATAAAACACAAACCATGAATGGGGTCCTACCAGAAAAAAAGAATTTCTATGGATGGGGCAAACATTGCTATTTATCAGGACCTTCCCTACAGAGTCATTGAAGAAAGGGAAAAAATTGATTCCTTGAGAAGAACATTGTGGCAAAAGGGCTATAAATCTTCTCTATTAATTCCGACAAAATTATGTGTTATTGTTAACTTTAAACCTTATTTTTTTCCTGACAGTGGAACAAGCAGATAAGGAATTAGGTGTTCTTATACCAGATTTGTTTACTTAACATGATATGTAACAACAGAAATTGATTAAGGCATGGGGGGGGAGCGGAAAACACCTAGAAAGTAGGAGAATGCCGGGTATCCGAGTAGGTCAGGATACCAAATTGTTTTATTTATGGGTCAGAATTTTTTTTTAGTTATTCAAAATATGTTAAGAGGGTGAAAGGGTTTAGCACTATAGATATCACTTATCTCTGGTTAAATAAAGGATGGACATCAGTTAGGAAATATGGGGACAAATGGAAAAGTTTATGCTTAGATATTAGGGATGGCTACTGTTGATAAATATCTGGACATCGGGATTGTCTCCTTGAATGTAAATGGGCTAAACAGTTATAAAAAAAATAAATAAGATTCTACAGTATGCTAAACTTAATTGTGTTAAAATGTTGTGTTTACAGGAGACACAGCTATTGGAAAAAATATCAAAAGACTGAAAAAGTCATGGGTAGGAAAGCTTTTTCATTCTACGGGCCGGATAGTCAAACTGCGCTATTTTGTGGCACAAGCCCTTGCGCTGCACAGAATAGTTGCGTAGGGGTGTGGCTGGAGCGATATTCAAAGGAGTTGCACTATTGAGCAACTCCTTTGAATATCACCCCCCAGCCACAACCACTGTACATGGCGAGTGGAACTTGGCGCCACCACAAGTGGTCAGAATGGAGCTGCCCAACTTGTGGTGGTGTGCACCATTGCGCCATGCACAAATTTCTGATATTCAAAAAAGGTGACATGCAATGGGGCTATAATTCATGCAAGGCGCGGGGGGCCATTTAATCTGTTTATGGCCCCATTTGCATGCCATTAGCATGCAGGTGCGCCGATCCCCGAGGACTTGTGCCTGGCGCCCTGCCAGGCAGCAGCCGTCGGGGACCGATGCCCCCTGCAGCTCGATCGCAGGCAAAAGAGTAAAAAATCCCCCACCCCCCCACTGGCCCGATCGTGGGCAAAAGCATTAAACTCCCCCCAACTGGCCCGATTGAGGGCAAAAGCTGAAATAACCCCCCCCAGCCTCTGATTGCGGCAGCAAGTGTTCCTCCCACCTGAATATATAGTTGCAGGTTGAGTGACGCAGCATCCATCGCTGGCTGCAGAGTTGTAGACCCTCGGTCTTTGTTCAGGTTCGGTGATCGAGAAAGATCGCTGGTTGCAGAGTTGTCACTTCGGTTCATCTTCGGTGGTCCAGTGAGTTTATCGCTGGCTGCAGTAAGCGGCGCAGCCGCTTCAAGACATATCTTCAGGATCTAGTGTCTCACTGTCACACCACCTGCTCACCACGCTTCCAGAGCGGGCGGGCGGCAGCATCCCACCCGCCAGCCGCCTCGCCGAGCCGACTGCTCAGGGCTGCACACCCATTGGTGCAGAGCAAGAGTCACGGGCGCAGTGTCATACAGATAGAGCAGTCCAGTTTTGTGAATGAATTATTCACAAATCTGACTGCCTTAGAGCGGCATGGGCTGCACGCCCATTGGCTCTGCTCTGTACCAGCGCAGCAGCCCCACTGGCAGCTGGGTCGCAGCAGGTGGGTGGATGCTGCCGCTCACCGGCCGCGGGGAGCGGGTGAGGGGCTTGGGTGGGGTGGGGACACTAGATCACCAGGGATATGGTCTTGGGCGGGGGTTTCACATTATGCAGCCCGCGATCGGGCTTATTGGGCACTGGACCACCAGGGATAAGTTCGGAGGGTTATTTTACAACTCTGCAGCCCGGCGATCGGGCTTATCGGTCCACTGACCACCAGGGATACGCTTCGGGGAGGGGGTTTAAACTATGCAGCCCGGCGATCGGGCTTATCGGTCCACTGGACCACCAGGATAGGTGTCGGGGGTTGTATTATACTTCTGCAGCCCGCAATCGGGCTTCCACTGGACCACCAGGGATAGGTGGGGGTTTATTATATTCTGCAGCCCGCGATCGGGCTTAGCGTCCACTGGACCACCAGGATATGTTGGGAACACTCTGCTGCCCGTGGATCGGGCCAGTGGTGGGGTTGGGGGATTTCTTACACTCTTACCCGTGATCGGACTGCAGGGGGGGCACAGGGAGTGGGTTGAGGGCCAGCCACAGGTGGCAGCTGCTGTGTTGCGCCCTGTAATGCGGCAGCTCACCTGTGGGTGGTCCTCGACTTGATCCTTTTTTTTTTTTTGGCTCAATGTTATGCAGGCGCAGGTTAGGGGTTGCACCTGCACAACTCTGTACAGCCCGGCTGAATATCGGGCTGTGCAGTTTATGCATGGTTCCTCCCCCTCCAGTTCAGCATGCATTCATTTACATTGCGCTGTTGCTCAGCGTGTTTTCAGTGGCGCAACTGCCTCCTGCTGAATATCGCAGAATGGCGCAAGTTCGGACTTGTGCAGGCGCAACCCTTTTGAATATCTGGGCCTACAGGTACAAATAACAGTCGAGGAGTGGTAATCCTGATGTCCAAAGATATTAACTTTAAAAGTAGTCAGGTTATTACGGACATGGAAGGACATTATGTATTGGTTAAAGGAGAACTATTTGGAACTGATATATTATTTGGTTCCATTTATGGACCTTTTATTTCATACGAATAATTTGGGGGCAATGTGGAAAAATATTTAGTTTCCTTGGCTTGCCAGGACACCATTCTGGTAGGAGACTGGAATATGTTGGGGTACCCTAAGATAGATGGAACATCTAAAATGAGATGTATTGTGCAAGGGTACTTAATGAATTGATTAATAGGAACTGTTTAATTGACATTTGGATAGAAATGAAACCTAAAAAAATGGAATTTACATATGTCTTCATACTTAAAAATGTACAGTAGACTTGATGTTTTTCTTATTAATAAAAACATTGTAAATAAAATTAAAACAGTATATATTCATAGCATATTGGTCTCTGACCATGCAGTGGTGTCCTTGCAATTAACCCCAACATGGGATAGGACTTTTGTCAAACAATGGCATTTTGATAACTCTTTATTAAATAATTTGGAATTTGTGGCACTAATAAAAGGTCTATTAGAAGAATACTGGAGGTTAAATAACACCCCTGACTTTTCAATGGCAGTAAAATGGGATGCATGGAAGGTGAACATAAGGAGTCATAGCATCTCATTTCAAATCAAACAGAAACAAGCTCCAGAAAACAGAAGATATTAAGAACTTAGAAAAGGGTGTAATGGAGTCAAAATTTGACAAAAGTATAATAGACAGTTTAACTGAATGTAAAAATAAAAAGAACGAAATAATTATGCAAGCTATGGAAAAAGATATTTGGAAAATTAAAAATAAATTATATTTTCAGGGAGCTGAAACAGGAAAACTCCTTGCGTATGCACTCAAAAAACAAGACCACAATATCATAACTACCATATATAATGGACAAGAAGAAGTGTACATGGATAAACTTATTGCTAAAGAATTTGTCACATTTTCAAACTATCTTCAATAAAGACTTTGACTACTGTATGGAAAATATAAATAGATAGATGTATTAAAGAAATAATAAATTCCAAATTAAATGTCAATCAGTAACATTTTTCTTTAAAAGAAATAGAAACAGCAATATTAGATCAAAAAAAGGTTCCTCCCCAGGTCCTGATGGATATACATGTGAATTCTACTTAACATTTAAAGACTGGCTTAGTCCAGGGTTTAAGTTCCTCATTGATGAAATAATAGAGACAGATAATATGCCAAGTTCTGTCAATTAATGTACTATTATATTATTGTTAAAGGAAAACAAAGACCCCGGAAGAATAATATGCTATCATCCAATATCATTACCAAACCTAGATTTAAGCAATAATGCACGACAGGGTGTGTGTTGTGCTGGGATAACGTCACGCCTGGGGTGATTAGGCACGAGGCCGCAGGCCGAGTGCGACTAATCACCCCAGAAGTGACGTTATCCCAGCACAACACACACCCTGGAGTGCATTATTGCTATTATACAATGGCTCAATGAAGAAAAAAGACTAAATAAGTTTAAAATACATTTTGTGCTTCTTTTTTAATTATTTTTCTGTGTGTAGGCATACTAATACAAAAAATAGTGCTCACTCTAGTCAGTAGGTGGCAGTCTGTGATTTTGTGCAACTGTGAGGTTGCTCTCTGTTGCCCTGAACCTCCCCGTCTGTTTGCCTGGCGGTTCATGTGGGTAATTTTCTGGATGTGGAGTCTGGTATTTACTGGTGATCTCCTGTTATTTGTCATTACCCCTACACTCCATATCCCGCTCGCAGTCTCTGTCAGCTGCCGTTTTCCCATATGTAAGTGCTGGCAGTGTTAACTGAGTGCAGACAGATTGTGTGAAGAATAATTTGTGGAGAGAAAGATCAGTTTTGTTTTTTTTCCCGCTGGTTGGTGCTGTGCGAAAGATGTGACGGCTTACATGGCGAGATTGGAGAATGTGAGGAGGTTGCCATACAGAGAACAGGAGAGATGCATTTTACCTTTCAGGTGTAAGGGCTTTCATGCCAAACCGCTACTGTACGCGACTTTCGAGGGAAACTGCGAACTGCGAGCTTGTCGCGCGCTACAGTGAAAGACATCGTAATGTGAAGCCGTTATTTTTGTGTAATCCTGCAGTTTGGCTTTTGCTGGTTTGGATACAAGCATGAAGCTGTAAAGTGTGATTTGATGGTGTGAGCTCCTGAAGGCAGGGGAGAATCATCATAGTACTGAAGGTACAGTAAAATCATGCTGGTGTGTGCTGCTGTTTGAAAGAGTCTGGGTGGTGGCATCAAATGGGCAGCTAGTAGTGATTTTTTTTGTGATTCGGTCACATTAGCGTTGGGACTAGATCCGTGATGATGTACTGGGATAACATTACGGGTCCAGTCCAACACTGACCAATCAGAGTGCAGGATTTTTTCATGCCATTGTATAATACAACATAATTATGAAAATACTAAACTGTATTCAAGAACAAGGTGCTAAAGTCATAGGGGAAGAACAGAGAGGGTTTATAAAAGGAAGAAATATTTTTTAAGGGTTGGAACAAACACAGGAAATTATATCTATACATGCAAAATTTAATGTAGAAGATGAGGAAGAAAAAGTTATGATTGCTTTAGATGCGACGAAAAGCATTTGACTTATTGTCGAGTCTTCATGTTTTGTACACTAGAACAATGGGGCTATCCAAGTATAATACAAGTTATTGTGAAAAATGTATTTTCAAGCCTCTGCAAAATTAAAAATGAACTCTCTTTTATTAGAATCCATCAGAATTTCTAATGGAGTAAGACAGGGCTGCCCTCTTTCCCCATTGCTGTTTACATTCTGTTTGGAACCTCTATTAAAGAAGATCCACAACAATGTGGAAATTAGGGGTATTTACATGCAAATAGGAACTATCAAAATGAATGTTTACGCAGACGATATGTTACTGATATTAACAAACCCTTCTATATCATGGACCATTGCACTGCAAGAAATATATAAATATGTGCCCTTTTCCAGTTATGAACTAAACAAAAAAAATCCTTAGCCTTGCCCATTACAAATTTAAGCACAGCAACAAAAAACATAATGTCCCTGGTTAGCATTGTAAGTAATATGAAATACTTAGGAATGATATTAACTAATAACACTGAGGAAACTATTAAGATTAATTCAAATATTATATATACAAAAGTGAAAAATTTATTAGAGGGATGGGAAAATCATGCCTTTTCATTATGGGGGGAAATTGAAACATTAAAAATGTCTATTATGCCTTCTCTTGTGTTTTTATTTCAATCTGTACAGGGAGAGATACCGGAACTATGGTTTTCTAAGATAAAATGAGTATTTGTTAGATTTTTATGGCATGGGGCTTCTCCCCAGATTGCTTGGTGTAAATTGACCATACCAAGGAGTAAAGCTGGTATGGGGTGTCCAGAGCCACATCTATACTATGTTGCTACAAAGATCAAAATGGCTTTATACTGGGCAGATAAGTCATTATATAGTATAGATTATAAAGGTAAATATATATCATATATACAGGAAATTCTCAGTGAAAATAATTCCTCACTTTATATACAGGATACTGCTAGGAATTATAAATCTTTCTTAGGTGTAGAGATTAATCCTGTTATTCAAGGGATGGTGCTGGCTTGCAAAGAATGGTTAAAGAAATATAAATTACAATTTTTTTTTTTCAAAATAGTATTTTGTACTATAGTAAAATAATCCTAAAACAAGAATGGAGGGAAGCCTTAATCGAACAAAAAAACTATTAATTGGCTAGATTTATTAGATAATTGTGAGTTTATCCATTATGAGAAATTTAAAGATAATATCTCAATAAATAAATTAAAAGACAGCTGGTTGTTATACTCTGTATTAAAAGCTAAATTTATGGTATTAAAAAAGAAAGTGGGGAAGAGTAGGACACTTTGTAATTCTAACATGTATTTAAATAATGGATTAAATACAAATTCCAGCATTATTGCTCAAGTATATAATTCCTTTTCAGATATGGATAGGGATAGAGCAACACATACATTTCAGAACACCCAGCAGAAATGGGAACAAGAATTGGAACACACCATTACATCTAATACTTGGTTCAACATTAGAATGGACACCAACAAACTTTGCTCATATGCTAAGAATAAAAGTATTCAGTTTAAAATAATAGAGCATACTTAACACCCTCCATAGTGGGGTATTTTAAAGAAGAAAAGGGAGTCTTGTTGACATCTTTGTGGCAACATAGGTAATCATGGGCACTTGATGTGGAGCTGTCCAAAAATAATAACCTGGTGGCAGAAACTACATATAAAATTGGAACAAATCTTGAAAAAAACAATCACTTTTACACTGGGCTGCTTTATATTACATGAATATGGGGGTTATAATTTTTCAAAAGAGGAAAAAAAAATATGTGCACTCACCTCCATGTCTCTTAAAAGAAATTCTAGGAAAATGCAATTCGTCAGAAGTAGGAGAGTGGAATCATAATGAATGGTTATATAAGTTTAGAGAGAATCTGGTGTTAGAAAAAATACCCAATGTTACTGTAAGAACTAATAATGATATGCAAGAAAAATGTATAAACTGGAATTAAATAACCCATATTCTTCCCCTTGTATATAAATTAGATTAATAAGTAATTTAAGGTGATTTTGTTTTAGTAACTGACAATATTATTCATAAATCAGAGCTGGATGTTCACAGGGTGTAAAGTGTAAAACTTTTATATGTTCAGAACATTGCATTGCTTTTATGTATCACTTGTGAAAAACTTAATAAAAAAAATATAAAAAAAAGAGAAAGGGGAACATCTCCTCTGTGTGTGCACGCCTCGGCTAGCCCAAATCAATGAAAAATACCCCCAGTATAGAGGGACAAAGTGCCTCAAGCAGCTCACCATCATCACATTCTGATGCTCAGTGCACCCTGCTTCTCTGCAGGTTTGTCGGGCAGAAGTGACAGTGCATTCCCCCAGGTCCACAACAGTAGCAGCAAGCATAGTGTGGTGGTGGAGCTGGGGTGGGGTTTGGGGTTGGGGGGCACAGGTGAATGGAGGCTGTGTGAAGTGGCAGAGATGACATGTGGTCAGTCAGAGAGACAGACAGGCGATCCTGTGATTGCAACCCCCAATCAATCCGAGAACCTTCATATGTGTCTCTGTCTCTCACTGACAAAGAACAGCAACCATAGTTGAAACAGACACAGATACCAAGACACAGGAGAGACTAGAGTGCAGCAGTGCATAGGACCATGGTGGCAGAGGTGCACATGGTCTCAATAGGATGGCAGTGGGAACAGTAGCAGTCCCTCTCTCCACTGTGAGGACATCCACACCACGCTCTCCACAGAATGTGTCGGATATGGCACAGGACGTGAGGAGACACTGCCTGTCTGCCAATGCATGACATGAGATGGGCAGCAGTACCGCGGGCTACAGCAGCATGGATGGGGTTTCCCATGACCTGTTAGACAGTGAGCATAAATATTACCAGACAGCACTGATGTGAGACAGAAGCAGCAGCAGCTTGGGAGGCAGACAGCAAAACTGAGCAAGGCATTCGGAGCTTCAATTCACAAGTCATGCAGCACTGCTGTTATCTGGCTGGGTACATGTGAGGTGTAGCGTGTCACCCAGTCCACATGCACAAGAAATGTCACACAGTTGTCTCTCTTTGAGCCTGTACACAGCTCCTGCGGTTTTCCTCTCCTATTTTCCCCTCTGTATCCTGTCACCATCTCCTCAGCTAGCTCTGTCCCTGTTCAGGAAAATGGCAGGACAGCAGTGAAGTGTACAAAGATCCATTGATTAAACTCACAGTTTAATCCATGGTTAGGACACTCCCGCACACAGTTTCTATGAAGTCTAGATGGTGCTACAGCTGTTGATGAAACTCACAGTTTAATCCACAGTTAGCAGTTTCCCCCACACAGCTTCTGTGAGTGCTGTAGTCATAGTGAAGGTAATACATTGCAGTGCAGCAGTAGTAGCCACAAAACACTGCCAACTGAATTACAGGGTGTTAGAGATGTATAAAAACCAGAAAACCATATTTTGTGAGGGACTACTTTGCAAGGTGGAAGGGTAAGAATACTTTTTTTCTGCAAAACAGGAGAGCCAGCTTGTTTTTACTACTTCTCCCCATCTCAAAAGTAACCCATGTTACAAGCATAATAACCCACTCCAGGGTGTGGGTTATCAGCATGTAATCCTCGCCTGGGGCGCTGTGAGGACACTAGGCTTGTCGCCTTGTGCCTCACAATGCACCCCAGGCACGGATTAAATGCCGATAATCCCACACTCTGTCGTGGGTTATTGCTTACTTAAGGCATAACTTAAGTTTGCTTAAATCTGGTTTCAGAGTATTTTGTTTTGGCACATTCGGGCAAGGAGTGACGCTGAGATTCTGAAACTGTACATAAATGTGGGTGGTCCCTCCTCCCCTCAGTTCCTTTCCCACCATCGATCAGACTCATTGGACTGCTGTGGAAACATTGCTGTGATAGCCACTGATTATTTTCTCTATTTTCACTAAGTATTCACTTTTATAGTGATTTCTTTTGGTGACCTACATATTGTTGAGGGAACCATCTAAACTCTCTTCCAGTACTGTGAATCCAGGGGAAAAGATTTACTCAGGAGGCTCCCACCACATCTGTGTGCGCTACTTAGACCTAAGCCTTAAAGGAGAACTGCGCTGAATCTATAAGGCATTTTTCCCAGTAAAAGCTGTTTTTTAAATACTAGTTCAAACTGTGTTATTGCTTTAGCTATCCAGGATTTTTAGCTACCGTAGTGGGTGTTTATGATTTACATGCTGCTGGTAAGAACCATTGTAGAACTGTATGATGTAGTTTATTTCCCTGTTCTACTCTCGTATTGTTGGAACAATGCATTCATGTTCTATTATAGAATTCTGTAGCTGAGAGGGACATAAACTACATCATACAGTTTTAAAATGGAACCTGGCACCAGAGTGTAAAGCAAAAACATCCACTAAGGTTACTAAAAGGCCTGTATAGATGGAACAATAACAGAATTTTAACCAGTACTTGAAAAACAGCTTCCATTGGGAAAAATGACTTACCAGTTCAGTGCAGTTCTCCTTTAATGTGAAAGCCTGCCAAATCTGATGGGGGTTTAATTCTGCAACCCAGTGATGCCAGAAAGAGGCTTAGGAGATGTTTTTACTCCAAATGATCATGGAAAGGATGAAGGAGATCCAGCAAAAATCTGAAGCACCGGCACCATTGACCAAATCATGATTATCTAAATCCCAGGAGAAAACATCAGGGACCATCAAAAAAACACCAAGGTCGGGGCTTGGCGTCAGCACTGCCAGGCTTGATATGGCCAATATATCACAGTCAACATCGGGGATTCAGCATCCCCCATCAAATCCTCTAGTCACGCCCATCGACCAAAGGGGCGCTGACACTCAGTCAGTCCTCATGGGTTTTTCAGACATGAACAGGTGTTTACTGCCTGACCTGCCTGCTTCAGGGGGTCTGTTGATGGGGACTACTACTCCTCCCCCCCATGGACACCTCAAGGAATTCCCTTGTCACAGCCACCACCTATGCCACCGCTGACATTGCCAACGTGCTCTCTCATTCTTATCCACCTGGTCAACAACGAATACGAGTACAGTCCTGACTTTATAATGCAGAAAGAGGAGGATGAAGCTTATGCTGAGCGCCAATATTAACATGGCAAAAGCTCCACAGTCTCCACATGCAGTGAGGACACTGTAGTGAACACATCAAGATCCCCTCCTGGAGATCCTACATTTTTTACCGTAAAGCAGCAAGTGCAAACTGCCATGAGATTTGCATTGGAAGAGCAGGATACTACTAAAAGAACCTGCTAGACTTCCTGGAGCTGCCAGGGGCTCCTGCCATCATGGTGCCTCCTCTGCTTCCAGTCTTAGACAATGCCATATACACAGCCCGGTACAGACCAAACAACATACCAGCTGTCCCCAGAAAGGCAGACAAAATGTATTTAGCACCTTGCTGGGAAATCTTTCTATGCCACACAACTTGAGGCTAACTCAGTGGTCATAAATGCAGCCCATGACAGGTCTAGGGCATGTAAACACCTCAGCTCCCTTCCTTCGGGTATGGAATCTGAGAGGTTGGATGTTGTAGGAAAGACGGAATATGCCTCTCCATCATTGGGCTTTCGTGTTGCTCATATATGGCTCATATAATGAAGTATCGGAACACCCTCTGGAGGAAGGCCAAGGCAGCTACACAGGCCTTAACTGAGGGTACCCAAAATAAGAGCTACTGAAAGCTTTGACAGCTGGGGCTGATGTGGGCAAGCATTTGGTCTGCAAAGCCTATGATGTCTCTGATGCTTCTGTCAGGGCTACAGCCTCAGGCATCTGTCTCAGGCTATTCATGGCTCAGAGTAACAGGTTTTGCTACTGATGTGCAACAAACCATTATTAATGCCCCATTTAGAGGGCAGAAAGTGTTTGGCCACATGGTTCAAGAAGCTCTTGAAGACTTCCAAGCCTCAGGCAGCATTTTAAAGTCAGTGCACTATTTCTACTATAGCCAGCTAAGGGGTAGAAGAAGGGGCGCCTTTTACCCCACTGATGTTGGGGGCCAGCACATAGCTACAAGACAGCAGGACAGAGGCAAAGGAGCAGAGGCCTTGCCAGTCCTCACCTATACCCCAGGTGCCCATTCAAAAGTCCCTGGGGTGGTGGAGCCACCCCCACTGGCTCAGCCAGAATCCTTGTACGTCCCCTAACCACCTTTACCTCCAGGGATGGTTGTCTGGAGCCACTCTCTCTCCACTTAGATCAGTGGAGAGAGGTGACTACAGATGTATGGGTTATAGAGAAGGAGCATGCTCTGGAACTTCTGGACAGCCCTCCAGACCATCCCACTCTTGACTACATATCCTCCAGAACATCATAGCTGCAAAAAGTCTTATCTTAGATAAATGGAATTCAAGCACTATACCCTAATTTGAAGAGGGGAGATGGTGGTGTATTCTTAAAGAAACTTTGATTTATGACAAATTATGGTGGGACATCTTAGAATAATAATAATAATAATAATTTTATTTGTATGGCACCTTTCCATTGCCAAGGCGCCTAACAATATAAAAACAAATCATATAACATCCAACAACAAAACAATACAGATTAAAATCAAATGCTAATACAGTGATAAACACTTCAATCATCTAAAAAAGCATTTTGCCACAGATAGGTTTTTAAGCCCTTCTTAAATTCCTCCACAGTTGTACACTCCCATAACCGACAGGGTAGAGAATTCCAAAGGGTGGGGGCTGCATAAGCAAAAGCTCTTGAACCAGATGACTTCAAATTCACCCTTGGAATCTCTAACAACCCCTCGTTGGCTGAGCGGAGTGATTGACCAGAGCAGTAAGCAGCCAGGAGCTCTTTCAGATAGTCCAGGCCCTGTCCATGTAGGGCTTTAAAAGTCAGTAAACTGACTTTAAAGGTGATCCGCCACCGTATTGGCAGCCAGTGCAGTTCGAGCAGCACTGGAGTAATATGGCAGAATAGAGTAGAACCTGTCAAAACCCGGGCTGCCGTGTTCTGCGCCAGCTGCAGGCGGTGGATTTCAACCCCAGGAAGCCCTAGATAAAGGGAGTTGCAGTAATCCAAGTGCGAGGACACAAGGGCATGGACCAAGGTGGGAAGGTTGTCAGACGGAACCAGATGCCTAACCCTGGCGATATTCCTAAGATGATAAAAGGAAGTTTTGACGACTGCTGACACCTGAGAATGTAGGATCAGTCCATCATCAAAAACTACCCCCAGGTTACGCACCTGTTCAGAGGTCGGGAGAGAAATGCCGCCAAGAAAAATTCCAGAGGGCGCACCAACACCCGACCCCCATTTGACGCAACCAGTACCTCAGTCTTTTCCAAGTTCAACTTCAGCCAACTGGAATCCATCCACTCCTGGATTTCTTTCAGACAGTTGTTAAAGACAGAGAGAGCGCCATCCTGATCGGGTGCAAAAGAAAGGTAGAGCTGGGTATCATCTGTGTAACAGTGAAACCTCAGCCCATACCTTCTTACAATGTCTCCGAGGGGTAGCATATACACCGCGAACAACATGGGTGACCACACAGAACCCTGAGGCACCCCACAAGACAAAGCAGTTGTCTAGAAAATGAGGATGACATCCTGAGAGATAACTGGAGAGAAATGGAGACTAACATTCCCCCACTTTGGAGATTATAGTTTTAAACATTTAGTTTTTGTAGTTGGACTCAGCTTAGTATCTAACATGATTCCTTGGAATAAATCATTTAACAAGATTGTTGCAGGCAGCCCCATGATTATGATTACAATGTATGTAATTAAGTTTACGAGTTGACATTTTTTTTTCATTAAAATTTGAGTTAAAAAATCCTCCAGAACATCTGCCTCTGCTGCTGGAGGAAATACAGACTTTGCTTCACAAACGGGCTGTAGAACTTGTGCTTCTAGAACAGAGGAACACAGGTTTTTGCTCCCGGTACTTCCTTGTCCCAAAGTGGACAGGAGCCCTGAGGCCTATTCTAGACCTGAAAGGTCTAAACTTCTTCATAGACTACAAGAAGTTCAGAATATTCAATTACAAGGTCTACTTCTGTTGCTGCAAACAGAGGATTGGTTATGCTCCCTGCATATGAAGGATGCATACCTCCATGTCAAGATCCAGAAACCTCACAGGAAATACTTGAGGTTTCTGTTTCAAGAGGAACATTACCAGTTCAGAGTTGCCCTTTAGCTCGTTTTCTGTGCCTTGAGTCTTAGCAAATGCTTGGCAGTGGTGGCAGCAGCCCTTCACAGGGAAGGCCTGCATGTTTTCCCCTACCTGCACAATTGGCTATTGAAAGCCCACTCCAGAGATCAGCTGTTTAAAAACCTTAGCTCAAACCAGACAGATGTTCCATGCTCTGGGGGTGACAGTCAACATACCAAAATCAGTGCTGACACCTTTCCAGCGACTGCAGTATGTAGGAGCAGCACTGGACATGGCATGGAGCTTAGCTTTCTTACTTTTTTACAGGGCTGACCATCGACCATCTGCTTGCTCAAGCGCAAGTACAGCATAATAGCCATTATGTTTTGGCAAAGACATTTGTATGCCTTCTGGGACTAATGGCAACAGCCATTTTTTTATTTATTTAGCTAGTTTTTGTTACAGTGCCACTGGCCAGGTTGCAAATGCAGATTCCCCAGTGGACACTAACAGTCCAGGGGAACCAGCTCACAGATGACTTGGAACAGATGGTTCTAGTCACGTCCCCAGTTTGCAAAGTGCTCAGGTGGTGGATGTGATGCAGCAACCTACTTAAGGGGATTCCATTCCATTTTTTTTTTTTGTTATTTAACCTTTTTACTGCCGACTTCGTGGGCCCGACAGGGGCTACAACCCCCCCAGAGGGGTACGTCTGGTCCCTCCGACTGCTCCTGCTTGGCCGCCCCAAAAATTCCCCTGTAGCTCCCCACAGTGGGGCCAAGTGCCGTCTCTGTCCAACTCCCCCCCAGAAACAGCAATCAAGAATTGGGGGCTGCCGTAGGGGAGCAAGCGGGGCCATCACGGGTCTTGCCAGGTCCTGGGTTTTCCTCCCTGTTTCTTCTGCACCCATGCCTGTGCAATTGGTGGGGCAGCTGTCTCCACCTTCATGAAGGCAGCCAATCGCCCTGGACATGGGCTAACACCTTTGTGCCGGCAGCTGCGCTGACCCACAGCTACCACTGGGTGTCATCGACAGAGCGCAGTGCAAACCCCCCTCCCCAAGGAAGGAGAGCAGTCCTCCGGATGCTTAATCCTTACCTCCCCGGCCGACCCCCGAACTACTCGACTCCGTTCCCAAACCCAGGTCACCTGCATGGCATGAGGTGTGATGTCCAGTGCCTCAACCCTCAGTACCACCGGGCTGATGGGGGTTCCATTCCTGATCCCCTCCTCTCTCCAGATCCTCACAGCGGACACCTTGGGGTTGGGCTAGGGAGCTCACATGGGCCCTCATCAGGCTCTGGGCATATCGACCCAAGTAGAACGCACTTTGCATTTCAGTGTTCTGGAAATGAGGATCTTTCTTTACAGACTCCAAGCCTCCCAGAACCACTTGTCATCAGGCCCTCTGTTAATACAGACAGGCAATATCAATGTGATGCATTACATCAATAAACAAGGGGGACTTATTCCTATCCACTGTGCAGGGAGGCAATGATAGTTTGGGCTCTGGAACATGGCATAGAGCTATCAACAATACATGTTCCAGGTGTCAGACAAGCTAAGCCAGTTGCAATCCAGGATGCATGAGTGGGAACTGCTGCCCTCTGTGGTCGATGACCTCTTCGACAGATGGGGTCATCCAGATTTAGACCTTTTTGCATCCCCACACAATGCAAATCTGTCATTTGTGTGGTCACTTGCTCAAGGGCCTGGAGTTTTCTAGTGAGGCACGTTGTCCCTCTCTTGGAAAGGGAGGTTTCTGTTTTCCTTTACTCCCTTCCCACTGATTCAGAGAGTGCTACTCAAACTGAAAATGGAGGGGGCAACTGTAATCCTCATTGCTCCCCTATGGCCTTGGCAGATATGGTTTCCTCTGCTACAACAACTGGCAGTGGAACCACCAGTACCTCTGCTCCCATGCAGGGGTCTACTGTCACAGGAACAGGGAACTTTGGTGCACCCAGACCTGAAATTTCTTCATCTGCATGCATGGCTCCTGAAGACATAGCCATAGCCAGATCTGGGGTGTCCCAAAAAGTGGTGGATGTTCTGGTGACTGCTGGAAAACTGACTACCAGAAATACTTATTCCCTGAAGTGGAAATGGTTTGCTATATGGGCCACTTCTCACCACCTGGATCCTTTTACCTGTTCAGTTAATTCTGGAATACCTGCTGTCCTTATCAGATTCTGGAGTACAATATTACTCACTCAAAGTGCACCTGGCTACCATATCAGAATTCCGTCTGCCTATCTATAGTTGTACAGTTGCTCAGCTGGGGGTGATCTGTATGTTTCTGAGAGGTGTTCTCCACATAAAGCTTCCTATCCAAAATACAGTCCCAGCTTGGGATCTGAATTTTATGTTGGAGAAGCTTACTTTGGCATCTTTTGAGCCAGTCATGACTTGTGTTTTGTGCTTTCTTTCTTGGAAAGCATTATTTTTAGTTGCAGTCACTTCTGCTTGAAGGATTTCAGAGCTCCAGTCTCTAGTGTGTGACCCTCCCGATTAGAGTTTCCACAGAGATAGGGTGTCTTTGCATACCAATCCTTGGTTTCTTCCAAAGGTGGTGTTGGAGTTTACTTTAAATCAAACCAATCACCTGGCAGTATATTTTCCAGAGCATACCAATCTAGGAAAGTATTGCTTCATACTCTTAGGTGTGCATAGAATACTCCTGTACTATACACACCATACAAAGGGCTGGAGAAAGTCATCTCAGCTTTTTGTTTCATTTGCCCCTGAAAAAGAGAATGCCCCAATTTCTAAACAGTGCTTGTTCGAACAGCTAGCAACCTATTACTTTTTGTTATAGGAAATACGGTAAGGAACTTCCTGTTGTTGTTCGTGGTCATTCCAGTAGAGGCATGGCCACATTGGTTGCTTGTTTCAGGAATGTATCCACTGCAGAGATCTGCATAACTGCTACCCGGAGTACTGTCCAGACCCTCAGTAAGCACTACAGTCTGACATTATCTCTCATAGAAGAGCTGTGTTTGGTTGTGCTGTACTCCAAGGCACACTTTCATATACCTATAAAATAATCATAAACGTTCAAGTATCTGAAGGGGTTCAACAAAACTGAAACAGATGGATTATTGAGGGGAAAGGACACCAGGAGACATGGGCTAAGATTGGAGGGGGCAGATATAGAAGAGAGATGAGGAGGCATTATTTCACAGAAAGGGTGGTGTCAAAATGGAATGCTTTACTGGAGGAGGTGGTATCATACAGTATGGTGGTGCTTTCAAAAGGGCATGGGACAGGGCACGGTGGGGTGTCTGGGTATGTAGTAATGAGAAATTGCCAGAGGGGGAGGGGCAGGTGCGACCTAGCGACGCTAGCTGTGCACTTGAGCAGACTTGATGGACCATGGGGCCTGTTTCTGCTGGCAGATTTGTATGTATGCATATATGTATAGGCTTCAACCACCTAGACTGTTAGCTTTGGATACTGCTTGGTAATCGTTTCACAGGTGTAACCTGATTAAAGAGATATCTTTGAAGAAGATAGAACATATAGGATAGTGTATGATTACCCATACACAACAGCGCTATTCTTAAATTGAGTGCTTTCTATGACATCAAGGACCTCGAGAGTTCCCTTTGACGTCATGGTAACCACGAGGTGTGAGAAGTGTTGTGTATTTGGGCTGTCATATACTATTCTGTACAGTGAATGTACCCCTAAAAAACACAATCGCTAACTTTTTCTTGTTACAGCACTCAGTCTCTGCCAACCATGACCCACACTTCTCAGCCATCCGACCACCTGCCAGCTCCCACACACATGATGCGTCAACCACCCCATGTCTAATGAACAGTGCTGGTGGGGGAGATTGCATTGTGACGTAGATACTGACACAGAACGAAAAGTCATTCTGCATTAGTAGCTCCATCACTGCTGCAGCCGAACAACGTTTTACAGTTTATAGAAACATAGAAAATGATGGCAGAAGGAGACCACAAGATCCTTCTAGTCTGCCCATGACCCTGCCCACTCCCTTAACTGCTGCTCAGTGTTATGATGCCGCTGTATTTATCCCAAGCATTCTTGAAAGCCCCAACTGTTTCCGCCTCCACCTTTCCTTGGGGGAGGCTATTCCGAACGTCAACGGCCCTGTCTGTGAAAAAAACTTCACTGTGTTGCTCCTAAACTTGCCCCACCAGCTTCATATCATGAGCTCAAGTTCTTGTATAGTTCTTAACCTGAAATAGGTCCTGAACCTCTACCCTATTTAAACTCTTCATGTATTTGAATGTTTCAGTCATGTCCCCCTTTCCCTCCATTGCTCCAAGAAATACATGTTGAGCTCCCTCAGCTTTTCATCATATGGTTTTTAATGCAGACCCTGCACATCTTTGTGGCTCTCCTTTGCACCATTTCCAATCTCTCTACATCTTTTTTAAGATGCGGTCACCAGAACTGCATGCAGTACACCAGGTGCAGTCCTACTAGTGATCTTTACAGTGGCCTTATGACTTTCCTTCTCCTATTGGTAATACTCCTTCCTATACATCCCAGCATACTATTTACCTTTGATTCAGCTTTCTCGCACTGCTTGGTCTTTTTTAGATCTTCTGTTATAACCACCCCTAGATCTCTCTCTTGATTTGTGGCCTCTAGTTTAATGCCCCCCATGTGATATTCCTCTCCAGGGTTACCCTCCTTAGGTGCATGACTTCGTACTTCTTTTTGTTGAATTTCAGCTGCTGTGGATCTCCATACACAACGACGTTCCACCATACAGTGTAGTTACATACATATTGTAACAGTAGGTCTTGGAGAGAATGTATTCCATCAGGCCATGCCAACCCACCCTCCACCCCCTTTTTTCTTTGGGCCTGCAACACTAGATTTTTGTGCTTCTGTCTCCATGGTTATTATTTCCAGCCCTCTGTCTTGCTTGGTTTGTAGAGTGCTGGGTTGTCTTCTTGTTCCCTAAAGGGAGGTCCTCTGAGCATGATCTCCAGTGGGGAAACTGAGGAGAGGACGGAACGTCCACACTTATGTACATACTGACATCTGATGTCATCTTGGGTGGCCTCTGCCTGACTGTTTGCAAAAATGTCCATGTGACCCTAGTGCCTGGTGGCTACATGTTCCATAGGTGTGGCCTGATGGATATTCTCTCTAAGATATTTTGTTTTGGTAAACATATAACTGTTTTTTTATGTCTTTAGGAAAATAGACTTCCATCTAGAAATTAAACAAAAAGTAAAATTTATAAATATTTAATGGGAGATTCTCCCTTATCAATTATATTAAATTATGTTACTGCATAGTATATTCATTGAACTTACAAGGGAATCAGGCTCTAGGCCAATCAAAAGTGAGTGTTGTTCAGTTAACTCAGTTATTTTTACTTTTGCAGCCATTCCTGCAATCATTATAATTTAATTCTTGTCAGGAACATGCAGAAATAATATACTTTCTATAAACAGGCAGAAGACATAAATCTAAAAGAAGCACACCTACAACAAGTATTGTCCTTCTTCAAATATTATTATTATACTTCTCATTTGCTCCCTAGTAAAGGGGGGGGGGGACTTAATAGTGTGACTTTCTAACTGACTTGAAGTACAATACAGCAAATTCATTAACATGGCTACCTATATATAAACCACAAAAATAAATACTTTTCAGATAAATTAGCTACTCCGTTACAATATCCAACACTGGTACAAAAAGTACATGGTCAAAAAGAATTTATTAGACTTGCATCATTTTCAAAAGGTATACAATCCTGTTAGATTTAACTTCATAAAATTAGCTTGATTTTCCATCTGAAAAAATAATGTAACTGTTATTCTAATTTCTCATAGCTGAATATATTTCCATCCAGACTTTAAAAAAAAAAAAAAAATCTCTGTACTGTACCTCAAAATTATTTAATAGGATCTGTTTCCAAACTGCAAAGTTCCAAGGTTGCTAGTGTGTCTACCACTTGTGAACTTCTAGGAAGAGGAAAAACATGTACTGCATCTTAGCTACTCTGTGCTAATTAATATAATTTCTCTTATGTAAACCTCAGCTAAGAAAACATCATACATGTTTTTTAGTTTGCTTCTCAGCATGAATTGCCATTGCTGCAGATGCCAGGCAGCATCATGTTGCAGATCCTACTTCTTCCTTTTTTGTAAGAGGAGGACCAGTCACATTGGCCAGACTAGCCACTGATGCAGAACGCATCATTGTGTCATTCCATGTGATGGTGTCATACATTGCCTGACCTGATGATGTCACATGGAGGGAGAACACGATTAGTTGCCTAGTTGTCTAGGAGAAAGGCAAAACTGTTTTAAGAGTCTAAGGGCTTAGCTGGCCCAGTGGTGCAGAAGGCAGAGGCACCCAACACATCACCTCTTCCATGCCAGGACTGAGCTTAGAGTCAGCCGGGGGAGGACTGGGAGAAGATCAATTGGCCAGGCACCTGCTACAATCCTGTGGCAGAGGATGACGGTGGTAAGTTAAGCCAGGAGGAGCCGGGTGATGGGGCTGGGGGTATTTTCAGAAGGGGGGCTAGCCAAGGTGAGAGGAGGATAAACACAGGATGGAAAAGAGTCTAAGGGGTTAAAAAGGATCAGCACTATGGAAAACAGTGCCAGGAGCACCAGTGGGACTGATACATTTTGCCAAAGTAAACTGACTCTGACAAATGATATGTCATGAAAATAGAATTGAAGGGAACTAGTCCACCATCTGAAGCACCCTACTTCTTGCTCCTCAACAAAGAAAATGTAGGTGAACACAGGAAATCCACCCCTAGAACAAACAAGCATTTGTCAATGCCGAATGTTGATTGCGTTGGTCCGCTGAATTCGCTCACTGCCCCTCTGTCACTCGCTTGTTCTGTTTCTCCCGGTGCTGCAGGCTGCTGTTTTGTACTGGGCTCCTGCCTGCATTGGCACCATTATCTGTCCAGAAAGAAATGTGAAGGTGTCCCAACAGTGGTCCGTTGAGGTGGCTGACTCCCCCGTGTCACTCGCTCATTCTGTTTCTCCTGGCGCTGCAGGCTGGCATTTTGTACTGGGCTCCTGCCTGTGTTGGTGGCTTTTTCTGCCCACAGAGAAATCTGCAGCAGTCACAATAGAGCTCCATTGAGCTCGTTCACTCCCCTTCTCTCACTCGGTTGTTCTGTTTCTCCTGCTGTTGCAGGCTGCCCTTTTGTACTGGGCCCCTGTGTGCATTGCTCCCTTTTCTGCCCACAAAGAAATCTGCAGCAGTCCCGACACAGCTCCGTTGAGCTTGCTCACTCCCCCTCTCTCACTCACTAGTTCCTTTTCTGCCAGCGTTGCAGGCTGGCCTTTTGAACTGGGTCCCTGCCTGCGTTGCTGCCTTCTTCTGCCCACAAAGAAATATGTAGCAATCACGATACAGCTCTGTTGAGCTTGCTTACGCCCCCTCTCTCACTTGCTCATTCTGTTCTTCCCGCTGCTGCAGGCTGGCCTTTTGTACTGGGCACCTGCATGCACTGCTGCCTTTTTCTGCCCACAAAGAAATCTGCAGCAGTCCCGATAGAGCTCCGTTGAGCTCAGTCACTCCCCTCCCTCCTTTCGCTCGTTTCTGGCATCTCGCGCTGCTGCAGCCTCCCCCTTTTGTACTGGGCTCGTCTCCTGCTGCCAGAGCCTGCTCTGCTGTACTGTGCTCCCTGCAGTCAGATAGACCTCCGTTGATTTGCTCACTCCCCCTCTCTCACTTTCGCTCGTCCGTTTCTGCGGCTGCAGCCTGCCCTTTGTGCTGGGGCTCCTGCCTGCGTTACTGCCCTATTCTGCCCACAAAGAAATCAGCAGCAGTCCTGATAGAGCTCCATTGAGCTTGCTCGCTCCCCCTCTCTCTCAGTCATTCATTCTGTTTCTCCCGCTGCTGCAGGCTGCCCTTTTGTACTGGGCCCCTGCGTGCATTGTTGCCTTTTTCTACCTACAAAGAAATCTGCAGCAGTCCCAACAGAGCTCCATTGAGTTCACTCAGTCCCCCACCCTCATTTGCTTGTTCTGTGTCTCCCGCTGCTGCAGCCTGCCCTTTTGTACTGCGTTCCTGCTTGCGTTGGGGGCTTTTTCTGCCCACATAGAAATCTGCAGCAGTCCCGGCACAGCTTCACTGAACTCACTCACTCCCCCTCTCTTACTCGCTGGTTGTGTTTCTCCTGGTGTTGCAGGCTGGCCTTTTGTACTGGGTTCCCGCCTGCATTGGCATCTTTTTCTGCCCATGAAGAAATCCACAGCTGTCCCGACAGAGCTCCATTGAGGTCACTCACTCCCCCTGTCTCATGCACTCATTCCGTTTGTCCTGGCACTGCAGGCTGCCCTTTTGTACTGGGCTCCTGCCTCTGGTAGCACCTTTTTCTGCCCACAAAGAAATCTGCAGCAGTCCCGACAGAGCTCCATTGAGCTCGCTCACTTACTCCCCTCTCACTGGCCCAGTTCTGTTTCTCCTGCATGCAGGCTGCCCTTTTTTACTGGGCCCCTGCATGCATTGCTGCCTTTTTCTGCCCACAGAGAAATCTGCAGCAGTCCCAACAGAGCTCCAGTGAGCTCACTCAGTCCCCTTCCCTCACTCACTCGTTCTGTGTCTCCCGCTGCTGCAGGCTGCCCATTTGTTGTTTGTTTGTTTATTCACTTCACGGGTAAGCACACTGGAAAACTAGTTCCTTTTACAGGTACGACCCACATAAAAATATACATATACAATACAAAAGACGTACATATACAATACAAATATAGCAGATCAAAAATGTCTTTGTTACAAAAAAAAAATCATAAAAAACATTTACAATTGAATTGAAATTCAAAAAACATCCTTAATTCATCTGCAAACACCTTAGCAGAACGCAACTGTCTTATATCACAAGGAATTTCATTCCAGATAGATGGGGCAATTTAAGCAAAGGCTCTCTGTCCACTTTTAGTACTCATAAATGGTATTTTGAGAACTAAACCATCTGTCCTATGTCTGGAAAAATAGCCCTCATTATATGGCCTCAACAAGTTACACAATTTTGTGGGACTCCGGAATTAACAATTCTATGTGTAAATTTGGCTACATAATAATGGAAATTTAATGAAACCGGAAGCCAACCTATCTCTTTCAAAATTTCGCAATGATGAGACAATTTAGGATAATTTAAAGCAAATTTAGCAATCAGTTGAAGTAAAGTGGATATCCTAGAAATTACCATCGAAGAAGCAGTATCAGTTAGAATAGCAGCATAATTTACAATAGGAACGAAACAATGATTGGAGATGGCTAACCTAGACTCCATAATAAGAAATGAACAAATTCTGTATAAAGGGGACATTCTACAGTGAATTCTCGAAGTTACCCTCATAAAATGAGGTTTGTAACTTAAATTAGAATCTAATAAGACCTCAAGATACTGAAATGTATCCACTTGATCAAACAATTATCCATCAAGAGATTTAACCTGCAGACATTGGCCCACAGTTCTTAATCTTGCCGAGGTTCCAAAAATCATCACCTTTGTTTTTGATTTATTTAAAACCATCCTACAAGCAATAAGGGATGATTGAAAATTACACATTTCTTCTGTTAGAGAATCACCAAGAACATCAACAGAAGAGCCCTGCATATATATACTGCATCATCTGCATAAAGAGTTAGAAAACCATTATTAATTACTTTCACTTGCTGGTCAAAAAAACAAAATAAATAAAAGTGGTCCCAGTATGGAGCCTTGTGGGACCCCACACTTTACCATTGCAGATTCAGAAATGACACCTCCATATTTAACCATTTGAGACCTGTCAGTTAAATAATCCCCTATCCAGGCCAGAAAAGACTGTCCTGCTCCCAAAGACCCTAGTCTAGAAATTAACAATTGATGGTCCACTGAATCGAATGCCTTGGTCAAGTCCACGAACACAGCACCACTCAGACAACCTTTATCATGCCATCCAGTACCGTGTTCGTGAACTCGACCAAGGCAATCTCAGTGCTTCTTCCTTTACGGAAGCCATGCTGATTCTGAGACAACAATCCCAAAGAATCCACATATTTAATCAACTGATTGTAAACTATCCTCTCCTGGACTTTAGCCAGGACAGATGAGATTGAAATCGGTCTATAATTAC
This sequence comes from Neoceratodus forsteri, assembly GCA_016271365.2. NCBI lineage: Eukaryota > Metazoa > Chordata > Ceratodontiformes > Ceratodontidae > Neoceratodus > Neoceratodus forsteri. The sequence continues at coordinate 213,998,304 of JADMNL010000024.1, forward strand.
CAAACTCCTGATGTGAACCAAGTCACCAAGGAATGTTTCCAAATGTCGGGTACAATACCTGTAAAAAAAAAGACAAGTTAAAACTAATACTAATTGGATACACTAGAACTGAAGCAGCGTCTGTCAATAGGCGAGGACATAAACCATCAGAGCCCGCTGAACTATCCCTTTTAATTTGTCGTAATAACTTCTCAACCTCTTTCAGAGTAGTAATCCTTAGATAGAATTTACAATTATCAATAGGACCATCAATAGATCCTTGATGAATCACATCAGATTGGTCACTGCAGGAATTAACCGAAGCAGTAAATCTTGCATTAAACTTATTAGCTATTTTTATAGAACAAGTCAACAAATCATCGTTCAGTTTCATCGGACTCAATTGATCAACATTAGGTTTTATCAAAGTGTTAATTGTATTCCAAAAAGCTGTAGCATTAGACAGACCTTCATATTGTTTTTCTTGAATAAATTCTATTTTAGGTTTCTTTATCTGAGCCTTACATTGATTCCGTAGGGCCCTGTAAATATGATAACTAGACACAGAATTTCTACTTTTATATATTTTCCACACCTCATCCCATTGTCTCATAAGTTTAATCAAAGAAGGTGTTAACCACCCATAAGTCTTCCCTCAAACCCTTCTTTTAACAAAAGGAGCAAGTTGATCCAAAACACATGTAAACTCAGTAATAAGAAAATCTAAAGCAATATTAACATCAGGAATGGAATGTAAATAAGACCAATCTACATTACTCAATTGTGAACAAAATGTATACAAATCAAAATTAGTAAAAGATCTTGAAATCTTTATAATTGGCTTAGGTTCCTTAGCTCCACCATGATTCCATATACAAAACACAGGATGATGATCACTTAAGGCATCAGAAATCAAGCCACATTTCATCACTATACTGGGTTCCTGCCTGCGTTGGCGGCTTTTTCTGCCCATAAAGAGATTTGCAGCAGTCCTGACTCAGCTCCCTTGAGGTTGCTCACTCCCCCCGTGACTCGCTCGTTCATTTCTGCTGGCACTGCAGGCTGGCCTTTTGTACTGGGCTCCTGCCTGCATTGCTGCCTTTTCATGCCCACAAAGAAATCCGCAGCAGTCACGATAGACCTCCGTTGAGGTTGCTCACTTTCTCTTTCTCACTCGCTTATTCTGTTTCTGCTGGAGCTGCAGGCTGGCCTTTTGTACTGGGCTCCTGGTTGCGTTGCCGCTTTTTTCTGCCCACAAAGAAATCCGCAGCAATCAAGATAGAGCTCCGTTGAGGTCACTCACTCCCCCTGTCTCACTCGCTCATTCTGTTTCTCCTGGTGCTACAGACTGCCCTTTTGTACTGGGCTTCTGCCTCTGTTGGCACCTTTTTCTGCCCACAAAGAAATCTGCAGCAGTCCCGACAGAGCTCCTGTGAGCTCGTTCTCTCCCCCTCTCTCAGTTGTTCGTCCCATTTCTGCCACCGCTACAGACTGCCCTTTTGTACTGGGCTCCTGCCTGTGTTGCCGCCTTCTTCTGCGCACAAAGAAATCTGCAGCACTCACGATAGAGCTCCGTTTAGCTCGCTTACTCCCCCTCTCTCACTCGCTCGTTGTGTTTCTCCTGCTGCTGCAGGCTGGCCTTTTGTACTGTGGCCCTGCATGCATTGCTGCCTTTTCCTGCCCACAAAGAAATCCGCAGCAGTCCCGACACAGCTCCGTTGTATCACCAACTCTCCCTCTCAGACTCGCTCATTGTGTTTCTCCCGGCGCTGCAGGCTGCCCTTTTGTACTGGGCTCCTGCCTGCGTTGGCACCTTTTTCTGCCCGCAAAGAAATCCGCAGCTGTCCCGACAGCTCTGTTGAGGTCGTTCACTCCCCCTGTCTTACGCGCTCATTCTGTTTGTCCTGGCGCTGCAGGCTGCCCTTTTGTACTGGGTTCCTGCCTCTGTTGGCACCTTTTTCTGGCCACAAAGAAATCTGCAGCAGTCCCGACAGAGCTCCGTTGACCTTACTCACTCCCCCCTCTCTCACGCGCTCATTCTGTTTCTGCCAGTGCTGCAGCCTGCCCTTTTGTACTGGACTCCTGCCTGCATTGCTGCCCTTTTCTGCCCACAAAGAAATCCGCAGCAGTCACAATAGAGTCGTGAGCTCGCGCTTTCACTTCGCCTCTCTCTGTCACTCTTTCTGTTTCTCCTGCTGCTGCAGGCTGGCCTTTTGTACTGGGCCCCTGCATGCATTGCTGCCTTTTCCTGCCCACAAAGAAATCTGCAGCAGTCCCAACAGAGCTCCACTGACCTCACGCACTCCCGCTCCCTCATTCACTCATTCTGTGTCTCCCGGTGCTGCAGGGTGCCCTTTTGTACTGGGCTCCTGCCTTCGTTGGTGCCTTTTCCTGCCCATAAAGAAATCTGCAGCAGTCCTGACAGAGCTCAGTTGAGCTCGGTCACCCCCTTCCCCACCTCGCTCAATCCTAAATTGTCCCAAACAATGATTTCCGACAGCGACTGCGGTATTCTGTGCCAGAAGTGCGAAAACATATTTCGGCCAGGATGTGAAAAATGACAGCTGTACTTCTCATGAGGAGATGTGGGAAAATGCCACTTTCGAGAATGTGGCGCGAAAATATTACTAATTTGTGAAGTTACAAGGGTGCGTGGAAACTGCACAACGCACGCTCGCAAAAGTCATTTTATGGAGTTTCATCAGAAAATTTTCAACATTGCCATTTTAGGACCTGTGCTCATGAACAGTGTCAGTGTGATTTTCTTAATGTGTCCGAACACTGATTTCCCTAGCGACTACGCTGTATTGCAGGCTGGAAGGCGAAAACACATTTTGGCCAGGATGTGAAAATGACAGTTGGCTGTTCATAGGAGGTGTGTAAAATGACAATGTTGAAAATCTGGAGTGAAAATATTGCAAAGTTGCGAAGGTATGAGTGTGCGTGGAAACTGCATAACACAGTCATTTTATGGAGTATCAGCACCAAATTTTCAGCATAGGCATTTTAGGACCTCTGCTCATGAACAGTGTCACAGTAATTTTTGTAATCTGTCCCAAACACTGATTTCCCACAGCGACCATGCAATTCTGCGCCGGAAGTGCGAAAGCACATTTCGGTCATGATGTGAAAAATGACAGCTGTACTGTTCACAAGGAGGTGTGGAAAAATGCCAATGTTAAAAATCTGGTGTGAAAATATTGCAAATTCGCAAAGTTACGAGCGTGCATAGCAACTGCATAGCACACACTTAAAACAGTCATTTTGGATTTTTCACCAGATTTGCAACATAGGCTTTTGAGAAGCCACCTCATGAACACTGGCACTGTCATTTTATTAATCGGTCCCGAAAGGTGATTCCACGCAGTGACCGCAAAATCACCTTTCGGGACTGATTAATGCCATGACAGAGACAGAATTCATGAGGAGGGGTCCAAAAAGCCCCATGTTGAAAATTTGGTGCCAAAATTCCGAAAAATGCCCGAGATACGCATCAAAGTTGAAACAACCCTATTTATTACATTATACAGCTTACCGGCATTTCCTCAGTTCGCGGTCGGCTTTGAAGAGTGCAGACTTGTTCCTGGTCCACGAAGATCGTGTGACAAGCTCAGAGGTAAGTATGGGGTGGGTGAGGTGGGGGTGTGGGGGGCAGGAGTGCGCGAGTGAGTGGAGATGTGGGGCAGGAAGACAGCGAGGACCGTTTTTATTTACGGGACAAAAAAAAAAATAAAGACATGTGAGACCGTTTCTGCCTTTCAGGGAATGTTGCACACTGGGGGGCTCCCAGCATGTCAACGGACTCTTTTGGGGGCAGCTGCAGCGATGGGGATTGAGCACCCCGTCGCCGCACACAACTAAGGGGAAGAGCACATCATGCCGGCGGGGATTGGGCACCCCATTGGCACACAAGAAGGGGGGAATATGCCGACGGGGACTGGGCACCCCCATCGGCAAACACAGAAATTGGGGGGGAGACATGCTGACGGGGACTGGGCTACCTTCCAGCAACAGCCCTTCAATGAGGGGTCACTTCCTTAGTGCAGTGGATGACACTGCAATGATGAGGCGGCCCCTGATTGCAACAGCTAAAGCGTTTTAAGTTGATGGCACGCTGGCTGAACTAGTGTCAGCAGCAGCATGCCACGGCATTGGGGAAAGGAGGCCAAGCCTTTGAAGGCTATGGGGGCATTGGCCACAACAGTGCTGTGCCTCCACAGCCTGCTTCTGGAGGAACGCTGCCGCAATGTGTTTCTTGTGCATGTGCGCAATCAACATAAAAACAACTACCTTATCATTAGACCCATATTGCAGGTGACAGGTGAATAAGACTGCATGCAGGGGTATTTAAAAGTGAAAGGAGCTTAGACATAAGCACAGCACCAAGGCCACCCACTAACAGATTGGAACAACTTAAACAGAAGGAGGTTAAACTGGACTGGCATGCTCTTACTTTAAGTGCTTATTTAAAACAGAAAAGAATACCCAAAGGTTTGAGAGTTTTGGTTGAACCAAATCTGGGCTTTACTGTTGATGGTTTCTGTGAGTGGTGGGATGGGTTCAGATCAGAATACTCCTTTTGATTTCATACTTTTGTTAATTGAAACATTCATTAAGGGGCAGCAGAGGGTTCAAGCTGTAATTAAGATAGCAGAGAACAGTATGAAATCCACAGTAGCTGACTGTATACAACTCCCAGAAAGGATAGAGAAGGGACTTGAGGAATTTGATGGTAGAATAAGACAGGTTAAAATTAAGAGATTTTAGAGGGATATAATAGTCAAATCCTTTTCCAACTTGTACATCTTTCCATCTTGATAGTCTAACAGAATTTATAATACAACAGATTTAGATAGTTCAGTACCAAATGATTCTGACTGCAGTGGTTATTATAGGGGTCAGAGGCTACAGTTTTCCTATTACTGTGGGGACAGATACAGGCAGTGTTACAGATATAGACAAGACTTTCCAAGACACAATAGATATTACTGCAACAATCGATATCAGAGGGATTTTTTAGTGTTGGATATCTCTATGGGAGGCAACAGTGGGTCAGGCACAGAGAAAGAGAGAGACCCAGAGGAAGGATCATCAAGCCCTACAGTACTAGATCAAAGACAGTGACACAGAAATGAAGGTATTTGTCTAAAAGGCCACTCACTATCAGTGAAATGGAGACTCAGTTTTTGTTTACACCAGGAAATTAATAATTTTGAACTAAACCTTGATCTCCAAAGATTCTTTAGGAAAATTAAACCAAGGCATTTTTTTTGCTGAAAGTGAATGGGGCATTAAAGCACGTGAGAAGAAAAGGAAAGAGCGAACTGATGGAGTGTTTAAAAATTAGATCTGAGTTTTTGCCAACAGGTCAAATGCCTAGCAGTATAGAGAATACCAGTATTATAGATCTGGTGGAAAAGGATATTGAGATACTCTTAAACAACAGTGAGCAAAGGAAAAAGAAGTGCAACCTATCCAAAATTGAGTTTGAAACTTGAAAATTCTTCGAAACAAACAATAGCATCATTATAAAAGGTGCAGATAAGGGTGGTTGGATAGTGATATTGGATAGGGAAGACTTCAGACAGGAATGTGTGAGTCAACTATTGAGCAATCACAGTTATGAACAAATAGTATTCCTTTTGACTTCATTAAGGAAACTATTAAGAGTTGTTTGATGGATGTTCTGAATGCTGAGTGGATTGAAGAATGTGAAGCAAATATATTATAAAAAGAAACTCCAATCATCTCTTTCTTTTATTGCCTTCCCAAAATTCATTTAAAGACTTAACTCCCAAGTAGGCCCATATTATCAGGTATAGATTTGATTACAGAACCTCCCTCAGTCTGTGTAGGTTACTGTGTGAGGGAATTATTAGCAAATACAAGATCATATTTAAGAGACTCTAAACATGTCATACAAATGTTACCACAGATTAGTAATGATTTTGACACTCTGGATGGTGCTATTTTAGTAAAGTCAGATGTAAAATGTTTATACACAGTTATACTGTACTTCACAGAGAGCGCTTAGAATCCCTAAGAATCTTTTTGGAAAAAAGACCAGACAATAAAGCCCCCAACATTTTCCTGCTTCAGCTTGTCTTGTGCAATTAGTTCTGACCAATAGTTGCATTCAATCTGAAGAAAAATGTTTTCATCAATGGAAAGGAACAGTCATGGGGGCCAGTACCCCCTTCCCCACCACACACACACACACACACACACTTGTGCTGTTTTGTTCATGGCTAATTTTAAGAATAATTTTGTTCTGATTATGACAGGAATATTCATTTGGACAAGGTAATTACATGGAGGTGCTTTATTGATGGCATTTTTTTCTCTGTAGAATGTCACTCAACCAGAGTTACAGGAATTGCTCTTCCCTTAATGGGTGTTCGCCCACTTTTAGATTTTACTTTAAATTGTGACAACAGGGAAATTCCATTTCTGGATTTGAAAATAATTTAGAACAGGGTAAATTAACCACTGATTTGTGCAGAAAACCAGAGGATAGAAACACCATCTTAAGAGCAGATAGTTTTCAATCAAGCCATTTATACACAGTATCCCATATTGTCAATATTCAAGATGTGAAAGCAGTAGAGGAGATGACATAAGATACAGTCAAAATGAGCAAGCATTAACTGAAAGATTTGTTTGTTTGTTGGGCCTATTCTCCTGTAATTTTGGAAGAAACAAAAAGGAAAGTGTCCAGTTTGAAGAGGGAAGATATTTCCAAGGATAAAACTTTTAATGAAAAGGAGCAGGGAAGTGATTCTGCCGCTGTACAATGGACTGGTTAGACCACACCTTGAGTACTGTGTACAGTACTGGAGACCACACTTGAAGAGGGACATACAGTTCCTGGAGAGGTTACAGAGGAGGGCAACTAAGACGATACGAGGACTAGGGGATTTGACGTATGAGGACAGACTTGAGGAGCTCTGCCTGTTTTCATTGGAGGAGAGGAGAGACAGGGGGGACATGATTGAGGTCTTCAAGTACCTCAAGGGAATAAATAGGGCAGACATGGAGGGGCTCTTTAGACTAAAGCAAGGAGGTATCACCAGAGGGCATGGTTTGAAGTTGGAAGGTGGAAGGGTGAGGGGAGGAGGGAGGTTTTCACTGAGAGGGTGGTGGACCCTTGGAATGCACTGCCTGGCGAGCTGGTTCAGAGATCCACAGTGGAGGGCTTCAAGAGAGGGTGGGACAGACACAGAAAGTGGATGTATCAGATGATGGCCTGGCCCAGGGGGGTGGGGATGGATGATAGGGGTTTCTGGAACACAAGGGGCGGGGGCCTCAGCACCCAACTAGGGATCTGAGGTTCGAGCAGACTCAATAGACCGTAAGGCCTAATCTGCTGGCAGTTAGTATGTTAGAATAGACTGACATTTTCTGCTATGTACTCAGATCAATATAGTGTCATGAAGAAAATTACATTCATTCAGTGGCGTGCATAAAATTAAGATCTACAGTGTAGGGAGACAGGCTTTTAGACAAACACCTTCAGTAACTGCTAAAACCGCTGATAATTTGAAAAAAAGACTTAAGACCCAACAGTGGCAAAAAGGAGGACCCTCAACATGCAGGAGTACTAAGCTTTGTTTTTTTTTTCTCCACCTGTGAAACTGTGCCAAATGTTCCAATGATATCTGAATTAAGGAATTTAAAAATACTTCCATGGAGGAAAAATTTCAGATTTCTGATTTTCTTACATGTATATCAGACCATGTCATATATTGTATTGAATGTCCATGTGGACTTTCATATGCAAGTAAAACTATTCACCCTCCTAAAATCTGTTCTCTCTGAACACAAAGGTAATATTAGGAGCAAGGGTGGAAAATCACCTTTGGTGAGATGTTTTAATCAGGAAGGCCACTCCATGGCACCACTGAGATTTTTTTGCTACAGAGAGAGTTAACAGACCAGTTAGAGAGTATAATTGGGATCCCTTATTGTTAAATAGGAATGCATGGTGGATTACTAAACTAAACACTACTGATTCTAGATATGGGCTTAATGATTCTATTGTGTGTCATATTTATGTAAAATTTAATTTTATTTAGCATTGGGTTGAGAGGAACTGCAATATGGGTATTGCAATATGGGTTTAACAATGAAGTAGTTCCCCCAGAAGTGGATTCCCTGGTGCTCACCAACAACATTTCTGTTGAGGAGCAGGGAGTAGAGTGTTTCAGACTAGATCCCTTCAGTTCTATTTTCATGACATATCATGTGTCAAAGTCCATTTACATTGGCAAAATGTATTAGTCCTACTGGCATTCAGGACACCATGATAGGTAGACAGGTAGACAGACACAGATAAAACAACTTTATTTTTTTGACTGGAAAAAACTTTTAGGATCGTGAAACCCTGTTTGACAAAGTTGTCCTGATATGCAGATGGTTACAGGGATAGGATGTGTCCAGAATTTAAATAGGTTTCATGTAAACAAATACACATGGCAGGATATGCATTACAGGACATACAAAATTATGAAAAAGGAAAATTACATGACACAATCATCAACAAAGATGTAAATATATTTAAGGTCACCTGAACAGGAGTAAGATCACAAGAATAATATAAAATATGAAAACAGCAACTGCCCCCATGTAGTGACCTTAGGACTATTTTGGACATGTACTGTACATTTGTGTCTCCACATAGTATTAATACCAGCTTTAAATAATCCTAAATGTTTTGCATTTCTAACCTCAGGGTCTAATTCATGCCATAATGTTGACAAATAATACCGTCCTCGCATTTTGCTATAGGAGTCATATACAAAAGGAATCACTAAACATCTATTTTTTAGCCCTCTAATTATGTTTATTGTTGCTTTTCTGTACAATTTTAGTTTGGTGCATGTTTTCACCACCAAACTCTAAGTAAGCCTTTACCTCAGTTTGCTTTTTCTATGGATTTCTAGGGAATCCCACTTGTTGCAGCAAACTGCAATGATGGGTATTGTAATGACATTTTAAGACAAATCTAGCCATCACATAATAAGTCTTATCTAGTTTATCCAGCTGTGCCTTAGTGACATGCTGGTATGTTAGACTACCATATTCCAAAATGGGGAGAAGTAACTGCTGAGCTATCCTTTTGATAATATTGAGACTTTTCTTTGGAGGGCTTTTAATCTAAGATTGACCTTATTGACAGTGCTGGTTATGTGTTCCATAAAGGTAAGCATACTATCTACAGTATTCGTACTCCTAGATACTTATGGGTGGTCACCTCTTCCAATTTGTGTCTATCTAGAGTTTAAATATGCAAGCCATGATTTTGATCTTTTATTACACCTTTTGTTTTGTATTTCATAACGTGTTTTATTTTCCTGCTAAAAAACATTTTTAAATTTTTTAACCAGCACTGTAAGGTGTCAAAGTCGAACTGCAGTCTGTTTTGTAATTCAGTCCTGTTTTTGGCTCTTCCTATTAGGACCATGTTATCTGCTTATAAATAAATGTTATACCTCTTAATCAACTAGGGCAGGGGATTTACATAAATAAGAAATAATAGGGGGCCCAGGATCGCGCCCTGGCATACCCCCTAAAAGTCTTCTCCTTTTCCAACAATTTACTATCCACACAGATCTGCTGCATTCACTCTGTTAAATAGAGAGCAACCACATTTTTACTTGGTCAGATATGCCGATGAGCAAGAGCAGCTCCATCAGTATTTTCCATGGTGCTGAGCCTTTTTAGGCACTTACAGGAGAGTTGTATTTCTCCTAGACAACCAGAAAAGCCAACCACATTCTCCCTTCATGTGATATCACATCGGGTGGTGTATGATATCATCACATGGGATGATGCATTCTGTATCAGTGGCTAGTCCGACCAGTGGGAATGATCCTCCTCTTACAGAGAAGGCGGAAATAGGATTTACCACATGATGCTGCCTTGTGGCTGTAGCACTGGCAATCCATGCTGAGAAGCAAGTTCTATTAATCGGCACTGAGTAATAAGAACCTTTTTTCCTCTGTTTAGAATTTCACAGGTAGTAGACATGCTAGCAACCATGGAACTTTGGGGTTTGGAAGGAAGTCCTACTGAATATTTTTTTTTCTCTGTAATATAATTATTGTCTTGACGAAACAGAAAATATATTAACACATTTCAGAATATTCAAAACATTTTCCATTTTTCAGCAAGAAATGACAAGTATAAAAGATCTCTAAAAATATGAAACTTATATTCAATGTCATGCTACAATAAATAAAGCCATAGCATATAACAAAACAAGATGCTGTTGTCAATTAATCGAAATAGATTCAAATATAATAACTTGGAATAAAAGTAGAAATTATAAATCATTCGGAAGTGTAACATATTATGCATTCATAACTTATCTTAATTTTAATGAACACACTATTTAATCATTAAAGTTGATTCAGAATTGAATAAAAAGGGACCCCAGATGTCTAAGAAAGTACTTAACTCATTTCTAAGAGTATAAGTAATCCTTTCATTGTTGGCAGTAAAACTCATCAAATTTATCCATTCCACCATAGTAGGGGGGTTAGGATTTTTCCAATATTTTACTATCAATCTTTTGGTACAGACAGATACCACTGAAATCCAGCGTTTTTGATGATGAGTGACAGGATAATCATCAGGAAAAATGCCAAGAATGAAAATCAGTGGAGAGGAATTTAGGGTGGTCTGTAAAGCTTTCTCACGTACTTTGATCATTTCTTTCCAGAGTGGAGCTATCTTAGGACACTTCCAAAACATTTGCGTTAAATCAGCTTTAGGGGATTGGCACTTCCAACACTTATCATTTTGGCTTAGACCCATTCCTGGAAGTTTAAGGGGAGATAGGTAAAAATGGTGCAGAATTTTAAATTGGATCAGCTTACCTTCAGTGTCAACAGTACCTTTGTGAGCAATATCCCAGGCCTCATTCCAGTCGGAATCAGAGATACTCATGTTAAGTTCAGACTCCCATTTCCGCTTAGCTGGATAGGTTAGAGATGATGTTACAAGACAATTATTCAGTAATTTATAACTAAAGCTAGCTCCTTTTTTTTAGGGATGCTAATCTAGATAGCTGATCCCATTCTTTGTTATCGGGAAGTGAGAAGTCTTCTAAAAGTACATTTTCTTTGAGATAATTTCTCAGTTGTAGATAAAAGTGAAAATGAAAGTCAGGCAACTTATAAACGTCCCTCATTTCTTTGAATGACATCAGATTGGAGGAATCTTTAGATAGTATATCACCAAGTCTGTTAATTCCTACTTGGGTCCATATTTTATTGAGGCTCAAAGGTTCCTTTTTAGTGATTAATGAGTTGGACCACAGTGGCATTTGTCTTAAAGGTAAACTGGATAGTGTGATAGCTTGACATATCTTTTTGGGCACTCTAATAGAGTTATTTAAACAAGGATTGTCTCTTATAGTAATAGGGATAGGTATAAATAAAAATTTAATAATCCTATAAGGTTTTAATAGAGAAGATGCTAGATGTAACCATAAAGGGCTGTGTAAATCAGTTATCGATTTATAATTCCAATGGTTTGAAATTTGCTAGAAAATAAAAGCCCATTGGTACCATTCCCAATGTGTCAGTGCCAATCAACCTAGAGAATAGGGAGCTCTTAGCTTATTCAGACTGAGTCTTGGGGGTTTGTTGTTCCAAAGAAATCCTCTTATCATTGTTTCCAATTTCTTTATCAATTTTCTATCCAAAAGAAATGGAATATTCTGAAAGAAGTAAAATAACTTGGGAGCAATAATCATTTTAATAGAATTTACTTTGCCCCATAAGGATAGATGTAAGTTACCCCATCTAATTAGATCAGACTCAATATCTTGTAACAAAGGTAAATAATTGAGTTTGATCAAAGATCCTAGGTTGTTTGAGATTTGAAGGCCTAAATATGTTATTTGATCTTCGACCCAGCCTTTATCAAAAATGTCCATTAAGTTCTGTCTAATGAATGGAGAGGGGGTTGAACATGTTACTTGGGATTCTCCCAGTTAACTGTAACCCTGAGAGATTCCCAATGAAGAAAAGTAATTTTTTGAGTGCATTGTAAGATTGGACTGATTTTGTCAAAGGTAAAATCAAATCAGCAGCAAAAGAACACATTTTTTGGGTTTGGAAGTTAACGAGAATCCCACCTATACTTGAATCCTTATCTGTTGTTCTGATCAGAGGTTCTATGGCTAAAATAATAAGAAAGAAGATAGAGGACAACCCTGCCCGGTGCTACAAGCTAAAGAAATGGGGTCAGTCATGAGTCCCTTAGTAATTATTCAAGCTGTAGAATTTTTATATAGTAAGGACACCCAAGTACTAATGTTTTCACCACATGTGTAATGATCAACAGCTTTAGGGAGATGCGGTGACTAGGACGAAGGTTAGAGTGTTGCTGGCAGAAATCTGCCCTTGATGCCGACCACCTTAGATTGATGGACCATTATCAAGCCTATCAATCTGCAATCACCCATAAGAAGGCAGAGTTCCTGTCTGGGGAGATTGCAGTTTCTCAGAATCGACCAACTCAACTGTTTCAAACTGTGGACAGACTGTGCAACCCAGCCTGTCTGCAAGTCTGAAAAGCCTTTTTGCAAATAGAGTGAGATGAACTTGCTTGATTCTTTGCAACTAAGGTGACTGACATCAGGGCCGCACTCCAACCTGCACACTCTATGGGCGTTGCTCTGGATAAGCATGAGGCCACTGCTTCTCGGCCTTCCTGGAGTACCCTCGACCGAGTGGAGTTCATGGATGTCATGCAGATCATCCAGAGTGTACACCCTACGTGCTGTAGTTTGGACCCAGGACCAACTTCCCTAATTTTGGGTTGTATTGACTCCACCGGTCCGGTCCTAGCACGGATAGTATGGTGCTCCTTGGAATCTGGTGAGTTTCCTAGCTCTCTGAAAGAGGCGGTGGTGACACACCTCTTAAATAAAGCTGCTTTGGACCCAAACTGCCATGCAAACTACGGACCAATCTCTAACCTTCCCTTTTTAAGGAAGGTGATTGAGAAAGTAGCAGCTGCACAGTTGGAGGACCATTTGACCATCCATGACATCTGTGAACCCCTCCAGTCCAGTTTTCGAAAGAGACATAGTACTAAGACAGTGCTGGTTCGGGTGCTTAATGATCTCCTGATGGCTAGAGATCAGAAGAGCCATTCCATCTTGGTTCTTCTGGATCTCTCTCTTCAGCGTTTGACACTGTGGACCATGGGGTACTGCTTGGTTGCCTGAGGTACATCTGTGGACTGTTGGGTACAGTTCTCGGGTGGTTTACATTGTTCCTCATGGGAAGAACTCAGAGTGGTGTCTGGGTTTTTTTCCTCAGACCCAGTCTTTCTGCCTTGTGGGGTACCTGAGGGTTCAGTGTTGTCCCCCATGTTGTTCGCGCTGTCTATGCTGCCCCTCGAAGACATTGTAAGAAGGTATGGGCTGAGGTTTCACTGCTATGCTGATGATACTCAGCTCTGCTTTTCATTTGTACCTGACCAGGATGGAGCTCTCTTGGCCTTTAATAACTGTCTCGCAGAAATCCAGGAGTGGATGGATTCCAGCTGGTTGAAGTTGAACTCAGAAAAAACTGAGGTGTTCGTTGTGGACCCAGTTCACTGGGTAGGGAGGTTGGGGGTTGGCTCGCCCTCTGGACTTTTTCTTGGCGGCTTATCACTCCCAACCTCTGAACAGGTGCGAAACCTGGGGGTAATTTTTGATGAAGGGCTGACCCTTCATTTGCAGGTGTTGGCTGTTGTCAAATCTTCCTTTTATCATCCAAGGAATATCTCCAGGATTAAGCATCTGGTTCCGTCTGGTGATCTTCCTACTCTGGTCCACTCCTTTGTGTCCTCGTGCTTAGATTATTGCAACTCCCTTTACCTACGGCTTCCTGGGGTGGAGATCCGCTGCCTGCAGTTGGTGCAGAATGTGACAGCCCAGCTTTTGATGGGATCGTCTCGGTCCTGTCATATTTCGCCGGTACTATGCGGACTGCACTGGCTGCCAGTACAGTGGTGGATTACCTTCAAAGTCAGTCTTCTGACTTTTAAAGCCCTACATGAATTGGGCCCGGATTACCTGAAAGAGCTTCTGGTCCCTTCCTGTCCTGGGCGATCACTCCGCTCAGCCGACGAGGGGTTGCTAGAGATTCCAAAGGTGTGTTTGAAATCTTCTGGGGCCAGAGCATTTATGCATGCAGCCCCTACCCTTTGGAATTCTCTACCCCATCAGTTACAGGAGTGCACGACTGTAGAGGGATTTAAGCAAGCGGTAAAAACCTTTTTATGGCACCAGACATTTGGTGACTGATTGATTGATGGCATGATGATACTGTTGATTTTATATGATTTATGTTTGTTGAGGTTTGATTTCTGATTTTAAGTCTGTTAGGCACCTTGGTACTTGAAAGGCACCATAAAAATAAATTTTATCATTATTATTAAACATATAACCCCAGGACAAGGAATCAAATTATTTAAATAAATCCAGAGATAACACCATATGTGATTCTTTGGATTAGTTAGCGTACCAGAATTAGTCTCCTAACACTATCTGCTCCATATCTACCCTGCATGAACCCACCTATTCTTTTTTCTATACTTTTGAGGTACAACACAGAGTGGTTTTTTTCAATGCCTGGATGGAAATAAATTTAGCTATAAAAATCAGAAAAATAGTTATTAATTTTAGACAGACACAGGCAGAAAATCAAGCTAATTTCATGGTTAATTTTTTTTTGTAGAAAAATCAAGCTAGTTTCATGAAGTTGATTGTAATATAACTGTGTCTTTTGAAAACAATCTAAAATCTAAAAAAATATTTTGACCATTTAACGTTTGTACCAATGCTAGACATTGTGATGAGTTCATTTGTCTGAAAGTAATCATTTTTGTGGTTTATAAGTAGCCATATTAGTGAATTTGCTGTATTACATTTCCAAGTCTTAGAAAACAGTATACTTATAAGTGCCTGCCCCCCTTTCTTGCTGGGAGTAAGTGTGAAGTATAATAATATCATTTGAACAAGGCAGTTGTGCCGGAAAGGTTTGAAAAGTGGTAGGGCCAAGGATGTAAGGGGTAAATTTTCTCCTATTAAATATATTACCATGATAGCAAAAAGTGATAGGGCCACTTATGAAAGTGGTAGGGCCATGGCCCTAGTGGCCCCCCCTGTTCCGGCACCTATGGAACAAGGACAGTGTTTGTTGTAGGTGTGCTTCTTTTAGGTTTATGCCACCTGCAGATTTATAAAAAGTATATGATTCACGTGTGTTCCTGACAACTAATTAAATTATAATTATCGCAGGCATATCTTCAAAAGTAAACATAACTGATTTAACTGAATGACACTCACCTTTGATGGACTTTGAGTCTGATCCACTTCTAAGTTCAATTAATATACTATGAATTAACATAATTTAATTTAATTTGATAAGGGGGGACATTCCCATTAAATATTTATTGATTTTATTTTTGGTTAATTTTTAGATGTAAGCCAGTTTTCCTGAAGAAGAAACATTTGTTACAAAACGTTGAACTACATTTGTATGTTTGTTGGCAGTAATATTATGTTACAGTAAAAGACTGGTGGGTAAGATTGTCCTGCTGTTTTGCCTTTTGTAGATGTTTAGCACTCCAGTGATGGCAGGTAACTGAAGTAATTGGGGGCTGCTCATGTTACATAGGCACCATTGGGCATCAAAAAGGTGTATGTAGGTACATAGATGTATGCAGTCCTATCATGCAGAAACTTTCTGCAAGGTCCTGATGCCAGTGGCTTAGAACCCAATGCATTATGGCTCTATAGAGATTCTCACTAAGATCTACTGTTACTGGTAAATAACAAACCTCTACCAGTAATGATACTCTGTGGCCCACATTTCTGTCCCTGGCACCAAAGCAATCTGTACTTTCTAATTGGGGGATGATGTGGTGGGGGAAATACTTTAGCTGTTATACTATGTCAGTACTGGCACACCATGGAGCCATGATCACAATATTAGTTATCCTAATAACTATTAACTGAAGGTAAGAGCAGATAGAATTGTAGATGAGAGACACTCACAGAGTAAGAAGGAAGGAAATATCACCAATTAATGCCGCAGAAGTATCCTTTATTTAAACATAAGGAGCAAAGGCAAGTGCAAGCTGGAAGTGCTGGCCAGACCACACAGCTTTGCACGATTAAGAGACACTGCTTTAGGGACCCTTATTTTACTCTGTGTCTGTCCAGTTCCTACATTTAAAAAATATAAACTTGCTTTTTACTTGGGGGATTAACTGCAGTTGTATTTTCACTCCACTAAGCTACTGCTTGTTTCTTAAAAAGGTGAATGCTGAGGTGGTGCCTGAACTGCTACACATGTATTTTACGTTGTGTCTGCCTGCTCGCTGCATTTTGAAAGTGTAAACATGTTTTTTTGTTTTTGTTTATTTTTTATTCGGAGGAGATTCCGCATTTGTATTCAGCTTTGTCAGGTTACTATCTGCAGTTTAAAGTTAAACTTGTTTTTTTCGACATGAACTAGCTGCTGTTGTATTTTACTATGTAAGGCTCTGGCAGCTGTCTGCATTTTGAAAATGGGGCTTTGCATGTTTTTATGGAGAGGAGGCCTTGTCATCTGGTTCCGTTTACTTTTTATAACAGTCTTTTGTCTTGTTTGGTTACTGCTTCTGGTTAGTGTAAACCCCTGCCACCACCACCACCTTATTGTTGTACCCGGTGATATGTTTTTAGTCTTTTGTAACCAGGTAAAGCCCACTCGGCACAAGTGCCTGTTTTCAGGGGTGACCTGGGAGCACTAAATGACTTGCTCAGAGTCACACAGTATGTAAGAGGAGGTTGTGGGAATCAAACTCCAGTCTGCTGGATGTACCAAGCTCATTACTCTAACCTCTAGCCTGGATTATACTGCCACTAAGATATATCCACTGTGACCAGGTTCTGACAAATGAGGAGCCAGTATTGGTGAGGCCCATTCTGTAAATATTATTACTAAAAACAAGAAATTGAAACATTACCAAAAGAATCATTTAATCCAAAATATTTTTAAATGGGAATGTTTAAAAAAAACACATTCCTGTGGCTAAATGTAGATAAAGTTGTTTTAGCTCAAAGAAAGGTTAATGAGAAATATCTGACAAATTTGTTTCTTTGTTATTATAAAATACCAATAAACATATATTTTTAGTCAACAGGCGCACTGAGTGCAATGAGAGTTGGAGCCAGCAGTTTTCTCTTGGGAAATACCAGCTGTGTCACAGAACAGAGAAGCTGTATCAGTATCCTCTGTGTGGGGAGAGTTTCCATGACCTTCCTCTCATTCCCATAGAACAACAGAGTCATGAAGGAGAAAGGAGATATAAATGTTCTGAATGTGACAAGAGTTTTACAGCACAGAGAAGCCTTACAATACATCAGCGAATTCATGCGAGACTATTTAAATGTGCTGAATGCAACAAGAGGTTTGCCAGAAAGGATAATCTGATGAAACATCAGCAAGTTCACAGGGAGAAAAGACCATATAAAGGTGCTGAACGTAACAAGTGGTTTGCCCAGAAACAGCCCCTGATAATACACCAGCAGGTTCAGATGGGGGAGAAACCATACAAATGTGATGAGTGTAACATGGGTTTTGCCAGGAAGAGTAACCTGTTAATACATCAGCAGATTCACACAGAGGAGAAACCATATAAAGGTGATGAATGTAATAAAAGGTTTACGTCACAAAATAGATTCGTAACACATCAACGACTTCACAGAGGTGCGAAAGCATATAAATGTGTTGAATGTAACAAGAGTTTTACTGCACACGGCAGCCTCATAACACATCAGCGAATTCACACAGGGGAGAAACCATTTAAATGTGCTGAATGCAACAAGAGTTTTACACAACAGAGTAGCCTCACAACACATCAACGAATTCACACAGGGGAGAAACCATATAAATGTGCTGAGTGCAACATGAGTTTTACACAACAGAGTAGCCTCATAGCACATCAGTGGGTTCACACGGGGGAGAAACCATATAAATGTGCTGAATGTAACAAGAGTTTTACTGCACAAAGTAGCCTCATAACACATCAGCGAATTCACACAGGAGAGAAACCGTATAAATGCATTGAATGTAACAAGAGTTTTACTGCACAGACTGGCCTCATAACACATCAGCGAATTCACACAGGGGAAAAACCATATAATTGTGTTGAATGTAATAAGAGTTTTACTACACAGAGTAGCCTCATAACACATCAGCGAATTCACACAGAGGAGAAACCTTATAAATGCGCTGAATGTAACAAGAGTTTCACACAACAGAGTGGTCTCATAACACACCAGTGGGTTCACACAGGGGAGAAACGATATAAATGTGCTGAATGTAACAAGACTTTTACACAACAGGGTAGCCTCATAACACATCAGCGAATTCACACAGGAGAAAAACCATATAAATGTACTGTATGTAACAAGAGTTTTACTGCACCAACTAGCCTCATAAAACATCAGCGAACTCACACGGGTGAGAAGCCATATAAATGCCTTGAGTGTAACAGAAGTTTTACTGCACAGAGTATCCTCATGAAACATCAGCGGGTTCACACAGCAGAGAAAGTGCTGAGAAGAGCACTCTCAGCAAACATCAAAGATTAATACAGTACTAATTTCTTGAGTTTTGAATATGCCCTGGCTAAAGAATGGGGTCCATTCTTGCCACGGTATTAGAAATCCCTAAACATTTGGAGACACTAACCCCCAGAGAAACCAGACAAATGTGCTGATTGAAACGGGAGTTATATATCACAAAATAGCCTCATGAAACATCAGTGAATTTACACAGGGAGACACAATATAAATGTGCTGAATGTAGCAAAAGGTTTGCCCTAATGAGTAACCTAATAGTACATCAGTGAGTTCACATGGGGAGAAATCATGTAAATGTGTTGAATGTAGCAGGTTTGCCCAGAAACAGCACCTAATAAAACATCAGGGGGTTTGCACAGGAGATGATGTGATGTGGAATAAGGACACACAGATTGTTCCAGTAGTGCTTGGAGCAATGGGACTAATCAAAAATAACTTTCAGGCACATTTAAATATGCTACCAATACTTGTGACACCATATGAACTTCAAAAGGAAGCAATCCTGGGGAGCGTTGTGTGTGCTGAGACGAGTGCTGTCAGCAAACATCAAAGACTAATACAGTACTAATTTCTTGAGTTTTGAATATACCCTGGCTAAAGAATGGGGTCCATTCTTGTCACGGTATCAGAAATTCCTAAACATTTGGCGACACTAACCCTGAGAGAAATGAAATACCAAGATGTGCAATCAGAAACCAAACTGATGTGGAATAAGGACACACAAATCATTCCAATCGTGCTTGGAGCAACAGGACTAATCAAAAAGTACTTTCAGGCACATTTAAATATGCTACCAATATTTGTGACACCTTATGAATTGCAAAAGGAAGCTATCTTGTGGACGTTGTGTGTGCTGAGAAGAGCGCTCTCAGCAAACATCAAAGACTAATACAGTACTGATTTCCTGAGTTTTGAATATGCCCTGACTTAAGAATGGGGTCCATTATCATCACGATACCAGAAATCCCTGAACATTGGGAGACACTAACCCCAAGAGAAACCATATGAATATGCTGAATGTAACAGGAGTTTTACATCACAGATTAGCTTCATCAAACAGCAGGTTCACACAGGAAAGAAACTATATAAATGTGATGAATGTAGCAAGAGGTTTGCCCAGATGAGTAACCTAATAGTATTAAAGAATATTCACACTGTGAAGAAACCATAGAAATGTGCTGAATGTAACAAGAGTTTTACATCATAGCATAGCTTCATTAAACCACAGCAGGTTCATACAGGGAAGAAACCATATGAAAGTGCTGAACGTAACAAGAGTTTTACATCACAGAAAAGCCCAATGAAACATCTGTGGGTTAACTCAGGTAGAGACCATATAAATATGCAGATTTTAAAAGGAAGTTTGCCCAGAAGAGTAGCAAATGTTGCTCTCACGGGCACCTGACCTGAAAGATAACAAAACAGAAGCAATGAGTCATATTCCCACAAATCCATATATTAGTATAGATGGTAAGAACTATGACCCAATCAAACCATTAATACAGCATAGTCTCAGTTGTATTCATGTGTCCAACCTGCTATATTGGTTGCCAGTGTTTTGCCAATAGACTGACCTTTTCAAGGCAAAACAGAGTCTACAAATAAAAATACTAAAATAAGCCAATATGCACTATTCACAGTCTAAATGATGAACACAGATGGTCAGTCCAATATTACATTGTATTATTCAGGTAAATTGAACATACCTAAACACAGTGCCTCAATTCCTAAGTGAATGATTTCTTAGTGGTTTTAGCTTTCTATATAATACATTTCAATGGATAGATAGATATTCCATCATACCTTAGTAATATAGACATGCATTTCTTACTTGAATATTCTTTAATGATGTACTTTTTGTTAATTCAAATAGTTTTTAAATAAATATTTTAAACATTAGATATTGATCCTACTACTGTACAATATATGAATAAGTTCTAATGTCTCATGTGGCAACCCGAAATCCTGGACCACTCTAATATTAGAATCATTGCAACACACTGATGAAAATACATTATTAAGAGTCTTATTTACTGCTGAAGATGAATTTATTGTTACAAAAGTAGCTCAATACTTAGTCACTATACAAAAAGAAAGAGGATGATCTCAAAATGAGAAAAGTGTGTCTTCAAGTAACTTATTTTTTGTATTGTATATGCTGTTCATTCTCTATTTCTGTCTGTCTGCTTATGATACACTTGTTTGAATTCTAACTTTGTATTGTAAATTGTAATGATCGTTCTTTCTGATCGAACAATAAATATATCATATCATACCATGTGTTGATCCAACACTGATGTTAGATTTGATTATTTATGCAATTTTATTTCAGTTTCATCATAATCTCTATAACACACTCCAGTATAATAGTGTATGGTGGAATACTGCTATTTATGGAATGCCATACCTTGAATAGGCTTGTTGTGCTGTAGTAGTGATGTCAGTATTGCAGCAACAACATAAAATGCTGCCACACAGCTGCTTTCCTATATGTAATTGAGCTGGAAGTCTTTTTTTTTTTTTAACTTGAACTTCCAGAAAGAGCTGCAGCCCATTGAATCAGTAATTGTAGCCTGCCACCAACCCTGAAGTGCCTCCCTATAGAACTGTGAGTCCACTGAAGGGAAGCAGATTGTCTGAAATTGGCACTGTTGCCCATACACTATAAAAGATAATGTAAGGGCATCCATACACAGACAAGTCGGAGTCTTCATCTTGAGTTTTCTATGGTAACCAGTGAACCTCTCAAGGTTCATTCTCTAAGTTTATGATTGCCATAGAAACCTCTTGCTGGAGACACAGGCTTGTATATGGCTACTCATGGCTTTTCATACATTATCCTCTATGTTGTACTAACCAGTGACTTGAATCAATAGACTGTTCCTGTTTGCTTTTCATAGAAACCTAGAATGTGACAGCAGATAAGGATCGCATGGCCCACCAAGTCTGCCCATTTCCCTTCCTATATAAGCTCCAGATCCTAAATGATCTGCAGCTTACCTTCTCTTCCCTATCACTATGGTTGCCTTCTGTCTATCCCATGCATTCTTGAACTCTCCTATTGTATTAGACCCTACGACCTCTGCAGGGAGGCTATTCCAAGCATCCACCACCCTTTCTGTGAAAAAAAAAATCTTCCTCATGTTACCCCTGAGTCTCCCCCCAACCTCATATTGTGACCCTTTGTTCTTGCACTTCTCTTCTTCTGAAAGGTGCTGCCCTTCTGAACCCTGTTTATCCCCTTGAGGTACTGAAATGTTTCTGTCATATCCCCCTCTCTCTCCTTTCCTTCAGGGTATACGTAGTGAGGTCTTTCAGTCTTTCCTCATGTTTTTGGGTGCATTCCTTTCACCATTTGCGTTGCTCTTCTCTGGACCCCCTCCAGTCTGTCTGTCCTTCTGGAGATGCGATCTCCAAAACTGAACACAGTACTCTAGATGTGGCCTTACCAATTGTTTGTATAGAGGCATGACCACTTCCTGTTTTCTAATGGAGGTGCCTCTCCATATGCACCCCAGCATTCCCCGGCCCTCCCCGCTGCCTTCTCACATTGCTTGGCTACTTTCAGGTTGTCTGTTATAATTACTTCCAGGTCCCTTTCCTGTTTTGTTGTTGTTGTTAGCATCTCCCCCTCCCCCCATCTTGTATTCCTCTCCAGGATTCCTGTGCCTCTAGTGCATGACTCTGCACTTCTTTGTATTGAATTTAAGCTGCCACACTCTTGACCACTCCTCCAACATCCCTAGGTCTTTTCTCATTCTTTCTGCCCCGTATGGAGTGTGTGCCCTATTGCAGATCTTGGTGTTTTCTGCAAAGAGGCTTCCCTTCCCTTCCAGCCCCTCTGCAATGTTGCTAATGAAGACATTGAAGAGGACTGTCCCCAGTACTGAGCCTTGTGGCACCCTGTTGGTCACCCTCCTGTCCTGGGATTGAACTCTGTTAACTACATCCCTCTGTGTCCTGTTGCTCAGCCAATTACAAATCCAGTTTACTACCTTTGAACCCACTTTGAGACTGCAACTTGTCTACTAGCCTCCTGTGTGGGACGGTGTCAAATGCCTTGCTAAAATCTAGGGAGGCCATGTCCATGAGCCCCCCCCCCCGATCAACCACCCTGGTTACTCAATCAAAAAAATCTATCAGATTTGTTTGGCAATACCTACCTGCTGTGAATCCATGTTGTCTGGAGTCTTGTGCCCTGCTGGCCTCAAGAAATGCTACAGTCCTTTCCTTTAGCATCAGTTCCAGTATTTTCCCCTTCACCAAGGTTAATCTGATGGGCCTGTAATTCCCAGATTTCACCTTGTTCCCACTTTTGTGTAGTGGTGCCACATTTGCCCTCCTCTAGTCTTTAGCTACCACTCCCTCCTCCAGTGATTTGTTGAAAAAGGCCATCAATATTGCCCCTAGTACCTCTCTGAGTTCTTTCAGTATTGTGGTATGCATCCCATCTGGACCCACTGCCTTGTCCACTTTTGATTTTGAGAGTTCCTTTAGGACTCTATCCTCCATGAATGAACTGGTGTCCACCTCTGCTCCATGTGTGTTTCTACCGAATCATTTTGGTCTCTCCTGTTCCCCTTCTTTTGTAAATACTGAGCAGAAATATTGGTTCAGAATTTCTGCTTTTTATGGGTCCTCCTCTGCACACTCCCCCTCCCTTTATTTAGCCTCACAATGCCCCATTTTTTTTTCGCTCCCTAATATACCTGATGAATGTTTTGTCTCCTTTAACTGATTGTGCTGTTCTTTCTTCAATTTGCACTTTTGTGCTTCTGACTGCTTTCCCCATCTTCTTCTGTTTTGCCTGATACAGGTTCCCGTCTTCCTCCTTCTGTGTGTCTCTGTATTTTCTGAATGTCTGTTTCTTTTCCTTGACCTTCCCTGCCACATTATTAGAAGACCATAGTGCTTTTTTTTCTCTTCTTTTTGCTTTATTGACTTGCTTTACACAGAGGCTTGTTACATCTGCTATGGCTCCTCTAAGTGTCTCCCACTGCCCCCCTGCCAGGATTTTCTTGAGGTGTTCCCCCATCTTTTTTTAAAGTCGTCCCCCTTAAAATCCAGTTTCTATGTTTCTTTTTTACTTTTTCATTATAAGGGTGCGCTATGAAACAAAACAAAAGTAGTGATCCCTTTTGAATGAGCTTATATCATTGGACATTCTGAAGCTCAATGTTAAACATGGGGTGCATATAGTTCCAATTAAAGATTCAACAGATAGAAGCTTACCACAGCATGATGCATCCTCTCACTTGGCTCCCATCCCCTTCTATGAGGATTAGTGAGCCCAGGACTCATGCCTCTTATATACTAAGTTAGTTGACATGGATACAGGCACAAGAAGTCTCCCAGGTTTGTGTGTGTGACCACTCTAATGACATAATCACATGGTGATATCATCCACTTAAATGTCAATCACTAAACCCCAGTCCGTGTTTGTATGCCTGGTGAATCAGTGAGTAGGCTGTGCTTTCAGAGTAGCTTGCAGTGTTAGTTGCATGGTTTGCCATTGCTTTTGCTCTCCACACCGGCTGTTCAGTCACCAGGGAGGAGGAACCCACAATTCTTCACATGTGGAGAAAGCATGTAAATGTGTTGAATGTGGCAAGAGTTTTACTGCATAGAGCAGCTTCCATACTACTCAGTAAATTCACATGGGGGGGCACACCATATACATGTGCTGAATGTAACAAGAATTTTGTCAGGAAGGCTGGCCTGATAATACATAAGCAAAGTCGGGGGGGATCATGCAAAAGTGTTGAATGTAGCAAGACTGTTACAGCACAGCAAAGCCTCACAAAACATCAAGTGGGTTCACACTGCCGAGAGTCCATATTAAGGTATTAAATGTCACAAGAGTTTTTGTCAAGAAGGCTGGCCTAATAATACATCAGTGAACTCAAAATGGGGCAGAAACCATATAAATGTTCAGACAGTAACAAAAGAGTTTTACACAACAAAGTAGCATTCTAATACATCAGTGACTTCACACCAGGGAGATGCCATGTAAATGTACTGAATGTAACGAGAGTTTTGGACTGAAAGGTAGCCTTATGAAACATCAGTGAATTCACATGGGGTGTGAATTTCCTGATGCTGCATAGATTACATGAATCCCAGTTTAGACTTCTGAGCATCATGCAGTGGTGGGTGTCATAAAGACATAGTAAGACAAAGCAGGGAAGCTTACTGTAGACCACATGTAGCTTGTCCAGTTAGAGCTTGCTTGTCTGTCAGTAGACTGAGCTCCCATATTCCAGTACTAGGAGAATCAACTGCTGTGCAGTGTAGGCCCTAGCATGCTTTGAGATGAAAAAAGTCCTGCATCCCATGCTCCCATTCTTGAGTTCACTTTTTTTTTAACTATGTTGTGTATGGAGATATTGAAGAGACCTGCCAGTCACCATTGCTAAGTATTTGTGTACATTAGTGTTTGCCAGTTTAGAACCACTTGTGAGTTTAATGTCCAATAAATAGTTTTAACCTTTTTTTTTTTACTTCTGAAACATCACTTAGTATTTTTTAGATCAGCACCATGTTTGACTGTTTGAACCATTTTTGCAGTGAACTTTAGTGGTTTTGGAATTTTGATTCCATTTCTGTGTGTTTTTGCTCTGCACGATAGTACAGTATCGCTTAAATAAATATTCTTGTCTGAGTAAGCAATGTGATCTGGAAGGTTGTTTACATATATTAGGAATAACATAAGGTCTAAGATGGATCCTTGTGGGTCCCCTCTGTGGAGGATACCCACCCTGAACAGCCATGTGCTGACACCTTCCAGTTAGCTATGAGTTGAACCAGCTTAGTACTTCCCCTAAGATCCTTACATGGGCCATTTTTTCCATTAAGATTTTGTGATCTACAAAATGAAATGCCTTTGTAGTGTGGTTAACAGTCACCATTGATGAGTCTCCCTGGTGAGTCAGAAGGAGGTTGAGAGATGTCCATTTGTTAACACTTGTACCTGCAGTGCTATGTACATTACCTGCAGCCATGACCTGATACTGGGTCCCAAACTGTATTTCTCCAGGTAAGCAAACATGAAGGACCACTTGACCTAGTGAAAGGCTTTCTCTGCATCCAGGGCCAGTAGACTGGGCCTAGTGCCCCCCCCATCTCCACATCACATTTAGTGACCATCCGATATTACTTTTTGCCTGCCTACCTGCCAATCTTTCACAAACCTACCCTGGTCATAATGAATCAAGTGGGGGAGGACCCATTCTAGGCACCCCAACAAGCTTTTTGCTACAGTCTTGTAGTTTGTATTTAGCAGGGATATTGGGCAGTAGCAGGTGCAGTGGATGGGGGTCATTCCCTGGTTTGGGCAGGAATGGAATGATAGCTAACTATTGCGAAGGTGGAAGGAAACCCCTGTCCAGAGAATTCTGTTATCATGGCTTCCAGCAGTTCTTGAAGGACCTCCCAAAAGATCCTATAGAGTTCATCTGGGCGGCTATCTGGGCTTTACCACTTTAAGATGACATTTTACCAGGTCACTGGGTAATTATCAGAGGGCGTGTTACCAGGTCACTGGGTAATTATTAGCATCTTATTCATTTTGCATTTAGAATCCCCATGGAAGCCTTTTTCTGAGAAATTGGTATGCCCCTTGATGGGTGTTTCTGTCATTTTAGAATATTGACTGGTTTGGTGAAGCCTCTGGTGGGGGGTTGTATTGCATTGTATGGGATTTTTATGCTTGTTTTTACTCTCACTTTTCACAGTTATTAGTAAGGTATGATGTAGGAGAAAGTATTTGTGGGTTATCACTGTGTGTAAGGTGTTATCTAATAAAAGGATTAATTGGATTTAATTTGTGGATCCTAACAACTTTGATTATTGGAAGGGGGTCTTACCTCAAAATGAGGCATCCTTATTGGATACTTAACCTTGAATTGTTATTGATAGATACATATGCGCTGTTAGTATCCATGAGTACGTTGAATATTTGCAATTATGTTTTTATTAACAGCACCTGTGTGATATCCTATATAAACACTTTTTGAGAAGTATGTAGCCACACCCCCTGAAGAAGAGGTGGTGTGTACCTCAAAGCACTGGGGCTCATCAGTTGGTTGTTTTTTACGGTGTTATATCTGTTATTTTGGTTATACATAGTATTTGTTTATTGAAGTTACATCCCAATATAGAGTATTTGTGTGTATGTTTCCTGTTCTTGGGCTTAAGACTTTCCCTGCTGTGAGAGCTCAGACCACCTTATTACACCCCCATCCAATTCCCTTTCTTTTATGTACGTGATTTTCGGGAGTGTGACTTTATCCAGGAAGAGACAACTTTTGCCTCCTTCAAAATAGGCCATAGTCTGGTACAGAAGGAGATTTCACTCTTTTACCACTGGGTACCTGGTTGAGTTGAACCCTTTGCCACTCGGAATTTATGCCATGTCTCTGGGGATGCCATTTGCATCTGTTCTTTCTCAAATGAAGCCACTTGCTCATTGAGCTTTTCCTTCCCCCTCTTTGCTTTTGTGTGATGCAGTGGAGATGGCAACACCGCTCACAAAGGCATTAAGGGCCTCCCAAGGCATGGTGTTAATAGTATCTCACTTTTATTAAATGGAACAAAGTTGTTATAGCTTTTCATATCTTGATCTGAAATGTGGTGTCAATCAAAAGGCGAAGGTCTAATTTCCATTGTCTTGGAGGTGGCAGTGGCCCTCCACGAGCTATAGCTATAAGGTAATGAGGCATGGTCCAAGTATAAAAGTGACCTATTGAATGCTTGACTCAAAAGAGGAGGTCACTCAACACAAACACCATGTCAGTGCCTTTGTAAACAGTAGAAGAACTCCCACATCTCTGGATGCATAAATCTCCACACATCATGCAGTGCTTTTTCAGTGACTTTCTTACTTAAGGCTATTAAGCCTCTGGCAAGAGTTCTGGTTGGGGGAGAACAGACCAGTATTTGATCCATGGTGGTGTTGAAATCCCACCGTAACTAAAAGCAATGAGAACTCTGTCAGGGTGATAGCCTATAAAAAACTAGGGCAATCAAAATAAGGGCTACAAACAGATAGCCACAGTGTACTGTATGTCTCCTTCCCCACCCAGCTTACCAAGATCAGTTACTTGCCTTATGTATGCTCTAGATGTTATACAATATGTGCCTGGAGCCCCAGTTTCAGCCAGATCACCACCTCCCTGGCTTTGGAGGAGAAGCAGGCCACTCTAATCTGGACTTTCCCTTCTACTCCACTTCCGCCATATGCATTTCCAGCATCAAGATCACATCACCTTTTCATTTTTTAATTTGTGTCTGTAAAGGCTGGGTCACCCTATGTCTAGGGATATGTGGTGGCATCTCATCCAGGAGAGTGCCCACCTTAGGCCATGAATACCAATTCTTCACCATCAGTCACCTTGCCATTATGGGTTGGGACAATGGGAACCAGGGGAACCTTAAACAATACTCTGGGGCACAAATAACTTTAGACCATAAACTGTAATATCCATACCGGAGCTGGGATCAGGCATGGTGGTTTTACTATTGGCTGCCAGATGGTAAACAAGTCTCCAGGCATTTCCTGGCCATATACTGTAACTTATTACAGGGTTTTATTTAACTCTAAAAATTGATTAGCGTTTTGCTCATAAAAGTTCTAAAACATTGTGAAAATGCATAGCACTTGCCTCGCTGTGTTTAACAAACATAACACTTCTAGAAAACCTATATAAATGCTTTCTGTACAGTTAGTATTGTCCCAAGAAAAAAAGTGCTAATCAATTATTTAAAACCCTGTATTATGAAGGTATTTGAGCACTCTAACTTCAGTATTCCATGGGCCATGTGCTACACAATAGTTCCTTCAAAACTCCCTCAGGGCTCTACATAACCCCCAACTCTTGTCTGATATACATTACAATGACTATTAAATATTTTTTGGGTAAGGTCTGAGGTAAATCCAAGTGCATCATTGTAAAAAGTAATATTATAGCCTTTGTTTAGACATCTTCGGGGTTCTCATCCGTGGAATAATTGTTAGTAAATAACAATCCACACTTAGAGTGCATGAGAAATAAATGTTCTGATGGTAACCAGTACCAATGTGAGGCATGTTGCCCACACACATCTATAATATTTTCCAGGTACATCCCTGAACTAAAGGGGCACAGTTACATTTTGTATAAAGCACTAGATCTCATTCAACCCTCAAATCCCTAACCTCTATTTTGGGGTCCCTATAGCCCTCGTGCTCCCAAGAACAGTTGTGCAATGGCTCTCTCCCTAGGCAGGGCAAGTACTGCCCTGGGGAGCAAGCTATGCTGGCACATGTCTCAATATGTTCAAAAGGACAATATGAATAAGCATATATCACATCACTAGAAAGCATGGCTAGACCAACCATCTGTGGCTCCCTTCAGCACTATACTGATAGCCCAAGTGGTCCAAAAACAGACTCCCATGTCTGTCCCAGTTCTCGAGCACTTACTGATCCCAACACTTGCCAGCCCCCCCCCCAATACAGTACCTGATGCCTATTTATATGGCTTACTGCCAGGGATTTCTATTCAAACTGCTTAGGACTTTTCACACACAAACAGCATTTTGTTTAGCAAGGTTAATTTTCAGGTGATCCGAACACTGACTGACTTTTTCATTTTCTTCTACTGTTGAGGGTGAGCCCACAAGGGTTCTGGCAACCTCCCTTAAGGGGTGTCTCACCACTCTTCCAATGTGCCTTTTGAGTGCTAATGATTTCCACTCCTTTCAAGGTGAGTTCCCTGGGTCTCCATCCTACCAGCTGATCATGATTGTATCCTTGGAGACCAGGCATGAGGGGACCAGTGTAACCCAATCCCAGGGACCCTGCTACAATGCCTGGGACTGCAGGCCCCCTCAGCCCAGTCACAGCCAGAGAGGCTGGACAGCTCTTCTCTCTGTCTCAGTATCTGCCCATCTCCCTTCCACCCAGAAAGCTCTCAATGCTGTGATGCCTTCTCTTTAAGTAGGCTTTTGGGGAAGGTTAGAACCATGCATGTCTCCTGCTCTTAGCTACGTTCAGCCACTCACAGCATGAACATCCAGACATTCTGTCTCTGGACAATCCCCAAAAAAAAAGAGCTCTCAGAGTAAACTGCATGCAAAACTTATAAAAACACATGTTGTGTATGGGGGGTATTTGATGGTCCCTGGTGTTCTGTTCTCTGTGTCTGTGGCAAGGGTTTTTTTCTACTTTTCCTTGCCAGTTTTATGGCCCCTGTGGGTAGCCATGCAGCCTTCTTTTATTGTCTTTGATCTGTTGGAATGTTTCCCAGAATGCCACTGGGAATTATGTCAGTTAGACCTAACACAAGAAGTAAGACCCTAGGATCCTAGTTATAATCTAGTTACAACATCTAACTGCATCTACTTGTGAAAATTAAACACTTTGAAAGAGTGTTTGCCCACCCTCCCCACAGAAACATAGAATTTGTCAGCAAAAAAGACTGCTTGGCCCATCTAGTCTGCCCTTGATGGTCCCTAACTGGTATCTGGTGACCCTCCCTCCTCTGTACCTATTTGTTTCTATTTCCCTATGTCTGTCGTATGCATGCTCAATGGCCCTTGCTGTTTTTTGCCTTCACCACTTCCACTGGCCATCTTTTCCAGATGTCTACCACATTTTCAGTGAATCAGTACTTCCTCACATTCCTCCTAACCACCTAATCCCTCAAGCATCATTGCATGCCCTGTGTTTCTGATGCTTTTCCTCCTTTGAAAGACCCAGTTCAGAAAGTTGGCTCAGCTTGACCTTGACTCCAAATTGCTTATAGAGGTCAAGCCAAACCAAAGCCAGGCACCGGCTTGAGTCAGATGTGAGCCTGCCTTGGTGTGCCCACTTCTAGCTTAGCATTCTTCAAAGGGGGAAGGGGGAAGAGGGGCTCAACACTAAGATGTAAATTATGATTACATTCAGCACTGGGTCTGTAAAATAACAGTGAAACACTGAGAAAGCTACAGGCTCAAGAAATGCAGCAAATAAAAAACATACAAGGATACCTTATCTACTTAGGGCTACATGACTATCCATTACAGAATATTCACTCCATGACATTTCACTCCCTCCAGATCTCAGGAACCATTACAGGAAAACACATATTTCCCAGTGTAAGGTAAGCTATTAATTTGGGGGAGGGTTAAAAAATAAAATTGTGCTGTAGTATACTGTTTTGCCAGGAGACAGAGTGAACTGTCACATGGCGAATTGCCCAAAGTGAATTGACGTGCTTCCTCTACTGACAGTTTCAAAAACTTCCCATCGAAACAGAAAGTGAAAAAAACAACACAGAACTATTACAAACAGAAGCTGGAAGAAAAAATGGAAACATACATAAAACAGTAGCTTAATCAAGTAAGGAGGCAGATAAGTTAAGCCATCTTTTATGTCCTTAAAAATAAATGTAATTACTTTTTGTTAAACAGTTCAGAAGTATGAAAATGTAAAAACTACTACCATAGTAACTCTATTATCAACTGGATGTATTTCAGTCAGTTTCTTCAGTTTTTAGCAGCTTAAAAAAGTCTGTCTTTGTGTCTTTATTTTATCAACATATTTCCATTTTAAAAGGGCAGTAAGTCACTCCAGGGTATGGGTGCATCCTGATTTACTACATGCCTCAGCTGTACAAAGCACTCAGCTGCTGGTCTCGTGCCTTACTGTGCAGCCAGGGCATGCATTTGTTTAGTATACGTTTTGGGGCTTATGTGTGTGTGTGTATAGACAGACAAATGGCTAGAGTGATAGATAGCTTGATTATGGAGGTGCAGTAGTGCCAAAATACTGCTATAGCTCAGGTTACTAATGTTCTGTATTAAACCCCTATTTAGTACCTTAATAACACTACTGCCTCTGGTCCAAAGATTGTGATGCCCAGGATCTACAGATTCTGAAAATTTGGCAGTGATTTGTTAAGAGATGAAACCGTTCTAGAAGGTTAAATTTATGAAAATATATGACAAGACTTTGTTTTGCTCAACTGTAGCTCACTAATGGCTGACATCTGAAATCTGAAATGTTTGCAGTTTAACCAAGGTCATTAATCCCCAGGAAATGACCGCCAGTGAGGTTATCACTTTTATAAGGCTAATTTTTACTGTTTGTACCAATAATTGTAAAACACACTTACAGTACTATTTTATTGTTTTGTGTCATTCAGAGGTTGCGGAGTAGGCTGTGACTTGATTACGGGTGTTGTTGTAATTAGGTCATGTCTTGCTGATGTGTGTCTACGTCCGCCGAGATGCCACAAATTAGTGTGACTGCATGGAGTTAAGGATGTCGGCCATTACATGTCTGGGCAGTCATGTTGTGTTTTTTTTTTTTTATTTGCGCAGTTGTAGAAATGCACTTACTAGCACTTTTTTTATTCCATTCTTTTTTTAACGCTGTTTTTTATTGGGTTTTTTTTTTTGGGTGGGGTTCGTCTGAAATCAGAGTTCCTTATAGTGGAGCTTTCTTCGGTGGCTGCAGGCTACTTTTTTTTGGGGGGGGGCTGTTTCTTTCTTTTTTTCTGTATCATTGATTACTTTTTTTTTTTTAAACAAATGGAAACCATGGCAAGTGAGAAGCGTAGCCAAATGCCAAATCAGTGAAAGTAGCTTCTGAATCAGCCAAAAACTAGAGGCTGTTACTTTAGTTAACATGGCAAAGCATGTTTTGTTCCCTGATATGGTTTTTGGCCGATTCAGAAGCTACTTTCACTGATTCAGGATTTGGCTGCACTTCTCACTCGTCACAATTTGTGTTTGTTTTTGTACCGCACTCTGCCACCATGAACTACAGGTGATTTCCTTGTCTATGTTCCTGGTGCTGCACTTTAATATACTGTGGTTCTGTGAGGTGGCCGCTTGCGAAAGTTACACATCTAGATCGGTCATTAACTGGCCATTAATGATTGATCCAGTAGCAAATCAGAAAGCAGGAACACCTTATGAATAATTACTTAGTCTTATAATGTCCATTTCAGCTGCCCTACCATACACTGGACTGTATCTGTACATTAATACATTACCACTTCTTGCACTACATACCTTGCATATGAGCAACATATTTATCTTCTTTGGCGTCTGAGGTATTTCCACCATAGAGCTGCTAGTATGCATGACAATACCAGCAATTTTTTTTTGTTTGCTTTGTTTTGCTAACTACAGTACATACCTGTTGACATTGCCTCAGTTGATGTTTACAGCTTCTGGGAAATACGAACAACTGTTCAGATCTCGTGGCCGATTGCTTTCTCAGACTCCTTGGCAGAACATCTGCTCAGATCTCAAGGCTGACTGCTTTCTCAGACTCCACGGCATTCATCACCAACCTGCAAAACCAGGACTCCTATTGCAACTGGGGCATGAGACTCCTATGTCGCCACCATATGTTATGCTTCATTCAGCCTCCTGCTTCACGTGATGAGAGATAACGTTGAAACTAAGTGGTCTGTTAACTACTGAACCCTTGAAGATATATACAAAGGTATTTATTTAAATTTGTTAACCGGGTAGGGTCACTGGCAAAAGCCCTTTTTCAGGACTGACCTGGAGTATACAATAGACAAAAATAATTATACAATACAGGGAACTCAGTTATCATGATGACAAACATTAAGTGACAATAAGTAATCCTTTAAATGAGCTTTAAAACCTGTAAATGAAGTAAAAGAATGTAACAACAATGGTAAATCATTCCACAACTTTGAAGCAACAGTGGTAAAAGAACATAAACCAAATTTGTTTTTATGTCTATTTACACCCAGAATGATACCCTCAGTGGACCTGAAACTGAATGTAGATGTTCGAGTGGAAATCAAATCAGATAAAGGAAAGTTCCAGAGACAATAGATTGATAGACCAAACAACCTAGAGAATAGGAAAATCTTAACTTAGGGGATAACCAACCAATTGCAGAATAAAAAAGACAGTGACATGTTTTGTAAAGAGCTGCAAGAACAAAATGGCAAATATTGTTAAAAGCAACAGTAAGAATCTGGAGTTCCTTGGTACCCAAATTATGATATAGACATGAGACATAATCTATATGGGGAGCAAGACACCAACAGCGATTATTCGACGTGTATCAAGAGACAAAAACTGTTTCATTTTGTAAAGTAAGCCAATCTTCATATTTATAGTTTGACTGACAGCCTTGACTTGGGGTGACAAGGCCAAACTGGGGTCAAACAAGACTCCCAGATGTTTAAACTGTGTCATTTGTCCTTATCTGCCATCAAATTCTATGTTTCTATACACGCACCAGAGTTATCATGTAAAAACATTTGTGGGTTGTTCCTAAGCATGTAAGGAGTACCAAAAACCATGGACTTAGTCTTTTTCACATTCATAAGCATCACATTAGAGGAAAATCAAGAACATATCCATTGGAACTCAGATTGTAAGGTACCTTGGAACTCAACAATTGAAGTAGTCTGATAAAACATAAGATCATCAGCATATAAAAGGCATTGACACTTCCTATGAACAGAAGGTAAATGGTTAACGAATAAAGAAAACAAAAAAGTTCCAAGTATAGACCCCTGTGGAATGCCACACACTAGGGGCCTCAGACTAGAACAAACAGACCTAATAGAAAGAAACTGACTTCTGTTTGATGGATAATTCTGCACCCAATTAATAACATTAATGGACATCCCCAATTCACTTTATTTAGTACAAAGCAAGGGATGGGCAATTAAGTCAAATGCCCTGGTTAAGTCCACAAACACCATCCCAGTAGGAACACCCTATCAAATCTCTGAAGGATGGTGTTTGTGAACCAGGGCAGTATCAATCATATGATCTCATCTAAAACCATGCAGTTGCATGCAAAGACATTACATCGTGCAAATAAAGTGCAAGTAGTGCTCTATGACATCGGCTTACTGTTGTACCCATACCAGGTGCAGAATTTAACCAATTATGTATATGGCCAACAATACGAGATACAGTGCACTCCACTTATAATGGACACTGTTATAACAGACAATCGGTTATAGTGGACAAAAACTGATTTCCAAAACCAAATATATCAAATCCAATATATTTTTCTCTGGTTATAATGGACAGAAATATAACTTATAATGGACACTATGAAGCTTTTATGAGCATTTGTAGTGCTTTTGGGGGGGGGGTGCAGAGATGATGAGATTTGACAAATATAGAATGTAGATGGAGGAGCTACAGAGATTAGATTTACAACAAAATAATTCTCCACATGCTGCATAAACTTTTTTAGTTAATTAGTTACACTAAAAGGAAATGATTCTATATTTGAATAAAACCCTTGCAATAGAATTGCCTTTGTTTTTACTGTCCTAGAACCCCAACATCCAGCCACTAGAGTTACAATCGTTTTACCTTCTGCAGTAAACACCCTTAAAAAAAGTCACGTTCCCTGACAGATAAATAAACATACAGAGTACAGAAACATATGTGCTAGGCGGTATTCTGAGTAATCTATGACATTTTGAACCCATGCTCACACACATAGACAAACCTAACACATAGGTTCCACCTCCTCTGGATATAATGGACACTGGATATAACGGACAAAAGTTGTGTGCACAGATGCATTCATTATAACAGGCTTGCACTGAATTGTTATCCCATTCCATGCAGTTCCATATTACGTATGTTATCTGCTTGCACTTACAGTATGTTTGACCCTGGCTCACTCTTCCAATACTGAGTAGCTGTGGACTGGGAACAATTACTTAATCAGAGACAGAAATGCTACATATTTTGATTTGAAGACCAGGAGAGGCGGGGACTCAATAACAACACTGACCTAGCTGCATTTCCTAAATAAGCAATTTCAAGTTAGCTGTCTTCTCTGTCATAATGAATGCACCACTCTGGCTAAATACTAGGATCCATTTGTGGTACCACAATACTGAAACTGAAATGTTAAGACATATATAAAATATTACTGCATGCTGCCTGTTTACTTTTTAGCACTTGGACAACTGTGGTGGGATTACTCATCACTGCAAGTGGACAACATAAGTAATATGGGGTTTCCTCAACTGTGGTTGCAATATTTACTATTATTGGCTATACACATAGTGGGTTTACTCCTGAACCATTGCCTGTGTTGCTACTCATACCTTGTGATAAGTATGTTGATCTTCTCAGATCTGAAGCCCGATTGCTTTTCCAGATTGTCTCCCCTCTGAAACCTGGAAATTCAGGACTCCTACTGCAATTGAGATATGAAACAACTATGATGTTGGTACATCTTATGTTTCACCCAGCCCCCTGATGGGCTTTATCACAGATAACAAGCTGAAAATGAGTGGTCTATTAAGTACTGGACCCTTACAGACATATACTGCATCCAGACTTTTCACCTTTCAGCAATTGCAACACTGAGCTGTCATCAAGTACAAGTGCAACTGGACAACATATGCAGTATGTCTTTTTCTTCAGTGGGGCTGCAATCTCTACTAGCATTGACCATGAACATACTGGCTTTCATCCTGTACCTGGTATGTTTCTAATGCCAAGCTGCTTGTTTATTGCACTACTTGCACTTTCTTTTCACATCATGATGCCTTTGCAGCATTATGTGTATATATCTTTACAGCTTCAGTACTTTACAGACCAATCATTTCCACCATTTTATCTCTGTTAACTCCACCACTTGGCTGGCTGACACCCGTGATGTGTGGAGGCCATGCTCATGTCTGTTTCAGCTGCTATCGCGTATATTGCACTGTGCCTTTACATCACTGCATCACCACTTTCTGAACTACATAATTTTTCTGTCAGCAGCATATTTCTGCACTGTGGCTTTCTTTTCTGCTCTCAGACTCCAGTTGCACTTACAGTATACTTCATCCTGCACCTGTATTCCAATGATCAATAGACAGGGACTGGGAGAACATAATAAAGCATAGTTATAATTTAATAACATCTAAGACGCATAAAATATCCCAAAAGTATTTTATCTGAACAGAACAGGGTGCAGAAATATCACAAGAGTAGACTGTTAAGGGCCATAATAGCTACTAATAAATCTGGGGAAAAATGCATTGTGTGGGGGGAAGGGGCTGCAATACTTTCTATTCAGGAACATAGTGAAGACACTTCAGTCACAATGACAAATTTTTAACCACACATGGCAGGTATGAGAGACACATGTCAACAATTTCTCATATATCTCTGGAGTACAAATCACAGTACTACAATATATACATAACAGCTGCTTATTACAAACACAAGCCTCACATTCCTGACTGAGGGAATTCATAATGACTCCACCTACAAAACATTGCAAGTCAAAGTAGCTCAGTAGATGACATCAAAGCTCCTACAGTTAACAGAATGGTTCATTTCATACTCTTTGTAGCCATGACCTGCTTCTATGAATCTTGCCACAATGGATACAGTAGCTGCAAGGGAAACATCCCCGGTATTCCACTAATCAATAGGTGGGGACTGTGAAAATGTCATAAGGCATAATTATTATTTAGTACCATCTAAGAAGCATAAAATGGCCCAAAAGTACTTTATATGAACAGGGACATGGTGTAAACACAACACTACATGGGCAGACAACCAAACAAGAAATAAGTGCGCACAAGGCCGGGGTGCAGGATGAACAAGTCGCAATATACAAAGGCAAAGTCCTGCACTCACCACCACCTTAAATAAAACCAGAGAGGCAGAGGAAGACAAGGAGGGGGAAGGGGAGACATAAGAGAAGGGTGAGGTCAGCAGGGTCAACAGGAGTACCAACAGCCACAACAACAACAGGGGACCTATGGGGCTACTGGTATGGCCAACAACAAACTCTGCATCAAAAATCATATGAACAGGCCCCTCTGCTCCATCAGGGACATGCACAGAGACAACCACGCACATAACTGTACAATCAGATGCCTCCCCCCCTCCAACTTCGGCAAATGCAATTACAGCAGAAAGTAATCAACCTTTCAGACAGAGACCTTACTACTGATGAAATGAATCTACTAAACAAAGGTCTATTGTTTACCCCTTCTTGTGGAATAAATAAATTTGAGACATTCATACATTTTAATAAGTTTTGTCAGAATTTGAGTCTGAAATCTTTCATTTGCAAACAGCAGCTTTTGGACTTAACTGTGGACTGTGGTAGCAGTCTAAGTAGTGCCTCTAGTGTGTCTCAAAACGTTTCATCTGCTAAGGATTATACAAAGTTTAGTGGTTAATCCACTTTCTTTCCTGCACCTTCAGCTGCTATTCATACTTTTCAAGACGTCTATGAGAATGAACTGAAAATGTTCTCTAATCTGCCAGATATTCATTATAATAATTTAACTAGGGGTGAAAGAAATGCTTTATCTGATTTAAAAACTGACTCTAGTATTGTTATAAAACTGTCTGATAAGGAGGGAGCCATTGACATTCAGAATCAGGCTGGCTACATATCTGAAATACAGAGAAAGCTGGAAAATGTTGATTTTTATAATAAACTTGACTCTGATCCCACCCTGTCTTTCAAGTACAGAATTGATGAGTACACAAATGAGGTATTTCAAAAAGGATGGACAGATTGTAATGTCAAGAATTTCTTGACTGTATCAGATCCAATCAGGGTGAGAATATACACCTTACAAAAGGTGCAGAAACATTTTGAAGCCCCCCCACCCCCAAGGAGACCAAAAGCTAGTGGGACTGGCTCCCTTACAGAACTACTTTCACAGTTCATTGACTACCATCTGAGACCATTTGTTGAAGGATTAGGGTCCTATTTAAAAGACTCAGGAGATATTTTACAAGTGTTACATGAGTTAGAGACAGATGGGGACTCCTACATGGTCACCATGGATGTGGAGTCCCTTTATACAAATATTCCCCATGAAGGGGCACTTGACACTATTGCACATTTTCTGAACACTAGGAACCCTGATGCTGAACACCCCGCTGAATTCCTCATAAAACTTTCTGAATTTGTTTTAAAATTTAACACATTTACCTTCCTTGACAAATGTTTCCTGCAGATCAGAGGGGCTGCTATGGGGGCTACTTTCACTCCAGTGTGGCAAATCTGTATGCAGGGGAGTGGGAGAACATGTTTGTTAGAGATGCACAACATAACCCCATCTTTGCATATATTGATCTTTATTGTCGTTTTATCAACGATATTTTTATGATATGGAAAGGAAGTCTGAATGAATGGGATCATTTTATAACATTTCTGCATCACACCAACCCAAACATCAGATTTACATACACTGCAAGCAGAACAGAAATTTGGTTTTTAGATTTACAGATCAGGAAGGATGAGAGAGGCAACATTTCTACAGACATTTTTCACAAGTCATGAGACAGAAATACTTTGTTACAGAACTCCAGTTGCCATCCATGTCATGTAGTGGAGAATATACCTAAAGGCCAGTTCTTGCATCTTAAATGCAATTGCAGCACACTCGAATACTATGAAAAAGTGGCTACTGCCATGGAAACTAGATTTGTAGAAAGGGTGTATGCAGCACACAAAGTTAGAAATACAAACATTCAGGTTAGAAATACACTGGAAACAGATATGATAAATAGAAATTAGGACAGGATACCTGGGGCAACAGCCTTCATTTTGTGACTGCATACTCAATACATGCTCCCAAGGTAGGTGAAATAATTTGTAAAACTTGGAACATTTTAAAAGGTGATGTCTTTTTGAGGGAATACCATGAAGTAGTCTCCCACATGTCATATAGGAGGGCTACTATGCTACGTGATCAGCTGGTCCACAGTAAGCAGGATTTACCAAGACTACACACATGGCTATCGAATAGATATGTTGGCTGCTTTCCATGCCATAAATGTGTGTACTGCCCCCATGTGAACACCACAAAAGAATTTGTCAGTCCACATGGAGGCAGAAAATTTGAAATTCAACAATTTATCACTTGTGATAGTCCAGGAGTAATCTATATGGCACTATATAAATGTGGGACACTCTATATTGCCAAGACCGAAAGAGCCTTTAAACTCAGAGTTGGAGAACATTGCAGAGCAATCAGAAATCAAGATATCACATATACTGCTGCTCTGCATGTTAGGAATATTACCGACCCTGACAGACATTCATTTAGCTTTACTGCCATTGAGAAAGTGACTCCAAAACTGAGAGGTGGGGGTTTCAA
Organism: Neoceratodus forsteri; assembly: GCA_016271365.2. Lineage (NCBI taxonomy): Eukaryota > Metazoa > Chordata > Ceratodontiformes > Ceratodontidae > Neoceratodus > Neoceratodus forsteri. The sequence continues at coordinate 214,038,057 of JADMNL010000024.1, forward strand.
CAACCTTGTCTTACAAAGGGAGGATTGCTGGATCTACACCCTCAGTGCTTGCAGATTACCTGGACTAAATGATAGGTTGAGCATTACCCCATATATTAAATATCAGAAATAAGCAATGATATATGATGCTGTGTATACTGTAAACACATTAATTTCTGCATTGAGGTATTACTATTAACTAGGATATTTACTATATGTGCTTATAGGCTTGAGATTCATATGTCTTTTTATACATTTTAGATCTACACAAGCTAGTAATTGTTTTTGAACAGGTGGCATCATCACACATTCGTCCATATGAAACTGCTGGACTGATTGACTGTATTGAAGCAGTGAGAAAGGTACGGGCAAAGCCGAAAAATTTTTGCCCGCCCCCCCTCTGGGTTGATTCTATTTATACACTCCTTCCCGCCAATTCTCTAATCCATGCCCACATCCATTTTCCTTCTTCTTTAACCCATATCTACCCTGTACAATGCTAACTTGTTTCCTTTTGCTCCTTAGCCTCTCATCTCCCCCTATTCATTATGATAATCATTCCATACCCCTGTCATGACGAATAATTTAATGAGTATGTGCTGTTCTCCTCTGCCATCCAAAATGCACAACCACCTATTCTTATTGCCTTGAACCACTCTTACACTGCAACCCTGGGGTATCCCACATAAAGTCTCTCTAACAATCCAGCACTCCAAGCCACTTACATGTATCCTGGCTTTATAATAACCCGCTATGCCTGTCCATCAGACTCCTATGTTATGATAAAAGACACACCCATATAACAGGACCATCTCTCATTACACAGTGGGCACCTAGGATTAAGAGGAAGCGTTCTGGTCACTCTCTATCCCTTTCCCTTGGTGCCCTTCTCAAATTAATCTTTACCTCCTTTTCTGCATTGGCACTATAGAGATTAATCCTGGCCCCATTGTAAGTTTATCTTCCTGCTGATCTGACCTCCATAACAGGCCTAAGCTTCATACACTTTAATGCTTGCAGCCTCCTAAAAAGTTCACCTTAATACAGGCTTGGGTGGCACATACTCTTCCAGATTTCCTGGTCATTTCTGAATCTTGGCTCAGGCCTACAACAGAAGACAGTGTTGTAAACCTTCCTAATTATCAGCTCTTCAGAGCAGATCGCCCATCCAGGGTGGTGGGGTGGCCATATACATTAAGGACACCTTCTCTGCAACCTGCCTCATCAGCACATCCGAGCCAAATGAATTTGAATGTCTATCAATCAAATTATCCCTTCCTAATTCATCTTCATTTAAACTGATTGGATGCTATAGACCTCCCTCTGCAGGCCTTAAACTGCTTTCTCACCTAGGGTCAATTCTCAACCTAGGCCCTGAAGATACCATTATCCTTGGTGATTTGAATTTAAACTGGCTGTCTAATGTATCTGCACCTCTGATAACCTTTTGTGACACCTATGGATTCACACAGCTGATTAAAGACCCAACTAGGATCAACCTAAGAAATTCCAGCAATAGCTCACTCCTGGATATTATGTTGGTAAACAAACCTCAATTATATTCACATGCAGGTGTACTGCCGGTGATGTGAGTGACCATTACCCTATAGCGGCATAAGATCCACACCCAAACTACCAAATCCTGCAGAATTTGTCCTCAAAAGGTCAAAAAAGAACTTTGATATCTCAGGCTACCTCCATGACCTGAGTTATACAATACATTGGCAAGATTTCTATCTTACAACCTCTGTTGAAACAGCTCTCCAGACTTTAAAGGATATTATCAATAATGCCCTCAATATTCATGCACCTATCACCAGTATCAGAACTAAGGTAAAATCCTGCCCTTGGTTCACCTCTGAGCTTAAAGCAGCCTTGAGAACCAGAGACAAACTGTGGAAAAGGCAAGAAAAACAAAGGACATCAGAGATTGGCTAAATTTCAGAAAAGCAAGGAATTCATGTACAAAAAAATAAGAACTGCCAAAACTGCCTACTATACAGCTGAATTGGATGCCTCCTACAATAACCCATCCAGACTCTGGGGTACAATAAAAGGACTCTGGGCCAAAAGTCTACTCCTGCCTTAACCTCCAAACTGATACTAAATGATACAGAAATTACAGGTAAACAAGAAATCTTAAATACCTTCAATGCTCACTTCACCACAGCTGGCCTAGCATTTGACTCTTCACCAGCAAATATCCTGAGATCTTCCTTGAACCTGCAAACTACTGTGGGGCAAATGGCCACTTCAACTTTTTCCTTCCTCCCAATATCCGTGAAAGAAGTGGAAGATCTCCTCTAATTTAGACACTAATAAGAGTGCAGGTGCAGACTCCCTGGATCCCTATTTCCTGAAAATTGCTTCACATGTCTTATCTGTCCCCTCACTCATCTCTTCAATCTTTCCCTAACTACTGGATCCATTCCTCTACTTGGAAAAACAGCTCAAGTGGTTCCATTACTCAAATCTGGTGATACTAGAGATCTCAACAATTACAGACCTATTCCATTCTACCAGTTTTATCCAAGTTGCTCGAAAAACTAGTAAACTCTCAGTTAAGGGACTATTTGGATAACAACAACCTTCTAAACTCTGCACAATCTGGATTTAGATCAAAACATAGCACCATTACTGCCTTAGCTAAGGTAACCAACGATTGGCAGACTACCTTGGATAAGAAAAATTGTACCTGTGCTGTGTTTCTGGATTTGAGTAAAGCCTTTGACACTGTGGATCACGACTTATTAATCACCTCCCTTAACTCAATAGGCCTGGATTCCCTGTCACTCAACTGGTTTAAGGATTACCTTTCAAATAGGTCACAACTGGTTAAAAATGGAAATTACCTATCCACCTCAAAACCACTGCTAAGGGGCGTACCACAAGGTTCTATTCTTGGCCCTATCCTCTTTGCTATTTATATAAACAATATTGATGCCAACTCACTCAATCTAACATTCATCTGTTTGCTGATGATACTGTATTATATGTCAGCAATCCTCACCTTCCAAAGCCTGTGAACTGTTACAATCCGAATTCTCCATTCTGCAGCGCAACCTACTTGACAAAAACTACTTCTAAATGCAAAAAGACAAAAGCCATGTTCTTTGCCACAAAGAGTTGCTCTACCCATACCCTAGCATCCACCACCCTACATTTATCCACCTTACTTGGAGAGAAACTTGAATTTGTTGATAATTTCAAATATCTTGGAGTCTGGATAGATAACAGGCTTGACTATTCAGTCCATATTGAAGAGCTTATAAAGCTAAGACAGAGGCTTGGACTATTCTTTAGAATAAAGCATTACCTAAACAGTGACTCCAAAAAAGGTTAATTCAGGCCTCATTCTATCCCTCATTGATTATGCTGATTTTTCTACTGCCATTGTCCAGGTCATCTCTTACAAAACTGGACACCCTGTATCACAGGGCCATAAGATTTATTACTGACCTTCCCCAGCACCCATCATTGCTCCTTTATATGGCAGTCAATTGGACATCATTACAGCACAGAAGGACTAGGAATGCTGTTATCTGGACATTCAAAGCTTAACAGGCAAACTACCTACCTATATCACTGATTGCTTTACCCAAATTACAACTAGGCCATACACTTTAAGGATCAGTAAACTCATCATGTTACAGGTCCCCATTGCCTGCACCCGGTATGGGAGGGCTGCTTTCAGCTATACTTTAGCAGTTGCATGGAACTCTCTCAAAAATCCATGAAGCTAGATAGCTTCTACCTCTAACAGCCTTCAAAAGACTGTTCTCCTCCTTTTCCAGAGCTCTGCAATTGCTTTTATAAACCATAATCCCTACCCTACCTGACCCACCTTTCTTTTTCCGTCCATTATATTGTTTCATATTCTATCTTCGACTCACCTATCTATTCTCACAAAAGCTAGTTAGACCTATAATTTTATACTTTATTCCTGCTATACCCTTTGCCCACATTTTTCTTGCAGGCAAAATGGTTCTACTGCTCCTTGTATATATGTAAATTGTTGTATACATTCATTTCTTGCCATTATATTGTTATTTATGCTATTCTTGTCTATGTAATAATATTTGTATCCTCATTTGTACGACCACTCAGGTCCATCTTGTAAATGAGCTTTGCTCAATGATGTTCACCTGAATAAATAAAGATTTTGATAGAGATATAATCAATCAATCTGGGATTCTTTTCATTTATTTTTAACGAATAGGATGCAGTTTTTAACTTTTTGTGAAGTACCTATTGAAATAAGGATTACAGTTTTTTTTTTTTTTTTTACAATGGTTTTGTATGTTTGTTTTCACTGCACTATGTGTCTTTCACTTTAATGGTCACGTGCTGTGAGTGACGTCACTGCTCTGTATAGAAGACGTCATCACACTGACCCAGGCATGTCTTTTGATAAAGGAAGTTGATTCTGAAACATGTTAAGATGTGCCACACTGCCACTTTAATAAAGTATTGGCACCTGGACCAGCAAGCAGCCTTTTATTTTAATTTATTTTTTTATTTATTAGATCATCGGTTTACAGACCTTTAAGTCAAAGGCTCATTTACAAAGGCACCTCATCAAGATTGTCATTATTGATGATGATGGTGAGTGCGGGACTTTGCCTTTGTATACTACACGGGCAGACTCTTATGGCTCATAATGGGTACAAATAAATCAGGAGGAACACAACATTGCACATGTGGGGGAGGCGAGGGCTACAATACTTTCTATTTAGGAACATGGCTAAGACACCTCATTAACAACCATTATGGCTGCCTACACTTATCAGGATGCATCACTCTAATGGAGAGCATTCCAACATGCTTACTTTGGTCTCTATACTGCCATTCACTTCCATTATTTTTCCCCTGTGCTGGACAGTGTGACTTTTGGTTGCTGTGTGTGTTGGGGTGGTGGTGGGAGGCTCAGATGATCGAGAGTTGAGGGTTTCCCAGACACATTTTGAATGACCACTGCACAGTGGTCACACTGATAGTCATTCATGCTCTTGAGGACATCCTGCATCTTACAGTCACAATGTTAATTTACAAACATGATCTGTGTTATCTTTATTTACATACACTTGATTTCTATACACAGCATGAAAACTAAGTATGCTGTGTGAAATCCATTTCAGACTACTGTATGCACTCTGTACTTGTCAAGTTTTCACTTTCTGATAACTAGGATGATTTCCTCGGATCTGAAGTTGGGCTTGGGAGGGCCGGGACTACCTCATTACTCTTCACACATTGATTACTCACAGGGAGATGTACTGGATATTGCCATTTGTGGATTGGGAGGGGCAGGGACTCCATGACAACATTGCCCTAACTCCTTAACATTTGCTGCTCTTTAGGTGGCAGTATGGTGGCTCAGGAGGGCCGGGAACTAGCTGACTGCTTTCCACACTTTACTTAATTACAAGAAGAGCACCACTTTCCACACATTACTTAATCACTGGGCAAGCACCAGAACATGTTCCATCTTTGTATGTATTTTCCCCATGTAAGTGCCGCCATGCATGACAGTACCAGCAGTGCCTCATCTGCACTGCTTTCTTTCCCAGAGCACATATCTGATACCACCCCGCCACAGAAGGGTTCCCTCAGCTCTGACTGTCAAAGACACCCTTCCTCTGCTCTGACTGGGACATAATTCCCAGATGACTAGAACACAGTTTATGTCAGGTTACTGCATAGTGGCCATGCTCCCACTGACCACAGCTTCTTTCAACATGCCCCACTGCCTGCTTGATCAACTGCCACTGTACATGCACAGGTGACCAAGACACATAAGAATGTGATGGCAGATGGGGATCACTTGATCCATATAGTCTGCCCATGTGTTTGTTTGACTACCCCACCCCCAGATATATTTCTCTGTTTTAGTATCCCACAATGCCTATCCCAGGATAGTTTGAGGAAGCCAAGTTTGATACGAAGCTATCCTATTTACACTACTGTTACAGCAAACATCAAAACAGCCAGCAGGGTTGCACACAAGAAAATAGTGAGGCATGGGGGGGACACCCACACTGTTCTCAATGGATACAACACAAGAAATGTGGTTCAGCTCCATTCCAGGGACGAACACTGGCTGTGGTGTGTTAGGTATCTGGTGACGTGCTTCCACAGCCCCTTGTACTTCTACATCATTGAAATATATCAGCATAGCTTTCATTATGCAGCTGTAAAAATTGAGGCATCTAGAGGAATGTGTAGTGAACTTGCTCTTGATGTAGATGAGATATCATTAAAAATAAAATGTAGAGGGATGTACAGCAAGGGAAAAGAAAATATTCTGTTTACTTGCTTCAAAAAACAAGCACAATGATTTTGTCAGTGAAATGTAGCATTCATAATTTGCTGTAATAAGTCAAAATGCAGAACATGTATATTTGCCATGATCTACAGTAGTTCTATAGACTAACTGTTGTAGTGTGTGTGTAAAACAGACACAGAGAGTGAGAGACATGAAGTCTAAGTTTGATCATAAAACATAACAAAGAAATGGCACTTTTTTATGTAGGGGCACTTTTGTGACTCCTAAGAAAAAAAAAAACACAAGGCCCCATTTTCAAAAAGTTTGTGTGGCACAAACCAGGTTTGCACCGTGCTAACCAGGAACAGCACTGCCATCAGGGTGTGACAATATTCAGAGGCCTCCTATGACTGGCTCACCCCTGACAGTGCTGTGGCACACAATATCACGCTGTGCAAATGCAAATGAGGGATCCCCCATGCATACGCAGTGCATCACGATATTGAACATTTTCAGAAGTGCTAAACAGCTGCAAGTGCAGTGCAGTTTAATGTTTCTGAAACCCAGCCCTTAACAGTGCACAGAGGGGGTGGGTGCCCCGCACCACCTCCATGCACCATCAAGGAGTGGGCAACCTGATGGTCCAGTGGTCCCTCCCATGACCCAATTCCCACATACGTAAAAAAAAAAAAGGCCTGGTGGTCCAGCAGTCCCTCGCATGCCCTGATCCCCACATACTGTATGTACAAAAAAATGAAAGCCCTGGTGGTCCAGCGGTCCCTCCCATGCCCCGATCCCCACATACTGTATATAATAACAAAAGAAATCCCTGGTGGTCTAGCAGTCCCTCCCCAGCCCTGACCCCATCTGTTTCAGAAAATAGAAATCCCTGGTGATCTGGCAGTCCCTCTCCAGCCCCGATCCCCTGCCAGAACAGTGAACACAGCTCCATGATTGTCTAGTGGTCCCCCCTCCCTAACCCTGACCTGCCCGTTTCATACAAAACCCTGTCCCTGGTGGTCTGGTAGCCCCACTTCCAGCAAGTTGTGCCCCCACCCTGCTCCCCCATCACAACCCCAAGAGCTGGTGACTGGCACAACCCTCCATTCATCACCACAGCCAGCCACAGACTGAGCTCTCCTGGTGCGCGTTCTGTACAATCTTGTACAGCACACGTGCCAGGAGAACTCAGTCTGTGGCTGGCTGTGGTGGTGAGTGGAGGGCTGTGCCGGTTGCTGGCTCTTGGGGTTGTGATGGGGAAGCATGGTGGTGAGGCATTACCTGCAGGGGTGGGGGTCCAGAAGACCACCATTTTTTATGATATGACTAGGTTGGGGTTAGGGATGGGTGACTGCTAGACCATCAAGGAGTTGTGTTTGGTGTTTTGGCAAGAGATTGGGGCTGGGGAGGGACCACTAGATCACCATGGATTTCTATTTTCTGACACAGATGGGGATGGGGAGGGACCGCTAGATCACAAGGGATTTCTATTTTCTGAAACAGCTGCGGAATAGGGCTGGGGAGGGATTGCTAGACCACCAGTGCTTTCTTTTTTTATGTACATATGTGGGGAATGGGGCATGGGAGGAACCCATGGACCACAATGGCTTTCATTTTTTTGTACATATGTGGGGATTGGAGCATGGGAGGGACCGCTAGACTATCCAGGCTTTCATTTTTTTTACATATGGAGGGATCAGGGCTAGGGAGGAACCACTGGACCACCAGGGATTTCTTTTTGTTTTACATGGTCGGGGACTGGGGCATTGAGGGATCTGGTCCAGTGCACTTGGCCGCTGCAGCGACATGCAAATGAGCCCATAATGGACATACAAATGTCCCTCTAGCACCATGCATGCCCAATGGACTGATCTGCATGTTTGTGCTGAATATCGCCCATAGGGGCCATGGCGCTAACCAGTGTGTGCCGCGGTTTACCCCATGGGCAGTCTTCAGCCCAGTGCTCAGGCAGTGTGGCACACAGCATTGTGACCACTGGCTATGTGACACACTAACATGGCCTGATATTCATAAAGGTGGGGATGCTTTGGATCCAGGTAACTATCGACCCTTAACATTCTTTTCCATATTATCTAAATGTCTGGAGAAACATGTACATTTACAACTGTCTGAATATCTTGATAAATACAATCTTTTGACACCTTTCCAGTCCGGATTCAGGAGGGGACACTCCACAACCACGGCTTTGCTAGAATTCAATGACACAGTGTCTTCCTCCCTAGATTCCAGGCTGGAAACTGCAGTAATTTTTATAGATCTGTCAAAAGCATTTGACCTGGTGGACCACTCCCTGCTACTTGATAAAATAAGAGCACTGGGCATAGGCGACGGTCCTTGGGACTGGATCAGGTCTTACTTGACAGGCCACTCCCAGAGGGTGTCAGTTTCCCAGACCCTCTCGTCAAGATTGAACGTAACTCGAGGAGTGCCCCAGGAGTCAATTTTGGGACCCCTCTTTTTTTGCTATTCAACAATGACCTTCCCAAGGCAGTACAGTATTCTGCACTGAGATTGCACTCAGATGACACAGCTCGGATTGCCATGGGAAGGAACATTTTGAACCTCAAGAACAAACTACAGGCAGATTTTGATAGAGTGCGAGAGTGGTTCACCAGGTCAAGGCCTAAAATGAACACAAAGAAAACTAAGTTACTTTATTTTGGATCAAAAACAAACCCTAACTTCACATATATATGCTAATGATTGTGAACAAATTGAACAGGTAAATGAATATTGCTACCTGGGTGTTACCTTTGATGCAGAATTAACTTTTACAGAACACATAACTTCATTGATCATCAAGACAAATAAAAAGATTGGTGAACTAAGACATATCACCAAGTGCCTAAACAAGTCAACTCAAAAAGCAATAGCTGAACAAATGATTCCACCTTCCTTAGAATATGGTAATCTAATATGTAGAGCAGCAAACAAGAAATGCTGGATAAACTGGACAAGCTACATTTTAAAACAGCCAGATTCATATTGTGTTGTAATTTCAGTACCCACCATTGTGAGTTACTATCTAGCCTAAAATGGCAATCAGTAGCCATACAAAACAAAATCTTGGCTGAAACACCTACACAGCTTCCTAATAGTCAATCCTAAAGACTATATCAAGTGTGCAGTGTGGTGCTTGAGATGTGATGAGCAGGAGGTGCTCTGTTAGGAGAGTGTTGTACTCTAAAGGTGGTGAAAAGAGATGAGTGAGGCACCAAGGTCCGAATTATGTGGATAGGATAACTGTTATCCAGACAAGGAGAGGCAGGAGTCAACTTAGTGCTTCGATCCCCGCAGGGCATTTATTTTGTCCCAAGGGTAGACAGACACAGTCACAAGAAGGAGGAGGGGTTGCCCGAGAACAACAGGGCAATGAAACAGGGAAATACTTTTATCTACCACTTCTAAGGTTATGACTACAAGAGTAAACTTTAGGCCTAATGCCACTCTTTTTCTATACTTCTATACTCTAAATGAGAATCGGGTGACATAGACTACTCAGCACTGCATTAGGGTAATCAGCATCACACATTTCCATAAGAGTCCAGATATTACAAGAGTTCAGAGATCCGGCGTCTTCGTGTACACCGTCGTTCTTCGTTGGTAGCTACAAGGGAAGTAAAACAGAACTGTAGAACCCTAATCTCAGTTCCCAGCAAGGACCTAGTTAAGGCCACTGGGGTGGTGAGAGGTTTGGTAAACAGACCATATATCTTCGGCAAAAGCCCACTCTCTCCAAGGCTGCCGGAATGTAGAACCAAAGCAACTGGTTCCTGAAATAACACACTGAAACAAAGGGTTCCTCGGCCAAAACCCACTTCCAGGGTTGCCAAGGATGAAGATAGATCAAGATCTGCATGGCGATGAATCTAATGGAGGACTACCACGACCTGACTGATGTTGCGGCACTCCAAGGGCCAGCTGAACTCGGAAGGAACTCTGACAGGACCAGGAACCATAAGAATCTGAAGAGATGATGGTTGACTCTGCAATCCTAGGATCTGGAACTAACACAAAACAAAGAAACGGCGGACGCGTCCCGGACTGGGCTTCGACGGACTCAACTTTCGGCGAACGACCAGGTGGGGCGCAGACTAGGTTCTCCAGGATGAGCTCTCTCTTCTGTAGAGGGTGACCAACTTTGGGACATCTGGAACAGGAACCATACGGAATGACACTGGCAGGGCTGTCATGATGCATTTCGACGGACGTACTTTCAAGCTGTGAAAACAAGAAAACGGCAGCGGGTACGACTTGTACAACTGGCGATGGACTTGACTTCGGTGGATAACACAAACGGATGGGATGAGCTGATGGATGATCTCCCAGGAGTGAAGAATGCTGGAAGGACGTCTTCTGAGTAGAGACTGATTCTGAGCACGTGGTGTTACAGACCACACTATGAGACTGCAGTGTGGTAGAAGATTGAGACTGTCTTCATACAATAGTAAACATATAACGGAACAATGCCCAAAGAACTGTGGAATGATACAATAATTTGCCGGAGGAGGGCAAATTATACCTTCAGGGGTAATTGTTACTGATAAGGGCCAAAGTCCAGGTGCTTAGAGCAACAGTTCAGGTACTTTGGACAATAGTTCAGGTACATAGGGCAATAGTTCAGGTACTTAGGACAATAGTTCAGGTACTTAGGACAATAATTCAGGTACTTAGGCGATAGTTCAGGTACTTAGGGCAATAGTTCAGGTACTTAGGCCAATAGTTCAGCATAAGCAGTACAGTAATTACAGTAGTTTCACAGTATAGGCAAATCGAACACTCTCAAATGATCCCCTGTTTCTAAATGTAGGGTCTTCTGGAATAGGATCCCTTTCAGTACGTTGTGGCTAGGGAATCCTTTAGTACCACTAGGCTGGCTTGCCCTATTCCACTAGGCCGGGGCCTCCCTTTAGTATCACTAGGCTGGCTTGCCCATTTCCGCTAGTCCGGGGCCTCCCTTTAGTACCACTAGGCTGGCTTGCCCTATTCCGCTAGGCCGGGGCCTCCCTTTAGTACCACTAGGCTGGCTTGCCCTATTCCGCTAGGCCAGGGCCTCCCTATAGTACCACTAGGATGGCTTGCCCTATTCCGCTAGGCCGGGGCCTGTAATACCAGGCTTTACCTCGGGCCTGATGCCCTACGTTAGCTTGGGCCTGGTGCCCCACTTTGGATTGGGTCTGGTGCCCCACTTCACAATGGGCCTGGTGCCCCTCGTAATACTGGGCCTGGTGCCCCACTTCCTAATGGGCCTGGTGCCCCACTTCCTAATGGGCCTAATGCCCCTCTAAACTTTGGGCCTGGTGCCCCACTTTATAATGGGGCTAAAGCCCTACTTTAGATCTGGGCCTGATTTGCCCTTTTAAATCTGTTGCCCCTTTAAGTCTCTCAGGCTCCCAGTGCCTGCTGTCACTTATTTTGGTGAAACCCCGCCTTAAATTCCGCCCCATAATGAATACTCATAGGCCGTGATAAAGGCCTTGCTCTCTAGCCCCTCCTGTAGGCGTCACTAGCCCCGCCTCCTTAATAAATAATAAAATCAAGGGTCCTAACGACCCAATGCCCCTGCGGCACTCGGGCCACCTCTTGCAAGCACCTACTGCGCTTTTTACAACAAATAGAGTCCCCCTTAATAAACTGGTGGTCAGCACTGTGTGTGCTACCGCTGACTCACCACTCTGCGGTCTTCGGGAAAGCAGGAGGCAACCGGGAGGTGGGAGGTACTGCAGCAGAGGGAGGGAACATACGGGTAGCTAGGGGGACGACTCAGGGAGCCTCCGACAGCCGAAAACGATGTGGCGCTTCTCTGCCGCCGGCGTGGGACTGGAGTTTGACTTTAAAACACTCGCAGGGGCTAAAACAAATAAACAGAGGGCTTTTAAGCCCTAAACCACGGGAAACAGCTGATTCTCATCTTCGTGGTGCCACGATGGCACCACCGACCACGGACTGAGGCAGAAGAGGGAGTCTTCGGGCAGGGGAGGCAGCACAGGACCACAGCAAGTCCAGAGGGATGGCTTCAACACAAGGTAAGCCCTAAATTGTCCCCCTGACTTCTGGGTCCTGTCTCCTCAACTTCTGCCCAGGATCAACTGACTAACTGTAGAATGGTTATTTGAACTTAAACCTGCCTGGGTTCTAGATTGGCTGGAGTGGAATGCTGTGCATGAGCCACTTAGCACAACATTCCATCCAGACCATTATGACACATATGGCTTTTAAAAATCTGTATTTTGACCAGCTGTAAGTGCACAGGGCACTTTTCTATTATTTACAGTGTTTTCTCTGGAATGGTCCAACTTTGGGGCATTACAGCAGCTTTCAGTAAAGATAAGCACTCAGCCCATGAACTAACTAGATCAGTGCAGTTAAATAAAATTAGCCCTACCATAAGTAAAACAACATTTGGTAACAAGATCTTGTGGTCCCAAGCTGCATTATCCTGGAACAATTTGCCCTTCTTAGTTTGTATTATTTCATCTCACAACGCTTTTGTCACTGCTTTGGAGAATTGTTTTTCTTCTGTTTGCAATTGTTATAGGTGTTCCCCTGTCTTTAGTGTTTTCCAATGTTTGTTTGCTTGTACACAGTTAAATGTGATGTGTTGTAATAAGATGTGATGTGAATTATGTAATATTTTGTAATGTATTTTTTATATTTTACTGTAACTGATCCACAACATACACAGGACTGTTTTGTAAACAGGGATTTCTTCCCTAATGACATGCTTATTCCTGTATTAAAAAAAAAAAGCTTTCATCTAGCTATCTATTCAGATGGATAGTGCAGTCATATCGGATTGCGCTATCTGTTTTAATATGGCGCCAGAGCCAGCCAGCCCTATTTTTTCACAAAGCGTCCCCATGTGCGCAAGTAGCTGGCCAGCTTTGAATATGGGGCTCATAGTATATAACATAAAATATGGACAACTACACACAATACTGCATATGTTACCATCTTGAGGTAGAAATGACAGCCTGTATCTCTTGATCTTGACTCTTGAGGTTCATATGCTGTCATCTCAACCCCTCAAGAGTAACACAGCCTTGTTGTATGATTGCCCATATACTGTATTATTCTCTATGTATAGGAGAAAAATGTTTTCTAGAGCTATCAAAAGTATAGCAAATTTTCAGTTCATGAATTTTCATGCTTTACTTTGTGTACTGCTGGGGAAAGAATGGATGTAGTAGAGTGAGTACAAAGTAGATATATTAACATAAAATCATGGGCAGTGTCGGCAGAAAACGACCATTGGTTCATCCAGCTTGCCCATTTTTACCCTACTCTTCCCCATGACCTATTGTCTGGACCGTTTTTGTCATCCTCCTCGCATTCCCTGCCTTACTGCTACCCTCTGAGGAACTATTGAACTCATAACTCTGCCGCAACCATGCTTGAACCTATTAATGGTTCATGCACCCATCACCTGTGTTGGTAGGCTTTTCCAAAACTTAGTCACTCTCTCTGTAAAGTAGAACTTTCCAGCATTCCTTCTGAACCCCCTGCCCCCACCAGCCTACATTATTGTCCCTTGTTTTTGACCCACCATTCCTGCTAAATAGTTCCTCTCCTGCTAAACAGTTCCTCACAGTTTACTTTTGTCTTCCCTTTTTTGGAATTTGAAGGTCTCTAGCTTGTCCTCCTCCCTTCTGGCCTCTAGTAGTACACGTTTAGTGCTCTGTTTTGATCCTCATAGGATCTGCCCCCTTGGCCTTGAATCATTTTGGTTACTATAATCATTTTAGTTAAAGTGCAGTGTAGTACGTTTCTCTCTTATGAATAGCTTGATGTATAAATGTTGACAATATCTGTATATTTTGTCATGCCAATAATGTTATTTGTATTGAACTGAAAAGAGAGCAAGAGCGAGTGAGAGACAGAATCACATTCCATCACCATAAGCAAAGTTTGGTTTTTGGGTGTAAAACAGCAATATTGCAGTTCTCTTCATTATCTATCTAAGGAGAATTTCCTAACTGAATGGTATGTCACTTATCATTGAAAGCATGTATCTTCTCAGCATGAGATGTAACTTTTTTTTTTCCATTTTGTAACATTTATTTTTCTATTAGTCTTTTAAATGAACAAATGATCAGACAACAGATACTTACACTGTGTTATAAATAATGTGCTGAGGAAGGCATGAAAAATGAAGATGATCTTTGGGCAATCAAGTTCATTTTTACAGTGGCGCAGTAGCGCCACTATAGTTGGGGTTAAGTAGGGGGTTCCATGTTAAACCTCAAACTTTGCACTTTAATGTCTTTGCAACCGTTCAACAGATTTGCACAAAATTTTGCATGCATGATCTTAGAGGGTAGCTCTCCTGAAGTGCCAAGTTTTGTTTTGGTTGGATGTGCAGATTCCAAGATCTGGATAGTGAAAAAGTTAAAAACTCACTGTTTTTTTGTCATTGCCTAGCACCCAGTTTGGAATTTTTGGGGTGGAAAGGGCTTGGCACACAGATGTGCTTTTCACTGGTTTGGGGAAAAAATATCAATCCATTCCAAAGTTATTACATTTTAAAATTTCAGTTCTGAGCATGCTCAGTACAGTCTTTTGGATAGCTGCTTGGGACATAAAAGTATCTGGTCCAAATGAAAAAGGATCCTTTTTCCTGAGGAAAAACATATTTTTCATATGGTTACCATCTTGTTTCCACCTTCAAAACTCACATAAATGATATCCTGTACACACAGTGACACATGTATCTTGCTAACTGGGACCTCCTATGTGGATTCTGCACTTAGTTTCTGGGAAAATGACCCAAAAATGTATTTTTTAACATTTAAAAGTCCTTCTTCTTGAGACAATTTTCTTTTTTCGTATGACTTCATACGAAAACAGAATTTGAATTTAGTTTTTTTTTCTGATTCTTTTTTCATATGAAGGCATTCTTTTTTTCATATGAACAAAAAAAAGCATATGGAAAAGAATTCCTTCATACGAAAAAGAATGGGAAAAAAACTAAGTCCAGATTCTCTATTCGTATGAAGACACCCTGTTTCATATGCTTTTTTCATTCATGTGAAAAAGGATGCCCTCATACCAGAAACATTTTGGACTCAGTTTTTTCCATTCTTTTTTCATTTGAAGGAATCCTTTTTCATATGCTTTTTTTGTTCATACAAAAAAAAGAATGCCCTCATACGAATAAAGAATTTGGACATAGTTTTTTCCCATTCATTTTTCATATGAAAGAACGCTGTTTCGTATGCTTTTTTGTTCATATGAAAAGAGAACGCTTTCATAGAAAAAATAAATTTGGACTTGTTTTTTTTCCCATTCTTTTTTTTTTTGTATGAAGGTATCCTTTTTCATAGGCTTTTTTCATTCACATGAAAAAAGAATGCCCTCACAAGAAAAAAGATTTGGGCTTAGGTGTTTTCCCATTCCTTTCTTGTATGAAGGCATCCTTTTTAGTATGGCTTTTTGTTCATAGGAAAAAAGAATGCCCTAATATGAAAAAGGATTTTGGACTTATTCTTTCCCCCCACATTTGAACTTCAACAAGCCATAACTCCCTCAATTCTTGGACTTAAGGGACAAGCTATATATCAAAACAAAGGTCTTAATGAGTGTCACAAGAATAACGCATATTCCCCCCAAACATCTATGGGCAATATAAAAATAAAATAAAAAATAAAATTCCCATAGGATAACATTAGAACTTCAACAATCCATAACTGCTTCAATATTTAGACTTAAGAGCACTCCATATGTCAAAACAAAGGTCTTAATGAGTACTATAAGAATAACACATATTAGCTGGCCCAGTGGTGTGGAGGGTTGAGGTGCTGGACACGACACCTCATGCCATGCCGGCGACCCAGGTTTGAGAACAGACTTAGGCCACCGGGGGTCGGCAGGGGAGGGAAGGGATTGAGCATCCAGGGGACTGCTCTCCCTTCCTGGGGTGGGATAGGGGACTTGAACTGCTCCTTAGCAGCCCCTGATGGAAATCGGGGCCCTGCAAGATAGCGTACTTCAGGAGTGGAGCGTTGGCACGTCAGTGCCTGAATGTCATTGCACGTCCGTGCTCCAACAGGGCAACTATAATCAAAAATACCCTGGAGGACCAGAGAGGTGATGAAAGCTCCAGGAGCCTAGCCCTCATCCCCAAGGCTGGATCTTACCTCCACTGGCTCTCCTGAGCCCACCCAACCAAAAGATCGACCTTCTAATCTCAGATTGGTCACCAGGTAGGTGGGGCAGGCACTCCCCTGGGGGGGTGATCCGGGGGGCTGAAAGGTCCTTGGAAGGGGGTGCTCTACTCATTTCCAGAGGAGCAGGAGGAGGATCTCAGCAGGGAGTAGAGGCGAAGGCTGAGTGGGCATCTTTGAGAGATGCCCTGGTCCACTGGAGCAAGTAAAAATACTCTTAAAAAAAAAGAATAACACATATTCCCTCTAGTAACATTTAGGGGTACTATAAAAAGCATAAAAAAAATGGCAAATTCTCATAGGATAATATAGGAAGTTTAACAAGCTACACAACAAAGGAAAGAAATTGCTGTTTTAGCAGAAATGGAGTGCTCCCACAAGCAAATGAGGATACGATTGTACTGTCTCAAAAAGTAAGAAAATTTATTGCAAAAACTTTGCTAATGCACTAGTTAGGGTTCAACCAGCAAATGTAGGGAAATGTGGTGTTAAGGTTTCTAATTCTAACACCCCACCACCACCCTGCAGGCAGCAACAGGAAAAAGAACATTACTATTTGACTTCTCTTGCTTCTTCACAAATCAGGTGTGGGGGTGTGCTTTGGGGTTGTCAACCTTAACACTCACCCCATTCTCATATGCTGTACTCATCTCAGCTTACTTACTGATGGAATGTGGTGAGCGTTAGGGTTGACAACTCCAAGGCATAATCCACACCTGATTTGTGAGGAAGCAGGAGAGGTCAAATCATAATGGTTTTTTCCTGTTGCTGCCTGCAGGGTGGGGTGGGGCATTAGGGTTGGGAACCCTAACATCACATTTCCCTACCTTGTTGGTTTTATTCTAATACTAGTGCATAACAAAGTTTTTTTGCAATCAATATATTATATACTTTATATATATTTGATATACTAACTTCAAAAGTATCCTTCAGTAGAAATTCCATATTTAGCATACTGAAGTTTACATACACTTAAGTATTAGAGAACTAAGCTACTTTTTGTTAGGGGTGACCCTGAACAAGTCACTTAACCTGCCATTGTTTAAGTTCTCCCAGATGTAAAATCCTTGTTGAGTTAATTACTGTGTGACCCTGAGCAAGTCACCTAACTTGCCAGTGCTTCAGTTCTTCCAGCTGTCAAATCCCACTACAGCTACTTACTGTGTGACCCTGAGTAAATCACTTTATTTGCCAATATTTCAGTTCTCAAACTGAGCAAAAGCAGAATCTGACATAAAATGACATGTATCATTTCAATTAAGTATTGCAGCTAAAACAATGTAAAATAAAACAAAACAAATAAATGAATTAAAATTTTACTAAGGAGCTGTTTATAGACCAGTGTTTTCCGATCTTATGCAGTTTCTGCACCTGTGCTGCTTGTAGACACACAGGACATTTGTCTCCAGAGCAGCTGTGTTTATGATGATCTAGGGTGTGAATTAGGCTGACAAACATCCAGGTGCTTTAAAGGGGATCAGCCAGCATCAATGGCCCCACACTCAAGTGGTGGGTTGGTCCCAATGTGCACTTTGTGTACAAAAAAACATTTTTAGTTTACTTACTGTTTACTGTAGTACAGTATATTGTATTCAACTAATTTTGCTTAGTCCTAGGCTGACATCTTCTGTTACTATAAATCACAGAATTTTCATACATGTGACACCAGATCATTAGGTTGCAGAGGGGAGATTCAATAGCCTGCAATGTATGTTAGAGTTTAGAGTTAGAGTCACCCCAGGATACTGAAGGAACTAAGGAAAGACCTGGTGGCACCGCTGGCTGAACTGTTCAACCTCTCACTTGAGATCGGAGAAGTTCCTGTGGACTGGAGGAAGGCCACAGTTGTCCATCTTCATAAAAATGGCAGTAGGGAAAGTACTGGCAATTACTGCCCAATAAACCTGACCTCAACTGTCGGCAAAACTATGGAAAACCTAATTAAGGAAATAATTATATCCTTTCTCAAAGAAAATGATATAACGGACCCAAGACAGCATGGCTTCACCACAGGAAGATCATGCCAGACAAACCTAATAGAGTTCTTCAATTGGGTAACAAAGACAGTAGATCAGGGCAGTGCTGTGGATGTAATATACCTAGACTTCAGAAAAGCCTTTGACTCAGTCCCACATACTGTAGAAGACTATTGAACAAACTTGCCAGTACAGGAGTTGGGCATAAAGTGGTAAACTGGGTACGGAGCTGGCTTAGTGGAGGGACTCAGAGGGTACTGGTAAATGGCCAACTATCAGAGGAGAAAGAGATATCTAGTGGTGTACCACAGGGATCGGTGCTGGGGCCTATCCTCTTCAATATTTTCATGAGTGACAAACCTGCTCCCCAGGAGCCTTCTGGGTCGAGAGGGCAACCGAGCAGCCCCCCCCACAGCCAACAGACTCTTCCCAAGCCCCACGCTGATCGCCCCCTGCAAAAGGCATGGAATTCAAACCGAAAAATCTGCACAGAAACAAACCTGCTCCCTGGTAGCCTTCTGGGTCGAGAGGGCAACCGAGCAGCCCTCCCCCCCACAGCCGACGGACTCTTCCCAAGCCCCACGCTGATCGCCTCCTGCAAAAGGCGTGGAATTCAAACTGAAAAATCTGCACAGAGACAAACCTGCTCCCCAGGAGCCTTCTGGGTTGAGAGGGCAACTGAGCAGCCCTCCCCCACAGCTGACGGACTCTTCACAAGCCCCATGCTGATCGCCCCCTGCAAAAGGCGTGGAATTCAAACAGAAAAATCTGCACAGGTAAAGGGGACTAGGACGAGTGAGGAGTGCAAACGGCAGAGCGCCATTTTTACTGAAAGACTTAAACTTTATTTTCAGTCACCACACGAGTGCTGATTGTTTTTTTCCCCTCAAGTTTTCTCCCTGTATACTTGTGAATTGTAAGGAAGTAGCAGAGCACCTTAATAGTGAAACATCAAATGCCACAGTAAGCTCGTTCTGTGACCGTGACCTTTATTTTAAACTTAATCAGTGAAACTTGTAGTGCCAGAGAAAATATTTTTCCTGATTACCCAAGTTTCTAAACTTCTACTGCCTTTGCACCTTTTAACCTTACAAACCCCAGTGCCTTCTGTGACCGTGACCTTTATTTTAAACTGAATCAGTGAAACTTGTAGTGCCAGAGAAAATATTTTTCCTGATTACCCAAGTTGCTAAACTTCTACTGCCTTTGCACCTTTTAACCTTACAAACCCCAGTGCCTTCTGTGACTGTGACCTTTATTTTAAACTGAATCAGTGAAGCTTGTAGTGCCAGAGAAAATATTTTTCCTGATTACCCAAGTTGCTAAACTTCTACTGCCTTTGAACCTTTTAACCTTACAAACCCCAGTGCCTGCAAAAACTGCTTTGTCTCCACCTGAGCCCTCTTTGTTTAGAAAGTCCTATAATGAGCTTAACAAGGGCTGGGCTAAAATAACCTTAACTGCATTGAATTTGTGATCCCCACCCCCAATGCTGCTTTTGTCTGCTGCTTTGTGTAGGATCTGTATAAAAGCCTCACCTTTTTCCTCCTTCTCTGCAGAGACAAACCTGCTCCCCGGGAGCCTTCTGGGTCGAGAGGGCAACCGAGCAGCCCTCCCCCACAGCCGACTGACTCTTTCCAAGCCCCACGCTGATCGCCCCCTGCAAAAGGCGCGGAATTCAAACTGAAAAATCTGCACAGGTAAAGGAGACCAGGACGAGCGAGGAGTGCAAACGGCAGAGCGAGGACCCCACCGATGCTATGCATCGGCTGCCCCGCCACCCCCACCACCACCCTTGTTCGTCACTCCTTTTTATAGGATAAAGCACCTGACTGAAATTAACCTATCAGATGACTTTTCCATTTGCAGGTTATCACAGCTGTCCACTAGTGGCCACTATAACAAAAGGACCTTCTGGCTACCGTGCCCAATACAAAACTCCAATACCCCCTCTAGTGGTGTTTAGCCATCACTGCACCTGCTTTCTCTAATCCCAACCTTTTTGCACCACCTGCAAATTACTGTGCAACTCGTGGAAGTATCTCTGTCTCTCCCTACCAAATTGCCTGCTACCCACAAAACTGCCAGATGTATCATAAACTATGTAGTCAGAAATTACAGCTGCTGCTGTACCTGCAGTATCTAAGTGATTATTAAACACTATAGTAATCCAGTTATGTCTTGTAAATTGCATGTTATTCTATTTTTCCCATGAGTCGCATAAATGTGATTTCAACTCTACCTCAGGGGTATGGTTTTCAGTACATATATAGGTGCACCCTTAACTGCCTGATTACCTAATTACATAGATACATAGACAGTGTCGGCAGATAAGGGCCTATGGCCCACCTAGTCTGCCCATTTGAGCTTGTAAGTTCAGTTTGTTTTCCTAGAAGTCTATTTCCCCTTACCCCTGACCTCTAGAATTCCTTTATGTCTATCCCATGCATTCTTAAATCCCGTGATTGTTTCAGCCCCCACCACTTCCTCTGACAGGGTGTTCCACTTGTCCACCACCCGTTCTGTGAAGAAATTCTTTCTCATGTTTCCTCTGAATCGTCCTCCTCCAACTTCATCCCATGCCCTCTAGTCCTGAAACATCTTTTTCGCTTAAAATAGTGTTTTCCTGCACCTCTGTTCCTCCCTGTAAGATACTTGTATGTCTCTATCATATCCCCTCTCTCCCTCCTCTCCTCCAGGGAGTACATGTTCAGTTCCTTCAACCTGTCTTCATAGGATTTGTGATGCAACCCATGCACCATCTTTGTTGCCCTCCTCTGAACCTTCTCTACCCTGTATATGTCCTTACATAGGTATGGTCTCCAGAACTGTACACTGTACTCCAGGTGGGGCCTCACTAGTGTCTTGTATAGCGGAATTATGACCTCCCTTTTCCTGCTGGTGATGCCCCTGCCTATACATCCCAGCATCCTATTTGCTTTACCTGATGCCTTGTCACACTGTTTTCACTGAGGTCATCAGAGACAACCCCAAGATCCCTTCCTGCTTGGTGCATGCTAGACCTCACCCCCAACTGATATATATTGTGCCAGGGTTTTGTGCCCCATATGCATTATCTTGCACTTCTTTGCATTGAATTTCAACTGCCAAACCCTTGACCATTCTTCAGGTTTCTGCAGGTCCCTTCTCATTCTGTCTACACCCTCTGGTGTGTCTACTCTGTTACAGAGCTTTGTGTCATCAGCTAACAGTGAAATTCTGCCTTCTATATCCTGTGCAATGTCACTGATGAAGATGTTGAATAGGACCGTCCCAGCACTGATCCTGTGGTACCCCACTGGTCACTCTTCCTCTGTGGAGTGACAGCCATTTACCACCACCCTCTGTGTCCTGCCACCCAGCCAGTTACCTACCCACCACACTACTGTCCTGCCCACACCCATATTCCCCAGTTTGTGTAATAGTCTTCTATGTGGCACAGTGTCAAAGGCCTTGCTGAAGTCCAGATAGGCCATGTCCACTGCCTCCCTGATCCACCTCCCTAGTCACCCAGTCAAAAAATTCAATGAGGTTGGTCTGACTTGACCTCCCCCTGGTGAAACCATGCTGCCTTGGGTCCTGTAGTCCATTGACAACCAGATGTTCCACCAATCTCTCCTTCAGTAGTGCTTCCATGATCTTTCCCACTACCGAGGTGAGGCTGACTGGTCTGTAGTTCCCTGCTTCCTCTTTGTTCCCACTTTTGTATAAGGGGACTACATCTGCTGTCCTCCAGTCTTTGGGTACCTCCCCTGTTTCCAGTGATTGGCTGAACAGGATAGCCAGAGGTTCAGCCACCACCTCTCTTAGTTCTTTAAGGACCCTGGGGTGCACCCATCTGGCCCCATTGCTTTGTCAACTCTTATTACTTCCAGTTCCTTCAGGGACCCTTTCTGTGTAAGGGACTTGTGTCCATTTCTGCACCATTCTCACCCCTTGTACTCCCTTCAGACCCATTACCCCCCTCTTCCTTAGTAAAGACTGAGCAGAAATACCTGTTCAATATGTCAGCTTTACTGTTGTCATCCTCCACGCTGCTCCCATCCTCCCCCTTCAGTCTAACTATCCCTCCCTTTGTCCTTCTTTTTTCACTTATGTACCTGTAAAAGGTTTTGTCCCCTTTAACCACTGATTTTGCAATGTGTTCTTCTGTCTGAGCTTTGGCTTCCCTTACTGACTTCCTGCCTCCTTTGTTTCTCCTGGTACTTCTCCCTATCCCCTTCTGCCTGTGTCTTTTGTATTGCCTGAATGCAGTCTTTTGGCTTTCACTTTCTTTGCTACCTCTTTGGAAAACCATAATGGTCTCTCTTTCTTTTCCTCTTGCTAACCTGCTTAATGCATAATTCTGTTGTTCTTATAATCCCATTTTAAATACTGCCCACTGTTCCTCAATCCCTGATTCCTGTCCCATTCCCTTAATGCCTCTTTCAAGCATCTCCCCATTTTCCCAAAGTCTGCCCCTAAAATCCAGGATACATGTTTTTGTGTGGTTTGGTTCTGCTCTTTCTGTGATTTCAAACCACAATGACTGGTGGTCACTGTTACCAGGTGCTCCCCACTGTTACCCCATCACACTGTCCCTGTTTGTGAGCACAAGGTCCAGTATTGCCTTCTGCCGAGTTGGTTCCATGACCAGTTGCTTGAGGAAGGCACCCTGAAGGAGTCCAGGATAAATCTGCTCTAGTTGATGCTGCTGCTGGGATGCTCCAGTCCACATCTGGTATATTGAAGTCTCCAACCAGTACTACCTCACCTTTGTCAGCCATCCTTTGGATGGCTAGCATCAGCTCCTATCTGTTTCTTCCTCCTGGGCTGGTGGTCTATAGACCACACCTGTGCGGATGGCTGGCCCCATTTTCCTTTCCAGCTTAACCCACAGTATCTCTCCCCCATTTTGTTCCTCCTGGATCTGTGTGGCCCTTATGTCATTTTTCACATACAGTGCCACTCCTCCTTCCTGCCTGCTCTGTCTCTTCTGAATATGTTGTAGCCAGGTATGGCCATCTCTCAGTCATGGTTATCATTACACCAGGT
Organism: Neoceratodus forsteri; assembly: GCA_016271365.2. Taxonomy (NCBI): domain Eukaryota; kingdom Metazoa; phylum Chordata; order Ceratodontiformes; family Ceratodontidae; genus Neoceratodus; species Neoceratodus forsteri. The sequence continues at coordinate 214,061,495 of JADMNL010000024.1, forward strand.
TTCAGTGATGGCCACAATGTCCAGGTCTGACTGTACCATGACAGCCTCCAGATCTTCCATCTTGTTGCTAAGGCTCCTGGCATTTGCACACATGACTTTCCATGATTTGACCTCCCTAGACTGCTTCACTGTTCTACTCCAGCCCCTTCCTTGGTTGTCATTTATCCCTGGTTCTCCTTGCTGTCTGCCCTTCTGCTGAATTCTGCCCCTTTTCTGCTTATCCACCTTTTGGACACTAATCTCCAACTTTTGCACACTGCTTTGCAGAGATAGCCACTCCTCTGGTTCACTGGTTCCATTACTAGCTGTGGGGGATGAGCAAGTAGGTACCATCCTTGCTGGCCTGCCACCCTTTGCTAGTTTAAATGCTTGTCAATGTAGCATTTAAACTTATCATTGAGTGCTTGATTCCCTCCAGGATGGATGCAGGTCAGGCTTGAACAAACCTCCATCCCTCCAGATGGGTCCCCAGTCACCAATGAATCCAACCCTTCCTCACAGCACCAGTTCTTCAACCATGAGTTAAAGTTCCTGGTGCATGCCTCCTGCTCCTTGCCTCTCACAGGTAGTACTTCTGAGAAAGTGACAGAAGTAGCTACTTGCTTGAGACCCTCCCCAGTTTCCTAAACTCTTCCTGAACTTCCTTTGGCTCCCCATTTGCCAAGTCATTAGTACCTAGGTGGATAATGACATCCAGCTCACCCTCCTGTCTTGCCTTCCCAGTGATCCCCAGTATCTTCCTTCCATCCCTCCATGCCGTGGCACCTGTAGGCACCTCACCTCCCTGTCCTCCCCTCCTGTGTTCCTAGCTGGATCCTCTTATGATGGAGTCCCCACCAGGATCTTCCTCCTCCTCTGGGGTCCACTGCTTTCCCACTGAGGTCACCTCCTTGCCTAACCTCCCATCCTTTCCTTCCACTTCCCTGGGTACCTCTATTTGGTTGTCCTCATTTGCCAGTGTGGCATATGAGTTCTTGAGAGGAATAGGATCTGGGCTGTGCCTCTGCCTGACTGCTCTAACCCTCCCTGAGCCCACTGTCATCCAAGTGCTCCTCGTTCTGGCATCCTTTGAGGCAGCTGCATTGGACTGGGTGGTTCCTGGACAGGGTGATGGTACTCCTGACCCAGTTTACTTCCGCTCTGAGTCTGGCTACCTCATCCCTCAGTCCCGAGAGATGCATGCAGATAGGGCAGCACCTCAGTGTCCAGAAGGTCTGCCTGAATATGGCTGCCCACAGCCACTACATTGCACCACTCCCACATTATACTGCAATTCCACTACTTATCTGCTACTGAAGCTCTCTTAGTTCTCTTTTTATTTATTTACAGTATTAAAAACCTGTAACTGATCCTCAGATATATATTTTTAAGGAAAAAGAACCAATAAATAAATAAATGAGTCAAAACACTTGTGCTGAGGGTGGTCTTCTTCCCCCTTATGCCCCTCCTACCTCACACCTCTTACTATACCCTGTGTTTAGCTCCTGTCAATCAGATTTATCAAGGCATATAATTAAGAGTTGGGGGAAGGGGTGGAATTACACCACCACTATTTTTTAAATTTTCAACAGCCCAAAAACAATTATAAGTAAAGACAACACAGAAAGAAAGTATAGTGTCACTACAAGCCTACAATCTAAGTTTAAAAGAAAAATACCAGTTACCAGTTACTCTGAAGCACTGAATTGAATACGTTTCCTTCCTTCACCTTCTGGCTTCTTCTGAGAAGATGAACTTCTGTTTGCTGCTTTAACTGTGACTAAGCCCCACCTTCAGTTATCACGTAGCTAATTAACACTGTATCTCCAGCTAGATTGCCTCCCCCTATTGCTTAACACGAGCGTGCCCAGCCTCGGGTCACAGACAGCTCCTGCATCCAACCCGCCTGCTGACCCAAAGGGCAGCGGTGCTCAAACTCATCCCCAGGAGGATCCTATAGTAACAAGTGCTACCAAGACCACCTCCCTCCAATACGCTGTCGCATCTATCCCTGGGGTAAGACACCTGATACCCTATAAGGTTGGGTACTGCTGACCAGCGGCTCACTGTAGTAATTCCTGGCCACACCACTGACCTGATCTGTCAGGGACTCGGTGCCTGACGAGGCTGGTTATTACTCTTAAGTTGAGCACGGTGGGCTCTGGGGAACTTATTCCCAGGGGCCCAACCATCCCTACCGCCCATCCATCCCTCCTCCCCACCCGGCCTCCTCACCAGCATGATGCCCTCCATGCTTGGACCCCCCTCTTTTGGCTGCCCAAATAGAGGGCTCCTACTGGCCATCCTGTACCTCCTCTTCCTACACTGGGCAGATAGGACTATAAGCACAGGAGAACAGGACCTGAGAAGTCCCCCCAAACTGGACATTCCCCCACGACATTCTTGGGACCACTACACCCTCCCTCTTAATAACATGGAGGCACTTCTGACTGCCCATGTATTCTGCAGGAGAGGCATCCTGTACTCAACTCTACTCACTGCTAAACGGAGACTCTGGACTAAGTCCTTACCCCTCAGTTGGCTTCCTTCTCTTTGCCTCCTTGCTACCCTTCTGCTCATGGCAGGGGACATCCAACCAAATCCTGGTCCCCCTCCTTATGATCTTCTGGTCTCCTCCCTGGTGGACCCACACTGGGCGGCCAATAAGGGCCTGAGGATTGCGCACATGAATATATGTAGCCTGAGACCCAAGATGCAGGAACTTCAAGCCTGGCTGGACCGGTACAACCCGGACATCCTGGCCATATCAGAAACCTGGCTCAAGCCTCACATACCCTCCCATGAGGTTGCAGCCCTAGGATACCTCTCCCATAGATGAGATAGACTGAGGAAAAGGGGTGGAGGGGTCCTAATCTACACAAAAGACACCCTTAACTCAGTGCAGATCAACCTGCTACAGGCCACTAGTATGGAAGGTGAATCGATCTTCGTTCGCATCACCCTTGGCCCATGTACATCTCAACATTGATGTGACAACCCCCAACCAATGCGCGCCATCTCTGGAGGCGGTCCTAAGGGACATCTCCGATGAGGTCACCTCTGAGCTAATCATCCTGGGGACTTCAATCTGAATTGGGCCCCGAAAGACAATCCCTCCCTACTAGGGCTGGTTCAGGAAGCTAACCTTATGAAGGTTATCACAGGCCCACCCAAATGAACTACAAACGGGTAACCATTCCACACTTGATTGGGTGCTTACTAGCAAACCCGCCATATAAAGCGGCTGGCACCTAGCGGATGCCCTGATGATCCTCCCAATCTTCTGCTCCTGGAAAACAGGGCCCCAGGGGTCCCCCTGCGAATACTCGCGACACGGGACTATTCAAACTATCAACCTGAACACTTGATTGGCTGCCTAAACGGGATTGATTGGAGCCCAATCAAACTACTCCCTACACTGGAAGAGGCTACGGCCTTCTTCCAGGGATCCATCATTATGGTTGCTGACTGCTTGGCCCCTTTGAAGAAATTCTGCACCAAGGGGAGCTGCTGCAAGTGGATCACCCCTCAAGTGAAAACACTGATGAAAACTAGGGACACTGCTTGGAAAAAATACAAGCTCTCCTCCCTATCGGCTGACCTAAACCGCTACAAGACGCTGAGAAATAAGTGCAAACTGGCCATCAAAGTGGCCAAATGAGACCATCTCACAGATCTACAGAAAAAGAACCTGGGCAACCCTAGACTCTTTTGGGCTCACATAAATGGGCTTATAAAGGGGAGCGGGAAGACCACTCACTGCCCCACAGAGGTCAATGGCCAATTAACTAACAACAACCCTAGCATCGCCATGGCTCTCAACCACCAGTTCACAAACCTGGACCTTCTCAAAGTGGACTTGCCACCCCTTCTCCCAGTCTCGAATGATCCCACCCCCCCAAAGCCTGGACCGCCCAACCTTCCACATCCAGCTTGTAAGACCAAACGAAGTCCTCCAGTCACCAAAGTCCCTCAAAATGTCGGGAGCTATGGGACCCGATGGCATCCCCCCCTGCATACTAAGGGAAGGGGCCCCTACACTCGCCAGGCCACTCACCTGGCTCCTCAATCGATCCCTTATCACAGGTGTCATCCCGGAACAATGGAAACTGGTCCATGTTGTCCCCATCCACAAGGGTAGTTCAAGGGAGACTACCAACAATTACAGGCCCATCTCCCTGCTATCTTGCCTTGCCTTGGTAAGATTCAAGAGAGACTAATTTACGGACAACTCCGGGACTACCTAGAGCTCCACCATTTGCTTGCCCCCTCCCAGCACAGTTTCAGAACCAATCATGGGACTGACACCGAGCTTATCAAGTTCTCCACTGATGTTCTCCGAGAACTGGACAAGGGATCCCCCACCAGGGCAGTCTTCATTGACCTTTCCAAGGCTTTTGACCTTGTAAACCACAACCTACTCCTTACAAAACTGAGCCAGGCCGGGTTAGACAGCCACTCCCTATCATGGTTCAATAGCTACCTCACAGGGAGGACACAGAGGGTAAAATGGAAAGACTCCCTGTCGGAGCCTCTCCCCCTAACGGATGGGGTGCCCCAAGGATCTATCCTTGGCCCCCTTCTCTTCTCTCTTTTTACAAACAATCTCAGTAAACACTGTGGGGATAGCTCAGTGGTACAGTATGCAGATGACGCAGTCATATACCGCCCCTCCTCTAATCTGGGAGATCTCTGCTGAGGGCTACAGGAAGACCTGGGTTCCCTTGAGCAATGGCTTGTCACCAACAGAATGATCATTAACCCTAACAAGACCAAGGCCATGCTATTTGGCCCAAGAACTCTCAGCCAGGACAGAAGCCCACATCTCAGACTGATGACCAAATCAGGAAAAAGACCTGAGGTGGTTGAATCGATAAAATACCTTGGCCTCACCCTGGATCAGTGCTTCTCCCTCAAGGATCATGTTGACCAGGTAACCAAAAATATTCATGCCAAACTCGGGACCTTGTATAGGCTGAAAGACCAGTTGATACCCGCGGCCAGGGCCTCCATCGCCACAAGCGTCCTCCTCCCTACCCTCTCCTATGCAGCCCCGGTGATACAGGGAACTGCCAAACAAGAGATGAACAGATTACAAGTTCTCTATCGCAATGTGGCTCGCTTCGCCACACTATCCGGCTCCCAGGCTCACCACTTTGACACTCTGTCCCAACTAAACTGGCCCTCCTGGGAGGCCTGGCTCCAATACCCCCTACTCTGCCACACTCATAAACTACTCAGCCCATCCCCTCCTCCCAGCCTCACTGGACTCATTGCCCAAAAGAGAAACCCTAGGCTCCTCAGAACAATGGACAGAACCCTCCTCGCAGTGCCAAGGGTTAGAACCAAGGCAGGAGGTAAGTCGTCCACCATCACAGCACCCACCCTATGGAACTCCCTGCCCCCTAGTGTTCAGGATGCTACCTCTACCCACACCTTCCACACAAGGCTGAAGGCTCATATGATGGTCACCTCCATATGCAACTGCTAAAGTGAGAGGCTCCTAAGTGGAAGTCCACCCCTCTCCCTCATATGGAAATAGCGACTATCACTGCACCCCATGTATATAGCACTGCACCCCATCTGTACAGCTTACCCAGGAAATGTTGACTGCTAAAAAGCTACTATGTCTTACCTCTTAAATGTAACTGCTGAAGAACTACTATGTATTATGTTCCTCGCTGTCTAGTGTAATGTACCTGTACTGTATGCTACCCCATGCATTATTCCATGTAATTCCCCAGGTTGCCCCTGAAAAAGGGACCTTCGGGGCCCAGCGGGCTTACCCGGTTATCAAAATTTAATAAATAAATAAATCTGTAGGCCTAGAAGGCAAGATGCATCTATTTGCAGATGACACAAGATATGTAATAGGGTAGACACTCTGGGGGGAGTGGAAAGGATGAGGGCTGATCTTCAGAGACTAGAAAGGTGGACAAAAACTTGGCAATTAAATTTCAACACCAAAACGTGAAAGGTCATACACCTAGGGAGGAAAAATCCTTGTGAGGAACACCTCCTGTGTGGAGTGAAATTGGAAGCCACAAAACAGGAAAGGGATCTGGGGGTGATTATAACAGACAACCTAAAAACATCCAAGCAGTGTGAAAAAGCAGTGTTAAAGGCAAACAGTATGTTAGGCTGCATAGGAAGAGGAATTACAAGTGGAAAGAAGGAGGTGATTATGCCACTGTACAGATCAATGGTAAGGCCTCACCTGGAGTACAGTGTGCAGTTCTGGAGACCACACCTCAGAAAGGACATAGACAGATGAGACAGTGCAAAGGAAAGCTACAAAAATGATACTTGGACTCCACAACCAGACATACGAAGAATGTCTGCACGACCTAAACATGTACTCCCTGGAACAGCTAAGAGAAAGGGAGGGGGGGGAGACATGATTGAAACCTTCGAGTAATTGAAAGTAATAAACAAGGTCCAGGTTCTGGATCTGTTTCAGATCAAGAATCATGCAAGAATAAGGGGACATGGCATGAAGCTGGAAGGAGGTAAGTTCAAGAATAACACAAGAAAGTTCTTCTTCTTTACCGAGAAGGTGGTGGACACTTGGAATAGCCTTCCACCAGAGGTTGTTGAAACTAGGTTAGTTGAATCATTCAAGGAGGCATGGGATAGGGACAAAGGTATTATAACATTGAATAGCAGTTAAGGGACACAGGGCTAGGCTTATGGGCAGACTAGATGGACCATGCAGTCCCCTTCTGCCATCACTTTCCATGTTTCCATGTTCCATATAAGCTCTAATGTTTTGTTTGCTGGTTCTGTTGTCCTCCTGGGTCTAGATACATCACAGAGGACTGTACTTAGCCCCCTGGAGAAAAGCAGAACCAGAAAACATCTGATCAGAGTTTAGAGAAATTCTAACATGCACTGTAGGCTACTGAATTTCCCACTGCTGCCTACTGCTCTGATGTCAGCTGCAGGGGGTTCTGGGATTTGTAGTTTGAGAAGATGGCAGCCTAGAACTAAGCAAAATTAATCTAATATAATCTAGTACACTGCAGTAAACAGTAAGTAAACCAAAATGTTTTTGCGCACAAAGTGCACATTGGACCAATCCAACACTTCAGAATTGGGTAATTTGTGATGACTGTTCCTCTTTAATACCCTCAGATTATGGAGTTGGGCCTTGCTACACCACTAAGCATGTTGTTATCTCATCTTAATTTACACCCTGTTGTGTCTTATTGCTTACTTATTGGGAAGTGAGTGTGGGACATCAAAAGAAGCACAATCCAAGCCATACAGTAATTACCTCCTTCCTTCCTTCCTTCCTTCCTTCCTCACTCATATGGATCCTAGGGAGGACTGCAGCAGTCAACAGCTCAACATAGTCCAGCAGGAATCATTACATATAGGCAAAATTTTACACAAGAAAACAACAGTAATACCAATGCCATCTTGGTTTTTACTATAGTTTGTTCTTATCTAGTGTTCTGGCATCTACTTGTTTGACAGTATCAGGTGGTCCCAAGTGATCATTACATCTTCATTCTCTATCTTCTGGGATCATTCACTATTTTCTGAGTTTATGGTTCTACTGTTTTTCTACTGCATGCATGTTATAATTGTTTGCATAGTTTCCAGTGGCTCAGTCTTGCTACATTAATGTGTCTTTCTGTATACATGTATAGGCCTTCAGATATACAGGCAGTACTTTAAATCATGCCACCAGATAGAAACCATTTCTAACTATACCTCAGAACCTACATTTTTCTGTTTTTCCCACTTTTTCTTTGTAGTTTGTGAACTATCTTGTGCACAATCCACTGTCATTGGTGGCCAATATCAACCTCTAATTTTGGAGCATAAGTTCTCCTCTTGTTAACCACTCATGGGTCTGTTCATGGTTTACATAGGGTTGTTGCAGCAGAGACCTGTATTTTCCACTATACTTGTGGGCTCTGTAGTTGTCTTTTCCACTGCTGCTTTGCACTTTCTTTCCCTGTGTATAGTTTAAATTAGTCCTGCAGCTCCAAGGCAAACTGAGACTATTTCTGTGTTCCACATTTGTTTTGCTTCTATATGTACATACTGATATTTTAAGATATTATGTTTCTCCATGCAGGGGACACTGTAGTCACTTGGAAGGTCACTTTGATTAGCTGAGCTACCTTTGTTCATTTTTGCTTGCACTGGATATCAACATTTCTGGCATCCACTTGATTGACAGTTTATATTGGGCAGTCCCACATGATCATTCCTACTTCATTCTCTATGATCCTCTCGGGTTCATGGTTCCAGTGTTTTCCTGATACCTGTATGCTGTAACGCTTCCAAAGTGTCCATAGTTTCCAGTGAATCAGTCTAGTTACATTATCATGTCTTTGTGTGTACAGGACTTCTGACAAGAGCACATCACACCCTGTCACTAGATGGGAAACTGTTTCTAACTCTGTAAAAGAGAACCCACATTTGTCAGGTTTTCCTAACTTTTTCTATGTAGTTGGTGAATCACCTCATGCTTAGTTCTATAGTTGTGGATATTCAAGATGTCTTTCCTTTACTGTGGTCTTTGTCTTTATAGGTTTTCTTCTGCAATTTTGCACATTATGTTGCTGGTTATTCCAAGTTTACTGATGGATTGTCATCCTAAAATGCTCCTCTCTTTGGGGGCTTTCTTTAATTAGGCAGTCTTACTTTTCATAATGTAGGACTTTAAAAACAAGTTTTGGTCCTGGAATGTCTATAAATATGCCTGCAGGTCCATCATCGTCAACCTATATGTGGACAGTCAATAACATTGTAGCAGATCCATATTGTTTCCACTGTAGATATGGGCTCTACAGATATATATCCTGTAATGTTGATCTTTGTCTTGAAAGGCTTGCAAATGATGTTGCCAGGTTTTCCTTGTTTCCTGGTGGAATGTCAAAAGTTGCTCCACTCCTGAGGGCTTTCCTTCATTTTTGTAATGAAGTAGTCTTGGTCTCATTATTTTCATGATGCAAGACTTTGACTATGTTTGGGTGCTGGGATGTCAATAAATATGCCTGTAGTCCCACAATCATTGACCTGTATGCATAAGTTGATCTTGAGAAGGCCCTTGCCTCCTTTAGACCTTGGAATGTATAAACTTGTCATACACTAGTTTTTGTGGATTACTTGATAAGCATGTAAGAGTTTTCTTGTTTTACAGTCCAAATTCTCCAGCACATTCTGTGGCCAATCTATAACCCTAAACCTGTGTGAGAGCACAGGAAGGACAAGCTGATTTATACCTTTCACTTTACTGCATATTGTGGAAGCAGTTTTCAATATGAGCTTCAGATGTCTAAAGTGTTTCATGCAGGTCGTTTCTCTCATTTGCTCATGTTACATTACTGCTTTTTCATCTATTTCAAGGTACTCGTATATCCTTTCTTATCTCTCCCTTAGGTAGTGTTTCCAGTGTTTGGGGTTTTTTAATACCATGACAAGAATGGACAAAATTCATAAGCCAGGCCATGTTTAAAGAAATCAGAAAATCAGTGCTGTATTAGTTTGTAGTATTTGCTGAAAGTGTTCTTCTTAGTAGGTGTAATATTCATCAGATGGCCTCCATCTGTAGGTCATATGGTGTCATAGATACTGGTAGCATATTCAGGTGTACCCGAAAGTTCTTTTTAATTAGTCCTGTATGCTTAACAACTGTGATTATTTCTGTGTTCTTGTTACACATTTATAATATTTTGTTTCTGTTTGCATATCATGGTATTTGATGATCATATGTATCTCCATGCATAAGACACTGTAGTCACTTGGGATGTGGACATTTTAATTAGTTGAGTTAACTTTGTGTGTCTTTCTTATATTGCTATACATGGTTTTCTGACATCTAGTTGATTACCAGTTGGTATTGGGTGGTCCCATGTGATCAGTATTTCTTCATTTGTCTGCGATTCTTTTGGGTTCAGGATTCTAGTGTCTTTCTGGGATCTGTATATAGCAGTATTTGCATAGTTTCCAGTGAATCAGTCTGGCTACAATAGAAGTATTGTGTCTTTCTCTGTACAGAACTTTTGGCAAAAGTACCTTACATAATGCCATTATATGGGAGATGGTGAGCAAGGTGTTCTTATATTTTGACACAAAGGACCCCTTTCTTAAGCCCAGACATGTTCAAAGAAATCAGGATTGTATTAATCTTTATTATATATTGAAAGCACTCTCCTTAATATATGCAACATTCCTCAGATGGCTTCCTTGGTGATGGTTCTGGAAGTAGTTTTGGGCTTGGCATTTTCATGGTGCAGGCACTTAAATATTTGAATCCCACTAACTGGCAATTCCAGAGTGAATTTTATAATGTTTTGTCAGGCTACTCTTCTGTGTAAAACTCTTGCCACATTGAGTACATTTATATGGTTTGTCCCCTGTGTGAATTCGCTGATGTGTTATGAGGTTACTCTGTGATTTAAAACTCTTACTACATTCAGTACATTTATACGGCCTCTCTCCAGTGTGAACCCGCTGATGTTTTATTAGGCTACTTTTTGCTGTGAAACTCTTTTCACATTCAGCACATTTAAATGGTCTTTCCCCTGTGTGACGTTGCTGATGTGACCTTAAGTTACTCTTAGATGCAAAGCTCTTGTCACATTCAACACATTTATATGGTCTCTCCCCAGTGTGAATTCGCTGATGTATTATGACGCTATTTTGTGCTGTAAAACTCTTGTTACATTCAACACATTTATATGGTCTCATCCCTGTGTGACATCGCTGATGTGACATGAAATTACTCTTATAGTTAAAGCTCTTATCACATTCAGCACATTTGTATGGTCTCTCCCCTGTATGAAACTGCTGATGTATTCTAAGGCTGCTTTGTGCTGTGAAACTCTTGCTACATTCAGCACATTTGTATGGTCTCTCCCCTGTGTGAATTCGCTGATGTATTATAAGGTTACTTCGTGCTGTGAAACTCTTACTACATTCAGCACATTTATATGGTCTCTCCCCCGTGTGAATTCGCTGATGTTTTCTAAAGTTACTATTTTCTGAAAAGCTCTTGTCACATTTCATACATTTATATGGCCTCTCCTGGGGGTAGTGTTTCTCTCCCTTGTGAATTCGCTGATGTATTCTGAAGTTACACTTATCCTTAAAGCTCTTGTCACATTCACAGCATTTATATGGTTTCTTTTGGGGGCAGTGCCTCTCCCTCATGTGAAGTCGCTGATGTGTTAACAGGTTAGTCTGCTGTGCAAAACTCTTACCACATTTAGCACACTGATATGGTCTCTCCCCCGTGTGAAATCGGTGATGTTTTATCAACTCACTCTTCTGGATAAAACTCTTACCACATTCAGCACATTTATATGGTCTTTCACCTGTGTGAAGTCGCTGATGTAGTCTGAGTCCACTGTGTGCTGTAAAACTCTTATCACAATGAGCACATTTATATGGTCTCTCCCCTGTGTGAATTCGCTGATGTGTTAACAGGTTAGTCTTCTGTGTAAAACTCTTACCACATTGAGCACATTTATATGGTCTCTCCCCTGTGTGAAGTCGTTGATGTAATATGAGGCTACTGTGTGCTGTAAAGCTTTTGTCACATTCAGTACATTTATATGGTCTCTCCCCCAAATGAATTCGCTGATGTTTTCTGAGGTTACTCTGTGCTCTAAAATTCTTGTCACATTGAGCACATTTATATGGTTTCACACCCATGTGAACTTGCTTATGCGTTATGAGGCTACGCTGTGATTTGAAACTCTTGTTACATTCAGAAAATTTGTATGGTCTCTGCACTGCGTGACCTCGTTGATGATTTATCAGGCAATTCTTCTGGACAAAAGTCTTGTTACAGTCATTACACTTATATGGTCTTTCCCTTATGTGAGTCTGCTTATGTGATATGAGGCTACTCTGTACTGATAAATTCTTGTCGCATTGAGCATATTTGTATGGTTTCTCCCCCTTGTTAATCCAGTTTGTTTTAATTTTATGCCACAATGTAAAACTCTTGTCTGTATATTTAACTGCATTTTGGTAACTTAAACTCCTCTGATATTCAGTAGAGTTATATAGCTTCTTTCCTTTGTGAATCGGTTGTACAGAGGTGAGATGTAGGTCATGGAAACTCGCAACACATTGAGGATACTGATGGGGTTTCTCTGTTGTATAACACAGCTGACTTTTTCTAATCAATGATTGCTGGTTCCAAGCCTCATTGCACTCAGACTTTCTGCTGACTGAAAACAGATATTTAATTAGTATTTTCCCACAACAAGGAAACACACTCTCATGTGTTTTTCCTAATCTTTCCAAGAGTTCCATTAACTTTCCTGAGATTTAGCCTCAGGAATGTGTATTTTTTAAAATACTATGGATTAAAATATTTTTTCTGTAGCATTTTAATATCTTTTTATTAATAGTTATAGAATTGATCTGACCAGTTCTGGCTCCTCAGTGGTTGAAACCTGGTCACATGGGCATGCTAATGGATAATAAAACATTGTAGAACATGCATGCTGGCCCAAAACAGTAATGAAACAGGACAAGATATTATTATGCAAATTAAAACAGAACCATATTGCAAATCCCTCCAGAGGGAAATTAAAATCACATTTTCAAAATGCAGGCAGTAGCCAGACATGGTAAAACACAATGGAACTGCAGTTATCTCCCCAAGTAGAAAAATGAAATAAGTTTACATTTTAAAATTACAGGCACTAGCCAGGTATAGAATAAAATACAACTGCAGCTACACCACAAGGAGATGATGCAAGAGTTGGATGAGCTGTTCTAATTATTGTTGTAAAAAGCACAAATATACAGCTGCAGTTATTCCATCACTGGGAGTAAAGAAAATGTTCACATTTTTAAAATACAGGCAGTAGCTTAAAGTAGCAGTGCATGATAGCAGTGACAATTTTGACCTACATTTTTTAATTTTATTTTGGATTGTCACTTACTTCCTGACTTGCATGATACCCTTCTTTCTACAATTTGAGTCTGCTTTAGTACTTTGTATTAGATTTTTCACAACAAAAGGAGTGCTGATTTTAATATGGCTTAGACTAGGTTTTCATCAGTATTCTCAGCTGCTTCTGCACATCAACTGTTTAAAATAACTTCTGTTGTGGCTAAAATGAACTATTATGCAGCAGGCAGGGCTCCTTGACCATATAGGACAGTAGGTGTTCAAAAACAGCTGCACATACTGATGAAAACCTGGTCCAAGCCATAGTAAAAGGAACACTCCTTTTATTATTTCAAATGTGAATAAAATACTAAAACAGACTCAAAATGGAGAAAGAATGGTATCATACAAGTCAGGAGATAAGGGGCAATCTAAAATAGAATAAAAAACTTTTCAGCACTATCATGTACTGCTACTTTAACAGAGTCAATTACAGCTACAGTTATCCCCCCGAGTAAAACAGCTACATAATTTTAATAATGCAATCAATATCCAGACAGAATAAGGTGCAAAGTTTGGTTACTTACCATAAGAGTAGATCTTAGGGAGAATCTCCTCTGTTGAACCACACCTTGTGTCAGTACCCAGGAGAAACTTTTGCTATCTGGGGCTGCCCACATTGACGTATGTTGGCATCACCTATATAAAGTGGATGGCTTCAACTCATTTCCTCACTAGTGACAACTTCAGAGGATATTTTACCAGCAAGAGCCAGGAGACCAGAACCAGGTACATGAAAGAGGAGATGGGCTGGGTGAACAAAGCCCAATCATAGGGCATATGAAAAGTACTAATTATGCAACAGCAAGCAGGATGACTAGCAAATACCACCCAAAACTAAATGGGGAATGTGGGAGGCTGAGGTACTATGAGGAGAGTCTCTCAAACATCTATTGTTTGGGTAAGTAACGGAAATATCTACCATGAGGACATCTCCCTTCATTAAGCCACAGCTTTAGAAAAATTCTGAAGCAGTACAAAAGACACCCAGAGAAGGGGAAAGTATTATGAATCCATAGGATCCTAAGACAGAAGACCTTAGAGGACAGCAAGGCCACATTTGGCTCACCATAAAGTTATGAGATCCAGACTGCAGTGTTTGGCGAAAGAGTGAACTGAATTCCATGTGGCAGCAGAACATATGTCCAGCTGTGGAAACATTATAAAAGGATGCCACAGACATGGCCATACCATGTGTAGAATGGCCATGAACAGGACCAGAAAGCTTCTTACTGTGCTTCCGGTAACTAAAACAAATACTTGATGCCAGTCATTTGGAAAGGCATTGCTTATAAATAGAGGTCTCCTTTTTGGGAGCAACAGTAACAAAAAGCTGAGAAGACTTCCTACTGTCCAAACAGAAACCTAATGCTCAATGGACATCCAGAGAAGTATCAACACTTTGTCCTTATTAGAAGGGACAGCAAATAAACATAAAGATGTAGAGTATGATTCAGTGTGAAATTGGAGACCACCTTCAGAATGAATCAAGGATGTGTCCACAGTGAAACCTGATTTTTTGTGAAACATCAAGTATGGAGGCTCTACAATGACAGCCTACAGCTCAGACACTCTGAGCAGAGGTAATGGCTACCAAGAACAGTGTTTTCCAGGATAGTATACACATGTCATAAGTGTCAGCAGTCTCAAACACTGTTCCTGTCAGAGACTCCAGAACTAGATTAGGGCCCCAGACCAGAACCAGTCCAAAAACCATGGGACATATATAGAATCCCATTGAGGAATCTGCAAGATACCTCTAATTAGGCCACCATCTTGCCATATTTGAGGGAATTAAAAAAAAGATAGCTGATAAGTACAGCATCACACAGCAGCACTGGAGACTAGAATGTGATAAGGGGAGGAGATAACCCATCACATAACTCACTGGACATGTAAAAGAACTTACAGAATAGGAAACACCATATGCTAATATGTTTCCATTTCAGAGAATATATTTGTCTAGTGAATGACTTGCAAGTGATCAGTAAAACATCTGCAACTGCAGAAGAAACTCAAAAGCAGGAGAGTTCTATGTATAGTACATGCATGAAAGTGCAGGGATCTGATATCTGGCTGCACCAGTGAGCCTTGTTCCTGCAACAGGAGGCCAAACTGTAGACGGAGTAGAACTGGTGATTCTTCTGACATTGCTGAAGTAGAGGAAACCTAATGTGTCTGTGCCAGAATTTAGTCACTAGTAACAGAGTGGCTGCTTCCTCTTGAGGCTTGATAAATATTCTTTGCATAAGAGGGACTGCAGGAAAATCATACTGGAATTTTTCTATCCAAGAGAGGGACAGAAAATCTCACAAGAAAATTCCAGGTCCTGGAGTGAGCAGAAATGCATTAGTTTTGAACTATATGGAGTTACAAAAAGCTCCAACTCTGAATGACACCATCTAGTGAACAGGTAATTTACCACAGAGTTCAGAAGGTCCCACTCATGGGGCAGGGCTCAAAACCAGCTGAGATGGTCTGGTATGACCTTTGTAGAACCAGGCAGAACAGGGCAGCTAGAAAGCCACTGTGAGTAATTGTCCAATGCCACCCCCCCCCACACACACATACATATCATTTCTCTGCTCAGAGGATAACAGTGCATGGTCCCTTATTTGGTGATATAGTGCATGACTCTGACATTATTCTGATCAGGAATTATTGTTTCCTGCTATGAACAGTAAATGTGGGTAGGCCAAGAAGAATAGCGCTTCTCTCCAGAATGTTGCTGTGCAGAGAGCTGCCCAAAGGGGAGCAAACACCTTGTGTCCTGATATGTCCCAGATGTGCTCCTGTACCTGATCCCAATGCATCTGTGGTGAGAACCAACAGAGGCATGGGACAAAAGAACTGAGCTCCGGTTAGAAGATTTGAGTGTTCCATCCACCAGAGGAGGACATGTTGAAGAGGGGATGGACCAGAATTAGGTGGTGTAAATTTTCCAACAGTTGATCCCACTGGACATAACAGAGCCACTGAGGAATACATATGTTGAGATGTGCAAAGGGAAACAGCATCAGGGCAGCAGCCATCAGGCCGAAAAGCCTGCATATGGATCTGGCTGAGACACAGGAACTGTTTGCCACAGCCAAGCTTGCATTACCAGTGCTGGTAAGGTCCTCTGGTAGAATGGCTCGGGCCACAGTCATGTCCACCACCAGCTCTATGTACTGGAGGCACTGACATGGGTTCAATACTGATTTTCATTCATTCACTATCAAGCTGAGCTGTTCAAACAGCTGGAAAGTGCAACACAGAGTGTGAAGAGTCACCTCTCTAGATGGGGAAATGAGGAGTCAGTTGTCCAGGTAGGGGAAGACATAGAGTCATCCCTCCAGACAGCCATGGCCGCCACCACCAAACCTTTGGTGAAGATTTGTGATGCCAAGGATAAGCCAAAGGACAAGCATGAAACTGGAAGTGCTGGCCTTCCAGCATGAACTGCAGATAATGTTGATATCAGCAGCATACAGTATCTCTATATAAAGGGAAGGCTTCTTCAGTATCGAGGGTACACATCCAACCCCCTTCTTGAGAAAGAAGGGACTAAAGGGAAACCAAACAAAACATTTTGCATTCAGTAAATTTGATCAGCCCCTGTAGATCCCCTGTTCATTCTAGGACAAGAAAATATTAGGAGCAAAACCCCTAATTGTGTCTAGAAAAGGTCACAGGTTCTACTGCCTGCTTGTCCAGTAGTGTCTGTACTTTTGTTAGTAGAACACAATAGTGCCCCAGATTATAATGACAGAAGGAAGAAGCACTGCAGGGCTTGACAGTAATTCCAGTGTATAACCCCATTCTATGATTTCCAATACCCACTCAACAGTAGTGATGTCAGAACCAAACCATTCAGTGGTTGCTATTCCCCAAGGGCTCTTCCACTGTGATGTCCAATACATTATCCCCATTGGCTGTGTGAGAGTGCAGCTATTTTGGTACTGCTGAACAGCCTTCATTTCTTTAATTTTTTGGTGTGCAAGCTTATTTATTCACAGGTCATTTTAACATGGGTATTATAGTTACTTTTTATATGGCTTGGATGTACAGGAAAGTTGACTTTGTAGTCTTAGTGGAGGTAATCATATGACTGTCATGTGAATGAGAGGATTTGTTTCTGTCATGTGGGTGGGGGATTGGATTTGTGTGAGGGAGGTAATTTTACTATTTAGAATTTTATTGTTGGAGACCATATATGTTTTGTGTCCACCAGACCACATGTGGTCTCATCATTGGAACAGCTGAAGCAGCTGTGTACCTTTGGGGGACTCCCTTGTACCACTGTACTATAGCAGTCATCGATCGCTGTAGGGGGTTTGCTCCCAGGGTGGCCTAAGAGAGGAACAGAAGGAAGTATGGGATTAGGGAGGCACCTTCAGAATGGATGCTGCCAGGAGAGGGGACCTCCCTGTCCGATTCCCATTCCTGAGGCTACTCCACTTTCAATCAAGTAGGTAGCTAATGGGCCAGCTGACCTAGTTTCTCCCCTTAAAGCAGTTCTATGTAACACAATCAATCAATCAAACTTTATCTAACCAGGCAAAATCATCCATGAGCAAGCTCATTTGCAAGATGGTCCTGGGGAAGTAGGACATATACAACTACAGCAAAATTACCAGATAAGCAGTGTACACACAATGAGCAAATAAAAGACAGTTACAGAGAAACAAATAAGATCAGGGCTGGGGAGTACATATGGTGAACACTATCTGAGTTGATAATTGACTGTATATATAAAGGATTCCCTCAAGACGAGGGATCATTCAGACAAAAGTCACAACGTTACAATAAGACGAGGGATACCAGGTAGGGTATGTGAGGGAACAACAACCGAAGGTTTATGGGTGGGGAAAAACAAAGGAAAAGGTCAGTGAGGGGTGGAAATAGATGTAGTTTAACAAACAGGTGGGAGTTGGCAGAATAACCCCAAGGTGAAAAGGAAAAGAGAAGTGCTAGGGGAATACATGTAAGTGCCAAGAGTTTGAGGAGCCACAGGAGATAGAGGAGGTGGTTATTTGTGGCATACACACAGGGCTCTCAGTTTGAGAGCAAGCAGCCTCCTGAAAGAGTGAGGCCTCAGGAGGGAGGACAGCCTGAGAGTTTTTTGCATGACATTCCAAAGGGTGGACAGAGAAAAGATGATAGCTGCTGAGCCATGCCATGTCCTTATTTTGGGTACTTTAAAAGAGACAAGAGGCAAACTCCGTAGACCATACATTCCCTCAGTACGCTGAAACAGCATAGAAATATAGGTCAGTAGTTTATCGGTTAGGGCCCAGTATGTCCACATGAGGGCATTTTTTTTGCCTTCTCAGAGTGAGGGAGGGCCAGTCTAGCGAGTGATAGAGCAGGCAGTGGTGGGTGCATAATGGCATGTTTAAGATAAATCTCAGCGCACGATGGTAGAGGGTGTCATGTTTACATAGCGCCTGAATAGGACAGTGACTATAGAGAAAGTCAGCATAATCAAGCAACGGTAGAAAAGTTGTTTGGACAAGTCGTTTCCTTGCTTCAAGAGTAAGGAGGTGTCTCATCCGATAAAATATGCCTAGACATTGTCTTAGCTTTTTAGATAGTTCATTAAGGTGAGCCAAGAAGTTGAGCCTGTTATCCAGCCAAACACCCAGGTACTTGAATTTTCCTACTAGTTCCAAGGCTTCGCCAAGCAAGGTATAAATCTGGAGGCTCAAAGATGGTCCTGCGTAGTGGGCAGCACAAGGCAAGATAATCATAGCTTTGGTCTTTTTGGCATTAAGCAGAAGCTTGAGCCTTATTAAGTTGCATTGAAGGATGTCAAAGTCTAACTGAAGCTCCTTGTGGGCTACAACTAGGGAGATGTTAGTAGTATAGAGCACAGTATCATCAGCGAAGGAATAGAACCACAGTAATGGATACTTCAGTAGTGGACTCCTCAGTTAACTTGGTATGTATCACAGAGACCTGTTTGGGGGGATGACTTTGGACCAGTGTTAGAGGCATCCATTCTGCGGTACGCTTCCCTAGGCAGCAGTGAAGGGGGTTGGAGGGTCACTATCTATTTTAGATCTGCATTGGGACTGACAGCATACCCCCAAAGGTTTGACCAGGTCGTTAGAATACAAGCACCATTAAGGGTGGTCCAGGTACAGGTTGCAGGATCATTCTCATATACTGATATCTTGGACCTGGAAATGATTTCCTGCAAGAACTTGAGGGTTTCATGGCTGACCTGATTGGTGGCTCGCTCAGACTGTTAGAGCTAAGTGAATTCAATGCCTGGCTCAAGGATGAAACCTCTCTATTTGGAATGCAGTTACTCCAAGTGACAACATCACTGGGCCTTGTACAGACAGTTGCCTCGGGTACCCACCAGCAGGGTCATGTCTTGGACCTGGTGTTCTCATTGGATCTTGATATTATTTATTTATTTAAAATGTGATAACTGAGAAAGGCACACCGAGTTGAGGCTCGTATCCAGGTGCAACCTGGTTGGGGGGGGAGGTGTAGTAACAATGCAATACAGTAAAGGACTAATGAGCAATACAAGTGCAGCATACAAAGTGTAAAAACTCACAGGCAGTAACACTAGAAAGGGAGTGTCCAGACATTACAAAGTGGAAGAGCAAAAGATGGTAGCTACAAAAATGAAAAGCCGACAAAGTGTATCATACAGAACAATCGGGTTGCATGGAAATAAAACCTGGAAGATGAGCCCTAACATATCAAGGCTTTGAGACAGGTTATAGCAACAATGAGATGAGAGGTTATGAAACAAAGTAAACAATAGGAACCCAAAAAGTGAGATCCAAGTATTGAAGGTGTAGGCAGAGAGATAGGAGAACAGGAAACCTGGGTAGGTAATTGATAGGATGTAGGTGAGGGGGCAGAAGAGGCTACAAATAGGAAGAGGAGAAGGAAGGTTAGGAGACAGGAGTAGGTGAGCAGGGATAGATCTTAACAAGCGTCTGAAGAGAATGGGAAGAGGCAGAGGGAAGAGCGGGCTCTTCACTCAAGACTAGCAATGTCAAGGCTGATCTGATCATTTGGTCAGATTATCATGCCATACAGTTCTTCTGCAGGGCCTCCTCATTAATAACCCTTTCAGTGGAGATGGTGAAATACCGCCAATGTTCAAAATTTGGAGCCTGAGAAGCTACAGGTGATATTGAACACCACAGGTATAGTGACAGCTTGTGCTGAGGGCTCAGAGAAAGCTGTGGAGCACTATCATCTGATTCTTACAGATGCATTTGATTCCTTGGCACCATCTGACCCTTCATTTCCTGCCGCTGGTCCTCATGGTTTGATGGTGACCTGTGGTGGTTTAAAACAAAGGAACAGAGGTTGGAGTATTCCTGATGAAGGTCCAAATCTAAAGAAGATAGATTAGCACTGAGAACTCATTACAGTGACCATCGGAGGCAATCATTCTGAAAAAGGCAGCATTCCTGTCATGGGTGATTGCCGCTAGAAAGAATCAACCCACTCAACTTTTCCACACTGAAGACAGATTGTTAAATTCAATCTGTCTGCAGTCCAGAAGCATCTTTTCCACAGAGAAGTCTGAGGAATTAAGTAAGCTCTTTCTGGATAAGGTATCCTCTATTTGGGCTGGGATCCCATTATGTGATCTGTCATGGCCAGTAGTGTCCATTCAACACTGGTCAAAGTCATTCTGTATCGGTGCGAGGAGTTTAAGACTGTTCTGGTGAAAGATGGCTTCCAGGTGGTCTTGGAATTGCACCCTACCTACTGAATCCAGGACCCATCAGACTTCTTCTGAAGTGCTAGGGAAAACTGAGACCAGTATTCACGAAGATTGTCAGATGTCCCCTGAAGGAGGGTACTTTTTCCACTGCATTGAAAAAGGTAGAGGAGAAGTCCCTCCTGAAGAAACCATCTCTGGACCATGACATTTTTGTAAACTACAGCCCTGTTTCAAACCTTCCCTTTTTGGGGAAGTTATCAAAATGGTGGTAGCAGTGCAGTTAGAGCACCTTCTGGGACAGTATGACATGTACGAGCCATTCCAGACTGGTTTATGCCTTGTTGAAGTACTGAGACTGCACTCATTGAGACACACCATGATCTCCTCCTTGTAAGGGATAATGGACAGTGTCCTATTCTGGTTCTGTTTGACCTTTTATTGGCATTTGACACAGTAGACCATGGGGTGCTGCTGGTATGGCTGAGGCATTTTGTAGGACTCTCATGTATGGTGTTGAGGTGGTTTGAGTCCTACTGTACCTACTGTATCTGCCAGAGAGCAGCAGGTGGTATTTGGGTCTTACATCTTGGAAAGCTCTGTTCTCTGCTTTGGAGTGTCTCAAGGCTCAGTCCTGGGCTCCATGTTTTTCATGGTATACATGTTGCTGTTTAGGTAGATTATTAGATGATATGGGATGGATTTTAACAACTACTGTATGCTGATAATACCCAGTTGTATCTGACCTGTGCTCCAGAAAGTATTGCTGTGGCAGGGCTAGATGAGTGCCTTAAGGAAATTCAGGATTGGAAGCTGCCAGCTGGCTTAGCCTGAATTCCCCAAAGACAAAGGGGCTACTGGTGGAACCAGGCCAGTATGGGTCAGTAATGAATGGTGTTGGTGTCATGTTGCCTTCGTTGAATGGCACCATGTTAGGAGCTATGGACAGGGTAGGAAATCTGGGGGTCCTTGTGGATTTCAAGCCATCACTAGAACATCAGGTTTCATTGGTTGTCCGCAGTGACCTTTTCCACTTTCAAAACATTGTCTGGATTAAACCCTTTCTTTTGCCTACTGAAACAAAGAAACATAGAAATTGATAGCAGATAAGGACTGCTTGACTCACATAGTCTAACCATTTTCCCTACCTACTGTAACACCACAGACCCTACTTGATCTCCAGCTTTATCCTCCCTTTCCTAACCTCAAAGATTTCCTTACGCCTATCCCATGCATTTTTGAAATACTGACCAGGCCACCCTGGTGCATGCCACTGTCACATCTAGATTGGACTACTGCAGCACTGTTTACCTAGGGTCATGCATGTGGCTAATGTGTCTCCTACAGCTTGTGCAGAATGCAACAGCCCAGCTGACTGCTGGGAGTTCATAGTCTGAGCATATCACATCAGTGCTCCGTGAACTGTACTGGTTGCCTGTCTAGTGGCATGTCTGCTTTAAGGTGTGTTTGTTAATCTACAAGGCCTGGAATGGTTTGGACCTAGGCTACCTGAAAGACTTCCTGGTTCCTTATGCTCACCTATTCTCTCTGGTCCTCTTAAATAGGTCTCCTCCATATGCAGAGGTCATGCTTGAAATCCTCAGGGGATCAAGGATTTGGGATTGCTGTCCCATTTTTGTGGAATGCACTTCCCCAGAAGTTAGAAGAACCCCCTCAGTGGACACATTTAAAAGAAAATTTAAAACCCACCTATTTACTGTTTATGATGGATCTGGTGTGTAAGATGAACTCTGTACCTTGTTTGATGTCCTGCTGTTTGTATCCTGCTTGTGTCTGTGAGGTATCCAGTGCCCCTGAGATTGGGCCCCATAGAATGAACTCATTTTCACCTGGGCAGCCATTTTGTTTCAAGCTAAGCAGAGGATGGTTCAGACTTCATGCACAGTTATTGGAAGTAATGGGTTTGCCTTGCCTTACACATTTTCCCTATTTCTCCCAACCCCCTCTCAACAACAGTTGAAAAGAAACCTACATAAACACATTATCTAGTTGTCCACTTACTGCTGGGAGTGTCTTCAAGATGATTCTTCTGCTGTGCAGTCTCTTTCCCCTCCACATCACCACATGGACATTCCGCATCCCTCTCAAACAACAATAGCAGTTGCTCCTTTGGGATGTTGTATCCTGCACATCAAAATGAGACAAAACTGAATAATATAAATGCTATTTATAGTCAGAGCTAGATAACAGTAAATTAATATCCTCCAGGGAATGTCTGAATTGTTCATGTAGTTGTTCATACTTGAAAACTGAGAGGTGATGTCCATAACCACACCATTCCATCACAGATTATGAGTAAAGAAACATAAAATGACAGTGCAGCATATTGTCAAGGTTATATTTCATAAAAGTGATTATTTTGATTATACTGATCTGTTTAGGACAAATCAAAGCATTCACAGCAGATAGCTTTTTCTCTGTCTTTTCTCTGTCCATGTTAGCCCGTGCTCATGAGTGTTTAGTAATTTAGGATTTTAACATGGAATATTAATTGCATACTTAATAGGATTAAAAGAACTAGCATTATCTAATGCACTCAGAAAACAGAACTGATGTATATCTATATTTTATAGAGATACATATTATAGGGATGCAGTAGGACACCTATAGTTAGGGTTGAGTAGGCTGTTTAATGTTAAACCCCAATTTTAGTACCTTAATAGGTTTGTTGGTGTTTGATGAAATACCCCCAAATTTGACATGTACAGTCAGGCTAGCAGAGTCTCAAGGATTAAAAATCTTTGTCACGTCATCTTGTTCAGTTTTTGAAATACAAAATGCCAAAAAAACAGTTAAATTAAAAA
Organism: Neoceratodus forsteri; assembly: GCA_016271365.2. NCBI lineage: Eukaryota > Metazoa > Chordata > Ceratodontiformes > Ceratodontidae > Neoceratodus > Neoceratodus forsteri. Next base: position 214,084,914 of record JADMNL010000024.1, read on the forward strand.
TGGTGTTTGACTTTTATACTTCACGTTTTTTTGGGGGGGGGTTTTTTGCTCGCACTCTAGATGGTGCAGAATTTTTTCATTAAATTTTCAGGGTAGAAGCAGCCTGTACCAAAATAGTGCCCTTGAGAGATTTCATGAAAAAATATTATATGGTTCCAGAATTATAAGGAATTTTCGATAATAGTCAGTCTTGACTGGTTAAACAAACAAAACAAAAAAAATGATCGTGTTTGTTTGTTTTCATGATTGAACTTGTCATGAGAAAAAAAAAACTATCATGGTGGCCACCCTTTTGTTTTCTTAACTCAAAAACATTGATAATATGGGGGGGCAAGAATCAGACATCTCTCATTACAGCTCCAGACTGCTGCAATTAATTTCGTATTTTGGGCTATTTATTATCATTTCCCAGTCTAACGGGTTCTGATATCAGTTTCCTCACCATCACATTGTCTAAGAGAGCTATTTTGTTTTGCTTTTCTGAGTTTCTCAAATCTGGGAAAATGGGGGGAACCTAAAACTGTGCAACAGTAAAGCCAACCTCTGGGAGCTACAGGACAGCCAACGAATGTGGTCATCCTGAAAGTCATTAAGGATTTAGAATCCTTCATGAAAGAACTTGATAAAAAAGTGGACAGCTTTACTTTGAGAGTCTGAACTGTTGAAACAAAACTGGATTTGGTGGCCACAGAGTCGCAGCACTCCAAATCGTTAGCTGAAAAGGCTGTCACCGCCTCAGTGGACTTGATGCAAGAAAACCGTTTATTTCAGCTGCAGTTGGAACATCTTGAAAACATTGCCTGTCTCACAAATGTCCAAATTCTTGGTGTCCCAGAGGACTGGGAGGGGTTAAATCAGTTGGACTATGTGGCTACTCTTTTACAATCCAGGATTGGCTTTCAGCAAGAAGGAACATTACTCCAGGCCTACCGGATCACTCCATGATGACATCCAGCTCAGGAGGGTACACCTCAGGCAATCCTTTTGATCACTTCAGGTCCAACAGTTAAGGAGTGGATTCTTCAGGCAGCGAAGGTTAAGGGCCAGGCACAACTCATGGATGGCACTTGAATCTTTTATTTTCCAGACCTGTCCTTTGCTACACGACAGAGACAAAAGTCCTTTGATGTGGCACAGGCTGAACTGTGCCAACTGGGGGTTGCCCATGCTTTACTTTACCCTTCCCCAAAGGTACCCCATCAATTGAACACTACCAGAATAGCACCACACTATACAGCACTAGTCTGGTAAGTGCTCACATGGACAGCAAGGGAGGATTTACAACACTTGCTGTAAGCACTCCCTGGTCGCTGTCCATGGCCCTGTGATCAGGACAAGAGCTGCAGAGAACAGGAGGCTGGCCAAGCTGCTCCCATGGTGTGGAGGGCTGGGGCATCGAGCAGCTTGGCCAGTGGCAATGCAGACCAGGGTTCTAATCCTGGTCTCTGAAATGTTTTACTACTTTGGGACTTTGTTTCCTTTACATGGGGCCATGGAAACAATATTCCATGGCCCCACAAATTTTAACTTTCCCCAGGATCCATTCCCCCTCAGAGTGAGAATCCTAAAGATGGGGGGTGTAGGAGGCAGAGCCCCCCATGTCAGCGGGTGTGAAGTCCCCTGCAAAAAAAAATGGCACCGTTTTTACTGCACACACTATGCTAATACTATTATTGTCGGAACTGTTTGGACCCAGTGCCCCAGCCAAAGTGAAACTATCATATGCTGGCAAAATTCACTAGTCTAATGATTCAATTGAGGCAGGTAAGAGACTCTTCAAGATTAAAGATGACTTTAACAGCACCACTACTCGTGAAGACAGTGTGGAGGAAAGAGACTGATCTCCTGGATTTGTTCTTCTATGTTTATGGTAGCCCATGTTCTATTTGTAGTCTTATGCAGTTTCTGACATGAAAAATTAGAATATATCTTTCTTTACTGTTAGGTTTTGTGACATTAAGTTAAGTGTTTCTGGCCTTATACCAGTGCTGAGAGAGGGAATTGTTGGCATAAAAATGTTTTTTTGTTAGTTTACTTCTGTCTCAATTATTGTAGCTTACACCCCTCTAAAATGCATCCAGCCTGTAAATCTTAAAGGGGAACTGTCATCTTCAGGGTTTCTTAATGTCTAAACGCCCATAAAAAGCTAATTTGAGTGAGCCATTTTGTTAATCTGTGAGTCCTTGCAGTTCAGAGTTATTCATATGTAATCCAGCCTGTAATTAAGGGCTGGGGGTAGCTATGTGTTTTAGGCTCCTGACAGTCAATGATGTCACAGAGTGTCTTGCCCCTGCTTTGATTGCAGATAATCCAACAGGTTAAATAGGAAATTGTCCATTTTTTAAGTGTATTTGAAGGTGTCATTGCAGCGCTTTCTACATTTATAATAATTGTTTTGTATGTGCATTGAAACTAGCATGCTATCACCTTTACATTTCAAACTGTTAGCAAAAATAATCCATCTTCAGGATTGCTTTAACCTCTAGGCTATATGCCAGCTGATCATCAAAAACTACACATCTCAATGTTGGGTCTGTGGTACCAACAGGTATTGGGACCCCATATCAGAATTTCTAAACCCTGGCTGTGTTCATGTCAGTACAGATTTCTGGGGCTGCCACAGCACCAACTTCTGTCTTTTTCCGTTCCTTCTCTTACAGCCTGTTCTCTTATAATTTTGGGTGTGAACTCAGGTCTACAAGATGCAAATGTGGTTATGTACCTACTGGCCTGGCATCATGGGGCCAGCCTTAAAATGCATAGCTTTTGATTATCAGCTGGCAGTACAGCCTAAAGGTTAAAGCAAAGAGCTGTTAACAAGCTTTGTTCATCCAGCAGAATGGGTTTCAATTCCAACATGCTCTACTTGTACAGTATATTGTGTGACCAGAGCAAGTCACTTAACCTCCCTGTGCTACCAAAACACACCCAGGAACAAGTTGTAGCTCAGTGTGTCTTTCTTGGAAAAAGACAGTAAAAACAATCTAAGCATGTGTTATGATTCTGAAAATATTATGCTCATTCTATCCAGATTTGACTTGAAAAGAAAAAAATAGGACTCAATTACTTGTTTACTAATTGCAAAAACACATAGATGGACAACATTGTTTAAGCATGCATAACCTGAAATGCATTATTAAAATAGTATTTTACTTCTTTTGATGAAGTTAAACATATAACAGTTTTTTACTAAAATACTTTGGATGGAATGGGAGTCTCTACTGTAGCAATTCCAGAATTCTATTGGATTATTTTTATTAACAGTTTGAAATGTAAAGGTGATAACTCACTAGTTTCAATGCACATAGAAAACAATTATTGTAGAAAGTGTTGTAATAACACCTTAAAACACACTTAATATAACAGGCGATTTCTTATTTAACCTGTTGAATTATCTACAGCCAAAGCAGGGCTAAGATCCTCAGTGACATCATTGCCTGTCAGGAGCCTATACTGTAACACATGGCTGCCCCCAGCACTTAGAGCAGGCTGATTTCCAAATGAATTACTCTGGACTGCTAAGATTCACAAGTAAGCACCATGGCTCACTCAAATTAGCTTTTTAAGGGATTTCAGACATTAAGAAATGCTGAACATGACAGTTCCCCATTAATTTCCCATGGTTTGCTATTGTACAATGGGAATTGTTCTTTTTCTATTTTTAATGGGACTAAAAGAATAACATGTTTAGTTTGTATTATGCTGCAGCAGACTGAGTGAGTTGAAAGATGTTTCTAAGCCTTTCTGGGGACTTATTATCAATTGCATGGACTTTGGAAAGGTCTTTTGACCTATCAAAGAGTTTTCTACTCAGGGACTTTCGGTATACCACCATTTTGAAATATAGTCCATGGTCGTGGCACAGATTGCCTTTTCAGGACATTACTGGACACTAATCTGTTATGTTCTTCTACTTAGGGATGCCCTCCCATGTTGTATCAGAGGGTGACAAGTTTTTGATCCTGTGTAAAATGTATCTGTTACACTATTACTATACCTTGGAACCTTGGATGTAACTACTGATTATGTTGTTGTTTTTATATACTCAATAAATATAAAATAAAAAAAAACATTGATAATGCATAAAAATTACATTTTTAAAAAAAAAATAGACACCTGAACCTAGGTAAACAAGAACCATTTAGCTAGATTCTGGTGTTTGTTTTTTGAAAATTGCCCTGGAAATAATGTTTCTGGGCATCCAGAAATCCTGGGAGCCCAACCTACAGAGAAAAGCGATTCACCCACATTCTCAGTATGAGAACAGTGGGACTTTTTTGAAATGTGAATCCACAGCTGGAATCATGCTGTCAGCTTCAGTTACAGCAGAGAGCCAGTGATCCCCTGCTCTCTCTCTCTCTCTATATATATATATATATATCCATTTATTGGAATAAGTAGAGACTTGGGTGCCCACCACTGGTACCACTTCTTTCTCTCCCTCCCTCCAGGTTGCCCGCTCCATTCCCATGTTTAATTTAAAGTTTAATAAGTGAACTGGGGTGCCCACCCTCAGTAAGGTTTCTCATCATCCCACTTTCTTCAAGGTTACATGCCCCCTTCCCATCACAGACACAGTGACAGCAGGGTGCCCACCCCTGGTGCCACCGAACAGTAGCCTGAGACTGGTGTGCCCAATCCTCAGTGTCAGAAATTTCCCATGAAATAAAGAAAAACATCACTCATTGATTTTTTAAACCTGTAAAAAGAAAACAGTCCCTTGCTGACCTGACCCCCCCACACACACACACACTCACATGTCCCACTATGTAGATCCAATGTCCCATCAAAGAGACCTCTTGCTGCTGGATGGGATGGGGCTGCTGGCAGAAAGCCATGCAAACAAGGAGTCTCCTTATTCCTGCATGCCAATAATTAGAAAGACAGCTCTAACTCAGGTAGGCAGTACTGCTCACAGCCAGCAGCAGCACATATCTCACCATCACCACCAGCATCATCATCATGCTGCTGCAATTTGAACTGCCCTGAGTAGTGCAAACTGATCCAGTAGGGAGCAGCTGCTGAGCTTCACAACCACCCCTCTCCAACCCTGTCCCTTTAGGAATTAACTGTCAGAGACATCAGCTGAGGACACCCTGGCAAACCTATGACCTTAGATCTCTGGCAATAATCATGTATTTGGTTTATTATTTGAAACTAAGTTTATTTGCAAGCATCACCTATGGTGAGACTTGCATCAATTTAAAACTCACATTTCAGGCCTGACTCATGAAGCTGAATCAGTTACACAAGGTACCTGTAAGGGCCACTGTGCATCAAAAATTGCACTGAATGTGATTCAGGAACACAGGCTGTAGCAACCTTGGGACCCCTTGTGGCAAGCAGGTCCTGCACCAGCCCTATGCCCAATCAGGGGGCATATGCCATGGCACTAGGGGGCTTGCAGCAGATGCAATCTGCAGCATCCCCTATGTTGGGATTTAGGAATCCCTCCACAAGGTGCTCAGTCCATGACAATTAGACCAGCCTGGGCCTGGTCTAATGGTCCATGAACCAATCCCAGAGCCATCAGTAGGTTGGTGGAAACCTGTGGCCCCTGCCTTCCTGTGGTATCCCATGCCCCCACTGTTCCAGGAGATGTCAGTGGTGAGGTGCCCACTGGGTCCCTTCATGGTGCCAGGCATGCAGTGTCCCCCAAGGACAGCACAGGCACAGTGGTGCCTATGCAATGTCCCTGTTAGGGAGCTGTTGCCACTACCCCCCCACCCATCCATACCCTGCCTGCCCTCCTTGTCCCCTGTCCTGTCCCTTACAACCCTATCTGGATAGGTCTCCTTCAATGGGGGCCAATGCTGTCTGTCTGCCCTGCAGCTTGTTGCAAACCTGTCCCATGCACCTTGACTTTGATGCATGGTAGCATTTGCCACAAGCTGCAGGGGCTAGGCACTGGGACCCATCCTGATAATGAATTGGGTGCAGGGTCCCTGGCACATCAGGGATTGATGCAAGCTGTGGTTTGCCACAGCTTGTATCAGTCTACTAGTGGCTTTGTGAATTGGGCCCTCTATTCCTAAGGTACAAGCCCTCACTTTCCTTGCAAGCATTAACACTGTTTATCTTTGTAAGTATCTAAGGGTATCTGTTCATATGCCATACAGTATATTTGCTATAACTGGACTTTTTAAATCTGAAAATAAAGCGTGATCACTGAACATTTATTTCAGTGCATTAAATTCCACCAGAACTAATTAAAAGCTCATTAAATAATTATAATAAAATAGCTTACCTATTTATTCAGCGTGCCTCGTTTTTCTACAGAAATAGTGTTATTTAGAATTGCTATCTATGAAATAAATATTTGAGCAACTTGAGCCCTGGTGTCATGCATCGACTGGAGTAACTTACACCTAGAAAGCATTGCATATCACATAGGATAGCATAGCACTGTGATGTGTGATTAAAAATGTTGCAAGTGGAAGTGTGTACAAACTGGAACAATATTTTGGTTCCTTCTTTGCTTCACAAGTTATTGGGACCAGCAAACAAATTCAACAGGTTGTAATATGTCTGTCTATTTTTTTTTTTTTTTTGCTGTTGTCTGTCCCTAACTCATGACAAGGAATGTTAAACTGTGATACCAAGACATTTTAGTTAAATCAGGTAGGCACTAAACAGCTGAGTGAATAGTTCAGCAGGGTTTTATTTAACTCCAAAAATTGATTAGCGTTTTGCTCTTAGAGAACTGGCAGAGAGAGAGAGAGTCATAAAAAGTTATTTCCTGTCTTTGTAAAGAGCAGGATGTTGCTCATGGATGAAAGAAGGAAATTGGAAAATTACAGACTTGATTGGGAAGTCACATGGGGAAACAAAGTTTTGCTGATGTCATCTATTAAATTTACCTTCTGAATGAGGAGACATCCTGAGTGTATAATTTTAATAAACAGAGGAGGAGCTGGGTGACATCATGGAGGAGGAAGGGTCAGAGACAGTTTTTTTAACTATGCTGTGACTGATCTTGACACATACGTTTGGACTCTGAAAAAGCAACATCAGCACTGGAAGGAGATAAGAATACATTAGATTAGACAAGTCTAAGGGTACTGTGGTAGGAGATTTTGTTTGTATTTAAAACCTTATTATTTTAAGTGATTGTATGTTTTTGTGATATATGGTTCTGTATTTACATTTTACATTTTTATCTATTTTTAAGTAAACATCTCATTTTTAGAGAATACTTAGTGTGCCTTTGAAATTCTTTATTTGACAAGTGAAGCATATATGGTTAAAGTTGACACTGTGCAAAGCTATTGGTAATACCAAACTGGGAAAAGGTAGGAGTTTATTCTGAGGTCTTTCATAGGGTTTTAAGGGTTCATTTTGTACAGCTGGCTAGGTGCCCATAGGCGAAAGATATCTGGCCCCTCAAAGAGCAGAATTATCTGAGCCTGTACATTGGGAATGCTAGCAAGAGGTTCAGAGTTTGAATCCCTCCAGAACTTGAGACCAAAGTTTGATTCGAACCCACAAAACAGACAGGAGGGTTACCCTGTTCTGTTCCTGTTCACAAGACTGCGCTCAGAGGTTGGCACTGTGGGAGCAGAGGGCCTGACCTACTGAGTGGGTCTGTGACAGACTGGCTGGCAGCAGTGCGATAATTTTGGTATTACAAGCTTTTATTGTTCAGTGTGTCAGCTTGAGACCGTGGGCTCACTTGCAAAGAAAAAGGCAGTGATTTATTTTTAAAAAGGAGACAGAACTATATCACTTGGCATACAGTCAAGTTCCTACCCGTTTTATTTTTTTTTCTAAAGTGCAAGTCAAAGTAGCCATTGTTAGGAAAGAAGATGGCTTCCAACTACAGCAGGCACACTGAAGACTACTTAAAGCAGTTGTGCGGGGACAAAGGAGTCCCATTCGAGGTGAAAGCCACCAAACAGAACCTCATGGATGCCCTTATGGTAGCAGATACCCAGAGCATCGAGTCACAGACAGTGACTGAAAAGGACCGAACCTTGAGTGTGGCAGGGCTAGCAGCCAGTGCAGTTTCCAGCTCCGATGAGGAGGGCAACAGGGCCAGTGCCAGGGAAGGGCCACAGCAGCAGGGAAAGGTCACCAGTATCCTGGATCCAGAAGTACTCAGGCTGCAGATTGAGTTGCGCAGAATGGAGCTGGAGTTCCAGAGAGAAGAGAAGTAAGAACAGCGAGCTGCAGAGGAGAAGAGGGAGCAAGAATGGCGAGAAGCAGACCATGAACAGCAAGAGGCAAACCATGAGGAGTGTGAGTGCAAGAGGCAACATGAAATGGAGAAACTACAACTCCAACCAGTGGCACCAGAGCAGGTAAGTGGCTTAGGTTTAACTGGGACAACAGGACTGGGTTACAAATTGAATTCCAAATTGATAGCCAGATTTAAAGAGGGGGAGGATATGGATGCCTTTTTAAATTATTTTGAAAAAGATTGTATTCAGGCTAAAATTCCTCGGGAGTCCTGGAGCTTCCAGCTATCTGTGCTACTTACCGGGAAAGCTCGGGATGCATTGGGTCAAATGGACAATGAGGACAGTGATGATTACAGCAAACTTAAAGCTGCACTGTTAAAGAAATTTGAATTAACTGCTGAATCAAACAAAGCTAAATTCCGTAAGCTCAGGAGAAGCCCTGACATGAGCTATGAGGAGCTAGCCATGAAACAACATCACTTTTTAAAATGTTGGTGGGAAGGAATTGAAGCAAACTCTGTTGATAAAATTGAAAATGTGATTCTGTTAGAACAGTTTTTCTGGACATGCCCAGCAGAGCTGAAAGCCTGGCTGGAGGACCAAGATCCCAAAACAGTGCAAGAGGCTGCTGAACTCTCGGACCACTATGCCAAGAGCAGACCTGCTCTGAGAGTGAATGGGGTGGTGCAGCGCAGTAAGGGAAAAGCGCACCTTCAGGGCAGCTAAAACCCTCACTGTCTCCACCAAAACCAGTTAGCCCCAGATTTCAGAGAAAAGATTTCTCTGAGAAAAGAAACGAATGTTGGTTGTGTAAAGAAACTGGGCATATTGCCAGATGGTGTCCCAAAAAGGCAAGCAGTACACAACAGGGGGCTAGGAAGGAAGTGGGTTGTTTGTGTGTCCCTTGAAGCATGCCAGTGAACATGAGGGAACACATGCACCCAATCATGGTGAATGGTGTACAGACGCAAGGGTTAAGGGACACAGGGGCATCCTTGACCTCAGTAAAGGGGATCTAGTAGAGCTAGGTTAGCTTATACCCAATAAATATGTCACTGTACAGGACTTTACTGGTGAAGAGAAAACATTGCCCCTCGCTAGTGTTCTCCTAGACTGAGGTGAAACAGGGGGAACTGTGCAACAGGTGGCTGTAGCCCAAACCTTAGCAGTGGATGTGATCCTGGGCAACAATCTCAAACAGGAGATGGTGTGTGCAGTTACCCATAGCCAAGTGGCAATAGAAAATTGTAGTTCCCTGAACCCCACAGAAGCCATTGTGGAAACCACTGAGAGGCTGGTTCCCCAGCCTGTGTCTCCACATGGGGAGATTAATGAAAAGGGGGTAGAAACTTCCCCAGTAGCAGTTAACAACACAGCTACAGAGGGTTACTCTGAAGAGGGAGGGGTGACTTATTGTCAGAGGGTTGGGATTGACAGTGATCCTGAGTGCCCTGACGCTAGTGCTAGGCACCCTAGTTTAACAACTGAAGGGGACCTGTCCCATGCCTTGGGAATGTGTGAGAGGTTTGCAGGTGTTCAGAGAAGTGACCCTAGTCTAGAGAAGCTGAGGGCTTGGGAAGACTCTGATGGGGTACAGGGAGGTGATGGCAGACATAAGGTTTATTGGGAAAATGGACTGATGTATACTCAGGCTGTGCAGACAGAGGGAGGGGTGCTAGGCAGGCAGCCTGTCATTCCCCAGGGGTATCGTGAGCAGTTGCTCAAGACTGCACATGATATTCCCTTGTCTGGTCATCTGGGAATCACACACACTATGCAGCGGTTGGCCCAGAATTTTTATTGGCCTAACTTCACCCAGCAGGTGAAGGAGTATTGCAGGTCTTGTCACCGGTGCCAAGAAATAGGAAAGGTGGGCAAGAACACCCAAGCCACCCTGATTCCATTGCCCATAGTGGAGGAGCCATTCCAGAGGGTGGGAATGGATATTGTGGGGCCTTTAAATTCCCCCAGCTCCTCAGGGAAGAGATGCATCCTGACTGTGGTGGATTATGCCACCCGGTACCCAGAGGCAGTCGTCCTATCCTCACTGAGGTCAGACAAAGTGGCAGATGCCTTACTTGGGATATTCTCCCATGTTGGGTTTCTGCAGGAAGTTATCACTGATCGAGGGGGTTCCTTCATTGCGGACCTGATAAAATGTTTATGGGAGAAGTGTGGGGTGGTGCAGAGATGCACGACACCATATCACCCACAAGCCAATGGGCGTGTAGAAAGATTCAATGGTACCCTGAAGTCAATGTTCCGGGCATTTGCTGAACAGCATGGGAGGGACTGGGAGAAATACCTTCCCCACCTGTTGTTTGTATACAGAGATGTGCCCCAAGAGTTGACAGGATTTTCCCTTCAAAGTCTTATATGGAAGCTGGGTACGGGGCCCCTAGACTTGATCCGGGAGGACTGGGAAGGCAAGCACACCACCCAGGGAACTCCCATAGTGGATTACGTCCTTAAGTTTAGGGAAAGGCTGAAAGAGCTTATGGGACAGCCCAGAGCAACCTGGCAGCTGCCCAACAGAAACAAAAAGTGTGGTATGACCGCAGAGCCAGAGCTTGCTCATACTTGGTGGGTCAGAAAGTTATGGTCCTTATTCCGGTCCAGAAAGGGAAGCTGCAGGCTGAGTGGGCAGGACCGTACAAAGTGGTTAGGAAGGTAAATGACTTGAACTATATTGTAGAGTTACCTGACCAAAGACAGACAGAAAGGATGTACCATGTCAACATGATGAAGCCATATGCAAATAGGGCTGACATGGTGTTTGCAGTGTGTAGTCCTGGGGAGGGGATGGACAAAGGAGACTCCCTTCTGGACTTGCTGGAAGAAAGCAAGCAGGAGTCCTCTGTGGAGGTAGTAAAATTGTCTCCCCAGCTGGCCCCGGACCAGAGCCAGGAAGTAAGGGAGGTTTTAGCAGACTTTGCCCCATTGTTTAGTGCCAAGCCTGGACTAACCCCCTTAATGACGCACGATGTGGAGACAGGGACACAGATGCCCATATGGCAGATAGCATATCGGGTGTCAGAGGCTGTCCAAAAGGACATTAGGAGGGAAGTGGAGGAGATGCTGGATTTAGGGGTAATCCAGAGATCCCACAGCCCCTGGGCCTCACCCGTAGTCCTTGTGCCTAAGCCAGATGGCTCTACTCATTTCTGTGTGGACTATCATGGACTGAATGCAGTCACGAAGTCAGACACCCACCGGATGCCCCGGACGGACAAACTCCTGGACAAGTTGGGAGAGGCGACCTACCTTACGACGATTGACCTGACCAGGGGGTATTGGCAGGTAGAGTTAACGGACAAGGCTAGGGAGAGGTTGGCCTTCACCACTCCAATAGGCTTATTTGAATTTAAAGTAATGCCTTTCCGAATGAAGAATGCCCCGGTCACTTTCCAAAGGTTGGTGAACCAGGTGTTAAATGGTGCTGAGGAGTACGCCGTGGCATACCTGGATGACACTGCCATCTTTAGTGCCAGCTGGGAGGAACACCTGTCCCACCTTAGGGAAGTGCTGGGCAGGATACAGAGGGCTGGGCTCACTGTCAAAGCTGGGAACTGCCAGGTGGCCATGGGAGAAGTGGCATACCTCGGGCATGTGGTAGGCTGGGGACAGCTCCATCCTAACCAAATAAAAATAGAGGTAATCCAGGTGTGGCCCAGACCAGAAATGCAGAAGCAGGTCAGGAGTTTTCTTGGGACAGCAGGGTACTATAGAAAATCTGTACCCAATTACAGTGCCCTGGCTGCTCCCCCATCTGACCTGGTAAAGAAAAGAATGCTAAAGAAAATTACCTGGGACCCAGCCTGTGAGAAAGCTTTTACCAGATTGAAGGAGGCACTGTGCAATGCTCCTGTTTTGACAACTCCTGACTATAGCAGACCCTTTATAGTTCAGACTGATGCCTCAGACGTGGGTATTGGGGCAGTACTGAGTCAGACATCTAGCCTAGGGAAAGATCACCCTGTAGCATATCTGAGTAAAACGTTACTTCCCAGGGAGCACGCATACTCCACTGTGGAAAAGGAGTGTCTTGCCATAGTGTGAGCCCTAAAGAAGTTAGAACCATACTTATGTGGGCAGCATTTTGTGGTACAGATTGATCACAACCCCCTGGTTTGGCTGACGCAGATAGGAAAGAACAATGTTAGATTGCTAAGATGGAGTCTTGCTTTACAAGGGTATGACAAGACAATTCTACATAGGGCTGGAGTGAAAAATCAGAACTCAGATGGGTTGTCTCATGTCCAGGGCCCCTACTTTTCTGCGGCACAGTGGGACCAAGTTCTGCGGCAAGACTACCATTTGCTGCAGAACTTCTGAGGCAGTGGTTTGTAATTTCTACGGAAGTTCTGCGGCACTAACAAACAACCACATCACAGTGTCAGCTTGTCATCCTGACTTCAGTTTCATGACAGTGGTTATAGCAATCGGGATGGTGGAAAGCACAGTAACACTAGTTCAAAAATAACAGACTTATAAAAATAACTGTATGCCTAAAAAAGTAAAACAAATGTCTTTTCCTTAAGGTCCTAGGCCTGTTGCATAAATGAGTTATGCAGAGGGGATCTTATTTGATAAATAATGTATTTCTATATGCATGCTATCTATCCCACTAATGAGGTTTCCACCGTCTATTACTTATACATTTGTATGTGCTTTCTGCACCACTCATGAGATTCCCCCTGTGTATCACATATATTTATATGCAGTCTGTAACATACATACAAATATGTGTGTGTGTCTGTGTGTGTGTGTGTGTGTGTGGTGAGAGAGACAGAGATACTGTATATGTGTGTGTGTGTGTGTGTGTATATATATATATATATATTTTTTAATTTCCATGAACTTGCATCCTCATTCATACAGGTCCCATTGGAAATGGAATAGAGGAGTTATTGCAAAACTCATTTTTCATGTCAACCTGCTTTCCCTGACACACTGCGTAACACCATCAGGCCATGACATGTATGTGAACTGATAGTGAGATAGTGCTCTCCAGCTCATCACAATTTGTCCACCATGTGACAGAACACTGCACCATACCTTCCCTGGCTCCCAGCTGTGATGTGTTCCATCAATCCTTGTGCTGCCCAACCAGCTCCCAGAGCTAATCTCTGAACCTGAGTTGCTGGCACGAAAACACAGCATGTTACCCTCTGGCCCAACAGCTGTCCCTGCACACAATATTTCTCCATAACTTTTAGGTGATTCTATCAACCAATGACAATATGTAATCAATAACCCTGGCAAAAATGCATACATTATTTATTTAACAGGTCTATTCTTTCAACAGGTCTACACATTATTATATTTCACTTTTCTGGGCATAATAACTTTATTTTTCTTAAAAATGACAGCTAAATTCATTTTACCAGTTATTCATTTCAGATGGAATCTATATACCTTATAGGCACAAATAGGTTTGTACAAAGTGAGGTATGGACTTAACAGGTCTGTGCTATTGACAAGGTTTTGTTTAAATTGGCCCTAGTGCAATAATGTAAGACTGAAAATTGTATTAGGCTGTAGTACAGGTTGAGCAACTATCACCATGCATGATGTGCTGTGCCACCGTCTCTGGCAGTGGGAGCTGTGGTAGATAAGTGACTTCATTTCTGCTGAAGAATGTAGCCATTTCATTAGCTAATGTATGATGTTATAGGAATGAAAACATCACATTCTGAGCATATAAGGGGGTTTTGGATTTAAAAAGGGGGAAGGGAAACAGATTCTATGGATAAACAGAAATATTAATAAAAACTCATCAAGAAGAGTGAATTCTGCGGCACCGCAGAAGTTCTGCAGTAGATTGCAAGTTCTGTGCAAAATTCTGCGGCCGCAGAATTCTAGGGGCCTTGCTCATATTATGAGGAGTGAACTGATTTGGGAAGCTCATCCCATGCAGGGGATAGAGCCTCCAAATTCAGTTTAAGTACAGAGGAATTGTGACACTTGGACAGCTGATTCTGATTAATCCATGCTTTTTGGAAAATAAAAAAAAATGTATTGTGATTGTTTGTCATGAGAAATGCTGTGCCTGGATAACCAACACCCCCCCCCCCCGTTTCAGTTCTAACAGGACAGGATATATGTTAAACAGCAGATCTATGTGATAAGATTAACTCCTAAGAACTCGCATTTTATAGCCTTATTTAGGATATGGGTTGTTTGTAGCTAAACCCTGAAATATCCATTATATGGCGTCCTCAGGAAGGTCAGTTAATTGCAGCTGGTGTCAAAAGAATATTACACCTCAGTGAGAACTGGCAGAGACAGAGAGTCATAAAAAGTTCTTTCATGTCTTTGTAAAGAGCAGGATGTTGCTCACGGATGAAAGAAAGAAACTGGAAAATTACAGACTTGATTGGGAAGTCACATGGGGAAACAAAGTTTTGCTGATGTCACCTATTAAATTTACCTTCTGAATGATGAGACATCCTGAGTGTATAATTTTTAATAAACAGAGGAGGAACTGGGTGACATCATGGAGGAGGAAGGGTCAGAGACAGTTTTTTAACTATGCTGTGAATGACCTTGACACACACGTTTGGACCCTGAAAAAGCAACATCAGCATTGGAAGGAGATAAGAATACATTAGATTAGACAAGTCTAAGGGTGCTGTGGTAGGATATTTTGTTTGTATTTAAAACCTTATTATTTTAAGTGATTGTATGTTTTTGTGATATATGGTTCTGTATTTACATTTTTAAGTAAACATCTCATTTTTAGAGACTACTTGGTGTGCCTCTGAAATTCTTTATTTGACAAGTGAAGCATATATGGTTAAAGCTGACACTGTGCAAAGCTATTGGTAATACCAAACTGGGAAAAGGTAAGAGTTTATTCTGAGGTCTTTCATAGAGTTTTAAGGGTTCATTTTGTACACCTGGTTAGTTTCCCGTAGGCGAAAGATATCTGCCCCCCCCAAAGAGCAGAATTATCTAAGCCTGTACATTGGGTACGCTAGCAAGAGGTTCAGAGTTTGAATCCCTCCAGAACTTGAGACCAAAGTTTGATTCGAACCCACAACACAGACAGGAGGGTTACCCTGCTCTGTTCCTGTTCACAAGACTGTGCTTGGAGGTTGGCACTGTGGAAGCAGAGGGCCTGACCTGCTGAGTGGGTTTGTGACAATCCCTACATAACTTATATCACATGGATACTTAAAGCAGCAGTACAATGCAAAAAAAATCTGCGCTTTTTCGACTAGTTGTTCCCTATGCTCTGCTGAGCATGTCCCTGGTACTCTTTCCCACCAGCAATGTATTATCACCTTATAATGTGCTCAGCTATCATTTGTTTATGTTTACATTTCTGCTGCCTGCTCCATTGACTAGATAGCGGTCGCCATATTTTCTGTGGCACTACAACAGCTGTAACGGCTCACTTCCTGGTTGGGTAGTACTGCTGCTTTAAGTGGATATACCAAATGTGAAGTCTGGCATGTAATAAAGTCTTGGATAGTTATTGTTTAATTTTTTTTGCAAAATTTCTAAGCTCCTTCAATATCCATGTATTTGAGCATTGTTGGCAATTTCCACATGGAAAATCACTGTTAATGTCTGACTGTAACCAATCACTGCCAGATGTCACATGTGGTACCTAAAGCACTGAGAGCTAGGCCGAATGTCATTCACATCTCTAAGTGATAATGTCATCAGGCTATGTTAAAAGCAAACAGCTGCAAAGTAACTAAGTATAGTGGCCCAGATATTCAAAAGAGCTGAGCCATGCGCAATAGGGTTGCACCTGCACAAGTCCAAAATGTGCCATTCTGCGATATTCAGCAGGAGGCAGTTGCGCCCCCCAAATCATGCTAAGCAACAGCACAATGCTAATGAAGGCATGTGCAACCGAAGGGGGAGGAACCATGCATAAACTGCACAGCCCAATATTCAGCCGGGCTATGCAGATGCAACCCCCTACCTGCGCCTGCACAACTTTGAGCCCCAAAAAAAGGATCAAGTCGAGGGCCACCCACAGGTGAGCTGCCACATTGCAGGGCGCAACACAGCAGCTGCCACCTGTGGGTGGCCCTCAACCTGTTCCCGGTGCCCCCCTGCAGCCCAATCATGGGCATGATAGTAACCCCATAGCCCAATCATGGGCAGCAGAGTAGTCTCCCCACAGCAGCCCGATCGGCGGGCATAACATAATGTACCCCCACCCCTGACTAGCCCAATGCGTGGGCAAAATGTAATACAACTCCCCGACTAGCCCGATCACGGGCATAACTCAACCCCCACCCCGACTAGCCCGATGCAGGGCATAACTCAACCCCCACCACCCGACTAGCCCGATTGATGGCATAACTCAACCCCCACCCCCAAAGACCAATATCCCTGGTGGTCCAGTGGACTGCAAAGCCCGATTGGGGCATAAGGTCAAAACCGCCCCCAAGTCCAATATCCCTGGTGATCTGTGCCCCCATCCCACCACCCATGGAGCCCCACCACCCATGGAGCCCCCCATCTGCCTGCCACCTGTGAGTTGATAGATCATTGGGGCTATCGCCTATTAGTTCCAGAGCAAGAGCCAATGGGCGGCAGCTCTTCGCACTGACAGCAGCAGTCCAGATATGTGAATGCATTCATTTCACATATCTGGACTGCTTGTGTGTTGGCTGCACGCCCATTGGCTCTTGCTCTGAACCAATAAGCGTGACAGCCACTGAGCTGTCAGTCAGCAGGCGGCGGGTGGCAGGGTGGAGTACTGCCGCCTGCCGCTGACGGGGAGCAGGGTGGTGGGGCTCCATGGGGTGGTGGGTGGGGCCACAGCTCTCAGGATATTGACTTGGGGTGGTTCTGACCTTATGCCCGCGATCGAGCTTCGCGTCCACTGGACCACCAGGGATATTGGTCTTTGGGGTTGAAGATAGCTGGCGATCGGGCTAGTCGGTTGAAGTTATGCCTACTATTGGGCTAATCGGGGGTTTGTATACGCTTTGGCCCGCCGATTGGGCTAGTCGGGGGTTGAATTACTTTATGCCCATGATCGGGCTGCAGGGGGTTGAATTACTTTATGCCCGCGATCGGGCTGCAGAGGTGTCGGTCCCCGCGGCTGCTGCCTGGCAGGGTGCCAGGCGAAGTCATTGGGGATCGGCACACCTGGACAAAGACGTGGCGATGCAAATGGGACTCGAATTAGATGCAAATGGCCCCGTGCACTTTGCATAAATTATGGCCCCATTTGCATGTCACCTTTGAATATCGCAGATTCGCGCATGGCGCAATGGAACTTGCACCACCGCATCTGAATGCTCCACTCTAACCACTTGCGGTGGCGCAAGTTCCACTGCACCATGCACAGTGGCTGTGGCCGGGGCGGTTGATATTAGAGGTTGCTCAATAAGCGCAACTCCGTTGAATATCACCCTGGCCACACCCCTGCGCAACTTTTTTGAGCAGCGCAAGGGCTTGCACCACAGAATGGCGCAGTTTGAATATCCAGCCCCGTATGTTTTTGTTGATATTTTAAAAGGGGAAAAGAGTGCAGTACCTCACTTGAAGCCTGAATGAAAACTGAGGAGTCTCAGGCTAAAAAATAGCAGGTACTTATAAACAATTAGTTGAGTAAAGCAGAACCCTATTAAACACCGAGTTTGAATTAATTGAAAAAGGATGCAACATTTTTTTTTCTGCTCTCTCCAAATATATGAATGAAAAGCTTCCCTAGAAAAGGGATGTGAGAACAAGTAGCAAGTGGCTCTAGTATTTGGAGGTGACTTTGAAAATATACTCTCTGCTATATATTAATTTAGTTTAAAAAACAGTTAAAGAAGCAGAACTTTGGAGTTTAAATTTGATCATATGCATATATTTTGTATGCAGCTGCCAGCTAATTTTACAAAAAAAATACTGCAAGAATACAATATTTAAACGGCATATATCAGGTGAATGAGATTTAAAAATTATATACAATCTAGAGATGTTTATGCATTTCTTGGTGCAAATAGAACTATAATGTATGAAGTAATAAATGGACTTAGTATTATATTTAGGAATTATGTTTTTTGAATGTAGTACATAATTGATTTCCAACTTATGTAAATTATGGCAACTGAAGAGATTTGGGAAGACTATAAAAGTTATTTATTTTTATTTTTTGAAGTCATATATTTTCTGATGAATTGTGCCCATCAAAGCAGCGAAACATTGATTATAACTAAGTTGTACTGATTAAAATACTTTTACTTCAAATACGTTCGGTGAACAGCATCTGTTTTTCTGAATTTTATCTAAAGATAACATAGCAATCAACATCCTGTTAGTGTAAAACAACCCATATGAGACAAAATATGATAAATACAGATAAATGATGCTGATGTGTTTGCAGAGGGTCAGTGACATTTGAATCCATTTTAAACTCCTGACTGAAAAAGTGGTCTCAAAAGTCAGATACCATACAAATAAACAATGCTTTTTATTTCTTCCTTTAGCCATAAACTGCAACTCACAAGACTAACAGGAAAAAGAAAGCTGTGTCTAGAGATTACATCTAGTGCTACAGTAACAAATACAACATTGACCTTAAAAAGGAAAAACATGGTTTAATGCACTGCTGCTTTAAATCTGCAATGTATTATATAACAACAGACTGGGGTGCCCACCCCAGTACATTTTATCTACCCCCCCTCCCATCCAGATCATCCTTCACGAAAAAAAAATAGATGGCGGCACAGTGCCAATGAACATTATCCAGACACTGGGGTGCCCAATCCCCTGTGTCAACTCATCATCCTCCTGTAAATAAAGAAAACCATCCCTCGCTGGTCTTTATTTTAAAGAATCCTGCAAAGAAGAAAACAGTCCCTCATCAATCTGACCCCCTCACCCACCACACCCTGACCTCCTACTTAGCACCCACCACTCCCACACACACCCTCACCGCAACATGTCCCATGATGTAGATCCACTCTCTGATTGAAGACACGTCTGATGGAAATGGCAACTGTGATGTGAGAAAATAAGGTAGGTCCAGTTTAATGCATTTCAATTGGGTTAGAACTTTTATTCATAACTTGGTAATTTTTTTAAATATCTTTACACCAAATTTTCAACAAGGCCTTTCTGGGACCCCACCTCATGGCCAAGGCAACAGAATTATTCAAATCCAGCCTGGAAGTTCATTTTGCAGTTGCTTTGCAAAATTACCTTTCAGGTGGGATTTGAACATTTTCATTGCCCTTGTTCATGAGGTGGGGTCATAAGAAGGCTATGTTGAAAATCTGGGCTCAAACTATTAAAAAACATCAACGTTATGACCATATGTTAACATTTTTCTATGCTCACTCACAACTTTGGTAATTTTCAATGTCTGGATGCCAAGTTTTCAATATAGCCATTGTTCACACCACCTCATGAACATGACACGACAGCCGTTGTTTTTCAAATCTTTTGCAATATGTGTTTTCTGCACCTGTGGTGCAGAATGACATCTGGGTGGGGAACTGTACATTTTCACCTATCAGGTTCATGAGGTAGGATCATAAGAAGGCTATACTGAAAACTCTGTGTAAAATATGGTAAAATTGATCAAATTATGAGTGAATATTGAAACATTTCAACATTCACTCATACATAACTTCACTAATTTTCAATATTTTGATTCCAAACTTTCAACATAGTAATTTTTACATCACCTCATAAATGTGACAGGTGTCGCTTTTTAAAATTCTGGATAAAAAGTGTTTTCACACTTCGGGTGCAAAATGACATTTAGTATAACAGGAATCATAAAACACCTATTGTACCTTGAAAATTATGGGTCAAAATAAAAAAAAATTATAATTATTAGGAAACTTTGTGTGTAGTGGCAGTCTTGACCCCAGCACATAGGGCTTTGGGATCCAGAGTTGGTCAGCTGAGTTTGGGTGTGAACCAGCTGGATGGGGAGAGGGTTGGGGAATCACACAGCCAGGGCATAAAAGCTGCAGGGTTGCCCACACAGGCCCAGGTACTATATACTGCACCTCTGCACCCGTGGGTGTCAGAGAGCCCTGTGCACTGGCTGAGATATGAACTATTTGCCTTGTGCATCTGTATCTGTGGCTACATTGAAATGTAGGGCACAGAGGACCCTGTGTTTCCACAGCCCATCAGGCAGCCCCATGAATTACCGATATCTGTCACTGCACTGAAGTGCAGGGCTCACAACAGAGTCTTCCTTTGGTGGCCTTGTGCATCTGTATCTGTTTAAGCAGATCCCCAAGGGACTTGCATGAATGAGGATATGATCCCACTATCTAAAAAATAAAGGAAATTCTTTACAACAAATTGCATTAAGCATCAGTTAGGGTTCAAGTTATTGCCAAAAAAAGTAGATCAATGTGACTTTAGGGTTTACAACCCTACCTTCCCACCCCCAACCAGCAAAATGAGAAAAACATTAGGGTTTTGGGCCTCCAGCATCTTGGCAAATCAGTGATTGGGTCTTCCTTGTGGTTGTCAACCTTAATGCCCACCCCCTTCTTTGAGAAAACAAGGTCAGGTGTGAAGAAAGCTGCAACAGATTGTGTTGGCAACATGTGGTGAGACATACTTTTCTATCTTTGAAGAGTGTATTGCAATAAGGCACTGCCTTGGACCTTCAGATAAGAGGCTACGGGCTGGGATGAAGAATGAGCATTAGGACTGACAACCCCAAGAAGGCCCCACCTCTCATTTACTAAGACTCTGGAGACTCCAAACCCTAATTTTTTTTTTTTTATCTTTTGCTGCTTGGAAGAGGTGGTGGGGAGTTAAGGTTAGAAACCCTAACACCACATTTCCCTACTTCTGTGACTTTAATTTGAACACTAACTGGTGCATTAATGCAATTCTTTGCAAAGAATGTGTGTGTGTGTGTGTGTGTGTGTGTGTGTGTGTGTGTGTGTGTGTGTGTGTTAGGAAGAAATGTCAATTTGATAGGGGATTCAAAAATGGACACAACAGCTGGCCTGCCAGTACAGCAGTTGCACCATAGCTTGGGTGCCAATGACTTGGGTTCGAAAATGGGCCCAGCGTGTCAGAGTTTCAGCCATGGGGGAGGAGGATCATGACCAATGGACAGCTCCTCCTGCAAAGAGGGAGGGTTGCGGTGCTCAGCAACAGTCCAGCCCCCAGCATTGGTTGGGGGTCAGTTAGAGAGAGAGACCACAGAAGCTTGTGGATTGGAGGAGAGGCAGACATTGCTGTGTCAGGCGTGGGAGCATGCCTGACACCACCAGGACATCACTTCATGTCCTTCGCTCCAAGGTGATGAAATATCAGGGTAGAAAATGTCCATCGGATGGAAAGGTGACACTGCTCCTCCCCACCACATCCTCCCTCTGACATGACCTGCTCAAACCTGGCAGACCTTGGCCTTCGCTTCCTCCTGTGGCCAACAGTATGGCATGGGATGTGATCCATGGTGCTGAAGGCAACAGCAAGCAACAGGAACAGATGAAGTCTTCAGGAGCAAAGATCCTGTTTTCATGCAAAAGACCTCAGTAATAAAGAATGGAGAGGAGTACTACAGAACTAATGTGAAATACAAGCCAAATTGTGTCTACATATTCTGGTTTGTTAAAGTTCTCCTGAAGGTGTTGGCTCCAATAGAAACCCAGATAAGACACAGCTGTACTAACTTATTACTATATGCAAATATATTGGACAAACTAAAATAGTATAATACACTTCAAAATAAAAAGGAAAACTGAATGAGTGATTATGTTTAACAAGGCCAAATATTTCTTGTAATCTGATCATTCTGGTAAAATTTTAGCCTGTATGTTACAGAAAGAAAAGGCTCAATGGCTGATAGCAGGTATTACATTTGTAAATCCATAACAATGAGGATATTATAAGAAACCAGCAAGATACACTGTAAATCAAGAATTCCTTAAATATTACAGGGATTTACATACATCAGACCTTCCTAGTTTAACTCGCATAGAAAATATGGGAGTAGATATTCTGATTATTACTCCTGATCAAAGAGAACAATTGCATTTAAATATAAACCTAGAGGAAGTCAAACTCTCACTTTGCCTTCTAGAGTCAGATAAGGCACCAGGTCCAGATAGCATGGGTACAGCCTTGTAGAAACACTTCAGCACAACACTAAAGCCGTCATTTATTTATTTAATTTCTTTTACCAGGAAAGTGGGCTGGATCAAAGATATTTTTCAGCCACGCCTGGGGAGAAGGTGATACATAAGTTATAAAACAATACAAAATTGTAACATACATAACATCAAATTAAAATCATACAATAAAATATGAAAAAAATCCATGTACAATATGTACATATTTACATGAGTACGCCTGTATCTAACTAACATAATGGACATAAGTTAGCTTCTCAAGTATTATCCGGATAGCAACATGTTAATAGTGTCCTTAAGTAATTTTTAACATTTCTTTTGAATACGTATGTTTTTACTTAAAAATCTAGCCCCAATCCAAGAATAACATTTCATAATCTAGGACTGTAACATGTTAGAGAACGTTCAGCTACATTGGTATTTGTCTGATTTAGTAATAATATATAATAATAATTCACACAAAAAAATTATCCTTTCAAGTGCTCTTCGTTTAGACCAATATCACTGGTTTAGGTAAATTACACGATCTTCACAAGGTTATTAGCAGCTTGAATGGAAAAATACTTCCAAGCCTGATTTATAAAAAAGGCAGAATGTGTCAAGGGAAAGAGGGGGTACAGTAACCCTTGCAATGCACTGAACTTGGTGTATGACTGGACAATAATGTGATGGTGGTTAGCCTGGACACCAAAAAGGCATTAGATCGCCTGGAGTGACTATACATGTTTCAAGTATTAAAGCTGTAGGCTGCAAGAATAAATACTCAAATTGGATTAAATTTATTTATGCCAACCCTAAGGCTAAAATACACACTAACAACTATACATCAGATTATGTTTGTGTCCTAAGAGGCGCACACCAAGGGTGTCCATTATCAGCATTACTGTAGCTTTGGAACCTCTAACTGCTATTCAGAGATCCAATTTGATTAAAAGTTTCATAGTAGCTGATTAAATTCCAATATTAAATTATCACTATACACTTGATGACAATTTACTCTATATCAATAATCCAGAAACTAAACTCCCTGAATTATTTAACCTTATTTTTAACTATGGAAGACTGTCCCGGTTTTAATATTACCTGGAAAAAATCTGAAGGGCTCATAATACACCCTTCCAAATTCTCTTGCCCAGAAGAAAATATAGGCTTGAAACTATCTTCATGATAAAATGAATTATTTAGCAATTCAAATGATGAATAATGTAACTAATTTAATTAAGGCCAACTAGGAACCCACTGATTTACAATATTAAAGCAGACTTGCAGATGTGGTTAGATCTTCCATTAATATTACTTGGCAAACTAAACATTATTAAACTGAATATTTTACTTCCCATTTTATACACCTTGGAAGAATTGCCATTAATTATCCATGAAACCTTTTTTAAAGCCCTAGACAAAAAAAAAACCACACAATTCTTGTGGGGAAATAAGAGACCCATTTAAAAAGTTCTAAATTGAATGTTTTCATATCAAGGTAGGACTCTGTCTGGCCCATGTCTGCTGACTGCTGTTACCATTTTTCACGACTGACTGACCTGATACTGGAATGGTATAACCCAGATCCATTCAGGGTAATTTATGAATCAAGAACTGTACCTTCCCACACATACTATCATTTACTAAATATAAACTTTAGCAGTAAAGCTAACCTTTCTGAGGGAAATATTTTTCTAGAAACTATACTGAAAGTGTAGGGCAAAGCACATAAATTAATTGGCAGATCTTCTACTATCTCTGTCTTTCTTGCTTTTAAGAATTATTACTTTTTGCCAATTTTCCAAGCTGGTTTCTTAATGAATGGAGCAAGAATATATAGACATACACACATACAAAGACGCCAGCAGAATAAGGCCATATGGTCTATCCAGCCTGCTCATATTGCAGGGTTCTCAGCTTACACTACTGACCCTGCCTCCTCCTCTGTCCTTCCATTCTTTCCTTCTGCCCCTACCATGACCCTTACTTCCCCTTATGTCTATCCCAGCCTCTCTTGAAGCTGCCTACCATCTTTATTGAGACCACCTCTTCTGGCAGTGCATTCCAAATGGCCATCACCCTGTTCATGAAGAAACCAGTCAGTCTCACATCAGTGGTAAGAAAATTAATGGAAGCCTCAATTAAACAGGATCTGGTGGAATACCTGGACACAAATAGCCTTCAGGATGTCAGTCAGCAAGAATTCACTGCAGGATGATTGTGTCAAATGAACCTGATTTCATTCTTTGACTAGGTAATTAGGGAAGTGGATAGTGGATATCCTGTAGATCTCCTTTAATTTGACTTCAGCAAGGCCTTTGATTCGGTACCACATAATCACCTGCGGAGGAAGCTAGAAGATCTGGGTGCCGCAAGGTGTATTGTTACATGGGTAGGTAACCGGTCGAATGGTAGGAATCTGAGAGTAGTCATCAATGAAGAGAAATCAGAGGAAGGGGATGTCACTAGTGGTGAACCACAGGGCTCTGTCCTGTGTCCGGTATTGTTTAACGTGTTCATCAGTGACATCAGGGTTGGCATTCAGGGTAAGATAGCTCTATTCACAGATGACACAAAACTAGGTGGGAGGAAGGACAGTGAGGATGCAGTTATGAGCCTGCAAAAAGGTCTTCAGAGGCTGAAAAAACTGGGCTAGCATCTGGCAGCTAAAGTTTAACACCAAGAAGTGTAAGGTGATACACCTGGGTAAAAAGAACCCTAGAAAGTAACACAAAACTCATGTTTTTGTTGGAAGAAAGTATATCAGTTACTACAATGGAATGAACAAAACTCTTATGTAGTGTATGGTAGAACACTGTTGAGCATGGAAATCCATGCTCCCAACAGTGTTGTTGTGCTTGCTTCAGTGCATCACGATCTTGTTGTGCTGCACTGAGTACGTCACCGGTGTAGCACAAGATCGAATGCAATCGCGCATGCACGATTTAGCAGCCGCGTTGGCGAGGAAGAGAGTAGCGCTGGAGTGAGCCACAACATTGAAGCCAAGTAAGGCTTGATTTAAAAAATATCGTTTATTTCTGTATCCATTCATTGTTTTGTAATGAATAGACTCCCCATACACTATAAAAGATTGTCTATGGGTAGTCATTCACAAACAAGGATCTTCTCTGATCTCGAGGTCTCCTTGGCAATGAATGACCTCTCGAGCTTTGCTCTCGAGGTTTAATGTTGCCAAGGAGACCTCTCGATCGAGAATATCCTTGTTGTGAATGACTCCCCACAGACAATCCTCTATGACACTCCCATTTATAGAAACTATGCATTTAAACCTTCATACCTGGATGAAGGTTTTTTAATCTGGGAGCAGAAAGGGATTAAGACATTTAAAGAAATCTTTAATAATAATATATTAATATCATTTCAACAACTACAAAACTTGTATGGGTTGTCAAAACAACAATATATTCATTACTTACAATTATGTAACTACCTACAAAAAAACAGTTACGGGCCAATGGAATCTCCAATGGAACGTATACTTAAACCCCCACTCCAAAAATCTATTTCTTCTATATATAAATGCTTACAGACAAACTACTCATATAACTTAATGTTGTTGAATGGCAAATGGGAACAGTATTTGACTGCCAAAATTGGAGAAACTGACTGGCTAAATATCCTTAAATACCCAATGAATGAGTTCTGCTCATCTCGACTACAACAAATACAATTTAACATATTGCACCGTACCTAACACCCACCAGAATACACAAAATGAACAATGTAATAACGGATAAATGTCCAAGATGCCTCTCTAACCCCGGCTCCCTCATCCATATGTTTTTAACATGCAAAAAACTCACCAAATTTTGTGATTCAATAATAAATAAACTGAAGAAAGCTACAAATATAACTCTAAACACGAAAGTGCAATTCTACTTGGACATCAAATGTCAGAAAATGAAATCTTAGAGAAAAAAAGGAAACTTGTCTCTTTAGGGTATTTAATGACAAAAAAAATTTATTTTACGCCACTGGAAAGACACAGAGCCCCCCACTGTCCAGAAATGGACAAACGTTATGCTGGACTTATATAAATTAGAGTGAATCCACTACTGTGCTATGAAAAGAGATGAAGAGTTTGAAAAAAATATAGCAACTGTTTAAAAATACAATTGGAATGTAAACTTAAAAAATGTTTCTTCCCTTTTCTGTTAGTACATTACTAGAAATGACATCTCTGAGTACCTAGGTTCAAACAATTTATAAATGGTAATATATATTTTGTAACATTCTGTGTAAGCTGTACAAGGATATGGTATAATATGTGTTTAAGACAAGGAAAATGTACATATAATATTGTATATGAATATTTATTTTAATATGTATGTGAACACTGATTTATTGCTGCCACTATTTAATAAAATCTTTAAAAAAAAAATAGAACTGCTTATTGACTAAATGGGATCAGACTCAGTGTTTCTCAGCAAGAGAGAGACCTGGGAGTCATAGTGTGTGACACTCTTAAGCAGCCCAGGCAGTGCACCACAGCTTACGGTAAGGCCAGCAGAATGTTAGGATGCATTGGGAGGGGGTTTGACAGCAGGAGCAAGGAAGTAATTCTACCACTGAACAGATCCCTGCTGAGGCCACACCTGGGGTATTGTGTCCAGTTTTGGAGTCTGCACCTAAAGAAGGACATAAACAGACTGAGACGGTTCAGAGGAGAGTGACAAAGATAATCCAGGGCTTACACAGGGTTCCATATGAGGGATGCTTAGATGAGCTGAACGTGTTTTCACTGGAGACTAGGAGGGAGGTGGGAAAATGACAGAAACCTTCAAGTTTATGAAAGGAATAAACAGGGTTCCCTACCCTGAACCGTTCAACAGGGTTCCCTGCTCCAACACTAGGGGGCATGAATGGAAGCTGGGTAGAAGCTTTAAAAAAGATCTCAGGAAACACTACTTCACTGACAAGGTGGTGGAGCCTTGAAATAGGCTGTCCACTGATTTGGTTGGGGTAAAGTCAGTGACACATTCAAATTGGGTTGGGGCAAATGGAACAATGGATTGAAAGCCAGGGGGAAGGTTCGTGATGGCACTGGGGGGCGGCTAGGTCCATGGATCAGTAATGGTCTTAGGAATCTCGGGGCAGACTTGATGGACCTTGTGTCTTCCTCTGTCATCAACTTTCTATGTTTCTAAGAAGTGCTTCCTAACCTCACTCCTAAACCTGCCCCCCAGCTTAAGGCTGTGTCCTCTCATGTTTTGGTTGCCACTAAAGCTAAAAAGACCCTCCATAACCACCCCATTTATCCCTTTCAAGTACTTGAAGGTCTCTATCATGTCCCTTCTCTCCCTCCTCTCCTCCAGTGAGTCCATACTCAGGGCTCCCAACCTCTCTTCATATGTCTTACCCTGCTGACCCACAATCCTCTTTGTTGCCCTCCTCTGGACCATCTCCAGTAAGTTGTTGTCTTTTTTAAGGTGTGGGCACCAGTACCTTACTCCATACTCTAGATGTGACCTCACCAGCAACCTGTACAAGGGCAGTATAACCTTCTCTCGCTGACTGTGGATTCCTCTGGCTATACATACTAGCATCTTGTTAGCTCTTGCTGCTGCCTTTTTGCACTGCATAGAGTGCCTCACGTCACTAGTCATCACCACTCCCAGATCCTTCTCCTCTCTGTTGCTGTTACTCAGACCTCTGCCAAGTAGTGCTCTGTCCTTGGATTTGTAGCTCCAATGTGCATAACTTTACATTTCTTGGCATCGAAGTCAAGCTGCCAAATCCCAGACCACCTCTTAAGCTTTCTCAGATCATCCTGCAGGTCTTATATCCCTTCAGCTGTGTTCACCCACCAACAGAGTTTAGCGTCATCTGTGAATAGGTACATTTTACCCTTAGTGCCATCCCCAACATCATTGATGAAGACATTGAGTAGCACTAGCCTGAGCACCAAGCCCTGTAGGACCTCACTGGTGACTTCCCTGGTGCTGAATAACTCTCTCCCCACCAGCACCTTCTGGTTCCTGTCCCTCAGCCGGTTTCCTACTCACCTGGTCACCTTCTCCCCAGCCCCGAGATCTGCCAACTTCTTGATCAGCCTCTTGTGGGGTACAGAGTTAAAGGCCTCACTGAAATCCAGATAAAGGATGTCCACTACTTGGCCCCTGTCTACTGTCTTAGTGAACCAAAGAAGTCAGTCAGATTTGTTTGACATGCACTCCTTCTCATAAGTCCATGCTGCCTCACATCCTTTAGACCATTCTCCTCTAGATACCCTACCAACCTTTCCTTAAGTATGATCTCTATGAGCATGCACACACTTGAAGTCAGACTGAATGGTCTATAATTCCCTGGGTCATCTTTGGGACCACTCTTATTTAGGGGCACCACATGTGCCATTCTCCAGTCCTGCGATACCATGCCTGACTCCACTGAACTATTCAACAGGCTCGCCAGTGGCCTTGAAAACTCCCCTTCCAGCTCCCTCAGTAGTCTCGGGTGTATGCCATCTGGGACTGGTGATTTATCCACCTTCAATGCCAGCAGCCCCTCCCTCCCTCTCTCCTCCTCCACCGTCACATCTAAGCTCCCCTTCCCCGTAGACATTGGTCCATCTTTTTTCCTGGTAAATGCTATTGCTGTCCGTGACATCTTTGCCAGCAGTTATTTAATGCCTTTCTAACAGCTGTCCAAAAAGTTTCATTTGGAATGAAACCCCTTCTTTATGTATATCTGAGTCAGATCCACCTTATCAACACTGCTTGGACCAGCATTTAAAATGCAGCCTGTTTCACCTTTATTTGAAGTTATTCATGAGGCAAGTTTATGTTAAAAATTAATATAAACAGTAGATAAAGATTTAATAAATAGTATCCTAGTGAACTTGACAAATTGAAAGCTGCATGGCAGGACAAATTAGATACAACTTTTCCTGAAGAAAAATGGATTGAGATCTGTAGTTCTCTCAAAATTTCAGTGAATTACTGTCTTAATCAAATTCAGTACATGTTGCATTCCATATATTATACTCTATGCCTCTTAAAGGGAAGGTCCCCTCAGACATTTTTTCCATTTACCTGTGTAGTCTGAACATTGACTGCCTCTATTACAGCCTCCTAATTTCATCAAGATTTATATGTAAATGAAGGTACTTAAGTCTGGTGTGAAAACCTGCTTAACTCCATTGCACATGTCATGCTGACTCACATAAGGCTTCCTAGAATTTTATGATGTTTTGGTAATAAAGTCTGCAGTAGTTAAACTGTATTAGTTAGTGCTGTTGCTGTCCTCAGCAGTCCCTATGTTCTTTTTTTATGCCGTCTATGAATCTTTTCAATGCATAGTAAGTGCCCTGCCATTTTCTGTAGTTTAAAGTGTATCTGCATTAGAAAAAAAATGCTTTCAGAGAATACAGGGACTTCACAAGACATGTAACAGAACTGAATGAGAGTATAACATCTGTTGGCCTGTGCATCTATGCATCATTAACTCCCATGATGCCTTGCATGAGTGGGGTTATGATCTTTGGAATGGTAGACAAACAGGTTTTCACACCAGTGGAAAGCAGAGTGAAGCAACCTCATTTATATTGGCCACAATCCCACTACTACAAGCAGGCAGGGCTCCAGGTGATATTGTTTGGGAATGGAACAAACTGCTTTTTATTCCACATCAATTATCCCAGACACAGGGCCACAAATGTCAACTGCAGGCTGTGAAGACCCTATAACAGAAAGGAACAATGGAGCAGGTTTTTTCCCTGTGCACCATCAGATTCAATAGAAGCATAAAAACACGTGTACACTGACCATGAGGCAGCTCTAAAGTTTGTGGAAAAGATTACCACTTCTGATCACCTGGCTGAGCAGGATGCTGAAGGGGAAGATGACTGACTGCCTGGACATTTGGCTTTAAGCTGTACATCTTTCACAGAGCTTTCCTTTAATGGTGTCTGTTCTTGTATGTTTATGAAAGTTCTTGCTGTCTGATGGCTGTGATGATGCTCTTTTGCAGGTGTTTTCTGCCCCACCCCCACCCTCGGTTGTCTAGCAATTTGCAATGCATGTTTAAAATACCTGTATAGTTTCTTGTTATCTTACGAGAGTGCATGTAATAACTTTGTTCAGTGTGCAGATGCACACTCCTCAGTTTGTGGACTGAAGATAACCTTCTGAAGGTATGCTGTCCCTTATGCGATGTCATAGTTTGACACTTAGTCATATAAGGCACAATATTAACTGAGTTCAGACATTCTTGACTATATCCTGCATTAGTCTCATAGTTTTTTTCAGCCCTCCACCTTATTAATCCTGCAGGGAGTGGGGGAAGCTGATAGACATATGGGGCCAGATTTTCAGAGCCCTTGAAAATCATGCAGCTGCAGGAAAAACCTGGCGCATATCGGTTGCCACTTGTGGAGCCACAGTTTTTCCCACAGCTGCGGTAGTTTCAGAAGTGGAGCCAGCTGGTTTATGACCAGCTCCACAATTACCGGCAGCTTGTGACTGTTTTTTTCCTTTCACAGCTGTGGGAAAATGTTATGCCCAGTGGGACCAGGCGTAACATCTCCAGCAGCTGCAGTGGACTGAGAATACAAATCTCAGCAGCTGCAGAGATTTCAGACTGCAACTGCAGTTGTGGAGTGGGACTTAGTCCCACTTCATTTTAAAAATCTGGGCCAAGGTTTATATTTAGAGGTAAGAGTGAAATATTCTATGGATTCACCTGCCTGGACTACATCTCCTGTATTACTGGACTGGGAACTTTGGGCTATTGCCGAGTATTACTTATGATGTGTCAGTATGTATTTACGTATTTACTTATGTAGAAGATTAAGATGATACAGTAGAAGCCACTTAATCAGGATGGCCCCGTGGTGAGCTTTTCTTCCCGATTAAAGCAGCAGCTATGCCAATTAACAGAAGTACAAGTTTTATATGTACCTGATCAGCATTCATTCAGCAGTGGCATTCAAGCCCAAAAGTGGAGGAGTTCATGTCTATCCTGATACTATCAGAGATGTCCAAAAAGTTTGGAGATTCCTCACTAGCAGACTAAGTGAGCGATGGCATTCAGCCCTGAACGAGCAAGCTGGATTGAGCTGATATGCTGGATCAGGGATGGGCTGAAAATTCCGGCGGCTGCAGTGCTCGACTGAGGAGCAGCTGAAATTCTGGATTGGGGAATGGACAAAAATGCTCGGGGCTCTAATACTGGACTGGAGGGGTGGGCTGGTTTCTGGTGTTAGTAGAATTCAGTAGGAGTTGTTTCTTTCTTTGGCTTAGTGCAGGAGAAGACACAGCACTGTCTACACACCGTGGCATTCAGGTGGAAGGCAAATCTATAATGGGCAACTGAAAAATTAAAAAGCTGGCATGGGGAACATGGTTCTTTCTTTTCTGCCATGTCCCTCTTATAAGGAGTAGTGTTCAGGGGTCATGCAAAAAATAAGTAAAAAAAATCAAAACAGAAGGCAGACCATAGAACTGCTCTCTGTTGGGCAGGAAGTCAGTGAGAAGAGAAGGGGAGAGCTGTGAACAACTACGATTCACACATAATCAGGTGTGAGAAATGGTGCCAACAGGGGATTACTGCATCTGTGTTTGAGACTAGGCTGCTAAGGTCAGCCCATATCATCCCAATTAGGTGGCAGGAATGTCTCATTTAAGTATGGAGTGCCTCCATAGGAAAATACAGCCACTTAATCCATACCCAGAGGGACATCCCAATAAAGCAGACATCCCCATTGTCGGCATCCCAATTAAGTAGCTTCTACTGTTCCTTTGAGCACAAGTGCTCTTTTACAAAGGTTCCACATCAGAGTTACAAGTTTTACAACAAATTATACAATAGAATTACAGTAGACATTACAATTAAGTAACAGACAGGGTGAATGAGCACATTCCAGAGGGTAAGCTTGTCAACAAAACAAGAAACATTAAGTTGTGTAAGTGCAAAGCTGACCGAACAAGAACAGGTTCCTGCAGCAGACTGCTAGAGAGACAGCAGAGCATAACAATGATGGTTACGATTAGTTCAATGACAGACTACACTTGCACTTAACTACTAGGCCAGCCTGCAGGGATTTTTTTAACTGGAAAAACTTGGGGAGGTTCAACATGGATTCCGGCAGTTCATTTAGCCAGGCTGCAACCCTAATGACAAAGGGACACTTACCCAGCTGAGTTTGGCAGAAAGGTAGTTTAAGGGCATTTCTGGCCATGCTGTGTGTGCCATACTGGTTAGACACTGGGTGGAAACAGTTTTTTAATGCTGCAGGTGTTAGGCCTATCAGTGCTATCTTGGCTAGTAGACAGGTTTGAAACTTTATTCTACTGGGAAGGGGTAATCAGCTGGTTTGTGAATAAAGGTTACAGCTGTTGGTGTACTTGTCAGCCCCTAACACAAAGTGGCAAGCTTTATTGAATATCATCTTGACCCTGTTTAATACAGAGTCACTGGCAACTGCATAGATAGGAAGTCCACAGTCCACTAGGGACAGGATGGAGTTTGACACAGTCTGTCACCTGGCTTCAGCTATGAGGCTGTTCTGATTTCTGAATAGGGCACCAAGCCTTCTATCTTCAGAGGACACCACGTTGTCCATGGGGGGGGGGTGCAAAGGATACAGTGTCATCCAGCACTATCCCAAGATATTTGAATATCTCCACTTGATCGAGTATAATACCTTTGTTATTGTGGATGACAAGGGGGAAGCCTTTTTCTTTATGTGATTGCTAGTAAAAAGCACTTTTTTATACTTTTGGTAACTGGGCAAGGCCCACTAGGCACAAGTACCCGTTTTCAGGGGCAATCCGGGAGCACTGGGGGGGGGGATTAAGTGACTTGCTCAGTGTCACACAATATACATGTGGAGGTTATGGGAATCAAACTCAGGTCTCTCGGATGTATCAAGCTTATTCACAGCTTGTTAGCCTAATCTCTAGGCTGTCCTGCCAGTCTATTTTTGTTTTTTTGTAGTTGAGGTTTTGTTTATTATTAGAGAACCATTTTTCTAAGGGCTCAAAGTTTCCCTGGAGGTTAGAGGTGAGGTTGCTAAGGTTAGCGTTCTTAGTGTAGATGACAGCATCATCTACATACAGGAGAACATGAGGTGACTGACAGGCATCAGACAACTGGTTCATAAAAAGGACAAAAAGAAGAGGGCCCAGAATAGAGCCCTGTGACACACCTATAGATACTCTATAGCTTTCAGACAGGAAGCCGTACATTTTTACTCTGTGTGTGTGTGTGTGTGTATAACCCTGGAGCCATTATACCAAGGGCTACTACCCCTGCCTGCTTCTAGGACTGTAGGTTGAGGGGCCTGGGTTCGTGACTAACTGGTACCGGGGTATCCCTACCAGTAGTACTAGTACAATTATGATGTCTCCACCCAGAGTAGTATTTAAGTGGGTAATTATCACAGTAGGTACAGCACTCTGGGAAGCTAATACCACCCACAATCCCACCTAGTGACTTTTCTGAATTAGCTGATCAGTTGCAGTGCTTAACAGTTAGAATGCCAAGTAGTTTGATCATTAATAATATGCTCACACTCAGCCCACTTACCCACAGGGTCTGGATCTCTGGCATGGACCCTGTGCTCCCCCCATAAAAGACAGTTTCACAACCACCATGCACTTTCAGACAATTTGTATATATCTTATCCTGTAAGCAGAGTAATAATATGCTCATGGCTCAGTTTAAATGTGAAAACATCAAACAGGTTTTTTAAGGGAAGTTTAACAAGGGAGGGGTGAGAATCAAAGTAAAGGGTAAAGCACTTGGCATGTATTAAATTGTTTAGCATTAAAGTCAATCAAGCCCTGCATTCACAGTCCTGGCAACTACTGGGTATCCAGATTGTATACAGGCATGCTTGATAGGTGCTGTGGGTTGGCCAGCATTGCAGCTGGTTGGGGCCCTTGATGGAATAAGGCAATTAGACATGAACAATGCATTTAAAACACTTAAACCCTTGGTATCCATGGTTGGTTGGCCCAGTCACTTTTAACACTGTAAACTGGAAACATACAGAATTAGATAGTACCATAAATAATTGATTGTTGGTTACAGGGAGATACCCTGGTTTTACTCTCTATACCCCAACAGATGAAGGAAGACACTGGCAACATCAAGACCTGTTGCTCTCTTGAGTAGTTGGTGGAGACAGGAACCAGCCCAACTCACCTTCACTTCATGGCCTTTCCCGATAGGTGGCCACAACCTGTATCGCAGGGGCTGACTTCCCGAATCTGGTCACTCACCAAGATGGTGCTGCTGCTGGTACAGGAACAGTCTGACTGGGCCTCTGGTGGCATAGGCCCAGTTGAAGAAAATGTATTTTAACAGTTTAGGCTGTGTCCTGGTGAACCCTCCAACTGGGTTTAGGCAAAGTTCCTTACTGCACAAGGCTGGCTCCCTCTTAAGCACAGGAGTCCCTGGAGCAATTTCTTCTCCCTTGCAGTAAGCCACAATCTCGGTGGCTGAAGATCAGCAATTTCTCTTTCAGTGACTTGCTGTTTTTTCCCTACCAGGTCATAATGTCATATGCTTAACAGCGTACGACATTATAGCTAACCCGAAACAGCGCTGTCCATGACAGCGAATGGTGCAATACCGCTGATACTGCTGCATGGTGTGCACCATTCACACTCCCAGGCAGAGGATAAGACCTCTGCTGGGAGTGGTTCTGTTAGCAGCTGCTGTGGCTCACTGGACTGAGCCACAGCAGCAGGAACCTCAAGGCGCATGCGCTCTGGGACCGGGTTTGATTCCTGGTCCCAGACATTTTATTTTTCCACAGATTGTGCATTTCAAGGCCCCTGGAATTGAGAATTTTTAGTGGGGGCCAGAGGCGCAACCCCCATAATGGGGTGTGGAGGGCAGAGCACCCTACAGAAAAAGACTTATACAATGACAATATCGCGCTGAATTGGCAGCGTCGATTTTACATGCGCATAATGCGTCGCAACATTATGACCTCTATGTCTGTTTTTTCTCCAGCTTTCTAGCTGCAGAAACCTCTTGATCTGCTTTAAAAGGCAGTTCCAGGACAATCGATCCTCTTTTGGACCGAAAATGAAATCGCAGGAGGCAATACAGGCCTTCCCCTGCGAATGGTGCTGCTGAGTCTTCATTTAGTTGGAGAAGGAGGGAGAGACTGTAGCTGGTGAGTTTGTAACTGTGTTTGTAATTGTATTTGAGGTCTTTTCTTAGCTGCCATTTCTGTGTGTAATTGTATTTGAGGTATTTTCTTAACTGGTATTTGGGTGCTTTTCCATTTGGTTTGGGCAGGATCGAGGGATTCTAGCTGACAAGTTTGTGACTGTGTGTTTAAAAGTGGCTGGGTCTGGCCTTTAAGTGCAGACATCATATTACAAGGATTAGTGTAGTCTGAATGTGAGGTTTTAATTGCCATCTCAGCTGAGTCTTCATTTAGCTGGGGAAGCAGGGACAGACCGTAGCTGGTGAGTCTGTAACTGTGTTTGTAATTGTATTTGAGGTATTTTCTTAACTACCATTTGGGTGCTTTTCCATTTAGTTCGGGCAGGACCGAGGGATTTTAGCTGACAAGTTTGTGACTGTGTGTTTAAAAGTGGCTGGGTCTGGCCTTTAAGTGCAGGCATCATATTACATCGATTAGTGTAGTTTGAATGTAAGGTTCTAACTGTTATCTCAGTGGAGTGTTCATTTAGTTGGAGAAGGAGGGAGAGACTGTAGCTGGTGAGTTTGTAATTGTGTTTGTAATCATATTTGAGGTCTTTTCTAAGCTGCCATTTCTACGTGTTTGTAATTGTATTTGAGGTCTTTTCTTAACTGCCATTTGGGTGATTTTCCATTTAGTTTGGGCAGAATTGAGGGATTCTAGCTGACAAGTTTGTGAGTGGAGTGAGGTGTCGCTGCCAGAGGACTCCTTGACTGATTGTTTTTTTAGACACAGCCTGTGGTGTGGTTCCACCCCACGGCTAGCCCTACATTTATTGGGTGGGTCCCATACAGCCTTGCAACATCCTGCATCCATATAGGAAGTAGCAAAGAGAGGAAGCATAACAGAACACAAAAGAAATAAAACATATATTTGCAGGATATCAAAGAGCCATCTTAAGCAGGCAGTTTATTGAGGAGGGACTCAGACATGATGGGAGTGGTGCAGTGCAGTGTTTGTGGAGCAGCTGTCTTCAGGGAGACATTCTGGGGGCTGTGATGCTGCCCTATCTGCAGGCACCTCTCTGGGCTGAGGGAGGA
This sequence comes from Neoceratodus forsteri, assembly GCA_016271365.2. NCBI lineage: Eukaryota > Metazoa > Chordata > Ceratodontiformes > Ceratodontidae > Neoceratodus > Neoceratodus forsteri. The sequence continues at coordinate 214,121,386 of JADMNL010000024.1, forward strand.
GGTTGCCTGCCTCTGAGCAGAGTTGGCCAAGCTGAAGGCGGTATCCAGCCCCACCCAGAGACTGCCGGGTCCACAACCTTTACCTCAAAGGTTGCCAGGGAAGAGGAATGATTGGACTACAGTGGGCTCAGGGAGGATGAGGGAGGGGGGTCGAAAGCACATCCCCCAACTGGTCCCACTTAAAAACTCCTACACTGTTTTGGAGGAATGGGAAAGCCCCACTCAGGAATCCAAGGCTGGGACCAGGGAGGATGGCAGGGTCCTTCAGGATGGAGCCCCAGGGAAGGGAAGCAGGGAACCCTGGAGGAGGGGGAAGCTTCTCCTAGTGGGGTACTCTATTGTCCGGGGAGTGGAGTTAGGGTCATCTAGCAGGGGAGAGAGGGAGGTCAAGTGCCCCCCCCCCAGGAAGCGATGCATGGAGGGATGGGAAGTGGATCCAGAGGATCACAACAACAACAGCTAGGAGGGAGCAGCCGGATGTCATTGTCCACCTGGGGACCAATGACCTGGCCAGGAGAAGGGTGGAGTTAGTCAGAGTCCAGGATCATTTCAGAAAGCTGTGGGGAACCTGAAACAGATAGCATGCTCCATCTCATTCTCAGAGGTGCTACCTGTCCAGGGCAAAGGGGAAGCTAGGGCACTCCACATCCATACCTTCAACTCCTGGTTGAAGGATTGGTGTGGAAGGGAGGGTTCTGGCTTCATAGGGGACTGGGGCCTACCTGGGCAGATGCAGCCTTATAAAAGGAAGACAGCCTGCATCTGTCTGAGAAGGGGACCTTTGTCCTTTGTGAGAAGTTTAAATGCTTCAGCTGTGAGCATTTAAACTGGACAAGGGGGGGAGCCAGGAGGCTTAGGAACACCCCACCCCGATTTGAACATGCAGGAACATTAGTTGACTAAGGGTACAGTTAAAGCAGGCAGGTGAAGAATGTATAATGAATGATACAGGGGCAAGAGCACATAGGAAAGGAAAACAGGGTGGGGGGAAGATGCTGGAGAGGGAGAACAACAACAGAGGGTGGGCAGACTGTAAAACATGGAAGGTCATGCTAACGAATGCCCATAGCCTAAAAAATAAGGTTTCAGACCTGGAGGCCTTGTTAGCAGATGCAGACCTTGACATAGCAGCAATAACAGAGACATGGTACTCTGCTAATCATGGCTGGGAAGTCAATGTACCAGGCTATACACTGTTCAGGAGGGACAGGGAGGGTAAAAAGGGTGGGGGAGTGGCTCTGTACATCAGAGATGGTATAAAGGCTACAGAAGTTCTGGGAAGACACGGGGAGGCTGAGGTAATGTAGGTCACCCTAGAGCCAGAGAATGGAACAGCAATATGCACAGGGGTGATCTACAGACCTCCATCACAGAGGGAGGAGGTAGACAGGGAACTAGTGGAGAATATACATGACATGGCAGCTAAAGACGAAATCCTGTTATTGGGGGATTTTAATATGCTGCATGTGGATTGGGCACCCAGATAGCTGTTTCAGCCAGAAGCACCACCATCCTTGAATCCCTGCGGGGGTAGGACTCAGGCAGCTGGTGCATGAGCCAACCAGGGACAAGTCAATTCTGGACCTGGTATGGACCAATGGAAACAGAGTCAAAGAAATATAGGTGGAAAGGCAGCTGGGGTCGAGTGACCACCACATGGTGTGGTTCAGCATGGAGACATGGACTCAATTAAGCCACACAAGGGCAAGAGTATTAGATTCCAGGAGGGAGGATTTCACTGAAATGGGTAGATGTATACAAGCAGTCCTGGGGAAAGGAGAGGTAGTAAAGAGGGTGGAAGAACAATGGGAGAAACTGAAAGGAGCCATAGTGGATATAACAAACCAATGCATTAGGATAGTGGTCAAAGGGAAAAGAAGAAGGAAACCTCTATGGCTCTCCAACAAGGTGAGGGACAAAGTAAAGGCAAAAAGGCTGAGTTTCAGGAAATATAAGGGGAGCCAAAGGGAGGAGGACAGGGAGGTGTACCTTGAATGTCTAAGGGAAGCAGGGAAGGCTGCTAGGAGGGAGAAGGTGCAGACGGAAGAGGGCTTAGCACAGTCTGTAAACAAAGGGGATAAGGAATTTTATAGGTACATCAGTGAAAGAAGAAGAACTGGGGGGATTGTGAGGCTCAAAGAAGAGAAGGGTAAGTGTAAGGTGGGGGATCTGGACAAGGCAGAAATACTGAACAAATACTTCTGCTATGTATTCACTAAGGAGGGAGGGTCAAGGACCACAGTTGGGTTGCAGAGGCGATGGTGGGGAAGAGGTGAACACTAGTCCATTCACAGTGGAGAGAGTTCTGGAAGAACTCACAAAGCTGAAGGTGGATAAGGCCATGGGGCCAGACAGCATCCACCCGAGGATATTAAAGGAGCTGCAAAGGGAACTAGCAGTACCTCTGGTGGTCCTGTTCACAGAGTCACTCAACATGGGTGTCATTCCAGAGGACTGAAGGAGGGCACATGTAGTCCCACTGCACAAAAGCGGCAGTAGGGAGGAGGCGGGGAACTACAGGCCAGTCAGCCTCACCTCAGTGGTGGTAAAGATCATGGAGACACTGCTGAAAGACAGGATAGTGGCACATATGGAATCCAGTGGTGCTCAGGATCTGAGGCAATACTGATGCACAGCAGCAAGGTCATGTCCAATGAATCTAATAGTTTTTTTTGATTGGGTGACTAGGGAACTTAATCAGAGAGGGATAGTAGACGTTGCCTACCTAGATTTCAGGAAAGCCTTTGACACCATCCCAGATAGAAGGCTGATTAACAAGATGGGTAGTCTGGGCCTGGGAGACAAGGTGGTGACCTGGGTTAGGAACTGATTAACAGACAGGAGACAGATGGTGGTGGTAAATGGGGTATAATCTGGGGGGAGGGGGTGACCAGTGGGGTACCACAGGGATCAGTACTAGGACCAGTCCTATTCAATGTCTTCATTAGTGACATTGCAGAGGGGCTGAAAGGAAGGGTCTACCTGTTTGCAGATGACACCAAGATCTGCAACAGGGTGGATACTCCAGAAGGGGTGCAGAAAATGAAGAGGGACCTGGAGAAGCTTGAAAGATGGTCGGAGATGTGGCAACTGAGGTTCAATGCAAAGAAGTGCAAAATAATATACCTGGGTAGAGGGAACCCTGGGGAGAGCTACAGGTTGGGGGGGGAGCTGACTGTAACCAAAGAGGAAAGGGACCTAGGGGTTATCATCTCTGATGACCTTAAGGTGTCAAAGCAGTGTACAAAGGCAGTGGGGAGGGCCAGTGGCATGCTGGGGTGCATAGGCAGGGGTATTACTAGCAGGAGGCGGGAGGTGGTGATGCCATTGTATAAAACATTGGTAAGGCCTCACCTGTAGTACTGCATGCAGTTCTGGAGACCACACCTGCGCAAGGACATAGATAAGGTGAAGACTAGCCAGAGAAGGGCAACAAAGATGGTACAGGGCTTACACCACAAAACATATGAGAAGAGACTAAGGGACCTCAATATGTACTCACTGGAGGAGAGGTGACAGCGGGGGGGGACATGATTGAAACTTTCACGTACCTCAAGGGCATAAACAAGGTGCAGGTGGGGGGGCCTTTTCCAATGTAGAAAAAGTACTAGAACAAGGGGGCACAATATGAAATTGGAAGGGGGTAAATTAAGAGGTAATGTGAGGAAGTTTTTCTACACAGAAAGGGTAGTTGACAATTGGACTAGTCTGCCACAGGAGGTAGTGGGGGCAAGCACATTGGAGGGGGGTTAATCATGCTTTGAGACAGGCACAAGGGAAGCCTGAGAGGGGAGGGAATGATGAAAAGCCATTGATTACATAGGGTCAGTGGCCACAATACAATGTATAGGACCTACGGGCAGACTGGATGGGCCTAGCAGTCCTTATCTGCCAACAATTTCTATGTTTCTATGTCTCTATGGTGACAGGGCCAAGCAGACTCCTCTCATAGAAACATAGACTTTGACGGCAGGTAAGAACCGCTTGGCCCACCTAGTCTGCTCATTTCCCTACCTACAGGATAAGCTGCAGATCCTAGTTAACCAACATCCTGTTTCTTCCTATCCCCCACAAAAATTGCCTTATGTCTGTCCCATGCATTCTTGAATTCTCCCACAGTTTTAGACCCCACAGCCTCCTCAGGAAGGCTGTTCCATGCGTCCACCACCCTCTTTGTGAAAAAAATACTTCCTCACATTGCCCCTGAACCGCCCCCCTCTATCTTCAAATTGTGTCCCCTTGTTCTTGCACATCTCTTTTTCTGAAAGATGCTACCCTCTTGGACTTTGTTGATTCCACTGAGGTACTAAAAAGTTTTTATCATGTTCCCCCTCTCCCTCCTTTCCTCAAGGGTATACATATTAAGCTCCTTTAGTCTCTCCTCATATGGCTTTTCTTGCAGACCCTGCACCATTTTAGTTGCCCTCCTCTGGACTGCCTCTATCCTGTCTATGTCCTTGCAGAGATAGGGTCTCCAGAACTGGACGCAGTACTCCAGATGGGGTCTCACCAACTGTCTGTACAGAGGATAACAACTTCCTGTTTTCTGCTTGTGATGCCTCTCCCTACATCCCAGTATCCCCAGCCCTCCCTATTGCCTTCTCACATTGCTTGTTAACCTTAAGGTCATCTGATATGATTACCCTCAGGTCCCTTTCCATTTTTGTTGTTACTACCTGCCCCCCATTGTGTAATCTTCCCTGGTTTTTGTTTCCCAGGTGCATTATTTTGTACTTCTCTGCATTGAATCCAAGTTGCCATACTTCTGACCTTTTCTCCAACCTTGCCAAGTCCCTTCTCATCCTTTCCACAACTCCTTGTGTATCAACCCTGTTGCAGATCTTTGTGTCATCTGCAAAGAGGCATACTTTTCCTTCCAGTCCCTCTGCAGTCTCTCTCCTTAGAAACTCAAGCTGCAGTGCACCTGAATTCAACAGTTCATTGATTCAGCAAAGTTCAGAAAACTCACAGCAAATGCAGGATGCCTTTAGGTAGTTGTTCAGAATCATGAGTTGGCAAGGTTTACCTCAAAAGTCACACCACACCACATTTACTGGCTCTAGCGCAGTTCACAAACTGAGACAGCATGAAGGAAAGAGTATCTTATATGTAGTTTTCTTTCTGTTGCAGGCAGATCACTTCACCTTTTCTGCAGATGGCTGTCTAAACAACTGGTTCAGCACTGTCCTTAGGTGAGGAGGGCATACAGGCCTCACCTGGATCTATTCGGAGATCCTACACAGAGCTCCTTGCTCTCTGGAAGCTCAGACTGAACTGAACCCAGTTTGAAGACAGTCTGGGACCAGGTTCATGAATCCTGTATTCCAGTTGGCTAAGGGAGCTGTCAATCATAGTTCCGGTGCTTCCATTGGTCCTTTCAGGCGCCAACCTGAAAGTTCACAGTTTCACCCACAAGGCACTTCAATTAGGACCCCTTGAGGCCCCCTGTGTCCCGACCGGTCCAGAGAGAAAGTCCAGGACCAATGATGGCTGCTCCCATTGAGAAGAACTGATACTGGCAATACTGGTAAGGTTACACAGTTTATTTATTTTAGGAACAGTAAAGAGTTAGCAGTAAATATTTACAGTGCATGCTAGGGCTTCCTCTGCACTGCAATCGACAGTAGAGTGGAGCAGATTATGAAACACCTGGCTGATTGCGAGCTTCGTTGCACTTGGACCCTAGCCCAGGCTGTTACAACATACACAATGGCTGAAGCTCTTAAAGGGACAGCGCAGTGGCATGGCATGGCACACCCATGTGGAGCAACAGCAGAACATCACCAACATGGATTTATCATCCCTATCTAGATGTCTGCCAGGCAATGGGCACAAGAGAAGCCCAGGAAGATACTTAAGGTAAGCCCCTTGAATTTGGGGGGGGGCTACATGTGCTCAGACAGATAACTTTAGAACCAGGCCACTGAGTCTCTAGACAAACCAAGGTCAAAGAGATTACTGAGTAGCTGCTGATGGTTGACCAAATTAAAGGCCTTTCTTAGGTCAATGTACTGTAAATGGCTCCCACCATACTATTACAGGCCTCGTGCACGTAGTTGGTGTATTCTACCACTGCTATATTGGTGGGGTGGTATTTCCTAAAACCATCCTGTTGGTCACATTCATTTTCATTTTTTAATTTTCACCAGGAGGTGGTCTGGGCAGAGCCCTTTTTCAGCCACGCCTGACATGTAAAACATCACTTAGAAGGAACAACAACAAACAATGCACATAAAACATTTAAATACATTTACACACATTTTCAGTATACAAGTGTTTGTGCAACATATGTTTAAAGTGCAAAATGGTATTTGCATTATGTGTCATGCTTCCATATTCATTTAACGGAGTAGGTGCATACCATGTAAAAGACTTCCTGCTCATCTGAAGTTTGAAGGCAGGGATCTGATAAGTTGTTAGGCCACTAGTCCTGGTACTCTTCTCAGTAGTTTTTTGAGTCAAAGAGTTAAATAGAAGCCGTGGTTCTGCTAAGCTGGCAACCCTGTATATGAAGGTAACTACTAACCTTTGTAACCACCTTGCTGGAGATAACACACCCAGTTTAATGTATAGCTGACAATGATGAGTTTTTAGTGGGGCCCTTAGTGCAAATCTGCATATATTGTTATATAAAGTTTTATATTTTGACTCAAAGATACCGTTACCTTGATAGAAAATAATATTCCCATACTCTAGAATGGGCATGAGAACTTGCTTGGATATAGTTACTCTGGCCTGATCAGTCAAGGAGTTCACATTTCTATACGCACATCCCAGTTTTTGATTTAGTTTCTTTCCCAGTCTATCCATGTGGGGTACCATGCTCAAGCAGGGATCTAATTATATGCCCAAATATTTAAATGCGGTTACTGTTGGCAAAAACAAACGATTCTGACCCCTAATTTGAAGTTGATTCTGTTTCAGTAATTTTTGTTGAGTTCCGAATAACATCACATTTGTTTTACTTTCATTTATAAGCATACGGTTTTCTTTTATCCAATTTGATAATGCTCTATACTTATTTTGGAGGGATATTTGTACTTCTTTACTGCAGTTCATACTTTCTAGATATGTGACTAGCTAGTCTAACACAATTCTTTCCAGGGCCTTAGACAGTGGGTACAGGACTGAGATGGTCAGTGACTGGCTATATTGGAATGATCACCATTTTTGAATATGGGTGTTACAGTGAGGATTTTGACTTCACTGGGAAATAGGCATTCCTTAACAAGAAGTTGAGGATTCCTGGAGATGGGGAAGGAGAGTTCATCCAAAGCCAGGCCGAGTAACTGCATGTCATGTGTGTCCCCCCACCCTGGTTTTGCCAAGGACCTTTCTACTCGAGGGTGTCTTTAACTGATATGGTCTTGAAGTAAAATTCAGGGTGCCTTAGGTCAGGGTCCTCCAAGAGACCAGCTTCATGATCAGAATCCCTAGCCATTGGTTGGTCTGGCACATCTGGAATGACAGCACTGAGGTCTATGAAGGCTTCATTGGATCTACTGGCAATCATACATTGATCAAGGACCTCTTTCCCATCAATCATGAGCATTCTTGGGGGCATTTTTTTTTACCTTTGCCCAGAAGCTATAACACATTTTCACAAAATCTTTTCCCAGTTCCCCAAGTAAGTGTTTGTTGGGCCTTGCAGTAATCTGATTTATCCAGTCTTCTCTCTGTGGTGCATTTATTTCTTGCTTGTTTCAATTTCTGGATGTGATCTGGGGACCCAGTTTCCATGGCCACTGACCACAGTCTATCCCTCTCTTTCATGACAGCAAGGCACTCAAGGATGATCCATGTGGATGGTGTTTCCCTTACCTTACGTTTTTTGAGCGGCACTAACTTGTCACAGACTTTTGTGAATTCAGTGATAAAGAATTCAAGAACAGAATCAATATTGGGAATTGCATCTAAGTAGCTACAGTCACTTAGGATTAGATGGGATTTAAAATCAGGCAGGTTACTTTTGTTTAGGACCTGGCTTGTGATGAGTCGGTGGAGGGAGGGGCTGCTGTTTGACTGCCCATGCACATTTTACTAGTGAGTGATCGCTTAGGGTGTTGGGCAGAATCATAACTGATTTAACCCTGCCAAATGAGTTACCAGAACCCAGCTAATTAGTGTCATGGTCTCAGTTCAATAGTTTGTTCTGGTGGTTTCTGTGACTATTTGTTCTTGGAACAGTTTGACAATCCTATCCTATGGCTAGAGGCAGTGACTATGCACTCTCAGTTTCAGTTGATTTGCCTAAAGTATTTAATAAAGCACTCAAGGTGAGTTTGATGTTTACCGGGGGGATGCAAACTGACAGGAGGATGAGGCATTTGTACCCTTGCCCCAGCAGTAGTTTAATTGCCAGGCATTCACAGTCCCTATCCAGATCTTTGATTTCTAATTTGGAGCTCTGTAGGTTAGCCCTAAGGTAGATGAGACAGCCTGCACCTTGCTTCCCTACTCTGTCCTTTCTAACAGTGCTGAAACCCTGGTATGAAGATGATTGAGTTGGGTATTTTGGGACTGAGCCAGGTTACAGTAAGGGATATTGTGTCAGTTCTTGCTGCTGTGGCCCAGGCTTCAAGTTGGCTAAGTTTAGGTAGGAGGCTACCTATGTTTTTAGATAAGAGTAGTTGTAGCATTAAACCTCTTGAGGCTCTGAGATAGTGCCTGAGTCTCTATGGTTTCAGCCTAGGTCTTATACATGTCTCCAAGAACACTGAGGTTCTGGGAAAGCCTGTGGCATTCCCCAAGTATGTGGGTGGATTTCTTCTCCCGATCTATATATGTCAGAGATCTGCATTCTGTACATGTAACTATGTACTTGTTTTTCATATTTATGGGTTTTCATAAACCTGTAAATAAAAAGTTTGAAAATGGTACAAGAATGTTACAGTGGAGACCCTGAGCCATTCATTGATCCTTTCCCCTTGACACAACATCAGGCTTGATATTTTAAAAGTGAGTCCACACCACTCAGATTAAAGATCCCACCTCTGAGACTGTGTACATCCTTACCTATTGAAACCATGGTTTCATAATTCTGCACCATCACTTCCCTGTGAAGCTCCTTCTCCTGTTTGCTTAACATTTTCCACTCATCTTCAGAAAAAGCAACAGCAACATCTTCAAAGGTTTCTGGTACCTGAAAGGGAAAGAGACATGTTTAATTGCTCTTTATTTACGTGCACACATTGAGAAACCAGAAACTTTTCAATGAGAAGGGGGCTGGTACATTTGCAGCCTAAAAGACAAAGAATGAATCGGTCACCCATTCACCAAGGGTGAATCAATTCTCCCTTTCACCCTAGTGAATGATGGATTGATGGCAGCTCAATGATCTGAGGGATAGTGCTACTACAAAATGAGCGGTGGCTTGGCAGTACAGTATTTTTTTTAAATGTTTGTTTATGTAACACACTTCTCCTCAGTATGGGAAGATAGTTCTTACCATAAGTGGCCTGGGGTGAATGACATCATACTATACAGGTGCAGCTGGTGTGGGAGGAGCTACAAGGAGTATATAGATAGGATGCCCTCGAGGTGCCAGCATTCTTGAGGCTCTATGTTCTCAGGGCTAGGATTTAATGCTCACGGAGAGAAGCAGCTGTGTGCCAGGAAACTGGCAGGGAGTGTCAATGCTCCAAGTGCCCTCGCAGGGTAAGCACCCTAGGGGTGCAGGTGAGAGGTCAGCTGGGACACTCAAAGCTATGGGTGCCAGCTGAGAGGGGCAAGCAGGCACCACCCTCAATGCCCTGGGCTGTTCAGGATACTCCTGCATGCTCAGTAGAGGTGGACACATACCATACCCATCAATGGGATGACTGCAGGATTTGGGCCAGGGGCACTGGAGACCATAGAGGCATGCTCCCACCTAGAAGCATGGGTGCCAGGCACTCTGTCTGTCAGAGAGAGGCAGGAAGTCTTGGATACAGTGCTGTGGTAACAGCATCAGTGTAACATCAAGTGGAACACTGTAGGCTAACAGGGACGGACATCAGGCACCCAGAACATGCCCCATTTGACTGGGACTTGTGGGTGAGGACCTGGGGTTTTGCAAAGAGTTTCAGAGTTTAGAGAGACCACCGGGAGGGTGTTCACCCCGTGAAGTACTTATAGTCTCTATCATGTCCCCTCTTGGCCTGTCAGGCTGGCCCTTCTCAAGAACAGGTGAAGCAGGTACTGCATAGAGACAGCAGGATACTCATCTCTATAGCATATGTGGGGAAGAGTGAACCCCTCAACAGCTTTAGGGGAGCCCACAGCTTGTGTCACCAGAATGCCATTCCAGTATGGTGGGATCATAGGGTCACTTTGGTATACACCAAGAGAGTGGTGTGGGTGATGCCCATTGAGTTATGTTGGCCTAATATGTGAAGGAGTACCACAGTCCTAGTAAGAGAAGGGCCAGCCTAACAGATTCCGTAGGCTGAGAATCCACCCTGATATTATTGGGCACCTTAGCAATGGTCTGTAACAAATAATACGCCATGTGTGCAGGAAGTGCTAGGATAAGAAAGAGTAGAGAAGCCCAGTTTAATGCAGAAGGGGAAAAAGGAATCCCTGGGCACCCTGTTACTCAAGAAGTATAATTAGGACCTCTGGAGGTACCTTGGATTTAGAAATAAAACAGACAGAAAGTGTCAGAGATCATGCAGAGAGAGAGAGAGAACTGCTGGGAGCAAGGAATGTACAGAATGCCCTACAGCTACTGACTGCTATGCAGCTAGCATGCCAGGTATGGTTTAAATATGAGGGAAAACATGCTGCATATTTATTGATTTTTTTAAATCAGTGAGTAAAATAATACATTTGTATTTTTGCACTGCAGAAGAGTGCATAGTGGCTTTGTGGGTTTGCACTTGTGCCCGTCCCGTCCTACACACTTACTATACAGCCTAATGTACTTTAAATGATTGAATCATGTTTATATATCCTTTTGTTCTACTAACTTTATGCAAGCAGGTCACTCCTGGAAAAAAAAAAAAAGTTCTAGTGAGCCTACAGTTAAACAAATAAATAAATCTTGTTATAAAGTTTCATTTGTAGTTTTTGTAAAGCCTTCCTATAATTTTTGTCTGATTTTCTGCACACATTTATAAATACTTCTGATTAGAAAGGCCTGTAAAACAGACCCCGGTTTGTCTTGTTTAACTAAGCAGTTCAGTATTCCTTACCTCCAGCTTCATGATCTTCTGTTTCAGACTCCAACAGCGTAAACTGCACCGATCAGAAATAAAGCAGCTGCTGCTCTTCAGGGTTTGGGACAAGAAGAACAAAGGACACCAGAAAAATCAGTTCCTTTTGCAGCTCCCTCTGTGCTTAGTTCTGTGCTGTTGTCTCTAGCAGCCTTCAGACCCTTAAGCAACCTTCCTGTTCACCTCTGTAATGGGTCCCTACACCATTCAAAACAACTAATTAATATTCATAGTATGCAGCAGCAAGGGCGGAGCAAGAGGAAGGGGTTGATAAATGTTTAAAGTGACAGGCTACAATAGAGTTCAAACATACTAGACAGGGCTAGAGGGTGGATTCCAAAGGTTCAGTTGAAGCCATGTATCTGCCATATTAGAGGAGGGTTGAGATGCCAGCAGATTACAGGAATCCTTCTGAAAACTGAATATAGTGGCACCAGCACACTGTTTTGACAGAAATCTGCTGGTCTGATTGGGTAACAAGCATTATAACATGGGTTGCATGAAGGAGAGCGGCTAATTGATCTAACAGCATCAGGTGACCGTGGATTAAATTCCCTTTTTTTTTTTTTAAATATATGCTTTATGGTATTTCTGGTCCCCCCCAGACCACAACGTACACATGCGTGTGCATGCGTGGTGGTACACGCACATGCCAAGATCCAGTGACCCCTTCTGTCCCTCCCTAGACTTGCCACTCTCCTGGCTGCCTGCACATCCCACTGGACCTCCACCCAGTGGGAGTGGGACTACAGAGGAGCAGGTGTCCACCTTTGTAGGGAGAGCCGCAGGTTGCAGCACAATCCCATTCCAACCCTCCCCCCCCAAGCCAGCTCCCCAGCAATCCGAGGTTGTTCCCAAACCCAGGTTGCCGGTTTAGCACGAGGTAAGGCACCAGTGCCTCAACCCTCAGCGCCATTGGGCTGGCTATAAATTCCCTTTTTAATCCACAGTTTGGTGATCTGCACTTGTTCTCTCAAAGCAAGCAAAGTGATTAAACTCAAAAAATCATATCCCTAGCCAGCCATGCAGTACTGCACAGTGACCACACATAGAAAATCAGAACAGAGGAAGCAGCCAGTTTGGATGCCAAAGAAATATTCTGAAACCTGTGATGAAGTAAATGTCTGCGTATTTGGGAAGTGGACAGAAACAAAACCAAATGCAGCTTCAACATCTGATGCAGTGGCATACTATGTGGAAAATGCATTTGGGGAGCTTGCAGAGCTCACTTTGCTCTGATCATCCCTCTTAACTGATGGAGTCATAACATAGATAAATTAGCATATATTTGCATATGCAGATGCGTTTAACACTCAGTATGTCAACTACCTTTTCCTTGTTATATAGCAAGTAATGCGAATGTCCCTATACTCATTTCTCAGTCTAGCTGAAAAGCGGTGTTAGTCTGTTTCCCTGCATTTTGAAAGGTAACACAACAAAAACAAAATGATCCCCACTCCATGAGTATATAAGACTTTTCTTATAAACAGATGTGCTGTAGAACAGTCATAAAAAACACATCCATATAAAAGGCGGGTTCCAAATCATTATATTCATGTGACAATTCACATTTGTTTTATGTTTACAGCACTATGCAGTGTAAGATACATCAGTTAATAACATGAGCCTGCTTCCTGTTTTTGCAGTGTTTTTTAGTGTTCTGACTGGTGCATGTGGTCTTATGTTTGTCTTTCTTCCTGCTGTTCTGAAAAGTGCTTTTTCTGAAGTGTGCAGTGGCTGTTAAAGAAATAATGCCCGCCTGCAGCCTTGGGCCCAACCACCTGAGGCAGGATGTTATCCCAGCATAACACTCAACCTGTCGGGCATTATTCCTTTAACAGCCACTGCACACTTCAGGAATAACACTTTTCAAAACAGCAGGAAGTGGGACAAACATAAGACCACATGCACTATTCAGAACACTAAAAAAACACTGCAAAAACAGGGAGCAGGCTTGTGTTATTAACTGATGCATCTTACACTGCATAGAGCTGTAAACACTTGTGAACATACAAAATGCCAGCAGAAACAGGCTGCTCAATTGTGCAGCTAGCCCCTCAACCTGCAGCTGCCCCACCCTCCCCTCCTCACAACCACTCCCCTCACTCTCTCCCACCCCCTCTTAAATCTGCCCACCGTTCTACAGGATACCACTTTCTCGGGCAGAGTATTCCACTTGTCTACCACGCTTTTATAAAAAAGTGTCTCCTGATTTTCCTCCTGAATCTTCACCCCTCCAGTCTTAGCCAATGCCCTCTTGTGTCCCTCCCCCTTTTGATCTGAAAAATCTCTTATGCATTAGTCTTGTTTATTCCCTTTAAGTATTTAAAGGTTTTGATCATATCCCCATCCCTCCTCTCCTCCAGGGAATACATGTTCAGCTCTCCCATCCTCTCCTCATAGGATTTTCCCTCCAGTCCCTGGATCATCTTTGTTGCCCTATGCTGCACCCCCTCCAGCAATCTGATGTCCCTCTTCAGAAATGCACGCCAATACTATACACAGTATTCAAGGTGCATCCTGACCACTGACCTGTCCAAAGGAAGGATCACCTCTCTGTTCCTGGAGGAGATTCCCCTCACTGTGCACCCCAGCATCTTGTTTGCCTTTGCAGCCGCCATCCTGCACTGAGCTGAGTGATTCATACTCCCCATTATAAGCAAACCTAGATCCTTTTCCTCCATGGTGCTTCCAACTGTACCCCTCCCAGCTGATATTTCCTCTCCTGGTTCCTAGCTCTGAAGTGCATGATCTTGCACTTTCTGGGGTTGAACCCCATCTGCCATGTTTCCGACCACTCCTGAAGTTTGGTCAGGTCCTCCTACAGTCCACTCCACCCCTCTATGTCATTTACCACAGCTCCCATCTTGGTATCATCTGCAAAAAGACTGATCTTACTCCGGATCCTGTGTGAGATGTCGGCTATGAATATCCCAAACAGCACCAGTCCCAGTACCAAAACCCTGTGGCACCCCGTGAATTGTTATGTGAATATAATGATTTGGAACTTGCCTTTTATATGGATGTGTTTTTAATGACTGTTCTACAGCACCTCTGTTTATAAGAAAAGCCTTATATACTTACGTAACGGGGACCATTTTGTTTTTCCTTTGCTACCTTTCAAAATGCAGGGAAACAGACTAACACTGCTTTTCAGCTAAACTGAGAAATGAGTATGTAACCACCCAGTCCCCTGGGGTTACAAGAATCCTATCAGTATTATTGTTAGGAAGGTAGCAGGCAGCTGGTAGGGAGCTCATTAGGGGCTTCTTACATAATGACATCATTGTTTACTCAGTTAGCCTGAGGGAAGAATGATTAGGTTACTCGGAACTCTCACAGCAGCATAAGCCACACTGTGTGGACAGCTGCTCTGGGGAGCTTAGAATGTTGAGTTAGTCTGAGCTGGAGCTTGAGTGAGGAGGTGAGAGTGGCAGTAGGACTGCCAGTCAGGCTCTGAGGTGAGGGCCCAGCATTTTTCACCCTAGTGGAGTGTCATTTCCAGCTTCCAGTGAAGTGGTGGAGACCAGTGCTATAGTAGGATTTCCTGATTTCTACTCCCAGGGAAATGGAAGGAACTGATTGTTCTCAGTGGACTCAAGGGGCAATCCCCTGAAGGTTCTGTGTGTGCTTCAGCTGCCTTGAAAAGGAATTTTGAGAGAATGTTTGATCTGCTACCCAGGAGAATGCCTTTTTGTTGTTCCATGCCCAGTGGACAGGACTACCAGAATTCAAGCATGCATGGGACAGTCATAAGGCCATTCTAGGGGGTGGAGGTAGGAAGAAGTAGGCTGCTGGTTAACTAGGATCTGCAGCTTATCCAGTAGGTAGGGAAATGGGCAGACTGGGTGGGCCAAGCGGTCCTTATCTGCTGTCAAATTCTATGTTTCTATGTAACCAGTTGTGAGTACTGTTCTAGGAGACAAGATCTCAACATATTTTAGGGGAATCGTAGTCTGGGATGTGTGTGTGCCCTCAGATAAGGCTGGATCGCACCTGTCAGTGCCCCTAGTTTACCCAGGAGAGTGAATGTTCTGTTAAACTGTTCACCCAGGAGAGTGCAATTTATTCTTTGGTCATCCCAGTGAGTGACAGATTTAAAGCGTGGGACCTCTAGCATTTCAGTGGGGAATGGGAGTTTCAGTGGTGTAACCCTGAAGAATGGCAGAGACTGTCAGTTGGTGCCAAGGGTGGGAGGATCGCCATCTAAGTGCTTACAAGGCAGGGCTTCCTGGTTCATAAAGGGCACCAGTTATACCTGAGCAAGGGCTAAGCTGCAGGTTTAGGTGTGTGGCTGAGTTTCATTTAATTGCACCTATGTTTGAAGAAGAGTTCTATGCGTGTGGCTTAGTTTCACATGATTGCACTCATGGGAGGAAAATGTTCAGGTGCATGGCTAGGTATCCACTAAATGCACCACTGGGAAAATGAGAAGAAGATGTTCTTTTGTGTGTTCATGAACTATACTGCATGCAAGGTGAGTTCGTGAAATGTACCTGTCCTGCCTTGACCAACCCTTGGGGGTTCACTTCTGCTTTAGTTTCCATCTGTTGAATAAAGCCATACTGCACAATCCCAGTTACTGTTCTAGACATTCTGATCATTGCTTCAGGTTGTGTGGATTTACTGGGGCTCCCTCAGTAGGTTAGATCTAACATCTGCCTAGCAGCCTCCACCTAGGACCTGGGTTGTGATTTTTACACAAGGTTCATGTTGTTTTGTTCTTGTACCCGCACTCTTTCCTCCTCTAGAAAATGAGCCAGGTATACATCCTAATGCCAAGGGTGGTACCAACCTTTTGCAAAGTAAATGGTATACCAGTATGTGGGTGCCAGTGTTCCAGATTTTTAATGGGGGTGTGCTAACTAGTTAAAAAGTGGCTCAGGGGTTACAAGTATAGGGACATCTACATTACCTGCTATATACCAAGAAAAAGATGGTTGACATACCGAGTGTTAAACCACATCTGCATATGCAAATACATTCTGATTTAGCCATGTCTTGACTCCAACAGTTTAGAGTGATGATCAGAGCAAAGTGAGTCCTACAAATCCCCAAATGCATTTTCCACATAGTATGCCACTGCATCAGATGTTGAAGCTGCATTTGTTTTTGTTTCTGTCCACTTCCCAAATACGCAGACATTTACTTCCATCACAGGTTTCAGAATATTTCTTTGGCATCCAAACTGGCTGCTGCTCTGTTCTGATTTTTTATGTGTGGTAACTGTGCAGTACCGCATTTCTGGGTAGGGATATGATTTTTTTTAGTTTAATCACATTGTTTGCTTTGAGAGAACAAGTGCAGATCACCAAACTGTGGATTAAAAAGGGAATTTAATCCACGGTCACTTGATGCTGTTAGATCAATTAGCCACTCTCCTTCATGCAACCCATGTTATAATGCTTGTTACCCAATCAGATCAGCAGGTTTCTGTCAAAACAGTGTGCTAGTGCTGCTACATTCAGTTTTCAGAAGGGTTCCTATAATCTGCAGGCATCACAACCCTCCTCTAATACGGCAGATGCGTGGCTTCAACTGAGTCATTGGAGTCACCCTCTAGCCCTGTCTAGTACATATTTGAACTCTATGGGCTCAACATGGTTTTAAGCTGAACAATGTCATTTACACTAATTACTGGCAGCTGTGAATTAAATTAAGAATAATTAAAGTGAGTCACTTGCAAACGGTGGTCAACACTACAGCTGAGGGAAACAATGGAACTGAATCACTTGTAAATGGCTGGGGGACACAATGACAATTTGTTAGATAGAGAGTTTCAGAATTTGGGGGTCAGATAAATGGGGTTGGACTGTATATTAATATCCCTGGCATCCAGAGGACCCTCCCACCCCTAAACACCTGTGACAGTAAATATATTGATATCCCTGGTATCCAGTGGTCACTTACACCACTGAACACAACCAATGGTAAATATATTAATATCCTTGGCATTCGGTGGTCCCACACACATACACCCTTGGCTGTAAATATATAATATCCCACATTCAGTAGTCCCACCCACCCACCCACCCACCCATAAACACCCTCAGACATAAATATGTTAATATCCCAGGTATCCAGTAGCCCTTCACACCCATGAACACTACCAACTGTGAAAATATCAATGCCCATGCCATTCAGTAGTCCCTCCCACACCCAAACACACTGACTGTAGATATATTAATATCCCTAGCATCCAGAGGTCCCTTTTGCCCCTGAACACCCTGACATTAATTAAATTAATATCCATGGCATCCAGTGGTCCCCTGCAAGACACAAAACAAATGTAGATATGTTAATACCCTGACATCCAGTGGTCTATCCTGCCCCTGAATACCTTTCACGGAAAATGGTAGCTTACTCACCTGGTAAAGGTGATTATAAGAGCACCTTCTTACAGCACTCTGAGTCTCCAGTTCTTTTGTGCATCTCACCCAGGCTGGTCACAGATTGTTGGCTTGACTCTTGGTCAGCATTCCAGAGTTTGAGCCAAATGAGCCTTCTGGCTCTGTTAACAGATGCTGCCAATCTGGATGCCATCTTAAAGGTGTAAATTGTGGCATCTGCCACATACTTTATTGCTTGTATGGCATAGTCCATGGTGGCCCCATGGGTGCTGGTTTCGGGGACACTTGGCATGCTGCTTCCAGCCATCTGAGGACCGCTCTGGATGAGTAAGTGGCGGCCATGGATGCTCTCATGTTCATGACTAACATGTCATGAACCTTCCAAACTATATCGTCCACCTTCCTATCTATGGGGTCTCTTAAAACGGATGCTGACTCGGAGGGTAATACTGTTTTGTTGCTCAGAGAGGCGACCTCTGAGTCGACCTTTGTGGCTGTCGACCAAGCCTTCTCCTTCTCCTGAGCTAGAGGGTACCTCTTCTCGAATGTACCCTTCTCCCTTGTTCTGATTGGGTCTGGTGCCTCCCATTCCTTTGACAGTATATTTTCTAAGGCCTTGCAAATGGGAAAGTATGAGGTAGATTGTTTTCTATCGCGTACTAGGGGGTCCAGTCTGCTTTCCGGTTCCTGTATTGGTTCATCAGTTCTGAGCATTTCATAGACCACCCTGATAATCTCTGGTATAGTGTCAAAGGGACATAGTCTGATGGCCATGTCCGCTTTGCCCTCTTCCTACTCCGGGTCTTCATCCCCTGAGTAAGGAGATTATGGCCTGTCATCCAGGGTTGGATGAGTAGAATCCCTTGGTCTTTTTTTTGGGGGGGGGGTTCCTCCGGGGTGTGGGGCCATGGCATCCATTCTTTCCAACAATTTTTGGAATAGTTGCACCACCACACTCTGAGATGAGATGGAGGCGCTGTCCTGTAAGAGGTCCTCATCTAGGGACCCCGAATTTGAGGTAAAAATATTTGGCTAGGTATCTACCATGCAAAGGGAGCAGAGATCCCCCATGTCCAAAGTCAAGAGAATATTAGGGCATTTCCTGCATATCTGTCTAGAAGCCATTGATTTTTCTGAAAGACATAATTAGTAGTGGGCATGCTCAAGTTAGGTTGTAATGTGGGTGTTTAGAACATTAAATGACACTTTAAAAACTTTTACCATATCAGTCAGAGGCATGGAAGAGAAAAAATACCCAGCTTCTGCATTATAAACAAGCAGCCAGGGCTGTATCAGCTCACAAATGCTCATTGCAAATGGAGATACTCTGGCCCGGATATTCAAACTGTGCTAGGCTGTGGCGCAAGCCCAGGCGCAGCTCAATTTGGCTGCGCAGGGGTGTGGACTGGGCGATATTCAACGGAGCTGTGCCATGGCTCAGCAGTGTTGAATATCTCACCCTGGCCACCCGCAGTGCGCATGGCACAGTAGCACTGTGCCAGTGCCAGTGGCCAGAGTGGAGCATGGGGATGCACTAGCGCAAGTTCCATTGCGCAAGGGGCAGCAACCGCGATATTCAAAAGTAGACATGCAAATGGGGCCATAATGTATGCAAGGCGCACATGGGACCGTTTGCATATCATTATGGCCCCATTTGCATGCAGGTGCACCGATCCCCGATGACTTGCGCCTGGTGCCCTGCCAGGCAGCAGCTGTCAGGGACTGACTCCCCCTGCAGCGCGGCAATGTGCTCCACAGCCCGATTGCAGGCTGCAGTAAAAAAAAGGAAAATCATAAATCCCTGGTGGTCCAGTGGACCTGCCCGCCCGATCGCGGGCTAAGTAAAGAAATAAAAGTCATCAATATCCCTGGTGGTCCAGTGGACCTGCCCGCCCAATCGCGGGCTAAGTAAAGAAATAAAAATCATCAATATCCCTGGTGGTCCAGTGGACCTGCCCACCCGATCGTGGGCTAAGTAAAGAAATAAACTTCACAATATCCCTGGTGGTCCAGTGGACCTGCCCGCCCAATCACAGGCTAAGTAAAGAAATACAAATCATCAATAGCCCTGGTGGTCCAGTGGACCTGCCCACCCGATCGCGGGCTAAGTAAAGAAATAAACTTCACAATATCCCTGGTGGTCCAGTGGACCTGCCCGCCCAATCACAGGCTAAGTAAAGAAATACAAATCATCAATAGCCCTGGTGGTCCAGTGGACCTGCCCACCCGATCGCGGGCTAAGTAAAGAAATAAACTTCACAATATCCTGGTGGTCCAGTGAACCTGCCGCCCGTTCCGGGCTAAGTAAAGAAATACAAATCTTCAATAGCCCTGGTGGTCCAGTGGACCTGCCCGCCCAATCGCGGGCTAAGTAAAGAACTAAACTTCTCAATATCCTGGTGGTCCAGTGGACCTGCCCGCCCGATCACAGGCTAAGTAAAGAAATAAAAGTCATCAATAGCCCTGGTGGTCCAGTGGACCCCCCAACCGCCCACTGAATCCCACCACCCGCTCCCCTAGTCAGCAGCGGGCGGCAGCACCCACCCACCTTCTGCCCCGCCCCACTGACTGACACCGCGGTAGGGGCTGTACGCCATTAGTCCACAGCGTGAGCCAATGGGCGTGCAGCCCATACTGTACTACACATTCCAGATATGGCTATGTCTTTGGAGGATTGCTTTTAAAGTTTTAAAGTTCTTACCTTAGGTTTCTTGGCACAGAGCCAACAGTCTGTGACCAGCCTGGGTGAGATGCACAAAAGAACTGGAGACTTGGAGTGCTGTATGAAGGTGCGATAGATAATATATTAATGTCTCTGGTATCCAGTGGTCCCTACCACTGCTGAACATCCCTGACAGTGAATATATTAATATCCCTGGTCCCTGCTGCCCCTGAACATCCAGACTATAAATAAATCAGAATCCTTGACATCCAGTGGTCCCTTCTGCCCCACCAACACCCCCGACTGTAGATATGTTAAAGTGACACTGACGACCTGTTTTTCATCATATTATTTCTAGTTAAAAACCTACATTTTATGATTGCTTACCTTCTCTAAAATTCATTGATATTGCTGTTTCTTTTGTCTGTCTCTTTGTTTAGTGGAACTGAAATGCATGCTAATGTATATTTGTAAACAACCTTGTTTTGTTTACAATCCTGGATCTCTTCTAACTGCATACTTCCTGAGCATTAGTAACACACTCAAACATTGCAGTCACTCATGAGGCAGTAGCCTCAAACTCCCACTGCTTCATGAGGGGCTAGACTGTGTTGTGGGTGTTCCCAAGTCCAGGAAAGATGCAGTTGGAGCTGATAAAGGAATGTAAACAAACCTGTTTTGGTGTGGTAACACCAGTATGGTGGGCAGTCTGTTTTTCACTTTTTAAAAGAAGAAGAGTCAGAATCTAACTACCAGCTACATCAACAATTTTTACAGAATGTTGGCAATCATAAAATGTGTTTTTTAAACCGGGGACACTTTGAAACCTAAGGTGGTCGACAGTGTCCCTTTAATATCCTTGGTGTCCATTGGTCCCTCTTACCCCTGAACACCCCCAACTGTAAATATATTATTATCCCTGGCTAGCAGTGCTCTCTCTCACCTCTAAGCACACCCTACTGTAAATATTAGGTCATCCCTGCATCAAGCGGTCCCTCTTGCCCCGATCACCCTTGCCTGTAAATATATTATTATCCCTCTCATCAAGTGGGTTAACCAAACTGTGAACACCCCCAACTATAAATATATTAAGGAGCACCTTTCTTGGTGCTGCAAACTGAAACAAGGATGCCTTACTTTTACAGGAGCTCCCTGGTGCCACTTTCAGACTTTTTTAGAATAGCCCCCAAAGAAGGGAAGGGATTGTATTTTGCCCCTGAAGGGCTAACCATCCCTTTCCACTTCTCTTTGCTGGCTCTGCCCCCAGCTCTGGCATTTTGTGATGTAACTATAGGGGAGGCGTGCTCATACTGTCTATGGGCGTGATTCACAAAAAGCTGCTTTCAGTTATTTAACTACACATTTCATAAAATCAAGCTAGAGTTCAAGTAACAAAAGCCTTGTACATTGTACCTTGGCTTTTATTCTACAAAATGTATAGTTAAACATCCAAAACAGCTTTTGGAAAATCACGCCATAGACTTAGATGGAGCTGCGGCCCACGCCTCCCTATAGTTACATTACAAAATGTTGGATCATGGGGTGGAGCCGCGATAAGGAAGTGGAAAGGATTGTGGGGCCAGACCTCAAGGGTACTAATATCCCTGAATCCAGTCGTCCCTGCCCCCTGCCCCCCAAGTTCGACTCCACCCACTGAAACAAACCCAAACATTCCCTGTTGTCTAATGTTGCTACACTGTTCCCCATAGGTTCAGATCCTCCCACTCTTTCAGTCCCTGTGCTCCCCCCCCCAGGTCAGATGCCCGATCTGCCCACCCTGACTCCTGTGCGCACCCCACTCAGCCACCAACACAGACCCTCTGTTCACTTCCATGGCTGGCCACCAGCTGACATTTCACAATCATGTACCAACTATAATTAGCTGTGATTAACAGTCATGCAGTTGGGAATTGTCAGTCAGTGGTCAACCATAGAGGTGAGTGGAGGGTCTATGCTGGTTGTTGAGGGTGCGTGTGCAGGGAATTTGAACCTTTTGGAAGTGGGGGACCACTAGACACCAGAGAATGATTGGGTTTGTATTAGCAGGGGGCATCAAACCCTTGGGGGTGGAAGAGACAGCGTGACACTAGGGATATTAATATATTTAAAGTTGGGGTGTTTGGGGGCAGGACGGAAGCACTGGACACTAGGGATATTTATAAGTATACAGTTGAGGACAAGCGGCACCAGTGGATGCCAGGGATATTAATATATAGTTGGGGGTGTTCGGGGGTGTTCAGGACAACTGGATGCCAGGGATCATAATTATATGTAGTTGGGTGTTTGGGGGTGGAAAGCACCACTGGACACCAGGGATATTAATAATTTACAGTTGGGGGTGTTCAGGGGTTGGAGAGACCACTGGACACCAGGGATATTTATGACTATACATTTGGGGGCAGGAGGAACTACTGGATGTTAGGGATATTAATAGATTTACAGTTGGAGTGTCCAGGCTAGGAGGGACCATGAGATGTCATCAATATTAATATATTTATATTTAGGGTGGTCAGGGGCTGGGAAAGACCACTGGGTAACAGAAATATGAATATATTTACATTCAGGGTGTTTGGGGGTAGGAGGGACCACTGGAATTCAGCAACAGTAATATACTTCCAGTCAGTGGTTTTGGGGGCAGAAGGGACCAATGGACACCAGGGATATTAATACATTTACAGTGGGGGTGCTCCAGTGATGGGAAGGACTACGGAATGCCAGGGATATTAACATATTTACAGTATGGCGTGTTTGTGGGGCAGAATCAACCACTGGATGTGAGGGATATTGATATTCTTAATGTATGGGTGTTCAGGGTGGAAGGACCCATTGGACTCCAGACAGTCAGGGGTGTTTGGGGGCAGAAGGGACCACTGGATACCAGGAATATTTAAATATTTAGAGTTGAGGATGTTCTGGGGTGGGATGGGTCACTGGATGCCAGGGATATTAATATATTTATAGTATGGGATGTTTGGGGGAGTGAGAGATTGCTGGATGCCAGGGATATTAACATATTGTGCCTGGACGATAGACAGCATGGATTCGTCCCGGGGAAATCATGTCAGACAAACCTTGTGGAGTTCTATGACTGGGTGACGAGTGCCTTGGACCTGGGTAGACCAGTGGACATCCTCTTTCTTGACTTCAGCAAGGCGTTTGACTCTGTTCCTCAAGGGGGCCTGTTGGATAATCTGGGAAAAATGGGGGTGGGGAACCAGATGATCAGATGGATAGGCAATTGGCTCCAGAACCAGACACAGAGGGTCGTGGTTGGTGGCATAGTCTCATCCCCAAGGAGGGTCATTAGTGGAGTCCCTCAGGGATCGGTCCTTGGGCCCCTCCTGTTCAATGCCTACGTCTCTGACATAAGGAAGGGTATCAGGAGTGAGATGAGTCTCTTTGCAGATGACTCAAAACTGGTGGATGGGGAGGAGGGGAGGGTGACCCTACAGGGGGAACTGGAGGCTCTGGAAAGGTGGTCTAGAAAGCGGAAGCTGAGGTTCAATGCAGGGAAATGCAAGGCACTGCACCTGGGAGCCAGAAACCCAGGCCAAGTGTACCCCCTGGGGGGTGGGGGATGCTACAAGTCTCGATGGCAGGAAGGGACCTGGGGGTGGTGGTGGATGTCAAGATGAACAACTCAGAGACTTGTAGGAGGGCAGCGGCAAAGACCAACAGGATGCTTGGATTCATCGCTAGGAGGCTCACCTCCAGAAGGAGGGAAGTGATACTCCCACTGTATAACTGCTTGATGAGGTTGCACCTTGAGTACTGCATGCAGTTTTGGAGGCCACATTTAAAGAGGAACATTGAACTGCTGGAGAGGGTCCAGAGGAGAGCAACCAAAATGATTTGGGGCTTGGGGGATAGGACCTACGGGGAGAGGCTCGAAGAGAGAAGGGACCGGGGGGACATGATAGAAGTCTTCAGGTACATGAAGGGGATAAATAGGGGAGGAGCAGTCAGGGTGCTCCAAAGGAAGGGGGGGCAACTAGAGGGCATGGGTGGAAGCTGGAGGGGAGATTCAGGGGAGAAAGGAGGAGATGCTACTTCACTGAGAGGGTGGTGGAGCCATGGAATGTGCTGCCCAGGGGGCTGGTGGAGGCAGAAATGGTGGAGGGGTTCAAAAGGGGGTGGGACCGGTACAGGGAAAGGGTTCTGGAAGCAAAAACCAGTGCAGCGAGAATATCCGGGACTGGGAAGGGAGAAGCCAGAGAGGGAGAGGGGGGCAGCAAGGTCAGCTCCCAGGGTGGGGGCTGACCAAATGAGCAGACATGAACTACCGTTAGGCTTATTCTGCTGGCATTTTAGTATGTTAGTATTTACAGCTTGGGTTGTTCAGGGTGGGACATACCACTGGATACCAGGGGTTTGGGAGGGAGTGGCAGAGATCACTAGACACAAGGGATATCTATAACAATACAGTGTGTGTGGGAGGGAACCACTAGCCACAAGGGTATGAGTGTTAGGGGAAGGGGCACCTAAGCACCAGTACAGGCAGCCCCAACAGGTGGTGTGGGGTGTGTTGCCAACTCTGTTTACTCCTGTTTTGTACAGAGGTCAAAATGAAATGCAGATGACTCCAAAGCACTGTGCTGGTGCTATGGGATCTTTTACATCTTAAGGTACTAATATGGCAGATTGCTCCAGAGGAGCTGTTGCCATTAGTAGTCCCTAAGAGCCCAATTGTAATCAAATCCCCATAGCAATGTATTGGCTACATACCTGCTGTGGTCATTAGGGGGCTGAGGGTTGCTATTTCAATCTGGTTCATGTCTGGCTAGTACATTGCAGCATGCCTTTAGTGCTCACAGTGTATCCCTGCATGTTCCAGTATTCATCTGGTTTGCTCCAGGAGCAAATATTTAGTGTTCCCTAATCTGGAACTATGAATATTCTGGCCTTAGAATACAGTTTATCAGTTTGTTACTAAATATGTAGAATCAGACAGACCCAAAATGATGTAGGGATATGATTCCAATGCAAAGATGTATAAATAGATTTATTTGGGAGAAATGTACAGGAACAGATATTAAGACTGAATGCATAGAGAAGAGATATGGAATTTCTTATCAGAGAATCCAGAATAAGTAATAGAATGTACTAAGTATTGTGTCTGGCGCCCTGGCAGAAATACCCTTGTCTGACACTGGGTGCTGCAATTGTGGAATGTACTAAGTGTTGTATCTGGGTGCCCTGGCAGAAATACCCCTAGTCTTACACTGGGTACTGCAGTGGTGGAATGTACTAAATGTTGTGTCTGGGTACTCTGGCAGAAATACCCTAGTCTGACACTGGGTGCTGCAATGGTAGAATGCATTAAGTGTTGTGTCTGGGTGCGTGGCAGAAATATTGCTAGTTGCTGCAATGGTGGGATGCCCTAAGTGTTGTGTTTGAGCACCACAGCAAAAATACTCTTAGTCTGACACTGGGTGCTGCAATGGTGGAATTCAGTAAGTGTTGTGTGGGCACCCTGGCAGAAATACCACTAGTCTGACACTGGGTACTGCAATGGAGCAGATCAGGTAGGGACCAGGGTGTGAGCGAACATCCAGGTGTGCACATGGCCACCATGATGATATTATGCCGGTCGTGTCATGCCCGCTGTCCTTTGTCCGTCCTGATTCCAGACAGCACATTAAAAGGGTTATTGGAGAAGGCAACACTATGACCATTCCATAAACTTGAGCACTCACCAGCTTACAGATGATAAAACAGTCTTTATTTCATGTCCATATATTTTTACAGTAAGAAAACGCTAAAAACAATCTGGTCGACAGAACACAGACCTCTCCACACAACGCCAGCAGTTTTGCGCTTCTCATGCTTTGTCAAGGTTACCATAGTGAGCACCTGGTAGTCATTTATAATCTGGTGTGTAAAGACACAGTACATAATAAATTCCTTCTAAATGGTGCTCCATTCTCACCTCATCTACTTTGTGCAATATTCAATAATTACATTAACGTGTCATTAAAGTGCATTATAGCAAAACTATGTGTAGAAAAGCAGAGAGATAAAACCTAAGATGAGAAAAAAGGGGGTCTGGGGCAAATGGCAGTGTACAAGGCCGGAGAACAAGGAGATGCAAGGACTAAAGAAGTAGGTATAGGAAAGGTTAATGGTGGGAAGGGGGGCTGGGGTTGTGGAGATCAGAAGGAAGGCAAAAACAATAGGGGAAGGAAATGGGGGTAGAAACCAAAAGGGAGGAAGGGGAAGGGGGCAAGGAGGGGAGTATTTAAATAATCCAGATGAGGAAAACTATCAGGTTTTGGCACAAATGTGTATTTTTTTATGTTTAACACAAATAGGGAAAATGATATGTCCAGGTCCACACTAATAAGTGGTTCCACCAAGTCGCAGTGACAACAAAGTTGTCGAATGACTTTACATTTACACCACTTTGCTGACGGTGATCACATTGCTGCAGCAAAGTGCTGTCAGACCCCTACAGCAGCAGAGCCCTTTACAGTCTAAAGGAGGGCTTCCCCCCCGCACCGCCTGGAATTAATGATTGACAACTCCGGGAGGGGGGCGGATTACGGGGGAGAGCGGCTTACAGCGAAGCCGCTGTATCTATTCATAGCTAAAACAACCCGTTTGAAACTGTGAATGTCGAATGGGTTGTTGTCGATGCAATGAATTCACTGTGAGGGGTTCATTATTGTAACGGTACACTCTAATAAGGGTACTGAAATTAGAGCTGTGGGGATAGAACATTGCATTTCTTGGCAGATACAGAATGCTTGGTCCACCTAGTCTGCCCAGTTTGTCCCTGCCTACACTGTCACTGCAGATCCTACCTGATCTCCAGCTACTTCCACCCCCCAACCACTTTTCCACTATAGAATCATATGTAAATCTCCCAGAAAAAAAAAAAAAAAAAGTATTACACATAAATAGCTGTATGAGGCTACTGAGCCTGCGGTACCATTTAGAGTGTTAAGATATCTGTAAACCCCACCTCAACAGGTGGGCTTACTAGCCTGTGCTGCCCCCTCCCCCCATGGTGTTGTTTAGTCTCGTAAGTGCCCTCCAGCCTTGTGATCCATACTGACACCAGGGGGCAGCAGAAAGGAAGGTATTTAAGACCCTGGTTTGCCTGGGAAAGAGGAGAGAGCAGGAGTCGGCAGTAGATGTAGGGGCAGAGTCCTTCCCCCTTCGGCCTAGTAGGTCAGCAGTCTGCAGCATCAGTGCAATGTGGGGTATGGTGCTCCGACGAAGGATGTGTAAAATTAGCAGTGGTCATGTGCCTCTGAGAGAAGATCCCCAGTTTATGTTTGGACATCAGCTGTAGTGGGTAAGAAGTGCAGGAGGCAGTAGGAGCAGGATCTAAGTGGTAAGCAGTATCCCCCACTGTGGTTCTTTCCAATACCCTGGTTAAGGTAAGGGGCACCCAGGCAGTGGAGCAGCTGCAGTGGTGGCAGAACTGTAGCAGGGCACTTCTGGAGGTGGCAGCTCTGGGGTGGTTACCCGTGTGGCACATTGCCTGAGGGAAAAGTACAGTTGGTTGGGAGAGTCTTGGTCTGGGATTTTCCATAGGGCCTGCTATGCCCGTGTCTGGTTCAGGCCCTGGGACCTACTGTGCCCATGTTTGAGGTAGGTCTGTCAGACCCATTAAGGGCCAAGGGTTTCTTGTGGGAAATGGAAAATTTGAGGAAGAAAAGGAGCCAACGGGTTACTTTTGCAGCCCGGTGCTGGTGTGGATGTAGTCCTAATGAAAAGTGCACCATTTAACTCAGGGAGTTGTACTGGGAAGTTCATTTGGGAGCAGCCGTGGAGGTTTAAGCTGCTAATACGCCCCAAGGTCATTATTGATTGACTGGCATGGAAGGAGTAAGGCACCCCCCCTCCGGAGGTCTAAGGGATATGGAAATGTAAACAATTGATTGCAATGTGGAAAAGGGTTTCTGTGGAAGATGCTGTTAAGATTTTAAGGAGCCAGTTTGGTCTGATTGTACTTAGATCTGTGTGTATAAAATTGTGCTGCACGCTGATTGAAAAAAGAAGAATGTAATACCTGAATTTGCCATTGACTGTCTGCACGCTCAGCCCCATGGAGCTGCTCCAGTTATATTTACGGCTTGATCAATATTGTCTGGGTCTAATTATTTTCAGGCCCAGAATAAAGTTCTTGGTTTGTATGAAATCATGATGGTGGTACTCATTCTTGATCTGATAAAGTAAACATTAATGAATTCTACTTGTATCTGCTCCAATTGTCGCTTTGCCTCCTGGAATAAGAAAATTCCTGATCCCCCTTCCCCAGTTTGGGGACCATAGTAGCTGGCACTACCCGAATCTGGTGCTGTTCCTGATGCCTCCACCACTGGACCCAGAAGAGTCGGCTGAGGAAAGAGGTAGGCTGTATCCAATTTTGAAGACATCACAAGGTAAGCCACCTCTTTTTCTAAATGTTTCAGTAGCGAGACGTGTCATGGAGTGTTTCTGGTCTGTGGCCTCTTTCCCTTCCCACAACATCTGGACCCCTAGACATAGAGAGAAAGGGGGGTTACATATCCATTTTTATTTATTGCAAAAATGTTTAGATCCTTAAACTTTTTAATTTTTACTAGAACAGGCAATATGAAAAGTCAGTGCTGACTCTAGCCGGACCACTGAAAAGTGAAGACATAGGGACCAGGTAAAAATATTAACTAACTAGTAACGCCAGTGCACTATGTTTTGAATTAACTGTTGGTCTACAGAGTGAAGAAATAATATTGAAGGTGCTAGTATAAACATAAGACACAGTTACTGTCGTTTGTGACAGAAAAAGCAGAAATTACTCGCTGTAGTAATGTTGTTTCTTCTCAGGGATCCCTCACTACGTTTGCGCTAAGCATCATAATACTGGGTGGGAGTGATGCCCAGGAGATAGAACCTTATGCTAATGATGGAATGAAGGTTCAAATTCTGCACTGTGGTCATGCTCCACTCTGGCTTCCAATGGCAGATTTGTTTCCATAGCTAGAGGGGAGCTGCGAGTACTACACTAGCTAAATGCCTACCCAAATGTTTCAAAAAAATTTTGAAAAAAATACCTTGATTTAAGACAAACGTTACACTGAAAAATATTTAAAGGCAGTGAAAATATTTAACTGAACACTTTTTACTGTTATCCAATAACTGCAATAGTAATGCTCAGGCAACCTCAATGAAAAGAACCGATTCTTGTGTGAACCTATTTTCAGGTTCTGGAAGGAGAAACAGGGTTATGGAGTATAAACATAGTGAAGGATTCCCTGAGAAGAAACAACATTACTACAGTAAGTCATTTTTTATTCTAACCCCAAGAATCCCTCACTGGATGTTTGCACTAAGCAGACTCTGCAGCGGTACCTTGGGAGGCTGGATCCAGAACCTACTTAGCAAAAAGGTTGTGCAAGAGAGCAGTTTCAAAGCTGGCATCCCTTCTGGACTGTGGGCTCGATTTTAGAAGGTTGACGCAGGGCTTGCAGCAAGCCCTGCGTCAACCGCAAAGTTTGCTGCAGCTGCGCCAGAGTTTGCTGCAACCTGTGCCAAATATTAGTACCTTTGGTGCAGTTGTGACATTTTACTCAATTTACAGCAACTTGCACCACAGGTCTGGCACAAGCCCCATAAAATGGGTCTCCCACACATGCAAAGTTAGATCGGGGGGAGCCGGTCTAACTCCCTGCATTCGGCGCAAGTGACTTGCAAGAGTGCCTTTACGGCAGGCGGCTTGTAAAATTGCAGTTGCCGAACTGTTTTACACAATTTGCCACTTGCATCCACCTCACTGCAGCAAGTCCCTTGTGACACTCTAATCACTTTTGAAAATTGGGCCCCGTATGTACAAACAATAGTGCTTTGTGAAGGTTTGTACTGTTTACCAGGTAGCAGCTTTACAAATGACTAGTAGTAGGATGCCCCTTGAGGGAGATGTGCTCCTTGTGGCATGTACCCTTAGGCCTCTGGGGGCATTCTCCTAGCTTTTTCATAACAGAACTGTATGCAAGAAACTATCCAGCAAGAGACAGTCCTCTTGGCTGCTAGTTTACCTTTGCCCATCTTACCACAGGTAACAAAAAGCTGAGTGCCCTAAGACCTGACATCATTCGTCAGCTCCAGGTATATACACAATACTTGCTTCAGGTCTAGACTGTGCAATTTCACTCACCTGGACTTGAGTACTCAGGGCAGAGCACAGGAAGGGCAAGTGACAGGTTCAGGTGGAATTCCGATACCGCCTTAGGTAGAAATTTCTTATTGATTATAAGAACTTGTCACTTGTGAAAAACAGGCATTTACACTCATCAGTTAACAAGTATAAAAAACAAAAAGAAATGGAAATAGATTACCTTGTCCATGTGGAAGATAATTGCAGTTTAGTTCTGTGCAGAGGGCTTGCAACTTGCTTACCCACCCTAGCAGATGTCATGGCAGTTGGGAAAAATGGTTTCCGATGAGACATATTTCAAATCTGCACTGGCCATAGGCTCAAAAGGGACCTCTGTTAGCTGGGCAAGACAGACCTCCAAGTCCCATGGGGGGGGGACTGGGTCACTCACAGGTGCTTATAGGTAGCGGAGACCTTTAAAAATTGAAAAATAAATTGGGTTGAGAGGCCAGTGACTTGCCCTTGCCTGCTGATCTGTAGGGTGACACTGGTGCTAGAAACATACATAGAAACATAGAAGCTGATGTCAGAAAAGGACCACAAAGCCCTTCCAGTCTGCCCATTTTACCAATTTGCTCCCGCTGCCTCTACTAGGTCAACAGCCTCAGCTATGACCCCCTTATATGTATGATTCCCTTGTGCCTGTCCCATGCCATCTTGAATCCCTCCACTGTACATGCTCCCACTGCCTCCTGAGGTGGGGTATTCCACGCATCCACCACCCTCTCTGTAAAAAATAACTTTCTCATGTTACTCCTTATGCGACCCCCCCCCCTCCAATTTCATATCATGCCCTCTAGTTCTATTGTACTTTTTATACTGGAAGATGCTGTCCTCTTCCACCTTATTTATGCCCTTAAGATATTTTAAAGTCTCAATCATGTCCCCCTCTCCCATCTCTGTTCCAATATGTACATACTGAGGTCACTAGGTCTATCCCCATATGCCTTGTCGTGCAGACTCTGCACCATCTTAGTTGCACTCCTCTGCACTGTTTCTACCGTCAATGTCCTTATACATGTGCGGCCTCCAGAACTGCACACAGTACTCTAGGAGGAGAGTCCTAACCAGCGGCTTGTGAAGTGGGATCACCACCTCCATGCTATGGCTTGTAATACCCCTCCCTATACACCCTAACATCCCACTAGCCCTCCAAGCTGCTTTTGCAGTCTGTTTGGTGGATTTCAAGTCATCTGATATAATGACCCACAGATCCCTCTTCTCCCTGGTGACCCTCAACAACTCACCCCCCAACATGTAGCTCCCCCCAGGGTTTCTGTTCCCCATGTGCATGATCTTGCCCTTCTTCACATTAGACCTTAACTGCCATATCCCAGACCATCTCTCCAGTTTTTCCAGGTCTCTTTTCATTCTCTCTGTCCCCCCTGGAGTATCGACTCTGTTGTAGATGTTGGTATTAGCTACAAAAAGGCATACTTTTCCCTCTAGCCCTTCTGCTATGTCCGCAATGAAGACATTGAAAAGGACCGGTCCCAGGACTGACCCCTGTGGCACACCACTGGTGACTCCCATTTCTTCCAACTGTGTGCCATTTATCACCACCCTCTGCCTTCTGTCCACTAACCCAGTTCTGATCCAGTTCACCACCCTGTGTCCCACCCCTAGACTCCTCAGTTTGTTTACTAGACTTCTATGTGGGACTGTTTCGAAGGCCTTGCTGAAATCAAGGTAGGCAATATCTACCACCCCTTCCTAGTCCACCACTTTGATCTCCCAGTCAAAGAAATTTATCAGATTTGTTTGACAGGACCTTCCCGCTGTGAACCCATGTGGTCTTGGATCTTGCATTCCAGTGGATACCAGGTGATCCACAATACGTTCCTTTAGCACTGTCTCCATGATCTTCACCATTATTGAGGTGAGACACACTGGCCTGTAGTTCTCTGCACCCTCCTTGCTACCACTGTTGTGAAGAGAGACCACATTTGCCCTTCTCCAGTCCTGCAGGACTACCCCCGTATTCAGCGACTCATTGAACAGGGCTGTCAAAGGTGCTGCCAGCTCCATCCTCAGTTCCTTTAGGATCCCTAGATGTACTTCGTCTGGCCCCATTGCTTTGTCCACCTTTAGTTTTGTAAGTTCTTCTAGGACCCTCTGTTTTGTAAATGTTGTGAAGCTCAATTCTTCCCCCTCCACACATCTGTTTTCCAGTTGTGGTCCCTTTCCTGCTCCTCCTCTAGTAAAGACTGAGCAGAAGTACATGCTAAGTACTGTGGCCTTCTATTTCAGGTTCTCCCCCTCAAAGTACCCCGCTCAGATTGGTTGTATTTAAATAAGGCTCTGCATCATTTTGAGTGTGTGGTGGTGGTGGGGGGGGTTGTAAAGTCAGAGTGCATTGGTCCGACCTGCAATGACCTAAATTGAATGGTAGTCTGGGTTTACCCAAAAACTATACTACCAAATGGCCCAGATCACACCTTGGATCACCCTACTTAAACAAGACCCTGAAAATATCTGGGTGGCCCAAGAATTGAAAGGTGGATTGGGCCCACATCCGATGGAAGGCTTTGAAACTGCACTTACAGACCTTTCCAACCTGACTGTTCCCAACCCCTGGAATAAACATTTATACCACATATGGAAACAGGTTAAAAGAGATTTAAATATTTGGGGGTCACTGACTACACAAACCCAAATAATCTATTGTACTAATTTTAAGCCCTCTAAATTGGACCTAATTTTCCATAGATGGGGAACATTGGGTTTAATGTACTTCCCCACAGTTTATCCACCAGGGAGTTATGAAATCTTTTGCAGAAATGACAGCAGAGATTGTCTTGTGACAGACAGATTTCTTTCAATACCTCTTGGCTGCCTCCTTTCTTAGGCAGGGTTCCCACTTACCAGACACCCAACAGGAGCCCCACCCCTTGTCCCAAATCATTTACAACGCTGCACGAGGTCTAATACTAAACAAATGTATTTCCCTGCTCACCCAGACACAGATTACTGCCACTCTGGGTTATCAACAAGCCTGGGAGAGAGTTGGGTCGGTCCCTTACACCCAAGGACTGGAACTCAATCTGATGTAGCATATTCCATACCTCTACCTCAAATAATTGGAAAGAATTTAGATGGAAAACAGTATCACATTATTTTTTCACCCCCTCTCACACAAAACACTACTCACAACAAGGTTCAGATAATTGATGGTGCAAATGCGAAGGGGTTGGCACCCCCTACCATTACCATATTTTCTGGGAGTGTCCCATTATCCGCCCTTATTGGATAGAATTAAGCCATAGATATAAATAAATGGCCCACATTATCAGAAGATCCTGACTTTACACACCTTATCCTGGGCATCCCTATCAAAGGTAAAAGTAGTAACAGACAAAAGTCCTTTTTAGGTATCCTATAGGCGGTAGCAGGAAAGGCCAACAAAAAAAAATGGCTACTTGTAGACCCACCAACATTATCAGAATGGATTGCATTGGTGAAGCAAATATACAGAATGGAGAAATCAACGGCAGATCTTAAATTACATACAGAAAAATTTAATGGGACTTGGCTCCCATTTATGGCTTTAATTGAAGAAACAGAGGGTACTTCCATCTTAACCCAACAGGCTGAATGGTATTAAATCATATATTTATTATTCATACAGCTAGACAGAATATACCTGGACCCACCTATAAATTTCTGATTGTGGTAATTTATGAGTTTTATTTGTTGTCTCATTGATCACCATCCATTTTTAGTGATTTTTGCTAAGTCAAGTTTTTATGTACATAGTTTAGACCTAAAATTAGCATGGATGATTTACTTTTGTAAGGTCAAAAAGACCAATACCTATAAGGAGGACTGTATGTCAGTCTGTGATACAGCTTGAATATGGACTGGATAAGAAACCACTTGTTTTAACTGTATTTGTCCTTGCTGCAACTGCAATAAAGAAGTAAAAGAAGTAAAAAAGAAAAAGGACTGTGGCCTTCTCTAGGTCTCCTTCTACCCTCTCTTCATTGTCCCCTTTGAGTCTGACTATACCCCCTCTGGACTTCCTCCTCTCACTGATGTACCTAAATAATGTCTTGCCCCCTTTCCTCACTGATTGTGCTAGCCTTTGTTCTGTCTGTGCTTTAGCACTTCTCACAGCCGGCCCTGCCTCACTCCGACATTTTTGGTACTCTTCTCTGTCCCCATCCTCGTGTCCCCTTATATTTTCAGAAGGCTACCCTCCTGGCCCAGATATTATCTGCCACCACATTAGAAAGCCACAGTGGCTTTCTCCTTCTCTTGCCATTATTCTTCACCCTCACACACTGATTGGTTACCCTGACAATGGACTCCTTAATGCATGCCCATTGCCCCTCCACACACCCTCCTGCCCCCCCAGCCAACTCCTCTTTAATCCTCCTACCCATCTCTGCAAAGTCAGCTCCTTTGAAATCTAGTATTTTAGCTTTTGTGTGTGTGGCCTGTATTCCTGTGTCCAACGTCTTACATGTAAACTTAAATACTGTATTGTCCTTTTGTCTTATTTTTACCACTGTATATGTTTTAAACATTTATATATTACTTGTATTTATTGTACAAATATGTACCCACTGGATGTTTCTTTGTCTCTGTACCCTTCCGGGTCATGCCTGAAAATAGTCTTTTGGCTAGTGCACCTTACCCGGTAAACAAAAACTAAACTAAACGTGAACCAAACCATGTGATGGTCGCTGGACTCAAGGTCCCCCTCCACCTGGAGATTCATGATCCTGTCTCTACTGGTGAGCACTATATCCAGGATATTCCTGTTCTTGATTGGCTCCTGTACCAATTGTCTTAGGCCTGCTCCCTGTAGAGACTCCACAATGTCCCTGGTCCTGCTCGAGGCCCCTGTTGGGATGGACCAGTCTGCGTCATACATATTGAAATCGTCCATAAGCAGAACCTCCCCCTTATCCGTCATGTTGTATATTGACTCCAGCATTAACTTGTCTACCCCCTTCCCCTGAGCTGGTAGCCTGTAGATCACTCCTGTTCTAACAGACGTTCCATTATCCAGCTCAAGGGTGACCCACAACTCCTCTGTCTCATCTTTGACCTGTATTTCTGTCACCTTGATTGTCTCTTTGATGTAAAATGTCACCCTCCCCCTTCCTTCCCTCCCCATCTCTCCTGGACAAGGCATATCCTGGTATAGTTGTGTCCCATGAATGGTTATTAGTGTACCACATCTCTGTTATGGCTGCTATGTCTATGTCAGCCTCCCCCATTAAAGCCACTAGATCAGGGAGTTTGTTTCCCAGACTTTGGGCATTCGTATGCATTATATTCCAAATCTTGTTCCTGGTCCCTCTGCCATTATTTTTGTTCTTGTCCCGTTGTTCCTGACCTGTATCTGTTACTGCTCCCTCCCTCTGTTTCTCATTGTGCCCCTTACCCTGTCCCTGTTTTCTATCCATATTTGCTAAACTCTTGTTCTCCCTTTTCCCAGTGCTGACACTGCTACCCTGAAGGGCTAGACTGTATTGTTTCCATTCTCTCTGATAGCACCCCAGCTAATTTAAATGCCCAGCAAGGAAGCACCCAAACTTTTCATTGAGGACTGCCATCCCCTGCCTGGACAGATGCAGACCATCCCTATACAGCTGTGCATCTGCAAAGATGGATCCCCAGTCCCCAATTTAGCTAAAGCCCTTATCCTTGCATCATCCCTTCAACCATTTATTGAATTGTCTGATGCATTGATTCTGTGCATCCCCTTCTCCCTGACTGGTCGGACCTCAGAGAAAAACATCAATTTCATAACCCCCTGAAGCTGACTACCCAGGACCCTGAAGTCATCCTGTACTATCTCTACATTAACCCCTTCCTTGTCCAAGTTGTTAGTCCTGAGGTGGACAATGACATGTACTTCCCCACTCCTTGCTACTACCTTGGTGATCCTGTGGATTCGCATTGTGTTCCTCTGAGAAGTGGCCCCTAGTAGACACTTTACCTCCCTTTCTGTCCCATCTATTCCCAACACCATCTCCTTAACAATTGAGTCCCCCACCAGGAGAAGCTTTCTTCTCCTCTGGGGTCCTCTGGCTCCTGCCCCTTTGCCCTCCCTCTGGTGGTCCTGCACCTTTTCCCTGACCTCAGCCCTGGGCCCCCTCTCGAGGGTATCCCATTCCATGAGAACAGCAGATTTGTTCTCCAGTAGAATTGGTTGGGGGAATGTGCTCATGAGCCATCCTCCTCATTGTCCCCAAGCCCACTGTAGCCCACTTATGCCTGTGCCTTGGAATCCACTGTGACAATCACTGGGGATACTGTGGCCCCTGGGTGCAAACTAAGGTCTCCAGCATGCCGGCCAGCTCAGTTTCGAGTTTGTCCACCTCCGCTTGCAGCCCAGAGAGGTGCCTACAAATGAGGCAGCACCTCAGTATCCAGAAAGCACTCCTAAACACTGCTGCACCACATGCATTGCACTGCACCACTCCCTGCATCATTTCTAATGTTATTCATACTGTCTCTTAGTACTCCCCTTTATTTGCTATTGGTTTACTTATTTGTAGATAGCTTAACCTCAGCTATCCCTGGTCCTTGATTTCCTGCTTCTGCTTTTATTCTTTGTTTTTTGGCTATTTTTAGGTTATGACCTTGCTACCCGTGTCCCAGTAGGAAGTGACACGAGGGCCCAGATGAATAAAGGGATGGACTGCGTTGGGGTGAGTAGGTTGAGGGCTGGGAGGGTTGGACTAAGACCCCTTTCGGCTCCTGGAACAATCAGGCAGCCAGCCCAAACAGCACTGATTAAATTCCCCAGCACAGAATTTCACTCAGTAACAGCTCCAACCCAACAGCATTGATTAACACCACTAGATGTACCTTTAGTGTTGATGGCCTCAGGCCTAAGGACTGCAAGAGTGCCAGGTAATGCAGGACTGTATGCATTGGTATTATCTTTATGAGGGTGCACTAGAATGAGAATCACTTCCACTTAGAGGAGTATGCTTTTCTGGTTCCTGGAAACGTCAAGTACCCTCGGGACATCCTCTGTTAGACTCAATCCAGAATACTCCACCTCTTCAAGAATCATGCCCTTAGGCATAATGTTCTGGGGTCTGGAAATGTTATCCTGCCCTGAGATAGGGTCAGCGGGTTGTAACTCCGTGGCAGGCTGACTGGATTCTTGCTGGACAGAGCAAGGAGCAGTAAATACCAGGCCTGCCTGGCCCAGTCTGGGGTTATTAGATACATACAACACAGAAGCATATAATTTTATGGCATACAAGGACCACTTGGTCCACCCCAGTTTGCTCATTTTCCATACCTACAGTATCATCACTGATCTCTGCCCCCCCCTTCTTTCCACCATGACTGCCTTGTGTTTATCCCATGCATTATTGAACCACACCACTTTTTTTGCCCCCATTACCTCCGCTGGAAAGATGTTCCAGGAATCCACCACTGTTTCAGTAAAAAAGTACTTCCTTACAGCTCTCCTAAATCTACCCCCATCTAGCTTCATAGCATGTTCCCTGGTTCCTGAGCACCTTTTTTCTGAAAAATACTTCCCCTCCTGTACCTGATTTACCCCAATGAGGTATTTAAAGGTCTCTATCATATCCCTCTTCCTCCTCTCTTCAAGGGTGTTCATACTGAGGTTCTTTAGTCTGTCCTCATAGGGCTTTTGATGCAGACCCTGCACCATTTTAGTTGCCCCCGCTGGACTGCCTCCACTCTGTCCATGTACTTCCGGAGATGTGGTCTCCAGAACTGGACTCTAGGTGTGGTCTTACCAATGATCTATACAGAGGCATCACCACCTCCTTGATCATTGCTGTTGGCTCCTCTCCTGACCTTAGGAGCACTCTCTGTATCAGTGGGAATAGTGGGAAAGCATACAGAAACCTCCCTGTCCACTTCCAGGCCAGCGAGGCCTCTGGGACTGTGCCCTGTCTGGTGGCCTGCAACAAAACCTTGGGTGCTGACTGTTCTCCCAGGAGGTGAATATGTCTATTTCTGGAGTGCCCCATCTTTTGGAAACCTTGGGGCAGAACCTGCTAGTTCAGGGCACATTTGTGGTTTCCCTGGATGATTCTGCTTAGGGAGTTTGCCAGGACATTGTCTTTGCCTAGTAAGTGTACCACAGAGATCTTTGTATCCCAGAAATACTGTCCTGAGTCCAGAAGACTGATTTGTTCCTGCATCTTCTATGGGCTCCAGTTGCCACTTACTGTGAGCTCTTTCAGGTGGACGCCCCCCTCCCAGAAGTGAAGCATCTGTTGTGAAAATACTCACTAGGGACTGCTGGAGGAAGGGAATGCCATCTCCGGGATTGCTTTCATCCTTCCACTACTCTAGTGGTCTGCTTTCGTGTTTGTTACTGGCACTAGTTCTGAGTGGGAATCCCATCTTTGAGACTAGTGGTCTCTTAAGTGATACTGAATGTCCCTCTTCTGAAACCTGGCTCATGGGACCATGGCTGTGGAAGTGGTCATGTGGCTCAGTAGTTTTAGAAAATCCTTCACAGGCCTTGACTAGCCCACTGTGAAGGATTTTGCTGTGGTAACCCAGATTGCTTCTCTTCCCTGAGGGAGGAATACTTTCCCCTGCAGGGTATCCAGTTCAGTACCTATGAAGTCCAGAACTTGAGCCGGTTCTGTTTGGGAATTCTGCAGATTTATCAGGAACCCCAGTTTTTCCAGGGTGCTTTTAAACTTATGAACTATTTATTTATTTATTTTTTTAATAATTACTCTCTTTATTGAGTTTTAAAACAAAACAGAGCAGTAAATTCAAAGTACACTTTAAATGCACAATTTGTAGACTGAACTATGTCTTTTTTTTAATTTTTGGCCAGAAAAGACACACCAAGCTTCAGCTTGTTTCCAGGTGCATCCTGGAAGCACAGGGAAGTTAATTTGACTTGCTCATGATCACACAGTATGCAAGTGGTGGCTGTGGGATTCAAACCCAGTTCTCCAGGTTTGCAACTCAGTGCTCTTAACCACTGCATTATACGCCCCCCCCCAAAAAGTACAATGTCTCTTGTTCTGTTTTCTCTGAGACCATCCAGTCATCCAAGTGAGAAAAACCACCACACCTTGCCTTCTCAGGTGTGCTGCTACAATGGCTAAACAGTTTGTAAAATCCCTCGATGCCGAAATGAGGCCAAAGGGAAGGGCTATAAGCTCATACTGGCAGTCTCCTAGCCTGAACCTGAAATATTCTCTGTGGTGAAGTCTGACTGGAATGTGAAAGTAGGATCTTTCAGATCCAGTGACCCTAGCTAATGCCCTGACTTATACAGATAGAATCACTGTGCCCAGTGTGACCATCTTGAACCTCTCTTTTTTAATGTACTTGCTCAGGTATATGAGATCTAAAATGGGTTGACAATCCCCAGTTTTCTTGTGGATCAGGAAGTACCCTGCAAACAGGCTGTTGCCGCACTGTGAGGCAGGGACCTTTTCCACTGCTTTTGCTTGTAGCAGTTTGTTTACTTCTAGTTCCAGCATAATTTTTTTCTGGGGAAAAGTGAGCTGGAAAACCTTTGTGTTTCTGCAGTTTTGGAAATTTTTTGAACTGAAGACATTCCCGGCCACTACCTCCAGGACAGACTTGTCTGTAGTAATGTTTACCCATTCCTTTATGTAGTCTGTTTCTGTCAGTTGGGAGACAGGGCACCAGCTTGTCCTCCCTGCTAAGTATAGGAAAGAGTACATAAGGAGACAAAATCGCTCTGTGCATGCCAACAAGGCTGGGAACATTTAAAACTAAGGAATTCGGATGGATTTATGAAAAACTGTTCATTCTGCTCAGAAG
The DNA here is from genome assembly GCA_016271365.2 of Neoceratodus forsteri. Classification (NCBI taxonomy): domain Eukaryota; kingdom Metazoa; phylum Chordata; order Ceratodontiformes; family Ceratodontidae; genus Neoceratodus; species Neoceratodus forsteri. Next base: position 214,161,508 of record JADMNL010000024.1, read on the forward strand.
ATCATGTGGTCAGAAACTGTGGCCCCAAGGAAGACAGATTTTCCTTTGAAACATTGGCAGACAACTTTAACAGTACTGTGACCAGTGGTTATCACATAAAAATTGTGAAAATTGAAGAATATAAATGGCGAGTGAGTCCATTTCTACAGAAATGGTAGAGATCTTTACTATGCTTATCTGATGATTAGGCTGGTTTATCTTTCTACTCTGTCCCATTTGATAAGGACTGCTGTTGTATCTGAGAAGACAAATTATCTTGATGCGTAATGTCCATCATTAGGAACTCCCTCAGAGCCTTTATTATTTTATTTCATTTTTTTTGTAACATGGAGTCAGACTGAGAAGCCATAAACCCTTCTCCTTTTTTAAGCCGTTTTCTTTTGGGGCAGGACACAACTGGAAAAGTCATGACCAGGACCCAGGCACCTTAAACAGGCTTGTGGCAGTCTGTCTTTGCCAGGAGCTGGAAATAATTTTTATATTTTTTAAAGCCTGTTGGTTCTGTCTTTTACTTAAGTCTATCAGTCATGCCAAACACTGATGACCCAGTAAAATAATCTTTGGCTACCAAAATTTAGCAACATACTGTATGTGTTCCCAGAACTTGAATATATTAAGGTGGTTCTGAGCTAAAAAGAAATGAATATGCGGTTCCTGAAACTAGGAACCACCTTTAACTGTTGCAAAAAAAAGCCAGTTGTAGAAAGAGATAAGAAAACAAGTGGCTTGCAATGTACATGTAATGATACAAAGAAATGCTGGTCTGGTTCCCTGAAGATAGGAACCATGACCGGTGGGAATAGAAAAAAAATGCATAAAATGAGGAAAGCTGTTAAATTTTATAATTTAGGAGACTTTACACTCCATTGCTGCTGTTTCTGGTTTCTGGGAACCAGATAACTGTAAATAAAACAATTTTAACTGAAATAAAACCTACAACTTAACACTTAGTTAATGAAAAAATAAGTGGTTTGGCAATAACTGAAATATAGAAACAAGTAAGCAATCTGGAGATCAGAATACTGGAGCTGAACTTTGGAGTGACTACTCTCTTCAGGCAGAGAAATAAATCTGCCCTTGAAAACCTGATTGGAGTGTGACCACAGTGCAGAGTTTGAACCTTCATTCTAAAGTTTCATCATTAAAATAAGGTTCCATCTCCGGGGCATCACTCTCATCTAGAAAGGTCATGCTTAGTGTAAACATTCAATGAGGGATTCCTGGTGTTAGAAGCACTAAGCTGCGGTTCTTATACTGATGGGTGCTGCTCTTAGGGAAAAGTATATTAACCATATGATATACAGTATATTATTCTATATCATAGGATTCATAGGATTGGTATGAGTCTATGTGCATTAGCCTATATGACTTGTGATTTCTCAATGGATGTACATTGCATTTTTGTTAACTACAAACTCATCCAGAGTCTTTTTAAAGGAGACCATAGCTGTACTACTGACTACTTCCTCAGGAAGGCTATTTCCAGAGTAACATCACCTTTTGATTAATGCATGCCCTCTCTCATTGGTTCTATATGTTTCTCCTTTTAACTGGTGTTTATGCTGTCTGGTACCCCTAATATTTTTTTTCCTTACTAGCCCCATACATTCCAAGAGGTCATCCTACCTGAAAGCCCTGTACACCAGACATAGGTCTCCCCTTAGTCTTTGGTGCTTGAGGTAGTACATGTTTAGCTCAACCAGTCTCTGTTGTGGAAATTCAGCTATTGTTTTAACCCTGTTGGTGCCTCTTCTCTGTACACCCTCCAGAAGGTCAATACTGCCTGTGTTGGGCAGTGCCCAGAACTGTATGCAATACTCAAGATGGGGTCTGACTAGAGCACCATAAAATGGGAACACTTCTCTCGCTCTACTTCTAATGTTTTTTGATATGCATCTCATTATTCTATTTCCCTTTTTAACCACCTCTTTACAGTGTTCATCGAATGGCAGTTTGTTATTTTGATACCCAGGTCTTTTTCCTCTTCAGTCACTTGCAACTCGACACTATTTAAGATATTCTTTGCCTTTTTATTCCTTTTACCAAAAATGCATAACCCAGCACTTATCTATATTGAATGAGAGTTTTTGCATCTTGGCTAATAGTTATAGGTTAGTAATTTCACTCTGTAACTGTTAGATTGCATTTTTGATGTCTACTATTGCACTTTAAATTCATGTCATCAGTGTATCTACAAATCCAGGCATTTGATGTACACTGCATTGTAAAGTGGGCCCCAGTATTGACCCCTGTGGCACCCCACTAGTGACAGTACCCCATTCAGAATAGTGTCCTCTAACACAAACCTTCTGTCTCCTTTCCTGAAGCCATTAAATTGTCCAGCTGATAAGGTTCCTATTAAATTTAATTTCAGTTAATGTATTTAATTCCGTATGCGACAGTGCGTCAAAGGCCTTCAAATGGTCCAGATATAGAAAATGTTCACTGGGAGTCCAGCATCTAGGGCTTTACTTATTGGTTCAAAGAACTGAAATAGATAGGTCTGGCATGCTCTTTTGACCCTAAAGCCATGTTATGTTATATCAACCAGGTCTTCCTCTAACATATGCTTGTCCATTTCCTCTTTTGTGAATGCCTCCATTACTTTGCCAAGCATCGGGGTTAGACTAACTGGTCTGTAGTTTTTGTGATCCTGTCTGTGGTCCTTTCTAAAAAACTAGAGCAACACTGGCTTCCTTCCATGTGGATAACACTTTATCCTCTTGAATCTAACTCATGAAAATTGTTATTATAGGCCCAGTCAACTCATTTGGCAGCTCTTCTAGGAGTCTGGGATGAAGGCTGTCTGGGCCAGGGGATTTGTTTGGTTCTAACTCCTCCAGTTTCCTTTTATCATCTGTTTCCATAATTTTCATGTTACTGGTGTCCTTGTTTACATCCATGCTTACTGGGATTTCTTCTTTCGGATGGTAGGTACTCAAAAATAAGTTATTAAAGATATCAGCCATATCTTAACTATTAGCAGTTTGATTTTCTTCTACCTTTAAGGGTCCTACTTGCTGTTGTCTCTTTTTCAAGCTGGTTATGTTATTACAGAAAGATTTTTTATTATAACAGATCTTGGTAGCTAGTTTCAATTCTTCCTCACGTGTTGCCTTTTTAATGTGTTTTTTACACTCCCTTACTCCGTCTTTGTAAATCTGCCATGCATCAGAAAGTTTGGATACATTTGGCTTGTTTCTATGCCTTTTTTCCTTTTCCTAATTCATTTCCTTATTTTCTTGTTGCACCACATAGGAATTTTGCAGATGATTATATTTGGTTCTTTCGGGTACAAATGTGTGTATGCAATGGTCTAATTTAGAATATAATGTATCCTGCATTTGTTCCATTGTGTCTCCATCCAAATCCCTTTCCCAATCCCACTTCTTTAGAAATGTCTTCATTTCTATAAATTTAGCCTTATTATATCACTCTACCTTTAGTCATATCAGTCTGGAATACCCAGTTACTTTTTATTGTAAACTGCACCATCTTATAATCATTTCCCCCCAGAGGCTCTCCAACTGTAAACTTAGAGATTTTATTTTCTATATTGCTAAACACTAGGTCCAATGTGTTACTGCCTCTTGTACTAGATTTTACATGTTGCTACAAACTGAGCACATCTGCAATTTCAAGTAGCTTCTTAAATATCATTGTTTCACCCATTCTCTTTTTCCAGTCTATACTTACTAGGTTAAAATCATCTATCACAAGTCATCCGTTACCCAACTCCAGCCCTTCCAGGACCTCCATGAAGTGTTTATTTTCTTCCATGGTCAGGTTGGGGGATCTGTTACACATATCGATTTGTATTTTGCTGTTATTTTTTTTTTTTTTTGACTGACCTGGACCCATATTTGTTCTACTTCATCCTCTTTAATATTCATTTATTCCATTTTAGTAGCCTCTATAGTATTTTGATCCTATAGTACTACAGTCCCTCCTTTCTTCTTTCTACGGTCTGCATGGACTAGATTATAACCTTCAGTGTCCTTACCCAGTCATCAATCCACCACCAGGTTGCTGTTAACAGTGTAGATATGAATGTCCTCCTTTTGCAGCAGTAATTCAAACTCATTTTTTTTATCTTCTATGCTTCTAGCATTGATCAGTAGGGCCTTCAAATTCCCTGTGCCCCATTCTTAGCGCCTTTATTTTCATGTTGTCTGGTCCCTTTTATATGTGCACTACCTCCTCCCCCCATTGCCCTTGGCTATCAGTTTAAATAATTCTGTATGGTGTTATTTATTCCCCCTGCAAGCACTTTCATTCCATTTCTATTTAAACGTAGACCATCTCTTGTAAATAGTGTTCCATCATTTGCAAATCTGTCCCAATTCTTGTTAAAGTGGAAACCTTCACTCATACAGCACCTCCTCAACCATCTGTTTAAATTTTTAATAGAAGTAATGTTCGGTCTCGGTACTAGCAGTATTTCTGATATGTTTACTGCACACTTTCTGTATTTTAGTATATTTCCTAGTTCCTCAAAATCATGTATATATCCAGTTCTCTTTGTTTTCCCACATCATTAGTCCCTACATGCACCATCACAATTCATTCATATGTTCCCTGAAACACACCTCCAAGTTATTTCTAATGTCTTGAATTCCAGCCCTAGGGAGACTACTAACTGATGTTGTCTCTTTTCTGTTTCTACATATTATTGTCAGTGAATTTAACTATTGAGCCCCCATGATAACTGTCTGTGTCTTTTTGTCTTGTGGCTTGTCCCCCAATTACATTTCCCTCCTTTACTTCTTGACTGAAATGGTCTCTAGGCTGTATGCCACAAGTATTTGGTTGATTTTTTTATTGTCTGTGGCTTCAGATTTGTGTGCCACTTCTCTCTCACTTCCTGTTTCAAGGTATTCTACTTGTTCTTCATTGTCAGAATCTCGTAACACCTGTAATCCCTTAAATCTGTTTGCAACAGTTATTTTTCCTGTTTCCTCCTCTTGCTATACACCACTCATTTCCCCTGCAACATTCCATACATTGAAATGGGTTGTTAATCAGGAAACAGAGAATGAAGTGTTAGATTTATTATTGATCTATGTAATTTAAGCAATATAAACATGGCTCACCCTCCACCAGCCTTCCTGTTACCATATCCCTCTTCTATTCCCTTATTGTGGCACTGGAGCCATACATAATTATTCACCATACACTTTCCTTTCCCCTCTCCTTCCCAGAACTATCTCTTGTAGGTACCATAACTCTGTTGCATAGGAGGGATACCATATAATACACACTGGTAAAATGTGGGCAACAGTGACTTGGCATATTGGACCTACTTTTGGAGATTTATTCATGGTCCAGTTAAATTCACATTTGAAAACTGTCAACATTTTGCTCAATTCAGTCATAACAAAAGATCATTTCAAACAAATTATTTTAAACGTCCCTTCTTTAGAACTTATGCTGCACAGTGCAGCTTTCTGTATTGATCCATAATAGATTTCAATTTATTATCTGTATTGAATTAACTCTTACTGTTCAAATCCAAATTGAAGCCTCATTATATTGATGCCTCTACAAGTACCTGCTTTACTTGAGATGTTGTAGTTTTATTATCTGTATGTATTTTATACTTCTACACCTATACAGTATGTGCATTTTGTACTACAGGTCCCCCATGAAAATGGGCATCTGATGCTCTTGGGTTCTTACCCATTTAACAAATTATAAATAAAATAAAATATTTAGGTTGTGGAAATTTGAATTACAGTGAATGTGCCAACTTATGTAGTTTTTTTGTTAAGAGACAGCAACTATGCAAAAGGCAAAACGTATATCTTGAAAACTTGAGTGTGGTGAACACAGGTAATTTGGATCCATCCAGACTTTTCTTTGTGAATTTGTTAGTACACTTTCTGTATGAATTAACAGAAATGTAAAAATATATTTGAACTCATGAGCTCAAAAGTCCTTTAGATAAACCTCAAAAAGCATTTGAAAGAAATACATAAAGAACATTCTAGTGATGAATTTTAAATGTTTATTAAAAACAGATGTGACCTGTTGAACCCTTGCAAAGGGGTTTGTGGGTGGCCTGAAACACTGCTGAGTAAACAGGCACAATCTGTAATTTCTACTCCACATTTTGGAACAAAAGACAGAATAAACCACTATCAAACATCTGGAGAGTTGCCCATCTTTCCAATATCTAGACAGCTGCCAGCATAGCCAATATTAAAATGGACCAGTCCCTCAAAAGGATGTTTCATGTTGTATCTGTATGGAGCAGAGACTGAACCGAAATAACCTGGACTTAATGAACTATAGAACAAAGTCATCCACTGTGTTATAAGGTTTCCCTTATCTCTAAAACTCAGTGTGCCTGAATGATCTTTTTAATTAGTCCTGTGGCTTCAAGGACAAATGGAACTATTTCCATTTTCTTCTTCCACATTTGTTTTGTTACTGATTGTAGGTGTAAATTCGCTGATGTTCTAGCAGATCACTCTAATGGACAATACTTGTTATTTTCAACACACATATATGGTCTTTCTCTTGGGTAGTGTCTTCAATGTTCAGGGTTTCCTAATGCCATGACAAGAATGGACCCCATTCTGAAGCCAGGGTAAGTTCTAAGAAATCAGGAGATCAGTATCCTATTAGTCCTTAATATTGGCTGAGAGTGCTCTTCTTAATATAAGCAACGTTAATCAGGTGGCTTCCTTCTGCAGTTTGTATGGTGTCAGATATTGGCGGCACATTCAGAAGTGCCTTTTATATTAGTTCTGTAACTACCAGGACAATTAGGGTTATATATGTGTATTTGTTCAATGTTTGTTTCTGTTTGCATGTCCTTGTATTTGATGACTGTTCTAGTGTCTCTCAGTGCATAAAACATTTGCCATTTAGGACACACACATCAATTAGATGAGCTACCCCTGTTAGTTTTACTTGTACTTTAATATCCATATTTCTGGTATCTAATTGTTAACAGCTGGTAATGGGTGGTCCTATGTGATAATTATTTCTTCATTCTTATTGATCCTCTGGTGTTCATGACTGCAGTGTTTTTATCTGCTACCTGTATATTACAGTGCTTACATTGTTCCCAATTAATCAGTCTAGCTACATTTTTTGTGCCTTTTAGTATACAGCCTTTTGACATGAGTACCTCACATCCTGTAACTAGTTGCGAGATATTTTTTAATTCTATAAAACAGAACCTACACATGTCCATTGTTCCTGTGTTTCCATGCAGTTGGTGAGCCACCTTGTCCACAGCCCACTCTCTTTAGCAGCCAGAATCATTCCTCTCCTCATGGCTTGAATTCCTCTCTTTTTAACCACACAAGGGTCAGTTCTTGTTAGCATGGGGTTGCTGCAGCAGATCCATGTATTTTAATTATTTTGCAAATTCAGTTGCTAGTTATTCTGTGTTTACTGGTGGAATTTCATCCAGGGTTGCTCCTCTCTGCAGGGCTTTACCCAATTTTGTAATGGAAGTTTTCTTGGACTTTTTTATTTTCATGACACAGGACTTTGACTATGTTTGGGTCTTGGGATGTCAATAAATATGCCTGCAGTACCACAGTCAACTATCTATATACAGTATATAGTCAATCTCGAGGAGGGCAATGCCTCCTTCAGTGCTTGGGATGTATAACTGATAAGTATAGAGAAGTTTTCTTGTTGTTTTTCTGTACAGCTGGTCCCACTTATCCTGTGGCCAGTCAATAACACCAAAGCTGCATGTGAACACAGGAAGGGCGTGTTGATTTATTGCTGGCATTTTATTGCACATTGTCAAAGTAGTTTTCAGTACAAGCTTCAGCCATCTAAAGTATTTCTTGCTAATCTTTTCTCGTATTTGTTCGCTCTATATTGCTGCTCTCCTCTATGCCCATGTACTTAAATGCTCCCTCTTGCTCATGTTCTTTTATGTTTCAGCCCTCATTCAAACTTGATGTTTATGCATAGGTTAGCTTTCCTTTAACAAATGTTTACTTTCTCTTGCTGTATCTTGATGTTGGGTATGAAGCTCTGGCTGTTATCATGGTTCAACTGCAAGGTAGTTTGCCACTCTTTCATAGTGATCTCAGTGGAATTTATCAGCATAGGGTTTAGTCCACAGATTGTAAGGCATTCAAGAATCCAAAAATGTGGAATACTGTCAAGTGAGTTCTTTTAATCTATCCATGCTACACCAAAGTTGTGACCTTTTCTGAAGCTTTCATAATGGCTCTGTTCAGCAATAACTGGACTTTTGTGACATGCAATTGTCTTTTATTGCCTTTCTCCTTTACTGCCATGAATCCACTGGAGTCTAAGTGGTTGTAGACTCTGCACCTATTCCAGTGTACTGTGTGTATGTTGTAGGTAAACAGATTATTGGGAGATAGTTCCTGGAGTTGTTGACGGTGTCTGCTTTGGTGAGTGCTAACTCAGATCGAGCGTATAGTACCTCTTTTTTGTTGTTACAGGTAGCTATGTCAGAGTGCAAGGATGTTAATACTTTCAGTCAGATGTTGGACACATCTGCAACTGGGGGTTTCCAGTTGGGTGCGTTCTTTAGCTTTTCTTAATCTCCCTAGCTGTCACATTTGGCCATTCCATATTACTGATGGTAGCCTAATTCAGATTGTCTTTCATTTTCTGTATCCGCTTTGCTTCTGTGTTGTACCAAGTTGGAACTTCATAGATGTTTTTTTATCAGAATGCCTCGATTTTCTTTCTTTTTTTGTGTTGTTACTTTAACAGCTGTCTTTCCTTTCTCCCTACATAATTTCTTTAGATTATCTCCAATCTATCTATTCTGTGCTCTTTGTTCTTCTCCTCATATCTTCTGAGGTTCTTCCCCTGATACCCTCTGAGGTTCTTGGCTTCTGCAGTGATCTGAAGTTTGTTATTAGCCATGATACAGTGTATTTTGTGCTGTGTGGCAATGTAGTACTTTTGTTTTATTTTGTCTATTTCTTGAGAACGTTCTGGGGTCTGTTTACTTTCTGTACTCTTTCAACACAGACATTTCTGATCTTAACACCTTTATTATCATCTGCTTTAAGCTGTAATTCTATGGTGATGTGTTGTGGCTTCTCTTCTTTTTGTGCACCTAGGCATTCCAAATGGACATATGCCTCCTTATGTCTGAACCCAACCAAGTAAACCAAGATCTTACCTGTCATGGTAGTACTCCATCTGTTATTAGATTGATGGCACAGTACTGTATTCTGTTGACCACAGTGATATTATACGGGTCCCTTTAAATAACTATAATAAGCTGGTTTATTTGGCTGATTAGCTGTTTAACTGTTGGAGTGTATAATTTTTACAACCTGCCTCATTTGTAAATTTTAATGTACTTGTTCATTTTTCTCCCCGTGTATGAATTCGTTGATGTATTATGAGACTATTCTGTGACTTATAACTCTTGTTACATTCAGTACATTTATATGGTCTCTCCCCCGTGTGAACTCGCTGATGTTTAATCAAGTTACTCTTCTGGATGAAACTCTTGTCACATTCAGCACATTTATATGGTGTCTCCCCTGTGTGAATTCGATGATGTTTTATCAAATCACACTTCTGAACAAAATTTTTGTCACATTTATCACATTTATATGGTCTCTCCCCTGTGTGAATTCGTTGATGTGTTATGAGGCTACTCTGTGACGTAAAACTTTTACCACATTCAGCACATTTATATGGTCTCTCCCCTGTGTGAATTCGCTGATGTTTCATCAAATCACTCTTCTGGATAAAACTCTTAGCACATTCAGCACATTTATGTGGTCTTTCCCCTGTGTGAATTCGCTGATGTTTGATAAGATTACTTTGTACTATAAAACCTTTGTCACATTGAGCACATTTATATGGTCTCTGTTCCATGTGAATTTGCTGATGTTTCATGAGGTTACCCTTCAGAGCAAAACACTTGTCACATTCAGAACATTTATATGGTGTCTCCCCTGTGTGGATTCGGTGATGTACTATCAGGTGGCACTTCTGACCAAAACGTTTATCACATTCCGCACACTTATACGGGCTCTCCCCCGTGTGAATGCGTTGATGTCTTAGGAGGCCACTCTTTTCAGTAAAACTCTTGTCACAGTCAGAACATTTATGCAGTCTCTCCCCAGAGTGAATTCGCTGATGTGTTATCATGTGATCTCGCCTTGTAAAACTCTTGTCACATTCTGAACATTTATATGATTTCTCCCCTGTGTGAATTTGCTGTGGTACTGTATTATGCTGCTGTGTAAAATTATTTTCTGTACGTATAACTTCATTTAGTTTTTTTAAACTCCTCTGATACTCAGTACCTTTATATTGCCTCTCTCCTTCATGAAGCCGTTGTTGAGCAGAAAATAGATGAAGATCATGGAAACTCTTTCCACACTGAGGATACAGAAGCAGTTTCTCTGTGGCGTGACACAGCTGGTGTTTTCCAAGTGATGATTCCTGACTCCAACTCTCTTTGCACTCAGTGCTCCTGCTGACTAAAAATATATGTTGTATTAGCATAGTCTTACAATGTGAAAATAAATGTTTGAGATGATTTTCGTTATCCTTTTTGAAAGCTACATTAACTTTGTCGAGCTGTAACCTAAGGAATGTTTTTAAAACACTCCTGTGTAAAAAACAAAATGCGTTGGATCAATTGATTCTTTCTTTCACATTTCAATTTCTTACGTTTAGTGATAATATTCATACAATGGGTCTGACCAATTCTGGCTCCTCATTTGTCAGAACCTGGTCACATTGAGTATGTTAATGGGTAAATAAAATGGCACGAGAGTTATGCTAATCAAAAACAGTAACAAAACAGCACAAACTATTATTATGTAGATCAAGCAGAATCACATGACAACCCCCACACAAAAAATGAAAAATTACATTTTAAAATGCAGGCAGTAGCCTGACATAGAGCATGGACAGGAATTTGGAATGCCAATGTTGTGCACAATTTCAGAATACTGCAGTGGTGAGATTTCAGCTTGTGCACAAGATCACATTTTGCAGTGCAACAGGGGCTCAGCTTCAGAACTCAGCATGGACATGGATTTGGAATGTCAAGCTTATGTGCAATTTCACGATCCTGTAGTGGTGAGATTTCAGCTTGTGTGGAGGATCATATTTTAAAATGCAACAGTAACTCATTTTCAGAATGCAACATGGACATACAATTTCGGAATGTGTTAGGAACCATTTAAAAATGTGTACAGACAAGTTTGAAATGAGGGACATGCAATCACTCAATTTGGTGAGGACACACAATCCTGGAATGTGGCAGGGACACAAATTCAATGAACATGTCAGGAAACACAATCTCAGAGTGTGGTGGGGACATGTAATCTCCGAATGGGGAGATGCATCACTTCAGAATGAGACACAGGCAATATCAGAATGTGATGGGGAAAGAAACATAGAAATTTATCAGGAAGAAAAAGACCAAAGTCCATCCAGTCTACTCTGTTACTCCCTATCGCACAACACCAGCCTATTGCTGTAAGTGCAAAGCATCACCCCCTATTGGTAGTGCCAACCACTAACCTCTTGGTATTGTTTCACTTTGATCAGTTCCTTATATTTGTCCAGCCCCCTTTGAAAGCCTCCACAGTTTTCAACTCTATGTCACAATCCTGGAATATGGTGGGATTCCACAATTTAAGAATGTAAAGGGACATACAATCTCAGAATATGGCAAGGATACACAATCTCAAAATGTGGTTCTATGCACAATTTTAAAATATGTCACGGAAATGCAGTCTCAAAAAGTGGTAGAGACATAATTTCAGAATGGAGGAAGGACATTTCAGAATGAGGGAGGTTGAAACAAGTATGGAATGTGGCACAGACATATTTTGAAATGACAGGCAGGCAATTTCAAAATGAGGTAAAGGGTGTATAGTCTTAGAATGTGGCAACAGTGATGCACAATGTCAGATTATGGCGGGGACACAAAATCTTGGAATATGGCAGGTATGCACAGTCTCAGAATGTGGGAGGGGCACACATCTAGGAATTTGACAGGGATAAACAATCTTGAAATATAGTGGTAATGCAAACTGTCTGAATGTGCCAGGGCACACAATTTTATTCTAAAACTGCTTGTCCCTAACAAATTCCAAAACTAAACGTACACGTCACATTTCAAAATTGCACATCTCTGTCACATTCCAACATTCCATGTCCCTGACAAATTTAGTCATTGCATGTCCTTGCCATATTTCAAAAGTGTTTGTCACTGCCACATTCCAAAATTGCATATCCCCACCATTCTGAAATTTTATTCATCAGATTCCATCATTGCATGTCCATACCCCTGATGATGATTTTATTGTATTTTATAAATTCAGTTGTTATTGGGTTTGTTTTTATTTTACTGTTTTATGTATTTGCTGTAAAGGCGCCTTGGTTTTAAGAAAGGCGCGGTATAAATAAAGTTTTATTATTATACCACATACAGACATTGCATGTTCCCGTCACATTCCAATGTTGCACATCCCTGCCATATTCTGAATTTACATGTCCCTACACATTGTTAGAGTGTGAAAATTCCACCAGATTCCAAAATTGCATGGTCCCACCACATTCCAAAATTGTATCACTGCCAAATTACAAAATTGTGCATCATTGCTGCAGTACAAAAATGCAAGTCCCTACCACACTCCAAAATTATGAGCCCCCCATTATGAAACTGCATTTTCCAGTCAACATTCCAAAATTAGGCATTCCCACCACAATCAGGAATTGTGTTTTCCAGCCACCACAGTCTGAAACTGTGCATCACCACCACATTCCAAAATTGGCCATTTATGTCACATTCAGAAAATATGCATCTCTGCTGTATTCCAAAACTAGAAATCCCCACCCCATTCTGAAAATGAGAGTCCCTTTCACATTCTGAAACTGTATGTCCAAGCCACATTCCAAAATTGTACATCCATGTTACATTCCAAAAGTGTACATTCCCACAACATTCAAAAATTGTGAGGCCCCATAACATTCCAAAAATGTGTTTCCCTTACATACTCCAAATTATGCATCCAGACACAAATCAAAATTGTGCATCCCTGCCACATGCCAAAACTGCATGCCACCACTACATACTGAAACTGTGCATTCCACCACATTTTGATATCCTGTGTCCATGCCACATTGTGAAGCTGCATGTTTTGACCAGTCTGAAACTGAGCTTCACCACCTTATTCTTAAATTGTGCATACCCCACCACATGTCAAAAATCCCTGCTACATAAATACAGTAATAAACTATGACAGGGTGTGCATTATAGGTTTTTAATGCACTCTCCAGGGGTGTAATAAGGCACAAGCGAAGGCTGATTGTCCTTATGCCCTGGAAAGTGCATTAAAATCATATGATGTACTCCCTGAAGGGGCTCATTACACTTATAAAATAGCTCTAAGTAGCTTGTTTTGGGAGGGAAAAGGAGATCTGGTACCTGACCATGCATTTAAAGAGATGTAATGCACAGTCAGGTGACATTCTTTTATTGTTTTTTCTCTGTGCATTGTATAACTCTGCCATTGTGACCTCCTGGGTCATGCTTGAGAATAGGCAAATGTATGCCTAGTGCACCTTACCCGGTCAACAAAAAATAAATAAATCTCTCAGCCAATGACATGACTAGATTTTTTCTTGCCATTTTATAAATGACAAAATTGTACATTCCTGTCATATTTCATAACTATGTGTTTCCCACATTACAAAATTGTAGAACTCTGACACATTCTGCAAATTTGTGACACCGACACATTCTAAATTTTAATGTCCTTGCAAATTCCAAAACTATGTACTCCAGCTACTTTCTGAGATTGTGTTAATGCTGCATTCCTAAATTGCATACCGGTGGCACCATGAAATCTAATGTATTTATTTCATTTTTGTTGACCACGAAAGGAGGGCTAGGCTTGGCAATTCTGACCATTTTCAGCCTTGTCCAGGGGGAGAAGACAGATACAGATGGAAACCAACTGAAATCGAATAAGATTAAACTACTGGTGGTATTTTGAGTGAATACAGGTAATCTCTAAAGTATTCTAATGCTGTGTTTGTTACTGTATTCCAAAACCACCACCCTTGCCACATTCGTAAGTACCTTGAATGTGCACAGTCTGGAAACACATGCCCTGTATCTACCCTGTGAAGCTTTCCTTTTTCAAATGTTTTCTACAATTGCCATTTTATGTAACTTGGGAGAAGTAAGTCCTATAAGGGCTGAGACACCTAGTTTGTAAGTTCTGGAGGTAACATCAATAGCTCTTTACTGAACATGTCTTTTTTTTGAACAGGCAATGAAATCAGGTTTACAAAACAACTTGTACACTTTAAAACAAAAAAACATTTTTTGGTATGAGTCTTATTGGGTATACACAGATCCTAACTGTAAATTTATTAATGTTAGAAATTTTTGCAGGGCTCCCCTCTTTAAAAAAATACTTTAGATTCTGAGATTTTGTCACATTTTAGATCAGTGTTGATTGGTCTTTTATTGCAAACATACTAAAAAATGTGGTCACTACTCAACAGCGATAGTACTTAAATGATTATTTTTAGAAGAAAGCTTAGTTGTTCTTTCCGCAATATGGAAATCACTGTAATGTATATATTTTTTTTTCAGTAGTGACAAGGGATCCGACAGTACACTATTATTAGCTTTTGCTTTTGAAACTGACTATCATTTGATTCTGTTACAGAGAATGACACAACAGGATTGTTGGTTGAGTCATATTTTTCTTCCTGGACCTTATCAGTTTTATGTAATCCATGTTGATCAATAAAAATAAATATTGTATCAGTAGTTCTACAAGGTTCAGTTGTAGGTGCTGTGTTATTTAGTATTTATCTTCTCCATCTGGACATTATTATTTATATAATTACTGGTGACCCCTTTAATAACCTGAATTCAGGCGCAGTATAAATGCCGTAACAACCCGAAATCGAGTTATTACGGCATTTCACAACTTCACTGTCAGACTTCTCGAGTGGCAGCCTCCACTCAAGACAGCTGCAGCGCTAAGTCAAACGTTCCCACCCCCCGGCAAAACCCTTCTGTTTACCACTGCAAGCTTCACAATCCCTCAATTTTCTTTGTTTTGCAGAAGAGGACACACACTGCAATTGCGCAATTTCAACACACTCCCCTGCATTTTTTTTCTCTGGTAGGTCATCACGGCAACAGGAAGATCTTCATCGCCACAGCAACACTTCCTTCTCGGCGCAGGCCGCGCACCGATAAATGGCACAATTTCAGACTAGTTCCTTGAGGTTTTAAATTTTTACCTTTATAGAAAAGTTTCTTAAATGTTAAGTTAAGCTATCTTTTACTCATTCTCCACCGTTTAACCGCGGTCATCAGCGGACTTGTACAAGGTACTCCACTGCACTTCTCAAAGACATTTGGACTACAAATATCTAAACCATTTAAAGTTCTGCATTTAAACAAAAAGTGTACTGCTCCTTGATGTTTTAAACTGATTTTGCTATAGTTTTTAAAATGTCAAACAATGCCTACTCTGATGTATGAATTTAAATAACTTCTGAACAAAAACAGTATTTTTCCTCTAACAAAATGCTCGTTAAGACTCTGCACCAGTAATTATAAAAAATAAAAGATAGGCAAGTGTGTTTCATAATATTATTACATTTCTTGGTGTGTGATGATTACATAAACTTCTCGAAGCTTTGCTCTCAAGTTTATAGGTCATCACACACCTCGGGTGTGAAAAAAATATTCATAACACACACTTGCCTAACCATTATTCTCTATATTATTAAGCCTTTTTTTAACAAACGAGTCAAGAAAGCTTCTGGTTCACAGTTTCCAATTTATAGTCCTGGACTATGGACTTACAGTATACTCAGCTATGAATTGTAATTCTGTAGAAAGATTGAGTGTCACTTATAATTCTATTCTGAGATTTATGGTCAGTGCATCTGCAAGAATACATCATCGTCTTTTATTGAAGTATTCTAATTGTCTTTCCCTTATCAACAGGATACACTTTAAAATGAATACTTTTCTGTTTAAAATTAGAGCTGGTCTTTTGCCTAAATCAATAAGCATACTCTTTCACAAATATTTAAATCCTAAAGGTACTAGATCTCAGTCACTGTTTACATTTGGCTTACCTTTCTTCAAGAAAGCTTTAGGCCAACACTCCTTACTATATAGGAATCCACATTTTTTTTAATTCACTCTCTCAGGATGTGGTAAATTGTAATACGTTATTATCTTTTAAAACAAGTCTGAAAAAGCATTTAAACCTTTCTCAGGATTGTACATGTTGATTCTGTATTGTTAAATGTATGATACTTGTACTGTATTTTTGTCATTGTATGAAGTTTGTATGGTTTTTGTAATTGTAATGTATTTTGTAATGCTTGTCATCTGTGAAAACAGGCAGTCATGCTCATCAGCCTTACAAGGATAAAAAAAATAAAATGAAAATGAAATGACTAAAACATCCGATTGCACCAATATGCAGATGACACTCAGCTTTACCTTTCTTTTAAATCATCCTTAGATAAGGCACTAGAGGACTTACACTCCAGTTTGGGTGACACTGAATTATTGTTAAATGCACATTTTCTATGTCTACACACAGACACACCCGAATAAAATATATCTGGATTCAAGACTTTATTGCAAGAGCTTCCATTCAAATATTTTATTAAAAGTTCAAATTGTGATACTCAACTAAAAGGACACGTTTTAGATCTAGGTGTGATTTTAGATCCTATGCTATCCTTGCAAGCTCATACAGAAAACAACTGGTTATCAACACCCGTTCCGGTATGCATCATTGCTCTCTCTATATCAACCCTTCTCAGAGACCAACTGATGTAGAGGGATCAATAATCCATTTGCTTCCTGCCCACTCACACACTATGCCTCTTTTCTCTCTTTATATTCAGTGTAATATCCCAAACGAAATATTTAATGACTCCATACACTGTTCACTTAATTTCAATTGTATTATCCAATACTGTCAACTCCCGTGAGAATCCTCATTTAATTCTCTTCCATTGGGCTATGTAATTTGCACTATGTCATTTGTTTTATCATTATATGCCTGTAATAACTGTATGTCTGTACTCCCATTCCCCCCCCTCGGCTCACACCTGGAAATGAGCCTTTGCTCAGTGTGCCTTTCCCAGTTACCCAATTTTAAATAAATAAAGCAGTGTTTCTCCTCTCTCTCTCTCTATGTTTATTTTGTATTTAAGATTGTGTTGGCCAGGTAAGAACCCGGGGACAAACACTTCCAATTTTATGGGGGCCTGGGAAACAGAAAACAATACCTAAACTAAGACAAACGTTTACCTCTACTAACCTTCTTACCTCTTTTCTCTCCTCTCCTCATCTACTCCATTTCCTACTAGCACTGCTTTAGGGAATCCCACATCCTCCCTGTTCCCTGCTCCAAATATGTTGATGAGCAACAACCTTCCTTCTCTGGCCTGGACTCCATCTACAACAACCTTGCCCCCAATTACAGCTGCCTTATTGCTATCTCTCTCTCAAACATTAGCTCAGACTCCATTTTGCTCCCTCCTTGTTCTACTCTGGCTCCAGATAGACTGATTGTGGCAAATCTTATGGTATACTCATCTCCCAAACAGTGGTTACTCCAATATGCACCTTTTTGTTAGCTTTTCATGTGGCCTGACAGACTGCACTTTGTTACATAATTAAAACTGTATTTGTACTCCCATTCCTGTTTGTACCTTCTTACTATACAATTTTTACTGTATGTTTTGTATATTATGCCTGTATAACATATAAAGTATATTTTGTATATTTTATTTCTGTACCCCTTCCCTACATATCACACCTAGAAACAAGCCTTGTCTCAGTGTGCCTTTTGTGGTTTCAATTTTCAATAAATCAATAAATGCATTAACCCTTAAGATGCCGACAGAATTAGAACGTGTAGTGATTTTGGACTGATATATCAGTCTGCGGCCATGCAAGGGTTAATAAATAAATCTTGTTGTGAATGTGCATGACGCTGTTCCCTTTTCATTCCAGTTTAGGCTCTTGCTCACGTAGTACAAGGCCTCTGGACTTCAGAACACCCAGTTTACTCCAGGCTTTCCACCACTATGCTCTTCTATTGGAAGCTGTAACACTTGGATTTGCACTTGCCATCAAAGGCACATCTTTTATTAACTGCATTACCTTTACCTTTTTAAAAACAATGTATAGTCAAATATATTAAAGTATTTAATATTTACCCATCAAGTGACACATATAGGCAACAAATTGGAAAACTCATAATGAAGTAAAGAAAATCAAAAATAGAGATTTTATACAGCAACGAAAATACATAATAAAAGATAAACTAGACTAAAGCCTATATTCTCACCTAACAGGGTTTCCTTGAAAACAGAGTTTTACATTTAGGATACTACTCTCAAAATTGGAAACGTTATACAGACTTGAAGCAGGTCATTTCTTGTGTGCAGGATTCAAAGCTTCAGACAAAACTGATTAAGAAGCCTGCAAACCTGTAAGTTATAGTACTAGCAGTCAGAGAATTGGTTGTGGATAGTCCTAGCCAGTACCAGGATTCACCAACTGTGATGGATTCCATTCTCTTTGTACTGCCCCCTTTCCATGTATGCAAGTAGACTGGCTTGCCAGGCTTCTTGCAGACTATCTAGTTAGATTTAAACAGCTTAATCTTTTCTCTGGCTAGGGCCCACCCACCCTGGCTAGGGCCCACCCACCACCTCAATTACCCATTTTCTGTGAACTGACTATAGACACAGCAGAGATCTTTTTGTTTACCAGTAGCCTTGCAGACATCCGAGAATTCATAATGACTTTTCACAGTCAGAACTAAATAGCCACCCTCAGGATTGATTGGCTAATCAGAGGAAGGTCCTTAAGGCAGGACTCCCAAGATGGCTGCTGCCAGTATGCTGTGCTGTTTGCAGTCCCTGCTCTGATTTATTCTGGAAAGTAGGAGTTGTCAGCTGTCTTTTATGCTTTTGTTTATTGCAGTCTAAATATTGTATGCTGTCATTTAAAGGGAACTGTTTACATTCTCCAGGAGTTATTGGTAACTAAAGAAACTGACATTTAACTGTCTAACCTTTTACCTTCTAAGCATCTGAGTGGTGGTGGAATTGAATTTGCATGACATCACCACTGTAAACACAGTGCATGTGAATGTAGCGCTTGAAACATTGAAATCCTACTAGGTTCTTTTGGCTGAATCCTTTTCAGCATTTTTTTGGGTGGAAATTACTAAGTCTCCCATACTTTTAATTCCTTGTCAATTTCCTACCTGTATCATAAAATATGATGATGTTCCCAAGGAGTTTAAACACCAGTTCAAAGAACAAAACTGACCTCTTTAAGCTTCTTAAAAAAAGTGTAGAGATGTTAGTGGAGAATGGGAAAAAAGAAAAAAGAAAACTGGCACCTCAAGCTCCCACAATTTTACAAGAATTATTGAACTCCAAGAAATGTGAAAATCAAAGTCCCATGGACCAGTTCCTAAGTCTAAGCCAGGCAGGTAGTATGGGAGGCAGATCCCAAGTGGTAGAGCCATATTTACTCCAAGAAGAATCTTAGTTGTTAAGATGCCAGCTATAAAGAATGATAATGTTAAAATATGGGACCTGATTAAATACTTTTTTGAGTAAACATTGGGCTTCTCTCCATCACTGGATCGGGCTTTCAGAATTACACTTCACCTACAGTTTATGACTCTACACCTTCTAAACTCACAACACTCAGTAATACTGTTCTTCATAAAACAGAGAGATGAAATTGAGATTGCAATTAAGCATGCAAGACAAAGTTACCATATAGTTCACTGGTACTAAAATATATGTGTACCCTGATGCTGGCCCTGCAACCTATGCCCAGAGATGCAGATTCTTAAATTAATCAGCAGGAGAATAAAGAGTGGGGTGACATCACCCTCTTGTATCCATGCTGAGCTTGTGCCATTTTAAAAGAATTCACAAGTACCTTTATTTACCTAGACCAGATTGCAGAATTCATCAGAAACCAGTGTAAGCATGCTGGAGATCTTGATTCAGATAAAGAATCTGATGATAGCAACAATATGAACTTTGAACAAGCTTCCTCAGATTCAGCATAATCTGGGATTGCTAGAACATCAAAGAATTATGTTCTATTGACACATGAAGACTTGGGTTGTGAGGTACCAGTGAAAGCATCACCAGTTATGTTCCCCTGTGTGCTATGACGCACTCAAGACAGCAGTCAGGAAATAACCCGACATGGTTTCGTAGTAGTAGCGCATAAAGCAGCTGACAGGGATCCACATGTTCATGAAGTAGTGACTATAGTCACTCAGATTTTAGATTCAGACGGCAGGACATGAAAGTGAATGGGAAAGAAACATTGTGTGCCCACCCCATGGCCACAACCCATTAACTTTAACAAGCCAGACATCTCACTCTTGCTCTACTTGTTGAACAATGGAACCGATCTGCAAAATTCCAACCAATCAGCTTTGCAGTTACAGCAATGTTTTCAGCTTGACACCTCTTTTCAGTAAGACAGTACTTGATAATGAACAGTATCCCCCTGCTGTTCACAGAAATGGCATGTTTTATTTGTTTAGTAGATTCCCCAACAAAGCAATGTGAGAGATTCTGACATAGGGTGTATATTATAATATTTCAGTTTTAAAGTTGCACAACTTCAGTGTAATCTGCATCTTCCCCAAGCAGCATCTCACATACAAAATGTGTTTATAATGGATTTAAAGCCTCACCGTTGAAAGTGTGTTCATTTTTTTTCAGTACAAGAAAATTGGAAAACTATAGTTTTTGTTTACAATAAAAGCATCAAAGCAACCTACTGTTTGTTTGTGTCATTTTTTTTATGTATTTGTTGGAGGCCAGGATGGGTATAACCTTCTCAATTAGCAGGCTGAGGCACTAACTATACATATGTCTAGAGAGATGAGATTGCGCTTCTCTTTAAAACAGGGTCTCATATTATATACACATTTGAGATTCAATGAATCAGTGCTTGTAAAAGGTTGCCCATGTTGGCTACATGGGGATAGTAATTCTAAAATGGATAACAAGAAATAACAGCACAAAAATGTCCTTTTCATTTTAATTTCATAAATTCAGACTGCACTTAGTATGGATCCGAATGGAAGAGAAATACAGTCTCCTAAATGCATCTCCTCTCTCATTACACTGCCTCACTCACTACATTGCAAAAATACATTTTAAAACCCCCACTGAGCTTGACAATACCCAGCATAGTCATTGTAAACCATACCTAGGGTAAATGACATCACATACAATTATGGATGCATCCATCAAAGATCCCATTGCTAAGTACTGCTTTAAGAAGCTGTCCAAGCCTGAATACCACATTGCCATAACAGTATTAAATGATATACTTTTGGAGTTGGCAGAGTTGTCTAAGATGTTTCAGAAAGTGGTCTAACAATAGTTGAAGCTGTACAGATTGCTAGGGCAAAAATTAAAAAAAAGGTCAGAAGCCAGTACCTGGGTGAAACTGTCTACTGGAGCCAACCAGTAAAACTGCTTTTGGCTAATTGCACAGCTGAAGTAAGCACAACACAACAGCCATTTTGCAATTCATTGGCCTGTTATGTGACCATCTGGACAGCTGATTTCCTGCAGGTGAACTTTCTGACTGATCTGCCTTTGATTTTGCAGCAGTGCCACATTGCAGCTTTGAGTTTGGCTTATCAAATATTGAGAGACTGTACAGCAAATATCAGGACTATTTATTTTCATCAGTGGACCAGGCATAAATTGTTAGCCAGTACAATGACTTCAGATTTATAGTTGCTGAAAAAATAAAGGGAGGATCATTAAAATCCTTTACTGACATGCTCCACTTTGCTTTGACTAACGTGCAGTACAGCATGGTGGCTAAATTTACTGATGTACGTGCTACATTCCAGGCTAAACATGAAGCTATCATGTATAGAGGTTCCTACACAGTCTTATCCTTCCCAAGAAGAGATTCTGCATAGGGAGGTGCAGAGTGAGAAGGATACAATAGCACAGAGAAAAATCTTGCGAGTGATAGAGAATCATGTACTGAAGCAGAGAGAGAAATATGGATGAGTAGGACCATAACTATCTTTGGGTGTAAGGTTTCACTCAAGGATTCTCATAGGAAAGTTAGGGAAGATTTGTTGCTGCTCTTGGAAAGAGCATTAGGATTTTATATCTCCAGAAACATGATGGAGTCCATAAAGTTATATGGAGATCCTGAGCCCACAACACAGATTGATATTACATTTAAAAATCCTCATACAGGTAGCAGCTTGCTTTCTCTGGCCAGCAAGCTGGATTGTTTGGGAATACATTTAGTTAACACGTAAGACTTGGGTGAAGTCTTTTCATGGTTTAAACAGACTAAGGATAGTCCAGAATCAATCTTAGAGGCAGATAACCCCCTGATTGACTTTGGAAACCTAATTGACCCTAATACCTACTCGCCGCTGACAGTTATTGATTAGGCCTGAAAAATGCAGTCTGTAGATAATATCAAACAAATTAACTTTGAATGCCAGCTGGATTTGGATAAGGGAGCTGGGGATCAAGATGTGGATGCCCTTTCTATACTTTCATGGAATATTGAGGGCATCCATCTTAAAATAATTGACCATGAAGTAGTGAGATTTCTGGATAATTTTGATATTATTGGACTGCAAGAAACATGGTGTACAGAGAATGTAACTCCCAAATTGGCTGGATATTCTGTCTTTACTCTGCCAGCAACTAAAGATAAAAAGTTTAGATGGTTTAAAGGGGGTATTTCCTTTTTTATCAAAACTTTGCTAAATTTTCAGATCACTATCATTTCTACTAAGTCAGAGGGTATTTTGGCTCTAATGATTAGCAAGGGACAAGAGAAGGTCATTCTCTGCAATATATACTTTCCCTCTCGCAATAGAGCTACTGATCCCGCTGACCTTTTCATACAGGATCTGAAAATGGCACTTGACGTATTGTCAGATAAGAGTATACCTTGTCCTATAATTATTTTGGGAGACTTTAATGCCAGAATTCCTTCTCATTTCTTGGAGAATGTATATTCAGATATGATCCATACAATATCTATAATTAATCCAAATATCTCATATACTAGGACTGCTCAGGATCTAAAATCTAACCTCAGAGGTAGGGAATTGCTAGCGGGCTTGGCCAGTAGAAATTTCTGTATTTTAAATGATAGAACTCAGGTCGATCTAGTCAGATCCTTAACGTGTAGAGGACCTACTGGCTCTTCAACCCTTGATCAGGTTTGGACCAATTTGGAAGCAGTAAAGCTGATCCAAAGGTTAGAGGTCATGGATAGATTGGAATCAGCACACTGTGCTATTGTAATTAACATCAAATGTCCTTTTGGAACTTTAGGGAGTGAGGCACAACAGGAAGAGAGTCTGGGAAGTCATAAACAAGAGAAGGATTGGATGGGAGACGATTCATCAAGCTAGTTTCAAAGAAATTCTTAGTACAGGAGTCTTAGGTGATATTCACGAGTTGGTCCTGGACAAAAGTAAGGCCTTTAATATTTTGGAGAATTGGGAAACTATTCATTCTTTACTTGGACCTAAATGTAAAACAATGTACCATCCTAGGTCCCTTTATAAAAAGTCTTAGTTTAATTCGGTATGTCTACAGGCAAAGAGTGCTTGGAGGAAAAATAAGACAGCATAAGAAGAAAAGAAATAAGTCTGCAGCAGATTTTAAATTGCTGAAGACTGAAAGGAGAAAAATATAGGAAAATTCTCAAACGGGAGAGACATAAACACACTCAGGGACTTTGGGAAAAACTGAGGCAGGCTGTTTTGGATAGGGTTGGAAGGCGATTTTGGAATACTGTTGCCCAGGGATATAATAGATATGCCAATAGGATTGAAGCCTATATTACACCTGAAGTTTGGGCATCTCATTTCTCCAAGCTCTATTATTCTCATGAAGAGCAGGAGACATCTGATGCTTTCAAAATACAGGAGGATGAAATTTTTCCAAGACCTATCTTGATCACAGAGGACGAAATCCGGATGGCACAGATTGGCCTTAAGGCAAATAAAGCACCAGGGCTGGATGGGGTCCTAGGTGATCTCTATAAGTTTTTTACCAACTGATGGATTCCTTTTCTTCTTTTGCTGTTTGATGGCCTGGCTCAGGGGTACTCTTACCCTGCCAGTTGGGCAAGTAGTGTTATATTCCCAATTTTTAAAAAAGAGGATCCGAATGACCCAAGGATGTATAGGCCTATTAGTCTGATAGATGTTTCACATAAGATTTTCTCTAGGATAAATTTGGGCAGATTGTTGTCATGGGTCAAGGAGAACTCAGTATTGAATGAGGCACCGAACGGGTTTCTGGAAGGACTGTTCTACAGTACAACACTATTATGTGCTTCAGCACCTGATCTGGAAGCATACTAAAGTGAGAAAAAACAGATTATATTGCTGTTTTGTGGACTTCTCCTTGGCCTTCAACAGCATTAGTAGAAAAATCCTTTGGGCTACATTAAGGGATCGGAAGTTGGAGGCCTCACTTCTTGATATTATTAATAGAATCTATGAAAATATGTGGGCAAGGGTCCAGTATAATCAATATGGTCATCTAACTGATAGATTTGAGACAAATGTGGGGGGCAGACAGGGGTGTATTTTGGCCCCCACTCTATTGAACATCTACATTAATACAGTCTTGGATCAGCTAGGTAACCCAGATTTTCATACTCCAAAAATTAATGATCAAAGAATTGAATGTTTAGCATATGCAGATGATTTAGTCTTGCTCTCTACTTCAGTCCTAGGTCTTAAAAGAAAACTGGCTCACTTTGAATCTCTCTGTTCTCAAAGGAAACTAAAAGTTAATCTCGGCAAGACCAACATTGTAGCTTTTGGCTCTCAAACCAAGAATACGGTAGGCTTTATGCTAAATGGTAACCATATAGACACTGTTAAGTGTTATGACTATTTAGGTGCCCATTTTGCCTATAGCCTATCTTGGACCAAACATTTGGAGGCCATTCAATTTAAAATGGGATCTTCTGTAAATGCCCTAAAAATATTTAACAGCAAGATGGGTAAGTCATCGGTGAGCGGCATATTAAGAGTTGTTAATGCCAAAATAAGAACGAGCATGTTATATGCCTCTGAATTCTGGGGTTACACTAAGGTTAGAGAATTAGAAACAATTCTGAATAAACTGTATAGCTACATCTTAATATTTTTAAATGGAACTCCAGGCTGTATTCTTGCCTTGGAGGTAGGGCAACGTTCCTTGAATTCTCTCATCTGTGAACGACAGATTCTCTTTCTGTTGAAACTTTTTCTTTTGCCCCAACAAAGATATCCCAGAATGTGTGTAGTGGAAGCCATCAAATTGGCCAACATGGGATATGTACATCCCTTTATTCAACTTATTAAGGAAACAATAATACTGGCCGGATTGGGCCACCTCCTATATAAAATTTACATGAGACCATTTGAGGAGATTAGGCAGGATGTGAAATTGAGGCTTATTGACTTATGACATAAATTCTTCCTATGTTCAACTCTCCAAGCTTAAGCTATATGGATTTTATAAAAAAGTAAATATTTCATGGGGATATGAGCCATATCTATATTTTTTAACCTGTCCTAAACAAAGAAGAATCTATACAAGATTCAGAACTGAAAACTATAATGCTCAATGCATTCATTTCGGACAAAAGAGAGAGTACATTTTCCATATTGTAAATGTGGAGTGGGGACTATAGATGATCTCAAACATGTGGTACTCTTGTGTCCTAGGTACGAATCAACTAGGAAAAAACTGCTGGGGGGATCTCGGCCTCCCCCCTGGAGAATCTTTTGGAATATCTGTTTACTATGAAAGAGAAGAACATGGAAGAGATCTTTGCAAGATTTTTAATCTCAACTCATTTGTAAAGTTTGTTAGGGGGACTTGAAGTCTTGTGGAGGTTTTTTATGTGAAAAGGTACTCAAGGGACACTGTTAAATTGAATTGCACTGTAAAGATATTTAAGTTCCTTGTTGATTTATTTATTGTCTATTTATATTTACTATGTATTTTGTCCAGATTTTAGTATATTGTAACTACTTTATGCTGAACAATACATTGTACTACTACTACTACATTCCAAGCTTCTAGTACTGACTGTGAAAGAGGCTTCAGCCTCATGAACTGCATTAAGAGCAAATGAAGAAACCACTTAGAAGAAAGCCATTTAGATATGCTGATGCAAACAAAATTGTTTTTAACATCTGGTGGAAAAATGGATCTTAATAAAATATAAGTCCACTGGAAGAATGGGAAAGACAGGAGAGAAAAACAATAAATGTTGATTTCTTAGCAATGCATCAACAGCAGCACCCCTTTTAGATGCATGCAAGACTCTTTAAAATGTACATAGTTTACACGTTTCCAGTTCATACTGTTATGATGCACAATGCACATCCAAGCTTCGGACTATGTCAGAATGTATATTTATACTTTGCATTGAGTATTTGAGTGTTTGGTTATATTTTCTACTGTTTACTGGCAATAAAATATATAACTTGTTTGGGCCACCCAATTTGCGCACATGAATCAATTTTTTTGCATAAAGTGCCACACATACAAATCAGTCGCCCACTCACAGAGACTAAAAATTAGAGGGAATATTGATCACCAGTCTTTAAAGTTACTGTAATTTTTCTAAATCCGAGATGCCACAAGACATGCAAGTAGAATCAGTGGTAACCAATGATATGAAAGACTGAATTACTTTTAGATATTAAAAATGAACACTAAATGTTGAACTCAAAATATTCTAAATATTGAAAAGTTAAACAAAACTATTTGTAGTGTTAGTATTTAGTTTATTATTTAATCTATAATTCTCACATAACAGCATTCTCAAACTTTGGAAAACATTATCATTTATTAGTAAATGTAGTATGTATGTATGTGTGTGTGTGTGTGTGTGTGTGTGTATATGATAGATATAGATATATATTACTGTAGGGTGCTATTTTTTCTTTGTCTTTCTGATATTTTTATTACTTACTGTCAGAACGTTTTGTTTATATACCCAAAATATACATATGTAAGTAATAAGACACAACAGAGTTTTGGTAGTGGTTTCACAACCACACATTCAGGGCACAAGGCCACAGGCCAAGTGACTTTAGCCCCTGGAAGTGTGGTTCTGACACCACAATCAACACCCTGGAGTACCTCACTGTGCTTATAAAATCATTATTTTGATGAACACATTGAAAGACAATGTTCTAAATTGTTAAAAATATGTACAAAAAGAAGAACATGACTCAACAAATGGTAAAATAATTCCCCCGCAGCACGTTAAATGTGGTAATATTAGCAAGCTACCAGTAGAAGCTGCTGTAAGAACAGCTGATGAGCAGGAACATTTTACAAGGTTCTGAGAGTGTACATTAATATTTTTAGTACTGAGATAATGTGGTACCGGGATTTGTTCATACCAATTGATTGCTGTCTCCTAATCCAATGGGTATGAACAAGTTTTAACCAGTCAGAATGCAGGCTTTCCTCTACTCATTTTGTAACAGATATTTAAATACCAGAGGACTATGCATAGATAGTTAACAATACTGATTACTTTCTTCTTAGCTATGCTTATAACTATGAATGTTTAGCATAACAAGACTTACTTATTGTGGTAATATAAATATGTTGGACTTTGGGAAATCTTATGTAGTATAACCAGACAAATGCTAGTATATTCAAAGACTTCTTAAGAGATGTAGCTTATTTTTTCGAGGACTGAAAGACTTGTTATGTTTATTTGTACTAATTAAAGATCATATCTAACTGTATTCCTAGGCAGGCATGTATCAATTTTTCATTCAGAGATGGGGGGCATCTGGATATGATGGCCTTCCCTAATACCTCTAATATAATTTGTTCAGATTTTAACTACCTAATCTCCACATAGCAATAGGACTTTCACCTCATTGTTGTTTAGAATTAATATGTGTTATTGTCATTATAAATTTTATGTTATGTAAATTACAATACGACATCTGAAATGCAGCCTATCAATATAGCAGTATTTAAAAATAAGTTAAAAATGAAGTTCTTCAAGGTGCAGAACAGTGCCATACTTCATTTCCAGTAAAACAGCATGCCCCCCCTTACAGCAGATTTTAATGGTCAAGCCTATAAAAGTAAAACAATCTATATGCATTCTATGTCATAATAATCACAGAAGCATGACCACAAATTGTACATATTTCACTCAGTCTCTTATCAAAGATATACAGTATCTCACTTTAGATGCTGCCAAAATCCTGATGAACTCCTTGGAGTTTAGTAGGCTAGACTATGGCTATTTTATCTAGTTTTCTAAAAACTCCCTTAAGAAGCTGCAGTTTGTTATGGATCTGTCTACTTATATTGCAACGGGAACAAAACATTTGATCACATCTGAACTGTTTAGAGACTTCACTTGTTTCAGGTAGAGCAAAGTGTTAATTTTAAAATGTTCTCACTCACATATTAATATTTACATGACAATGGCCCATACTATTTAAATGCATTATTGTATATTTACTGTAGGCTTCCTCATATACTGTAAGTTTTTCTGAAAATCAGCATTTTTTTCCAGTTCCAAAAGAGTAAATGAAACTAGCAGCAGACTGTTCCTTTTGCATCAAGGCATCTATATTAGGGAACTCCTGACCAGAATACATTATATCAGTGGTCTCATTAATGGAATTTTTTTCCTCCACTTAAAATTGTTTTATTCCCAATTGTTTATGATGACCAATAATGTATGATGTGTTTTCTATATTATCAAGACTTGTACATTCATGTTAGACTATGCTATTGTACATACTGGTGATTTGCTGTGTCTTTTAATGTAGACATTTAGAAACATAGAATTTGACAGCAGATAAGGACTAGTTGACCATCCAGTCTGCCCATTTCTCTCTACCGACACTATAAGATCAGTCCATGTCCGATCTATAGCTTTTTCTCCCTTCCCCTTCCGTTCCACTAGGATTCTTTTGTGCTTATCCCATGCATTCTTGAACCTCATTACTGCCCCCCTCTCCACCTCTGCTGGAAGGCTGTGCCAGGAATCCATCACTCTCTGAAAAGAACTGCTTCCTCACATCTCTCCTGAATCTACCCCACTTCCCCCAACTTCACGGCATGTCCCCTTGTTCTTGAGCACCTCTTTTTTCTGAAAAAGTATACTATATTTTAACATATTGTACAGTGCCTTAAGCAGGCATTATATCAAAATAAAATAACTAATTTACCATCATCTTTGCAAAACTGCTTAAACTGTTACTTCCTAGACCCCTCTTCTGTAGAAACCCTTTTTCATATTCTCTCATCTTGACTATAGTAATTCCCTCCTTGGTGCCCTTCTCACATCCTTCCTTTCTGAATGACAGAAGGCAGACACTTGTCTACTCACCCACCCCTGGAATTATGCCCACATGACAACAGTCCTCTGTCATGTCCACCAGATCCCAATCCAATCCCATATCCACTCAAACACTGAAACATTTATTTATTTATTTATTTTTTATTTGCATTTTTTCCACCTCCTCCTAGCTGCCGGCCACCCAATGTTCAGCCTGGTCACGGGCCAACGGCTTCCACCCCCCCCACATCGGCCTCGGGTCCTCCGATACCCCGTGGCTTGCCCCCCCAGGCGGGGCTGCGGGATGGGGAGGCGAGGCATCCCTGAAGCCGTGGTGGTGGCGGACTGGCCTGGGGTCTAATCAAAGCGGCGGGCTTCATGGAGGGTGGCGGCAGCCGTCCATTTCTCTCTTTTCCGGGGGCGGGGTCGTGCAATGGCGTCCAGCGTCCGCCCGCCTCCTACAATCTTTGAGCGGCGGCAGCGTGGGTGCTCCCTAGCCTCCGCTTCGTCTCCATCGCCCTGGATGCTACCCATCCCACCCCGGAGAGGAGAGCAGTCCAGCGGATGCTCAATCCCTCTCCCGGCCCGACCCCTCGGCGGCTTCGGGTCCGTTCCCGAACCCGGTGCGGCGTCGCAGAATTAAACTAATGTCGTTGCTGAAACATTTATTTTAAAATACCCTGGCTTTACTCCTTCTAAGCTTCCTGAAATCATTGCTGCCCAGTCATTATCCCAAACTCTCTGCTCTTTCAGCTCTATATTTTCTCCTTTTTACCTTAATTTCCTCTCAGCCATAGTTGGCACAATCCCATGTAAGCACATTATCTAGCCATCTACTGTACATACTTGTGGGAGTGGCTTCATTGTGATCCTTCTGTTGTGCAGTCTCTTCCCCATTCACATTACCAAAAAGGAGTCCCTCATCCCTCTCAAAAAGCAGTAACAAGTGCTCTTTTGGGATGTTGTAGCCTGTCGATTAGAAAACAGGAACAAGAGATTACAAATGTTATTTATAGCCAACACTAGATTGATTAATGTTACAAAACACTGTCCCAGGAAAAGGTTCATTGTACTTATTGTTGCTAATAATTAAAACTTTATGGATGATGGTCAGTAACCACAACAGTGTTCCATTACAAAATTACAGATAAATATGAGCTACCTCTGATGCCAAATTAACTTCTGAACTACATATTCCTGCACCCCAATCTCTCCATACTTACATACTCCTGCATGCCCTGTTCTCTCCTTGCTTATATGTTCATGCACTCTCTGTTCTTTCCATATTTACACATTTTTGCAC
Source organism: Neoceratodus forsteri (assembly GCA_016271365.2). Lineage (NCBI taxonomy): Eukaryota > Metazoa > Chordata > Ceratodontiformes > Ceratodontidae > Neoceratodus > Neoceratodus forsteri. The sequence goes on from JADMNL010000024.1 coordinate 214,192,218, forward strand.
CCCATTTCTCTCCATAGTTAGACATTACTGCATGTCCTGTTCTCTCCTAGTTACACTTTCTGCACCCCATTCTCTCCATATCTATGTATTGCAGCAACCCTGATCTCTACATAGCTACATATTCCTTCCTGTTATGTTTTCTCCTTACTTACTGTTATGTATCCTGACCCTCAGATGTGCAAACATTTCTTTGTGTTATGGTGGCCCAAAATATTGGTTTTTGTGTGTCACAAGAAATGTTTTTCTCCACCCTTGACCCCTTGTGCAACATGCAGCTCTGTATCCCTTTGCCTCCTTATTTCTCCCCATTCTTCCTCCCCTGCTTTTCTTTGTACTTGTAGGCCTTTTTCTTGGCCCCCACCACTTCCCTGACATTTGTAGAGAACCATAATGGTCTCTTAAGCTTATTCCTTTTGGTTACTGTTCTCATGCATGATTCAGATGCCTTGAGAATGGCCACCTATATTACCCCCCATTTCTCTTTCACCCCATTTAAAGTGTCTGCTCCAACTAACTTTTCCCTGACCAGTTCCCTCAGTCTGCTGAAATCTGCCCTCCTAAAATCAAGGACTTCAGTTCTCAATTAAGACTTTCCAATCTCAAGGGCCATTTCCAATCAAATAGAGTTATTGTCACTGTTCTGTAGTGGCTCTCCTCTCACCACTCCTACCAACTCCAAGCTGGTAAGCATCAAACTGAGAATGGCAGTCTGCCTCATGGGTTCCTTAACTAACTGTACCGGGAGACAATCCTGGAGTACATCCAGCAAGGCTTGTCTTCTGGTGCTCCTGGCCACTGGAACATCACCATAATTGTCCAGCAGGTTCTGATCACCCACTACCACTTCTTACCCCTTTGCTACCCCTCTTTCAAGTTCTATCCCAAGCTCTCTGTCCCTCTCTTGCCCTTGCCTCAGAGGTCTACAGGGCACCCCAAGTGTACTTTCTTGCCTGAGAATGCTATGAGTTGCACCTCCAATGACTCAGACTCATTATTACCCTGATGCACCTATCCTGCACAACCTCAATGCCATCCCTGAGATAGAGGGCTACTCCTCCCACACTACCTTTTTCCCCGATCCCTCCTGAACAATGAGTACCCAGGAACTGTCAGGTCCCAGTCATTATTTTCTGTAGCTCATGTGTCTGTGATGGCAACAAGGTCTACCTCAGTGTCTGCTATCAGCACCTGTAGCTCACTGATTTTAGTACCCAGGCTCCTGGCATTAAGGCATACTCCCTTTCATCTGACCCCTGACCCCACTTTGCTATTCCCCTGTCTAAGACCCTTGTGTATCCCATGTTCTCTTAGACTCTTGTTTTTCTTGGTGTTTGCTCACTTTGCATTCTAATCTCCCCTCACCTGCCCCAAACTGTACCTCCTCCCTCTTTATACCTGCTGAGCTGCTACTAGCCTCCAGATGTGGGAGAGTACTAGCTAGGATCCCATTCTTTTCACCTGTCACCATGGTACCCCTAGCCCCAGTCTCCCCACAGTCAGTTTAAATGTGCGCTATAGATGTCAAACTTCTGCCTCAGCATGCAGGCCACTTTTCTCGTCAGATGGAGTCCATCGCCCTTGAAGAGCCTCCAAGCCCAGCAGTTCCTCCCCCCCAACAAAGTGGTACCCCTTCTCCTGACCCCATTCCTGAAGCCACCCATTAAACTCCTCTATCTCATCCCTCCTAACTCTTTCCTTCTTCTCTCCATGCCTCCACAGAGAGGACCTCAGAAAAGGCCAGGGAGGCTGAGTGTGCTGTCATTATGTCCCCCAGTCTTCAAAGTTCTACTCCACCATCTCCACAGACTGGTTTGCCAGCTCACTGGTACCCAGCAGTACCAGCATTCCCAGCTCATCCACTTCCTCTCGGCCATCCTCCCTATCCTGTCTATATCCTGAATGGCCGATGTACCTGGAAGGCACCTGACCATCCCCTTCCCATCTAATCACCCTCCCACAACCTTCTCCACACCCCTAATCACTGAGTCCCAAATCACCAGGACTCTCCTGGTAAACTTGCTTCTGCTCATCCCCTTGGTGCTGTCGTGATGACCTGCTCCACACAATGGACTGACTCAGAGTCCCCACCCCCAACAGAGTAAGGTACCTGAGCCTCCTCTGGGGTGCAAAATGATTGGGCTGGACAACTTCTCTGTGGCTAACTCTGCCTCTCTTCCCCACCCCCTTCCCACCACTCTCCACACCCTAGGCCAGTGGGCCTCTAAGGAAGTGGAGTGGGTGGGGATGGTCTCCAGTTGAGGTGGTGATGCAACTGAGATACTTCTACCCTTGCTGACACCAGCTAAGCATGGATCTCTGCCATGATCCTGCAGATGGGGCAGTGCCCCCTTCTCCAGAACATATCCCTAGAGAAGAGTGTTCCACAGTTGCCACAACTGTCTCCTCTCTGTATCCGGTACTAATAACATAGGCAACAACTTTAGTACTGTAACAGACATCTAACTGATCTTATAGTGCCCACCCTGATAGGGTGCAGCAACAGATTCAACTTTAACACAGACATCTAAATTAAACTGGAAGTATCAATAATAGCAGTAAGGGCAACTATACAACAAACTACTAATTTAACTATTAGTGCTCACCCAGCTAAGGCGAAGCAAGTAAGCACCAACTTTTGCACAGATTTTTAAATTGAACTAGCAGTAGTAGTAGCAATAGGCAGCACTGCAGCACAAACAGGTTGCTAAACTGATTTGTAGTCATCACCCAGATAGGTGTTGCTATGATCTTGCTTAGCTTCAAACAAACAAGGTGCTGGTCTTTTTATATACAGGTTTACCAGTATTGACACATTCAGAGTTCCTGGCTCTTGGCTGTCTCTCCTGATTGATGCCCTGACAGACTCCCAATGATGTTCTTTGCACTCAGTCCTTAGTGCAGTGGGCTGCTAACACAGAGAGGCTTAAAATGGATCTGAGGCAAACCTGACTCTGCTTTCACAGGTAACAGGTCTCTCCCATTTAGCTGTCTCAGCTAGCTGCTACTTGAAAGGGGGAATGGGGCATTTCAGATGGCTCTACCCCTCTACTCTCCTTAATGTGCTACTTCTAGTGTAACTATCTAAATTAAATATACCTTTGTGGTATGGAGTGATCACTTCTGAAAAAATAGCCAGATTACAAAAGATTTACCTTCCTTTGCAAACTCCGAAAACATAAATACAAAAGGAGAAACTGCAGTTTGAATTGTGTCCCTGCTTTGCTTCATTCTGTTAAATAGAGGCATTTCACTGTTATGAAACTTTAGGATTTTATCCTACCTTGTCTATAGCAAAAGTCTGCGAGTGTCTGCAGTTAATATTAACCCTTCGTAGTATTTACCAGGGTTTACAAATTTCAAAGGCTTGTGTTGCTATTAAGAAATATGCTTTTCCCTTGTGGTCAGCTTCTCAGTGCTAAGGTGAGGGAGCTGGGCAGACGTATCCTGCTAATGGTGTGACTGCATCACTGGAAGGTGATGTTGGTAGAAAAAAATCACAGCTAAGCATATCATGTCACTCAGAATGGTGATGTGGGTCCCTGGGGCCCAGCCACAATGGAAAGCATAGTGCTGCCTCAGTGGAGCCATGCTGAATCATGCAATCATGGTTCCCCCTACACCAATTATGTAACTGAACTGACTTTACTCAGACATGTAGCACCTATCACTGTACATTAAGCCTAATTTGGAAGAAAATAATGATTTAGAAAAAAATAAATCATAATAAATCCTTGTCCAAAACTTAAAGGTGAATCCTGTATGAACCATTATTATGTCATAGATTCTCTAAGACAGTAAAACAAGCATTTCTCAATGCCGAATGTTGTCTTGCTGGTTCTGGCATTGGTAGTGCAGGAGTTAGAGAGACACACAATAGAAGCAGCAGTGAAGTATAGAACCGACATCAACCCCACCCCAACCTGCAGAGAGTGACAGGCATTGGGGTGTGCGTTTGATGCGCCCGACCTCTTGCTCCTGCTATTTCACCTCACCCTACCCTGCAGAGTCTGACAAAGTGTTGCGCTGTGCCTTGGGGTCATCTGGCCTTATGCTCACCCCATTTCATAAGGAAGTACGTTGAGATGGGTGCAGCATAGGAGAATGGGTTGAACTTTGGGGCTGAAGAGTCCAAGGAACACCTTGATGCCTGCCAGTGGCTGCAGGGTGGACGTGGAGGACCAATGGCATGAGCAGTACAGCAGACAATCCAAAGACACACCCCTGATGCCTGTTGGTCTGTACAGGATAAGATGTAATAGTGAGAAACTCTAATGCCCTGGGTGTGTGTTGGTATTTACACTCCAAATTTTAAAACATGGCCTTTTTGTGACCCCACCTCATGAAAGCATTTGTGACCTCTGTTCATGAACAGTGCCCCTGTGATTTTGTTAATCTGTCTCGAACACTGATTTCCCCCAGTGACCGCGCCATTCTGCACCACATGAAGGTGTGAAGAGATGGCAATGTGGGAAATTGGGAGTGAAAATATTAAACATTCTTGAAGTTACGAATGTGTGTGAAAACTGCAGATTGCACGCTAGTAACACAGCCATTTAGTGGAATTATTTCACCAGATTTTTAACATAGCTATTTTGGGATCTCTGCTCATGAACAGTGGCTATATGATTATCTTACTCTACTCGAACGTTGATTTCCCACAGTGACTGTGTGATTGTGCGCCAGATGTGTGAAACTACATTTCAGGAAGGATGTGACAAATGACAGCTGAAGTGTTCATAAGAAGGTGTGCAAAAATGTCAATGTTGAAAGTCTGGAGTGAAAATATTACAAATTCTCGAACTTACGAATGTGCGCCGACACTGCGCAACACACGCTTGTAACAGTCATTTTATGGAATTTTTTCACCAAATTTTCAACAAAGTCATTTTGGGACCGCTGCTCATGAACAGTGTCACTGTAATTTTCTTACTCAGTTCTGAACATTGTTTTTCTACAGCGACTGCACCACTGTGCGCTGGATGTGCGAAACACAGTTCAGGTAGGATGTGGAAATAAGCTGTACTGTTCATAAGGAGGTGTGAAAAATGGCAATGGTGAAAATCTAGATACAAATAATAAAAATTATCGAAATTCTGACGTGCGTGGAAACTTACTGGCATGCGGCTTGTAAAACAGTCATTTTATGGACGTTTGTCACCTAATTTTCAACATAGCCATTTTAGGGCCTCTGCTCATGAACAGAGTCACTGTGCTTTTCTTCTCTGTCCCGAACACTGATTTCCCACAGGGACCCGCTAATCTGCGTCCGGAACTGCGAAACACATTTTGACCAGGATGTGAAAAATGACAGCTGTTACTGTTCATAAGGAGGTGTGGAAAAATGGCAATGTTGAAAATCTGGAGTGAAAATACTACAGATTCGGCGAAATTCTGATGCGTGGGAAACTGCATAGCGCTGCGCTTAATAAACAGTCATTTAATGGATTTAGACCAAATTTTCAACATAGGCATTTTAGGACCCTGCTCAAGAACAGTGTCACTGTGATTTTCTTACTCTGTCCTGAACACTGATTTCCCACAGCAACCACGCTATTCTGCGCGAAGTGCGAAAACACATTTAGCCAGGATGTGAAAATGACAGCTGTACTGTTCATAAGGAGGTGTGGAAAAATTACAATGTTGAAAATCTGGAGTGAAAATATTACAGATTCGCAAAGTTACGAGCATGCGTGGAAAATGCGCAACGCACACTTGTAAAACAGTCATTTGTTTGTTTTTTTTTCACCAAATTTGCAACATAGGCTTTTTGAGAACCCACCTCATGAACAGTGGCACTGTCGTTTCATTAATTGGTCCTGAAAGGTGATTCCACGCAGTGATCCCGAAATCACCTTGAACACAATGACAGTGACTGAATTCACGAGAGGGGTCCCAAGAACCCCATGTTGAAAATTTGGTGCCAAAATTCCCAAAAATGCCCGAGATATGCACCAAAGTTGAACCCCCCCCTATTTTTGCCATTATACAGCTTATCGGCATTTCTTCAGTTTACAGTCGGCTTTGAAGAGTGCAGATGTGTTCCCGGTCCACAGAAGATCATCGCGCCAGTCTCCGGAGGTAAGTATGGGGCAAGGAGGTGGGGCACGCAGTGGGCAGTCGTGGGTTGGGGAAGAGGGCTGCATACTGCGAGGGACCGTTTTCTATTTTACAGGGAAAAAAACATTGCGGGAAGGTTTTTAATTTTACAGGTACATTTGGCACACTGGGGTGGGTTCCCAGTGTGTCACCTGCGTTTTTTTTTTGGTGGGGGGATTGGGCACCCCGTCGGCAAAGAAAGAGTGTTTGGTGGGGTGATGATGCCGACAGGGGGACTGGGCATCCCCCTAAGTCGGCTTTTCTAGGGACTGTGTGAGGTGGACGGCACAGCCACCGCCATGTCGCACAGAAACTTACACCGGGAAAGGCATGCCCTGCAATGAGGTGGTGCTCCCTCATTGCAGTGGCTAAAACCTTTCAAGGTGGTGGACATGCTTTTGCACTGCTGTCATAGACAGCGTGCAATCTAATTTGTGCCACAGAGCCCAGCCCCAAAAAGCAGTGACGCCTCAGGTCACAACAGGACCGCGCCTCCAAAACCTGTTATTTCGAGGTTACCACAACATGTTGCTTGTGCAGGCACAAGACAACATTAAAATATGGATTATGTGTTATATATAAAACTAAACTAAAAGAAAGTCCAATTTAAGTTTTTGAGTCCATATTTTTTTATTAATAGACTGTAGCATAAATATCCACCATGCTTCCCTTCTAAGCAGGAATTTTTCCTGGTCTCCACCTCTTTTTGGTTTGTTGACTATTCAGTTCCCGAGAATCTCAGTGTATTGACCTGATGTTTCTTATCTGTAATATGCCTGGCAACCGGTGAATCCTCCTTGTCTTCCCTCCCGATGTCACTTTTACGTTTAGTTATTCATTGTTTTAGTGGATGTAAAGTTTTTCCAATGTAATAGAGGGAACATGGACATATAATCCAGTAAACAACATGATCTGTTGCACAAGTAATAAAGATTTGTATTTCAAAAGTCTTGTTTTGTGATACTTTTAACATTCCTAGATTGCTGGGCATTATTACAGTTTACACAGTTCCCACATTAAAAAAAAACTATGGGTTTAACATTTAGCCAGTCTTTACTATTCTATTTTTATGGTGGTTGTTCTGCATGCTGTTGCCTATTATTTTAGTCTGAAGGTCTCTGCTCCTATTCCTATTGCAGGGGAGATTCAGGAGGGAGATGAGGAGGCATTACTTCACAGAGAGAGTAGTTGCAAGGTGGAACACACTACCAGAAGGTGTGATATCAAGCAAAAATGTGGCTGGCTTTAAGAACGCTTGGGACAGGGTACAGGGGGTGGGTAAGGGTGGGTGAGAAGGACAACAATGGGAGATTAAGGGGGCTGGGGAAGGGGCAGCTGCCTGCTAGGGAGCCAGCAGCGCAATCGAACAGACTTTGACCAGTAGGTCTGTTCTGCTGGCACCTTCGTATGTATGTATGTACTGACAAAGAATCCAGAATGTTCCAGTGTTGGTATATGATCCTGACTAGCAGTGAGACAAATTTATTCCAAAGAACACTAGCAGTGCAAAACAGCCAGATTCAGCAGACTAGCAGCATGTGTAGATTTTCAGGGCAGTTGCTAGTACAGAATGGGAGGTTGCAAATTATCTTTCTGAACCTATATAATGTGCGTATAGTGATAATGATGTATGTTTTCATGTGACAGACATTTTGTCTGTACGTAGTTGTAATAATGGTTTCCTCTCCCCTTCTATCTTTACAGGTCCTCCTGTCTTGCACTTTTTTGATACCGACTTTCATGTTACTGCATAGGCTCCTTGGCTGCAGTGTGACTTATCTGGCTGGGAGACTGGGAGTCGGGGGACCCAGATGTTTCTGGGGTCCAGTGTGTTGAGCGCCATCATCTTGTTATAAGTAATCGTTATGTTTTACACTCTTTTTCTGCCTAACTATTGTCTAAACAATATAGCCGATTTTCTATAGGATAATTTCTACATGTATATGGCAACTTGCAGGCATAGAGCAATATTTACAGGCTACTGTTTTCTTAGGAGTCTGTTTCCAATTCACAAGGTATAAGACTTTTCACTATTTAATGCTGGTGTTACATCTGCATGAATTTTGAATCCTTGGTGTAATGTTATTTATGCTGTCGTCTCTTTAATTAAATATCACATAATGTTATGTTAATGGTAATTAAGAGTGCTACCAGCAGAGGGTGCTCATCTTTGACAAAGATATATGGATTGAAATGCTAGGAGCCATACCATGCTGCTAGTCTGCTGAATCTGACTAATTTACACTACTTGTGTTCTTTGGAATAAACTGGTTTCACTGCTACTCAACAGTGAGTTTGAAATAGTTGAGTGGTGAGTGCTAAGCATTTAATGGCTTTATGTACCTAAGGGATTTTTGCCAGCAGCATGAAGTCTCAGAGCAACCCTGTTTGCTGATCTGTTTGTGTGTGTGTGTGTGTGTGTGTGTGTGTGTGTGTGTGTGTATATATATATATATTATATTATATTATATTATATATTTATTTATACAACACGTGTTTTGGGATAAATCTAGGGATAAAAACTATTACTGCAGTCAGCCAGTGAAGATATCAGTGATATCTCCACATTCCTACACGTCATAGTGATATCTCCATGTTCCTATACGTCATGGTGATATCTCTATGTTCCTGTATGTCACTCAAAGGAAAATGAAAGTATTTCACTTTCTATTTCGCGGGACTCTCTGCTGACCTGCCCCGAGACTTGCACCCCACCACCACCACACACACACACTCATGCGTGCACACTCGTACACAGATCTCTGATATCTGGTTGATCCTGCCATTATTTTTAAATGAACAATCATTTTAGAAAGTATCTGGTTGATCCCGCCACTCTGGTATTTGAAAATGTCAATGTGCTTTCACTTTCTGCCCCAACATGTAGCGTGACCGAGCGGTGTGAAAAGTGGAACATTATGCGCCCTCAGAGCTGTACAGTACTGCAGTCTGTGTAAGAATTTCTCTAAAACTGTGTACATTTGTACACTTTCAGTGTTTTTCCTTAAAACACGCTACCGACTCTACAAACAGGACAGCGAGTGAGTCAGTAGCTTCGGAACACAAGAAAGAAGTGTCAGCGAGGGCGCATAATTTTCCACTTTTCACACCGCTCGTCATGCTACATGTTGCAGCAGAAAGTGAAAATACATTAGCATTCCCAAATACCAGAGTGGCAGGATCAACCAGATACTTTTTTTAAATTATTGTTTATTTTAAAATAATGGTAGGATCAACCAGACAACCTTCTTTAAATAACTTTTAAAAGGCAAGATAAACCACATAATTTCTTTAAATAACATCTGCCATATCTTATATTGCTTGGGGATATGTGGAGATGTGGGAGTGTGTGTTGAGGGGGGGGGGTTCAATGCCTGTATAAACAGAACATGACATGGCCTGAATGAAGATATCATATTTATCTTCACTCAAGGCTAATGACATCTCACTATGCTTCACCACTCGTAAGATATTATGATATCATTGACCTCTTGTGAAGATAAATATGATAATATATATATATATATATATATATATATATATATATATATGAATCCGAGCTTAAAGGCTGATGCCCATGTTATCTCCACAACCAAGTGTTTAGAAATACTTTAGTTTGCCACCTGAAAGTATGTAGTTGTCTAACTTTTTCTTAAAATCGAGCTTGTTTTTAATGATAATTTCCAGAGGTAGACAATTCCAGGTGTTCACCATTCTCGATGTAAAAAAGTACTTTCTTTGATTTGACCTGAATTGTATACCCCTGATTTGGAGTGGGTGCTCATGGGTATCCATATTTCCTGGTTTATAATCTGTATCCAGCTCAACCATTAGTATTGGATCCTGCATGATGTCATACAGTAGGAGGATATCTCTCCTAATTTGTTTAGTTTCCAGTGACATTAAGTCAAGAGACACCAGGCGGTCTTCATATGTCATATCATAATGACCGTTAATTATTTTGGTAAATCTCCTTTGTATTTTTTCTCTGTTAATTCTGTCACCCTTTTTGCATGGGTTCCATATAGGTGAGGTCTTACGTAGGCTCTGTAGAGGAAGGCTAGTACCTCCCTATCCCTTGACACAATGTTCCTTTTTATTGACCCAATATTTTGTTTGCTTTTAATAAAGCTTCTGAAGTTTGTTTGGTGAAGCTTAGATCATGTGATATAAGTATACCCCAGTCCTTTTCATCTGTTGCATCAGTTAATTGTATACCATTCAATGGGTAATTATACCTGTGGTTTCCCCAACCCAAGTGCAGAATCTTACACTTGCTCATATTTAGCTTCATTCGCCATTTTTTCACCCAATAAGCAATTTCGTTTTAAGTCTTTTTGTATTAATTCACAGTCCTTAACATATATGGCCCACCTATCTTAGTGTCATCTGCATACTTGATGACCCAGGAATTTAGCTTAGCAGTAAGATCTGAATTGAATAATTGGAAAAGGATCGGTCCCAATACCGATTCCTGGGGCACCCCACTAGTAACATCCCCCATGCTAGATAAAGAACCATTAATGATCACCCTATGTCTTCTCCCACTCAGCCATTCCATGATCCATTTTTGCTATGACAGGATTGGTTTGCATGTTTTCCAGTTATTGGATTATTGCCCAGTGAGGAGTAAAAGGTCAAATGCTTTGGCAAAATCCAAATATATATAATGTCACATGGTATGGTTTTGTCCAATGCAAGGCTGATTTTTTCATAAAAACAGAGGAGGTTGGTGGTGCAGTGTCTTCCTTTTTTAAAACCGTGTTGTTTGGTATCCAAATTATTTGGGGATGAGATTAATTTGCCTTTTACTATGCTTTCTAGCAACTTACCAATAATGCAAGTAAGACTTATTGGTCTGTAATTTTGTACACTTCCCCTCTCACCATTTTTACATTGGTTGTGCACATGCACAAACCAACATATTGTTGCAATAAGGGATTTTGGGTGTGTGTTACTGCTGAGCCCACTGCAGTACACAAAACCAGGGGCTTATAATAGGCTTGGCAGTTGGCACCAATGGCCACTCAGTGTGGTCCTGATACAACTCTCTGCAGGGTGGGCTGAACGGTCATGCACTTCAAAGGGCCAAAGCAGCTGCAATTAGAGAGGGCTTCAGTCCTTTGATTTGCATGAAACCCACATCAGTAAACAGCTGATCGGCTTGTGGGGTGAAAGGGGAGTCTTGCAACAGCGACTTCCAAAAAAAAAATCTCCCCAGACCAACAAAAACAGACCCCCATCCCCTTCACTTGATCTAAGGTTGCCAACAGTGGGGTGCCCAATCCCTATGTCAGCAGTAGCCCCCTCCAACAGTGTGGGACACTGGGTAGCCCACTCCCAGTGTCCCCAGTTGTGCATAAAATCCCCATTTATTGCTGTGGAGCACTGGGGAGCCCACTCCCAGTGTTCCTAGTATGCACCCCAGCAGTGTTGCCGTTTCCCCCCCTTATGTTTGCTGACAGAGGGGTGCCCAATTCTCACGTCAGCAATATCCCCCTCCCCCGACAGTGTGGGACACTGGGTAGCCACTCCGTGTCCCCAAATGTATAATGTACCTGTAAAAAAGAAAACAGTACCCCAATGTCTTTTTTTTTATTTTAAACCTGGAAAAAGAAAACAGCCCCTCATCGTCTCTCCACATCCCCCCATCCCATCCCGATCCCCCCTCTGCACACCCACCTCCCGCACCCACCCATCCCATACTTACCTCTGGAGGTTGGCGGCTATGATCTTCTCTGGACCGGGACATGTCTGCACTTTTCAAAGGCGAACCGCGAACTGAAGGAATCAAGGTCAACCATATAATGGCTGTCAATGGTGCTTTCAACTTATCTTGATATCTCAGTCATTTTTAAGAATTTTGACCCCCAATTTTCAACATGGGGTTCTTGAGACCCCACCTCATGAACACTGACACTGTCATCTCATTAACCAGTCCTGAAAGGTGATTTCCTTTTGAAACCAGTTAAGGAAATGGCAGTACCAGTGTTCATGAGGTGATTAAACATCATTGTAACTGATAAGAATCCCAAAATGACTGCGTTACAACGTGCATTGTGCAGTTTAAGCACGCTTGTAACTTCACCAGTTTTAATATTTTCACACCTCCTCATGAACAGTACAGCTGTCATTTTTCACATCCTACCTAAAATGTGTTTTTGCACCTGTGGTGCAGAATGGCATGGCCACTGTGAGAAATCAACCTTTGAGATAGATTAACGAAATCACAATGCCAGTGCTCATGAGGGGAGGTCTAAAAAACCCCATGTTGATAATCTGGTGAAATAATTCCAAAAAATGACTGCATTATGAGTGTGCATTGCGCAGGTTCTCCGCACGCGCGTAACCTCAACAATTTTTCATATTTTTACTCCAGATTTTCAACATTGCCATTTTTTACACCTCCTCACAAACAGTATACAGCTGTCATTTTTCACATCCTGACCAAAACATGTTTTCGCACCTGTTGTGCTGAATAGCGCGACCCCTTTGCGAAATCAACTTTTGGGACAGAGTAACAAAATGATAGTGCCAGTGTCCATGATGCGTGGTCCTCAAAAGGCCATGTTGAAATTTTGGTGAAAAACTTCTTGAAAATGCCCAAGCTATGTGTGTCCGTTGAATTTATTCTACGCACGCACATAACTTTGCGGAATTCGGACCATGCACTCCCAGAGTATAATAAGGATACTATTATACAATCTCAAAAAGAAGGGAAATTCACTGCAAAAACTACATTAATGCATCAGTTAGGGTTTTTATTAAATCGTCAAAAGCTGGGATATTCGATGTTAGGGTTCCCAACCCTACCACCCCACCCTCCACACACCAACAAACACTGGGGTGTGCCATGGGGTCATCAGGCCTAACTCTCACCCCATTCTCTTATACTGTACCATGTCAGCTTGTTTACACATGGAATGGGGTGAGAGTTGGGCCCGACGAATCCTTGGCACACCCTGGTGCCTGTTGGCGTGTGGAGGGTGGGGGGAGGGCTGGTAGGGGTGGGAACTCTAACACTGAATTTCTCAGCTTTTGACAATCTAATAAAATCTCTAACTGATGCATTAATGTACTTTTTTGCAATATGATCTGCTGGCTGTACTATAGCAATAAACAGCACGGTTTCATTCATTAGAAGCCGGTGCTTGGCAGTGGAAGAGGGAGGGTTGTGCTGTGCTGTACTATTGGGCAGTGGTGGCAATTGCCTTCTAATAAGGAGAATTGGGTGTTGGGTACGGGGCAATGGACAGACAGACTGGACAGGTCACTGCTTGTTGTTGCGGGCAGGGGGAAGTACTCTGTACTCTTGGTGCTGCTGCCTCTCGCTTAAATTTTAATGTCATCATGTCATTCAGTCGTGAAATGCATTCCCTTCTGTAGTCATCATAATTCATGATTACTGTACCTCTACCCTTGTTGACTGGTTTCACAGTTATAGTCTTGTCCTTTTCTAAAGATTGGAGAGCTGACTTTTCTTTGTTGCTTTTGTTATATTTTAATTTATTTTTTTAAATCCAAATTTTATTGGCATAACTTCATACATCTCGCAGTATATAATCCAGAATAGAGAAAACTGAGAGCAAAACAGTAACAAATAACAGCAGGTTGTAAGAGTATTGTAACAGCGAATGCACCACCTATACAGCTTTCAAGTACAAAAAGGTAGGTCTTAAGCATTTCACAGGGTATCTTTGTACAACTCTGTATAGTACAATGCATAGGCTCAATGATTCCTTGATTCACTGCTCCCCCAAAGATATCTTGAAATATTAAATAGTCTTCAGAGCCTTACACCATTTCATGGTATTAAAATCTGGATTAGTATGTATCTGGTAAACCACCCATCTCCTCCAGAATTCTTTGGCTTTGACTAATTAATCATGTATAGATGCTGTAACAATTTCAGTTCTATAGATGTTAACTAATGCTAGCTAGTTGGACTTTTGTGGTGGGTGGGGGGATCTCCATAGCCACAGTTTAGTAATATGTTTTTTGCTGCCAGTATTAAAATTAACATTTATATATAAGAAAGGACATAAAAGCTATGAAAGTCCAAGGAACCCAAGATGAACCTGAGGTACTCTGGGTCACTCTTGAACCGGCACATGCTCAGCCCTCAGACTGGGAGTGATACACAGGCCTCCCTCACAAGGGGGCAGAAGGAGACAAAGCACTGGTTGAAAGCATACTAAAAATGGCCCAAAAAGGAGAAATCATGCCGATAGGGGACTTCAACCTCCCAGAAGTGGGCTGGAATTCCTGTATAGCATCCACAGCTAGGAACAGAAATTTCCTAGACACCCTGGGAGGGGCAGGACTTAATCAGCTTGTCACGGCCCCCACTAGAGAAAACGCAGTCCTGGTCCTGGTGCTCACAAACAGCAGCAAAGTCAAGGAGGTGGAAGTGGGGTGCCATCAGGGGTCAAGTGACCACTAAACTGTCAGGTTCAAGGTCAACACGGCCGAGGAAGCAAGCCACTCTAAGACACAGGTCATAGACTTCAGAAGAATAGACTTTGATCAGATGAGAATATGCATTAGGGATATCCTCAAGAGAAAGGCAAAAAGGGGGTGGAGGAATGTTGGACAAGCATAAGAGAAGAAGTAGCAGCTGCGGTAAGAGAAAAGAGACTAGCATTCTGAAGATACAAAGGCTCACACAGTGACAAAGATAGGGAGGCATACAAGAGCAGCTTGAAGGAGGCAGGTAGGATGATCAGAGTGGCAAAGACACAAACTGAGGAGGAGATAGTGCAGGGGGTAAAAGGAGGCAAAAAGACCTTCTTTAGGTACATAAGTGACAAAAGAAAAAACAAGGGGAGGTATTGTCAGGCTCATAAGCAGGGATGGGAGGAGAGTGGAAGAAGACCGAGAAAAGGTAGAAGTCTTAAATGAGTACTTTTGCTCAGTCTTAACAAAGGAGTTGCCTGGAAATGGACCCACCCCAAAGGGGGATAGAAATCACAAAAGGGGGGTAGACACAAGCCCATTCGCAGTAGAGAGGGTAAGGACAGAATTACAAAAACTGAAGGTAGATAAAGCCATGGGGCTGGATGGAGTCCACCCACGCATACTGAGAGAACTTAGTGACAAATTGTCAGCATCTCTAGCTGATCTTTTTAGCAGATCCCTGAGAGAAGGAACAGTTCCCCAGGACTGGAAAAGGGCAACAGTGGTCCCCATACATGAGTGGTAGCAGCAAGGAGGCGGGAAACTACTGCCCAGTCAGTCTCATCTCGGTGATGGGCAAGATGATGGATTCACAGCTCAAGGAAAGAATAGTGGCATTTCTGGAGGAAACTGGTCAGCTGGACACCAAGCAGCATGGCTTCACAGCGTGAAGGTTCTGCAAGACTAACCTGATCGAGTTCTTTGACTCGGTTACTTGGATTGTGGACCGGGGGGAGCCATAGATGTTATCTACCTAGACTTTAGCAAGGCCTTCAACTCAGTCCCACACAGAAGCCTGCAAAATAAACTCAAGCATACAGGCAAGGGGCAAGAACTGGTATCCTGGGTGAGTAGCTGGCTTGAATGGAGAACTCAATCAGTGATGGTGAATGGGGCAGCATCAGGGGTTAAGGAGGTGACCAGCGAGGTGCCGCAGGGGTCCGTCCTGGAACCATTACTTTTCAATGTTTTCATAAGACATATCACAGAGGAGCTGATCGGGAAGGCGTGTCTGTTTGCAGATGACACAAAGCTCTGCAACAGAGAAGGATAGTGCACAGGGGGTGGAGCAAATGAAAAGTGACCTACTCAAGCTGGAAAAATGGTCCAACATGTGGCAGTTAAAAATTCAACACAAAAAACTGCAAAGTTATGCATCTGGGCATGAGCAACCCAGGGACGGACTACTATTTGGGAGGGGAGAAACTAGCAACCACCCACCAAGAGCGGGATCTAGGGGTCATCATTTCAGGCAATTTGAAGGTAGGCGGACAATGCGAAATAGTAGCACAAAAGGCCAGCAGAATGCTAGGATGCATAGGAAGGGGCATCACAAGTAGAAGGAGCGAGGTGATCCTGATGCTGTGCAGGCACCTTGTGAGGCCCCATCTTGAGTACTGCATCCAGTTCTGGAGGCCTTATCTCAGGAAGGACATAGATTGATTAGAGACAGTGCAGAGGAAGGCAACAAAAATGGTTCACGGTCTCCACAAATTGCCATGCAAAAGCCAGTTAAAGGAACTCAACATTTACTCCCTGAAACAGTGCAGAGACAGAGGAGACATGATTGAGACATTCAAGTTTCTGAAGGGTATAAACAGAGTCCCCACCCAGGAGCTCTTTCTGGTCAATAGCTCCACAAGGACAAGAGGTCATGAGATGAAATTAAGAGGAGGAAGATTTAGGGGCAACATGGGTAGATTTTTCTTCACGGAGAGGGCAGTTGATCTATGGAATGGCCTACCTGCTGGAGTCATTGACTCCCAAACAGTAGGGGAATACAAAGCAGCATGGGATAGACACAAGGGGATTGTCTCAAAAAAATTCTAAAGGGGGGTAGGGCTCAGGGCAGACTATATGGATCTTTGGTTCCCATCTGCCATCACTTTCTATGTTTCTATGTAACAGCAATTTCAAGCTTTGCCCCTTAATTGTCCTTGGCAGAACAAAGAGAAGGGTCAGCTAAGGAGTGAGCAAATCCTGTTCTACAAGCAAGGCATTAAAGAGCAGGTTCTTACCTCCGGTTGCATACTTGCTGTGAAGATTTTCCAAATGTACAAGCTCCATTCCAGACGAACGTTTCCATGTATTTGTGAAGCGCGACACTGAAATTAGTTTATTTATTGTTATTCAGTGTTAGCCCCACCACGCCGTCTGAAACACACGCTAAGCATCACTGCCTACTTCACTATTGCGAGACTGTAGCGGTGACATCAAAAAATATTACGACGGTGATCTTAGCACCAGTGCAGTCTTGCATTCATACACACACATGCCAACGGAAAAACTGCCGTGCCACAGTTCTGGAGCAGCATATAATATTCTATGGCATTGTTTGTGCAACACTAATCTAATTTAAATCATGTAGTGTGCCTTCCTGTGTTTGTTAATTTTGTTGCGATTACTACTACCAGTGCTCCAGGCTTCAATTCCTATGGTCCGCTACCTGAGCATATGTGTGGCTAAGTACTGCCAGCAGTGTGTTCCGATATTTTGTGTGATTGTTCCAGGATACCTAATGTTATATCTTATGCAAGTTTGCAAATTATTTTGATTTGTGTCTTTTGGTTTATTTGCTTTCTGTGTTATTAGCTGCAGTGGCATTACATCCATCAGTTGGGATATTGACACTTTTCTAACTTAGTGGCTCATTTACTGGTGTGCATCAATGTTACAGACATAATTTTGGAGTGGCAGGGTGTTCAATACTGTTATGTAAGGCTAGCAGTAGAAGCTGTTTTCTTGTGTCACATAACTGCTTTTGTGCCCACACCCCATTATATTCGCAAGCATCAGGAAACATCAGTCCGCTATTCCTAGAGGTGCCATATAGTTTTTAATGCTACTGCCTACTTTATGATTCTCTCCTACTTTCCTTCATGATTTTGCCCTTATATCTGCTGTCACTGCTAGCAGAGAATAATACAGTTTTAAACTGTATTACTGTGGAGTAGTAGTTAGTATGATATGACAGTGTTCCTGTAAGTCGGACCTGCGGGACTTTTCTTCTCACATACATTGCCAGGTTATACTGCTAGACTGGAGATACTGTCTGTTACTATACACCTGTTCCCTTGCTGTCGAGTGTACAAGTCTAGTGGTCCCATAAATTGTCTGTCTGTACTGTGTACCACACTGTGCTTTCTGGCAGTGTTATTTTCTGACTTTAGTTACATTGTTTGCTTGAGTTAGTTGATCTGTTCCTCACAGTTTCTATGCTAATAAATTGTCTTGTTGCCAGTGTGCTGTTCATGTTCTTCTACTGTCTGCCGTGATACTGCTTATTGTTGCACTCAAAACGTAGTGCAGTCTCCTGCACTGGTGCCACATTCTGTGAATCACTATTATTCTCCTTTGCCCTGTTACATCACTATTCTAATTTGTCTGTTGGATGTTGTTTTCACAGTGTGCACGGGGTACCACCTTATGCCCATTATATGTTGCACCTGTGCACTTATTCAACTGTATTATTTACTTATGACTTTTTCATCACTCTTTTTTTATATTTCCAAAACTATAAACTGATACATATGATTTTACATATCCAATTATATTCCTAGTTGTTTTGTTTTTATAAACTGGGACCAATTTTGCATTTGCCCTTACTTGTATACTTGTTGCATTTTCAATACTTGGCAATATTGTCTAATTGCACAGCTTCCATTTCAATAAATAAATATTTGTTTCCCTGTATTTCTGTGTCTTTGCGCTATTGTTACCAGTTTTGTCAACGCTTTCCGTTTGTCTGCTAACTTCTATCACACCAAAGCGTTGCGTAGTTGGTGGATGCAGTAATACCAATGCTGCCAGCGTCAGTCTACATTACTGGCCAAAGCAAAACAAGCTCCACAAAAAGTGGGATAACTTTGCTTCCTTCACCCGTAAAATGTGGGCAACTGGTTCAAAAAACAACGTTATTTGTGGTGCACATTTCAAGGCTCCAGATGACTTTTTAAATTATAACCAGTGGGCAGCAGGATTCAAAAAGAAATAAGACCTGGTCTCAAGTGCAGTACCTAGTGTCAAGCCGAACCTATCATACACTACAAGCACAGCAGTGGCGATTGGACACAGTCATAAAACGCTCCCTCATCCTTGTAAAGCAGTTTTGAAACTCAAAGTGCAACAGGTAAGTCAATGTAGGTCCAATTGCATTAGCAATGCAAGTACCATCTAACCATGCTTGTAGTTCCCCTTGTCATGGTTGGCATTAATCCTAGTCCAGCTTTCTCTGGTGGATCGCTCCTAATTACACCAGCCGACTGAGTAGCGACATTTTTGTTGCATCGATAAGACTGTGCGTGTACTGCAGAGTAAATGCTCATTCCAGTTGTCCATCATAAACTGTAGACCCTGCAGTGGTCGCTGTTACAGGCTGATTGTAGTAGAGGATGACAAACTGATGTATAACAACATAAAAAGTGCACGTGAGAGTGCATGTGTTTCTGCTTTTGCAGCTAGTGAACTGCATGGCAAGATGCTGTACCATAGCAGCATTATCACTTTCTTCTGTTTGCACCCTTGATGGAGTCTTCAAGTGCAGTAACACATATGTGGCATGCTGCTGTCAAAGTTACAGACTGCAGTGTACCAAGTCTATCCGTCCTCTTCTAGATCAGCTATTGTGTAAATAGGAGAGATCATTATTTCCAAAATGAGTATCCTCCTTAACACATTGTTTTTCTGGCCATAACTTGCATCAGTGATGGTGATGGAGGTAGAACATGCTGGTGCTGGTGCTGGTGCAGTGTCAGTCTTATGCTGACAGAATGGTACAGATGTATACATATATAAAGGACTGGAGGGTGGCATCTATCATACAATATGACTTCCCAGAGAAAGGATGCATCTTATCCATGAGAGTGCAGCAGAGGTACAGGGAGTGGAACTGACAAGGCACAGCAGACTGTCAGAACAGTGTGGCACTTGTAATGTGGGGAGGGGTGAACAAAGGGAGCAAGGGTAAAGTGGAGAGGAGCAATGCTTCTGGGGATGATGACAGTGACATGGCAGCGGATGGTGGGGGCCAGGGTGGATGGGAGGGATGTGGATGTTGGCAAACGAGCAGTGATGGGGCAGGGGGAACAGGCCAGGGGTGAAGGCAGTGGAGGTGCTTTGGGGAATGGTGCCATCACAAATGTGGCATACTCTACTAATAGGGACCTAGGTAAAAGGGAGTTGTCAGCGATGCCAATGAAAGATAGCATTGTGCTACTGGTGGGTGATTCCATGTTGAGAGAGATCAGATGGCACAGTAAGGGTGAAAGGCATAGTCTCGTGAGTAGAGTCCATACCTGGGTTAACAGTGAACGGTGCAGAGTAGGCAGTCATTGCAAACATGGGCACAAACGACATGGCTGGGGAGACTGATGAAGTAGTGAGGTATCAGTTTGAGGAACTAGTAATTCTGTCTGCTGCTGTTTACTGCGATGGTGGAATCGGTAGCCTATTCATAGATCATAGGCACTCTCAGTACCATGCGCAAGTAAAGTGAGTAAAGGAAGTATTCAGGACTTAGACACTTGGCTTTGGGAATGGTGTTGGTTCACTGTGTACCGTAGAGTGATTGTGTGGGGCAGAATATGCCATATACGCGACGAACTGGCTACACTTGAACAGTGAGGGTAAGGGGCTGTAAAAAGAGAGGACAGAGGTGTACATGGCAAAAAGGGTGGCTTTAAACTAGGTGGTAGTGGTGGCGAGTGGACAGCTGGTAGAAGGGGTTCCTAGAGAGGGGTGCGAAGGGGATGCCAAACAAGATTACCACCAAAGCTACCGTGGATCGATGTGGGTTATTTGCACAATGTGGGCAATCAAAGAGGGAAAGGGAAAGAAACAGGTTTTAGGGTGTTCATATTGAATGTGAGTAAGCCTGGTAACAAATCAGCTGTGTCACAGGCTCTCTAGGCAGGGTGCAGTGTGGACACTGCGGCCATCACGTAAACATGGGCCACCCAGTACCAGGACTATGATATGATGATCCCAGGGTACAACATTAGAACATGCACCTCTGAGGCCGGGAAATGAGAAGGTTGTCATGGGGTTATGGGTTCAATTCCCACATGACACTTTGTTTGTCAGAGGCCTGTGGGTTTAATTCCCACGCCATACACTTGACATCCCAATACTGCCACTGTAGTGCAGTGTGCGTGGGGTGCTGCACTTGTGAGGTGCCATCTTTCGGATGAAATGTTAAACCGAGGTCACATCTGCCTGTTCTGGTTGCCTTCCATGGCACTTACCAAAAACAGTATGGGAATTTCCTAGTTGTCCTGTCCAAATTTGCCCCATTCACTAACAATACCACTGACAGCTAAATCAGGTTAATGATCAGTGGGCATTCATTTATGAGTTGAGTAATTGTGAAAGGAGGTATGGGTGTAGGCTTAGCTGCAACAAAGTGGGGTGCTAGCTGCACACTCGAGCACACTTCATAGACCATGTGGCCTGTTCTGCTGGCAAATAGTAAGTAAGGTGTGAAATGTAGATCTATGCACGGGGTGGAGGGGTATAATGTGTACAAGGGAGGTGGGTGAGGAAGCTGGGAAACAGAACCTATGGATGCAGTTTCTTTACTAGCAAAGAAGAACACTGAAGGTGGGGTACTATACAGGGCACCAGCTCAAATGAATGACCTTGATAGAGATCTGGCTGATCAAAGTAAAAGGCTATGAAGGAAGGGCACCACAGTGCTGGCAGGTGACTTCAGTCTACCTGGGTTGTACTGCAGCACCCAAAGCACCACATGTGCAAAGTAGAGGTCTATACACTTTTTGCCCCCTTGTCTGCGTATATTAGATTTACTGAATCCAGCACCATTCTGCAAGGCTGAGTGAAATCTCAACACCCAGCAGCCAGAGTTACCAGTGGACTGGGCAGTAGTGAGCTTCATATAAATGGTTTCTATCGATTGCTAGGCCGCATCCATATCACTGCCCCACTTGCAACATGCTACATTTATACTATGCTTGTTTATTCTATTTGCAGTAATGGGACCATGATTCTGATTCCAGTAACTGTTTTACAATTTACTATGTACTAAAATCCACTGATGGTTTATGCTTTTGATCTTGTTTATCCAATTTGCATTTTTCCACAGTTACATGTCTTCTAACACGTGATGCCAGGATGGCATGTTACGTGTCTTCCTTTCATGCATACCATGCAACATGTGTCTGTCGTCCAAACATGTTCCAGTAACAGCAGTTATGTATGGCACTCTGTTCATGTGCATGGCTGTGGCTACACAGAGTATTGTGACATAGAAAATGAAGTGGGCATGGGTGGGGAGGCATAACTACAACAGCACTGCAAAGTCAATATTCAAATTCTATCCTTGAACTGAACACAATAACTGTCTCTTGCAGTGGTGTGTGTAAAAGCTGAGTTTAAGACAAGCGGCATTTAGGCCTCGCTAACCTTTGACAAAACAATCAAAAAGGGGCATGTAAAAAATCATGGGTGTGATTGGCAAATGCCTCTCCACAACCACGCCAACATTTCCCCATGTATAAACTCATATACTTTGCCTGTATTGCAGGCGTGCGGAAATAGTGCATGTGGCATTTCCATGAATAATCTCATCACTGCAGGGGTAAGGTTTGCCTGTAACTTACCAGAGCATATTTTGTCCACTCCTCTATTGTTCTATTACATTTAGTTTCTTGTTCCCTCTCTCCAGAATTAATAGTGAGGAGTTGGGTAATAATTCAGATAGGGCTTTATAAATGTTGCCAATCAAGTGTGGCCGGAGAGAACCTTGCTGATGATCCTTTAGTAAAGTAAATAGTATGAGAGGACAATCTGGGGGTTGTTTAAATTGCAAGCACATCCCCAAATAGGATTTCACTTGCAAATATCTAAAATGAGCCTGCCTAGGAAGGGCATATTATCTTGAAGGTCTGGGAAGGAGGAGAAGTCCTGTGTCGTATAGTGCTGTGTGATAAATCAGGTACTGGAGGAGAGGGGGTTTCCCTGAGTAAGATAGTCAGTGTACAGCTGCACAGACAGGAGAGCTTTAAAAACAGGAAGGAAAAGCCAGCAGGCAGTTGCTGCAGGGGTAGAGGGATGACAAGCTGCTTGGATGTGTTCCAGAACAGGAGTCCCTTAAGCAACCCTCAGGAGACTGGTCTCCTGAATTAGGCCAAAAAGAAAAAAGTTATTTCCATTGTGAGTTTTCCGTTTTACTGTTTGTGTTCTTCCAGAAGGTCTA
This sequence comes from Neoceratodus forsteri, assembly GCA_016271365.2. Lineage (NCBI taxonomy): Eukaryota > Metazoa > Chordata > Ceratodontiformes > Ceratodontidae > Neoceratodus > Neoceratodus forsteri. The sequence goes on from JADMNL010000024.1 coordinate 214,215,202, forward strand.
GCTTTCTGGAAAGGGGGGGTTTCTAGTTAGGGTCGGGGATTGTTTAGTCAGCGCTCCCACCCGGAACTAGGCCTCTTTATTTCTGTTTTTGTTTCATTTTCCTCAGTGGGGCTTAAAAAGGAAAAGGGCAGAAGCCCAAAGTTCTGTGTCACCAACCATATTAAGAAAATAAAAATACACCTAGTTAGTTTGATGTTAACAAACTGGTCTTCCTGAGACTCCTTAACCACCGCAAAGCTGATCCTGAATCCCGTGGCGAGGTTGCGCCTTGTCACAGCTGGTAGACATATTTCAAATATCTGGATCCCAGTGCAAAAGAGCTGCATCAGTTGTATTAGGTGGAAAGGTTTTGTTGTGTGCTAAAGATCTAAGCCAAAATAAAGTTTGTGGAGGGATGTAACTGGAGCAACATATCGTCCAGAAATGTAATGTTATTGCTGCATACCTAGTGAACCTGGTTAAAAGTATCTCCCCAAATGGATGCGCAAAGATACATTTATCAATATCAAATAGATCATTCAACGCATTGTTTGTGTTTCTGGTTTACAGGCACTTTCACCCCAGCTATCTTATTAAAGGATCATTTTACAACCTAAGCGTTGAACTATAATTGAGGAGCAGGGTGGTGCTGGGTTTTGTATATGCAGTCTTCACTATTAGAAGAGACCTTGTTTTGTGTAGTTGGTGCTGGATTTTTTAACTGTTGTAGAATATAAACACATTTGGAATGATAATACGTGAAGCAGGCTGGTTTTTTTGAATAACACAGAGATTCATTCATTGACAGAGCTATTTCTTTATCACCTGAACAGCCAGACTTTATCTTTGTCCTAGCTTAATCTGGAAGGTTCTCCCCCCACCCCCCACCCCACACGCACACACCCCAGTTTGGAATATTCAGTCACGTATGATATTCATTCTACCTTATCGCTGGATGCACCATGTGTTCTTCTTGTCTGGGTGATTCATATAAATACTATTAGTTCTTTCTGTGGTATCACCTGTAAAGAACTTATTGTGCACATTATATGAACATTTTTCCAGCTTTATGTTACAGCTTTCTAGCTTATAAATCATTCATTCATGGACTAAATTTATCACTAACTGTAATCATTTAGTTGTTTTTATGCAGTCAAATTTTAGTCAGCTAAGAATACCTGCTCAACAAGCTATTAACTTGGTTTTGAAGTAATTTGACTATTTTATGAATTAACGCTTTTGGAAATATGACTTCTGTGGATGCTGCTTTTGTCAGTCTGGGTTAAAGCTTTCCTTGACTTGAACATCAACACACAACCAGGTGTTGGATACCACTGGTAGTGGAAGAGTGGATTTGTTTGTTTTGGGTCTGCGTTTCCCGTTTGGGATCTGTGCACTTTGTAAGTAAGTAAGTAAGTAAGTAAGTAAAATTTTATTTATATTAAGCGCCCTTCCCAAGCTCAGGGCGCTTTTACAATAAAACAAGTAAAATCAAATTTCAAACAATAAATCAAACAACCATACAATACACTTACTCATTATGTTCCAACAAATGCTAAGGCAAAAAGGAAAGTTTTTAATTGTTTTTTAAAACTTTCAACAGTTTGGCATTCTCGTATCTGACGAGGTAGAGAATTCCACAGGGTTGGTGCCATATAGGCAAAAAGATCTACCTCCTGACATCTTTAGATGTACCCTGGGAATCTCTAGCAATCCCTCATCAGAGGAGCGAAGAGAGCGGGCAGGACAGTAAGGCACCAAGAGCTCTTTCAGGTAGTGGGGTCCCAAATCATGTAGGGCCTTAAAGGTCAATAATGCGACCTTGAAGGTGATCCGCCACTGTACTAGCAGCCAGTACAAATCACGCAGCACAGGTGTTATATGGCTAGATCGTGAAACTCCCATCAACAACCTGGCCGTCGCATTCTGCACCAGCTGCAGCGGATATCCACCCCGGCAGCCCTAGATAGAGCGCATTGCAGTAATCAAAGCGGCTGGTAACAAAGTGGACCAAAGTGGGAAAGATCTTCCCGTGGAACCAAGTGTTTCACCGGAAATATTCCTCAGATGATAAAAGGCAGATTGACTACGGCCCGACACTTGCATCTTCATACTCAGGCTTTGGTAAAAATTACTCCCAGGTTACGTGTAGCCCAGAGGCCAGAAGCTGGGCCCCCAAGATATAAACCCGAGGGTTTCCCGTCCAAGCCCCTGTTGTCCTCCCTCCAGGGTCCACAACCAACACCTCAGTTTTCCTGGATTCAACCTAAGCCAACTAGCACTCATCCAATCCTGAATCTCCAGAAGGCAGTTGTTAAAATAGTGATGGAATCCGACTCTGATCAGGCATAAAGACAGGTAGAGTTGAGAATCATCAGCATAACAATGAAAACTCAACCCATACCATCTTATAATGTCCCCAGTGGAAGCTATATACACCTTGAATAACATAGGGGACAGCACCGACCCCTCTGCGGTACCCCACAGGGCAGATAGTGAGGGGTCGAGGTGTGAACTCCTGATACCACTCTCTGAGATCTGCCCTCCAAAAGATCAAACCAACTGTGGACTGCCCTCAGACCACAGAAAACCACAGGCGGTCGAAGCAATACCCCATGATCCACGGTGTCAAATGCTGCTGAGAGATCTAAGAGAACCAAGATGGAACGGGTCCTCTGATCTCTTGCCATCAGGAGGTCATTCAATACCCAAACAAGACCATCTCTGTACTGTGCACGCTTCCTGAAGCCGGATTGGAGAGGGTCATAGATATTGTGGATAGACAAATGATCCTCCAGTTGCAGAGCGACCACCTTCTCAATAACCTTCCTACAAAGGAGTTAGAGATTGGTCTATAATTTGCTGGGCAGTCGGGGTCAAGAGAGGCTTTTCAAAGGGGTGTATTACCGCCTTCTTTAAGGGATCCGGAAAGATCCCTCTCTCTAATGACACCACCACTATCTCAGCCAGGACTGGGCCGATAACATCTACACACCACACCACCAGGTGAGTAGGCCCTGGGTCCAACTTACAATAGGTAGGTTGCAGAGTCTGGATAATCCTCACAATATCTATTACTGCTGGTAGTCTAAAGGTAGACCAGTACAACTGGACATTAGTACCACCCGATTGATCAGTACAATGCTCAATAGAAAGACACTGGCTGATCTCATCCCTGATGGTGGATACCTTGTCAGCAAAGAATTTCGCAAACTCCTCACATTGTACTGTGATAATGCTCTACAGTCTGGAGACAGACTGGATTGCAAGTCTGTCCACAGTCCGGAAGAGCTGGGATGGTCTATTCCTAGCTGCAGCAATTTCCCGACAGGAACTCTGCCTTCTTATGGGAAATTGCTGATTGGTAGAATTTATAATGTTCTAACAATTCAAGTCTATCCACCTCCAGTTGAGTTTTCCATAACGTCTTTCTAATCTTCGTCCCTTCCTCTTCCACTCACGGACCTCCCCGTCAAACCAGGGAGCCCCTAGGTGAAGAGTACAGGGACGAACATGAATTGGAGCTATGGCATCCAGGGCCGCAGTCACAACCTTATTATAGGCCAAGACCAGTGGCCCTGGATCCATACTATCCCTTGGAAAATCCGAGAAGTCCAGCTCCGTCATTAGGCCCTCTGAGGTAATCCCTCTTAAAGGACGGAACTGTACTAACTCCCTGGGAGCAGGCCTATTTCGGGGGGCTGCAAATCTGAACCTCAGGGCGTGATGGTCAGACCATCCAACTGGCTCCACCTCCACATCAGATATCTCCATCCCCAGATGGAAAACCAAGTCCAATGTATGCCCCCCCTCATGGGTTGCAGAAGTAATTACTCGTGACAGGCCCAATGAATCCATTAATTGGAGGAGATTTTGACCAAATGGCGAGAATTCATCGTCGACCCAGGCATTGAAATCCCCCAGAATTATCCATCTGGGAGATTCCAATACCATGTCGGTGATGAGATGTCTCTGGGAGCTGGGATTCCCTATCTTGTTTCCATCATTTCGATAGTATCTGGTTCCTTAAGAAGAAACAAATTAAGTTACCACAAGATGGGTTTGCTAGTTTTACCAAGATTAATTTTTAAGTAAACTGAGGTATGCTCTGATAAGAATCTAGGGCCAAAGGAGATATCTTGGACTTTTTCAGAATGTTCCTTTGTTAGAAAAAAATAGTCCAGTCTAGCTGAGTAATGATGCCTGGATAACCAATATGTAAATTTCCTGATTGTTGGGAAAAACTGTCTCCATACATCCAGAGATCCCAACTGGGCTGTCAAAGCTGTAAATAATTTTTGCACACCTGTGACTCTGTGTCACCCCTAGCTGTCATGTTCAATGTTAGATTCATCACCGTATTTATATCCCCCTCAATGAGGACCTCTTGAGCCAGCATCAATAACTTTTGAAAGAACTGCTTTATCACTGCTTTAGTTGACCCAGGTGGGAGATACACACCAACCAGGGTGTCTAGTTCCCCCTACAGATGGCCCAGCAGTATGCTATATCTACCATCAGAATCGTCAAAGCAGTTTGTGACAGTGTGGGGTGTTCCCTTCGGCAGAAAAATTGCCACTCCCTGATACCTACCACTACAATGGGAGGATGCCTCTACTGTTGAATTCCCAAACTTTAAGAATTGTTGATACTTCAACTGGGAGAGATGCATCTCCTGTAGAAGCAAAACATCAGGTTTTCCCCTGTGAAACATCTGCAACAGCCTTTATTTGATCATGTATACCATTTACATTGTACAACAACATTTCTATAGGTACTGTGTCATTTTAAAGGCACAATAAGGATCACAACTTATAGTTTTGAACTATGAACTATGATACTGTTAGTAATACTTGGCCTACATAGAAACTTAAATAATTGAACTATGGTACTTACAGTATAACTCTACCTATAAAAACTGGCAGATCCCACTAAACTTCATTGAAAAGCATCACTAGGGTAAGGTAGTGCAATATACCCTATGCTTTTCAAAACAGTAAACCATGCCAATGGGGCAAGGGGCAAGGAAGAAATAGTAAACTCTGACAGAAAATCAGAAATACATAGGTAAACAGCCAGTAAAACAGAAGTAGTCTAAGCATATACTATAACTGTAAAATGCCAAGCCCAAAGTATGTAACATGAACAATTCTGAGACTTTCAAGTATGGGAGTGCTACTGCATACAACACTCCTAGCCAGCCTCTGATGGTGAGGGATCGTTGGAGAAGGGTTATTCAGGGATTACACGGGCCCCTTACACAGGTGCTCCTGCACTTTAGGATTGTCACCAAAGAGAAAGAAGTTCAATCTGATGCCTCCAGAGCCCCAAATGAGATCCTCATCTCTAAAAACATTCAAATTTTGAAGGCGGCAGTGGCACCAAGGAAAACAGTCAATTCTAGTAGTAAAATTTACATCAGAAGTGTCTCTGACCCGCCGCTCACATTGTGTAAGGAGGTCCAAGTCCTTGGATCATAGAGTCTAATAGATAAGGCAGAGGCAAGGTTCAGGGCTCGGGGTGGGTATCACATGATTTGGGCGAAACAAAAACCGTGAAGCCAAATATGGCGAGTACAAAACAGTGTGGCCAAATAGGGTGACTGTCAAAAGACAGCGATTGCAGAAATGGCAACCTACAGCTTTTTCCCCTCCCTGAGTTGTGCTCCCAGGAGCTTGTAATATTTAGTACGAGGGGCGTGGGTTAAAGCCTGCAAGGATGCAGGTGAAGCCCCCCACAGAAAGTAACTTAGGCACTGTGTTCATTGTTTCAGGGATCGCTGTCTTTTGACAGTTGACCTATGTGGCTGTGCCAATTTGTACTCGCTGTATTAGGCTTCACGGTTTTTGGTTTGCCCAAATCACACAGAACCAGGCTGGGCATAAAGTAAAACATGCAATGCCGGCCTGCTGGCACAGCAGCAGGGCATCCGCTTGCGACACCGATGACCCAGCTTCGGGAACAGATCCGGGAGTTGGAGGGCCAGCCGGGGCAGAGAAGGATTGAGTGCCATCTGGCGACTCTCCTTCTCCGGGGGGGGGGGCCCAGGATTCGGTATGTTAGCATTGCTGTAATAACATAAAATTCTGTGAATGTTTGATGTATGCAGAATGGCCTCCCCCTGATTAGAATGCTCAGGGTAATATACCAGCAGCTGAAGAGACTGATTCAAGGTAGTCTCTGAAACTACTTTTAGAAGAAACTTAGGATTAGTGCACAGAGCTACCTGGTCTCTGTGAAAAATCAAATAAGGCTCCTTACACATCAGGGCCTGAAGCTCGGAAATTCTTCGAGCAGAAGTGACTGCAACTAAAAAGAGTGCTTTCCAGGACAAAAAGCACATTTCACATGTACTTGCCGGTTCGAAAGGCGGTAAGGTCAATTTCTCTAAAAGAAACTTAAGGTCCCTGGTGCAGCTGGGCTACACACTTGGGGTTTCAGATGCAAAATACCTTTTAGGAAGGTTTTTGAAACCTCTAACTGAGCCAGAGTTTTGCCCCCTACTAAAACATGGTAGGCAAAAATGGTCGCTAGATGCACCTTCAGTGATGAATAGCTCAAGCCCAGGTCAGATAGATGAAGAAGACACTCCATGACCTGAGGAGTGGGACACGAAAAAGGGTCCCAACTCTTTGCAGTGGCCCAGATGGAAACATGCTTCCACTTCATGGCATAGGTAGTTCTGGTAGCGGGCTTTCTGGCCTCTACCAAAATCTGAGCTACCCGAAGGGAAACCTCAAATCTGGAAGAGACAATGTCTTGCGGAGCCATGCATGAAGATGAAGGGACTTCAGACCCGGATGTACAAGTGTGCCCCCCTCCTGAGTCAGGAGAGCGTAAGAAAGTAGTAGAGGAACAGGAGGTTCCACTGCCAGCTGCTGAAGCAGTGGGAACAAAACTTGTCGAGGCCGAAATGGAACTATCAGAATCATTTGTGTTCCTACTGTTTGGAGCTTGATCAGCACTCTCTGTAAAACTGGGAAGAGGGAATGTGTACAGATATCTCCCTGTCCAACAAAGCACCATGCACAAGATCAAGCAAGCAAAACTTGGGAAGTTTTTGCGTTTGATGGGGCTGCGAACAGATCCACTTCCGGATGACCCCAGAGGTCGAAGATGTGATCTATTACCTCTTGCTTTAGCTCCCACTCGTGTGCTCTTACCCTGGTGAGGCCAAGACTATCTACAAGAATGTTCTGCACGCCTGGGATGTGGACCGCGAGGAGGCGAACCTTGTGTAGAACCACCCAATTCCAGACCCACATCACTTCCCTGCAAAGAGGATACAAGTGGGTGCCCCCCTGTTTGTTGATGTACCACACTACGCACATGTTGTCTGATGGGATCAACAGTATACCTTGCTGAAGCATGTGCTGAAAAGCCTGAAGAGCATATAGAACTGTTCTCATTTCTAGCACATTTATGTGCAAATGTATTTCTACAGGTGACCACAGGCTCTGGGCCCTGTGATGTCCAAGATGGGCACCCCATTCCATTCCCAACGCATCCATGGTCAGGATTGGGAGTAAGGAGGGGCCTGGAAGGGAACTCCTCAAGTCAGGTTGTAGGAGTTCTGCCACCATTGCAGATCTTGCTGCATCAGACTGAAAACTAGGACACAATTGTCCAAGTCATCCACCCTCTGTTCCCATTGAGACCTGAGAGTCCACTGTGAGATACACATGTGGAGTCTGACCATTGGAACCATTGAGATAGCCACTGCCATGAGGCCAAGGAGGCGAAGGACTGCCTTGGCCGAAATGTGTTGGTTGAAGGTTACCAGCTTGGCCTGTCTCTGCAGGGTCTCTACCCTGTCCAGGGGGAGAAAGACCATGCCCTCTGCTGTGTCCAGAACTGCCCCAATAAATTTAAAGCACTGGGAAGGAGCAAGCTGGGATTTGGAGTAATTGACAGTAATACCCAGTCACTCAAATAGGTGCAGAGTAGCCGACAGGAATCCTCAACCCCAGCCGGGCTGCAAGAAGCCAATTGTCGACGTAAGGGAAGATGTAGTGCCCCTGACTCCTCAAGGCTCCTGCCACAACCGCTATGCACTTGGTAAAAACCCACGGTGCAGAGGACAGTCCAGAGGGGAGAGCTTTGAACTGGTAATGCTCCCTTTGAAAAGAAAACCTGAGGAATCTGCGGTGCGGACAGAATACTGGAATGTGCAGGTATGCATCCTGCATGTCCAGGGCACAAAGCCATTGTCCTTTGGAAAGGACAGGCAGCAGGCTTTGCAGCATCAGCATCCGAAACTTCTTGTACTCTATGAAGAGGTTTAGTGTACTGAGGTCTAGTATCAGGCACAGATCCCCTGTCTTTTAGGGGACCAGAAAGTGGGAGTAGAATCCCTTCCCAATCTGGTTTGCTGGCACTGGCTCTACTGCTTCTTTTTGAAGAAGAGCCATGATCTCCTCCCTTAATTGGGGAATGTGCACCCTCGGGTAGTGGGGAAAAAAAAACAAAAAACGGAGGATTGCTTTTTTTTTCCCTCGAAATTCGAGAGTGTGACCAAGCGTTATTAACTGAAGTACCCAGGCATCGGTCATGGTGGACTCCCAGTCTCTCAGATGCCTTGCAAACCTTCTGCCCACCTGTTCCTCCGATGGACGTGGATGAGAGAGGGTGGTCAGTGAGTCAGGAATGGGAGGGGGGTTAAGGAGGACCACTCCTGAAGCTCTTTGAGACTTGGCTGGAGGGGCGACGGCCATATTGGGAGCCCTACGTTTGAATTGGCACCTAGGCTCCTGTTGTGTTTTCATCTGGCATCTGTTTTGCTGACGAAAGGGATATTTTGGCTGAGGTTTTGGATGATACAGAGTGTGTACTGACTGAAGTGCAGTGCCTTTATCTTGCAGGCTTGTAATAATGTCCTGGGCATCTCCCCCGAACAGGACAGAGCCTCTGAAATGAGGGCATCCTGCATAGCCAACTGGACATCAGGTGCTAGACCTGATACTCTTAGCCAAGAGAATCTATGAAGGCTTACTGCCATGGCTGTGCCTCTAATGCAGGAGTCCACCACATCGTAGGTGGTCCAAAGAGAATGGCATCTGCCATTTGTCTGAGGAGGTCCACAAAGGAGGGATCTTCGGGTGGGGATATGGGAGACTCTCTAGGGACTGGCTCCTCAGGAGGAGGTGCTTCTAATCCCAAATCCTCGGAGGAGGGATCGAAAATCGCTTGGAATCATAAGTCTGCAGGAATCACCTAGGGGTGGCTCCGGGCGGCCTGTTCCAAAGCTTGCGAATGCCTGCTGTCTAATTCTGAGACTAACTGAGATTTCATCTCAGACCACCAAGACTTCAAAATCTCCCTAAAATCCACCTGTGATTGAGCAGGAGGAGGTGGAGTGGGAGGTGGTGGAGAGTGACAGAGAACCCTGAACTAGCGCCAAGGTTCCAGATAAGATTTTTGGGGATGAGTACTGTACTCCTCATTTTGAAAGTGAAGTGAGTAACATCAAATTCAGATGCGTACAAACGTTTGGATGGAGTGGAGTGAGGAGTACATTTTTTTAAAAACAAAGATATTTTTTTCTAGATAAGAATTGATCAAGGTGCCAACAATACCCCAGATAATGTTGACAAGTGGGAGTAATTTACTCACCAGTTTTAAAATATAGTGAGTAAAACAAAATTGGGATGGGTAAGAGTCCTGTAAATCTGGAATAAAATGCTCATTTTGAATCACCAGTTATGTTATGAAGCGCTATCCTTTGGTGTGTGGAATATTTGCAAATGTTGGGTGAGTATTGGTACTCATTAAAAAATTTTTTCTAAAGAGTATTTCCTAAAATTAGGAGAGTAAAATAGGTTGGTACTTCCCTTATCTGGAGCCCTGCCTGGCGCCATGTGCCGTGAAGCTCGGGGTAGCATAATGGTGAGGATAACCTGGTAACTGATAAAGGAATGATTGATAACCAGGATAACCTGAATAGTAATAACCTGTCGAAAAGAGGTCCAGCATCGGGCCTGGTGGTGGAAAACCTGACGGTGCCCCAGATGGAGAAAAGCCTGACGGCGGCCCTGATGGAGGGTAACCTGATGGCGGCCCTGATGGAGGGTAGCCTGACGGTGGCCCAGACAAAGAGTAGACTGACAGAGGTAGCCTGACAGTGGCCCTGATGGTGAGTAGTCAGACAGCGGCCCTGATGGTGTGTAGCCTGAAGGAAGGCCTGCTGGCAGCCCTGATGGGGGAACCCCGGTGAAGGGCCCGAAGGCAGAAGTCCTGAAGGGGGCCCCAGAGGTGGAAAACCTGATGGGGCCCGAATGGAAGATATGTACGCTGATGGCCCTCACAATGGGAGAAGGCCCATTGGGCGCTGTGGAGGAGTAGGGTCTGGCACCCTGCCGGAGGTGGCGAGACGTCGCCAGGTATACCTGACATAAGGTCTCCTTCCATCGGGACCTGCGGGTCCGGTGACGGCGGAGGAATCTCAGATGGAGGAGGAGATGTGGGTTCTTCATGAATGGAATCCCATGGAGACCCTTGCCCTTCAGCCGGGATAGAGCTGATGTTCGGCTGCGTGTCGTCAGAACCTGACGGATGCGAAAAGGTCATGTGATCGTTGGAGGGTCCGATGAATGACTGATCGACCTGGGTCATGCAATAGTCGGAGACACTGATCCCTGACTTACTAACCCTGGCTGGACGCTCATCAGAGGGTCCGACGAGCAGCTTATCAGCCGTGCCTGCCGACTTAAGAGCCCAGCATTGTGATGGGCCTAAGTGTGGCAGTGGCCTCTGACGAATCTGAGGTGCCCACCGTCACCGTAACCAGTGGCAGCAGGGTGGCCAAAACCTGCTCTTTGGCGGGAGCGCAGGCTTGGCCACGGTGCTCATCTTCTCAGAGGAAGAGGGCTGATCCTCCGCCAAAGAGCCCATGGGTGGCTTCGGAGGAGGGGGAACTGCTCCCGGTTCCGAAGTTTTTCCTTGTCTCTCTTCTTCTTGTGGGAGTCAGTTGGAGAGGAGGAGGTGCTTTTTAGCTTCTTTAGCTCCTTTTCTATCAAAGCCATTTTTAGTTTCAGGAGATGGGCTTTGAGTGACTGTTGGCGCCTTTTCAAAGTGGCCTGGCTGAACTAGGCATAGGCCTCACACTCTTCGACGCTGTGATCCAGTCCCAAGCAGAAGAGGCAGAGGGTATGCTGGTCCTTATGTGGTAGCTGGACGCCACGAGAATCGCACTTGTTTTTATGCAGTTTTGTAGATGAAGTGGACGACATACACAAATATCAGGAACATTTTTAGTAAAGAGAAAAAAATGGATACTCATCCGAATTAAATGTTTGAACTACTGCAATGAGCTTCAGTCAGTCCGACATGCACAGGTCGATGGCGGGAAAGAACTGGAGGGCGGACATGGGGACCGCCCACTATATAGTGTTACGCTGACGCCCGTCACGTGATGTCAGGTGGGCGGTTCCCCATCAGACACTGCTAACAAAAGTTTCTGTATGGTCCCGATGCCATGGGGGCGCAGTCCTACAAGTAATTATCTACTGCAAGAGCCCTCTTGAAGTAAGATCTATCCTTCCAAACACAAATATCTGGAACCTGGCCTGACTACTCTGGTGAGAATAGAGGCAAAAACTGCACTGTGGTGATCCTGTTCCCTAGTTCCTTATTTCTTTGTAAATTTTTGGGATGGAGCGTTCTGAGCACACAGCCCTAGAAAGCCTTGTAATTCACTGTTTAGAGACACACGTAGAAACACAGACAATGATGACAGAAAAAGACCAAAGGTCCATCTAGTCTGCCCCGAGTTCACTATGTGCCCTGGGACCTACTGTCCATGTGGAGTTTTATTCTTCCTGGTCCACCCCCTGCTCCCCTCCCTACTACTACTGACCTCAGCAACCCTCAAACCCTTCACCCTGTCCTAGCCATACCTGAAACTATTTACAGTCTTGGCACCCCCCACATCCACTGGCAGACTACTTCACAGCTCGACCACCCTTTCTCTAAAATAAAATTTCCTCACATCCTTCTTAAACCTTCACCCCACCAGTTTCCACTCATGACCTCAGGCACTTCACTTTGCACTCCTGCTAAACAGTTCCCCGCAGTTCACCCTGTTTATTCCCTTCAGCAACTTGAAGGTCTCTGTCATATCCCCCACCCCATCGCCTGGTCTCCACTGAGTACATGTTCAATGCCTTGAGATGATCTTTATATGATCTGCACTGTTGGTCCAGACTCATCTTGGTCACCCTGCACTGCACTGTCTCAAGCCTATCTGTGTCCTTCCTTAGGTAAAGAATCCAGACTGAGCAGTATTCCAGGTGCAGAATCACCACTGACCTACATACCAGTAGTAGTACCTCAACTACGGCCCCACATTCTGCCGCAAGACATGTCACTGCCAATGGACACTACTGTGAAACAAGCTGTTTTTGTGGAGGACTTCACTCCCCGATACTGAATATAATCCCTCCGGCTCCAAGCATGAGTGGAAGTGGGGAGACCAGTTTGGACAGCGAAAACGTTATGAGTGGGAGGCACAACAAAATCCGGCACACTCCTATCATTCGCAACCTTTTCTATCACCCTAACTGCAGTGCCCACCTAATGGTATACCTTTTCCTGGTGTCAGTACCCCTTCTAATACACCCCAGTATCCTATTGACCCTACTATAAGCCTTCTTACACTGGTTTGATTGATTGAGGAGTCAGTAATGATGACTCCCGACTGGGGAGACAAGAGTTGGAGTGCAGATTTGGGGAGCGGGGCAGAGCAAGATGGCACAAACACAAGGAGACTGAGTGGAGGAGGAGAGTGTGGAGCACGAAGAGTATCCCTCCCCTTAGCAAATATTTTACCCCTCGTTCTGGCCGAACTGTGGTTCGCCCAATTCTGCACAAAGTAAAAAATGAGATTTATAAAATAAATGACCACTATGTTGTATATCTAAGTTTAAAAAAAAAAAAGTGCTGTTTCTCTTCTCCTTTATTGCTTTGAGCTGGCTGGAGAGTTGACGAATGAGCATACAGCTGTGGCCCTGTATGTGAAGAGACGGAAAGGACTGACCAAGAAGAATTTGCCTTTTGGTTCATGATCTGGCATCCCTGTGGTGTTACACTGGCCAGATAGCAGGTGTCTGAGCTGAAGTTACAGTGTAACAGGTGAGTGATTTAAGGAACAGTCCTACTTTTAAAAAGGTGCCAGTTTCTCTACCGCTTTCTTTTGTTAAAGCCTCAAACATGTAACTCTGTAAGTCAGCATTTTTCCATGTTAGCATTTGCCCAAACAGATGGAAGTTTAACCGACTAAAAATATGGACTTAACTGCTTTGCTGGATTTGCACAGGAAAGCGTTGGGAAGGGGGAAAAAAGGGTAGATCGGTAAGGCAGAGATTCTCTGCCTGAGCATTTGCTCAAACATCCTTTCTTATAGTATAAATCGCTACATAGAAGTCTACTGTGATAGAAGCTTTTAAGGTTTTAAAAGACCTAAAGCTAGTCGCTTGCAATCAATGTATTTCACAAGGGGTTTGCCCCAAAATAAAGAACAGACACTGTCATGATATAAGACTTGCTGTGCTCTAGAAAATGAGTAAAAGAGAACACAAAGAAGAAAAGGAAATGGAAGTTTTTTTTTTAAGAAAGTTCCTGAGAAACAAACAAAGCACAGTAGAAAGAACTGAAATACCTCCTGAAGCAGGAAGATTCAAACCTAAGAGGAATTTAACAAAAACAGTGAGAAGAACAATATGGCAAATTTCAACAGAAGAAGAGGAGGAGGAGGAGGCCCAGCAAGGAGTAAAAAGAACTATAGAAGAGGAAAAATGCTACAAATAAGATTTAAAAAAACAGCACTACCTCCTGTTACAGCAAATATGGCAGACCAGGACAGTGGACGGTGTACAAACAAGGAGCAACAGCGAGAAGAGGAAGAGGACTTGCAGGCCTCACTATCCCAGTCTCAACACATTCTAAACACTGCAGAGCAAGGAAACAATGAGATGACAGCTGTAAACTGTGTTTCTACAGCAACAGATGAATTAAATCCAGTTTCTATTACTAGTAAGTCGCAGCCAAAAAAAGTGTATATGAATCAAAAAGAAGAGACTGTCTCCAATAGGCTAAAGGCAGCAGATACTCTGTTTGGAAATAGTAAAAACATAAGTAAAAATGCTCCCCGGGAATGCTCCACTTAACTGGCAGATACCGAAGGCTTTTGAATTGTCCTTTACACACACCTGTGAATACCCCTAATAGCACTGAGAATTCGAATCCTACATCAGTAGGTACGGGTAGCAAAAATAAAAAAAAAACAGCTATATTAGAGGCTCAAATGAATAAACAAGAAGCAAGTGAATCAACAATTAATTTAAACTTAATTTTGTTAGAAATGCAAATGGGATTCACAGGCCTTAATTTAAGAATGGACCAAGTCTGTAATGAAATTGAAACAGTTGAAGAAAATATAAATCCACTGCTAACAGAATTACAAGGATGGAAAATAGAATATTGGAAAACTGATTCTAAAATAAATATTCAAGCTACTGATATAAAGGAAATAAGAGAAAACATCGAGAACCTAGAGTGGCACTCTAGAAGGAACAACTTAACATTTTTAAATATTTCAGAGGGCTCAGAGGGAGCTAATTTACAAGTGGTTTTGGAGGAATGGCTCACTGAAACCCTGGGAAGAGATTCAAAGTCAATAGAATAGAAATGGACAGAGCACACAACACCTTAAAGAATCCCAAATGGTATACAGAAATAGCACAGTATTATGCAACGGTTTTTAAGATTACAAGAGTGAGTGAATGTCCTGACTTATGCCAGAAAAAAAAGGACTACAAATTTAAAAAAGCAAATTCTTGTGTTCCCAGACCAGGACCCAGATATGTACGTGAAAAGAAAGCTCATTAACCCAATTAAATCTTTACCGTGGGACAATCATATTAAATTTCAACATCTCATACCAAAATACATTTTTATCACGAGAAATTCAAATCTTTTATCTCACCAAAATCAGCTAAGATGTATGTAAAAGAAATACTGGGCACTGTTCCAACTCAGAAGCAACCTATTCACGCACAGGGGCCCCCAAATACAACATCCCAAACCAAAGAAACTGAGGCCAGAATTGCTTATAAAGATACTGTTCCTCAACAGTCTTAAACAATTAAAACTTCCAAAAGAGTACTGAGGCTGGAGACATACCAAGGAGCAACAGAGGATCAAGGGCCTCATTTTCAAAAGGTTAGCATGGCCCAAACTGGGTTTGAGCCGTGCTAACTGGGAATAGTGCTGGCTGCCGGACCATTGCCCATATTCTAAGGGCACCTATACACAGCACAACCCCAACAGTGACATTGCACAGAATTGTGCACTATGACCATGCAAATGAGGGTTCCCTCACGCATATGTGGCGCAGTGCAAAATTCAGAGATTTCAGAAATGCTAAACACCCGCATGCATGGTGCAGTTTAATGTTTCTGAAACCCAGCCCTTAATGGTGCGCAGACAAGGTTGTTGCCACACACCCTGTCCCAACACCTTGTGACAGCACCATCGCCTAGTCTAGTGGTCCCTTCCTAGCACTGATCCATTCCTGTACTGTATGTCAGCACACCCTGGTAGTCTAGCGGTCCCTCCCCAGCCCCGATCCCCTCCCATACTGCATGTCAGCACACCCTGGTGGTCCAATGGTCCCTTCCTAGCACTGATTCCCTCCTGTACTGTATATCAGTACTCCCAGGTAATTAAGCTGTCCCTCACTAGCCCCGATCCCCCTTCCATATATATGTCAGTACTCCCTCATGGTCTAGCGGTACCCCCTCCCTATTCCCGACCTGCCCATAGCATACATACATATATATATGTCCCTGGTGGTCTAGTAGACCCCCACCCCAGCAGGTACTGTCCCACCATCCTGGTCCTCCTGTCCCAACCCTGACAGCCAATGACCAGCACAGCCCTCCACTCACCACCATGGTCAGTCACAGTCTGAGCTCTCAAGGTGCGTACTGCACAATCAGCCGACTGTACAGTATGCACCTTGAGATCTCAGTCTGTGACCAGCCGTGGTGATGAGCGGAAGCCTGTTTCAACTGCCATCTCTTGGGGCTGGGACGGGGGGAGTGGGGGGGTGGGACACTACCTGCTCGGGTGGGTGGGTCTACTAGACCACTAGGGAAATATATATGTATGCTACAGGCAGGTCAGGATTAGGAATGGGGACCGCTAGACCACCACGGAGTACTGACATGTATAGGGAAGGGGATCAGGACTAGGGAGGGACCGCTAGACCAGCAAGGAGTACTGACATATGGTACAGGAGGGGATCAGGGCTGGAGAGGGACCACTAGACCAGCAGGGTGTGCTGACATACAATACGAGAGGGGATCAGGGATGGGGAAGGACCTCTAGACCACCAGGGATTACTGACATATATAGTGAAAGAGGATCTGGGTTTGGGAGGGGGACGTGGCATGGCACACTCAGTTGATGCATGGCATGCATATAGGCCCATAATGGGCAAGCAAATGGACCATTAGCGCCATGCATGTCCAGTGGGCTTATCTGCATGTTTGGGCTGAGTATCGCCCATAGGGGCCACGGTACTAACCAGTGTGTGCCATGCTCTACCTCTATGGGCAGTCTTCAGCCCAGCTCTCTGGTAGTGTGGCACACAGCATGGTAACTGCCTGCTATGCACCAGGCTACCATGGCTCAATATTCAGACAGATAGCGTGGTCAGTTCGGACTGCTTATCTCTGTTTGAATGTTAATGCCAAACCGACCGACCCCGCTTTTTTTTGTGTGCCCTGTGTATGCGCTGTCACAAGCTAACTCTGAATATTGGGCCCCAAGTGTCTAAGCACTAGACAAACACTGAAGGGAAAAAAAAATGAGTGACAAAGCTCAAAAGTAATTTCGCTGAGCAAGCATAGCCAGGAAATACAAGCAATGAGCCATGCAAAGCCAGCTGCTCTTGACTGTTGATAGCCTGTTTAAAAGTCAGAATAAGAAGGACATATATGTATTATAAATATGAATGTGCTTGTTTTCAGAGCTTTATTTAAAGTAACTTAAACATTTGGACTACGGAAATTATGTTAAATTATTTAAAGCAGTAGTACTAGATAAAAAAGAAAATCAGATCTTTTGCAACAGTTTGTTTCCTGTGCTCTGTTGAGCAATTACCTGGTAATCTTTCTTGTTTTTGCTGTACTATCACCCCGTAATTTGCTCCATTTTACTTTTGTTTTTGTTTACATTTTTCCCACCCGCCATGTTGAATTGGAACCCTCTACTGCCAACCGTACATGCACATGACTAGCAGACTACACAGGGGGTGCAGGAATGTGCAGCACAGGGTCCCAAAGAAGTAAACAAAAGACGTGATGTAACATGAGGGGGGAGTTCGACAGTAAATTAGGCATCAGCCATATTTACTGTGGATCCACAACAATGGAAATAAATTTAAAATATCTAAAATACTAAAAATTGCTAAAAAAATTTATTTTTACAGAAATGGAAGCCCAAACTATGGCTGCATGCTTCCAGCCAAAAAACAGAATTTTGAAAATCACTTTCTGATTATCTAGTACTGCTGCTTTAATAGCGGCATTTCTAGTGGGAAATGGGGAATACCTATACACATTTAGTTGCATGAAGGGGGATTTGGCTCCACTATCTCAGGGGAAAATTGCAATATTTTGTAACATTTATAGTACTAAAGGGTGTTGGGATCACTAACTATGGTGTCTTTCCTAGCACAGCATTCCATTTGGAATGGTGGGAGGAACATTTTATGTTTTTTTGTTACTGTGATTATGATAAAAAAAGCTAATGGGATGGAGGAATGGGGGACATCACGCAAGGTTTCTGTCTCAAAAAACAGAAAAAATATGGAAGAAAATATTAAATAGATATCTTGGAATATCAATGGGTTTAACAACTGAATAAAAAGGAAAAAAAGTCTTAAACTTTATTTAAAAAAGTGAACAGATATAGCATCTCTACAAGAAATCCATTAAAAAAGTTAAAGCAGAAAAATAAGAAAATCTGGTGCATTCCATGATATCATTCTCTCTTTTATACCTTTAAATCAATAGAATATCTATTTTCCCCGACCCCAAGCCTCGATTCGGAGAGGTCAGACTTGCTCCGCTCGCTGTCTCCCCATGCCCAGGTTTATCCTCCTGGGTGGGGCCGCCGGGAGGGTTCTCCCTAACGGACACTATAGGCGAGCCCTGGCCTACCCCCCCCCCGAGTCAGAGCCATGGGAGTGGTACCCCCCAGTGGATGTCGAAGGCAGTAATGATGGCATCGGTGCAGATCGTCCTGCTGGGGGACAGCATTTTGTTTATTTCAATGCTTCTCTGGGGGGGGGGACATGCAATGACATCCTGAGTCTGCTCCCCCCCCTCAAGTGACGGCGCCGGCATGGTGGTGGCCTCAGCCTCCACTAGGGGTCCGTAGTGTGCCAGACACTCTGCTTCCCTCTCCCCTGAGAAGGACAGCAGTCCCTAGGACACTCAATCTCTCTTCCCCCGGCTGGCCCTCCGACATCCCAAGCCCGTTCCCGAACCCGGGTCGTCAGTGTCACAGACGGGCACCCTGCCCCTATGGGAATATCTATTCTTTTAAGGAAAGAGTTAACTGCAAAGGTTGAAAGACACTACTTTGACCCAGAATGATGTTTTAGCATAATACTCTTAAACTATAAAAATATTTAAATTGCCTGGATCTATGTTCCAAATGCTACTGCAATTGCACTTCCGTCTGAACTTTTTTTTTTAAATGGTTGAACTCCAATAACCTTAGATTATAAACGGTGATCTTAATCTGGTATTACAGAATGAAAAATATTTTACTTCTAGTAATGTAAAGGCTTGTAAATGTAAGGGCATGTAAAGAAAGGGAAAGGGCAGACTCGATGGGCCAAGAAGGTCCTTTTCTGCCGGCACATGTCTATGAATCTAGGTCTATGAATCTATTGGGGAATATAATAAGCGGGATTCAAAACTTATCCTTAGTATAATAGAAAAGTTTGTCTTAGTAGATTTGTGGAGAATAAATAATGTTGAGAATAAAGAGTATTCTTGTTACTCTCCAAGATATAAGACCTATTCTACAATAGAATTAGTTTTGAGTTCCACTTCATTACGCCATGAAATAGTAGATGTAGAATAGGGGCCTATTGCTATTTTAGATCATGCCCCGGTATATTTAATGCTAACATCCAGGGACACCATCAAGCAAAGATCATGGAAACTCGACCCTTTACTATTAAGGGGTGACGGAAATGTGACTAGGTTATATTAATCTCTTTTTAATTTTTGTTAGTGTAATTAGTTGTGTTTCTGCTTATTCTCATGTAAGTTCTGGCTGTCTGGAATTACATACGGCATACAAAATAGATTCCAGGTCACATGGCCCAGCAGACCTCATGGGAAATCTTAAGGAAAAACAAGGCCAGATGAGAGTGCAAATTTTCTCACAAAGGTATCCTGAGCTGGCAGGATGCAAGAAGTAATAACCCAATGAGAGGAAGTGCTAGTTGAGAATATGACAAGTTTGCCTAGTGATGTAATCAAATACACACACACACACACACACATGGATGGGGAATACTTGAGGGACTGTCACTGTGTGGAGGGAGAGGTCCCACCATACAGCCCTGAGTACATAAATTGAGAAGCTGAAGCCCAACTCCCTCTTTATGCAGCCTTTGAAGAGTACTGAACACTCTTGGTGAGTGTCCCAAAGAAGGGAGAGCCCTGCTCGGTAACTAGCTTATCTGTGTGAGGGAAGGGCAGTCTAGGTGAATGTCATTTCAAGTTAGCTGGCAGGTAAACAAAGAGCCTAGTGCGATACTAGACTGTGAGTTTTTCTTTAAGTCATCCGTCTGTCTAACTGCTTCATTTTTTTCCTTCCCTGTAAACGTGCAACTCTTTCTGGCTGCTGTATATATCCTGTTTGTAAATATCTGTAGTATTTAGTAGTAAAAAACTATTTTTATAGAGCCAGTGACTTTTCATCCTTTTTGGAAAGGTAACTGTAATATTTCTGCTGGCAACGTAAGAATTCTCTGTTTCAAGTCCATCATCTGAAGTGCACACTGCCATATTTCACTGTGTTTAACCTTCCACGTCCCTGAGTAAGACACAGGTAATTTCTGATATAATCAGGTGGTGGCAGCAGAGGAAGTGAAACAGACCCCTAAACTACCCTGTAAGCTAGTACGGCCTAAAGGGTAGTCTGTCATAAACTGGTGGCGAGCTGTACAGATCAGTGCACAAATTGAAAGCCAGAATTTGTGTGCAGTATGCTTTCCTGGTAGAACTAGGAACTCAGAGAGAGAGAGGTAAACGTCTTACTTGGCACACAGAGAAACAGAGATTGCCAGTAGAAAAGTTACCTGAACATTCGCAAAACAGGATATACAAAAAGATTACATCTTTTACTACTGTTCTTTTTATTTCTAGAAATACAGCTTAGTGCAGTGTAGTTAGCAAGGATGAGCTCCTCAATATATGGCAGATTTAAAGTGCCCCAACTCCATGAGCTCTGCAAAGACAGGGGAATTGTCTATTAGGGCTTGACAAAAAACTGACTCATAGAAGCCCTGGCGGAGTAGGACCAAATGCAGGGGAGGCAGATGGTCACTGAGGAGTATAACCAAATGCCTGTGGAGCAGACGGTCAGGTCACTGAGGAAGGTGACCAAAGTAATCAGACTGAAATCACAGAGGCTGAGCCAGAGGGGGATCTTGAGCCACGAGCTGCTGAGGCAGTGCAGCCCAAGCCTGAGTCTCAAAATCAGCTTGAGTTCACAAAAAACTGAGCTTATGCTCAAAGAGGCAGAACTGCAGTGGGCAAGGCTTGTGATCGAGAGGGAGAGAATAAGGCTGGAGACTGACAAATGAGAGAAGGAGCAAGAGGAAAAAGAGAAGGCACCAGCATGACATCTTGATGTAGCAGGAAACAGAGAAGGAACAAGCAGAAAGACAGAATGACAGAAGACATGGTGAAACTGCACAAGAAAGCACCGCAGCAAACCATAAGTAATAGCACAGAGGGTTAAATGAACAAAGCCACAATTAATTCTAAAATGTTTCCTCAGTAACGGGAGAAGGATGATCTTGATTGTTTTTATAATCATTTGAGAGGGTATTTGCACTGTTTAAATTTCATTTAATTTTACATCATATGATTTAATTTATTTAATCTGGTGAGTCCTTGGGTCAAAGACCCGTTTTCATGGGCGACCAGAATATATTTTATTATTTACCCTTAAAAAGTACATTGAGCAATATTGCCCTTTTTCAAGTGTGACCAGCATTTACAAAATAAAATACAGTACATGATATAAAACACATAGTATACATTATTTGCAACAAGAAGATTGAACATCTAAAATACTTATACATTTCCTAAAAACAAGTACTGATCTGATAGTCTTGACTGATTGTGGTAAACAATTTTAAGTGCTTGGACCAACAAAATCAAAAACTGAACAGGATTTTGTGGGTGATCCATCTTATATCATTGCTTACTGGCCATGCTCTGCATGCGTTTGATAGAATGAATGATCAGGATTGTCTGGACTATGATAAATTTATGAGGCATTATTGAAATGTTTTGAGCCAACTCCTGAGGCTTATAGACAAATGTTCAGGATTAAGAAAGGGCCCAGGAGCCAGCTACATAGAACATCATGTTCAAATGTGATATATTTTGTTTATTTATTGAAGATTTCGGGATTACAACCTTTGAGTCAGAGATTCATTTCCAAAGGCTTCACGTCATGTGACAAAAAACAATACAGATAGATAAATTAGACAGTACAATACATGGAATTATAATACAAGTACAATACAGGGAGTTATAATACAATCATTGAGAAAAAGCAATACAGGGTAGACAATCAGTACACAATCGGATAACTAGAGACAATCGGCCATGTTACAACTAGAGACAGTCAGTCGTGTTACGTAGTAGGAATGTGTCCCTATCTAGACTGCTGGGTGGCTGGGGCTACAGGCTAGAACCACAGTATGTAACAAATAAAAGACTTGTTTATAAGGGAACAATTTCTTAAAATTGTGCTTGAGGATCTGCGCATGTGGCTGCTGGACCAGGCATGCAGCTCCACGAAGGAGGCAGCAGAAAGTGCTGATCTTTACGTGGCCAGCAGACCACACACACCAAGTAGAAACAATGGGGGGAGTGCAGCACATGGTTTCAAGGGGTCCCAGGGAGTACAGCCTAATGTAAACCAGCCTGCACCAGAGCCCAAAACACAACCCACTGGTCCTAAGGGGAACATGCAGCCGGGGTAAAGAAATGCTATATTTGCCAGAACGTGGGGCACCTGTCATATAACTGCCCTAAAAATATGAACAAAGGGGAAAAGCCTGGGGTGGGGATGATTAATACAGTGGCCTCATCACAGACTGCAGTACCACATAATGCCTACATACACATGCACCCTATCCTAGTTAACGGGACAGTAACACAGGCTTTGAGGGACACTCTATGATGAGGCAGGATCTAATCCAGGTGGAGCAGATTGTGTCAGGATAATTTTCCAAGATTTGGAGAGTCACAGGTCCAGTGGTCCAAGTCTGGAAAGGTGGCTGTGGGGTATGGGATGTGGGAGTTGTGCCTGATCTTGCTGTGGATGTGATAATGGGGAATGATTCTGACCACAGGGAAACTCGTGTGTGTTACTACCCACAGTCAGGCAAAATGGAAAGCTTCTGAGGGTAAGGAGGGGCAACACAGCCTGCGCTAACCCCTCCCTCAGCATCTGAGGAAGCAGCTAGTGTTGGTGAGGGACTAGCTAGGATTAGCAGCTCTGAGCCCCAGCTGCAAACTGATGAGATCACAGCTGGGGGCAGATTTATTTCAAGGGGAGTTGGGAAGGGTTAGATGGGAGGAGTTTGGCAGAGCTCAGCTGGCTGACCCTTCCTACAGAAACTGACAAAGATATCCAATAGTGCTGAGGACTCTTGGGCTATTAAAAACCTAGTTTACTGGGACAATTTCTTTCTGAAGGGGAGTTGGGGAGGGTCAGCTGGGAGGAGTCTGGCAGGCCCTTCCCTACAGAAACAGAGAGACAGCCAATAGTGTTGAGGACTCTTAGGGGAGTAAAAAGCTAGTTTACTGGGAGAATGGGCTGCTGTAGAGGGAGTGTACACCACAGAGGGAGCTACTCTGGCAACTGGTTTTCCCTTGTGCTTACTGCAAGCAGTTTTTGGCCCTGGCTCATGACATCCCTATTTCAGGCCACCTGGGTATTAGCTGCACAAAAAGGCAACTTGCCAACAATTTCTTTTGGCCTAGTATATGCATAGATGTGGCAAATTACTGCCAGACTTGTCCACAATGCCAGAGGGTTGGAAAGGTGGGGGACAAGGCTAAGACAGCTTTGGTACCCCTGCCTATTACTGATTAACCCTTTAAGAGGGTAGCTGGGGACACAGTGAGGCCCCCCCCCCGAGTACCCCAAGTCACATGGGCAAAAGGCACATACTGCTTGTGGTGGACTACACAGCCAGGTACCCTGAGGTGGTGGTTATGTCCTCCATTAAGGTGGAGAAAGTGGCAGATGAACTCCTGGGAATCTTTAGCCCAGTGGGATTTCCCCAAGGAGATTTTGCCAGAGAGGGGACAAATTTCATTCCGTCACTAATGACTAGTCTGTGGGAGAAGTGTGGAGTGAAACACCTCTATGCCTCACTGCCTGATTGAGTACTTCAGCTGGTCCCTGAAAATTATTCTAAAGACGTTTGCTGACCAACACAAGAGGGAGTGGGACAAGTATTCATTACAGATCCTGTCTGCTTACCACAGGATTCTCACCCTTCGATCTCCTGGGGATGATTAGAAGGCTGACCATGCCTTCCAAGGGGAATCTGTTGTGGAGTATATCCTGAACTTCAGGACTCAGCTGAACGAACTTATGGGGCTCATCCAGCAGCACTTAGCCACTGCACAACAGTGGCAGAAAGTCTGATATGATCATGGGCTCAGAGGCCGAGAGTACGATGCCGGACAGCGAGTGCTGGTACTCGTCCCAGTCCAACAAAATAAACTGCAGGCAACATGACAGGGTCCATTCTCCATAGTTAGGAAAGTGAGCGAGGTCAATTATCTAGCAGAACTGTCTGATAGGAGGTGCAGGCAAAGGGTATATCATGTTAACATGACAAAGTCCTACTATGATAAGGAGGAAATGGGCCTCGCTGTGTGCAGCATGCCAGAAGAGGAAAATGAGGCTGATCCACTTGTGGACCTCCTCAGGGAAGCAAAAAAGGGATTTTCAGTGGATAACCTCACCCTCTTGGAGTGGTTGACACCAGCCCAGGCAAGGGAGATGGGGGGTGCTTTGTCCATTTGAGGAAATGTTCTCAGGGAAACCAGGGTACTCTGAGATGGCTGAATACCACATGGACACTGGGACCCAAGTGTTGCTGAGGTAGTCCTCCTACAGGGTACCAGAGGGGGTTAAGCAGACTATGTAGAAGAAGCTCAGAGAATGCTGGCTCTCAGAGTAATCTAGGAGTCCAGTTGCCTTGCGGCCTTGCCTGTTGTCCTGATACCCAAGAAGGACGATACCACACGGTTCTGTGTTGACTACTGGAGGTTCAACAGCTGCATGGAGTCAGACGTCTACCCCATGCCCAGAACAGATAAGACTTTAGAATGGTTGGGGGTCCTGGTTCCTGACCACAACAGACCTGACAAAGGGCTACTGGCAGGTACCTCTAACCCCTGCAGCCAGGGAGAGGTCAGCCTTTGACATCTCATTTGGCTTATTCAAATTCTGAGTAATGCCATTTGGGATGAAGAATGTGCCTACAACCTTCCAGTGGCTTGTGGATCACATTCTGTCTGGGGTAGGTGAATGTGTGCTGGATTACATGGATGATATAGCCATTTACAGCCAGACATGGGAGGATCATGTCAGGCAGGTGAGGGAGGTGTTCTGCTAACTGAAGGCTGTAGGGTTGACAGTTAAAGTTAAAAAATGCCAAATAGGCATGGCCGAAGTGTCCTATGCTGGGCACCAGAGGATGCATCCATCCAGAGCCTGCAAAGGTTGAAGCCATTCAGGCATGGCCCACCCTACCACAAAGAGACAGATAAGGGCATTTCTGGGGACAGCCGGGTACTACAGCAGGCTTATTCCTCACTATAACGGTGTGGTCAAGCCCCTGACAGACCTGACAAAAAGGAAACTGTCAGAGAAAGTTCACTGGACAGAGGACTGAGAATCCACTTTCTAGATGTTAAAGGAGGCATTATGTGGGTCACTGATGCTCGCTAGCCCCAATTATGACCTCAAGTTCATTGAGCATGTGGACGCCTCAGACCATGGCCTGGATGCAGTCCTGAGCCAGGTTACACCATAGGGGAGGAGCACCCCATAGTGTATCTGAGCCAGAAGCTTCTGCCAGGAAGCAGGCATATGCCACAATTGATAGGAAGCATCTCAGGATAATGTGAGCACTTCGGAAGCTGCAGCCATATTTGTATAGGCCGGAGTTCACTGTGGTCTCAGATCATACTCCTGTGGCATGACTCCATAGGACTAGTGGGCAAAATACAAAATTATTGCAATGAAGTTTGGTATTGAAGTCATATAACATGGCCATCTAGCACCACAGTTGTTCACAAAATCCCAGAGCAGATGGATTGTCTAGGCAGGGCTAAGTGCATGGCATGACACTTTAGGCACTTGCCAGTCCTTACATGAATGACTGTGTCTCTTAGGGGTCACCCAAAAGAGACATACCTTCACTTTCTGGGGGGGGGGGGAGAGATGTGACAGGAATGTGACCAAGTTAATTTAATCTCTTCTTTGTTAATGTAATTATTTTTTGTTTCTGCTTATTCTCATATAAGTTCTGGCTGTTTGGAGTTACATAGAGCATACAAAATGGACTCCAGGTCACATGTCCCAGCAGCGCTCATGGGAAGTCTTAAGGAAAAATAAGGCCAGATGGCAGAGGGTGAATTTTCCCACAAATGCATCCTGAGTAGGCAGGATGCAATAAAAGTAATAACCCAATGTGAGGAAGTGCTAGGTGAGAACAAGGCAATTTGGCCTGGTGATGTAATCACACATACTCACATGGGTGGGGAATACTGGAGGGACTGTCACTCCAGGAAGAGGTCCCACCCTACAGTCTTGAGCATATAAATTGAGGAGTTGGACCCCAACTCCCTCTCTCTGACTTTCTACAGCCTTTGAAGAGAACTAGACTCTCTTGGTGAGTGTCCCAGAGAAGGGAGAGCCCTGTTTGACAGCTAGCTTATCTGTGTAAGGGAAGGGCAGTCTAGGTGAATGTCATTTCAGGTTAGCTAGCTGGTAAATATACAGCCTAGTGTGAGCTTTTCCTTTAACACATCTGTCTGTTTAACTGCATTTTTTTTCCTTCCCTGTAACTATGTAAATCTTTTTGGTTGCTGTGTAAATCCTGTTTGTAAATATCTGTAGTATTTAGTAGTAAATAATCTATTATTATAGAACCACTGGCTGTGCATCCTTATTAGAAAGATAAATGTAGTATTTCTTCTGGCAAGGTGAGAATTCTCTTTTAAGTCCACCATCCAAAGTGCACTCTGCCATATTTCATGGTACTTGACCTTTCATGTTCCTGTGCAGGAAAGAGTTAATTTCTGATATAAATCAGGTGGTGGCAGCAGCAGAAGAGAATCAGAGCCCAAAACTACCCTGTAAGCTAATACGTCCCAAAGAGAAGTTTGTCGTAAAGGGATTCAATTTTTGTTAAAAAAAAAAAAAATTAAGAAACATCTCTTTTTTAAGAAAAAATTATATGCCAGAGGTCTCTCCTGACATAGTATGGGATGCCTATAGGGCCTATACACATGGTATCTGTACAAGTAGTACAGCTAATAAAAGAAAGATACAAGAAGTTAAAATAAAGGCATTAGAAACGACAATGATAAAAACACAAAGGTTGCACGCAGAATTTGGTAACAAGATTCATTTAAAGAAACTAGAAATCTTACATATGAATATAATCAAATTCCTAATTAAAAAGCTGAGCATATGATGCCAATAACACAATCAAAATATTGTCAAATTGATAGGAGGGAAAACTATTAGCGTATCTATTACAAAACGAGAAAGAACTATAATGGAAATAAGAATGACAGAAGATAGCAAGGTGGTAAAAACTTCTGAAGAAGAAATAAATAAGGAGCTTGTTAACTATCATAAAGCGCTACATCAATCTCAAGGGACAATTGAGATGCAACAAATTCCCACAACTGATAAAGAGCAACAAATACTTTTGGACCAAAAGATAGATTGTAAGGAAATTGAAAGAGTTATTGATCTGCTAAAATCGGGTAAAGCTTCTAGTAAATTAGTAAGTAAATGTTTATTTTTAAGCGCTTTTCAAAGCAAAAGCGCTGTACAATTAAGCAAACATTAGAATTTACAAACTATGACAAAATAACAATAATAATAATAAAATCACAATAAAATTCACAGTAAAATCACAATAAAGTCACTCTCCATATGCTTTTCGGAATAAATATGTTTTTAGCTCCGACCTGGCCTAGATGGCCTTGGGGTAGATGTCTATAAAACTTTTTAGAATGTTTTGGTTCTCAGAGTATGTGTGCTGTTTAACTCCTTTGAAGATCATCTTCCCCTTCCTTTGATGAGGTACTTATTTTGGTCATCCCCCCAAAAAGGTAAAGATAAATCATTATGTTCATCATATTGCTCTACATTGCTGCTCAACGCAGATTATAAAATATTTACTAAAATATTATCTATGAGACTGAAAGGGATTCTGCTTTCTATAATTGGGGAGGACCAAACGGGCGTCATCATGGGAAGAAGGGGCCATAACAATATAAGAAATGCTTTAAATACTATTTTTACAGCCCATGACCATAATGCTATGGTGGTGTCCCTGGATGCTGAAAAAGCATTTGACATGGTAAAATGGCCGTATTACTTTGCCCCATTAAAAATTGCTAATATAGGAGAAAGGATTCTAGGGTGGATTAAAAATATCTATAATACACAGAGAGCCAAGATCATGACTAATGGTATTATTTCCCTTTTTTTATATTATATCAGAGTACTAGGCAGGGAAACCCCCTATCCCCCTTCCTTTTTGCAATAATGATAGAATCTTTGGCAAATGTGGTTAGAAAATCTCTACTTATAAGTGGATTTGAATATGGTAGAAAAAATGTTTAAAATGATCACTGTTTGCAGATGACATTCTGATACACCTTAAAAATCCTGAAAGGGAACTAGAAATCATTTTGCAGAGAGTGAGGGAATATGTGGAGCAATCCGGTTAGTTGGTGAACTGGAAAAAAAATCAGAAGCATTGCCCATTTTCCTGGGAAACTAACATACAGTACATTATGAAAAACTTCCTACATCTATAAGAAAGGACAGCCTGATTTACTTAGGTGTATATCTGTTCAATAAATTAAATCACTTTCTTGCTATAAAACTTAAATCCTTTTATAATTATGGTTGGCCAGGATTTGTATAGATGGGAGGGCCTTCCTTTGTCTTTATTGGGGTGAGCCCAGGTAGTTAAAAATTAATTATTTGCAAAATATTATGTTAATGCACCAGTTATGGTATAAGTTAATGCCACAAAAGTAGGGACATGTGGTGTTAGGGTTTCCAACCCTAACTCCCCAACCACCCCAAGCAGCAAAAGGAAAAAAACATTAGGGTTTTGGGTTTCCAGAGTTTTGGCAAATCAATGGTGGGGTCTTCCAAACATGAAGAAGGGACATCACATCTGACGTTGTTGGCTCAGGGGAGGGGGTGGGCATTAGGGTTGACAACCTCACATGAAGACCCCACCACTGATTTGCCAAGACTCTGGAATCCCAAAACCCTAATGTTTTTTCCTTTTGCTATTTGGGGTGGGTGGGGAGTTAGGGTTGGAAACCCTAACAGCACATTTCCCTACTTTTGTGGCATTAACTTACACCCTAACTGGTGCATTAACATAGTTTTTTTGCAAAGAATTTCCTTTCTTTTTGAGACAGTGGAATTGTATGCTCATTGGGACCTACGTGAACAGATACAGATGCTCTGCACCACAGGAAGACTATGTCCACCTTCAGAAGTGCAGTGATAGATGTGAAGAATCCATGGGGCTGTCCTGTGGATTGCAGAAGCGCCAGGCCCTGTGGTCCCTGCATTTCTATGTGGTCACAGGTACAGATGGACAGGACAAAGAGTGCATCTGTTAGCTAAGGAACAGAGCACTTTGACACCCACAGGTGGAGAAGTACAGGGCCCTATGCCAAGAAGACAGTCGTCTTCACTATATCGTACCTGGAACTGTGCAGAAAAACCTGCACCTTTCATTCCCTGGCTGGGGGGGGTGTTGCCTAAAAGTACCATCCCCCCACCCACACCCTATCCAGCTGGATCACTGAGCTCATCACTATACTCAGTTCCTTGGCACGGTATCACAAAGCATACCCACTGGGTCAAGACTGGCATTGCACACAAAGCTTGTTAACATTTTATAACCGGACAGCATTTTCTTCCATAGGGAAACCCGGTTATAATTCGCCATTGTAATCTGCAGGTTATAACGGTGAACATGCGCCAGGTTTCCAGCACTCCACACATGCGCCTGCCTCCGCTCTCCCTCTCCACTTACATGGCTCTAGACACTTCACCACTGCCGATACGGCCAGTATCACTCGGTGGTAAGTGAAAAAAAAAAGAAACTTGCTTCTCAGCTGCCGAGTTTTCTCGCTCAGTTAAACATTAAAAAAAAGTAAAGAAAAAAATGTTTCAGCAGCGCTTGGCTGCAGACAGCACTTCATTCCTACTGGACCGCAGCTGTTAACTGTTGTAGTGAGAAAACACTCCCCAGCAATTATGTAAAATAAAACATGGGGTGGTGTGTTTAACCCAAGATTTTACATATCCCCTTGGTGTTGGATGCTTAAATAAACCCCTCGAGCTTTGCTCTTGGGGTTTATGTAGCATCCAACACCTCGGGGGGGGGTTAAATCTTGCTAAACACACCACCCCATCTATTATTCTATATTTATTATGTAATTCACAATACTCTCAATACAGTCCTTGCTCCTTACAGTTCGTCCCCCTTCAGAATTTACCCAATGCCTCTATCGACTCTACTGATCCTAGCCCCTCCTAGGTGCTAGTTCTCATACCTTTTTCCCTTCCCCTACTCTCACCCCCTTTTTCCATAGCCTTCACACTCTCCTTGCAGGGTTCTCAGCATCCTAGTGCCTAGGCTTGCCATCTTTTCTTCCCCCATCTACCTATCCTTGGCCTTCCAGGTCCCCTTGCAGGGTCCCCAGCATCGTGGAGGGTTCCTTAGATCAGGCTTCATCCCCTCCCAGGTGTTATTTCTCATTCCCTCACTCTCTCTCTCACTATCCCTCTATAACTACGACGCCAAACTGCCAGGAGGGTTTACTATCACCTGAACTGCCCTGCCCCCTTGCAGGGTTCATCACTTTCTGACGGGTTCTCTTTTTGAGTCGGGCCTTATTTCCCCTCCTAGATGTTAATCACACTTACTCCCTCTCTTTCTCTCCCTCTCTAATCCCTACTCCAGTCCCCTGACTCCTTGCAGGGTTCCCCGCATCCTTGAAGGGGTTTCTCTTGGATGTGACTCTGCACTATCTGTCATCTCATCCTCTCTCTCCTTCACCCCTTATTTCACGATAACACTTGTTCACTTATTACCATTGCACTTCTTAATTGTTCTCACAAATTACATATATATGCAACACTGTTTGTAACAACTGCCATAGTTAAGTGTATGCTATGTTGATATTTGTAACTTGAATGTAAAATGTCTCATCCCTATTGTACCCCTTCTCCCCAGGTCGCACCAGGAGACGTGCAACCTATTGCTCAGTGTGCCTTCCTGGTGAAACATTTCAATAAATAAAACAGCCCATCAGCTCCTTTCAGTCAAAACAATTCATGTAAATTAACCTTAAAGAGCAGCTTCTTATTTATTAATTGTCTTCCTCCCTCAACATATACGGCAGCTTACCTGCCCAGCAAGGGATTCATGCAAAAAGTTGTATTTATTTCTCCCTCTATTTTTTGTAAAAGTGCTCATAATTTTGTTTCTAATAGCCAGCAACTGAAATGGACTTAGTTCCTCATGGTGAAACATGCTCCCACGTAAGCATATTTTGAGATGTGGTTAAATGAACAGCGTGGGGACATGCTCCATAGACTTTAATGGGGACAGTTTTTTAATGTCTTTTTCTATACTTTTGAGTGTCGATTTTGAAAAAGGATGGCCATCGCTTAACTAACAAGGTCCTTGTGGGTGGGTGGAACCTAGTGCATGTTTATTTTGTGTAGCTTTGCTTGACTTTGTTTTTTTTTTTTTTGTCCCCCTGCCCGATATATGCTTTGTAGGGTCCCCACTCACCGATTACTTGCCTCCCATCTGAATAGCCCCCTTTAACCCAGTGTCAGCACTCCCACAGCTGATTATCTAAATAATGGGGGGGCACAACCCCCCCTTATAAAAATAATGGTTTACATGGTCCCCGGACAGAATGTTGTGGACCCTCGCTGCTTTTTGGTACGCTATAGTGCGCATAGCCATTTTTGTAATCAGCGATGTGCACTCGCCGATGTAGTCACCGTAGTGCTATAGCTGTTAACACATGGTACTTACTGGCCATTTATCTTGGACTAGCTCCCTCATCCAGTTGAAATCTGCTCTTCTGAAATCTAAGACTTCCGGTTTTGATAGCAGCATTCTGGTCCTGAGGGATAGCCTGAACCAAATAGAGTTATGGTCACTGGTTGCCAGTGACTCCCTACTCTCACTCACTCCACTTACCATCTAAGAGTTGGTGAGAACCAAATTGAGAATGGCCACTTGTCTAGTGGGTTCCTTAACTAGTTGCACCTGCAGGCAGTCCTGCAATGTATCTAACGGGGCCTGACTTCTGGTACATCTGATTGCTGGAATGTCCCAATTGATTATCCTGCAGGTTCTGATCACCCACCACTATCACCACCAACACCACTTCCTCCTCCTTCATTTTCCTTGCCAACTCTTCCCCAAGCTATCTCGCTCTTCTCCTTGTCCTAGAGGTCTATAGATCACCCCCCCATATTTTTTCCCCCACAGGGAGCCATGAGGTGACACCACAGTGACTCTCTTTCCCCTTTACGTCCCCTGATGTGCCTGTCTTCCACAGCCTCTAAGACCTCCCTGACATATAGGGCTATGCCCCTTGCTTTTCCCTCTATCCTGTCTTAACACTGTGTAACCTGGGACTGAGAAGTCCCAGTCATTATTCCCTGTGGCCCAAATTTCTCTGCTGGCTATGAGGTCCGCTCAATTTCTGCCATCAATGTCTAGAGCTCACTGATTTTATTACCCAGAGTCCTGGCGTTAAGGCCGATCCCCTTACAACTAGCTCCAGATCCTTTCTTTGATATTTGTGATCCTACACCTACATTCCTTCTTATTCTCCTTACATTCTCATTATTCCTATTGCTTGCAGACTCTGAGGGCCCCATATTCAAAAGTCCCAGGCTGCATCACACAAGTGCCTGTGCTGCACAACTGAGATGCACCGGCACAAAATAATGGTATATTCAGAAGATACGCCGTGAAATGCAATCACGGATGTCCAGCTGAAAATCCCGCAATGGGAGATGCATGGCAGGTGACCTGAGCCCTATGCGAAGCATAGGGAAATGTGCGACAGGCAGCCACATGTGCAGTGCGCAAACTTGCAATTTTCAGCCGGAATATGCAAACGGCCTCACTGCACATTCTGAGCCCATTTCCCACATGTGCAGCTCATTACTGGAATGTAGTCAGGCCATTTGCATACCCCAGGCATGCGCAGTTCCAGCTTTACAGGGCTGCCCCACCAACCCACAAAGGTGAACAGGAGGTACTGCAGCCTAGCAGGCAGGTGTGATGGAATGTCTGTATGTGGGTGGGTCAACTGCATTGGCTTGGGTACAGTGCTGTTACCCATAGCCATGTACAGGGTCAGACTGGGTTACAGGGGGCCCACCTGGACAAGCAACAGGGGAGGGCACAGGGTGACACCGTCTGATCGGTATACCACAAGCATGTGATACACCAGCTCTGTATCCAGTGTACAACCACCTGCAGTGCCCCCCCATGACAGGAACATGGTGATAACTGCAAGGAATGGCACTCTCAGCCCATTGGTCCAACAGCCAGTGATGCTCGGGCAGCTGGAATTAAAAAGCCGACACCGAGACCCACTGGTCTTAGAAGCTTTTCAGATGATTCCAGGGGTTTGAGAGGGTGGCCCTTTGCCGCAGATCCCCTCCCCCTGCAACGTACTTTCCTTGGAGTTGTTTTCAAGACTTTCACCTCGGGGTTGAGGTGCTTGCACTGGCGGACCTCCCCCTGAAGCCTGCAACTACTACATTCAACTGTTTTCTTGGCGACTACCTACCTGACTCCTCCGGGACTATCCTCATTACCTCAGAGCTAAGAAAAGACTGATCCCTATGACCAAAGCCTCTTACCATGTGAGGGGGTCACATCTCCTGGACCTCTTGTGTTTCTACCGGTCGGCCCCGACTACTGGAGCCCCTCGCAACTTGCTCCAGCAACTGGAGCGCTGTTCGCCAATCCCTGTGCCTCCAATTTTTAAAAAGGCACTCACAGCCCATTGGCCCAACAGCCAGTGATGCTCGGACAGCTGGAATTAAAAGCCGACACCGAGCCCCACTGGCCTTAGAAGCTTTTCAGATGATTCCAGGGGTTTGAGAGGGTGGCCCATTGCCGCAGGTCCCCTCCCCCTGCAACAGACCTTCCTTGGAGGTGTTTTCAAGACTTTCACCTCGGGGTGAAATGTTCCCGCCCTCCCACTCCATTCCCTCCTCCCACTCCATTTCCTCCTCCCTTTAAATGGACCTAAACCCCTCCCACTTTTTCTGGAGGACCTATCCCACTGTGACAGCCACCAGGACGGCTGTGCCCAATGTTACCTGTCCTAAATGTGCTAGAATTGTTGCCAACTTTCCTCTTATTGATTAGCTGATTTAATTACTTGCATAGGTTTTTTTTAATAGCTGATCTGTTAGACTGATGCTCTTAGCCTCGAATACCTGCTACAAGTATAGTCAATCCTTCTATCTCTAAGGATAATAATCCCTAATGAGCTAGATCTGCTGCTTATATCCACTTGTCCTATAACTTGACTTGTCTTATTGAAGGGTTTATATTATTATCTCACTTGCTATACTGATGTTCACTGCTTTATATATCTGCAACCTTATAGTTCAACCCCTAATCACTACAGCCTTAGTTCCTATATGTGTCTGATCTGCAGCTGGTATCCCCTTGCCCCATAGTTGACTCTGCCATT
Source organism: Neoceratodus forsteri (assembly GCA_016271365.2). Taxonomy (NCBI): domain Eukaryota; kingdom Metazoa; phylum Chordata; order Ceratodontiformes; family Ceratodontidae; genus Neoceratodus; species Neoceratodus forsteri. The sequence goes on from JADMNL010000024.1 coordinate 214,249,566, forward strand.
CCAGGGAACTGCCTATTTAACCCCGTCTTACCCATACCCGGGTATCCTCTCCCTGACCTGCAATCGTGCAGTGCTTGGGACTCATGGCAGTTTTTGCCTATATAGCTCTGATCCTGGGGGCTGACCAGCTCTACTTCTGGGTACCTGTCCCTTGGACCCGGGCGGGAACACTGGTCAACCCCCCAGCCCCCCTTGAACCCCTGGTGGAGGGGGCTAAAATGCTACTCCTATCCTTGTATGGAGTAACCCGTAATGGAAATTGTTACAACCTATTCTACTACCTCAACATGAGTGACAGACGGAGGTACCTCTTCACTCCCTCCAGAATCATACCTTGCCAGGCTTAAGCCTGCTCGGGGGGGACGTTGAATCTAACCCTGGTCCGAACTCCCTAATCTCGCTCTCAGTGACCCTACTAACCCTCTATGGACCAATGCCAGGGGTCTCAGGTTGGTTCACATGAACACTGGTAGTCTAAGGCATAAAGTCCAAGACCTTGAAGCTTGGACAGCACTGTATAAACCTGATATACTAGCGGTGACTGAGGCCTGGTTCAAGCCACAAATCCTTCCACATGACGTTGACCTGGTCAGCTATAATGCCTTCAGAAATTATCGAGTAGGAAAGAAAGGTGGTGGGGTTCTCATTTACACCAAGACAAATCTAAATGCTACGCAGCTAGATTACTCTCCCCTCCATACCTCTCAACCTCCTGCCTCATAAATCAGGGACAAGGCTTAAAAAAAAAAATCAGGGACAAAGGACCAGAATCAGGGACACTTGTTTAAAATTGGAGATCTCCACTCAGGAAGCCGGTAGAATAAAGGGCTTAGTGTAAAATGCATTTTCTAAGGAAGAACAAGTCTGTAACTTTAATGTTTGACATTATTTTGTGCTTACAACCAAGGCCCCTAGAATTCTGCGGCCGCAGATTTCATAGAACTTACAATCTACTGCAGAACCTGCGGTGCTGCAGAATTCACTCTTCTTGGTGATTTTTTATTAATATTTCTGTTTATACATAGAATCTGGTTCCCTTCCCCTCTTTTTATATTCAAACCCCCCATATGTTCAGAATGTGATGTTATGATTGCTATAATATCATACAGTAGCTAATGAAATGGCTGCATTCTGCAACAGAAATGAACAGTCACTTATCTACCACAGCTCCCACTGCCAGAGACGGTGGCACAGCACATCATGCATGGTAATATTTGCTCAATCTGCACTACAGCCTAATACAATTTTCAGTCTTACATTGCTGCACTATGGCCAACTTAAACAAAACCTTGTCAATAGCACAGACCTGTTGAATTCATACCTCACTTTGTACAAACCTATTTGTGCCTTTAAGGTATAGAGACGCTATCTGAAATGAATAACTGGTAAAATGAATTGAACTGTCTAAATTTTTAAGAAAAATAAAGTAATTATGCCCAGAAAAGTGAAATATAATAAAGTGTAGACCTGTTGAAAGAATAGACCTGTTAAATAAATAATTGCACTGTACGCATTTTTGCCAAGGTTATTGATTACATATTGGCGTTGGTTGATAGAATCAACTAAAAGTTATTGAGAAATGTTGCTTGCAGGGACAGCTGTTGGGCCAGAGGGTAGCATGCTGTGTTTCCGTGCCAGCAACTCAGGTTCAGAGATTAGCTCTGGGAGCTGGCTGGGCAGCACAAGGATTGGTGGAACACATCACTGCTCTGAGCCTGGGAAGGTATGGTGCAGTGTTCTGTCACATGGTGGACACATTGTGATGGGCCAGAGAGCTGTGTCTCACAACTGGTTCACATGCATGTCATGGCCTGATGGTGTTACGCAGTGTGTCAGGGAAAGCAGGTTGACATGAAAAATGAGTTTTGCAATAACTCCTCTATTCCATTTCCAATGGGACCTGTATGAATGAGGATGCAAGTTCATGGAAATGTAAAAAAAAAAAAAATAGATATATACCTGTATACAGACACACACACACATACAGTATCTGTCTCTCACCACACACACACACACACACACACACATATGTGCACGTATGTTACAGATTGCATATAAATATACAAATGATACACAGTGGGAACCTCATGAGTGGTGTAGAAAGCATATACAAATATATAAGTGATACAGTGGAAACCTTATTAGTGGGATAGATAACATGCATATAGAAATACCTTATTTATCACATAAGATCCCCTCTGCATATGTCATTTATGCAACAGGCTAGGACCTTAGGGGAGAGACATTTGTTTTGCTTTTTTAGGCATAACATTATTTTTTTAAGTCTGTTATTTTTTGAACTAGTGTTACTGTGCTTTCCACCATCCTGATTGCTTTAACCACTGCCATGAAAGTGAAGTCAGGATGACAAGCTGACACTGTGTGTGGTAGTTTGTTAGTACTGCAGAACTTCATAGAAATTACAAACCACCGACGCAGAAGTTCTGCGGCAAATGGTAGACTTGCTGCATAACTTGGTCCCACTGTGCCGCAGAAAAGTAGGGGCCCTGCTTATAACCCCCGCTGTTTGGTCACAGAAACGCAATTTTTAGGAGGGACAGAGTAAAATTTTGAGGCAAAAATCAGGGACAGTTGAGAGGTATGTTCCCCTCTGTGACTCAGTAAGCAAGATCATATTTACTAAACTGCTCCTTGGAGACACTAAACCCTTGTACATTGGGTGTACCTATCTCCCACCCCCAATCGGCTGCCTCTTTCCTAGAATCTCTAACCCATGCCCTGGCAGAGCACCCCTTGGGGGAGATGATTCTCTTTGGGGACTTTAATCCGAACTGGTTTGCCCTGGGGACCTCAATTAGTAAGAACCCTGTTCTTGACTCTAACCTGACTCAGATCATCGACCTGCCTACAAGGCATAACGCCAAGTCTGGCAATCATTCCTTACTTGACTGGGCCCTAGTCTCTTGCCCAGACCATATAATGACAGCCGGGATCATGGCAGATTCATTGAGTGACCACTCACCAATCTTCTGCACCTGTTCCAATAAGCCTCCCAAACTGGCTGCCAGGGTAATGGAAGCCATGAACAACAGCAGACTCATAACAGCTGACTTCTGCTCAGACCTGCGTGCTGTAGACTGGGATCCTATTGTCTCCCTCCCTACCCTGGATGAAGCGTTGGACTACTTTACCAACTCATTTCTGTCCGTGGCTAACATTCATGCTCCGAAAAAGAAACTAAGGGTACAGGGGAAGTTCCATAAATGGCTTAGCTCTGGCCTTAAACATAGTATGCTGCTCCGGGACAGGTCCTGGGGACTATACAAATCCTCAGGCCACATATCTGACTGGGAGAAATATAGGGAACTGAGGAATCACTGTAAGAAAGCTTCCAAACATGCTAAGTCCAAGTACCTGCGTGATCTCCAGACTAGTCACCTACGGAATCCTAAGAAATTCTGGGGCTAAATAAATCTGCTACTTAAGGATGCCCCTAATGCCCAGGATGGAGCACTTCTGGTTGGGAATACCCTAACCAATGACCCTCTGCAGTAACAGAGGCATTCAATGCTTCCTTTTCCAACCCAGGCAGACTCTCACCCCCTGTCCTTTCTGGTGTTTCCTGCAACAGCAGTGCCAACTGGGAGCAGGCTTGGTCTCAATTTTTTACCTGAGACTTGTCAAACTTTCAGAAGTACTTCCACTTTCTACTCAAAATTAACCCTGATTCCTCCCTGGGACATGACCTGCTTGAACCAAGGCTGTTGAGGGCCGCTGCTCCTGCCATCACCTGCCCTGTCACTTGGCTCATGAACAGGTCCCTCCTTGAAGGAACAGTCCCAAGTAAATGGAAAGTAGCAACCATAGTCCCAGTCCATAAAAAAGGGCCCATGGATAAAGTGGGGAACTATAGGCCAATTTCCATTCTCTGCCCTCTCGGGAAGGTGCAGGAGAGATTGGTCTACAACCAACTGCAGGATCACCTGGAGCAGCACCTTCTCCTGGCCGACATACAACATGGTTTTAAGAAAGGCCATGACACTGGTACGGCCGTTATCCGTCTCACGTCTGATGTCCTCGATGCCATGGACCAGGGCTCTCCAACAGGAGCTCTATTTATTGATCTGTCCAAGGCTTTTGACTTGGTCAGCCATAATCTACTTCTCTCCAAACTCCACCTACTAGGACTGGATGGGCTCTCCCTTTCCTGGTTCGAAAGCTACCTACTCAAATCGAACCCAAAAAGTTCTATGGAGAGGAACCCAATCCAGCACTCGACCGGTGGTCTCTGGGGTTCCCCAGGGCTCAATCCTGGACTCCCTGCTATTCACCCTCTTTGTCAATGACATAGAGAGGGTTTGTGGGCTGAGCAAACTCATCCTTTACATGGACGACACCGTTGTCTATTGGAGTGACCCGCTACCTAGCATTATCTCTGCCAAACTGCAAGCCAGTCTCTCAGCACTCGAAGCCTGGTTCTCCACCAACTCTCTAGTACTGAATGAGGAGAAGAAAAAGGATGTCCTTTTTGGGACCAGAAGACTCGGTACTGACAGGTGTGACCTGCTCCAACTCCAAACAGCCCAAGGGAAGAGAGTTGGGGTCATTGGCAGGATTACATACCTAGGGATCCTCCTTGACCAGGAGCTGTCCTACAAACCTCATATCAATTCCTTAACTAAGTCCATCCACCAGAAGACTGGACTCCTCTACCGGCAGGGGAACTCTCTTTCTGTTGAGACTCGGCGAGCCATAGCCAACTGCACCCTACTCCCCACCCTCCTCTATGAGGCCCCCCTGCTACAGTTCCTTAGAGAAGAGGAACTAAGAAAACTCACTGTGCTCTACCATAGAGTGGCACATTTTGCTACTAACTCCCCCCCAGAAGGCACCACAGTGAGGTCCTTGCAGACCTCCACTGACCCACCATACGGCACAAGTTGGCCTACTCCTCTATTTACCTGACCTTCAAATTCACCACCACTGGCCCTCCTCCTCACCTGTGTGATCTGCTCAATCCCAGAGTACAGGGCCGTGACATGAGATCTTCAGCTGGCCATCTCCTTGACATCCCATGGGTACGCATCAACTTGGGCAAGCGATCCTTTAGATATGCTGCTCCGCACTTATGGAACATTCTCCCAGCAAATCTGGTTGACAGCCCGCTCTCCAAGGATTCAAGTCAGGCCTCAAAGTGTACCTTCTGGAACTAAGTCTCTGCGGCTGCAATCGCTAGCTCCCTTGTTACACTCTGCAATTGCTCAATGCACATTCCAATGTATGTATCAACTCTAACTACTGTCATTCCAATGTATGCACCAATTGTAACTACTGTATTATCGTCCAGTGTATGTAACTTCTGTATGTAACTAATTCCGAGCTGCCCCTTAAAAAGGGACCTCTGGTCTCAGTAGACTTACCTGGATACCAAAATCTAAATACATAAATAGAAGCAGTCAGACCGCTGTGCAAAAACAGATCAGAGGGATGACAGAACTTATAGGAAAGGTATTTGTTAGCACCAGTTTTTGCCCCATTTAACCAATCACCTCAGTTCCTATTAACAGGAGTTACTTACCATTATCTCAATGGAGGGAAAAATGGTTCCAGCTGGGATGTCCCAATTAACCAGGCCATCCAGACCAACCATGTCCCCATTAAGTGGAGCGTACTGTACCTAGAGCAAACTGCTACTTTCTACCAGTAATGTAGGACTCAAAACAGTAGTGGGTCACTCATAGTGCCTCAGGTAATCAAAACAGCACTTCATGGTCAACTGTGTTCAGTGCTGATGAGCAATCCAGAAGGACCAATGTGGAACTTACCCTTAATCTCTTGCAATGAGGAGATCAGGTGACATCCTGATGAGAGCAGTCTCCATACTATGAAGAGGCTTGAATCCTGACTGAAGTGACTTATAGATGAAAATTGTTCCAGGCAAACCTCAGGATGTGCCATCACCACAATCACCATACTGATTACCTTCCCTAAAAAGGGAGAGTTTGAGACTGATCTTTAATTCACCAGCTTGTCAGGGTCCAAAGATGCATTTGCTTGTTTTTTTGTTTAGGAAGGATTTAAACATCTCCATTTGCAGGACAGTGGTAGAACGTCCTACAGCAAGGACCACCTAAGAATCTCTGTTAAAACTGGCCCCATAGATTCCAGGCAGCCCAAGAGAACTCAAGTAGGCCTGGGGTCCAGTATTCACCAGGTGGGGTGCAGACCTGTGCTGGGGTGTCTGAAAGGTCTACCAAAGGAAGCAACTTTATAAAGGTAGCAACAGTGGCATTTAAAAAAAAAAAAAAAAAAAACCTTTTCAGATACCCCAGGTCAGACACCTGCATTCGCATCACCACAAACACAAAGTGCAGTGCTAGCCTTTGTGTCAATAATGCATGTTGTTCTTGTACAAAAATGATGCAGGCGGAAGTATACACTCTAAAATGCAGGGCGTAGGAACATGTAAGAGCCATCAAAACACAGAAACTGGAAAATGCTCTTGGGATACATTTCTCAACACTTCACAATAGGGACCCAACATGTTTGATATTTATTGGAGTAGAACACATTCTGGATAAAGACAGAAATGGGAATAGGCAACTGTTGCTTCAAACAGAACCTACAACATGTGTATGATAAAACTATAAGCCATCATCCCTTAGTGCCTGATTGATACAATTAATTTTGTACCCTCTCTACAAAAAGAAGTATCCAAGCATGATGGGAGAAATTGATGGAACAAACTTCACCCCCTTTCCCAATCATAGGTACCTTTGGTACACTAGAACAGTAACAAAACAAAGTTTTCATACAAACTATGACTGAATTTTCTCCCTCCTTTCTCTTACAATTTGTTAATAGGGTCCACGGCTGGTGTTGATGATCCAAGAGGAATCCCTTCTGCACTTGGATACATTCAAAATACTGAACAATAGCTTCTCTGCACCTTTTTAGGGCTGCTTAACAAAGCTAAAAGATCAAACACCATGATGAGTCAAGTCTCTGTATAGTGATGAAGCCTGAAACCCAACTGGAGAGGTTGATAGATGTCATACCTCTTGAGGTGAGCTTCCAGCTGCACTAACACCTTCTCAATAACCTTCCCTAAAAATGAAAGGTTCAAGCCAGGCCTTAATTCACTAGTGCATCCTGGTCCCGATATGGCATTTTCAGGAGCGGTTCACCATGGCTTAAGAGTCATGGGGAAGCAAACCTCTGAAAGGGAGCACCGGATAATACCAGTGAAATTTAGACCCAGGGCCTCCTGGCAGTCAACCTACAGCAATGTAGGCCTGGGACCCAAGACACAGAAAGCGGGATGCAGCCCAGACATCACCTTGAGTCCCTTCGCCATCAACACTGATCTAAACTCAATCCAGACCCTTGGAGTGCCTTCATAGTTCTCATCTTTACCACTGCTGGCTCTTTACAGGTGGCCAGTATAGATCCGGCCCTGAATGGAAGACATTATGTCCAGGAAGAGAAATCCAAACACATCACATTTTCTTGTGACAAATCCCCTTCAAACTGCAGAGAGGGTGAATGAAATAACCTGTCTACAGCGTATAGGAGCTGGGCCAGTCTATTTCCCCTGATGCAATAGCCCGTGACAGGAGATCTGTCTTTCTCAGAGTTATTGCACTCTGACAGTTCTTGAAATGGGATCTTAAAGTCATCCTGTCTTCCACTGAGCTAGGCCTTTTCCAGGACCTCTCCAACCTCAGCCCTGTCACCTTCAACCACCTCAGCTTGTTATAGTACCACAGCAGGATGGATGAGGAAGTCAGTGGCAGACATGGAATGATATGATGAAGTCTAGTGCACTCAAAGTGGCCATGATATTGCCATTCAAGGCTACCATCATGTGTCTACCCGTGGGGCCTGTGACTTGAGATGTTGCATGCCACCAGGGTTTTCAGGTTCTAGGTCATGTTTCAGGTGGCACTGTATCATCTCCATGGGGGGGGGGGGCGTAATTGTTAAGAGTGCTCATGTCAGAAACCTAACATCATGGTGATCTGACCACCCTACTGGACTGATGGGATAGACACGTGTGTTTTGTTCAGGGCAACAGAGGGAGAGGATTAAAGAGGAGGTAGAAGAAAGGTGACCACTAGAGGGCTCATACTCTTTGGTTAAGCACAGATTAGGGCAACCTGGATACACCAATTGGCCTTCTGCTGATGTCATTCCACCCCCCCATATTCTGTTTCTTCTCCTCTTGCCCCTGGTGACCCCTTTCCAACTGTCCCCCCCCCAACTCTGTCACCTGGCTTCTCCGGGACTTACCATCTGCCATTGTCCTCTGCCACAGGACCCGCGATGGGTGCCCAGCAACCTGTGCGAAGTCTGCAAGGGGTCAGTTGTCATCCTGTTGCCCACAGAGTTTCTCCTCCTAGTTCTCTCCCCGTTACTACCTGGGGACCCAGCAGACATAGTCACACACATGTGGAGGTGCACAGGCATGCTGGAACCAGCAACAGCCCTGCTCCACCCACCCGGTCCACCCACTGCCTGACACTACCACTGAGCCTCCACTTAGTGGCAGTCAAGGGCCGGTAAGGCTAACCTCCCCATTCTGGGAGAGGTGAGCTGCCTGGCTGCCGCTCAATCTTCTCCCAGCCCTCCCTCCAAGCCATCCCCCAGTACCCCAAGCTCACACCTGAATTTGGGTCGGGGGCGTGGGAGAGGTGAAACCAACTGCGCCTCTGCCACCTACACCACTGGGCTGGCTTGTTGATGTCATTTTTAATGTTTCTATGTTTCCATCTCCTGTAAAGACCTTCCCTACTCTGGCAATACAGAATATCACAAAATGGAGGTGGGGAGGTAACACAATGAACTTTACATACTGTTTCAGTTTTCAAAAAAGGTACAGGACTGTTATAGCGAAGCCCTTGAGCCAGTCCATGTATCCATTCTCCAGACATACTATTGGGCTTGATGTTGTTAAAAGGTAGCCCATCCCCCTCATAATAAAGATCCCACCTCAGATACTAGGTCCATCCTTACCGATTGAAACCATGTTTTCATAATTCTGCACCATCACTTCCCTGTGAAGCTCCTTCTCCTGTTTGCTTAACATCTTCCACTCTTCATCAGAAAAAGCAACAGCAACATCTTCAAAGGTTTCTGGTACCTGATAGGACATGAGACATGCGTAGTTGTTCTTGGTTTCACAGCACACATTGAGAAATCTGCAACTTTTCAACAGGAAGGTGGCAAGCAAGGTTAAGATTTTCCATCTAAAAAGAGGGCTGTTAGGTATAGACAGTGCTACTGGGACTAAATGGGGGGGTCCTCCAGGCAATGGTGACATACACCCAACTGGACATAGCTGTCATCATGGAAAATGTGGGTGACACAGCAACCATGACTGGGACCTCACTATCCTGAAATACACCCTATTTAGATGGGACACAAAACAGAGCACAGGATAGAGTTTCACTATACACTGAGACTGCATAAAAGCAATAGAAGTTAAGAATTCAGGGAAGTGAAGAAGAAAAAAATGTAGGTTACACTGATAGGTAAAGGAAGAAAAATAATCAGAGTGGTGACCAATAGACTACCAAATCAGTCCAAGGTGGAGGACAAGGCACTAGAGGACCAAATGGGGACAACCACTAGGAGTACTGTGTCCCGTTCTGAAGATCACAAACATCTCAGGAAGGGCACAGACAAAGCAAAGGCTGTACAGAGGAGGCCAAGTAAAATGGTGCAGGGGTTGCATCAAAAGCTCTATGAGGAGAGACTGAGGGATTTCAGTAGGTATACCCTGGAAGACAGAAGATAGAAAGGGGGACATGATAGAGACCTATAACTATCTCACAGGAGTGAACAGGGTACAGGAGGGGTGAACAGGGTACAGGAGGGGAGTTAAAGGAGCACAAGGACAAGAGGGCATGATATGAAGCTGGAAGGGGGGAAATTTAGGAAGGATGTGAGGAAGTACTTCTTCATGGAAGGAGTGATGGACTCCTGGAGCAGTCTACCAGCAGAGGTGGTGGGCAAAAACAATAGTGGGCTTCAAGCATGCATAGGACAGGCACAAAGGAATCTTTGCAGGAAGGTGGGGGGAGTAGCCAGAGATCAGGTAAGGTCTGTGGTGGCAGGCATGGAAAAACTGGGCAGACTGGGTGGGCCAAAAGTTCCTAATCTCCCAGCAAATTCTATACTTCACTATGGGTAGCATGATCCTTATGTGGGATCTAAAGTTCTAAACAGTCCAGATGTAGATTTGGAAATGCTGGAGAGGGAGGCTAGGAGTGCCAGGAGCCAAGCTCTTATAAATGCAATGCAGGATTGCTTCCTTGTACAATTGGTGAAATAACCAACCAGATACAGGGTCATCCTCAGCTTTGTACTGTGAAATCAGGAAAGAGTAGAAGAAGCCAGAGTAAAAGGTGACCCTGGGGAGGCAGTATAGTGCAGTGGTTTAAGGCTCTGAGCTGCAAACCTGGAGACCTGGGTTTGAATCCCACAGCCCCCACTTGCATACTGTGTGACCTTGAGCAAGTCACTTAACTTCCTTGTGCTCCCTGGTTGCACCTGGAAACAAGCTTTCAGCTTAGTGTGTCTTTCCTGGTAAAAGAAAGGTAGTTAGAGTGATCACAACTTAGTGTGGTTCAGTCAGTATAACCCTAAAGCTCAGCAACAACATTCTTGGATTTCAAACAAATGGATTTTGTCATAATTGGGAAGATCCTCCATGAGTAACTGGTGGGTTGGGAGAGATACACGGAGTGGAAACAAGTGGTAAATTCTCAAAATAAGTCTGTTAGATGTCACCAAAGTTTGTATGAAGCAGGTATTGAAAAACAAAAAAAACTTCAAAATATAAAAACCCAACCGGGTACACCAGAGGAGTAAGAGAAACAGTAAGAGCAAAGAGGGTAGCATTCAAAATGTACAACGGAAATCAGACTGAGGGCAACAGTAAGGTATACAAAGGCAAGCTAAAGAAGACCAACAAAGCCATCAGGAAAGCAAATTGAGTGACAAAATTAAGGATAGCTGATGGCATTATGGAGAACAGCTAGGCTTTCTTGGGACTGCAATCAGGGAGGGCTTCTGTGGTAAAAGATGAGAAGAAGGCTGACATTTCGTTGATACTGCGGCATGGTCTTCATGGTGGCTAGTGGGTCAATTTAGTGTGGAGTACACTGGAATAGTGAGTGTGAGCAAAGGCTGGAACTGTTACTGGTAATAGGGAAAAGGGTGCTTAATGGGCTGTCACAGACAGGTTCTTTCCCAGAACTCAGGCCACATTGCTAACAGTTTTCACAAACCTTTGGATGCCTGAATGGTTACCTTAATATGCTGCCACCACTCAGCTTGACTCTCACTTGGGGTAGTTTTAGGTCAGAATCCCACCACAATCACTGCTCACACAGTATCGTGACCTTTCCCAAAGGGCAAATGACCCACCCCTTCAGTCACAGCTGAAAACACTTTCCTTTAGATAGCTTAGTAGCCTGATTGTGGATATGCCAATTATCCCAGGCTATCCATACTTTTAAAAAACACAGCCACAGAGAATGTGAAGTATATAAAAATAACATTTAATACCCCATATTTACATATGGTACAGTATTATACACTCTGAAGACTAGGGAAAGACAGGATTCACATAGAATAACCCAACTAAAATCTAACTAAGTTCTAAGTAGAAGCAGAGGCTTACCTTCAACTGGGATCTTGAGAATTACGTCAGACTTGAACCTGTGATGTTAAAAATTGAATGTCCCAACACTAACTAAATTACGCAATGTATAACAAGACAGAAATGTATTCGGCTGGCTGACCCACTTACCTGCATCATTGGCCATGTCTCTCTGACATGATACCCCAGACATTCTTTTGATCTAACAACCAACTTCATCCAGAAGATTAGTCTAAACTAGTTACATGTATTCACTCTTACCTGCATTGTTATCGTGCTACTGCTTAGTAGGAAGTATCTAACTTTGGCTTGGCCACAGTTTAAGCCCAAATTGTAGCCTCTTTTAGATGAAAGGAACTCAGCCCTTCTATTGTTACCCAAAAAGAGTATATTGTAGATCAAAAGAGCTCTACTGCCCACATTTAATTTTCACTCAGGCCTGGAAAAGCCAGTTAGAAAGAAACTGTAATCTCAGTCCCCACCTACTACCCACATCAACTAAAATATTTTACAGAGAAAATAGAGCATAAAATAAAAACAAAATCTCCTGGCTGTTATAGGGGCTAAGGGCATGGAGTATGGACAAGTCTCTGGGACCAGGTGGGTTATGCACCCTAGAGCACTGAAGGAACTGAGGAGGAACTTGCAGTGATGCTAGCTGACTAGTACACCAGTTCCACAGAGACTGGGGTGATCCTGGGAAAACCGCAGTATAGCAGAAGAGGTCCCCTCTGTAAGAGGGGAGCAGGGAGGATCTGGAAATTATAGACTGGTTAGATTAGTATTTATACACAAAGTGGCAGACAGATGTCACGGCTTACTATGGGAGGTGGTAAATGCTGAGACAGTGTCAGGTTTTTAAGCAGCAGTGCAATGAAAAATATTTTTCCAAAATTGCTAGTTTCAGCTACAATTACAAAAAAAAATTAGCATAGCTTTTAGATCTACTTTTCTAGGTGCATCCTATGTTGCACACCATAGCTTTCTTTTATGTTCTCAACCCTAACCCTAACCTGATTTACAATGGTATTTCTAACCCAAATGTGGCAGCCATCTTTACTTCTTGAGAAAAAAACTAAATTCAAATATTTATCAAAAAACTCAGATTTTGATGGAACTAGAAAGTTTTACCACCAAATAAAACAGGAAGATGCCTGAAATCTATTATAGTGAAGAAGGGTAGGGTGACATTTTTTTGCCCAGTTTCATTGCACTGCTGCTTTAAGAGATGGCAGGACAGATATAAAGTGTCAGTGAGGGTACATTCAGAACAGGTTGGAAACTGGGCAACAGCCACTAGGACACTTAGCCTAGGCTACACCATCAATAGATCCCATAAGATTTAAAGAGGTTCTAAACTGGTACCAATAAAAAGTGTGTAGTGTGCTGGCCTGTCAGCGCAGCAGTTGGATTTCCGCCAGTGATGCCGGCAACCCGGGTTTGGGAGCGTACCTGGGTCACTGGAGGGACGGCCGGAGAAGGATGGGCGTCCTATGGACAGCTCTCCTTCTCTCTGGGGGGCCCGGTATCTCGTCCGGTGCTTTCTGGAAGCTAACCCTGGCGGAGGGCCTGGGGTGCCGCAGCTACTGACGAACAACGGCACCAAGGGGTGGGGTGGATGAGGATGTCATTGCACGCCCCCGCCCCTCAGTAAAAAAAATAGGGGAGAAAACTCCCTCTGTCTCCCGCCTCCGTGAAGCCTGCCTTCGGCTTCACTTGGCCTCCTGACTGTCTCTCCCCAGTTAGATACCAGGATCGTGGCTCCTGGCCAGTGCCGTGACCCCACCCTCCGAGGGGTAAGTCAGGGGTTTCGTGGGGAGGAGCATAGCGGGTAGGTGGAAGTCTGATGAAGGCGCCATGACTACGCAGATAATCAGCGGAGAGACAGAGGGGCAAAAAGAATAAATTGGAAAGAAGTGTGTAGTGCCCCCAGTACAGGTGGACTGGTATACAGAAAAGGTTCCACGATATTTACATTGCCACTGTACTTGCATTGTCTGGTGGGGGTTGGCACTACTGTTTTGAACGGTCAGTAGACCGAACCTAGTCAGGCATCTTACTTCGGCTCTAGTAGTGTAATGTTCACAAGAGTTGCAAAAAGAGTCTTTATTAGCGTTACTCTATCTCTCGTGACTGTTTCCCAATAAATACTTTACTTTTAGGTTATGTTTCGTCTGGTGAGCATATTATTAGCAGTAAGTCAATTGCATTTTTGTTGATTTTAAGGTTGCGCTTTATTAGTAGTAAGTCATTAATTGTATTTTTGTTGATTTTATGGGTGCATTGTGATTTCTATGTGTAAGGGACACTGTGGGGAGGCACTGCATCCCAGAGGGCTGTACTGCTTTGAAGTCAGGCCCACTTAAAACTTTTATCTGGGTGGAGGCACCACACAAACTAAAAATATCTGGATATAAAACCCCACAATCAGGAAAATAAGAACTCAGGCCCCCCAACCCTTGTCTGAGCCCACAAGGCAGAGGTAGTAACTGTAACATCCACGATGGCCCAGTTACATATGGCAGGATATCCGAGAGTGCCTTGAAAACCTTTTTAACTTTTTTTTTTTTTTTTTTAAACACAATTTGTGAAAAACTCCAAAAATTACAAGGAATTGTGGAGCTTTTGCATAACGAATGGTGAAAACTGCTTTCCACCCCCAACAGGAAATACACTGGCAGGCTGAGGGACAACAACAGCAAGTACAGAAAAACAGGGGAATGGGAGATTAAATCAGGGTGGGATTAACTCAGCTCTAAAAAGGAGTGTACAGGGAAAACTAAGAAATCTACAGTATCAGGAACAGATTACAAAAATCATGGTAGAATTAAACAAACTCTAAATGGTGAAGGCCAGGGTAAATAAGGAATTATGGTACCAGTAGGAGATGAAATTGCAAAATCAGGGTAAAATTACCTCGCCTCTAAATGGTTGAGTGCAGTGACAAATAAGGAATCTATGACATCAGGCAGAGACTGCAAAATTGTGGTAGAATTAGTTTATCTCTAAAGGGGAAGGCATGGATAAACAAGGAATGGATGGTACTAGGAGAAGGGTAGATTACAAAATCAGGGCAGGATTAGCTCTAAAAGGCAGAATGCAGTGACAAGAATTTATGGCAGTGGGGGAAGGGAGATTACTTCAGGGCAGAAATATTATTAACTCAGTTCTAAAGGTAAAGTATAGGGACAGCTAAGGAATTTATGGCACTGGGGAGGGGGGTTTACAAAATCAGCACAGAATGAACTCACCACTTAGCAGCAGAATGCTGAGGGACAACTGAGGGGTGCCCTAAGTGGAAGGAAAAGTTATGTCCTACATGTAAGGCTAGTAATAAATGACAAACAAATGCAGCTGGAATATTCAGAAACATAAAATGATGTATTCATTGATTTATTTCAAAAGTTTCACCAAGAAAAACACAGTGAGATTGATTTATTTGTAGCACATTTTACTAGGTAAGCAAATGGAGTCCAATAAGGACTAGTTTCCAGTTGTGACCGGGCGAGGAAAGGAATCAAGAAATACAATACAAGAAAGCCAGTGGTAAAGATGCAGGAGTCATACATTGTATATGAATAAATGGCGCAGTGGTTTAAGGCTCTCAGCTGCAAATCTGGAGACCTGGATTTGAATCCCACAGCCCCAGTTGCATACTGCGTGACCCTGAGCAAGTCACTTAACTTCCTCGTGCTCCCAGGTTGCACCTGCAAACAAGCTTTCAGCTTAGTGTGTCTCACCTGGTAAAATAATTGGTAAAAAAAAAAAATATATATATATCTATATATAGATAGATATATATATATATACATATACATATACATACACACATATACAAAGGCACCAATTTACAGAGTGCATACATATAGTCAAATCCCATTTTGTTATACTAAACTTGCACACAGATTATTTCCAGATGCGTCCTGGGGTTAAGGGTAGTATGCAGGACATGAAATACAAGTGCAAATATAAGGTGCAGTAGTAATAACGTACACAATAAAAATGCATACAGTACAGTGAAAATCAATAGCAGTGAGCAGTCTCAGTTACAGACAGAATGTTCACGGCTACACAGAATACAGATGAAATATGGAATTTAGGATACAAGTGCTATGCAGTACACGGAGCAATACTAGACAGTAGCAGATTGCTAAAGTGTGAGCAGACAAAGCCAGTTCAGGAAGTAGCAGCAGCATATTATCAAGTACATGATATTGGCAAAGTAGTGGGGGGGGCAGGAGTTGCTCTATCAACAGCACAGGAGGAGGGAAAACATTACAAACAGGAAAAAGATACAGGCAGTTAAAGATCTGGGGCCCGATATTCAAAAGTGTTCTCGGGCAGAAAGCCAAATTTGCCTGCGGAAAACAAGTTTTGCATGGATGTCCCATATGGAAAAGCCCCGGTTAGGACCCTGGTCACAGAGGTATCCAATCAGGCAGGTCTTATATAGATAAGGATACTGGGACCAGAGATGAGGATCTTACCGATATATAGGTACGTGATATCAGAATTTTGCAGTCCTCAAAGCCGATACATTATTGGGGATGCACAAAGAATATAAAGTCAGATTGAGGAATACTTCCTCAAGAGCTATTGGGTGGCGGGAGAGGTGTATAACTAGAATTCACCTCAGGGCAGAGGAGGGGAAGCGATGATGCTACCACTGCTGATGATGGTGATCTCTTTGGGGCTAGGACTAAGATCCAATGGATGCCCTCATAACAGACAACAGGTCCAGACCACCTAAATGGACAATGCCACCCAGAGGGGGTGCACACCAACCCTAGTTTAACAACAAGGGTTAACCTGGGAAGTACAAAGGAGTTCAGAAGATCTCTGGAGCCCTGGCTATGTAGAACACAACATGAAAGACTGTACTGCATAAGCTGGTTACAGGGGAACTTCTCCATTATACAGAGCTGGGGGGCTTCACCTTCACGGCTCCTGGAAGGCCGGCAGGGGGGTGTCTGTCCCGTATCATGGCTCCGAACAGTAAAAAACAGGTTAAAAGTTATGTTGGTTCAATGTTTAACTTACAACAGTTTATTGTTGAGGTTATACCCCCACCTAGTGGAAGAAAGTTGGAAGTGATCTTGTACAGAGTTAAAGCTAGCTCACAGTTGAGAGCTCTATTTTTCTTTTTGAGATTGATGTGGTTTGAACAAAAGCACTATACTATGGGAAAGGAAAAAAATTACAATGATAAGAAAGAGACAGGAATTGAAGATGTTAAGTTTTAAATATGAAAAAGGGGGTACCCTTCTAATGCCTAAAGAGGCTAAGAGAATTAAGAAAGATTATCTCAACAGATGATGCCACAAACTGTGGATATGGCCCAAGTTAACTCTAGAGTTTTATCATACAATGTCAATGGGATTAATCATCCTATAAAACAAAAACAAATACAAAAATGTTTGAAAGACCAGAATTATGAAATTAACTTTATTCAAGAAACACACTTATCGCCAATTGAAAGTCAGAAGTTAAAGAATAAGAGATTCCCAAAGCTATTTCAAGCTTCCCTAGAGATGGAAAGGAAGAGGGGGGTGGCCACCCTGCTGTCGGACTCTCTCCCATTTGGGGAGGAGGAGATAGTGGTGGACGCTGGAGGCAGATATGTATTAGTGGTGGGAAGAATACAAGAACTGGTGGTTACTTTAGTGAATGTCTATGCACCTCCGGGTTCGCCTAGCTCCTTCTTCACAGAAACTTTTAAAATCATAACAGAAAAAGCAAAAGGGGTACTGATAGCAGGAGGAGACTGGAACATTACATTAAACCGCGTGTTAGACTCCACGTCCCAGATTCCACAGCCAAGTAATAAAACAGCTAAGTCAATAGGGAAATTGATGGTATATATATATATGCTTCGTGGATGTCTGGCGGGAGAAATACCCGACAGCAAAGGATTTCACTTATTATTCTCCAAATCATAAGATCTACTCGAGGCTGGATATGTTCCTCACTTTCTCCAGGGACCTGCAGGTATTCAGTTCTATGTGGGTGGGAGTCTCTGTCCTATTAGACCATTAGCCACTAATAGCAAACTTAGACCTGTGGCTCCGGGGAAAACCAACACACTGGAGACTGAACACAAGCTTACTGAGAAGTAAAGAGGTGAAAGAGGAAATCAGGAAAACAATAGAAAAAACAATCCAGCTCAGTAATGACCTTGAAATTACCCCCCAAATATTGTGGGATACAGTAAAGACGACACTCAGGGGAAAATTAATTTCGATAGCAACATATAAAAAGAGGGAAAGGATTAAACAATTAGAAACACTTACAAAACAACTCAAAACGTTAGAGGACCAACAGAAGCGCAGGATATGTCACAACAGAACAAAGGAGGTTAAGGAAGTTAAAAATAAGATACAAACAATACAGAAAACTGAAATAGAAAAGGTCTTGTATTACTTAAAGTAAAACTACTATGAAGGAGGACCCAGGGCCACTGGACTGTTAGCATACCGATTAAGGCAGAGGGCAGCCAGAGCCCACATCACAACAATTAAACATCCAGTCACAGGGCGGATTTCACATAAGTGGGATGGAGTTGTAGAGTCCATGGTGACTTACTATAAACAATTATACCAGGCACAAGAACAAACTTATCCAGGAGAGCTGAGTCACATTTTAGATGGGCTAAATCTGACCCAACTCTCAGAGCATCAGCGATTTGGACTGGTAGCCCCAATTTCACAGGCTGAGATAATTAGGACCATTAAAAATCTTAAAGTGGGCAAATGCCCAGGCTCTGATGGGTTCAGTTCTGAACTATACAAAACCTTCATTACAGAAATGACACCCTTACTTAAAACTACCTACAATCAGGTGTGACAAGGGGGAGCCAAAGTCCCACCCTCTTGGAATTACACCACCATTTCCCTGATTCCTAAAGAGGGAAAAGATCCAAAGGAATGTACCTCATATAGACCGATATCCCTCCTAAATGTAGATTATAAAATATTCATGGCAATAATTGTGTCCAGACTCAACCCCATTCTGATAGAACTGATACACTCAGACCAAACAGGCTTCATAGCAACCAGACAGACCCCAGAGGGGGTTAGACGTACCATCAACATCATAGATACAGTCAGTAATAATCACATCCCCACATGTATAATGAGTCTGGATGCTGAAAAAGTGTTCGATAAGGTGGGGTGGAACTTTTGGTTTACAGTTCTAGAAAAAATGGCATTTCCTGACCCTTTTATGGGCGCCATCAAAGCTTTATATGCCAACCCACAGGCATACATAAGAGTGAACGGGGGACTATCGCAGAGGTTTTACCTCGGTAAGGGCACCAGACAGGGTTGCCCACTCTCACCCTTGCTGTTTGCTATATATATTAAACCCTTGGCCCCAGCCGTGAGACAAGACCCAGAGATAAGGGGGTAATGATAGGAGAGGAGGAACATAAAATATCTCGGTACGCGGACGACGTCCTCCTGTATTTAACCAACCCAGACCGGTCCATCCACCAGCTGTGGACTATCCTGGAAAAATTTGGCCAATACTCCGGATATTTCCTTAACAAACAGAAGACTGAGCTGCTTAAATTTAATTATAACCCCTCATCTGAGGTAAAACAACTACTTCCCTTAAACTGTAATGCCCATAAAATATCTTGGAGCCCAAATCCCAAAGTACCTAGCGAATCTCTATACAGTTAATTTTGATCCCCTGATAAAACAAACTCAACAAGATATACAGTCCTGGAAACTGCTAAACCTGCCACTGTATTCGAAAATTCAAGCAGTGACCATGACCCTGCTTCCTCGTTTCCTTTACCTATTTCAATGTTTACCAGTGAGAATCCACCACAACCAATTCCACACATGGCAAAGGATGATTTCTAAATTTATCTGGAATAATAAGAGGCCTAGCGTTAAAATGTCAATTCTAAAATCTAGCGGGGGGGGGAAGAGACAAGTTCCCAACCTAGAGGATTACTATTTAGTAACCCAATTAAGATGGGCCCTGCTGTGGCTTACACAGGAATATACTGCCCGATGGAAAGTAATAGAGATAGTCTCCACAGAGGGGATACCCCTATAAGTGCGATTAACAATGCCAGAAACCCTAAGTCCAGACTTTACAAGATTAGTTTTTACTGTAAGAAATACCTTATGGGCATTAAAGAGACTATGGTCAAAGCATAAATTAGCCAGAGAGATGTGGTCTATGAGATGGTTTGCCTGGGACAGAGGCTTCCACCCCACAACACAAGACCTCTCATTTCGAAGATGGGAAAGACTGGGCTTGTATGCCCTGGGCCAGTTCTTAGATGGCACACAAGTAATGGAATTTGCAAGACTCAAAGATAAATATAATCTTAGACAGATAGATCACTATAGATATCCTCAAGTTAGAACATACATACAGATGTTTCAGGGAACTCAAGATCTGACACAGCCCACAACAGAACTGCAAAGGGAAATGGAGGACATAATACACTTAAGGAGACAAACAGGGCAAATCTCAGGTTTATATAAGGCACTGAGGGACAAAGTAAGCAATCAGGCCACAAAAACTCAAATAAAATGGCAGAGGGAATTAGGAGAACCACTCTCTGACAAAGAGTGGGAGATTAGCTATGCACAAATACAGAAGACCACATACTCACTCTTATGGAGGGAATTTGAGTGGAAGATTAGAATGAGGTTTTTTATCACCCCAATTGTTAAAAACAAATGGGACAAGAAATGTTTACCAGTATGCTGGAGAGACTGTCAGGAGGTTAAGGCAGACCAATTACATGTATTTTGGTTGTGCCCGAAACTAGAACAGTTTTGGAGAGAAATAATACAACTGAAAAACATATTTTCAATCACAGAACACATAGGTCCAAAACACCTAGTATTAGGGATTTTACCCCAGGAGGTTAAGGGAGCTGATCAGGATTATCTATGGAACATACTGCTGGCAGCAGCCCATATAGCAGTCACGAGAAAATGGCTTAGTAATGACCCCCCCATCTTTCAACAATGGGTACACACTGTCCAAGAAATCCAGACCCTAGAAGGATTGACCCATAAAATAAACCTCAGGTTACCAAAATTTGTACGTAGGTGGACACCCTGGATTATGATACAGGCAGATGGAAACCTACATACATAGAACACTACGTGGGGACCTCGAAGGAAGACAAGGAGAAT
This sequence comes from Neoceratodus forsteri, assembly GCA_016271365.2. Classification (NCBI taxonomy): domain Eukaryota; kingdom Metazoa; phylum Chordata; order Ceratodontiformes; family Ceratodontidae; genus Neoceratodus; species Neoceratodus forsteri. Next base: position 214,270,362 of record JADMNL010000024.1, read on the forward strand.
ACATAAAATAAATGAAAGGGGAGCTATAACCAGGGACAGGAGGATAATTAGAAGAGAGGAGAACAGGCCTGGTGCTGATTAATGTAGGGAAGAAGTGAGGAAGAATATAAAGTTGAAACAGGATGTAAGAATTTAAAACCACTGTATAATAGCATATGTGATGAAATGATTGTTACCTCTTGTTTAATGGAGATTAGAAACTGTATATGATGAACTGTTTTTCTTTCTTGTTGAAAGATATGAAATAGTGCTTAAATATGCAATAAACTTGAATTTAAAAAAAAAAAGAAAAGCACGGTTAGCACAGGCACACAGTGTTTGCACCCAGGCGATATTCTGAGAGGGGCACAATTTAAATAAGGGGCAGGGACCTGAATATTGGTGCAATCCAATATTCAAAGTATGTGCGCTGCTCAAGGCCGTAGTGCGCGGTCCCCCATGTGCGGCACAGAGATCGCTGAACAAAAACACGACTTACCCCCACAAAATCTTAGAGGTTGGTGGAGGAAGTCCATTGGTGCCCCCCCAAACACAATAGTCCCTGTGCTAGTGGAATTCCCTGCCAATCGCCAGACCATTGTGTAAATGTTAAATGTCTCTCGTGCTAGTGGCCCCCCCCCAACACCGATCATCAGCCCGATGTGTAAAAGTACACATTCCCAGGTGCTAGGGCTCCCTCCCCCTACCACCCATCCATGCCCGAGCTAGAAACAAGTATTCCCTGGTGTCCAGTGGTCTCTACCCCCCACCTGCACCATGCCCAGTCTTTAAACATTTATCCCCTGCTGTCCAGTGGTGCCTTCCCCCACCAACTGCCAGCCCAATCTGAAAACTGAACATTCCCTGGTGTCCAGTGGTCCTTCCCCTGCCAATCACTGGCCCAATCTTAAAAATGACACTTTCCCTGGTGGCCAGTGGTATCTCTCCCCCCCCCGCACCCATGCCCAATGTCTACAGTATTTGTGCCCAGTCACCCCCCAATCCCTGATCCCTTGTCTGTTTCCAAAAAACAAAAAACTCCCTTGTGGCTAGCGGTCCCCCAACTCCTATCTGCCTTTTTTTTTTTTTTTATTTAGTACACTTTATTGTGATCTTCTGGTTTAATAATATGTAACCTTCCCTGGTGGTCTAGCAGATCCCCCTCCCTATCCCTCATCTGCCAGTTTACTACTATGTAACCTTCCTTGCTGGTCTAGTGGTCCCCCCTCCCTATCCCAACCTGCCCGTATAATGAATAGATCTATTCCTGGTGGTATAATGTACCCCCTCCCTATTCCGACCTGCCTGTATATTAAACAGATCTGTCCCTGGTGGTCTAGTAGACCCCCCACCCTGGCAGGTACTGGCCCACCACCTGCTCCTCCCATCCCTCCCCTGAGTCGCGACTGGCACAGCCCTCTGCTCACCACCACGGCCGGCAGTCAACCAAGCTCACAATGAGCATGTACTATAATAGTACTAGACCACCAGGGAAGGTTACATATTATCAAACTGGCAGATCGGGGTTAGGAAGAGGGGACCGCTAGCCACTAGGGAGTTTTTAGGAAACAGACATGGGATCGTGGAGAAGGGATAGGAAACCACTGTACACAAATACTGTAGACATTAGGGCTAGCAGTATAGCCTAGAGGTACGAATAACGAGGTGTGAACGAGCTTGGTACATCCAGCAGACCTGGGTTTGATTCCCACAACCTCCACTTGCATACTGTGTGACTGAGCAAGTCACTCAACCCTCTCAGTGCTCCCAGGTGGCCCCTGAAAACAGACACTTGTGCCTAGTGGACCTTACCTGGTTACCAAAGACTAAAATAAATAAATAAATGAGTGGGAGAAGGGACTGCTAGACACCAGGGAACAGCATTGAAACATCGGGCATGGGTGGGGGAGGGACCACTGGACACCAGGGAAAGTCTAATTTGTAACATCGGACCCAGCGATCAGCTGGCGGGGACCACTAGCACCAGGGATAGCTCTCTGGGACCAGGCAAGTGCAGAGCAGCACCGTGCTAAACTGTGGCACTGCCCATGCAAATTAGCCCATAATGGGCATACAAACGGCCCCTTAGTACCTTGCATGCCCAGTGAGATAATTTGTAGGGGCCAGTTTGAATATTGGAAATGTAACACGGGCACAAGCCATTATGATGCCCTACTTCGGGAGCCATGTCTGCCCAGTGCTAAGTGGCTTAGCGTTAGGTTATCATTGCCCTATATTCAGGTGAATAGTGATGGTGCGCTATTCCTTTGAATATAGCATTTTTGGACACCTGGACAACAGCAAGGTGCAGCGCAAATATCTGCGCTCCACTTTGCCCAGTTTTAAATATCAGCCCCCGAGGTCCGTAGAGTGAGGGCAGAGACATGTAAGCAAAGTAAGAACATTTGAAAAAGAACCAAAAAGGCTTTAAATACCACTAACTCTGTACAAATGAATTCAGTTTGACATGAAACCACATAGAAACATAGAACCTGCTGGCAGACAGGCCTGCTTCACCAACCTAGTCTGCAACTCTTTTCTCTGCCTATTCTGCCACTGAAGACCCTACCTGGTCTCTGACCACCCTCCCCTCACCTGCTATATCATCAGTTTCCTTTTATACTTATCCCATGCATGCTTGAAGCCCACCATTGTTTTCTACCCCCCAACAGAAGACTGTTTAGGCATTCACCACCCTCTCAGTGAAGAAACACTTCCTCACATTATTTCTAAACCTTCCCTCCTCCGGCTTCATTGCATGCCCTCTAGTTCTTATACACCTTCCCATTCCCTATTCACCCCCACGAGGTATTTAAAGGTCTCCATCATGTCCCCCCCCCCCTTCCAGGGTGTACATGTTTAGATTCCTCAGTCTCTCTCCTCATAGGACATTTGGTACAGCCCCTGCACCATTTTTGTTGCCCTTTTCTGAATGGCCTCTACCCCATCTATGTCCTTTCTGAAATATGGTCTCCAGAACTGGACATAGTACTCCACATGTGGTCTCACTAGTGATGGATACAGCGGCAACACCACCTCCCTCCTTCTGCTGGTGATACCCTTCCCTATGCACCCCAGCATCCCACTGGCTTTCCCTACTGCTTTGACGCATCGCCTTGCCACCTAAAGATGATCTGTTATGATTATTCCTAGGTCCCTTTCCTCTTTAGTGACTGTCAATACCTCTTCCCCCATTCTGTACTCTGCCTCTGGGTTTCTGCATCCAGAGGGTATGATTCTGCACGGTTTTGCATTGAAACCCAGCTGCTGTACCCTTGACCATTCCTTGAGCTTTTTCAGGTCTCTATTCATTCTCTTCCCCTATGGAGTGTCCACCCTATTGCAGAGTTGAATGTCATCTGCAAATTCACTTCCAGTTCTTCTGCAATGTCAGTTATAAAAGATGCAAAAGAGGACTGGATCCGGTACTGAGCCCTAAGGAACCACACTGGTCACTCTTCCTTTACTCGAGTGAATGCCAATAACCTACACCCTCTGTCTCCTATCCCTCAACTAATTATGTACCAGTGTACCACTTTGGTTCACACTACCAAGCTTCCCAGCTTTTTATGAGCCTCCTATGTGGCATGGTGCTGAAGGCTTGCTAAAGTCTGAGTAGGTTACATCCACCACTCCCCCGATCTACTTCTCTGGTCACCCAGTCAAAGAACTCTATCAAGTTTGTCTAACGTGATCTTCCTCCCATGAATGCATGCTACCTTGGGTCCTGTAACCTGCCAGATGCAAGGTAATCTACCAGTGTTTCCTTTAGAAGTGACTCCATTAGTTTCCCCACTACTGATGTCAAACTGACCGGCCTGTAGTTGCCTGCCTTTTCCCTTCTGCCACTCTTATGGAGCGGGACTACATCTGCCATTCTCCAGTCCTCTGAGACCACTCCTGTATCTATTAAGTTATTGAATAGGGCTGTCAGAGATGCAGCCAGTACCTCCCTGAGCTACTTCAATACCCTTGGATGTACCCCATCTGGCCCCAAAGCCCTTTCCACTCACCAGCACTTCACCAGCACCAGCAGAAAGAGGGAGGTGGTATTGTCTCTGTATAGACTGTTAGTGAGACCCCACCTAGAGTACTTTGTCCAGTTCTGGAGACCACATATCCAGAAGGACACAGAAAACTGGAAGCGGTCCAGAGGAGGGTAACTAAGATGGTGCATGGTCTGCATCAGAAGCCCTAGGAGGAGAGACTTGAGGACCTACATATGTACACCCTGGAAGAGAAGAGGGAGAGGGGGATATGATAGAGACCTTTAAATACCTCAAAGGGGTACATAAGGTACAGGAGGTAGGTATTTTTTGGGGAAAAAAAAGGTGCTCAAGGACAAGGGGGCATGATAAAAACCTGAAGGCAGGGGTGTGCAAATCCCATTGCCCCCTGTCCGGGGCAAGTAAAGTTCTCGAAGGGCAAGTACCCAAACGGAGCTAATTACATTATCAATAATAGGGGCAAGTGAAAATTCAACTATAGTCATGGCTGGGCAAGTAATAAAAGTTTGATTTGAACACCCCTGGCTGGGGGGTAGATTCAGGACAGGATGTGATGAAGTACTTCTTCACTGAAAGAGTGGTAGATTACTGGAACAGTCTTCCAGCAGACATGGTGGTGGGAGAACAGTGGGGGGTTCGAGAACACATGGGATAGGCATAAAGGAATCTTAGGAAAGGCAGGGGGGTTAGGAGAATGGGCTAGAGACCAAGTACGATTAGTGGTGATACTACAGGCAGAAAAAAAATGAGCAGACTAGGTGGGTCAAGCGGTCCTTATTTGCTGACAAATTCTGTTTCACTCTAATATTCACAAGTCCCTTCATGGCTCTCTCTTCTTTGAATGAATTTGTGTCTACTTCCCACCCTCCAGTGGTTCTATAACCTACATGTGGCCCTTTTCCCTCCCCTTCCACTGTAAAGACAAAACAGAAGTATTTATTTAGGATAGCTGCATTTTCCTGATCATCCACAGCACAATCATCACAGTACCTCTCCTTACTTTTCACTTATATACCCTAAAAGGTCTTGCCCCTCCCCCTTGTTACTTCCGGTTATATACTTTCCTCAGTTTGTGCCTTAGCACCCTTCACCGCCTTCCCTCTTCCTTCTGTTTTTGCTGGTACACCTCTCTATCCTCTGCCCTCTGCGTTTCATTGTATCTCATGAAGGTGGCCCTGTCTGCCCTTACCACTGCCGCCACCCCCTTGAGAATCATTTTGGTCTCTTTTTCCTATTGCCTTTGCTAACCTCTTTTGTGCAGAGGTTTCTTGCCTTCACTATTCCATCCCTTAATCTGGCCCACTGTTCCTCCGCTCCATCAGTAATCCCCTTCTGCCAGAGTGCCTCGGAGGCATTCACCAATTTGTTTAAAATCTGCCCTGCAGAAGTCCAGGACCCTTGTCCTTGTGTGGCTCACCTCCATTGCCATCCTAATGTGAAATCACACTGTCTGGTGATCACTGGTCCTCAAGTGGCATCCCACCTTGATGTCTGCAGCACTGTCATTGTTTGTAAGCACCAGGTCCAGTATTGCCCCATCAGGGGTGGGTTCCTTGACTAGCTGAGTCGCAAACATTCCCTGCAGGGAGTAAAACAGTGGTGGGGTTCAAGAATGCATGGGACAGGCATAAGGGAATAGAAATACAGAAACATAGAATTTGACGGCAGATAAGGACTGCTTGTCCAACCTAGTCTGCCAATTTTCCCTACTTACTGTAATACTGCAGACCCTATTTGAGCTCTGCCGTTACCCTCCCTTTCCTATCCACTAAGGTTCCTTTATGCCTATCCCCTGCATTCTTGAATCCTGTTTCAGTTTTTACCTCCACTAGGAGGCTGTTCCATGCATCCACCACTCTCTCTGTGAAGTACTTCCTTATGTTTCCCCCTAGTCTACACTCATCCAGTTTCATAGCATGACCCCTTGTTCTTGAACACCATTTTTTTTTTTAAATGCTTCCCTCTTGTACCATATTTATACCTGTGAGGTATTTGAAGGTCTCTTATCATATCCCCCACCCCTCTTTTCCTCCAGGGTGTACATATTGAGATCCTTTAGCCTCTCATCATAGGGATTTTGGTGCAGACCCTGCATCATTTAAGTTGCCCTCCTCTGGACTGCCTTCCCTCTATGTCCTTCCAGAGATGTGATCTCCAGAACCGGACACAGTACTATAGATCAGGTCTCACCAGTGATTTATACAGTGGTATCACCATCTCCTTCCTTCTGCTGGTGATACCCCCACACACACACACACACATCCTAGCATCCTACTGGCTCTCCCCACTGCCCTGTCACACTGTTTGGCCACATTTAGGTCATCAGACATGATTACTCCCAGGTCTCTTTCCTGGTTGGTGGTCGTCAGTACCACTCCCCCATCTTATACTCCACCCCCGGGTTTCTGTGCCCCAAGTGCATGATTTTGCACTTCTTCACACTGAAACTTAGTTGCCACACTCTTGACCACTCCTCAAGCTTTCTTAGATCCCACTTCATTCCCCCCCTCAGGAGTGTCTACCCTGTTGCAGACCTTTGCAGCATCTGCAAAAAGGTATACCTTCCCTTCTAACCCCTTTGCAATGTCACTAATGAAGACATTAAAGAGGACTCGTCCCAGCACTGATCCTTGTGGCAACCTGCTGGTCACCCTCCCTTCCTCAGAGTGAACTCTATTTACCACCACCCTCTGTCGCCTATCCCTCAACTAATTTCTTACCCAATTAGCCACCTTAGGACCCACTCCCAGGCTGCGCAGCATGTTTACAAGTCTCCTATGTAGAACAGAGTCAAAGGCCTTACTGAAATCTAGGAAGGCCACATCCAACGTCCCACCTTGATCTAATTCAGTTCCGTTAGTTCAATTCAGTTTATTGTGAAGGGATAGAGATCCACTGAGTGAGCTCATTTGCAAGGATATCCCTTGTACACTATACAAAATATATAATAAAACACCATAGTAAGATATAAAATACAATATTCACAGAATACATGGATGCAAAAAAATAGGGGTAGGAGTACAAACGTCTTCCAGATACATCAATCAGGGGATGAGTAACAACACTGGAATACATAAGAAATTACACATATTAACAAAACTATGCAGGGGAAGCAGAGATGCAGGGGAGTACAGCAAGAAGAAAAGAACCCAACTAGAGTCAAGAAGTGCAAGGTATCATGAGCCAAAATACAAGAAGTGCAAGGTATTAGGAGTCAAAATACAAGAAGTACAAAGTATCAAGAGTCAAAAGAGCAAAGGAGGTTAGAAGCACTGACAGGATTCAGAGGTGATGCTGCTGATGCACCTTTTGAAAGCATTTAGTGGTACTAATTTTTGAAGTTTCAGGGTAGACTGGAGTTTGTTCCAGGTGGTTGGGAGAATATAGCTCAAGGCCACCATGCCGAAGTGAGTATGAAATTTGGAGACTTAAGGGGAGATGTAGGTACACTTTCTGAGGCTGTAGGCACTATGTAATTGGTGGAGGAGTGATGTAATATAGCTGGGCAGCCTATTCAGGAGAGCTTTGTATGTCCAGTATGTCAGTGTCAGTGGCTCAGCAGGTAGCACACTCGCCTCTGAGGCCAGGAGATCAGAAGGCTGTGGGTTCTATCCCCACACCAGGCACTTGGGTTAATTCCCAATACTGACACTGTGGTGCAGCATGAGGGGGGGTGCTGCACTCCTGAGGTGCAGTCTTTCAGATGAGACGTTAAACTGAGGTCCCATCTTCCTGTTCTGGTGGTAGTTCAGGTGGATGTTAAAGATCCCATGGTCGAAAAGAGTAGGGAAGTTTCCCGGTGTCCTGGCCAAATTTCCTCCATTCACTAAAAATACCACCAACAGCTTAATCTGGTTCAAGGTCAGTTGGCATTCATCTGTATCCCCCTCCCCCGGGTCGTGCCTGAAAGTAGGCAGGATTTGTCTAGTGCACTTACCCAGTCAACAAAAACTAAATAAATAAAATATGAGCGAGTCTCCTGGTTGCTAGGGATGTCCAATTTACCTCCTTATACAGTGTACATTGGTGTGTTCTGGCTGGGGCATTGATAATAAAAAAAAAAAACGGATGGCTCACTCGGTGGAATAGAGTACAGTACCTAATTTGAGTAGGTTTATACTAGTGTAACCCCTAGATGGCGCTATCCCAGGGGCTACTACCCCTGCCTGATTTGCCACTAACAGGTTGAGGGGCCTGGATCCAATGGCGGGTGCCTCCACCCAGAGGTCAGGGTTTGCAATAGTTAAACTAACTTGGTCACAGCCCTCTGGGACACTGCAACCCCCCTTTCTTCCCACTAGTGGCCCACACAATATATCAGAATTACCTTCACAGTATACACTTACCCCCAGGTCTGGTTCCGGCACTGGGACCTCCTGTGAAATGAGATACAGTGCAACAATCACAGTACAGTACTTTAACATAGACAAATACCTCAGGCAGTATAACTTTGCTGAAACAAGCAGCTCTGATTTATTTAGGGGATATAACAAGGACAGGGAAATCAGGTTAATTAGCTTATCACTTTAATAATCTACCTATGGCTCTGTGCAGGGCCTATCCCTATCAGTTACTGTCCCTGGGTACCCAAGCCCTAGTGGCTAGTCCAAACCGTGGCAGCTGGTAGGGCCCTTTCACACAGAGAAAAGGAGAATTAAACAGTCAGCAGTACAGTAATTCCATTTGGATTTAATGTGGCAATTCAACAGAGCGACCCTGAATTAGTACTCACGACCTCCAAATAAGATAGGATCCTTCAATGTCAGCAGGGCTCACTTGAGGTGCACAAACCTCTTCACACATCCATATAAAAGAAAGCACTATACCAGGCAGGCTGCATCTGTATCCGATCGCAATTACTGCACAATACCGGGAGAACACACAGCAGATTCAGTTCCTGACAGACCAGTGTAATTTTCAGCAATTCCTCCAGTCTTCTACAGGGTGAGCCTGGTTTCTACTCTTCAGAGATCCTTTGATTCTTTTCACAGGACGGATTCAGTCCTAACAAGTTGCAGACCGGAACTCTGGGCCTTACACACGTTTTTGACTAAAACTGCACACTGAAAAGCACAGGGCTCCTTCCTTCTTCACTGCCAAAGCTCAACTGAAACTCCAACCGACAAAACCGGGCACTTCCTTTGAGTTCCTCAGTTCTTGACGGATTGGCTGTCACTCACAATAGACTGCTGCTGTTGGTCCAAAAGGCACTGAAGTCCAAACTACATCTCCCAGAGTCACTGCCCATACAATCCTCTTGTGGCTGGCTCAGATTATGAGTCCAAGTTCTGATTCGTCCAAGGCACCATTTTAGAGCTAGCTTACCCCACACTGATTGGTCCAGTTCAGCAGTTCAAAACTAGAATGGGGAACTAGCAGACACAGTTCTGACTGCAAAGAAAGCAGGTTAGACAAACTGTAATTTCATTATTACTCTAAATAATTTCTGGCAAACAGTTACATCTGTCAGATAGGTTCCTTTGCACTCCTAGTGACTGCAAAAATGAAGTGAATTGGCAGCAGCTTGAGTGGTACTCAATCAAAGAAACACACAGTCCCCCATACAAACTAATTATGTCTGCAAGCAGACAGCTCTTAAAGAGACAGTACCAGAGGTTCTAAAAACACTCACTGATAAATGGCTTAAATGCCAAACACCATTCAGGCTTGGAGCATTCAAGCAAGCTCCTGGAAGTCTTTTGGGAACCCCCATTTGCAGGGGGGTTACACTAGGACAGCTCGCTCGGTGGAATAGAGTACAGTACCTAATTTGTGTAGGTTTATACTAGGACAGCTCGCTCGGTGGAATAGAGTACAGTACCTAATTTGAGTAGGTTTATACTAGGACAGCTCGCTCGGTGGAATAGAGTACAGTACCTAATTTGTGTAGGTTTATACTAGGACAGCTGCTATAAACAATGTCAGCGTAATCCAATAGTGGTATAAAAGTTGCCTGCACTAACCTAATTCTCGAGTCCCAAGTGAAAAGAGATTTGTTTCTGAAAAAGAAACCTAGCCTCATTATTAGCTTTTTGGTTAGTGATTCGATGTGGTAGGAAAATGATAAATGTGAGTCGAGGATGAAGTCTAGATATTTGAATTTGTCCACAATCTCGAGCGTGTTTCCAAGGAGAGTAGTGATAGGCGTGGGTGAGCTGGTAGTGAAGCGAGTAGATGGGTAGAAAAACATGGTCTTAGTTTTTTTGGCATTGAGGAGTAATTTAGACGCGAGTAGATTATGCTGTAATTTGATGAAGTCAGACTGGAGCACAAAGCAGACTTGCTCGAAGGATGGCTTGGATGTATACAAAACAGTATCATCTGCGAACAGATGGATGTTTGAATCAACAACGCCTTTACTCAAGTTATTCACATAAATGAGGAACAACAATGGGCCCAGAATGGAACCCTGAGGAACTCCTCTTAGGAGGGGGAGTAGCGAGGAGAGGGTTCCATTAATTTTTATTTGTTGCTGCCTACTGTGCACGTAGCTTGCAAACCATTTCACAGCCGAGACACCCAGTCCTAATTCCCTGAGGCCATCAAGCAGGAGGGAATGATCGACGGTGTCGAAGGCCTTACTCAGATCCAAAAAGACTGCACGAGTTATCTGTCTGTTATCCATGGCCACGAGCTCACTGGTATCCAGTGAGCGTGAGCATGACAGCAGTGATCAGACAGTCATCTGGGAGAGTGACTGAGCCCCAAGTCGATCTCCATTGCCATGACTGCTTATCGAATTCTAGGCCCTTTCTATTTCTTTCTGGCTGATTAGCTGCTAATTAACATCAGTTCACACTCTGGCAAGTTCTGCAGACTGCATGCCGAAATGTGAACTGACATTAACTAGCAGCTAATCTGCCCGAAATAGAAGGTGGGCATGGAACACTATAACCAGTATGTTTAACATTAAAGTCCATGACACTGGCAAACAGTAAATGAAATCTGCCTGAATAAACCGACTGCCCGTCTAAACAGAGGACAGTATAAGTGGCGGGAACTGTACCACTTTTGTGAAGTAGGACTACATCTACCTTTTTCCAATTCCCCAGAACCACTCCCATCTCCAGTGAGTGGTTGAACAGGACTGTCAGTCACGCAGCCAGCACCTCTCTGAGCTCCTTTAACATCCTTGGATGTATCCTGTCTGGTCCAATTGCCTTGTCCACTTTCAGATTTCATAATTGCTTCAGGACTCCCTCCTCTGAAAATTCACTAGTATCCATCTCCCTTCCTTCAATGCTCCTATCACTAATCTGTGGTCCCTCAGTTTCCCCTTATTCTGTGAATACTGAACAAAAATATTTGTTCAGGATGTCTGCTTTTTCCTGGTACACACACACACACACACACACACACACACGCACTCCCCCATTCCCTCCTTAGCCTCACAATCCCTCCCCTGGTCTTTCTCCCTTTTCTTACATACCAGAAAAAATGTCTTGTCCCCCTTTTTACTGCCTGGGCTATTTTCTTCTCTGAATCACAGAATCATAGAAACTTGGTGGCAGAATAGTACCCACCGGCCCATCTAGTCTGCCCCCTTACCCTCCATAGAGTAATTTTATAAATTGTGCTAATCATGAATTACTGTTTATATGTATTGATGTTGTTTTATTGTACAGCGCCCAGAGACTCTGGAGATGGGCGCTTTTATAAATAAAATACCTTTCTATCTGTGTATCTATCGATCTATCTATCTACCTACCTCTCGTCCCTCCCCCCCATCTGAAACCCCCCACTCCCCTTGCTATACAGCCCCGTACGACTGTCCCATGCTCTCTTGAATCCCTTCACCATTTCAGCCCCCACTACCTCCTCTGGAAGCCTGTTCCATGCCTCCACCACCTTCTCTGTGAAGAATCGTCCCCTCACATTGCCTCTGTATCTTCCTCCCTGAAGTCTTAGGCTATGCCCTCTAGTTACAGCCCCTTCCTTCCTTTTAAGTAACCACCCTTCCATTACTTTGTTGATCCCCTTGACATATTTAAAAGTTTCAATCATGTCCCCTCTCTCCCTTCTAGTCTCCAACGTGAACAGATCCAATTCCTTACATCTTTGCTCATATGTCTTCCCCTTGCGTACCCTGCACGATCCTTGTTGCCCTTCCTTCTCTGAACTCTTTCAATCCCGTCTGTCTCCGTTTGTGCCTTTGCTCTCCTGACTGCTTTCTCTGCCTCCCTCCCTCTGCTTCTCCTCATGCACTTCCCTTTCCTCCTCCCCTTGTGTCTCCTTATACCTCCGGGATGCTAACTTTTTTGCCCTTACCTTCCCAGTCACCTCTTTTGAGTACCAGAGTGGTCTCTTTTTCCTCTTGCTTTTGCTTACTTGCCTGATGCAGAGGTTAGTTGCCTTCACTATGGCCCCTTTTAGTTTCATCCACTGCTTCTCCACTCCACCCAAGTCCTTTCCCCCCGCTAGGGCACCCCTGAGGCATTCCCACATCTTTGTAAAGTCAGCCCTCCTGAAGTCCAGGATCCTTGCCTTTGTGTGGTTTGATTCTGCCACAGTACTTATATTGAACCACACTGTATGATGATCACTAGTACCCAGGTGGCCACCCACCATGACATCTGCAACACTGTCCCCGATGGCGAGTACAAGGTCCAATATTGCTCCCTCTCGAGTGGGCTCTCTTACTAGTTGCCTGAGGAATGCCCGCTGCAGGATGTTCCTGCTCCTAGCTGAAGCTGCAGCTGGGATTCTCCAATCTACATCCAGTAGCACTTCCCCCTTACTTACCATCTTTTGGATGGCTTCCACCCGAACCATCTCCATCTCCTCCTCCTGTGCTGGAGGTCTGTAGATCATGCCAGTGTGAATAGCGGCTTCATTCCTCATCTCTAGGGAGACCCGCTGTGCCTCTGTCCCTCCCTGTATTCCGTGTATCTCAGCTGCATTTATGCTCCCTCTCACGAAAAAATCCACTGCCTCCCCTTTCAAACCCACCCTACCCTTTCTAAGCAGAGTATAGCCTGGTATGGCTATATTCCAGTCATGGTTCTCACTGTGCCATGACTCGGTAATGCCAACACCATCCAGGTCAGCTTCTGCCATTATGGCCACTAGGTCAAGGATTTTATTTCCCAGATTTCGAGCATTTGCACATATGGCCTTCCAAATTTTGCTACCACCCTTCTTGTCAGCCCCCCTTATTCCCTCTTGCCTACTCTCCTTAACCCCTCTGCCTTCATTCCCATCCCTCTCTATTTCCATCATTCTGCTTATCCTGTTATGAGACACCCTTGGGGATTTCTCTCCCTTAGGGTTCTCTCTACCGGCTACTTCAGCTTGTAGGGGTGAACAGTTTGTGTCTCCCTTCTTCCTTCCGCCACCCCCCTTGGCTAGTTAAAATGCTCACTGATGTGGCATTTAAACCATTCACTGGTTCCCCTCCCAGATGGATGTAGGCCCTCTCCCCTGTATAGACCTTTATCCCTCCAGGTGGGACCCCAGTCCTCAGTGTAGCCAAACCCCTCCACCCTTCACCATTCCTTCAACCATGCATTGAAGCTCTTGATATGATGTACCCTATCCTCCCCCGTCACAGACAGGCAACACCTCAGAAAAGACCACAAAGTGTGCTACCCACTGTACCCAAGACCCTTCCCCAACTCCCTGAACTCTTCCTGCACTATCCTAGTCTTGTCCCTAGCCAGGTAATTTGTCCCTAGGTGGACAACGACATCCTGCTCTCCCACCCACCCCGCTGCCCTAGCAATCCTCAGGATCCTCTTCCCATCCGTCCGAGTCGTAGCACTGGGTAGGCACCTCACCTCCCTCTCCCCAAATCTACCCCCCGATGGAGTCCCCACCAGAATTTGCTTCCTCCTCCTCTTCTTCTGGGGTCCTCTGCCCCCTCCTTGGGTTTTCCACTATGGAAGACCCGCACATCCTCCCTGGTCACTACTACAGGTGCCTCCATGGGACAGTCCTGCTCCACCAGATCAGTGTAGGAGTTGTGCAGTGGTACCATCTGGGGGATATGCCTCTGACCTACCATCATCACCCTCCCTGAGCCCACCACAGTCCAGCCACCCATCCCCCTTGGTAACTTTTGAGGGTGGTGGTAGAGCAGTGGTCCCTAGGTGGGTGGGGCCTCCAAAATCCTAGCTAACTCGGCCTGGAGACGAGCAACCTCCTCCCTCAGCCCAGAGAGGTGCATGAAGATAGGGCAGCACCGCAGCCTCCTGAAAGTTTCTCTGAAGACTGCCACCCCACAGCCACTGCACTGCACCACTCCCAGCACATCTATTGCATATCCTGTCTGTTTCAGTTTCACTTACTCTAAAGCCTTTTTTACCCTTACTGTAGATAGGGTGCTTCTCCTATTCCCACCTTTTTGCTTCCTTTAAACCCTGTTTTTCACCCCTACCCTAGATAGGGTGTTTCACAAACTTCCAAAGCTTTTGCTTGCTTTAAAACCTTCTCTTGCCCCTACCCTAGATAGGGTGTTACACCTCTTCACAAATTTTGTGTGTGACCCTAACACTCCTCCCTCCTTTTCTGGTACACGACCTATGACTACAGTTGAACAGAAATCTTACCTCAGTTATAGGGTAGACTTCCTGGTTCCTTGCCTCCTCCTACTAAGCCCTGACACCTAATTCACCCCTTTACTGTTCCCCTGCCTACCTACTGAGGAGAAGAGTGTCTGGCTGCTGACTGCCTCATAGGGCCGACTCCGGTGGGCAGACTCCAACATCCTTAGAGCATTGATCCTTCACGTGGGGATCACAGCACTGGGGGACTGGTTGGTGCATGTGCTGTTACATAGCAGAATAACACGAAGAGGGCTTTCAGGGCCCTTTCCTCATTGGTCCCTCTGTGAGGGCTGAGGGCATGGCCTTGCCCCTAATTGGACTCTTCCTTATAAAGGCATCTGGATACGGATTCTATGGCTGAGAGGAAGGTGGGGGCATGTCAAGAAAAGCCAATTGGCTCCCGCCACTAACACTCCTCTGCTGCTCCAAGCCCTGGTGTTTGGGGCTGGCTCAAGTTAATTGCAGCTCTTCACCATGGACGGAGAGCTCTTGTCTTTAGATCGGGCTCCCTCTCAGCTTGTGAATCGGCGGAATCTTACTGGAAGTTAAGGGGGGAGGGGGAGAAAGTCAGAGATCAAGTAGGGTCTGTGGTGACACTATAGGAAGGGAAAAAAATGGTCAGAATGGGTGGGACAAGCAGTCCTTATCTGCTGTCAAATTCTATGTTTCTGTTTTGGATGACTCTGCTTCTAGCCAAGGCCATGACCGTGAGGCTCCAATCGATATCTGGTAGATTCATATCCCCCCATCAGCAGCGCCTCCCCCTTATCTTTCATCTTGCTAATGGCATCCCCCATTTCCTTGTCTAGATTCTCCCCTGCACTGGAGGTCTGTAAATCGCCCCAGCACAAACAGTGGATATGGTTGTTGTCTCCAGGGTGACCCACAGTACCTCCAGCCCCTCCTTACTCCCCTGCATTTCTGTTGCCTTGATATCTTCCCTGACATATAACACAACCCCCCCCCCGCACATTTCCTCCCCTCCCTACCCTTCCTGCACTGTGTGTGTCCTAGCATACCCATGTCCCAGTCGTGGTTTCCTCTGCACCATGACTCAGTGATGACCGCTATGTCCAGGTCTGCCTCTGCCACGAGGACCTCAAGATCTGGAATTTTATTTCCAAGACTTCATACATTTGCACACACAGCTTTCTACATCTTTCTCCCGCCCTGCTTGCAACACCCCTTTCTGTCCTTTGGCCCCGACCCATTTTCATTTGTCATATTACTACGTGTGTTCCTTCCCCTTCATCTCCAGTTCCCTCTTATTTTGCTTTGAACCTGTTCCTTGAGGGAGTTTTCTCCCGTCAGGTTCTGCTTCCCTCCTGCTTCATTCTGTGTGTGGAGGGGCAGTATATGCCTCTGTCTGTCCTTCCATAATTCCCCTCAGCTAGTTTAAAGAGGACAGGAAATGAGTTCTAATATGCAGCTTTTTATAATGTTACAACTTACAGAAATAATATTCATCAGCCTGAAAGATCCATATGTAACTGCACCTCAATAAAAAGTGATGTGAAACACATTATTTTGCATTGTTTTGATTTTATGGGCAGTATTCTGTTGCAGGTCTCTTCATGGAACCAGTGATCTGGAGTATTAACTATGTCACAGTTTGAGCAAAGAACTCTGGGTATGGTTCTGATAGGACAATAAGCTCACATTTAGGATTCTGTACTCAAACCGTGACATAGTAAACACTCCAAATTACTGGTTCCATGAAGAGAACTGTGCAGAATGTTGTCCATAAAAGAAAACAATTGAAAGCACAGTTTTTCACATCAGTGTTTATTAAGGTACAGTTAAATATGGCTCCTTTGGAGATAAGTTTATCACTTCTCTTACTAGGAACATTACTAACGGCTGCCAATTAGCACACATTTCCTGCCCCCTTTAAATATTCATCAAAATAACATTTAAACCTTTCACTAAGCACTGCAGTTCCTCTCCTAGATGGGTGTAGATGGGTGTAGGCCATTACCATTGTAAGGCCCACATCCCCCAAGGTTGGTCTCCAGTCCCCAGTGTAGCTGAACCCCTCCTCTCTGCACCATTCTATCAAACATGAGTTGAAGCTCCTGTTGGGGAGTTCTTTGTCCTCCCCTCAGCCATATATAGGTAACACCTCGGTGAAGGCCTCCATGTGTACTACTTGAACTCCCCCAGAACAATCCCAGTTGCATCCCTATAGGTCACTGGTCCCCAGGTTTACAATGACATCCAGCTCCCTCTTCTGCCCCCACCCTAACAATTCTTAGGATCCTCTGATCTGTGGCGTCAAATAACCACCTTACTTCCTCCTCCATCCCCCTTCCTGTTCCCAAATATATCCCCCTAATGATCGAGTCCCCCACCAGAAGCTGCTGCTTCTTCTTCTTCTTCTGTTGGGATCCTCTGCTACCTACTATGGGTTTCCATCTTCAGTGAACCATCATATCCTCCCCTGCCACTATTATAGGTGCCACCTCCCAACAGTCCCATCCCACCAGAATGGCAAAGCAGCTGCGTAGTGGCAACAGAGGAGGAATGTTCCACAACCCTGCCCTGCCATCCCCATCCTCTCGGTGCCCAACACTGTCCATCCAGTCCCCCGTCCCTAGGCATTCTCTGGGACTGTGGCGGTAGACTTGATGGTTCCTGGGTGACAGACAAGACCATCTGGATCCTACTCAGATCGACCCGGAATCTAGTGATCTTCTCCCTCAACCCAGAGAGCTGTGTAGGGCTCCAGATAAGAAATTTGGGCATGGGTATTTTACTCCTCATTTTTAAAATGAGGTGAGTAAAACCAATTTCTGATGTGTACAAATGACTCTATGCATTTGGCTGAAGACTACATTTCTGGGAAATATGCGTAGTTGTGATGCAGTATTAAAAAACTCACGTACAGAAAATATTAATATTGCATAGGCTATGCAATATAGATATTTTCTGTACGTGGGTTTTTTAATACTGCATCACAAATTCTCACAAATACGCATATTTCCCAGCAGCATATAGGTGTTTTATTATCTATTTTTGTCACCTCTTGCTCGTCAAACACTCTTCGTAAAACTATCTGTGCTAATCTCCTTCATTCTAAACTAGACTGCAGCCATGAATGCTATCTAGTGGGTGTTGGTGGGTTGGGGGGGTGACCTATGTCATGTGGTTACCCAAACTGTCAAAGCCAGTGCCAGTTAAATGGTAAGAGGCCTGCTCCCTCCACCCCACTGGTCTGGGTATTGGAGTCATGACTGAGCTCGATTTCAGGACTCTCTGCATAGTAAACAATTCACCCCCAGTCAGCACCACCATTGTGGGCAGGAGATTACAATTTCACAATAAAGCTAGTAGGAAACCTACAGCATTAACTACAAAATAGCCTCCCCATCCCCAAGCTAATGGTTTAACACTGCTGGACCTAAACTAGGGAAGAGACAAACCTCACAAAGCAGAAGTTTAAAATACATTCAAGAAACTAAAAACAGTCTTTGATACTTTATTATTAGAGTGCAACTGTTTGTAGGGCATAGCCTCTCACGTTTCAGCCTAAAGTAGCCCTGAGTAGACATGTTAGCCAGCAGCATATGCACAAATGTCAAAGGCAGGCAGAAAAAAATGGTTGATGTGAGTGCCCCATGTCACAGAGACAGGCGGAAATTATCCTTGAATCAGATAGAATTGGTTGACATGGCCCATGTCACCCAATTATATCTGATTCAATTATAATTTCTGCCTGCCTCTGTTTTAGTATTATAACAACACTACAAACATGTGCAGTGAAAGAGTCATTCAGGTTGACCTGAGCCTGCCTAACACTGGCTTGGAGCCCTCATTAAAGTTTAATATATTCCACAACAATTTTTTTTTAAATTTAGTCTGCTTTATTAGTTTTAAGTTGTACAGTCAAACAGACAGTGCATTACATGAGATAAAGCAAGACATGTCCAAGAATGCAACTGTACAAAGCCTATAAAACATAAATCCCCCTCCCCCCTCCCTACAGCCCCTCAAATCCCTCAGCATCCTTCTCTTCCCCCCCCCCCCCAAGATACCAATGGTAAGGGAAGGTAAGTAGACTGGATCTACATGGGTCCTGATGTCTCTATAGGACCTAGTCAACCTTAGGTAAAGTAAACAATGCCATACAGATGGGACATCTTATCCTGCCATCATTAAGGCATTAAGCGTGCACCAGTAAGAGAGTCTCTAGTTTACTCCATGTTTTGTTATATGCTTGAGGATGATTCCAAAGGCTAGCTATAGTTTTTTCAACTCTCAGACTGTATAGTATCTCATTCAACCATTCCATACAAGAGATTTCGTCTTGCTCAAGCCAGTGATGCAGGACTAATCGCTTAACCGTTAAGGAGATAAGGAGATGTGAAACATTCTTTCCTCAACAGGAATTGTTGAGAGGTTTCCCACTATACAGATCTCAGGGGAGAAATATTCAGCTAGGCCAAGTAGAAGATCTAATGTGGTCTTTATTTTCTCCCATAACCGGGCTACTTTGGTGCATTCCCCACAAGATATGAAGCAATGAGTCTTCTGCGGCATCACACCTTGTACATGTTGCTGTGGGAAGTTTCTTCATTCTGTGTAATTGTACTGGGATGAAATATATGTTGTGAAGAATATAAAATTGGGTAAGGCACAGTCTGTCATTAGTTAGATATTGATGAAGGTCAAGCCAAGTGCGGTCCCACTCTCTGGGCAATATGGGCAATACCCTCTCCCAATAATGGGATATATTAGGGGAAATAGGAATGCTACTAACTGTGATACGGAATGAGATGACTACGCTAGGGATTGAATAAAAGAAAGTCACCCTGGTTGACATCCCATTCTGCCATTCTAAACCACTTTATCAGCATGTGATGGATCTGATACATCCTGAAAATTTGTGTTTGCGGGAGTCCAAGACCACGCAATAGGGTTGGACTGTCAGGTAGCCGTCCCTCTGACATAAGGTCAGAGACATGCTTCCCAATCAGTTCCGGAAGATAGAGGGTGACCCCCTGCAGCTTAAAATTTAAGTTTCCACATACTGGTTGAGAGGTATCATGCATATTTCTGTATTTCATAGCTCTACAGAATTGGGTATGCACTTTAACAGCAGCACCTATTACTGTATTTTTCAATTCCAGTGGTATTCCACACTGGGAAACAAAATAGAGAGATTCCGTGGAAACCCCTGCTGACGCTATCAGATTCTTCTCAATCTACAGCCAAATGGGCCAATATGTCAAGGAATCTGGTCGCGCTGGGTTTGAAATCCAGCGGGCTTATTTTGATATGTGGCTAGCCAGGTAATGCATGTGTGTGTGTGTATATATATATATACATACATACATACATTTATGTATATATATATATATATATATATATATATATATATATATATATATGTATAAAAAAATATAGGATCTGTGGGAGCATTTCTTTTTCCAAAGGAAATGGGATACTAATGCATGGAGTTTTTGAACCATATGAATGGGAGATAAAGGTTAAGCATATGAATGGGGTAAAAAAATGCAAGGAAAGATATTCATTTTGATGATACTGATTCAGGCGTGCAAGGACATAGGAAGTGAGGCCCATCTGTTCAAGTCCTGTGAAATAGTCTCCACAATGCTGTCTAAGTTAAGTTTCCTACTCAGGGACTGTTTTTGTGAGACAGTAACCCCCAGGTATGTGAGCTTAGCAGTCCAGCCCAAACCTAATGGGACATAATCTGATGGGAGAGCATACCGGTTTAAGCGTATCAGGGTAGTCTTTTCCAGGTTTAACTTATAATTAAAATACCTACCAAAGTGGGAAATAATACTGAGAACTGCTAGTATCGAAGTGACAGGGTGTGCTAGAGGTAACAAGTCATCGTCTGCATAGGCTGAAATGTTTAATTCAAGGGGGCCACTGTGATACCTTGAACATGTGGAGAGATATTCAGGAGTCTGATTAGTGGTTCTAAGTAGATATTGAACAGAAGAGGGGAAAGGGAGCATCTGACGGGTACCCGAGCGAAGGGAAAACCCTTTTGAGAGTACACCATTGCAGTATACTTTGGCATTTGGCTCCATATATAATATTTATATCCACTTGGTGAACCTCCCAGGGAATCCACATCTCTCCACCGTCAAAAATAGAAATTCCCAATGTACCCTGTCAAATGCCTTCTCCGCATCCAGAGACAAAAGGACCATAGGGTCAGAGGAGTCTCTGGACATGGAGACGACAAGCTCCAGCCTGTGCAAGTGGTCTATAGAAGACCTTCCTCTCATAAATCTTACTTGTTCAGGTCCTATTAGGCCTTCCCAGACTTGCATAATCTTGGACAATAATATCTTGGCAAAAATTTCCATGTCACAGTTCATAAGAGATATGGGATGATAACTTGCTACATTATCCAGGGGCTTAATGGGTTTAGGTAAAACAATAATAATGGCCATCAACAGGGAGGAGTCAGATATGCCTTTTTAACACAGGCAAGAGAAAAATTGGGCTAGTATAGGAATCAGCTCTTTGGCCAGGGATTTATAAAAGTTTGAGGGAAATCCATCTGGGCCCAGGGATTTGTCTGATGCTAAAGATTGAATAGCTGTTAAAATTTCTTGATTAGTTATTGGGTGAGCTAAAATTTGCTGTTGTTCAGGGGATAGCTGTGGAAGAGGGATGGCCTTCAGGTAATCTTGAATGTCCGGTTTTGAGGGGGTATTTGGAGGAAGGCTATACAGCTGTGAGTAAAACCATCAAACTCTTGGGCCCAATCAAACTCTTGGGCAATCTCCTCTGGGGAAGTTTTAAGAGTGTCATCTGACTGTGAGGAAATAACATGCACCAGGCATGTCCGTTATGAGTTTTAACAAGACTTGTCAGTGCATCTTTACTATATACAAATAAGCATGGCCACCGGATTCCTCTACTTTTAATGCAATCAACATAGCAGTCATTTTCTTTTGTATTTGTTAATGCTTCTTCTCCCTGGCAACCAGTCTGCCTACCTCACCCACGTCCAGGCATCCTCCAGGGGTCTCTGGCCACCGTCTCAAGGACTCCTCAGCTCCATATTAGGTCCCGTAGCTGACTGTCACGGATTGCCCCCCCCCCACAGCAGGGAGGTGGAGAGCCCCCCTGCGCTCTGCCACCAGGACTGGATCCAGTGCCACATACCTTCAGTGCCAAGCAGATCCCCCACGAAGATGGCCACCATGCAACCGTGACTGGTGCCCATTTTCCCTGTTCTCCCTGTTCGGCGTGCGTGGTGTGCAATGACACCAATGGAGAGTCGTGTGCACGCTACCGCATGCACTCCTACCAAACGTCGGCCACAGCACGTCCCCCACTGTCTGCCGGTGCCCTGCAATCACCCCCAGCCATCACTAGAGGCCACCAGGACACAGAGGGCAGCACATCCCCCTCCCGGAGCAGGATAGCAGTCCTGGATGCTCAATCCTTCTCCACCCTGCCAATCCCGGCGACCCAGGCTGGTTCCAGACGGTTGCGGAGAAAACTCTTGAGTGTGGGCGTTCAGCGCCTCAACCTCAGCGCCACCAGGCCGCCATAGCAGTTATTTTCAACAGATTGTGTGATCTACATAGCGACCAAAACATTTCACAGTACTAGTCACACATCATATATTTGTTTCTCATTCAGACAAAATTTTTACAGATACAGATACCATCAAGCACAAAACATAAAAGAAATAACCCCTTTCAGAAAATCAGCAGCTGTGACAGAGAAGGGAATGGTGCAGCAGCATAAAAGGACTGACTATTGCTATTACTGTCGCACAAAGGTGTAAAAACAGAGCAGGAAACAATTGTGTCTTGTCTACTTACAGCAGTCGGATTTAAAACCAAAAAATGAAACCCATGACTGCGCCACCAGTTCACCACAGAGCATTACTCCCCTATAGGTCCTACAAAGCCTCTGTTTTGCACTTAAAAATAAAGTGACCATCAACATCTACTCATGTTAAAAAACTGTCAGAAATTAGGGGGCATTTTTACTCATAGTTGTCACATTACCGTGTTCTCATCACATATAATCGAAGAGTCGCAGCAGCCTTCACGCTGACTGAAACAACTCGCTGCCACTGATCCAGCCTGCCTGTCCACCATCTGTCTGCCATGCTGTGCATAGAATTCCCGTCGCGTGCCTTTACAGACATAAACTGGCACTGCGTGAGGGGGAATGGATCAAGTTGTTTTGTTTTTTAAAAGGCGGAAGGAGGACGTGACCGGAGGAGGAAAACACCTTAAAGGGCACACACATTGACCTTGTTTTTGATGCATATTTGATACGCAAACCATGTTAAAAACATAGCGTAAATACAGTTTTACCATACGTAAATAAGCCCTGTATGCAGCTTATCTGGAGCCCTGTAGTGTACATGTGGGACAGTATCTCAGTCTCTAGAATATTTCCCTGAAGACGCTGCTCCGCACCCATTGCACTACACCACTCCCATTTCTAGCTATATGTTCTTCCTCCTGCTCCTTACTGCACCCTGTCCCTCTGTTTGGTTCTACCACCTTGAAAATCTTAGCAGTCTTTCCTGTCACAGGGTTACCATCTCTCCTGATTTAGGCGACACAGTCCTGATTTGGGCCGATGTGTCCTGTTAAAAATAATGAAAAATGCTGCATGTTCTGATCTTATAGTGGACAATATATGTTCTTACTTTTCTCTAAATGTTAAACAATTTGAACAACCAAAAAACTGCAACACTAAGTCTTAATTCTGATTTAGAGAAAACAAGTCTGTTGCATTGGTCGAGATTACATATTGTTCTGCGAAAAGCCATGTTTCAGTAAGAAATTGCCCACTTTGGGAATATTAAGAGGTGGTAATTCTGTCCTGTGTCATCCTACCCCAGATAGGGTATCTCCCGACCTTCCCTTTTACCTTTGCTTTCCTGGTTACTACCTTCTTTAAATTCCTCCTTCCTCCTCCCCTCATCCTCTTTATTACTTTTAGATCTTTAATGCAACACTAGAAACCTTATTCCACCTTACCCTTAAAGGTGTCCCCCCTATTCCCACTAGTGGCCTGCCTTTAACCTCTGTGCACTGTTGAGATATGCCTGTGATTTTTAAACACAGTCATCTACAGTAACTTCTTACCTCCAACTTCATGATCCTCTGTTTCAGTTTCCAGCACCACCTTCTGACAATATGAAACCACACTGTTTAGAAGTGACAGCAGAAGCAGTTCTTCAGCAGTTGGAAGACTTTAGACCACAGGAATTGCACTCTTCAGCTACCTGTATGCTTGCAGCATCTGCTTTTGTCTCTAGATGCTGTCAGGAACTAAACTACACTTCCTGTCCGCCTCTAGAATGTGTCCCAACCAGTCATACTAACTCATTAATATTCATAGAGTGCTGTAGCAGAGGCGGGGCCAAGAAAGGTGATCCTAAAGATAGTATTATCTTAAAGTGGTAGGACCTCACTGTAGTGCTTAGAGAAATGTGGTTGGCTTTGGTCTCAGAGGCCTCCTGTACCTGATCCCATGCCCCCCCATTCTGCTCCTTTGTGGAAACAGACATTTGTAACATCGACTTTTTGGTTCAAAAGACAGCAGAACAATTGTATTCAGAAATCTATCCACACAGTTACATACACTGCACATCAGTTTCAGTTTTTACCATAGTCTGTTGGAAATCTGACTGAATGGCAGGGGAACCTCAGAGACCAATTCACCTATTAGCCAATCCTCCGACCCCAGACCAGGGGGCCATTGACTCTGGAGGGACCCTTCCCACCTCCTCCACATGAGGTGGGTAAGCTCCTACCATTTGTCCCCTGCCCACTAACAATGTGGGGAGGATCCAACACCTCTGTCCCTTTCTTGATGATCATTTGCTCCACAACCTTGGGTCTTTAGGGGGAGGAGGTACCTATTTTGGCCAGCCTCTCTGAGGAACTGGTACCCACTATAGGGAGAGCACAACAAACCCTTGTGTGTGATCCTTCACACCCACCAGATCTCCTTGTCACCCTCAAAACTGGTTACAGTCTGTCCAATAGATAATGGATTCTAGCATGTTTTGCAGTAAAAGGTCAACTATGTTGGATTTGATGTCTGCCAGATGAATTCTGTCCATGTGGTAAAGCTCCAAACATGAGGGGCCCGATTCACAAAGCTACTGGCATGGCGCAAGGGGCCTGAACGAAAAAGAATGGCACAAGGTGCACCTTGCGCCAAAAGATACGCCAATAGCGATTCTCAAAGGCAGCCTGCATCAAATGAAGGCTGCCTGCCCCATACGGGACCTACACCACCCCTGTGCCGAAGTATAGGCTGCAATCTGGCACTTGGGGGCATGTGGCAGATGCAAGCTGCCACAGCCCCCTAAATACGATTCACAGAACTCCTCCAGAAGATGACTTTCTAAGTACCCTTGACCAGCCTGGGCTGGTCTAAAGGTGCACCAGAACAATCCTCTGGAAGTGCCAGCTGGGGCACTGTGCCATAGTCGCCCAATGGTAGCAACCATGTTGAGCGCTTACTGGCTGAGCCACACTTTAAGCGAACACTCATCACTGCCTCACCTCGAGAGCTAGTGGTGAATAGGTTGCTATATCCTGCATAGCGAGTATAGCAAGGAGCTATCCTAGCTAGTACAGGATATAGGATCCTGTGTAGCCAATTCCCACCGAGCTGGCTGCATAGCATAGTGGTATACTCCACTGCTTGCTATGCCAGTAGACCCGGGCTTGGGTCTGGCTTCAGAAGCAATTATTAAAAAAAAAAAAAAAACAATGACTTGCCCCTTGGTCTGCACACCTCTTGGAGATGATTATTTTAGTTTGGGTGGTGTGGGGGGCTTGCCCCCCAAAAAGGGAGGTTGGGGGGTGCTGCCCCCCCATAAAAATAGTTGTGGTGTCTGAGCAATGTAAGTATTGTAGCGACCGTCGCTATTTGCGATGGTCACTACAATGTCAGGTGCCCTTTTGAGCACGGGCTGTTCTGTGGTCGCTTCATATAATGGGCAGTCTTTCAGATGCGCCTTTATCACATAAATCCTCACAAAATACGCACACACCCAATCCTGATATGCCCATTATTCTGTATAGAAAAATACAAAATTCTGGTGGTCTAGTGGACCCTCCCTTGCCCTGATCTGCCTGTTACCCCGTTGACATTAATATTGTACCCTGGTGATACAGCGGTCCCTCCCCCTGCCCTGATATGCCTGCTATGTTGTTCAGAAAAGTAGTTAACCCACCCTCCGCCCCGATATGCCCAGTATTGTGCACTTAGCACATAATGTACCCTGGTGGTCTAGTGGTCCCACGCCCCACCCAAGCATGTAGTTGCCCCCCCAACCCATACCCTGAGCAGCATTGGCACACCCGCACACCTCAGCTGGCACTGACTCAACTGCGCTGAGCATTAGTATATAATAGAGTACAGCTCATAAATGAGCGCATACAGTAATATATTACAGTACACACTCATAAATGAGCTACGTACAGTATTATAATATGAGTGCTCAGTGACAGTTCAGTTAAGCGCCAGCCCGAGGTGGTGTGCAGAGGGGGTGTGTCAGGCCGGTCAGGGTATGGGTTAGTCAGGGGGCAAATTAAGAAGCTTGAGTGGGGGGCACGGGACCACTAGACCACCAGTAGTGATTTTCCTATATTTAAGTTGGAAGGGGAAAATGAAATGGAACCCCCTTGTATTTATCTTGTGTCATAAGTTGCAATTCCAGAAGGTGTCCATCATGATGCACCAGGATCGAGGGGCTCGGGAGCTGAGAGGAGACGGGAGGCTGCAGGTTGAAGGTCCTGTGTCTGGCGGCCAGAAGTCTGGGGTGAATCCAGATCATGGAGGTAAAGACTGAGAGTTCATGGTATGATGAAGCCATTGAGAGGTAGGACAGCTAATTTCCTATCTTTATTTTCATGGTGCACTAGCTCGGAGTGTTACGCATTGTAATCCTTCTGTTGCCCTCTGGAACATCCACAATGATAAGTTATGCCCCTAGACAGAGGAGATAGGGAGGGAAGGGTTACAATTATAAAGACATTAAAGAGGACCTCTCCCAGCACTGATCCCTGAGGCACCCCACTGGTCACCCTCTTTTCCTTGGCATGAACTCCATTTACCACCACCCTCTGTTGCCTATCCCCTAACCAGTTTCTTATCCAGTTTACCACCTTGGGACCCACTTCTAAGCTACCCAGCTTGCTTCCTAGTCTCCTATGTGGAACGGTGTCGAACACCTTACTGAAATCTAGGTAGGCCACGTCCACCGCACCTTCATGATCTAGTTCCTTGGTCACTCAGTCAAATAAATGTATCAAATTCATTTGACATGCCCTCCCTATTGTGAAACCATGATGCCTTGGGTCTTGTAACCCACTGGATTCAAGATATTCCACAACCCTTTTCATCAGCAGTGATTCCATTAACTTTCCCACTGCCGATGTCAGGCTGACTAGCCTATAATTGCCAGCCTCCTCCCTGCTCTAACGTTTGTCAGTTTTGGTCTTGCAGTGAATTACATGCCCCCTGAATCACTCAACCTCCATCTCCTCATGTCAAATCATGCTTTTTTACATCTCCTTCAGCCATTCCAAAGCTTGTGGCCTGATGGTGTCTGCTGAATCTGAAGGAAACTGGTTAACGTATAGGAGATGTGGCATGGTGGTTAACGGCACTCACCCTAATGATGGGAGAGTGACCAGCGGGGTGATACATGGCTCAGTACTAGAACCAGTCCTCTTCAATATCTTCATAAATGACATTGCAGAAGAACCAGAACAGAGGGTATACCTTTTGCAGATGAGACCAAAATCTGTAATAAGGTTGACACTCAGGAGGAGGTAGAGAGTTTGTGCAGGAATCTTGGGAAAAGTAAGGAGTGGCCAAGAGCATGGCAGTTGGGGTGTAATCCCAAAAAGTGCAACATCATGTTTCTAGGGCATGGGAACTGAGGAGCAGAGTATGGATGGGGAGGAACTGACAGTCACTAAGGAGGAAAGGACCTTGGGGTTGTTATAACAGATGACCAGAAAGTGGCAGGGAAATGTGGCAAAGCAGTGGGTAGGGCTAGTGGAATAGGGTGCATAGGGAAGGGTATCTCCAGCAGAAGGAGGGAGATGGTGTTGCCACTGTATTGCTCACTGATGAAACCCCACCTGGAGTACTGTGTCCAGTTTTGGAGGTCACACTTCAGAAAGAACATAGACAGGTTGGAGGCAGTCCAGAGGAGGGCAACTAAAATGGTGCAGGTGTTTTACGAGACGCCCTAAAACAAGAGACTAAGCGATCTCAACATGTACACCCTGGAAGAGAACAGAGTAAGAGGGGATGTGAAAGAGGCCTACAAGTACCTCACGGTGTGAACAGGATGCAGGATGGGAGTCTCTTTCAAATCAGAAAGAGTGCCAGGACCAGGGGACATGAAATGAAACTGGAGCAGAGGAGTTTAAGAAGGATATGGGTGAAGTACTACTTCGCTGAAGGGGTGGTAGATGCCTGGAACAGACTGCCAATAGAAGTGGTAGAGGTGAAATCAATGGTGGCTTCAAGCATGCATGGTATAGACATAGGCAAATATTAATAAATGGAAGTGGGGCTGCTGGAGACCAGTTCAAGTCGGTGGAGACAGATTAGGCAGGGAACAGCTGGGCAGATGGGTGGGCAAAGGGGTCTTTTTCTGCCAACCAATTCTTTGCTTCTTTTTCTATGACTAGATCACATATTGTTATGTATCAACACCCCCCCCCCCACCTACAGCGAGCATTACATTTAGACCCTGCTGAACTGGTGGAGAGTCGGCAGGATGTCATAAAGTGTGAATTAGCATTCACCCATTCCCTGTGGGCTGAATGATTAGGAAGTCCTCCAGTTCCCTAATGAGCAGAGGGACATCTGTGCCAGCCTCCTCTAAGAGACTACCACCCAGTCCCCATTGGTCCAGATTTGACCTGCATAGTTTAATACTTTCTTGCTCACTGTAAACCACAATGGCCCCCTTCCAGAGGCCCCCAAACCCATTTTCCTTGTGCATGGCTATCAGCATCCTTATCCTGAAAGCTCTGAAGAATGCAGGAAGAATGCTGCACTGAATAGCTACTTGTACAGCTTCCTAAGAACACAACTAGTGAGGTTAGCTCCCATAGTGAAATGGACCTCTGCTCATTACCTCCCCAATCATCCATGAATGTTTTATTGCAAAATGTTGGGTCACATCCCCTTTTCCCAACAGCTTGTTAAAGAACTTACTAACATAAGAGAATAGCCAGCAGAAAAAGGCCTTATAGTCTATCTAGTCTGCTTGAGTTTGCAGGCTTCTTCAGTTTCTATCAAGTGATTCACCCCAGCTCTTTGCTGTCCACTTCTCCCTCCTTCTTGACATCCCCCTTCCCCCACAGTCCCCTCTTTACATGTAGTTTTCCCTTTTACCCTGTCCCATCCCCTTTTGAAGCTATCTACAGTCTTCAGGGAGCCAACTTCCTCCCCTCCAGCAACTCATTCCACTTTACCTCTACCCTTTCAGAGAAAAAAGTGCCTCGTCATTCCCCTCTCAAAGCCCCCCTCCACCAGTTTGAGGCACTGAGGTTAAACAGACCCTCAGAGTTCACTATGTTGAAACTGTTAATGTATTTAAATGTATTTAAAGGTTTCAATCATGTTACCCTCTCCCTTCTATCGTCCAGGAGTACATGTTGAGATCTTTACATGTCCCTGGATCATCTTCATCGCCCTTCTCAGCATTGTCTCCAGTAAGGTGATGTCTTTCTTAAGATAAGGGCTCCAGTACTGCACACTGTACTCCAAATGCTGCCTAATCAGTGACATATACAGTGGCAGAATGACCTCCACTTTCTAACTTGTTATACCCCTGGTTATACATCCTAGCATCCTATTTGTTTTGGCTACTGCTCTCTTGCAGTGTGCTGAGTGCCTCATAGTGCTCATGATGATCGCACCCAAGTCTTTGTCTTCCACTGACTTTGTGACCTGCACACCCCCAAGCCAATGTGGGGTCTCTGGGTTCTTCGCTGCTTAGTGCATTACTGACCCTCTCTCTAGTTTAGCCAGGTCTTCCCTAATGTCCTGTCTCCCTTCCTCTGTGTCCACCCTCCTACAGAGTTTTGTGTCATCTGCAAAGAGGCATATTTTGCCTTTTATCCCTTCAGAAATATCATAGCTACATAGACACTGTTGGCAGATAAGGGCCTATGGCCCATCCAGTCTGCCTATTTGAGCTTGTAAGTTGTCTGTTGCCCCTAACCCCTGACCTCCAGAATTCCCTTATGTCAATCCTATGCATTCTTAAATCCTGTGATTGTTTCAGCCCCCACCACATCCTCTGGCAGGGTGTTCCACTTGTCCACCACCCTTTATGTGATGAAATTCTTCCTCGTGTTTCTTCTGAATCACACTCCCTCCAACTTCATCCCATGCCCTTTAGTCCTGGAACATCTTTTTCGCTGGAAAATAGTGTATTCCTGCACCCTGTTCCTCCCTGTAAGGTACTTGTATGTCTCTATCATATCCTCTCTCCCTCTCTCTCCTCTCCTCTCTCTCTCTCTCCTCTCTCTCTCTCCAGGAAGTACATATTCAAGTCCTTCAGCCTGTCCTCATAGGGCTTGAGATGCAATCCCTGTATCATCTTTGTTACACTCCTCTGAACCTTCTCAACCCTGTCTATGTCCTTACATAGGTAAGGTCTCCAGAACTGTACAATGTACTCCAGGTGGGGCTTCACTAGTGTCTTGTATAGTGGAATTATGATCTCCCTTTTCCTGCTGGTGATGCCCCTGCCTATGCATCCCAGCATCCTATTTACTTTACCTGCTGCCTTGTTGCACCATTTACGTACCTTGAGGTCATCAGAGATGATAACCCCAAGGTCCCTTTCCTGCTTGGTGCATGCTATATCCTCACCCCCCCACACCGCCAACTGATATGTTGTTCCAGCGTTTTCGTGCCCCATATACATTATCTTGCACTTCTTTGTGTTGAATTTCAACTGCCAAACCCTTGACCATTCTTCAAGCTTCTGCAGGTCCCTCCTCATTCTGTCTACACCCTCTGGCATGTCCACTCTGTTACAGAGCTTCATGTCATCAGCAAACAGGGAAATTCTGCCTTCTAGTTCCTGCGCAATGTCACTAATAAAGACGTTGAATAGGACCGGTCCCAGCACTGATCCCTGTGGTACCTCACTGGTCACTCTTCCCTCCGTGGAGTGAGAGCCATTTACCACTACCCTCTGTGTCCTGCTACCCAGCCAATTACTCACCCACTGCACTACTGTCCTGCCCACTCCCATATTCCCCAGTTTGTTTAATAGCCTTCTATGTGGCACAGTGTCAAAGGCCTTGCTGAAGTCCAGATAGGTCACATCCACTGCCCTCTCCTGATCCATGTCCCTTGTCACCCAGTTAAAAAATTCAATGAGGTTGGTCTGGCATGACCTCCCCCCAGTGAAACCAAGTAGCCTTGGGTCCTGTAGGCTGTTGGCAACCAGATGTTCTACCAATTTCTCCTTCAGTAGCACTTCCATGATCTTCCCCACTACCGAGGTCAGGCTGACTGGTCTGTAGTTCCTCGCTTCCTCTTTGTTCCCGCTTTTGTATAAGGGGACTACATCTGCTGTCCTCCAGTCTTTGCGTACCTCCCCTGTTTCCAGCGATTGGCTAAACAAGATTGTCAGAGGTTCAGCCACCACCTCTCTTAGTTCCTTTAGGACCCTGGGGTGCACCCCATCTGGCCCCATCCTTTATTGACTCATTCCTTCCAGTTCCTTTCCTGTGTAAAGGGACTTTTGTCCATTTCTGTGCTGTTCCCAACCATTGTACTCCCTTCAGGCCCATTACCCTCCTCTTCCTCAGTAAAGACTGAGCAGAAATATCTGTTCAGTATGTCAGCTTTACTGTTGTCATCCTCCACGTGGCCCCCATCCTCCCCCTTCAGTCTCACTATCCCTCCTTCCCGCTGCCCTTCTTTTTTCATTTATGTACCTGTAAAAGGTTTTGTTCCCTCTACCCACTGATTTTGTGATGCACTCTTTTGTCTGAGCTTTGGCTTCCCTTACTGACCTCCCTGCCTCCCTTGGCTTCTCCTGGTACTTCTCCCTATCTCCTTCTGCCTGCGTCTTTTTGTATTGCCTGAATGCAGTCTTTTTGTCTTTCACTTTCTCCATTACCTCCTTGGAAAACCATAATGGCCTCCTCTTCCTTTTCCCCTTGCTAACCTGCTTAATGCATAATTATGTTGCTCTTGTAATCCTTGTTTTCAATATCACTGATGAAAATGTTGAATAACACTGGGCCGAGCAATAAGCCCTGTAGGACCCCACTAGTGACTGGCCTAGCATCCAATAATTCCCACCTAACTACCACCTTCTGTTATTTATCTGGTAACCAGTGTTTTACACATCTGCTAATTTCGCCCCAACTGCCAGGTCCTCCAGATTCCTAATCAATCTCCTATGGGGAGCAGAGTCAAAGGCTTTGCTGAAATCATGATACAGTATTCACTGCTAGGCCTTTGCCCACTGTCCTTGTTACCCAATCAAAGAAGTCAATTAGATTGGTCTGGCAGGACCACTCTCACACAAACCCATACTGCCTATTGTCATGGAATCCATTATCATCTAGATAGAATGCCATCTCCATGAGCTGTGATCAGCCATCAATTGTGCCACATATTTCTCCATTACTGACAACAAGAAGCCCAGCACAGCACATTACCTACTGAACCTGCCCATGGGCAGGGGTCACTGGAAAATTATGTAAAAATGTACCCAGAAATATGGATGCCAGCCCTCACCCCAGTGTCTAGGGCATGCCAGGTGGAATGTCCATGGGGAGGGGGGCACTCACAGCAGAAACTGCAGAATAACTTACTGGGATGGCCAGCATTGAAAGAGTTCATTTGTGCAGGAGTGCAGACATCTGTAGGTGCTGGACTATAATAGACTTGTGGTTAATAGCCACAAACAGTTCATAGCAAATAACCGAATACCACACAGAAGTAAAATAACTGCGGGGATCCCATTTATTTATTGAATGAAACACTCCAAGGAGCAAGCAGGTTCACACAGCAATAATTATTCAGTCCTGACCATGGGGGGGTCACAGAATGTGCTAGTGTCCATTAGGCCAATATGGCCCCGCTAACTATGGGTGGCTTTCCGTTAGGCTGGAATAGCCACATTACATAAAGGCAGCTTTACTCAGAGCTGATATGGCCTCCAGACACTGAAAGCAGGCAGAAACTGTTCTTCCCTTCACATCTCTTGGCTTACTAAAGTACGGCTCTCAGACCCAAAAACAGCAAGCCAACTCAAGTTGGGGTTGCTGCTCCCTCTCTAGACTTCCTGCAAGAAACTGGGCCTTAGATTTGCCAAGATGGCTGCCATGCTGCTTTGCTCAAGACAGCGTTCTGAGCCAGGGAACCTCTTCTCCCAGAAATACTCAGAAAACATTTAAATAATGGCATGAATTGATAAGGTATTTTGCTGTCTCTACCAAACAACTGCATTGGACTAAGCTTGAAAAAAAAAATAAGGACCTCAAACAGAGGTAGGTCTCAGGCATCACTGCAAGATGCATTAATAAATGAAGTCAGGCAAGGGTTTGCGAAAATAAATATTTCTATCAATGGTATGAATGAATCCATCTCAGAACTAACAAAAAAGATTAATAGTCTAGCAAAAAGAACATCTGAAAAGATTGATAACCTAGCAAAAAGAACATCTGAACTTGAAACAAGGCTGAGCACAGCAGAGGATAAAATTGAACCAATGCAGGCCACTATTTAAGATCATACCAAAGAATTAGAGATACTAGAATTAAAGATGGAAGAGCTAGAAACAAGAGCACGATGAAATACTCTAAAATTAGATGAAATACCTGAAGGTACAGATGACACCAACCCAATTGAGTACTTTGAAAAACTGCTTACAGAGGGACTTGGCAGATCATTTCCTTAGAAAAATAATTGAATTGGACAGAGCTTACAGAGCAGTTCACAATCCTAACTATCGTGGCACTCAACCCAGATTTGTGTATGTCAAATTATATAATTTTCAAGATAAGCATTGCTGAGAAAAGCAAGGATTGAGAATGGATTACGAGTCAAAGAACTTTCATTTCAAGTTTTCGCTGATTTCCTTCCAGAGACTTGGGGAAAGAGAAAAGCATTTGCAACAGGCAGAAATTTATTGAATCAATTCAGTATCAGATATATGATGATTCCTCCTGCTAAGTTAAAAGTTGCCTTGCAAGGGAAAGTCTGGATTTTCACCTCACAGATGGAAACTGAACATGCAATCAGAGCAGCATTATTTATGGACCCAGGAGGATCCACTACCATCTGAAGTGTGGATCATATGATACAATAGCACCAGGATAATTTTTTACCAAAGATCTCTGGATGTAGTAAGTTTTGTTCCAGTCAGATGCGTGGGTGCGGAAGTACAGAGTGTAAAACAATTTGAAAATGACCACTTTATGTCAAATTATTTGTCATACAGCTGTACAAAAACAGCTTTGGATTTTGGTCTGAAATGTTTAGGGTCTATAAATCTTGAGTCACAGATGTGCCTTTTGAAGGTTTGGTGAAAAAGTATTAATCCATTCCAAAGTTATTAAATTTCAAAGTTTCCCACTATTTCCTATGGGAAAATTTAGATGTGAGGCACGAAACAGCATTCTTTGACAATGAAACAGGATTCTTGATTGTGAAACAGGATTCTTGATCACAAAACAGGATTCTTGATCACAAAACAGGATTCTTGATAGCAATTTGTGAAAAAATGTTATATAGCTGTTTCTTTGTCACTTCATAGCAAAGAAACAGTTTGGAATTTTAGACTGAAATTATCAGGGTAGAAAGGGCTTGCTGGTTTGGTGAAAATATATTACTTTGGCTTGGAGTTCTGCAGATTTGAATTTTGGTTGATTTCCCATAAGATAATATTGTACTGGGAGGTTTACAGAGCCGTTTCTTTGTCAATATGGTGTTAAGAAATGGTTTGCAATTTTACTATGAAATGTTCAGGGTAGAAGGGGCTTGTGCTACCAATGTGCCTTTTTTGTGGTTTTGAGAAAATATAGTAATTTTGTGTCAAGTTATATAGCTTCCAAATTTTGCTGTATTTCTACAGGATAAGATTGCAATAAGAGGTATTTTTGATACTGTACACTACGGGATGGGAGCACAGGGCCCAGAGGACCCTGCATTCCCACAGACAAATAAGGAAACCACTACTGTATCTGAAAGATTATGCATGGATGGGAGTGCAGGATACCATTATGGACTGGGCTTTGCGCTCCCACATGCAAATAAGGATACGATTATGGAGTGATGGGAGCACAGGGCCCAAAGGGCCCTACACTCCCACAGGGAAAAAAAGGATAGGATTACATATCAAAAATTATGGATGGATGGGAGTACAGGGCCCAGAGGGACAGGGACCAGAGGGCTTTGTGCTCCAACAGGAAGATAAGAATATGATTATGCTTTCTCAAAAGGTAAGGAAATTATTTACAAAAAACTTTGTTAATGCACTAGTTAGGGTTAAAGTGACAAAAGTAGGTAAATATGGCATTAGGGTTTCCAACCCTAACACCCCACCCCCACCCTGCAGAAAGCAGCAGGCATGGGGTGTGCCTTGCCATTATCAGCCCCAACACTCACCTGATTCTTATATACTGTACCCATCTCAGCTTACTTACTCATGGAATAGAGTGTGCGTTAAGACTGACGATGGCAAGGCACACCTCATGCCTGTTGCTGCCTGCAGGATAGGGGTTGGGTGTTAGGGTTAGAAACCCTAACGCCACATTTCCCTACTTTTGTCACTTTAACCCTAACTAGTGCATGAACAAAGTTTTTTTTTTTTGCAATATATATATATATATATATATATATACACACACACACATAGTATCAACAATATATATATTTGAGGGGTGGGCTCACTTAAGCTTGGAGGACTGCGAGTCTACTAGGTAGACCAGTTAGGTGTCCAGGCAGAGAACAGTTGGTTCTTTCACCTGGTACATGTTCACGGCAGTCTTGTTTTTTTGGGGGAAGGTTATGAGGAAAAGAGTCCCTACTTCATTTATGATACATGATTGTCTTATTATTTTCCCTCCATTGGGGCATATGGGTTGGGTTAGTGGGGAGTTACTCATAAGGGGGCTGCTGGGGATTAGTAATAAGAATAGCTAGAATTGACAGGAAAAGGGGAAAAAAGATTTGTATTTTGCACTCGCAACAGTTATGGAAGAAAGTTATTTTAGAAACTCCATACTTCTACCCCAGGTACTTCTATTTAGGCTTCAAAATCAAACAAAATGGCAAGTAGCTCAAAAATTAAAATAATGTCATGGAGTGCCAAGGGTGCACAGGACCGAATAAAAATGAGAAAAATTGCTTCACTTTGCAGGAGGAAAGCAAAAGATGTGTTGTTATTACAGGAAACTCATTTTTCTCAAGACTTCAGATATTTTACAACTTTATTTCAAGTTAAAAAACCAACAACCTGATTGACCTTAATGGCAGATACACAATTATAACAATTCAACTAAACAAGTAGATCTTTACTCTTGCCACCATATATGCACTAAATGAAGATGAACCAAATTTCTTCTCTAATTTTTTTTTCAGACCTGGTTCAACTCCCAAGTCCATATATAGTGGCAGGAAACTTTAACTTGTCTCTGGATCACCTCAATAGAAGTCCAGGATTAATTAAAAAAAAAGTTAAATCTGTTTCTTTTATCTTAAGTATGATGATTGAACTAAACTTAATAGACACATTCAGACAGCTTTTACCATTGCAATAAACCTATTCCTTTTTTTCAAAATGCTGAACAACACATATTCAAGAATTGATTTCTGTCTTATCTCAAACAAGATACTAACAAATATTGAGGACATTGCATATGGCACTATTAACGTATTAGACCATTCTCCTTTAAAAATTGCCTTTCAGAATAAGGAGCCCTGTCCCAAGAACACTAGGTGGAAACTGGATACTAAACGTTTGGGAGACCCTGGCCTACATATTCAGGAGAGATGGGCAGCATATCCCTAGATGCACCGTGCATCTCCAAACTTGTGAGGGCTGTCAGGAGTGTAACAATATTCAGAAGCCCCCAAGGTGCTCCACAAACCCAACTGCACCTCTGCGTGGAATATTGCAGTGTGAGAATGCAAATGAGGGACCCTCATGCATATGCCACACATCGCAATATTCAACCCCCAAGGTGTAACTATGGCCAGCTGCACTGGTGCATAGTTACACTTTTGAAATCCTACGTTAACTACATGCAGGATTGGGTGGTTCCCCACACACAGTGTAGGGACATGTCCAAGGTTCCCCTCCCAAGCCCCAATCAGTGGTAAAATAAATGGAAATCCTTATTCTCTTTGCTGTAGTGTAGTGCACCCCCCAGCCCTGATCACTGTTATAAATATAGAACCTAGCCCAGATCCCCTCTTTCCATAGTGCAGGGACCCCCCTCCCCAACAATCACTGTCAGAATAAAATACATACCCCGATCCCCTTTTTCCATAATGCAGGGACCCCCCCTCCACACCCGATCACAGTCAGAATAAAATACATACCCCATTCTCCTTTTTCTGTAGTGCAGGGACACCCCCCGCCCCGCTCATTGTTACACATAAACAAAATCACAGATTGCTTTTTCCATAGTGTAGGGACCCTGCTCCCCACCTGATCACTGTCAGAAAAAAAAATACATACCCTGGTGCCCTTTTTCCATAGTACAGGCACCCCCCTCCCTGCTCGATCACTGTGATGCATAAAAATAGTCATCAATGCCCTTTTTTATAATGTAGGAACCCCCAACCTCCACCCTGGTTGACAGTACCCACCATCTCCCATCCCATCCCATCCTGTGCAGGTGACTGGCATAGCCCTCCTCACCCTGCCACTGCTAGCCACCAACTGATGAGTGTGTACAATAATTAGTATGTGCTCATTGGTTGTCCGAGACAACCAATGAGCACCTACTATCTTTATTTTATGATCAGGGCTGGGGAGGGCTGACCTGGTGCATAGCACAGCTGGTGCAGCCATGCAGATGAGCCCATAATGGGCATGCATGGGTATTCTGGGCGGACAGGGCTCAAGTCACAGCGGAGGCACTTACTTCTTTCTCTCCTCTGTTTGTATGTGTTCCAGAAATATGCACACCACATCCATGTGATTAAAAATGAAGTAATTATTTGTGCAGCACCAGGTTGTGCATTGGAGAAAGAGTAATGTATGCTCCAGGACACCTCAGGTTCCAGTTGCCTTGGTGCAGCTGGTTAGCACAACCGGAATGGTATTCTGGGCAGCCTGGATTCAAGTCCCAGCTGAGGCACTTACTTCTTTCTCTCCTCTGTTTGTATGTGTTACAGAAATATGCATGCTGCACCCATGTGATTGAAAATGAAGTAATTATTTGTGCAGTTCCATGTCATTTTCGTGAATGAATTATAGTGTGTGCAAATAAAGCGAGTCTTTTATAGTGACACGAAATACAGCAACCGGCAATTTCAGCAAGGGAACTTCTCAGCTACTATATCCAGATCTGCAACTGAAAATCACTCCAGTCAGCATTTAAGCAGTTCCAGCTCCTGCTCACTGTATTCACAGTTTTCTGCTGTCATCCACTCCCAGACCCACTCGCTCTACCTGTAGACAGTCGATCTACATGCTATGCCCCCCCAAATCCCCCCTGTTTCTAAAATAGCATCCTCCTAGGCACACCTGGACCTCAGAGGTAGGCTATGGACCTGTTATCACTGAATGTGTCTGTCGCTGTCCTGCAGTGATCGCCATAATTGCAGTCACTAATTTTGCGACGCTGTTATTGACTCGCTGGAAATGAATCGCTGTATTGACATGCTACCATTTATGCAGCACTAGGTTGTACACTGGAGAAAGAGTAATGTGTGCTGGGGGACAGCCCAGGTTCCAGTTGCCTTGGTGGTGCAGCTTGTTAGCGCGACCAGAACGGTATTCCGGATGGCCTTGGTTCACGTCCCAGCTGAGGCACTTACTTCTTCTTTCTCTCCTCTACTTGAATGTATGACAAAATTACAGTTAACTTACATGTTTTGCCTTTAAAATACATCTGGTTCTCTCTCCTGACTGGCTCACTTTCACTCCTATAACTCACACAGAAATTCCTCACTGCTTACCTAACCACACTGTCCCGCCACAACTCCAGACATGAGCACACTGAGAACGCCATCAGTTTTGTAAAAGATACTACCGCAGATGCTACAGCACATGGTAACGTGCTGCCAGCAAGACCCCAAGCAAGTCACTGTCTTGCTGGCAGTGTTGAGACCCGCTGGGTCTCTTATATACAGTTCCAAATGAACCTGCACTCCAAAACAGCCAATACAAAGCAACACTCACCAAGTTCGCTGTTCAAACATTTTATCAGCCATTCACGTCACTGGCTAATAAAGCAGTTGAACAGCAAACTTGAGTGTTACTATGCTTTTTGGAGTGCAGGCTCATTTAGAACTGTATGATTACTGCCAAGAAGGCCCTTACCTGCACCCTCCCAACCTGGGCTATTCACGGTTACATTCCTAGACCGATCTCTTATGCACAGCACAGCATCCCTAGTGACACCACATTATAGCAACAGAGCCCCCAGTAAGAAATGTAAAGCAGAGGGACTATTTAAATTAAATGAGACATTTGTTGTTATTTTTTACAAATGTTTTCATCAGTCCTACAGTTTCTCAACATATACCCAATAACACACGACAGAATATAGGTTATACTCTGATAAACACACTCGTAGGGCCTTGTGCCTTACTACACCCTCATGTTATCAGAGCATAACCCACATCCTGTCCTGTGTTTACCTATTACTTATAAGTGCAGATATCAAAGCAGGTGAAACACAAACCACCCCACACCTGTTCACAGTTACATTACATATAGACAATGCATGTCATGTGGGTGGGCATTATGTTCAAAGGTCATTTTTATAGAGCCACACCTATACCTTGGTAAACCAGTATAACCATTTAACATTGTTCTGGACACACAATAAATCCTTTTTGTTAAAATACTGACTCCTATGCATTAGCTGTGAGCATATTTTTTAGTAGTGCACATGAATCCCATGGGGTACACAACACATTAATGTTACTTAATAAGCCCCTCAATCAGGAGTGACACAGCAGGTGAATATCTGGCCCCACAAGCATATAAGATCGGCAAAAACTATACCTATATGACAGACAAACTTGCAGGATGTACCCCTACACTCTAGCAGATCCATGAACCGGAGGGAGCATAAACCCCTAATTAGTACCCATCTTGGTACCACGGAGTTTAAATACCACAGAGGATGATGGGGCTAACCCTTGCCACTATACGGTAACCAGGTGCACAGAAAATCCCAAAGGAGACTTAGGGTCCCAGAGGTGATATGAATTGCAACTTAGTAATCCAATTTATAACTTTTTCTGCACAGAAGACCCATACCTGCACACATGATAAAACTCTCACTAAGGCTGCTTACTTGATGAATAAATTACTGTGTGGTCAGTCTAACATAGGTAGCCCAAATGCCTCTGCTCATGTGTTTTTTTCTATTTTATCTTTACTGGGCAGACTTAACTGTCTATCACTTATCTGTGTGGGTGGAACATCTGCATATGTACCTTACCATTCATCAACTATGCAGTGCGTAAAGTTCATTGGTTGCAGATCCAATGTGTGCAGCAGGTTACCAGTGGGTGTGGCAGATATATAGTGGATACCACCCCTACCTGTCCTCCACCAACAGCAGGTGATCATTACTAGAAATCAAGGTTTATTTTTCTTTTTTTCTTCTGATCAGGGCATAAAGTGTGGCTTCCATCACTAACTGCAATGCATTTTGATAGTGTGCCATGAGGTCATGGTTTGGCAGGACTGAGGGGCAGTTACGCTGTGTTGCCGAGTTGGCAGCCTGCATGTATAGGCCTCATGGAAGCATGATTGTGCAAGAAGCAGTGGTTAGGGCCAGTGTGGGCCATAGCTGACTGTATTCTCCAGTAGCAGCAGCATGGGAGAAAAGGTTACATTTTTATATCAAGCAGCGAATTTGGTGGGAGGCAGGATGCATGCAGCCTGGACCAGTGTTTAGACAGTGATACGGGTTGTAGGGGCACTCAGTGCTGCCTAAGCTAGGCTGAGAGCAGGACTGCTGCTCTGTGTGTTCTAACTCAATAAAATTCATTATTTCAGTGTGTGGGGGACTTTTGCATAGTGTGATCCTCTGGTGAGAGGCATCGGGTCCTGATTGCACTGTTGCCTAGCAACAGGACCAATTGTTAAACAGCCATTGAAGTTGTGTTTTTTTACTTGAAAGGCACTTGCCAGGAGAAGGGCAATGTAGAGAACCCTTTTAGAAGTCCTCTGCATGAATAGGCAGTAAAAGGTATCAGGGATTGTACTTTTGGTGAGCGAGTGGCGGATTGCTAGACAGGAAGTGACCCACAGATACTTCCTGTGATAGCGATATAAAGACGTCCCCCACACGAGCGGAGAGAGTAAGAGCAGGGCAAGTGCATGACTACACACGTGAGGGTAAAGGAGAAGGAAATAAGAATAGTAGCCAAGACAATCAGCTAGTAAGTACAATAGGAAGTCCTGAAATAGGGGAGATAAGTGCAAGAGAAGCATATAGAGGCTATTAACATAGAGAAAACTTCCATTTTGAATCAGGATGGGGACTCGTGCATAAAATGTAAAGGTTGCAACATGTTTAAGACGGCGGATGAAGGAACACGCTGTGAGAACTTTACCTGTGATAAATGTGTGCAGAATCAAGAAATATTAGACATGGTTCAGGAAGTTACCTCTAGACTAGAAAGTTTAGAAAATAATCAGGTAGGCATGACATCTAAACTAAAAGTCTTATCAAGCTTAAATGAGGATCCAACAACCAATGAGGGCGATGGAGAAGGGGATGGCAGTGCAAAGAGGAAGTTGGATGAGACTAATATTGAGGCAGATTGTAATAATGATTGGTGTACTGTGACTTCAGTAAAAAGAAAAAAAAGGGGTAGGAGTCCTTTGGCTAGGGGTGCAAACAATCTTGCAAACAGGTGGAAGGAAGGTGATATTAGTATTCCTTTAAGGAACCGTTTTAGCTATTTACACCAGGAAGACATGCCCCAGGAAGAGGAGGTCGAGATGGAGGCAGCCATGAATTCAACCATAGCAGATAGAGGAAATGAGAGAAGACAGGTTATTGTTATGGGTGATTCAATGAAAAAGTATACAGACCAGTATATCTGTAAAGAAGATAAAGCTAATAGTATGGTTAGCAGTTTCCCTGGGGCAAGGGTGAAGGATTTAACTGCCATGACAGATAATATTTTTAAGGAAGTTGGGGATAATCCATTAGCATTACTTCATATTGGGGTTAATAACCT
Source organism: Neoceratodus forsteri (assembly GCA_016271365.2). NCBI lineage: Eukaryota > Metazoa > Chordata > Ceratodontiformes > Ceratodontidae > Neoceratodus > Neoceratodus forsteri. Next base: position 214,312,324 of record JADMNL010000024.1, read on the forward strand.
AGAAACAAGAAACTTACCCAACATACAAGAAGAGTGTAAAAAGCTCACAGACAAACTCAAACAGAAAGGAAGTGAAATTAGTATATCAGAAATATTGCCTGAACCAAGAGCGTATATCTATAAGAATAAAAAAATCTGTCTGATGAATGCCTGGTTACAAAGATGAACACAGAAAAATATACATTTTTGAGGCACTGGGATGTTTTTCAGGGGAAATCCTATTTGTTTGGAAAAGATGGTTTGCATCTGAGCTTTAGAGGAAGTAGAGTGGTAGGAATCAGGTTGAGAAATGAAATAGACAAATATTTAAACTGAACAGGAGGGGGACGAATACATCTTTTGAGATGGGAGGTCAAAGTATGCATACTAAAAGGAAGATGTTGAAAACCAAGGCTTGTTTATAATGTGAGGGCAATGTTTTGTAATACAAGAAGTTTAAATAAAGAAAAAATGGTAGAATTAAACTCTACTGTGGGGGAAGAAAATCTGGATGTAGTTGGGGTCACGGAAACATGGTGGGGACAGGAGCATGGATGGAACAAGTGCATTCAGGTATTCCATCTGGTCAGTAAAGACAGACATCATAAGAAGGGTGGGGGTATTGCCATATCTATCAGAGAATGAATTGAATGTATACAGGAACATCAATATATTAATTATGAGAATATACAGATCCTCTGGGTGGAGTGTCTGGGGTTGCATGGTAAAAAATTTAAGATGGGGGTCTTTTATAGGCCACCAGACACACCTACAGATGAAACTGAAAACTTTATAGAGGATGTTATCTTAGTAACCGAACAAAATTATATGATACTTGTGGGAGACTTAAATTTACCAGGTGTTGATTGGAATGGGTTAAATAACCCTATAAATATGATAATAAATAGGATCCAGGTGAAATTATTTTCATCAGGTATCGAACAATGTATAGATACACCCACAAGGGGTCAAAATATTTTGGATGTGATATTGACCAGTATAAAGGAGTATGTTATAAATGTGAAACTCGGTCCACCATTGGGATCCAGTGACCACAATGTTATTAAATTCCAAATTAACAAATCAAATAAGATTATAAGAGGCACAACTAGGCAGAGATTATATAATAAAGTGAATGATGTGGCAATAAAACAAGAGTTATTAAATTTGGATTGGGAAAAATTGACCAGTGGGTTTTCATCCAAGGAGTGTTGGGATACATTCAAAAATGAACTAGAGAAGATAATCCAAAGACATAGTCCATCAAAAGAAATGTATATCAATAGAGGGAAAAAACTATATGGTTAAATAGAAAACTTATTAAGTTATGTAATAAGAAAAGGAAGTACTATAACAAATTGAAAATAAATCCTTCAGTAAATAATAGGAATATGTATAAGAAAATGTTACACAAAGTGAAAATTGAGATAGTAAAAGCTAAGAAACAAACAGAATTTAGGTTGGCAAATACTAAGGGAGATCAAAAATGTTGTTTTATTTATATAAACAACAAAAGAGGGCAGGAAAGTGTGATTGGTCATTTAAGGATTAATGATGTAATGTATAGTAAGCCAACTGAAATGGCCAGAGAATTCAACAAATTTTTTGGTGCAATTTATAATAAGGCAGATTATAGACAAGATGGGGAAGTTGAAGGTAGCATAAGATCTGATCCAATAGATTATATTACTAGTTCTAAGATTCTTGAGAAAATTGAAAAATTGAAGGTTAATAAATCAGCAGGACCAGATAATTTGCCCCCTAAACTGCTGAAGGAATTAAAGGAGGAGTTGGCACCAATCATAGCTGATACTGGTAGGAAATCATTGAAAGAGGGATATGTTCCTTAGAATTGGAAGAGTGCGGTTGTGGTTCCCATCTATAAGAAAGGTACTAGGGTGGATCCAGTAAACTATCAGCCTGTCAGTCTGACATCTGTAGTGGGGAAAATAATTGAGCGATTGATAGTAGATGAAATTAAGAAATGGATGTTGGAGAATAAGGTTGCGGATAATCTGCAGCAAGGTTTCGAACAGAATAGAAGTTGGAATACCAATCTTGTAATTATTTACAACTATGTAGGGGAAAATATAGATGGGGTAAGTCTATTGATGTAGTGTTGCTCGATTTTAGTAGAGCATTTGACTCTGTGCCCCATAGAAATCTGTTTTTGAAAATGCATTGCTTAGGATTCAGTAAAACCATAATTAGATGTATTGAGCACTGGTTAATGGAGTGGAAGCAGGTGGTGCGTATACATGGGTATATGTCACAGGAGAGTGATGTTGGGAGTGAAGTGCCTTAGGGGTCGGTGTTGGGGCCTCTACTTTTCTATATATATAAGCGATCTTAACATCAACAGTGGAAACAAATTAATTAAATTTGCAGACAATGTAAAACGTGGAGGGGTAGTTGACACTTTTGATGATAGGTTAATATTTGGTCAGGATATTTTAACAATAGTTGACTGGACAGAGAAAAATGGGATGAGGTTGAAGCTGGAGAAGTGCAGCTTAATGCATAAGGGGAAAGGAAATATTCAGCAGGAATATGATATAATGGGAACCAGTTTGAGGAGATCAAGGTGTGAGAAAGATCTGGGAATTTATATTAGGGACGATTTAAAATGTGAATCGCACTGTAAATACATAACAAATAAGATCATGTATTTAACTAACAGTGTTAGAAGAAGGTTTTTTTCTAAGAATGAAAGGGTATTGTTACCACTATGCAATATTTATATAAGGCCAATCCTTGATTATGGTTCTCCATGCTGGAGCCCTTATCTAGTGAAAGACAAAAGGCTCATTGAAAGAACTCAGAAATCCTATACGAAACTGATAGGTGGTTGCAAAGGGAAATCATACTTGGAGAGATTAAAATATCTAAATCTATGGTCAGTAGAATTAAGAAGAAGAAGACGAGGAGACCTTTTAATGCTGTATAAAACTTGAGGGATGATATATTAAAGGAGGATTTGGGATTGGCAATAAAAGACCATAAATATAACATGAGAGGGCATAAGCTCCTGATTAAAGAAAACAGTTATAGATCTGAGGTATGGAAATATAGTGGAATGAACTACCAGGGGATGTGGCTTATGCAGAAACATTCCAGTTTTTCAAACAAAGACTAGATAGGTTTCTAGAGGTTAGTAACTTTGTTACTTCCACTGTGTAGTGGGGACAACTGATAGGGGCACTAGCCTTCTGTTGTCTTATATTCACAAGTATTCGGTGCCAGCTGCTTACCTGAAGTACGGATATTTGCTGGCTGGGGTTGCCTGTTCTATGGCAACAGCAATTGATCATTACTTGAAAAAGATTAACTTTTTTTCCGATCAGGACCTAAAATGTGGATTCCATCACTAACTGCAGTGCTGTTTGATAGTGTGTGGTGAGGTCAGGGCTTGGCAGGACTGAGGGGTGGGTGGATGTGTGGCCAAGAGTGTGGCCTGGTGAGGCCTCACGGAAGCAGGATTGTGAAAGATGTGAGTGTTGAGGGCCAGTGTGAGCTGCCATTGCTGACTATATTCTCTATAGGCAGCAAGGGGAAAAAGGTTAAGTTTTTATATCGAGCATTGAATTTGGTAGGATAGGCAGGATGGATGTTGCCTGGACCATGGAAGTAGTGCTTGGACAGTGATGGGGTTTGGAGAGGCACTCACTGCAAGCGGCTCACCTGAAGCATGGATATTTACTGGCTGGGGTTGTGCAGTCAAGACGGTTGGGATTGACCTGGTCAGAAGTGTAGCGTAACCATTTTTAGCTCCTGTTGGAGCCTACAGTGGTACTTAGAACAGCTGCAGTGGCACTGGTTGTGGGATGCTCACCGACACAATCAATTTGCTTGTTGGAGTATAGGGCGCACTAGTCTTGATTGGGGTTTGGATTTATGCCACCTACAGCAGTGACACAAGTTTGGCACAAATTTGGCTTACTTGTAACTTTACATTTAACTGCATGCTTATTTTTTTGTGGCTATTATAAATGTTTGGTATCACTATACTATAAAAAAATGAGAGAATGCAATGTTTGAGCCCACCCAGTTGCATTTCAATTAAATTCTTGTGAGGGACTAAGGCTTAAGCTTGTGCTTTGCCCATAATGTGCTTTGATAACATGTTTGTTTTTGAGGGGCATTGTGTACTATATGCATTCTCCTCTCCCCTTTGCCTGACCTGTATTATTCAAGAATACTGCACTGGACCAACACACAATATTAAAGCCCACAAGGTGCACCCACCACCAAGTTGCTGGCATGTTTGTAGTGGTAGCCTCTCAGAGAGGCCAGTCAAGAGTCTTCAACTGGGGGGGGAGCAGAAGGAGACCTTCTGGAGCTGTGTGTGATAGTCCTTTGGGTGTGTGTGTGTGTCTGTGTGTATGTGAGTGTGGGTGTATATGTGTGTGTATGTGGGTGTGGGTGTATGTGTGTGTTTGTGTGTGTGTGTGTGTGTGTGTGTGTGTGTGTGTATGTGTATATGTGTGTATGTGGGCATGTGTGTGTATGTGGGTGTGGTGTATGTGGGTGGGTGTATGTGTGTGTGTGGGGATTGGATGTGTGTGTGTGTGTGTATATGTGTTGGTGTTGCAGTTCAACAACAACACATGCAGAGTGAGTCAACTGAGGGCAAGAACCAAAGGACAGAATATTGGATGGCTTAATCTGGACCCTACTAGCAAGAAAAGGAAAGGAAGAGTAATCATAATCCCTTAAAAATTGCAATGAGGACTACTACAGCAGGGCAACCAGGATGTTGGTGTGTATTTGGAGGGGATTTGGTAGCCAAACAAATTGGGTAGTACTAATCCTACAGACCACTGTTTATACAGCAACTGGACTACTGACTTAAGGTTGAACTTGTGATCCGGGGGTAGCAGCAAAGCAGGGTGTGTGTATTAAAACTCCTACTGCAATACTCCAAATTAGGTGACAAAGTTGGTGGCCCAGTTGTGCACTTCAGTATGGCAGGTAGATCCACCATCTGGCACTGACATGTCCCCTCACATCGAGCACACACACCTCCTGTTTTCATGTGTGAGGGGACAGGATATGTAATACACACTGCATGCTGCCTGCTGAACCAAACAGCACTCTCAGCTCCAATGCATGACCTGAGGGTGCCCCACAACTCTGTAGTTGTGGAAAGGGGATACTTATAAAGGTGATGTAATGCATTTGTGTAAGGGTAAGGCATGTATTGGTGGGATGTTTTGCTGAATCAGTTTGGTTGGGCATTTCTTGGCTTACATGTCATCATTTGTATTGTGACAGGCGAGTACACAGAAACAAAAGAAGCTGATCGGATGTCAAAGACAAAATCTCAACGGACAAGACAGATCATAGTTAGCGATCATAGGTATACGATTTACGTATTATTTTAATTATATACACCTTTCTGTGTTTCCTTAGATTGTTTTATTTACACTTTGGGAACCTGTATCTCCTGTGCTTCCACCATACAGCACTTAACTTCCCACTACTGTCTATAACTTATCCAATACTCACTCCTTGGTTCCCTGCCTTACTCTGCCACCACCCACTTGTCTCTGTATGTCCCATTCAAGTCTCTGCTAGTGTCCAGCACCATCACCCACCATCTCTGTGACTTACCTGTCTCACACTAATCACTCATGGAATAACCATCAATGTCTGCGACGGGAATGGAGGTCCATTACCCCTAACCCAGATACAGCAAGATCACTGACAGTACTCAGGCACTGGTGAGGTACTGTGGACATCAGCTGGCCCATGCAGAGTTTTTCATTCAGTGTTTTTCTTGCTAAACTCCCATGGCCTCAGGTGAAGCACCTACAGGCTTGATGACACACAAGCAGGCTCAATGGCTTGACTTTACTCCGCCAGTGTAGCAGATGAAAATGATGCTATGCCTCCCTGGGATGGGTGCTCTTCACACAGCCACCACAAAGCAGGCTTCCCAAGCTTGTGGCCAAACTATGGTCACCTGCATGTGAACAAGACATGTTACCTGTTGGAACATAGGGTTGTCCCAATTTGATCAGTTTGTTGACTACATTTTTAACAACATTGTCCATTGAGTATGACTGCATTACATCTCTTGACAGAGCCTACTCCTGTCCATGAAGGCCCTCCTTACATGGACTACAAAGGCAGTACATGGGAAATCAGACTCTCAATCCTGCATTGGACCTCTATGCTTACTTCACAAGTCTCAGTCTGCCAGTCAGCTCCATAGCAGCTCCACAGCTCAAATCAAGGTGGCTGTGACAGAGACAAACTACAGCAGTTTGCCCAGGAGTGTGTAAAGTATGGCCAAAGATAGATGTTGTAGTCAGGCAAGGCTTCTTCAGCCAAGAACGTGCCAAACTTCACAAAGATTTATTCAGTTACATGGGACATGGTCAGGAATGATGACAATAGCTCACACCCATGAATGTGCCTGTCATGCCAGAAATGACCCTGTCAAAAACCTTCCCTACAATAGCTGACCCACACACACACAGTCTTCAGTAGGTGACAGCTGAAATGCTGCAGTAGTCAGCTTCCCAGAACCCAAAGGAGGAGAAGAGTCCATCAAACACTCCATCGTCCTTTCCCAGCCAGACCAAAAAATGATGCAAGATCATTTCAGAACTCTTTTTGCTGGCATTATCAGTGGCAGCACTATCACTGTGCAAACAGTCCACAACAGAATTGTATGTCTACATACTAATAACAGCAGAGCAACTTTGTTTGTTGGAAGAAAATAACGCTGTCAAGAAAAAAAATATTTATGTACTTTTGATTGGAAATCTTTGCAAATTATGCAAATGTGTGTATTTGTTTCAGGATGTTACCTTCTGTTGCAATTTTAGGAGGATGGAGAATACGCTGTTGTTGATGATGGGAAAACTGATGCTGATGATCTATTCATACTGGTTGCAGGGGATGTTAGGGGACGGTGGCCACTTGATGGACAACTGTACGATGCAGTAATTATTTTAATTACAGGGAAGTGTAATTGATATGCATAAACAGTACTTAAATGTACTGCTTCTATTTGCAAAAGCAAACCAAACTTTTATGTGATACACAAAATATGTAGACATATATAATAGCTGTGTTAACTGTTTACATGTCCTTGATACAGAAAACAAAGAAGAGGCTCTGAAAAAGAAAAATCTGCTTTTAAAAAAACTGGTGAAGAATAACGTCATCAAAGATGTTCAGAAAAAAAAGAAACCAAAGGAAACAGTCACACAGCAAAAGGCAGAAAAAGAAAAAAAAAGGAAGAGGTCATAAAAAAGTGTCTGAAAAGGCAAGTTCACAACAACCCTTGAAATGCCAGCAAAAAATAGGAATTCCAAAGCATGTTATGGAAGATGACAGTGGAATGGAAGAGGAGGATAACCAACAAAGCAATAAAGCAAAGGAACAAGCACAACAAATGACTAAAGCAGATTAGTCCATGCAATGGTTAGATTTAATTAAGCGAAATATATTAGAAAAAGATGATCAATTGAACGCAGTGAGGCTATCTGTCAGTGAACCTCTGACCACTCCACCTTGCAAAAAAACTGGTAACATCACCAAGCACTTCTGCCATGATACCTATCTGGTCTGTGATGGCTCCACTTCTTTTTTGAAGATGCCACATAAATCACCTGCAATGGCTGCAGTCAGGTCACTAATTTGAGCACCTGTGATGAGTGCACCAATTCATATGGAACAAAGATCAAGTCTTGGACTCTTAACATATAGGTCGGTAGATAACATGGTTTCTACTCCAAGAGACCTTAGTCTGCCATCTGCACAGTCAGACTCAGATGATCGAGATGAATGATCTGAGCTTCCCAACACCTCAGAAGAGATGTAAATCCTGCTACAGTATGCTTACGAGAAGAAAATGTGTTTCTTACATAAAAAGTTAAGTTTGCAAGACAGGCTAGCTGCTGCTTGTAAGTATGTTTACAATTATTATTCACTGCTAGCTGCCATAATGTACCACAGGATGTGCATCACGCTGCTGTGACAGTGACCTGATTTCAGGAGTGAGAACAGGATGCCAAGTTTGGGGTCAGGCATGATGCAGCAGCTGTTGCTTGGTGGTACGCAGAGGTTGTTGAGGGTTTGTGCAGCTCCAGAAGTGCTTCAGAGAACACTGCAGAGTGCCAGGGAGCTTTCTCCATCTGCAGGGATGTAATAGCATGCTGCCAAGGCACACATGGCTACAACTCGATGACAGTGGGAGGAGGGAAGCTGGGGAGGGGGAAAAAGGGAGGAAAAAATAAGCACTGCATATAGGATGATTCATGGCTCAAGGGGATGTTGATGCCTGCCAGCACTAAGTCAAGACATGGGAAGATTATCTGCATAGAGTTCACACCATTGCAAAAACCTCAATGTAGTAACAATGGGTGAACATTCATTTAAAGGAAAACTGCACCTTCATATCGTCCAAATTTTATTTGTTTCCATGTCAACAAATAACTCTTTTCATGTAGCTGTTAGAGATGTATGCAACTGCCTTAGTCAGTTTTCACGCTTCATACTAGGCCCTGTAACTATCCTGGGAGGCTCCATTTGGTAGTTGTTGAAATCTCATTGTCCCTGACAGCTGCATTAGCATATGAAAACATGATGTGTAATCAACCTTTAAACTTCCTAGTATGCCTGTCTGCCTGATTAGTCTTCAAAGAAATTATCTGTAAGAAGGTATGAAATACCATTTTACCTTCAGGAAGCTTTGCAAACTATTTGAGTTGTAATGCAGGGATTTTCCCTTTAAACTCAATTCAGTGTATGTTTTTCAGAGAGTTTTTACAGGGTACTTGTTCTTTCAGCATAGAGATACATGCTATAAATGGTTGCCCTAACATAATGGTCTCATATGCTAATGCCATTCTCATGAACAATGAGATTTCAACAACCACGAAATGAAGACCCCCAGGGCAGTCACAGGGGCTACCATGAGCAGTGAAATCAAACTAAAGGCAAGGCCCCTGGAATTCTGTGGTTCTGCGGTTGCAGAATTTGCCGCAGAATTTGCATCATGCTGCAGAATATATATAGTGCCGCAGAATTCATTGTTTTTGGTGAATTTTCATATAAACATACTGTTTTTCCATAGTGTCAGGCTTTCTTTCCCACCTCGTTTATCCTGAAGCCCCTCCTCTATGCTCAGCATATGATGTCATCGATGACATCACATCATATTTAGCCAATGACAGGACTGCATTCTGCCAGAGAAATTAATAAATCATGCTGCAGAAATCAGAAAATACTGCCGAAGAAGTCAAGGAGCCCTGCCGTAGAAATCAGAAAATTCTGCCGCAGAACACCTGATAAAGGTAACACATATAGCCCTAATAGCCACAGGACAGGAGTTGTCTCTTGACATGGAAACAAATAACATTTTTATGATATGAGGGTGTAGTTTTCCTTTAATGGATTGGGACATACTGAAGTATACTGGGGTGTGACAAATTGTCAAAAATGTATATGTTTTACACATTTCAGTATGTGTATGTATTTAAAACCAATTACTTCACTGTGTCCATAGGCACTCAACTCACAACTACCATTCACACCAACAGTGCGTGCTGAATCACTTAGAATGTTTCTCACTTTCATTCACATTACATGTCATCAGCACAGTCAGCATAACTAGATTACCGATGATTTTCACCACACATTTATTTGTTTAGTAAATATGAAATCAGCGATAATATATTCAGCATTATTTTAAAGTGTAATCGTCTATATATCATCTTGCAGTGAAAACACAGCCAGTTGAATGACAGACCAAAGTCTAGATTATTGGATCCAGAGCAGGATGAAAAATATAAGGTACGTCATCAATCTTGACATTTCTTCCACTTATGCAAGTTTCCTTTATTTCTATCCATTCTTCACATTCACACAGGATGCGTGCATCATCTTAAAATGTAAGGTACACTGACTCAAAACTAGGGAGGTTTGGATTCCATGGAATGTCACACCGGAATTGTACAGATTTTAATTAAAATCAGAGTCAAATTCAGATCCATTTGCGGCAATGGAACAGACTCAGAAATTCCAAATAAGCATCATAACAACTTGCAGAAAGCAAGTAGGGAGGTGATCTTACCCCTCTACAGGTCACTGGTCATGGAGTACTGTGTGCAGTTCTGGAGGCCATACCTGAGGTGGGATATCAATCTACTGGAGTGAGTGCAGCAGAGAGCAACAAGGATAATACAGGGAATGGAGGAGAGAGACTATGAGAACAGGCTGGGGGAACTGAATATGTACACCCTGGAGGAGAGGAGGGATGGGGGACATGATTGTAACTTTCAAGTATCTAAGGGGAATCAACAACGAAGGGAAGGGACGCTCGAAGGCATAGGCTAAGAATAGAGGGGGAAGATTTAGGAGGGAGATGAGGAGGCATTACTTCACAGAGAGACTGGTGTCAAAGTGGAATGCCCTACCAAAGAGGGAGACCTCATGCAAAACTGTGGGTAACTTTAAAAGGGAATAGGAAAGAGAACAGGGCAGAGTATGGGTGGATGAGGCTGAGAACGGCTGAGGGCAGACAAAATGGGAGGGGGTGGGGCAGCTGCCACTTAGGGGCACTAGCTGCACACTCAAGCAGACATTGATAGACCAGGAGGTTTGTTTCTGCTGGCACATTCGTATGTTCGTACATATAAAAAAAATCATTACCTCACCAACACCAGTGAACACTGGACAACCCTAATCCTTTCACCATGATTTGGTCCCTCACTCACAGTTCCTGTGACAGTCTTCTGCCTCCTCAGGTGATGGTCATTGTTGCTCCATGTCAGTGGCACAGGCTTTAGCTCTCATCATGATCCTGGCTACAGTCGGTAGGTATGTAGTAGGGGGTACTACTACACAAATTCAGTTTCTGGTTGGCACACCCAGCTGTGGTGCACTTACACTAACACTACCCATACTAATGCTGGCATCCCTCCTTAAGCCTACCTTTTCTAGGAGACCTACTAGAGTGGAATATGAATGTGAACTCTGTTATATCCAGACTTGTTTACCTTATCTGCATCTTCTACTTCATGTTTACTATGTCCTGTAGCATCTCTTTGCTACCATTGTTTTGACAACAACCACAACATGTTGAACTACATTTTTTACTCCCATGTCCTCAGATTGGGGTAAAACTACAGCTTTACTGGCACAGACTGGAACAAAGCTGTTAGTCAGATGGTAAATGGCTACTAAACCAGTTTGGCTGGACTGACAGATTTTTAAAGTTAGTGGCCCAAATGTTACCTGCCCATAAAGCAATGTTGTTGCCCTTAACAATGATGGTCAATACAAATATTGATTTTGCTACAGGATTCTGAAACCTAGTGGCCAAAATCACTAGGAGCTCAAAACCTGATTAGTCTGAACATGGACTGTCAGTCACAATGGTTCTGAACAATGGAAACATGGACCTTGAGATGGGTTTCCAATTTTCCATGGGGCAGGCAGTGGGGAAACATGTTTGTAATTATACCCCCGGAGTTATCGAGGGTTCGACAACAGCTGGCACATCTGCTATCCTCGTGGTCCTTTAGCAAAATGCTAATCTTATTACTGCACCACACTTATTGGATCACATCTCAACGATGTACAATATTCAACAGCCATAACAAGGAAGACAAAACAAATCTGGCATTATCAATCTTTTATTAGATGGTGGTGCTGATAAAAGGAAGTGGAGTATACCTTATGAGAGGACAACTGAATTTTGCAAGGACAGAATGATACCAGAGGAGCCAGGCTGCGTTATTAAGCCCCTCATAGACATCTTCTTCAATAAAGATACTTTGACAATATCCAGTGCTGCAAGAGAAAGAATGCACAAGGTGCTGTAGCCTTGGGTCATTGACACTAAATCAGGTAATTTATTTTTTATTTCCAAAGCATTTTTGGACTCAGGGGAAGACTCTCATTCATGTCTACATAAAGTTAAATTAATTTGTAAAATGTACCACCAGTGTTTTCATTATTTAAGACTTTTGCCACATTCACTAAAATTATCTCTTAAGACAGCTGTTGTATGAAAGCTACAAATTACACAGGCAATAAAGACAAGACACAAGTAATTTACAGAGGACAAAATGGTCATGATTTTCATATAATTTTATTTCTGAAGATAGTATTTCATTTTTGACTGAATATCTTACATGAGTACATTGCTTTACACAGATGTTATGGGGAACCAATACAACAAAATGGCATTAGTCAAGAAGTGATATTTTTTCCTTGCAGCATAACATTGTGTTGCATATTGACTGCTGAGTGTATTAGAACTTGTAAATATACATTGTGCTAAAAATATTATAACATAGCAACCTCTAGAGCTATAGAGTGAAAACACCTTACGAAGCTGCGTAAATGTGTAAATAGGTGTCTTATACAGTAGGGCTTTGAAAACTACCATAGTAACCAAGATATCATGTGATACCATGGATCAGACAAAATTGGTCCTGGCTTGAAGGCATACTGTCTTTATAGCTGATGTCTCTGCTATTACATGTTCTATTGAATCACTACTATGTTGGGCATAATTCGGCATTAGACACAATGCAATCAAAAGGCAATTAGGAAAGTGAAATCTTTAAAAAGAAGTGATTCAACTGTTGGGTGGCAATGTGTGTTCTCCTAGACTCCCTGGACACCCGAGGTGGTTTAGCACCAACGTGACACTTATAAATGATTTTTCTAATTTTGGAATACAGAAAAGTATTAATTAGTAACAGTCAATGTAACAATTGTTAAAAAGATACATGACTGAATAAATTAACAAAATGTGGACAACAATGCATAACAACAAATATTTGCTGTTCATAGCTTTTAGAGATTTTAATAAAAGTTACAGAGATTGTACTGTGACTTGTCTGTAAAATAGCAAACAGTGAAGTACTCAGCACTCAGTACAAAAAATTGCCTTTTAGGACACCATTTCTCAGTTTGGCAAAAATGTTTAATTTCTGCAACGAGGTAAGAGCAATTTATCAACACAGTTTGCCAGTGTAGCCCAAGGAGGCCACCCACAAACCAACATTTCATACTTGTCATGAGTGCTTTGTCAAGGTGCAGTGCACCCCCTAGAGTTCACATTTTATATCCCATAACCCAAAGTGAAACATTACCCATAACATGAAAATGCTTACATACAAAAACTCCAATTATGACCACACATGGTAGAAATCAGGTAGTTGACAGGAGCAATTAAAACATCAATCTGTTTTCTTTTATGTCTAATTGCCAAACCAATGATTGCATCGGTCTAAACCCTTTAGAGGATGTTTGATAGAGCTGTAATAAATCAGTTCCATTTTTTATTGTTAAATGTAAATCCCACTCTGTAAACCTCAAAGGGTGACCTGCCTCAGTCTCACAATTTAAATAGCCAATACATTTTATTAATACATATAATAAAGGTACTGCTTGTGTGCATGTGTGTGTGTGTGGGTGTGTGTGTGTGTGTGTGTGTGATTTTCCAAAAATATGCTATTATGTAAGTAATAATACCTGACAGGGTGGGCCTTATTGGGATACAATGGACTGTCCAGGGGTGTAATGAGGCCCGACACCACAGGTGGAGGGCCTTATAGCCCCTGGAAGGTCCATTATATCCCATAACACCCACCCTGGAGAGTATTATTACACTTAGAAAATGGGCTTATATTACAACTTTTTTTTTTTAATAATGATTTTTTTAAACAAGTGTAAAATGTTAGTAAAAATTTACAGAAATGCCAGGTTCTGTAAAATAGTCTGTTTAATGCCACTATAGGGTGCTTCCTCCCCAGTTTTCAGTTTGCATTATGTGGATACATATGGTTTGTTGCCAGACTGACAGCCAGGAGTGAGAAGCTCAGCTGTAGAGCGAGAATCATGCAGTGTTCTGTGGCACACCATTGGGGGACACAGAAGTCAGCCGATGAGCTCTGGAGAGAGAAACAAAGGAGGTACTTAGTTTTTGTTTAAAAGCACAAATAGAGGCGTGGGAGTTTTGTTTGAATCATTGGCAGAGATGGAGCCATGGTGCCAGGTAGCAGCAGTTGTGAGAGTGGGAGAGGATCCAAAGTTTTGGGCCTTGCCAGCGCCGGAGTCAGGACAGGCTTAGTAGGGGGAAAAAGGCAACAAAAATAAGAGTTTTACTTTTTTGCACTGTGTTACCATTGACCGGGTTGAAGATTGACTGGGTGTGGGTACTTATAGGTTGCTGTGTCAGTAAGAGTATAGTAAAAAATAGCGGCTATTAGAGTGTCGGCACAGGGAAATCAGGAGGTGATGGGTATTACCAGGGGTAACTCGTTATTCAGTGGGTGTTGTTAAAAAATAACAACACCGTTGCCAGGCTGTTTCAGCCAATCATAAAGCAAGTTTTGCGGTGCCCATTTTCTAGTATTGGATTAAGCATACTTTATAATAGTTGATAAGGTCTGCATGGGAGCTGTCTTACAATGATTTTTAAGTCAGTGTTAAACTTTTTTAATCTACTAGAAACTCCTCAAGTTCAACACCTAATCGCATATTGGACTGCCGATTTATGGTGGTGAGTGGGAATGTTATTTATCGGACCATAGTCAAAAAAATAAGGGAACATTACAATATATAAATACACATATTTCAGTACATTCTAGAACTCAAATGCAAGCCTAAATCTTATATTATTAATTATAACAATATCCACTACTTTTACAAAAGTTTGGCCAGCTCTATCTGATCATTTAAGCCTGGCCAATCCAAAGCACCTAGTTGGTAAATCCAATAAGCCTCCCATCTGGCTAATCTGTTCTCAATATTACCACCTCATGGACTTGAAATCACCTTATCAGGTCCAATATTCGTGAGTGCCAGACCATGGACAGCTTCAAGATGGCCTTAAAGACACGTCTCTTCCACCTTGCCTTTGGAAAGATGATATAATATTTTATCTTATGTATATTGGTATACATTTTGAATTTGGACTGTTTTATTTATTTGCTTTAATGTGTTTTTATTTATACATTTTGTACAGCTCTTTGATTTGTGAATTGCACTTTAGAAATAAAGATTATTATTATTATAAATGCTGGACAGTGTGTATCCCCTCCCCCAGAACTATTGATTTGAGTTGACAGTGTGTACCTATCATTTTTATTAATGATGGCACACATATGTACCCCATTGTGATCTTTAAACTTTCTTTTCATTCTCCCCAAATAAAAAACCCCGCAACTACATGCTGCTAAATAGATGACATTGCAGGTATCACAGGTGATAAGATTTAAGATCCTATACTCCTTTCCATCTTTCAGTCCCCAAAAGGTTTCGGTATTTGTTACCACATTGCAATATTTACAATGGCTACAGCAGTTACAGCCAGGATGGGAGGGGAGGCCTTGCTCCTCCTTTTTGGTTGCATGCTGTGGACCACCTCATCCTTAATATTGCATGCCTTCCTATATGTAATTCTGGGTAGTCTTTCTGCAACATCCCTTAATTTTGTCTCTATTCTGATAATCTCCCAATTGTTTTGTATTATGCTTTGAATCACCTTCGCATCAAGAGAAAATGTTGTCACAAAATTCATCCTTGTTGTTGTCAAATCCACCCTGGTCTTTCCCTGTAGCAAGGATCCCCTCAAAACTTGGTCAGTTCCTTTCCTTGCTTTCTCTGTTACACCAGAGCTATAACCCCATTCCTTAAGGTGAAGTGTCAAATCATTCACAGACACAGCGCAATCTGCCTCCTCTGGGCAATTTCTTTTGATCCTCACGAATTGCCCCTTAGGGATATTCACCACGGTGTGCCTGAGGTGGTAACTATTCACCTGCAGCAACATATTTTTGTCTGTGAAATGCCTTTTGATAAAAATACTTAATGAACTCTTTTGCAGCTTTTACTGTACATCATATCCATGGCACATAACAAAGCAAGATTGCCCAAATTATTGACAATAAATGCAGTCAGGCAAGAAAATCAAGAAAAGGAAACTATCATTGCTACTGGGATAGTGTTTTGAAGCAATGAGAAGAGAAGTGGGGGAAAGCTGATGAGAAAAGAGTACAAAAGGAAACAGCACAGCTAGTGAATCAAACTACTGGATCTACAAGACGACAGTGCCAATAATGCCTTATAGGCGCATCGCTTTCACAGAATTGTGAGATAGATGCTTTTACTGTAAGGAAATGGTGTTCATTACTTGGATAATCATGACGGCTATCAGATGAGTACAGCAGTACTTAGGGTTTGATAACCACAACGCTGCAGTTGGGATAATAACAAATTAATCAAGCTATGCTCATTTACCAGTAATTAACAAATGTCATATTTACTCACCAACTGTCACTGGCAATGCTTTAAAAAATGGTTTACAAATATTTTTCAGTAAAATATGTTTTGAGGCATTACAGTTTTTTAACAGTGTTATACTGTACCAAACAATTTACAGTATATACTCACGTATAAGTCGACCACCCCCATAAAATGTCATTTTTACATAAACATCCCATATAGGTAGACACCCCACTAAGCTCCCTCTACCCTCGCCAAGGTGTCCCTGTGATGTTACTTGTATTTAAAATAGCTGAGATTAGAAAATACTGTACCCCCCCGTGAGGGTGATGCTGGAATATCTATAATTGTCAAGCAGCAGTGATCAGATTCTCTCTACATTATTATAAGGGTCTCAAGAATACTGAAATATGATTGGCTGTCAGCATTCTGAGAGCTTCATGTTAATCTCCTTATTAACATACTTGTAGAGTCTGATCATTTGAGTATCAATTTAAAGAATCAAGGTCCTACTTACATTTGCAGCATTCTATGTCTGGAACTGATGGCAACCATTAGAGCAAGGCTGACAGTGCCAGGATTAATTTAGCCATGTTTGAAAGAAGGTCAAATTAAACACTAAATTGTTACTTTTTCTTGTTTTTATGGCTGAGCTGTGCTAGATGATGGGATACAGCATTTACTAAACTAAATTATTTTGTAGGACACTCCTTTGAAGTACTGCTACCAGCGGGGCTAAAGAAATGAACTTTTGAATTTCAATTTTGAATAAAAGAGTTGCAGCACAGCTGAGTAGAATGAAGCCCCCACACACACACACACACACACACTGCTGACTCACAACCAAAGAACAGATTTGTTTTCCCCATGTAAACCTTTTGCGTAGGGACTATTTTATGTCAAGGGTTAAGAATAACTAAAATAAATACTGTGTGTCATTACAAGATGGCAAGAAAAACTGAACCCAATTATAATACTAGCAATAAGGTACTCCCAGAGGTTATGTTCATGTTCAAGTTAATCACTCCCTAGGGGTAATATGGCACTCAGCTGCACCTCATGCCACATTACGTCCCTAGAGGTTGATTAACTAGAACATTAACATAACCCTTGGTCATACCTTATTGCTTAATTGGCAATCATTCCCAATGAAAATGGATGTTGTGTTAGTACAGTAGTAATAGCTAATTGGTCACTGTTGGCCAGTCAACTGTTGCTACCTTACTAGCATGTCATACTTAATGGGAACAAGCACTGATGTTCAGAGGGACTGATCACCGCTGCTGGGAACAGGTTTTTTTTTACATGTATGGACAGAGATATGCATCTCTTTGGTAATGGGGGGGCAGGGTGGCTGGATACCAGTGGGTGTGTGAGGTGGTGGGTACAATTTATAGGAGACTAGGGTGATGGTTCTATAGTAAGTATAACTGCTCCAGCACCATGCTTACTGTGGGGTGGATGGAATAGTTATGGTATTTTTTACATAATTTCAGTTACTATAAACTAAATACTGGTAACACTGCTGGGAGAACTTGGACGGGTGGAGGGAGCTGCATGCTTAGAGATAAACAACAGCAATTCAGTTGGTGGTGTGGGACTGGGTGGCAATACCTAATATATAGTATTCTGCATCTGGGTGGGGGTGGGGAGTTTGGATGGGAAAGAAGGAAAAAAGCTGTTTTTATTTAGAACAGAAACACGCAGATAAGTTGACCAGAGCCTGATATGGCTTACAGTATAAGAAACATGCATATAGATCATCCTCACGTGTAAGTCAAGTCCCCATTCTGCATGCTCATTTATGCAAAACTCAATTAATACACAACTATATACAGTAATAATTGTTTACGCATAACTCAAGATAGGGTTTTTGGCAACAGGTGAAAAAGCGCCAGATGTAGCACACATCTTGATACAACTATTTCCCCAGTTTTTGTTTTTTTCCTACAATAAAAGACAAAAAGATTTACCATGGAAACACAGATGGGGGTACTTTGTACTTAACATTTACATTTGTTGGACAACAAATAACAAAATTGGTTAACATAGGCAAATGTGTGGCCCCTTACTCAAAGTAGCAATGGTAATGGAACTGCTCAATGCAACCTTGACAATAAATGTTTTTTGGGAAAAAAAATAACACACCACTTTGTGGTTCGATAACACTCACATGTTTGTAACATAAAGTTCAGCATGAACAGAGTTCTGATTTTTAGTACTCTAGGGGCCGGATATTCAAAGAGGTTGCGCTGGTGCAACCCTGCATTGCACCCCGACAGGATATTGAGAAGACTGCCCGGTGCAGCGCAAATACTGATGTGCCTGGGCGCAATGATAATGTATGCGGCACAGATGCAGGGGGCATGCCCATGCATATGCGGCACATCCCGATATTCAGCCCGCGATGTGCAGTGCATACGCCGGTGCACCCCTGCACTACGCCACATAGGGGGGCTCAAAGTTAAGCCCCTACAGAGTAGGAGCAACCCCCAGCCACCCACAGGCAGGCTGCTGCATTGCAAGGCACAACACAACAGCCCAGCCGTGGGTGGCCACCTGTCCGCCTGCCCAGAACACCATCTGCAAGCACTCACAACTCTGGTGGTCCAGTGGAACCCCCCCACCCATAGCCATGATCGTGCGGTATGTGATAATGAAGATATCCCTGGTAGTCTAGTGGCCCCCCAGTCCCCGATACCTCATGGTCCCCCCTCTCACCCGAGTCCCCGATTTCCCAAAAAATGGTAATATAGGGTCCCTGGTGAGTCTAGTCCAAACCCCCACCCGTTACCATGATCGTGTTGAAAATATGTATCGTATGCCCTGGTGATCCAGTGGCACCCCCCACCCCGCTTCCCCATCATCGGCAGGTGGCTGCATCCCACCCGCAGACCGCCCAGCCGCCCGCCGAATGACAGGTACAGTATGGGCTGTAGGCCCATTGGTCCCCAGTGTGGACCAATGGGCTTGCAGGGCATACTGTGAAGCTGTCCCAAAATGTGAATGACTCCATTCACATTTTGGGACTATCTAATACAGTATGCATTGCAAGTCCATTGGTCACACTGAGACAACAGGCTTATAGTCCACAATGTACCTGTCATTCGATGGGCAGCGGCAGTGTGCCAGCAGGATGCAGCCACCTGCCGGCGACAGGGGAGCGGGTGGGCATGGGGTTCTGTGTGGGTGGGTTGGGGGGTGCCACTGGATCACCAGGGCCAGTATGATACGGGTTTTCACCGTGATCACGGCAATGGGTGGAGGGTGTTCCACTAGACCACCAGGGACCTCATATTGCCATTTTTCAGGGAATCAGGGACTTGGGTGGTAGGGGAAACCACTAGACCACCAGGTATGGGCTTGTTTCAAACTCATCAGGGTATCGAGGATTGGGGGAGCCACTAGACCACCAGGGTTTCCTGTATTAACATATACCATGTAATCACAGCTACGGGGCAGGGGATGCCCTGGGATCACCATAGCACACGTCATGCTGTGCAGGGCACCAGGTGCAAGTCGCTGGCCTGCCCTGTGCAAGGCATGCAAATGGGGCCATAATGACATGCAAATGGCCCCATTTGTGCCTTCAATATATTATGGCCTCATGTGCATGCCCCCTGCTGAATATCGCGGGCAATGCACCTATCTCAACTGCACTTGCACTGGCGCATCCCCGTGCTCCCTATCAGTGGCTTGCACCTGTGCAGTGCCACTGCGCCATGCACAGTTTGTGTGCTGCCCATGCCATATTCAATGGTGCTGCGCCATGATGCAGCATCGTTGAATATCACCTGGATCTGGCCCCTGCGCATCACAGTTGCACTGCGCCCATGCCTGCACCTCTGCCTGGCACAGTCTGAATATCCTAGCCTAGATGTGTAGAGATTCTGGCTGGTAGTCATGTTTGTAGGCAGCACTACAATCATACCATCATGTGGGTTATTGGGGATCTGGGGGCAGGTGACAGGGAGACAGGGCCATGGGGGAGCCAAGGTAGAGGGGGAGGAGACAGGGAGAGGGTAAATGGGTGGGGGGAGGAGCTGGGGGACAACGTCCCCCTACAATGTGGTCAGCATGATACCAATGACATATGTGGACCATTGTGCTACCATTGAAAGTACACCATCATGTTACCACAGCAGCAAGGTATTACAGTGCTCACAATGGCTGAACAATGGAATTTAAACAAATCCATTGTGATACCAATAGCAGGAATAGCACAATGGTGCTGCCACTGTACTACCATTGCACCCATGTGGTACCCCTGTGTTACCACTGCATACAGATGCTACCATGGTGGCAACAGTGGTATCACACTGGAATTTAAACAAATCCACTGTGATACCAGTAACAATGGTATAACTGTAGTGGGACCAGGTCTAACCATTGTGATATCAACCAGAGGTATGTTACCATTATGCTTTCACCGTTCAGATGGTACCACATTGGCTACAATGGTATTGAAATGGAATTGAAACAAATCCACTGTGCTGCAAGTTGTGGAATCCCCAATGGCACTGCACTGGTACTCACAGTGAAAAAACAAGCATTTGTCAATGCCGAATGTTGATTATGTTGGTGTGTTGAGCTCACTCACTGCCCCTCTGTCACTCACTCAGTCTGTGTCTCCCCATGCTGCAGGCTGCTGTTTTGTACTGGGCTCCTGCCTGCTTTGGCAGCTTGTTCTGCCCACTAAGAAATACGCAGCTGTCCCAACAGAGCTCCGTTGAGGTGGCTCACTCCCCCTCGCTTACTCGCTCATTCTGGTTCTCCTGGCACTGCAGGCTGCCCTTTTGTACTGGGCTCCTGCCTCTGTTGGTGGCTTTTTCTGCCCACAAAGAAATCTGTAGCAGTTCTGACACAGGTCTGTTGAGCCTGCTGACTCCCCCTCTCTCACTTGCTCATTCCGTTTCTGCCAGCGCTGCAGGCTGCCCTTTTCTATTGGGCTCCTGCCTGCGTTGCCACCTTCGTTTGCCCACAAAGAAATTTGCAGCAGTTACAATAGAGCTCCGTTGAGCTCGCTCACTGCCCCTCTCTCAGTCGCTCTTTCTGGTTTTCCCACCACTGCAGGCTGCCCTTTTGTACTGGGCTCCTGCATGCATTGCTGCCTTTTTCTGCCCACAAACAAATCTGCAGCAGTCCCAACAGAGCTCCTTTGAGCTCACTCACTCCCCTTCCCTCACTCACTCATTCTGTGTCTCCTGCCGCTGCAGGCTGCCCTTTTGTACTGGGCTCCCGCCTGCATTGTTGGCTTGTTCTGGCCAGAAAGAAATCTGAAGCAGTCCTGACACAGCTCCATTGAGCTCGCTCACTCCCCCCTCTCACTCACTCATTCCATTTCTGCTGGCGCTGCAAGCTGGTCTTTTGTACTGGGATCCTGCCTGTGTTGCCACATTTTCTGTCCACAAAGAAATCCACAGGAGGCACAATACAGCTCCGTTGAGTTCGCTCACTACCGCACTGTCACTCACTCGTTCTGTTTCTCTTGGTGCTGCAGGCTGTGCTTGTGTACAGGGCTCCTGGCTGCATTGGCACCTTTGTCTGTCCACAAAGAAATTCGCAGCTGTCCTGACAGAGCTCCATTGAGGTCGCTCAGTCTCTCTCTGTCATGCGCTCATTCTGTTTGTCCTGGCACTGCAAGTGGCCCTTTTGTACGGGGCTCCTGCCTGCACTGGCGCCTTTTTCTGCCCACAAAGAAATCCACAGCAGTCCTGATAGAGCTCCGTTGAGCTCACTCAGTCCCCCTGTCTCACTCACTCTGTTTCTCCCACCGCTGCAGGCTGGCCTTTTCTACTGGGCCCCTGCCTGCTTTGACGCCTTTTTCTGCCCACAAAGAAATCCGCAGCAGTCCTGACACAGCTCGGGTGAGTTCGCTCACTCCCCTTCCCTCACTCGCTCTCTTGTTCTGTTTCTCCCAGTGCTGCAGGCTGCCCTTTTGTACTGGGCTCTTGCGTTGGGGCCTTTTTCTGCCCACAAACAAATCCGCAGCAGTCCCAACAGAGCTCAGTTGAGCTCAGTCACTCCCCCCTCTCAGTAGTTCTATCTTAATCTGTCCCAAACACTGCTTTCCCACAGCGACCGTGCTATTCTCCGGCAGGAGTGCAAAAACATATTTTAGCCAGGATGTGAAAAATAACAGCTGTACTGTTCATAAGGAGGTGTGAAAAAGTGCCACTGTTGAAAATGTGGCATGAAAATATTACAAATTTGCGAATCTACAGGGGTGCTTGGAAACAGTTCAATGCACGCTTGTAACACAGTCATGTTATGGAGTTTCGTCACCAAATTTTCAACATAGGGCTTTTAGGACCTCTGCTCATGAACAGTGCCACTGTCATTTTCTTAATCTGTCCTGAACACTGATTTCTCACAGTGACCACGTTATTCTGTGCCGCAACTGTGAAACCACATTTCAGTCAGGATGTGAAAAATGACAGCTGTACTGCTCATAAGGAGGTGTGAAAAAATGCCACTGTTGAAAATCTGGCATGACAATATTACAAATCTGTGAAGTTACAAGGGTGTGTGGAAAGTGTGCAATGCACACTTGTAACACAGTCATTTGGTGGGCTATCATCACCAAATTTTCAACAAAGGCATTTTAGGACCTCTGCTCATGAACAGTATCACTGTCATTTTCTTAATCTGTCCCGGACAGTGATTTCCCACAGCGACCGCTCTATTCTGTGCCGGAAGTGCGAAAACACATTTTGGCCAGGATGGAAAAAAATGACAGCTACACTGTTCATAAGTAAATGTGGGAAAATGGTAATGTTGAAAATCTGGAGTGAAAATATTATAACCCGTGAAGTTACAAGCGTCTTGATGCAAACTGTACAGCATGCGCTTGTAACACGATCATTCTGAAGTATCATTACAAATTTTCAACACAGCCATTTCAGGACCTCTACTCATGAACAGTGTTACTGTCATTTTCTTACTCTGTCCCGAACATTGATTTCCCATGCTGACCGCGCTATTCTGCGCCTGAAGTTCGAAAACACATTTTTGCCAGGATGTGAACAATGACAGCTGTACTGTTCACAAGAAGGTATGAAAAAATGCCAGTGTTGAAAATCTGGCATGAAAATATTACAAATTCACGAAGTTACGAGTGTGTGTAGCAACTGCACAGCTCGCGCTCTAAAACTAGATCATTTTTGGATTTTTTCCACCAAATTTGCAACATAGGCTTCTTGAGAGCCCACCTCATGAACACTGACAGTGTCGTTTCGTTAATCAGCCCCGAAAGGTGATTCTGCGCAGTGACCTCGAAATCACCTTTCCGGGCCGATTAACGTCATGACAGTTCAAGAATTTATGAGGAGGGGTCCCAAAAACCCCATGTTGAAAATTTGGTGGAAAAATTCCCAAAAATGTCCGAGATATGCACTAAAGTTGAAAAAACCCTATTTATTACGTTATACAGCTTACCAGCATTTCCTCGGTTCGTGGTCGGCTTTGAAGAGTGCAGACATGGTCCCGATCCACCGAAAATCATTGCTCCGAGCTCCGGAGGTAAGTATGGGGTGAGGGGGGTGTGGGGAGGCAGGGTGCGCAGTGGGTGGTTGCTGGTTGTGGGTGGGGGCCAGAGAGACTATGAGGGCCGTTCCTTTTGCAGGTAAGAAAAAAAAAGACTTTGCGGACTGTTTTCCCTTTACAGGGGCATGTGGCACGCTGGGGTGGGCTCCAGCATGCCACCGATGGCTTTCTTTGGGGCAGCAGTAGCCGACAGGATTGGGCACCCCGTGGCACACAAAGGGGATTCATTATGCTGGCAGGGGACAGGGCACCTCGTCCAGCAGGAAGAAAAGCGGGGGGGTAGGGTGTAACAGAGTGCCGATGGGGAGTGGGCTCCCCCATCAGCACCAGAAACACAGGGGCACCAAGGCTGATGGGGATTGGGGCCCCCATCGACAAAACAACACGGTGGGGGGGTTATATTGTTTTTTAACACGGCGGCAGCCTGCCGCCATGTTCACAAACAATATCAGGGTTTTTACATCCTGCCCTGCAATGATGGGTTGCTCTCTAATTGCAGCGGATGGCTGACGCTGCAATGATGAGGCAGCCCCTGATTGCAGCGGCTGATTTGTCTGAAGTTGGTGCAAACGTTTGAAACTGCTGTCACCAGCAGCCTGCAACGACATTGGGGGAAGCAGAACAAGTCTTTGCAGGCTGTGGGGGCATTGGCCACAACAGTGCCACGCCTCCACAGCCTGCTACTGAGAAAGCTGCAGCAATATGTTACTTGCGCTGCGTGCAATCAACATAACAATGGTGTACAAATGGCATTACAGTGGTGCTCCGAAGACATATATTGTAAGGGTAGGCCAGTTAGTCTCATATCAGTGGTGTGGAAATTAATGGAAACCCTGTTAAATGAAAGGTTAGTAGAGTATCTTGAATGCAAGGAGCTACATGACCAAAGGCAGCATGGATTCCCCGAAGGGGGAGGATCATGCCACATGAATCTGATGGATTTCTTTCAGTGGCCTTGATGACCAGGAAAATAGATTAGAGGAGGGTGGTGGATGTTGCCCATCAGGATTTTAGCAAGACATTTGACACTGTGCTGCACACGAGACTGATGCCTACCACCAACCCAGACACAGACTGACTTTGCCTGCCCAACTGTCAATCCTTGTGTCAACCCCCAACAGAAAATAATTTTGTAATATAGTTACCCAGGATAGACCCGCTGATATGCAGTATGTCATTTTCAGGGGACTCCTGCTTCTACCTGTAACCCCCCTACAAATAGGGGTTCCCGAAAAGTCTTCCTTGAGCTTGCCTAAATGCTCACTGCCAGGTTGGTGTCCTGCGTTTTAGCAGTTTAAATGTGATTGCCAGAGAGTGCCTGTGTAGCCTCTGTGTACTGTCTCTTTAAGAGCTTCCTGGATTGCAGTCATAAGTAATCTGAGAGGGAGCTCTGTTGAAAAATTTAACTTTCTGCTGAAAATCATTTAGAGTGATAATGATAATGTAGTTTGTCTAACTTGCCTTCTTTGCAGCAAGGACTGTTTTGTTTATCTCCACTATCTTGGTCCTGGACTGCCGAATTGGACCAATCAGTACTGGTGGGACCTAAAATGGAGCCGGACTATAGGAGCTGTCTGGAATCAAAATCTGTAGGAATTGTAGTTTTGGGCTTTTGGCACCTTTTTGCACCTGAAGGGGGAGCCTTTGTTGTGACTGATGGACAGATCAGCCAACCAAACCTTTTGGATTCTGGGAAAAGTCCCAGGCTTGCTGGCAGTTGAGTCAGATCTAAGTTGGGAGCTGAAGAAGCAACAGCTTGAGACAGTCAAGCAGCCGTCTGAGTAGTTTCATGTGGGAGAACTGTGGAGAGGCCTGAGTTGTGGCCTGCATGTCTGCCTGCTGCCCCTGCGAGGGAGAGAAGAGAATTATTTCGGACTAAATCCAAGTTTGTGAGAATGAAGTAAGCCACTGATTTTTTTACCAGGCTCATACCTGTAGAAGACCAAAGATTTTGCTGAATGCGATCGGCCTGTCAGGATTTTCAGCTGCTTTTGAATCCCCGGTTTGTGCAGAGACTCTGCAATCATGACCGGAGAGTGGTTTACCTGGTACAGTAGAATTTCCTTACATGTAAATGTGCTGTGAGTTGTTAGCGGGTCGTGATTTGGTTCCCCACTGTGTGAACTGTGTTCTGCTTGCTGGAAGCTGTATCCAGCCCAAAATGTGCTGTATCTGAATTTGTCTCCATTTGGCCGGGGCCTTGCCACACTGGCCAAGCCAGACTACCGGTTGCACAGAGAAAGCCATCGATGAGAGACCTGCCTGGGGATCAGCCCCCTGTTCCACGCTTGAACAGGAATGACACCTCGGCGATTCGTGTGGGCCCTGCTTCTCCTGGCACTCCAGATTAACCACCTGTTGTCTCAATTTTCGTCCAGCCTGTGTCCAGTCTTGGGTATCATGAGTAATCATCAGGGTAGCTTCCTGCAACAACAGCCTAATCTAAAAGTGTGTCATCTGATTGTCTTGTTGTTTTCTTTTCAGGAACTGAGCCCTCTGGCTCCGGATTACAAATAGTGTGTATTGCGCAAGTTGTTTTTCTTCCATCACAGGGCCCCAACCAGCTGCAACATTCCTGGCTAGCCCACCGTTCTCCATCTGGATACTCAGGGTGTGTGACTGTTTATGGACCCTGAAGTGCATCCATAACTGTTTGATTGATACAGCCTTTAAGCAAATTAACCTGATTATGCCCCTCCCTTGTTCAAGTCCCTTAAATAAATCAGATCTAACTCTTTTTTTGCATTTTCCCTGACTGTGGTTCCAGTTTGTGCAAGAGTACTGTACTGCTGTTATTTGCTGTGTATAACCTTGTTTTACATGGAGTCCCCAGGGCCGAGCCAGAGGAAAGCCCTGGTGGTAAGTGCAAACAGGATGGGTACTTGTGTGGTGTATCAGGGGTATTGTGAAAGTGATTATTGTGTATTGTTCCGGCCACTAGTAAGGAAAGAGGGGGGTTACAGTGTCCCGGAGGGCTGTGCCCAGGTTAGCTTGACCACTACCAACCCTGACCTCTGGGTGGAGGCACCCATTTCAGAACTCAGGCCCCTTAACCTGCTACTAGCCAAGCCAGCATGGTAGTAGCCCTTGGGATAGCACCACCTAGGGGTTACCTTTTGGAGGCACTGCTGGGATTTTGTGCCTTCTAGCGGCCAAAAATGACGAATTATTGTTAAAGATTAATGGCTACCCTAGTAGAAATGGCTGTTCACCAGTTGGTGGGGTGGTATACTGGGCAGGAGATTGACCCCCAAAATGCTTTACTTATACTGGATATTCCCCTGGGTACCAATAAAGACACTGTAGAGGGAGCACTCTCCAAAGTTAAATGTTTAAAAAACCCTGTGGTGGTGGGTCAACAGGCTGATTTGATTGCCCAAACTTTCATAGCCTTGGTAGAGTGTAGTGACCTCGTAGACAGCTCTAAAATGCCACAGACTATTGCCCCAGAAGGGGTTCCAGCTGCCTGGAGACTGATAACAAAAGACAGTAAAGACCCCGGGAAGGATGAGCTCCCACTATAATCTGAGACTTTTGAGGAGAAATTTGCTAAGTTGTTGCTGGAGGAAGGGAAAACCATAGAGGACTTTAAGAAATTATTCCTGCCACCTGGGGGGTGTTCCTTCCCCAACACCTCCTCCCACTCCAGCACCTGTTACTGCCCCACCTTCTGTGCCCATGCCAATGCTAGCCCCTATATCTGTACCTGCCATTAGTCACGACTCCTACCGAAGGCTGAGAATCTTCTCGGGCACCCTCCCCACCCACCAGGGGAAGAATGACTGGGAGACCTGGATAGACTATGTTGCCCCTCCCGTACTTGAATGGCAATGCTCAGAAGCAGAGAAACAAAAGAGGTTGAGCGAGAGCCTCCGAGGTCCTGCCCTGGCTACCATCTGTGCCGAGCAGGCCAATAACCCCGAAGCAGCTGCACAGGACTATCTTGATGCATTGGAGAATGTGTGTGGGAGCCCGGATTCAGATGAGGATCTGTGGTGGTGAGTAAGAAAATGCTCAGCAGTACCCAGGGGAACTATTCTCTGTGTATGTACCTTGGCTTGAAAAGCAGCTACAAGAGTGCCTCAGAAAGGGTAGTTTGCTGTCAAATAAATTAGATCAAACTAGGCTGGACCGGATCCTTAAGTCTGCTCCGTTTTCAGAATTGTTACTGCTTCAGTTGCACCTTGCCACCCTACTGGAATCGCCCCCCTCCTATGATGAGCTAATGAAAGAAATTCGGGGGGTTGAGCAAAGGTGAACCCATGGGGGAATTGCATCCATATCTGCTGGTGCTGCGCAAGTGACCGAGAGTGATCAGCCAAGTGAGGCTCAGGGGCAAAAGTTGGCACTTAACAAGCACTCTGAGAATGCAAAGGACTTCCCACCCTGGGCCTAGCATTGGAAAGACGAGCTACTAAAGGAAGTCCGAGAGTTGACGACAGGTGCCTCTGCAAGGGCTTCCCCCATGGAAAAAGATTCTGGTCCCTTTCAGGACGTGACTGCCATGGGGGTGGGGATGCACCCTCAGGCATCCGCTACTGAGGGTGGCTCCAAGGCTGAGATCACCGGATTGACTGCCACTCTAAGACATGTTGCACCACTCTCACCACTGCAAGCAGATACTAGACCCCAGTCTCTTACTACTGCTTCAGTTCCTCGATGTTCGATGTTCTCTCCCAGGATGACCCAGGAGTCTATCATTTGTCACAACTGTGGAAAGGATGGCTATATGAAAAGAGAATGCCGGTCTCAGAAAGACTTAGAAAAAAGTAGTAAACAGACTCCAAGGGAAGCTCTGAAAAGCAAATCAATGGCCAAGGGGTACCCGAAATGACCACAGTGAGGGTTCGAGAAACCCTAACTCAAATTTCTTTGTGGCTAAATCGTCTGTTCAGGCCTCTGCTACTGCCTCTCCAGACTGGTCCAAAATAGTGGGCCCTTCAATGGAGACTACAGTGACTGTGAATGGTATTCATACTCGGGCTGTGCTTGACAGTGGGTCGAAAGTGACCATTGTATTCCAGGACTGGTATGACAAACACTTATCTGATGTGCCTTTGCAATCCCTGGAAGGCCTACATGTGTGGGGCCTGAGTGACAAGCCTTATCCCTACCTAGGGTATGTCAGCCTCTGGTTGTCTTTTCCTGCAACTGTAACTGGTGTAGAGGAGCGAGTAGAGACATTGGCCCTACTGGGGTTCCCCTGTTAATTGGGACAAACATCCATATGTTTGGGAGACTGGCGCAACTCTGTCATGAGAAACAAGGGCGACGGACTGGGAGGACCCTGAAAATTCCAGCTGTGATCAAGAGGGCCTATGATTTGCAACAAAAACCTGAGGAAGTAGACCAGGATGAACCGGTGGGGATCATGTGGAAGAAGGATCAATGGTACTGGCCCCTAACGCCCAGTGTATCATTCAAGAGGAGATCCATCTCTGGAAAGATGTCAAGAACAAAATACTGATGTTGGATGTGCCACACGATGGAAAATTGCCAGAAGGATTATTGGTCAAGCCCAGCATCTTGCCTGCTCATGCCCATGCCTATGCATGATGAGTGATGGTCCAATTCACAATGTGTCAGATCAGAAGATCCGGGTGAACAGAGGGTGCACCCTAGCTATGGTACACTGCCCAGACACTGCAGTATTGCTCAGCAACAAGCACCCTGGTGAGAAGGAGAGACTGACCCCAGACTTGTTTGACTTTGGTGACTCCCCATTGCCAGCTGAATGGAAGGCTAAAATTAGCAAGAGACTTGCCCAGAGAGACCAAGTGTTTTCGTTGAAGGAATGGGATGTGGGATGTGTCCAGGATGTGGAGCATCACATATGCCTGCATGATGAACGACCATCTCGAGAGAGGTTCTGACGCCTAGCCCCAGCAGAGATAGATGATGTGAGAAGACACCTGCAGGAAATGCTCACTGCTGGCATGATACAAGAATCCAGGAGCCCATAAGCCTCTCCCATTGTGGTTGTACATAAGAAGAATGGGTCTATGAGGATGTGTGTAGATTATCGAACCCTGAACCAGCAGACTGTCCCAGATCAATACACCATGCCCCGTGTACCAGATGCCCTGGATTGCTTGAATGGGAGCAAATGGTTCTCAGTACTGGATCTTCACAGCGGATATTATCAGATTCCGATGGCCATGGAGGACCATGAGAAAACCACCTTCATCTGTACTTTGGGGTTCTTTGAATTCCTGAGAATGCCACAGGAGATATCGGGCGCCCCGGCCACCTTCCAGCGACTGATGGAACGTGCGGTGGGAGATATGAATTTGCTGGAATGCCTGGTGTACTTGGATTATGTCATTGTGTTTGGGAGCACCTTACAGGGGCATGAGAACTGACTGTTTAAAGGCCTAGATCGACTGTAAGACTTCGGCCTCAAGCTGTCCATTGACGAGCGCCAGTTTTTCCAAACCTCTGTGAAGTATGTGGGGCACATAGTATATGCAAAAGGGATAGAGACTGATCCCAGTAAGGTTGAAGCACTGACTACTTGGCCCCAGCCCCATAATTTGAATGAACTAAAACGTTTCCTGGGGTTCTGTAGCTACTATCGCAGGTTCATAAAAGACTATTCCAAGGTGAGGGGAGTCACGTGATGCAGCACGCCGGGTGAGTCATCTCTCTGTGTGCTCCGACCTCTCGCCCTTCTAAATATGAATAAAACTCCGTTTTGGTGCATGATTCACCACTGAATTGTTAACGGAAAACTCTCGGGTAACGGATGTTCTGATATTATTGTCTGGATGGACGCGGAAATGGAAAAAGCTCCGGTCAAGCACACCCCTCTGACAACACTGGAGAAGGCCTCTAAAAAAGCCAAGGCCTCCTCCTCGCCACACTCAGAGTCTCCAACCACTGCCAACACAGATTCAGACCCTTTGATTCTCTCCAGATTTCTGGAAGAATTTCAGCCTTTTAAGGCTGATATGCAAAGCATGGCGGGGGAGATTAAGAGCATATCGAGTGCATTAGAAGATCTCTCTCGGAGGACAACTGATAATGAAGCACGTCTACACACAGTGGAAAAGAAACAGGGCAAATTGGAATTAGAACAGGTGGCGATTAAGCAATGGTTGGCGAAGCTGGAAAGCAAGGCTGAGGATCTGGAGGGGCGCAGTCGGCGCAATAACGCCATTATAATTGGTTTACCAGAAAAAGAAGAGGGTTCTGACCCGGTCAAATTTGCCCAAAGATTTATTTAGAAGGTGGCAGGCCCCTTCCCCTATGGAGCAAGGAATACCATCGAGAGAGCCCACCACGCACTGTGACCCCTCTCACCCTAGGGATCTGCCCCCAGGCCCTTCATATTGAGGTTTTTGAACTTTCAGGAACGCCAACACTTTTTATACAAAGCCAGAGATGCTCACGAAGTGCAGTGGAAAACTAGAAAATTCCGGGTGGCTCAAGATTTGCCGCTCTCGGTGCGCCAGAAACGTGCCACGTATCATAAAGTAGTAACCAAGCTGATCGCCGCCGGTATTAAATTTAGAATAGGCTTCCCTGCCCGACTTCAAGTTCTTCTTAACGGTACCTGGACAAGTTACGAGGATGCTGAGATGGCTGCAACAGGGCTTAAGGAAGCGCTCCCTGAACTGTTCAGAATCATTTGAAATCTGGATCTGCACTGTTTAAAATACTGAACTGGTTATCCCAATGGACAACTTAATGTAGTTTGTGGTATTAGACCTCCGTAACCCTATTTAGGATTTGGAGTGACTTGTGACTGGTTTTGTTGTTTGCTGATTGCATCTGGAATTTTAAGGGAATGCTATCTTTTTGTATATGAACAGCCAGAACACTTGGCATTTGCGTGGGCTGCCCCCTTTGATTTAGATCCCTGTTTCATGTATTAAGTCACAAGCTTTTCAGTTATTTAACCAGCTCCTGATTTTTTTTTTTTTATAATACGGGGGGGGGGGGCAGCGAATGAAGTTGTGCACCACGCTCAATGTGAATCATTATATTCAGTGGGCAGGCTGTTACCTTTAATGAAATGTCACTTATAGCTTGGATGCAAGTAGCCTAGGGTTAATTATTGGGTTCAGTATTGTCCAGAAGTTTCTATCTGGAATGTGTAGGGGGGTCATGTATTTTGTTCCTAAATTTTGGGTTATTAGTAGACCAAATAAGGGGAATGAGAGTGTTATGGGCTGCTCTAGGGTTATGCAAGGTCTGGTTATATTGTCCTGTATATTTTTAAAGCTCGATGAAGTTGCTCTTTTGCATAACAATCAGTTTAGTTTCAGATGCAGCCGGGCAGGGGTAGCTTTCGCATGCCATAACATGGCCGTGGAATATGCGATTGCTGCGTAGTCATTGTGTGGGGGGTTGTTTCATTGTAAGGGGAAGGTTGTTTAAATCCTTCATTCTCTTGTTGGGTTATAGGTTTTGGTAGTGCTATCAGGGAGCATTAGAAGTTTCTCTTTCTGGCATAGTGTTAGCACTACTAGGCCTGTACTATCTTTCTATAGGTCTTGAATAGGACTAGTTTTACTTAATTCCGGTGTTATTCTGGGTGTTTTTTCAGAGGCATCAGGGGGAGTATAATGTATAGTGGGTCTTCAGAATAGATCTAAGTGGATGCATAACAATTATCGTTAAAGGAAGTTAATGCTTAAGGAGTAAAAGATTAAGGTAAACTGGATCCTTTGTTTATGGGGGCGGGGAGGTCGGGTGGAGGGAGAATATTTGGATTTGCTGGTCATCATGTACCATAATAGTAGGGGGTGGGAGTGGGCGGAGGGGAGGGTAAGGGTGTATGGGAGGTTAGTAAGGGGGGTTTTATGGTGGGATGTTACTGGGCTTAGAAGGGGTGGTGGGAGGGGGTGGGTTAAAGGACGCAGTACATTTGGTAGAAGGTGTGGTACTAAGGCTATATGCAGGGATAGATGGCACCTGATTCAAAGGCAATTGGGGAAAATAAAGGGTAAAAGTAAAAATAATAAGGTTTTGATTGGTGATAAGGCAGATGGCTAGAGCAACTCGGTTTGTTACATGGAATGTGAAAGGGGCAAGGCATAAGACTAAGCACTATAAGATATTGAAATACCTAAGTCATCTGAAAGCAGAAATCATGTTTTTGCAGGAAACACATTTGCTTAATGACGAGGCTGACAAAATGAGGCGTCAGCAAGTGGGGCAAGTTTTTGTTGGGGAAGGCTCAACCCAGAGTAGAGGAGTAATGATCCTGTTGCATAGATCGGTTCCCTTCAAATCTCTTCAGATTGTCCGGGATCCCTCGGGCAGGTTTTTATTAGTGTATGGTAGACTGCATACTTCTGACATTGTCCTGGGCAGTGTTTACTGTCCCAATACAGACTCAGCCGAATTTTTTGTGCAGGTATTGGAAGCCTTAACCCCGTTTTTAGGTATCCCGATAGTTCTCGGGGGCGACCTCAACCTTGCTTTTGACTACTCGATTGATAGGTTGGGTCAATCCTGAAAAGGTCTTTCCCCCGCCCAAAGAGCTTTTAGACAGTTGCTTGATTCTGCAGGCCTTTGTGATGTATGGAGAGTGCTCCACTCCGGTGAGAAAGAATATACTTTCATTTCCCAGGTCCATAGAACCTCCTCATGAATTAATTACATTTTAATTTCTCAAACGCAGTTACCAGGGGTCTTGGATTCTAGCATTGTGACCGGACCACCCTCGGATCACTCAGCGGTCACCTGTCTGTTAACAGTGTCATCTCTACCGAAGAAAGGAGGTAGATGGAAGTTGAATAATCAAATATTGAAAGACGAGAAAACGGTCCAATATATAGCATCCCAAATAGAACAGTTTATGGCCATAACCAAGAATTCTATTGGGCGGCCGGACTTGGAATGGGGGGCACTTAAGGCATATTTGAGGGGGGTTATTATTGACTTAACGTCGAAAAGGAAAAAGGAAAGAGAAAACCAAATTTCCTTCCTCTTAGCTAAGATTCAGAACATGGAGTCTAATCTGTCTCCAGCCTCCTCGGACAATTTTAGACAAAACCTTATTAGACACAGAGATGCTTATCTCACCTTGTTAGGGGAGCAAGCGGAATTGGCAATTCTAAAAACAAAGGCTGTGTATACTGATCGGGGGGAAAGGCGGGTCGAATGTTGGCGATGCATGTTAAACAGCAGGAATCTGCCAGGCTTATTGCAGCGGTTTGCTCTCCTGTTGATAATTCTCTCAAAAACCTCACCTGCAGAGATTGCAGAGGTATTTACCAATTATTTTCGGGATTTATATAGTCCCATGGTAAATCCTCCTTCAGAGGATCATTTGCAGGAGTATCTGAGAGATTTGCAGTTACCCTCCCTTACTAAATCTCAACAAAATATACTTATATCCGCCATTTCTGACACTGAGATAGAAGGGGTAATTAAGTCTCTCCCATCTGACAAAACCCCCGGTCCTGATGGGTTTTCCGCAAATTTCTACAAAACTTTTTCCAGGCAACTGGTTCCCATACTCTCTTAACTTTTTCAATTTTTTCTCACCAGGCAAGGCTTGGACCCATCCCTTTTCGAAGCTTTGATTGTTTTGTTTCCTAAGCCTGGTAAGTCGCACGATTTGGTCGCTAATTACAGACCAATTTCTCTTCTCAATCAGAATATTAAAATCTTAGCTAAATTGTTAGCTGATCATATGAGCGTTGTTCTCCCTTTCTTAATTGGACCAGAGCAGATAGGTTTCATGAAAGGAAGATCCTCTGTGGATCACCTCCGGACCTTGGCCCATATCTTCTCGACCCCTGGGGAAGGCAACCACCCTATGGCTTTGATCTCCCTGGATGCCGAGAAGGCTTTTGATAGGGTTTATTGGAGGTATTTATTTGCAGCATTGGAGGCATTTGGTTTCCCTTTAAAATTTTGGAATTGGATTAGTTCATTATACACGTCTCCCTCAGCGAGAATTTCCTGTAATGGTGTAATTTCAAATACCTTCAAATTACATGTGGGAACTAGGCAAGGATGTCCCCTTTCTCCCTTGCTCTTTAATATATATGTAGAACCTCTTATCAGGAGGTTAGTCGGAGCTCAGGATGTTTTTGGCATTCTTTTGAATGGACATATTGTTAAAGTGGCAGCGTATGCTGATGACCTCCTGCTGCAAATAACCCATCCGGTTTTATCTATTCCCGCTCTTCTCAGGATAATAGGCAGTTTTAGCAAAGTGTCTAATTATAAACTCAATATAAATAAAACAGTGGTTTTTCCCCTCAATTATAGAGTCCATAAACAGGATATTTCCTGCTTTGGGCTCACCTGGAAACCCGATTCCATCACATACCTAGGGCTTGCCCTAGCACGGAGTGCTACTCGCATTAAGCACTTAAATTTAGATTCCCTGGTTCATAATATAGACCAAGATCTTTGTCAGTGGTCCTTGCTTCCCCTTTCCCTTTGGGGTAGGATTAACCTAATTAAAATGAATATTTTTCTCTGCCTTTTTTAACCCCTTAACATGTTAAATGTGGGGCTCCCTCTGTTCTGGTTCAAAAAGGTGCATGGTGTGATCTCGCCTTCATTTGGGGGAATAAAAAATCCAGAATGGCTTTTCACAAGTTGGCTGCCCCCATAGGAAAAGGTGGTTTGAGGCTCCCGCACATTAGACTGTACTACTGGGCCAGTCAGGGTAATAAATATCTTAGGTGGCTGGTCCCCGACCAAAGTCGGGATCAGACCCCGTATAGCCCGACTTAGCTGAAGGTGGAGCTAGCCAGTATTAAAAGACATGGTTATTCCCCATATGCTACGTTATACTCTAAATTAGGATCCCTTCCTGAGTCTCTCCGCAATTCCCCTATAGCAACCTCAATTAAGGCCCACTCCCAACTGTGTGCATTTTTAAAATACGATAATATCAAAGATCTAGCCCAACCTATAAAAGGAAATCCCAATTTTCAAATGGGGGCAAGACCTTATCACCTAGTTGGCTCCCCTAATTAGGTAATTGCCAGCTTAAAGATCTTATTTCAGAGGTTAGACAGTGGTGTACAGCAGCAGAGATCATGTGTAAGTTCTCAATACCTCACACTGGCATTTTTTAAATTTTCCAGCTGCGTCATCTTTTACTGAAGGTTATGGGACCGGATCCCCCACCAGTTGCCCATATTTCTTTTCAAACTACTTTAATGGATATGGCTGGTTCAGCGCATGTGCTATCCAAGATATATCTAGTACTATTTAGCTGGGCTTACCCTGATAATCTTGCCCCAACTGCCTTTTGGTCCTCGCTCTTTCCTGATAAGGACCTGGATTGGTCTCTTCTATGGCAAAATTGCCATAGATTTTCGCTACAGGATAGACTGAGGCTAATGCAATTCAAGATTCTGCACAACATTTATTTTTCCCCCCAAAAGCTGGCCAGACTAGGTATTGTGTCATCCCAACTTTGTGTCAGATGCCAGCTGTTTCGTGGGGACCTTCTCCATATCTTCTGGCACTGTTCTAAAGTGGCTTCTCTTTGGACTGCTATTAAATATAAAGCAGACCCGCTTCTAGGCCTGGCTGACTTGTTTACACCTGAAATATGTCTTTTGGGGGATTTTTCTAGCATTTCCGTAGTGTGCAGAAAATATCATATGGCATTAATATCATTGTCTGTTAAGAAAATAGTCCTCAGGCATTGGAAAGATTCGGAAGAGTTAACATATGTTGAATGGCTCCAGGAATTTCTCGTGAATATTAGAACAGAGAGGATTATAGCAAGCCTCAATAATAAAGTAAAGAAATTTAACAGGATATGGGGCCCTATACAATCCCTGTACTCTTTAAACGTATAGACCTTAAGATACCATGCCAGGACTGCTAGATGGGGTTGTATGGTGCTGTGTCGGATCTTGGGGTGGGTTTGAAGGGATGTGGTGTGGGGGGAAGGGTATGGTGGTGAGAATGAATCATTTGTACATTTTCTTTTGCAATCTTGTACCAATGACTCTTATGTTATGATTTGTTCTCAGTATTAAAATTTTCAATAAAGTTTAAATGGAAAAAAAAAAAAAGACTATTCCAAGGTGATTCGCCCACTCTTGAACCGTACCCAGGGTTACCCTCCTACCAATCGTAAATACAAAAAAGGGTCCATTAAAGAACCAGAAAAAGTATACTCCTGACTAGGTGAACTCTTTGGGCCCTGCTGGATGCCAGACTGTGAAGCAGCATTCCATGAGATCATATACCAACTCACCCATGCCCCCATCCTCGCCTATGCTGACCCCACCAAACCCTATGTGCTGCATATGGATGCTAGTCTGCAGAGTCTAGGAGCAGTGTTGTATCAAGACCATGAGGATGGCCTGAGACCGGTAGGAGCTTGACTCCATCTGAACGAAACTACCCTGTGCATAAGTTGGAGTTCCTTGCTCTAAAATGGGCCATTATTGACCAGTTTCATGAAAACCTCTATGGGGCAAAGATATTGGTGAAGACTTACAATAACCCGTTGACCTATGTACAGACTTCAGCTAAGTTAGATGCCACTGGGCACAGGTGGCTTTCTGCATTATCAACCTATGATTATGCTGTCGAATACAGACCGGGCCTGAACCATATTGATGCTGATGCCCTATCACGAAGGCCCACTTCCAAGAGTGACTGGGTCAGGCTGTCTGAACCTGACATTCGAGCATTGTGCCAAAAGTTTGATAGAGATGAACAGATGTCTGCGGACACAGTGGACTGTTTAGTAGATTGCTTGGGCCCTTCTGACACCTGCATACCATCTACTTATTGCCACTTCTCTGCTCTAGATATTAGTGCACTACCTCAATTTGACAATGACAGCA
This sequence comes from Neoceratodus forsteri, assembly GCA_016271365.2. Lineage (NCBI taxonomy): Eukaryota > Metazoa > Chordata > Ceratodontiformes > Ceratodontidae > Neoceratodus > Neoceratodus forsteri. Next base: position 214,349,898 of record JADMNL010000024.1, read on the forward strand.
TTCAGTGGGCTCATTCCCAATATCCTATAATTTAGCCATCACTTGATGCCCTGCGTGAGGGGAAAGATGTGTCTAAGTTACGTTCCACTGACTTGCAAACTGCTTTATTGTTTAAAGAAGGCCCCAGATTGAAGTTGCTCAATAAGTTGTTGTAGAGAGACAGTAGATCATAGTGGCAAAGTAGACATGCAACAACTGGTCCTGCCCACGGCCTTTAAAGATTTGGTACTAAGGTCCCTCCACAATCACATGGGGCACCTCGGTATTGACAGAACCCTTGACCTGGTACAATCTCACTTCTACTGGCCCAAAATGGGAGCCGATGTTGAGCACCATGTAAAGACTTGTAGTCGCTGCCTGCAAAGAAAAGCCCTGCCTCAGAGGGCTGCCCCCCTTGTTAATATTACTACCAGCACCCCCATGGAACTAGTCTGCATAGACTTCTTGTGTTTAGAACCTGATCAGCGGAACATTGGCAATGTGTTAGTGGGTATGGATCATTTCACACGGTATGCACAAGCTTTTCCCACCAAAGATCAAATGGCATCTACCATGGCCAGGGTGCTAGTGGAAAATTTCTTTGTCCACTATGGTGCCCCCCAGCGGATCCACTCTGACCAGGACAGAGACTTTGAGAGTCGACTAATCAAAGAAATGTTCTCTCTATGGGGGGTGCAAAAGTCAAGAACCACCCTATCACCCGCAGGGAGACCCTCAACCAGAATGTTTTAACCGCACCCTTCTAGACATGCTGGGCATCCTCCACCCAAAAGACAAGCATAAATTGAGCCAGCAGATTAGCACCTTGGTACACGCATACAATTGTACGAAAAATGATGCTACTGGGTTCTCCCCCTACTGCCTCATGTTCGGGAGAGAGGCCCAGCTGCCAGTTGATGTCTGTTTTGGGGTCTCTCTGGATGGGGTCCGAGCCAAAAACTACTTGCAATATGTACAATGGGGCACCTCGGTATTGACAGAACCCTTGACCTGGTACAATCTCGCTTCTACTGGCCCAAAATGGGGGCCGATATTGAGCACCATGTAAAGACTTGTAGTCGCTGCCTGCAAAGAAAAGCCCTTCCTCAGAGGGCTGCCCCCTTGTTAATATTACTACCAGCACCCCCATGGAACTAGTCTGCATAGACTTCTTGTGTTTAGAACCTGATCAGCGGAACATTGGCAATGTGTTAGTGGTTACGGATCATTTCACACGGTATGTACAAGCTTTTCCCACCACAGATCAAAAGGCATCTATCATGGCCAGGGTGCTAGTGGAAAATTTCTTCGTCCACTATGATGCCCCCCAGCAGATCCACTCTGACTAGGGCAGAGACTTTGAGAGTCAACTAATCAAAGAAATGCTTTCTCTATGGGGGGGTGCGAAAGTCAAGAACCACCCGATCACCCGCAGGGAGACCCTCAACCAGAATGTTTTAACCGCACCCTTCTAGACATGCTGGGCATCCTCCACCCCAAAGACAAGCATAAATCGAGCCAGTAGATTAGCACCTTGGTACACGCATACAATTGCACGAAAAATGATGCTACTGGGTTCTCCTCCTACTACCTCATGTTCGGGAGAGAGGCCCGGCTGCCAGTTGATGTCTGTTTTGGGGTATCTCCGGATGGGGTCAGAGCCGAAAACTACTTGCAATATGTACAAAAACTGAAAGCTCAATTGAACCATGCCTATCAACTGGCCCAGTCAATGGCCGCCAAGAGAAATCTAGCCAACAAAGAGAGGCATGATAAAAAAGTAAGGGCTCAAGAGCTTCAGCCAGGAGACTGTGTGTTGTTACGCAATTTGGGGACTGCAGGGTAAACACTAAATTGCTGATCAGTGGCACCATCTTCCCCATGTAGTAGTTGGAAAGTTGGATGATTTACCTGTGTACAAGGTGCGCCCAGAGAACAACTCCAAAGCTGTCAAGACCATGCACCATAACCACTTGCTACCTATTGGCCAAGTCATAATTGAGGCTGAACAATCAGAGATTGATTTCCCTGGGCCGGTGACTCGTGCTGCTGCAAGGAAGAGACAGAGTCAAACTACCCCAGTGGATACAGATTTAAGGGTTCCCCCCAGCAGGTCCAGACTGATAGTGATTGTCAGTCAGATTCTGATGATAGTGAGTGTGACAATGCCTATTACCCCTCCTATGAATTGAGTCAGTTGTTTCAAGGAAATCCTATGACTAATAGCGGGGATGAAGTTGGGCCTTCTGGACTGTATAATCCCCCAACTTCGTCCTTGGAGCCAATGGTCCCTGAAAGTGAGGTGCAAAGCATCACATCTGAGGTTGCGGACTCTCTGTGTTTTGTGGAACTGTGTGAATTGCCTGAAGAAGGGGCTGATGGTCTGAGTCTCCCTGGTGACACACAAGAACTTGAAGAACAGTATGAGAGTGCTGACAGCCCCATTTCAGTGACACAAAGCCTAATTGTGCCTAAACCTTCTCAAAATGAGCCAGCTGGGCCCTCGTCAGAAGATAGTAATGAGCAAAGTGTTGTGGAACCAGAGCCTACAGAGCAAGGAGCTGACAGTGCTCCCAGTTTGGACATTCCCATCCATGCAGAGGTACCCTTCACAAGTGACGAAAGCTCCAAAGTTAGTGCTGAAAATACAGAGACTGTGGCTGCACACCCCAGAAAGACTGGCTGAGCTGTCAAGCCAGTACTATGCTTTAGCTATGATTCCCCTGGGAGGCCAGAGGATTTGCCTCTCAATGTGGTTCACAAAGGGGTTTATGTCTCTCCAAGCTCACTGCCCAAACTGAGCTTGACGGCCAATTCCAGGTTACTTGTTTTTCCCTCTCACCATGGTGCCCTTGCCATATCCGGCCCCAAGTTAGCTGATAGGGAAGGGCCCCCTCATACATTGTTTAATGTGCAAGAAGTTATTGCCTGAAGCAATATTGTGATGTTACTAATGTGTTAATCATAGTGGAATCAGCATTACCTGTATGAAATATGCATAAGTATTGTCAATATGGATGTAGTAATGCAAAGTATATTGAAAGGTATAGTGATGTAACAAGCTAATGATATATATGTCTCGTTTATATTGCATTTTTGATATTGTGATGGTACAGACTTGACGTGGATGCCAAGTTTTCTCCAGGCAGGGAAGGGTGTAACCCCCTGACAAATGGGGGTTCTTGAAAAGTCTTCTTTGAGCTTGCCTAAATGCTCACTGCCAGGCTGGTGTCCTGCATTTTAGCAGTTTAAATGTAATTGCCGGAGAGTGCCTGTATAGCCTCGGTGTACTGTTTCTTTAAGAGCTGCCTGGATTGCAGTCATAATTAATCTGAGAGGGAGCTCTGTTAGAAGATGTACTTGTTTGCTGATCATTTGTTAGAGTAGTAATAATATTGCAGTTTGTTCTAACCCTGCCTTCTTTGCAGCATGGACAGTTCTGTTTGTTTCCATTTTCTTGGTCCTGGACTGTCAGAATGGGCCAATCAGTACATTTGGGACTCTACAATGGAGCCTGCCTACAGGGGCTTGGTGGGGCCAAAACTTGTAGGAATTGTAGTTTTGAGCTTCTGACGCCTAAAATAACCTGGAGGGGGAGCCCTTGTTGTGACTTGGCAGACAGATCAGCCAACCGAACTTTTTGGATCTTGGGGAAAGTCCCACACTGCTTGCAGTCTCAGTTAGATCTGAGTTGGGAAGTGAATAAGTAACAGCTCGAGACAGTTCAAGCAGCAATCCATAGTGGATTTGTGCAGGAGAACTGTGGAAAGGCCTGAGTTTGGCCTGCATGCCTGCCTACTATTCATGAGAGCAATTGCGACCGGAGAGCCATTTGCCTGGTACAGTGAAATTTCCTTACATGTGAATGTGCCGTGTGCTTATAGTGGGTCGTGATTTGGTTCCCCACTGTGTGTCTGAACTGTGTTTTGCTTGCTGGAGGCTGTATCCAGCTCCACAGACTGAATCCGTATCCATTTCCATTTGCCTGGGCCCTGATACTCTGGCCCAGCCAGAATACCTGCTACGCAGAGAAAGTCATCAACGAGAGACCGGCCTGGGGATCAGCCCCCTGCTCAGCACCTTGAACAGGAATGATGCCTCTGTGATTCGTGTGGGCCCTGCTTTTCAGGGCACTCCAGCTCAACAGCCTGCAGTCTTGATTTCGTCCTGCCTGCGTCCAGTATTGAGTATTGTGAGTAAACATCAGGGTAGCTCCCTGCAACAACTAAATCTAAAAGTGGTGTCATCTGATTGTCTTGTTGCCTTTTCTTTCACGAACTGAGCCCTCCGGCTCCAGATTACAAATAGTGTGTGTTATGCATGTTGCTTTCTTCCATCACAGGGCCCCAACCGGCTGCAATGTTCCTGGCTAGCTCACCGTTTTCCTACCTGGGTACCCAGAGTGTGTGACTGTGTAGGGACTCTGAACTGCATGCATAATCTGATTAATATAGCTTTTAAGCAAATCAACCTGATTACTCCCCTCCCTTGTTCAAGTCCCTTGAATAAATCAGATTTATCTTTGTTTGCATTTAACATGACTGTGGTTCCAGTTTGTGCCAAGAGTGTTGTACTGTTGTTATTTGCTGTGCTTAACCTTGTTTTACAGAGGGTGTCAGGGTCAATCTAGAGGAACCAGCCCTGGTGGTAAGTGCAAACAGTGTGGGTAATTGCCTGATGAATAGGGATCATTGTGAAAGTGATTATTGTGTACTGTTCAGGTCACTAGAAGGAGAAAAGGGGGGTTACAGTGTCCCGAGGGCTGTGCCCAGGTCAGCTTGACCACTATCAATCCTGACCTCTGGGTGGAGGCACCTGTATCAGAACCTAGGCCTCTTAACTTGCAACTAGCCAAGCAGACAGGGGTAGTAGCCCTTGGGATAGCGCCACCTAGGAGTTATACCCCCCCCAGCGTGTATCTTGCTTCCAGGTTGTTGTGCCCTAAGTGAATCACTGCACACTTTTTGACATTGAACTTCAACTGCCATGTCTCTGCCCATCCTTCTAAAGTCCTCAAGTTCTGTCTCATGTCCTCCACTCCCCTGCTGAGTTGCAGATCTTTGTATCATCAGCAAAAGGGCCCATGTGCCCTCTCAGTCCTTCCGCTATGTTCCCTATATAGATGCTGAAAAGGAGGGGACCCAGTACTGATCCCTGTGGTACCCCGGCCATCATCCCCTTCTTCCCGAGTACTTCCCATTTACCACCACTCTCTAGCTTCTTCCTGCCAATCAGTTCTCTATACCCACCTGGTTACTTTATCACCTACACCTGTTTTTTCCAATTTGTTCGCTAGGCTTCTGTGGGGGAATGGTGTCAAATCCCTTGCTGAAATCCAGGTAGACCATGTCCACTGTACCCCCCTTGGTCGATTTCCTGTGTCATCCAGCCAAAGAATTCAATTAGATTTGTCTGGCATGACCTCCATTTCATAAATCTATGCTGTCTGTCATCTAGGAGTCCATTTTCCTCCAGGTGTTCAGTCACCCTCTCCTTAATGAGTGCCTCCACGACCTTCCCCACCACAGAGGTGATGCTGACCGGGTGGTAATTTTCTTTCAAATCCCTGATACCCCCCCTTATGCAACAACACCATGTTTGCCTTCTTCCAGTCCTCTGGCACCCTTCCTGAATCCAGTGACAGGTTGAACAGCCTTGTCAATGGAGTAGCCTGCTCTTCCCCCAACTCCCTGATCACCCTAGGGTGCAGTCCATCCGGCCCCATGGCCTTATTCACCCAGAGCCTGCCTAATTCCTCACTACCCCTCTCGACTCCAAATGGACGGGTTTATCCCACTGCCCCACCTCCCCCTTCCCCTAAGCTCTGGCCTCCTGCCCTCACCTTCCACCATAAAAATTGAGCAAATTCACTTGTTTAGTTCTTCTGCTTTCTTACTGTCCTCTTCAATTTGAGTTCCTCCCTCCACCTTGTAAATAATCCCCTGCTTAATCTTCCTCCTGTCCCGTACATATCTAAAACATTTTTTGTCCCCTTTCTTGGCATGTTTTGCTATCTTCTCCTTGGTCTGTGCTTTGGCCATCCTTATTTCCTTCCTAGCTAGCCTCCTCCTCTCCCTATAGGCTTCCATGTCCTCTTCTTTCTGTGTTCACTTGTATTTCTTGAAGGCCCTCCTCCTGTCCCTTACCACTCTCGCCACCTCCCTTGTGAACCTCAAAGGTCTTCTCCTTCTTGTGCCTTTCCTTACCTGCCTTATGCGTAAGTCCATTGCTTTCTACACCAGGGTCTTTAAAAAGCCCCATAGCTCCTCCACGTTGTCTAAACCCTCCATATCCATCAATTTCTTCCTCACCAGCTGTCTCATCCTGTCAAAGTCTGCTCTCTTGAAGACCAGGACTGTTGTGGTTGTGAGTCTTACCTCCCTACCTTCTCTAACTGTAAACTGAACCGTCTTGTGGTCGCTGTTGCCTAGTGCCTCTCCCACTCCCACCTCCTCCACACTCTCCCCGTTTGTTAGGACATCCAGCAGGTTGTTTCCCCTTATTAGATCCTTAACAACTGCTGCAGGAATGCACCCTACAGCATCTCAAGAAATACCCTGTTCCTTGCTGAGGTGGCCTCTGGGATGAACCAGTCCACATCCAGGAGACTTAGGTCCCCTATGAGTAGTGTTTCTCCTTTGAGGGCCATTCTTCCTATAGCATGTGCCAGTTTTCTTTCTTCTTCCTCTCCTTGTGAAGGTGGTCTGTATACCACCCATAGCCTTATGGATTCACCTGTCCATCTGCTCAGCATGACCTATAGGAGTTCAGTCACCCTACACCCTCCTGCCCCTCCATAACTCTGATATCATCTTCAACATATAGACAAAGAACCCTTATTGTGCAAGCACTGAGGCAAGGGTTACCCAAAGAGCATTGGCTGGGAAGCCAAGTTTCAAAGAAATACAAAATCACACATACCCCCATAATGCATTATGGGGGTATGTGTGATTTTGTATTTCTTTAACATATAGAGCCACCCCCTCCCTTCCTGTCCCCCCTGTCCTCCCTAAACAGTCTATACCTAGGGATTATTGTGTCCCATGCATGATATTCTGTGCACCATGTCTCTGTGACTGCAATTAAGTCTAGTCCCTCATCCTGTATTATGGCCTCTAATTCCACCATCTTATTAGCTAGCATCCTAGCGTTTGCTTCAAGCCCTCTCCAACAAAGTATTTCCCAGCCCCCCTCCCAGAGGTGTGTCAGACCCCAATGAGTCACCTTTATCCAGGGGGGCCACAACCTCCTTTATTTGCTGTCTGGAGAGTCTTTAATCCAGACCCCCCACCCATTGCTTAGTTTAAATTATATGGTTCTTCAGTGTATTCCCCTAATTTTCATGGGCTAATGAACCCCATGTACCTATCATCTGCAATGCACAATAATCAAGGTTATGCCCCATGATCAGAATGAAAATTAACAAACTTGCCTATAAAACAAAAGAAGTATTGAAAAGTCTTAATTTATCATTCGAAAGTATTCAATCATTTGTACTTCTAAAATCTGTGTATAATATTCATTTAGTAGTAATTTACTCTTAAAAAACAATTAGTTGAATGCTTCTTAAAATTAAATATTCCTACAAGCAGTATTCTTCTTCTTCTGATCATTACAGAACATTTAAAATTACTAAACTTAGTCTTAAAAGGCAAATGAATTACTGCTTTAAACTGAGTATTCCACTTCGGTGAGGGTTAGATACATAAGGCTCCAGAAGGAGCAAATAAGACAGGAGCTTAGGAACCCCTTTGTGTCCCTGAGTTTTCTTTAGAAATTTCCTCTGTATCCCTCCTACTATTGCCATTTATTTTCACTGAAGAGTGCAGAAAATGCTTTCAATTTTAGCCACACATTGCATGAGGGTTCTTGTTGGGCTGATAACAATGTTTTGAGCTTGCCCCAATTTTGATAATTTGTCATGGCAATTTAAGCCCTGTCCCTGATGTGCAATTAATTAAGGCACAAAGTTTGGGTATGAGGCCAGGTGCAGCCCCAGTTATAGCCAAGCTAGCCAGTTGGGCTAGTGAATAAGGGTTAGATAGCCCCCCCCCAAGTTTTTTTTATTCAGAAGCACCAGGAAAGGAGGGATGTAAGTCAGACAGAGTGAGAGTTCCCAGGGTGATAAAGGTGGCTATTGCAAACAGTACCCAAGCTAGTGTAAAATGTTTAGAATTTGCCACAATCACCCGAAGCTGACTACCCCTCTCTATCTGGTCTTGGTATAGCACTGAGATCTCTAGGTGGCAAACTGGAGCTGTTAATAGCTCCATCCATAGGCTAACACTAAACATGCTCCCACAGCTGCTCCCCAGCTCTGACATCAGCTGTGAGTGATTGTGGGATGCTCCATTAGAGGCACTCCATTTAAAATGACATTGGGTGTGATGGCAGAATCAACCAGACAGAACAAAATTACTTGAGGAGGTACTCAATTTTTTTATACAGTGGGCAAAAATGCTAATTGGGGGGTGCCTGAAACCCAGTTCTGGGGGGCGTTCAGGCATGTGCTGAAGGGCATAGGATCCTGGGGAATTACAGATTCTAATGGCTGAGGAGGATCAGTGGCCATCTGCAAGTACTGGGGAGGTGCTAGGTACCCTGCAGCCAGAGCTGAGGGTGGGTGAACTCTGCTGTTGGGGTGAGTGGGCTAGTGGGCATGCAGCCATGGCTGAAGGGGGACAGTGAGCCTGAGGCCAGGACTTAGGGGGGAAGGAACTAGTGACATTGAAGCCAGTGATGGGGGTGCAAGACTATTTCGTCATGGCAGGGGCATGGCTGCAGGTTTTCATTAACTTGGGGACATGAGTAGAGGAGGACTTGGAAAGCATTCTGCCATATCTGGGTGTGAAATTAGGAATCCACTGCCATGGCTGGGAGGAGGGGGTTCATGACCTAGTGAGGCCAGTGATGGGTGCACTTAGGAGCCTGAAGCCATGGCTAAGGAGTTTGGTTAAGCCTGAGGCCGAGGATGGATCTCAGAAGCCTGCCACCATCACCGTGTGAAAGGGAGCCAAGGAGCTAGAGGCCATGGCTATTGTACATTGCAGGCTAGGGAGCCCGCCACCATGGGCAGTGGATTAAGGTACCTCATGCCAGGGATAAGGGAAGGGGGTTAGGAACTATAGGCCAAGGATGGGGAGCCTGATGCCATTCAGTACATTGGTCTAATAAGGGACTTGGTGTAAAAAGCGTTTCTGAAGAATACAGACTTCTTATCAGGGAAAGAGGATTAGCCTGTCAGGGCCAGGAAAGGGGTGAACGTGTAAATACTGGGCTGTCAATACAGGTGAGAGGGGCTACGGGATGGGCGAATCTTGGTTGGTATGTACTGGAGGAGGTGCAGGATAGCCAAGTATTGGGCTTCTAGTACTGGAAGGGAGAGTGGGGTGGGCAAGTATTGGGCTATCCACACTTAGAGAGGTGTTTGGGAAAGACAAGTATCAGACATTCAACCCTGGGGATGTGGTACAAGCCAGTACTGGATTGTCAGTACTAGGGATGTTGGGATGACCGGAAACAGACAGTTGGTATTGGGAGAGGTGTTATGGGGCAGTCGAGTATTGGGACATCTGTACCAGGAGGGAGAGTTAAGCCAGTATAAGAATGTCAGTACTGTGGAGGTGTTGATGAGCTAGTGTCCAGCTATTAGTACTGGGAGAATGCAGAATCGCGAGTATTAGATTGTCAGTACTAAAAGCCAGATACTTATCTGTCCTGCACCCTCCTCCCTGATACTACTGTACAGTCCAGTGCTTACTTGTTCCCCCAATAGTACAATCCCACATCCCAACAGTATTTATTTACTTTTTAAGTTCCTGTTATGTCAGTTTGTTACTTATATAACTTTGTATATGTATTTTGTAATTTCTATACTTTGAGATTATCTTCAATAATATTAATTGATAAAAAAAAAATCCCTCCACTACTGTCAATACAATACTCATCTGACACTCCCCCCGCATACACACACGCACACACTGTCTGTCTGTGATTTGTGCATACACTTAGAGCCATATCATTAGGAGCTTCAGCGTCAGACTCACTGCAGGAAGCTCTGTTTTTTTGTAATGGTATACACATGCCTCAGTAGGGTAAAAGCAGCATTTTACAGAGAACCCTTCTTGCTTTTTAACTGTGTGGGACATCTGAAACAGGAGAATCCATAAATGGAACCTCCTGCTACATGTTTCCCATTTTTGCTATTACCATCAAAAAGTATAAGCGGAGGGATCACAATTTAACAAAAGGGGGCTCACCACATGATAACTTTTCACTTCTGACTTGCCGATCCACACATGCGTTCTGATGTTTTGTGACTTTTGATTGTTCAAACACAGGGGAAAATCCATTTACTTGAATAGAAAGACGTTTTTTACGGATGATATAAAGATTGTAAATCAAGTTTTATTACTGAATGAGGACAGGGTTCAACTCAAAATAACTTTGCTAGTTGAGCACTGGAATTGATTGCGACCAAAATTTGGAAATCAGCTGTAGAAAATATGCTCTGTTCAAGTGAATCAGGATTGTCCATGTGCTCTGCCTCTACAGATGTCACAAAAAAATAAAGCAAGAAGGGCAGAGTAGTAAGTCATGAACTGGAAAACGAGCATTGTGCCCGTCAACCGAGTTCTAATTCCTTCACTTTATTTGGTAGTTAATCAAAAAAGAAATTTGAAACAAACTAGGTGAGCTCACATTGCGGTAAGTGAGCTCCATGTTTCAGCTTTTCATCAACAGAAAAGGTGCTATTTTAGAAGAAGCACAAAATATTTTTCGATTTGGAAAGCAACATTTATGAGTGTTTGACAGAGTACTGAAGTTTGGCTGCACAGCTTTACATAAGGAATCTCGTGGTTAAGTAAGCGTTATAACATGGGCTACGACAAATGACAAACTTTGTTCAGTTTTTTTTTAAATATTGGAAAGTCTTCCATTTCAGTTTGGTATCCTTCCACTCAAATTGCCATTGAATCAAGTAGTCCCTGCTCTCACTGTGTTGCTCTGTTTGCTTTATTTACTTGGTTTTGATCAGTCTGACACACTTTTCTAAGTACTTATTGACTCCTTCTAGAGTTAGAAACACAGACATACCTCAGTTGCCCAGTGGCACTTTCCTCTCTCTCTCTCTCTCTCTCTCTCTCTGTCTCTTCCTGGTGATAAGGAACTTGTTCCATGGCTCCAGTGGACCTTTTCATATGAGCTGCTGGCCGTACGGCTACTCTTCTATGGCACCTCATGCATCCCTATTGGCACCGGTGATACAGCGTCTCTTGGGAGGCATGGGCAGAGTCTCTCTGTACCGGTGTTGTGGGAAGGAATAGCACTTTTATGCTCTCTGTCATCATGATAAAAGGGAACTCAGTGCGCCATATGACAGCTCTTCTATGGCACCTCCTGCATTCATGGCCGTACCTTAGATCACTCTCCGCATTGCTGCCCATGGTGACTGTTCTATGGGACCTCCTGCATCCCTGGCTGTAGGTCAGATCACTCTCCTAAACCTTTTTGCATGAACTGCTGGCAATACAGTGACTCTTCAATGGCAAATCCTGCATCCCTGCCCATAGTTCAGGTCACTCTCCACACTGCAGCACACACCATAGGTTGGGTCACTCTGCCCAACTTGCTGTTCCGTGGTATCCGCACTGACCACAGCACTACAGTGCAAGGAATGGTAGGGAAGGGAGCAGTCAGCAACTCTTGTCAAGGACAACAGCCACTGCCTCGCTTACCAGGACTTCACTTAGATAAGGCAGGGACTCCCCGGATGTGAACAGGTTCTGACCACCCCATCCATGTACCTTACAGCTAGATGTTAGTAGGGATTTCAGCTAACACCTACTCACTCTAGCTGTTGGTATAACATTAATTATTGTATGACCACGTAGAGTCAGTCTACCAATACCATTGCACTTTTTAAGGTGACCGTGTTATAACATTATCTAACCATAGACAGATACATTTTAAAGAGCAGTTGACACCAGCTGTAACAATGAGATGGCAAATCACACCAAGGAGTTGCCTGCCAAAGGACTTAATTTAGCATACTTCAGAATTTTTGGTTCTAGTACATAGGAATGTATTTTACTAGTTCTTCACTCACCGATTAATATATCAAGCAAACTGTCTGCTCAGTAATGAAGCACTGCACCAAAAATAAGCATTTTGATAACAAAAAGTGGAAAATGGTGCTGCTGGTGTTTAAAATACTTTTTTACAATGATTTGGGGCCTATATAAAGATAATGTTAATAACTTTGTGGCAGTTCTCCATGTATGTGTCTGTAGTAATTAGGGAGGGCAAAAAACCTTCCCTAGAAAACCATGCCGCTTCCAATGCAAGTGGCTCAATTTGGGTGAGACACAAACCAAACCAAGCCAGCTGCTTGGATCTCATACTCCCCAGACTCACAGTTATATAGCAGGCTTGCTCACTGTCATGTGACAAACTGAGAAGGCCGGGGAAGAGGTCACATGACACCCAGGCAGTGTGCACCTCAACTATACCTATGTCAACAAACTCACTACAGAAGGCAGGGGAGGAAAGAACTTGGTGTCTGGTGTCCCTAGAGTTACCAAGATGCTGCACAATTGTTTGGGGTAACTGGCTTCCTGCAGTTCGGTGACCACATAGAAGATGCCCCCAGCACACTCCTCTCTTATTTGGCCACTGGTTTGAAGAAGCCTAGTGTCCACACAGAATTATTTTCAATAAAATGAGGACACAGACACTCAGAATGAGTGACCCTTACCTTCATAAAGCAGGGAGTAAGCATGACACCTAACAGGGAGGCTGGGAGTCCAAAATCAGAGCCAAGTCCTGTTCAGCTGTGTTCACTTCAAGTATCACAAAAACCAAGCCACTTGAATTCAAAATGGCTCAGTTTTCAAGGGAAGGCTTTGGACCATCAATAGCTTGAACATCATTCTGCAAAATTATGTTTCCAGTGATTAGCACTACTAAAAAAAGCACATGTTGAAATTTTGAGGTCAAGACATACCGGTGTAACCCCTAGGTGGTGCTATCCCAAGGGCTACTACCCATGCCTGCATGGCTAGGAGCAGGTTAAGGGGCCTGAGTTCTGAAACGGGTGCCTCCACCCGGAGGTCAGGGTTGGTAGTGGTCAAGCTAACCCGGGCACAGCCCTCTGGGACACTGTAACCCCCCTCTTTCTTTACTAGTGGCCGGAACAATACACAATAATCACTTTCACAATACCCCTGATACACCACACAAGTACCCCCAAACTGTTTGCACTTATCACCAGGGCTTGCCTATGGCTCGACCCTGGGGACCCCCTGCAAAACAAGGTTATACACAGCAAATAACAGCAGTATAGTACTCTTGCACAAACTGGAACCACAGTCAGGGTAAATGCAAAAAGAGTTAAATCTGATTTATTTAAGGGACTTGAACAAGGGAGCGGCATAATCAGGTTAATTTGCTTAAATGTTGTATCAACCAAACAGTTATGCATGCACTTCAGGGTCCATAAACAGTCACACACTCTGGGTACCCAAATGAAGAAGAGGTGGGCTAGCCAGGATTGTTGCCCGGGGTAGGCCGGTGTCACAGCTGGTGGGGTCCCTGTGATGGAAGAAAACAACATGCACCACACACGCTAATTGTAATCCAGAGCTGGAGGGCTCAGTTCGTGAAAGAAAAGAAACAAGACAATCAGATGACACACTTAGATTAAGCTGTTGTCGCAGGGAGTTACCCTAATGGTTACTCAAGATACCCAAGACTGGACACAGGCTGGATGAAAATTGAGACTGCAGGTGGTTGATCCGGAGTGCCAGGAGAAGCAGGGCCCACACGATTCGCCGAGGCATCATTCCTGTTCAAGCGTGGAGCAGGGGGCTGATCCCCAGGCAGGTCTCTCATCGATGGCTTTCTCTGTGCAGTGGAGTAGTCTGGCAGGGCCAGTGTGGCAAGGCCCAGGTCATATGGAGATGAACGTGGATTCAGTCCGGTTCAGCTGGATACAGCTTCCAGCAAGCAGAAGACAATTCACACAGTGGAGAACTAAATCACGACCCACTATAAACACACAGCACATCTACATGTAAGGGATTCTACCATACTAGACAAACTGCTCTCCGGTCACAATCACAAAGTCTCTGCACACACCGGGAGTTTAGAGGTAGCTGGAAATCCTGACAGGCCAATGCATTCAGCAAATCTTCAATCTTCTTCAGGTTGATCCTGGTCACAACTCAGTGGCTTACTTCATTCTCACAAAGTCGGATTCAGTCCGAACTGATTCTCTTCTCCGTCTCAGGGGCAGCAGGCAGACATGCAGGCCAAAACTCAGGCCTTTCCACAGAGACTGTTTCAAGCTGTTGCTTCTTTAGCTCCCCACTTAGATCTGATTCAACTGCCAGCAAGCCTGGGACTTTCCCCAGAATCCAAAAGGTTTGGTTGGCTGATTTGTCTGTCAGTCACAACAAAGGCTTCCCCTTCAGATGCAAAAAGGGGCCAAAAGCCCAAAACTACAATTCCTACAGATTTTGATTCCAGACAGCTCCTATAGTCCGGCTCTATTTTAGGTCCCACCAGAACTGATTGGTCCAATTCGGCAGTCCAGGACCAAGATAGTGAAGATAAACAAAATAGTCCTTGCTGCAAAGAAGGCAGGTTAGACAAACTACGTTATCATTATCGCTCTAAATGATTTTCAGCAAATAGTTACATCTTTCAACAGAGCTCCCTCTCAGATTACTTATGACTGCAATCCAGGCAGCTCTTAAAGATACAGTGCACAGAGGCTATACAGGCACTCTCTGGCAATCACATTTGAACTGCTAAAAGGCAGGACACCAGCCTGGCAGTGATCATTTACGTAAGTTCAAGGAAGACTTTTTGGGAACCCCATTTGTAGGGGGGTTACACTGGTAGTTCAGATATTAATACTTTAAACAGCATGATGCAATTTATCTTGAGAAACAGCTCACCTTTTAATATTACTGTCACTTCACTGACTTTCTTTAGTGATTTTCTATTAATAACCCCCTTTTTCAATTAATTATACATATACCATAGACAGAATCTGGCAAATCAAAATCTAAAATAAACCTGAATTTGACAAAGCTAAAATCAAATACAATTCCAACACAGCTTTGCCCATCCCTAGTAGTACATGTATACTGTACCAAAATATGGCATTGCCTACAAAGTTAATAACATTATCTTTAGACAACCATCTTCCTCTCATCACTTTTACATGTTTAGTAATTATCTGCTGAAGATAGTGTATGATTGGCTTGGTAAATGAAGGTACAAGCGCAATATTATACAAAAATAAAACATTCTATACTGAACAATTCTTGAATGGGCTATGTTAAATATGTGGGTGGCTGGGTAATGTGGGTTGACTGGCAAAATGGTATTGGCAGATCTTGAGCAACACCATATAAGTTACTGGACTACTATAATAAACTTTTATTTGATCAGATCTGAATCATGCATCAGAAAATGAGGTCATACAAAAGAACATGAATGTGCATTTAATAGCAATGTGTCTTGTGTCTTTACATTATGTAAGAAATATGTCTTGTGTTGTAAGACCAGAAATGTATTTACTATAAGATCATATGTATACATATACAATGAAATATGTGGAAAAAATACATTTATGTTCCTGTTTTATTTTAATAGTTCACTAACCTCTGCAAATAGTACATGGCTCACTGAGAAAACAATTGTAAAATTTCAATACCACAACCTCCAACAAGAAAATATGACGCAAACAGTCACAACAGTGATCACTCTTTACTGACAGCTAAAAAACACATCACAGTAGTGCTCAACTTGCTCAAACTTGCAGTTACGTTTAACCCAAGTTGTGGGCACAAGTGAACAATCAAGACATATGGGGGTTAGAGATGTTGTGAAATAAAATTTTGCACACTACATTGATGCTAAATCTGCAATTTCACCATGCAAAATATTTCACCAAATAGCAGTGAAATGGCAAAATGTTACATGCAATTTCAACAACACTTAAATGGACATCTCCCTGGTATCTAGTGCCCCCCCCCACACACACACACACTGCTCAATGGACAAAATTTAGAAAGAAAAAAATTCTCCCTGTTGTCTAGTGGTCCCACCCACGGCGAGTCACTGGCAGAAATAAATTAAAGACCCATACAAGATACCCTCATGTCACAATTCCTTGTGCAAAATAAATAAATAGATAAATAAATTAAAACGCAAACTCCATGGTGTCTAGTGGAACATACACCCACCTCCATGTCATCAGATAGTGCGCACCCTGCTACCCCATCCCAGTACACCAATCGGGCCAATGACACAGCCATCCACTCACCTCCATGACCGGCAGCACGACTGAGTGCTTTAATGAATGAGCATGTGCTTGTACAAATACACACTGATCCATAGACAGATTCAGACAGACAGCGCTCTCGCTACTCTCCAGTGGTGGTGAGAACACTGGCTGTCAAATGAATGAGTGTGTGCTTATACAAGCATGCTGTCATTCACTGAAGTGCTCAGGTGGGCTGCTGGCCATGGAGGTGACTAGACGACTGTGCCCGTGGCCTGAGTGGGGTACTGGTGGAGAGAGGGGTGGATGCTATCTGATGACAGAGTGTGGGTGTGTGCGATCCACTACACACCAGGGAGTTGGAGAGATGATTTTTTTATTTATTTTGCCACAAGCAGACTGGACATGAGGGTTACTGGGGGGGGAAGGCTTTATTTAATTTTGGCTGGTGAGTGCCAGGGAGGAGGGGACCATTAGACACAAGGGAGGTTTCATTTAATTTGGCATGGTAATTGGCGGGGGGGGGCATTAGTAGTGGCGAAATTGTGGAATTTCAGCTGTGAGTGGTGAATTTCACCATTTCGCTGGCAAAATTTTGCTTACTCCATGACTGACATCTCACATTTTGACAAACAAAATATTGTGCAAAATGTGTGAATTACACAAGGGCCTGGATATTCAAACTGCGCCATTCTGAGGCGCAAGCCCTTGCGCTGCTCAAAATAGTTGTGCAGGGGTGTGGCCGGGGCGATATTCAAAGGAGTTGCGCTATTGAGCAACTCCTTTGAATATCACCCCCCAACTACAGCCACTGTGCATGGCGCAGTGGAACTGAGCCACACCTGAAGTTGTCAGAGTTCAGCATTAAACTTGCAGTGGCGTCAGTACCATTGCGCCATGCGCAAATTTCGATATTCAAAGGTGACATGCAAATGGGGCCATAATTCATGCAAGGTGCAGGGGGCCATTTGCATCTGATTCTCTTCATTGCATGCCATTAGCATGTAGGTCGCACATCCCGAGGACTTGCGCCTGGCCGCCCCTGCCAGGCAGCAGCCGTCGAGGACCAACGCGCCCTGTAGCCCGATCGCGGGCTGGCGTGGCTCAGCCCCGCCCAAACATCTCCCAATGCCCAATCGCGGGCAGGGCGTATCATGACAACCCCCAGTGCCCGATCGTGGGCAGAATGTATACTGACAACCACCCCCCCAAACATCTCCCATCTGGACTGTCATATGCGGTATGGGCTGCGCCCAGTGGCTCTAGCTCTGCACCAATGGGCGTGCAGCCCACCGGTCAGTCAGTCAGCGGGCGGCGGGCGGCAGGCGGGTGGGATGCTGCAGCCGCCGCGCCGAGGGGCAGCGGGTGGTGGGGCTTTAGGGTGGTGGGACACTAGACACCAGGGAGATGTTTGGGGGTTGTCACTGGACATTCTTCCCGCGATCGGGCATTACGGTCCACTGGACCACCAGGAGATATTCTGTTTGGGGGTCTTTTTACATTCTGCCCATGATCGGGCACTGGGGTGTTGTCATGATACGTTCTGCCCGCGGATTGGGCATTGGGAGATGTTTGGGCGGGGGGTGGTTGTCAGTATACATTCTGCCAGCAGATCGGGCATTGGGAGAATGTTTGGGCGGGGGTTGTCGCTGATCGTTCTGCCAGCGATTGGATTGGGAGATGTTTGGGAGGGTGGTTGTCAGTATACATTCTGCCCAGCGATCGGGCATTGGGAGATGTTTGGGGGGTGTCATTATATATTCTGCCCAGCGATCGGGCATTGGGAGATGTTTGGGGGTTGTCATTATACATTCTGCCAGCGATCGGGCATTAAGGTCCACTGTACCACCAGGGAGATATTAGGGTTGGGGGTCTTTTACAATCTGCCTGCGATCGGGCACTGGGGATTGTCATGATACGTTCTGCCCGCGATCAGGCATTGGGAGATGTTTGGGCGGGGTGGTTGTCAGTATACATTCTGCCCACGATCGGGCACTGGGGGGTTGTTTCACGTTCTGCCCGCGATTGGGCATTGGGAGATGTTTGGGGGTTGTCATTACATACTGCCCGCGATCGGGCATTGGGAGATGTTTGGGGGTGTCATTATACAAACTGCCAGCGATCGGGCATTGGGAGATGTTTGGGGGTTGTCATTATACATACTGCCGCTGATCGGGCATTGGGAGATGTTTGGGGGTTGTCAGTATACATTCTGACGCGATCGGGCACTGGGGGTTGTCAGTATACATTCTGCCCGTGATCGAACGCAGAGGGGTTGTCAGTATACATTCTGCCGCGATCGGGCATTAGGGAGATGTTTGTGTGGGGGTTGTTTCCACGTTCTGCCCGCAATTCGGGCTGTTGGGGGGCACAGGGACTGAGTTGGGGGCCAGCCACGGGTGGCAGCTGCTGTGTTGCGCCCTGCAATACAGCAGCTCACCTGTGGGTGGCCCTCAACTTGATCCTTTTTTTTTTGGCTCAAAGTTGTGCAGGCGCAGGTTGGGGGTTGCGCCTGCACAACTCTGCACAACCCGACTGAATATCGGGTTGTGCAGTTTATGCATGGTTCCTCCCCTCCTGCTGAGCATGCATTCATTTGCATGCGCTGTTGCTCAACCTGTTTTCAGTGGCGCAACTGCCTCCTGCTGAATATGTAGAATGGCGCAATGTGGGACTTTCTTGTCACGCCTTCCTAGTAGCATGGTAACCCTTTTGAATATCTGGGCCAAAATATTTTGCATGGCGAAATTTTTCAGTTTTGCACAACACTACTGAGGGGTTACTTGACTAGATAACAATACACCTTACTATGGTTTGAATACTGTTCCGGAAGAATATGGGGCTAGATTGCAAACATAAAAACAATAATAAACTTGGAACATTATCATTATAAAACTTCAACATCTTTTCCACAGCAGATGTTGCCCAAAATGAGAAACAAAATTATTAACAAAGTAGATGCTGAGGCTGAAAATAAGAAAAGAGAAATAGTGTGCTCTTGCAATACATTTTGTGCTACAGAAAAAACTTATATGAAAAAATTACTGGTAATCTACAAGAGACTGATGATAGATTATGAAAATAATGTGCTTACTATTGGGCATAAAGCAGACACAAGTGACCTTGACAACCGACAAAGTATAAACTGCTTTACCCAAGTTAAAAACTGTTCTTTTAAAGATTGGGTGTATTTTGCATATAAATCATTAAACATATTTTATTATTATATTTTTATGGTTTCTATCATAGTTGACATATATAAGGACCCCAAACCATAAATAGGCATAGGTAAATCATGTTATATATCTTGGACATGATCAGAATATATATTTGGTTAAAATCGAACCACATGCAATAGTTTGGACTGTGTAAAACTTAATTTGGAAAAGAATAACAAAGAAATATATTTCAAATATATGTATAAAATATATTTCCAAATGATGATACATCTTGAATCATTCTGTGAATATCTTGAATACATCTGAAAACAATGACTAATAACTGAAATACATTTGAATCATTCTGTGAATATCTTGAATATATCTGAAAATATATCTGAAAACAATGATTAATATGTGAAATGTATTTGAATCATTCTGTGAATATCTTGAATATATCTGAAAATATATCTCAGAACTATGACTAATATCTGACATATATGTGAGATATATTTTGAAACACTAGGATATATTTCAGATTTTACAAAAATATAGATATTTTCCATATGGGTACTAGCCTGTCACTTTAAATATTTAGCAACCATTCCTTTCGCTCCCCCTGCTGCTGCATGCTATTGATATTAATGAGTTGTTTAGAATGGTGAAGGAGAGAGGGACACATTTTAGATGCAGACAGGAAGTACACTTCATGGCTCTGAAAACTGATAGAGATCACTCAGAGCTGAGCACACGGGGAGCTGCAAAGGGAACTGATTCTCTGTGGATAGATATTCTTTGTCCTTTAGTCCTAAACTCTGAAGAGCAGCAGCTGTTTGTGTTTCTGAACAGTGCAGTTTGTGGTATTTTAGACTGAAACAGAGGATCATGAAGCTGGAGGTAAGGTTGAGCGTGCAGGGAGCTGTAGAGGGAACTTGTTTTCTGTGGCTCAGTAGCCTTTGTCCTTTAGTCCTAAACGCTGAAGAGCAGTAGATTGTGTTTCTGAGCAGTGCGGTTTGTGGTGTTGGAGACAAATTAGAAAATCATGAGCTGGAGGTAAGGAACGCTGAGCTGCTGTGTAAACAAACCAAAAGCAAATTTAAAACAGGCAAAGCTGGTTCAATTTGACATGCTTTCCTAATCAAAAGTATTTATAAATGTGTACAGAAAATCACACAGTATTATACTGTAACCCCTCCTACCAATTTGGGGTTTACCTAATGCCTTCCTGGGCTCCTTAATGCCCACTGTCAGCCTGGTGTCCTGTCTTAAGTGGTTCTATTTGTGTGAGAATACCATATTGAGCCTCCGCACCTGTCTCTTTAAGAAAATGGCTAATCTGTATTTAGTGAATGGTCTGTGCTGGGTCTAAACAATTTAGGGCTTGTGGCCAGTCAGACAGTGCTCTGTTTTGCTCCAATCTGCAGTCGCTGCTTGAACAGAGGGAGCTTATGTAGGAACTGTGCTTGTTTACTGTTTATGTGCTGTTATAGTAGAGATAGAGGCATTTGTCTAACCTGCTTTATTTGCAGATTGTTCATTTGGATGGGAGCCACCATGCTAGGTCCAGCACTTCCAGTAATTGGAACACTTAGACTCCGGGGCCTAAAAAGGATCCTGCCCCAGGGGTCTTGTGGGAAGGAAAACTGTAGTTTTTGTAGTTTTACTGTTGGCACCTAAATTGGCCTAGAGGGGGAGCCCATACTGTGACTAACAGCTCCTTCAGCCAACTGAACCTTTGGATTTGCCAGGGAAATGCCCAGTATGCCAAGAGACAGTGGATCAGTTAAAGTTGGAGGCTGAAATGTGAACAGCTCGCGCCTTCAAGCAGCTGCTCCCAGAAGGAGCATAGGGGAATCGGCCGGAAGAGGCCTAACTTGTCTCCTGCCACTTTTCTCTTGATCAAGAACTGCCTTTAGCAGAAGTTGGATTTGTCCGATTCCAGCCTGGAACTGTTGCAGAAAGAAGTGTGAGTGCAACTTGCGATTTGGACCGAAGACTTGCTTCTCAAGCGATCAGCCTAGCTTGTGAGTGAGATATACTCGGATCGGAAGGTTCGCTCAGTAAAGCTGCTGAACTGCAACCGGACTAAATCTGAACTGTTTTCTGAAGTACAGTGCGCCCTCGATTATCCACCCCTCATTTATCCGCCACTCTCCCTTACCGCCAGCTTTACCTTTTGTACTGACTGGCTGCCATGTTATTTCCCTCGTTTATCCGCCACCCTCCATGTCTGCCATCTGCCTGGTCCCTGCAGTGTATGGGCTGTATTCTCCCTGGGTAATCCTCCCTCTGTTGTCCGCCATCAGTTCCGTGACAGCTGCGACGTTGCACGAGCAACATGTCATGGCTCCGTAAATCCCTGAAAATTTCAAGATACAGTAGCTTATAATCAATATTCCTTTAAAACCTCAAGTTTCGTCTTGTACGATAAAGTGCACACAGCATATAATTTTTTTTTTTTTGTTCATTTTAGTTTATTTTTTTGTGTCCTCGCTCCATGTTACTTCCGCGATACTTTGACCCCTCTGAGTCTTCTCTGTGATCGCGAGAGTTCGTGTTCGGTCATAAACCAAAATAAATTTGTAGGACATTTTTTTAAAAACATTTCTAGGCAGTGGTCATCGTTACTGCTACGTTGTGCTTTACCGCACAGCACTAATTTCTTGTGCTGCTTTGTTTGTTTTGTTCTTGACCCTGATTCTCTCTGCGTTCCCGCGCATTGCATTATGGTCCCGAGAACTGCGAACTCGAATGGGCAGAATAAAAAGTAATATTTTATTACTGTGGGCAATATTTTAATAATTTCTATTGGGGGGTAACAAGCAGCGGCAGTGTTTGTGTGACTCGAGATTTGCTGTGGAGTGGCGTCCTCTTGCTGTCAACTTTGGGATGTGGCACTGGCGTTAGAGAACTGGAGCAAAACTGGATCAGCAGCACAGGTCAGTTGTTAGTTTAAATTTCAGCACTGTCAGTTTGATTACTACCCCTAAAAAAGCTACATTTAATTAATAAGTTGTCGGATATGTTAATGGATGGTATAAAAGGGGTTGGGCTTTCTACTTGGGTATGGCATGGTGGGGGAATGCCACAACGCGGAAGTCAGAAGCATGGTGGAATCGGCTGTTCCCAAACTATCTCGGCTCATCTTTACAGCGGCTCAGAAAGCACTGATAGTAAAGTTTGCTGCAGAGAATCCGAGTGCTAGCCAAGCTGCTGTGACATGACATTTTTCCACCCTGTGGAATTGTGTGGTGGCAGGAAGAACCCATAGGGGACATCCTGGCAAGGAGGGAAGAGTGGTTGGGGCATGAAAACTCAGCAGACACTACTTGAAGAAATGGTCACTAAGCATGCTGAGCTGGAGGAGGCACTCTTTCTTTGGTTTTCAAGCGCCAAGGCCAATAACATCCCAGTTACTGAGGAGCTCATAAGGCAGAAAGCTAAGTATTTTGGCTTTCAGTTTAATGTGACTGACTTTTCATATTCTAACGGGTGGCTGCAAAAGTTTAAAAGCAGAAGCAACATTGCCTATCATATCATTTCTAGGGAAAGTGCTGGTGTTAATCGAGAACTAATAAATGAAGGAGTGCTAAGTGCTAGAAGGATAGCAGAGCAGTATGATGAAAGGAGTGCTTCAATATGGATGAGACTGGCCTATTTTCAAAAATGCTTCCAGACAGGTCACTGAGCACCAGTAACTTTAAAAATGGGGTCAAAAGGTGCAAGGATTGTATCACTGTGGTTCTTTGTTGTGATGCAGATGGCAGTGAAAAATTAAAACTCCCTGGTTATTGGGAAGTCTGCTAATCCCAGATGCTTCAGTAACTTTAACCATACACTTTATGTTGACTATAAATGTAACAGAAAAGCATGGATGGATTCCACAGTATTTTCTCAGAGGCTGCAAGAACTAAACATAGAAACATACAAGTTGATGGCAGATAAGGACATAAGGCCCATCCAGTCTGCCATTTCTTTTCTACCTTATAAATGTGCCATCGACCTTTGCTCTCAGTGGCCTATCTATTCATACTCATTTGTATTGCTCCTTATGCCTATCCCATGCCTGCTTGAAGCCCTGCACTGTATTCATAGCCACCACTTCTTGAGGTAGGCCATTCCATGCATCCACCACCCTTTCTGTGAAAAGAATTTCCTCACATTCCCCTTAATCGGTCCCCTCTAATCTCATCTGTGTCCTCTTGTCCTGCTATTTTTCTTATATTTAAACATGTTAGACTCTTTCATCTTGTAATGGCCTTAAGGTGTTTGAATGCCTCGATCATATCACCTGTCTCCCTCCTTTGCTCAAGGGTATACATATTGAGCTCTGTTAATCTGTCCTCATATGTCTTCTGATGCAGTCCCTGCACCATTTTGGTTGCCCTTCTTTGGACTGCCTCAATTTGGTTAATGCCCTTGTGAAGGTGTGGCCTCCAATACTGCACGAGTATTCCAGATGGGAGCCTAACCAGTGTCTTGTAAAGAGGGATTATTACCTCCATCTTCGACTTGTGATACCCTACTAATACACCCTAACACCCCTAGCTTACCTACTGCTTTAAAGGTCTGCTTGGATGATTTCAGGTCATCAGTGATGATGATGCCCAAGTCTCTTTCTTCCTTTGTGACTGCTAGCAACTCCTCCCAGCCTATAGGTGGCTTCAGGGTTTCTCTTCCCTATGTGCATGATCTTGCACTTCTTTGCAATAAATCCCAGTTGCCACTCTTCTGACCATTTTGCTAGTTTATCCAGATCTCTTCTCATTTTGACCCCATCTGGATCATCTACTCTGTTGCAGATCTTGGTGTCATCTGCAAACAGACAAGCCTTACCCTCTAGTCCATCTGCAAGGTCACTAATGAAGATGTTGAAGAGGACTGGCCCCAGGACTGATCCCTGAGGTACCCCACTTGTGACTTGCATCTCTTCTGACTGTATACCATTTACCACCACTCTCTGTTTTCTGCCTGTCAACCAGTTTGCCACCCAGTTGACCAACGTCTGACCCACCCCAAGTCTACCCAGCTTATTTATCAATCTTCTATGTGGAACAGTGTCAAAAGCTTTGCTGAAGTCAAGGTAGGCGACATCACTGCTCCCCTTGGTCCACCACTCTGGTTACCCAGTCAAAGAAATCTATGAGATTAGTTTGACAGGACCTTCCTTTGTAAACCCATGCTGTCTTGGATCCTGTGCCCTATGGATTCCAGGTGTTGCACTATCCTTTCCTTAAGGGTGCCTCCATAATCTTGCCCACTACTGAGGTAAGACTGACTGGTTTGTAGTTCCCTGCCTCCTCCCTGCTACCACTCTTGTGGGCGGGATCACATGAACCCTTCTCCAGTCTTCTGGGACCTCTCCTGTGCTCAGAGACTCACTAAACAGTACTGCTAATGGCTCTGCTAGTTTCACCTTTAGCTCCTTAAATACCCTGGGATGTATGCCATCAGGTCCCATTGCCTTGTCCACCCTGAGCTTAGCAAGCTCTTGTAGGACCCTTTCTTTTGTGAAGGGAGTAGTGCTCACCTCCCTCCCCCCTGTGTCCATGGTGCTGAGCTGTGGGCCCTGCCCTACCTTCTCTTCAGTAAATACTGAGCAAAAGTATCTATTTAAGATAGATTCTTTTACATGGTCCTCCTCCTCACATGCTCCCTTTTCTCCATTAAGCTTAGCAATACCCCTCTGGACTTTCTCCTTTCACTAATGTATCTATAGAAAGTCTTGTCACCTTCTTTTACTGTTTTTGCTAGTGTTTCTTCAGTTTGGGACTTTGCCTGCCTTACTGCCTTCCCTGCTTCCCTTAGGGAAGTTTGGTATGCCTCCCTATCTTCATCCCGCCGTGTTCCCTTATATTTCCTGAAGGCCAGCCTTTTGGCTCTGACCTTTTCTGCTACTGTATTTGAGAACCAAAGTGGTTTCCTTCTTCTTTTGCACTTCCTTTTCTGTCTAACACAATGGGATGTTGCTTCAAGTATTGCATCCTTAATGCTTGCCCACTTTGCCTGTACCCCCTCACCTGTGTTTCTTTTTGCCAGGGCTAGCTTAACTCTGTTGGCCATCTTATCAAAGTCAGCTCCTCTGAAGTCCCATATTTTTGCCTTGGAATGGGATGATTTAGATGTAGTAGCCAAATTGAACCATACCATGTGATGGTCACTGGCCCCCAGGTGACCTTCTACCCGGAGATCTGTGATCCCTTCCCTGTTAGTCAGTACTAGATCTAGGATAGCCCTGTCTCTTGTGGGTTGTTGTACCAGTTGTTTGAGGCCCTCCCCCTGCAGGGAATCCACCATGTGTCTAGTTCTGGCAGATGTTCCTGCTGGTATTGACCAATCTGTATCCGGCATGTTGAAGTCTCCCCATTATCAGAACCTCCCCTTTAGCTGTCATGTTTTGTATATCTTCTAACAGTAATGTGTCTATGTCCTTCCCTGGTCTGGGGGCCTGTAGACAACCCCAGTTCTTATGGCTGTCCCATTTCCTGTTTCCAGGGTGACCCACAGTTCTTCTGGCTCCTTATGTGTATTCTGAATTTCTATAGCTTTGATATTTTCATTGACATACAGGGCCACTCCTCCCCCCTTTTTGCACCTCGGTCTCTTCTGAGACAATACATAGCCAGGTACTGAAGTCTCCCAAGTGTTGTTACTGGTAAACCACGTCTCACTAATTGCTACTATGTCCAGTTTAGCCTCTGACATTATTGCCTGCAGGTCTGGGATCTTATTTCCCAGGCTGTGAGCATTTGTGTACATGATTTTCCATTGGCCAGATTTCGGTGTGTTAGTTGTTGGGTGAGGTTTGGCATTACCCCTGTGCGTTGTATGGGGAGACAAACCTTTTTTCTTACCTGGTGATGCAAATGAACAGACCTCTGTCTGTTTCCAGTCATGAGAAAAAAAATAATAAATTCTGTTAATGATGGACAGTGCGCCCACTCATATTGTCACAAAAGCATTTAACTATGCCAACATCCACTTCCTACCACCCACCACAACCAGTCACGTGCAGCCACTAGATGTAGGAATCATACAGTTATTTAAGGGCCATTATGGGAGGCAACATCTGGCACATCTTATTGACTGCATGGATGGTGGTAAAGATCAAACGCTACTCGTAAGTGATGCAATCCACTTCATAAAGATTGCCTGGGACTGTATGACCACAGACTAGGGTCGGGCGGACCCGAAAAGGTCCTGACCCTTATTATCAGGGTCAGAATCCAGGCCAAAGTCCTGGTAAGTTCTGATTAGTTCTGATTCGATTCAGAACCTTTTGTAAAATGTGATGAAAACTGCAAATCTGCTATATAATTGCACAAAATGACACTGAGATATGTGGCACACATGAAGAATTGTAATCAGCATTTCAAGATATGAAAACTGTGAGTTTATAGCACTGAGGTGCTGGTCTGTTGAATATGGTAGTCATGCAGTTGACCTCTGTCTGTTTCCTGTCTCAGAGTCAGTAGTGCTAGTGCTACAACTGTAAACTGACCTGTCTGACCTCCAGAGGAGCAATCCAATTCCATTTAGTAGTATACACTATACATTATACAATGGACATCTCACAGAAACATAGAATTTGAATTTGACGGTACATAAGGACCGCTTGGCCTACCCAGTCTGCCCATTTCCCTAACTGTTGGATAAGCTGCAGATTTTAGTTAACCAACAGCCTACTTCTTCCTAACGGATATCAGTTTATTATTATTATTGTACCAGTTCCTTCTCTGCTCCACTGAGAGTCATGCAGTTATTTTCTATGGCATGGGGTCCCCTCCACCCACCCACCCAAACTGATGACACATTTAGGGGAACCCCTACCAAAAAAAATAACTGCATGTCCTTAGGAGTCCAGAGACCTATCTACTGTGGTGGAAGAAGGAGTGTGGCTGTGAGGCCGAGCCTGCACTGAGTGGGCAGAGACCTACATTCAGGCAATCCAAAAACATAAAAATTAGATGTCCATTAGTACATGCTGAAAAAAAGGTGTGGCATCGTGTTCAGGCAATCCAAAAATCAGGACATACTGAAAACATTGTGCCATCAGTCTCAACTTCAGGCAGTCCAGAAATTACAGAAGTCCGTTAGGACATGCTGTGAAAAGTGTGCCATCAAGTTCAAGCAGTCCAAAAATTAAATTACTCAAGTCCATTAGGACATGCTGCGAAAAGTGTGCCATTAGGTTCAGGCAATCCAAAAATTAGCAAAGTCTGTTAGGACATGCTGAACACATTGTGCCATCAGGTACAAAACTTGTGTAGGCCACATATGGGCTTACGTGAGTATTACTGATTTATTTTTCTGAAAAAAACATGATCTTTCTACTCTTCCAAGTAGTCATCTTTGAGGTTGCTGTGAAATGTATTTGCTGCCTCCAGGTCCTAGGTGTAACTAGTCAATGGAAGGTTTACTTTTAAGAACGTTAACTCTTCAATATTTTCTGGTAGTAGCCTAGATCTCGTATCTGTTACCACGTTTCCTGCACAGCTAAAAAGTCGCTCTGAAAACACACTAGTTGAGGGACAGACCATGTACTTCAAGGCTACGTGCACAAGTGCAGGCCATACAGGCTTCTTCCTTTGCTAGTATTTAATGGGATCTTAATTCCATTCGATACCTTTTTCTGGTAGATAGTAGTCAACCATGGTCTGGGCAGAAGCAGTGACATATGGAGAAGGAAGGGCTGATTTTCAAGGACAGCAGCATCCAAGTGACCCTGGGCGTGAACAGATGGCAGCAGCTGACTGTTTTGTAGCCTAAGAAGAGAGCTGTGAAGGTGAAGGAGGAATGGATGAGAGGACTGCATCAGTTGTCATGGTTTTTCAAAAGCTAATACTTCTTGAATGATTTTCTCTGTGCAGTTTTGGAACATATTTGGGTCATACTGTGAGGTGTTTCATCTTGTACCATGGGTCTAATACTGTTGCAATAATGTAATGTTCTGCCAGGAGCATTTTGGAGTTTCCATCATCTCTGACTGTTTTAATCATTCTATGTACTATGTAGTGTTTTATTCTGGGTGGCAAGTCCTTTCAGTTACTAGACTCTCCCATCTGAAACTGGCTTATTGTACCTTCAACTCATCCCTGATTGCATTCTGCTGAACTCTAAGAATCTTTATTAATGAGATTATTTGGTTGAGTGTGGCACTGTTGGAACTCACTTCCTAATAATTTCTTCAAAGGGCCACAGTAGTTTGATAAGAGTTCTAAAATAGCCCACTGCTGAGGAGTAATGTACACATCAGCATCATCTATGCTGTTCTCTAGTGTATACTGTCTTACAGACTTTTTTTGCTCCAGCAGTCTTTGGAACATGTAAAAGGTAGAGTTCCACCTCGTTGCAACATCCTGGATGAGTGTATTAGGAGCAGTCCATTGTTCTTCTTGTAGGGCCGAAGGCGTTGATATCTTTTGCTGGAGTGGCTAAAATGTGTGCATATTCTTTTTGCCACATGTGAGAACCTTTATATCTCTGTCCTCTTCCATAAATGCATGTACAATCAAATTTAGGCAGTGTGTAAATCATCGAATGTGGACAAAGCCTCATCAGACAATGCTTTCTTTATGTTTGAACCATTGTCAGCCACAATAAAACCTACAGAAAGCCCTTGTAATGTAAGCCAGTACTGTATCTCTCTATTGAGCTCATCCAGGATGTTGGAAGATGTGTGATCCTGCGGGTTATACTGGATGTGAAGGGAAGCCGGTTTCAGAGGGGAATTGTCAGTGTCACTACAAGGAGTAAACGATACCCAATGCGCAGTCAGTGGCGTAAATGGTCCTGGCTGGCAGCTGTCCATATGTCAGTAGTCAGATGGACAACCCCAGCAACTGCATCTTTCAAAGCATTTTCAGTTTAGCATGTACTAAATCATACATCTGCGATATTGTAACAGTCAAGAAATATTTCTTGGATGGAATATTGTGTCATGGTGACAGGTGATTCAAGCCTTTGAATCCTACATGCTCTACAATTCTGCAAGGTTGTAAGTCCAGTGCTATCATCTCTGAAATTAGTTTTGTTATAGCAATTGCCTCAGAATGACTACACTGGTACTTAACACACATTCAATTGTCTCTGAAATCGTGAGCTGTCTTCTAGTAGTTGAAGTTTTCAGATGGCCAGCATTAGAGTGCTGGATGATGAGAAGAGCAAAGGAGACTATTTGTAGTACTTATTCTAGAAAAGACTGAGAAGGAATTGACAGTAAACTGAAGCAGGGCTGCTACTGCTATCACTTGATATAACAGATGGAGCAGGTGTAGTCTGACTTAAGTCGGCCTGCATGTTGTTGTCTTTTCTCTCTGACTAAAAAATCACACCCAAGACGTAATGGGTGACATCTCACAAAATGTCTTTTTAATGCTGAGGTACCCAAAGCACCTTTTTTGCTCCCTCTGCTGATAGTCTTTTTACATACAGAGCAAACTGCTCATAACTCATTATTGGCTGTCAGAGAAAAGTAAGACCACACATAAGATGTCACCTTTTTGGTTTTATTACCAGGCATACTACACTGTCCTCCTTTGGCACTTCCACTATGTTGTTCTTTATCAACACTGGGAAGCTGCTCATCATAGTCTTTTTCTGTTTCACCATTATCATCATCCAACAGCTCCTCCAGGCCACTAACAGAACCGAAATCTGAATGCACTGCCCCCTCATCTGGTTTCTCCTGCACCTGCACCATGCTGTTCATGCACAAAAAACCCATCTCATCATCCAATCCAAATCATCACATTCATCCTGCGTCTGTGCAGCTGCCACCTCTACCTCATTCTGGCTTTCCATTTGTTTCGCTTTTCTCCTCCTTGTCTACATCCTCCATTTCATAACCATTACTCTCATCAGAGCTGGATATCCCCCGTTTCATTTAAATCTGTACTGGTGCTTCGAGTACACATAGGTACCATATCTTGACTTGCCACTCCTTGTGGTGCCGACTACTCCTTTTGTTTTAATTAAGGCAGTTTTGGCCTTTCCTGTTTGGACAACACTGTGGAAGAACCACTACTGCTACCAGATGAAGTACCAGCAACTGGTCTTTTACCAGTTAGGCTGTGCAGTGGTGTTGTGCCATTCGTTTCCCCATACCTTTACCCATTTCAGCCTCCACCTCACCCAGTCTGGTGCATATTTCCAGTTTTATTTTCAATTACACACAAAATGTTTTTCCAGCATGTGTTTGCTTTTTATTTAGTCCTCTCAGTTGTTCCCAAGTTCCTCAGCCCACTAGTACAGGCTTTGCCTCACAGTCAGTGTCCCCTTCCACCACAGAAGTTAGGTTTATTTTTTAAATGCCAATGGCACAAGAAATATTTTTCCTGTAGAAATTTTATTCTTATTTAGTCCTCTCAGTTGTTCCAATTGCCTCTGCCCACTCAGTACAGGTCCGTCCTCACATCCACTCCCCTTCCACCACCGTTACCTAGGGTTTTTTATATTACACACAAGAATATTTCTCGACTGTTGCAATATTGCAGATGTATGTAGTCCTCTCAGTTGTTCTCAAGTTCCTCTGCCCTCAGTACAGGTTCACCCTCACAGCCACTCCCTCTTCCACCATAGTACCTAGGGTTTTTCATTATACACAGGAAATATTTCTCATCGGTTGCAATTCCACCGATGTATAGTCCTCTCAGTTGTTCCCAAGTTCCTCTGTCCCTCAGCACAGGTTTGCCCTCACAGCCACACTCCCCCTTCCACCACAGTACCTAGTTTTTTTTTATTACACACAAGGAAATATTTCTCAACGGTTGCAATACCACAGATGTATGTAGTCCTCTCAGTTGTTCCCAAGTTCCAGGCCCACTCAGTACAAGTTTCACCCTCACAGCCATGCTCCACCTTCCACCACAGTAGCTAGCTTTGTACATAGTTGGAATCTGCACTTTATTCACCTGCTCTGTTATGGGACTATTTTCCTCTGTATTATGTAATTAAGCGATGGCTTTTGCAATGTATTCTGTCTCTCCCCATCCTTCTATTTGTAATGCTGTATTGCCTTTTTAATGATGTATAACTGACAATGCCTACTAGTTGCTTCTGTTTTTCTCCACTTTCCATGTACTTGATGTTCCCCCACCCTCTGTTCGACGAGGATCCTTTGTAAATGAGCTTTTAGCTCAAAGGTTGTAATTCCGATTTTACAATTAAAAAAATAAACAAAAATGTTTTTTCCTTAATGTAGTTTCTTTTTAGACATCAGCTGTACCCAAGTTCCTCTGTCCTCTCAGGGATCAGGGCAGACTTGCTCTCACAGCCACACACCACCCTAGTGTTACTACTATGTTATGTTTTCCTTTCTTTTTAGCTTGTTTTAATCTTTCTTTTAGATGTTGGGACTTATTTTAGTTTACTTTGATTTAATTTAGTACTATAGATAAGATAGTAGTAGACTGTAGTAGTAGTAGTAGTACAACTTCATTTAATGTTTTTTTTTTTTTTTTCATTTTAGCTTTTGGGATTCTTTAGTTTCAGTAGTACTGTAGAGAAAAGATGGTGGTGGTAGTAGTAGTAGTAGTAGTACATACATACAACTTCTTATGTTTTTTTTTCTTTCCAGCTTTTTTTTAGCTTCTTTCTTTTCAGCTTTTGGTCAGGTGTTCAGTAGTACTGTAGAAAGAGAAGAGTGAGAGAGGTACTATGGCCCCTTCCTTGCAGAGATGTCCCATGGGGCCATGCCCTAGACAGCCACACAAGGCCTTGATCTTCTTCGCTCCCTTCCCCCACCTCCCTTCCGTCCCCTCCTTTTACTTTTTCAATTTTAGCCCCAACCGAAAATGCTTATTTTTAATTTTTTTTTTTAGCAAGCACAAGCAAGCAGCACAACACAGTCACAACAGAGTAGAGATGTATTACAATCAAATGGCAAGATCCACAACAGTTCGAGAGACAGACACACACATCTGCTCTCTCCAGTGTTTCAGTTGCAAATGGCGCCTCTCTAATCTGATGACCAGACTAATGCAGCCGAGCTCCGCTCCACCCACCCACCCACTAGGCCAGTGGCAGGACTGCACAGCCAGCATTCATTCAGCTATAGGCTGCCACCATATCAGTCTGGCTAGATAGCCAATAGAGTTCTAGAATGTCTGCCCTGCAGTGGTCTCGCTAGTTCATGAGCTAGTGCTCGGCTCACTTGATCTTGCAGTGTGCGCCCCCCCGGTTACTAATTATGCGTGCGGCCGTGTGCGTGTCAGGAAAGGGAGGCAATGCAAGGAGCCTGGCGGCACATGACTAACTGGGTGGGGTTCATGTGACGTGCCGGCCGGGCTCCTGAAAAAAAATGTTCCATCTCTCCACCTCCAGTCCAGTACCATTCTCCATTCCATCAGGTACACACAATGGTGTTTTTTTTTTTTTTTTTGGCAGGGGACTTGTGGTTGACGGACCCGTACTCAGTACATATAACCACTTGGCTCTTATTTGTCTGGGTCCATCAGACTGTATTGGATCCGGGGAGGTTCTGATTTATCGTGAGTTGGTCCACCCACCCCTACCACAGACACAATTAAAAATTGCTGGGTCCACACTGGCATCATACCTCGGCTTGCTGGCTTAACAACAAATGTGGAGGTGGATGACGGTGAGCTTACTGCCCTGATCAGGACTGCGGATGATGACCTTTCCAATCAATCTGAAATTAGAATTTCTGCTGCAGATTATGCCACATTTGAAAATGACTGTGAGCTTTTTGAAAACTTAACTGATTAGGACATTGTCACTATGGTTAAAACTGAAAATGAAAAAGAACCAGAAGATACAGTTGATGAGACACTTGATGATGATGATGATGATGGCGACTCCTAGAACAAAAATCCCTCTGTGCAGGAGGCAAAAGGTAATTAACACAGTACTTAGGTTACTTGAATCCCATGAGCTCACTGGAGGAGTCTGATACAGAAGTGCTTAACACTTGATAGCAAAATTAAACAGCTTGCTTCCACTAGAGCAAAACAAAGGACTATCACTGATTGTTTTGTTGGTATAATGTGCAAAGTGTAATGTACAATGTGCAGTGTGTAATGTGTAAATGCAATGTACAGTGTGGAATGTGTAAAGTGCAATGTGTAATGTGCAGTGTGCAATGTCGAATGTGTAAAGTGTAATGTGCAATGTGCTAATTGATATTTATAATACTGCTCTGCTACCTATCTAAGCCTGTATTGCTATTGCTACAGTATTTGCTATTTATACAGTATCGTTACTTTTATTATTATGTTTTAAAAGGCATTTTTAAAGTTTTCTACAGTAATAAAGTACAAAAATACAAACTAATGAAGTAAAACAATTAAATCTCAAACAGCTGTTGTATGCCTTGTACGTTCATTACTCCAGTAATATGCACTATAATAGGTTCACCACTAACATCAGCACAGAGCCAGGCTATATACAGGTATTTATGTATCCTCAGTTATCCACCACCCTCTATTATCCACCAATTTTCCACTGTACCAGAGTGGGCGAATAAAAGAGGGAGCACTGTAGTTATTGCTTTAAATGTGCTGAATGTGTTTCGTGGGTTGAGACCTGCTTTCCACGAAAGACCTGTTACACAGCTGGACGCTTCACCAGCAGAAGATCACAAACTTTGCAGACTGCTTATCCTGCCTGGGCTCTGCTACTTTGGCCTGAGCCGCTACTCCATCACCAGAGACTGTCACGGCAAGAGACCAGCTCGGGATCCAGCCCAGCGTAGTAACAACATGCAGGTTGCGCCACCTGGAGGAAAGGTCATGAAGAGGAGGTGTGTCGTGCCGGCCCCGTTTCCCCATGCTTTTTCTGTCATCATCATGAGGTTTCCATATCGCCTGCCTTGTAGCAGATTCCTGCTAGCGTGACTACAATCAGTTTAGCTCCCTGCAATGAAAGCTTAAATCATTTGTGGTACCATCTAATTGCCTCAGTTTCTTGGGTTTACATAGGACTGAGCCAACCGACTCGGATTACAAATAATCTGGGTGTTTGCATGTTAACTGTGTTTCTTTCCATCAAGGGCCCCAACATCAGCTGCAATGCCGGCCACCCCTGGGCAACATCTCTGGCTAGCCAGACTTACCATCCTGGGTACCCAGTGCTGTGTGACTGTTAATGGCATCTCCACTTGAGCTGTGCTGGACAGTGGCTTGCAAGTCACTACTGTGTTCAAAGACTGGAATGACCAGCACTTGTCTGACCTCCCGCTCTTACGCCTTGAGTGACTGCATGTGTGGGGGTTCAGTGACAGATCTTACCCTTACCAGGGTTATGTACGACTATGGTTATCTTTCCCTACTCCTGTTGCTGGAGTGGACAATCCGTGGAGACCCTGGCCTAGATCGCCTCCAACTGGGATGTATGATGGTATCCTGTTGTTGGCGGCACTAGCGCCTCATATGTTCAGATGGCAAGCCCAGCTTTGTCGAGAAACAAGCCAACCAGACTGGGAGGGCCCTACACATTCTGGCCATGGTGCGCTAGAGCATATGAGTTACAAATACAAGGTAAAGAGGTTGAGAAAGATGAACCAGTGGGAGTAGTGTGGAAGAAAGATCCAGAATCACTTGTATTGCCACCCAATGCTCAGTGTACCATCAGTGACGAGGTGCGAATTAAAAGATGTTAAAACAAGATTCTTATGTTGGATGCCCCAGAGGAGGGAAAACTGCCTGAAAGACTGTTGGTAAAGCCTAGCATTCTACCGGCCCAAGCTCATGCCTACGCTCGTCGGGTAGTGGTGCAAGTCCAAAACATGTCTGACCGGGATATCAGAGTAAATCGAGGCTGCACCCTGGCTACTGTATACTGTGCAGATACTGCTGTGTTGCCTAGCAAAAAGTGCACCAGAGAGAATGAGAGGTGTGAACCACAATTAATCAAAGTGAGTTAATGTTTATTAAAATTTCAGCCAATCAGTTGCTCTTCCTGCTAAAACCCACTGTGCCAGAATCTGAAAACCGGTGACTTCAAAACCGTGAGAAACCCAGGGCTTGCCCTGACCAGGGGGTCTAGTGTAAAGTTGCCTACAAGTTTAAAATGGTTAAAACCTAGAGTTTAAAAGTGTTTTCTAGGGCCCCAGTGCCGGCCAACCCATGGCAGCGTCCAGGCCTGCACCAATCCTAAGTACCCAGATAGACTAAAGGGAGCACTGCTACCAGTGGGGAGAAGGGTTAATGTGCTGTTGGGAGGTGAGCACTGTTGTTGAAACTGTTTGCATATTCAAATTACAACTATTTTCTGCTCTCCCATTCCCTTTTCCCACAATAAAGAAATTGGTTGTTACTGTTAAAAAGTGGTTGTGAGCATATTTTAGCTACAGCCTTTAATTGCATGTGTTTTACAAAGTTATAGTTTAAAGTGGTATTCTGTGTGTGGGGTGACTGGAAGGGGAGGTGGGTATGTACAGTATCCCAGGGGGTTGTACTATGCAAACACCTGGCCCACTATAATTTTACTGTGGGTGAAGGCACCGCGCTATTTATTAGTACCTTTCAGAAAGAACCCCAGTTGTCATCAGAACAGAACCTAGGCCCCTTAACCTGTATTGCAGCCATCAGGCAGGGGTAGTAACCCACTGGCACACAGTGCCGGGGCTACATTGGGACAGTGTGAGCGGGAGGAAGTGTAACCACTGCAGTGAGAAGCGGTGCTGCATGTGTTTGGGGCGGCAAGCATGCGGTTGGGAGTGGAACTGTGCAGGAGGGGCAGGTACTGTAATTTGTGGTGTTTCTGGCATTTAAGTTGCCGGGCTTAGTCTGATAGGTGAGAGTTTTTATAGTGCTGTGGAGCAGAGTAGGGGGAGGGGGGAGCAGTTTGAGGGCTGCTGTTTGTCTTGATGTCTGGAGCCAAAACCGAGCATGGTTGGGAAGTGGGAGAGCACTCATGGAACCCAATGATGAGCCAGCAGTGGCAGCACAGGTTTGAGGAAGACAAAAAAAAACTCGGAAATCTTGCATTAAAAACAGTGAAGAGTAAGACACAGCGGTCAAAATTAAGATTTGCAGCCACAAGCTATCAGGGCTCGTGACCGAGAAAATCCAGTAACCCCACAGACTTTTCCATTGGCCCAGCTGGTGTACTCATTGAAATGCTACCTTCTCCAGAAGAAACTCATGGGACTAGTTAAAGGAGAATCTTACTAGCGTGACATAAAATCTACCAGCATTTGGCTAGTGGACCAGTGCCAGTTTTGACCCCTGAGACAGCTACATGGCTTTCTTTTCGGGATTTTAAACTGAATTACTGGGTTATGACTTGTGTGAACATGGTGGCCGTAGTGTCATCTAATGCTTGGGGGGAAAAAAATGGCTGCTGCTTGAAATTTAAAATGCAGACTGGCACAGGGATACTAGTTTACTAGTGGGGTAGAGTGTCTGGCACTTGTTATCTACCGGGCTGAAACTGCAAGTTAATGTACCCCTGGCAGCCAATCAGATTTCTTATATTTTGAAGCCCATTTTCTAAGGCACTATACTGCAGCCACACCTACCAAAAAAGGATACTGTTCTGCTGAATAAGGAAAATTTAAGTTAAATTTACAATCTACCCAGAATTCCTTGTTGCTGTATATAAAGCAGCATATTACCTGTTACTCTGTTGTAACCACTACCAAAATAAGACTTACTTGATTTAAGAGAAAGGGACTACTTTTATATCTAAATGTTAAAATGAAAGGGACTGAAGAGCCACTATATAATAGCAATAATGCACTCCAGGTGTGTGTCATGCTGGGATAACAACACTTCTCAGGTGTGGGGATGCACCGGCCTGCAGCCTCAAGCCCAACCACCCGAGGCGTGATGTTATCCCAGCATGACACACACCCTGTTGTGCATTATTGCTTAAATAACATCACTGTATCTAAGGGTCAGCAGTCAGCAGGGAGGGATATTCTTTAGTGTACTGCAGTCATCTTTGTGCCTGCCCTAGATACAGTGATGTTATTGTCAAATAACATCACTGTGTTTAGGAGTCAGCAGTCAGTCAGGTTGCTAGAATTTTTTTTCATTGTATAATGACAGTTTATACATCCAAAACAATTCTTTTATGTCCAAGGTCGATATTCTGTTACCCCCCTTCCCATTTTTGAACATGCTCTAGCAGTTGAAATTTCAAACCTCTAGGGTCACTTCCATGCTTCTTTTTATAATGCTGCCCCAAAGCATTCTGTAGGCCACCTTTCACTATAGCTCTAACATGTTTCTGAATTCTATTTCTCAACTGCCTTTGAGTTTTTCCCCACATACATTAAGCCACATATACACCATGCAGCATGCATAATGTGTCTTCTTGTAGTGTGCATAATGATTCAAAAAAATCTATGGGATAGGTACAAGGAGAATCTTAGTTGGGAAGCAGGAAGTAGCTGGAGATCAGGTGTAGTCTGATGTGACTGTATAAGCAGGGACAAATGGGCAGACTAGGAGGCCAAGCAGTCCTTCTATGCTGGCAGTTTATGTGTTTCTCTGCTGAAGTTGGTGGATGTGGGCACCTTAAATATCAGAAAAAAATATACTGGACCATTGGACTTCAAGCATTTGACTTTACTGGAGGACGTCCTGACAAAGTTCATTTGCACAATAAGTAATCATGGGCACAAAGACCACAGTTCATCAGCTCACACACAGTTCATTTAGGTAATTCAGTTTTCCTGGGTAGTCATTTCACTCCTTGTCTCGGTAGCATGTCAATACAGTGAAGTCTTTTGAGCTAAGTCAATACAGCAAAGTCTGTTCAGCGAAGATAAGTTAGCGACCATGTTAATATAGCAACAGTCAGTTTGTGCAAATCAGTCTTTTCAGCGATACCCTGAGTCAATGTGCAACTCGGAGTGGAATCCTAGAGCTAGGGGTTTGGGAGGTACAGCCCCCCATGGGGGTGCGGGGGGGGGCATAACCCCCTGCAATTCCATAGCATTTTAATATTCCCGTTCTTACCTTAATTGGAGCCAGCTGCTGTAAGCCCGTAAAGGGTGCTCTGTTGCCTGGTGGGACAGCTCGATGTTCCAGGATGTCCGTTGAAGTTTTGAGGAGCCAGAGAGGAAAGCCTATGATCCTATATGGAGGGATTGTGTATCTTAGGATAAGGAGGTGGGCCATAAGATCTAATGGCACTGTGCTGAGTATCACCGATTCCGATGCCCTGCTCGTGTGCACACAGTAGGAGTAATGTGGTCGCTGTTACCCGTGTGCATGACCATGTAGTGAATGCTGCTGCAGTGGGTGCATTTTGGTGACTCCTTAATAGTGAATGCTAAAAATGTGTATTCGCTGAAATGTCCAGTCGCTGAAAAAGTATGCTGTGTAATAGATGCGCTGAAATTGCATTCGCTATTTAGGAGTCGCTGAAATAACATGGAGCCGGACTACACAGCATGCTAGATGCATAACAGCCACCTGTATGGAGCATTGTATCCATTCCTTGCTGTCAACAGTTCTCCCTTAGAACACAGTCTGATATTCTTTGTTCTTCTCGGGGTGATATGCAAGGCACCTACAGATAGCCTATCCAAAATTCTCAAGTAGCAGAGTGTCCAGGGATTCCCTATCCCCCTTCCATGTGTAACAGCCCTTTGACTCACCTAGGCTGCACCAGGGCCCTCGTGGTAATTCAGCACACACCTCTGAGGGGGCCGGCCTGGGTTCCACAGTGGCAGCAGATGTGGCGTGGTGCCTCTACTTGGGGGAGTGGCAGGGAACACCTGTGGATAAAGAACAGGTTACCGCCTCCCAGGAAATAAGTACGCTGCCTCCTGTAATACTTTTCCCCACACAATAACAGATTCCCACACAGTAGGCACCCACACCCATACCCCCCTTAGCAGTACTCTCTTTCAATAACACACAGTGACAGTGGATAAAATGCTAACAGTAACCTTATTTATTTGGGGAGGGGGGAAATGAGGAGAATGACAAACACCATTAACTTTTAGTTACATATTAACTTTTCCCATAGCAGTCCCTTCTCCCACTACTGGGTGCACCGAGAATGTCCCTGTATGGTGGGTACCTCACCGCTCGGTGATGCAGGCCTGGGGTCTTTCGTCTGGGCCCAAATAAAACACCGAACACACTTTCAAACTTGAAATCCTGGTCTAGCACAACTTAAATGTTACTCAAAATCCTGTTCGGAAATTACCCCCAGAATCCTATCTGGCTAACTAACTAATAGACTCCCCAGAGCTGCAGCTTGGGGTACTCACAGATTTTGCAGTTCACACAGGGGGCTCACAGCTGGATGAGTTGCAAGGTACCATGGACGGTCTCCATTGGTGATGCACCACAGGTGGAAAACATTGAAACTGGACAGACTCGAGGCATAATGATCTTCACCTGCCTGGCCTTGCCAACTTCACCTACAGGCCTTCATAGACAGACTTTACTCAGGGCAGGCTTGTTATGTCCCTCTACATCCGGGTGTCGTCTTGGTCTGGGAACAAGTTGATGAGGTTCTCAAACTCCTCTGTTGCACCTCTAGTCACCCTGCAGGACCGGGGCAGGGCAATGAGCTTCCAGTCTCTCACCTCACAGCCCCTATCTCCGGAGATGCCTCCTCAAGCAGTGCTGGGTCCTGTCGCAGAGGCTTGCCTCAACACTCACAGTCTCTCCCCTGGCAGAACGTTCCCTTCTCCAAACAATTTCGCCGCCAAGGGGACCAGTGGCTCACTCAGTATCAGCTGCCTAACTCTTTTTCCAGTTCAAAATGCTGTCCAACTGCTGGGGCTGATAGAGAACAATTTCTCCTGCTTTGATAAAAAAAAACAAAAAAAACCACTGCTATTCCTCCTGCACTCAGCTTAGTAGTTTTATGTAGAGTCGGGGTAGAAGCAGCAAAGCAAAACTTCAGAGACTTTGGCCCAGGAGCCCACATAGTCTCTTTCCTCACAGCCACACTGCAGCTCCTCTCAATTACTCACTTCCTCTGGCGGCAAAACAATTCTATTTATTCTCCCAACAGCCTCCCTCTGATTAGCTGCAACTCCCCAGGTGATCTCAGTGCAGGCTCTGTATTTTACCCAGCAGTCCTGTTCTATAGTTTTCTATGGGGGCTGCCATTTTGTCTCTGTTAGGGCCCTCTGCAGTCTAGCCCTGATTTTTTTGATTGAGCCCTCTAACAGGGCTAAAGCTATGTTCCCCTTTTTACCGGAGGCTTTCTGGTCAATATTTGTTTAGATCCTTGGCTCCTCTGCTTATCCTAGAGCCAGGGATATACTGTTTTTTTTACTAATGGCCACATGGCCAAACTAGATTTGGAGCGCAGCTCCTTTAACTTTTAGTTCTGATGGCCGCGCATGCTCAGAGGGGACACTGCCGCCATCTTGTTTAATAACTTTGCAGTCCCGGCTTTTCAAAACACCAGGGCTGCAAGTTCCATTTCTTTTAGTGCCTGCAGGCACGGAAACCATGTTTTGATCCTTGGCCCTTTGTACAGTGATCACATGGGGCTGAGGACGATGACAGCATCGGAGGCCACAGCTGCGAGGTGACAGATGGTGCCAGGGTCCGAATCCCACCGGGGACCCCTTGGAGCGGCATCAGTGCTGGGTCGGGGCCGGAGCGCACAAGGTAAGCCCAATTTGGGGGGCTTACATGTGCTAAATCCTGGCTTGTCTGCTGTTTAGTGATGCTACATGTACACATGTCCCATTATTTGTTAGAGAACATGGCATGCTGGCAAGGCACCCAATAATAAGGGTGAACTCCTGGCAAAAGTAAACTGTCAGCCTGGCACTTCTCTCACCAGGTCTCTAGTGCTCCTTCATTTTCAGTCAGCGTAGCTTGATGAGCATCACTCACACCCCTCTTGATGTATACCCAGGCAGCCTATGAGCCACCCTACTGGGATGGCATTCCTGCTGCACAGGTCATAGGCTGCCATATTTATTCTGTTTGGGGACTTCACTCCTCACATATGTTGATGGAGCTAAGTCTCCTACCTGGCTTCTGCTGTCTCTATGCAGTACCTGCTTCATCTGTTTCTTGGTGCTCGATGGCATCAGGACACAGATCTCAGGGTCCCCTCTCCAGCAGGATGGCACATGAACTTTGGAGAACCTGCCTCAGGCTTGAAAGCCTTCAGATGTCCCTTAAGTGCAAAACCCTTGGGATTCCTGCACCCTCCTGGTAGTTCTTCTAAACTCCCAAACTATTGGAAAAGCCCCATATCCTCACCCACCAGTCCCAGTGATACGGGGCATGTCCTGGGTGCCTGATGTCCCTTCTTGATGTGTAGTGTCCCTCCTGTTAAGGTACCGCTTGATGTTACATTGATGCCATTACTGCAGAGAGTGTCAGGACCTCCTGCCACTAATGAGATCAGACAGTGACTGGCACTCATGCTGCTGGGAACAAACATCTAAGGTCTCCTGTGCCCCACCCAACTCCTGCAGCCAATCACTGGTGGGCATGAGTGTGCCCACCTCAGCCATACATGTAGGCATATCGCCTGACACCCCAGCACCTTGCTGGTGGTGCCTGGTTGCCTCTCATTAGGCACCCATGCTACCTTATGCCCCAGTTGACCCCTAACTTGCATCCCTGGGGCAGTTACCCAGCAAGGGCATATGAAGCATAACACTCCTGTCAGTTTTCTGGCACCTAGCTGGTTCTCCTACTTCAAAGAGCACCAACTAATTGCCTCAGGAACATGGAACCTCAAGAATGCCCGGCACCTCAAGGGCACCCCATCTATACTCACTGTAGCTCCTCCACACATAAGTTTCACCAGTA
The DNA here is from genome assembly GCA_016271365.2 of Neoceratodus forsteri. Classification (NCBI taxonomy): domain Eukaryota; kingdom Metazoa; phylum Chordata; order Ceratodontiformes; family Ceratodontidae; genus Neoceratodus; species Neoceratodus forsteri. Next base: position 214,392,053 of record JADMNL010000024.1, read on the forward strand.
GTGGATGATGTCAGGGCACCATTCCCCACTGGCCACCTATGGTAACAACCACCTTCTCCTACTGTTGGGAGTGTTACATCAATAAAATAAAAGTTAAAAAGTCCTATACTGCCAAGTCACCACTCGTTTTATATTAGTGCTACAAAAAAATGAGCAGTGGTCATCTTGCCTGCTAGCTCACTCCTCAGATCATTGAACTGTAACTAATCCATCATCCATGATGGTGAGATGGAGAATTGATTATCCTTGGTGAATGGGTGACTGCTTCATCCTCATACTTTAGGCTGCAAATTTAACTGTGCCTGTCTTCTTGTTGTTGAAAAGTTTCAGATTTCTCCCTGTATATTGAAATCAAGATCAATGAAACACATCTTGTGTTCTTTCAGATACCAGAAACCTTTGAAGATGTTGCTGTTGTTTTTCAGAAGAGGAGTGGAAGATGTTAAGCAAACAGGGAAAGGACCTTCACAGGAAAGTCATGGTGCAGAATTATGAAAACATGGTTTCAGTAGGTAAGGACAGACACAGTGTCAGAGGTGGGATATTAATTTCATGTGGAATGGGTCTGGGTGTACTTTTAAAACTTCAAACATGGTGTCATGTCAGGAAGAAGGGATGAATGGACTGCCTCAGGGCTCCATGGTAACATTTTGTACCTTCTAAAAACTGAAGCAGTGCATGAAGAACATTGAGCTTATCCCTCCAGTTCCATTCTGTGATTCTCTAAGTTGTTGAAGTGAGGTAAGACTTCCTAGGATAGGGCAGATGTTAAAGCACAGTTTTGGTTTTAAAACTGTACACATATTATGGTTTCATTACTTGAAGAAGAAGGTAAATGTGCCCTGTCTCTAAGATTCTGAAGCCAATTAAAAGATCTTTTATAGAGGTAATGACTTCAGCTTACTTGTTGGTGTGGTAATTCCACGGCGATAAGTATGGCAACTACCCATCTGTTATTACAAGGCCACAGTGGTTTCGTGGAATCTTGAGACAGAAACAGGTGTCACTGAGGGGCAAACTTAAACATAAAGCTTGCCTATCCGTAGCATCAGCTTCTGTCTGAAGATTCATGAAATGGCTCCAGCCTTAAAGGAAAACCCTGGTTAATAGAATAAACTCTGGTCAAAAGCCGTTATGGCTGTGGAGAGCTTGGAATGCTTTTATCCATTATTTCTAAGGCATCCAGTGGGAGGGGCAGGGAAGGGTAAAACCTGTCTGATCAGAACCAAATGCCACCCAGGCCTGACGGTGCACAAGGCCAAGCATGAGTTGTATTCACTAGCAAGGGAATGCGGGGGAACCCCAGACATTCTAGTGCACTTGGGGACAAACTACATAAATGGTAATAGTGAACTAGAAATTCAGGCAAGGTTCTGGGAGTTGGCCAGGGTATGCCTTTCCATAGGCTGTAAGATCTCCTTTTTGGTGGCTAGTGTGGAAAACAAGATGAAGATTAGGGAGATAAATCAGTGGTTAGGGAGTGGTGTGGGGAATTGGGATATGGGCTGGTGGGGGACTGGGGGGGAGACCTGGGAGGATAAGGGGCTGTACGCTAAGGAAAGGCTCCACCTTAATTTGGAGGGGAAGGAAATCCTAAGCTCAAACTAGCTGGGTTCATCATTGAAAGGTGGGGTTTAAACCTGAGAAGGGGAGGGATCAAAAGGGAAGTGCCAGCAGGTACGATAAAATGAGGGACATGGTCTCCACCCTCTAGGGGCTAGGAGATGTGGAAATGGGTCACCAGGTAGGGTGCAGGAGCTGAGAAATGGGAGCTCAAGGGGAGAAAGGAGGAGGAAAAAGCGGAGAGTGGTCCTGATAAATGCCAGGAGCTTAGGAAAAAAAATGCCTGAGCTCTAGGCGATGCTAGTTGAAGGGAGGTAGATGTGGCAGCAGTCACTGAGACCTGGGCCACTCAAGGGCATGAGTGGGACCTAAATCTGGAGGGCTACCTATGTTCAGGAAAGACAGGGGAGGGAAGGGGTTGGTATAGCACTGTTAGTCAGAAATGGCATGGGTATTGGAGGTGTAGAGGAGGCAGAGGAGCGTTGAGGCTATTTGGAATCACCTTGCTGGCGCTGATGGGTAAGAGAGTAAAGGTCGGAGTGGTATACAGACTACCAGCACTAGCAGAGGTCCTGGAAGAATGTTTGGTGGCAAATCTCGAGGGACACTGTAGATTGGGAAAGGGAAGGGTAGTGGCAGTGGGGGACCTCAATATGCCAGGAACAGACTGTGGGACTATGATGTCACCAGTGGCCAGAGAGCAAAGGCTGCTGGATGTCTTCCAGGATGCATTTCTGACACAGCAGGTGGGTGAGCCAACTAGGGATGCCTGGACATTGGACGTGGTCCTGGCGGACAGTGATCGGATTGGGGCCTAGAGGTGTGGGACCCATTGGCGGGGAGTGATCATGCCACAGTCTGGTTCTTCCTGGATCTGGGGGAGCTTAACAAGGACAGTAGTAACCAACTTTAGGGGTGCAGACTTCAGGGAGATGAGAAGGATCCTTAAAGATCATCTGGACAGGACAAGGCCGGATATGGATGCTGACAGCAGGTGGGGGATCATTAGGAGGGGAATACAGGAGGTTACCAGATCCTGCACAAGGGAAAGGTGGAAGTTTGGTAAGGCCAGAAAACCCTGCTGGTGGACCCGAGAGGTACAGGAGGTGGTGAGGGAAAAGAAGGCGGCCTATAGGCACTTCAAGTGTTCAAGGAGTGAAAGGGATCAGGAAGAATATGAGCTGACAGCTAAGAGAGTCACCAGGGTGGTGAGAGCAGCTAAGGTAAAAAAGGAAAAGTCCTTGGTCAGTGGGATCTGGAGGGGGGACAAGGGGTTCTTTAGATACGTAGGGGAAAAAAGGAAAGTAAGGGGCAGATCAGCAAGATAAGGATAGGGGATGGTTGGACACAGGAGGCAGAGAACAGGCAGAAGTCCTAAATGAGTACTTGCCTCAGTTTTACGGGGGATGGAGGGTTATGTCTTGCAAGGGAGCGGAGGAAACCGGAGGAAGGGGTGGGACCGGTAGAGACCAGGGGCCCTGATGGGTCTGGGAAAAGGGAGTGGCCACCACAGACAGGTGGGGGCCCAGCAGTGCAGGGTGAAAAGGGGGAGGACGTGGAGGCTGAAATCCCGGTAGAGAGAGTAAGGGAAGCCCTCAGGTCCCTTCGAACGGAGAAAGCACCTGGGATAAGATGAGATACAACCCAGGATGCTGAGGGAACTGGCAGAGGTCCAGGCAGTCCCTCTAGTGGAGCTTTTCAACATCTCTCTGAGGACTAGGTGGGTGCCGCAAGACCGGAGGGTGGCCCATGTCATGCTGATCCACAAGGGGGATCAAGAGAAGGTGGGAAATTACAGGCTCGTTAGCCTGACATCAGTGGTCGGCAAGTTGATGGAGGGTATTGTCAAGGAAAGGCTGGGGGGTTACTGGAGCAAACTGGGTACTTGGATGATATGCAGCATGGCTTTGTCATGGGAAGATTGTGCCAGACAAACCTTGTTGAGTTCTATGACTGGGTGACGAGGGTCCTGGACCAGGGTAGGCTAGTGGACATCCTCTTTCTGGAATTTAGCAAGACGTTTGATTTGGTACCCCACAGTGGCCTGCTGGCTAAGCTGAAGGGAAATGAGGGTGAGGAGACAGTTGTTAAGATAATTGGAAATTGGCTCTCTGGGCGTACTCAAAGGTGGTGGTTGGAGGTTAGCCTCATCCCAAGGTGGGTTAGTAGTGGGGGTTCCCCAGGGGTCAGTGCTGGGGCCACTCCTGTTCAATGCCTATATCTCAGACATCAGGAGGGGGATCAGGAGTGAGATGAGTCTCTTTGCACATGACTCAAAGCTGGGGGCAGTGGTGGATGAGAAGGAGGGGAGGGTGGCCTTGCAGGAGGACCTGGAAGCTCTAGAAAGGTGGCCAGGAAAATGGAAACTAAAATTCAGTGTGGGGAAGTGCAAGGTTCTGCAACCTGGAGTCAGAAATCCAGGCCAGGTGTATACCCTGGGAGGAGACATGATTCAAGTCACGGAAGGAGGGAGGGACCTGGGGGTAGTTGTAGATGTCAAAATGAACAACTCGGAGACCTGTAGGAGTGCAGCGGCAAGGGCAAATAGGATGCTGGGATGCATCGCCAGGGGGATTACCTCCAGAAAGGTGGAAGTGATCCTTCCACTGTACAACTGCTTGGTTAGGCCACACCTCAAGCATTGCGTACAGTTTTGGAGACCACATTTAAAGAAGGACATTACACTCCTAGAAAGGGTCCAAAGGAGGGCAACCAAAATGATCTGGGGCCTGGGGGAGAGGACCTATGAGGAGAGGCTCAAGGAGCTCGACATGTACACCCTGGAGGAGAGGAGGGACGGGGGGACATGATAGAGGTCTTTAAGTACATGAAAGGGATCAATAAAGGAGGCCCAGTCAGGGTGCTCCAAAGGAAGGAGGGTGGGGCAACGAAAGGTCATGGGTGTAAGCTGGAAGGGGGCAGGCTCAGAGGGAAAGGAGATGTTATTTCACTGAAAGGGTGGTGGAGCCATGGAATGAACTGCCCAGGGAGCTGGTAGAGGTGGAGACTATGGACAGGTTTAAGAGGAAATGGGACAGGTACAGGGGGAGGGTAAATCTGACTAGGCCCAATACAGGTGGAACATCTGGGACTGGGGACAGTATAACCCAAGGGGGAGGGGGGGACACCAAAATCGGCCCTCAGTGCGGGTGCTGAAAATCGAGCAGACTCGAGAGACTGTTAGGCCTATTCTGCTGGTGTTTTAGTATGTTAGTATGTTAATTTACACAATGCAGATATGCTGAGAGGCAATTTCAGTGTGGTCTTCCTTTTACACATTTTTACAGTGTGTTTTCCTAGAACATGCCTGTTAATTGCTATATATTTAGCCTGGATAGTTCACAGAAGACATGGTGTCTTATTTTCAGCAGGGCTCTACATCTACACAATATTATGTTGCATTTGTGTAAAATCAGAACACATTGAAAACAATATTTTACATCTGGACTAGATTACCCTGAATAAATACATTATAAAAATGGTAAAATCATGACACCACTGAAAACAAGATATTGCATCTAATCTGGGACCGCCTGAGTAAATACAGTGCAAAAACATGTAAAATGAAGATCCCTATGACAATGAGTTGTAGCATCTCCCCTGCGCTATCCAGGATACAAAATATAGGATAAGAAATATTTAAAGGAAATGTACTGTAAACTGAACTTCACCGTGTTCCCTGACATAAACGAACAGTTTCTTTATTATTTTATAACATATTAGATTGCAGTATTTATTTTGAGCGTTGTGGCTATGAGGATGATGTGTGTCGTGTGTGTGTGTTTGTTGTAGCTCAATATATTTTTTCCCAAAAGCATAGTAAAAATGCCTGCTGATTGCTATATATTTAACCTGGATAGTTCACAGAAGATCTGACATATGTCTGAGACAGTACTTATCGGATAGTGTCTTAAGAGGTTAAAAAAACAGTTAAATCTTTTAAAATTCTTTGCTGGGAAAGGTGACATTTATGAAGTATGAATCATTCTTGAAAGACAATACCTGTCAACTGAAACTAGTAGCAAGAAAATATTTAAATGCTAAGTATTTAAATGAGCAGGTTGTTGCATTTCAAAGGGGTAAACAAATCTCAGTTTAATAGGCACCAGTATTTAACAAGCTGTTTCAGTTTCCGAATGGTCATCTGATAAGCAGCCGGAGTTCTGTCTCCATCATTCTAAACAGAAAGGAGTATTTTATTTCATGGCATAGTAATTTGTAGGTGTGGAAGGATACATTGAAAACTCCAAAAATGTGTTCCATGGTATTCCATTTTTCCAGCTACAGACAGCAAGATGGCTGTAGGCTCTGCCCACAGCCATAAAAATGGCTGCAGTTGCATCTTGAGGAGGCAGGGACATTGGATGGGGTCTGTGCAAAATGGGAAGCCATTAAGAATGCAGTATTAGATGTTTACAAATGGGGGAACCCTAATCTTAAAATTGATGGTAAAGTTCTTCCCCTTGGCTACCACAGCTAACTGTATGCACTCTCTCTTACTTCCTAGATGAAGTAACAGGGTCCTGGTTATCTTCGCCTGAGATTTTAATTAAGTCAAGTATTCCAAATTCCAACATTTTTAAAATCTTCCAATTGCGCCACCTGCTGACGAAAACTATAGGGGTGATCCCTTCACTGTCTACAGGTCCACCTTTTGGCACAAGATTGGTCCCTCTAGCTGGCCTCCCACATGCTGTGTCCAAGATGTTTAGTGCCCTTTTTGATTGGGTCTACCCAGACCATTTTGGTCATCTAACTACTGGGCCCCTCTTTCCCAGAGACAGTTATAAATTGGCCTGTTCTCTGGCAGGGGTGTCTAAGTTTATCACATAGGATAGGATCCGTCTTATGCAATTCTATATATTGCACAATTTATATTATGCACCACAAAAGCTGGCCAGATATGGTATTGCCTCTTCCTCTATTTGCACCAGATGTGCACAGGATGAAGACAGTTTGCTCATATCTTCTGGACCTGTCCCAAAATAACCCCTTTATGAACACTCATTAAACAAAGGTAGACCCCTCTTAGGCCTTAATGATTTGTTTTCAGCTAAAGTTTGTCTTTTGGGGACTTCTCGGAAATCCCGGTCCTTGCCCGCAGGTTTCACATGGCCTAATATCAATGTCAGTCAAAACATTAGTACTGAAATATTGGAAGGACAGTGAAGATATTTTTGCACTGAATGGCTGAGAGAATTACTAGCTATTCTCAGATCAGCGAGATCAATTGCATAGAAACATAGAATTTGACGGCAGATAAGGACCACTTGGCCCACCCAGTCTGCCCATTTCCCTACCTGACGGATAAGCTGCAGATTCTAGTTAATCAACAGCTTACTTCCTCCTGCCCCCACTAAATTGCCTTATCGTGTCCCTTGCATTCTTGAATTCTCACTGTTCCTGACTCCACAACCTCCTCAGGGCAGGCTGTTCCGTGCATCCACAACTCTCTGTGAAAAAATACTTTCTAACATTACCTCTAAGCCGTCCCCATCTTCAAATTGTGCCCCCTTGTTCTTGCACATCTCTTCTTCTGAAAGATATTACCCTCTTGTACCTAGTTAATTCCCTTGAGATACTTGAAAGTTTCTATCATGTCCCCCCTCTCCCACCTTTCCTCAAGGGTATACATATTAAGCTGCTTTAGTCTCTCCTCGTATGTCTTCTGGTGCAGACCTTGCACCATTTTGGTTGCCCTCCTCTGAACAGCCTCCACTCTGTCTATATCTTTGTGGAGATGGGGTCTCCAGAATTGCACACAGTACTCCAGATGGGGTCTCACTAACTGTCTGTAGAGAGGGATAACAACTTCCTGTTTAATACTGTTGATGCCTCTCCCTATGCATCCCAGTATCCCCCCAGCCCTCCTTACTGCCTTCTCACATTGCTTGCCCACCTTTAGGTCATCTGATATAATTACTCCTAGGTCTCTTTCGATTTTTGTTGTTGTTATTAACTCACCCCCCATTGTGTGCTCTTCCCCTGGGTTTTTGTTTCCCAGATACATTACCTTGCACTTCTTTGCATTGAATCTGAGCTGCCACATATTTGACCATTCCTCCAGCCTTGCCAAATCCTTTTCATTCTTTCCACCCACCTTGTGTGTCAACCCTGTTGCAGATCTTTGTGTCATCTGCAAAGAGGCATACCTTTCCTTCCAGGTGCTCTCCAATGTCACTTATAAAGATACTAAAGAGGACTGGTCCTCAGGTACCACTCCATCCTCCCATGATTTGTTAAATAGAGTAGTCAGTGGTGTTACTAGTTCTACCCTTAGTTCTTTTAGTATTCTTGGGTGAATCCCATCAGGCCCCATTGCTTTGTCCACCCTCAGTTTCAAGAGTTCTTTCAAAACCCTTTCTTCTGTGAATGGACTGGTATCGACCCCCTATTCAGAGTTTCCCCCTTGTTTGGTTTAGGCACCTCCCCCTCCTCATCTGTTGTGAATACTGAGCAGAAATATTCGTTCAGCATCCCTGCTTTTTCCACTGTCACCCTCTGCCCACATTCCCTCCCCTTTATTAAGTCTCTGTATCCCTCCCTTGGTCTTTCTTTGCTCCCTAATGTACCTATAAAAAGTTTTATCCCCCTTTTTAACAGAGTTGGCTATCTTTTCCTCAGTTTGTGCCTTTGCTATTCTGACTGCCTTCCCTGCCTCCTTCTGCTTTATCCTATAAAGTTCTCTGTCCTGCTCCTTCTGTGTTTCCATATATTTCCTGAATGCTATCCTTTTCTCCTTAACCGTCCCTGCCACCTCTTTTGAGAACCATAGAGTTTTTTTCCTTCGTTTTGTTTTATTGATTTGCTTCACACAAAGGCTTGTTGCCTCTGCGATGGCTGTTTTGATTATTCCTCATTGTTCCTTCACCCCTCCCTGTTGCCCATTTGCTAGTGCTTTTCTAAGGCACTCTCTCATTTTCCCAAAGTCAGCCTTCCTAAAGTTCAATGCTCTTGTTTTTGTATGGCTAGACTCTATGGCTGTGTTTTGTGAACCACACTGTTTGGTGGTCACTTGTTCCCAGATAGGCTACCCACTTCTTAATCTGAGATCCTTTCTCCTTCCCCATTTGAGAGTACCAGGTCTAAGATTACTCTCTCCTGAGTGGGTTCCAACACTAGCTGTCTGAGGCATGCCCCCTGTAGGGCATCAAAAATGACCCTGCTCTTGGATGTGCCTGCAGCAAAGGTACTCCAGTTAAAGCAGCAGTACTACCAAACCAGGAAGTAAATACTGAAATTATTTTTTTGTACTGTAATTATGCATTCATAATTCCGGTTCACATATCTGAAATTATTTTCCGCCTGTGATGCTTTGTTTATTAAATATAAATCTTTAGAGTTTGACATAGTAGCGCTACAGGAAATATGGCTGCTCCCCTGTACTTGCTACGCTCCTCCCAAGCGTCCCAATACGTATTCTGTTTACTTCCTGTGACCCCTTCCTACATGGCGTTCCGCTAAGCGGTACTGAATATTAGGTGACAGTCTACTGTTGAAAGATACTGGACCTTACCTTCGTTGTTTTCTCAGTAATGTTAAATAATGTGCCCTTTGACTTGTACTCACTTTCTTCAGGGGATTATTCCGTTTCCTGCCATTAACTTTCACTGCTAACTGGTTCAGTCGTGATTTTCTCCTTCTCCCTAAACTGTGCTCGCTGTGTTAACCCACTATGACTATTCCTGTTATGCGTGATCTAACCAAGCCATAAATTAATCCTCCGTGATGTTCTTTGTTTGATCAGCTTGCTCCGGCGATCACTGGCACTCATTACGTTCTCATATTACACTGGGGCTCAGGCAAGTCCGTATCTTAAAAGTCATGGAGAGGCAGACAGATTGTCTTAGCCCAGCTCTATTTTCACAGTCTAACACACATCATAAACTGGAACTTATCAGGAAAAGATTCCTGTTGTGCCAATGCAGCTGTTGACGAGACCCACATGTGAATGTATTGTTCACATTCCCCACATACCTTCGGATTATGGGATCCTCACTGTTTACTCTGTAACACGCTACTCTTTGGAGGCACACAGTAAAGATTGTGTCCAGCACAGGACGTCCCTGAGAATCATGGACAGTTGAGAGGCATGTAGTGCTTCTGTTTGGAATGCTATGTAGTGGAGTGTCACACCACTTTTTCAGCCTGCTGTTAATGAAATGTTTTGCATCATACTGCAGCTGTTATGTTGTATATTGTTGCTGCACACAATAGTGACAGCTGTGATCATTTGCAGCAGTGGTAGGCATACTGAGGTATGTGTGGTGGCGCCTTATACTGACCTGTGACGTCCATGAATAATAGTGCACTGTGTAGTCCACACACTTGTTGTGGGGCACATGGTGTCCTGCAGGTTACCTAATGTATTCCTCTGGTCTGTGATGTAATATGCATAATGTGCAAGAGGTGTGTATTGCAAGGGAAGGAATAAACCAAGGTGTTCCACTCCTTTGCTAAGTAGTACTGTGCTTAGCAAGTTTATGATTATTTAGTTGTTTAACCAGGTATAGCTACACTAGCTGAAAGCTTTTTTTACAAAAGGCAACCTGAGGAGCACAAGGAGGTTAAATGACTTGCTCAGGGTCACACAGTATGCAAGTTGAATCTGTGGGATTCAAACCCAGGTCTGGTCTGCGAATGTCACCAGATTTGCAGCTCAGAACCTTAAAACACTGCACTGTACTGCCTCCAAATACTGGCTGTTTACACTGTCAATATTGTGACTGTGGTCACGTTCATTGTTTGTAACTTGTGGTGTGTTATGTGCATACTTTGACTGGAGTATAGTGTCTCATGTGAATGCCAATTGAAATATATGAATTATGCCCTTTTTCTGCTTGCTGAAGGAGAGTGAATTATGCTGTCATGGTGTGTTAATGTCTATCATACTGGCTGACACATCACATAAGTGATGTGGTGAACAGCGATGCTGCTGACAATGGGAATGAGTAGCTTCTGTGCTCGATGCGAGTGTATTAACAAGTGTACCACTCTTATTGTGGTTGCACATCTACTTAAAAACCATAATATAATCATGAGTAAGATAGTATGTCTGTCCAGTGACTATATGTGTTTAGAGCAGGATACAACACCTTTTAGTAAACACTGTCCTTGCTCAGTCTTGAAAACCAGTGACCCTAACTTGTTCCTAGAATGGCATCAAACCACAGGTCTGCATAACAGTAAAAGCATTACCTCTGGCAGTGTGGCGAACACCAGGCTCAAGGATATTACATGTTGTGGGGTTAGGGTTAATAAATATTTATATTTATTCCTGCTTCGAGGAAAGGTGCCAAGTGTCTGTAAGGTGTAAAGTAATGAATAGGAGTCCTAATAACAGTACACTAGGAACATTAACTGCAATGTCCATACAGTAACATTGTGATTCTGCTGTCGGGTTTCATTCAATCAGATGAAAAAATGAACATTGAAGTCCCCAAGTTTGTCAGTTTCCTCTCATTGCCCTCTGACCATCCCCAACTATTTTTAAATTGTGCCTCCTTGTTCTTACCGTCTTTCTGAAGATGCTACCCTGTTGGACTTTGATTCCTTTGAGTACTTTGATTGATTCCTTTCAGGTACTTGACAGTTTATATCTATACTCCCTGACCCCCTTTCAGCAAGGTTACATATGTTTCAATTTTAGTAAAATAGCAGGACAACAGGACACTCCATGAGATTAGAGGGAGGTTGATTAAGGGGTAATGTGAGGAAGTTATTTTCACAGAAAGAATGGTACATACATGGAATAGCCTACCTCCACAAGTGGTGGTTATTAGTACAGTGCAGGAGCTTATAACAGGCATGGGATAGGCATAAGGGCAACACAGATGAGTATGAATACACCATGTTGACGGAACAAAGGCTGATGGCACATTCATAAGGTAAAAAAAGAAATGGGCAGACTGTATGGGACTCGCGTCCTTGTTGACATCAACTTCTATGTTTCTATATTAAGTACTCTCAGTCTCTCTTCATATGGAATCTGATGCAAACGCTGCCATTTAGTACTGTTCCTCTGGACTGCCTCAACCTGTCTATGTCCTTCTGGAGATGGGGTCTCGAAAACTGCGCAGGTACTGCAGATGGGGGTCTCTCAGCAACTGTCAGTACAAGGGATAACCACTTCCCTTTTTCTACTTGTGATGCCCTTCCTATGCATCCTAGTATCCCCCATCTCTCCTTACTGCCTTCTCACACTGCTTGCCCACCTTTCGTCATCTGATATGACCACACACAGGTCCTTTGCATTTCCTTGTTATTAATACCTCCCCAGCTATCGTGCACTCTTCTCCTTTGTTTTTGTTTCCCAGGTGCATTACTTTTGCACTTCTTTGCACTGAATGTAAGTTGCACTACATCTGACCACTACTCAAGCCATGCCAAGTCCTTTTCATCCTTTAACCCCCTTCTGTATCAACTCTGTTACATATCTTTGTGTCATCTGCAAAGGGCATACTTTTCCTTCCATACCTGGTTCCTTATACAATGGTCAGTGACCCGAACTGGCTGGGGACACCATAGATCTTGTGCTGGCAAATGGTAATTTTCAGAGGGCGGTTAAGGAACTGCTGATGGACACTGAACATAGCTCATTGTGGGTCACAATAAATATGGTGAGGGAAGGAGCAGAAATGGGTACAATGGTGTTGAAAGACAGGAACTAAATCTTACAGAGAATACGGAAAGTGGTAAGGTATCTCCCGAATACATCCTGTATAGACACAAAGCAGAGGTGGAGATCATTGAGCTAATGATGGGCTAAACCACAACCTTTGTCAGGCTCCACAGCAAGAGACTACTGCCAGACACATCTGGAGTGGGTGAGCTGTAGCATCACTGACAAAGATAACAAACAAGGAGCATCACTGATTAGGCTCAAAGAAGCATGGGGGGATACAGAGGTTTACCTGAAGGAATAAAGGAGGTGACATGGGCATCAAGGGTGGCTGAGGCACCTGTTGACCTGAGCTGTCTGGGGCATTAAAACTTCTTCATGCACACTGGAGAAAACAACTGGTAAGGACCAAGTCGTGAGACTCAAGATGAATATGGGTGTGTGTTGAAACAGCAACAGAGTATTTAGATGTGCTTCATGAATACTTCAGCCTAGTACTCACCAAATGAAAGCGGAGGCAGTACCCAGGGGACAGGCCAGGGATGGGGAAAGGTGACAGATGGGAGAATCACAAGGTGCAGACTTCTGGCAGGCTGGAGGCATTGAGGGTGGACAAGGCACTAGGGCCTGAAGGGACTGGCATAAATGTGGTGGACACCTTGGCAGATATGTTCAATGCATCCTGAGATTCAGGGACCACACATCAACACTGGATAATGGCATGGGTGGTTCCACTCCACAACACTGGACACAAGGGTGAACAAATGAACTATACACTGTTAAACCTCACAACCAATGTGGGCAAAGCTTATGGTGACAATCCACAAGGAGAGGCTACTTTCCTTTTGTTTCTGTGATGGAGTGTAGGACAGTAGACAGCATGCGTTCTTACCAGGCACATCCTGTCAGAGAACATTGTTGATTACTATGAGTGGGTAACTAGGCATCCAGACAAAGGCCATGCAGTGTATAACCTGCCTGTACAAGGAATTTATTATGACTTTCGATTAGGTGCTATGTGGAATCTATGAAGTAGCCTGAATATCACAGGGGCCATGGCGATGATGGTGGGATGGGTACTGTGCTGGCTACAGAAGGCAGCAGAGCAGTAGTTGTGGGAGGGTAGCTGTCAACACAGGTGTAGTGGTTGATAGAGCTGCAGCATGGGCAGTGTTGGTTGAAGTACTGTTTTGATTTTTATAGCACACATCTTGGTAGGCATCAAAAGAGCAAGATCAGACTGTTTCCACATGGCAACAACATTGGAGCAAGAGTTGAATGATATGGGGTGGTGGCAGTGGTTGCTGCATGAACTGTCACAATTAGGGATCTAGTCAGACAAGTGGCACTTAGTGTTGGATTCAAAACAGTGCAAGGTGCTGCAAAGGGGCAGTATAAGCGCAGTGGTCTAAGACTCTGAGCTGCAAATTTGGTGACATCCAACAGACCAGACCTGGGTTTGAATCCCACAGCTTCCACTTGCATACTGTGTGACCCTGGCAAGTCACTTAACCTACCTGTGCTCTAAGTCGCTCCTGTAAAAAGCTTTCAGCTTGTGCTGTACCTGGTTAAACAACTAAATAAATAAAATAAAAATAAATTTAACATACAACCAAGAGGGTGGCTGGGGGATAGTTATGTGGCACACAGAGAGGAACAGTGGGGAAGCACCACTGGGCTCCGTGCGGCCAGTGTTCAAAGTCTTCCCACAATGATAGTGGGATGGCATTAACAGAAAAATATGCCTGTTGCAGATGACATCAAGCTCAATGATGGTAGAGTGGACACAGGTGAAGGGATACAGAACCCACCTGAAGATCTGGAACAGCTGGGAGGTGGTCCATGATCTGGTAGCTTAGTTTCAATGTGAGAGAATTCAAAAGCCAGGCATGTGCGGCTAAGACTCACAGGACAGAATACTACCTGGGTAAAATCTAATTATCATCGGGGGACAAAGGGCCTGGGAGTGATGGTCAATAGCACCGGACCGCTCCATGCAGTGCCAAGACAGCAGCACAAAGGCAAACAAGATGCTACGATGCATAGCTAGTTGCATCAGTACTGAGACAGGAGGTTATACTGCCCTTGTATAGGTTACTGGTAAGCTGCATTTACAGTATAGAGTTTAGTACTTGCGGACACACCTCAAACAGAACATGAACCTGCTGGAAAAGGTCCAGATGAGGACTACAAAGATGATAGACAGTCAGCAGGTAAAAACCAGATGACACATTGAGGTACTGAACATGTAATCACTTAAACACAGGAGACAGAGAGAGAGAGAAGAAGGGACATGTTGGGATCTTCAGGTAGCAGAAGATTATAAATAGAGGTTGATGAGGATCTACCTAAAGCTGGTGACAACTGCAACAAAGGTTGCACAGTCTGAAACTTGAGGGTGCAGGAGTTGAGGACAGAGGTTAGGAAGCAGTTCTTCACAGAGGAGGATGGTAGACACCTTGGAATGTGCTGCGGAAGATTATCTCGTTGAAGACAATGGGCAAGTTTAACAATGGATGGGATGAGCATGGGGGAAGTTAAGGATCATGGGTAGGGAGGATGGGGAGACACATGACATTACATCAAGCTGTGGGATAGCCCATCGGTGCAGTCAGTTCAATTTCTGGTAGCAAAAACAGCGACCTAGGTTCAAGGACTGGACACAGGTTGCTGGCAAGATAACTAGGAGAGGCTACAGTGTAGGAAGAATGCTCTCCCTTCACCTGGGGTGAGGGCAGGAATAAGACCAAATGCTGGCTGACTCAAGCGGAGGCTGGGAGCTCAGCAAGTGCACAGGAGCTCATTGCTTTAGGGGTGCAGTGGACTTTGACTTGCGCCTTAACATCAGTAGCATACAAGCCTGTGGAAAAAAGTAAAAAGCTCCTGGGCGTGCTGGATGACTTTCTGGCACTTGTGGACACCACATCACAGTAGCCAGTCATACCTGCCTCAGCAGCAGCTCCCAGGCCAAATTGAGGTGACTGGTGGCTGCCCACCAATGCCTTCACACACAGGAGGGGGACCCATCCAGCGAAAGGTCAAACAGGGTTATCCGGGGATGGCCAGATCATAGTAGTGGTGGGGCTGGGAGGAGTTGAGCACCTGCTGGGGTGACTTGAAGGGCCTGAAAGGTGTCAGCCAAGGGCAGGTGTAAGGTACAAAAAAAAAAATAATAGACTGTGGATCCTTCAGTAGGGACAGACTTTATAGGTGAAATGGCCTTCTTCTGCGGCTTCTTCATATGTTTGTATTGATCGTCAGAAACACAAGGAGGAGCAATCATTTGTGTGTGTCTGTGGAAGGAAAGGTAGCAGTGTCAAAGGAAAGAAGTATCTTGAGGGTCATTAGAGAACACACGTGAATAACAGCGCAATGTAGGGAAACGCTCGAGGGACAACATAATGCTGGTATATACTGACAGGGTATAACCTCAGGAGAAAGGGCTAATCTGGTTCACTGTCGTTTTACAGACTTACATGTACCTCACTTAAAGCAAGTGTGCAATTGATGCATCACACCAGACTTTGATGCTGAAAAGCGGTCATGTGCCCTCCATACTTAGGTGGAAACAAGAAACCAACATGTCTGCTGCTCACAGAAGAGGTAAATCAGCCAAACAGTTCACCAGCCTCATACAGCGTGCGAACTGCAACAATTCCGTGACTACGCAGAGAAAGTTGGGTCAACCTGGGTTCTGCCTATGAAGAGTGGACAGCACTGAAGACACAGAAAAGTTTCAAAAAGATGAGGAGTTACTTTAATTCCTGTTACATTTTACAGGTAGAATTACTGCATGCCATTTCATCTACATACAGCAACTTTAAGTGAAAGACAGGTTAATTCATCAGGCATTGTCTAATGTTCTCTACAGTGATCACAGTGTTGAACAATGTTGGCAACCAGTTCAGCCTCTGGAGGTGCCTGTTGGTGATATACTATCTTCATTTGCTGTTTGTTGAATGGTTTGTCTGTCAGTGTACATATGCATTGCGGATCCACTTTCTTGTCCAAGGTTAGACATGTCATGATACACTCCTAGCACGCACACAAACAAATGTTTGTCATGACATGATTGGGCGCTGATGATCACTATCATGTCCTAACACCTGATATCAAATACCTCCTATATTTAATGGAGAAAATCACTTGGACATTCACCTTTACCTTCCCCCGACAGGTAATTTATGATTTGTTTGCTATGGTATCTGTGCACAACATTCCACAAATCAAATACTACTGTACCCTGTCCATGGTATAGGACTCAGGAACCAACAAACACTTTCAATTAGCAAGCACAATAGATGCATTTGATGTCACATGGTTGAACCTATTTGTGCCTTTTCAACTGATTGAAATAACTGTGGTATGCAATGTATGCGGCCAGCGGACATATCAATTACATTCGATTTAGTGCTGTGGCTCTGCTTCATGGCAATGCAAGCCATTTTGTATAACCTGAACACATCAGATTTCATTTGGCTGCATGCTTCAGTCCATTCTATTGGTGTATCTTTTCCCCGCACAACAGAGTACTCTGAATGTGGGCGGGC
Organism: Neoceratodus forsteri; assembly: GCA_016271365.2. Taxonomy (NCBI): domain Eukaryota; kingdom Metazoa; phylum Chordata; order Ceratodontiformes; family Ceratodontidae; genus Neoceratodus; species Neoceratodus forsteri. Next base: position 214,408,787 of record JADMNL010000024.1, read on the forward strand.
ACTGCTTTGGTGCATGGGAGCACTCATGCATTTGTGCTTCTGTGAACATACACGCCAGCTGATCAGCGAACTTGGATCACTGGTCTGTGCAGCCCCAACATAGACTTGCAGAACACATCGTGTTGTTAGTGTCATACTGACATACTTTACATTGTAGGGCACAAAAAACCTGCTGATTTGAAGAAGTATTTATTAAGCATAGTACAGGATGAACAGAGACTAAGTTAATGCAGCGGTGTGCAATGTGATACATAACGCAGCAATGTTCTCCATTGTACCTTTACTTCGTATACCACAATTCCAGAGTTATCACACTGTGACACAGCTTTACAACTATAGGTTATGTGGATAATACTTGGCACAATGCTTTTTATATTACAGACAATTGCCAACTCGGGATTAGTCATGCTGACAGCAACATCTCTGTGTCATCACCTGTTTCTGGCACCCAACATCCACTGTGTTCCCACTCCTGCTAGTGAGTTTCAGCCTCTTTGGGCATTAAGTAGCTTTGGCCCGAAACACAGTAACCAGCTTTCACCACTAGTCTTCATTGTAATGTGCCTTTCTCATTCCTGCAGCCATGAGAAGAGATATTTGTCAGATTCAGAAAGTGATGTTCCAACACATGATTTGAAGACTCTGGATGTCTCTATCCACATTCCTCAAGGTAGGAACTCTTGGCTCTACTATGTGAAACACTCAATGTAACGAACAATGGCTTTAGTGATGTGTAAGTGTGCCAAGACTATGCAGTAGCACTGATTTTTATTCATTCATTTATTTATTTATTTAATTTGCAGATTAACATACTGAGCCAACAGTTCTTTTACAAAGGTTCCATATCGGATATAAGAGACAAAACAAGTTACAAGGTTAAATTCAGGTAGACAGAACAAATTTACAGGTCAAAATTCATTGAAGTGGAGACTACAGAATACACTAGTAGTTTGATGGGCCTTAGTGCTGCTGTTTGCTGATAACAGGATACTGACAGGATGCACATGCCGACAAGTAATCTATTGCAGTTCATAAGTTGTATAAGTAGTAGAAGTACTTTTGATAAGTGGTTTAAGTTTGTATTGTTAGGTGTTACGAGTCCTCATAGATCTATCCAGAAGTTTTGGGTAGTCTCCTGAGGTGTCTTGTTGGTATAAAAAGGGTGAGAGGTGGAATGATGATGTCAGGGGCAGTGCCGGAGAAGTGTGTGGGTGGGGGTGTGAGGAGAAGCTTATCATGAAGAGAGCTATGGTTGCAACCACACTGGTGTCTTCTGCCAGAATGGTAAACAGTGTCTTTTTAAAAGGGCCTGTTTGGTGTGTTCAGTGCAGTAGCGGAAGTTGACAAACCGTATGGTGCCGTGATGGAGAGTGACCATTGAAAAAGCATTCTTTAATGTGACATGGGCACCCTTTGCCGTTCCTCATTGACCTTAGTGGGGGCATCACTGGAACAGTGTAGCGGTTAATCGGTTGTGAGACCAAATGAGGCTTTTCCTATTACAAGCTATACTTTGTCCTGAGTTGAAGCTGGGCACCCCATGGAGGTAAAGTAATCATGTATGGGTACACTGGTTGGCACGAGAACCGGAGTGACAGGCCCTATTGACTACTTGTTTTAACGCGATTTAAGGCTGGTCAGTGTCAGCTCCGTAAATGACTTCTTAATGTGTGATGATGAACAGGATAGAGTTTGAGTAACTACAGTAAGAGCCTCTGGTCAGGGCCTGCATGTCTATATAGCATGCCTAGCTTATATTGTCAGTTTTGACCTCGTGGTCAATATGGTGCACAAAGGAGGTGTCATCTGTATCTACTCAAAGTATTTTAGGTGTTGACTTGCTCGACACTATCCTTGGCTAAAAGATAGTCAGGTTCAGCCTCCTTTTGGAATATGGCATGGTTTGGTGCATCAATTTTCTTTTTTTCTTTTTGGTTCAGTGGGAGCTGCTTTTGAGAACCATACTCTAGTAATGAGCTGCATTGTATGTTCTTACAGAATTCACAACATTGCTGCCTGGACTGATATTACTGTGTCATCTACAGCTGCATTTCAGAGTGCAGGCTTTAGAGTAAATTTGAGAGACTGAAAGTGACCTAGGATCTAGCCTGTGGGACCCTTACTGTTACCTTTCTGTGATCTGAGGTAACACCTATCCTCATACTGCATCCTGTGAGGAGGTAACTGTTGAACAAGGAGATGGCATCACTGCAGACCCGGCCCGTGTCTTAACAGGTTTGGTGGTTGCAGTGTGAAAGTCTTTGTGAGGTCAATAAATATGGACCCCACCAATTTTTCCTGAATTAAGGGTTTCAAGTGTGGGAGGTATAGGAGATATAGGCCAAATAGTTTAGTGCTTTTGATGAAACCGATTCTGAGGAAAAGCAAATTGTACCTCTTTAACAGTCAGTGAGCTGATCAGCTACCCTTTCCGCTGGACAAGTCATGTTCTCTGGCTAAGTGAGTACTGTAGTTCGTGACATATCTTCAGACAATAGCTGGCCACAGTATGTATTCAAGTGACCATACTCATCTCTGTCTTTTCTTAGTTACATCAAGGTGACGAGTGAGGACACAGTGGTACCCGAGACTGTGATCTCAGCTGTACTGAAAAAGACATAGATATGGACAATGAGAAATGTACATATGCACTTTGATGAACATCAAATACATAAAATGGAAACCTCCATTTCATCGCCACTGTCATAAGCCTTGCAGCTGGCTTTTTTCAAAACTCTTTTTCAAAGACATGCACTGGGAAGGTGAATATCTGACCAGAAAAAATGGGATGACCTCCAGATCATTGCTGCATGCTCCCAGGGACACAAACAGTCATAGTGGTCACAGCAATGGTCAAGCGTATCCAGCAGGCACTTCATGCTGTATTCAAACATTATTCTGAGTGGTAACAATTTTGCCAAAATAGCACTTTTATTGAAGTTTATGAATATGCCAGTTCAACAAATCACATTCCATGCCATTCAACGACTGTATGTGTCTCCCTCTGCTTGAATACTGGTCACATTATCAGACTGAAATTTTCAATCCTACAACAACCACTGGTTCTACTTGGTGATGAGTCGGAACGACAGTCCCGACACGCGAAGACAGACTCATAAATGATGGACAATGCAACAAATGCATTGTAGATATTGAAATAGTGGATGTTAAAGTTGGAGGAAAAACCCACAAATATGGAGCTAGCTGCCTTTCAGCCGTGCCTCCAGAAGATGGATCAATATGGCATTCACCATGGCAGAGGTTATCACCCGGATGCACACTGCCTGAATAGTGTCTATCGTGAGTATATTACCCTCATACTTTGCATTCACACCAACATCAGTTACATTGCAACATATTCCTAATTTTTTCCTTTTTACAGAAAAGTATTCTGGAATATCACCAACTAGATCTGTAGCTGGAAAGGGCCATAAACAACGCGTCTCCAAAAGTAACAGTTTATAGTTCTTTTAACATATGTGACAACGCATATTCACACACCACAACAAGTTTGTTTCCTGGAATTGCAGTAGTATCAGGATCTCTGAGTTAATCAGTGAGGTGATCAGTACCTTTCATCTAGTCATCTTAGTTGGCAGGTCAGTATAACGGGACTTGACAGTGGATCAGAACATAATTCATTTTGGTTTGCATCTTCAAATTGTGGTCAAAGTGAGCGGCGGTAAGTTGTGTTCCAGGAAACTATTGTGCCCTCTTTTATTCACTAATGCTGGATGATTAAAATACTTGCTGTTAGTAGCATATAGTGAATATAAGAGAACTTATAACATGGGACACAATGTATGTAGTCTATGTGCTCTGGTGTGATTGTAATATGGTCTGTGTAGGAAAAACTGTCTGACCACTCAAGCAAAGAATTCAGGAACATGTTCGCTCCATTTTACATGCTAGGAGAGACACACCAGTAGGGACACACTTGGCTGAAATGCATGATTCTGATCCAAGATGTTTGCAATTTGTGGGATTGGAAATGGTACCCCTACCCAGAAATGGTGGTGATAGATCAAACTTGCTGCTCCAACGAGAGAGCTATTGGATTTATAGGTTGTACAGTGTCAAACCTGTAGGTTTAAATGAAAAATGGGATTCAAACCCATTTTTGATTAAAAAGTAACTTGGTTTGTGATTGACATGCTGAACTAGCTGTGAAAAATGCTATGAATTAAGTTTTTCTCTGTTCTCTCTGTTCTTTCAGGTTTTCATTGCTTTTGGTGCCCGAACCCCCTGATTTTTCTGGATTGTTCTGGTCTCAATTGCAAGGAGGTCCCAGAACTTGGAAAATCTCTCGAAATAAGAGTGTCACCTTGAAAATGTGCAAGAGTTGCCTTGACGTACAATGTGGTTTGGACACCTTTTTCTTTGGCTTGTGCTCTATCTCTGATTAGGCTGTAGTGAATGAAATATAATACCATGTTATAATAAGAGTATAGGGCATCCGCTAGCATGCAATTATTTGATTTTGCAGACAGTGTTATTTTGAATTGTGTATTAATAGAATAATTTCACAATGTATTGACTGAAAATAGTCTGTAGTGTGAATTAATATTAATGGAATTACTTTATAATGTATAAGCTAAAAAGCGCCTTGTCTGCTCGAGATTTAAAAGATGACTTTTGGTGCCATATAGTGGTATAAGATTGAAATTGAGTTCATTTTCATTTTTAGTTTTAATTAAACACGTTTTTTCTTAATTTTTTCTTAAGTGATTTCACTTGTTGAATGTATGTGTATATAAACCATGTTCTCATTTTGAGCTCCACCCCCTGAGGAAGATTCTTTTTGAATCAAAGTGCTAGGGATCTTACGTTTTCCTTTACTGTGACCGTTTGCCATGTTGTGGAAATAAAATCCACTAAATTAATTTCTTTGGCTAAGATCCATTCATTTATGCGGTCTGAGTGCAGCTATTTTGTTGTGAAACTAGCTCTATGTGAAGGGCAGGTCGCCCTTTTTGAACTGCACCAGTCAGATATATGGAGATAGCCAGTCGCAGGACTATTCCTTCTCTTGCTTTCAGATGGAGTGAGGTAGCCAGCTCACTGGCTACCTGCCCACTTGGTCCAGTGGTATCCCTGGGTACAGGAACCGAACATGTCCTGCCTCTCTCTAGGTCCCATTTCACTCCAGAGCATCTCCTGGTCCTAACTGTCCTGATAATACCCCCCTCATTAGCACACCCCACTGCCAATCTCCATGCCTCCGCTCAATCCCCACCTCTCTGCACAGGTTGGACAATGTGCAGATGGTGGTACTCCCTCAGTATTTGTATGTTTTTCAAAATGTCCCCAACTCCCATCCCAGAAAGAGAATGGAGAAAATGGAAAATGGGCATCTCACGATTTATATGGATAGAAAGGTGACCAAGAATATGTTATTGTACCATGCTGCTTCCTAAATCTGGAGGGTCTGGCCCTTTCTGACTTCTGGGCATATTATTCTGTGACTCAGATTCAGGTGTTGTTTCAGTGGCACACGGAGGGACCAGGACCCCGTTGGCTAGAGATGGAGCGTAATATGCTCCCATTTGGGGAGATGTCCCACTACTTCTAAGGCCCACATCTACTGGAAAAGGATTGGTGTCCACAAAACCCTTGGATGGCACTGGTGGGCAGGCAGGGTGTGAAGGGAGCTGGGGGCCTCCCTGTTGTTAATGCTAGGGTTCATATGGATCTCTTCTATAACCCATGTAAGGGGTTCCTCCTGGTGGACACAGACCCTACATTCTGACGATAGAGGAAGGTCAGTTTGACATGTTTGATGCAGTTCTTTACAGGACAACAGATCCAACCCTTTGCTGAACTCCAGTAGCAATATAGAATAGCTGGGGGTGGAACGTCTTCAGGTACTTCCAGATCTGACACTTCATTGAAGCACAACTGATTGCAGTGAGAGACCCTACTAAACTCCCAGAACCTACTAAACTCCCAGAACTGCTCTCCATCCTAGGGATTAACATTTAGGATGCTGTAAACTGGACATCTTATCTCTATAATATACCAGGCCATACAAGACACACAGCAAATCTGGAGGGAGTTTGTGTGGCAGCAGCTGGTCTTCTATATTAGAACCCCAGTCATAACAGCTAGAAATAGCCTGTCCAGCCCAGCAGTCCAGTCCAGCATGCTGGAGGCAATGTGGGGAGATGCACGCAACCCACACCTATGTTATGTGGTCGTGCCTTCTGTTGACATACTTTCTCAAGAAATTGGAGGAGGTGATCTCTGAAGTGCTTCATACTAGAATGCTCATCAGCTCTGAGCTATATCTTTTATTCTGATATCCCAGATGGGGTAAGGGGAGGCAGGGGAAATAGTTATTAGGAATCATGCTGGTAGCAGTATCAAATGCACCACCAGAAGGGGTCTCTCTGTCTCCCCCCATCCAAGATTGCCCACTGGTGGGACACAGTAAATAGCATCTACACTATGGAGAGGATCACATATGGGCTGAATGAGAGGTCTGGGATAGTCACCTTACGCTGGAGTGGGTGGGTACTTTATGTAATGTAGCATGTGCCCTCCTTTTTATTGTAGGGATCTGCTAACAAAGGGGGGTAGGAGACAGGGGATGAATAGAACACAGTGGAGAGGATAGAGGGGGAAGGGAGGGAAACAGATACTCCACATACACCCCTCCCCACCAAACAGGTGCATGGGGAGGAGTATCTATGCCTTCAGCAGGTAACCAGATAGGTCCCATGCCACTCCAGTACTGAACTGGGGAGGGTGAGGATCAAGGCTAATGAGAAATTCATACTTGGATGCTTTTCTGTGAATGGTCACTGATTTACTCTGCTGTAGCTTCACAACTGTTTGAACTGTATGTAAGGTGCATGGTAAAACCTAATGAAATTATATTTACAAAAAAAAAAACTGATGATGTATAAATATATAGTTTGTGCACTGCTTCATTGTAATGTGCAGGTGTATTGCAGTACAGTGCTCCCTCACTATACCAAACTCTGATATAACAAAATCTCAACTATTGCAAATGGTGTGCATGGCTCCTGACAGTAATCAGCTGTTCCAGTTAGCACTGCCGCCATATCACCACTCGTTCCTCTTGCTACCTCTTATAAGTACAGGGCTGGTTATGAGAGGTTTCACTGAAAATTGTACAAGAACAAGTGAAGAACTAGTAAAGAAATAAAGAGCCTAATAAAACAGTACTGTTGGTACCATTTGCAGATGTTGATGCCCAGATCCTGAATGCTTCATGCTCCTTGGCCCCCTCGCTCACACACACACACACACACACACACACACACACACACAGATCCACAGGTTGCTTGTCATGATTTCTTGGCTGGACTTTCGATTGTCATTACTCAGACACACCCACTCTCCTCGTACCTTCCCAACACTCCTTTCAGTAATGAATAATATAAAATAAAAATGAAAATAATTTGTGTGTGTCCATGAGATGGGCAGCAGCGAGTTTGGGGGAGTGCAAGAGGCAATCCAAGAGCAATAGATAGCAACTGAAGAAGCACTGATGCAAATTAGGCAAGCCAAATGTTTTGTTTGCTGTTCTCTTTTTCTTAATAAACAGTAGAGTCTAGGTGAGCATGGGGAGGAAAGGGAAGTGGGCGAGAGCATGTCAGTATCAGTTCAGTGACATCAGTATCCACTCGGGCCAGAGCGATGTCCATATCAGCTCAGCACATGCATCAGGTTCTTATTTATTATAATAAAATATGCAATAAAATAAAGTAAATGGAATGTCAGTGGGGGAGTAAGGGAGACAGAAATCACATTCGGAGAGTACTGAGCAGATGTGGATTAGAAGAGTGAGGTGAGAGGTGCATTGGCAGATACTATGGTACGGTATGTATATTGTATTCTAGCATCCCTCGATTAATCAAACAGGGAGCTATAACAAACACAGGTTATGGCTTCCTTTTTTTTTTTTTATTTACTTAATTTTGGTAACCGGATAGGTCCACTTTGGACCATTACAATCCCTTTTTCAGAGACCAGAATTAATTACAGGTTTTGTTCGTTATAGTGAGGGAGCTCAGTAGATAGATAGATAGATAGATCCACATATTGGTGATACATGTCTTAATCATACTAATTTTTTTTCCATCGCAGTTAAAGTTTTCATTGTTACAGTTCTCTTCCTTTTGCATTAATTAATTTCCTTACATAAAATATAGCAGCATCTCTGTTTTCTACTTGTTTTCTTTTTAACATTTAACAAACACTTCTACAAATCCAAAACATTCATTTCACAAGATAATTCATCTTGTGACATTGTAACATTATTTATACACACATACATGTGCTAACATGTACATCTAGCAGCACTACCCCCCGTACCTTTGTAAAAATCGATAAAAGATGTAAGCCATAACCCACGCCAGGCCATGGGTGTACTGGGGCATTACTGCACACCCCGCGTGCATTGTCATACAACCACCGGGAAGTGCATGCCCCCTACACACATGGCCTGGGGTTGCTTATTGCACTTGTACAATGGATTGTGTTTATTAAAAAAAAATAAGAGAAATCGTTTTAATGGCTTTAAAACAGGAGAAATATAGTGGTATCCTGCCACATTATAAACTTGTCCCAAACAATACAGGGGCCTTAAGAGTTTCATTGTAAAAAATTTGTTTACAATTTCTTAAAGAAAGTGAACTGTTAGTGTTTTGATTTCCATAAAGATTCGGATGACTTATTATGCCAATTTGAAAATGCCATGATGTTCAGCGTCACTGAAATGTAAACAGAAACCTGACAACACATTTCCGTCTGCTGTGAAAATGTTAAACTACAAAACACGTTCTTTCCCCACTGTTTAAGTCCCCTGTTTCTCTCTCTCTCTCACTCTCTTTCCCTCCCCCTCCCTTCCCACATCCCGTCAGTCATGCCATCCTTGTCCCACTAATTACATCCCATTCCAGGTCTCACACACACACCTCCAGGCTTGGAGCTGCTGAACTGTTTAAGTCTCCTATCACTCTCTCTCTCCCCCAGTCCTGGTCAATCACACCACCCTTACCCTATTGATTATGTCCCATTCCATGTCTCTCTCTTGACTTCAGCAGCAGCCTGGTGAGCTGCAGTTTTCAGGTGGACCATATTATGTTAGGACAACCACGGTTCTGAGAAGGAGCCAGGACAGGGAACACATGCAAAGCTGCAGATGCAAGCCTTCAGTCAAAAGCATTAGAGCCACCAGGGAGCAGAGCTCAGTAAGCTGACTTTTTAAAAATAATCCTGAGTTAGGTGGCTCAACGTAACTGGCAGTGATTTCACTTTTCAACATATTAGGCTGTCCGTGACAGCATATGTAGGTTGGCAGTGAAACTGTGGGTGCACTAGGCATTAATCCGTGCACACATGATCACTTTTAATCAATCACTTTCCTCACTCTGTGACAAAGCCCTTCCAGGCTGCTCCCACATTTCCATGTGAATAACATCTGTTTGTCTCCTTCCATGTTTTGTTTTTTAATTTTATTTAACTGAGGCCTATTTGCCTGCTACCTGGATTGCCTGTAATCTATTGTGAACTCCAAATGTTCAGAAACCAATTGTGTACCCAGAATGCTCAGTACCCTATTGTGTACCCCTAATGTTCTGTAACCTATTGCATACTCCAACTGTTCTGTAACGAGTTTATGTGCATTTGTCTCTCATCCATGTGACATGGAACCTTTGTAAAAGAGCCCTCCCAGCTCAAAGGTATTAATCTGCAATCAGAAATAAATAAATAAATAATCAATCAAGGTAATAGATTTTAAGGAACACGTACAGAGGAGAGAAAGAAGTAAGTGCCTCAGCTGGGACTTGAACCCAGGCCGCCCAGAGTACCGTTCCGACCACGCTAACCAGCTGCTCCACCGAGGCGACTGGAATCTGGGCTGTCCTGGAGCACACATTACTCTCAGTCCCAGCTGAGGCACTTACTTCTTTCTCTCCTCTGTTTGTATGTGTTCCATAAAATATGCACCAGACTTTTAAATCTGAACTGAAGCATTTTCTACTAAGCAGGAGCAAATGTGAATGCCAGAACTTATTTTGCCTACCCCTACAAATACTCCTCATTCACCGCACCTTGGGATATTCCCATTGCCTCTTAACCCAGTCCACTCCCTACTGACTCCCTGATCTCCTCTACCATTGCTACCCCCTCCAGCTCCCATCAAACTCAGTCCACTCCCTCTGGTCTCCCTGACCTCCTCTCCCTGTGCTACCCCCCTCCAGCTCCCATCAAACTCAGTCCTCTCCCTCCGGTCCCCCTGACCTCTCCCTGTGCTACCCCCTTCCAGCTTCCATCAACCACCATCCCACCAGGGTTGAATTACCACTACACATTCTACTTTTGTTACCCTTCTTTCTGTCATGCACACACCTTCTCTCCCTCCCTCCCTTCCACCCTCTCTCTCTCTCTCCATCTCTCTCTTTCGCGCTCCCTCTTGATCTAGCTCCTTCACTCTCTCTCTCCCGCTCTTGCTTTACCCCTCTTAACCTCTTACACTCCCTCTGTCTATTTTTCCCTCCCTCCCTCTCTCTCTCTCTCCCTCCAGTTACTCTCCCCCCTCCTATCCTGTGCCTTTCCTCCTCCCTTATTTGTCTCTGCCCCTTGTCCTCCTGGACACTGTTATATACTTGGTTGAGGTTACACTGCATACCACCCCTTCTTTTGTCAATCACCATTACCCTCTTTATCTAAGCTCGGTCCATTCCCCTCTCTCTAAGCTATAACTGACAAGGCTCTCCTGGGGCTGCACTTTATGAACTCACTGCCATAGTCTTACTCACATTGTTGCTGGAACCCATTACATTATGAACCCTTTGTATCCCCCTGCAAGACTCTGTGTACCTGTAGAAGCTATATGCTTGTAATCTTATTTATTGCAATGAAGACATGCCTGTATTGTATGTCCTTTTTTATTGTTTTTAAGATGTGGAACCTTTGTAAAAGAGTTTTACTCAAAGGTTGTTTCCGAAGATTTCAAAATAAATAAATACTATGAACACCGCACCCATGTGATTGAAAATGTAATACTTATTTGTGCAGCACCAGGATGTGCAATGGAGAAAGAGTAATGTGTGCTCCAGGACAGCCCAGATTCCAGTTGCCTTGCTGGCACAGCTGGTTAGCATGATAGGAACAGTATTCCGGGCAGCCTGGGTTCAGGTTCCAGCTGGGACACTTAAACTACTTTCTCCTCTGTTTGTATGTGTTCCTTAAAATATGTACACCGCACCCATGTGATTGAAAATGTAATAATTATTTGTGCAGCACCAGGTTGTGCATTGGAGAAAGAGTAATGTGTGCTCCGGGACAGCCCAGGTTCCAGTTGCCTTGGTGGTACAGCCGATTAGCGCGCGACCGGAACTGTGTTTTGGGAGACCTGGGTTCAAGTCTCAGCTGAGGCACTTACTTCTTTCTCTCTTCTGTTAATAGAGTTTTTCTCAACCCATTGTGTAATAAATGTTATTGCTTTGGATTACCAAAATACTATGACTGTAGTGCGTATGTACTAGTATTTAACGTACTGAGTAGATCACAGCTTCTATATCTGTCTCTGCTATGCTTTTTCCTTTGAATATGCTACTAATTTGCCCCCCCACATGCACAGACCCCAACCCAGATACGAACACCACACACATGCATTCAGCAGGTTATGTCCTCTCACTGACCATAGACAATATATGGTATGTTCTTTTAAGTTATCACATCCCATAGTTGAAACATTTTAATTCACATACTGTTAGCGGCTACTTCCAGTTGTAGTCTCTATATAGTCTAAATTTTATATCTAAATATTTCACACACATCATCTCTCTCTCTCTCCTTCATCCTCTACAGCATGCCATGCTCTTAATATTTCATTGTTTCTTTTTCTTTTCTTACAGAACGTCCAATTCAAGGGGTCACTGTTGATGACATCCGCTATCTCGCAAGGAATATGGTAGTTCTTTCTGATGCCATCAATGGTTTGGCAGAGTGTGTCAATAATCTGTCAGATGCAATCAGAGAGAACCGTGATTCTCAAAACAAGATGGGTGGTGAGCAGCCACAGGACCAGCAACTGTGGAAATAGCCCAACATCGTGATCAAGCAGATGGTCCTGGCAATCCTAAAACAGCTACAGGAACTAACCTTCCTCACGGAAGAGCTACCAGAGTATATCTCTGGAAATGAGGAGAACTAGCCACCTGTTCTCTCCTTCACTGCACCCCACAAGCTTCCACTTCCTGTGGTGCCCAGTAAGGAACTTGCTCACACTGGTTGCCCTGAAGTAGAGCCAGTCACCACAGTTAAATGTTACAATTTATGTAGTGTGTGTAATGTATTTTTTGTATTTCTGTGATAAAACAATAATTTTTTTATATAATCAAAAATCTGTTTAATTTTTTTTTCATTTCCAAGAATGTATTTTGACACATACACATTGAAGCAGCAGTGCAACAAAACATTTTTCTGTTAACATTTGTTTCACACATAAAATGGCATAGTTTCACAAACCTCTGAATATTTTTTGATAAGTTTTCATAATTATTATCATTGAAAGTAACTTAGTACAGTATAACAACACTTTCCATTGCACTGATTAGTACAGTATAACAACACTTTCCATTGCACTGATCCTTTGATGTTTTAAGTTGATTGTGTATGCGATAAATACCGATGAGCCCAGGGATGCAGAATTAGAATTGTATTGCTGACACTGTGAAGTATAATTCGCTGAACTGTCAAGTAGGGTTCACTAACACCCACATTAAGCTTTCACAAGTGGTCTCAAGCATATTCTTAGTGTGCAGCAACAATGAAGTATGTGACACCACTGTTGCACCTTAACATTAGCCCATTCAAATAATATTTACGTATAACTGAGGAAACTCCAACATCGTATGTATTTAATATTATGTCCAGGGGCATTAATGAGTAGGTAAGCGGTAGGACATGCCTTCCCAGAGCTCTGCCACCACAAGGGTTTTAAAATCTTATTTTTACAAGTTTCAGTGCTCCAATTCAGACAAAAAGGTTAACAAAAGATAAATTAATTTACCATGGATGAATGTATGACATCAGCTTTTGGGAAACCACCCAGAGGGTCCATGAAAGTGCTAAGAAAGCAGCCCCAGCACAACAAGAGGAAGGTCATGGGGCAGTCACACAGTCTGTGCTAGAAATGGCGACACTGGACGGAACTATGACTGAGTACGTCATGGAAGCCTTAAGCCCCAAACTGGACATAGTAATGGGAAAACTGGCTGAGATGGCTGAACAAGCAGCAGGGCAGGCATAGCAAATGACAGCTAGGCCAAGGATAACGTGAACCCGCTACCAGAGAAAGTTGCAAAGCTAGTGCAGGAAATAGAGGAACTGAAATAGCAACTGGATTATCAAGAGAATAATAATCATCACAGTAATCTTCGAATTTGGGGGCTTTCTGTGGGGAAAAAGGGTCCTAATGTGGAAGATGTCTGTGCTTCAGTGCTACCAAAGTTACTAGGACTGTAGCCAAAAGGGGGAAAGTTCAAAACAGAGAAGGTGCATAAAGCCCTTGCACTGAAGGTGCCACCAGAGGAGCCACTGCAACAGATCATCTTCAGGCTCCACCACTTCAGTGATAGACAAGCAATCCTGGAGGCTTATTGCAAGAAACAGGAGTTGATTTTTGAGGGGGTATGGCTCTTCATACTGTACATCAAGACTTCTCCCTGAGGCTGCAGCATAAGAGAAAACTGTTCAGCTCGATCCTGGGTGCACTGTGGGAGTGCAAGATAGACTTTCAATTTGTGTATCCAGCTGTTGTTCATATCCGGAGAGGGGGGACCACCTATACATACAGGGAGGAGTACAAGCTGAAAAACTTAATCGTGGATCTGCATAAGAAATCTGAAACCAGAAATGGTACTAGTTAGGAAACTTTCTTTTTGGTGGGGACTGTGGCTCACTCTAGGATGGGCTGCTGTTGAGATACTCTGCCTCTGATCGTAGTTCTCCACCCCGAGCAGAAGAAACTCAGGAAACTGTGCGGTATGGGGCATTGGAATAAACATCTGGAGCACCCCTCCCAATTTTGTAATGCATCCCTAACAAATCAGTCTAAAATGTAGCCTAGACTTATGTTTCAGGGGGCCAGGTAGGAGCCTTTGGGGAAGCAGTTAACCATTACGCTACAGCTGTGCCTTCACTCATGCCACTCAACATGGTGCCTACTACATGGCAAACTGCAGGGACTAACAAACACTGACATGCTGCAGCCCACCATGAAGTATGGGGTGCCTTCTTTTGTCAGTATGGCCTTGGGGGTGATCCGTTACTTGCAGAGACATAGAGGCTGCCAGGTGGGTGTGGGGTGTGCATGTTTGAGGGTGTCTCCACTTTTCACTTTCTGCACAAATAACATGGGGTTATGTTTCTCTAATACAGTGTTGACGGGAATGGACATGAGGGCCAAGGCAAGACAAAGTTTATTTTTAACACACCCAATCCAAGTTAATGCCGCTGTCATGAGTTTTAACCTTTTTATTTATGGTTTTAATTAATTGTTTTATTTATTGATTTATTTTAATGAATTATGTGCAAGCGCCTTGGTTTTAGAAAGGTGCACAGAAGTAGGAGGTTGTTCAGGAAAGAGGTTTGATTTTATCTTCTGTTTTAGCTGAAATATTTGAATAGTTTTGTACTTGAAATTAGTTCTGTGTGTTAAAAATTACTACTTTGAGTTAGAACTGTTACTTGGGCTGTGATATTGTAACTATTGGGGCTTGTGTGCTGGGTGTGGGAACACTTGTTTGGCAGTGATAATTAGAGTGAAATTTAAATGTGATGTTTGCCTGGTGGTGGTAGAGCTCTCGCACCCACCCTGTTTTGTAGGCTTTCTTAAATACTGAAAAGCCACTGGGGATTGGGATTGAAGGGCTGTGCATTTCTGCTTGTGACTGAAATTTGAAGCAACAGGAACTGGTGGGCCTGTGACATCATACGGTACCTGATGTCTGCATACACACTGTTAGTGGGACTGGACACACACTGGACTGTATGTGTTTGTGAGACTTTGGAACTTTATTGGTGGGGTTGAAATTGGGTTTGTAAATAACTGCAGTCAATGTAGAGAGAGACTGTATTCCAGGGAGAAGGGACTGAGAAAAGGGGTGTGTGCCATTATGAACAGAGAGGGACAAACAGGGTGGCTGCATTCCACCATGGCAGGCATCTTCGGAAGGGTTGTAGGCTGCACAGGCTGTGGGATGGCAATAATTCTCAATTGGGCCTGGAGAGAGGGAGGCTGCCCATTCTGTAGACAGCTATCTTGTATCAGGAGTGAAGTATATTGGTTAAGGAGTAAGCTAGAGTTGGGGGGTGTGTCCAAGGATAAGGGGTGTGGATATGGGAGGCAGAAGGATGGGGCTGAGGGGGGCTGGGGCAACGCTCAGAAATTACAGGACGTTATGTTACAGCAAGCAGGAGGGGGGATATTAGGGACAGAGGACCCTTAGATAGAGATGTTGACGCTAAGGGGAAAACGTACGGGGTAAACATTCCGAATATAAAGAGAGTGGAGGAGGAAGAGTCAGGAGAGGCTGTTGTGGGGAAGCCTAGAAGAGCAGACAGTGAGAAGGAAGGGGCTGTTTTGGGGAAGCCTAAAAGAGCAGACTGTGGGAAGGGAGCTCCTAAGGAGAACAGGGCAAGAGGAGAGGAAGAGTGGCAGTTTAGAGTGGCAGTCGGGGGAAACTCAGGTTACTTGATGGAGGCTGGCATAGAGTGTTACAATAAATTTGAGCTACTAAGCGACCTGGGGGGGGGGAGGAAGGGGTTGGTGGAAATGAGGAAGCTGATACAGAGGTTGAGGGAAGGGAGTCTGATACCTATAGGGCATCACAGACCGGCAATGGAAAGGATAGAAATAGTCCCAGAGGGAGAAGGGGAAACATAAATGTTAAGCAGACGGGGGAGATGCAACATATTGCAGACACGAGGGAGAAGAGCACGACTGGAGAGAAACTGGGAGGCAGGGGAGGCACCCCCCCTTCAGCAGGGGGGTCTGTACCAAGGATGGGGCCCTAGGTAAAGGGACCCACAGAGGGCCTCTGGAGGTAGGTACTATTACAAGGGGAGGGGAACCATCAGGGCCAGGATAAATGGTTGGATAAGAGAGGTTAAAGGGACACCTATTGGGGTCTGAGTTAAGTGGGCAAAATAACAAGGAGGCAGAAAGGAGGGTGACAAGGGGTGTCTAATAAGGCAGGAAGACTCTCATGGAATTGAGATCACGAATAAGGGGGAGTGGGGTTGAGAGCTTATAGTGGAGGTAACCATAAGGATGATGGCAGTGTTAAGGTTCTGTTATTGGGAGACTCTATGATTAGGGGTATCCAGTGGGAGGGATGGGGGTGGATGCCATAGCCAGGTGAAGGCAGTGAGTATCTTTGGGCTGACGGTGCACAGAGCAAAGTTCATGGTGTACGAACTGGTTAGGGATTGTGGAGGGAAACCGGATTTCCTGGTGCACTTGGGAACTAATTGTCTAGAGGGAAATAGCGATCTTACTTCGAGCGGGCTCTTGCAGTAGGTAATTACATAGGACTGAGCCTGACGGCCGGCAGGACCCACGGAAAATTTTCTAGCTAGCAGTCCCTGGCGAGGGACCGCCTCACGCCAGGTGACCGCGCCATACGGCCGCCGGTATAAAGGGGCGGTCCCGGATGCCCGCCTTCCAGTTCTTCCCCGCCGTTAGCTCGTGTAGTGCCTCGCGGTAAAGTTCATGCTTAGTCAGCCCTGTTCTTTCGTCGGTTTTACCGAGATTTTCTGTATTTTTTCTTCTCATCGTCAGGTCAGCGTCGGTGTATGTCGTCCCCTACACCTTCCAAAAACAAGTGTGACTCGTGCAGCGCCCAACTGCCACACAAGGACGGTTATTCCCTCTGCCTATTTTGCCTAGGCCCTGACCACCCGGTCGACAAGTGCCCGCATTGCCTGCACTTCAACGCAGTTGTCACATCCTGCGGACGACATAAGATGCAGTGGACACTGCCGGGCGGAGCTCCACTTTCGCCGTAAGTCTTCGGCGTCATGCCTGGCTCCGCGTGTCAGGTTTGGTCCCGGAGGTGCAGTCAGCAATCCAGGAAGCACTTTTCAGGGGTGCAGTGCTTTTCGGCGGTGATGTCAAGGACATCATCACCGACTTGCAGGAGAAGGGGCGGCTCTGAAATCCATGGATTCCATGTGTACGTCCCCATCCCCACAGCGCCATCCTTTTCGCAGACGAGTCGACCACAAGCGAAACCCCAAGGAAGGCGGCACTAACAGCCGGGCCCTCGCAGCTGCCAGGCCCCACCCCCAAAAAGCAGCGGGTGCCCCAGCTGCGCGCTGCCCCACAACACCTGATTCTCCCTCTCACCGCCTCCGGATACACCGGAGGAACCGGTAGGAGGGAGGTTCTCCTCCACCTTCCGGGTTGGGAGAGGATAACAACGGATTCATGGGTACTTCAGATTATAGCGGAGGGGTACTCCATAGAGTTTCTACAGAAACCACCCTGCCATCCCCCTCTGAAGTCATCCTATGCAAGGGACCATCTTCCTTTGGTCCGGGAAGAAATCTCTGCCCTTCTCGCGATGCAGGCCATAGAACCAGTTCCCCCTCACCTTCAAGGGATGGGTTACTATTCTCATTTCTTCCTGGTCCCAAAGAAGACGGGAGATCTCAGACCCATTCTCGATCTCAGCTCTTTGAACCTTTACGTGGAATACAAAAGGTTCAGGATGCTCTCCCTACAAACCCTTCTGCCCTTTCTTTGGCCGGGTCAATGGCTCTGTGCGCTGGATATGCAGGACGCATATCTGCACATCCCCATTCGTCCCTCGCATCGCAAGTACCTCCGGTTTGCTTTCCAGGGGGACCATTACCAGTTCCGGACACTCCCGTTTGGTCTTTCCTCGGCACCCCGAGTTTTTACCAAATACCTGGCTGTGGTAGTGGCCCACCTGCGTACTATGGGAGTTCAGGTGTTCCCCTACCTGGACGACTGGCTCCTGGCGGCCTCATCCAAGGAGGAGCTCCTGCATTTTCTCTCCCTCACCCAGCAGGTTTTCACTTGCCTGGGTATTACCATCAACCATTCCAAGTCTCATCTGGATCCTCCCAGAGACTACAGTTTATCAGGGCCATCCTCGTCTGACGGTGGACAAGGCCTTCCTGCCTCCGGACAGGCGCCACTCTTCAGTCACAGATTTCCTGCTATCAGAGCGCAGGAAGGTACCGGTGAGGTCGGGTCCTCACGTCTCTTGGGGCTTAGGCGGCCGCCATCCTGACAGTTCCCCGCGCTCGGCTCCACATGAGGATCTCTCAGTGGACTCTTCGCTCACAGTGGGATCAACTTGTAGATGACCTAGATCATCTAGTTCTGATCTCCTCACTGATGGCACGAGACTTGCAATGGTGGATGGTTCAAGAGAACCTATTTTGGGGGGGGTTCCCTTCTGTCATCCTCCCCCCTCCCAGACTCTGACCACAGACGCATCAGGCGAAGGTTGGGGAGCCCATCTGGGTCCTCACCAAACCCAGGGTTTATGGTCCAGATTGGAGCTAGCTGTCCACATCAATGTGCTCGAGCTTCGAGCAGTACTATATGCTCTCCAAGCCCTTCACCAATACATTCTTCCCGGTCACCTAGCTGTTCAGACGGACAACATGTGCGTGGTGTGGTACATCAACAAGCAGGGAGGGACTCGATCCTACCCTCTATGCAGGGAAGCAATGAGGGTTTGGGACTGGGCAACACTTCACAACCTTCACCTCACTGCAATTCATGTTCCAGGAGTCGACAGTACCTTGGCAGACAAGCTAAGCCGCTCCTCTGCCCTGCCACACGAGTGGGAGTTGGAGCAAAAAGGTACTAGACGACATCTTCCAGCTTTGGGGGACTCCACAGGTAGACCTGTTCGCCTCTTCCCAAAACACAAAACTTCCCACCTTTTGCTCGCTCGCTCCAGAGCGAGGTGCTTTCTGGAGCAATGCTCTGTCTCTAAACTGGAAGGACAGATTCGTCTATGCTTTTCCCCCAATTCCTCTGGTCCCTCGTGTATTGCAGAAACTAACAACAGAAGGTGCGAGAATGATTCTGATCGCTCCTTTCTGGCCCAGGCAAATCTGGTTCTCTCTTCTACAACAATACTCAGAGGTTCCTCCTCTTCCTCTTCCTTTATCTCGAGGATTGCTGACCCAGGATCAGGGGACCCTGGTCCATCCGGGCCTCAAGTCCCTACAACTTCATGCATGGCTCCTGCAGACCTAGCCCAGTCTCGCTTTGGTGTCTCTCCAAAAGTGGCCGAGATTCTGGTGGAGGCTAGAAAACCCTCCACTAGGTCCACTTATGCCATGAAATGGAAGAGATTTTCTATTTGGGCCGCTTCTAGGAACGTGGAGCCTTTCTCCTGTTCAGTGGCCGCTCTGCTAGAATATCTCGCTCATCTCTTCAATTCGGGTCTCAGTCATTCCTCCTTGAAAGTGCACATGGCCGCTATTTCAGCGTACCATGTTCCTTTCACTGATAAAGCCTTTGCCCAATTAGAGGTGTCTAAGACTTTTCTTAGAGGGGTCCTTCATCTGAGGCCCCCCGTCCGGACTCCTGCTCTCCTTGGGACTTGAACTTTGTTCTCAAGAAACTTACCCTTCCTCCCTTCGAACCTGCAGCATCCGCAGATCTGAAGTTTCTTTCGTGGAAGACGCTCTTCTTGGTGGCCATTACTTCCACTCGAAGAATTTCCAAGCTCCAGGCCCTTATGTGTAAAATCCCCTATTTGATTTTTAACAAAGAACGAGTGGATCTTCACACGAACCCTAAGTTTCTGCCTAAAGTGGTAGCGGAGTCTACCTTAAATCAGTCTATAGAGTTAGCTGCCTTTTTCACGCAGTACTCCAACCAAGGAGAATATTTACTCCATACCATGGATGTTCGCTGGATTCTGAGATACTACACCGATGGGACAAAGGATCTCAGAAAAACTGATCAGTTGTTCGTCTCTTTTGCTCACAAAAGGGAAGGCAATGCTGTTTCCAAGCAATGCCTGTTGAAGTGGTTGGCTCATTGCATCACTTTCTGTTATGACAAGTACAACAAGACCCTTCCGGGTCAAGTCAGAGGTCACTCCACACGTGGAGTAGCAGTCTCTGTGGCTTGTTTCAAGAATGCGTCTGCAGCAGACATATGCGCTGCCACCACCTGGACTTCTGTCCATACCTTTACGAAACATTACAGTTTGGACATTGCCTCTCGCCGTAGAGCAGGCTTCAGGTTAGCTGTTTTGCAAGGCCTCCTGTCTTGAGGTTTGCAAGGATTTTTGCTACTTCTTGGAGTAGTTCCTCCTCCCAGTGCCTTTCATTTGTTCCAGACTGCTTGGGATTCAGTCCTATATGTAATTACCTACTGCAAGAGCCCTCTCGAAGTAAGATAGTACAGTTACGTAAGAACTTACCGTAACAGTAGATCTTCGAGAGAGGCTCTTGCAGTAGGTAATACCTTCCCGTCCTCCATCCCCCTAGGCTTTTTCAGCTCCTTTTCCAGGAAGGAAAACATCTGCTTCTCTCTCGCCTGGGCCTTCCGGGCCTGTGGCGGGAAAGAACTGGAAGGCAGGCATCCGGGACCGCCCCTTTATGCCGACGTCGTAGGACGCCGGTCACCTAACGTGGGCGGTCCCTCGCCAGGGACTGCTTGCTAGAAATTTTTCCGTGGGGTCCTGCCACCAGCCGGCATCAGTCCTATATGTAATTACCTACTGCAAGAGCCTCTCTCGAAGATCTACTGTTATGGTAAGTTCTTACGTAATTGTACTTTTTGGAAATCCAAGCAAGGTTCCAAGAACTTGCCAGAGTCTTTCGGGATAATGGATGCAACATTTCCTTTTCGGAGATATTGCCAGTACCAAAGGCCTCAGTGGAGAAAAAAATGAAGATCATAGAGGTTAATGACTGGCTCAGGAAGTGGGGTGAAGAGAGTGGGCTGGGGGTGTTAGGGAACTGAAAAGGAGTTTGGGAGGATAAGGGACTGTGTGCCAAGGACAGGCTTCATCTTGCCCTGTTAGGGAAGGAAGTCCTATACAGGGGTGGCTGACTACATCTCAAGAAAGGTGGGGTTTAAACTTGTGGGGGAGGGATAAGGAGGGGCTGACCAGAAGCCCTCTTCCAGATGAGGGAGTAGCCTTCAAACCCAAGGGAGGAGGGGGGAACAGACTGGGGAGGAGGTTTCAGGAGGAGCAGAGGAGGATGGAAGTATAAGGAACCTGGGTGGGGTTCGACAAAAGGGATCAGGGATAAGGGGTGGGCTGTGGTGTTAGTAAATGCCAGGAGCTTGGGAAACAAGTTGCCAGAGTTCCAGGCCATGCTGTTCGGGAGGGAGGGGTGGATGTGGCAACGGTCACGGAAACGTGGGACAACAAAAACCATGACTGGGACCTAAACGTGCAGGGGTACACTATGCTTAGGAAGGATAGAAAGGAGGGCAGAGTGGGTGGAGTGGCTATGTTCATTAGAGATGACATAGAAATTGCTAGAGTAGAAGAGGCAGAGGGAAACATGGAGGCCTTATGGGTCACTTTACGAACCCCAGCAGGAGGTAAGGTCAAGCTGGGTGTAGTATATGGGCCCCCGGCATGGGTGATGTTCTGGAAGTTGGTTTGCTGGACAACATCATTGCCCAATGTGGACCAAAAGGGAAGGAGTGGTGTTGATGGGGACCTTAATATGCCAGGTACAAACTGGGAACCATGTCCTCTAAGGTGGCCAAGGAGCAGAGGCTGCTGGAGCGGCTTCAGGATGTGTTCTAACACAGCATGTGAGGGAGCCCACAAGGGAGGGGCATGTCCTGGACGTGGTTCTGGCAGATGGGGATCTGGTAAGGGACCTGGTTGTAGAGGATCCTGACTGGGAGCGACCACAATACTGTCTGGTTTCAAATAAGCATGGGGGGGGAGAGATCTAGGACACTGGCAGTGGACTTCAGGGGGGCAGACTTTGTAGGCATGGGAATTATTCTCAACAATCACTTGAAGGGGATTACATCAGTAACAAATGTGGAAAAGAGATGGGAGGTCATAAAACAGGGACTTCATGAGGCAGTCGGGACCTGCGCTAAGGTGAAACGTAAGGGAGCAAGGTCACATAAACCCTGCTGGTGGTCCAGTGAGGTTCAGGTAGCGGTCAGAGAAAAGAAGGCAGCCTAAAAAAAATATAAAACAACAAGAGGGGATAGGGAAAAGGAACTGTACCGTCTTGCATCTAGAAAAGTCACCCGGATGGTGAGGTGGGGCAAAGTCCAGTAAAGAGCAGCGGCTGGCACAGGGGATACATGGAGGGGAAAAGGGGTTCTTCTGGTACATTGGGGAGTGGAGAAAAACTAAGGGCCATCTCGGCAGATTGAGATCAGAAGGAGGGTGGGTGGAAGAGGCGAGGGACCAGGCAGAGGTATTAAATGAGTAATTCGCCTCTGTGTTCACTAGGGAAGGGGATGGGATATCTACAAAGCAAGGCACAATGGGGATAGAAGCGGTAGTGAATGGGATCAGGGGAGCAACAGAAATGGAGCAAGAGGGAGGGAGAGTTACCTCAGGGGTGTCACATCAGGATAAGGATAAAAAGGCCAGTAAGGTGGAAGGGATGGATGATGCTGTCTCCACCGAAAGGGTGTGGTTAGCCCTCAAGGCCCTAAAGAAAGATAAATCTCCTGGGCCGGATGACATTCATCCGAGAGTACTATGGGAATTGGCGGACATACTGGCTGCACCCCTGTTGGAGCTCTTCAGCAGGTCGCTTGAGACAGGAAGGGCACCTAGGGATTGGCGAGAGGCACATGTGGTGCCAATCCATAAAGGGAGGGTCGAGGGAAGTACCAGGTAACTATAGATCCATCAGTTTGACCTCGGTGGTGGGAAAATTAATAGAGAGTATACTAAAGGAACAATTGGGGGTGTACTTGGAGGAGGTGGGAGGTCTGGATAGTCGGCAACATGGGTTTGTGCCAGGTGGATCATGTCAAACCAATCTTGTGGAGTTCTACGAATGGGTAACATCAGAACTGGACAAGGGAAAGCCTGTGGATGTATTATTCTTGGACTTGAGCATGCTTGACTTTGTCCCCCACAATGGTCTGGTGGAGAAACTGATCTGCTGGGAGGGCCCTTTGATGATCTGATGGATTGAAAACTGGCTAGCTGGATGCACCCAGAGAGTAGTGGTCTGTGGGGAGCTCTCGAACCCTATAGAGGTTGGTAGTGAGGTACCGCAGGGCTCGGTCCTGGGTCCGATCCTGTTTAATGCATACATATCGGACATCAGGGAGGGTATAGGGTGTGAAATGAGTCTCTTCGCTGATGACTCCAAGATGGGAGCAATAGTGTAGGGGGAAGAGGGGAGGTTGGCCCTGCAAGGGGACCTGGACACCCTGGAAAGCTGGGCTCACACATGGAGATTAAATTTCAATATCACCTAGTGCAAGGTGTTACATCTTGGGTGGGGAAAACCTAAACACACGTACACCCTGGGAAGGGAGGCCTCAACAGGGGAAAAAGACCTAGGGGTCATGGTGGATACATGTATGAATAACTCTGAGCAGTGCAGGAGAGCAGCTAGCAAGGCAAACAGGATGTTGGGATGCATCATAAAGGGGATCACCTCTAGGAGCAGGGAAGTGATTCTGCCGCTGTACTATGGACTGGTTAGACCACACCTTGAGTACTGTGTACAGTACTGGAGACCACACTTGAAGAGGGACATACAGCTCCTAGAGAGGGTACAGAGGAGGGCAACTAAGATGGTATGAGGACTAGGGGATTTGACGTATGAGGACAGACTTGAGCTCTGCCTGTTTTCACTGGAGGAGAGGAGAGACAGGGGGGACATGATTGAGGTCTTCAAGTACCTCAAGGGAATAAATAGGGTAAACATAGAGGGGATCTTTAGACTAAAGCAGGGAGGTATCACCAGAGGGCATGGTTTGAAGTTGGAAGGCTGAGGGGGGAAAGATGAGGTTTTTCATTGAGAGGGTGGTGGACCCTTGGAATGCACTGCCTTGTGAGCTGGTTCAGAGATCCTCAGTGGAGGGCTTTAAGAGAGGGTGGGACAGACACAGAAAGTGGATTTATCAGATGATGGCCTGGCCCAGGGGGGTGGGGATGGATGATAGGGGTTTCTGGAACACAAGGGGGGGGTCCTGGGCACCCAACTAGGGATCTGAGGTTCGAGCAGACTCGATAGACTGTAAGGCCTAATCTGCTGGCAGTTAGTATGCTAGTATGTTAATATGATTTGATTTGATCCAAAAAGGCTCTGAGCTCTGTATGAAGTAAACAGTCAAACAGTAATATAGAACACTATAAAAAAAAAGCATAGGCAACACTCAGAAAATGCTTTCAAAAATAAATAAGTTTTTAAGGAGACTTTGAAGGCTTTCATCATATTGGCTGTTTGGATTAACTCTGAAAGTTCTGTCCCCAGAAAGTTGCAATCTAGTTGGGGGGCGGACAACGAGCAGGCCTGCATCAGTAGAATGGAAGGAGCGAATTGGGTGGTAGAGAAACCAGCTCTTTTAAGTAGTCAGGAAACAAACTGCATAGGGCCTTGTAAGTTAACAAGCAGATCTTGAAGATGATGTGCCACCACACAGGCAGCCAGTGCAGTGTGCCTTGGACCGGTGTAATATGCTTGATTCATCACAAGCCCAATCTGGGTTGCAGAATTCTTCACCAACTGCAGGTGTCTCATCAAGCCTCTAGATAACCCTAGGTAAACATCAATACAATAATAGTCTAACCTTAAGGTAATGAAAGCATGGACGATCGTTGCTGGATCATCGTGAGCAAGATGTGGCTTAATCCTGGTAATATTCCAAAGATGATAAAAGCCAGATCAGACAAAAGATGGATGACCCCAGAGAGGTTGGCCTCCTAATAGCAGGAGAGCCATACCATCTCTGGCAACCATGCCCCAATGACCCAGCTCGATCACCATGACCTCTGTCTTGTCTGGGTTAAGACAATCAATTTAGAGCCATTAAGTTGTTGATCTCGGCCACACAGTGACTCACTACCAAGATAGCAGTGTCATCACCAGGGTAACAAGTAAGCAATAACACATAATGGTACGCAGTAATGTTAAATTACTGCATGCCCCAGGTGAGTTGTGAGGTACTAGGTACTGCTGAGTGCCTTCAACCACCTGGGAAGTGTGGTAATTTATGGCATTACCACAAACCCTGGAGTGTATCACTATGCACATAAAATGGTTTTAAGAGTCAAAAAAGCAACATTTCAGCTGTGCAGTAATTGGAATGAATGCATGGTCATGTGACAAGTTTTAATCAGTCAGATTGCTTCTTTGATTCAAGACATTTTATAAGACACGTACAGCTGAGTGTCCACTGCATATCAGTGAAACCGATCTCTGTACCATCTAATGATCTCTCCCAGTGCTAGTATGTACACAGACAGCATAATGGGGGCCAGGGTTGAGACTTGTGGAACTCCATAGGACAGCACACAGGCCCCTGAGGTAAACTTCCCTAGAGCAAACTGCTGTGTTCTCCTGGTTAAGTAGAACTCGACCCAGCACAAAACTGCAGTAGAGAGATGTACATAGTCCATCAGGTAATCCAACAGCACCCCGTGGTCATCTGTGTCAAATGCCGAAGAAAGGCCGGCCCGGTGGCGCTGAGTGTTAAGGCACTAGTCACCTTACCTCACACTACGCCAGCGACCTGGGTTCGGGAACGAGCCTGGGATGCTGGGGGTCGGCAGGGGTGGGAAAAGATTGAGCGTCTGAATGACAGCTCTCCTTTCTCTGGGGGGATGGGGAGTAGGGATATGTGTCGCTGTCACGCACCCTCTAGCAACAGTTGGGGGAAGCCACAATGCACCACAGCCATATGGCAAGGGTGGAGCTTGGTGGACGCTGGACGTCATTGCACGTCCAAGCTCCACCGCCGGGGATGGGATGGGGAGAAACACCAAGGAAAAAACCCTGGCTTGCCGAGGAGGCGACGAGGAACCCAGGGACCTCCCTCACGTCCCCAGTTCTGGGCAGGCCACACTGGAAATCCATGTCCGACTTCACGAGAGGGACGGACCCTCTAATTTCACACAGTTGCTGCCATGGGAGGAGGGAGGGAGGGCCCTTCCCGGGCACTGGTAAGTCTCTTGAGTAAAGAGAGATCCAGAGATGGCCTGCCATGGAGGGGAGTAGAAGGGCCAGCGTCGAGAGGGTACCTCCGAGAGATGCCTCAGTAAGCTGGCACATAAATAAAGTAAAAAACAAAATGCCGAAGAAAGGTCCAAGAGCACCAGAATTGAGCGTTGCCATGGATCCATCACAATCTCCCCTAGAGGGGAAGGGGATAGGGGCTACTAAAATTAAGAGTCTTAGTAGTATACAGGCAAGTGCGATGCATATGGGAGTATATTTGAGGATGGGAAGCAACCAGATTAATACACAGCCTGCTTTGGGATGTGGAGGGGACAGCAGGAGGAGAGGCTCCAGTGGCCCACAGGGGGAGTGTGCTGGCAGACTACAGCAGAACAAAGGGGAGAGTAAGTGGTTGCAGACTCATGGAGGGGTGCAAAAAGAGAAACAGAAGGAGGGGAGAAATAATATGCATGAGCTTGAAGCCCCATGGGTGGGATAATGTGATACTGTAATATTTATATTATCCTCCTTCTAGGATAGTGTGGGTTGAGAGGATGTTTTACTAAGCTTATTCTTTGGTTCACTGAAATGTTTTCTTACCGTAAATTGGGGTTGGAGGAGTGAATGGAGGGAAGACAGAGGGAGGAGAAATTGGCATAATAGAAGGTGAAATGGAGTCATACACCAATTCAGTAGAAATTTTAATAGTCATGAGCTAGTTCACCTGAGTGCTGAACAGAGGAGGGTGGACGAGTTAAGTTCTGGGTCTCTAGCAGTTGCAGGGATTCCAAGAGGTTTATGGAGCTTCACTCGGTTGCTGGAGCTCTGGGACTTATTAGAAGTTACGTTAATGTACTGCATGTGATTTTTGTTTTTCTGTTTCTGTACAGTTTTATGGGACAAGAAGAGCTAAATTTGTGTTCAGTTGGACATTACTGCACAGGCAGGATTTCAGCAGAAAATGGATGAAGAAGAAAGTGTGGAGAGTTGTAGTGGCCCCCCAAGAGAAACAATAAAATATGGTCCTGGGGACTGAAGCTACCATAATTTCCTTCTTGACAGAAGAGCACAAGAAGTCGGTAGGCTTGGTGAGCTCTTGCTATGCTGCCCTCTGTAGCTCTCACAAGTGTGGGGTGATGGTCGTGGCTTACAAGAGATTCCCAGTGTAGGTGGACAGAGTGGTAGCAGACCCCTGAGAAAACGCATATTTTTGTGCAGGGTCAACTCATAGGGGTCTCTGTTACATGTACTAATATATATGTGCTAACAGAAACATAGAATTTGATGGCAGATAAGGACCCCTTGGTCCATCCAGCCTGCCCATTTCTCCCCACCAACACTATTCAAACAACATGAAGTCTTGCTGTATTATGACTATATGCAGTTAGCCCCAGCACTAGAACTGCTCCGTAGAGGAAAGTGTTAACTCTATGCCAGGGCATAGAATGTTGAGCTCGAGCTCAGTTTTCAAACCTCTGTCCCTGGTACTCCTCAGTGTAACCATCAGATTCTTTACTCCACCTAACTGTGAAGTCGCTCCGGAGAATCCCTCCTTCAGTTCGGTTGCGTAAATTCGGTCGGTTTTAAACTGCTTTTTCTTGTTTTGTTACGGTATTCAGATTTCTGTCTGTGGTACAGTAAGTGTAGGTAGTTAGAGTTTATTTAATAGAAATAGTTTGTTGTTCGGTTTTCTCCCGGTCGGTCCGGTTAGGAACCAAAACAAATTCTTTGCTGTTGTTATTGTTTTTTTTCCATATTATTGTGTGGTTTCCGGTACTTATCGGTTCCTAAAAAAACGGACCGTTTTCTTCATTTGTTTTTTTTAACCAACCCGTGACACGGTTGGAACCGATAAGTGTGTAGTTGCCTGGCTTAACCGCTGTTAAGGGTAACTTTTTTGAATCTGGCATGTCTGAGAAACCCAAAAAGAAAACTGGTCCCACTGGGTTTCAGCACTGCACTGGGTGTGGGGAGGTCTTTGCTAAGGCTGATCCCCACCCCGTCTGTGTTTATTATCTGGGGTTTGATCACCTCAAAGAAGACTGCCAAATATGTAAGAACTTTCCTAAAGCTACTTTGGAAAAATGTTTAAGCAGGCTGAAGGAAAGAGAGTCAGAGAAGTCCACTGATCCGAATGGCCAGCCCGGGTCAGTTCTGACTGAACCTGAGGGGGTGCCCACTGACATGGGTGATACCTCTTTGGGCAAAAGGAGAGCCGACTCTGCAGAGTCAGTTCCATGTAAAAGAAAACGCAAGTCAGCCGGTTCGGATCTTGGTCCCTATGTTCCCACCGCTGAAGAGATTGCAAAAGCAATTACTGTTGTTCAGTCACTTTGCCCTGTTCCGACCGAACCAACACCGGTTCAAAGACGATTGGTTCGGTCAGAAGTAGTTGTTTCTGAAATTTAAACTGAAGTATTCTATGAGCATGATTGGGGAGAAGAAGATTATGAAGAAGAGGGAGATGAAGGCCTAGATGAGCCAGTAGAGCCTGGCATCTCCCCAGACAGGCCTTCCAATGTGTCTCCTCCCAGACTTTCTGAGTCCCCATCCCATTTCATGTTTTACAAGAAAGTGGCTGGTACTCCTCAGCTTCTAGTGGAAGAGACTGAACAGGATCAGGAGGAACCTGGTAAAGGAAACGTACCATCTTGCATCTAGAAAAGTCACCCAGATGGTGCGGGGGGCAAAGTCCAGTAAAGAGCAGCGGCTGGCACAGGGGATACGGGGAAGGGAAAAGGGGTTCTTCCAGTACATTGGAGAGCTGAGAAAAACTAAGGGCCAGCTCGGAAGATTGAGATCAGAAGGTGGGTGGGTGGGTGGAAGAGGCGAGGGACCAGGCAGAGGTATTAAATGAGTACTTCGCCTCTGTGTTCACTAGGGATGGGGATGGGATATTTGCAAAGCAAGGCACGATGGGGATAGAAGCGGTAGTGTGTGGGATTGGGGGAGCAACAGAAATGGAGTATGAGGGAGGAAGAGGTACCCCAGGGGTGTCGCATCAGGAAAAGGATAAAAAGGACAGTAAGGTGGGGGGAGGGACAGATGATGCTATGCCCACTGAACCAGGTGTGGCAAGCCCTTAAGGCCCTAAAGAAAGACAAATCTCCTGGGCCGGATGGCATTCATCCAAGTGTACTATGGGAATTGGCGGATGTACTGGCTGCACCCCTGGCGGAGCTCTTCAACAGGTCGCTTGAGACAGGGAGGGTACCTAGGGATTGGCGAGCGGCACATGTGCCAATCCATAAAGGGAGGTCGAGGGAAGTACCAGGTAACTATAGACACATCAGTTTGACCTCGGTGATGGCAAAAATAATGGATAGTTTACTAAAGGAACGATTGGGGCTGTACTTGGAGGAAGTGGGAGGTCTGGATAGTCGGCAACATGGGTTTTTGCGAGGTAGATTGTGTCAAACCAACCTTGTGGAGTTCTACAAATGGGTAACATTGGAACTGGACAGGAGAAAGCCTGTGGATGTACTGTTCTTGGACTTCAGCAAGGCGTTTGACTCTGTCCCCCACAATGGTCTGGTGGAGAAACTGACTGGGTTGGGAGTGGGCCCTTTGATGATCAGATGGATAGGAAACTGGCTGGATGCACACAGAGAATAGTGGTCAATGGGGAGCTCTCAAACCCTAGAGAGGTCTGTAATGGGGTACCGCAGGGCTCGGTCCTGGGTCCGATCTTGTTTAATGCATATATATCTGACATCAGGGAGGGTATACGGTGTGAATTGAGTCTTCGCTGACGACTCCAAGATGGGAGCAGTGGTTGAGGGGGAAAGGGGGAGGTTGGCCCTGCAAGGAGATCTGGACACGCTGGAAAGGTGGGCTTACACCTGGAAATTACATTTCAGTACCACCGAGTGCAAGGTGTTACATCTTGGGCAGGGAAACCCTAAACACAGGTACACCCTGGGAGGGGAGGCGCTGGAGGCCTCAACAGGGGAAAAAGACCTAGGGGTCATGGTGGATGCATGTATGAATAACTCTGAGCAATGCAGAAGAGTGGCTAGCAAAGCAAACAGGATGTTGGGATGCATCGTAAGGGGATCACCTCTAGGAGCAGGGAAGTGATTCTGCTGCTGTACAATGGACTGGTTAGACCACACCTTGAGTACTGTGTTCAGTACTGGAAACCACACTTGAAGAGGGACATAACAGCTCCTGGAGAGGGTACAGAGGAGGGCTGCTGGGATGATACAAGGACTAGGTGATTTGACGTATGAGGACAGACTTGAGCTCAGCCTGTTCTCATTGGAGGAGAGGAGAGACGGGGGACATGATTGAGGTCTTCAAGTACCTTAAGGGAATAAATAGGGTAAACACGGAGGGGATCTTTAGACTAAAGCAGGGAGGTATCACCAGAGGGCATGGTTTGAAGTTGGAAGGATGAGGGGGGAAAAGAGGAGGAGGTTTTTCACTGAGATGGTGGTGGATCCTTGGAACGTGCTGCCTGGTGAGCTGGTTCAGATATCCACGGTGGAGAGCTTCAAGAGAGGGTGGGACAGATACAGAAAGCAGATGTATCAGACGATGGCCTGGCCCGGGGGTTGGGTGGGGATGGAAATAGGGGTTTCTGGAACACAAGGGGGGGGAGAGTCTCGGTACCCAACTAGGGATCTGAGGGTTCAAGCAGACTTGATAGACCATAAGGATTAATCTGCTGGCAATTAGTATGTTAGTATGAACCTGACTTTGTGGAAATGATGGATGTCCCAGAGTCAGAGTGTCTATCCCTTTGCATAAATCCCTGGGGAAACAGACACAGAAAATTCTGCAGTCTCCAACATCCATACCTCCTGTGGATAAAAGGATGGACAGGAGGTATACCCAGGGCCCCGTGTTTTCTGCAATTCTGCGGTTGCAGCAGTGGCCGCAGAAATCACGGCTGACCGCAGAAATCAGTACTGGCTGCAGAAATCGGGAAAACCAGCTATATGGCCACAGAAATGCTAACTATGCTATGCGATGACACAAGGCAAGGGCATAGCTACTGATATGTTAAGTATGCCATGGCATTCATACTCATTAGAAGGGGCAATAAACAGATGCCACCCACAATGCCAAAAAGCTAGTGGCCGCATGGCATTTTGACTCAGGCTGACTCTTGTTACATAACTCCGTTCAGCCAGTATTGTGGGTGGGGGGTGGTGGGGAAGACTGACTCAGGAGTAGCAGAGCTTGATTGGGTCCACAGCAGTTATGATTTTCTGCTGTGTAGGTGTGGGTAGCTCAGCCATGTTAATTTTTCATTGTGAGGCTGCTCACTGTGCATGCTGAATCCCTGGAAGATTCGTTTGAAAGGAAGAACTGGAGGGCAAGCAGTAATCAAGAAGGGAGATGATTTAGTGGTGCCCTTTAGGTGGGATCGATCTTGGTGTGGTGGCAGGGATCGAAGGAGGAGCTGATTGCAGAAACATGTGACTGGCAGCAGACTGAGCAGAGGACTCGGTCCCCACTGGTGGACATCGATCACAGTTTTGATCTGTGGGCTGCAGAGCTGTACCTGCAAGTGTGAGAGTAATTTCTTGGCAGATTTGAACCTGCAGCCTAAGTGGTGGCATCAAGCTCAATTCTTAAGGAGGGTCAAGTTGCCTAGCTGCAGTAGAGTTGGGGACCAGGGTATACTAGAACTTGAGCAAGCAGGTAAGGAAAAAATCAGACTGGAGAGTTGTATTGCTGCAATACACACGTAAAATGAGGGTCACTGACTGAAGAACACCACCACTCCTGAGTTGCTGGGAGAAGAAAACATGCTAACCAAGGTAACTCCAGCTTAATAAGAACGACTTGCTTGCATTTTTTAGTGTGTTCCCCAAAAGAAAAATCAGGAGTCAACAAATCCTACAGACATTGCAAGTTACACCCTCCATCACTATTATCGGAAGACACCCCCCCAAAAAAAAATACACATATTTGCACACTGCACTCAGCATGATTGTTGAAAGACAGTTGGGGTATTCCTAGTTTAAAAAAAATATCATCTAAAAGAACGTTGATCAAAATCAGAAAAAAATAAAATGACTTTTAAGTTGGAGTCTCTCTTTATGTCTGCTAACTCTAATTATAAACTAGAAGAAATCCAAGCAGGTTTTGCCTTATGTGTAGTTTTAGCCGAGTGTTTATGCCCTCCTCCAGTTATAACCTAGCAGAACAGCAAAAGCCACCAATATCCAGAAGAACAGATAAGCCTTCAAATTCGGGGTGTGAGGGAAAAGTCATTAAAAAAAGAACACTGATGCCCATGGCTGCACCAGGTTTGGGTTACTGCAGTTTAGTATTTGTGATAAGAAGACTAAATACTGTTAAATGGCCTGCTGCTTCACTTTCAGTGTAGCGGAGTGGTTGCACGAAGGCAGTCAAAGGGTAAACTAAGACGTAATCCCCTTGAAGGTATGCTGTTTAACCACAATTTATTTGCCGCAGAATCAGCAGTTGTTCTGCCACAGAATGTAGGCCCACTTTGCCGCAATAAACATGGGGCCTTGGGTATACCTTGTCAGGTCCTGGGATGGAATTTCTTACAACTCATTGCAGCCATGTTGAGGTAGTGCAAGCTGCAGCCTGTGACAGGGCTAACATTCCCCCATTATCTCACTCCCCAGATAAGGATTCCAGAAAAGTAGATGCCATGGCTAAAAAACAGTACTTGGCATCGTCTTTGGGACTCAGACAAGCTAGTTACATGGCATATACAGCCAGATACCAGAAATCTATGTGGGATATGGTTCTGGAGCTGGCTAAGAATGCCTCTCCCCAGCTGGCCAAGGAGCTAGAGCAGGTGGCTGTGGATGGTGTTGAGGCATCCAAAGTTCAATTCCATGTTGCTGTGGACTCAAATTATGTGCATTCCAGGGTCATGGCTACATCTGTCTCCATGAGGAGATTTGCTTGGCTCCAATGTACCAGTTTGTCACAGGATACCCAGACTAAGGCCATGGATTTTCCTGTTGCTGGTAACTCTCTGGGGAACAAACAGAGGCTTACATGAAGAAGATGGACGAGTACAGGACCACCTACAGGAGTGCTGCAGCCAAAGAGAAGCAGGCCACTCCTCGGAAGCAGCAGTTTAGGGCTGGCAGGGGCAGGCCTTTTTACCAAGCCCAGGCCTCCTCTTCTTTCCAGCAGAGGGGGTTCTTTAGGGGAAGAGGCAGATGAGGGATGACCAGGATCCCATCATCCATTCAGTCTAAGCTCCTGCCAAGAAGACACCCTGAGGTGTCAGTCAGGGTCGCCTCCCCAGTTCCAGTAGGGGGTAGGCTGGTTTACTACTTTCAGGCCTGGAAGTCTATTACTGCAGACAAATGGGTCCTGGAAGTAGTGAACCAGGGTCTTACTCTCAGTTTCAAAAGGTTCCCAAAAATGAGAGCAAAGTCTTTCAGTCCTCCCTCTCCTGTGGAGACAAAGGCCTTAGAGGCAGAAGTCTCCTCTCTGTTGCTTCTTCAAGCAGTAGAGAAGGTACCTCTTTGTCACAGGGAAAAAGTCTGTATTCCAGATACTTCCTTACCCCAAAAAAGACAGGGGAGTGACGACCCATCCTTGATCTAAGATACGTGAATAAACACATACTAAAGCCAAAGTTCAAAATGGTGACTCTGGGAATAATTCTTCCCTCTCTGAGACCAGGAGACTGGCTAGACTCCCTGGATCTCAAGGATGCCGACTTCCACGTATATATCAGACATTCCCACAGAAAGTACCTCAGGTTCAAGCTGCCCTCAGGTCATTACCAGTTTAGAGCAATGCCTTTCGGTCTAACATCTGCTCCAAGGGTGTTCACCAAGTGTCTAGCAGTAGTGGTGGCTTTTCTTAGGAGACATGGTATCCTGCTGTTTCCATATCTGGACGACTGGCTCATAGTGGGTCAGTCCTCAGACCAAGTCAAGTCAGCTCTGGAGGTCACTCAAAAGTTTCTGGACTCCTTAGGATTCATTCTGAACCTAGAAAAGTCTGTTCTGAAACCAGCCCAGCTTCTCACTTTTATAGTGGTGGAACTAGACACTGTCCAGGCAAGGGCATTTCTCCCACTTTCAAGGGTGCAATCCCTTATCACTCTGGCTTCCTTTTTTTGTCCTCCAGTGTCTCAACCAGCCAGCTACTTCCTACAGTTGCTAGGCCACATGGCAGCTTCCACTGCTGTCGTGCAAGGGGCAAGATTTCAAATGAGAGATATTCAGTTTCATCTAAGGTCTTAGTGGTCTCAGAAAAAAGATCCTCTCTCCAAATTGGTTCCAGTGTCCCAGACTCTGGTTCAGGCTCTCCAGTGGTGGTTGGAGAAGAACAATCTAAGACGAGGTGTCCCTTTCCTTAGTCAGGTCCCTTCAGTGATTCTCACCACAGATGCCTCTCTACTGGGGTGGGGAGCTCATCTGTCCCAGCTTACTGCACAGGGAACCTGGTCTCATCAGGAGTCTCTTCTGCACATCAATCTTCTTGAACTCAGAGCTGCCTTTCTAGCACTTCAAACATTCTCAAACACTATTCAGGGAAAAGTGGTGCAGGTCAGGACATACAATACCACAACCATGTGGTACATCAACAAACAGGGAGGCTCTCTGTCCTCAGCCTTGTGCACAGAAGCCATGAAAATATGGTCTGTAGCTTATTCCTTTCAGGTTTCCCTGATAGCTGTGCAACTCCCAAGGAAGGACAACATTCTAGCAGATGCTCTCAGCAGGATTTCTCAAGGTTACCACGAATGGGCCCTGAATCCTCTGATTCTTCAGGTCATTTTCAAGAGGTGGGGCACTCCAGAGATAGACCTCTTTGCAACCCCAGACAATCACCAGCTTCCTCTGTTTTGTTGCAGACCCTGTCTTCTGGGATCTGTCCCCCAGGATGCTCTACTGTTGAATTATACAAGCAGGTTTCTGTATGCTTTTCCTCCTTTTCCTCTGATATTCAGAGTTCTGATCAAGATCAGATCTCAGCCTTACAAAGTAATTCTGGTGGCTCCAGACTGGGCTAGATAGCCATGGTAACCCCTAATATTGTCCATGTCAGTGACAATACTATTGTGTCTTCCCAGACAGTACAATCTCCTCACCTCTTCGCAGGGGAGGATACTGTATCCCAACCTTCAGACTCTCCAAATCAAAGCCTGCTGTTGAAGAGCTGGAATATGCAAGCCTGCAACTTTCCCAATCAGCCTTGGACATTCTTAAAGTTAGTAGAAAACTCTCTACTAGAAAAACTTACAATTCCAAATGGAAGAGATTTGGTTTCTGGTGTTCTCAGAGGCACATTCAGACAGTTTCATCTGATATTGCCACTGCTTTGGATTATTTAGTGCATCTTAACAGTTTAGGCCTCAAGTCTACTACTCTCAAAGTACATCTGGCAGCTATCTCTGATTTCCTTTCGGCTGGCAAGGGCTCTTCCCTAGCTTCTCATCCAGTTTTCAAGAAATTTTTCAAAGGTCTGGTTTACATTAATCCTCCTTTTAGGGAGCCTACTCCTGTTTGGGACCTGAATATCTGTATTGCACAGCTTATGCAGACCCCTTTCTAACCATTATCCTCGGCTGAGCCGAAATACTTGACTTGGAAAACTCTGTTCCTGGTAGCCATTACTTCTGCCAGGAGAATTAGTGAATTACAGGCCTTATCAGTGGAATCTGATTTCATTTCATTTCACAGGGATAAGGTGGTCCTTCGAACCAATAGAAAGTTCCTTCCCAAGACTTTCATTTGAATCAGTCTGTGTCATTGCCTATATTTTTCACTGATCATTCTTTTTCTGGGGAGAGGAGACTGCACAGTCTTGATGTAAAGAGAGCCTTTAGTTGTTATATAAACACACTAAGGCACATAGAAATGACTGTTCACAGCTGTTTCTCACTTATGGAAAAGTGGGTAAAGGTAAACCTGCTACTAAGAGGACGATTACCAGGTGGATTGTCTCCTGTATCCAGTTCTGCTATTCAAAGTTGGGGAAAGAGCTACCCTCAGGCCTGAGGGCTCACTCTACCAGAGGTACAGCTGCTTCGGTCACAGCAGCTAGAGACATACCCTTAGTGAAAATCTGTAAAGCAGCCACCTGGAAAACTGTTCATACATTTACCAAGCATTACTTTCTTGACATCCAGTCAAGAAGTGATGCTAGGTTTGGCACAGCAGTGCTGCAGATTCTGTTCCCTAAATAGGTTCTGTAATTCCCTCCTCCAAGGGGGTACTGCTTGGTAGTGTGCATATAGTCAGAATACAGCAAGATTTCATGTTGTTTGAAGAAAAAATTACTCACCATGGTAATGTTGCTTCTTCTAATGGAGTCTTGCTGTATTTCTGACCTCCCACCCTGCCTCCCCTCCTGGAACCTAGCGTTTTGGGATGTGGTCTGGCAGGCGCAGTGCTGCACCCCAGAGGTGTACTTGGGATACCTCATCTTTATTTGAGGTTTTCATGATTTTACTTAGTTATATATTGGTTGTTTTCACTACCTACTTGGATTCTTTTGGGGGTTTCTCGACTTGAGTCTTTTGGACCCACAAAAAATATGTTTATTGACCTTTGGCACTGAAATTTAAAAATGATTTCTAGATTGTTAGTTAGCATAGTACTCATAAGAATCTGACGGTTACACTGAGAAGTACCAGGGACAGAGGTTTGAAAACCGAGCTCGAGCTCAACGTTCTATGCCCTGGCAGAGAGTTAACCCTTTCCTCCCTGGAGCACTTCAAGTGCTGGGGCTAACTGCATATAGTCAGAATACAGCAAGACTCCATTAGAAGAAACAACATTACTATGGTAATTTTTTCTTACTGTAGACCATGCCCTATCTACGCCCCCCTCCACTATGATTCCCTTGTGCTTATCCCATGCATTCTTGAACCACACCACTGTTTTGTCCCCACCACCTCCACTAAAAGGCTGTTCCAGGAATCCGCCACTCTTTCTGTAAAGAAGTACTTAAATACATCTCTCCTAAATTTACTCCCCTCCCATGTCATAGCATGTCCCCTTGTTCTTGAGCACCTTTTTTTCTGAAAAGTACTTCCTTCCTTTACCTTATTTACCCCTGAGATATTTCAAAGTCTCTATCATGTCCCCCCACTCCCTCCTCTCTTCCAGGGTGTACATATTGAAACCAGTTTATGATGCAGATATCTACCAAGAAATCCTGCACATAATAAACAAAGCAGCTTGAAAACCTCACAATAAGAGGGGACTTTTAACTGCGTGATGGAGACAAGCCTGGACCACTCAGGAGGAGTGGACTAACATAAGAGGACAGTAAAAGTTTGGAGGCAAGGGATGATGGAATTAGACCACTTAGACACTTGGACAGTGGCTAACCTGGGGCCAATCCTCACAAGACGTGGTCCAGGCTGGATTACATGTCTAGGAAACAATATGACTGAGTTAGGGATGTTTCCCATTGCCCAGTACATGTGTTGGATCATGCCATGGTGATATGGAAATCCAGATGGAAGGTGAGAAAGGGAGAACCACCGGGTGCAGCCTACCCCCCATCTAATGACAAGTAAGGCATTCATGCAGTATTTGAAAGAACAGTGGAACATATAATGTTGCACCAACTGGGCCATGTCACCCTCAAAGGCAGTTTTTGGGGGAGGCTGGTAAGGCATTTATGAGGGGCATGGTTATGAGCTATATAGTTAGTCACAAAAAGAAGAGAAAAGAGTGGTAGCAAACCCTGGAAGAGAAAGAGAAATGGAAAGGAGGGCTGTGGAGGATCTCGCAGATGGGCTGCAAGGAGGAGTGCAAGTGGCAAGAGGGGCACTGAATGTGCTGCTCATGAGAAATGTTAGAATGGCCCTGTTCTTTGTTAGGCAGAGCGTATTCAAGTGGGGGAATAAACTGGGAGAAATGCTGGCAAGGATACTCTGCCATACCAACATTGAAAGGTCATAATGGGAAGCTGGAGAATAGTGAGGAGATACTTAGGGAAATATTCCATACCTTCTACCAACAACTGTACCTGGCAGAATGTGAAGGGATGGAAAAAAGGGCAATATTCTTAGATGGAGTTAACATACAGTACCAACCCTGAATGATGAACAGAGAGAATCCCTGGGTGCAAAAGTGACTAAGGAGGAGTTGTGGAGGACTGTTGATTAATGAAGAGAGGGAAGGTGGGAGACCCAGATGGCTTCATTATAGAGTACTATTAAGAACTGAGGAGGGCCTTGGTTTGCCCTCTGGCAGATATGTTGGAAGAGGCAGGGGAATGGTCACCCCCTGCCTCATACCTAAAAATATTAGTGTAAGTTCTACCAAAGCCAGGCAAAGACCATTTGGAGTGTACATCGTTCCAGCCAGTTTCCTTCGTAAAGTGCAACCTGAAATTATATGCCAAAGTGCTGGCTTTGAGGCTGGAAGTCTTGTTACCATTAATCATTCACCCATACCAAATGGGCTTTGTTAGGGGATGTTTGTCTTCCACAACATGTGGCAGCTGCTGAATGAGATCCACTGGGGGGGCGTGGCATCCTGGATGGGCCTTAGTGCTGTCGATGGATGCTGAGAAAGCATTCGACTGCACAGAAATGAGGTACCTATTTGGGCCTGAACTTCTGAAGAGATTTGGGCTGATCAAGGAATACATAAAAATGATGCCGCTTTTATACTGAAACCTGAGAGCACAGATTCTGGCAAATGGGGGCCCCTCAGAGGAACTTAAGCTGCAAAAGTGGACACGGCAGGGTTGCTCCCTCTCTACCCAGTTATTTATGATAGCCATAGAGCATATGGCCATCCTCATCAGGAAAGATCCGTGGATTGAGAGAGTGGAAGGCAGCTCAGGATAGCAGCATAAATGAACCCTATACGCTGATGATCTCCCGTTATTTATTATGGAGCCACAGGTGACAATTCCTGCTTTACTGGAACTGGTGGAGGGAGTTTGAAGCATTTTTGAATTACAAATTAAATGTGAACAAATCAAAGATGCTCAGGTTTGTGAGGGGAGATCTGGCAGGGAGCCAGGCCATGTGGGGATTCAAGTTAGTGGATATGAATTTCACATACTGTACCTAGGAATTAAAGTAGGAAAATAACTGTAGTGCATGCCCTAAACTATAAACCTCTACTGAGGACAATACTGGCAGATTTGGAGAGATGGCAGGCCCTGCCCATATCATGGATGGGTAGGATTAACCTCATCAAAATGAATGTGTTGCTCCGGATACTGTGTGCGATGCAGATGCTGCCAATGGGACTCACAGGGGAAGATACTAGAAAGCTGGAAGGGAATTTACCCATTTCATTGGGCTGAACATGTGCCCAAGGATGAGCCTGCAGAGGTTGAGGGGGGGTATAGAAAGAGGAGGGATGAACTTCCCATATATAAAAGGGTACTTCCTCTCTACACAACATGGGTACATAATGGACCGAGTTAACTGAGGGGAAGCAGTTAGCTGGGAGGACATGGAAGGAGAGAGGGCATCAGCCACGCTGTTGGCCTACTTGGTTCTGGTTTGGAGATGCGCATCTGGAAACAACACACAAGAACCCACTGGTCTGCATGACACTACAGGCTTAGGCTTGGGATTGGGTGAGAAAGAGAAAGTGAGTAGAGAGAGACATTCTCTTTTGGTACATGTTGCAGAAAATCGAGCATTTATGCTCAAATTATAAGACCCAGCTTCTATATGTGGAGAAAATTGGGGTAAAACATATGAGGGAGTTATACACATATGAGGTGATCAAAACCCTGGCAGAACTACAGAAGCAGTTCCCAATACCCTTGTTGTACAGGTGTTTATACTTCCAGGTACAAACTTTCGTCAGGCTTCTGGACAGGGAGTCAGTAACACTAAATTATACCACAACTGGTAAAGCAGGACAGAGACACCTTCCCAGACCTCTCAGAAAAAGTAAGAAGACAGTTGGAAAGGGACTTGGGAGTATTAATGTCAGATGAGAACTGGGGTATGGTGCTTAAGTCACACATGGGACTGCTCATCGGTAATAAATACAAGAAGTCTCAATTCAAATTCATACATAGGGTTTATTGTCCACCGATCACAGTACATAAATTCAACACCACAGTATCCCCTCATCGCACACTGAGCCAAGGAAATGGTAGAAGGCATCCTCAGAATGGCAGAAAAAGGGGACATATTGTTGATGGGAGGCCTGAATATGCCAGATGTTAACTGGAGCACATTTACTGCAGCTACATCCAAGAGTAGGGTCATTCTTGATACCCTACAGGGGCATGCCTCCGACAGCTAGTGTTGAAACCCACTTAGGAGGGAGCAATCTTGGACCTGGTACACTCAAACAGGGACGGAGAGAGGATCACAGATTTAGAAGTGGGTAGCCATCTGAGAACAAGCGACCACCACACAGTATGCTTCACGATAAACGCAACCATGGAGTCAAGCCATACAAAAGTGAGGGTACTGAACTTTAAAAGGTCTAACTTGGGCAAAATGAGGGGAGTGCCTCAGGAATGTGCTAGCAAATGGGCAAGAAGCAGGGGTGGAAATGGGGAAAAATCAATACTACCATCATAGAGGCAACAAGCCTTTGTGTGAAGCGAATAAAGAAAACATTAAATGAAGTAAAAAACCACTACGGTTCTTAAAAGAGGTGGTAAGGAAGGTTAGGGAGAAAAAGATAGCATTCAGGAAGTATAAGGAATCACAGAAGGAGCAGGACAGAGAACTGTATCAGTTAAAGCAGAAGGAAGTGGGGAAGGTAGTCGGGATAGCAAAGGCCCAAACTGAGGAAAAGATAGCCAGCTCAGTTAAGAAGGGGGATACAACCTTATATAGATATATTAGGGCATGTGGAAACACCAGAGGAGAGGATAGCCCCCTGGCTCAGTTCTCCCCCGGCTCAGTTCTCAGCATCTTGCAGTGGGACAGTACCTGGCACTTATCTCCCTCCCTGCCCCTCTTCTCTGCTCCTGCCCCATCTCTTTCTCCACTGCACTGAATTCTTCAACTCCACTGCACTTGATACTCACCCTGTATCCACTGCACTTAATACACATAGCCCTGTAATCTTTCTGCCCCAAACTGTTTGTTCCACTGCTAGTCACCCTGTCTGAGCTGCTCTATCACTGCTGATTAGCACTTCAGTTGCTTAAATTGTCAAATTTGTTTTACTGTGTACTGGCACAGCTGCTTAACTGCATAACCACCTACATGCTTCCAATCTGCAGGCCAACTCTGCCGTGTTTTTTGTAATATTCATGGATTCTTTACAAAAAAAAAATTGTATGTCAATCCAAATAAGTTTTCACATGTTTCTTGTATTATACTCCTTAGTTGTGTACTATTCCAATGTTTATCTGCAATGCCTGTATCTACCTCTGTAATCCATTAGTGTAATTACAATATATGTATCTACTACAGTATCCCACCCTCATGTACCCCCCCAGGTTGCACCATGAGATGAGCACTTATTGTTCAGTGTGCCCTCCTGGTGAAACATTTCAATAAATTAATAAAGAATAGTGAGGCTTAAAAAAGGGGAGAGGAGGTGGGCAAAGAGCAACAGTGAAAAGGCAGAGATATTGAATGAATACTTTTGTTCAGTATTCACAAAAGAAGAAGAGGGGGAGGTACCTAAACCAAACAATAGAAGCACTCTGGGCAGGAGGGGTCAATACCAGTCCATTCACAGAAAAAAGGATCGTGAAAGAACTCTTAAAACTCAAGGTGGACAAAGCAATGGGACCTGACAGGATTCACCCCAGAATTCTAAAACAACTAAGGGG
This sequence comes from Neoceratodus forsteri, assembly GCA_016271365.2. Classification (NCBI taxonomy): domain Eukaryota; kingdom Metazoa; phylum Chordata; order Ceratodontiformes; family Ceratodontidae; genus Neoceratodus; species Neoceratodus forsteri. Next base: position 214,450,649 of record JADMNL010000024.1, read on the forward strand.
AGGCCTGCTGACACCACTGACTACCCTTTTTAACAAATTATGGGAGGGTGGTGTGGTGCCTGAGGACTGGAGGAAGGCAGATGTGATCCCCCTTCACAAGAGTGGGAGCAAGGCAGAGACAAAAAACTACAGACCTGTTACTTTTACTGCAGTGGTAGGGAAAAATGATGGAATCACTTCTGAAAGAAAAAATTGTCGAGTACCTAGAGGCCAGTGGGGCACAGGACCCAAGGCAGCATGGATTCATAGTGGGAAGGTCATGTCAGACTAACCTAATAGATTTATTTGACTGGGAGACCAAAGTAGTAGACCAGGGAGGGGCTGTAGATATGGTCTGCTTAGACTTTAGCAAGGCATTTAACACAGTACCACACAAAAGATTAATAAACAAGTTAACCAGCCTGGGAGTGGGTCTGAGGGTGGTAGCCTGGGTAACAAATTGGCTGGACAACAATACGCAGAGGGTAATAGTAAATGGAGCACACTCTGGAGAAAGGGGAGGGTACCACAGGGTTCATTACTGGGTCAGGTACTCTTTAATGTCTTTATAGGTGATATTGCAGAGGGGCTGGAAGGAAAAGTATGCCTCTTTGCAGACGACACAAAGATCTGCAACAGGGATGTTACACCGGGAGGGGTGGAAAGGATTAAAAGGAACTTGGCAAGGCTGGAGCAGTGGTAAAGAGAATGGCAGCTTAGTTTCAATGCAAAGAAGTACTAAGTAATCCACCTGGGAAACAAAAACCCAGGGGAAGAGTACGCAGTGGGGGCGGGGGTTTACTAACAACAAAAATGGAAAGGGACCTGGGGATACTCTTATCAGATGACCTTAAGGTAGGCAAGCAATGTAAGAAGGCAGTAAGGAGGTCTAGGGGGATTCTGGGATGCATAGGGAGAGGCATCACCAGTAGAAAGCAAGAAGTTGTTATCCCTCTGTACGGACAGTTGGTGTGACCCCATCTGGAGTACTGCATGCAGTTCTGGAGACCCGATCTCTGCAAGGACATAGACAGGATGGAGGCAGTCCAGAGGAGGACAACCAAAGTGGTGCAGGGTCTGCAGCAGAAGCCAAACGAAGAGAGACTAAAATAGCTTAATATGTATACCCTTGAGGAAGGGGGGGGGACATGACAGAAACATTCAAGTACCTCAGGGGAATTAACAAAGTCCAAGCGGGTAGCATATTTCAGAAAAAGAGATGCGCAAGAACAAGGGGGTACAATTTGAAGATAGATGGGGGACAGCTCAGGGGCAACGTGAGGAAGTATTTTTTCACGGAAAGGGTAGTAGATGCATGAAACAGCCTTCCTGAGGAGGTCATGGGGTCAAAAACAGTGGTGGAGTTTAAGAATGCATGGGACTGACATAAGGCAATTATAGTGGGGGTAAGGAGGAAGTAGGTTGCTGGTTGACTAGGATCTGCTGCTTATCCAATAGGTAGGGAAATGGGCAGACTAGGTGGGCCAAGCAGTCCGTACTGCTGTCAAAGTCTGTGTTTCTGTGTGGCAGATACAATAGTATGCTAGGCACATGAAAGCATTTTTTTCTAAGAACGTTGAGAAATAAGACCAATTTGGTTACAGATAGCACATGAATCATCCTAGAAGTTTGCCAGAATGATGGTGAGTACACCTGTCTTTCTGCTTGTTATTTATTTATTGATTGATTATTTGATAATTGGTAACTAAGAGAGGCACACTGAGCTTGGGCCATTTCAAAACTGAGCTCTGTTCCTACCTAGTCCAGGAAAATGTCTGCTACTGTCCCACATAATCCCATGACTGTGGAGCTACCCTTGACTCACACTCCCTCCCATCTCATTACCCCTCCCCCCCTCCTCTTGCACCCCCTCTGCCCCCATACCTCTCACCCCTACTCCCCATCCCTACATGTCATCCCTGGCTGCTGAAACCTCCTCCTTTTACTTGGTATCCCCTCTCCCCTTAGTGTCCTGTCCCTCCTTACCTTTTCGCCATCCTATCCCCTGCCCCTCTGCAGTTTCCCATTATCTGTCTCCCTTAGATGCGGATTACTGTCACTGCAGTTTTACCCCAAATCCCCCCGCTTCACTTTTCTTCAGTACCACTCTTGACAAAGCCACCTCTGGCTACGTGACACCTCTGACCCTTGTCTTCGTTAGACTTGGACTCTACCTCAGACGATAATTATGAAGTGCCTCTACCTAACCTACTGAACTGCACTCATGGAATGTCGCTGTTAACTTTCTTACCTCAAGCACTTTGTTGGCATTTATTGTGAAATCTATTTGTTATTGCTGTCTCGTCTGCCTGTTGCCATCTGTTACCATTGTATTGTTTAAATTGTCTAGCCAACCTGGAACCCTTGTAAATAAGTCATTCAGCTCAAAGGTATTAATCTGAAACTGTAATAAAATAAAAATAAAAAAATTAAGAAAAAAGAGAGAAATCTGAGTAAATGGTAGAGTCTTCCATTTAAACAAATGTCTATCTTTTTTCTGAAGTCTTCCCTGTTTGTTCTCAATGAATAGGTACCCCAGGATCTATTTAAAAATGTTAAAAATCTGCCAGTTCTATCCCCTTTTAAACTACTGCACTAGGACCCTCAGTGGCTATACAAAATTATTGCTGCTGCCTGTAGCCAGATAGGGGAGAGGAGGAAAAAAGCCCTCCTACTCCTGCCAGCTCTCTACACTACCCCTCCCCCAACCAACCAAATCTGTACTCCAAATATACTGTACTTGTTTTATGCTGAGGCCTCCCTCAAACTGCATACAGTTGATATGCCACTGTTCTCTTCCCTACAAAAGTGTCTTTACTGGGTGATTCACTTCAGACTAAATCTACAGAACCTTGCTTAGGGAGGTGGTGCTACATTTAAAAATGATGGAATAAATAGGCCTTTATAAATAGTTCTATAATACGGCTTCTATAATAACCATACAGTTCTTAGTCTGAAGTCTATACCTTTCTTGACTTTTACTATATACAGCCTAATTTGAAATAATATACTCAAATGTATGTATGCCTAGTCCTATCTGCCTCTCATGATTATGTGTAAATCTCTTTGTTTCCCAGACATAATTTCACTATTATATAGCTCATGTTATTAATATGTTACTTTCACCCTATGCACTATATATGCCCAACAACTACAGAGAAAATGCAAGCAAGCAAGCATTCATCACTGACAAATGCTTGTTTATTCTCTTCTAGTATCAGCTGCAGGTGGAAAGTGACAGGTCAAGTCTGGTATTGTGATCGAGATTATTTCCTTTTTTATTTATGTACGTGTTCAATCAGATATACACCTTTGAGTTAAGAAGCTCATTTACAAATGTTCCTCGTCAGTGCAGTAATTACATAAAGAAGCAAGTAGTGTTGCACGTAGCAGCATGAAGAAGCCTTGTCAGACACAGAGTTAGATTACTAAGGAGATATATCAATACACAGAGCTGTTTTTTGAATGTGGCCTTTGGTGTCTTGGTGACCAATGAGCTCCGGATACCAGCATAGACAGCTCGGGGGGGGGGGACTTTCTCTTGTTGCTCAGGCTCCATGATTTTACTCCCCAAAACATTAGAGAATGAGTTTTTTGTCCAGTAATTTTGTGGTTACAGCTCTGAACTGTGATCCAGAGATCGAAGGTTTGATTTTGAATCCCACCACAGCCATTGTCTTGCTGTGTGACCTTGTGCAAGTAAGCCAGAACCTCTCCACACTAGGGCATTGGGGGCTGGGGGACAGGGACCTTTATATGGTCTTTGTAACTGTAAGCTGCTCAGAATGGTAGCTAATGTGGGCACCTAGGATAGCCATTATATAAAGTACGTGTGTACCAAATGTGTACAAGATGTTCTCAAGAACTGGAAAAAACATGTCAAAATTATTTTCTTTGGGGGTGGTTGATCTTTGTTTTTGCAGTGTGTGTGTGTGTGTGTGTGTGAGCACTTGTGTGCATCTGTTTTAGTCTGTGGATGGTAGCATAATAAGTAGAAATATAAAACATAAACACAATTTCTTTCAGGGCCTTTTATTTAACATTTAGTCATTTTTGTGCTGGGCTACTAAAACACCTGTCGAGTTGGTGGATTTTTCCAGTCACTTGCCCTCCCGGCTAGTGGCTGAAAAAATTTCAACCCCTGCCCTCCATTAGTGAACATTTCTTTTTCATTTTTTTCCCACTGTATCTGGACCAGCTGCTTCATTGGCTTTATGGCAGGATCCCCCCTCTCCCGCACTTAGTAGACTTACCCTGAGAGTCAGACTGCCAACCAGCTAGTGTCAGTGGCTCAGCAGGTTGCACACTTGCCTCTGAGGCTGGAAAATCAAAAAAGCTGTGGGTTCCATCCCTCACACCAGGCACTTGGGTTAAACCCCAATATAGTACAGCATGAGTGGGGTGCTGCACTCCTGAGGTGCTATAAATAATTGTATTAATGTAGTTTGGGTCATGGGAAAATGTGAAGTGAATGTAAAAATAGTGTACTACCCACAGATCTTTATAGCCTCTATAGGGAGTGATATTAGTCCCTTTAGGACTTGAAAATAGTGAGCTAACTCTGTGTCCGTAGTAAAAGGAATTCAGATGTGAGAGTGGACAGCACTACTTTTTTAAATTCTAAAATTGTTCCTGTATAGCATTTTAGATATTAGCACTTTAGAGGTATCTAAAACTTTTTCAATTTGAAAACATAGCACTTTACAGATTCTATCGTGTTATATTGCTTTGAACAAAATATGTTACAAATAGGAACTGATGACACTCGGAGCTGAATGGGTTGGTACAAATAGGGATAAGGGGGGGACTAACGAGGAAAGGAACAGAAAGATCCAGTTGGGCTCAACATTTCATTATAACATACCAACAATCATAATGCTGACAATAACAAGTTAGACAAACAACAATAGGAAGATTTCAGCCAAATAGGGTCCAAAAGTCCATAGATTCTGATAAAAGGAAGATGTGTTCATATTGCAGACATTAACCTATGGAAAGACATTTTTAAAAAAAGAGAGGGCGACAGTATCACATATTATGTCCATTCAAAATTTCAGTGCAAGTCACAACATGCTACCTGCACACCGGGAGATAAAAATGTTAAAACAAATAGAAAGATCACTGGATCTGTTTCTAGTTTGCTACATCCTTTTAGCCCTCTTTAAGAAAATGTGCCAATTCAATTTGTCCATTTAGACCTTCAGGCCCTAAATATGAACCCAACGTAAAGACCTGAGTAAAGAGAAATTGTAGCTCGAATGTTCAACAGTCAGAAGTGGATATAATGGAGAAACGATTGGTATGTAAGCAATAAGACACGACAGGGTGTGTGTTGAACAGATATTACCGCACGCCCCGGGGGCGTAGTAAGGCACGAGGCCCTGCCGAGTGCCTTCAGCCTCTGGAAGTGCGGTAATATCTGTTCAACACACATACTCTTTTTTTAATATTTGTAACCTTAAAAAATATTACTGAACTGAAGAAAAACTGAAATCATTGTGTTACTTTGAGATAAAATAGTCCTTCCGTCTACTAGGTGATGACATCATTGTCTTCTGACACATTGACATTTCTACTGTTGTTGCCCCCCCCAAAAAAAAAACAACTCAGGTCCCGATCAAGAGAACAAGTGTGGTTAAGAGAGGAAGTAACAGGTTCTCCCCAACAGTTGTACCACTTTCGCAATAAAAAAAACAAAACAAAAAAAAACGAATAAGGGATGCAGATTTGTTTTTGTTGTTTTAGTTAAATGTACTGGGAGGGAAGTGCAGTTTACTATGAGAGGGCACCCCATTCTGGTCTATTTCCAGTTTCATTTGGCAGCAAGCTTCAGTCTCGCCGAACTAGAAGAATGCTTTATGCATGATAAAAGCTGGCACGCTGCTGCTTTCCGATTTTACTTCTAATGAGCCGAGGTTTGGAGGCGGGACTGTCAGCATGACATTCGCCTCCTCGCTTACCGAGACTAAAAACAATGGCGGCCGTTAAAAAATTAACATTCCACTGACACATCTGAACATTCCGTTTGGATGCATTGATTTATTTGCCTGCTCTTTTTTTCCCTATGTGTAATACCTATTTGACACTTCCTTTCTGGCCAGTCATGTTGCTTCTTTCGACATGCCCATTTTATAATACACAGTTTATTAACTGTGATACGAAATGGGTGGTTTATCTTGCAGAGTGTAGTTGTGGTGTATACTATGTGCTCTGTTTGTACTGTCCTCCCGGGTCGTGCCTGAAAATAGTCATTGCTGTGGCTAGTGCACTTACCCGGTAAACAAAAACCAAATAAACAAAGAAAGAAAGGAGTAAGAGAAAGCTAAAAGACTTGGAGAGCATGTGAGAGCCATTATGAATGGCAAGTTGGATTATGCACTTGCAGTTCATATGCAAGGGGTTATAAACAAACAAGAACATGTTCTCAGATTCACTGGTATTGAACAAACCAGTACTGGCCCAAGAGGGGGTGGGGATAGGGATTTGGCTTTAAGCAGAAGAGAGACCGACTGGATCTTTAGGTTGGGTTCATATTTGGGTCCTAAAGGTCTAAATGAACAAATTGAATTGGCAAAGACTCGCATATAAATATAAAGGCTCACTCAGATTAGCTTTTTATGGGCTTTCAGACATTAAGAAACCCTGTTGATGTCAGCTCCCCTTTAACTTATCAAATCCTGGAAAGTCATTTCCAATAATCACTGGCACAGGTCATTTGAGTACTTCTCCCACTTTCATTTGGGGTGACACCCCATTATTGCTCAGAGTCACATGGGTGGTGGGATAGTATTGAGTGTTCTCATGCAGATGACCTCAGTACCTGGTCCTTTTGCACAGTGTTTCCTAGCACTTCAACATGTACTAGAGTCTGTCTGCTTCCTTAATCTGCGAGTCCCTTCACAGTCTTATCACCCACCTTAGCATCTGTTAAATATGTGCCCCAACCTGCTAAGGCCAAATCTACTGCAGTGTTACCCTCCTTACTTTTATGGCAGTTTCTTGCAATATGGTCTGACTTATTACAGTTATAGTAAGTAGAAACTTTGGGTGCAGATTTGTTACCCCCACCAGAGTTCTTATTTGATCTGGAGTTAAATCGGGGAAAAAGAGGGTCTTAACAATCCTTGGCTATTACTTCACTGCTGTGTGGTCTGTCTGGCCATCTTAGTCTTCAGCCAAAGAAATGGCCTTTTCCCCATTTTCTGGTTGGTGTTCTTTTACTCAAAGCTCCACATCTGTGGATAGGATGTTGATGAAATGTTCCACTGTGTTGATGATCTGTGGGACTGTTTTGCCCTCTCATTGGAGCCACTTAATAAGTAGTTCTCTGAGTTGGGTGAAGGCTTCTTGTGGATTGTCAACTGAGTTGTAGTTCAGGGACTGGAATCTCTGACTGTAGGTCTCTCCTGAGATGTCTTATCTTTTCAGGATTTCTCTTTTGACAAGATCATAGTTTTCTGAATATGCAGTGTCCATATTGTTGTTGGTAAGTTGGGCTTTCCCTGTTAGGTAAGGTACTAGCCTGATTGTCCGTTTCTGCTTTGGCCATTGGTAGGCTCCTGCAGCCCTTCCAAAAGTGAGAGAAAGGGAGGACATGATAGAGACCTACAAATATCTCATGGGGGTAAATAAGGTACAAGAGGGGAGTATTTTTCAGAAGATAACGTACACAAGAGGTATAATGGAGCCTTGGTAGGAAAGCGCGTGCAAGCGCGCGCACATGTGTGTGTGTGTTTGTGTGTGTGTGTGTGTGTGTGTGTGTGTAAGTAGCCAGAGATCAGGTAGGGTCTGCGGTGACAGTATAGGCAGGGAAAAAATGGTCAGACTGGGTGGGCCAAGAAGTCTTTATCTGTATAGAGATTCTATTTTCTATGTTTCATTGTTTCCAATATGTGAGTCCCACACATACTTGAAGCCCCCTACTGTTTTCATACGAACATAGGAAGAAGCCAGCAGAAGGCCATTTGGTCTATCAAGTCTGCTCGTATTGCAGGGTCCACAGCTTGAGCTAATGTTCCTGCCCCCCTCCATACTCCTCCCATTCTCCCTACCCATGATCCTTACCTCCCTCCTATGCCTATCCCAACCTCTCTTAAAGCTGCCCACTGTCTTCAACGAGATGACCTCTTCCGGTAGCGCATTCCAAGTGTCCACCACCTTCTCTGTGAAGAAGTGATTCCTGACCTCCCTCCTAAACCTGCCACCCTCCAGCTGAAGACTGTGTCCCCTCGTGTTATGGTTGCCACTCAGCTTAAAGAGACTCTCCTTATCAACCTTATCTATCCCTTTCAAGTACTTGAAGGTCCCAATCATGTCTCCCCTCTCTCTCTCTCTCTCCTGTTTTCCAGGGAGTACATGTTCTGTGCCCTCAACCTCTCATCATATGCCTTGCCCTGCTGACCAGCTGTCATCTTTGTAGCCCTCCTCTGGACCTTCTCCAGCAGGTTAAAGTCCTTTTTGAGATGTGGGCACCAGTACTGAACTCCATACTCTAGATGCGGCCTTACCAGTAACCTATACAAGGGCAGTATAACCTCATCTCTCCTACTACTGATTCCCCTAGATATGCATCCCAGCATCTAGTTTGCCTTTGGTACTGCTTTCTTGCACTGTGTGGAGTGCTTCAGATCACTAGAGATCATCACTTCCAGATCCTTCTCCTCCTCTGATGCAAATACTCGGACTCCACTCAGGTAGTACTCTGTCCTGGGATTCTTGGCTTCAATATGCATAACTTTGCATTTCTTGGCATTGAAGCCAAGCTGCCAGATCCTGGACCACCTCCCCAGCTTTTCCAGATCTTCCTGTAGGTCCTGTATCCCTTCAGCTGTGTCCACTCTCCTACAGAGCTTGGTGTCCTCTGTGAATAGGCACATTTTGCCTTTAATGCCATCCCCAATGTCATTGATTAAGACATTGTACAACACCGGCCCCAGCACGGAGCTCTGTGGGACCCCACTGGTATCCTCTCTGGTGCCAGATAGCTCTCCTCCCCCTCCACAACCACTCTCTGGGTTCTGTCCCTCAGCCAGTTTTCCACCCATCTGGCCATCTTTTCCCCAACTCCAAGATCCACCAACTTTCTGATCAACCTTTTGTGGGGCACAGAGTCAAAGGCCTTGCTGAAATCAAGATAGAGGATGTCTACCGCTTGGCCCCTGTCTACTGTCTTAGTGACACAGTCAAAGAAGTCAATCAGATTTGTTTGACACAATCTCCCCCCCATGAACTCATGATGTCTCTCATCCTGGAGACCATGCTTCTCTAGATATTTCACCAATCTTTCCTTTATTATGGTCTCCATGAGCTTGCCCACAATGGAGATCAGACTGACTGGTCTGTAATTCCCCGGATCATCCTTGGGACTGCTTTTGTGGAGGGGCACTATATGTGCTGTTCTCCAGTCCTGCGGTACCACGCCTGACTCTAGTGAACTATTAAATAGGTCTGCCAATGGCTCAGCCAAGTTCCTTTAGTACCCTTGGATATACACTCTGTCCGGGCCTGGTGATTTGTCCACTATCAATGCCAGCAGACCCTTCCTCACTCTTATCCTCCTCTATCACTACATCTGTGTTCCCCTCCCCCCACTCCTCTTTCCCCTTCTGAAGGCACTGGTCCGTCCTTCTCCCTGGTGAAGACAGAACAGAAGTATTCATTTAGTATCTCTGCTTTTCCCCCATTATCCTCCATCCACTCCACCCCTTTCTTAAGCCTAACAATCCTTTCCTTCTTATCCCTTTTCTCACTTATATAGTGAAATAAAGCCTTCTATCCCTTCCTAATTCCTTCAGCTATCTGCAGCTCCTTCTGTGCCTTTGTTCGCAGGACTTCCTTACATGCCTCACTAGCCAACCTTCAGTAATTTTCCCTATCCACCTCTCTCTTGGTCTTCCTGAATATTCTGTAGGCCAGCCTCTTTTCCCTTACTGCCTTGACCACCCCAGAACTGAACCAGCTGGGCGCTTTGGCCCTTGTGTTCTTCCCCCTGAGCCTAATGCACTCATCTGCGGCAACCAGTATTACTTCCTTCCTTCCTTAATGATAGACCACCTTTGGTCCACCCCCATATCTGCTCTGATGCCCGCCAGATGGCTCCTTAGCACCTCACCCATTTTCCTGAAGTCCACCCTCCTGAAATCCAAGATTTTGGTCTTAGTCGGGATGCTTTCCCTGCCCATATCCAACTGGAACCACACTGTGCAATGGTCACTTCCACCCAGTGGCTCCCTGACCATTATTTCCTGTACATGCTCCCCATTTGTGAGTACCAGATCAAGAATTACCTCAATTCTTGTTGGTTCCGTTGCACCCTGAGTCAGGAACCCACTCTGCAGTCCTTCCAGGATCACCTAACTCTTAGCACATGTTGTGGACGGTATGCTCCAGTTCAACTTGGGCAGGGTGAAGTCCCCCATAATTACCACCTCTTCTTTCCCCGCAACTTCCAATATTTGTGAGAGCAGTTCCATGTCCCTCTCCTCATCTTGACTGGGTGGTCTGTAAACCATCTCCAACCTCACCTTTCTCCCTTTATTGGACCTTAACTGAACCCATAATGCCTCCACCTCCCCTTCCTCTGACTCCTCCCTCGTGTAAGTTATTCCCTCCATGACATACACTGCCACCCTTCCCCCCTTCCCAACTACCCTGTCCCTCCTGTATAGTTTATATACCAGGGATCGCAAGGTCCCAGTTATGGTGTGTTGTAGCCCAGGTCTTGATTACTGCAGCTATGTCCTCCACTACCTCTACCACTGCCACTGACAGTCTATTCCACTTATCTACCACCCTTTCAGTGAAATAGTACTTCCTTGCATCCCTGTTTGACTTCCCCCCTCAAGCGTCATCACATGCTCTCTGTCCTGCGACTCTTCCTCTTTTGAAAGAAACTCCATTCCTGTACCTTGTTCACCCCATTAGTTACTTGTAGGTTTTTATTATGTACCCTCTTGCTTTACTCTCTTTCAGGATATACTTGAGATCCTTCACATGACTTTTGGTGAAACCCCTGCACCATTTTAGTTGCCCTCCTCTTTACTGACTCCACTCTTTCTATGTCTTTTCTGAGGTTCAGCTTCCAGAAATGGATACAGTACTCCAGATGGGGTGTCACCAATGACTGATACAGTGGCAACACCACCTCCCTCCTTCTGCTGGAGATACCTGACCCAATGCATCCCAGCATTGCACTGGCCCTACTCACTTTTTTGTTACATTGCCCTGCCATGTTGAGGTCATCCTGTATGATAACTCCAAGGTCCCTTCCTGCTGAGTGACTGACAGCAGCCTCATCCTTTACTTATTTCCTGAGTTCTTATGGTTCTTATGCCCTAGGTGCATAATTTTGCACTTTCTAGCATTGAACCCCAACTGCCATGTTTTTGACCACTCACTGAGTTTCCTAAGATCCCTACACATTCTTTCTCCCCCTCCTGATTGTCCTGTCTATTACATACCTTGATATCATCTGAAGGAAGGCTTACCTTCCCTTCCAGTTCATTTGCAATGTCACTTATAAAGACATTGAAGAGGACTGGTCTCAGCACTGAGCTGCGTAGACCCCTGCTGGTCACCGTCCCTTCCTTTCAGTGAGTGGCATTAACTACCACCCTCTGTCATCTGTCCACTTTGAATCCCACACCTAGACTGCTCAGTTTCTTAATCAGTCTCCAGCATGGCACAGTATTGAAGGCCTTGTTAAAGTCCAAATGGGGCCATGTCCACTGCCATCCTCTGATCTATTTTCTGGGTCACCCGGTCAAAGAAATTAGTCAGATTCATCTAGCATGACCTCCTTTCGTGAATCCATGTTGCCGGTGGTCTTGCAGCCCAATTCATTCAAGATACTGTACCAACCTTTCCTTTAACAGTGTTTCCGTTAATTTCCCCACCACTGAGGTGAGGCTAACTGACCTATATTTGCTAACCTCTTCTCTACTGCCACTGTTATGTAAAAGGCCAATCTCTGCTCTTTCAGAGCCACACCCGAGTCCAGTGAACTCTTGAACAAGGCCATCAATGGGGAAGCCAACACCTTCCTGAGTTCCTTTAGTACCCTTGGATTTATTCTGTCTGGTCCCATGGCCTTATCCACCTTCAGAGCTGCAAGTTCCTTGAGGAATGTTTCCTATGAAAATGGACTTAAATCTCCCCCCCCCCCCTTCCTGTTGCTCCCTGGTGGTCATGTCCAACATTCATTTAGGAAAAAGAAGTTTGGGGTAATGGACATCTTGGATGAACAACATGGGGGTGCAGGCCATTCTGGAGCTTATGCAGTGCATAAAGTTGTATTGGGCAGCCCAATGGGCCCTGTTGCCCCTGGTGGGGTCAGACATGCTGCCACTCTTGGTTTGGTATCATCTTCTGAAGCCTATGGTTTGGTGCCACATTGTGGAGTCTAAGACCATTGATAGGGCATAAGTTAATTTAAAAATAAGGACATGTATAAATGTATACACTAGACAGGCATCACAGCTGTGGCACATGAGGGAAATCTGACATCATGTCCAGTGCCTGACCAAAGGAACAGAGTCCACCTGTCTTACATTGGATTAAACATATTTAATCTCTCCCTGTAGAATGTGCAAGAATCCTTTATATACTGGAAAATCTGACGTCTGTTTTGTGGGTGAGAAGGAGATTTGGTGAGTGGGCAGCTACACAGACAAGAGGTTTTTGTGATTCTCCTGTGGCAGGTAGGTGTGCCTTAGGGAAGTTGGCTAAAATAGGTACTTTATCCCCCTGCAGGCCCAAAACTGTGGAGCTGAGGGTTGGAAAGACAGGTTGGGAGGGGTGGATTCCCTTGCCGTTGGGATGCACTTGTGGGAGCTTGCATAATCTTCACAAGTGGTGGAGGTGGGAGGGGCCCCCTCTAGAGTCGGTGGCACCCCTGGTTTATTTATTTGATGTTTGCTTTTCCAGTAGAATACACAAGGCAAATAAATAGAAGAACAAAAAAAAACAATAAAAGCCTATTTACGGGTATGACCCAGGAGAGTACAGTAGGCAAAAACAAGCCAATATGTGAAACAGATAGAAGTAACAAGCAAGCTGCGTAAAAAGATCATACTCATATCAGAGGACATGTCTGGGTAAAACCAGATGTCTGGTAACCCTACATACAGTAGTCATATCATTATACAGAGCAAAACCAGAGCAAAACCCCAGGGTTTAAAATGGTTATAGGCACCAAAGAAGAAGAAAAAGTTCCAACAGAGCACAATAGTATTACAATCATCCATTATCACCTGATTACCCTCGTAACAGCAGCATCATTACAACCTCTCTCAACCTTTTGTCCCTTACGTCCAGGGGGACACTTAACACAATGCTGCCCAAGGCCTCCTCTCATCCTCGTGCACTTCACGAATCTGAGACCTACCCCACCCCACCCCACCCCACTGCCTTCACCACTTCTGCCTCTCTCAACTCTTCCACCCCCAGTAAAGCACTTCAAATGCAGTTAACTGCACAGGCAAATGATCCAATGTTAACTGGAGGCAATCTCGCTTAATCCTTCTCCCCTTGTCCGGTTCTGTCCACTCAAACCCTGCCCCTCACCCCCTCTGTTCCTGCCCTACCCCTCCCCACAGTCCAGGTTAAGAATTATATTAGCATTGCCCACCTTAACATTCAGAGTTTGCTTGCCAAAAAAAAACTTCCTTTGAAGCCTGGGTCGAACTAAACCATTTCGACATCATCACCCTCTCCGAAACTTGGCTGTCCCAGAAAATCTCCTCCCAGGAAATGATGCTCCAAGGATACTCACTAATAAGAAAAGAGAGGCCTAAAAAGAGAGGAGGTGGCGGCCTTTTCTATATTTCCAATAGGCTCCCCTTCATGGAACTCCCCCTGAAAGCAGAAACCGCCATGCTGGAATCACTGCCCATCAACCTCCTTATTGGCAACAACAAAATCCTATCTATCTCTTCAGTCTACCTACCCCTGGTGACCCCCATAGGAGATCTCGAATCCTTTCTCTCATCTAAATCATCCTTCTCTGAAAACAAGGGAATGGATAATACTAGGTGATTTCAACTTTAACTGGGATAGCAGCCAGTCAGACGGCATGAAAGACCTGCTTGCCAGTGATGGGCTGCACCAAACCATTACCTCTCCTATCAGAACAAACCATAAAACAGGCAACAGCACCACCATTGTTGTTTCTAACCCATCCAGAATAGTGGCTCTGGAGTTCTCCCCGACTCCATTAGTGAACACAGCGTGACTTTCTGTCAGTGGTCAGCCAGAGAACCCAAATTGCCCCCTAATTACATCCTCACCAGGCAATTAAAAAAGGCCAACAAGGAGGAACTCTCACACGCTTTCAAATCTGTGGTCTGGTTGTTCACCACGGAAATAAAGGACATAGGCTGCACCATCAAAAGCTTCTCCAAAATGTTCAACTCAATAGTTGACGCCCTTATCCCCAATAAAAAGATTAGAGTGCGTGGAAACCCAAATGAATGGGTCACTTCTGAGCTCCTACGTCTCATGCGTAGTAGGGACAAGGCCTGGTTCAAGTATAAGAAATCAAACTTACCTGTACTTAACAAAACTCTTCACAATAGATGTAAGTCCACTGTCCGATCCGCTAAGGTGAACCACCTCAGGAACAGCCAACTCTACAACAAAACCAACTCCAAGCAACTTTGGGGTATGCTTAACTTCATACTAGTCAAAGAGCAGATAACCCTCCTGTCAGATGGCAAATCATCTAATGACCCAAAATGTGTGGTGATTGAACTCCTTATTCGATAATCTCAAAAAATACAAGACCCCTCCTCCCAGCCCAGCCCCTCCCATTAACGACAGCCCCCACTTTCCTCTTCAAAGCTTTCTCCCCCTCCAACATGGTCAAACTCATCAACAAGAATAACCCTAAACCCAGCATCATCCCAGACAGCATAGACTGCCGCATCCTCAAATAATTTATTGCCTTCGCTGTCCCCCTCACCAAAATCCTGAATTTTGCGTTCTGTTCTGGTACCTTCCCATTGTCCTGGAAAATCACCTCCATCAGGCCACTACATAAGGGTGGTTCCAAACAGGAAATCAGCAACTAGAGACCCATCTCCCTCCTACCCCCACTATCCAAGATCTTGGAGAAAATTGTCCATGAACAAATCTCTGAGCACCTAAATAAATGCACAATCCTAAAAGAGGTTCTATATGGCTTCAGGGCTAAACACAACACCGAAACCGCCCTCATGAATTTCACCAACAACATCTTCAAGGTCATGGATGATGGGCTTTACATCGGCTCCGTTTTGTGGACTTAACCAAGGCCTTTGACTTGGTGGACCACAACCTGCTCTTAGAGTCCCTCTCCCACATGAACTTCTCCACGAACACAGTTAACTGTATTGGGAATTTCCTCCACCCCAGATTTCACAAAACTGTTATTGAAGGCCAGTCCTCCCCAAACTGCCTCATCAAATATGGGATTCCACAGGGATCAATCTTGGGGCCCCTCCTATTCTCTCTATTCATTAACAATATTCCCTCAGCATTTTCCCATACCAAAATCATCCTCTACGTGGACGATGACACCCTCTACTGTAACGACAGCAACCCCACCGCCCTTCTAGCCAAACTACAGAAGGATTTCTCTAGTCTCCACACCTGGTTCTCTTCCCGAGGAATGCTATTACATTTTTAAAAAAAAGCAAGATTTTCTCGGACACCCGTAAACCCTTGAACTTTGATTTCGCCCTCCTGGGCAACGATGACATTGCCATTGAGTGGGTCTGTGAATTTAAATACCTTGGCTTGACCCTTGATAAGTACCTCTCTTTCAGTCCATACACAATCCAGCTTATCAACAAAATCCATCAGAGGCTTGGGCTCCTTTATTGGATCTGGCAATTCCTCATCCCTGAAACTAGAACCCAACTCGCATCCAACCTACTCCTCCCCCTGTTTGACTATGGGTCTCTCATTTCTTTTCCAGCAGTAACCTCCACCTATCTCATCAAGCTTAAAGCTGCTTATAACAACGTTCTCAGATTTGTCTCTAGCCTGTCCTGTCGCACTCACAGTTGTACTCTCTATGAACCCTTAAAATGGCTCTCCCTTGAAGACAGGTTCACCTGGAAGACACTCATGTTCATGCACAAAATTCTTAATAACCACTTTCAACCCAGTGTCACTTCCCTGTTCCCAAAATCAGATCTGGCCCACCCCACCAGGAGTGCTTCCTCCACCCTCTTTAAGGTCCCTTTTTGCAACATCTCCCTAGGACAGAGATCACTGTCTTTCAAGGGCCCCAAACTCTTCAACACCTTCCTGCCCAACCTATGTCCTTCCACCAACTCCTTTAAAATCAACTTGAAAAAGCACTTACTCAACAACCCCCCTTGCAACTGTTTCTGAATTGCCTCTCTCCCACCCTCTTACAACCCACCACTCCCCCAACTCTGTTTTTGCTTTCTTCTTGCTTATCTCACCCCTTTAGTCTGGTGCTACTATTAGTGCATCTAAGTGCAGCAAGATATCATCCCCTTCCCTGAATAACTCTCCTCCCCACCTTCCACCTGCCTCTCCATTGTATCTTTTCTCTTTATCCCTTGGCTGCTACGTCTACAGCCAGTTGAGCACACTTACTTATTATTTGTCCTGTTTGTACTGGATTCTAATACCTGTCCCACTTGCTCCATGCACTTTCAATATTCCACTGTTTGCACACTTGTATTCTAGTGTTCTCGATGTATAATACTTGTACACCGCAACTGGGTTGGACACCCCCCCACGGATGAAGTGTACTACTGTGAGAGTTGTTTCTCTGTAATCATGTGTATATACCCACCCATGTAAAAGTGGACCTCCCCAATGTGTTTTGCTTGGTTTTCTTGTACATATTCCCACCCATGTATTATGGTATTGTATTACCGTACTCCTGTATCTGTTGATGCTCTATTTAGTCCCACTGTTCTGTTTTCTCCAACTGGACGCTTGTGAAAATGGGCATTTTTGCTTACGTGCCTTTCCAGCATAAAATAAAAATAAAATGAAATAAGGTTACCTTCCAGGAGAGGAGAGGAGAGTTTAAAGGCTAAACACAGGTGTGTGCAGAATACAAAATACAGAATACGAGTGCATTTATGAGGTGAATTGGCTCAAGGTTGTATTGTCTCTGAGGTTCCCCTGTCATTGGGTTGGATTTCCAATTAATTTAGTAAAAAGGGCAGCTATGAAAATAATGTGCAGTATATGTTTGTATGTCTTGATTTCTGAATAAAATTGTTTAGTGGTCTTTGAACCACAAAACTGGTGTGTATCTTTCTTTCTACAAAGGAGGCAGAATTGGGTGGGGAGTGGGGGTACTGCTGAAGCTTCTGTGACCAAAGAGACACAACCACATTTTTCTAAACAGTACAGTGCAGTTCTGCCACATTATTATCATGTGTAGGGTAGGAATCCCTTTCCTGGCCCCTCCCATGCTGCAGCACTCAATGAATATTAATGAGCTGTTATGGATGGTAGGGACACATTTCAGAGAGATGGACAGGAAGTGCAGTTTAGTCTTGGAGGGCAACTACAAACAGCACGGATCTGAGAACAAAGGGAGCTGTAGAAAAAACTTGTTTTCTGTGAATAGTACTTGTTTTCCAAGTCCAAAGGCTTCCTAACACTGAAGAACTGCGTCTGCTGTCACGTCTAAACAGTGCGCTTTCATATTTTCAGGAGGTAGTGTTGGAAACTGAAACAGAGGATCATGAAGTTGGAGGTGAGAAGTTACTGTATAGGACTGTGCTTACAAATAGCGCAAACTGGACACATGGGGTTAGTTTAACACTATTTTGTATTAAACTGAATTAATTTATATACGGACAGCGGCATTTCAAGGCTGTTGGTTCTTTTTCAAGTGTTATACGATATTTTCATTTCAGTGGCCTAACTTCATTGACCCTGTAATTTTTGTGTCTGCTCTCTGTGTTTCTGAGTATCCTGGCTGCATTTGCCATTACCTCATTAGACTTAACTGCAGGATGTAACCTTTACTTACACTTAGGGAGAGCCTCCCCTGTACACTTTTGCATCTTCCAACAGCAGTTTTGTTGAGCTGTGTACAGCCACCGCCTCCCATATTATAAACTCCACAGCTGTCCCTAAACTTTACCTTTCAGAGCTGAGTTAATTCTGCCCTGATTTTGTAATCTTCCCCAACCCCTAGTATTAGAAATTCCATTTTTATAACCTTCCCCACCCCTAGTTCTATACATTCAATTTTTTTAATCTTCCCCACCCCCTAGTACTATAAATTCCATTTTTCTTCCTCAGAACTTTAACATTTGAAAGGAGACTGAAGGCATTGGCTGCATCAAAATACCCACTAGGAGAGACTGAGAGATCTCAACATGCACACCCTAGAAGAGAGAAGAGCAAGGGGGGACATGTTGGAGAGCTCCACAGGCCCATTGCTGGCTGGGGTTCCTCAGGTTCAAATGAACCTTCCTTTTTAAACCCTCTTCTTGTTTTTCTGTCCTTTAAATCCCTGCCAGTGCAGAGAATGTGGACTGTGCATGGGTGTCAGGCATACACAGTGTACACTAACAACAAAACCTGTAGCATCATTAGAACATCCCCGAGCTGCCACCATGTCAAGCTCCCTTTGTTTGCTTTCATTCCAATGCTGTCCTTACCATAATTTGTTGCTTCCGGTGCTGCCTGGCTGCCTACAACATGAAGATGTTGAGTAGTGAACAAATCAACCATTTGGGGCATGACTGGGGTTGGGACTGACAGACATGAGGAACACAAATGCTGAACCAGCTGATTGGTTATTGGGCGGGTATTTGCAATATTCATTGTCTTGGTCTGGACATGGGGATTCACAGGTGTTTCACCTATCTACACTAAAGTGAGAAATGTGTTGCAGTTTTCAAGATATTACTTTTCAGTTTCTAGAAAGCAGATGATTTGATGAACCAGCTGCAGGGACTTGTATTGGAGGACTTGGGTCCAGCAGCAGTCGAGTGGGAAGGAATGCAGTGTTTTAGTCTGAAGTATGGCAGACAGAAAGTAGAACGGCAGACAGGAATACTATGCCGGGCAGTAATACCGTAAGTGGCAAGCACAAAATCAAAACCCAACACTGGATGATTGTTTTTGTGGGGGACTTTTCCCACACTTTATGCGGAGTGGGGTTCGCCCCTCCTGCACCCCTCCAAAATTTATATATCAACTCTAGTCCTAGCAAGATTCACAAAAAAAATGCAATCAGAAATAGAGGGATTCCAACTCAGGATGGCTGGTGTATCACGTACACTGTCAACTCTTTGCTTTCACCACTAGGCCATCGGGCAGCTCGGCTTAATCATGCTCCAGCTGTCAGTCCTATAATTCCCAGGATGACATAGATGGACTGTCCCATAAACCAGGCACTGACGGGATTACCGCCCACCACGATATTCCAGTCCACCATACTACTTCCTGTCCACCATACTTCAGACTCAAACACTGCAGTTGAGTCTTATGGGGAATTTTGTTTTTGTGCGGGTACCTTCAACAAGGTTAGGAATTAGAGTGTCAGAACTTGTTCGAGAAAGATTCGAACCCTCCTTGAACCCTGGTGTTCGAGTTCTAATTTAGAACTCGAACACTACAGGGTTCGCAAAAGGGTTCAAATCATCACTGTAATCTCGGAGGTATGATACCACCTGACCATCTGCTATGCAGTCAGGTGATGGTGGTAGAGCGACTCGAGTCAGTCTCACGAGTTGAGGGATCAAGTGTGATGACGGTTGAAGTCGTCTGCGCAGCTGTGGCTCCATTTGCATTCAGTTTTGTAGCGGAGAAGGAGTCGCAGCCTGTGCTCTCAGTTCAAACTTGTACCGTGAACTTATTAAACCTATCGTGCACACGGCCAAGCCGGCCAGTTCCTGAAAATTAAAAAAAAAGTTAATGGGCTGGTGGGGAAAAGGAAGGGGGCAGTACTCGGGACTCAGGGGGACTCGGGATCGAGATCTGAGGAAAGAAAGTGAAACTAGGGCGGGAAAGAAGCTAAGAACGGGAGAGGACAGAGGACTGTTTACTTCAGATCAGAAAGAATAATTAACTTGCAGCAGACTGCTGCCTGGAGACTGCCTGTGTATGAGTGCTCAATCTGCATTGCACACAACAAACATACCTCTAGTTGCTTGCTGAATTATATGTGACTCATGGCACTCTTGGGAGGAGGGAGATCTCCTGGCTGGGAGAGGGGTGAAGAAAAGAAGGATTTTTCCTGAGAGGGAAAAAGAGGTTTTGTGTGAAAACTTGATGTTTTATTTTAAGCCCACAAAAAAGGAAAAAATAATTTGGTCCCAGTCCCACCCAAAAGTTGTCTGGAAGACAGGGTCTCTCAGCCAGGACTGTGCTGGGGGGGGGGGGGCTTCACTAAACTTTCTGGCATTATCCTTAAATACAGGACAGAAGCCTAAAAAATATATATTTCCCTGTTGGGAGGAGAGACAGAAAAATCTCTTTCCTCGGTTTGTGTTTGTAACTCCGTCTCTTGTGGTCAGCCCATCACCCTGCTGCTGTGCACCCCTTGACTGCACTGTACCTTACCCAGTGTGTGTTACCGTGTGAAGACCAGTGGCCAGTTGTGTGGTGGCATTATCCTTAAATACACAACAGAAGCCTAAAAATATATTTCCCCGTTGGGAGGAGAGACAGAAAAATCTCTTTCCTCGGTTTGTGTATGTAACTTCGTCACTTGTGGTCAGCCCATCACCCTGCTGCTGTGCGCCCCTTGACTGCACTGTACCTTACCCAGTGTGTGTTGCCATGTGAAGCCCAGTGGCCAGTTGTGTGGTGGCATTATCCTTAAATACACGACAGAAGCCTAAAAATATATTTCCCCGTTGGGAGGAGAGACAGAAAAATCTTTCCTCGGTTTGTGTGTGTAACTCCGTCTCTTGTGGTCAGCCCATCACCCTGCTGCTGTGCGCCCCTTGACTGCTATGTGTATGCCTATGCCCAGCAGCCCAATCATTCTGTAAGCCTTGAACCTGGGGTCCTTTAGTTGCAAACTGTCATATTCTTCAATTACTTTCAGTCCACTGCATCACAGTGTCACACAACCAAAATAAAATTTTGGAGTTGTAGCCAGTGATCACAGATCACATTGCTTTCTTACGCAGGAATTGTGTGGGTGTGGGTGTGTTCACTGCAGTATACTGGTACTGTTATGGCTGACACCA
Organism: Neoceratodus forsteri; assembly: GCA_016271365.2. NCBI lineage: Eukaryota > Metazoa > Chordata > Ceratodontiformes > Ceratodontidae > Neoceratodus > Neoceratodus forsteri. The sequence goes on from JADMNL010000024.1 coordinate 214,471,819, forward strand.
ACACAGATGAAGCATCTGGTGCTGGTGTTAGAGCAGGTGTTGGTGGTAGTGGTAATCCTGGTGCTAGCAGAAATAACCAAAATGTTTCATGTGATAAAAATTCAACAAACAGCAAAAAAGCAACAGCGAAGTGTGGTAAAGGGGGACCTTTTAAGAAAACCTGTGCAGCTGCTGGGGTCACATAGAGAGGCAGCATAAGGTATGCCGTTCATGCTGTTAAAATCCCTGTGACTAGCAGTAATGATGCAAGTGACAGTGAGTCCCTCTCTGACTCAGACTCACACAGTAGCTCTTTGTCTCAGTCCGACACTGTTGTGTCTTGTGACGTATCATTACTTCCTCAACAAAGTGAAACGAGCAAGTCTGCTGACAATGAATCAGGTAGCGCACTTGCAAATACATCCAGCACTGTTGGCAATGAAAAGGACATATTCATTGAATCCACCACTTCTGTGTCGGCCAGCAATGAAAATCCATCAGAGTCTTCTGCCCACTCTTCTAGCACCAAGGAGCATGTCCCGGGTTCTGTTAGGACAGTTCAAAAGATGCAAACAGTCTTTAGCTATCTTCCTAACACTCGAACAAAATCTGTCACATCTGAGGTGTGGAATTATTTCTCTGTCAGTAAAACTGATTCATGCAGAGCAATTTGTTCCCTGTGTAAACAGAGTGTAAGCCGTGGTAAAGTTGTGTCATGCCTTGGCACTACAGTTCTTAAACGCCATCTGAAAAAGCATTCTGTTTTGCTTGATCGTCCAAAACCCATGTCCTCCATCTTCCAGACCACACGTGAGAAGGGTCAGGAATCTGAAATGGATACTGAATTGTCTGAACTTGATGCAGACAGAACCACTGCTAGCCCTAGGATCACTGTTACCACCAATGCCAGCACCATTAGTACCAGTTGCACATCCAGTGATGGCACTGAATGTATAAGTCCTAGTCCACCATCCCAGCGTCCATCTGCCCATCGAAGCACGGTGTATAATAAACCAGCAGGGACATGTTGTAAACAGCTAACACTGTCTCAGGCATTTGAAAAGAAGAATACCTTTACTTAAAATCATCCAAAGACCCTTCATCTTAATCACAGAATTGGTGAACTGTTAGCTGGAGCCCTTCTTCCATACTCTTTGTTAGATCATGAGGATTTTAGGGAGCTCTTGAAACTAGCAGAGCCTCGTTACAATGCTCTTCATCGAAGGTACTTTTCCTATGTTGAAATACCAAACATTTATCAGGCTTTAAAAGCAACAGTGATGCTTGCACTTAAAATTGCAGAGGGTGGGGTTATTCATGTCACAACAGATATGTGGACCAGCACTCAAAACATAGATTACATAGAGGATAATGTATAGGACGCTATCTGTAACAAGTATGTAAACTCTTCGAGAGGTCGTCATGGCGACGTTTTGAACCTCGAGAGCGAAGCTCGAGAGGTTCCATTGCCATGACGACCTCAAGAAGAGTTTTCAAACTTGTTACAGATAGCGTCCTATACATTTTCTTTTATAGTGTATGGGCTGCTATCTACAGTCATAATTTACGAATATGTGGAGTCTGAAGCTGTACGCCTACCGGAAACCACAGCGTGACCTGCAAACGGAACAAAAAAAATATTTTTTGAGCCAAAGGTCACAGGAAGTTAGTACTATGGGGTTTACAAGAGTGATTTACTCACCGTTTTAGCTGGGAGTGACATTGCAGTTAGCCCGCTGTCCGCCTGCAAGGTAATTGATGATTTTTACATTAATAGTCCCTTGCTGGAAAAAATAGTTTCCTGGATAAACTCTCACGATTGGATAGCTCCCAGAGAAAACAGCCGTCGATATAGTTTTTTACGGACTCGGATTTTGAAATTACCACACGTTAACTGTATGAGGTGCTGTCTGCTGCGGTTTGAGAATGCAGCTCGAGCTATCAGATCTCAGTTTAGGTTCTAAGTTGTTATGCTGCAGTAGCTACGTATCTAGTGCAGCATAACAGCAAGCTACTGCAGCATAACAACTTTTTGTCAGGGATAGATTTTTATGCATAACAACGTTCTACCATACATTATATGTCCCTTACCGCTCATTGGTTCACGTTTTCTTGTGATTCTTCAAAAACAAAGACACCCCAGAAGATGGCGCTGCTGCACATAAAGAAGTTTGGGCAAAGTCCTACAGCTGCAAACATTTTGCAGGAACTAAATGACCTCCTAGACGAATGGGTTATTCTCACGGTCTAAAATGTGGCTTCATAGTAAGTGACAATGGAGCCAACCTCTTGAAAGCAGTACAGGATGAAGGATTTATGCATGCTTCTTGCTTTGCACATTGCTTACATTTAATTGTCATGGGATTTCTCAGCAATGAAACACAAGTGGATGGTATGATTGCTGTTTGCAAAAAAATTGTGACTCACTTTTCACATTCAACCAAAGCTATACGGACATTGTCTGAACTGCAAAAAAAACACAAGCTGCCCCAGCAAAAGCTGATTCAAAATGTTTCCACTCATTGGAACTCAACACTTAATATGCTGCAGCGCCTTTTGGAGCAAAAGCAAGCTGTACATGAGTATTGCTCCAGTTACATTATTGGAGATGGCATTATGCTGTCTGTGCTGCAGTGGAAATTAATGGAGACAGTGTGCTGTATCCTAGCTCCTTTTGAGACAGCCACAAGGGACATGTCTTCTGAAGGCACATCCGTGAGTCAGGTTATCCCACTCATAATGCTGATTTCACATCATCTTAGTGTTCTAAATCTACAAATAGAAAAAGACAGATCTGAAACTCAGACAACATGTCACCTGTATCATGGGAATCTCGTAAAGAGAATGAGCAAGCGCTTCAAAACCAATGACAAATTAGTTGCAATGACGAAATCAAGACACTACATCCTTGCAACTCTCTTAGATCCCAGGTTCAAGGCTATACATCTTCCAAAAACAGGTGATATAGGGCAGTACAAATGTCTGTTGCTAGATGAGCTGCAGCACTCACAGGAGTCAAACACAGACACGCACAGTACCCTCAGGTTGTCATCACCACAACATGCAGGTTCATCTTCACAAAGGGATACAGAACTGGAAAAGTTACCAAACATTAACAGTAGTTGTTCCACAACTGCCACTTCTTCAGCCCTTAGTAGCAAGCTAAATCTGTGGCAAAACCTTTCCCAAATTGCTGCCATACCAGCTTATGCTGATTCCTCTTCTGAGCGGTCTCTGTCCATCATGGTAGACAGTTACCTGCAAGAACTGCCTATTCCTATTGATACATGCCATTTTGAATACTGGAGATCAAAAAAGTCGATTTGGACAGTGCTGTATGACGAAGCCTGTAAATATCTTGGTTGTCCTGCAACAAGTGTCTCTTCAGAATGCATGTTTAGTACAGCTGGCAATATTGTGACAGACACCAGAAATAGGTTGCTGCCAGAAAATGTACACACGTTAACTTTTATTAAAGTTAATAAGTCAAGATTTTTGTATCCCTAGAAGAGTATACAAACTGATCCTGAAGTGATTGATGTTGTGGATGTTGATGGTGATGACAACTCAGATGGTGGTGGCTGGTAAATACTGTGTGGGGCAGAGTCTCTCTGCACCAAAAAGGAAACTTTTACAGACTGTGATGACTTTGGTTGTCTCTCTCTTTTCTTGATCTACTACCTTGGACTATATGGGAGATCAGAGGGCTGTGGGTTCAGTTCCCACATCTGGCACTTGGGTTAATATCTCAGTACTGACACTGTAGTGCAGCATGAGAGGGGTGCTGCACTTCTGAGGTGCCGTCTCTCGGATGAGACGTTAAACCGAGGTCCCATCTGCCTGGATTGGTGGTTGTTCAGGTGGATGTTAAAGATCCCATGGCACTTATCGAAAAAGAGTAGGGGAATTTCCCCGGTGTCCTGGCCAAATTTCTCTCATTCATTAAAAATACCACCAACAGCTTAATCTGGTTCAAAGTCAGTTGGCATTCATCTGTATCCCCCTTCCCCGGGTTGTGCCTGAAAATAGGCAGGAATTGTCTAGTGCACTTACCCGGTCAGCAAAAATGAAATAAATAAATATACCCCACAAAACTTTCACCATTTCATGGCAAACTGCTTTGTAGCTAGGGTCTAAAGTCAACAAGTTTTATATACAGGGCAATTTTAACATCAGTGGGAACAGGCCCAAATTTGGCACAAAAGGGACACTGTCATGTCAATCATTTCTGTATCATATTATTTATAGTTAAAGTGCAAACATATATTTTTGGATTTACCTTCTGTGACTTTGTGGTGCATCAGTATGAGCTGGGACCGGGGGCGGTCTATTTTTAAATTTTAAAGAGGACAAAACAAAGAGTTCTAATTGGTAGCTGTTTATTATTTGTTCAATTACAGAAATGTTAGCCATAAACCAAAATGATCCATATGTAACTTATCTTACTGAATAAAAAATTATGGGAAAAACTGTATTTTGTATTGTTATGTTTCTGTGGGCAGCATCCTGTTACAAGTCTCTTCTGGGAAGCAGTCATCTGGAGTTTTACCTATGTCATAGTTGAGCACATATTCTGTAAGCATAGGTCTCATACCACAAAAGCTCGTGTTTAACATTCTGTTGTACACAGACCATGGCATAATAGCAACAACTCTCAAATTACTGGTTCCATGAAGACGACTGTACAGAATGTTGTCCATAAGAAGAAAGCAATTAAAATGACAGTTTTTCACATAAGTGTTGTTTATTAAGGAACAGTTAAGAATGGCTCATTTGGAGGCAAAAGTTTCATTTTTCTTGAGTAAGCATGTGGTAGTTTTAGCATTTGAGAGGGAGAGGAGGGTAGAATTGGTGCTGGAGAGTGGGAAAAGGCTGGAGGTTGGTTTAACATGGATGCAAGAGGGAGAAAGATGGCATGGATGCTAGTGCATGGGTGAGGGTTGGGGGTTGGTTTTAACATGGATGCAGGAGGGAGAAACATGACATAGTTGTTAGTACATGGGTGATGGTTGGGGGAGTGGGTTTTAACATGGGTGAGGGATGGAGAAGGGTGACGTGAATGGTAGTTCATGACTAAGTGTGAGTTTAGTTTAAACATTTGGGTGAAGGAGGAGGGTGGAATACGTGCTTGAGGGGGGTGAGGGTTGTGGGTTGGTTTTAACACATGGGTGTAAGGGTGGTATGGGTGCTACTGCATAGATGAGAGTGGTGGAAGAAAAGTGGAATGGGTGCTGGGGTGAAAGGTTTGTGTTGTTTTAGTCCTTTCGTTTACAGATTTGTGATTGGCTGGGGATGGTGAGGAAAAAGATGATGACAGACCGATGGTATGGGAGGGCTACACCGATTGCCCACTGTGGAACCTACTATAGACATAATATATATATATATATATATTTTTTTATTATTAAATACATTGCAAACTGCTGCCACCTAGCACAAGTGTCCTGTCCCCTTTAAAAAGAAGAATAAAGGAATCAGAAATAAAAGAAAATCTGCATCGGCAGTTTTCACAGAATGTGACCTATCATAAAGTGTTTTTGCTTTACAAGTAGTGATAATTTGATACATAATGGGGTTGACAGACACTGTCCCTTAAACATCACATGCCAACTGCTGCAGCTACATTAAATGTTCCTTAAGTTAGTATGTGGTGAGAAAACCACTTTTTTTATTCATGTGACTGAAATACAGATTATATTGACGTATCAGCTGGAAAACTGCATCATCTTAGAAAGTTGTATATATTACTTCAATTTGCCAACAAGAATGTTGGCGTATGTATGCATTGTCTAAGAAAATTACATGCATTTTTTGCCAGCAACAATGACTGCCATATTTTTTTTATTCAAATGTCTTGACTGACTACGTTATGACATAATATGTTTTGCAACAGTTCCATGTGCTGCAGCTGCAGTACCTTGGCTTGACTTTGTTATAAAAGCTTTCTTTTAAACATAGCAACTTTTGATTTGCTCATTTAAAACACAAAGCAGCAAATAGCTGAAATTAGGTAATATCAGTTATTTATTCTAATAATTCAGGACGATGAGTATATATAACTGAGTACATAAATGGCTAATGTGCCTCTTTCTTTCACTAAGGAACTATGATGCAGCTGCAGCAGGAAAACTTTTAACATATGGGTGGGTGGGTGGGCCTGTTACGTATTAAGTTGCTGGCTTTAGCAAACAGAAGAAACCATAGATAAACCTAATTGTATTCCTATCGGTGTCACACATGATCATTTCTCTCCCCCTTATATTAAACAGTTTTTCCTTTACATGTATTTCATTACTATCTTCATTACTGGCAGCACAATTAAAAAATAGGGTTCGAGTTCTAAAAAGTTCTAAAAAAGATTAGAACCCTAGAACGTTTTCAAAAGTTCTAGACTAGAACTAGAACCCCGAACTTCAGAGGGTTCTGACAACCCTATTCGGAATCGGGCTTTATAAGCAAGCGGATGTGTGTGTGTGTGTGTGGGGGGGGTGGTGGTGGAGTGTGATTGCTGTTTGTCCTAGCTCAATGCCACATATTTTTCAGACAGGAAGAGTGTTGTGGTCAATTGTGTGCTTTTTTTGTGTTATGGCCTTTTGTCAGCCACCAGTAAATGTTTAGTTTAAAGCAGTTTTGCAAACTGACCCACTAGCTCCTCCCTCCCTCCCTGACTCCAAGACTCGGCTTTTGTTACACTGTTTCTAACAGAACGGCCACTGCAATCTTTTATTAGAGCCTTGATAATACCAGGATTAAAGTGTCTATTTAGCAGGGGAAGCTTTACCATATGTTTTGTGTACACAGCAGTATTTATGGGTTGTTATTTCAGCTGTGAATCTGTGCTGCAGACAACACAGCCACAAAAGGCTGGGCAGAGACATTCTCTATGGGATTTCGAAACTTGGCCTCTTGGCTTGTCCTGATTTGGTAGTTTAAAGATGTTTGTGAGCATTAAAACTTAAGACTCCTCCAGTTATACTAATTGCCCTCTTTATCCAATAAAGTTCGTAACTTACTAATTTTTTTACTATAATAATTACCTTGTACCACTTCTGATGTAATTATAATCTTGTGATGTGTTTTACTGTCTACCCTTCCTCTGTACCCAGATTACTGCATACTCACCATGTTTTTTGTTAATACGCTGCATTTGGGGATAAATTTTCATGAAATACTGTACTGCCACAATTAGGTCACTACTGTAAAAGATTATAATCTGCTTGAAAGAGTAGCTTGGTGTAAAAAGTATATTCTGAAGGAGGTGGCTTGAGACTGTGTCTGGTGTGTGTGTAAGCAAACTCTGTTATGGATTCAGCCAGAGTCTGGTGCGGGGGTGTTGAAATCTTGAAGAGTGTCCATTGCTCATGGAAGGTGGTTCACTAAGCTGTGTGTCCGGTGTCTGGGGGGACTCTATGCATGTCTGACAGTAATGGTGGGTTGAACCTGTAACTGTGTTCAGTGCTGGGGGCCGGGAGTGAACATGTGGGTCTGGTACTGTGATGGGGACTCTTAAGCATGTATAGAACTGTTAGCAGGCAAAAATGTAATCATTGGCTGGGGCATTTTGGGAGGGGATGCAACTGATCTGGTGTATCTGAGAGGATGAGACTGGCCTGTATGATGGCAGGTCAAAGTTTGGGTTGTCACCTGTCAGGTTTTTTACATGGTGATCAGGTTTTCAGGGTCCCTATCCGGTAATCCGGTTTTGCTCAGTGCTGCTCAGGTTGTGAGCCATTTTAAGTGCTCACATATAGAATTGTTGAAACAGATTTTGTCATATCATTTATTGTTTCTGCTGGATGTCCAGGTTACAAACAAGTTCTGTTGTCAATATAGCCATTTGGTTGTGAAAGCAGTCAACCTGGGAGGTATAAGGAAAGCCCCCTCAAAATTGTTTTCTTTATACCTGCATAGTTTGTGGGCATACCTTGATTCCCTCTCTTTTACCCTCCTAATGTCATCTTAATTTAAATATAAATGAAGTTGCTTCATTCTGCTTTGCCAAGGTGTGAGAAACTGGTTGGTGCCATTTCAAAGTGCATGACCCCACTCAAGCAAAGCAGCATGGGTATTGATGATGTGTAGATGCTCATACCAGTAGAAGCTCTACAATCAGTCAGTGCTGTCACACAGCTTGGGAAGTAACTGCATGCTTGTCTTGGGTTTGGCACTCAAACTTTTCAAGTTAAGTTCCCTATTGTTTTCTGCATGAAAAGTGTGTCTGAGCTGGGAAGAGAAAAACATTTGAAAGGGTGCTGCTGCTTGCGTTGTTATTCGTCTGATTATATGGTTTTACTGCTAGTGGCTCTTTGTTTGCTGGCTCACAGAGCATGAAACACCTTTGCTCTCACTGTCTCCTGCTGGCAAACAAAGTCTGCTGAGCAAGTGACCATTTTTGAGGTTCCATTTCTGATACCTTTTTTATGTGCTATCCTAAAACAGGGTGACACCAAGTATAAAGGAAGCGTTTTACTTCTAGTTTTTAATGTTCAATTCTGCCTCAGCTATGTTGGATAATTTAATCACAGAAAGGATGAATACTCACCATCCTTCCAAACACAGGGTATTACAGAAAACTGTATGCTACTAGACCAAGAATGTCTGTATTTTACCAGTTTTACACTTTCACAACACAAGTAATCTTAACTATTGTCTTAATTTGTGAATAAGTATGTGCCAGGTGCTATGCATTTTCACAGTTGATCACCACTTTTTTTTTTATGTTGGCTCGTGTGTGTGCACCAGTCAATTAGTAGCAGATTTGGAGGTGCGGTCACTGTGGGTGAATGCAGGGCATGCATCAGTAGGTGCGTCCCTCATTCCCCAATAAGGCAGCTACAGGCGCTGACACCAGCAACATGTACACTGGCCACCAGATCTAAGAAAAGGTCCGCTGCAATGAGAGCCAAGCTCGTTATGCAGCAACATGCCTTTCCTGGTGAAGTAGTTTAATAAACATGGTGGCACTGACTGCCGCCATGCAGAGTGCCCTAACCCACTTCAGTTGTTGATAGGGGAGCCCACTCCCCATCAGCATAATGCCCCCATCCCATTTAAAGTGTATGCTCAGGGGATGCCCAATCCCCCTCTGCATCATGCACCCCCCCAAACAGTCTTTCTTTGCCGACGGGGGACCCGATCCCCGTCGGCTTCAGTCTCCCCTTTCCCATTTATTTTGCAGATGGGGGAACCCACTCCCTGTTGGCATAATGACCCTGCTGCTTTTGTTGTGTGCCTTGTCCCCCCCCTTCGATATGTGCTGACAGGGGTGCCCAATCCCCCATTGGCTACAGCACTCCCCCAAAACAGTCAGATGGCACTCTGGGAGCCCACCCCAGCATGCCAAATGCCCCTGTAAAACAAAAACTGTCCTGCAATTTTTTTTTTTAAACCTGCAAACCAGAATACGGTCCCTCGTCGTCACCGGTGGCCCTCTCCTAACCTCGCCCACCCTCTGCGTACCCTGCCTCTCCACCCCCTCACCCCAAACTTACCTCCGGAGCATGGTGTGATGATTTTCAGTGGACCAGGAACACGTCTGCACTCTTCAAAGCTGACCGTGAACTGAAGAAATGCCGGTAAGCTGTATAATGGCATAAATAGTTTTTTTTTCAACCTTCGTGCATATCTCAGTCATTTTTGGGAATTTTGGCACCACATTTTCAACATGGGGTTATTGGAACCCCTCCTCATGAATTCAGTCACTATCATGTAGTTATTCCGTCCTGAAAGGTGATTTTGCGGTCACTGTGCGGAATCGCCTTTTGGGACCTACTAACGAAATGACAGTGCCACTGTTCATGGGGGGGGGGTGGTTCTCAAAAAGCTTATGTTGCAAATTTGGTGGAAAAGATAAAAAAAATGGCTGTATTACGAGCGTGGCGCTGCACAGTTTCCATGCATGCTCGTGAATCTCTCGTGGAATTTGTAATATTTTCACCCAGATTTTCAGACTTGCATTTTTCCATACCTCCTTATGAACAGTACAGTTGTCATTTCCCATATCCTGGCTGAAATTTGTTTTCGCCGTACGGCACAGAATAGCGCGGTCGCTGTGCAAAATCAGTTTTTGGGACAGTTTGAGAAAATGACTATGACAGCGTTCATGAGCAGAGGTCCTAAAATGCCTATGCTGAAAATCTGGTGATGAAAGTCCATAAAATGACTGTTACAAGCGTGCATTGTGCAGTTTCCACGCACCCTTGTAACTTCACAAATTTGCAATATTTTCATGCCATATTTTCAACACTGGCATTTTTTCTCACCTCCTTATGAACAGTACAGCTGTCATTTTTCACATCCTGCCCAAAGTGTGTTTTCGCACCTGTGGCGTGCAATGGCATGGCCACTGTAGGAAATCAACTTTTGGGACTGATTAACAAAATCACAGTGCCACTGTTCATGAGGGAGGGTTCCAAAATGCCTACATGTTGAAAATGTGGTTAAAAAAATCCCAAAAATAATTGGGTTATGAACGTGTGTTGCACAGTTTGTATGCCTGCTCATGATTTCACCAATTTTTCATATTTTCACTCCAGATTTTCAACGTTGCCATTTTTTTACACCTCCTCATGAATAATACAGTTGTCATTTTTCACATCCTGCCCAAAATGTGTTTTCATGCCTGTGTCACCAAATGGCATAGTCGCTATGCAAAACCACCTTTCGACTAACAAACTGATAGTACTACTCTTTATGAGGTGGGGTCACAAAAAGCCCATGTTCAAAATTTGGAGTGAAAATACCAGCAAACGCCTATGGCGTTAGGGTTCCCAACTGTAACATCCCACCCTGTAGAGACTGACAGACATCAGGGGTGTGACTTGGGATCATTGGCTGTAATGCACATGCCATTCCACCCCCACCCCCCACCCTGCAGCCAGTGACAGGCATCGAGGTGTGCCTTGGAGTGTTCGGCCCTAAAGTTCACCCCATTCTCCTATACTGCACCCATCTCAGCGTATTTCCTTATGGAAATGGGGTAAATATTAGGCCCAACGACCCCAAAGCACACCACAACACTTGTCAGTGTCTACAGGGTATGGTGAGGTTAAATGGCATGAGCGTTACAGCTGATGACCCAAAGGCACACCCCAATGCCTGTCACTCTGCAGGGGTAAGGGTGGGGTTGGCATCAATTCAATACTTCACTGCCATTCCTATTATGCAGCTCTAACTCCTGCACTACCAATGCCAGCGAGACAACATTTCGGCACTGACAAATGCTTATTTTAACATGAAATAGTTTTTTATTGTGTTTCGGGGGGGGGGCATCTGGCACAAAGGGGCTAGACTTTAGAAAGGCAGACTTCAGAAAGATGAGTGAAGTGTTGCAAGGGTTTCTGGATAGAATTCAGCCTAATATGGACACGAATCAGAGGTGGGAACTCATTAAGCTAGGGATAGTGGAGGTGGCAAATTCCAGCAGCAAGGCCCAAAGTAAAAAGGCTAGGTCGAAGAAACCTAGCTGGATGAGCAAGGGTGTCATAGACAGGGTGAGGAGGAAAATAGGCACCTATAGGAGATACAGGATAACTGGTAGGGGGAGGAGTACCTGAAGGAAGCAAAGGAGGTGACCAGGGAAGTAAGGGTAGCAAAGGAATCAAGGAAGCTCAAGCTGGCGAAGGGAATTAAGGAGGAGGGAAAAAGACTTCTGCAGGTACATCAGGGAGGAAAGGGTCTGTAAGGGCCAAATAGTATGGATTAAGAAGGAGGGGGAATGGGTGGAAAAAGGGGGCAAAAAGGTAGAAGTGCTTAATGACTACTTCTGCTCGTTTTTTACTAAAGAGAAGGAGGAAATACCTAGGGTTGGGGGGAGAATATGATCAGAGGGGGAGGGGTGACAGATGAGGAAATCACAGAAGGTAGAGTGCTAGAAGGGTTAAGGGCACTAAGGGTGGACAAGGCACCAGGACCAGATGGCATATGCCCGAGGGTACTGAAAGAATTGGCAGAGGTCCTGGCAGGCCTATGTAATGCCTCTCTGGACGCAGGGTGTGTACCTCAAGATTGGGGGATGGCTCACGTGGTTCCACTCTATAACAGCAATACCAAAGATGAACCAGGGGAACTATAGACCAGTGAGTCTCATGTCTATAGTGGGGAAATTGATGGAAACAATCCTGAAGGGGAGGCTGGTGACCCTGCTGGAGGTCAGTGGGGTGCAGGACAGTTGGCAGCATGGCTTTGTCAAGGGCAGATCCTGCCAGACCAACCTATTGGACTATTATGACTGGGTGACCAGGGAAATGGACAAAGGGCATGTGGTAGATGTCCTGTACCTGGACTTCAGTAAGGCATTTGACTCAGTGCCACATGGAAGACTAGCATGTAAGCTAAGGGGCAAAGGGGTGGGGCCAAAATTGGTAGGATGGGTAGAGAACTGGCTGTAGGGACGGCAGCAGAGGGTGGTGATGAGAGAAGAATTACCATCCCCAAGGGCAGTGATGAGCGGGTCCCACAGGGTCACAAAATGCGCTGGTGGTATTTTGGGATATTTATTGCAGATACTTCGTAGGCATAAATAGTACATCGGGGTCTATTTGCGGAAAACACCAAGATGGGAGCAGTGGTGGATGACCAAGGGGGGTGGCAGGGATTGCAGGAAAATCTAACAAGGCTGGAGACATGATCTGACACTTGGCAACTTGGTTTCAATGCCGAAAAATACAAGGTGCTCCATTTCGGGAAAAAGAAGCCAAAGAGAAGCTGCCATCTGGGGAGGGGGGGGTGCAGCTAGCTGTGACTGAGGAGGAGAAAGATCTGGGGGTGCTTATTACTGGAGCAATAAACAACCCAGCACAATGTAGGAAAGCAGCAGCAGTGGACAACAAAATGCAAGGTTGTATTGCAAGTGATACAACCTCTAGGAGGAGGGAGGTGAGTCTGCCATTATACAGATTGCTGGCCAGACCCCACCTGGAGTACTGCATTCAGTTTTGGTGCCCTTACCTAAAGAGGGACATGACATTCCTGGAAGGGGTGCAATGCAGAGCAACAACGATGATCCAGGGTCTGGGTGAGTTACCATATGAGGATAGCCTGAGGGAGTTGAACATGTATTCTCTGGAGGAGAGGAGGGACAGGGGGATATGATTGAGACCGTTAAGTACATGAGAGGAATAAACAGGACAGGCAGAGATGGACTGTTCAAGTGGAGGGTGGGGAGAGACACTCGGGGTCATGACATGAGATTGGAGGGTGGAAGGTTTAGGAGGGAAATGAGTAGGCATTTCTTTACAGAAAGGGTGGCAGCAGAGTGGAACACAATACCAGCACAGGTGGTAGCCTGTAAAACAGTGGGATGCTTCAAGAGTGACTGGGCTAGGGCAAAAGGGAGGGTCATGGAAGGGGGTTAAGGTGGGAGGGGCAGCTGCAGAATAGGGGTGTTAGCTGTAAAATTGAGCAAACTCAATAGACCAAATGGTCTTTTTCTGCTGGCAGTTTCATATGGTGGTATGTTCAGATATGACAAAACATCTAAAAATGTAAAGGATACAGTCATAGCATAGAAACGTAAGACCAATCGCCAGTACTGTGCTACCTATTAAGGCTGTATGACCAGTATCAAAGGATTGAACACCTTCTATGTCAGTCATCTCAGAAGTATAACTATATCAACTCAAACAGTGAATAACTTTAGTTTACCATTTCAGCATTATATAAAGAACAGTCTATGGATATTATTCGCATCCACTTCTACTGAAAACATAGAAGTCAATCAAGAGTTCCAAGTGACTCCAGTTTCTCCTTGCCCAGAGTTTGTGCTGAGATAACTGTAGTGCACCCTTATTTGAGACAGTGGAATATTTAGGTGTCAAAACATTCAAACAGGGAGCTTGCCAGGTGGGGTGAGAGGTACTGAGCATAGATGATAGTGAAGATAGGCATCCCATTTGTGATAATATTTAGTCCCCTTATTAAGGTTGCAGTAGGAGAGACTCTAGAATGGCTACCTGTGCCACCGCTGCATGCCATGCCACTAAGGACAGAGGATGTAGTTGCCTCTTTTTCATAAGGATAGCTCACTTGGCTTTCATCAACGCTGTCATCACCCACTGTTTCAGGGGAGTAGCTAATGGCTCCAGTGTCGAGGTGTCACCTAGCAATAGAAGGGGGGACGGTGGATCAATCCTACAGTCCATGACCTTGGAACAGTCTGCCAAAACTGCCACCCAGTAGTGGGACAGTTTCGGGCACTGCCACAGTAGGTGCAAAAGGTGTGCTGGGCTCTGTTGGCATCTGCAACACTGAGTATTAGGGAGGAGACCCATCTTGTGCAGTTGTGCCGGAGTCTGGTACCACCAGTGCAGTATTTTCAATTGTAACATTCGACTTCGAGAGTCTCTGTACCCTATACGAGCTTGTTACAAGTAGTGTATCCACAGTTCAGGGGATATTGTGGCCTGTGCATCTTATTGCTATTGAAGCTTATTGTTACTGGGTGGGTCTACAGGTAGACAATAACGTACTCAGAAACAGCAGTTCAGGTGCAACCCACTGTTTGCTTGGTGGGATGTTTATTATCTTCATAAACAATCTTAGCACTAATAACAAAAAATAATTACAGAAAACAAAAGAAACAAAATAAACAAATCAATGACTTTCCTAAGCTCACTCTCTGGAACTTCCCTCCAGCTGGATCAGAAAGAACTGACCTTATCTGCCTTGCTACAGGGAAAGGTAGGGTTTAAGTACCTGCCTCCTTAGTCACGTGACCCAATATTCTTCTCAACAGAAGATAAAATGTTTACTATATCCTCAAAATTATTTTTACATAGTCAATAAATCATATATACATTTAAAGGACACCAAAATGTTCTTATTTACTAAAAAGACACTCTTCAGTGAGTGTTTTACAACAAACAGGATTGCAGAAAATGATTGACAGTTTGCTTCTTTAAATATGAGCCACTAGGGGCCGCTGACCCCCTATAGTGGCTCTCATTCTCCTGCAAGATCTGCTAGCAGACAGACCTCCCCTTTTAATTCCTAGAAACAGAACAGAAACTTCTATTGCAACACATTATCTTGATAAGGTAAACTCTAACTGTGACTGCAGATGAAACGTTGCTTAAAAAAAAAAAGTGAATTTTTTACTGCAGTATTTGCCCCTGTATATGCACCATAATTTCACAATTGCTGATGTTCCATGTGTGTGTTATGTACTTTCTTTCACCTCTGTAGGTACTGTCTTTTTTCTGTATTAGAGCTGTAGTCTGTATTTTGTATTCCTTGTTATACTGTGTTCCAATCTATTTGATGTAAGACGTGGAGCCTTTGCAAATGAGTCTCTGACTCAAAGGGTTGTAATTCCTAGACCATAAATAAATAAATAAAATATGTTAGCTAATTTCCTGCTGTAGACTGTTTACATATTCCACCTTTATTAAACAAGGCACAGAAAAAGATGTTTTCTTGGCACAACAGAAGCTGTGATTATTTAGAAGGTGTTTTAAAGAAGCAAGGGCAAGACTTGCCCTATCAAGCTGTCTGGTAAACTTCCAGACTTCAGGGTACCTAATTATCTTTAGTCTTGTTCTGAACTGCAGAAGAACAGAGCCACAGGACAGACTGCTTTTACAGGATATCCCTGAAAAGAGAGCAAAATGAAGCAGTTCTAGGGGAACAGTCAAGCTGTCGACTGAAATCAACAAGCTGACAGCTGACACTTTTACTTTCAGCTGCTGTGTTTTTCTGGGCTTAAAGGGGCTCTCCAGTGTAATAGAAGAGCTTTTAAGATGCAACACTAGATACAGGTCTTAGTCTCCTAAGAGACATTTTTATTGGCAATAGCATAATTTTATAGAAAACGGAAAAACGAGCACTATGCACACTTGTGAAGGCTTCGTGAAAGTACGAACAGTTGCGCTGGAGCTATACAAGTGCTCGCTTCATAACCCCATTGGAAAGCACACAAAGAGGGGTTTCTCTACTGAATGCTGGATTTTCTTTTGACTAAAGGCAAAGAATTTGCTACTAGCATACTCAATAACATTAAGGATGCTTTTCATTTTGTTTTACACACAAAGGGGGAGGGTGTGGTGTGTTTTCAGTTTATTTTATTTTATTATTTTTAAAACAGCATCTCTCTCACACCACTAATACTCCCAGGAAGTTCTTGCATACTGTGTGACCCTGAGCAAGTCACTTAACTTCCCTGTGCTCTCAGGTTGCACCTGTATGCAAGCTTTCAGCTTAGTGTGTCTCACCTGGTTAAACAATTGGGGAAGCTTAGGGAGTACTTAGCAGACTAGGGACTTCGGAAACAAGAGAAACCAAACAGAAGGGATAAGAAAGGGGGTAGAAGGGTTTTTGTAAGGAAGTGGCCTGCCTCCATACAGCATAAAGGGAAAAATAGTGGTTGCAACCAGAGTTTGTGAGAGAGAGAGAGAGAGAGAGAGAGCCAGAGAGAGACAGAGAGAGACAGAGAGAGACAGAGAGACAGAGAGAGAGAGAGAGGAAGAAAAAAAAAAGTCCCAAGTCTCAGTGGCAGGGACTAACCCTGTCACACTTACAGTTGTCCAAGTCAGGCAGACACTAATCCCTCAGAGTCCTATATGCCTTATCAGCAATCTCTTTCTGCCCACCTGGTTTGTGTAAGTCCCCCAGCCATTCCCACTGCTGTGCCAGTCCCTGAGAGGCCTGGAGAGCTTTTATGGTACCTTGAAGTTGCAGGAATTTCCAAAAGTCCTGCTTAGGGAGCTGATATTTTTCGTGTTTTTGCTGGTAGGGCATGAATACCATTGTGTTTGGTACAAAAAGGTCCCTTATCCCCTGGATTCCCCTGTCCTTCCAAGAGGGCCAGTGTAGGGGAACTCATCCAACCAGGATCTGAGGGTTGTCCCATGGTCTGGTAAGCTGGAAAGGGGGTACCATGCATCCTTTGGGGTTCGTGACAGAGACATGTTCATGTGCCAGGACCTCTGGGTCTCTTCCAGGATAGGGCTTTTTAACACCCTTGATGGTTTCCTGGCCTGTAACAAGGACCCCAACCAGTGTCCTCCCGCAATGTCAGTTTCTAGTTGATCACCACTTTCTGGTAAGTTTTTCAAACCCTGAGATCAGTTCAAACTGTCTGCTATTTTACCTGCATTATTTTCTTTGATTTTTTGTAAAGTGTGTCTGTGTGTGTGTATGTGTGTGGATGAGGGGGTGCCATTGGTTTCTATGTGGTAATGTTTTAAATCAGAATTATTACTGTTTTAGAGGGTGAATTCAAACCAATTACAGCTACTGCTCAATGACCAAGGGCCTTGTTAGTTGAGCGGTGGCCGTAATTTGTTTGAATTTGCCATCTAAAATAAGAAAAATTGTAGTTTCAAATGGCCCCATGGAAACTAATGGAGACCCCCCACCCCCCCCACACACACACACACACACACACACACACACATCACAAGATACACAATACACTTTGCATAAAGAATCAAAGAAATAATGTAGGTAAAATAGCAGACATTGTGAACTGATGTCAGGGTATGACAAGCTCTGGCCAGAGCCGATAGGGCTGTGACGAGCTGCCAAGTGACCAAAGTTACATGTGTGCGTTGTAATTATTGAACGCCCGGGTGTAACTTGGCCGTTTTTTGGAGGTGTTGCACCAAATTTTCAGCATGGCCTTTTTGGGATCCCTCCTCATGAACAGTGCCAGTGTCATTTTGTTCACTTGTCCCGAAAGGTGATTTCGCAGAGTGACCACACCATTCTGTGCTACAGGTGCGAACACAAAGGAAGTGTGCAAAAATGATAATGTTGAAAATCTGGAGTGAAAATATTAAAATTGGTGAAGTTAGGAGCGCGCATAGAAACTGCGCCACGCACATTTGTAACGCAGTCATTTTTTGGAGTTTTTTCACCAGATTTGCAGCATGGGCTTTTTGGGACCCCACTTCATGAACAGTGACGGTGAAATCACCTTTCAGGACCCAGTAGTGAAGTGACAGTGACACTGTTCATGAGGTGGGGTCTCAAGAACCCCATGTTGAAAGTTTGGGGCCAAAACTCAGAAAATGGCTGATTTATCAATTTAAGTTGAAAACCCCATTGAATGGCACTATAGCATGCTTACCTTTGATTGCGGTTCAGCTTTGAAGAGTGCAGACGTGTCCCAATCCAGAGACGATGACAGCGCCGACCTCCGGGGGCAAGTATGGGGTAAGGGAGGTGGGTGTTCAGTGGGAGGTGGGATGGGGGGGGGACTGGGGCAATGATGAGGGACCATTTTCTTTTTACAGATTAAAAAAAACACACGTCAGGGGAAGGTTTTCTTTATTTACAGAAAAAAATATATATATGTGTGTATGTATATAAATGTGTGTGTGTGTGTGTGTATATATATATATATATATGTATACATTTGGGCACACTGGGGTGGGGTGGACTCCCAGTATACAACATGAGTTGGGGAGGGTGGGTACTTGACACCGACAGGAGGATTGGGCACCCCAGTGTCGGGGGGGGAGAAGAAACAAACATTTGGGCACACTAGGATGGGCTCTCAGTGTGCCACATCAGTGGGGGGGCACATAGTGCCAACATGGGAATTGGGCACCCCGATGTCGGTGCGGGGTAAATAAATTAGTACATTTTGGCACACTGGGGTGGGCTCCCAGTGTGCCATGTGAGTTGTGGGGGGGGGGCTAAATAATGCCGACATGGGATTGGGGACCTCGATATAGGTGTGGGAGGACAGCAGCAGTGGGAAGGTTTTTCTGTTGGTGGTGGCGAGGCAACTGCGCATGTGTAGCACTCATGCATGCATAGTTGCAGTGAATGGCATTTTGCCATTCACAACATGATGGCGCCAGTGGAACTATGCATGTGCATGAGTCGTGCATGCACAGTTCATGCCCCGGAATGCGTAAGTAACAGTCAAAATAAATAGTGGGGCTGTTATTCCAAAGCAACCGATTGTGGCGGAGGGTTTCAAGCTCCATTGGACATTCGGAAGAATATTTCCAAATGTCCAACGGAAGGTTCCACAATTTGTCATTTTTGTAAGGTACGATCACTCCCAAAAGGGGAAAACCTTACCAGAAAGTGGTGAGCAACTATGAAAATGCATAGCACCTGCCACATACTTATTCACAAATTAAGACAATAGTTAAGATTACTTGTGTTGTGAAAGTGTAAAACTGGTAAAATATAGACATTCTTGGTTTAGTAGCATAGAGTTTTCTGTTATACCCTGTGTTTGGAAGGATGGTGAGTATTCATCCTTTCTGGAATCAAAATATCCAACATAGCTGAGGCAGAATTTAACATTAAAAACTAGAAGTAAAACACTTCCTTTATACGTGGCGTCACCCTGTTTTAGGCTAACACATGAAAAAGAGATCGGAAATGGAACCTCAAAAATGGTCACTTGCTCAGCAGACTTTGTTTGCCAGCAGGAGACAAGCACAGAGAGAGCAAATGTGTTTCATGCTGTGTGAGCCAGCAAACAAACAGCTACTAGCAGTAAAACCATATAATCAGATGAATAACAAAGCAAGCAGCAGCACCCTTTCAAATGCCTTTCTTTTCCCAACTCAGACACACTTTTCACAAAGAAAACAATAGGAAAATTTGATTGCCAAACCCAAGACAAGAGTGCAGTTACTTCCCAAGCTGTGTGACAGCACTGACTGATTGTAGAGCTTCTACTGGCATGAGCATCTACACATCATCAATACCCATGCTGCTTTGCTTGAGTGGGGTCATGAACTTTGAAATGGCATCAACCAGTTTCTCACACCTTGGCAAAGCAGAGTGAAGTAACTTCATTTATATTTAAATTAAGATGACATTAGGAGGGTAAAAGAGAGGGAATCTCCTATCTGTTATGCCCACAAACTATGCAGGGATAAAGAAACTATGTTGAGGGGACTTTCCTAGTTACAAAGTGGAGCAGTAAGACAGGAAATAGGGGCAACGGTAAAATCCCAGTCAATACAATTCCTGGGGTGCGATAGGGTACATCAGAGCAGACTGTATGGACCATACAAACAATGCCAGCTGATACAGGCCATACGATCTGTCAAGTCTGCTCGAGTGTGCAGCTAGCAGACCGTTAAACTGCAGCTGCCCCTCCCTCCCCTACCCGCTCCTTTGAAGTCATGCCCCTGCTTGACATGACCGATAGTCTTTCTGCTATCACTGTCTAGGTTTCTATGCTTCTGACTGGATTCTATATTTATGTTCAAAATCTATGTCTCTGTTACAGTTCCAAATCTACATCTGTGTTGAGTAGGGTAACATAGAACATTGCCAGCAGAAAACAATCCATGGTACACGGAGTTTACCCATATCCTACCTGATTTGTTCTAGGTTTTTGGATGGTGTGGCTGAGGCCAAGTGCCTTAGTGGCAGTTTACCTCTTCACCCCTCCCCGAATGTACCCTCACCAACCCATATATCTGCTCCACACTTTCTTGAGACCCAACACAGCCTATACATTTACTAAGTCCCTGGGTAAGCTGTACCTTCTAGCTACTACCTCTCTGTGAAGAAATACTTCCTCAGCTAGCCCCTCAAGTACATACGGTAGTACCAATAAGCTATGGCAATGACCCGGGTTCGAGAATGAGCCCAGAGTTTTGGAGGGTCAGCTGTGGGTGGAGGATTGAGTGTCCCAGGGACTACTCTCCCTTTCTGAGGTAGGTGGACTACGGCACTCGGCAATAGTCTGACCTCTAGCAATAGATGGGGGTCAGTGAGCCTGAGACCACAAGATGAAAAGGGATTGGTTGAGAAGTGGACATTGGTGTGTCCAGCATGCAAGTATGTCTGACGTCACCAGGATGTCATTGCACAGCCTCTTTTTCAGGGAACTAGAAAAGCAGGAAATACGCTGCTGGCTTTCCAGATGACACTGCTCCCTGCCACCACATCCACAACTGTATCCTGCCCTCCTGGACCCCATCAACCCTCCAGTCTCCACTTCCTCCTGCTAGGCATTAGATACTGGTATTGGAGTGCCATGGAGCTGAAGGCTGTTCTGATTCAAGGGCCTCAAGATGAGGGGTATCCAAGCAGGTGAGTCACAAGTGGACTGTGGGGGTCTGGGGTCACAGGCTACAGAGGATCTCAGTGGGTTGGATAAGGCACTGGCATCAGCCGAAGGAGGTCCTGGCCAGTGACAGTGGGGGTTAAAAAGATAAATACTTCCTCACATCCTTCTTGCATTCCACCCCCAACAAAAGCTTATAATCGCGCTCCCTGGTTATCCCATGTGTCACTTGAAAAAGTCCTGACAATCTACCTTATTTTTCCCCTTGAGGAGTTTGAACATGTCTATCATGTTACCCTCTCACTTCTGGCTTCCAACGAGAACATGTTTAAACTAGCCAGACCCTCCTCATGTTTTCCATGCTGTCCTTCACTCATTTTTGTAGTACACCTCTGGACTGACTCTATATGGTCCCTATAATTTTTCAGGTGTGAGCTCCAGAATTGGACACAGTACTCCAGGCGTGACCTCATCAGGGATCCATAGATGGGCTACAGTACCACTTTCCTCCTGGGGTCTGGTGAACCATAATCAAGAGCCGAAGTCCTTGATTTTAGAAGGGCAGACTTCAATAGGCTGAAGTAGCTGATCAGAAATAAGTTAGTAGGCATGGACAACCTAGATGTATTGGAAGAGAGATAGGGGACTATTAACAGGGCCATTCTCAGGACATCTAAGGTATACATCAGAACAGTAACCAAAAAGAGCAGGTTCAAGAAATCACTATGGTTCTCGACAAGGGTCAGGGAAGCAGTGAAGGTCAAGAAAAATGCCTTCAACAAATTTAAAGAAAAGCAGGGGAGGAAGAATGGAAAGAATATTTGCTGAAAAATAGGGAGGCAAAAGCAAACACTGAACTGCATATTGTGGAGGTCAAAAGTGGAGAAAAATAGATCTTCAGGTATACTTAGTTAAAAAAGGAAGAAAGAAGGGGGAATTGTGAGGCTAACAGAGGGGGATAGAGTGACTGAGGTGGAAGGGCAAAAGCCCACCATCCTTAATGATTTCTTTTGCTCAGTTTTCACTAGGGAGAATTGTGGACCATTGCTAGAGAGTGGCAGCAAAGTAGCCATTAAGGGGGTCTTGGAGATGAAACAGCCAATTTTTATTAGCAAAAGGGTCCTGAAAGGGCTAACAGCTCTAAAGATGGATAAGGCCCCAGGGCTAGATGGGTTGCATCTGAGGATACTCAGGAAATTGGCAGTGGAACTAATTGATCCAAATCCAGTGTCTGGTGTCACTCTGAAACAGTGCTTTGAGAAATGTAGGATACAATTCCAGTAGATAAATTCAAAATAAAGTTTTTTATTCTGATTGAAACAAAGTTCAGTTCACCTCCTCACACTACCCCACTGCTTTAGATATGAGCCTTCCTCTATCAAAGTGTGGTTTCAGAGTGATGCCAGACACTGGATTTGTTTTCGTTAGTAAACTGAGACTTGCAACCCTTTCTGAAGCTCACCGCTCCATTTCCAGAGCGCAAGTAATACCTGCTGTGGGATTGAACTAGTTGATCCCCTGGTAGGTCTGTTCAACAGCTCTCTAAGGACAGGGGTAGTTCCACAGGACTGGAGGGTGACGGACATAGTTATGCTCCATAAGGAGGGGGGACAAGCAGGGAACTACAGATTTGTGTAAGTCTTACCTCTATTATAGGAAAACTGATGGAGTCACTGGTCAAAGAGGATCTTCTGGACTGTTTGGAGAGCAATGGTCTCCAGGATAGTAAGCATCACAGATTCATGTCAGGGAGGTCTTTTTAGACTAATATGATAGTGTTTTTTGACTGGATGATGAGGGAATTGGATAGGGCCAATCTGTGGATCTGCTCTACTTTGACTTCAGCAAAACTTTTGATTCAGTACCCCACAGATGCTTGCTGAAGAAGATGGAAGATCTGTGTGCTGCTAAGGTCATAGTAAATTTCCTAGGTAACTGGCTAAAGGGGAGGCAGCAGAGGGTAGTTGTCAGTGGGGTTAAATCAGAAGGAAGGAAGAAAGAGAGAGAGAGAGAGGCCATGAGTGGGGTTCCGCAGGAATCTGTTCTGGGTCTGGTCCTCTTCAACATGTTCATCAGCGACATTGGTGAGGGGTTCCAGGGCAGGCTGTGTCTCTTTGCAGATGATGCTAAGTTCTGTGGGATGTGGATAGTGATGAAGGAATAAAGGAAATAGAGACTTGCAAAAGCTGGAGGTGTGGTCAAAGGTTTGGCAGTTGAAATTCAGTGCTAAAAAGTGCAAGGTGATGCACCTAGGGAACAAGAACCCCAATACTGGATATGAGGGGTGAAACTTTGTACCATGGCTGGAATGAGACCTTGGAGTTATCAGTGACTCCCTAAAGTAATTGAGTCTGTACAACAGGGCTTATAGCAAGGCATACAGCATGCTTGGCTGTGTCGAGAGAAGTACTGATAGCAGAAAAAGGAAGGTAGTACTTTGCCTGTATAGATCCTTGTTGAGGCCATGCTTGGAATACTAGACCCAATTCTAGGGGCCTCACTTCAGCAAGGATAGGGATAGGCTCGAGATGGTACAGCACAGGGTAACAAAAATGATTCATGGCCAGCAGGGCATGTCCCATGAGGAGTGCCTCAAGGCAGTGAACATGTACTCTCCGGAGACCAGTAGTGAGAGGGGAGATGATAGAGAACTTCAAATTCCTAAAAGAGAATTAACAGGGTGAACTGTGGGAACTTAACTTGAATACCAGCTCATGGTCACATGGTCATGAGGGAAGCTAACAGGAGGGATGAGAGGAATACTGTTTTACAGAAAGTGTGATGGACCCATAGAACAGGCTGCCAGCTGAGGTGGTGGTAAAACCATTAGTGGGTTTAAGTTTGACTGACAGAATGAAGGGTATAGTGGTTGCTCAAGGATGTCAGATGGGGAACTGGGGAACTGGGGCTAGGACCCTGGAGGAACAGTAGGCCTCAGGGCAAAATAGGGAACTCTGGCAGACTGGGTGGACCTTTGTTTTATTTTTTCCTGCCAATCATTGTCTGTTTCTGTTTCCCAATGGTGAAACACCTCCCCTTGCACCCCAGCATCCTGTTAGCTGTTCCAAATGCCTTGGTGTGCTGGGCCACCAACTTGAGACTATCACTTATGATGACCCCCTAAGGTACCTTTCCTGTGTGCCCTGGTTGTTTTTTTTCACCTCTCCCACCCAATGGTTTGTGTTTGGATTCCCCTGTCCATGAGTATAGCATTGCACTTCTTGGCATTGAAATTAAACTGCTAAATGTTAGATTACTTCTCTAATATTTTTAGGTCCCCCTCATACTCCTGCTCCCCTCCTCAATGTCTACCCTACCTCTAGTTTTGGTGTCATCCACAAAGATACAAAGTATTTCCCTTGATCCCTTCCCCAGAGTTACAGATGGATACATTGAAAAATATCGAAAACGGCAATGGCCAATGCAGTACCCAGCTTATCACCTCCCTGACTGTAGAGTGCTCACCTTTTAGTACTACCTGCTTGGTACTCCCCCTCAACCAAATTGCCATCCACCTAGTTAGCTTCTCACCCATCCCTAGGTCCCATAGCTTCTTTACAAACATCTGTGGTACTGGATGAACAGCCTTGCTGAAACCCAGATACAGGATAGACATTGCCTGGCCTATATCCACTGTTCATGTAGCTGAGTTGAAGAACTCAATTTGGTTAGTTTGGTATGGCCTTCCCTTCATGAAGCCAAGTTGCTTCTTATTTTATTGTCCACTTGCCTCTGGAAAGTCTACCATCTGCTCTTTATTGATTGTCTGCAGTAGCTTCCCCACTATAGAGGTCAAGATAGTCAGCCTGCAGTTTTACAGACCATCCCTGTACCCATGCTGCAGTTGACCAGAACCACCCCAGTCTCCATGGAACAGGAGAACAAATCCATTAGAGACACATCAAGTTCCTTCCACAGTTCCCTCAGCACCCTAGGGTGCAGTCCGTCTGGTCCCAGAAACTTGTCCATCCTCCATGCACACAGTCCCTTAAGCACCCTTTCCCCATTACTGGGCCCAGTTCCAGCTTCTGCATACCCAATCTATTTGGATGCATACCACACTAAGCTAAGTGGACCCTCATCCACTGTGAAGACAAGAAGAAATATTCATGGAGAATGTCCACCTCCTTCCCATCTTTCTTTACCCGGTCTCTCTACGATTGCAATGTCATTATGTCCTCTTTAATTTTCCTCTTTTCATTGATATAAGTGAAACAGATAGGGTACTGGGTTCAAGACTGAGACCGGTCCTCTTCATTATCTTCATAAGTGACATTGCAGATGAACTAGAAGGGAAGGTATGCCTTTTGCAGATGATACCAAAATCTGTAATTGTGTGAACAGTAAGGAAGGTATGGAAAGAATGGATAGGGATTCTGGGAAACTTAAGAAGTAATCAAGAACATAGCTGTTGAGGTTCAGTTTCAGAAAATGCAAACTCGTACCTAGGGCATAGCAACCCAAGAAATGGTAATAGGATGGGGGGCAGATACTGTCAGACACTAAGTAGGAAAGGGACCTTGTGGTTATCATATCTGATAAACTTGAAATGGCAGGCCAGAATGACAAAGCAGTGGGTAGGTCCAGTGAGATGCTGGGATACACGGGAAAAGGTATCTCCAGTAGGAGGGACTATATCACTAGTTGGTTAGACCCCACCTGGAGTATTGTGTCCAGTTCTGGAGGCCAGACTTCAGAAAGGACATAGGGTATATAGGCAGTCTAGAGGATGGCAAATAAAAGGGTGCAGGGGTTGCACCAAAAGCCCTACAAGAAAAGACTGAGGGATCTCAACATGGACACCCTGGAAGACAGGAGAACATGAGGGAACATGATAAGGATCTACAAGTACATCACAGGGGTGAACAGAGTGCAGGAGGAGAGTTTCTTTCAAATGAGGAAGCATACCACAACCAGAGGGCATTCGATTAGGCTTGAAATGGGAGTTTAGGAGGGATGTGTGGAAGTACTACATCCCTGACTAATTGACTTCTGGAATAGACTGCTAGCAGAAGTGGTGGAGGTGAAACAGTAGGCAGCTTCAAGTATGCATAGGCTACACATAGGAAAACATTAGGAAATGAGCAGGGAGGAAGGAGAGTCATCAGAGACCAGTTAGGGGTGCAGAGAATGACTTGGCAGGGACCATCTCAGCAGACTGCATGGCCAAGTGGTCATTTTCTGCCAACAAATTCTATGATCTTCATCAGCAGTATCTTATTCATCATGTCATACCGTAGGAACTTCACCATCGGTGAAGGAGGACTCCATGGAAGATTTTCCAGCAGTACCACTGGGGCCGCCCACGCTGACGTCATCAGCCATATAAAGGGAGTGAGCGGCCCCGCTCTCTCCTTAGTTCTTTCTTGCCATTGACTCTGTGCACACAGGTCTCCGCGGATGCTCCGTTGCAGTTTGGCACTATTTTCACCTACAACTCTTATTTTCTTTTCTATATTCAAATCTCTTTTATTTAAGAGATTCCTATCTTTTGTTTATGTCGAGAGTTACTCCATCAACATTTCTCTTCCGTCGCTGCGGAAAGAAGATTGACACTACAGACAAACATACTCTGTGTGTCTGCTGGCTTGGGCCTGATCACAATGTCTCTGACCGTGAGCTTTGCCAAAAATTCAACCACACTCCCCTTAGGTGATGCAAGAAGGCTTTGAAAAATGTCCTTATGGAACAGCAGGTAGCCAGTTCTGGGCAGGGTCCTCTGGGGTTCCTCCTTTCTAGTCACCGGTGGGTTCGATGAGCTCCCAGATTTTGAAGGCCTGAGATAAGTCCTTGGGGGGGGGGCCATAAAAAGGAACATGAGAGGGGCACTTTTCATTCCCTAACAGCATGTTCTTCCTCTTCAGGGGGCACTCCATTGGCTGCAGCTGCACCAATGCCTTTGGCTGTCCAGGCCTCTGCCTTTCCCGGGCCTCTACCGACAGCCCTTCTTCCTGTATCCCAGGGAGGCCGGCCATTGACCCTCAGGTCATCGGCCCCCCGCTTGTCGACCTTCAGGTTGTTTATGCCAGCCCCTCTGTGGCATGATACCTCTCTAGGCCCATGGACATTGGGGTCTTCGGGTTCCCAGGACCCATCGGCTAACTACAGCCCTTGTGCACCAACTGGGCTCCTGCAGGCTTAGGTCTCCAGCACCATCGACGGCCCCATCTTTGTTGACACCACCTAGGCCTCCTTGGGCTATGCCCTGCAGGCTGTCATTGGCTCCCCACTTTTCAGATCTCAAGGTAGAGCCCATCAGCATCAAGGAGGAGTACCATCCAGACCTGATGCTTCCAGAAGAAGAGGAGGAAGAGGACCCTCTTTCCTCAAATAGGTCTGCTGTCTCCTTTGTGAGCAAGGACTCAGATAAGCATAGGTCACCTCCAGAAGACCCCTACATTTTTTTAATATCATGAAGCAGCTGGCTATGACCATGGGCTTCCATACTGAGGGGGAGGATGCTACCAGGATAGACCTTTTGAAATTTTTGGAGATCCCTGAGTCTTCCCCTAAGATTATTCCTCCTGTCCTCCCAGCTGTGAGAAATGACACCACTGCAGCCTGGCATCACCCAGACATGGTCCTGGCCATGCCCCGCAGAGCAGATAAACTTTATCATGCCCCTCAAGGTTTACCTTATTATGCTGCCCAGCCTGAGACTGACTCTGTGGTCATTAAAGCAGCTCATGACAGATCTAAGATGCCCAAACACCTGAGTTTTATCCCCCCCGACAAGGAATCCAGGCAGATAGACCTGTGGGGGTAAGAGGGTTTAGACCTCCTCTATGTTGGACTATGCATCACCAACTATTTATCACATATGGTGAAGTACCAAAACCCTATCTGGAAGAAGGGCAAGGTGGCTACCCAGGCTCTCCAAGAATGTTCCCAACAACATGAGGTACTCCATTCTCTTCAGGCTGCCAAGCACATCAGCAAGCATCTCCTCAGGGCTTTGTATGATACTTCTGATGCTGATGCCAGGGCTGCAGCCACAAGCATTTGTATTTGTTGGCATGCCTGGCTGAGGGTCTCTGGCTTTACAGCCAATGTACAGCAGAAGGTGCTGAATGCCCCCCTTCAATGGTTTGAAATTATTCGGACTAGATGTTCAGGATACCATCAATGATTTGCAGACATCTGACCAGGCGCTTAAGTCTCTTCACTCACTGTACCAAATGCAGCATAGGAGCAGGTAGTGCCCCATTTTCGCAAGATGACCCTCAAGTTGGGTACAGGCTCTCGTCTCCAGGGCAAGCGAAAGCCTCCTATGCCCTGCCTACCCCCTCCTCCTTGGGACAAGTGTCAAAACATCCCAGGGTGATGGATCTGTCCCAGCAGTCAGATCCACATCTGCCTGACTGCTTGCCAGACCACCCTCTTCTGGTTCCTGACCAAGAGGTGGAGGTCAGAGGTCTGTTTTCCCTCCATCTCGAACAATGGAGAACCAAAACTTCAGATGCCTAGATCCTTCATATTATAGCACGGGGTCACACTCTGGGCCTTTCTTTTGGAGTCACCACCAGAGACTCCTCCTGTGCCCTCGACCCTCCCCTCAGCCCATGTAGTGATCCTCAGGGAAGAGGTACAGTCCCTTCTGTGGAAAAAAAGCCATAAAGTCAGTAACTGGGCAGCAGATGAACAAAGTAGAAACTCCAGTTTTTTCCTAGTCCCCAAAAGAACCGGAGATATGAGGCCTATCTTAGACCTCAAGGTCCTCAGTCTTTATATTCAGTACCAAAGATTCTGAATGGTCACTCTGCCAGGCCTGCTGCCCTTACTAAAAATGGCCAATTGGCTGTGTTCTCTGGACATGCAGGATGCTTACCTACATATCTCAGTTTACCCGCCGCACCAGCTGTTCCTCTGGTTTCTTTTTCAGGGTGAACACTACCAATTCAATTGATGGTATTGCCCTTTGGCTTGTCCTCTGTGCCACGGGTCTTTACCAAGTGCTTAGCAGTAGTAACAGCTGCCCTCCAGAGAGAAGGCCTGTACATCTTCCCTTACCTGGACAACTGGCTGCTTCATGTGCCATACAGGAGTCAGCTTCTCCTGGAAAGGACCCTCCAGCTGTTTCACTCCCTGAGCATCACTATCAGTCTACCCAAGTCCGTATTGCTGCCATCCCAGAGACTACAGTGTATGGGAGCAGTCCTGGATTTGGCACAGGGCAAGGCCTTCCTGCCCCAGAACAGGGCAGAATGCCTCATTTTCCAAGCCCAGGAAGTCACTCAGAGCTGGTATGTTCCTGCAAGGGTGTTACTGAGGCTTCTAGTCTCATGCTGCCACCATCACCACTGTCCCTCTAGCCAGGTTGCACATGTGGGTGTCACAATGGACCC
Organism: Neoceratodus forsteri; assembly: GCA_016271365.2. Classification (NCBI taxonomy): domain Eukaryota; kingdom Metazoa; phylum Chordata; order Ceratodontiformes; family Ceratodontidae; genus Neoceratodus; species Neoceratodus forsteri. The sequence continues at coordinate 214,501,132 of JADMNL010000024.1, forward strand.
TACGGGTACAGTGGGACCAATTTTCAGATGATCTGGAGCAGTTAATGCTGATTTCCTCTCCCATCTGCAAAGTTCTCCGCTGGAGGGTGGATCCCTGGCACGTGTTCCAAAGGGTCCCATTCCTAATCTCCTCACCTGAGGAGATCCTTACTATGGACACCTCCGGTGTGGGATGAGGTACGCCCCATTTCCTTTTCTGAACCAGGGGTCATGGTCCCAGAGAAAGAGAGAGAGAGAGAGAGATTCCTGCGCATCAATATCCTAGAGATGTGGGCGGTCCTATATGCCTTGCAGGCTTTTCAGAGCCACCTTCTTCCAGGAAATCTGTTGGCTCAGTCAGACAACCTCAGGGGGGAACGCATTCATATCCCCTGTGCAGGGAGGCCAGGGAGTCTGGTACTGGGCACTGGATCACTGCTTGCTTCTCTTGGCGGTCCATGTCCTGGGCATGATGAACACCCTGGTGGACAGTCTCAGCCAGAGCCAGTCCAGCATGCACAAGTGGGGCCTTCTGTCATCTGTCGCAGAAGATCTGTTTGACAAATGGGGTCATCAAGAGTTGGACGTTTTGCATCCCCACTCAATGCAAAACTGCCCGGTTTCTTCTTGCTAGATCCAGGGCCTGGAGTTTTCTGATGAGACACATTGTCCCTCTCCTAGAAAGGGAGGTTCCTCTATGCCTTCCCTCCATTTTTCCTGATTCAGAGGGTACTAATCAAACTGTAGATGGAAGGGACCAGCATGATTCTGGTCACTCCATTCTGGCTGAGGCAGATATGGTTCCTGTTGCTGCAACAGCTGGTGGTTCCCTTGCCTGTTTGTAGGAATCTACTCGTGCAGGCTCAGGGGACCCTGGTCCATCTGAACCTCAAGTCCCTCCATCTGCACACCTGACTCCTGATGACATAGCCATAGCCCATTTTGGGGTTTCTCAGAGAGTGGCGGGAGTCTTTGGCAGCTCGCAACCCCTCCACTAGAGCCACATGCCATGAAGTGGAAGAGGTTTGCTGTTTGGTCTGCCAACCATTAGCTAGATCCAGTTACATGTCCTGTGAATCATATTCTGGACTACCTGATCTCCTTGTTGGATTCAGGCCTCAGTATTCCTCCCTAAAGGTGCACCTGTCAGCTATTTCTGCTTTTCATGAGCCCATGGGCGGTCGTACAGTGGCCCAGTTGGATGTGTCCCGTACTTTCCTTTGGGGCATCCTGCATCTGAAGCCTCTAATCTGCAACCCTGTCCCAGTTTGGGACTTAAATTTTGTTTTGGAGAAATTGACCCAGTCTCCTTTTAAGCCAGCCGTGACTTGCGAGCTATGCTTTCTCTTTTGGAAAGCATTATTTTTAGTAGCTGTTACCTCTGCTCAGCGGATTTCCGAGCTTTCAGTTCTGTGGTGTGAGGAGCCTTATTTAATTTTTCACAAAGACAGGGTGTCTCTGCACATGAATCCTAAGTGTCTTCCTAAGGTTGTGTCTGAACTTACCTTGAACCAATCTATCCATCTTCTAATTTATTTTCCAGAACATGCCAATCCAGGGGGAAGCACTGCTCCACACTTTAGATGTGGACAGAATTCTAAAATACTTTCTGCTTCATACTAATGAATGCAGAAAAGCGAAGCAGCTTTTTGTTTCTTTCACCACTGGAAGGGAGGGCACTAAAGTTTCTAAACAGTGTTTATCCAAATGGTTGGCACATTGTATTATGTTTTGCTGCAACAAGTATGGCAAAGAGTTGCCTGGGACAGTAAAAGCCCATTCTGTAACGGGCATGGCTACTTCGGTGGCCTGTTTCAAGGGGGTCTTATCTGCTGATATTTGCACTGCTGCCACCTGTCTGGACATAGCTTATAGAGCCCAAATGGGTTTCCGAATGGGCCATGTTGCAGGGCCTCCTGTCCTAGGCTGGAGCTGGCCTTCCTTCCAGACTAGTTTTGGTGTCATTCCATACTGCTTGGGACTCGTTCCTATGGTGTGACCGGATGACTGAGATATCCCCAATGAAGATAACACAGTATGTAAGAACTTACCATAACAGTAGATCTTCGAGGGGATCTCAGTCATTGGGTCTGCCTTCCCTTCCACCATCCCCCTCTTTGGGGATCCTCTGCTCAGATTGGCTTCTAGGTGTGTCCAGCCTTTTCATTTTCTTTGGTCTGGGCACCTTTCTCTGTCCTCAGTCCCCTGCAGCTTTTGTTTTCTTCCTTGGTCTCTGTGGGAAAGAACTGAGGAGGGAGCGTGGCCACTCACGCCTTTATAGGGTTGATGATGTTGACAGATGATGTCGGCGTGGGCGGCCCCAGTGGTACTGCTGGAAAATCTTCTGTGGAATCCTCCTTCACTGACTGTGAATTTCCTACATTATGACCTGATGGCTGAGATCCCCTTGAAGATCTACTGTTACGATAAGTCCTTACTTAACTGTCCTTTTCTTTGTTACCTGAAGAAAGCCAGCCCCGTTGTTCTCTTTAATGCCATCAGCTGTCCTCAACTCTGTCTCTGCCCTTCTGATGGCTTTTTTGGCCTCTTTAGGCCTGCTAGTTCTATCTCTGTTTCCCTTATACTGATTCTCATTGTATGTTATGAAACTTGCACACTTTCCTCTTGCTGCATCTCTTACTTTCCTGGTATACTAGATTGTTTTTTCATATTTTCATATTGTGTTTTCTCTACCTGCTTCAGACAAGCTTTAGTGACCACTAACAGATTGTCTTCAATGACTTCCCACTTTTGTCCACTCCTTGTATTCCTTTCACCCCTTCAGTTTGTTGTGGAGGATTTCTCTCGTTTTGACAAGATCGGTTCTTCTAAAATTTAAGACTATGATCTTTGACATGGGGTGTTGGGCTTCTAGGGTAATACTGAAGCACATAGAGTTGTGATCACTCATCCTCATGTGCTATTTCATTATTGCCTCTCCTACTATGTTCTGATTTGACAGTACCAAGTTAAGGATTGCTCCTTCTCTGGTTGGTTCCTTCACCCATTTTAAAAGGCAGCAATCCTGCATTGTATATACAAGAGCTTGACTAATGGCACTCCTAGCCCCCAGTGTTTCTCAATCTACATCTGGTAGGTTTAGAACTTTCACATCGGGACCACACTATTCATTGTGGTTGCCCTTCTGATTTGGACCTCAAATGCCCTCTCCCCTCCTCAGAATGGTTTGGAAGCCTGTCAGTCACCACTCTGAGGTTCTCCCCTCCTTCTGCTACCAGACGCATCCACATTTTGTCAACGCCACTCCTCCATATTCTTATCTTCTATTTATCTTATGTGGCCCCAGTATATATTGCAACCTCTTCTCCTCTGTCCGTTTCCATGTTCTTACTAAATAGGGTGTATCTGAGGATAGTGAGGTCCCAGTCATGGATTTTGTGTCACCCATGTTTCCACAGTGATAGCTATGCCCACCAGGGCCTCCATTACTATTGCCTAGATGCCCTCAATTTTATTCCCAAAACTCCTGGCATTCAGACAGATATCCATTCACTGGCAAGATCTACCACCTTTGACTTGGCTGACTCTACTACCCCCTTCCTCTAGTCCCTATTTCAGATGCATTTCCCCCTTACCTGCCATACATTACTCCTCCCTGCCTCAGTGAGTTGGTGCATCTAAGACAACCTCAATGAACCCTGAGATCTTCCTCCCTCTACCTTCTCAGCCCAGACCGCAGTTAACAATTCTATGTTGTATTGCACTCTCTTGAATGTGTCATGTACTTGTCGCAATACTGTGTAACCCACCTGCTTGTTATCTCATATACCTGTGGTTGTATCTGTCTGTATAATAATCCTGTGGATCATTTATCGCTGTATATCAATTTTTCCATTGTGACTGTCATTGCTATGTTAAAGCACTGTACTGTATACATAGTGCACTTCTGGGTTGCCCCTGAAAAAGGGACTGCAATTGTCTCAGTGGACTTACCCAGTTACCAAAACTGAAATAAATAATTAAATAAATAAATTACTGTTTCTGCTCTATCCATCTTCATGTGTTGAGGGAGTGCCAGTAAGGCCTCTAAGTCATCTAGATCACAAATCATAACCATATCCATACCCTTCTTTTTTAAAAGTTGCAGGTTTCTCAGTGTGTGCTGTGAAATCAAGAACAGTTAAACATGTCTTATGTCCTTTCAGGCTCCAGAAACATTTAACGATGTTGCTGTTACTTTTTCTGAAGAGGAGTGGAAGATTTTAAGCAAACAGGAGAAGGACCTTCACAGGGAAGTGATGGAGCAAAATTATGAAACCATGGTTTCAGTAGGTAAGAATAGATACTATCTCTGAGGTGGCATCTTTGAGATAGGGGTGGCCTGACTTATAACTACGGCAAGTCTTCTAGCATGTCGATGGTGGGGGATGGGAGGAGTGGACTGACTTAGGGGCTCTGCTATAACATTCTTGGTACTTTTCGAAAACTAAAGCAGTATGTACAGTTCAGTCACACTATTTTAAGTGTCAGTTTCAGTGTAACGGTGGGGTAGACAATCATTAATAACATGCAGTAGTGGTTATTACACTGTAATTACATGTTTATTGCATGCAACTACATTGCAATTGCAATGCAGTAGTTAAACTGTAACTATAGTGTAGTTAACTGACTTAAATGTTGCCTATAATTCATTCAGCTTAGCCCTGCACCTCCATTTTTTTGATACTCTTGTTTTGTCAGAGGAGGGAAGGGCATTACAAGAGATACAGAAGAAACAAAGAAACATCCAAACTGATAGCAGAAGGCCAATTGGTCTGTCCTCTCTATCCTTATCCTTGCATAACCTGAGACTAAAACCTCTAAGGGTCACTTTTCTTCTCCTTCCTCTGTAACCCTGTCCCCTGTTGACCCCACTAAATCCATGTGTCTATTCCACCTATGCTTGAACCCCACCACTGACTCTGCACAGACCACCTCATTGGACAGTCTTTTCCACCAGTCCTCTACCCACTCCATACAAACAGTACTTCCTGACTTCCTTCTTAAACATGGCCCGTACCAGCTTTTTTGTATTACCGCCAGTGTTTGTGTTTGCACTGAAGGTGAGCAATGCACTGTTATCCACTTTGGTTATCCCTTGTAGAGATGTTTTTAAACTTTTTTTATGACTTTAACTGATACACAGTACAGCATACATTCCTATAGGCAGGCATATCAGATGTACAGTATAACAAACCTGTAATAAATTACAGGCCATACTTCAGCAATACAGTAGAAAAATAAGTTATGCCCCTATCCATGTTACACCACTATCCGTGTTATGCCACCACAGTAAGTACAGTATACCATCAGTGTTCCAAAGTCACCACAGTACTGCCATGAGCAGAGATAAAACATAACCACAAAACAAGTTGTTATATCATCGAACACCTTGAAATGAAGGGTAACTCGTAGAAGAGAAAACTATACCCATAACCCATTATAGTTTGATGACTCTATAAGGCAACTATCTCATTTGTCTGCAGTAAACCCTGTCATATCTGTTCCCAATAGAAACACATATGCACTTCATATAGAGACAATAAAAAACTATAAAACTGAATATGAGATGTCTGATACTCTGACAGACAAATCAGTTCTAGCAGTGCTTAAATAGCCTGTAGAGCTCCACTTATGCAGAATTGGGGGGGCAAAGGGAAAAGTGTCCGCCAGCACCACTTCAAGATATTTAAATGTTTCTACCAGTTTTAGCTTCTGACCTCTATTATGGAGGATGTGAAGGGGGGTCTTACTCTTCATCCATGGGCTAGTAAAAAACATGTTTTTTTTTTTTTTGTAGTTGAGGATATTATTAATAGAGAACCAATTTTCTAAGGGCTCAAAGTCACCTTGTTGTTAGAGGTGAGATTACCAGGGTTGTTGCCTTTCATGTAGATGACAGCATCATCTGTGTATATAACATTAACTGTTAGGCTGCCAGAAGATTTAGAACATATAGGTTTTTAGGACTTGTATACACGGTGGTACAGCAAGGGTTAACTGACCAGCAGGCACCAGGTTAATGAAAAGGCTGAAGAGGAGAGGACCACATATATCGATCTAAGCCCTTTGACCTGGTTAGCCACAAGCAAACTGAACTTACAAGCTCAAATGGGCAGACTGGGTGGGCCATAGGCCCTTATCTGCTGACACTGTCTATGTATCTATGTATCTATGACCCAGAATGGAGTCCTGTGGCACACCTATGGATACATTCTGGGTGTCAGACAAGGAGCTGTCAATTTTCACATGCTGTGTGCATTCTAATGGGTAGCTTTGGAACCATGCTACTGAGTCCCTGGACAGGTTTATACCAAGCAGCTTACTGAGCAGGACCTTGTGGCTAACCAGGTCAAAGGGCTTAGATCGATATATGTGGCTCTGACCAAGCTTCCATTATCAAAGGCCTTGGGCAAGTATCAAGATGTAGGGCAGACAGCTTTTTGAGTTTGGTAGAGCAAATATCAGTGTAAACCCCCTACGGGTCCTTTTTCATGGATCTTTTGCCAGTGTTGGCTACCTCAATGACAAACAAAAGGCAGCTCCACTTTTTCAATCCTCAACTGGTCAGAGATCACTTTTGTGTTGTACAAATTATGGAATGCACTACCTGACACATTATTGAGCCTTACATCTATGAATATATTTAAAAAGCAGTTACAGAAGTATTGTCTGGTGAATGCTCAATGTTCTTGTTAATAACTTTGATGTTATTTGTATTTGTCAGTTTTTTATTTAGTTGTAAATTCCTGGTTCCCCCTTGAAAATGGGCATCTGATGCTTTTGGGGTTACCCACTTAGCAAATTTTCAATAAATTAAAAATAAATATAGAATTACTGCATTTTTAGATTCCCTGGAAAACAGCTCAGTAAGGGGCTAGAACACAACAATGTTCAGGCAGAAAGGGGAATGGCTGTGAGCTACATAAGCCGTGGGCAGTGTTGTTCCTAGACACACTCTGGGAAGCTGGGGGTTGCATTTTGTGCAAGAGGCTAGGGTTCATAATCACCGAGGTTCAGATGCTTGGGGCAGAATTAAACAAGTTAGTAGAAAGGCAGGGGGCAGGAATTGGTAGGAAAGTGCAGGAGACAAAGGTTCCAGGGCTGTGGACCCTTCTACCACAGTGGGAGAGAAAGTTGAGGGAGGTGGTCTGGAGAATAGTTGGGAGGGGAAGGAGGGCTTAACAAGTGAGTATGACTATTATAAACCCCATAGGGGTTCTAGTGAAAAATCATTACTAGATCCTCAGCTCAGAGGATGGAAGTATCGTGGTCAACTCAGGAAATGAAGTTAGGATTATTGTCACCCAGGTGAAAATGGAGGGCATAGTGGTAGTCCAGTGGTTGGTTAGTGAAGGGGCACTGAAAAGAAAGGGCCAAAACAAGGAGGAGAAACCCAGTTGGGCAGGGCCTGATCCAAAGAGATGGCAAGAGAGGTGGAACAACTTTACATGACAGACTGATTACACATCAGCAGGGAAGGGACCAGGGTGCTGAGGGACAGGACTGGGGAAAACATTAATGGTAGTCTGAATTTAACCTGAGCATGGGGGGAGGGACCATGGGGCTCAGAACTCAAGGTTTTCCCAAGTAGGGAGCTGGGAGGTCTCTCCCCAGGCAAAGGGCATACTGGGTAACAGGGAATTCAGTTCTACAGATGGGAAGGCTGGGGTGGGGAGTATTACAAAGAGGTAACAAGGACAAAGATAAGGCAGGGGAGCGGGAGTAGTCAGGGACATAAGTGGTATTGCCAGTGTCGGGAAGGTTCTGACCTGATAGCAAAACAGAACTCAAAAACAGGTGTTGCAGAAAACAAAGTTTATTCCCATAACATACAGAAAAACAGTTTACCATAAAGCTGGGAATCTGGAACGTCCGAACACCTGGGTGATCATGTGTAAAACTCACAGAACAAAGCACTTGCATAAAGTTGGATAGTATGAATAAGAAAGTATGTAACCTGGGGAATGGCTCATCTGCTGAGAAATAAGACATTACCATTGGTCAGTTAGGTGGGCAGCTAACAGCCACAACTGTTAGGTTTTGCACGTACACATAGATAAGCAATTATGCTGCCTAGTACTACTTTTGGGTAACAAAAGAACAATTCAGTGATTATGCTGATCATTGCATTGTAGCTAATACCAGTAGGTGGCGCACTAAGACCACAAATATTATACTACATAATATATCATGGCAAACTGAGTATATACTGATTTCTCTTGTATTGCAAGATGCATGGTCCATATGAGGGATTATAGGTCAGGCAGGTCTACAGTAGGGAACAGGGTGGGTTCATTGAGGCAGCTGGAGAAAGCAGGGAACAAAAGGAAGGGGGTGGGTTGATGGAGTGAACAGGAATGGTGGAGTTCATCAACACTAGAAGACTGGGGAACAAAATGGATGACCTCCAGTTCATGATGCTGGAGGTCCAAGTGGACTTGGTGGTGGTCATTGAGACCTGGGCGGCCCCAAATCATGACTGGGATCTCTCTGTTCTTGGAGTCACCTTCTATAGGAGGGATAGAGAAAGAAATAGGGGCAAGAATGGAGAAAGAAATAGGGGCAGGGATGGTTTTTACATTAAGAAAGAGATAATTGCCATAAGGGAGGACATTGGAGAAGGGGCACTGGGTCAATATTGGTTCAGATCCAAACAGGGGCAGGGAGGAAAGTAACAGTGTAAGTGACATATCGGCCATCTAACCATGGATGAAATCTCAGACTGGGAACAGAGGAAAGTGATTGGGAAGATTGCAGAGAAAGGGGAGGTGGTGCTGGTGGGTGGCTTCAACCTGCCCAATGTGGACTGGATCATCCCACAGTCCTGCTGCAGTAGGAGTAAAATGCTCCTAGATGCAGTCCAAGATGTTTTTTTAACCTGAGGGTGATGGAACAGACTAGGGATCAGGTCACCTCAGACTGAGTGTTGACAAACTGTGAACATGTCAGAGTCAGAGCCCCTGGGAAGCAATGATCACTGGTCTGTATGGTTCCATATTGATATAGGAAGGGAGGTTCTGAACATAAAAATACAGGTTCTTGAGTTTAGGTCTGATTTCTACAGAATGAGAGTTCAGCTGGAAGAGCAGTGACAAATATCAGAGGGTACATGGATGTGGATAAAAAATTGTCCTTGATTCATGAGGGAGTCAAGGCAGTCAGTGCAACCTGTTTAAAACAGAAGGGGAAAAACATAAGCATAGGAGACCAGTTAGGTATATGGAAGAGACTGGCAAAGCAGTGAATGAAAAAAAAAATTTCCTATAAGAAATAAAAGAAGTCCCAGAGGGAAGAGGACAGAGTTGATTACTTGAAAAAGGTACAAACAGTTAGCAGGTTGGTAAGGCAGACCAAGTCAGAGATTGACCAAAAGAAAGCAGAAGAGGTTAAGGAGGGAGACAATACCTTTTTGGGGGGTACATCAGGGAAAAAAGGTCAACAAAAGAGGGTATCATTAAGCTGAAAGGGGGCCTCAGTGGGTGGAAGACAACAGAGAACTGGCAGAGGTATTAAATGAATATTTCTTCTCTGTATTCAATAAGGATGCACCAGTTCCACAGGGAAATTGGGGATCAAGAGAGGAAAGTGAGGGAGGATAAGGGAGGATATGGTTATGGAGGATAGGGTCCTCAAGAGGCTCTGGGTCCCTCAAGATGGGAAAATCCTCTGGGCCAGATGAAATGCAGCCCAGGGTACTGAGCAAGATGGTGGCAGTTTTGACCCCCCCCACCCCGACCAATCTGTTCATCTATTACCTGGATACAGGAGTGGTTCCAAGAGGGTGGAGGACCATTAAAGTAGTGCCACTGCACAAGAGCAGGGCAAAGGACAAACCAGGAAACTACAGACCAGTCAGCTTGACATCTGTAGTTGGCAAGCTGATGGAAACCATAGAAATATAGACTCTTTTGGCAGATAAGGTCCATACGGCCCACCTAGTCTGCCCATTTCCCTACTCACTGCTGCAGCCCCAGATCCTATTTGATCTGCGACTCTCCTGCTCTGCACATCTCCAGGATACCCTTATGTCTATCCCATGCATTCTTGAACCCCTGTCGATTTTTTCACACCCACCACTTCTGCTGGAAGGCTGTTCCATGGTTCCACCACCCTTTCAATGAAAAAGTACTTCCTAACATTACTCCTGAGCCTTCCACCCTTCAGCCTCGTGTAACATCCCCCCGGCCCCATTGTCTAGGGGCATAAATCTTCATTGTAGCTGTTTCAGAGGGCACATAGAGCAGGCTACATCAAGTGCTAACCCGAGCAAGTGCACACTTATACTAGATAGGAAAATAGTGGTCCTACCTTTCAGACGACTTCATGCACCTGTGCACCCTTGATCTCATCTCCAAACCTGGGTTTTGTCCCCAAATACTGACTACCGGACCAGGATCTCCCAGCTGCTATCTCCTGTTTGCACCCCTGAGCCCCTTGATCCGGAATGCAGGATTACAGCATCTCTCCTGGAATTGAAACTTATGAGACAAAATTAGAAACAAGAAGGGGGTATTCTTATTTCATTCTATCCCCCTTCCAGTTTAAATAAGGCAATGTCCACTACCAATTTCCTCCCAAATTAGCTTCTTTATTTAGCTCCAACATCCTAAATGATTTCAGGAATGCAGGGGTCACATCCTTCATAAATAAATAAAGCAGCTCCATGGGGCTATTTAAACTTTGTACAATTCATCCTGACTGGACACTCGGAGCAGCACATCAAATACAGGCAGTACAGCAGGGATCATTCACTTTACCCTACTTGGATGCTTTACCCAAGGAACCTCTCTTCTCAGAAACCTCCAGGCTCCTGTTTCACTGGCGCTGGTAAGCCAAAACTATTTCTTTGCTTTTCTACTCTCCACTGGGTTGCACACGACACTCTGGCACTGGTCACTGCCCCAACTCCGGTGCAGGAAAGTGTGCTGCTTCCCCCACCTGGTCTCTGGACCTCGGCCCAAATACCAGGATTTTTTCCTGCAACCCCCTCACTCTCTCGCTCAATGAGGAATCTGCTCTGTAAGGTGTTCCCACTCTCATAGCACCTGTTCCCTCCTTGCAGCGCAGCCCTCTTGTCTACAAGGGTCCCACTGGTGCAGCGGCCTTTAAACCTGACCCTGCTCCAGTACTTGAGCACTTAGCTTCAGACTGCCCTGCCACAAGAGAAGCCCTGGGCCCTGCCTCTGCCCAGGCCTCTCTGAGCAGCCCAAACCCTCCGAGCAGCACCATACTCTCTTTTGCTCCCAGCTGACCCTTGTTTAGGAGGGGATCCATGCCCAGGCCCACATCACTCCTGGGCTTGTGGTAAGCTACAGCCAGTGGCCGCCCTCCAAGGTCTGTCCTGATGACCTGTGATCCGCTTGGCCCTTTAATGCCAGTGCCCCAGGACCTGCCCCTCCAAGCAGGTCCCAGTTATGGGTGAAGGGCCCCCTGGTTCCAAACTGCCCTCAGGCCACCCTGCCACACCAGGTACTGAGAAAGACCACTGCCAGGAGCCCTTCCCCCTGCCACTGTCCCCACAGCCCTGGCAGCCTGAGCAAACTTCCTAATGGGGATCTCTAAGGACTCCTGCCTATCCTGGCCTCCTAACTGCCTCCTACTCCTCCCTTACCCCCAACGACGCAGGACCTGGCTAACCATCCTCCCCCCCCGAGCTTCCTTCCCGGCTCCTCAATACCATGTCACTGCAGAGGCCATCCCTATCTGCCACCTACGTGGGGTCTCCCCCCTGCTGGCCCACCTGGACCACTGAGCTCCCTAATCCTCCTTGTTCTGCTCCTCCAGCCCCAGGACTACTCTCTGGACTGGAAAAGACCCTGAACTTCCTGTCTCCAACCTTATATACCTATCTAAACCTACTCTCTGCTGCCACCATGAGGTGTTCAACAGGTACTAATCCCCAGAGCACTAATAAATTCCCTCGCTGGCTGGGGGGGTAGGAATGGGAAAGGGCTGCCTAAGATGGGAGCATAAGCCCCTCTTTCAAGGGGGCTTACACTCATATCATGCCCCCTTGTTCTTGTGCAGAGTTTTCTCTGAAATATGCTTTTCACCAGTACCCTGTTTATTCTCCTAAGCCAGGTATTTGAAAGTCTCTACCATATCTTCTCTCTCCCCTCTTTCCTCCAGTGAATAGATTTTAAGGTCCTTAAGTCTTTCCTCATGGAGCTTCTGGTGCAGTCCATGTACCATCTTTGTTGCCCTTCTCTATTTTGTTAATGTCCTTCCAGACACAGTACTCCAGCTGAGGCCTCACCAGTGATCTGTACAGTGTCATCACCACCTCTTTCTTCCTGCTTGTTATGCTCCTCCCTATGCACCCCAACATTCTGTTTGCTTTCCCCACTGTTTTTTTCACACTGTTTGGTCACCTTCAGGTCGTCAGATATGATAACTCCCAGGTCTCTCTCCTGACTTGTGGTGGCCAGGAAACCATCCTAAAAGAAAAGTTGGTGGTATACCTTGAGAAGGATGGGCTCCAGGATGACAGACAGCACAGTGTCAGGGAGGTCGTGCCAAACACATTTAATCAGCTTTATTGATTGGGTTACAAAGGCAGTGGACAAGGGTCAGGAAGTACACATGTTTTGCCTGGACTTTGGTAAGGCCTTTGACTCTGTCCCCAATATGAGACTGATCAAAAAAGTTGGAAGACTTGGGTGCAAGTAAAAAATTGACCAAATGGGTATCAGACTGCCTGGGGGAGGACCAAAGGGTGTGGTGGGGTGGGGAACTGTCAGGTTTAATGGCGGTCACTAGCGGTTGTTCTACAGGGGTCAGTGCTCTTGTCATTTCTGCTCAATGTGTTCATGAACAACACTGGGAACAGCATTAAGGGCAAAATCAGTATTTTTTCAAACAACACCAAGCTCTGTGTGGAAGTGTGGTTATGGAAGAGGGCATTAGGGATCTGCAAGATTACCAGGCAAAGTTAGAGAGGTTGTCTGGTATATGGAACCTGTTTTTTTCCTTTTCTTTTTATAATCGCATTTTATTTAATTTTCTGTGCTACACACAGATACTAACAGTCAACAACACTAACAAATTCACCTGTCCATACATTCAGTATCTTAACTTTATAATCTGCTGCTATTTCCAAATAAAATTGTAGTGGCTTAGATGCCCACCTACCAGCTCAGAATTGGCAGCCAGTTAGTGATGCCCTGAAAAAGACAGGCACCAGGAAGGCTAGGAACCCCACATGTCTCCCAACCTGTTGCCCTATCTACCATGATAGCAGATATAGCTATGCTCGTAAGTTATGAACAGAAGTGGGGTCTCTCACCATAAATTACCCAATGATTCCATCTGTTCTAGCTTTTGCCTACCTGATTTTTAATGGTATAGGTCAGGACTTCTGAATTGTAGATGGAGTTAACTAATATCCATTTCTCCTGCATAAGGGTTTTTGTTTTTAACCAATGTCTAGTTATATATTTCTTTACTACACCCAGTAGTATTCCCAATACTGTAAGTACTAGCTAGTAGGATCCGTCAGTTCCTGCAGATATAGTGTGAAAAGCAGAAGTTCTTTAGTGAGAGCTATGTAGGAGTAAAAATTTCCTGCAGGGCCCCCTGGATTTCCCAAAGAAAGGCTGTAAGGTTAGGGCAGTCCCACACATTTTGAAAGTGGGAATCCTTGGGTTCTCCACAGTGTCACCAGCAGAGTGCCGCTGGGGAGGTCCATCTGTGGACCTGCAGGACCGGGGTGATAAAGTAATGGATTAGACATTTCCAATTAAACTTCTTCCAGGGCATAGAGGAAGATGTCTTTTGTGTATTCTGACAGACTGTTTCCCATTTCTCCTCTTCTAAAAGAGAACTTATGCCTTGCTCCCACAGCCTGAAAGCCTGTAAAAAGGGAATGTATTTAATTCCCAAAATGCCCTATAAAGATATGAGATAAAGTGTTGCAGCTGGTGTTCAATGCAAAAAAAAAAAGCCAGGTCATATACATGGAATACAAGAACCCAAGGGCCTAATAAAGACTAAGGGGCGTGAAGGTCATAGTATTGGAAAAAGAGAAGGACATGGGAGTAGCTCTCACAGGTAATCAAAAACCATCTATACAATGCTAAAAGGCAGTAGCTAGGGCCAACAGGATGCTGGGTTGCAAAACTGGTGGGTTTAACAGTAGGAAGGAAGGAGTTGATACTACAGTTGTAAAGATCTCTGGTGCACTCACACCTGGAGTACTGTATGCAGTGCTGGAGTTACTGTCTAAACAAGCATTTGTCAATGCCGAATGTTGTCTTGCTGGCATTGGCATTGGTAGTGTAAGAGTTAGAGAGATGCATAATAGGAATGGCAGTGAAGTATTGGACTGACACCAACCCCACCCCCACCCTGCAGAGACTGACAGGTATTGGAGTGTGCCTTTGGGTTGTGGGCCATAACGCTCATGCCATTTCTCCTGACTCCACTCTGCAGACACCACCAAGTGTTGCAGTGTGCCTTGGGGTCTTTGGGTCTTACGCTCACTCCATTCCATAAGGAAATACGCTGAGATGGGTGCAGTACAGGAGAATGGAGGTGAACTTTGGGGCCAAAGAGTCCAAGACACACCTCGATGCCTGTCACTGGCTGCAGGGTGGGGGAAGGGGTGGAATGGCATGTACATTACAGACAACAATCCCAAGTCACACCCCTGATACCTGTTAGTCTCTACAGGGTGGGTCATTACAGTTGGAAACCCTAACGCCCCGGGTGTTTGTTGGTATTTTCACTCCAAATTTTCAACATGGTCTTTTTGTGACCCCACCTCATGAGCAGTGGCACTATCAGTTCGTTAGCCGAAAGGCGATTTTGCACAGCGACTGCACCATTTGGCGCCACAGGTGTGAAACCACATTTCAGGCAGGATGTGAAAAATGACATCTATACTGTTCATGAGGAGGTGTAAAAAATGGCAATGTTGAAAATCTGGAGTGAAAATATGAAAAACTGGTGAAGTCACGAGCGTGCCTAGAAACTGCTCAACGCATGCCCGTAACACAATTATTTTGAGGATTTTTTTGACCAAATAGCCCTAATAGCTAGGCTGCAGGTATTAGTATACATGGCCTTCTGTGTTTTGCCATTTCTCCTTTTATCTTCCCCATTTGTGCCTTTTTGCCTCCTCCATTTGTCCTTCCTGTTTTTAACCCCCTTCCTCTTGTCCTCCTCTGTTCCTCCCTTCATAAGTTTAGTTACCTCTGGCGATATCATAACTTTATGATCCTCCATGTTGACTGCACTGTACTGTGGGGGTGGGCAGTTTGATGCTCCCTGCTTCCTTCTGCCACCCCCCTGACTAGTTTAAATGCATGCCAATGAAGCATTTAAACTTTTCACTGAGAACACCAGTCCCGTCCCTGGATGGATGTAGGCTGTTGCCCTTGTACAGGTCCATATTCTCCCAGGTGGGTCCCCAGTCCCCATTGAAGCCAAAACCCTTCTCTCTGCACCAGTTCTTCAGCCAAGCATTGAAATCCCTGGTGTGGAGGTTCCTGGCTTCCACCTTGCCATGGACAGGTAGCACCTCCGAGAAGGTCATGGGGCTTGCTACCTGCCCAAAGCCCCTCCCCAACTCCCTGAACTCCTCTTGCACCCTTTCATCCCTCCCTCATCGCTAGTCATGTCATTTGTCCCCAGGTGGACAATGTCATCAAGCTCCACCTCCTCGCTACTGCTGTAGTAATTCTCTGGATCCTCTTCCCATCCCTCTGAACTGTGCTTCCCAGTACACTTTACGTCCCTTTCCTCCACTGTACCTGTCCCCAAATCCACTCTCCAGACTATGGAGTCCCCCACTAGGACAAGTTTCCTCTTCCTTTGCAGTCCTCTACCACCTGCCTCTGGGGCCCCTTGTGGAGAACCCACTCATCCCCCTTGTTCACAACTGTGGGATACTCCCACTCCTCAAAATTGCATAGGAGTTCTTCAGTTTCACCAGTGGGGGATGCACTTTTATCCACCTGCCTCACCCTCCCTAGCCCACAATAGTCCACCTACTCCTTTTGCTGGTCCATCTTTGAGGTAGTGGGTGTAGACTTGGTGGCCCCTGGGTGGGGGAGGAGATCCCCTGAAACCTAGCCAGCATGGCCTGGAGGCTGGCAGTCTCTGCCCTCAACCCAGATAGATGCCTTCAGATGGGGCAGCACCGCAGTTCCCAGAAAGTCCTTCTGAAGACTGCTGCTCCACATCCATTGCGCTGCACCACTCCCAACATGATCCCTTTCTGCTGTGCTTCTGTCTGCCCTGATTGTTAGGGAAGCTCCCTTCTCCTTAGTACCATAACCCATTTCCCAGTAACTATTTACCAGGAACCCCTAATGTACCATGCCAAAAAATATGTATTTTTTTTACTTTGATACAATAGCAATCTCAAGAAGATATCCACCCAGATTATGCAGTGCTGCCTGGCTGCCTACTGTTGTTCTCCCCGGCCTGTCCTGTTTCTGAGCAGGAAGTTGCCACACCTTCTGGTTTAATACCTATAAAGGTAGTTGAGCTGGGGTGGGTGAGATGGGAGAGGGAAGGCGGGATAACCCAGCTGGTCCTGTGTTGTAGAACCAATAAGTGCAAACTATCTAGGAGTCCCACTGTCTGGGCCCAATAACACACCCCACTGAACAGCAAACAAACAAAAAAAAACAGCAACTCAGCTAATACTGAATTCTTAACTGTATCAGAATAGTCTGATGCAAAATGCCACCAAAAAACAAAGGCAATTTAGAAAATCGACTAACAAACTAACAAATAAATAAGCATTATCTCAACCCCCAATGAATTCAAAAATGCAAAAGAAAATTGGTAAATTGAGCCCCTTCCCCAGCAGACTAGCCCAAGGAAATTAGTAATCTCACTTCCTTCCCCAGCAGACTAGCAGTGCTGCTACTTCTTGGTCTGATATTTTAAAACTTTTTGCCACAGCAGCCACTGAAAGAAAAAGAACTGTTGTTCTGATATTGTCGTTGTGGTGATGTGAAGATCTACAAAGATGATGACCACTCCATGTGCATTCATTGCCAAGGCCTTACTCACAGTGTTAAGGCCTGCAGCAGCAGCATTTGTTAGGGCTTTAACCAGACCACTAGGAGACCTCACAAAACAGCCTTAGAGTTGCATTTAAAATCATGATTATGGAGGAGAAGCAAGACGCATTGAAGGCATTTTTGCTGTCATCAGCTACACCCTCCTTTTCCAGTTTGTCGTCAACCTGCCATTCTCCATGGTCGATGGCATCTGTTGCTGATTCAGAAAAGACTGCCTCTCCTGGAAGATTCTGATCTCAACAGAAAACAGGTTAGTCATTTGAAAAAATAGGACCCAGGCCAAGACCTCCAGTTCTACTGCCCAATGGCCATCTTTCAGCCACCAAGGTTGGGGTTGGGCATAAGCTCTACTCCTCCAGCAGGGGACTTACAGCCAATACTGCTCTCAGGCACTGTCCCATCAACTGTTCAGTTATCAGTGTCCCTGTCAGGGCCAGCACTGGCCCTAGCTATCTTGGTGCCCTGTGTGAACCTCCCTGGTGGGGCTCCATATCAGAAGAGAAGAGGCCCTAAGGGACATCTTCATCCCTACCATGGCATCCCTGCATCTTCATTTTCTGCTAGTTTTGTGTCATTTTTGCACTTTTCTTGCATTATAACATTATATCTAAGCAATGAGGAGATGAGAACAACAGTGCTAAATTCTGGAGAAAGTTGAACAGAGACACAGAAGACCAGGAAGAATGGTGGCAAACTGGACAGCTGAAGTTTTTTAAGGGCGCCTCTGCTCTTGGTGCTCTGTGCAAATACAGAGTTCACTCTGTGCTAATGTTGGCTCTGGTCAGGGACCATCAATGCTCAGCTCCTGCTGTACCAAACAATGTCAGAGCTATTTCAAAAGCTTATACCATTGCCTCCATCATCAATACCTCCACATCAGTGCCTCAGAGCTGGTGTTGTCACTGAAGTCGATGCAGCAATTCCCCCTGCCCACCATAATGCCAGGCATGGATCATCCTCCATCAACGGTGAGCCCATGAATGTTTTTTTCTTTTCTGCCTCCTCAGCCCAGTGACCTGTTTCCTATAACTATTGATGTCAATCAGGAACTGGAGTACCATGCAGAATATGTAGAGGAGGAGGAGGAGGAGGAGGAGGAGGAGGAATAAGACATGGAGGAAGGGCTGGATTCTCCAGATGTAGTAGTTTCCAGTTCTACTTTGACCTCCTATAGTGAGGAAAGTGTAAAGAACACTCCAGTCACCTCCTGAGGCTTCCTCCTTACAGGTTTTCCTCAAGCAGATCCAGGCCAAACTGAGGTTTGACATATTAGAGAACGATTCCCCTAAGAAGAATCTGTATGAGTTCCTAGTAGTTTCTGCCTCCCCTACCTTCCGTATCCCTCCACTACATTCAGCTTTGGAGGATGCCACTCCAGGTGCCTGTCATAGACCCTGTGCCCTATCTGCAGTTCTAAGGTTGTGTATGGGTGCTGATGTGTGCATTGGCTGCCATTACACATTCAGTCACTTCAGTGCCAGTCTAGCATTACTTGTAAAGTGCTTTTGGATACAATGTGTATGTTTTTGTTAAGCTGGAATGTGCAATAGCCTAATTAAGCTTGTAATCACCTATGATACCTATGAAAAGCGCTGTATATATACTGATTCTTCTTCTTCTTCTTTGCCTGCCTGCCTTCCTTCCTTCCTACCTACCTATCTACCTACCTACGATGCCATGGTGCTGGTGGCCTGTGGCTCATAGGCCTCATGGCTGCTGCAGCTCTGACTGTCCTGCTGGTGCATCTGCACACGTGGATTCCACAATGGTTCCTCAATACTCAGTAGGCTCAGCATTCCATTTAGCTGGAGTGTCTCATAGCAGTGACCCATCAGTGCATAGCTTCCTGCTCTGGTTAGTTTTACCAGAAAAGTCATATTGAGCTGGTAACAGTTCATTTCCAAATGCATCCTGGAGGAAGTGGAAAGAGAACAGAGAAGAGAACAGAACAGATCCAGGGTACAATGTACATAATAATACAGCAGAATGGAAATGGGTAAAACAATATATACAAATTACAAGAGCAAATGCAGAATACAAATTGCCATACAGTAAATACCACACAATACATTATGAAACAGGCAAAAGAACATTATACTGTGAGCAACAAAACAATAATATAAGGAGTAGGGAGTAGTGACTGAATTAACTTGGAGAGAGGGGATAGGCTAGTGTCAGTGCAGGGAGGGAGGCTGTTGACAGAAGTCCACTCCAGTATCAGAAACAGGCAGCTGCAGGAGTGAGTAGACAAATCATGGAACAGAGATTTCAGAGTGTGCAGGGAAGGAGCAGAACAAAATGCAAGAGGGAGAGAGACTCAAATTCTAGAGAAGTGGAATGAGAAGGCAGCTTGGCCAGCAGTAGATTTCATTGGTGGAAGAACAAGAGAGCAAACAGAAGCCTTGTGAAATGCATAAGAGATAGAAGAAGGGAAAGACAAGAGAGAGGCATGTTATAAGGGGAAGGAACCAAACCAAAATTTGGACATAAATGAGGCACAGTGGGAAAGGTACCTGGCATCGAGAGAGAAGGGAGTGGGTGGTATGCAGTGAACAGAGGTGAGTACACAGAGGTTTGTCAAGGGCAAAATGAGGAAAGGAGTGAAAAAGGGGGTCCAGTCTCGCTAAAGTGGACTTTGGAGCAGCATTGTAAACAATATATGGGCTGGCCCTCTAGCACAGCAGAAGCGCTTACATCTGTGGGGCAGACAACCGGGGTTCGGGAGCAGACCTCTGACATCGAAGGGTCGGCCGAGGGAGGAGGAGGAGGCTGAGCATCCCAGGGAGTGCTTGCCTCCTCCGGGGAGGGAAGGTACTTGGTACTCAGTGTCTACTGACTCCTAGCATTGGCATAGAGGCAAATCAGCCTGGGACCATAGTGAGAAGTCCAGCGGGACAGGGACTGGCGGACCTCTGCACATTGGGGTGGAAGCTCGCTTGGTCATGCACCAAAGTCATTGCACAACTGGACCCGACTTGGCTGGCTTGGAAGGGGGAATATTTTTGGGGAAAAAAATCCCTCGGCACGAGCTTCATGAAGTTGGATCCCGGTGAGTACTGGGACCTAGCTGATATGGGGTTGCCTCCCTGGCAGTGACTGTAGGGCCAAAAGTAGCATTCATGATATAAAAGAAAACATTGTCTTCATAGTCAAAAATGGGGAGAATTATCTTACTGAGGATTTCTCTTTGAGCAGGAAGCAGAATGCATCTCTTATTTCTGTAAAGTGCTCCAGATGTGGGGTGCAGGTTCGTGTGGATAGCATCCACAGGAACAGAAAAATCAAGGTGGTGATCCAACCAAACCTCAAGATACTTGGAGGAGGAGACATCTTCATTAGTTCCACCATTTAGGGTACAAAAGGAAGGAAGGGGGGAGACTAGCAAGCCTCTGCCTGGTGCTAAATGTCATGGAGACTGTTTTCTTTGCATTGAGGGATAACTGAATTTCTTGGAACCAGTGCTGGATGTTGTTAAAGTCTATTTGGAGCTTGATCATGAGATCAGGGGCAGAGGAGCTTGAGGGGAAGAGAACTGTATCATCTACTACATATGACTGGACACATAGGAGAAGACAGCAGCCTCAAGATGGGATCCCCCTTTCTCCAGCCATCCCTTCTGGTGGTGATGACAGATGCCTTGGGTTCAGGTTTGTATGCCCATCTGAGCCCTTCCAGACTCGGGGCCAGTGGTCCCCCTTGGATTTGGTTCTACACAGCAACACTCTGGAGATGATGGCTGTTCTGCTTGGCCTACAGGCTTTCGCCACCCTCCTGCTGCATCATCAGCGTTGATCCATAAAGGCATTTCAGTGACTTACTACATCAGCTGTCAGTGTGGAGTCCACTTGTATCCTCACTGCAGAGACAGCCAGGCAATGGGCAATTGAACACAAAATGTTCCTCTCTGTCATCTTTTTGTCTAGCATCCTCAACGCCCTTGTAGATGCCTCAGTCGGTCCCAGGTGCTCTGCCATGAATGGTGATTTTTGGAGTCTGCCACGGACATCCTTATCATAAAGTGGGGTCACCAAGATGTAGACCATTTTGTGTCTCCATACAACACAAAGCTGCAAAGTTTCTCCTTGGTTCATTCAGGGCCTAGAGTTTTTTGATGAGATATGTTGTCCCTGTCTTGGAAAGGTAGGTTCATGTATGCCTCTCCCCATTCCCTCTCATACAGAGGGTTCTGGTCAATCTGAGGGCCAAGTCTTGTTGTCTGCTGGTCAGCTAGCCACTCTATTCCAGCTTCGTCAAAGTGTTCTAAGTTACAGAGAGGGAAGGGAGAAAGTGTGTGGAAAGTATTGATGACCAAAACACCGGTAGAAGATCGCTTGGAATAATCATCTATGTACAGTGACTATTTTACCTGATAACAAGCTTTATTTACACTCCATAAAACAAACTCTTTAGTGTTACCTGTATGCTATAATGCTTGTGCATTGTTGTATGGGAGAATTGGGAGGGAAGAAGGGAGGGTAAAAGCTGTCGAGGGTGAACTGTGGGTGGTTAATTGTGGGGCACAATTACTGCTGTCATTCTACTTGTTTTTGGTTGATTACTTTTAATGAGTTTGTGTGTTGCTGTTCTTACTTAACAGGGGAAATATAAGCTGTGTGGTATAGTGTACTAAACCACACTAAGTTAAGCTAACTCTTATTGGTTCTGTGGAAATGGGTGCATGTATTGTAAGGTAAGCATACTTTAGGAATAGTTGAAACAGCAGTCTTTGGTAAGGGTTATTTAAGGTCTCTAAGAAAGCAAGGTGGGCTGGTAGTAAGCAAGCATAAACTGGGAAAAGCATAATACCTTGTATAGGGTAGGGGTAAATCAAGGATTCAAATCTAGCAAGATATAACCAGATGGTAAAGGTATTTTAGGATGCAGGGAGTGGTGCAATGCAGTGGCTGTTGGGCAGCGGTCTTCATGGAAATAATTTGGAGAGTGAAGTGCTGTCCCATCTCTGTCCCATCTGTGTGCAACTCTCATGGCTAAGGGGAGAGTTTGCTTGACTTAAGGCTAAGTTGGCTGAGGTCTGGATGGCCTTATCTCTGGCCTCAAGTCAGCTGAGCATTCTGCCTCTACCTCAAAGATTGCCAAGGGGGAGTGGAGCTGGACTACAGTGAGTCCAGGAGGGGTAAGTGTGATGGGTAAGAGGCACATCTCTCATGTGCTGTCATTGCACATTTCTCACACTGCTTTGGCAGAGAGTGTTAGGCCCTTTGAGACACCAGTAGTGGTGGCAAGGACAGATGTGGGAAATCTCCAGGTTGGGACTCCAAAGTGGGTGGCAAAGGACCACAGAGGAGGAGGAAACAAATCCTGGTGGAGGACTCCATAGTGAGGGGTATAGATTTGGGGACAAGTAAGGAGGCGGTGAGGGAGGTCAAGTGCCTACTGGGCACCACAGCTCATAGGGACAGGAAAAGGATTCTCCGAATTGCTAAGGCTGCAGGTAATGAGGGAGAGTTAGATGTCATTGTCCACCTAGGGACTAATGACCTAGTTGGGGATGAGGACAGTGTGGTTTGGGAGAAGCTCAGGGAATGAAGGAGGGGTTTGAGACAGGTAACATGCTTAGTGTCCTTTTCTGAGGTGTTGCCTGTCTATGACAGAGGGGTAGTCCAGGTACTACGTATCAATAGCTTCTACTCATGTCTGAAGAAGTGGTGCAGAGAGGAGGGTTTCAGGTACATTGGGGACTGAGGACACACTTGGATGGATAGGAGGCTGTATAAGGGAGATGGACTGCATCCATCCGGGAAGGGTACTGCAATTCTCAGTAAACAGTTAAAATATTTCCTCGAGGAACATTTTAAACTAACCAAAGGGGGAGGGTATGGAAAAAAACAGGGAGTCCACCCCTACAAACTTTATTAGTCAATAGAGGGAATACTAAGGAAGGGATTTCCCCAGGGATACCTAGTAACTTACAGAACACCGTGGTAGAGTTAAATAAGAATGAGAATATAGATAGAGGGGACCAGGAGAGTATCCATAAGGGTAAAAGAGGGACTGGCTATAAAGTTGGTAAAATTATTTGGAAACCCATATGTGCAAACACTAGAAGTCTGGGCAGTAAAATCCCTGATCTGGTAGCCTTGATGTTAGAGGCTGACCTAGACATGGTCGCCATTACTGAGTCATGGTGCAGTGAGAACTACGACTGGGATATAGCCATACCAGGATATACTCTGTTCAGGAAGGATAGAGTGTGTAAGAAAGGGGGGGAATGGCTCTCTATGTGAGGGATAC
Source organism: Neoceratodus forsteri (assembly GCA_016271365.2). Classification (NCBI taxonomy): domain Eukaryota; kingdom Metazoa; phylum Chordata; order Ceratodontiformes; family Ceratodontidae; genus Neoceratodus; species Neoceratodus forsteri. Next base: position 214,524,402 of record JADMNL010000024.1, read on the forward strand.
CATTAAAGCAATTGAGATACAAGTATGCAGGTAGGGGCGGAGGTATTTTGGGTTACATTGGAATCGGAGTTTGGGGCAGCTATTTGCATTGGGGTGATATGCAGACTTCCAGTACAGAGAGGGGAGATAGATGAAGCTTTGTTGGAAGACATCGAAAAGATGGAAAACAGGGGGGAGTTGTTGCTAGTGGAGTACTTCAGTCTGCCAGATATTGAGTGGAACATCCCATCTGCAGCTTCAGCTTGTAGCAGGGGTTTCTTGGAATCCCTGCAAGGGGCCTTCCTCAAACAACTAGTACTGTAGGTGAACCCACTTGTGAGGGAGCAGTATTGGACTTGGTGCTCACTAATGGGGATAGTATTGCAGACGTCACGGTGGGTGACCACCTGGGGAACAATGATCACTGCACAGTGTGGTTCACTATAAGAACTGTGGCAGAATGGAGTCTCACAAAGGCAAATGTCCTTGACTTTAGGATTGCTGACTTTACAATGATGGGGGAATACCTTAGACATGCCCTGGGAGAGGGAAACGTTTCGGGTGGAGTGGAGGAACAATGGGCAAGAATTAAAGGTGCCTCTGCATCAGGCAAGTTAGCATATGTAAAAGAAAGAAAAAGCCTTTATGGTTCTCTAAGGAGGTGGCTAGTAAGATTAGGGCAAAGAAATTGGCATTCAGGAGATATAAGGAGTCACAATGAGAGGGGGACAGGGAGGTGTACAGACAGAAGCAGAGGGAGGCTGGTAAAGCAATAAGGTGTGCAAAGGCACAAACAGAGGAGAGAATGTCCCAGGCAGGGAAGAAAGGAGGCAAGACATTTTTTTAGGTATGTGAGTGAAAGGAGGAAAACCAAGGAAGGAATAGTAAGAATAAGAAGGGAGGGGGGAGTGTGTGGAAGGGGACAAAGAAAAATCAGATATCCTGAACAAATACTTTTGCTCAGTGTTCACAGTGGAGGGAGAAGGTGAGGGGCCACAGATTAAGGGCAGCAGTATTGAGGGAAGTGGCATGGACATAAGTGCATTTGAAGTGGAGAGGGTCATGAAAGAACTAGCCAATATGAAAGTGGACAAAGCAGTGGGACCTAATGGAATACAAATATTGAAGGCAGGACTGGAGGACGGCAGACAAGGTCCCAGTACACAAATGTGGTAGCAGGGAGGAGGCTGGAAATTACAGGCCAGTAAGCCTGGCTTCGGTGATGGGAAAAGTAATGGAATCATTACTGAAGGAAAGGGTTGTATAATATCTTGAAACCAGAGGCCTGCAGGATCAGAGATAACATGGTTTCTCAACAGGGAGGTCCTATCAAACAAATCTGATAGATTTCTTTGATTGGGTAACCAGAGTTGTAGATCAGGGTGGAGCCATGGATGTGGCCTACCTGGATTTCAGCAAGGCCTTTGACACCATTCCATATAAGAGACTAGTTACCAAACTGGGACAACTCAGTAGTTGGCCCAAAGGTGATAAACTGTGTAAGAACTTGATTGGGGAACTGGAGACAGAGGGTGGTAGTAAACCGAGTCCATTCAAAGGAAGGAAAAGTTACCGGCAGAGTGCCGTAAGGATCGGTATTATGTCAGGTCCTATTTAATATCTTCATTAGTGACATTGCAGAGGAGTTACAAGGGAAGATATACCTTTCTGCAGGTGACACAAATATATGCAATAAGGTAGACACTCCAGTGGGAGTGGAACAAATGATCTGTGATCTAAGAAAGCTTGAAGAGTGGTCAAATGTGTGACAACTGAGATTCAATGCGAAGAAGTGCAGGGTCATGCACTTAGGGCACAGAAATCCAGTGGCGGAGTATATGATGGGGAGGGGGTGGTACTGGCTTCCACCAAGCAGGAGAGGGATCTGAGTGTTATTATTTCTGATGACCTAAAGGTGGCCAAATAGTGTGACAAGGCTGCAAATGGGATGTAGGGGTGCATTTGGAGGGGTATCACCAGCAGAAAGAGAAAGATAGTTATACCATTATATAAGACCTTGGTAATACCTCATCTGGAGTACTGTGTTCAGTTTCAGAGGCCACATCTCCAAAATGATATGGACAGAATCAAGGTGGTCCAGAGGAGGGCAATAAAAATGGTGCTGGGCCTGCATCATATGTCCTATGAGAAGAGACTGAAAGACCTTGATATGTATACCCTGGAGGAAAGGAGAGAGGGGAAATGATAGAAACATTTAAGTACCTCAAGGGTATAAATAGAGTACAAGTGGAAAAAAATGTTTAGAAAAAAAGTTGCTTAAGAACAAGGGGACATGCTATGAAGCCAGAGGGAAGTAGATTCAGGGGAAATGTCAGAAAGTACTTCTTCACAGTAGGAGTGGTGGATGCCTGGAACAGCCTCCCAGCAGAGGTGGTCAAAGCAAGAACTGTAACGGGGTTCAAAAAATGCATGGGATAGACATAATGACATTTTATGGGTAAAGAATAGGGGGGGGGGATCTCCGTGGCCAAGCAGGCTCTACATTCTTACAGTAGGGAGGGAGACCAGACAGACTAGGTGGGCTAAATGGTCCTTAACTGCTGGCAGTTTCTATGTAGTCTATGTAAACATCAGCCACCCTGATTTTGGTAGCACCATATTGGCCCAAACAAATTTGGTTCTCTCTGCTCCAGAAATTGGTTGTCAAAATCCTGTCCTGCTCCCTCTATGAGCAGGGCTCCTACCAGTGACCCAGAAGCTATCTGCATTGTACATCTATTTGCAAAACTTAAATTTTGTATGGTCTGGTGTACTGCCTGTCACCTGGACCCCTTCACATGTCTGATCAGTCTCATTCTGGACTACTTCTTTCCCTTCTGGACTCATGCTTCAGGTATTCCTCCATTATGGTTTACTGGGCCACAGTGTCCACTTTTCTGTCCCACACCGATGGCAAGATGGTGGCCCAGCTTGAAGTTTCACAGGTTCCTCAAAGGTAGTCTACTTCTGCACCACCTGGTCTGAGATCTTGTTCCAGTGTGGGACTTTAATTACTCTTCCTCCCTTCGAGCTTGCTGTTACATGTGACCTGCACTTCCTCTCTTGTAAAACACTGTTTTTTGTGGTTTTGTTGTCTGCTCAATGCATATCTGGCTTGCAGGCTGTTATTGTAGATCCTCCTTTTCTTATATTCCCAAGGATAGGGTTACATTATCAGTTGCACCTTGCACAGCACTCCCAGCCATGATGATTGGGTTATAGAAGCATCTGATAGGCTGATGCACAAACAGAAACTATTTACTCCTGTCCTGTCTCTGCCCCTTCCTGTGAGCCAATCCTCAGTTCAGTTTGTGCATCTGACTAGGCTGGTCACATTCTATATTGGCTCTCTGCCAGTTGATTATCTTTAGGTAAAAACATGACCATTTTGTGACTTATTTGCTGTTGAATTCTGCAGTGTTTTTAAAAGTATTACTAGCCTGTTCAGTCTTTTATTCTGAAGTTTTACATATATTTTTGTTTTGTTCTTTGTATAAGCTAACCCCTGGGGCCTCTCAGGGTGTGGGCTTTGTTTTATGTTTGTCAACATTCTTCCCCTTGTCTCTGGTTTTGCTTTCAACCCGAAAGAAACACTTGATTTGGAGTCAACATTGTGTCTGGCCATTAGCTGATGCCTCCATGTTCCACAGATGATTCCGGGTCCTTTCAGCAGTTTTACTTTTACAGCTGCCACATAAAGGGGTTTTGTCTGTTTGTGAACTGCTGATGGAGCACGGCAGCTAAGGAGCCCGTGCTTTTACCGCTCTCTTGCTGTCCACATGCTGTGTGCTAGACTGGCCACTTTTACTTCCATTTCTTCAGCACTGCTGCATGATGCTCGACTGGGCTAGGAGAGACAGTGTTTGTTTCATTTTGCCAAGCTTGTTTTAGGCTGGAGGATCGGTCCCCAAGGGGTCTGGAGAAGTTCTTGATCAGGACAGTGATCTAGCTTGCAGTTGCTCCCTGAACCAATTCAAATTTTTCTCAATTTATGACTGTGCTGAATCCATGAGCTGGTGGTCGCAGCTGCTTGGATGGCTCCTAATTTTGCAGCCATGGTCCGTGATCCCCAGAAGAACACCAGCTGAGATGGTGCCAAGATCTCACAAGATGCTCAGATCTTATCAGCCATCTTACATGGGGCCAATTAAGGGTTCAGTGGCTGCAATTTCTACCTCAGCCCATCCTGTCTTCATTATAAAAGGAGATTTATGCCAGCATCTCTGCAGAGCCTGCGACATTCAACTTATTTTAAGGTCTGGTTCTCCATATGTTTCCTGCGGGTTTTCAGGGCACCAAGATTTTCTCTTTTCTTCTGGGGCCATACTTTTTTGTAAGACAAAGTTATCGGAACTCACAAGAACATCCAGCAGCCATTTTGAGGGGCCAAGTGGCAGACACAATTTTTAGGGATGAGATCTCAAGTCTGGAGGAGCTGGCAGCAGCCATTGTGTGGGGATGCATGATAGCTGCCATTTTGAGTGGCAAGTTTTTTTTGGAGTTTGTCATTGATTTCAGTTTCTGTTCTCATTGGTTAGCAGTTTATTTATGGTGCCATTTTCAGATAGCCATGTGCAGGCTGAATGGCAGCTGTTTTATGGAGCCATGTGGTGTTTATATATTTTGATGGCTACTTGTTTTTCCTGCTCTTAAAGGTAGCTTGTTCTAAGATGTAGCATGTGCTGGTTCTGGGCATTCAGGTCACCTCTTATATGGGCTGTCGATACTCCTGGCTTTTGCATGTTTCTCAGTATGGGTTCGGGATTCCAGATTTTGGGGGCTCTGAAATATGGCTGCAGCAGGGGGTCACTTGGGGCATCTTACACCTCTGTTGTGTGTCTAACAGCCTGTTATCATCGACATCTCTTGTGATGGATCCTCTGTTGTTAATGTCATTCTGTGTTCCATGAGATCCCAGTCCAGTCCTGGATGCTGATTTTTCTCATTTCAGATTTATAGGCCTTCTCGCCTTCTTTGAGATGGTCATAACAGGATCTGCAGGAAATGTCTCAATTTCCTGCTGTCCAGCCAGATCAGTGACCTATGTTCTTGCTGCTTGGCCAACAATGACTAGCAGGAAGGCAATGTGGTTTCCAGCATTTCAGGAGAGGACAATTTGGAAGACTCAGCTTCCATGTTATCCCAGGCTTTGATGATTGAGATGCTCCAGAAACTACATGAAATGATTGTGACTATGGTTAACCCATGAGACTCAGAAATGAAACAGGAGGCAAAGAAGAAACCTAAAAGACCCAGGCAAGAGGGAGACAATGCCCCTGAGGACACAGACAACTATTCCTCTGAGGAGGAAGGCACACACAATGAAGAAGGGGAGCAGAGAGAGGATTTAGAGGCTCAAATCTGTCCCTACGATATGGTCCCTGAGATTATTAGGGTGGTGTGTGAGACATTAAAATTCAAAAAGCCAATTCCTCAATAAGAACAAAAGCTAGATCTGCTTGTTAGGGAAAGGAAGAATATTTCCACCATTTTACCAGTGTGCAAGGCACTAAAGGGCCTACTATTCAAAGAATGGGTCACTCTGGATCCTGCCAGAATGAGTGAAAAGGCAGCCTTCAACAGGAGGTATACTCTACGAGAAGACAAGCAGGGGCTGTGGTCTCTCTTCCCCAAGGTAGGTCCACAGATAGCACTTAGCCACCACATGGTTCTCCTGTGTGAAAGGTCCATAACTTTGAATGCTTCAGCTTTAAAAAAGTGAAGAATGCTATCGGAAAGACTCACAAGATGATAAGCATGGCAACTAAGCAGCTGTGGCCTCTATATATACCATCAAAGACATTCTGAGATGGTTAGAGGACATCCATGAAGACCTCCTCAAAGCCAACAAACACAAGGCAACAATGGACTACTATGCAGGCCATTAGATATGTGGTGGACACAGCCATGGATACCTTCAGAATGACAATGCTTGCCAAAGCCACAGTCAGTCGGGCTAAAAGACACTTGTGGTTGAAACTGTTGCAAGCAGATCAGGAGTCCAAGAGCATGCTGATGAAACTTCAGTTGAAAAGTAACATGATGTTTGGTCCTGGACTAGAGAATTACATCAAGCACAAAGGAAAGGGCAAAATTATGGCAGGGGACAAATCGGGCTATCTTCTGAGTTTCAGGAAAAGCAGATTTTGGGAAAAAACTTCTGAAGAGGCTTCAAGAGCAATTACTTTCAGAATTGCAGCTCACAAAATTTTGGATTCAGATTAAATAATTTCAATAAATGGGGACATTTTTCAAACAATAGGAGCAAAGGATGATGGACCAGATGTAGAGGAAGCAACTGACTCTCTTGTGGCAGCAGAGGCTTCAAAGCATGAGGAGAACAAGGCCTAGGAAACAGAAGACCTGGGCTGACTCAATGGACAAATGGGTACTAGAAGCAATCCCAAGTAAGTATGCCACAGAGTTCATCCAACTACCCAGAAAGAACAGATTAGTCCAGAATCTCCACAAGCAGATCACCCATACCACAAGTCAGGGCCTTATCAAACAAGCAAGATGGCACCATCATGCCAGTACCAAAAACAAGAGCAACAATCTGGAGTATACTCCATATTCTTTCTAGTGCCAAAAAGACAGGGAACCTGTGGCCCATCTTGGATCTGAGGTTTGTCAATCAGTTTGGCCAATGTAAAAAATTCCAAATGAACGCCCTGTGTAAAACAGTTGTGGCATCAGAAAAGGGGACTACCTCACGTCACTAGACCTCAAAGATGCATATCTACACATCCCAATTCAGCTGACACATCAGACATTTTTAAGATTATGCATTCTTTGTCATCCTTTTCAGTACAATTGTCTGCCCTTCATTTTAGTATCTTCATTCAGGCTGTTCACAAAAGTGATGGCAGTCCTAGCCATGATAATGGAAAAAAAAGGGCATACACATCATCACATACCTGCATGACTGGCTGATAACAGCAAGGTTCAAGGAGACAGCTCACCAGACAAAGTGCAGGGCCCAAGAATTACTGACTGAATATGGTTGGGTAGTAATAGGATGAAAAGCAACCTCTGCCCGACATCAACACTGGAACACCTGGGGGCAGTGTTCGAAACAGCACGAGGAGTTGTATGACCATCAGACAATGGAATCAAAAACCTGAAGCACCTTTGCGGCAGGGTAATAGCCAGCAAATACTCAACAGTATGTTTATTTATGTCAATAGTTCGGAAAAACACCTTTGAGAAAATGTTCTTTTACAAAGGTTCCACATCTGTACAACAACATACAATCAAGTTACAGGAATAGACAGAAAATACAACAAATGCTATACAATTAGTACAAAGACAAATCGCATGACTCCTATAAATATTTCAACAATGCCTGGTGATTACAATATCAAATTAAGTAAAGGTGAAAATATATTCTGCGAGTAGAAGAAAAAAACAAAACAAAAACAGTTACTGACATCCATCAGGAGATGAGCATTAAGGGAGCACAGTGCAGAAAATGGGGTAGCAGCCTGGAGGTCAGACTTAGTCAAAGTTCCTAGAAGAGAAATGAGGTCATGACCATGCTAGTGGGGAGAAGGGCATGGGTCAAGGGAGCTGGTGCAGGGGAAGGGATGAATGCTTGATAAGAGTGGGACCACAAGATAAGGGTAGTGGAAAGGTGCAGGGAGATGCAAGTACAGTATTGGAGACACTAGTCAACAGGAACAACAGTGTAAGAACAAAGAATAAGTTGGGGTAGGGGGAGGAGGATCGAAATTTCAACTCGGCAAACTGATAGCACCCAAACTACCTGCAATTACAGGCAGCTGCCTCAGAGAGATGCATCTTCAGCTCAGCTCTGAAGAATGGTAGGGAGTAATTGCAGAATATATGCACAGGGATTTGATTTAGCCAGAGGGGAGCTCTGTATGCAAAGGAGCGCTGACCTATTGTCATCTTCATGAATGGGACAGCCAACAAGCACCTTGTCTTTCCTCTGGTCTGGTGGCTAGAACAAAATTCTGTGAGCATCACCTTGAGGCTAGGGGTGGATTTTCCTAGTATAGCTTTCTTACCCAAGAGGCACATTTGATATTTTATTCTATTTCTGAGGCTGAGCCATCCGGTTTGCTCGTAGAGTGAGCAGGAGTGAGTTAGGTTGTTAGCTCCAAGAGTGAGTCTGCAGGCCTTATTTAGGGCCGTCGATACCCACTTGAGTGCAGTGTCAGTTGCCACCCCATACACTACCAAGCCATAGTCAACACTGATAAGATGGAGGAGGAAACAGACAAGCACAGGGCAGCAGATGTAAGATATTGTCTGTGTCTGTACAATACACCAAGTTTAGAGTTCACCACTTTTACAACTTGATCAATGTGGGGTACAGACGAGAGTGAGTCATCAATGGTGACCCCAAGGTACTTGAAAGACTGTACCTGTTCTAGGGGTACGTCCATGTTATTCATGATGAACAAGACCGGGGATGATTTTTTGTGGTGGGGGCTGGAGATCAGCACTGTTTTAGTCTTCTTATAGTTAAGAAGAAGTTTCTGTGTACTGAACCAGTTTTCCATGAAGGAGAAAGTGGATTACAGCTCCTGCTGCAAGTGATCCAGCTGGGCACTGCTGCTCATGATGACCACATCATGGCATACAGGATAGTTTTAGTTGTGCTTGTCTCCTGTAATTTGTTTAAAAACAAACTGAAAAGGAGGGGAACCAGGATGGATCCTTGGGGAAACCCAAGTGCAATTTCCCTAGGGGAAGAGGTCGTAGTTCTAATTATTACACACTGGGATCTGTGGGAAAGGTAGTCCTTGAACCAGTGGACTGCATCCGAGGAGATTCCCAAGTTCACCAGTTCCTGTAGCAGGATGGGGTGGTTGATGGTGTCAAAGGCTTTAGTGAGATCTATGAAGATAGATCCCACTAGTTTACTACCGTCCAGAGCCTTGTGTACAAAGTTGGAGAATTCCACTAATGCTGTGGTCGTACTGTGGCATTTACGAAATCCCTGCTGCTGTGGGCACAGGAGGTCGTATTTATGAAGGTACTTGGATATCTGATTGGCCACTATCTTCTCAAGGGTTTTTGATAGGGAGGAGAGGATGGATATCGGTCTGTAATTGGCCGTACTGGTCCAATCTTCACTTTTTAGCACAGGGGTGACCATTGCAAGCTTCCATTTGGCTGGGAACGTAGCTAGGGAGAGTGATTTGTTAAACAGTTTGGTGATAGGTACCAAGAGCTCTTTCAGTGCAGTTTCAACCAGCTTCATATCCAGGTTATCACTGCCAAGCCTTGTCTTACCTAACACTTTGAGTATGTAGGTTCTGGTTTCCTTAGGCGTGATGCTTTTAAAGTAGAAATTAGGGTGGTTTAGGCTTACACTAATGTTTGGCGAGGGTATTTCAGGCTGGCTTCCACTAGCATTCTGCACAGGTGAGCCAGGGTGGTTGAGGTAGTCAGGTGGGAGGACAGCGCTGAGATCAGAGAAGGCTGAATTAAAGGATTCAGCAGTGGTATGTGGGTCTAGGGTTGGGGTACTATTGATCATTAGCATGGTAGGGTGCTTCTTATCCTTTTTACCAAGCAGTTCCTTGATATTCTCCCAGAACCTTTTAATATTACCCCAGCTACTCTCCAGTTGTTCTTTGTAGTATTTTGCTTTTGCCTGTCTAGTGAGGTTGGTACACTTGTTATGAGCGGTCCAGTACTTCTGGTAATCAACTGCATTACCAGTGCATCTGGCTATACTCCATAGATTTTCCCTGTCCTTCATCTGGTTCAGAAGGTCTCTTGTAATCCACCCATTTGTGGATCCCCTTATCTTCCTTCTCCTCACTGGGGCAAAAAATCACAGATGCCATTGAACCTGTCCGAGAAGAACTGAAGTGCTTGATCTATGTCATCAAAATTGTCCAAGGGGGACCAATCAACAAGGGATATGGCATTTTTAAAGGTGTGGGCACAGCCATGCTGAAGGACATGACTTAGAATAGTGACAGGAGGAGCTTTTTTGTCCTTAAAGACCCAGTGGCAAGCGACTGGAAAGTGGCCACTTAGACAGTCAGCCAGCACAGTAACATTTTGTATCCAAGAAGGGGTATTTGTGATGAGCCAATCCAATAGGGTGCCCTTGCCGGTCCTATGATTAAGTCTTGTGTTCTCAGAGACCATCTGGGTAAGGTATAACTCTGCTGCCTGGTCTTTTTGTGGTTCTATATCCTTAATAAGTCAGTTTAGTTTAAAATCACCAGTAATGATGATTTCCGAGTTCCTCTTCATCTTAGATAATGCTTCCAGGACCAAGTTGAGTTCAGGCTTTGCCTTGATGGGTGGGAGATAAACTGAGACAATGGCGAGTATCTTGCTTTGCCTACCAATGAGGAGCTTTAAGAAAAGCAACTCATACTCAGCGTTACTGGTGGAGATTGGCACCATTGTCCTCTGTAGGGATTCCTTGATGTAGATAAGGCAACCCCCTCCCCATTGTCCTACTCTAGCAAGCCTGAAAGTAACATAACCCTGTAAGGCTATCGAGATATCTTTCACTTTTGTAGTGAGCCATAACTCCGTCAGGCTAATGATATCAGGGTTGTGCAGAAGAACCCAGGCTTGGAACTGGGCTATCTTGGGGAGCAAACTGCAGATATTAAGGGCAACAATCTTCAAGCCACTTTATACTTTACAGTTTGTGGACCAGCCGGTAGAAGGTCCTGGGTTAGGATGAACATCTCCAGAAATTAATAGCAGAGAGAGGAGAAAACTTTTGACAGCAGCCAGTGTACAGCATTTAGCCAAACCCCATTTCCTATCATGCCTGGGGATAGAGGCACACTGCCTTAGCCTACCAAGTGGTGCATACAACTGGACTAGGACAAGTGAGCTGCTGCAAACTGTGAATAAGGTTTTATGCAAAGGAGCAGGACTCAGTGTCTTGGCTCTTGGTTCATGTTTGCATGTTCCATGTTGTAATTCATAGGTGTAAGAGACTGTGTGGCTTTGTCACTAGTCAGCTGGCATTGAGATATAGAGGTACTGCTCCACTAAAGGTGTGATAGTGAGTAGAAGTACGCAGGATGTAGCTAGCGCCCTGGCCATCATGTTTGCCAAATTAATTGAAATGGAAAGAAACTGGATGTTTAGCGTCAGGAGTGGCAATACCAGTGGAGAAATCATGGCCTGATTTTCATGCACCACTATTATTTCCTTGAGACTGCTTTATGGGTGTGGTAAAGTGCTGGGAAAGCCTGAGGTGCCTGACCAATAGATTGTAAGGGGATGGGCAACCGAGGATTTATTAAAGGTCAGGGCCGGGGTGGGGGAGGGCTGAAATTATACAGTAATCTGCAGGGGTGACAAAGTCATTCAGAAGGGACATTGCAGCTAGCAGGTGCCAAATTTGGAAAGGGAAAAAAAATTGAAAAGAAATGGAAGGGCTGCAGCAGCCAAAGGGCAGCCTGTTGCAGCGCAACTTGTCCTATCAAATTGTAGGCTTTCGATCCTGGGATGCTCCAAGGGAGCCGGGGAGCGTACCTGCACTTGCTTCTTGTGGGTGGGGCAGGCAGAGATCCAGTGAGGTTTTAGTGGTATGGAGAGCTGGTGGACCTGCTCACAGGATGGCTTTCTGGAAAAGTTTTCAGTGGGTAGGGTGTAGCGGTGGACCAGCAGGTCTAGTTGGAGCTCTGCATTCAGCCAGTGTAGGTTTGGGTGTGGTCCTGCTGGTGTGAAGCCTGCTTGGGCTGGGAGCTACGCTGACTTCTTGCAGGAGGGGCGGGCAGAGATCCACTTACACTAGATAAGGAATGTGCGTGGCAAGAAACAGTGTTACTGTCACTTTAAGCTTGAGGTGCAGGCCAGCAGTAGCCTGTAGGAGTGCGCTAGTAAGCCAGGGTGGGGTTTAAGTGTATTTAAACAGGGCTGGGGTGGGGGCAGGTGTGTGGGCTGAAAAATGAAGCTCCTAGGGCTTCCTTCCTGGAGGTAATCAGTCCCCAAGGGAGAGTCCGTACCTGGGCTTCTGTGAGGGGTTGGTGGCTTCAGACCTGGACCGCAGATGGCAGTCTGACAGGTTGGGTTCATCAGAGAACCACAGCTGTGGCACTTGGATCACCTGAAAAGAGAAGGACGGGGGAAATTAAGTAAGAGAGGCAGGGGGGTGAGGGCTGTTCGTGAAGCTAAAACAAAATGCAAAATGACTTAAACGGGGGTGGGTGGGTTGCAGACCAAAATGTTAGGCAAGATGCTACAAGGTCTGAGAGTGCAAGAGCAGGGCTAATTAAAACACAATACCAAAGTAAAAAGGTGAAAAAGAGGGGCGCGAGTTTAAAACCTGAGCTGAGATTGCTGCTGGGTCTTAAGAGGAAACACTCTACAGGCACTTAGATTAAATCAGCAGAACTTGAACTCTAAAATACTAGCAAGACAATATTAACAGAAATCAAAATCCAGTAAAATATAATTCAAGCATTAACAGCGCAGAGCAATGCAGAGCTATACAGATCCAATCGGAGTGCTCCTGGGGCTAACTGCAGCCAGTGGGTCACAGCAGGAATAGACGCCAGACTTAAACCCAGAAACAACTGACCTCATGTAAAAAAGAAAAATCAAGTTCCTAGGGCTTCCTTCCTGGAGGTAATCAGTCCCTGAGGGAGAGTCTGTACCTGGGCTTCTGTGAGGGGCTGGTGGCTTTAAACCCGGACTGCAGATGGCAGTCTGGCAGATTGGGTTCATCAGAGAACCACCGCTGTGGCACTCGGACCACCTAGCCTTCCGTGAGGGGCTGGTGGCTTCAGACCCAGACCGCGGATGGCAGTCTGGCAGGTCAGGTTCATTAGAGAACCATGGCTGTGGCACTGAGACCACCTGGGTTTCTGTGAGGGTCTGGTGGCTTCAGACCCAGACCACGGATGGCAGTCTGGCAGGTTGGGTTCATCAGAGAACAACAGCTGTGGCACTCGGACCACCTGGGCTTCTGTTAGAGGCTGGTGGCTTCAGACCCGGACCACGGATGGCAGTCTGGCAGGTCAGGTTCATCAGAGAACCATGGCTGTGGCACTCAGACCACCATGACTTGATGGAGCTTCTAGGACTTATGTTGCCATGCATCAACTTAACACGACTGGGCCAGACTGCACTTGAGACCACTTCAGTGGTTCCTGTTTCACAACTGGGAACATGCAACACAAGATTATCAGAAGAGACTGCTGCTGTCCCCACAACTAAAACAGTCCAGTGGTGGGCTAAGGATCACATCTCACACAACGAGTAACCCTGGACAAACAAATGTTTATCATGATCGATACAAATGCAAGCCTGTGCGGACAAGTCATTGATGCAAGGGAAGTGGTCAACAATGGGAGCCAATCTACCAATCAATGTCCTAGTGACCAATGTGGTCAAACTAGCTGTAGTATAATCTCTACAAAAAATACAAGATTACCACATCAAAATAAGAACAGACAAAAGGGTTATGATGGCATACATCAACAAGCAGGGTGGAACAAAGAGCAAGTAAATGGCCAGGGGAAGCTACCCTACTCTTAACTTGGGCAGAACATCATTTAGTGAGCCTATCATCCATTCACTTGGCTAGGGAGTTAAACAAACAAGCGGACTGGCTCAGTTGTCAGACTCTGAATCCAGGAGAATGGCAACTCAGCAAACAAGTGTTCCACATGATCCAAAACCATTGAGGCCGTTCAGTCTCAATCTTATGACCACAAAGTAAAACAGGCAGGCTGTTGCTAGCCTTGCTTGTAGAACAGAAAACAGCTAACTAAAAGAAACTACATGTTCTTATTAATTTAACACTTATATCTCAGCTGGAGTCAGTGTCTGTTGAGATTAAGTAGACAGATACTTTATTAGAAGTAGAAGGAGTCTTATTTAGGGTAAAAAAAGAAAGAAAAGAAAGCAAGTCAGTGTGTGTTCTGTGCTGGGAATGGTACTGTATCATCTGACTTTGCTAAACCAGTATGAGGAGAGAGAGCTTAATTGGGGGTGTGGCTTAGACACTATAAAAGCAGGTGACTCAAATTACAACTTCCTGTTGCTAGCCTTGCTTGTAGAGCAGAAAGCAGCTAACTAAAAGAAACTACATTTTCTTATTAATTTAACACTTATATCTCAGCAGGAGTCAGTGTCTGTTGAGATTAAGTAGAAAGATACTTTATTAGAAGTAGAAGGGGTCTTATTTAGGATTAAAAAGAAAGAAAGAAAGAAAAATCAGTGTGTGTTCTGTGCCGGGAAGGGTACTGTATCAGCTGACTTTGCTAAACCAGTAGGAGGAGAGAGAGCTTAATTGGGTGTGTGGCTTAGACACTATAAAAGCAGGTGACTCAAATTACAACTTCCTGATGCTAGCCTTGCTTGTAGAGCAGAAAGTAGCTAACTAAAAGAAACTACATTTTCTTATTAATTTAACACTTATATCTCAGCAGGAGTCAGTGTCTGTTGAGATTAAGTAGACAGATACATTACTAGAAGTAGAAGGGGTCTTATTTAGGGTTAAAAAAAGAAAGAAAAGAAAGAAAGTCAGTGTGTGTTCTGTGCTGGGAAGGGTACTGTATCAGCTGACTTTGCTAAACCAGTAGGAGGAGAGAGAGCTTAATTGGGGGTGTGGCTTAGACACTATAAAAGTAGGTGACTCAAATTACAACTTCCTGTTGCTAGCCTTGCTTGTAGAGCAGAAAGCAGCTAACTAAAAGAAACTACATTTTCTTATTAATTTAACACTTATATCTCAGCTGGAGTCAGTGTCTGTTGAGATTAAGTAGACAGATACTTTATTAGAAGTAGAAGGAGTCTTATTTAGGGTAAAAAGAAAGAAAAGAAAGCAAGTCAGTGTGTGTTCTGTGCTGGGAATGGTACTGTATCATCTGACTTTGCTAAACCAGTATGAGGAGAGAGAGCTTAATTGGGGTGTGGCTTAGACACTATAAAAGCAGGTGACTCAAATTACAACTTCCTGTTGCTAGCCTTGCTTGTAGAGCAGAAAGCAGCTAACTAAAAGAAACTACATTTTCTTATTAATTTAACACTTATATCTCAGCAGGAGTCAGTGTCTGTTGAGATTAAGTAGAAAGATACTTTATTAGAAGTAGAAGGGGTCTTATTTAGGATTAAAAAAAAGAAAGAAAAGAAAGAAAATCAGTGTGTGTTCTGAGCCGGGAAGGGTACTGTATCAGCTGACTTTGCTAAACCAGTAGGAGGAGAGAGAGCTTAATTGGGTGTGTGGCTTAGACACTATAAAAGCAGGTGACTCAAATTACAACTTCCTGATGCTAGCCTTGCTTGTAGAGCAGAAAGTAGCTAACTAAAAGAAACTACATTTTCTTATTAATTTAACACTTATATCTCAGCAGGAGTCAGTGTCTGTTGAGATTAAGTAGACAGATACATTACTAGAAGTAGAAGGGGTCTTATTTAGGGTTAAAAAAAGAAAGAAAAGGAAGAAAGTCAGTGTGTGTTCTGTGCTGGGAAGGGTACTGTATCAGCTGACTTTGCTAAACCAGTAGGAGGAGAGAGAGCTTAATTGGGGGTGTGGCTTAGACACTATAAAAGTAGGTGACTCAAATTACAACTTCCTGTTGCTAGCCTTGCTTGTAGAGCAGAAAGCAGCTAACTAAAAGAAACTACATTTTCTTATTAATTTAACACTTATATCTCAGCAGGAGTCAGTGTCTGTTGAGATTAAGTAGACAGATACATTACTAGAAGTAGAAGGGGTCTTATTTAGGGTAAAAAAAAGAAAGGAAAGAAAGAAAGTCAGTGTGTGTTCTGTGCTGGGAAGGGTACTGTATCAGCTGACTTTGCTAAACCAGTAGGAGGAGAGAGAGCTTAATTGGGGGTGTGGCTTAGACACTATAAAAGCAGGTGACTCAAATTACAACTTCCTGTTGCTAGCCTTTTTTCTTACTAATTGCCCTCCATCCCACCCACCCTAAGCCAGTTCTACTTTTATAGTCACTGGATTTGACTGTCAACAGGAACTTCCTGTTTGGCAGTAGGAAGGGAAGGATCATAGAGAAACACTGGTTTTGTCAACCCTAAAGGAAAAAAGTAGCTCACTCCCCCCCCCCAGCTGCTGGTGGTATGACATTGAGCAAGGAAGAAGGAGGCTACTGAAGAAGATAGGAAGTTGTTGTCCCAGAACAGGAAGGCTGAGAGTTGTAAGGAGAGGAGAGAGTAAGCATACAGAGAAACAGGAGAGGGGACACAAAATAAGACATGATAGGAGTGGTGCAGTGCAATGGCTATGGGGCAGCAGTGTTCCGGGAGACATTCTGGAGGCTGCGATACTGGTCTGGAAGAGGAGGTTGCCCATCTCCAGGCTGGCCTGGCTAGGATTCGTGAAACCTCCTCCCCCACCCAGGGACCACCAGGGCCAATGCCACTACCTCAGAGGTTGCCAAGAAAGAGGAGATGCCGGACCAGGGTGGGCTCAGGGAGGGAGAGGGTGGTGGAACAGAGTTGCATCCCTCCAGCTGTACCTCTCCACAATTCATTAGCTCTTCTGGTGGATAGTGGTTCCTCTATGGAGGCACCTGCAGTGGAGACCAAGGAGGATGCAGGGAACCTTTACAAAGGAGACCCACAGGCGGTTGGCATGGGACCCCACAGGGGAAAGAAACAACTCCTGGTGGGGGACTCAGTTATTAGGGGAGTAGAAATGGGGGAAGAAGGGGAGAGGGAGGTAGGGTGCCTTCCTGGCGCCATGGCTTGGTGGGACAGGAAGCGAATCCTCAGGATCATGGGAGGAGCTGCATGAGGGAGGGAGCTGGGTGTCATTGTCCACCTAGAGACAAATGGCCTGGCTAGGAATGGGATCAGAGCAGTGCAAGAGGAGTTTGTAGAGTTGGGGAGGGGGCCTTAGACAAGTAGCGCATATGGTAACCTTCTTGGAGGTGCTGCCTGTCTATGGCAAGGATGATGCTAGAGCACTCCTCATCAGGGAATTCAATGAATGGTTGAAAAATTGGTGTGGAGCTCAGGGTTTTGGCTTCATTGGGGACTGGGGAGCCACCTGGAGGGATGCAGACCTATACTGGTGCAATGGTCTGCATCTGTCCGGGGGGGGGAACCAGGATCCTAGGTGAGAGGTTTAAATGCTTCATTGGCAAGCATCTAAACTAGCTAAGGGGGGGGCACTGAAAAGGAGCAGGGAAATCTCAGCCTCCCCCCACAAAACATGGTAATTAGTGAGGTAAACACCAAGTTAGAGAAGTTATTAGGGAGCAGGACAGAGGTAAATGTAAAAAAAGGCAAAGGCAGTAAGGACAGGAATGGGGCTAAAAGGGGTAAGGCTATCAAAAAGTGGAGGGGTGATGAGTACCAATGCCCGTAGTCTGTGTAACAAGCTTCCTGAACTAGTGGCCTTGATGGAAGAGGGTTGCCTGGATATTGTGGCAGTCACAGAAACATGGTACACAAAGAACCATGACTGGGATGTCAACATACCAGGATACACAATCTACAGAAGGGACAGGGAGGGTAAAAGAGGAGGAGGAGTAGCTCTCTATGGAAAGGAAGGGATCAAAGCAACAGAACTAAAGAGTAAACAGGGAGCAGATGAGGCACTCTTGGTCACCCTGGAGACAGGAAATGGCACCACAATCCGCATGGGGGTTGTATACAGACCCCCATCTCAGGGGGAGGGAATGGACAAGGAAATGATAGAAGGCTTCCTTAGAATGGCAGAAAAAGGGGAGATATTGTTGATGGGGGACCTGAATATGCCAGATGTTAACTGGAGCACCTTTGCTGCAGGCACATCCAAGAGCAGGGTCATTCTTGATGCCCTACAGGGCATGCCTCAGATAGCTAGTATTGGAACCCACTCGGGAGGGAGCAATCTTAGACCTGGTACTCTCAAATGGGGACGGAGAAAGAATCTTAGATTTAGAAGTGGGTAGCCATCTGGGAACAAGCGACCACCAAACAGCGTGGTTCACGATAAACACAGCCATACACTCAAGCCATACAAAAGCAAGAGTATTGGACTTTAGGAGGGTTGACTTTGGGAAAATGAGAGAGTGCCTCAGAAAAGCACTAGCAAATAGGCAAGAAGGAGGGGTGGAGGAACAATGGGGAGTAATCAAAACAGCCACCACAGAGTCAACAATCCTTTGTGTAAAGCAAATCAACAAAACACAACAAAGGAAAAAAACGCTATGGTTCTCAAAAGAGGTGGCAGGGAAGGTTAAGGAGAAAAGGATAGCATTCAGGAAATATAAGGAAACACAGAAGGAGCAGGACAGAGAACTTTATCAGTTAAAGCAGAAAGAGGCTGGGAAGGCAGTCAGAATAGCAAAGGCCCAAACCAAGGAAAGGATAGCCAATTCTGTTAAGAAGGGGGATAAGACCTTTTATAGGTACATTAGGGAGTGAAGAAAGACAAAAGGAGGGATACTGAGGCTTAATAAAGGGGAGGGAATGTGGGTAGAGGGTGGAAGTGAAAAAGCAGGGATACTGAATGAATATTTCTGCTCAGTATTCACAAAGGAAGAGGAAGGGGAGGTACCTAAACCAAACAAGAGAAACACTCTGAAGACTGGGGTCAATGGCAGTCCATTTACAGAAGAAAGGGTTCTGAAAGAACTAATAAAATTGAAGGTGGACAAAGCAATGGGGCCTGATGGGATTCACCCAAGAATTCTAAAGGAACTAAGGGTAGAACTAGTGACACCGCTGAATACTCTCTTTAACACATCATGGGAGGATGGGGTGGTACCTGAGGACTGGAGGAGGGCAAATGTGATTCCTCTTCACAAAAGTGGGAGCAGGACAGAGGCAGGAAACTACAGACCTGTTAGTTTGACCTCAGTGGTAGGGAAAATGATGGAATCACTTCTGAAGGAAAGAATTGTTGAGTACCTAGAGGCCAGTGGGGCTGGGACCCAAGGCAGCATGGATTCACGATGGGAAGGTCGTGTCAGATGAATCTAATAGATTTCTTTGACTGGGTGACCAAAGTAGTAGACCAGGGAGGGGCTGTGGACATGGCCTACCTAGATTTTAGCAAGGCATTTGATACAGTCCCACACAAAAGATTAATACACAAGTTAGCCAGCCTTGGAGTGGGTCCCAAGGTGGTAGCCTGGATAAACAATTGGCTAGACAACAGGACGCAAAGGATAGTAGTAAATGGAGTACACAGTGAAGAAAGGAGGGTTACTAGCGGGGTACTGCAGGGTTCAGTACTGGGACTGGTCCTTTTTAATGTCTTTATAAGTGACATTGCAGAGGAACTAGAAGGAAAAGTATGTCTCTTTGCAGACGACACAAAGATCTGTAACAGGGTTAATACACAAGATGGAATGGAAAGGATGAGAAGGAACTTGGCAAGGTTGGAGGAATGGTCAAATGTATGGCAGCTTAGATTCAATGCAAAGAAGTGCAAGGTAATGCACATGGGAAACAAAAACCCAGGGGAAGAGTACACAATGGGGGGTGAGATACTGACAACAGTAAAAATGGAAAGGGACCTGGGGGTGATTATATCAAATAACCTAAAGGTGGGCAAGCAATGTGAGAAGGCAGTAAGGAAGGCTGGGGGGATACTGGGATGCATAGGAAGAGGCATCAATAGTAGAAAACAGGAAGTTGTTATCCCTCTGTACAGACAGTTGGTGAAACCCCATCTGGAGTACTGTGTGCAGTTCTGGAGACCCCATCTTCGCAAATACATAGACAGAGTGGAGGCTGTCCAGAGGAGGGCAACCAAAATGGTGCAGGATCTGCACCAGAAGACATCTGAAGAAAGACTAAGCAGGCTTAATATGTATACCCTTGAGGAAAAGAAGGGAGAGGGACATGATAGAAACTTTCCAAGTACCTCAAGGGAATCAACAAAGTCCAAGAGGGTAGCATCTTTCAGAAAAAGATGTGCAAGAACAAGGGGGCACAATTTGAAGATAGAGGGGGGACGGCTCAGAGGTAATGTGAGGAAGTATTTTTTCACAGAGAGGGTTGTGGATGCATGGAACAGCCTCCCTGAGGAGGTCGTGGAGTCAAGAACAGTGGGGGAATTCAAGAATGCATGGGACAGACATAAGGCAGTCCTAGTGGGGGGTAGGAGGAAGTAAGCTGTTGGTTAACTAGGATCTGCAGCTTATCTGTAAGGTAGGAAAATGGGCAGACTAGGTGGGCCAAGCGGTCCTTATCTGCCATCAAATTCTATGTTTCTATGTTTCTATGTAGGTTCCCAACTTCTCAGGATACAAGGAAAAAGAATCCTTAGTAGTAGATGTTTTACCTACCCCATGGAAATTCACAAAGGTGTGCATATTTCCTTCAGTATCCCTGTTGGTGCAAGTATCCTGCAAAATCCAGGATTCCAGGACAACATTGGTCTTCATTGCTGTGAACTGGCCCAGGAGACCTTGGTTCGCCTCCATCATGCAGATGTTAATGGACAATTCAATGCTGCTTCTGAGCAGGCCAGATCTGCTGAGTCAAGTTGCCATCCTACATCCTGCACCCCAGTCCATCAAACTGACTGAATGACTGCTCAAAGGAACAGACTACTAGCCATGGGACTGTCCCACAGGGTGATGGGTATTATGCTACAGTCCCACAGAGGGTAAATCAACAAGACCTACAGTAAACATTGGGCAATCTTTCTTAGGTGATATGAGGTTCAGAAAGTTGAAGCCACTTCTTTTTCCATCCCCATCTACTATAATTCCCCAGGATGGATTCAGTTAAAAGGATCACCAGTGCATGTTTGGGAGTTCAAGCAATGGTTATAGGAGGAATATGAGAAGCAATCAATAGCTTATTACCCAGCGCACACCCACAGGTTCTCATCTTTCTCAAGGCAACGGCAAATATTAGACCTAAAACAGAAATCTCATGCAACTCTATGGCAGTTGAATGTAGTACTGGATGCCTTAACCTAAAAACCATTTGTGCCTATGGAAAATGTCTCTTGGTATTTTCTCACCCCTCAAAACAGTTTTTCAGATTGCCATATGCTCAGCATGTAGGACAAGTGAACTTCAGGCTCGGGCCTGTAACAGACCTTTTCTAATATTCCACGAAGACAGAATAATCCTCAGAACTGTTCTGTCTTTTCTCTCAAAAGTGCATCACCTTTTCATCTGGCTCAGGAGAGTTCACTCCCATCATTCGACCCTGGTTCAGATGACCCACACAGATGGTACCTCCTTACCCTAGATGTTATCAGAATGGTCAAAAATGATCTGAGCAGCCCCCTTCAGGAAATCGGAGAGACTGTTCTTCCTTTTCTATGAGCACAGACAAGGGCTACCCGCTCTAGGTCAGCCGCCACCTGGTGGTTGAAGGCAGCTATCTCAGAGACATACAGTACAAGGCTTTGGACCTCCAAAGACCTCCCAATCTGAAAGCCCATTCCACTTGGGCAGTTTTTACCTCCTGGGTGAAAATAAATTTGGCATCTATTGCAGAGATGTGTGACATTGCTACCTGAACTTCTGTACACACTTTTTCTCGTCTCTACAGACTTGATACTTGGGAAGATGGGAAAGCCAATTGTGATTGAAATAATCTTCTAACAGCTAACAATATATTTTCTCTTCATCCCACCCATAGTGGTTCAGGTACTGCTTCTTAGATCACCCAGTGGTCATGGTTGGGAGTGCTGCAAAATATATGAATGATAATGGAATTTTACTCGCCTGGTAAAAGTGATGGTAGGAGCACATTTTACAGCACTACACAGCCCACACAGTAAGGGGAAGTATTGAAGAGACAGATACATAATGCAGATGTATGTGACGAACAGTTATTTCTTTCTACTACTAGTTACTTATGTGGGTTTGCTCTGTAGAATTGTAGTAAATAGACAGAGCTTTTTTTCCCAGTGACTGGATTAGCTTAGGAAATTATTGTTCTTTTTAGTTTTCAAATTGGTATAATAAAACCTACTGAATTTGATATTCTTTGTCTCCATAATTTAATCTAGGTTTTTCAGCTTACTGTTGATTACTTGTTTTTTTTCAAGTAATTTGAGTTTTCAGGAATACAGGTTTGGAACACTTATACTGAGGAATGGCTTACAGGAAGAGGTGGAAACCAGATCGGATTGAAAAATTTCTGTTTGTGCATCAGCCTGTCAGAAGATGGACACTTCTATAACCCAATGGCTACGGCTGGGAGTGATGTAAAAGGTACTGCTATAATCACCTTTACCAAGTGAATACACTTCCATTACTTACCAGTCCTCATTTTCTACCGGAGGTCATGTCTGCGAGAAAACTAAATCAGACCATTGACCTTCCTGATTATTTCTTGCTTCCCATGGATAATAAGGAACATTGCCTACATACGGTGGACATCCATAGGATGCTGCATTGGTACTTGGATCATACTAGGGATTGTAAATAATCCTCTCAGCTCTTTGAGGCTTTTGCCCCCAGAATGGTGGACTTCTCCATTATGAAGCAGGGCCTTTCTAAATGGTTGGCCTGCTGTATTTCTTTCTAAGTGTGGTAAGCAACTTCTTGGTCCTATCCCTGATCTCTCCACCCATAAGGTGGCAACTTCTGTGGCTTGTTTTCACAAGGTGTCTATTGTTGACATATATGCTGCTGCTGCTTGGAGTACTATTCCTACATTTACTAAACATTGCAACCTGGACATAGTTTCTCATAGATGGGCAGGCCTGGGCCTTACTGTCTTGCAAGACGTCTTCACTAAGTGTCCTTAGTTCCTGCATTCCTCCTTGCTTTGGTACCACTTCGGAATTGTTCCATGATGTGGCACAATGGAGGGAGGTGTCCTTGAGGAAGATAGAATAGAAGTTACTGACCTTAAGAGTAGACCTTTGAGAGATTCTCCTCCACTGAGCCACAGCTCTCCTTTCCCCTGTTGGATGACTGGTGATTATCCTGCCTAGTCTTGCATTCTGTTTCTCCTCTTATGTGTAATTGGGCATGTTTATTCAGGTTTCCATATCCACAAAAATGAAATTATTAAAATGGGCAGACTGGGTGGGCCAAGCGGCCCTTATCAGCCGTCAGAGTCTATGTTTCTATGTATGTCTCCTTTGTTCCTGGTTTGTACTGGTTGCTTTGGTCCCTGCTGGTCTGATGATCCCCTGAGCTGGTTTGCAGTGGGAACTAATGCATGCTGGGGACACCCATGTTATATAGTTGATGATATGGCACATCAGCATGGGTGGCCCCAACCAGCAAACATTTCCTGGTGGTCCTGACACCGACAGCTTACAGTTCCATGATGTGGCTCATTGGAAGAGATTCTCTTGCTATTTTTTATTTAGATGCAATTTGGGGAAAACAAAGAGGAATTATCGGCTAGCAGAGAAGGAGGGTAGTTTAAGATGACAAGTAGTGGCAAATGTACTGAACAACTACTTCTGCACTGTATTCACAGAACAGGATGAAGGACCTCAACTGGAGAGCACAGTATCAAGGCTGTCAATGGGGAGTTTAGGAAATGCTCAGGGTAGAGATTATGATAGGGGCAGGTGAGGAAGGGACTGGAAGCCCTCAGGTTAGACAAGTTACCAGGCCTGCACCTCATGGATACTTAGGGAAATGGCCATAGAATTGGTGGTACCCTTAACATGACTAGACTCAATGAATTCAGGCATGATTCAAGCATATTGGACATCTGCCAATGTAGTAAAACCTACAAGGGGGGGAGACTGGGAGGAAGCAGGCAATTACGAGCCTGTCAGTCTTACCTCCATTGTAGGTAAACTGTTGGAGAACATAGTCAAAAAAAAGCTTGGCCTACTTAGAGAACATTGGACTGCAGGACAGCAAGCAACATGGATTTGTGTCAGGAAAGATATGCCATACCAACCCGATGTCACTTTTTAACTGATCACGAATGTGAAAGACAAAGGACAGGGAGCCGATTTGTTCTACTGTGACTTCAGCAAGGTCTTTGAGTGAGCAGCATGCAGGAGGCTGTTAGAAAAGTTGGAGGACTTGGGGAGTGGAGCTGGGCATAGTCTGGTGGGTAGGAAATTGGCTTGGGGGAGGCAACAGAGGGTAATAGTAAATAGGGCCAAGTCACTGGACAGAGAAGTCACAAACTGGGTGCTGCAGTGGTCAGTCATGGGACCTGTCCTATTCAATATGTTCATCAGTGACATAAGGAACGGTATCTAAGTTGTCTCTCTTTGCTGATGACACTAAGCTCTGTGGCAGAGTAGATCACAAAGAAGGGGTTCAACAGCTCCAGATAAATAGAGAAGCTGGAGAGATGGTCTAAGATTTGTCAGTTGAGATTCAATGCCAAGAAGTGCAAGGTAATGCACTTAGGGACACAGAACCCACACATTGAATACTGGATGAGAGGGGTTAGGCTGACCCCTTCAACAGTGAAGAGGGATCTGGGGGTCATCAGTGACTCCTAGCAAATGAGTCACTGTAACAAAGCATATAGCAAGGTATCAAGGATGCTGGGGTGTATAGGAAGGGGTTTTAATAATAGAAGTGAGGTGATACTGCCCCTACACAGAACCCTGGTGAGGCATCATCTGGAATATTGCGCTCAGTTCCAGAGTCTTTACCTGAGGAAGGACATAGACAGTCTGGAGTTGGTGCATAGCAGAGAAGACGATTCAGGGGGAGCAAGGCAGTTCCTATGAGGAATGGTTGGTGGCCCTCAATATGTGCTTTCTGGAGGGCAGGCACAAGAGGGGGACATGATAGAAACAAGTATGTTTCTGAGGGGTATACACAGGGTGAATAGCAAGGATCTGTTTATAAGGAATAGAGAAGCAGTCACTAGGAGGCATGACTGGAGGATGGTGGAGGGCAAGTTCAAGAGAGACATGAAGAAGTTTTACTTCATGGAAAGGGTGGTGAAATCATGGTTTTGGCAGTGGGGACAGCTACCCTAAATGAGTTTAAACATGGTTGGGACAGGCCATGGGATTCAAAGTCCTTAGGGGTGGAAACACGGGATTGAGAGTTGAGGGAGTTGGGGGAAAAGGATACAACCCATCAGTGCAGTAGGTTGATATTGTGAGATAGTGTAGTATGGGCAGACTTTATGGACTCTCAGTCTCCTTCTGCCATCAGATTCTATGTTTCTATGTTATGAACCATCATCCATAAATTTACAATTATTACCAACAACAAGTAAAAATGCATTTTTTTCTTGGAAGAGTGTTTTGTAACATTTATCTAGCTCTGATTATAAATAACACTTGTATTCTGCTTTTAATGTACAGGCTACAACATCCCATTGGAGCAGTTGTTATTGCTGTTTGAGAGGGATGAGGAGCTACCATTAGTTAATGTGAAAGGCAAAGAGACTGCACAGGAGAAGGATCATCTTGAATTCACTCCCACCAGTAAGTAAAGTAGATCACTAGATATTGTGCTTATATTAAATTTTTCCAACTATGGTTGAAAGAGAATTGGGAAGAGACTTAAACAGTCTACAGTTGGAAGAGCAAAGAGTTTGGGATTTTTGTTTATTTTATTTATGTCTTTGGTGAACGGGTAAGTGAGCTGATCCAAAGGACCATTTTCAGCCACGACCCAGGCCACAAACAGGTCTATGTAACTCTTGTAGCACTGAATTCATTTACAGAGCACCAGTTCTAAGCACTGATGCAGCAATAACATGTCTTGTTTTGGGGCACTGATTAGTAGGACTTGTTTACTGTGTGTGTTTCTGACTGCAGGGGCACTTTTAAAACTTTTAAATACTGTAATTTCCACTCGCTGAAACCAGAAGTAGACACACAGTCTACCTGATCCAGCCACTTTAAAACAACCGCTTTAGTGAGCGGGGCGAGTGTGTGCGGGACCACGAGCAGAGACGCATGCAGAGACACATGCATCCTGGTGCGCATGTTATGCGTGTTAGGAGTGGAAGGAGCGAGAGTGGCATATTGCAAAGAAAGCTAAACACATGGGCAGGAAAAGACATAGGATAAAAGTATTTGAAAAGTCTTGAACAGTAAGTTCTTAGCTTCCTTATTTGGTGCAGGTAGGACATCTTATAAATAGTAACGCACTGAATGAGTAAATAGCAACAACAGAATTACCTTTACAATCGGGTGCAAAATGCCAATAGTACCAAAGCAAAGAATAAAGTGGAGTCTGTAGTTAAATAAAGCTTTGAGCACTACAATATGAGGGTACTGTTCTTACTAGCATTGACTCAGCTTGAGACATATCCCAAACATTTTTTTTTCTTTTCATAGTCCTACATACAAATTAGATATTAATTCCTGCATTGCCAGGTGTCAGTGTACTTAGCTTTCCTCAAAATTATAAACACCCCAATTTAACCATACTCGTGGAGACTGTACTAATATCTAACATGTCATGGTGCAGACACTGTTACTAGCTGATGGGGCTATATGTACTGTATAGCTTGTGAATCCTGCAATATGTATCAAATAAACAGCAACAGGAACATTCCCCATGCATTTGTTTGTAACAAATGTGATGACAACAAACTAATGGCTAAAGAAATAAAACTATTTAATGTCAGACTCCAAGCCTTAGAAGAGAGTCAACTGCAAATGAGTAGCAGGTTTTTGGAAAGGGATACACCCTGTCCAACATCTGCCATACTACTCACAGAGGTAATAGAGACACCAAACAGGACTGAAACCAACAGTAAAACATCAGAAGGGTCTAAAGAAAAGATATTTCACCAAGAAGTTAATTCCAGCACTGGACCTAGAGCAAGTGAAAAGCGTACTAGGAAGGAAGAGGTCAACAGTGGGGAAAATTAATGGTATCAGGTACAGGTAAATAAGGTGGCCAAAAAGGGAAGAAAGGCCAATAAATGTGAAATACCTGTCTTGAATCACTTCGATCCTTTAGGCAATTTTGAGATGAACTCAGAAGGTATTGTAGGGAGGGTGAACTTGATGCCAGTCTCAGCTACAGAAATGGCCGAATCAAATCAAGTTTATTCGGGTGTAACTGAGGCTAGAGAAGGGTCAATAAATACAGAAGACACACCTCAGCAGTCATCAGAACAATCACTTAGCACTAAAGCAAATGAAATAGAACCATATTTAATATCCTTTTCAGAGCACACCCTAACAGTAGGAATCATAGACATGAATACAAATACCTTAGTTCCTAGAGAAATCCTGGTTTTGGGCGACTCTATGATAAAGCATATGGATAGAGATAGATAGATAGATAGATAGATATTTTATTTATATAACACCCATCTCCAGAGACTCTGAGTGCTGTACAATATGACACATATAACATATACCATACAATAATACAAATCTAAAACTAACTACAACATATAGCTAAAAGCAACAGCTTAACGAAACATCACACAATATACTATTTTTAGAAAACCCCTTCAGTTAAAAGCTTGATTAAATAGGTATGACTTTGAGGCCCTTCTTAAAGGCTTCCACCATGACAGCCTCCCTAAGATAACCAGGCAAGGAGTTCCACAGGGTAGGCACAGCTGCTGCAAATGCCCAATCACCAGAATGCCGCAGCCTAACCCTGCGAACTCCAAGAAGGTCACCCCTGGCAGAACGGAGAGTCCAGGCTGGGCGGTATGGCACAAGGAGCTCTTGCAGATAGACTGGGCCCCTCTTGTGCTGGGATTTATAGATTAACACCCCCTATCTTGAAAACAACCCTCCACCGAACTGGCAGCCAGTGCAGTTCATGGAGCGCCAGGGTGATATGTTCACATTTTTCACCCCCAACAATAATCTTGCTGCCGCGTTCTGCACCAGCTGCAGTCTGCGGAGGTTGCCTCCAGATATCCCTAGATACAGGGCATTGCAGTAGTCTAACCTGGAAGTGACGAAAGCAGGCACCAGTGTGGGCAAGTCATCAGGCAGGATCAGGGCTCAAATTCGGGCAGTATTCCTGAGATGGTAAAACCTGGTTCTCACCACGGCTGACACCTGTGCTTCAAGTGTCAGGCCACCATCCAGGATTACTTCCAATTTCTTCACCTGCCTAGAAAGGGCTAAAGGCACACCCGCCAACACAAGTTCAGGAGATAATGTCATACCCCCGTCCCCGTCCTGACGACCCGACTCCACCACCAGTACCTCAGTCTTGTCTGGGTTTAGTTTAAGCCAATTGTGTGTCATCCATATCTGGATTTCCTCAAGGCAGCTGTTAAATACTGAGTCTGACACCTGGCTATTGGGAGCGCAGGACAGATACAGCTGTGTATCATCTGCATAGCAGTGAAAACCCAACCCGTACTGCCTGATAATGTCCCCCAGTGGCAGCACATACACCGTGAACAACAGAGGTGATAAAACTGACCCCTGCAGAACACCACAGCCCAGAGGCTTCGGGTTTGATGAGAAAATTCCCGTGGTCACCCTCTGCACTCTGTCTGTCAGGTATGACCTAAACCAGTTGACGACATTTCTGGACAGGCCACACCAAAACCGCAGTCAGTCAAGTAACACCTCATGGTCCACGGTGTCAAATGCCGTAGAGAGGTCTAGGAGAACCACGATGGTATGGTCCCTTCTATCCCTCGCCATCAGGAGGTCATTAAGCACCCTCACCAGGGCCGTCTCTGTACTATGCCAACACTCAGAACCCAGACTGGAAAGGCTCATAGGCAGAGGAAGCAGTGAGATGTCTCTCCAGCTGAATAGCCACCACCTTTTCTACAACCTTCCCTAAAAATGGGAGGTTTGAAACCGGTCTGTAATTGCTGAGACAGTCCGGGTCCAAAGATGTTTTTTTCAACAGGGGTCTAACCAAAGCCTCTTTCAAGGCTAAAGGAAAGATCCCACTCCCTAAAGAACTCCAGACTACCCCAGCAGTCACAAGACCAATCAGGTCCAAACATTCCACCAAAAGGCAAGTTGGACCTGGATCTAAATTACAGTAGGTTGGCCACAGCTTAGAGATTATCTCCACCACCTCCCCAACCCCAATCAGCTCAAACTCATCCCACACAGGAAGAGTGCTCCGACTCAACTCAGGCCAGACCCTGCAGCCCTTTCGAGAGACATTCGACGAGACCTCAGTCCTGATGGAGGATACCTTGCCATCGAAAAACAGAGCCAGCTCCTCGCATCTTACGCTTAAACTTACCCCTCCAACACACAGACAGGTAGGATGTAATAACCTGTCCACTGTGCGGAAGAGCTGAGCTGGTCTATTTCTCACTGTAGCAATCTCCCTAGACAGAAAATCTGCCTTTTTATGGGAGATTGCCCCCTGATAGTCCACATACTGTGCGCTCAGGGCCAATTTGTCCTCCACCAGACCAGATCTCCTCCAGCACTTCTCTAACCTCTGACCCCTAGTCTTTAAACCTCAGAGATTCTCATCATACCAGGGAGATCTCCGACAAGTAGACAGGGGTCGAACACGTAAGGGTGGGATTGAGTCAAAGACTGCACCAACCACCCCATTATAGGCTGCTACTGCCTCCTCCGACCCAATTGCAAAAGCTGCCTCTAGACCCAATAGGTCCAGTACCACCAATATATGTAACCAAGACAAATATAACAGGACACTATCGAGTTTTAGGGGAGCCAGAATATCAGATATTACATATATGGTACTGAACATAATAAAAAATGCAGGAGAAAACCCTTTGGTTATTGTCCATGCTGGTGCCAATAATGTCTTGAATGAACCCATTGAACAAATTCAGAAAGATTATATTGCCTTAACAAACAAGTGTATAGACCTGGGTTGTGAAATAGTACTGTCAGTAATTTTACCAATACCAAAAGCAAATTACACTCAAAACAAATAAATTACGTTTCATTAATAACTGGTTAAGAAGATGGTGTCTCCAACAAGATATAAAATGCATTACACATTGGGAAACATTTTTCGAGAAGCAAGAATTATATTGTTGGGATGGTCTGCACCTAAGCAGAAGAGGAAGCAGAGTATTGGGGAAACACTCGCTGGACTACATTAATCACTCTTTAAACTAGTTAATAAGGGGGAGAGAAACTATCCAAGTTACTCTCTAGAGTCACATAAACAAAAAGAAAATGCAGGCACTAGGAAGGCTACTGACTTAACAAAGCAAGTAAAGTACAATGATACTTCGGACTTAAAGTTAATACTGTTAAATGCAAGAAGTCTAAGAAGCAAGATGGAGGAACTTATTTACACAAATGAACACATGAACACAAATAACACTGATATAGCAGGAGTCACTGAATCCTAGTATAATGGTACAGACTGGAATACAAACATAGAAGGGTACACCAAAACACAGAAAAACAGGAGAGATAGAAGAGGTGGGGGTGGTACTATATATAAAGGAAAATCTAAAACCATGTGAGCTACATAATTCCAATAATGATGATGCATTTATTTGGGTCCAAATAAAACTTACTAACCATAACTTAACATTAGGACTAGGCTACAGGCCCCCAGGTTTAGATAAAGAAGAAAGTGAACAACTCATAAACTACTTGGAGAAACAAATAATATCACAAAACACAATAATAATGGGGGACTTTAATTTTCTGAATATAAAATGGGACAGTCTGGAAAGCAGTAATCACCTAGAGAATAAATTTACAGATTTCACAATACATAATAACCTAGATCAACTTGTAAACCAACCTATGAAGAGTACCAACATACTAGTCTTGGTACTAACAAACGGAACTAACAACATCTATGGAATAAACCTAGTTCCCCCTCTAGGGAACAGTGATCACCTTATTATAGGATTTAACTATCATTCAAATCATATGGTAACTAAAGAGAAATCAGTTTTTAAAAATTACAAGAAGGCTAATTACAAGAAGATAAAGGAATTTCTAACAAGCTGGGACTGGCATAAGGATCTCCAGACCACAGACTTGAACAACACATAGAGTAAAATACAACAAAAACTAGACTACTGTATAGACACATGGGTCCCAAATATTAAGAAATATAAAAACAATAAAATACAACCCCCTTGGTGGAGCACAGACATAATGAAACTCATTAAAAGGAAAAAAAGGTTATTTAAAAAGTTCAGAAAAATCAAAGTGGTTGTTTAAATTTAAAACTAAAACACTGTAACAGACAATTAAAAAGCATGATCAGAAAATCAAAAATAAATATGGAACTAAATCTGATAAATAAGGCCAAGGACAACAACAACAGTGTTTTAATTATATAGGCTCACTACGTGGAAATCAAAAAGGGGTAGGACCAATAATTACCAACCGTGGTACACTAATCGACAAAGAAGATATAGCAACTGAACTAAATACTTATTTTATAACTGTACATGAACCTAAAGAGGCAATACAGAAACCAATACTTACTTCAATGGATAATCACACACCTATTACAGAAACTGAAACCCACACAATTATTAAGGGGCTAAAATCCGATGGCTCAGCAGGTCCAGATGGAATAACATCAAGGTTTCTACAGGAGTTGTCAAAAGAAATAGTAGAACCACTTACACGCCTTTATAATGTATCATTGCTAAATGGGAAAGCATTACCAGAATGGAGGCAAGCATTTATAACTCCAGTACATAAGTCAGGAAATAGATCTGAAGCTAAGAATTACAGACCTATAAGCCTAATGTCGGTTATAGGCAAAATACTCAAAAGAGTTAAACAGAGAATACTGGTTCATATGGCAAAAGAAGGCATAATAGATAGTTCACAACACGGGTTTACCAAGGGGAGATCATGTCTTACTATCCTGATGTCTTTTTTTGAACCAGTAAATGCAGCCTTGGAGAAGGGGGTGCCGGTGGATATCATATACCTGGACTTTGCCAAGGCCTTTGACAAAGTATCCCATAAAACATTAATTGAACACTTATATAAGGTTAAACTGGATAATAGCATTGTAAGCTGGATAATATCCTGGTTGGAGAACAGGAAACAGAAAGTTGTAATCAAGGGATATCAGTCAGAATGGGAAATAGTGACTAGTGGGGTACCTCAGGGCTCAGTCCTGGGGCCCACACTATTCAACATCTTGGTTAGTAACTTACAGACAACTGATAATGCATGGCTAACTAAATACGTCGATGATTGTAAACTAGGAGCCTTGGTACAATCTCTATTTGATGGACAAAAACTTCAGGATAATCTAGACAAATTAATGGCTTGGACCAAGGCAAACAAAATGCAGTTTAACATCTCTAAGTGCAAAGTGATGCACTTTGGTGCTAGCAATCCTAACTTCAGATACAACATTGAAAATCAGAAATTAGAAACCACTACTGAAGAAAGAGATCTGGGAATAGTAATTACTAATAAATTTACAACAGAAGTTCACACCAGAATAACTGTTAAAAAATGGCACAGACTTCTGGGCTGCATATTATCCAATATTAAGAGTAGAGAATCCAAAATCTTGATACCTTTATATACAAGCCTGATCAGACCACATATGGAATATTGTTCTCAGTTTACGGCAACAAACACCGTTAAAGGTAGGAAACCAAATGAGGGAGTTCAAAGGAAATTAACAAAAAAATAAGGGGGCTACAGCAACTCCCATACAATGACAAACTTAAAAAAACTAGACCTGTACTCAATCGAGTAGAGACAACTAAGAGGTGACTTGTGCCTAATATTCAGGGCAGTACATGATGAGTGCTTGATGGAAAACATAAGTGTTAGTAGGAGCCAGGAACCAAACAAAAAAAACAAGGTCCCATGGACTTAGACTTAAAGGTGAAAACAATACAACAAAGAATTGATGCGATTTCTTTACAGAATAATACAGAGTTGGAACACAATACCATCACATATTGTTGAGAGTAGTAATATCAAGACATGGGGGATAAAAGATACATGTTCCACCTATAAGACGACTGGTGGGGAGTTCACAAAGGACAAATTGTCCAAAGAACTCGTAATAAGCAATGAAACTATGAAACCTCTATAAGAGGTCAATACATGGTGTTGACAGTAACATCAGTACATACAATAGTACTCCAACAGGGGTACAGAGAGTTACAAGGTCAAACACAGTATGAGTAAATGCAGACTAAGCAAACAGTCACAGAAAGTATACAATATATGATACAGTAATAGCAATAGTACATTGGATTGACAAGGCCACATGCTACAGCACCCTATAGGCCAAGCTAACATAGGTATCCTCTAATACAAAACTAACCATGTAAGTAAGGACTGACATTCAATAGACTTACTAGGAGATCAGGTCAAGACAAGGAGAGTAAACAGTACTAAGGGGTGAGGGCATGGGGAGAGGTCAAACATGTGGACAGAAAAGGGGGCAGGAGGCAGGCAGCCCCCTGAGCAACACTAGGATATCTTACAGCTCTAGTGTTTCCTATAGGACAGTTGCAGATGTACTCCATCAGGAGCCAGGCTCTTAGGATTGTTTTGAAAGATTGGTGAGAGGGGGATGAGCGAATAGCCAGCTGGAGTCTGTTCCTCAGGGTGGAGGCAGAGACAGAGAAGGCTTTGCTACCATTACAGAAGATATGTAAGGAGCCACCTTAGGGACTGGTAGAGCTTGCAGTGATGAGTGGAAAGAGGAGCTTGTAGAACAAAACAACAGATGGAATTATATAGCGGCATCCCCCAGGATGAAACCCAATTCTGCAGCATTTTGCAGCACTCTGCAGAATGCTGCAGCAGATCTACTGAATAAAGCGATGTAATTTCAGTGGCAATTAGTCCCTTTTGTCATTCAGGAAAATGTGACACTGCCAGGATGAAGCGAATGCCACAGTTTTCTGCATGACAAAGGGGACTAATTGCCATTGAAATTACATTGCTTTATTCAGTTGGTCTGCTGCAGCATACTGCAGAGTGCTTTAAAAGTGGGTTTCATCCTGGGGGATGCCACTGTATGTAGTAGTTAGATGAGAGAGTAACAAAGAGGATGCGGAGGAATAGACAGGGGAGCAATTGTCTAATAGCGGCAGTAGGTTTCCTTGTGTGATAGCTAGACAAGCCTCAGGGGACAGATATTGATAAAGGTGATAGGCTACACCTAGCTTTTGATGGATTTTCTTCAGAGTAATGTTTATGTGCTTACTGAAAGTGAGGGAGGGGTCAAGTGTCACACCTAGATACTTGAAGAGGGGGACCGTTTCTGGAGGGGGGCCTGCTGTGGTGCTAACAAGGAGGGAGGAGTCTGATTTGGATACCTTTGCAAGGAAAGGCTTAGAGCCGAAGAGCATGGCCTTTGTCTTTTTTTCATTTACGAGAAGTTTTCATAAGAGAAATCATTTCTGCACAGCATCATAGTTTAGTGAGAGCGTGGAGGAGATGGATTCAAGGGATTTGTCACTATGGTAGATGACTAAGTCATCTGCATAGAGGCATGTCTTACAGCTGATGCTTTCAGTGGGGAGAGTATTTGTAAACAAGAAGAAAAGTAGTGGTCCAAGTATGGAGCCTTGGGGTACGCCAGTGTGGATAGGTAGGGAGGCTGATGGGACATTGCTTATCACAATGGACTGGGACCTGTTGGAGAGATAACTACAGAACCATGCAGCAGTATCTGAGGAGCAGCCAAAATTCAGCAGGGTTGAATGGAGAAGGTGGTGGTCTACGAAGTCAAAAGCCTTCAATAGATCCACAAATACAGCACCTGTGGCTTTGCTCATGTCCATATTTCTAAGGACATGGTTGGAGAAGAGGGCCAAAGCGGAGGAGGTGCTGTGGTGTTTGTGGAAACCGTGTTGGAAGGGACACAGGAGGTTATACTTTTCTAGATGTTCATACAGTTGGTAGTGGATGATTTTTTCAAGTACCGTAATTTACTCAAATGGGAGGAGGGAGATGAGCCTATAGTTTTGGGGGGCGAGGGGGTCACCAGATTTAAAAATTGGTATCACAAGAGCATGCTTCCAAGAGTCAGCCACAGTGGATGTTGAGAGGGCAAGGCTGAAAATGTAAGATAAGGGTTTAACAATAACTGGGGAAAGTAGTTTCAGGAAGGTGGGATACAGTCCATCGCTGCCATAACTTTCCCTGTCTGGAAGTGTCTTTAAGAGTTGTGTGGTGACACTGACCAATGATCCTAAAATAAAATGTGGTGGTATTGGTGGAGGGAGGGGAGTAGTGTGGTTTGCTATTCTGGCCAGTGGGAGGCTGGGGGGGGGGGGCTTACTGATGTAGGAGGTGAGATCAGTAAACATAGTGTTTAAAGTATCTGCAATCATAGCAGGATCAGTGATCAAACCTGAGGCAGATGTAAGTTACGTTATTTGTTTGTTAGCCTTGGGGTTTAGAAGGGACCTAGTAGAGGCTCAGAAGCTGCAAGGATTACCAAGTGTGTCCTTTTGCTGATTGATGTAAAATTTACGCTTAAGTGATTTTACAGCCTGCTTGCAGGAATTGTGCAGATGTATGTAGGTGTTCCAAAGCTGGGGGGGAGGAGGGATGCCTTGTAAGCTTTCCATGTTTTGTCCCTGATTTTCATTTGATCTAGAAGCTCCCTGGATAGCCAGCAGGTGTAGCCGCCTCTAACCCTTCTGGTAGTGGATGAGAAATGTTTGTCCTGGAGCTTACTAAGAGCATCAGTAAAGAAGGTGACCGCTGTTGAGATGCCATGGTGTGAATAGAATACAGACCATTTTATGGCCCCAGCATCCCTAAGGATGCAATCAATGTCCTGATTATTAAATTTCCTAAAAGACAGAAGTTTGGGGGGAGGATGGGTTGATTTGGTGGTCACAGTGATATCCTTAGGGGTGTGGTCGCTTATGGAGTCCAACATGGTGCCTGCCTGAAGGACCAGGTTGACCCGATTCATAAGAATCCAGTCAAGGGTAGAGTGGTTTAGTGAGTGATAATTGTACCTGGTGGGGGAGGAGATGACCTGTTCCAGGTATTGTGACTTCAGTAGCTGTGCATATTCCGGTGCTGGGGCATCTATCCAGTTGAGGTTAAAATCCCCAAGTAATATGTTGTTTCTCGAGGGTAAGGTGCTTGCAAGGACACCTAGAAGATTGGATAAGCCCTGGATGCCTCCAGAGGGAGGGAGGGAGGGTTATAGCAGCAGTCTAGGTGAAGTTTCTTAGATGCACCCAGGACTAACTCAACAATTAGCCATTCACTTGGAGCAGGCGATGGTGGTGGCAGTGATATAATCTTGCACATACAGGGCAATGCCCCCACCCCTTTTTCTGTCTGGTCTGTCCAGATGTAGAATGGCGTATCTGTGAAGTTGATAAGCAGCATCAGTGTGGTATGGTTTCAGCCAGGTCTCTGAGAGGCCTAGGACATGTGGCTTGTACAAGGACACCCATGCCTCCAGTTCCAAGAAGTTGGATGGGAGGCTGAAAATATTCAGGTGTGCAACCCTGAGGCTGGATTGCCCTGCCCAGGTAGCATTTGTGTGGTCAATATGAGTGTTCGTGGGGCCAGGGTTGCTTTCCACGTCACCAGCCAGGAGAGGGAGCGAAAGGAGAGGACAGTTAGGATGGAGCCAGTGGGGGGGGACTGGATGGAGAGAGAGTGGATAAAAAGGCCAAGCATGTTCGATGTTCTAAGGTTGATTGTAGCTCCAGTATGGTAGGGCCCATGGGAGAAATCTCATATGTGACCTCATTGGATATATGGGGCCGTTAGGTGTTCGTGTTTCAGAAAAGTGGTGTAGGTATAACTAGTCAGCAGCAAGTATGGAGGCACATATGTCCATGACCAGAAGTAGGGTTGTCATGGAACTTAATGCAAGGAGGAGCACAAATATGTTCATGTTTGCTGAGAGTTACGCGTAGGCAATGATTTCAGAAAACTTGAAAGGTGTAAAGCTAAGAGTATTTAAGAACATAAAGTACCAGCAAAAGGGGACCTTGTGATCCATCTAGTCTGCCTGTGAAAGCTACCCCCCTCCCAGTTTGTTTACTGCCTTAGGTTTCCACAGTGCCTATCTCATGCTAGCTTGAACTCCCTCACTGTCTTCGCAGCTACAACCTCTGGGGACAGACTGTTCCAGGGCTTCACCATCCTTTCCATGAAGAAAAACTACCTCCCTTCAGGCGCATGTTGTGCCCTCTTGTCCGTGTATTCATGTTTTCCCAGAAGAAATCCTATGTTTGTACTGAGTTGATACCTTTGAGGTATTTAAATGTTTCTATTCTATCTCCCCTGTCCTTTCTCCTCTCCAGTGAGTACATCCTAAGATTGTTTAATCTCGATTCATACGGTTCTTCATGTAGTCCGTGTATCATCTTCATAGCTCTTCTCTGCACGGTTTCCAGGTGATCCTTGTCCTTCTTGAGGTGCAGTCTCCAGAACTTGATGCACTACTCCAGGTGAGGCCTAACCAAAGACCTGTACAGTGGGACTATCACTTCGCTTTTCCTACTTGTGATATCCCTTCCTATGCATCCAAGAATGCTGCTAGCTTTTTGCACCATTTCGCACTGCCTGGTTGTCCTTAAATCATCAGATATGAGTATCCCCAGATCCCTCTCTACCTTAGCTTGTCAGCTTCCCCGTATATTTCTAGCCTAGTTTCTTCCTCCCCAGGTGCATAACATTTCAATTCTTGGCGTTGGATTTCAACTGCCACTGTTTTGACCATTCCTCCTGTTTTTTAGATCAGCAATCATTTCTGTGACCCCCCTCTTGCGTGTCCAATCTGTTGTAGAGCTTGGTGTTGTCTGCGAACAGGCATACCTTCTTTGCAATCCCTCTGTGATGTCACTGATGAATATGTTAAATAGAAGTGGCCCCAGCACTGATTCCTGGGGGACTCCGCCGGTCACCACTCCTTCCTCCGACAGAGTACCATTTACTAACAATCTCTGGGTTCTCCCTTGGAGCCAGTTTCTAATCCAACTTACTATTTTATGTCTCACTCCTGTGTGTTCCAACTTATTTATCAGCCTTCTATGTGGAATGGAGTTGAACGCCTTACTGAAGTCCAGATATACTACGTCTACTGCTCCTCCTTGGTCCACCTTTCTGGTCACCCAGTCGAAGAAATCAGTCATGTTTGTCAGACATGATTGCCCTGCTGTGAAGCCATGCTGCTTTTGGTCTGTTGGCTAGTTGCTTCTAGATGCTTTACAATTCTTTCTTTCAGTAATATTTCCATGGTTTTCCCCACCACTGCGGTGAGGCTAACTGGACGGTAGTTTCTAATGTCTTCCTTGCTGCCGCTTTTGTACAGTGGTACCACCGTGGCTTTTTTCCAGTCATCTGGTAATGTGTCACTCTCCAGTGACTTGTTGAAGAGGTCTGCTAATGGGGTGGCATGTTCTTCTGTGAGTTCCTTTAGTATTCTTGGATGGATACCGTCAGGTCCTATAGCTTTGTCGGTTTCTAATTTTGCTAGTTCTTTTAGGACCCTTTCAGTTGTGAAGGGGTTTGTGCCAACTTCACTGGTGCGGTGTTCTTCATTCTTTAGTACTGGTCCACTTTCCTGATCCTCCTTGGTGAAAACTGAGCAGAGGTATTCATTTAGAATATCTGCCTTCTGTCCATCAGTTTCAACATTCTGGCCCTCCATAGTTCTCAATATTACGATACCTCCCTTACTTTTTCTTTTCTCCCTTATATATCTGTAGAAGGTCTTAGCCTCCTTTTTAACTCCTTTTGCTATTCTTTCTTCTGCATGAGCTTTGGCTAACCTAATTGCCTTCCCTGCTTCCTTGAGTCTTGCTCTGTATTCAGTCATGTCACTTTCTTTCTTAGTTTCTTTGTATTTCTCGAAAGCTCGTTTTTCCTTTGTACTGGAAGCTACTTCTTTAGTAAACCAAAGAGAATTTTTCCTCCTTTTAGATTTACTTATCTGTTTTGTGCATTCTGCTGTTGCCAGATTGATTGTGCCCTGTATGGCTTTCCAGGTTTCCTCCATGTCTTCCCCAGCTACAACCTTGAGATTGTTCCTAATGCATGCTTTCGTTTTGTTAAAGTCAGCCTTCCTGAAGTCTAGGATCATCAGTTTTGTGTGACTTGTGTCCTCGGAT
Organism: Neoceratodus forsteri; assembly: GCA_016271365.2. Taxonomy (NCBI): domain Eukaryota; kingdom Metazoa; phylum Chordata; order Ceratodontiformes; family Ceratodontidae; genus Neoceratodus; species Neoceratodus forsteri. The sequence goes on from JADMNL010000024.1 coordinate 214,563,183, forward strand.
CTTTTGACTGTGAGCCAGACTAACCTACGGTCGCTTGACCCTAAATTGATTCCTATCTTGACATCCATGATCCTGATAGTGTTTGATAGTACAAGATCCAGGATTGCATTTTCTCTGGTGGGTAACTGCACCAGCTATTTTAGTTCTGCCTGTTTCAGAGCCATGAGGAATTAATTGCTCCTGTCTGATAATGTCCTGGAGGAGGAACAATCTATGTCAGGCAGATTGAAGTCTCCAACGAGCAACAAGTCACCTTTATTGGCCATTGTTAGGATGGTTTCCAGCATCTTCTCATCTCTATTTGCTGAGACAGGGGTCTGTAAATCACCTCCATTCAGATGAGGGACTTTTCCCCAGCTCCGAGGGTGACACATAGGGCTTCAGACTCAGAGTGTCATCTGTACCTCTGTGGCCTTGATTCCTTCCTTCATATAGATGACACCACCCCCTCACTTCTTCCCTTTGCAATCTCTTCTGAACAGAGTGTACCCAGGGATAGCAACTTTCCAGGAATGGTTCTCATTGAACCAAATCTCCGTTACAGTGACCCAGTCCAGGTTTAAAAAGAAACCTTTAGTGTTGTTGTGGATTATTTTCAAAAACTATGTTAATGTAACATTAGGGTCATGGACAAGCCTCAAAACATCTGGAAATGCTGATTTAGGGTCAAAATGAACCTAACACAACATGTTCTCTGTAAGCAAGATGGTAGGATTTCACATGGCTGGCAGTATAGCCTAGAGGTTAGAGTAATGAGCTGTGAACAAGCTTGGTACATCCAGCAGACCAGACCTTGTTTTGATTCTCACAACATCTAATGGCATACTGTGTGACTCTGAGCAAGTCACTTAACTGTCCAGTGCTTCCAGGTCTCTCCTGAAAACAGGCACTTCTGCCTAGTGGGCCTTACCTGGTTACCAAAGACTAAAATAAAAAAAAATATCTCTGGTGTCTGGATTACTGACACCTCAATTCTATGTAGAACCCAACTAACAGTACTACGAAAATCTACTACCTAGCTTACACAGGCTGCTTGTGGATTTATGTAATAACAGAATTATGGCACTCCAGGGGTTGGGTTACTTTTTGTTAATCTAAAGACACCTGAGTATGCTGTGTGTCTCATGGCTTTGAAACATAGGAAACGGTCAGTGGCCCACAGTCTACCCAACCTATCTAATGGCTATACAAAGGGCCAAGGGGCCATCTGTCCCTCTTACCTCTGCCCCCTTTCCTCGTACTATGGCCATGTGCCTCTCTCACCCCATCATGAGCCCCCCTTACCCTACTGGCTTCATCTTCACTAAATCTTCAGGAAATCTATCCCACCTATCCATGACTCTTAGTGAAAAACTGCTTGTAGATGACGTCGCTAGGATTTGAATTACAGATTGTTCTGTATCACGAAATCAAGTCTTAATAAATAAATATAGTCTATAATCATAAGACTGACATATCTGATTGAGTGTAACATGTCTAATAATTTAATTTAGATTCAGTTAGATTAAATATGTTATGTTTTGCTAATAGAGGCAAACTAAGATGATGCCTATAACTAAGCATTTCATATGCAGCTATCCTAAAATGGGCAGGTTCTGAGCATTTTTTTAAATTTTTATTTTTAAACATGTTAGCACTTTCTGGATGTATAATGTATTGTATTATTAGACTAAGTGGGGGGGGAGTCACAGACCTGCAGCAATTCATCCAGTAAGTATCAAATAGTTACTCTATTTCTGTTTGCTATGTCTGGACACCTATTGGCTGTATATTTGGTTTATCAGCCTTACTAATGTGTCACAAATGATTACACTTCATCAAGGTGAGTAGTTTGCAAATTGTGGTTGTTTCTCAAACTAGTTTATACAGTTCCACTTTTGCCTTGTACATAAGTCCTCAACATTTGTCTGTTAGCAATGCATCGGCCATATATTTAATATCAAATAATTTCCTAAAGTGTCATTTACTAAGCTGCTGACACCCCCTTCATTATTATGTATTATAAAATGGTTAAGAAAAATCAAGCAGTGTGCTTGGTGAAATGTAATCATAGCATGGTGCAATATGTCAGCAAAACATCACAGGTCAGAAATGTAGTAGTAATAACAAAAATCTTTATTGTTTTGACAGGAGAAAACTGTTAGGACCATCACGGTCCTATTTTCAAAGTTGCCCTATGTTAAGGTATAGTGCATTAGTTATAGTAGTGTCACTTTCAATATAGACAAGCAAGATGTGTTACATTGGTTACAGCAGTAACATTAACAGGCTTAGCATATAAATGTCAGACAGTGAAGGATGGGGAGAGACAACAGTGTCACTGGAATGGCCTCCCTGTTGCTGCATTCGAAGGGAGCTAATGAGTCAGTGGGGTTAGGTACTCAGTGGTCACTCCATATTTAAATAATTTTGGATAAGATTAACCCCAACACTTGGAGTGTCTTTATGCTATTAATACAGGTAGTCTGTGTTAGCAATGTAGTAGAGTTTCATAGTGCTGTTAGTTAGGTTCTGCATAGCATTGAGATATCAGTGATCCAGATAACAGAGATATGAAATCCTGCCATCTTATTTACATAGAACATGCTGAGTTAAAGTCATTTTGACCCTAACTCAGCATTTCCAGATGTTCTGAGGCTTGTCCATGACCCAAACATTATCTTAACATAGTTTATGAAAGAATTTCCATACATTTTAAAAAATACATTTCTCTTCTAGTATCTCAAAGAAAGTTTGTGAGGTCCAATGGTACCCCCTCCCTCACCATGCCCCAAAGTAAACCCATGAAATCCAGTGGTACCCCCTTCCCACCTTCCCACAAACAATGTCCATGCACTGCAGTGGTATCCCAATTCCATACCCCCAGACAGTGGTCAGTCCAATGGCATCCTCCTTTCACCACTTTTTTTTTTATTTACAGCCCAAAAATTTCTGGCTGAAGTCACCCCCCACCCCATGACCATGTAGTATGTGGCATGGTGTTACTGTATACTGTCCCAGGATCATCTGTATCCCTGGTATTGCCACAAAATCTAACAGCAGAAACCAGAGAGATCCTCAGCAGCAAGAACCTGTTGAAGGATGGGGACAGCTTTAGGGATTCCATGTGGATTATTAAATTGTGGGTGCCCATACAGACAGTGGAGCTCATTGCTTGCCAAGCAATCATGATGTAGATATGACACTTCTCCAGCCAAAGGGAATACAGAAAAGGTAGGGACCTTAGGCAGAATAAATGGAACTTGAGTCTTTTTCTGCCTTCATGATTTCTATGTTTCTATGCTATGCCATGCCATACCACTTTTTTACGAAAAGGATACCTAGTGCACTGACACAGCCTAACTGCCTTGGAACCCCAAAGGACAATGCAATTCAGATGGCCCTAAATGTAGCACTGTGAGCCTCTGTGTCCTGAGAAACCACTGACTAAATAGGTAGTTTTTCATAATCATAGTAAAACCCTTCCCACCACCTGCACATCAAACCTGAAGATTACAGTTAAATATTTTTAAAACTAAGCAAGCCACAAACTTCACAACCCCCTTAAAATCCTCCCACATTGTCCTTCACCACCATATCAGTTTACAGACTTTACACTTTTCTTAAGATGCTATAACATAAAATTAAACCATCCAAAATATCAGCAAACATTCAATAACTCTGACACTGATTGCCAATGGTCAAACTCCATTTTCCATCAAGTGCAAGTGTTTTAACATTTTTCTCTCCATTTTTTATTTCCTAGCTGCCTGCAGAATGCAAATTGGAAATGGATCACAAAAGAACATGCCTCCTGTGTTTTTTTTTTTAACTCTGTACTCGTTTTAATATTTTAAAAGTGAGCCCATTCCTAGAAAGTGGTTTTACTTTTTTTCCCAAGAGTCAGCACCGTTGGATTCAGTTCATGGTGTCAAACAAGGAGTGACGTCTAATGTGAACTCTCTGATTTATCTCATAACGTTTTAGTACCTACTGCACAAGAGAGTTTCTTTTTTTAACTTTTTATTTATACGTTTTAGAAAACACAATAAAAGACACAGAGAGGGATATAATAATGCCATTGACAGATCAATATTCCTTTACAAAGAAATAACTAGACACCCTCCCCTAAGGCACACCATTGGGGGAATGCTATAATATAGTTATTCAAAGAACATAATACATCCAACAGCTTATAACAGCACAGAGCTTTGTGGGGATAAGTTAATAGGAATGAATAAAGACATAGGGAATTTGTGTTGGGCTGTGGCAGAATACGCTATTTATCTGCATGAGTGCACCTGCTTCATGAGTGGTGGAGTGTAGCGGAGCCACGAGTGATGCTAAGGTCTGTGTGCACAAGTGCAGATAAATAATGTATTCCACCAACAGCCTAACACATATTCCTTTTATACAATAGGAATGAAAGGATATGTCCCAGATATATTGCTTTAGTGATTTGGGGAAGTTTTATGTATGTGTCTTAGCAGTAGTTTTGTTGCTTTGTTGTGGTTAGTTTACTATGATTTAGGGTTGTTTCCCATTGGTCATCGTGTGTGTCTGTAGTTGGAGGTTTCATCTCATTGGTTTATCTGTGTGAGTGGGCGGGATTTCTTTCAGTTTTGGTTAATCAGAAAATGATAGAAGGCATCCTTAGAATGGCAGAAAAAGGGGAGATATTGTTGATGGAGGACCTGAATATGCCAGATGTTAACTGGAGCCCCTTTGCTGCAGGCACATCCAAGAGCAGGTTCATTCTTGATGCCCTACAAGGGGCATGCCTCAGACAGCTAGTGTTGGAACCCACTCGGGAGGGAGCAATCTTAGACCTGGTAATCTCAAACAGAGATGGAGAAAGGATCTCGGATTTAGAAGTGGGTAGCCATCTGGGAACAAGTGACCACCAAACAGTGTGGTTCACAATAAACACAGCCATAGAGTCAAGCCATACAAAAGCAAGAGTATTGAACTTTAGGAGGGCTGACTTTGGGAAAATGAGAGAGTGCCTCAGAAAAGCACTAGCAAATGGGCAAAAAGGAGGGGTGGAGGTACAATGGGGAATAATCAAAACAGCCATCACAGAGGCAACAAGACTTTGTGTGAAGTGAATCAACAAAATGAAAGAAAAAAACACAATGGTTCTCAAAATAGGTGGCAGGGAAGATTAAGGAGAAAAGGATAGCATTCAGGAAATATAAGGAAGCACAAAAGGAGCAGGATAGAGAACTTTATCAGTTAAAGCAGAAGGAGGCAGGGAAGGCAGTCCATAGCAAAGGCCAAAACCAAGGAAAAGATAGCACACTCTTTTAGGAAGGGGGATAAAACATTTTATAGGTACATTAGGGAGTGAAGAAAGACCAAGGGAGGGATACAGAGGCTTAATAAAGGGGAGGGAATGTGGTCAGAGGGTGACAGTGAAAAAGCAGGGATACTGAATGAATATTTCTGCTCAGTATTCACAACGGAAGAGGAGGGGGAGGTACCTAAACCAAACAAGAGAAACACTCTGGATAGGGGGGTCGATACCAGTCCATTCTCAGAAGAAAGGGTTTTGAAAGAACTCTTGAAACTGAGGGTGGACAAAGCAATGGGGCCTGATGGGATTCACCCCAGAATTCTAAAAGAACTAAGAGTAGAACTAGTGACATCACTGACTACTCTCTTTAACAAATCATGGGAGGATGGGGTGGTACCTGAGGACTGGAGGAGGGTGGATGAGATTCCACTTCACAAAAGTGGGAGCAGGGCAGAGGCAGAAAACTACAGACCAGTTAGTTTGACCTCAGTGGTAGGGAAAATGATGGAATCACTTCTGAAGAAAAGAATTGTTGAGTACCTAGAGGCCAGCGGGGCATAGGGCCCAAGGCAGCATGGATTCATAGTGGGAAGGTCATGTCAGAGGAATCTAATAGATTTCTTTGATTGGGTGACCAAAGTAGTAGACCAGGGAGGGGCTGTGGATATGGCCTACCTAGATTTTAGCAAGGCATTTGACACAGTCCCACACAAAAGATTAATACACAAGTTAGCCAGCCTTGGAGTGGGTCCCAAGGTGGTAGCCTGGATAAAAATTGGCTGGACAACAGGGCGCAAAGGGTAAGTAACTGGTGGGGTACCCGCAGGAGTTCCAGTACTGGGACTGGTCCTCTTTATTGTCTTTATAAGTGACATTGGAGAGCACCTGGAAGGAAAAGTATGTCTCTTTGCAGACGACACAAAGATCTGCAACAGGGTTGATACACAAGGTGGGGTGGGAAGGATGAAAAGGGACTTGGCAAGGTTGGATGAATGGTCAGATGTATGGTAGCTCAGATTCAATGCAAAGAAGTGCAAGGTAATGCACCTGGGAAACAAAATCCAGGGGAAGAGTACACAGTAGGAGGTGAGATACTAACAACAACAAAAATCGAAAGGGACCGGGAAGTAATTATATCAGATGACCTAATGGTAGGCAAGCAATATGAGAAGGCAGTAAGGAGGGCTGGGGGGATACTGGGATGCATAGGGAGAAGCATCAACAGTAGAAAACAGGAAGTTGATATCCCTCTGTACAGACAGTTGGTGAGACCCCATCTGGAGTACTGCATGCAGTTCTGGAGACCCCATCTCCGCAAAGACATAGACAGAGTAGAGGCTGTTCAGAGGAGGGCAACCAAAATGGTGCAGGGTCTGCAACAGAAGCCATACGAAGAGAGACTAAAGCAGCTTAATATGTATACCCTCGAGGAAAGGAGGGAGATGGGGGCATAATAGAAACTTTCAAGTAACTCAAGCAAATTAACAAAGTCCAAGAGGGTAGCATCTTTCAGAAAAAGAGATGTGCAAGAACAAGGGGGCACAATTTGAAGATAGAGGGGAGACAGCTCAGAGGTAATGTTAGAAAGTATTTTTTCACAGAGAGGGTTCTGGATGCATGGAACAGCCTTCCTGAGGAAGTTGTGGAGTCAAGAACAGTGGGAGAATTCAAGAATGCATGGGACAGACATAAGGCAATTCTAGTGGGGGGGTAGGAGGAAGTAAGCTGTTGATTGGCTAGGATCTGCAGCTTTTCCAGTAGGTAGGGAAATGGGCAGACTTGGTGGGCCAAGCTGTCCTTATCTGACGTCAAATTCTATGTTTCTATGTTAGGTTTCAGCGTCTTTTACTGGTAATTTTCTTTATTTTATCTTATATTATTGTTGTTTGTTTGGGCTCTAAATTATTTCTCCCAGTGGATTATTTACAGCTTGACAGTTTACTTCAGCAACTGGTTGGCGGGCAGAGTGAGATACAGCTCGCGTTTTGAGGGGAGCAGAGTGGAGACAGTGATGTAGCTACTATGTGGATAAATGTAGCTACTGTGGAATAAATTCGATTTATAATTCCATGGTAGTTGCATTTATCCACATGGTAGGTCTGGGTAGGATGCATCACGTGTTTTTATCTAGTTATTAGGGCGGATATACTCTTTATCTTATGCAATATCTTTTCACCACTATTGTATAAAAATCCATTTTACCATTATGGCAACAAGCCTATAATATCCTCTATAGAGACTAAAAGGAGTAGGAGGAACTTCTGGTTAGAGACGGGCTTAATGTCTGACAGATCTGTCAGACACAGGTAACTTGCAAAAGAAACATAACCATGATAATTACAGCAAAAATGAAGAAAAAGGAACTGGGGTCACAAAATGAACAGCATTAGTGACTGCAGCAGCTGTTCAGCACTTCTGAAGTGGCAGTTACGATCACCTGTTCTGATGTCATCTTGGACTCACAGCACAGCCGATACAGCCAGTAGTGCAATAGAAAATCCCCTGCTTTAGTGAAGCAAGTAAGATGGCACTTACATGCTATAGCACACATAGTATACGAACAGGTGAAAGGTCATTAAAGTAATGCAGAGACCGTGAGAGCATCAGTGTATTTCCGGATCAGTGGCATGAAGAATATGTGATAGCGCTGTCATACCTATACCAGTAGAAGCAAACATTGGCAGAATCATTATAATGAAAAAAATAAACAAGAAATGGGTTCACAAAATGAACAGCGCTACTGATTTGCAGCAGCCTGATCAGCTGTTCTGACATCTTCTCAGATGGACATCATAACTGATCTAGCCAGAAGTTCATTGGCAACCTGCTTGGCATCACTATTATTTTGCTTCTTTGCTTTAAATATCAAAATCCAGTGATCTTGCTTCAAGAGGGCTCTTGCAGTAGGCAATTACATATAGGACTGACGCCGGCAGGCGTCAGGACCCCACGGAAAAATTTCTAGCTAGCAGTCTCTGGTGGGGACCGCCCCATGTCAGGTGACTGGCGTCATACGACGTCAGTATAAAGGGTCTGATCCCACCCGCCTTCAGTTCTTTCCCACTGTTAGTCATGTAAGGCCGCCGGTAAAGTTCAACGCCGTCAGCCTCAGTCATCGGTAGTTTTACTGAGTTATTTTGATTTTTGAATTTTGTCAGGTATTCATCGGTGTATGTCATCCCCTACACCCTCCGAGCACAAGAACAAGTGCAACTCGTGCGGCACCCAACTCCCACACAAGGACGGCCATTCCCAGTGCCTCCATGGAAAAGGAGTTAAAAAAGCTCCATCAGGTGTCCACTTCCCCCGAAGGCCATCGCAAGAAAAAAGATAAGGAGAAGCACCGGGACAAGGGCTCCTCATCCACCGCATCTTCTTCGGGAGTCGCCCTGCTTCAGGTATCGTCCCCCCCCCGGGGAACTGATCTGCAATGGCTGCCTTGGAGGTTTCCAAGGTGGTGATGGCCCGCCCGTCTGGCTCACGCTTGGGCCCTTCGGGCACCTCCAGGCTATTGGAAGCCTCTGCTCCTGGTAAAGCTGCCACTGTGCGGCCTACTGGTTTGAGCGGCTCTGGTAAGCTGAACATCGGCTCCTCTGATGCCCGCACGGAGACGGTTGATAAGTTGCCCGACCCTTCCGGGCGGCACACAGGCCCTCTTTCGCCCGACCAGGCCACCCCTCCTTTGCGACCTGCCTCGGGCGATGGGTCCGCTAAGTCGGACGTCAACTCCTCCGGTGTCCGCCTGGACCCCACTGATAAGTTGGACATCGGCTTGCCCAACGTCCGCACGGCAGCTGAGCCGACACAGGACCCTCCCACATCCACCATTCCCGGCTCCCCGCAGCCTTCACTGCCCTCTGGGGACCCTGGGTCTCCTCAGCCTGACCCCGGGGATTTTTCCCCTCCATCCCTGGGCGATGCCGAGGTTCCTGCTGCACCTCCATCAGACCGTCCACCTGCTGGGCCGACCGACCTGACGTCGGTTCCCCGGACGCCGGCTCCGACGCCGGTCTTGCTGACCCTGGGTGACATCCCGCTCCCGGATGCCGCTCCAATGCTGGGCCCTCCGCCCACTGGGCCTTCTGCTCCAGACCCACCCATGGGACCTCCGTTCAGGCCATCTGCTCTGGCAGACCCCTTGGTTCCTGGGTATCCGACCCCGTCATATCCGATGCCATCTTACCCGGCTCCGCATATCTGACGACACAGTACCCGGTGCCTCAGTACCCGATGCCGGGCTTCCCACCGTCGGGTTATGGATACATGCCATACGGGTATAATCCATACCAGTATCCCTCCTCCTCCTCCTCCTCCACCTCCACCGCCCCTTCAGCCGCCGGTAGACTTGAAGGAGACTCTGGCCTCCTGGTGGGCTGAGGCCAAGGCTCAGCTCACCAGAGAGGTGGAGAGTTGTCTCCCGATGATGGTGCTGGTTCCGGTTCCCGTACGTCTGCGATGACAGACTCCCTCCCCGCCTCCGGACACCAGGGCCGAACCCTCTGGTTCCAGGGCAGGGCAGGACACACTTCACCGAGGGCTTCCCAAGGGGTCCGTTCCTCCCCCACGCCGGGAGAGGGAGTCTTCCTCATCATCATCTTCTTCCTCCTCGGGCACCACGGACGACTCCGACGGTTGTTCCGAGCCAGACAATGAGCCATGCTCTCCATCTAAGACCAGGCCAAGGACTCCTCTGAAGTCCCATCCAGAGGATCCTTCTTTAACGGAGTTGCTGCATAAAATCCAGGAGGTTCATAAGTGGCATTTCTTGGAGCCAGATTCCCAGTGTAAGAAACTTGCTGAGCATCTGGATCTGCCCGTGACAGCTTCCACCTTGGTGCCACCCTGGATTGAGCCTCAGGCTGATCTTGTTTCCACTATTTGGAAGCAGCCATCGGCTTTAGCCCCACTTCCTTGGAAGTTGAGCAGGCTATATCAGGCTCCCGAGGTGTTGACTTTTTAGATTCTCACCCTCGAGACGATTTGGTCGTGATTAGCGCCGCTCATGGCCGGACAACTAACCCAAAACATCTGAGCTCATCTCCACCTGACAAAGAATCCTGTCTTCTGGACCAGTACAGGAGGAAGATCTATGCTTCTTCCACTCTGGGTATTAGAGACCTAAATTATGTCGGTCACATGGAGGATTACCAGAAGGCGATTCTTAGTGAGGTGGAATCCAAATTGGACTCCCTTTCGGACTCTCAAGTCAAACAGGAAGTGGCTGACCTCATCCGCTCTGCACTTTCGGCCAGTCAGCACATGCTTCATGCTACTTATGATGCAGTGAACACTGCTGGTAGGAGCTGCGCTTTCGCCGTAGGCTTACGGTGTCATGCTTGGCTCCGTGTGTCAGGGTTGGTCCCGGAAGTGCAGTCCGCTATTCAGGAAGCGCCCTTTCAGGGTTCGGTGCTGTTTGGTGGTGATGTCAAGGACATTATCACTGATCTGCAGGAGAAGGGGGGGACTGCATTGAAGTCTGTGGACTGCATGTATCATCCCCATCAAATGCAGCGCTGTCCTTTTTGCAGACAGAATCAGCAAAAGGCGAAACCCCAAGGAAAGCGGGCCGCTAAACGCCGGGCCTCTCCGGCTGCCAAGCTCCCTCCACCCAAAAAAACAGCGGGTGCTTCAGCCGCAACGCTGCCCCACACCACCTGACTCCTTTCCTCTCCCACAGCCTCTGGGCCTTCCGGAGGAACTGGTAGGAGGGAGGTTTTCCCTCCACCTCCTGGGTTGGGAGAGGATAACTTCAGATTCCTGGGTGCTCCAGCTGATCGCAGAAGGACACTCAATAGAGTTTCTCCAGAAACCACCTTGTCACCCTCTACCAAGGTCGTCATACTCTCTGGAACACCTTCTTCTGGTCCAGGAAGAGATTTCAGCACTTTTGCTGAAGGAGGGGATAGAGCCCATCCCCTTTTCTCTTCAGGGAATGGGTTACTATTCCCACTTCTTCCTTGTCCCGAAGAAGACAGGAGATGTAAGGCCGATTCTCGACCTCAGTTCCCTGAACTTATTCATGGCATACAAGAGGTTCAGAATGCTCTCCCTGCAGGGCCTCCTGTCCCTCCTTCAGCTGAGACAGTGGCTGTGCGCTCTGGATATGCAGGATGCTTACCTGCACATCCCTGTTCACCCTTCTCACCACAAATACCTCCGTTTTGCTTTCCAGGGGGACCACTACCAGTTCAAGGCCCTCCCATTTGGTCTTTCCTCGGCACCCCGGGTGTTCACCAAATGCCTTTCGGTGGTAGTGGCCTACCTGCATACCCAGGGGATGCAGGTTTTCCCGTACCTGGAAGACTGGCTCCTGGCAGCCCCATCCAGGGAGGATCTCCTGTGCTTCCTTTCACTTACCCAAGGGGTGTTTTTCTCCCTGGGCATCACCATCAACCACTACAAGTCCCACTTGATTCCATCCCAGAAGCTCCAGTTTATCAGGGCAATCCTGGACATGACCTCTGGCAGGGCCTTCCTGCCACCGGACAGGGTGGCCACACTCCAGGCTCACGTCAGCCTGTTGTCTGGCCGTAAGCGGGTCAGTGCCAGGTCCGTCCTTCGCCTCCTCGGGCTTATGGTGGCTGCAATCCCAACAGTCTCTCATGCTCGGCTCCACATGAGGATCTCTCAGTGGACACTTTGGTCTCAGTGGGATCAGTTGGTGGATGACCTGGACCAGCTTGTCCTAGTCTCCTCCCCCATGGTTCGGGACTTGCAGTGGTGGATGGTTCAGGAGAACTGGGGAGTTCCCTTCTGTCTTTCTCCCCCCTCCCAGACTCTGACCACAGATGCCTTGGGCAAAGGTTTGGGAGCCCATCTTGGACCTCACAGGACCCAGGGCTCCTGGTCCAAGCTCGAGAAAATGCTTCACATCAATGTGCTCGAGCTTCGGGCAGTGCTTTATGCTCTTCAAGCTCTGCATGTGCATTTCCTTCCCAGACACTTAGCCGTACAGACCAACAATATGTGTGTGGTATGGTACATCAACAAACAGGGAGGGACTCGTTCCTACCCTCTTTGCAGGGAAGCGATGCGAGTTTGGGATTGGGCAGTACAGCACAACCTCCACCTCACGGCAATTCACGTCCTGGGGGTCGAGAACACCTTAGCAGACAAACTCAGTCGCTCGTCTGCTCAAGCTCATGAGTGGAAACTGGATCAGGGGGTCTTAGACGATATCTTCCTATGTTTGGGAACACCACAGGTGGACCTGTTTGCCTCACCTCTAAACGCAAAGCTTCCCGACTTCTGCTCGCTCGCTCCAGAGCATGGCATTTTTTGGAGAGATGCTCTGTCTCTAGATTGGAAGGACAGATTTGTCTATGCTTTCCCAACCCCTGATCCCTTTGATTCTGAGAGTCTTATAGAAACTTGGTTCAGAAGGAGCTCGAATTATACTGATCGCTTCTTTCTGGCCCAGGCAAGCTTGGTTCTGTCTTCTGCAACAATACTCAGAGGAACTTTCTCTTTCTCTTTCTCTTCTTCTGTCACGACTCTTACTGACCCAGGATCAGGGGACCCTGGTCCATCCAGGTCTCAAGTCCCTTCAATTGCACGCATGGCTCCTGCAGATGTAGCTCAAGCCCTATTTGGAGTTTCACCCCGAGTGGCTGAGATTTTGGTGGAGGCTAGAAAACCCTCCACTAAGTCTACCTATGCCATGAAATGGAAACGGTTTACAATCTGGGCCGCTTCAAAAGATTTCGAGCCTTTCTTGTGTTCTGTTGGGTCGCTGCTGGATTACCTGCACCACCTCTTTGATCTGGGTCTCAGTCACTCGTCCTTGAAGGTACACATGGTGGCCATTTTGGCCTACCATGTCCCTTTTGCAGGCAGGACGTTTGCTCAGCTGGAGGTCTCTAAGACTTTCCTTGAGGGGTTCTCCACTTGAGACCCCCATTCCGGGTTCCTGCCCCTCCTTGGGATTTGAATTTCATCCTCGAGAAGCTTACTCTGCCTCCTTTCAAACCAGTAGCCTCAGCAAACATGAAGTTCCTCTCATGGAAGACTCTCTTCCTAGTGGCCATTACTTCTGCTCGGAGGATTTCCGAGCTCCAGGCCCTGATGTGTAAAATCCCGTGTTTGATTTTTCACAAGGAACGTGTGGCTGCGCACCAACCCTAAGTTTCTCCCCAAGGTGGTAGCGGAATCTACTTTGAACCAGTCTATAATTACCTGCTTTCTTTATGCAGCACTCCAATCAAGGGGAGTATCTCTTACACACTCTGGACGTTCACCGAATTCTGAGATACTACACTAACAGAACAAAAGGTCTCAGAAAGACTGATCAACTGTTTGTCTCTTTTGCCCATGAAAGAGAAGGCAATGCTGTTTCTAAGCAATGCCTGTCCAAATGGTTGGCTTATTGTATCACACTTTCTGTTATGACAAGTACAACAAGATCCTTCTGGGTCAAGTGAGAGGCCACTCCACCAGAGGAGTCACTGCCTCGGCGGCTTGTTTCAAGAATGTGTCAGCGGCGGACATCTGTGCTGCCGCCACTTGGACTTTCGTCCACAGTTTGGATATTGCCTCTCGCCGTAGAGCAGGCTTTGGGCTTGCTGTTCTGCAAGGCCTCCTTTCCTAAGGCCTTCACAGCTAGAGGACCTACTTTGAGTAGCTTTCCTCCTCCCGTTTTGCTTCTTCTTGTTCCAGACTGCTTGGGACTCAGTCCTATATGTAATTACCTACTGCAAGAGCCCTCTCGAAGTAAGATAGTACAGTTACGTAAGAACTTACCGTAACAGTAGATCTTCGAGAGAGGCTCTTGCAGTAGGTAATACCTTCCCGTCCTCCATCTCCCTAAGCTTTTTTAGCTCCTTTTCCAGGTTGGGAAATATCTGCTTCTCTCTTGTCTCGCCCTTTTGGGCCTTTGGCGGGAAAGAACTGGAAGGCAGGCGTGGGGGACCACCCCTTTATACTGACATCGCATGACGTCGGTCACCTGACGTGGGGGCAGTCCCCCACCAGAGGCTGCTAGCTATAAATTTTTCCATGGGGTCCTGATGCCTGCCAGCGTCAGTCCTATATGTAATTATCTACTGCAAGTGCCTCTCTTGAAGATCTACTGTTACGGTAAGTTCTTATCTAACTGTACTTTCTTAGTTAAGCAAATAAGGTAGCACTTAAATAACATACACACCATCAGAAATGGTGAAAGATCATTTAGTTATTGCAGAGAGAGAGAGAGAGAGAGCAAGCATCATTGTATTTTCTGATCAGAGGCAGGCTGTTTATGTGAAAGCACTAGCATACACTGGCCCCTCACAGAGAAAACATTGGCAGAATCATTATATCACAAAAAATAATTATGAATAAGAACCGGGTTAAAAAAATAAATAGTGCTACTGATTGCAGTAGCTGTTCAGCATTTCCTTAATGGCAGTTGTGATCAACTGTTCTAACTTGTTCTCGGATGCACAGCACAGTTGATCTAGCTAGAAGTACATTTTCAGCTTTATCGGTTGCTACTATAATGCTTACTGTGCAATCACTATCAAAATCTAATGCTTTACTGAGTGTCTCTGTGATTTTGTGAAGTGGGGGGCAGGGGGGAGACTGTGGGTAGGCTGGTATTAGAGAAAAGCAGACCCCATACTCAGCGCCCACACAGCAATACATAGACACTGTAATGTAATCAGTCATGGATTTTCAACAGGGTTACATGATAGAATAAAAAAAGAAATTGATACAGAAAAGGCAGCAGTCTGCTTTTCCACTCCATCCCAGCCTGCCCTCATTCTCCCCTTCCCCACTTTGTACAATAGCAGAGACACTCATTAAAGCATTAGCGCTTGATAATGAATGCAAAGTCAGTAATATAGTAGTAATGCCGATGCATGAACTTCAGCATGGGTTCTCTGATGCTGGCAAAGCTTGAACACTGCCAGCAGGCTCTTGTAAGGCTATGTAACTACCTGTCTGTGTCAAAGGACCTCCTTGTGAATGAGCTTGCTCTACGGAGTTTTCCTACAATAAACTTGAACTTGTCTCTTGATTCACCCCCGCATAGCTCATTTGCAACATTTCTTAGAGTAAAAAAAGGCTTACTTGTCCTGGTTATTAAACACGTGGTTTTCTCAACAACATTAACTTTTTTATAAAAGTAAGTAGTCTAGTGGCAGTGGCCCAGAATTCAACAGTTTATTTTTGAGCCTGACAGGTGCTTGCTAAGCGGTGCCATAGGGGGTGCAGTGGTGCATGCAGAGCAGCATGTTCACACAGCAGCCGAAAACACCTGATCCGGTACATGATCACACAAATACAGGGACCATTGTATGAACAGGACTTCCTCCAATTGATGAGTTTGTTGGGCCTGACACAGGTAGTTACCTCTGCTACCCATACTCATGGTCATTCACTGGACCTGGTCTTCCTGCTGGGGATGGAGATCTCTGATTTGGTGGTGGAACCAGTCGGATGGTCAGACCATCACACTATAAGGTTCAGATTCGAGGCATCCCCCAATAGACTAGTTCCTATGGAGATGGTCCGGTACCGCCCCTTAAGGGGTCTGACTCGAGATGGTCTTGAGGCAGTGCTGACCTATCAGGTGTGTCGAGTGTATGCATGGAGCTGGGGGAACTGGTACTAGCCTATAATAAGGCAGTGACAGGGGCCCTTGATGCTCTAGCTCCTGTCCGTGTTCACCCCCTCACTCTTCGCCCAAAGTCCCCTTGGTATGATGGGACTTTGAAGTAGTTGAGGTGAGAGAGGCGAAGGTTGGAGTGGCACTGGTGGAAATTGGGCCTGGCAGACGATAAACTTAGATTGGTAGCCCATTATAAAGACTACCAATTGGCTATCTCCTGTAAGAAGACAGAATTCCTGTCCACGGAGATTGCTGCGGCGAGGAATCGACCAGCTCAACTCTTCCGAACTGTTGACAGATTGTGCAATCCAACCTGTCTGCAGTTTCGGGGAGCATTTTCACAGGATAAGTGTGATGAGTTTGCTCAGTTCTTTGCCAATAAGATTGTCGTCATCAGGTCGGAGATCCATTCAGCACCCTCAAATTGGTATTGCAGAGATCAGCTAGAGGTTGCAAGCACCCAGTCTGTCTGGTCTGACTTAGTCCGGTTGGAAATTGTGGACATTGTGCAAGTCGTCCAGGGTATGTGTCCAACCTATTGTAGTTGGGATCCGGGCCCAGCGCGCCTCCTAGTGGGGTATGTTGAAGTCATCGGCCCAGTCCTTGCTGAGATAGTCCAGTGTTCGATAGAGACTGGGGTATTTCTGGATCCCCTGAAGGAGATGGTAGTGGTACCCCTCCGAAAGAATCCATCTTTCGACCTGGACTGTGTAGCAAACTACAGACCTGTCTCTAACCTGCCCTTTGTGGGCAAGGTTATTGAGAAGGTGGTGGCAGCACAGCTGGATGACCATTTAACATCTTATGATGTCTACGACCGTCTCCAGTCCAGGTTTAGGAAGAGGCACAGTACTAAGACTGCCCTTGTTCAGTTACTTAATGATCTCCTGACAGCGAGGGATCGGGGGAGTAGGTTCATCTTAGTTCTCCTTCATCTCTCTGCAGCGTTTGGTACTGTGGATCGTGGGGTGCTGTTGGAGCGTCTGCGGATTCTCTGTGGACTGTCTGGTACAGTTCTCAGGTGGTTTCGATCATTCCTCACTGGCAGGTCTCAGAGAGTGGTGTCAGGGATTTATTCCTCTGCCCCTCTCCCCCTGTCATGTGGGGTTCCACACGACTCTGTACTGTCCCCATGATGTTTGTAGTGTATATGCTGCCATTGGAAGACATTACAAGGTGGCATGGGCTGAGTTTTCACTGTTATGTAGAAGATACTCAACTCTACATGTCCTTTGTACCTGAACAGGGTGGGGCGGTCCCCATTTTTAACAGCTGCCTCTCTCAGTTCTAGGGTTGGATGAGTGCCAACTGGCTGAAGTTGAACTCGGATAAGAATGAAGTATTGATGGTGAACCCAGGTCATCCAGGCATGGGGTTGTCAGTTGGTCAACCATCCGGTCTCTGGCTGGGGGGGTAATCAGCTGCTTACCTCAGACCGAGTGCAAAATCTGGGCATTGTGCTCGACAGTGGCCTGACATTAAAATCTCAGGTGTCTGCTGACATTAAGACCTCTTTTACCATCTGGGGACCATCACCCGGATTAAGCGCTTGGTCCCGCCTGGCGATCTCCCTACGTTGGTCCACGCCTTTGTAACCTCATGCCTTGATTATCACAGTGCCCTATACCTAGGGCTACCGGGGGTTGATATCTGACATTTACAGCTAGTGCAGAATGCGGCAGCCAGGTTGTTGACTGGCTTATCAAGATCTTGCCATGGCACTCCTGTGCTCCATGATCTGAACTAGCTGCCAGTTCATTGGTGGATCACCTTCAAGGTCGGGTTGCTGACCTATATGGCTCTGCACAGTCAGGCACTACTTGCAAGATCTTCTCTGCCCCATCACCCTCTCAGCTCGCTCTGTTCCTCCGATGAGGGATTGCTGGAGATTCCCAGGGTTTGATTAAAGACCTCCGGGGCCTGCTGTTTTGCTTTTGCGGACCCTAACTTGTAGAATTGTTTGCCTCATCGGATTAGAGAGTGCTTGACTGTCAAGAGCTTTAAAGCTGCTCTTAAAACCCACTTGTTCTGTTTAGAATTTCCTGATTTAAGTAATGGGTAGTTTTTGTCATCAGTTAATTTTAGCCATGCTTTAAAGTCTGATTTTAAAATTTTTATTGTTGATGTTTTATGGATTTTGTAGAGCGCTTTGATCACTGCAGAATTGCGCTTAAAAATAAAGTTGACTTGACACAATGGAGCAACTTACAATGCACTGGCTGGTGTTTACACACAAGGATCTGTACTAGTGCATCTCATCTGCACCACTTGCAGTAGGGCAGATCCTGTAGTGTAAACACACCTTTTGAGACAATGACCGAGATTATTTGACAAACTTGACTGCAATCTTCCACATCTGATCTTTTGCAGTATTCCACACCTAATGCATGGCAGCAAAATATCTCATTAGTGTTATCTAAGTCTTATACTTTAGGGCAATTCAGGTAGCTTTATTGTGAGGGGGCCATATAATCCACACTAAAATGGGAGGAGGCTGGGGGCCTAGGCAGAGTTTGAACTGTTTTAGGCGCTTTCACATTACAGCTTACCTGCAGTGTTGATGTCTGAATCACCTTCCTCCGCCTTGATCACACTGCCACCCTCTTCTTTTACATTCTGTGGCTGTGCAACATTCCTGCTGGCCTTCCCAAGTTTTGGGAGCATTTCGGGTGGAGGGATTAGTGAATGGGAGTGGCACCAGTGCTGGCGAAGCAGCATCTTGACACGTTTGCAAAAAACGCCTGCACCAGTGCACTCTGTTCTGCATTGCCAACAAACCAGGGAATGCTCTGTGCAATAACAGAGCAGCTTGCAATGCTCTGGGAGCTCTCTACACTGCCATGTCTGCACTGGTGCACTCCGCTCTGCATTCCCAACAAGCCAGGGAACACTCTATGCCACAACAGAGTAGCTAGCAGTGCTCTGGGAGCTCTCTACATATAGAAACATAGAATTTGATGGCAAATGGGACCTCTTGATTCATCTAGTCTGCCCAGTTTCCTAGCCCCCTTCCCTTTAGGACTTATGTCCTGATGACAGCCTCGTGTCTGTCCCGGTTGAATCCCCCAACCATTTTCGCCTCCACTGCATCATGGGGCAAACTGTTTCAGGATTCCACCACCCTTTCTGTAAAAAAGTACTTCCTTATATTCCCCCCCTTCAGTCTCATGTTGTGCCCCCGGTTCACGTGCAGTCTCTGGTCTGAAAGAGATCCTGCACCTGTACCCTGTTTATCCCTGTAAGGTACTTGAATGTTTCTATCATATCTCCCCTCTCTCTTCTTTGCTCGAGTGAGTACAAGTTAAGTTCACTCAGTCTGTCCTCATATGGCCTGCGGTGCAGTCCCTGAATCATCTTTGTAGCCCTCCTCTGCACCATCTCCAATCTGTCTATATCCTTCCTGAGGTGCAGCCTCCAGAACTGGACACAGTACTGTAGCTGGGGTCTCACTAGAGACCTATACAGTGGCAGTACCACCTCCCTCTTTCTGCTCATAATGCCCTCTCGATGCACCCCAGCTTACTGCTGTCCTTCAGCATCACCTTTGCACACTGTTTCGCCACCTTCAAGTCCTCTGATATAATGACACCCAGGTCCCTTTCCTGTTTGGTCGCTGCCAGTTTTTCCCTCTTTAGGTAGTACTCCCTTGCTGGGTTGCCTTTACCTCTGTGCACGGCATACACTTTTTAGCATTAAACTTTAGCTGCCATGTTCTTGATCATGCTTCCAACTTCTCTAGGTCCATTTCCGATTTCTTCACCCCCTCAGGGGTATCTACCTTATTGCAAATCTTAGTGTCATCTGTGAATAGACACACCTTACCTTCCAACCCGTCCCCAATGTCACTAATGAAAACATTGAAGAGGAGAGGTCCTAGCACCAACCCCTGGAGCACTCCACTGGTCACCTCCCTCTCCTCAGACAAGGCGCAGTTTACCTGCACCCTCTGTGTCCTCCCACTCAGCCAGTTTCTTACTCAGTTTACCAACATCTGTCCTCCCATGCTTTCCAGCTTATTTATCAGCCACCTGTGCCGGACAGAGTCAAATGCTTTACTGAAGTCCAGGTAGACCATATCCATCGCGTCCCCCTGGTCCACTGCTCTGGTGACCCAGTTGAAGAAGTCAATCAGGTTTGTTTGGCATGATCTGCCTGCTGTGAAGCTGTGCTGTTTTAAGTCCTGCTGCTCATTTTTTTCAAGAAACTTTAGTATCCTTTCCTTGAGTAGCGACTCCATCAGTTTTCCCACCACTGATGTGAGGCTGGCTAGCCTGTAGTTTCCTGCCTCCTCCTTGCTTCCCGATTTATGGAGAGGGACAACTGTTGCCCTCTTCCAGTCCTCTGGGATGACCCCACTCCTCAGGGAATTGGTGAATAGTTCTGCCAGAGGGACTGCCAGTTCCTGTGCTTGTTCTCTCAATGCTCTTGGATGCATCTCGTCTGGGCCCATTGCCTTGTCTACTTTTAGCTTGTTCAGTTCTTTTAGCACTTGATCTACTGTGAAGAGGCTTGCATATGTCCTTGATACTGTGAATTCTTTTTTCATTTGAGTAGGTCCATTTCCCCTTTTGTTCCTCAGTGAAAACTGAACAGAAGTACTCATTTAGGCTCTCCACCTTTTCCCTGTCTTCCTCCACTGTCCCCCCCTTAGTGAGTCTCATGATACCTCCCCTAGTTTTCCTCTTCTCCCTGATATATCTAAAAGAGGTTTTGTCCCCGCTTTTTATACCCTGTGCTATGCTTAGTTCTGTTTTAGCTTTAGCCATTCTGATTTCTTTACCTGCTTCTTTCAGTTTTTCTTTATATGTCTCCTTGTCCTCTTCCCTTTTGGACTCTTTGAATTTTCTGAAACCCTGCCTTATCTCCCTCACTTTAGTTGCCACTTCACTTGTGAACCAAAGTGGTTTTCCTCTCTTTTTTGCTTTACTAACCCACCTGGTGCATTCTTCTGTGACTATTTGTATTGCTTTCTTCAGGTTAGCTCACATCTCTTCGCCCCCCCTCCACACACACACACACACACACACTGTTTGGTTGCCTAGGTTTTTGAAAATCTGCCATTTTAAAATCTAACACCTTCATTTTTGAGTGACTGTTATCCTCAAATATTTTGACCTTGAACCATATTGAGTGGTAGTCACTCGAACCGAGATGGTGTCCCACTTGTACGTCGTATACCTTATTGCTGTTAGCATCAGGTCAAGAATGGGGGCCCCCCCTTTTTGGTACATTTATTAGCAACCTCAGGCCTGCCTCCCACAATGCTGCCAGAAAATCCCTGCTCCTAGTTGATGCTGCTGTTTATGGGCCCCATTTTATGTCTGGCAAATTGATGTCCCCCACCAGTATTGTTATGCCTTTGTCTGCCATTTTATGTATGGTTTCTATTAGCTCTATATACCCTTTCCTCCCCTGCACTGGGGGTCTGTAGATAATGCCTACTCAAATAGCAGCCCCTTTCCCACTTTCAGTTGTTATCCATAGGGCCTAAGATTCATCTGCAGGCCCGGATCTGCACTGGTGCTCTCCGCTGTGCATTCCCAACAAACCAGGGAATGCTCTGTGCCACAACACAGCAGCTTGCAATGCTCTGGGAGCTCTATACACTGCTGAATCTGCACTGGTGCACTCTGCTCTGCATTCCCAACAAACCAGGTAATACTTTGTGTCACAACAGAGAGGCTTGCAATGCTCCGGAAGCTCTCTACACTGCTGGATCTGCACCGATGCACTCCCCTCTGTATTCCCAATAAACCAGGGAAGGCTCTGTGCCACAACAGAGAGGCTTGCAATGCTCCGGGAGCTCTCTACACTGTTGGATCTACACCGGTGCACTACCCTCTGCATTCACAACAATTCAGGGAAGGCTCTATGCCACATCAGAGAGGCTTGCAATGCTCTGGGAGCTCTCTGCACCACTACAACTCATCTTCACGGATAGCATCAGTGTAGATCCAATAATGTAAAAACCCTGTTTTGTGCATTTTATTTGGACTTCACAGTAATTCAAAGTCTCACAGTTCTCTACTACTGTTGGAATCTAGCACCTGGATTGTGAAAGGGGAAAGGGGAACTTGTTTAACCAGGAGAGGCACACTAAGCTCAAGCTTGTTTCTAGTTGCGACCTAGGAGCACATGGAAGATAAGTGACTTGCTCAGGGTCACACAGTATACAAGTGGGGGCTGTGGGATTCAAACCCAGGTCTGCAGGTTTGTAGCTCAGAGCCTTAAACCACTGTGCTATACTGCCTCTAGATTTTAGTTGTAAAAAGATGAAATAAATTGTATACCAGACTCACAAAGGCAACATCTGGAAACAATCCCCATAGAAAAGTTTTTTTATTCCATGAAATTGCTTAAAGGTTTACAAAAATTAGTTTGCAATAAAAAATGCCTGAATTCAAGGCCAAAAATTGTTTCCACGCAATTCAGACTTAATGTAATATAGTTCTTGTTTCATCAATGTTCAGTTTGAAATCAACATCAAAATGCTTTAGTTTAAATTATGCTCAGCATCTGCTTTTACTTGTATGGAATCTTTCGAAACGGTTTCAATGCAATTGTTATAAATGCAGTTATTGTTTCATATACAAGCAACTTGAAATTTTCAGAGGTTTATTGAATTTCTATATAAATCACATTTATCACCCACCTCATTTTATATTGAATCTCTCACTGCAGTACCACTGGTCTTGTTATAAAATTCATTCATTACTGAAAAAAGCAGCATAATAAATACATTGAAATTTAAAAGTGTTCCTGTGCAGCGTGTCCTGAATATCCACTCAGTTTAGGTGAAACCTTTAGATATTAAATATACTGTAAAAGCATGCTGTCCTCTCGAAGCAAAGAACTATAAGACTCATCCAGGAATTGTTAATCAGTTTTAACTCTCTGCACAACTGAAATTGAAGGTCTAGGTTCTGACATCTAAACCCGAGTTGGGTGGTGGCCGAAACAACATTTTAGAAAACCATGCACCAAAAGCAGATCCAATACCTGAAACAGGAAAAATTTCTCAAATTTGAAAGTTTCAGTTCTGAAATCCAAAATAAACCTGATTCATAGATTTGTTGAATTGCTCTGCTGGCTGCAAAACACAGATTGCGTGTTTGTTTTTTTTAATTGCGATATAGTTAAAGCTGCTTGGCTTACTGCAGCTTACCTCTAGCTTGACAGTAGCAACCCCAAAGTGTTCTTTAATAATGACTTGCCATCAGTAATTCAACATATGTCCATTAGGCTGTATGCAGATGATACGGCTCTAATGGCATCTGGGTATGGTTCGGTGGATCTCCAGAGAAACTCCAGGCCGACTTTACTAGGGTACAAGAGTGATTCACCAGGTCACAGCTAATAACGAATGTAAACAAGACTAAAATAATACATTTTGCTCCCAGTAAACACAAAATTTCCTTAAAACCACAAATATATACATTAAATCAAATTCCAATAGAACACACAACTACTTATTGTTATTTAGGGGTACATTTTGATTCCGTATTGACCTTTAATGGACATATTGAAATGACTATTATCAAACTAAATAAGAAAATAGGAGCCTTGAAAAGGACAACTAGATGCCTAAAGTTACAGGACAGGAAAATTATTGAGGAACAGTTCATATTATCAGTACTTAAGTATGGTGAATTTATTTATAGGTCAATGAATAAAAAGTTATTAAATAAACTAGATAAACTTTATTATAGGATTGCAAGGTATGTCCTATGTTGTGATTTTAGAACCCACCACTGCACTTTATCGGCTAGACTAGGTTGGTTACCTCTTGATTTGAATCATAAGAATAACTGGTTAACCTTCATTCATAAATGTAAAACTAACCACTTTAAAAATAGTATTTCTAAATTGTTGATTATTAGGAGCTCTGCTACCAGGAAATGTCCAGCTAAGACTATACACCAAAATAAGATTTATCTGGATAAACAAAATAATAGGTTCAGAGACAAAATAGTGACATCTCAAGCCTCTTTATGCTGGAATGTATTTCTACCCCTAGTACGAGCTGAACAAAATCACAAGAAATTTGTTAGGGCATTAAGCAAGTATTGTGCTCATATATGTACTTATACAAGGTAATTGTTGTGCTATTATCACCCTCCACCCCACCTTATAATAGGGCTTACCTTCTGTTTGTTTTAAATGCATTATTTGTAAATGTTTATATGTTAACTTTATAGTATTTTTATAATTGTATTTCTTTTTTGTGAAACTTAGATAGTGTACAGAATTGTCTTGTAAACTGGATTGATAAAATCCAAAGGACATGCTTTTTCTCCTGTATAAAAATACATTTTTTACTACTACTACTACAGAGGAAGAACAGCTGTGAAACGGTTTATCACTCAGGTATGAGGAGAGAAGTGTGGGGGGGGGGGGCATCTGCCCTGCAAACAAAATGAAGGAACGCTGTGGTCATCTTATACTCAGATGGAAAAGGCTGCATGGCTTACTGCAGCTCAATACTGCCGAACTATTACCACCTATTTTTCATAGTTAGCCTCATTGGTAAATGAACATGCTATAGTCATGAAAAAAATTATCCAATACCGAAGAAGACTCCAGGCTAGATGTCACAGACTGTCTCAGTGAATGACATGGCTCCTATGACCCCCCTCCATAGTGTAACAACTATATTTAAAAGGTAATGGACTTAGCTGTGGCTATAGCTAAAAATATCATTGAAAAACCTGAATGGACTTGAGTCACTGAAGCTGGGTATGCTGAAAATTTTCAAAGTTCCATGTTTCCAAAGTAAAGTAGGGTGATTCAAAAAGAGAGGATGCTGAAAACGCCGAAAGCATAATCAAAGAGCCTGCGTGTAGACCAGGTGAGTATTCCGGTAACTGCCAAGACATGCTGTGTCAAAAATGTGATTTCTATGTATTCATTATGCTGCTTTTTTCAATAATGAATGCATTTTATAAGAGCAGTGTTACTGCAGTGAGAGATTCAATATAAAATGAAGTGAGTGCTAAACATGATTTATATAGAAGTTCAATAAACCTCTATGAAAATTTCAAGTTACTTTGTACATGAAGCAATAACTACATTTATGACAACAACATTGCAAACTGTTTTGAAAGATTCCATACAAGTTAAAGCAGATGCTGAGCATAATTTAAACGGAAGTACTGCAAATGTTGATGCAAATGTCAAACTGAACATTGATGAAACAAGAACTTGTGTGGAAGCAATTTTTGACCTTCGGTTCAGGTGCTTTTTATTGCAAAATAATTTTTGTAAGTCTGAAAGCAATTTTATGGAATAAAAAATGTTCTATGGTGATTGTTTCCAGATGCTGCGTTTGTGAGTCTGGTATACTGTACATTTTATTTCATCTTTTTACAATTAAGATCACAATCCAGGTGCTAGATTCCAACAGTAGTGGAGAACTGTGAGATTTTGGGTTCTGAAATCCCATTGGTAATCTGTGCACTGGCTTTGTGCCTCAGGGAGCTGGGATTCTTTGGTTTACTTCACAGTAGTATTTTAACAAGAATACCCTATGTCCTGATTATATTGCATAGATAATGTACGATGGAAAATCAATATAAAGTGTATAATAAACCCCGCCAGAAAATACCTATTCAGATGTATGGATATGCGGCACCCAAACATTAATGGATACCTGGGAAATACAAAACTAAACAAAGGCAGGTGCACAGGCGTTACTGCAGTGATCTCTGTGGAACTAAACTGCACAAAAAGCAATGTATACAAGAAGATACCTTAAACACTCCAAGTACAAAACATGTTACTGCTGGATCCCCAGGATGCTAGCAATAAATTTTATAGTTGACTTTTTTCAATATCTCTTCTTTTGTGCACTGCTTTTTGTGCTATTTTTGTCCAGGGAGATACCTAGAGTAGCTCCTGTGGGCTCTCCTTCCACTGCTGTCTGTGCCACCTGTGGGAGGTAGGAATCTTTCACAGTGTTTTCATTTTTATTTATAAAATAGGTAGAGAAATCCAGCATCCTGATTGGTGAGGACCTGTGTCCTTATAGGACAACAACCTTATGGCTGCCATTTTTTGTGGTGCCAGGGACAGAGAGCCACTGATATCACTGTGCCACCCAGTGGAATCTTACAAAATATATTAGCAGCTATGTTGGTTAAGTAAAACACACACTAACTCTGATTCACCATCACTTTTGAAAAAATAAAAACACAAAATAATACATTTTTATAACCCCTCTCAACCCAACCCATGCCCACTTCATAGCAACTACTATATATCTTCTAACTGACGCTGTGGTTTGGTTACTTCCTATGTGTGTTCCAAGTTAAGGAGTTTCCATTAGAGGGCAGCTTCAATTGGAGTTTGGCTTCTATTTGAACTGCCCTCGTGGACCATCACCTATAGAGAGACAGAACAAGGACCTATCAGGTACTGGAGAACAAGGAGTTATCAGGCATCACACACACAGCTATCAGGCAAGAGAACATGGAGCTATATTAGTAATCAGGCATTGCTATAATTTGTTCTGCAACAGCTGACATACCAGCCAGGCGGAGAGAGAGAGAGAGGTTGCATGGACCAGGGTTGGGTGGAGAGAGGGAGCGTGGTAAATATTTGGGAAGACAGAGAGTGTGGAATGATGTTGACAGAAAGAGAGAGAGAGAAAGACTGCTCGTGGTTGGGGAGAGAGAAATGTAGAACAATATCAACAGAGAGAGAGAAAGAGAGAGAGAGCAAGGAGCAGGTTCTGGTTTTAAGTTTCTTCATTGTCAATTTAATGTGTCTGAGTGCCAGCAGCTACTGAAGCAGCAGTACTTGAAGCCTGAGACAGGGGAATGAAAGTGGAGTGGATTTGGGCTTCTTTAAAAATTAGGGGCGTGTGAAGGTGCTTTCATATTGTTTACTGGTACATTATATACTGTATGTTTCTGTCACAAGATAATCAAATCTTGTTGGCTCAGTCTCCATCTGGTTACAGATGGTGTCCCTCCAGTACAAGCCGTGGCTTCTATTAGAGGGCGGCTTCTATTAAGAAGCTTTTTTTTGCACCGCAGCATCTGTTAGTGGGTGGCTTGTATTGGAGGCCAGCTACAATTAGAAGATATACGGTACAAAAATAAATTCACAAATTGCCATTTACATAACTCATCTTATTGTTAGATGGGGCTGGCAGTATGGCCTGGAGGTTAGAGCAATGAGCTGCAAATGAGCTTGGTACATCCTGCAAACAGACCTGGGTTTGATTCCCACAACCTCTACTTTTATACTGTGTGACTCTGAGCAAGTCATTTGACCTCCCCAGTGGTCCCGGGACACCCCTGAAAACAGGCACATGTGCCTGGTGGGCTTTACCTGGTTACCAAACAATAACAAAAAAAAAGACTTATTTTATTGTTTTAGGCCATTAATCCACGGCCCTTGACTAACAGTTGCTCCTATCCGATTCCATTTCTGATCTGGACTTGCCCCACCAACAGCCACCACCACAACTCCATCCAGCATGGATGGTCTGTTTCCTCCACCCATTCACATATTCACTTCAGCAGCTCACGGATAATCACAAACATGCCAAGACCACAACTGGAGCATAATTAAAGCTGTGCCATGCCAAAGTTCACAACTGAAATACAACTAGTAGTCAATAAAAAAAAAAAAAAATTTTTGACTCCCTGATATGAGCCAAAACAAATACCTAAATGAGTGTGTGGGTTAAAGGGTCAAGCTACGACAGTCCCTGCAAGGACATACCAGGGAACCCAATGTCCTCTAGTGGCACCTAGGGCCCTTACTCTCCTAATGCACTAAAATTACAGAAGGGGCAAACTAGTCTGGCATTTTTTAACACGTTTAACATTTTTTAAATATTTTTTAAACATTTGTAATTACCGTTTTATTTTTATTTTTTTTCAATTTACTTTGAAACCTATTTTGTAAGTACAGTAAGACTTCCAGGTGCTGAAGGCACTCAGTGCAAGTGCCTTGTGCCTTACTACGCACCTGGGGTGTGCTCTTATCAGACAACAACCCACACCCCATTGTGTCTTATTGCTTACATGAACTGTGACAGTGTTCTGGCTGTATGAGGATCCTGAACCGGGCAGATGATTCTGTCAGCGACCAGAACTGACATCCTGTTATATGCCTGGTGTCCTCCAGACCAGCTCAGGCCTGGCCTACACACCCCACCAACATGTGGTTAGGGGAAGGAAGTGACTATTAATCTGGGCCATCCAAGTTCTTTGATCCTAGTACCACTACATGACTGCATTTAGCATACTAAATTCAAATAGTCTGAATTTTTTTATTTTATGAGAAACAAAAAAGTTGGGCACTCACCACCCATGAAGTTTGGAAAAATGACACTCCAGTAATTCGTGCTGAAGGTGCTTACGTTTATTTTGGGTGCCACAAAACAGTTTAAAAAGACTGCCTGTTGCATTTCAGATGTAAATCCTTTTTCAAAAAAAGGATTTTTACCTAATGATTTTTATCCAGGTGGTATAAATTAAATTTAATATTCTTAAATAGGCTTACTTTTTCAGTCTTGTTATGGGCTCATTGAGTGAGATCTGATGTGATCTAATATGGTAGTCAGTTGTATTGAGCAACAGCATGTGTAAATGTGGATATATTTTTTTGCCCTTTTTATGTGGATTTTCTATTGTTGCTCCCTTAATTACTGACTGACACAGCACCTTAAAATTGCAAATAAGCTATGTTGGAATGTAAGTCTGTATGTATAGCATAGCTGTACTAATTTCATGTTTTTATTAACCTGCATGTAGAAGCATAGAAACATAGACTTTGATGGTAGATAAGGACCGCATGGCCCACCCAGTCTGTTTGTTTCCCTACCTATTGGATAAGCTGCAGATCCTAGTTAACCAACAGCCTACTTCCTCCTACTCCCCACTAGAATTGCCTTATATCTGTCCCATTCATTCTTGAATTCCCCCACTGTTTTTGATCCCACAACCTCCTCAGGAAGGCCGTTCCATGTGCCCACCACCCTCTTGGTGAAAAAATACTTCCTCACATTACCCCTGAGCCGCCCCCCTCTATCTTCAAATTGTGCCCCCTTGTTTTTGCATATCTCTTTTTCTGAAAGATGCTACCCACTTGGACTTTGTTGATTCCCTTAAGGTACTTGAAAGTTTCTGTCATGTCCCTCCCCCCTTTCCTCGAGGGTATACATATTAAGCTCCTTAGTCTGCCTTCGTATGGCTTCTGGTGCCGACCCTGCACCATTTTAGTTGCCCTCCTCTGGACTGCCTCCATCCTGTCTATGTCTTGTGGAGATGGGGTCTCCAGAACTGCACGTAATACTCCAGATGGGGTCTCTCCAACTGTCTGTACAGAGGGATGACAACTTCCTGTTTTCTACTGGTGATGCCTCTCCCTATGCATCCCAGCACCCCCCAGCCCTCTTTACTGCCTTCTCACATTGCTTGCCTACCTATAGGTTGTCTGATATGACTACCCCCAGTTCCCTTTCCATTTTTGTTTTTGTTAGTACCTCCCCCCCAACACTGTGTACTCTTCCCCTGGGTTTTTGTTTCCCAGGTGCATTACATTACACTTCTTTGCATTGAATCTAAGCTGCCATACAGTTGACCATTCCTTCAATCTTGCCAAGTCCATTCTCATCCTTTCCACCCCCCCCCCTTGTATATCAATCCTTTTGCAGATCTTTGTGTTGTCTGGAAAGAGATATTTTCCTTCCAGTCCCTCTACAATGTCACCTATAAAGAAATTAAAGAGGTCTGGTCCCGGTACTGAACCCTGCGGTACCCCACTAGTAACCCCCTTTCTTTGGAGTGGACTCCGTTTACTATTACCCTCTGTGTCCTGCTGTCCAACCAATTGTTTACCCAGGCTACCACCCTGGAACCCACTCCCAGGTTGGCAAACTTGTTTATTAATCTTTTGTGTTGGATTGTGTGAAATGCCTTGCTAAAGTCTAGGTAGGCCATGTCTACAGCCCCTCCATGGTCTTCTATTTTTTACCCAGTCAAAGAAATCTATTAGATTTGTTTGACATGACCTTCCTGCTTTGAATCCATGTTGCCTTGGGTCCTGTACCCCGCTGGCCTCTACTTACTCAACAATTCTTTCTTTCAGAAGTGATTCCATCATTTTCCCTACCACTGAGGTCAAACTAACACGTCTGTAGTTTCCTGCCACTACCTTGCTCCCACTTTTGTGAAGGGGAATCACATCCACCCTCCTCCAGTCCTCAGATACCACACCATTCTCCCATGATTTGTTAAAAATGGTAGTCAGTGGTGTCACTAGTTCTCGCCTTACTTCTTTTAGAATTCTGGGGTGAATCCCGTCAGGCCCCATTGCTTTGTTCACCTTCAGTTTTTAGGAGTTCTTTCAAAACCCTTTTTTCTGTGAATGGACTGGTATCAATCCCCCTATCCAGACTACTTCTATTGTTTGGTTTGGGTACCTTCCCCTCCTCTTCTTTTGTGAATACTGAGCAGAAGTATTCATTCAGTAGCCCTGCTTTTTTTACTGTCACCCTCTGCCCCCCTTTATTAAGCCTCACTATCCCTCTCTTGGTCTTTCTTTGCTCCCTAATGTACCTATCCCCCTTCCTAACTGAGTTGGCTATCTTTTCCTTTGTTTGGGCCTTTGCTATTCTGACTGCCTTCCCTGCTTCCTTATGCTTTAACCGGCACAGTTCTGTGTCCTGCTTCTTCTGTGTTTCCTTATACTTCCTGAATGCTATCTTTTTTCCCCTAACCTTCCCCGCCACCTGTTTTGAGAATCATAGTGTTTTTTTTTCTTTTTGTTTTGTTTATTCACTTCACACAAAGGATTGTTGCTTCTGTGATGGCAGTTTTGATTTTTCCCCATTGTTTCTCCACCCCTCCTTCTTGCCTGTTAGCTAGTACTTTTCTGAGGCACTCTGCCATTTTGCCAAAGTCAACCCTCCTAAAGTCCAATACCCTCACTTTTGTATGGCTTGACTCTGCAGCTGTGTTTATCATGAACCACACTGTTTGGTGGTCGCTTTTTCCCAGATGGCTACCCACTGCTAAATCTAAGATCCTCTCTCCATCCCCATTTTAAAGTACCAGGTCTAAGATTGCTCCCTCCAGAGTGGGTTCCAACACTAGCTGTCTGAGACATGCCCCCTGTAGGGCATTGAGAATGACCCTGCTCTTGGATGTGGCTACAGCAAAGGTGCTTCCATTAACATCTGGCATATTCAGGTCCCCCATCAATGATAGCTCCCCTTTTTCTGCCATTCTAAGGATGCCTTCTATCATTTCCTTGTCCATTTCCTCCCCCTGAGATGGGAGTCTGTATACAACCCCTGTGCAGATTGTGGTGCCATTTCCTGTCTCCACGGTGACCCACAGTGCCTCCTCTCCTTTGTGTTTACCTTTAGTTCCATTGCTTTGATCCCTTCCCTTACATAGAGAGCTATTCCTCCTTTTTTACCCTCCCTGTCCCTCCTGTAGATTGTGTACCCTGGTATCTTGACATCCCAGTCATGGTTCTCTATGTACCATGTTTCTGTGACTGCCATGATATCCAGGTGTCCCTCTTCCATCAAGGCCACCAGTTCAGGGAGCTTTTTACCCAGACTACAAACATTGGTACTCATCACCCTCCACTTTTTGATGGCCTTACCCCTTTGAGCCCCATCCCTGTCCTTACTGCCTTTGCCTTTTTCTTCATTTACCCCATCCTGCTACCTATCAGCTTCTCTACCTTGGTGTTTATCTTGCTAACTACCCTGTTGTGTGTGTGTTTGGGTGGGCTGGGATCTCTCTGCTTTTTTTCACTGTCTTCCCCCCTTGGCTAGTTTGAATGCTTGCCAATGAAGCATTTAAACCTATCACCTAGAATCCTGGTTTCCCTCCCAGACAAATGCAGACCATCGCACCAGCATAGGCCTGCATCCCTCCAGGTGGACCCCCAGTCCCCAGTGAAGCCAAAACCCTGAGCTCCACACCAGTTTTTCAACCATTCATTGAATCCCATGATGTGGAGTACCCTATCCTCACCCATGCCATAGACAGGCAGTACCTCCGAGAAGGTTAAAATGCATGCTACTTGTGTAAGGCCCCTCCCTAACTCCATACACTCCTCCTGCACTGCTGTGATCCCACTCCCAGTTAAGTCATTTGTCCCTAGGTGGACAATGATGTCCAGCTCCCTCTCCTGTGCAGCTGCTTCCAAGATCCTGAGGATTTTCTTCCTGTCCCTCCAAGCCATGGTGCCGGGCAGGCACCTTCATCATCATCATCATCATCTTTTATTGAAGGCAATTTGAGAGAATCCTCTCGTTTACGATTGCGTTCAGAAAAGCATACATGAAATACATAAACACATACAATACATAATACAACACTGTCATCCAAAGCAGTCACAATGATTGTATGCTAGACTATCCAGTGATGCTCTAAAGCTAGCAAAAGAGGGTAGGGTAGTTGATTTAAGATTTTTTTGTATGAACTCCCATGTTTTGGGGACAGACACTGCGAAAATGAAATCTCCTATCTTAGTTCGATGTTTTGGTACTTAGGCAGACAATTTTTTAGAGGAATGAAGAGAATGTTTTATGTTTCTACATTTGAGAATTTGTAATAAATGTCAGTAATTTTTTAATGATAAACCTATATACAGGTACATACAAATACCAATGAATATCTCTCTGAACAGTTAGTGAAGTCCATTTAACTTGGTCATATAAATGACAGTGATGTGTAGAATATGGAAGATTAGTAATAAATCTAAGCACACCATGATACAGGGAATCTAATGAGCTAAGTAATGATGTGGTGGTGTTCTTATAAACACAGTCCCCATAATCTGATATTGAAAGGAATAATGAGTTTACTAGCAGTTTTCTAATGGTAAAGCTAAAATGTTTAAAGCTAAGAGCTTTTTTAACTTCTTAGAAAGATAACAAACATGTGCCTTAAATTTAATTGTTCATCTAATATCATTCTCAAATATTTATATTCACGTACTTTAACCGTATTAGTACCTTTAATGGAAATTATTTGAAGCTGGGGGGTAGGCTCCTTCTTTCTTGCAAGCAACATCAGTTGTGTCTTTTTTTCATTAAACAATAGCCATAATTGCAGTAGGGCTTCCTGTATTTAGTTAATGTCGTGCTACAGATATTGAACCACTATATCCAGTGAAGTATGGTGAGTATACAGAATTGGGTCGTCTGCATATAGTTGTATTTTTACACTATCTGAGCAACAATTAGGTAGATCGTTTACATACAGCAGAAATAACAGGGGCCCCAGGACAGAGCCCTGGGGAACTCCTTTATTGATAGATACAGTACCCAAAATTACCTCACTTTTTTCTTAACATACTGTAATCTCAGTGTCAAGTATGAGTGAAACCATAGTAAAGCTGAGGGTCCCATTCCAAGAATTTTCAGTGCATTGAGTAAAATTTTATGATCTACAGTATCAAATGCCTTGGACAGGTTGAGAAATACAGTTGGACTAATTTCTTCCCTATCCATGGCAGTAAAGATATCATCTGTCACCTTGGAGGTGATATGCACTGTGTTATGATTTTTCTTAAAGCCTGATTGTTTATCTGATGTTAACTTATATTGATCTAGGTAACTAATAATTTGCTTGTTTAACAATTTCTCAAACACTTTTTGAATGACAGAAATGATAGAGATGGATCTGTATGAGTTGGGATTTGATGGCCTCCCCTTTAAATATGGGAATTACAAATGCTGTTCCCCAATCATCAGGCAAGCATGACATTCTTAAAGATAAGTAGTACAAATAAACAATATGCTTGAATATAACCTTAGCTGATATTTTAAGAAAGCTTGGTGCAGTGCCATCTGACCCTGCCCCATTACAGGTATCCAACTTATTACGTTCTCTAAGGACTTCTTCCTCTGTTATATCCATAAATGAAAAAATGGGTCTAGGTATTTTATTTGAGAAATCTGTATCAGGGGAGGTGGTTGTAAATTGAAGTATTCTTTTTTCAAAAGAAAAAACAACCCCTGTGAAGTAATCATTAAATCAGTTTACTTGCTCCTCAGGTTTATGTATAATCAAATTATTGTAATTCAAAAACTTAGGTAAAACTGAAATTGTGGCCTTGCCCCTCAATGAGTTTATGCCTTTCCAAATTTTTACCTTACCTCCCTCTCCCCTCCCTCCCCCAGTTCTACCCCCCTAACAATTGAGTCCCCCACCAGGAGTTGCTTCCTTCCCCTGTGGGGTCCTGTGCCACCATCCTGTGGGTCTCCTTAGTGGAGGTTCTCAGCATCCTCCTTGGTCTCTGCTGGGGGTGCCTCCATAGAGGAATCATGCTCTGCC
The DNA here is from genome assembly GCA_016271365.2 of Neoceratodus forsteri. NCBI lineage: Eukaryota > Metazoa > Chordata > Ceratodontiformes > Ceratodontidae > Neoceratodus > Neoceratodus forsteri. Next base: position 214,597,366 of record JADMNL010000024.1, read on the forward strand.
AGAATGGCATATGAATTGTGGAGAGGTACAACTGGAGGGATGTGCCTCTGTTCCATCACCCTCACCCTCCCTGAGCCCACCATGGTCCAATCACTCCTCTTTCTTGGCAACCTCTGAGGCAGCGGCAGTGGTCCTGGTGGTCCCTGGGTGGGGGAGGAGGTTTCCTGACTCTTCACCAAGTCAGCCTGGAGATGGGCAACCTCCTCTCTCAGACCAGAGAGGTGCCTGCAAATGGGATAGCATCACAGCATCCAGAGTGTCTCCTGGAAGACTGCCACCCCTCAGCCAGTGCATTGCACCACTCCCCACATGTGTCTCTCCCTTCCTGTTTAAATTTGTTTTTCTTTTATCTTTTTTGTTAGTGTGTGTGAGCTTGTTTGTGCATTTACCCCCATGCAGTGTGCGGGGCTGTTAAGAATATGACAGGGCATGTCCTTTGCCCTTTTGGGGAAGTGACGTCAGAATCCCTGGTATAAAAGAAATTATGCTCTTGGAGCATGGGCAGGAAGTGTGGATGAAAGGAAAAAGTGTTTTATTAAAAAGACAATACAGTACCTTCTCCTGTACTTGTACGGGATGTGTGGACAAAAGAATAAAGAGTGTTTGTTAAAATGACAATACAGTGCCTTCTTCTGTCCTTGGGCAGGAAGAGTGGTTGAAAGGAGCAAGGAGGATAAGTAAGACGAGATAGACTACACATATAATGTAGTATCTCTCTTGTTCTTGGGAGGAAGTATGGATGAAAAAGAAGGAAAGTCCTATGTTAGAGAGTAAAAAGAAATGGAAAATTATGTTTGGTTTTTTTTGAGAGAGAGATTAAGTGTGGACGAAAGTAAATAGATGGTTTTGTGCAAGAGTTGTTATCTAGTGCCTCCTCCTGCTGTTTTGCAGGAAGTGTAGATGATAGAACTAGAAGGTCCTGTGCAATAGAGAACTACTATGTAGTTCCTTCTATGTTTGGGAGGAAGTGTGGGCGTAATGTATTGGAGGTCCTCTGCAAGAAACAATAGGAAAACTATATGTAGTGCCTCTTCCTGTGTCTCTGCAGGAAGTGGGAGGCTCAGTTTGGCTATAAATGTGAATGCCCCGGGGGAGAGTGGGTGATTTGGTGTGTTCCTGGATAAGGAAAAAAACAATCAATAAGAAACCACAGAAATGAGTTAAAGTTCCCAAGTACAATAGTAAAAGGGCAGCAATTATGCTAACTACAGCAGTCCCCTTTCCTGACTACTAAGAATTACAGAAGAGTAAACACAAACAGAACACAAACGTCCTCAATCCAAAGCCCTCCTGCTTATTCACTTACACAAACCCTGCAAGTTTGAAATTAAATAAAATAAATCACCTCTACTGTGCAATTCTTTTCAACTCTTCTTAGCTGAACCCACAGCCAAGTTCCTCTTTTAAGCTATTCTCCTCTTGCAAGCCTGCTTCAGCCCCTCCTCCAAACACACACCTGCTTCACAGGTTGTAACTGTTCTGCCCCAGCAACAAGATACTGCGAAATTGTCTGCTAACTACAGCATTCCCCTTTCCTGGCTACTGAAAATTACAGAATAATAAACAAAATCAGAACACCAAAAAACCCTAATCCAAAGCTCTTCTGATTATTCACTTATACAAACCCCGTAAGTTTGAAATGAAATAAATCACCTCTGCTGTGCAATTCTTTTCAACTCTTCTAGCTCTCTATGCAGTTTTTTTTTTTGTCATGAGCTAGTCGTGGTATGGATCATATCCAATAATTTTTAGCCAAAGTGTGATGATCGCTGGACCATGTCCCACCAGCGTCACATATTCTGTTTTTCGCTGAGCAGTACAAGTAACATCATTGCTGTATGAGGTGCAGTAACAAAGTAATAAAAAGAAAATGAATGGTGAGACTAAAAGTATATAACCGAGAGTGTGGGGGGGGTCCAGTTGCATTTACAATGAAGGTTGTACATTTTGTTAAAGATAACGTGGGGATTGGAGATGAGGTAATTAACTTTTTGTTAACACCACACACACACACACACACACACACACACACACACTCACACACTCACACTCACTTTTTATGAAGCAGAGCAGATTGTATCTTGTACGTGAGGTGCCAACTGAGCTCCTGCTAGTATCAGCTACTACTTTGATTAATCACCTCTGACAGTTTAGCTAATGTTTGATACGTTCAATATAGGGTAACAGAATCACTCAGTAAGGCAGATTTTTAAAAAAACAGAATTTACTGCCAGTGTTTGTACCCTTTGCATATTATAGATTACATATTTTCTGGGCAGACTGAGTAGGCCAAGCAATCCTTTTAATCAACAAATTCTGTTTATATGACAGACTTCAAAGATATTTTTTACTAGTTTGACCCAGCCTACCTAAAAGCTGAAGGAAAATGGTATTATTCTGAACTATTAATATTTTTTTCCTCCAGCAACCTCCTAATGTTTTAAAATGTAGTGATCATCCAACAACTTCCAGCAAATGTGGATCTTTAGCAACACATGCCATACAATAGGCTTAAATGGTTGTTTCAGACTGCCTAAGAAGAAACAAGATTCACTTCAAATATACATTAACTCACCAAGAAGATATTAGAATCCTTAACAACTGAAAGGGAGCAGTTTAACCATTTAATTTCTAATATACAGAAGTTTGTTTTACATTTATTGCTGTAAATCCTTACTTGGTCTTGAGTTTCTCCACCGGTTTCCATTGTAGTCTTGTGAGTCAATTTGTCACCAGGCTACAGGTTCATGGGTGATAAGACTGAAGACATATGCATCCTCGTACTTTTTGTTCTTTAACATGAGTAAGATAAACTTGATATTTGAGTCATGTCCATATTGGGAACTATTACTGAGTTCAGAAAACTCATACACATTGTTCCAGGGGGACGCTGTGGAGCCTGAGCTGAGAAGTCGCTTAGCACTTCAGCTCCCTGGATATTAAAAGAAATAAACTTTTAAATTGTGATTGCAGCTTGAAAACTTTAGGACAGTTAATAAAATCTGATAGCAGGAACCTTAGGCATTCCAATGGGGAAGTCTCACCAAAATCAGCAAACAGCAGAGTCTCGAAAAGACGGTGGAAAGGTCCAGTGGCAGGCCCTAGTACAGAGTCTACACAGCCCAGCTTATCAACGGGGATGGCATGGAGGAAACACTGCAGACTCTCAGCCACAAAATGCAGCAGTTACTTGCCTCTTCTACTTCGACAAAAAACAAATTGGACATTCTGCTGGGCAGGATTGCCTCTGTGGAAAAATTGGTGGATGTCCTGCATGGAAAAATGGAAGATGTTCAGCATCATTCCAATACTTGCAAGAGTGTCTTAAGTGCAGTGGGCTAAGGAGACACAGCACATTACCAGTCAGTTGAAAATACTGGAGAATCAAATCTGCAGCAACAATCTGTGACTCCTCGGCCATCCAGAGGGAGCTGAGGAGGAATCATGCAGTGAGGTTTCTAAAGGATTAGCTGAAAAGCTAGTTTTGTGCTCATGCACTGGATTTTGATTTTCTGGCTGTGAAAGCCTACCATATTAGACCTTGAGGGCAACAACATGACATGTTACCCATGGGTTTTGATGGTTGTGGTAGATGGCGTCAGAACAAAGGACAGGCATCTAAATTTGTCAAAACATTATGGCCCCTTACATGTGGAGGGAACAACTGCACATCTGTTTCCAGATATATGCTATGCCACTTGACAGAGAAAGACAAAGTTTGACAGAGTATGGACAGTACTAAAAGAGTTAAACATACCTCATTTAATGCAGTTCCCGGTGAAATTGAGAATTGTGCACGACAGTAAAGTGTACCTATTTATGGATCTGGGAGACACAAGAAAATGGGCATCTAAGATGGTGGAGGCAGCCAAGACAATGCAAATTCCTTCTGAAAAAGCTGAAGAGACCTGAGTGACTCGTGTTGTTCTTATCTTTATTATCACTCCTCCATATAACTTATTTTTAAAGGGTTATTTCTATCCATTTGCTGACTAACGATTTAATAAGGGCTGATTTAGCATTACAGATTTTCAGGTAAAAGTTTATTACTAAATGTAGTGCTGCTGAAGTGGTGAGTAGCTTATGTTTGATTACTAAAATTGCTCTACCTGCAATAGCGGACCATGCCTTGCAGTCGCTTATGCTGGACTTTCATTGTTATTCTAATCGGGACTTACAGTTCTTTTACTGTATCTGTTTCTTAGATTCCATAATCTCTGCATTACCCAACCATTTGAGCAGTAGTTATGTATTACTGAGTGAAGCAACTTAATGTTCTTCTTGTTGTTCATTATAAATTTAGAGAGTTAAGACTCTGCAATATATAAATTCGTTTTTTCTATCCAAGGAGTAAGGGATGTGACTTAATTATTCATTTTATTTTTATATATTTATGGCAATTTCATAGTACCTATTGCCCATTTGGGAGCAGGATTTATGGACTGACCTTTAGATCATTTATTTGAGAGTGTCACCATGAGCTCTTGGGCTACAGTTCTGCAATGTCTGATACCTTTAGCTAAAGTGTTCTGTTTTATGTACTGGTAACCCCTCTATTTTGTAAGATATCAGAGATACTATCGCAGCCTCGATATTCATTAGATGTAATATCTATCAGGACATAATGTACGTATTGGATGCTCCTTGTATGGAATTATTTTGTTCATTTTTTTATGAAACTTAATAAAATATGAATATAAAAAATATACATTGTTCCATTTCAGGGAGGCAGATATGTCAAATGTCTAAATCCTGGTGGGTTGTCATTGACATAGCTCTGCTGGACCAATACAGCTTTGGGCTTTGCATTGGGATCTGGCATCCTGTGCTTTATGGAACTACTGTACTCTGAAACTATTTTGGTATCTAAAATACTATTATTTGAGAACCTGTAGTAGTGCTGACAGCATGATGAATGTGTGACTAAAAATTTTTAGCAACCTACAGTATGGCAATAGTAGTCTCCTTTGAATTGCAGTGCTTAACACTAAACTGTGCTGTCGCCATTCTGGAAAGGAAATAGTACTTGGCAATTGTGGACATACTTGTAGAAGCATCCCTAGAGCACTGACATCAGTTTCTCTAGCAAAGAATTTGCAATATGAGAGCAAGCCGCCATTGTCTTTAACTCGATCATGTAACTAAACAGCAGCTACCACATGTCTGTAACCTCCCTGAATTTACTGTTACAAGGTTAGGCAACAGCTGGAGTTCTGCAAGCCAGAAAACAAGATCCCTGCACTAAAACATAATGAGGCAGGTACTGTAGCAAACAGCAAGTACAAATACTTTATTTCATTATTAAATAAGTACTGTATAACTAATAAACAATTCTGACCATCTTTGGATATAAAATACATATTCCAAGCAAGGATCAAGTTAGGTAATAACAGTATGTGTGACCTAAAATAAATAAATTAATAATAGATTACAGTCTCCACTTGAAGACTTCTAAATGGAGAGAAGTAGAAGTAAAAGGGCACACACATCAGTCACATAAACTGGGATCCAATTTTCTTGTAAAAGTTCAGAACATTACAGATCTCTGGAGACTACTGTCAATAATCCCCAACACCTGATCAGAAAGAAAGTCTCAGTTTTTTGATAAAAAAAAAAAAAATGTTACCAGACTCACTGAGTAATTACTCTGATATCATATACAATATTAGATATGATTTCAGACATTTAGAACTGTTCTTGGAAACCATTCTCTGTAATATACTGTACATTGAGATTGTATCCGTTGCCGTGTCAAGGCTGTAAGGAAATGTCAGAACAGAATGGAAGGACAGACAATCAGTTTTTGATGCCTTATGTACAATACTGTAAAAATTCAAAAATCTGAAAGTGATATAACAGAAGATTGCAAAAGGACAACCCACCAGCTACACTTACATTAAAGGTATCTAGATGTGTAAAAGTCTAGTCAGGTTTGTAGGAGAGGAGGGAGGGGGGAAGGAAATTAAACCAAATACGATACACAAGTAAGCAGTCATAAGACTAAACATGCTCAATTGGGGCTTTGACAGCTATCCTACAGATGCGGTGACTCCTTTAACAATATTACTATTGAAAAGCATTGAGTCTGGCTATACATTGTTAAAGAATAGGAGCTACTGTATGGGTACTTTGCATACCATTTTCACCATAATTTCTCAGTATTGTATTCTGGGTTTAGCAGGTAGGGGACAACAGCACCCTCTGTGTGTTCAAAACAAATTGTATTAAAAAAGGTAAACTAACCTGAAATATTACCTCAGTTCCATCACTTGATTGCAGGCATTTTTACTTCTTCCTATTTTTTTTTTATCAAAAGAGCACATAACTTGACAAACTTGATAAGAGAGAAAACAAACAAGACTCCACCCTCCTACTCATTAAGGTCAGACTAGCATGGGCCTGAGTAAATGTGCAAAAAAAGTTCAACAGTTCAAGTCAGACCATGAGAACTCTGAAAGAAGAAGCACCAAGGGAGATCAACAGTGAAAATGCGGATCTCCTCCACAGCGATGGCACAATACTGACGTCAGTATTGTGCCGTCCATGCAGTGAGTATTTTCTGTGGGGGGCTGCACCCCCCCACTCCCCCTATGCCATCGGGGTGTCGATGTGCAGGGGTGCACCGCTGAAAGATGCAATATCCACACCATTATTATATTCAAGAAATGGCTGAAGTGATCCAAGTTTACTTAAAAGGCAAAACTGAACAGTCATAAAGCAAAGTCCAATCTACAGCACATATATCATTGTTCCAAGCGTGATCTAGTAACTAAAAGTAGTTTCTGTTTACACTGTTTCTCTACCTGCAACAGTGTTTTGGCTCCAGCTCAATTCTCTCAGCAAAATATGTACTGGCTTTTGTCTATATCTTAGAAGCTATAGTACCTTGTTGGTGATTCTGAGAGTCATGGCTGCAAACATGTTTTGAATCAGACTTGAATTGTCATGTCTGACATTGCAAATTATCATAATTACAGCCACTTTAAATGAGGTGAACTTCTAATGAGACCATATGATAAATTATGATCTAAGTGCCAGCAGTCTGGCAGCAGTTAAATTGAATAGTAAGGTTTCCTCCTCATCAGATAGTTATTTAGAAATTACTACTGAATTACTTGGAGCCACTTCTGTAGACTGTGTCCCAAATATCAGTATTTTAATATGTTCCGGTCTTTGCCAAATAGTCCCACTAAAAATGGTCCACTAGAAACTTTAGACCAGGTGTCTAACAATGTAGTCAGTTGTGTTTTAAAAAGCACCTTTTTGCATACTGTTATTATGAGAGGGCATAATCAAGTTATAATTCCTTTCAAAACCATTTTGTTCTGTATAAATGGTAGTCCTCCACGATTATGAAGTTTGATCTTGTGTCTGAGTCCAAATAATAAAATAAATTCATCCTTCTTTGTTGCATTTTATTACAGAATTGACTTGTGAAATTATATCTTAAAATATTTGTAATGTGTTTATGTATAACATGCTGTGATGTATGTCACCCATCAGAATCAGTAATTATTGTAATCATTGCAGATATGGTAGATTGTTTTCGATCCACCTTCACTCCTCTCTTCATATTACACTTTAACTGAAGCCTGACTCTTTTCACTTTCCCCAATCCCCATTCAACAGCATTGAAACTGTTCTGCACAGGCAGTACTTTATCTCCAGCACGTCTCTCACAGTGGACGCTGCAATGCTAACAAAACAATTTCTCAAATGTAGTTGTATTAAAAAATACAAAATTCACAAACATCAAACCACCCAGGAAATCCTTCCCCACCAACCCACGCAGCCATACAAAATTCCACTATTTAAAGCTTTAGAGTTTTTTCTCTAGACAAGAGCAAAAATGTAGAAAAAAAACTCTATTGAAATCAATGGAAAAAATTATTTTTTTTTACACTTTAATACCTATAAAACTTCTAAACCAATTTACATGAAATTTCAGGGACTGCAGACTCTGTCGTTGACAATAAATCCTGAAACTGTCATGTAAATCTGTAAACCCGTCTTTCTGCAAGCAGCAAACAGAAAATCAAGTTTAACATAGAACTCACCACTGATCCTAAATATAGGGGTGCTACTGCACCCCTGTAATACAGGATTGAATTAAGAACTGGTTGACATGAGAAAGGGTTGGAATCACATAGTCAGAATTCCAGAAGTGGGTGAGCAGGCAAATATCTGTGTTATAAATATGTTATTATTCTGATAGGAGGGACTTGGAAGTGCACAGAGGAGGAAATTATACAGTGGGGTCTGCAAAAGCTGTAATGTGATTGGCTGATTGGCACCTTTCATCCATGGTAAGTCCTGGTATTACCAATGGAAAAGGTGCCAGTCAGCCACATCTGCAACAAAAATCAATCTAACCCCCAAAAACGAAAACATCCACGCCGCCATGTTAAATCCCAGCTAAACCGTGGTGTCCCACAACTCCCGGCACAACACACAAAACATATAAAAATAAAGTTCATTAACTCCTGAAATACATACAACTGTCAGAATCAGCCACAGTAGGTTTCCAAAATACTTGGACAAGCAACATATTAACTGAAACAGTAATTTTTTTAAACGTTCCTCGTAACTGCTTCCATGTGGCTCACCTTGAATCTCAGTTCGACTCCGTTGACACCCCAGTTTGTCACATTCCCCAAACCATCAGAAAATCTGAAATGCTGAAATCGATCACTCCAATGAGGATTCCCCTCACAAAAAAACAGAAACATGTTGTATGAGAAGGGCATTTATCAGAACATCTTCTCTCCAGTGTCATAGACCACACGGTGTATAAAGCCGATGCAGTGACATCACACTGAGTCATACCCTGACTTAAACAGCAACTTCTTACTTGGGGGGGGGGACTCACCACTCCCAGGCTCTCTCTGTAAAAAATAAACATAGCATTTTACTGTCTGTGTGAGAACAGCTCAATTAGGAGCTCAGCAACACTTTGCTGTGTGCAGCTGCATTAGGAGTTCAGCAGCAGCTAGCAACTCAGAACTAGTTTTTCCTGTGCAGCAATAAATTAAATAACAATAATTTAAAATGAAAAAATAAATATTTGTCCTGATTTTTTTTCTCACAAAAATAAAGGGGACCATTGTATAATCACAATAACCCATGACAGGGTGTGGGTTATGCTGGGATTTGCCCACTTCTTGTGTGGTTTACTCACTCAGCCTGCAACCTTGTGACCGAACCACACCAGGCATAGGTAAATCCCAGCATAACCCATACCCTGTCATGGTTTATTGCTTAATTATTTAGTCAAGAAGGGTGGATATGAAAAGGGTTTAAGGGATAGGGGTCTAGCAAGTGACAATACAAGCAGTTTTGCAAAGATGATAGTAAATCAATCACTTCATTTTAAACCTTGCCTTTCTAGAAAAATGCTCAAGGCGCTGTACTATATCATGTGAAAATACAGTAAAATCTACATTGAAAGACACTCCAAATAAATATGTACATATTCATATAGCACAGTCTAACATCAACTGCTGCTGAAAACCATGTCTTATCTGGGTGCTAAGCCTGTACCTTCATCCCCTAACGGCAGAGTGGCTGTACGTGAGCCCCTGCCCCTATTTCAAACCACCCCCCACCCCCGAATACCCATCCTCCATCCAATACATCAGTCCTGCCTGGTGTAGTGGCCCCCTGAACACACATCCTCCATCCAATACATATTCCCTGGTGGTTTAGTGATCCCACAGCCCCAATCATCAATCCTTTTCTCATGCATCAATCCCTGGTGGTTTATTGGTCCCCCCCAGTCGCCCATTCTTTTCTTATGCATCAGTCTGTGGTGGTTTAGTTCCCCCATCTCCCAGTCACCTACTCTTCATTCATGATACACTTCCTGATGCTTTAGTGGTCCTCCACTCCCCCAATTGCCAGTCCTTCTCTCATGCATTAGTTGCTGGTGGTTTAGTGGTTCCCCACCCCCAATCACCTGTCTCCTCTCATGCATCAGTCCCTGGTGGTGTAGTCATCCACCCCTCCACCATTCACCAACCCCTCACCCGTTGTGGATCCTGCCCCATTCTCCTTCACCTTGATCACCATTTTGTATTAAATTGGCAGCCAGCACAGCACTCCTCTCACTTACTTGGCCTGACACTGTCTGACAGGCTGATTCTAGTGGCATCCTTATGGCTGAGGCAGACATCATTCCCACTTCTGTGGGAACTGGCAGTGGAGGCACCATTTCCACTGCCCCTCCAGCAGTATCTTTTGTCCAAGAATGATGGCACACTGCTGTCTCCAGACTTACTGTCCCTGCAGCTCCATGTCTGGCAGCTGAGAACATTGAGCTGTCTTGGTTTGGAGCCTCTGACTGTTCTTGGCTGTCCTTCTTGTTGCTCAGAAATCTTACACCAGGCATACCTACACCCTGAAGTGTAAGCGCTTTGTGATACGGTTTTGTATGACAGCCTTCACTTGCTTAGAAATCTGGATTACTTCCTTACTGTTGAAGACAAGTTTGCATTACCTCTTGGTGAAAGTTCCCTTATCAGTCATATTGGCTTTTCATGCCTCTGTCAGAAACAAGACAATGGCCTAGCTGACTATAGTCCACATGTTCCTAAAAAACCTCTTGAACATAACCCATCCATCTTGCAAACAGAATCTAGTTTAGAACCTGAGCTGTGTGATGAAATCTCTGACTGAAGCCTCTTTCAAGCCTTCTTCTTCATGTGACTTGAAGTATAAGTCTTAGAAGACTTCATTCCTTGTTGCTATTACTTTTGCCAGAAGAGTGTCTGAAATACTGTACAGGCCTTGCTTTGTTAACCCCCTTTTCTGGAATTTCATAGGGACTAGTTGGCATTACATATTAATCCCACTCTTTGGATGTCCTCAACACCCTTCAGTACTATCTGGACCTTACAGAGAACTGTGCCACTTCTTCTCAGTTGCTTGTTTCCTTTCATTCTGGAACCAGGGGGAGACCAGTTTCCAAACAATGTATTTCTGAATTGATCTCCTGTAGTGTGTTCTGTTACAAGCAGATGTGGCAGGACCTTCTGGGTATCATCACTGGACATGCCACATGGGGCATGGCAACCTTGGTGATCAGCTTCTGTTACTTTCAGTAGCTGCTATTGGCAGGCCTGCTACCTGGCATATGAGCTATACTTTTACTAAGCATTCATTTATTTGTCATTTAGTTATTTACTGAAAATAAGTAACTGGGAAAGGCACACTGAGCCGAGGCTCATTTCCAGGTACAACCCAAAGTTAAAGTTTGGAATTGATCTCCCATAGGAGGACAAGTTTCAACCTTGCTGTGTTAAAAGACTTGCTCTCCTGATGGGCCAGTCTGCTGTTTTACCAATTACCTTATTAGGGTTGATACTTCTTAGTAACTTTCTTATCTTTTATGGCTCATTATGTACCAGTTATAATAAATCTTCATGAGGATCTCCATAGAGGCATAACTTTCCCAAAAAACATCCCTCAGATATGGTGGACCTATCCTTTCAGCTTCTTAGAATGGCACTGTAGAGTGCGCTGGGCAGTGTTTGCTGCATTCATCCTGTCTCTCTGTGAATAATTGATTGGTGGATGTTTAAAACAAAACAAAACAAAAAAAAAACTCTAGCCGGAGCTGATATGGCTGTGACGAGCTGCCAAATGGCCAAAGGTACACGTGTGTATAGAAAATATTGAATGCCCGGGCATAACTTGATCATTTTTTGGAGGTGTTGCACCAAATTTTCAACATGGCCTTTTTGTGACCCCACTTCATGAAAAGTGGCAGTGTCATTTTGATCACTTGTCCTGAAAGGTGATTTTGCAGAGCGACCATGCCATTCTGTGCTGCAGGTGTGAAAACATGTTTCAGGCAGGATATGAAAAATGACAGCTATACTGTTAATATGGAGGTGTGCAAAAATGGCAATGTTGAAAATCTGGAGTGAAAATATTAAAAATTGGCGAAGTTAGGAGTGTGTGTAGAAACTGCACAATGCATGATAGTAGCGCAATCATTTTTGGGAACTTTTTCACCAAATTTGACACATGGGCTTTTTGGAACCCCACCTCATGAATAGTGGCACTGTCGTTTCATTAATTGGTCCCAAAAGATCATTCCGCACAGTGACCGTGAAATCACCATTCAGGACTGAGTAATGAAATGACAGTGACAATGTTCATGAGGTGGAGTCCCAAGAACCTCATGTTGAGAATTTGGGGCCAAAATTCCCCAAAATGGATGATTTAGCAACCAAAGTTGAAACCCCCATTGATTGCCATTACACGGTGCTTACCTTTGATTCTTCAGTTCCCAGTTCGGCTTTGAAGAGTGCAGAAGTGTCCCAGTCCAGAGAAGATTACAGCACCGACCTCTGGAGGTAAGTATGAGGTAAGGGGTTGCATGGAGGTGGGTGCTCAGTGGAGGGTGGGGAGGGGGAGGGACTGGGGCAATGATAAAGGATTGTTTTCTTTTACAGAAAAAACAAAACATGTTGGGGCACGGTTTTCTTTATTTACAATTTACAGGGGGAGAAGCATGCATTTGGGCACACTGGGGTGGGCTCTCAGTGTACCACATGAGTTGGGGAGGAAGATGACGACACAGGGATTGGGCACCCCGGTGTCAGCATGGAAAAAAGAAAAAAATATATACATTTAGGCACACTGGGGTGGGCTCCCAGTGTGCCACATTAGTTGGGGGGATGGCACATAATGCCAACACGGGGATTGGGCACCCCGATGTCAGTGCAGGAACCACATACATTTGTGCACATTGTGCCACATGAGTTGGGGGGTACATAATGCCGACACTGAGATTGGGCACCCCGGTGTCGATGTGGGGATGGGGAATGGAGGGAGCAGAGAGGATGGCAGCAGAGGGAGGGTGCAAGAGGGTGTTCTTTACTGCTGGTGCTGGGAGGGAGCAGGGAGGACAGGAGCAGCGGAAGGGTGTGGGAGGACTGCCATCCGAAAGATGGCAGTAATGATGCAACTATGCATGCATGGCACTCACACATGCATAGTTGTGGTGAATGGCATGTTGCCATTCACAACACGGTGGTGCCAGCAGAACTGCGCATGTGCATGAGTCGTGCATGTGCAGCTCTTGCCCCAGAATGTGGAAGTAACAGCCAAAATAGTGCAGCTGTTATTCTCTAGTGGCCGATCATGGTGGAGTGCTTCAAGCTCTGTTGGACTTTCAGAAGGATACTTCCAAAAGTCCAATGGAAGGTTCCATGACCAGCCATTTTTGTAAGCTACAATCAATCCCAAAATGGCTGTAGGCTCCACCCACAGCCATAAAAAGAGAGACTGCCCTTACATTTTGTAGCAAATGTTACTTCTTCAGGAACTGGCTTACATCTAAACATAAAACAAGAATTAAAATGTTTAATGGGTGTTTCTTCCTTGTCAATTATATTAAATTCTATTAATGCATGGTACATTAACTATACTATTGTAGTGGATTCCAGGGATTATAAGGAATATGGGTAGACTGGCTGGACCTATGGTCTTTTTCTGCTGTCATGATCTATGTTTCTAATTACTGAGAAGGGAGCAGATTCAAAGTTCATCAAAAGTGAGAGTCATTCAATTACATCGGTTATTGTCACTTTTGCAGTTATACTTGTAATCATTATAATTTTGTTTCTTGTCAGGAACATACATAAATCATATACTTTTTATGGCAGGTGACATTAACCTAAAAGAAGCACACCTACAATTAACACTGTCCTTCTTCAAATGTTGTTATGATACTTCACACTTACACAGTAACAAGGGGGGGCAAGGGGGTATTTATAAGTGTGCCAGTTTCTAACTGACTTGAAATATAATACAGCAAATTCATTACTGTTACCTATAAACCACAAAAATAAATACTTTTCAGAGAAATTAGCTATCCCATTACAAGATATATAGCATTGGTACAAAAATTAAATGGTCAAAAGAATTTCTTGGACCTGCATTGTTTTCAAAAGGTCTACATTTCTGTTATAATCATTTTGATGAAACTAGCTTGATTTTTCTGCCTGAAAAAATAATATAACAACTAATTTCTCACAACTACATTTATTTCCATCCAGGCATTGGAAATCTCTAGTCTCTGTGTTGTACCTCAGAATTATACAATAGGACCTCTTTCCAAACTGCAAAGGTCCACAGTTCCTAGAGTGTCTACTATTCATGAAAATCTAAAAAAAAGGAAAACCATGTATTGCATTTTAACTAACACAGAGTTCCTGTTACTCTGTGCCAAGTAATATAATTCCCCTTATATAAACCTTGGTTGAGAAAATATCACTTATGTTTTTTAATTTGCTTCCTCAGCATGGGTCGCCATTGCTACAGACACCAGGCAGCATCATGTGGCAGATACCACTCTCTCCTTCTTTGAAAGAGGAGAATCATTCCCATTGGCCAGACTAGCCACTGACCTGGAATGCATCATCCCACATGATGACATCATACATCACCCAATGGGATGATGTCACATGGAGGGAGAACACGGCTGTCCAATTTTCTTAGGAGAAAGGCAAAACTCCTGCAAAAGGCTTAGCACCATGGAAAATGGTGCCAGGAGTCCCGATGGAACTGATACATTTTGTCAAAGTAAACTGACTTTGATAAATAACGTGTCATGAAAATAGAATTGAATGGGACTAGCCCACCATCAGAAACATGCTACTCCCTGAGAAAATGTTGGTGAACATCGGAGAATCCACCCCGGAGCAACAGAAAAAAAAACCCAAAAACTACCTCGACACTAAACCCATATTGCAATTCTTTTCAACCTCATGCTAAACAAATTGAGTTTTACATAAACATGACCCACTCAGCCAAATCAAGCCCATATCTAGAATTAGTAGTGTTTAGTTTAGTAATCCACCATGCCTCCCTTTTTAACCTTTTTAATAATAAACAATCCCAGTTACCTTTCCAACTGGTTTAACTCTCTCTATAGCAAAAAAAAAACTTCAATGTTGCCACAGAGTGGCCTTCCTAATTAAAATGTCTCACTAAAAGTGATCATTCATCCTTGTTCATAATATTACTTTTGTGTTCAAAGATACAGATTTTAAGAGGATGAATAGTTTTACCCATGTGTCAAAGCCCATGTGCACATTTCATGCAATACACTACATGGTCTGAATTACACATAAGAAAATCAGAAACTGATATTTTCCTCCTTGAAATCATTTTTTTAATTCCTCAATTCAGTTACCATTGGAACATGTGGCACTTAGTACTCAGCCATTTTGAGGCTGTTCTTCCTTTTTTCCAGTTCTGGGTCTTTACAAGTCTATTTTTAAAATGATCAGCTTTTTTAGCTGTTGCCCAAAATCCAGGGCCAGCAGGGTAACACCTATGAGGAGATGTTCAGGGAGCTCGACATGTACTCTCTTGAGGTATGACAGCAGAGGGAAGACATGATTGATCCCTTTATATACCTTATGTTTATTAACAGGGTGAGCACTGAGGGTCTCTTCAGCCTTAGCAGGAACAAGACCACTAGGGTGCGAAGCCTAAAGCTGGTGGGGGAAGGTTTATGAGGGACATGAGGTGGCACTTTTTTACCAAGACACTGGTAGCCAAGTGGAAGGAGCTGCCAGAGGAGGTGGTATCCTTACAAATGGTGGACAGCTTTAAGAGGGATTGGAACATGGTGAGGGGAAAGTTTGTGGGTAGTACAGGCATGAGTTGTGGGAGAGGAAGTTGAAGGAGGTCAGAAGGAAACTGGGGAGGGGGCTGTTGCTTTTGTAAATACATAAGGAGCAGCACAGTTGAACAAATTACATAGGACATAAGGCTTTTATCTGCTGGCATACACACAAACAGAAAAGAGAAAGAAGTAAATGCCACAGCTGGGACCCAAACCCAGGCCACCTGGAAAACCCTTTCAGCTGCTCCACCAAGGCAACTGGAAACTTTGCCATACCGCAGCACATTTTCTCTTTCTCTAATGCATGACCTGGTGCTGCACAGACAATCACACTTCCAACCACAAGAGTTCAGCATGCATATCTATGGAACACACACACAAACAATAGAGAGAAAGAAGGAAGTGCATCAGCTGGGACCCGAACCCAGGCCGCCTGGAATACCAATCTGGTTGCGCCACCAAGGCAACTGGAAATTGGGCTGTCCCGGAGCACATTACTCATTCTCTAATGCACAACCTGGTGAATTAGACAAAGAGTAATGTGCTCCAGGGTGGGCCAGTTTCCAGTTACCTTGGTGGCGCAGCTGGTGGCACAACCTGAATGGTATTCCAGGTAGCCTGAGTTTGGGTCCCAGCTGAGGCACTTACGTCTTTCTCTGTTTTGTTTGTGTGTGGTCCATAGATATGCAAGCTGCATTCGTGTGGTTGAAAGTGTAATTGTGCAGCACCAGGTCATGCATAAGAGAAAGGGTAATATGCTCCAGGACAGCCCAGTTTCCAGCTGCCATTGTGGCACAGCTGGTGGTGAAACAAGAACAGTATTCTGGGTGGCCTGGGTTTGGGTCCCAGCTGAGGCACTTACTTATTTCTCTCTTCTGTTTGTGTGTTCCATAGCTATGTATGCTGCACTCTTGTGGTTGAAAGTATAATTGTGCTGCACCAGGTTATACATTAGAGAAAGAGTAATGTGCTCTGGGATGGCCCAGTTTCCAGTTGTCGTGGTGGTGCTGCTGCTGTCGCAACCGGAATGGTATTACAGGCAGCCTGGGTTTGGGTCCCAGCTGAGGCACTTTATTATTTCATTTATTTTGTTGTTCAGATAAGTACATTGGAATGCAATTCCATTTACAGGTGTAACCTGAGGTCAGATTCAGCAGATACTTCAACAAACGGTAATGAATAGGGACTGTGAAGTTCCATGTTAGTTAAACAGTTTGGTGCAACAGAACAGTGACAAATGGGGACAATAATGTTCCATGTCAATTAAACAATACAGTAATGTGGTACAAAGTATTAGGAACATTCACATTTAGATAGTCCAGTCGGGTGGGTTGACAATGCTGAAGAAAAGTATTGTAAGTAGGCGTACACCTAATGTGAGGGGGTATTTCATTCCAGGTGGATGCTGCAAAATGAGCAAAAGTTTACTGGCCACTTAGAGTACGAACAAAAGGTACATTTAAATTGTATTGGTTCTGTGAAAAGTTTGAGTTGAAGATTGGCACACGATCCATAAGAAACTTAGCCAGATTAGGCAGGGTACCTGCCTTGTGGATCCTGTAGACAAAACAGGACAAGGATAACTTGTAATTCAAGGGGACAGGAAGCCAACCCCATCTTCCAAGTGTCTCATAATGATGCATTGTATTTGGAGCTGTTAATGCAAATCTCCCTATCCTGTCAAGTAAGACTGCCTTCTTAGACGATATGTTTGGCAGGGCAGTGTCAGTCACTGTTGACGTGTAGTTAACTAGTGGTAATAGATTTTGGTTAACAATCAGCATTATGGTCTCAGGTGTTAGAAAATTTTGAATTTTGCATAGAGTAGCAATTTTTGCATGAACTTTCAACATGACTATGTCCATGTGGGGACCAAAGCTCAAGGTGGGGTCCAAAGTTACCCCCAAGATATTTAAAAGAAGAATCATTTTCATACTTTAACCCATCCGACTTACTTCTTTCTCTCTTCTGCTTGTGTGTGTGTTCCATAGATAAGCAAGCTGCATTCTTGTGGTTGAAAGTGTAATTGTCTGTGCAGCACCAGGTCATGCATAAGAGAAAGGATAATATGCTCCAGAACAGCCCAGTTTCCAGCTTCCATGGTGGCACAGCTGGTGGTGAAACAAGAACAGTATTCTGTGTGGCCTGGGTTTGGGTCCCAGCTGAGGCATTTACTTATTTTTCTCTTCTGTTTGTGTGTTCCATAGATATGCATGCTGCACTCCTGTGGTTGAAAGTTTTTCTGCTGGCATGTTTATATGTTAAAAACCTGTCTCACCCTCTGTAGATCCTAAAACATCCCGCTGCTTTAATATAATTTTCTTGATGCCATTAAATTGATCTGAATGTGGAGTACAAAATGTCAGTCTTTTCTGTTTCTCACCAAAAGATTTGTCCTTGACAATAGCTTCCTTGTTCAATCAGGGCTCTTTCCTTTTTGCTTGTTCCCAAATTACAGGAGAATAACCCTTATACACAAATCTTTCTGTTAATTCTCATTCATTTTGACTGTACCTTATTTCATCTCCACTATTCCTTGTATATCTTAAATACTGACTTTATGAGATACTACATATTAATGGCTTTAGGTGAAAGTTATCTGCTCTTAAAATGGTGTTCCTATCTTCCAGTTTTCTGAACAAATCAGTGGTTAATTTATCCTGTTTCAAAATTATTTTCAAATCAGAAATGGAATCTCCTTAATGTCACAATTCAAAGTGAAGTCCAAACAGAAAAAAGATGATAGGAACACCATCTTAAGAACAGATAGCTTTCACTCAAGCCATTAATATGTTGTTTCCCATATTTATTTATTTTATTCAAACTTTGGTAACCAGGGGCACACTGAGCTGGAGCTCATTTCCAGGTGCGACCTGGTAGCAGGGAGAAAACAGTACAGGCAGAGGGAGCAGTGCAGTTCAATCATAAAAGCAAGAAACAAGCATAAAGGCATTAATCAAATTAAAATAATGTGAATATGAAACAAAATAGAAAAATACATTTCACGGTAGTACTAGGACAGTGTCAACACCATCAAAGTCAAGTAAATAGGTGGCCATCAAGTAGAGTAAGGCAAGTTGATAATGGGGAGGGGAGAACAGGGGAGTATTCCAGAAGGTTGCATGGGGAAAAGGGTTATGAGGATGAAGGGGAGGCAGAGCAGGAGCAGGGAGGAGAGAGTAGAAATATAGTCAGTATTTCAGATATAAAAGGAATAGTGAAGCTGAAATAAGGTACAGTCGAAATGAACAAGAATTAACAGAAAGATTTGTTTGTAAGGGTTATTCTACTGTAGGTTTGGAAGAAGTAGAAAGGGAAGATGTCCAGACTGAACAGGGAAGACCACTTTTAGTGAAAAGGAGAATAGATTAAAATGTTTTGCTACATACTTAAATTAGTTTAATGTCATCAGAAAATGATATTCAATCCCTGGAGTGCATTAACGTCTAGGGGGGTTAGACAGACACCTTAGGTGAAAGTTAAAAACACTGATAATTTGAAAAGAAATACCTGTTAAGACTCATCATTGCCCAAAAGAAGAAGAACCCTCAACATGGATGAGTACTGACCTGGTTTTTTTTCACCTGTAGACATTGTGCCAAGTGTTCCAATGATATCCAAATGAAAGGATTTAAAAATAAATCCAAGGAGGAAACATCAGATTTTTGATTTTCTTACATGTAACTCAAAACCTGTAGTGTACTGTATTGAATGGTCATGTGGACTTTGGCAACGTTGATGTTTTTTGCTTTCGAGAGAGCTAACAAACACGTTTGATGGGGATAATTGGGATAACTTATTATTAAAGAGGGAGGTATGGTGGATTACTAAACACTACTAATTCTAGATATGTACTTAATGATTTGATTGAGTGGATCGTGTTAATATAAAACTAAATGTATTTAGCATAGTTTGAAAGGAATTGCAGTATGGGTTTAACAATGAAGTAGTTGTTTTTTTGTTCTAGGGATTGATTCCTTTGTGTTCACCAACATTTTCTCTGTTGAGGAGCAGGGAGTAGGGTGTTTCAGAGGGAGGACTAGTTCCCTTTAATTATATTTTCATAACATGTTATTTGTCAAAATCCATTAATATTAGCAAAATGCATTCAACCCATTGGGGTTCCTGGCACCATTTTCCATGGTGATGAACCTTTTTAAACTCTTACAGGAATTTTGTCTTTCTCTTAGGCAACTGGACAGCAAACTGCATCCTCCCTCCTCCATGTGACGTTGTCATGTCGGGTGACATATGATGTCACCACGCAAATGATGCGCTCCATGTCAGTGGCTAGTCTGGTCAATGGCAAGAATCCTCTTCTTACAAAGAAGGAAGACATATGATCTGCCACACAATGCTGCCTGGTATCTGCAGCAATGGCAAGCCATGCTGAGAAGCAAATTAAAAAAATGTGAGGGATGTTTTCTTAGCTGTGCTTTTCACAAGGAAAATTTATTAATTAGCACAGAGTGACAGGGACTCTATATTAGCTAAGTTGCAGTACATGTTTTTCGTCTTTTTAGAATTTCACAAGCGGTAGACACGCTAGCAACTTTGGGACTTTGTGGTTTGGAAAGAAGTTCTATTCAAAAATTTTGAGGTACAATACACATTGGGGTTTTTAATGCCTGCATGGAAATAAATTTAGCTATGAGAAATTAGAATACTCATTATTATATTATTTTTTCAGATGGGCGCAGGCAGAAAATCAAGCTAGTTTTAGGAAGTTGATTCTAAATTAATTGTATGTCTTTTGAAAATGATGCAAGTCTAAAAAATTATTTTGACCATTTAATTTTTGTTCCAAAGCTGTATATTACAATGGGTTAGGTAATCTCTTTGAAAAGTATTTATTTTTTTGGTTTATAAGTAGCCATGTTAATGAATTTGCTGTATTATGTTCCAAGTCAGCTATAAAATGTTACACTTATAAGTGCCCCCAGTGGTAAGTATGAAGTATAATAATAATATAATTTGAATAGTGATAATTTTTGTTGTAGGTTTTCTTCTTTTAGGTTTATGTCACCAGCATATGGATAAAACGTGTATTATTTGTGTATGTTCCTGGAAATAAGTTAAATTATTACTCTTGCAGTTGTGGAGGCGAAAGTAATAACTGATTTAACTGAATAGCATTCTCTTTTAATGGACTTAAACTCTGATCCACTTGTAAGTTCAATTAATATACAATGCATTAACAGAATTTAATATAACTGATGAGGAGGAAATTTCCATGAAATATTTACTGCTTTTATTTCTTGGTAAAATTTTAGATGTATGCTAATTTTTCTGAAGAAGAAACATTTGTTACAAAAAACTGAAAGAAAATTATATGTAAATTGGCACTAATAATGTGTTTTAATAACAGACTTGTGAGTGAGATTGTCCCACTCTTTTGCCTTTTGTGGATACTTAGTACTCCATTCAATGACAGTACCAGTGTGCATCGAAAATGTCTATGCAGGTGCATCAGTGTGGTCAGTCCTATTATGCAAAAGCTTTCTGCAAGGTCCTGATGCCAGTGACTTAGAAATCCAGTGCATTGTGGCTCTCTGAAGAGCCTCATTAAGATCTACTGTTACTGGTAAATAACAAACCTTTACCAGTAATGGCTCTCTGTGGCCCATATTTGTCACTGCCACCAGATCCATCTGTGATCTTTAATTGGGGGATGATGGAGTGGGGGCAGATAACTGCTTTTCTATAGCAGTACTAGCAAAGCATGGAGCCATGCTCACGATATTACTAATGCCATCTGTAATAGCCGAAGGTATTAATAGACAAACTTGCAGATGAGAGGCATTCACACGGTAAGAAAGAAGGAAATATCTCCTATTAATGCTTCAAAAGTATCCTTTATTTAAACATAAGAAGCAAGGGCAAGTGCAAGATGGAGGTACTGGCCAGACCACACTGCTTTGCATGACTATGAGACACTTCTTTAGTGACCTCTCTTGCACTCTATGTCTGTCCACTGTCTTCATTTAAAAAATATGAAATCTTGTTTTTACTTGGAGGAGTTAAACTGCAGATGTATTTCATGCTACCAAACTACTGCTTGCTTTCTAAAAAGGTAAACATGGGGGGGAAGCTGTAGTTGTATTTTACTCTGTGTCTGCCTATTGCCTGCAATTTTAAAGTGCAAACTTGTTTTATGAGAGGGTGGGAGGATTTAGCAATTGGATTCTACTCTGTCAGGCTACTATCTGCATTTTAAAACAGTTGCAGTTGTATTTTCCTCTGTCAGGCTCTGGCAACTGCCTGCATTTTGAAATTGGGGCTTAGCATTTTTCTCGTGGAGAGGAGACTTGTCTTGTGGTTCTCTTTAATTTACATAACCATCTTTTGTTTTGTTTGTTTACTGCAGTTGGTTTGTAAAATATATATTGTTATTCTAGTTGCTAATGTATGTATCATGTTATAATACTCATTGTTCCAATCCCCTTCCCCCAGGACGTACCGTGAGATGAGCTTCTTGCTCAGTGTAACCTTCCTGGTGAAACATTTCAATAAATAAATTAAATAAATAAAATGAATAAATAAATAAAAAAACCCTACCATGTTTTTGTACCTGATGATATACTCAGTGTGACCAGGTTCTGACAAAGGAGTAGCCAGTATTGGTCAGACCCATTCTATAAATATTACAATGGATTCCACTCAAGTGCACTTCAGATTAGTTCACATTCTAGTGAAATGCACAACTTTCTTGTTTCCAATTTTTTCCCTATATACCTAAAGTTAAATATGCCACTTAAATGCACGCCGGATAAGAGCACATTTTGGCTAAGTACACATAATCGCAATTCGTTGACACATCTAAGGTAATGCAGTTAACACCTGTTAAGTGCACAGGTTTTTTTAACAGTGTTTAACTAGGTGTTGTAGCTGTATTTTTTACCCTTCCTTGCTCCATTCATTCAACATATAGACAGCATCATGGATCAAAAAAAAGTAACGCTCACACCAGGTCAGAAAATCTCTGTGCTCCAGTGTTTGGAACTCCCTAATGCTTTGGGTCATTCCTATACTTCTCTTGCAGTTCCTAGAGGTTCTTACATTGCTCCTGCAGGTCCCTGAATCTAACTTTCTTAATGTGGGAGACATGGCTGATACACATGCAGCAAAACCTTTTAATATGTCCCACCACTTTGCTGCTGGGCTATCTGCTATGTGATTTACCTGCAGTAGGGACCAGATGTCCACCTCTAATGATTTACAGAACTCAGAGTCTCTAAGAATGGAGGTACATTTTTTGGTACCACAAATACAGAAGTGGAACATGGAACTGTAATGGAGTTAGAAAACATTTTTAAAATCTTTCTGTACTGTATTATTTAATTGGAGTTGTAGTACAAGCTGATTAACTTAAGCAACACACTGTCTTTTAACAATCTTTCCATTTTTATGAAGTATGAAGTTTGTATGACGCTGTTTTTATGGAAAATAAAATGTGTATGCTATACACATGCCCTCAGCACTTTAATACAGGTACAGTTTGGCAATCTCGGGTAAATGCACATTTCGCTTTAATGCACATTTTCTCTGTGCAAAACAGGTGCTTATTTAAGTGGATTCCACTACATTAATAAAAACTAGAAATTGAAACATCACCAAAAGTGTAATTCAATCCAAAATATTTTTAAATGGGAATGTTTTAAAAAACACACATTCCTGTGGTTAAATCTAAATAAAGCTGTTGTGTCTCAAAAAAGGTGAAGGAAACACATCTGACACATTTATTTCCTTATTGTTATAAAGTACTAATAAAATATCTATATTCAGCCAGCAGGAGCACTGAGTACAATGAGAGCTGGAGCCAGCAATCATCCCTTGTGAAATACCAGCTGTGTCACACAACAGAGAAGCTACATCAGTGTCCTCAGTGTGGGAAGAGTTTTCATGACCATCATCTCATTCCCATACAACAACAGATTCATGAAGGAGAAAGGAGCTATAAATGTTCTGAATGTGTCAAACATTTTGCAGCACAAAGAAGGCTCATAATACATCAGCAAATTCATACAAGACTATATAAATGTGCAGAATGTAACAAGAGCTTTACCCAGAAATGTAACCTAATGATGCATCATTGGGTTCACAGGGAGGTGAAGCCATATAAATGTGCTGAATGCAGCAAGAGGTTTGCCCAGAAACAGTCCCTCATAATTCATCAACAGGGTCACACAAGGGAGAAACCATATAAATGTGCTGAATGTAACATGGGTTTTGCCAGAAATAGTAACCTGATACTACATCAGCGGGGTCACTGATCGAAATAGCCACCCCTAGTGACTACAGTGTGCTTTGTACAGAGAGACACAAAATCATGAAATACCAAGATATGTAGTCAGAAACTAAACTGATGTGGAATAAGGACACACAGACTGTTCCAGTAGTGCTTGGAGCAATGGGACTAATCAAAAAGAACTTTCAGGCACATTTAAATATGCTACCGATACTTGTGACACCTTATGAACTTCAAAAGGAAGCTATTTTGGGGACGTTGCATGTGCTGAGAAGAGCACTCTCAGCAAACATCAAAGATTAATACAGTACTAATTTCTTGAGTTTTGAATATGCCCTGGCTAAAGAATGGGGTCCATTCTTGCCACAGTATTAGAAATCCCTAAACATTTGGAGACACTAACCTCGAGTGAAAAACCATATACATGTGCTAAATGTAACAAGAGTTTCACAAGACAGAGTTACCTCATGCAATATCAGCAAATTCACACAGGGGAAAAACCATATAAAATAAGCCTAAAATGACTTCACTCATCAAATTAGGAGAAGCCTTCAGAAGGGTAGCAGAGATTGATGTCAATCCAAAGGTAGATAAGGAATTGTCAGCAACAGAAAATGCAAAGAATCAGAAAAAGGAGTATAAAGATAAAGACCAACAGAAAAGAAAAAACAATTGGAAAGTCCATAATTATAGTGGAAAATACAGGGAGCTACTGGAGCAACCACAAGTCGATCAAGACCTGACCCATGAGTGGTTAAAAGAGGTGAATTTAGGCCACGAGATGAGGAGACTAATAATGGCAGCCCAAGATAGTGGGCTACGCACAAGATAGTTCACAAAATCCATAGAAAAACAGGAGAAACAGACAAGTGCAGGTTCTGTAGTACAGAATTAGAAACAGTTACATCTTGTGGCTGGATGTGAAGTACTTATGGCAGAAGGCCTGTATACTGAAAGACACAACAATGTAGCAAGATTGATCCACTGGAAACTGTGCAAACACTATAACATACAGGTAGCAGAGAGACACTGGAAACATGAACCACAAAGAATCACAGAGAATGAAGAAGTAATGATTACATGGGATCACCCCAATACCAACAGCCAAGAAAGTGGAAGCAAGAAAACCTGATATTGTAATACAAGAAAAGAGGACAAAGGTAGCATTACTGATTGAAATAGCCACCCCTAGTGACTACAGTGTGCTGTGTACAGAGAGACACAAAATCATGAAATACCAAGATATGCAGTCAGAAACCAAACTGATGTGGAATAAGGACACACAGATTGTTCCAGTAGTGCTTGGAGCAATGGGACTAATCAAAAAGAATTTTCAGGCACATTTAAATATGCTGCCAATATTTGTGACACCTTATGAACTTCGAAAGGAAGCTATTTTGGGGACGTTGAGTGTGCTGAGAAGAGCGCTCTCAGCAAACATCAAAGATTAATACAGTACTAATTTCTTGAGTTTTGAATATGCCCTGGCTAAAGAATGGGGTCCATTCTTGCCACGGTATTAGAAATCCCTAAACATTTGGAGACACTAACCCGAGGAGAAATGTAACAAGAGTTTCACACAACAGAATCACATCATTAAACATCAGCGAATTCACACAGGGGAGAAACCATATACATGTGCTAAATGTAACAAGAGTTTCACAAGACAGAGTTACCTCATGCAACATCAGCAAACATCAAAGATTAATACAGTACTAATTTCTTGAGTTTTGAATATGCCCTGGCTAAAGAATGGGGTCCATTCTTGCCACGGTATTAGAAATCCCTAAACATTTGGAGACACTAACCCCGGGAGAAACCATATAAATGTGCTGAATGCAACAAGAGTTTTACACAACAGAGTAACCTCAAAACGCATCAAGTGGTTCACACAGGGGAGAAACGATATAAATGTTCTGAATGTAACAAGAGTTTTAGTGCACAAAGTAGCCTCATAACACATCAACGAATTCACACATGAGAGAAACCATATAAATGCATAGAATGTAACAGGAATTTTACTGCAGAAACTGGCCTCAGAAGACATAAGAAAACTCATACACAGGAGAAACCATATTAATGCATTGAGTGTAACAAGAGTTTTACTCCACAGAGTAGCTTCATGAAACATCAGCTGGTTCATGTGGGTGAGAAACCATAGAAATGCACTGAATGAAACAAAAGTTATACATCATAGAATAGCCTCATGAAACATCAGCATGTTTCAGGCACATCTAAATATGCTATCAGTATCTGTGACACCCTATGAAATGCAAAAGGAAGCCATCCTGGGGGCGCTGTGTGCGCTGAGAAGAGCATTCTCAGCAAATATCAAAGACTAATACAGTACTGATTTTGTATATGCTCTAACTTAAGAATGGGGTCCATTCTCATCATGGCACTAGAAATCAGTCACTGAACATTTTGAGACACTAACCCTAAGGGAGACACCATATAACTCTGCTGAATATAGAAACAGGTTTGCCCTAGAGATTAACCTAATAGTACATCAGTGGGTTCACATGGGGGAGAAACTATATAGTATGGAAAGAGAGAAGAAAGAAACTAAAAGCTGGGCACACAGATCCAGCATAAAAAAGTGCCCAACCCTAGCCTAGGCACTAGGGCAAGGGTTGGACGAGGTGATAGTGCCGCATCCTCGAGTAGTTATACTACCCCTGCCACAGTGTTAGACCATGGAGAACAGGGTCCCACAGTGGCAGCAGAAGCCAGCAAGCCTCAAAGATTAAAAAGACTGACAGGCTAGCCCAGAGGACTGGAAACAGTTAAGTGGACTTACGAGGACAAACTAGAAATTATATACTGTTATTTCTATGCAACGCACCCTGAATTTCCAGTGAGAGAATATACCATTAGACTTCAGAGCAAATTGCAGCAAAGAGGGATAGTTGCCACAGAAAAACTGAACAGTGTGACAGATGCCAACTTTAGATCCCTAATCGGACAAATAAAAACAAAAAAGTACGTCGATAATATTAACTTGGGAAGACTACAGAAGGAAGCAGGTGAAGAAGTAACAAAAGAGAAGGAAGAGGTACCAGAGGTTTTCAAAGCTGGAAGAGCAGATACATGAGACACAGCAAAGAAAAGGGATCTGATATGGTGTAGCATTTATGCTGAAAAGAAAGCAGCTCTTACCAACACAGCAATAAAAACTGCAGATCTATTCGAACAGACACATAGACAGAGACATCCAGATATGGCATACATGACAAAGAAAAGAATAACCACACAAAAGTGGAATGCAATGAAAAGTGCACAGTTTAGTGATCTAGAAAGGCAACACATCAAAATAGAAGTCCTTGAACAGTTAAAGAAAGAAGGATTTGAGGTAGAGACTCAGCCTCCACCATTATCATCTGGTAAGCTGTTACAGCAGATAACTGCTCAGACAATACTGGTACATGAAACAAAACATGACACACTTCCTAAAGACACTCAGCAAAGTGCACATCAAGAGCCATATCTGAACAAAACAGCTGAAGTTCTAGTTCAACCCATACAGAGAGCGGAAGAGCAGGAAATGCTAATTACAGAAACAACCCTAAACCAAGAGGAAGAAAACATGAGAGAAGACTTGCTGGACTTAATCGACATGGACATATATATCAAAATACATTAAAGGGAAAGACTGCAAAAATTACGCATGACATACACAGTTAGGGAACACATAAAACAAACAAAGTTATTGGAACCATCCAGTGGGATCCATATGATGTCACTGAAATAAACAGAATACATTATTGTGCAGCGAGACTAATAACAAATAGAGCAGTGCCACAAGAGCAAGGAATGAAGAACAAAAAGAGAGGGAAATGTAGCATACCACCATGGAAAAAGCGGATAGAAGGGAAAATTATGGAGCTAAGATCAGAAGTATCACTACTGGAGGAGTTTAGAAAGGGTAATAGATCAATGAAAGTCATCAGGAAAGTGGATGAAATCAAAGAAAAACCTTGTATTAAAACAGATCAGGACCTAAATTTTACCATCTCAAATAATAAGCTTAACCCTTAGGCTACTGATAGAATTGGAACATATAGGAATTTTGGACCGATATATCAGTCCGCGGCACAGCAAGCGTTAATATCTCTGCTCAAGCCGAGAAGCTCAGGAGATACGTAGAAAGGAACAATGAAACAATGCAAAATAGATGGTTTAGAGAAGACCCGAAGAAATTCTATAGGGACCTGGGAAAGAAAACAATCAATGTAAAAACATCACCGGTAAAGATAGAAATTGAGGAATTCTGGAGAAGCATTTATGAAGACCCAGTTGAACATAATAGGGAAGCAAAGTGGATACAGGAAATAAAACACAGCACAAGAAATGGTACTACCAGGGATATGGAGTGGCCTGATGTAACAGCTAAGGAGATAGAAGCAAAGATGAGGAAGGCCTCCAACTGGAAAACCCCAGGTCCAGATGCAGTACCCAACTTCTGGCTGAAAGTACTAACATCTTTACACCAAGATTTAGCTACCTCAAAAAACTATTTATACACATGTCCTGAGTTGACACCCATCAGGTTAACAACAGGGAATACCACACTTCTTATTAAATCTGAGTCTGCCAGTCTCCCCAAGAACTATCGCCCAAAACCTGTTTGCCAACAACATATAAACTATATACTGGAATCAATGCAGACAGAGTCTACAATCATTTAGATTGCAATAAACTCATGGCAATAGAACAAAAAGGCAATAAAAGAAAATCATATGGTACAAAGGATCACCTCCTGTTGAACAAAGCCATTATGGAGAACTGCAAAAAATGCCAAAACCTTAGTGTAGCATGGATAGACTACAAAAAAAATTTGACAGCATCCCACACTCCTGGATTACTCATTGTTTACAGATCTACAGGATACATCCCACATTGATAAACTTCAATGAGAAAGCGGCAAACCACCCTGCAATTAAATCATGAGAAAGGTCAAATCACCATCCCAAATATAAGCATCCAATGAGGGATATTTCAAGGTGACTCTTTGTCACCACTTCTGTTTTACCTTGCCCTCAATCCCTTGAGTAGCCTAATCAACAACTCGGGGTATGGATACAACTTGAACCCCAGAAACAAAAATAATCAACAGCAAACATCTCACCTTCTATTTGTAGATAACCTAAAACTTCATAGTTCATCTGACAAACATTTGAAAGAACAACTACAAATTGTTAAGACCTTTTCTGATGACATACGGATGACATTTGGCCTAGACAAATGTGCCAAAGCAACATTTGTAGCAGGAAAGTTAACTCATAAAGAAAACATGAATCTTGTGGAGGTTTGTGACATAAAAGAACTTGAGCAAGAGGGAGTGTATAAATACCTGGAAATGGATGAAGGAGAAACAGCACAACATGAACAAATGAGAGTAAAAGTAAGCAAGGAACATTTTAGAAGGTTGAAGCTAATTCTGAAAACTGCTTTGACAACACGAAATAAAGTGCAAGCTATAAACCAACTCGCCCTTCCAGTGATATCATACAGCTTTGGTGTGATAGACTGGCCACAGAAAGTGTTGAACCAGCTAGATAAAAAACAAGAAAAATGTTTCATGCTCACCAATTAATATACAAAAACCAGTGCATGCCAAGATTATATATCCCAAGGTCAGAGGGAGGGATGGGCCTCATTGAGATTGATTACACATATAGATCCACAATAGTGGGGTTACATACATACTTACTGACATCCTTGGACCCAAATATAGTCAAGGTCTTGCGTCATGAAGAAAATAAGCCTAAGATGACTTCACTCATCAAATTAGGAGAAGCCTTCAGAAGGGTAGCAGAGATTGATGTCAATCCACAAGTAGATAAGGAACAGTCAGCAACAGAAAGTGCAAAGAATCAGAAAAAGGAGTATAAGGACAAAGACCAACAGAAAAGAAAAAAACAATTGGAAAGCCCATAATTATAGTGGAAACTACAGGGAGCTACTGGAATAACCACAGGTTGATCAAGCCCTGACCCATAGGTGGTTAAAAAGAGGTGAATTTAGGTCATGAGATGAGAGACTGATAATGGCAGCCCAAGATAGTGGGCTACGCACAAGATGGTTCACAAAATCCATAGAAACAACAGGCAAAACAGACAAGTGCAGATTCTGTAGTACAGAATTAGAAACAGTTGCACATCTCGTGGCTGGATGTGAAGTACTCATGGCAGACGGCCTGTATACTGAAAGACACAACAATGTAGCAAGACTGATCCATTGGAAACTGTGCAAACACTGCAATATACAGGTAGCAGAGAGACAATGGAAACATGAATCACAGAGAATGAAGATGTAATGATCACATGGGATCACCCAATACCAACAGCCAAGAAAGTGGAAGCAAGAAAACCCAATATTGTGATACAAGAGAACAAAGGTAGCATTGCTGATTGAAATAGCCACCCCTAGTGATTACAGTGTCCTGCGTACAGAGAGACACAAAATCATGAAATATCAAGATATGCAGTCAGAAACCAAACTGATGCGGAATAAGGACACACAAATTATTCCAATAGTGCTTGGAGCAATAGGACTAATCAAAATGAACTTTCAGGCTCATTTAAATAAGCTACCAATACATGTGACACCTTATGAACTTCAAAAGGAAGCCATCTTGGGGGCATTGTGTGTGCTGAGAAGAGTGCTGTCAGCAAACATCAAAGACTTATACAGTACTAATTTCTTGAGTTTTGAATATGCCCTGGCTAAAGAATGGGGTCTATTCTTGCCACGGTATTAGAAATCCCTAAACATTTGGAGACATTAACCCCGGGAGAAGCCATAAAAATGTGATGAATGCAACAGGAGGTTTGCCCAGAAACAGCACTTAATAAAACATCCAATGGCACTAGAAATCCCTGAACATTTGGAGACTTACCCTGGGAGAGACCATACCCCACCACACAACTATTGTAGACACTGATCTTCCACCTTTTCACTTTAAGGTAATCTCCCCCAAGAAATGTACAAATTACATATGAGTCTCCCAAATAGGGGAATTCCAGGTAGTGACGGGCTCTCCCCATGCTTTCTGAAAATTACAGCCCCTCTCATAGCTAATCCCCTGACCTCATTTTTTTAACCTCTCCCTCTCTACATCCTCTGTTCCCACTGTTTGAAAGAATGCTAGAGTTGTCCCCATTTTCAAATCTGGAGATCCCCAGTCAATGGACAACTACCAACCTATTTCCATCTTACAGCACCTTAGCAAACTCCTTGAAAAAGTTGTGCACCACCAACTCTCAGAGCATGTCACTAAGTATAATCTCATCTGTCCCCAGCAACACAGTTTTAGGAAGTCCCATAGCATGATGTCTGCCCTAGCCCACCTTACAAACCGTGTTTTCAGAAATGTGGATGTAGGGAACCTCACTCGTGCTGTTTTCATGGATCTGACCAAGGCCTTCCACCTGGTGGACCACAACATCCTACAGAGCAAGCTAAAGGGCCTTGGATGCTCCTCATGGACCACTGCATGGTTTCAGAACTACCTTGCTGGTCGCTCCCAAACTGTGAGTGTCGGGGAAACTACCTCCACAGCTAGGGCACTGATCACAGGTGTTCCCCAGGGCTCTATCCTTGGACCCCCCTCCTTTTTTCACTCTTCATAAACTCCCTCCACAATGACAGCCTCATATGTAATGCCATCTTCTATGCCGATGACCTAGTTTTGGTTCACAGTGACAAATCACTGGATGGCCTCTCAACCACCCTCAGTGTTAACTACTGTGCCACCCATTGATTGGTTTCTGGAAAATACACTCCTGGTTAACACAAACAAAACCAAGGCTATGCTCTTGGGGTTCAATCCTAAGCTAACCAAACCTGTCAACACCTCAGCTGCCTTCTGCTTATCAGTTCCTGGTGGCCCCCCTCTCGAAATGGTATCCTACTTTAAATTTCTGGGCATTACACTAGATCCCACAATGATCTTCTCTGATTACATTGGTAACACCATCCAGTTGAAACACTAATTGATTCCAGAGATGTGTCTTGCCATAGCCCAGGGCAGTTTCCTTCCTCTAATGGATTACTACATCCCCATCTGTATGCAAACCTCCTCCCATCAACTCACTAGGCTAAATACCACACATAATATCTGCAGATTTTCACTGATGGCACACTACTTTATTTATTTTATTTATTTTATTTAAACAGCAGTTTGGAAAACCTTTGAGCCATAGGCTCATTTACGAAGGTACCTTGTCACAGTAACCACCACTGTTCTCTATACTGGTCTATTGGCTGCCCCATGGCTCAAAAGTGACTGTTTTCTCGACTGCACTATCGATAATGCCATCAGAGGCAGGGACCTACCACCACTCCCCCCATTCAAACCTACAAATTGCCCCCACAACCTTCAAAACACCTCCAGCCTTCTGTTAGACACCCCTTAGATCACCACTTGCCTGGTTAGCAAAACTTTCTCTGCAATTGCACCTAAACTGTGGAACAGCCTGCCCTCCTTACTTCACTCTCTGGACTCTCACCTCTCATTTAAATCCTGCTAAAAAATGGCCTTAATGGCTACTGCCATTTGTACCTGCTCCCCTAGGTGACCACCCCCCGTGACACTCCAGTCTAGTTTACAATGATTGCTGAGGTTATCCAGAAACTCGGACACTCCAAGGGTATACATTCTGTTGCATTTTATCCTACAACGGATAACACTGTCTTCGTAATTCTTGTGCAGCTATGCATAGATACCACTAATGTGCTTTGTGTCTTGTGCACTTCTATGGAATATGCTGTACAACTACATACTGTTGTTTGCACTATACTGTAATTTGTGACTCACATTAGGTATTTACCGCTACTGTATTTTTGTATTGTTGTGCTTGGATTATTCTGTGCTGTTTTCTGTACTTTGTACTTGTACTTTACCATTGTGCCATCTTCATGGCCTGAGTCATGCCTGAAAATGGTCCTTGGGATCAGTGCACCTAGTTGGTTAACAAATGCATCAATCAATTAATCAATCAATAAACACAAATAGACTGAATGTAACCTGAGTTTTACATCGCAGAATATCTTCATCAAACACCAGGTTCACACAGGGAAGAGAATGCAGAAATGTGCTGAATGTAACAAGAGTTCTGCCCAGAAGAGTAACCTAATACTACAAAAGTGGGTTCACATGGGGGAAGAAACCAAAGAAATGTGCTGAATATACAGTAGATATAAACATCTGTGGGTTCACTCAAGGCAGAAATCCTATAAATATGCAGACTATAAGAGTTTTGCCCAGAAGAGTAGCAGTCCTGTCCTAATGGCCACCTGATCTGACCTAAAAG
The DNA here is from genome assembly GCA_016271365.2 of Neoceratodus forsteri. Classification (NCBI taxonomy): domain Eukaryota; kingdom Metazoa; phylum Chordata; order Ceratodontiformes; family Ceratodontidae; genus Neoceratodus; species Neoceratodus forsteri. The sequence goes on from JADMNL010000024.1 coordinate 214,630,574, forward strand.
ATAACAGAAGCAAGAAGTTGTGTTCCTACAAATCCATATAACAGTACAGAGGGTAAGAACTGTGACCAAATCAAGCCATTAAAGAAGCATATTCTCAGTTTTATTCATGTGGCCAACCTGTTCCATTGGTTGTAAAAGTTTTGTCGGTGGACCAGCTTTTTTAAGGCAAAACGGGGCTAATTTTTCACAGTGATACAGGGCATGTGTCAAGCCCTGCGTCAAACCCTTTCTTTGGCACAGCTGCACCAATTACCTTTGCACAACTACACCCAGTTGGTTGGACGCAGTTGTGACACTTTAATCAATGTATGGCACCTTGCACAAATTCTTTGGTGCAAGCACTGTAAAAAGGGTCCAAGGGATTGCTGCAAATTAGACAAAGAAAAAGTTGGTCTAACTTATGGCAGTTGGTGCATCTGATAGAAAATCCTGATCACTATCTGGGCAAGTGCTGCAAGCCCCGTGCACCGTATCTTCAGCACACCAGGGGCTTACAGCAGTTGTGGGCTTCTGAAAATGGAGTCCAGGGACTACAAATAAAAACACAAAAATAATCCAGTATACACTGTTGACAGTTTAAATGATAAACATGGATGGTCAGTCCAACATTACATTGAATTGTTCAAGTAAATTGAACATACCTGTACACACAGCTTCAATTCCTAGGTGAATGTTGCCTTAGTGATTTTAGATCTGTAAATAATAAAATACATTTCACTATATATTATATAGTGGCGTGGTAGCACCACTGTAGTTAAGGTTGAGGGGGGTCACTTCTATGTTAAAGCCAAATTTGTGAACCTTAATAACTTTGCAACCATTCAACAGATTTGCATAAAACTTTGCATGCTTACTGATACTGTATGGGAAAGATAACACCATGGTTAACCCCAAGGGTAAAGAAATAAATCAAGAAACTGAAAAAAGGTCCCTAGTAAATCTAATAAGGCTATATACAAGAACAAACTAAGAAATTGTAAAAAAAAAATCATCAAAGAGGAGAAGAATAAATTGGAATTTAAACACTCCATTACTAAAGACAGTCACAAAGCATTCTTTGCTTATATAAACAGTAGCAAAAAACAACCCATAGCCTGCGGCCTACATCTGAAAATGATACAGAACTTCAGGATCATAAAGATATTGCCAATGCCTTTAATAGATTTTTTGGTTCTGTTTTCTCAGCTGCCAACCCAGTTGCCACACCAATCCAACATGCAGATGTACAGTATGAACCAATTACAGAGGAATAGGTCAATAAAGTCCTTAAGACTTCTAAAAGATAAAACGTCCCCTGGGCCAGATAAAATCAACACCAAATTTATTAAGGAAACAGTGGATGAGCTGACCACCCCACTGACAATTTTGTTCAATAAGTCATACAGTTTGGGCATAGTTCCGACAGAGTGGAAAAGGACAACTGTGGTACCCATTTACAAAAATGGTAATAGAAGCAAAGTAGGTAATTATCGACCTTTTAGCCTCACTGTGGTGATGTGTAAAAGCGTGGGAAAAGTGCTAAAAAACAGACTCGACCTAGACATTTCTGCAAAAGGACTCAGGGACACGACACAGCATGGATTTGGCAATGGCAGATCATACACTACCATTTTAATATCTTTCTACGAGACATTTAGCAGCTGTATTGACAAAGATATCCATGTAGGACTTCCAGTTCTGCCTCACGGGCAATGGCTGCTTAGTGATAGTGCTCCTGTCTCCCTCAGGCTAAGAATTTGTTCTGAACAGACCCCACATAAATAAATTGAGTAAATTATGTCACAGTAAGAATAACGGCATGCATAGGTGGAACTTTTAGGGGAACCCGACTTACATATGGTGCAAAATGGAGGATTTAGCAGATCGCTCAGATACAGAGGTCTCTCAGACATCGGAACCACGTGACTCTCTACCTTGCAACTCTAAGCGGGGGCCTGGTAAAAACTCCCAAAAATTTGGAGCAGCAAAAACCAAAAAAGCTAAGCTGGACCTAATTTATCAAGAAATTCTGACCTTTAGAGCTGAGATAAAGGAGCTATATGGTGAGCTCCTTTGGGATGTGGTACAGCTTGAGCAGTGCATGGATGACCAAGAGCATCAGGAACCGCTACCGAAAACAGAGTGGATGACCTGGAGCAGGCCCTCCAGCAAATCAAAGACTCTCAAAACAGATAATTGACAGACAGGAGAATCAAGAGAATTGCTCACGGCACAAAAATATTCTCATATGCTGCCTCTCAGAGGGCTCTAACATTAAAGAATTTATAGAGTCTTTGCTCCACACCACTTTGGAATTGTCCCCTGATTTTGACCTGCATTTGGAAAGAGTACACCGGGCACTGGTCCCAAAGCCTGCCTCATCTAAGGTCCCTCCACATTCAGTGATTCTTCAGTTCAGCAGCTACTGCACCAAGGAACAGATCCTTTTGACTGCTTGGAAGCATCAGAAAATCTTTTATGGTCAAACTCGCATATACTTTGACCATGACTGCTCTCCTAAAATGACGTGACTTACAACAGCGTATCTCCTGCTCCTACCTGTTCTTAAAGTGGCAGGCTATAAATTTACAATGCCATATCCTTTCTGCCTGGTAGTACAATTGCCCTCCAGGAAAAAGGAGTTTGCTACTGCACAGGAGGCACGAGAGGAACTCTCCAAAATGGGCCTACAATTTCCAGACCGACGCTCAAGCTCTCAAAATTCAGAACAACGCCCAGCCAGATGTCAAACTGTACCTATGAAACAAAGAGAGAATGCTCAGAATCTGGCCGCAATTAAGACTACTCTGGCTGCCTACAAAAGAGACTCTGGAATTAAAGGCACCTGAAGAATTCTCTTCCACATATACTTGATCAATATTCAGGTTGGTGGGCGCTTAGTACTGGGGGGCATCCCCCTTTGAGTGGGGCTTAGGAGGCTTTACGATACACAGACCTGGCTCTAGGCCTGAGGAGGATCCTCTATTTTGGATCTTCCCTGAGCTGACTGTCAGTCTGTGGTGGAGGAGAGCTTCTACCCTCCCTCCCACCCAACTAGTTTTTACCATGTTATTGACCTACTACCTTTTAAACATGGTTGGCGACTATACTAAATACCTGACTTCTCTGAGATTAAAAGGGAGGGCAATATCTGAAATAACCTGTCTAATTAAAGTAAAATACAGCTGAAGTAAGGCTTTGGGTTTCCCCAATTTTCATAACCATACCTGGCCTGCTATTGTTTGGCCCGGGGGGGGGTACTGTTGTTCTGGGCTGCTGGATGCCACTGCGAGGCTTCTCCTTCATTTTTTTCCACTTCCTTTTTCTGTTTTTCCTCTTTTTCTGGGAACAGCATGCTGTATCCCTGGGAGCCCCAGACGTATCAGGCATGGGATTACCTCCACAACTAGGGAGGGTTAACACTTACTGGGAGGTACACTGTTTGGATCCCGGGGCTGCAGATATCCATCCCCACATTTGGAAGTCCCTAAGATTATGAGTTATAAGTCAATATATCCAGTTATAGCTGAAGTTAAAATATTAGAAGCTACAAGGATGTATCACAAACTAAAACCTGTTTTGTATTTATGGTTTAAAATGTTAAGCACTCACTGGTTAGAGTGTAAGTTTAAGGAAGTTCAGTTTTTTATGAGGTGCAACTTGTTTACTCCCAGGAACAATAATGTTACAATATTGAAGTGTTCCAGATCTCCATGGAAGTATAAACATGGTACTGAGGTCTGTAAGCAAATCAGGAAAGATACAGGGTGGAAGTTCTTTAATATTGTTTGGTTCCTTCAGCCTTGGCTGTTGTTTAGGAGGAGAGAGAAGTCATCTACTCACAATGCTACGAATATTAATTTTTTGCAATGCAGATAGATTTAGCAAAAATAGTGTTGATGAACATAAATGGTATAAACATCCAATAAAGAGGGCTAGGATTCAGCAATATCAACATCGGTTGAAAGCAGACTGCATATACCTGTAAGAGACTCATCTCTCAAAGAATGAGCATGCTAAACTGGCAATGGGAGGCAGATACACAGTATTCTCTTCTTCCAGTACAATGGGGAAATGAAGGGTGGTAGCTCTTTTGGTCCCCTCATCTACACTGTTCAAGTTAGAGAGAGAGAATACTCTGATCAGAATGGGCATTTTATAATAGTACAGGGGTGCATGTTTGAGACAGAAGTAGCGCTGGCAAGCGTATACCTTCCACCAGGTCCCCCCCCCACTACTTATGTGCTTTATTAATAGACTTTTGGAGATTCAGAAAGGTATCCTGCTGATAGGAGGTGATTTTAATATCACCATTTCCCCATGTTTGGACTCCTCAGCTCCAAGAGCACATGGGATTATCCCTACTCAGAAACTTCATAAAGCATAAATTCCATGATTAGGCCTTACAGATATATGGCATCATTTATTTTCCTCATCAGAAGGTTATATTTATTTCTCTCCTAGGCACCACTCCTTCTCTGGAATTGATTATTTCTTCATTTCCACAGAGCACTTAGATAAAGTACAGGATATTTCACTAGCAGCATGACAGCTCTCAGATCATGCCCCAATTCTATTGAAGGTAGATTTAGGTAAAAAAACATAAAACATCCTTGTGGTGGCTGAATTTAGCTTTACTTAAAGATACAGGGCCGGATATTCAAAAGGGTTGCGCCATGCGCAATAGGGTTGCGCCTGCGCAAGTCCAAAAGTGCTCCATTCTGCGATATTCAGCAGGAGGCAGTTGTGCCACCGAAAACATGCTGAGCAACAGCACAATGCAAATGACAGCATGCGTAACTGAAGGGGGTGGATCCATGCATAAAGAGCGCAATGCAATATCCAAAGACTTGCACAATGCGCAACAGCGGAACAGCCGGAAGTTGCGCCCCAGCGGAAATGAGCCAAAATATAAAGGCTCAAGGAAGAGGCGCAAGAACACTACAGGGATGCCAAGTGGGGAAGAGAGAGAGAGAAAGACAGACAGTGACAGGCCAGGGCAGGCAAGGGAAGCAGTGTGGGCCATAGGCTGCAGAGGCCAGCGGGGGTGCCGTGCAGTGGAAGTAGCAGTCAGGACAGCGGGGTAACAGAGCAACATCAGCCGGGGGGTCATAAGCCAGGAGATGGACAGTGGCAGCTTCCACACAGAAGCTGTAATGAGGGGTGAGAATGCAGGTGCAGGGGGCGTGGCCGGGATGGCCCATCAGCTGCACGCCCCAACAGGCAGTCACCTGCCCGCATCAGCTTTGAGCTGTACACAGATGAGAGATCGTGGGCTGGTACCGCCTGAACAGGGCAATACTGAGGTGGCTCTGTGAGCTGTGCAATGATGTGATGCAGGCACCCTCACGATGGAGTCATGCTCTGTCAGTGGAGACCAAGGTGACAGCCTGCATGTGCCTGCTCACCACGGCACCTTCCAGAAGGCCAACAGGGGACACCACAGGCATCACACAGTCGGCCACGCCACGATCCTCACCCAATTCCTCAGCCTGCTGCCACATGCTCACGGAGCATCCATTTCCCCAGCACTGTGGCAGAGCGTACAGCAAACATGCAGGCGTTCCACAGGTGGTACGTATGCCTGCATTAGGGGCCATAGACTGCACCCATGTGGCCATTTCAGAGCACCTGGCCCCGATGGGGCCGCATATAGAAACAGAAGGGCTTCTCCAGTGTCAACTGCCAGGTGGTGTGTGATGCCACTGGCATATAATCAATGTCTGTGCCACACCCTGGTGGAGCACATGATGCCTTCATATGGCATCAGTCTGCACTGTGCGATCAATTCGAGAGTGGGGACATCCCCACAGGCCATCTAGTGGGTGAGTACGCATGTAGGAAATGCAAACTCGGGGCAAGGGTGGGAATGCCACAGGCGCCATGGTAGTGGCACACAGGGATATGGGCAATATGAACCTGAACATGATACTGATCTCCACTATCTCCACACAGGTGACAGCGGATACCCACTCTGTCCCTGGCTGCTCACACCGTACCGGCACCCCATGACCCCATTGCAGCAACGCTATAGTGAGGCACATGCCGCCACATGCAACATCATTGAGTGGGTGTTTGGGATGCTCAAGGCACGCTTCCGATGCCTAGATACCTCCGGCGGTGCCCTACAGTACAGCCCCTCAAAGGCCTATGGGATATTCCTGGCCTGTTGTATCCTGCACAACATGGCCAATGACTGTGGGATAACCATACAGGTTGAAGAGGGGGACAGCGATGGGGACGCCAGTGGCACCGGTGTTGATGGTGATGAGCAGCCCCCCCCTTGGACGGCGGGACCCCCGACTGATCCGCAGGCCCAGATGCACCGGACACCATCACGGAGGAGCATTATGCACAACACAGGTAAGTCAAGGGCCATGTGCAAACAACACTGTCCTGGCGCAACCCACAGGCACACAGAGTAACACACCGAGGTGCATGATGGCAAGGGGGTGGAAGGGACCAGGCACACAAACACACCATCAGGGAAGGGCGAACAGTCATATGGAAACACACACACACACACAAACACACCAGGCACAAAGCGTGCATGGGCAGGTGCACAGCAGAGCAGGAATAGACATGGCAAACACACAGATCCACAGACCACACCCACCACCTGTACTGTCCAAACGTGTGTCAGATGCTGGGCACCTGCACCTTAGTTGTACAGTACAATGCAGGCATCATCATGCACATGCACCTGTGGACAGCAGTCGGGATGGTGTGCAGGTGGTCCGTATGTCGGCGTGATGGGCAGGGCACCCACCAGTGCACTGCCCACCATGATGCACAGTGACACAGGGCAGCACCAGACAGGGCCCGCACTGGTAGACAGGTCAGTCATGTTGCACCATTCCACAGCCACCGCGGATGCGTGAGCGGCCCCGCAATGACCCAACAGCACTGGAAGGCTGAGCAAGGGCCATATGGGGTGGCACCAATTGACCACCAGGGGTCCCACTGCACGATCATGACCTTGTCCGCAGTGGGTCTGTAGGATGCTAAACATACCTGCACCAGGGGTGCTTGGGATGCCCACAGCAGAACCCGGCGTCGACAGGCTTGGTGTCGCACGACACCGGGAATGGGGAGTGGAGAGCATACTGTGTGGGGTGCGCGGTACAGGAGCACCTGCTTGTGTGCCCAATGCAGCCACGACAGCGACCAATGCCTGGGTCTGCCTGTCAATGGCGGCGGTCACATCCATCTGCATATGGACCATCTCTGCATGGTCCAGAGCACAGTCCCTGTTGTGCCGCTCCACAGCCGCACACAGTGCCTTCACAGACGTTGCAACCCACCTTTGCTGCTGTACTGATTCCTGCAGCAGGTGGGTGTGCTCTTCAAATGGGTACTCTGCCACAACAGCATCCTTTCCCCCAGGGTGTGGAAGGTCCTGATGCTCAACACCTCTTGAGGGTGGGCACTGTTCACCAGGACCAGGAATGGGTGTATCAAAGGGCGGTGGGCATGTGCCACCACTGGACACTGTACCCCCAGACCTGGTGGGTGACTGCTGCTGCCCCTCCAACCGCTTTGCCCCAGGGACCACTCGTTCCACTGCTGTGGCCGCAACAGTGCCAGACACCTGCACAGCCACTGGTGCTGCCCCACCGGTGCTGACAGGCACAGCCTGGGACTGTGCCGACATGCTGGCACACACGTTGGAACCAGCTAGGCCCAGGGGCACGTGCTGGCCTGCTGTGTGTCCATCATGGGACACACACATGTCACTGCCCATTGCAGTCCTTGCATCATCAATGGTGCAGGTACATGCTACAGCCACAGTCACAGCGTGCTGGCATGCTTGCATGCCAGACTGCTGAGACACAGGCTGTGCACCCCCACACCCGACTCACAAACACCAGAGTTGGCAGCCCAGCGTGCATGCTGGTGCAGTGCATGCTGGCTGATGATGGAGGTGGATGGACCCTCCTCCATGTCCAGCAGGTCTTCCTCACTGCCTGGACCCACCACCAACGTCCCCTGAAGATGAACAGGATCTGTAACAGAAAGAGAGGACATGTGAGTGCATGTGAAGAACCTTCCCCCCCCAGCACCACCACCATGTCATACCGTGCAGTGATGGGCTTCCACCTGTCTGGAATCCACCTCCTGGTACGCCCTCAATAGCACTCCACTGCATTGATGCAGCCAGTCAGTCCTCAGCCGGGGTCAGCTCCACCACCGCTGGCTGGCCCCCGCCAGTGCCAGCACGTGCTGCCCTGAGGGCTGCCACCTTCTCCTTCACCCTCCTGCGGTCTGTCCCCATCTTCTTTTTGCATTCCTGCACGGAGCACTGGTGGCTTCCGTGCAGGTTCACTGCCCGAGCTACCCCTCCCATGCACGCGCACGGGCCTGAGGGGTGCCCCGCCGTCCACTCAGTAGTGACTCCTCCTCCAGGTAGGCCTGGAAGAGGGCCTCTGTCTCTGCCGTGATGAAGTTGGGCCTCCTCCTCCTTCGCCCACCATCCTCACCCTTACCTTGGCTCTGCTCGGTCATGGCGATCTGTATGGGTGGAAGTGGACACCTGTCACTGTGCAGTCTACAGCGTTATCCCATGCCTATTGTCCAGAACATCCCACAGCATGCAACCCACCTCTCACCTGCAGTAACCGAATCTTGCCAGCGCAGCCCAATGTCGCACATTTATAGCGCAATGCATGCAAATTAGGAGTGGAGCAACTGTAATGAGATGCAAATCGTGCCACTGCGCCTTTGAATGGCTGATCAGATGATTTGCATGTGTCAGCTGAATATCGCGTTGTTGCGCTTTGTGCAATACGGTTGAGCCGGCTGAGCCAATGGCGCAGATCTGTGACTGTGTGGAACACTGCATTGCGCATGCCCAGGTAGCTTATGCAGGCATCTGCCATGCTGATGACGTGCTGTGCGCAATCGGCAATTCAGGCCATGGCCACCATTGTGCCAGTGGCGCTACAGCACTGGGCACCATATGGCGCTGGGGCACTACTGCACAATAGTCCACTGTGGCACTGGCACGCAGGTGGTCAGTCGCGCAGGATGTGTAGATGTCAGATGGCACTGTGCGTGGCCTTGCGTCATAGACCCCTGACCTGGTGTCCAACCTTTGCCCCCTGGCGCTGTTCGGCTGGCATGTGTACGGCCCTATTGCGCTGTTTGGTGACAGCGCTATGTGAACCGACGGCGCTGTATGAACAGCGCGATTGGAACCTATGGTGGTCTATTGCGCAACATTTCCACATGGGGTTGCCGCGCTGCAGGGTGCCATATTGCCTGCTGTACGACTCGAACTATGGCACGCAGGAGAGCGCCCCAATGGAGCCCAGTGGAGGTGGCCAACCTGGTGGCCCTGGTTGAGCCCCACTATGGGGCACTGTATGGGGGAGGAGCCCCTCACCATGGCTCGCACCCAGGTCTGGCTGCAGGTGGCCACTGACCTGGTGAGGGTCACAGGGCAGCACCGGTCTGCAGAGCAGTGCCGGCACAGATTCAGTGACCTCTGCAGAAGGGAGCCAGATGTGCTGCAACGCCTACGGTCACGTGCCAGGAGGGGCGTTGTGCCTAGGCCAGGTGGGTGTACCATCTATGCACCTGTATTCTCCGTAGGGGTGTGACTGTGTTTTGGTGGCTGTGCATGGGGATGGCTCTGCCATGGTTGGCTGTGTCAGTGTGTGCAGGTGTGAGATGCATGGGTCTGGCTGTGGGTAGGCACACTCACTGGGGCAGGGGCAGTCTGCTTTGGAGTCACACTGATGTTTTCTCAACATTTGTCACCCACAGGCCTGGCAGAGAGGATGCAGGCACGGGCTGAGGGAGGGCCGTGGCAGGGCCCAGGTGGCAGACGGTGGTGATGCGAGGGTGGGCCATGCAAGCAGCAGCCACAGCTGCTTGCTGAGTGTGAGTATCATTACATCATGGATGCTATTGCATGCTGGAGGGGTGGGCATGACCACCAGCCATGGACAACACAACCATGCACGATACACAGGCGATAGTCATCACTGTCCAGTGTCACTGCACATCTGTGTGTGCGTCACTGGTGGTCCATGCATGCACTGGGCACATGGCTGTGGAACTGGCATCCCAGCACATTGCCACATCACTTGACAGCCTTGTTTGTGCTGTGATGGACATGGGCAGTGTGTGTGTGCAGTGGTGCACATAGCTGGTGCCGCCTGGTTGGGCATGTCATGTGCATGGTCACTGTGGGTGGGTGCATACCATCACAGGTGCGGGACACTGGGCTATATGCCTTGCAGGATGGGTGGTGTTCAGGGTTATGGACAGTCACAGCCATTGACTGTGTTCACTTTTCCATAACTCAGTGTCCTATGCAGGATTGAGCGTGCCCTCCACCAGCTGACCAGGGTGTCCGTTGAGAACCATGACATCCTCCAGGACATTCAGCGCCGTGGGCTCCGGCGATGGTACAGCCAACCAAGACAGCACCAGGCAGCAGAAGACCAGCCTGCTAGGCCTTAGACAGGCTTCCCTTCCCACTTCACCCATCCCTCCCACCCTGCCTTCCCTCTCCCAGTTGTTCACCCTCACCCTTGCCCACCCCTACCTTGTACCCCTACCCCGGTCTTGTAAATATCTGTAAATAGTATTGTTATTGTTCTTGTTGTTCTACTTTCTCTTTGCAAATATATATATTTTTGTTATGAATACTGTGGTGGTCTCTGATTTGCAGCTGGCTATGGTTGCTCAGTTGCAGTGGTGTGCATGCCATCTGGGGTGGTATGGTCCTGGGTAATGTGTGTGTGTGTGTGTGTGTGTGTGTGTGCATGGGAGGTGTCTCCGTGTGGCAGTGACTTTCTGTCAGTCTTGCCATCTGCTGCCGCCCACTGCTGGGTGCACAGGGTGGGTCTGGCTTGTATGGTTCTATGCTACAGAGGTTGGCGTGTGCCAGGGGATGCATGGTGTTTACTGCAGTGACAGTCACTGCACATGGGTGGTGTCTTGGGGTCACGGTGCAGGGTGTGCTGTGCAGATGGGGGGCTGATGTGCACTGTGGTTGTCAACCCCCTGTGTGTGGCAGTCTCAGCCTGCCAGTAGTTGTGCTGGGGCATCATGGCCCTGCTGTGCTTTGTTGGCTTGTCCCCATGGGCCAGTGGATCATCCGTCCCACCCCAGTGATGCTGTGCTTGGGGAGTGCGGGTGTCTTGTTGGTTCTGCAGTGTGTTCCTGTGCCCATGTGTGGCATGGCTGGTGGTGGGCCCCAGCCTGCCTCCCTGGTTGTGCAGTTCCATTGCTCTGCTGGGGGTGGGGGGATCTGCTTGCGCTATGGCACCTCTGGACTGCTCAGCTGGGCTAGCCTTGTTGTGCTATGGCACAACCTTTCTGCTCAGCTTCCCCTTCCTGGTTGCGCTATGGCGCAGTTTGTGTGATATTCAGACGTTGGCTGCTTGCGCAATTTGTTTTGCTCCATGTTTGAATATCGCGTCTGTTGCGCATATGCGCAATTGAATTGTGCTTGCTCCTGCTGTTGCACACATTTTGGGAGCAGTTTGAATATCTGGGCCACAGAATTTAAAACTAAAATGGGGGACCAGATTACTCTGCTTTTAAATGAAAACGCTAACCCTGACATGCCTGCTACTATTATTTGGGACACTATTAAAGCCGTGCTGTGTGGATAAATTATATCTTATTCCTCACACAAGAATAAACAGAGGGACTCATACAAACAATTACAGGTGACACTCAGGGACCTCCAGGAAAGATGTGCCTGAAGGGAAGGGGTGCCCCAGGAGGAGCTAAGAAGAGTACAATTGGAAATTCAAGGGATATTAGATTATAAGGTACAGCTGGCCTTTTTATATCTCAAGAAGTTTTATTATGAAGGCAGCTCAAAGGATGCCAGGAATTTGGCTAAAAGAACTAGAGCTTACTGATAGTCAATGACCATAGCAGGTATTAAAGACCCTCAAACTGGGAAACTTCATTATAAGGGATTACTAATAATTAAAACGTTCCAGGAATATTATGAGGCACTATATGCTGACCGGAACCCTCCATCAGTGGATTTGATTCGTCAGTTTCTTGCCCTGCTTACCTTCCCCAAATTGACAGAAGCACAACAAGCCTCCCTGCTAAGCTCCATCTCAACTAGAGAACTTCGATTAGCTATCGGTAAATCTAAAACTTTCAAATGCTGTGGCCCGGATGGGTTTGGAGCTGAATGGTACAAAACCTTTCAGGCTAAGTTTCTCCAACCAATGAAACAGGCCTTTGTGGAGGTACAGATGGGAATTCCCCCCACCCTCACCATCATGGTCCTATGTAGCCATTCCAGCTATCCTAAAACCAGGAAAAGATCATCTATCCCCAGAATCATTTAGACCCATCTCGGTCCTAAATAGTGACTATAAATTTTTCATGTTGATTTGGTCGAGTCGGCTGGAGGCTGTCCTACCGGATCTGATTCATGTGGACCAGGCTGGATTTCTCCAGACGAGGCAAGCTGCTGATAATGTCCAAAGAACATTTCATACTATGGATTACCTATCTAGATCACAGACACCTGCAGCACTGGTGAGCTTGGACACCTACAAGGCCTTTGACAGGGTCTCTTTTAGATACCTGTGGGAGGTCTTGGCGGCCTTTGACTTCCCGAAAGATTTTATAGCTTGGCTAGAGCAAATCTATTCCTCACCAAATGCCTATATTAAGATCAATGGTGGAATCTCTTCACCTATCCCCCTCGAGAGAGGCACTCAACAGGGATGTTCCCTCTCACCACTCCTTTTTGCTTTGTATATTGAACCCATGGCTATGACCATTAGAAAATCAGTGAGGATTTCAGGAGTACTTATAGGAAATCAAACCTGGAAAGTAACTTTATATGCAGATGATAGCCTACTCACAGTAACCTACCCAGAAATCTCCCTCCCAGCTGTCTGGAGCATGCTAGATCAGTTTGTCAGGGTCTCTGGATATCAGACAAACCTTACCAAAACAGAAGTGCTTACTTTTCATTTCACCCCTTCTCCAAATTTAAAAGCACAATTACCTTTCAGATGGAATAAAACTAAAATAAAATATTTAGGTAATCAACTACCGCAACAGATCTCTAATCTTATGCTACTTAACTTTGAGCCCCTTACCCAACAAATTGAACTAGACCTACACCATTGGTCCCAACTTCATTTACCATTATACTCCAAAGTGGACTTAATACATATGAATATCCTGCCCCAGTTGTTATATTTATTCTCAATAATCCTAGAATTTCCATCACAGATATATTTTATCTCCTGGAATAGATCCCTCACTAGGTTCATTTGGGCAGGTAAAAGACCAAGAGTAAAGTGGTCAATATTGCAGCTACCTAAAGGGAGGGGGATTGAATCTACCTGATCTCCAAAAATATGCTCAAGCTACAGTCTTAGCTTGAATATTTAATCGGTGCAATCTGAATTATGACCTCCCTTGGAAGGTCTTGGAAATAGCTCTTAATCAACTCCACGACATCCCAGATTTGCTGTCCTCCATTAGAGCTCCCCTCAAAAGAGATCCGCCATTTTATATAGGAGCACAGTCTAACTTAAAGGTCTGGTGCAACCTTATAAACTCTCTAGAATTGAAGTCTTTTCCATCCCATCTGGACCCCCTCTGTTTGGTGATCAAACCCCTATCACCACAAGAGAAACAGACTTTGCAGATTTGTGCCAACAGAGGTCTCTCTTCAGTTTACAAAATCACAGATTCGGAAGGCATTATTCCCTTTATGAAATTACAGGATAGTTACAGGCTCCCACCACAAGACCGTATGTTGTATACACAAATTAAGGAATCTGTAGGGCAGAGGGCTGTAACCCTGGGCTTCTTACCTAAACCCCTACCCTCACTTCTACATCTCGCCATGACTACTAGAGAGGGGCAAATCTGGCCACATTTTATAGGATTACTTTATAAGAGTCTCCAGGACTTGTCTAGAGAGTTCACTAGGGGAACATTAGAGGCTTGGAACAGAGAGCTCCCCCTGCCAGTCCAAATAGATGACTGGGAAAAATATATAAAACACTCTTTAGGCCTCTTGAATGCCCCCTACTGTCGTGAATTTGCATGGAAGACTAGGAGCAGTTGTTTTCATACTCCTGCAAAACTTTCTAAATTCACTGCTACAATTACTGGTGATTGTTGGAGAAGATATGGGGAACACTATGTAGGCCATACTCATATTTTCTGGACCTGTCCAGGACTGAGAGTTTTCTGGCATAATATATCAATTGCCTTGGCAGAATTAGTGGGAAAGGAAGCTATTCTGACCCCAGAATTGGTACTTCTTTCTATCCCACTGGAAAGTCTCCGTATTCAGAAAGGCTCTTTGCTGATTACCTATATTCTGGTGGCCAAGAAAGTTAATACTAAGCGATGGGAAAAAGAGTCCCTCCCTACCTTCCAGGACTGGCATGGGGTGCTCAGAAAAATATATGTATTAGAAAGATTGATTGCTAGATCAGTAGATAGGATGGATTTATTTGAATTGAGATGGAGAAGAAAACATTACTTACCATAGTAATCTTGTTTCTTCTAAGAGAATCTTACTGTATTCTGACAACTACAGTATGGTCTCACAATAAGACTGCCCCAGAGCTGAAATGGTTAATAGAACCTATGCTAATAGTGGAATGTTAGGCTCAAGCTCGGTTTTCAAATCACTGTCCCTGGTTGCACTTCCTGCAATCGTCAGATTCTTAAGAAGCATGCAGAAGCTAATACTAACTAATCAAACTAAGTTTACTACCCCTAAATACCCCTATTAGGGGAACAGAAACTCCAACAACAGGAGGCATCTCTAAGACTCAAGTCAACAGATGCCCAACAAACTAATAGGTACCCACAGGTTTCCAACATTAGTGACACAGGAGTGATAAGAGCCCTGTAGGTACTAGCAGGGGAGGAAGGGTGGGAGCTCAGAATACAGTAAGATTCCCTTAGAAGAAACAAGATTACTATGGTAAGTAATGTTTTCTTCAAACCCCAGGAAATCTTACTATATTCTGACAACTGCAGACTACCCAAGCAGTGCCTTTGGAGGTGGGCAGAGGACCTATTTTGGAAACAGGCTCTGCAGAACTGCTGTGCCAAACCTAGCATCACTCCTGGCCTGGGTACCCAGGCAATAATGCTTGGTAAATGTATGAACTGTTTTCCAGGTAGCTGCCTTACAGATTTCCAACAGAGGAATATCTCTGGAAGCTGCTATGGATGCAGCAGTCCCCCTAGTAGAATGGACCCTAAGCCCTTGTGGGGGGCTGCTTACCCACCTTGTCATAACAGAATTGGATACATGAGATGATCCATCTTGCTATGGATCTCTTTGTGGCAGGTTTACCCTTGTTGACCTCTCCATAGGTCAGAAAGAGTTGGGTTCTATCCCCTCTGTGACCTTTTGTGTGATCTAGATAGTAGCTAATAGCCCTCTTGACATCCAGGCTATGTAACCTACTCTCACCTGAAGAGGAATGATCAGTAAAGAAAACTGGCAAGGTGATGGACTGATTAATGTGAAAGTCAGATACCACCTTAGGAAGAAATTTGTTATTCATCCTGAGTACCACCTTATCCCTGTGGAAGACCACATAATTGGACTCCATGGACAAGGCCTGAATCTCACTAATCCTTCTGACAGAAGTAATAGCCACTAAAAACACAGCTTTCCAAGTTACATACTTAAGGTCAGCTGAAGACATGGGTTCAAAAGGAGGCTGCATAAGCTGTGCTATGCAAATGTTTAGATCCCACACAGAGGTAGGGATCCTATGAGGAGGATGCAAATGCAATAATCCTTTAAAGAACTTTTGGAACACTGCATTAGAGGCCAAAGAGCAAGGTTTACCTGCTGACAGGTAAGCAGATACTGCAGCCAAATGAACTTTCAAAGTAGAGGTCCTGAGACCTAGGGAATGAAGATGGGTGAGATAGTCAAGGACTACTGATAAGCCAGCCTGGATATGGTCTAAAGTTTTGTCTCTGCACCAGAAAGAAATCTTTTCCACTTAGAAGTATAACTTTTCCTGGTAGCAGGTTTTCTGGATACCCTGAGGACCTCCATTACCCCCTCTGAGAGATTCAAATTTGCATACTCTAGGTTCTCAAGAGCCAGGCTTTGAGTCTGAGGGACCGAAGGTTGGGATAAAGGATCCTGCCCTGGGAGGAGGTCAGCAGATTGTGTCTCCTGGGTAGGCTGTTTGGCTTGGCTACCGATAGGGACAGGACTAGAGAATAACATGGTTGCCTGGCCCAATCTGGGGCAATGAGGATCATTGTGGCTGGTT
The DNA here is from genome assembly GCA_016271365.2 of Neoceratodus forsteri. Classification (NCBI taxonomy): domain Eukaryota; kingdom Metazoa; phylum Chordata; order Ceratodontiformes; family Ceratodontidae; genus Neoceratodus; species Neoceratodus forsteri. Next base: position 214,646,827 of record JADMNL010000024.1, read on the forward strand.
GGGACCTGAGCTTGTTCAGGACTCTCAGTAATAATGGGAAGAGAGGGAAGGCATACAAGAACTTCCCTGTCCAATCCAGGATAAGTGCATCCAGTGGTACTGTGCCCCTCAGTGGAGGTCTGCAGCAGTACAGAGGGAGCTGGTAGTTGTCTGTGGAAGCAAAGAGGTCTACCTCTGGAGTGCTCCACCTTCTGAACACCAGCTGTAGTACTTGCTTGTTTAGGGACCATTTGTGATGGTTCTGATTTATTCTGCTTAGTACATCTGCCAGCACATTGTCCTTCTCTGGAAGGTGGATTGCTGACAGCATAATGTTTAGGGAATAGGCCAGGGTCCATATTCTCATAGCTTCTGTACACAGGGGTGTGGACCTTGTGCATCCCTGTTTGTTGATATAGTACATTGTGGTCATGTTGTCTGTTCTGACCTGGACCACTTTTCCCTGCAGCATATTGGTGAATGCCTGAAGTGCCAGGAACACTACCCTGAGCTCCAACAGGTTGATGTGCAGTAATGACTCCTGTTTGAGCCACATACCGTGGACAGTATGCTCCTCTAAATGTGCTCCCCACCCTAGAAGGGATGCATCCATAGTGAACACCAGAGATGGTTGCTCTTGTAGGAATGGGACCCCTTGTCTGAGGTTTCCCAAATCCTGCTATCCCTGGAGCACCTGCATGAATGTTTGAGTTACTGGGACCAAGTTTGACAATTTGTCCTTTCTTTGGTGCCAATAATGCTTGAGGTGATATTGAATATCCCTCATCTGAAATCTTGCTCCTGACACTGTGGCAGTTGAGGCTGCCATGTGGCCCAGCAACTGGAGAAAATGTCTGGCCAGCCTGAGGCTGTGAGGCTTGAAAGAACCTATCAGCTGCCTGACAGTGTCTGCCCTCAGCTGAGGAAGAAAAGCCTTTTCTCTGACTGAATCTATTCTGCTCCTATAAATTCCAGGAGCTATACTGGTTGCAGCACTGACTTTTGCTGGTTTATCAAGAAACCCAAGGACTGTAACAGTTCCTGTGTTATGTCCAGAGACTGCTTGACCTGTTGGGGTGACTGTCCCACTAAGAGCCAGTTGTTCAGGTATGGGAAGGCTGCCACTCCCTGCCTTCGTAGGTGTGCCACAACTACTGCCAAGCATTTTGTGAACACCCTTGGGGCAGAGGTAAGGCCAAAAGGCTTAGCTCTGAACTGATAATGGCCTGATCGAAGCCTGAACCTCAGGAACTTTCGGTGAGAGTGCCTTATGAGGATATGGAAATAAGCATCTTTTAGGTCCAGAGGTGACAACCAATCCCCTTGCCTTAAAGTTGGCAGAATCATTTTTAAGGTGACCATTTTGAATTTTGGTCTCAGTAAATGCCTGTTTAGGTACCTGAGGGTCAATAGGGGTCGCCACTCCCCTATTTGTTTGGTTGTAAGGAAGTATCTTGAGTAAAGGCCCTTTCCTTTCTGTAAGAGAGGAACTGGCTCCACTGCTCCTAGTGAAAGCAGATTTAACACCTCCTTTTCCAGCAAAATTGTCTCTGTGGGGAGGAAGGTTGAAAAACTCTTGCCCTCAGTCTTGGTCTGATTTTGAAACTGAATGCAAGGCCCTGACCCACTACCTCTAGGACCCACCGATCTGTAGTGATGGATTGCCATTCCTGGAGATAGTGGGTCAGCCTGCCCCCTACTGGTCCTGGAGAGGTGACCTGAGCAGATCCCTCAGGGTGTTTGCTTAGTCTGAGGTGCTGACTGGATGCTGGGGCTAGTACGGTTAGTGCCTCTCCTGCCCCTGCCTCTGAAATAACCTCTCTGCTGTTGGTAGTGTGGATAGCCTGAGGCTGGAAGAATGGCCTGTAAGGTGTGCCTCATGACCCCTAGCATGCTGCTTTTGTGGGGTAGGAACCTTCTCCTTAGCATCTGCACTTTGATATGCTATTTTGCATCCATCCATTTTCCTCATGTAAGCCTCAGGCTGCTGTCCAAACTGAGATGAAGGCTCACATGGGAAGTCCATGGCCTTGGACTGAGTGTTTTGGGTCAAGTTGGTAGTCCTGAGCCAAACAAATCTTCTCAGTGACACTGAGGAAGCCATCTGTCTGGCTGCAGTATCATTGCTATCCACAACCATTCTGAACTGGACTTTGAAAGCCTCTATCCCTCTCTTGGCAGCATCCTCCAGGTCTGTAGCCATTTGTGTTGGCACTGACTTTGCAATCTGAAGGACAGTGTCCCAGAGTGTCCTTTGAAAGCTGGCAACATAGACCATGTATGAAGCCTGCCTAATTGCCAGTGAGGAACCCAGATATATCTTTTTTGCAATAGAATCCAGTTTTCTGGAATCCTTGTCAGGAAGATGGGATGCCAGGGGAATACCTGCTTTATCACAGGCTGCTGCCTGTGCCACACCCTCATGGCTAGGGTGGCCAAATAGAAACTCGGCCCCACCCTTAGCCACCTAATATTTCTTATCCACCTTTCTATCAACTGGTGGAATAGAAGTAGGGGTATGCAGGATTTTCATCACCTGCTTTTTCAAGGACTTATGGATGGGGAGAAAAACCCTTTATGGAGCCTGAACATCCATCATGTCCCTGTAGTCCTGTTCCTCCTCCTCCTCATCAGTTGATTCCTGTGTGGGGAGGTCCAGGGACAAAGCCAACTGTTTCACAGATTTGAAATGAGAGGTAAAGTCCTCAGTTCCCTTATCAGGGGAGTCAGGACAATGCGGATCCAGCGAAATGTCCGGGTCAATGGGTTCACCGTAGTCCTCATCCTCAAAATCATCAGCATCATCATAATAGTCCTCATCAAAAGTGTCCACCTCTGGTTCCAATGAACCGGGAACCAGAGTGGAACTTGAGGCATCAAAACGTGGTAGCTTTTGAACCTCAACCAGTGTTACCGGTTGAAGCGACTGAATTATTTTGATAGCGTTAGCTATTTCCTCATCGGTTGGAACTGGAGTACTCGGTTGCGGTTCAACCGCTGAATGCTTTTCTTTTCTCTTTCTCTTCCCTGCAGCTGCTGGGTTAGTGGCAGGGTCAGCAGGGTTCTTTTTGGTGGAAGAACCGTCACCCTTGTCAGAGGGCTGATCATCCGGTTCTTTTTAAACAGAAATCAGTTTGTCTGCAGCCTTTTCTGCAGTCATTTCAAATGCCTATCAAGCGTCGACTGAGGGAAATTTTTACAGATCTTGCAGTCCCCTTTGAGGTGGTCAAACCCCAAGCAAAACACACAAATAATATGAGGATCTGCCTTTGCGAATGGTTCCCCACACTCTGTACACTGTTGGAAACCTGTGGGGCTCGTTCGCTTCTTGGTCTGTGACATTGATCAGTTTGTTAAACCAAAGTAAAACTGAGAATTACCCCAGTAGGTTCAAACTTAAGAAAAAAACAAATACACAAATTGACCTTGGTTCCTTCTCGGTTGGAAAAACTGAAGAGGAACTGAAAGACTTACCCAAAACTACACTAATCTAACTAATTCTACCTGTGGACCAAGGACGGTGCTTCAAAAATAGAAAAAATTAAATGGACTTTAAAATTAAACTGAGAAAATGATTTCTGCAGTTAAAGTGAAGGAGAGCTCTCCGGAGACGTCTTACTGAGGCAAGTGGAGTAAAGAATCTAACGGTTGCAGGAAGTGCAACCAGGGACAGTGATTTGAAAACCGAGCTTGAGCCTAACATTCCACTATTAGCATATGTTCTATTAACCATTTCGGCTCCGGGGCAGTCTTATGGTGAGACTATACTGCAGTTGTCAGAATACAGTAAGATTTCCTGGGGTTTGAAAATGGGTATTTTGTATCTCACCTTTGGACCCTTCTTTTGTCCCTTGAAAACTAAATTTGATATTTATCAGAAGGAAGTCAGGCAAAGATTCATCACTGTATGGACTCAACACTTAATTCCTCTGATGAGCTCTTTCTTCTACAGGACTTTTACTTTGCATTAATGCTCTATACATGATACTGGTCATCTCCAATATATGTTATTATTTGAACTTTTACAGTTTTTATCCTGGGAAACTATTTAGAGAAGACAATTTATTTATGCTGTGGCTATACTATATGTATCAACTGTTGTACCTCAGTATTTATTTTTATCTGAAAAATACAATAAATAAACAATTAAAAAAAAAAAGATATCCTTGTAGATGTAATGTTATTGGACTTTAGGAAGGCATTCAGTACTGTCTTTCATGATTTTATAATTAAAAAATGCTAAATATAGGACTTATTTATTTCATCACTAAATGGGTGGAACAATGGCTCCCTAACAGAGAGCAACAAGTTTGTGTCTCTGAGGTTTTGTCAGAAGAGATCAAGATTACAAGTGGGGTGCCCCAGGGTTCTGTCATAGGCACCTCATTGTTTGGTATCTTTATCAGTGATCTGCAGGAGGGTATTAGTTAACGTGACATATGTTGAAGCATACAGTATATGTATCTCCAGGTTCCTAAGACAATTTGCTCTCATTTCGGCTTCCACCTACCACTTCTCTTCTGCTATTTTATATGCTCACTCTCTACTCGACAGGAACAGGTGAGAGATGTCTTCAGGTTTTGTGAACCCTAATACTCACCCCATTTCAACAGTTAATAACCTGACGTGGGTACAGAATAAAACAATGGGGTGAGCATTAGAGCTCACAACCCCAAGGCACACCCATCACACCTGTTCCTGCATGTAGGGTGGAGGTGGGCCTTAAGGTTGGAAGCTGAGGGTGAGGGTGGTGTGTTCAGGTTGGAAGCCAAGGGTGGGGGCTGGATCTCATGCTTGGGAACCCTAAGATTGCATTTCTCCACTTTTTACGCTTCAACCCCAATGGTGCATTAACAAAGTTTTTTGCAATGAATAGATATAGATAGATAGATATACTGTAGATATAGATAAATAGATACACTGTAGATATAGATAGACAGATAGATAGATAGATAGATAGATAGATAGATAGATAGATAGATAGATAGATAGATAGATACAGTAATAGCCAGAGACATTGCCAGCTATTTCCAAATATTTCATGAAATTTCTGAAGAGTTTCTCTCTGCTGCCCCTACTATGGGAATGCAGAAAGCAGGAGATATTTCTGAAAATATCACAGAAATTTTGAGAAATATCTGGCAGTGTCTGTGTCTGCTACTGTAGATAGATAGCTAGCTAGATAGATAGATAGATAGCACCCTATAGTTAGGGCTGGTACAGCACTCCAATGTTAAATCTCAATTTCTCCACCTTAATAACTTTGACATTTTTTTGATGAAATTGACCCAAAATTTGTATGTGCTGTCATTTTATCAGTGTCACAAGATGTGGAATGTTTCATGATGGCAGCTTTTACAGTTTTTGAGATATAAAGTGGTCAAAAAGCCAAAAATTGACTTTTTTCCCTATAGGATAACTTGAGATTTTTTGCCCTCATCTACAGCACACACAGAATGAAAATTTTCTCTGAAATTTTTAGGGATGATGGGGTGTGTGTCAAGGGTGTGTCTCTGGATGGTTTGGTGAAAAAATATATTACCATTTTTTAATTATAATAACTTGTGATAGATGCAAGACAGGCTGTTCGAACGGTAAATAACATTTTTAGGGACATGGATATGATGTTCATCCACACTTGTTGGCATGGTCTTTTCCCCTTTAAGAACTGCCAGAAAGTCTTCAGCTGGTTCCTCCCACCCACCCAGTTGGTATATCCCTTGACTCCATCCCATGATGCCAGATCTTCCTTTCCGCTGGAAGAAGCAGGTTCCCTCCTTACCACTCCCGTGTTAAGTAGGCAATAGGCACTCAGATCTTCAGATTTTGTTTCAAAAGTTAAACTCACAGGACACAGGAGTACTGTCTTCACAATGATCTTTGATCACAACCGTGATGGAGGAAAAGTCCATGCCCAGTTCCACCGGTATTCTTGTGGGTGAAAGATGTCGCAAACAGACCCTCACGCCTCTTGCATTTACTGCCTAGGCCACGAGCACGATCAGCAGGCCTGTGACATTTGTCGGTCTTTTCAGTCGTTGGTGCTTCAGGATTGCCTTGTCCGACTGCAGCTGGGCCACCCAGAGTAATGGAATCCTTTGGTCAAATCCAAGGACACCCGTTGGGTAGTCTCCACGGCTGCAGGGTCTGCCGAGCAGCTGGAGCAGATGAAAGCCTTTGAGGAGGAGGTGGTTCAGGCCTCCGATCAGTCCTCTTCAGCCTCAGCCTTTGTTCAGCTGAAATTGGGCTCCATCTTTACAGGCTCCTTCAAAGAGCCATGCCAGTCTCTCCTGACTAAGGAAGAGGGCCTGTTGGTTTTGCACAGCTCGCACTCCCAGAAAAGGGAGAAGGAGTCAAAGAAGTCTAAAGAAAAGGAGAAGACTCAGTCATCGTTCTTGGGATCAAGAGTGGTTTCAGTCTCATGAATCTCTGATTTTGACTACGGTCAAAACCGCGGCTTTGGCTGCTGGCTTCATGGTGTCCCCGTCAGGCCAGCCGGCAAACACGCGGAATGATGACTCAGTCAAGATTGTTATCAACTCATTCAACCCATTGCTAGATGAGGCTGACAATTCTCAGTTTAGAACTCCAGTCCTACTGGGACCTACCAATGAGGGGTCTCAGCCTGCTGAGAACCTCTTTCCGGTCCCTGACCATGACCTGGAGGAGCCATGGAACTCCCTGGTTCCCTCTAAAGACTGCCATTGGTCCCCTCGGTGGTCGAAGGTGAGGTCTCAGTCTTCCTCATCCAGAAAGTCGAGCAGATCCCGTCGATGTCATTCTCGGCATTTCAAGAAGCAGCGCCACTACTAATTGCCCTCATCACCTCGGGAGAGAAGAGGCTTCGGCGCAAGTTGCGTCGATGCTATGAGGACCTCATGTGGCAATAGTTGGTGTTGGCTGGTCTGAAGCCAACTCCAGCTTTCACATCGGCCATCACATGGCTGTCGCCCATTAAACCGATGGCGACACCACTGGAGCAGGTCGACACGGTGAAGACCCTCCTGGCTCGACCAAAGCTGGCCTCTCCACTGATAGTGGTGGAGCCGTGACTGAAACAGCCTCCTTCTGGGGTTCTGAACAAGGAGTCTTGACCCACCAAGGGTCTTCTGCACAGGCTGTCAGTCACTTTTATGCCCGACCGTCCAGCTGGTTGAGGGTGACACAGGTGGTTGGTCGCTATATGCGGACTCTTTGGAGTCCAAAGACTCCTCACTGCACTCCTGTTCAGTTGACAAGGAGTTGGTGGGGGGTCTTTCAATGGAGGAGGGTCCCACCTCCTTCATGGACATCCTCCATCTCATCTACGAATCCACGGGGATGCCTCTGGAGCCCGTTCAGAAGCAGGCTTGATATCCCTAACAGATATCCTGGACAAAGGGGATTCTCTGACAGTGGCCTTCCTAGTGGCAGAAGCTATTGTCGGCCCGGCTCTGGAGCTTTGACAGCACCCTGCCTCCTGACCTGTATCATCAGCCTGGATGGCCCGCAAATACGTGGTGCTAAATGGTTCCCTTTCAGGGTTCACTGAAAACCCCTCAGTAGAGTGACTGGTGACCAGTTCTGTGTTTAGGTGCTCAGACAATATGGGAGACACTGATAGACCACTGGAGAAGGAGTTTAAAAGAATTGGACCACTTGGCCAAAAAGGTTTATGCTGTCTCTTCACTTGGTCTCCACCAGGTGAGCTCGGCTGTCATCATGGCACACTTCTCCCATGCCCTTGTGGGCTCTTTTGATGAGGTGCTTCCTCATCTCCCCATGGACCTCCAGACCATGATCAAGCAGATCTGGGACCAGGGTCGGGCTGTGGCCAATCAGCAACTCCAGACAGCTCTTGACATTAGGGACTCCTGTGCCTGCTCGGTGGTGGCAGCAGTTGCCATGCACCGCAGGGATTGGCTAAGGGTCTCAACCTCCATGGCAGACACCCAGATTGGTGGATGTACCCATTCTTGGGCATGATCTGTTCAGTCCCGGGGTTGACGGGTCACCTCCAACACATCGAGAAGTCCAGTGCCACCTTGGACTCTGTTGCTTCCACCTAGAAGGAATCTAAGGGTTCCAAGCAGCAAAAGTGCAAGTCTTTTTGGACTTCCACCCCTGTGGCCAAACTGGCCCAGTACCAGTCTGGGCAGCAGCAGCAGGCTCAGTCTTGGCACCCTCAGCCCAAGTCAGTGGCTTTGGTGTCCCGA